>CM070624.1:5018924-7758791 GCA_036346255.1 Ampelocalamus luodianensis
ATGGAAATGCATGCGAAGCAGAGGGCCGGCAAGTCTTGGGACATGGGAGATGATCTTGGCCATCTCATCACGAACGATGAACTCTGCATTCGGGCATGTGTATTGGTAAAAGCCAACCTTCAGCCCCGGTGGATTGGATAACACTAAGGAGGATTGTAGGACAAGAGGAAGCACAAATCCAAAGAGGAATCTGTAAGGCATGTTGTGAATGAGCAATGTAAAACCACTAGCTGGCTACGAAGAGAGAGAATTGCTTTCTTGGTGATTTTGAGGAGAGCTAGAACTTGCAGTCTGCTTTATAGTTCAGTTGCTTAGGTCGCACATAAGTGATACTAAGCCAGTCATTTTGTTCAACATTTATATTAGTATAGTGGCTCTAGAAACCCAGATACCCTTACAGCTGCACTCTTTTCTTTTGTAATACCGCCAGCAGATGGCCTAAGATTTGATCATGTGCTTGGATAACAGCATTTCAGGAGCCCTGTGGGTTGTGTGCATGCACAAAATTGAAGAATACGTTTTAAGTTTTGGATCAGACATCTAGGGAGTATATTACATTTGGTAAATATGTAGAAGATTCCCATAAATTAAAGGTCCACTATTTTACCGGTCACAAACTATGTTACACTGGTGCATATGGAAGGAGAGTAACAAACGATTTTTCCAACAGCAAGCATCTCGTGACCTTTGTTGTTTTTCTTTTTCGTGTATAACCGTGTGCGCTTCCTTTTGGGTCTTAATCCAGGATTTCTTCACTGGAGACCCGACCTTGTACGCTTCCCGCTTTCTCTCAAGTCCCTATTCGTAATAAACTTGGCAGCAGTCACTGCCAGCCCGGCAAAAAAAAAAGACTGTGCTCTTTGGTAGATGGCCAAACTAAGCCAAGCTAAATTTTTGGCATTGCCAAAAATCCAAATATTGATAAAATGAGAGTTGTTTGGGTTGTGATCAAGCTAAGTTTAGACGTAACCAAAATTTTGGTAAGAGATTTCCTCACTCTCGGATTGTCCACGTGGCATTGGATTTTATTAGTGTTACTAAATTTTCGTAAACATTACCAAATTTTGGTAGCAAACCAAACAATAACTAATTTTTGTTAGCGTTAAATAATATTTGGTTTGGTTTGCAAAAGTAGCAAATCAAACAGCCCTATGTATAACCAACAGGCATTAGTTGAATGGTTGTCAATCTACGTGGCTCGTGCACTTGTGTAATCCACACTCTTAGATTGACGCAGAGACTGGTAGGCTCTGCTAAAAAGTGCCACATCAAAGACTTGAACTGTAAGTTGCTAGCTGTTTCCACTTCCTTCATATTTTAATATTATTTGGGTGGATTGATTCTGACAACAAATATTATCAGATTCAATGTGAGAACAAAGAATATATAAAAAAAAATAGTAAGAAGAAGAATCGTATTCTGATGGTTCATAAATCAGTAATCAATAATAAAGTGCATACGAACTCTAAGAAAACTGAAAAAAAAAATATAACAGGAGAAAAATGACTAGAGTATATTAAAAATTAAGAAGAGAACATGCTTAAAAAATGTGGGTTTGCTCACTGGATTAAGAATAAAGTTTACAGAAATCTCCAGGATTTTTCCCATGCATATAGCTGATAACATGAATTTTTCATTTGCATCTATATATTATTGAGTAATCTTTGCGGCTTTTAGATAATGAACTTCAGAAGGATATTCTATCCTTGATCTTTGTTCTGAAGAAAACTGGCTGCATGCATGCAAAAGGAAAACAAAAGCAAAGATATCATTAGTTCCCAGTTTACCACTCTAAGAGAATTAAACATGATGCTATTGTCACAGCTACCTTTTGTTAGAGGGAGAGGAGTGCAAATGTGAATCGTTAATTGTATTGCAATAGCCTAAGGCTAATATATAGTACAAGGACATATACAAGAGTAAAACTCTAGACTAGAGTGGAATGCCACAAATACCCTTAACCCTCCCTCTCAAATGCAAGGCATATGCAGTAGTATTGCATTTAAAATGGTTGGTACTACAATAGAGAAATTTCGAAGTCTGAGTCTTGGTAATGTCGTTGTAGCGTACAACTCTTGGAAAATATGTCGAGCATCAAAAGATCTCCTCCCATCCGGGGTCGTGCGACAGGCCACAAAGCACAAAGTGCAGGGGCTGAGAAAGTAGATGCAAGCGGGAGTAAAGTCGACCGCGGCAACACGACGAAGAAGATAATAAAACCGATAGGAATAAAGAGAGTTATCAAATCAAGCCGAAGAGAAATAGATAGAAGTATGGCAGTGCAGATGCAAGCCCAAGACTGCAAGAACGCGCAGTGGCACAAGAAGTGCGCTGGAGACACAAGATGGAAGAAGCTCGGTGGCCTTAGAAGCTCGAGGTGACGGAATCATAACGACTTCTACGATCTACAACGATTTGGAGAGAAGAGCTGCGGCTACTACTATGCGAAAAGGAGACGACGAGGACCACACTCGATCCAAGAGGACGGACCATGGCTAGCAAAGCAATCAGCTGACTGACAAGAAATTTGTAGACTCGCACGACTTAGACGAACTCAAAAATAGAGTGTTACGGACTTAGATAAGCTCAAAAGAAAAAAAAAGACTCAAAGGAACAACATATACTAGCAAAGAGTACTCTTAATGAATGTGTAGAAGTCTGCAAGCTAGCCGGAAGCCAAAGCCACCTGTACCTAGAGGAGAAGCTGGAGCCAGATCATCCGGCTAGAGACGGAGAAGCCGAAGCATAAGCCGGAACGGCTCGCCATATCCGGTTATAAACCAGATAGATCAGAGAGTTCTCCTCTCTTTCTTCCCCACGGTGGCCGTGGCGGCTTTGCCCACGCCACCCGAAGCACCGTTCCCGCCTCGCGACGTCAGGCGCTGGGCTACGCTCGCATAGCATGGCGGATCCCGCTGCGGGCTGGGCAATGATGCGGCGGCAGCTTGAGTAGTGGCGGTGGGATCAAATGCAGCAGAAGCTCCACCTCCCCTCGCCACCACCTCCCGCTCAGCCGCGAGGCCCTTGGCGACGAGGCGGAGTAGGTGGTTGGGAGGGAAGGGGGCGGCAGAGGAGGGCGAGAGGGGGGTCATGGTGGCAGCGGCAATGGCGGAGGTGACATACGTGAGGTTCTATCATAGAGATGTGCCACGATGAGGGTGTTCACCTGCCGCCGCAGCTTCGCCTCTAGCACCGCCACATCCATCTCACTCTCCCTCTGTGCAGCGGCTCAATCCAGATCGGATCTGGATGACGACATGGCGGCGGCGGGGCGGCGCGCAGCAAGAACCGAATCCAACGGCAGTGGCTCTTGGGCGCACCGGGAGACCAAAGCGGTGGCCGTATCGAAGGCGGTGGCACGGGATCTCGCTGGAACGGCTCGGGCCGAGGCTTGCAGTGGTGCGAGAGCAGAAGATGGTGGTTGTCTGCTGCCGCTTCTATTGAGAAGAAGAAAATTACTACTAGAAGGAGGCCGCCCAGAGTGGAGATTGCTCCTGCTAGGGACAGCAGCAAGGAAGATGAGCGGAGGCTAGGAGAGAACCTAGGGCTCTGATACAATGTTAGATGGAGAGGAGTGCAAATGTGAATCGTTGGTTGTATTGCAATAGCCCAATGAGTAATATATAGTACAAGGACACACACAAAAGTAAAAACCTAGACTAGAGTGGAATACTATAAATACCCTTAACACTCTTACTAATGACTTCATGTTGGTTTATCAGCTCCTAGCCAAACAAAAATCTATTAATAGAATAAGTTCTCTGTTTGCAGTTGATGTCAAATATGAGCATTGAAGACATGAATATTTTTTTCCTTCCAAAATAAGTAGAGCAAAAGATATTTCAAGCACATGCCTGTAGGGCTCATGTCACAGAAGAATTTTATCAAGAGCAAAAAGGAGAAAGCAGAATTAGATTATTGCAAACTAATTACTAAGGTTGTCAAGGGTGTAGCGCTATCTTTAGTAGTATAAAATACTACTTCGTTTTGAAGCAAAATTTAGATCTGATCAATTGTATACAGACTCAAGAAAGATGAGAACATGGTGTATCAGTTATTACAACAGGTTCTCCAAGTCTGAAGCAAAAAAAGCATGGAGATTTGTGTAAAGAAACCACAAGTTCAGTTCTATCATGATCTAGCAAACTAGTGAAAAAAAAAGCATGGAGATTTGTGTAAAGAAACCACAAGTTCAGTTCTATCATGATCTAGCAAACTAGTGAATAAGTCAGACTACCAGAGTACCAGATACCGATAAAATGACATTTTCAACAAATGTAGGCAAACTTTTTACAACCTTTTGTGACAGTTCTTGTGTTTAGATCACAATTCTACAAGTTAAACGTTTTCAGAAAATTAACAACAATTAGGTGTCCACTAATCACTCGCTCATGTATTGAAGACAATGTATTCAATTATTCGTTGAGTAACTGAAAGTATGAAACGTGATGGCTTTTGGTTGCTCAAGACTTCTAGAGTTCTAGTCTAAGCCAAGCGCAGAGGATACAGAATTTTTCAGTGGACCAATTTTAGCTTGCAATGTCTGCTTCACTCAACTCCAACAAGGGTATATACTATAATTTTGTTCACGACATTTTTCACCAATGGTGGACACTGACAGGTTCAGTGATATCAAGAGAGTCACAGCCTAGTTATTAGTCATGCGTTTATCTCTTTGACATACTCAACATTCAAACCCACATCAGAACAGATGTAGACAGCATAGGCTAAGTACCCAAAAGTTGCAAGATATCTGATTGTCTCTTCCTGCTCTCCCACTCCTGATAGTAACTTTCTATCCATTTCGACGTGGTACTGTGGATAACAAAGCGATGCATGGTGAAATAATAGAATGAAATTTGCAGCTACCGACTAAAGTACACAAGTATATGCTGACATTGACTAAAAATACCTTTGTTCTTGGATTCGAGAGGCAGGAATAGAATAGAATGCACTGCCATGGCTCGGTGAGTTGCAGTGGTGGGGGAAGACAAGGGGGGAAAGGAAAATTATGACAAATAATATTGCAGCTCGTAGCAGAACAAAAGTCAAAATAGAAATAAAGCACCATTATATTTCTTCATACTATCATAAGTTGGAAGTACTTCAACATTTTACACAAAATCAAAACAAGCTAAATAGCCACACCATAGATACCAAAAGAAAATAAACATAACAGAATTGCAAGCAGGGAAATGCAAGCATTCTTTTTCTTGCATGCGTCACTAAAGGTAACCTAGTAAGAGAAGACTACAGCAGAGACACCGTTCTTGTCTTGCTTCCAGGGCACATCAACCTTCAGCTTCCCTCAATTTTCCCATTCAAATGCAGCCTCAGAACCATCCACCAATCTCTCTTTGGGCTCACGCTTGACAGGGCCGGCCCTGGACGGCAAGCAGCGAGGCGCCGCCCTGGCCCCCAATCAGGCAGGCCCCACCCCAAGTATGCAAACACTAGGTAGAAGGAATGTTAGAAAGAATTTTAAGGTAATTTTACATTTATGAATTGTTGCATATGAATATATATTGCTTTTGCATACGCAGTTAAGGATTTGCAAACATATATATGTATTTACAGTTAGTACTATCAACTACATGTATGTACAAAGAGCCCCGGATTTCAGCTTCACCCGGACCTCCAAAACTCAGGGCCGCCCTGACGCTTGAGTACACCAGCAATGGTGCCACCACAATTCAGCATGTTGACCAGTCCGATCGGCGCGAACTTCACAACAACATCGCCAACTTCACAACGACATCGCCAACCATCGTGACCGGAGCAAATGTGACGAGCTCGTATGAGGATGGCTGGAGGGTGAACTGGATTGGCTCTGACTGCTATGTCATCAGGATCTCTTCAGATTGGCATCTGTAGACTGCATACTCTGCAGAATTGGCCATGTCAGAGGTGTCCTCCCTCTGGCCCCACTCGACGTCGGCAGGCTGGACATTGCCAGACGCAGGCTTGTAGCAGTGTGAGTAGCCTCGGACACAGCGCCCGGCCGGGTCACACCCTGTTCCCTGGCAGTTGAATGCCCCAATGATCCCTTCAAACTGCAAAATTGGATGGTTTCAGAATTCAGATAAATTATTACTAGTGCAGGTACTTGTCAAGAACAAGAATTCAAGAACTGCACAAAGATACAAAATTGAAAATTCCATGAAAAAAACATGATGTAACATGCAGAGTTAGAAACACTACAAGAAAAAAAATACATGTAGCTCACCTTGTTCAGGTTCCAAATCTTTAGGACAATCTCCTGATCAAAGAGGGGATTCTTGAACATACAATCTCTAGTAGGGAGAGCGTAGTGCAGGCACCTGGGGACAGTGCCATCAGGGAAGACGAGCCTCCCGAGCAGAGCGAAGTCATGGCAGCCAAGCGTGTCGCTGACGTAGACTGGACCACCGCAGATCGCCCGCGAGGTGGCGTGGAAAGCGGCGCAGCCGTGGTCGGACTGGAACATGTCCCAGTCCGGCCGGATGAACTGGTCCATCCACAGGCTGTTGTAGGCGCAGTTCACCATGTGCGTGCCCTGCAGCCAGTAGACGCCCATGGGGTCGCCGTTAGTCATCGAACCAGAAGTCGCCACCTGCGCCCCATGACCAGCTGCCGCGTCCCGAGAAAGAAGTCGTTGCACTGCTGCATGTTGGCGATGACCCTGTGCCGCCAAAGTTCTTGGCGATGGACGTAGAGAGACCGTCGTAGTACGTGTTGGCCAGCTCGACGCCTCATGTCCTTCAAGAATGTCTTCAACCCCACCTCGCTGCCGCCGCCACCAACGCCATCGCCGCAGAGCTTTGCAAGAACGCTCGCTCTCTTCACGAGCAATCGCCGAGCTCGCCACGCCTATTCGATCTTGGCGTCAAAGCGAAGCAGTGTTGGTGGCTCCTCCTACACCGCCTTCTTTTTGCCTTCATGGCGCTCTCCACCTCGCCTTGGCGCATGACGATCCTAGGCATGCTCGTCGTGAATCGCCCCGGCAAGCGCATCGTGGCACCCTCCTCGCACCTACGTAAGCACGCACTCATCGGCGTGAGAGGTGCGTGGTCATCGGTCACCACCGAGGACGAGTCTTGGGTCCAACGCGCCCACTTGCGACGGTCCTCGTCGCAGCTTCATGCTCGCCACCGTCGTCGATGATGACGAACCGGGATGGCACGTCGGCACCGGGCGAACCCGAGACACCACGCGACGGGCGGTCGACGCGAGGTAGAAGGCGCCCCACGCGGCACCACCCGAGCTGGTCACCATTGGCGGCAAAGCCTCCTCAGATCAACTTGCGCGCATTCCAAGAAGTTAATCACGACCGAACCGATCATAAACAAACTCAAGATTAAAGCGCGCATATACTACTCACAGAACCGACATATGGAGACCGCAAGGAAGCTTCACGATGCTCAGCGAAAGTTTTGTACCAACTCAACGCGCCAAGGTGCACTTAGCGCTGGCACACCTCCCGCATGACCGTGTGGGGTCATCGTCGGCATACACGTAGGCGATGCGGAGGAAGTCCGTCGCTATCACGGCTGTCAACCCACTCTCCGCGCAGATGATGCCGTCGTCCTCATCGGGGAAGATGGCCGATCGGAAGCTCCCATGCACGAGGGGGAGCACCAGGACGCAGCCGCCGGCGCCGAGCTCGGGAACGCCGAGAGCACCCATGTGTCTCCGCCGCAGTCCCGACCGCGCTCGCAGGCCCACATGGTGCTCCACCACGTCTTGAACCGGAAATAACATCCACAAATAAACAAATTGCATGCTATATGAGTCTGCATTATATCATGGAAACTAATGATCTGTTGCCTATCAGAAACAGATTGCATCTGATCCTGGTTCAATAAGGTGCTTGACGTGCAAGGCAATTAAGTTGATGCTGGCATGCCGGGTCGAGCAGTGTTGTGGCAGAGTTGAGCATGGTGTGGCAGACAGATTTGGTGGCACCTGCCCTTGGTTTTTAAAAACATATATGAATGTTCTGCTAAACATCTATTGTGGAATATTTAAGCTCAGATAATGCAAGCTAGTTGTTCTTGCTATTTGTTGACCTGTTAGGATCTAGAACGTACTCCTACACAAAATGGGCCCTCTACAAGGTGCACTGCCCTCTCCTCTCTGGAAGACATTTTATGGACCCCATCTCAACCACTCTTGCTTCTTTTCCCAACCTTTGTGCTGAATTTCGTGATCCATCTCTGAATACTAGTCAGAAAAATGCTGAATGTAGGCCAGGAACATGAGCAGATGAGCATCGGTTAACTGAATTATTGTATGGGTTGCAGAATCACAGGGAAACCATTTGCTGCTGATGTTGATCAGGACAGATGCATCCGCAGGGAACGTAACCCTCAGATATAATCAAAACAAACAAACTATACAGCAGTTTTACTATTAAGCGCAAGATGCACTTACCCTGAACCAACATGATGGTTGCTGATAGTGATGAGTCATTAGCCACTCGCTTTTTAATTTAAAAGGGAAAGATCCAGCAGTCGGTTAGAGTTCAGAAAGTTGTGGAAGGCTGGAGGATCATATGTGTTGGACCTACCAAGTTCACTGTGGACTGAAGTCTGAAGTTAATTCAGATTCATCCGGTGCATGTATCAGTGGCAACTGGCAAATGACCATTCTCTGAATTTCTTGCAGAGAAAACTTTGTCTCCATACATAATGTTCAGATGACACTGCAACCAGCTTCCTTTCCATGGGATGTTTCAGCCATTAACTTTCTTGTCCTTTGAGCATCTTCCCATAGACTAGATTCCGCATACATGTTTGCGAGCACAGCATAGTTTACAGAACTCTCAGGATCTATACTGAAAAGATTTTTGGCTGCAGTTTCTCCGAGAGACATGTTTCCATGCATTTTACAAGCTCCAAGCATTGCGCCCAACATTGATGAGCTGGGTTCAACATTTGTCTTCTGAACAAGCTTCCATGCATCCTCTAACTGACCTCCACGAGCAAGAAGGTCAATAGCAGAGCTGTAATGCTCAGCTCTTGGATCAATACAATACTTGCTCATCATGGAAGTGAAATACTCCATTCCTTTGCTCATCAGACCAGAATGGCCACATGCAGACAGAAGAGAAAGGAATGTCACATCGTTTGGCTTCACACCATCCTCCACCATCCTATCAAAAAGGCTCACAGCATCTTCTCCGAAACCATTTTTCCCACATGCAGTAATAAGCGAAGTCCAAGAAATCACATTACGGTTGGGAATTTCATCAAAAGCACGCCTGGCATCTGAAAGTTCTCCTGCCTTTGCATACATGTCAACTAGAGCATTGTCCAATGCCACATCACCCATAGGCTGCTTCTTGCACATATAAGCATGAATTTGTGTCCCAAATCTGATAGATGCTATATTAGCACAGAGGCCAAGCAAGGAGCTTAATAGAACACCATCGATCCTTAAACCCTTGCGATGAATCTTACAAAACAGCTCCATAGCGTCTTCACTGTGGTTTCTATCCATGGAGTACCCACTGATCAGTGCAGTAGACGATATGAGGTCTGGTTCACTGATGGAGTCATATAACACTCTTGCGCTACTCATACTCCGACATTTTGCGTAAGAATCGATAAGTGATCCGATAACAACCTTTTCGCCCCAGTAGCCCAACTTGATGATGCAGGTCTGAATTATCTCCACATTGGCAAGCACACTGACTGCTCCACAGGCTTTTAGAGCACTTCCAAATGTGAAATGGTCAGGCAGCATCGCTGTCAAATATTTTGATGTGCATGATTGACAATCTGAACAAAAAAAAAAATTGCATTTTAAATGAGAATGTACAAACAAGATGAAACATACCGTCTCTCAGCATTGAGGACAACAATCCAAGCGCATCACCGTGATGCCCACGCTCCACAAACCCCCTGACCAAAGAATTCCAAGACACCACATCCTTCATCTCCATCGCCCCGAACAGCCGCTTCGCGTCCGCCAGGGACCCGCACCTCAGGTGCATGTCCATGAGCGCGCTCTGCACGAACATGTCCCCCGCGAACCTCCCCTTGGCCGCGCACGCGTGCACCTGCTCCCCGCTCCTCGCGCACCCGGCCCCGGCGCACGCGCTCGCCGCGCTCCCGTACGTGAACTGGTTCGGCCTGACGCCCGACGCACGCATGAGGGCGAACAGCTCCAGCGCCTCCCGCGGGCGCCCGTTCCTGAGTAGCCGGAGACCATGGCCGTCCAGGACACGACGCCCGGTGCGGCATTCCGTCGAACACCCTTCGGGCGGCGGCGACGTCGCCGAACCTGGCGTAGAAGACGACGAGCTTGGTGCTGAGGTGCAGGTCCGGAGGAGAGGCGGACGCGACGATCCTGTGGTGGATGGACTTGCCTTGCCGGAAGGAGTTGGAGCTGATGCAGCCCTCAGGAGGGAGGACCACAATGCGGCGGCGCATGTCGCTCCCTTGACAAGGGTGGTCATTGGCGCGCGCGGTTCTTTCTTTGCCTCCGAAGACGAGGATTTATCAGTCTCCTACAACACGTATGTATCTTTTGCCTTCTATTGGGTTAGGAGCACTCACTTCACATGAGTATGGTCAGGGAGGTCGATCTGACGAAGCGCCGCCGTCCCCGACCCGAGGCCGAGGAAGCGCCGGCGAGCAGCCCAGGACCAAGCAGTGAGATGCGGCGCGCAGGGGAGGGAGGCGGTGCGCGGTGAGCAGGGCGGCGCGGGCGGCGCCGTCGAGGGACCACGGCGGCGTGTACGCGAGTCAGATTGGTTGTCGAGTGGGCGAGTTGAGCTGATGTGATGTGGATCAAACTAGGTTGTCCGATTTTTACGGTGGTAACTAGCAGTAAGTAGTAGTAGATGAACTCGGTAAACCAAAGACAGATAGCTGGTTCAATTGCGCAACCAATGATCCGACTAATCGGCGGCGAGGATAGCTATTCCGCAACCCGGACGTTCCTGGGCCGGACGTCTATGGGAATTACGCCCTGGGCCCAAACCACCTCGCTCGCGCGGCCCACATCCACGCTGTCACGCTGATCGATGAATCGATCCCTAATTGGCTAAGCCCAACTCGCGACGCGACGACCGATCGGACTCGCGTCCACGACGACCTGCTCCCCCGCGCGCTCCCCCGCGCCGCCCTGCTTACCGCGCACCGCCGCCCTCCCCCGCGCGCCGCACCTCATTGCTTGGTCCTGGGCTGCTCGCCGGCGCTTCCTCGGCCTCGGGTCGGGGACGGCGGCGCTTCGTCAGATCGACCTCCCTGGCCACACTCCAAGTGAGTATTCCTAACCCAATACAACTTCTTCGCTCATCGCAACAGCCGACGCCCGACGCGCTCGCTCCTCGCGCTCCCCTCCTCCCAACACACTAGGTGTTCCTCGCGACCCCCTCCTCCTTGCGATCGATTTGGTGGCCGCGAGAGGAGGTGGCGCCGTCGGATGGCAGGAACTCGCGACATCGGGCGGCGCAAGTGGGGGTGGGCCCGGTGGCAGCGCTAGGGTTAGTGCAGAGCAGTGGCAAGGTCGACGGAATCGACGCCCGGCTACGGCGGCGGATGGGGCGTCGATTGGGGCGGGCGGGCGCTGAGCTGTAGGTATGTGGTGGCGCTTGCCGGTGCTTCCCTCTCCCACGCCACCTTCGCGTCTCTCTTCCTCCCTCCCGATGACATGTAGACAGCCAAGCCCACTCTCTCTCACCATGCCCATCCACATCCAAATTTGACAAATCCTAATCGAATCTTGAGTTGTGTTATGTGCTAGTACCTTTTCATTTCTTATTTCAATCTTTTGGTTTTTATTGATCAGAAGTAAACATAGACATGGTTCTAGTGAGTTGTTGATTTCCTATTTTTGTAGATTTGCTGTTACATATGGTTTTTATTTTATGTCATTTGTTCGGGTGATCGCTAGATATGGTGTTGATCGGTCTCATTTTTTGTAGGCTTTTTTATCAACATACTGATCCGATCCGATCCGATACCACAGCCCTCAACCAAACACTGTGATGGTTTCTAAAACCATTCCTTAGTTGAACCAAACAATTTAGGTGATCATCCATTACGCCACCAAATTCCTCTGTAATACCATTTCCATTACATTTATGTTAACAGTCATGAGCCACACACCACCTTAGTTTCAATCTCTGGTAAACTTGTAGGCGTGCTGCGATGGCATTCATGGGGCGGAGAGTCGGGAATTACGTTTGTTCGGAGCTGTGCGGCTCAGTTATGAATCAGAGGCTGTACTCTTCGAGGGTGGATTGGAAGCAGCTGCGGCCAATGATTCTCAAGAGGATTAAGAACCGGGCAAAGGATTATCCAGTCAAGAGAATGATCCCGGTGGCGGAGGAGGTGTTCAGGGCTAGAGAGATTGTCACTGAAGGTGTCTCAACGCTGCTCAAAGTTATTCCTGTACATTCATGCAAGTAAGGGCACGGAATGTGGAATTATTATTCTCTTGTCTTGATTTTCAAAAGGAAACTCAGTCTTCTTGTTTTGCTAAAACAATTGTGCTTCATCTCTAGTAGACCGTCTTCCATTTATGTATGCGCCAAAAAGGCTGAAGAAATGGCACAAGTAACATAAGTACACGATTGCTAGTATTTGATAGATTAGTGGTGTTATTGTGTGCATTGATGGCATAGCCATGTTTGACTTTTTTAGTCTGAGTGAATTCCAGTGGTACCAACAGTTCTCTGTGATCTTCATGTTTGATCTCAATTTCTTGGTTCCTGTTCAGAATATTTCTTCATTATTATATATGAATCTGTTTAACACCTTATGTGTTTGTTCGTGCTGAAGGTTTTGTCCTGAAGTTCATATTGGAGCAGTTGGGCATCAGATGAAAACATGCCATGGTTTCAAGCGTATGATCAAAGACCAACCGCATAAATGGGGACCAGGCTGCTTGAATGACATCCTTGTCCCTGTTGAGTCCTTCCACCTGGAAAACATGTTTCAGGATGAGATAAAGCATGACCAAAGGTTCGACTTCACTCGCATTCCAGCTGTACTCGAGCTCTGCCATCAGGCAGGTGTAGAAATACCTGATGGAGTTCTGCACAGAAGTGACGAGTTATCTACAACAGTTAAAGGGACCAACCAAAAGTCTGCTCCTTTGTTGCCGGATGAACTTAGATTGATAGGTCAGAAAACAGTAGAAGCATGGGAAAGGCTCAGATTAGGTGTGACAAAACTCCTATTGGTCTACCCATCAAAAGTGTGTGAGAATTGCTCGGAAGTGCATGTTGGGCCATCAGGGCACAAGGCCAGAATGTGTGGAGTATTCAAGTTTGAGGGCTGGCGGGGGACACACAAGTGGAAGAAAGCTGGAGTGGATGACCTAGTTCCTCCAAAGATTGTGTGGCATCAGCGACCTCATGACCCACCAGTTCTGTTGGACAGTGGGAGGGATTATTATGGCCATGCGCCTGCTGTCATTGAGCTTTGTATGCAAGTGGGTGCAAGAGCGCCCCCAAAATACCATTGCATGATGAAGGCACATGGCTTAGCACCACCTATTCAACAAGATCAGGTAATGTAAGAAGCTGGTTGCCTAGTTAAATCCACAGAGGATGTTATACAGAACTGTTTAGATCAGACATCAAGTGACCCTTTTGGATGTGGAGAAAATCCAAGGTTGCAAAGATTGTACATTAGCAGAAGCCATCTGTTAATAATAATGACCAGTGAGGCAGATAATACTTCATTTTGTAGATTATTTGTGTTATCAAAATTCAGAAGGTCAGCTCTGGACACAATTCTTTTCTACAATTTATCTGAAATTCTTAAGATAATAAGGGCAAGTTGTTTCTGTGGGCGACTATCTGCATTGTAAAGTATTCAGAACATATTACTTTGTTGCTTTTCATTTGTTGCTGACAAATTGTCAAGAATAGAGGGAGGGATTTAGGTATCTGCTATCGGCTCTTCACCTAGGCACCTACTCTGCTCGGTTACTGTTTTGTGCGATCTTCATTTTTTGCGAGAGGATTACAAGACAGTTGCTCACATTTCCTAGATGTGACGACCTGAAATTTCTTCACTTTGCTTTTAGGTTTTCTCTGATAGGCAATTTTGTTAAAAGCTAGACAAGTAGAGATGCTTTGTTGCAAGTTGCAACTTGCAACCGTTGTGTGAACATTACAAAGGAATTCCCCATATTCTGTACTGTATCTTCTGCTGTCGAAATCATTCTTTCTTGAAGCTGTAATTTTGTATACACAATTGAACCTGGGTTCTTTTTGCCGTACTGATGACTTCGGCTGGTAACTGAAGATGAACTTTACGTATATTACAGTTGGGCATGTACTTGTCGGCATTTGTTTCTGCGGTTCCAATCTATGAATGAATCTAATCTCTGTATTCATTCATAGATAAGCTCTGGATTGAGTGGATTGCTCCCTTGTGGCATCTATCTATCTGTCTGAGAGAGCACTTTATGCATTGAATTTGGATTTGTTTAACAACCAATCCTTACATTTTTCTTATTTCCTTTTTCTTTTCCGGTACCGTACATGTATACAGATAATTTCCGTCGGACCAACCTACTGAAGGCTTGTGGAGTGAAAATAGAAGGAATAAATAGGTATCCGATATTATTCGTGTCCAACTCTGACCCTGAGGAAAAGATGCAGAATATGATACGAGATAAGCGATATTCATCCGTATGTGTCTGTATGTCAAGTGGTATGAAGAAAACTTGTTGTGATACCGTACATGGATGGCACTCAAAGCCACCGAGTAGTAAACCAGGCAAGGCACGCTGAAGGCGTTGACTCAGAAAAACTAATCGTCCCGCTGTGCTGTGTTTGAACGGATAAGGTCGCCAGAGATACAATGTCAATTCGCAATTTAGGACATACCAAAAATTGCGAGGTCGAGGTACAGAAAAATGCCACACAAGAGCCAACCATTGTGCACCGATCGAATGCACCACGGAGCACCAATCACCAAAACCGAAAGCCTTCTTCCACTCAAGATCAAGCTAAAAAGCTGACCGGTTCCCACCTACAATCGGTGCAAGTCCAACCCTCACCGCACCTCAACAGAGAAGAGGAAGTAAGAGGGAAAACCGAGATACGAAAGGAGGAGGGGAATCCAGTCCTTACCGCCGATGGCGCCAGGTCTAACCACGGCGGCGCAACAGTTCTCAAAGCCTTAAGAACTGAGATCAAATCGGAGGAAGAAGACACCTTAAGAGTTAAGACGAAAGAGGAGGAGGAAGGCCATGGCGCCGCGAACGGCCGGCGGAAACTCCGCCCCAGATGCGCCTACGGCGCCAACAATGGGAAATCCCATCCCGAGCGCTGCTCGGTTTTGAGACTAAGTCTCCAAACCTTATCCCCCTTTCCCAATGACAGGTGGGCCTCACTATTTCTTTTCTTTTCCCATGTATTCTTTTCTCAAATGCCCACCATTTCTTTTCTTTTCTCATGTATTCTTTTCTCAAATGAGAAATTACCAATGGCCCTCGCATATACAACAGTTGGATCTACTTTTTTCACCCTGTAATGTAAGTAACTCTGTAATTGTTATGCTGGCGCAACCGGCGGTGCACTCTCTCCTACTTTAATTGATCGGTAGAGCTCCTTCCTTGCTTTCGAGTACAAAAATTCTTGGAATGAAGTACGGCGAAACGGAGTGTATCAGCTAACAAATGTCAGGAAGTTGGCATGTGCTGTGTGTGGCGAAGATACCGATGTCTGAATTTTTCATGGACACTTTGAATATGTTGCCGTGTTTTTTTTTTTTTTTGCTTTTTAAGACATGATTTGTTCACAAAATTCTTGTCATTATGCTCTATGATAGTTATTTTTCTTTAGCATACCAATTACCTTGCTTTGTCTAATCTGCAGCCATTCAGTCCAATTTCACGACCTTACCTGAATTTATAGTTGTGCACCAAAATGTCAGTCTCCGTTTCATGCTATCCTTAATTCAAATGTTGTGTTTGCTACAAAATTTAAAGAGAACGGTCAGGTTTGTAGTTACCACAAAGATTTTCTGACATGTCCACTTACTAAAAACCCTCCGCGATCACTGTTGACTCCTCCTATAAGACTAAGCGTTAAACGGTATCAAACAAGCTATTACTGTTGACAAGGATCTAACAATCCTCATTTTATTATTTATCTATAATTCTTATTATGGGTAAATATACCGTCATACGGTTCTTAGATATACCCCTTATGATCTTATGATAGAAGCCAATTAGTTGGTCGTAAGTCTTTCTACGACCACTCTTATAGTCGTAAGGTCTTCTATGACTACCTTATGATCGTAATTTCTTCTACAATCACCTCTGATCGTGCGTTCTTCTACGACCAGTACACAGTCGTAAAGTTTTCTATGACAGTCTCATGATCGTAAATTCTTCTACTATCACCTCTGGTCGTAAATCTTCTACGATCACCTCTGGTCGTAAGTTCTTCTACGATCAGTACCCAATCGTAAGTCATTCTACGACTATCCCCTGGTCGTAAGCTTTTCTATGAGCAGCTCAGCTACAACCACCCCATAATCAATAGAGCATACAGACAAGTGGGCCCAATTGATTAGGGGATTTAAGTAGTTAATATACATTGTTATTCTCTGAGGTAACTGCACGTAACGCGTCATTATCTCTGACAAGTAACTGCCAGGAGATGTGGAGGGGTTACTACTCCGATGATTACTACCATTATTACGTCCGTTATATCGAATAATGAGGTGCATCTTGACCTGGAGGAACGACTACATCTCCGTGTACTATTTAAAGGTTTCAATCAGAGATGATAGGGACAAGGACAATCGGGGACACAAGTATTAGACTTTTTTTTTAGAAAAGGAGTACAACTCCCGGGCTCTGCATCAACTAGGGATGTACACAGCCAAATAGGCACCCAAATTCGTCTAGAAGAGAACTAAAACCTAGGTGGTGAGGGTGTACACCCACACCTTCCCACCAACTGAGTTAGGCTCAGTTCCCTGTGTCATTCTCTCTGCGTGATCAATTGTGGAGGCTCCTCAAATCAAATAATCTTTACGTAACATCGGTTCTAAAACACCGACAACTGTCCTCGGGGGTATTTTAGACATTTTTCATTTCAGAAGTTGCAGTCAGCCTACCTAAAAGTCAGACAACCAAACATCAAATCTCTTCAGCCCAGCCATTCATCCTTGCAGTCATTCAGCCCAGCAACTCAACCGAAAGCCGCTTTTTAGGAAAGCGTAGCCGTTCCAAACAGATCCATATAATAACTCTTTCTCTTTTTATCTCATTCCTGCTGCAATACTTGCAAGTCCTGACAAGATGCAGCCTTCTAAATGGCTCCAAAGCCATACCAAAGAAAAGGATGGGTCCAAATCTTTCAGTCGGGACTGCTAAGAAGAAGCATCAACATCGACAACAACCCTCTGACGTATGCAGATCAACCCCTTCAGCCATATACCACCAATCCGTCATTATATGTGTGATATTTCATTCTGCACAAAATCACAATATCCGGTTGACACATCTTTGTCAGAGATGAAAAAGCCTTTGAAGCTGCTGCTCATTGCTTGTCTTTGCTTATAAGATTTCTTTTCTGTGTTCTTGTTTCCAAAGGGCGTGCATTCGTGGACAACAGTACACCACCTCCAATGGCGTACAAGATAAAAGGGATCTTCAAGGGCCTCAAGGTGATATCCCAGATTTTTGGTAAGTGAAATTTTCTTTCATATGTGAATTCTGAATTGTGGTCGTGCTGAACAAGGACAGGCAGTACAATATCAGAGCTTCCTTGTTTGCTTACACCATCTTCTTTCTTGCTTGCTCTCTGCATGATTCTTGCAGTGGTGAAGGAGCATGAGATGGAGATTGGTTGCCCGACAGATGTGAAGCATGTAGCGCACATCGGTTGGGATAGCTCGACGGGGAATGCTTCTCCAAGCTGGGTAAATATACGTGAATTCAGTACAGCACAGCAAATTCTTCTTCTTCTTCTTCTTCTTCTTCTTCTTCTTCTTCTTCTTCTTCTTCTTCTTCTTCTTGAAAACCGCACTGCAGATTCTTGTTTCATCTGTCTGATTACCTCTGTCTGTGGCTCTGTTTTTAGGAAAAACCTCTGTTACTCATCGTGACATATTGACATTATGTGTTATCTCGCATTCCTTCGTAGATGAATGACATCACGGCATCATCTGATTTTTCGTATTTGGGCAACTTTGCACCGTCCACAGGGACCTCCTGGGCTTCTCAAGGTATGGTCAAACCTCATGTTCGTCAGTATAGAAGCACTTCTCTATTTGGTGTGATTGCTTCATATGATCGTGTCTTCTTTAGGAAAGATTTTGATTTGTCTTATGGGTGGCATGTGTGGATGGAGACGCAAACTTGGCAACTTGCTCTATTTTTATGCTACTTAATATCATGCGCACGTCACCATGTTCAGCAATTTTCTGTTGGTTCTTGATCTAGTATCCGGAGTTGCAGGGCACATGTTGATAAACAAATGCATACATCTGAGTTCTGAACAACCAGCAGCATCTTTTGTTATTGGTAGGCAATGGATTGTGCATACGCATAGTTACTAAACTATAGGGGGGAAATTGATAAATATTTAAGCCATTGGTAGCTATCTCCAATAATTCTGTGATGTCTCAGGAACAAGAGGTAGTAAAATCACCATTCATTTTGCTAAGATTTCAGTAGGTTACAGAAGTTCTGAGCAAAAAAATCTTTAACAAGGAATTAAGCACGTACATGTATTATATACGTAGTTATAATACTGAGAAACGGGATGAGCGCAAGACATGCTCCGGCTAATAAACTCGCAAAAGTTCAGGTAAACTCCGACGACAGGTCAGACATTCGACAAGAACATGCTGTCCACACATGTACAAATGCCCGCCAGATGCAGAAAAACTGTAGATATTCCAATGTGGCAACCAAACGAATCTGTCAAATACCGCTGTGAATAAACAACGAGCAAGTGGGATGATCGCTGCAGCATGGCCTAAAGTTCTGCATAATCACTTAATGTTTGCATCTTTATTCAGTTAAACATTGCTACAGCAATGTCAGCTCTACATTCCAAGGCTGTGTTCTTGTCACTGACGAGCATATATACTACGGCGATTGTCTGACAGATTTCGACCAGCCTCGAGACACATCGCCTTTGGCATACTTTCAGAGAACACCGGGCAGCAAGACGCAGCAGCTCCGTGCCCTGACATACCGCGGCCGCCGAGGAAGACTAGGCGGCGGAGGAAGAAACCCACGGACGGCTCTCCGGTGCCTTCCTCGAGATCGTCGAGGTCCAAGGACTCGTTAGCATCAGCTGCTGATGCTGTTGGTGCCAGCAGCACGCAGTGATCCGGATTTGTATAACTGTATAATCACTGCTGCTGTGCTCTACTGTGTGAAAATTGTACATGAAAGGAATGCAATCGAAGCTGGGTGTAAGAAACTGTTCCAATTGTACTTGATCGTCGTTTGTTCTCACGTTTGGTTGTGAAATAATTATCTGACGATTTCGGTGTTCACGGTTGTTTTTTGGGTAAGCCCGGTCCGGCTAGTTGGGCTTTGTACGGGCCGACCTGAGTAAAATCTCTTTCAACCCGGCCCAACTAAGTATTTTCGCGTCGGAGGCCCGTTTTCCCATCCCGGCCCAAGTTTTGTTGAGATCGGCGTGACGAACCAAACGCGAGCATCTTCGGTCTTCAGTTCGCCTCGCTCTTGTGCAAAGGAGTCCAGGGAGTACTTGAGTGGTTTATTCCTAAATAGTACTTAAATTTTGAACTCTCAGATCTAGATTCAATAGATTAGATCACTTTGCCTCTTTACCCCTCATCTGAGTACTATTTTATCTGGAAGTACTCTATTTTTTAGACACTGAATTTTTACATAAGTTATATACTAGTTTTACATAAATTAAATTATGTAAAAAATGGTGTAATTTTATGTAAAAAAGATGAACAAAATAAACTATAAAAAACACAACAAAAACTACAAAAAAAAAAACATACATATTCATTTATGTTGCAGCTCTCGACATCCCTAAACAAATTGATTACTCGCTTATCACATTGTCTAGAGAGAAATCACCAAGTATAATATGGATAAAAAAACTTAAGTACTCACAAACAAAAAAATACTCGAGTACCATTTAGCAATTCCCTGTGCAAATGTCACGGAGCGGAGATCAGATAACCGCGCCACCAGCGCCAACCAACGGCGACCGGCGGCGTTCGCTCGCTTAGAGCAATTTTCCGCCCCGCCGTCGGCGAACTTGTCCCGTGTAAGCGAATACCGCTCGTAGCACTCTCCTTCCCACCCCAATTTTTTTCTTATTGTGCAGAGTCCCCATGAGACGATCTTGGTAAATGCTTTGGTGCTGGTACCAACTTATAAATTAGCGAACAACTTGCTTCAAATTACTAATGATACGTGGGAGAGGGGACTAAAATATTGCAGCAGAGCCAAGACACTTGGGGATTTTTTTTGGCTAAAAATCACATGTTTCATCTGGATAACTGATCCAAATTCCAAAACCATCCACGAATGTTGTTACAGTAGGATACTCATGCGCCAGTGTGGCGGTTTGAGCGCCGCCTCCAGCCTCCAGCAATGCGCATTTCCGAGCTAATGAGCAAGTTGAACAAGTGGTAGCAAAACTAGGAATTTAGATTCGTTCAAACAAAGCAGTAGGAGATTCCTACCACTGGTGGGTTTGTTTTATATGCTTAACTTGCAGTTCCAACCTATTGTGGTTCCTTCTCTTTCAGAGCCGGTGACCAATTCACTTGCAGTTGCCGATGCTGATGCTTTGGTTGGCTATGATCCCGCCACCGCGTTCTTTGAATCCGTCTTGTTTCTGGTTTGTCCTCCGGAATATCATATGTTCCTCTGAAATATCATTTAGGCCTCTTGCCAATTTAACTAACAACAAAGGATTTAGGTGCACCTTTCGCTTTCATGGATGATGAATAGGAAATTGACAATGACATTTCAGTTGACATTGTCACTGGTCTTTCATAATTTCATTACACTCTTACTTCGCTATCTCCCAATGTCAAATTACCGTAAATTGTAATCGCTTGGAGGCAAAGACCGAAACAATCCCAAAAAATGGATTTTATTTGAATTTCGGCTGAATTAGGAGTTTGTTTGCCAAATCCGAAAAGTTTTCCCCAAAAGCCGCCTTCCTCTTTTGGAAACCTGTATCCTCATTTGGAAAGCACACTATGTGCAACCCGCCTTCACCTCTGTTCCCCTCCGCTGTCGCGCCGTTGTTCGCCACGCGCGCACCGCCTCGGTCTCGTCGTCTTTGCCCGCGCTAACGCCGCCACCTCGTGTCGGGCATTAATTGCCGCCCGCCGATCGATCCGCCGCACTGATCCTCGCCGCCACCCGCTCGACACGCCTCCCCGCCACTGCTCACCATGCCAACACGCACCACTTGTGCCAGTGAGACACAGCCGCTCCTATGCTGCCATCGTGCCTGCCAACTCCCCTCCTCGTAGCGCCGAACCCGCACGGCTGTCCACGCCGCCGCCACGCGCCCGTGCCCGCTCATGCCGCCTCTAGTACCACCGCCTTCATCGCGTATAAAGCCGAGCCCGGTGACTTCATCACCCTCTTTAACACCGCCGCACACCCACACAGCCCCCTCCATCTTCCCTAACCCCGCCGCACCAACGCCCCCGCCCCCGAAAGCCCATCGGTGAGCCTCATCTCCGATTCATCGCCTCCGTCCACACACACACCCCCAATCAACCGTGCCCTTAGCATCGCCTCATGTCCACAAACACGTCCTCGAGCTCCAAGCTGAGCCTCCCCGCCTCCGACTCACCGTCACTGTGCACTGCCATCCAAGCCCACCATCGCTAGCTCGCCTCAGACCTCCCCGAGCTTCATCAACACCACCGCCGTGATCTCCTCGCCCCACTGGTGCTCATGCTTTGACCAATTTGGTCAAAGCACCATCGGAACTCGCCGAGCTCCTCCTGCTCCGCATTGTGCACCACCGCTGCTGCCAAGCCATCCCTGAGCCACCTCAGCCCGTGCGAGTGCCCAAAATGGGTTGCTAATGCCTCAGGATGCTCACCACACCACCCGCCGTTGCTTGCCACCACCGACATCGCAATCGCGCCACCACCATCTCCTCTCGCCTCGGGCCCCATGGAAGCGAGCCAGCTCGTTGCACTGATAACCCATGAACCACCTAGGTGGGCGGGAAAGCCACCACCAGAGAAGCGGCCCACCCGGTGTTGAGTAACACTGTGCCGTCAACATTGTAGCAAGCCTAGCCCGATCAAGCCCACCACTATTAATCCGAAGCCAACACTATGCAGCCCAATAGTACCCAACCCAAACCCATTACTATTTACTCGAACCCGACCTGCCACTATCCATTGAACCCATTACTGTTCCATCTGAACCCAATAAGGAATAGTGTTGATCCGGTACTGTGCAACAAACTCGACATTGTTCGTCCAGACCTGTTAAGCATACATATCCATTTTGACCGTTTCGAACCCGTCAAACCCATTTTCAACTCAGTTCGATCCAACCAAGCACCATTTAAACCCTAATCACCCACACCACCTTTCTTTATAACTTTTTTGGATTTATTTATTCCATTTTGTTCCCAGCTCGCCCTTGCTGAGCCTGGACTTATTTATTTTATTTTATTTTCAAGAACAATCTACAGACACAGGAGAAGTAGATCCAGTTGAAGACTACGAACAAGTAGGCAAGTCGCATTCCTTGATCATGTTGAGCCCATGTCACTATTACTATTATCATTACCTTCATTATGTTATTTATGATCGTTTATTCTCTTACGAAATAATAGTTTAGAATGTCCCGATGAATAGTTAATTCCTACCATTTGTGCTCTTGTAGACCATATTTGTAACATCCCAACTTTAGGCTTGTGTTTCAAATGTAAGAAAATCAGTAGAAATTAAAACTTTTTCTTACATCATGTATTTCCTGTTGTGCCAAACAATTCTTGTACAAGGGATTATGGAAATACATTGTCACAAGCCTAGTTGATCCAAATCTTGATAATCCAAAAACAATCTTGTCAAAGTTTGTGATCATCCTCTGGAAATATTTTTCCTAAGTCTCTGTGATGGTATGTGACCCCTCTGAAAAATTTCACAATTTTTGGAAATTGTTTGAATATTTTTAGAGCGATCAAACCTGTTTGACTCTTAGTCAAACATTAAAACAGAGCCTTGCAGAATTTTTGGAGATTTATTCATAGTATAAAAACCTCTGAAAATTTTACACAAGGTTAATATCTGAGTTAGCAAGCTCCTGTAAAAATTTCATAATTTTTGGAGTTAATTTGCTACCTCAAATAAATCCTTCAAAGTCTCTGCTTCCAATTTCAAAGTCAAACCTGGTTTCATCTGTTACATGGGTTCGAGTCGGACTGGGCTCGAGCAATTGACTCGGTCCATCAACTAATCGCACTCGAGCCTCTCTTAAAAGCGCTTGGATCTCAACCGTTGATCTAAATCGCACGCTGCTGCGCGTGTAACCTTTCGGACCTTCCGCTGCTTGAGTGAATATCAACCGCTAGATCTCCATCCAACCGCCCAGATGCGCCGAAACCTTCGGACCCTCCGGTTGTTGGTTTGAATCTGAGCCGTTGGATTAAGATCCAACGCCCGCGTGTTCCTTCGTTGTAAATTGAGTTTGCGACGTGGAGCAACTGAGCCGCTTCATTTCTAATCCTAGGCTCGAACCTTTTCGTTGTGTCTTAAAGCCCGGAGGCGTGGCGCTATCTCAGCCGTCCGTGTCTCATCCAACGGCTGAGAATCACCGAGCCTTTTGCGCTGGTCATCTTCTACCTCCGGCCGTGCGAGCACGAGAGGGGAGTAATGGCGATGTCATTTCTTGCTCCCTAAAGCCACCCTAGCCGACGCTTAGGGTATGGGAGGTACTCAGAGCGAGCCATGCCCTAATGCACGTCTTCACATCTTTTCCTTGTCGGCGCACCTTGTGCTCGTGTTTTGCCGCCCGAAAGATGTGGTGCAAACCCTAATGCTTTCATGGCTTTATAAACACTCTCAATACCTCCTGGTATTTCTTTAGACCACCATCAAGCCCCATTCACAATATTGGAGCTTAACACCTCAAAAATGGCAAATCGCCATTGTTGACCCGTGGAGCTCCATTGGTGTTCTTGGTGTTCCAGTGGTCCTCCTTCATGTTTCTTTGCCCTAACCTTATCTATTTACTTCCTTCAACATTTCCCTCACTTAATTTTGGATTTGATTCTCGTGAATTGTCCCATTTGGGGTTTGTTCAAATTCGGCGAAATTGGTCATCTTCTTCCTCACTCAGGTGAGTGCTCCATTTTCAATTCCTTGCTCATGTAGCTTCAGGACCTTAATGAAGCTATGTCGATGCTTTGGAATCACTCATTTGGCTCGGGTATCCATCTCGGTTTTCTTCTCAAGTCCGCGAGCTTCCTCGTGATCAAGCATCTCCGCCATCTTTGAAGCTTCTTGTCACTAAGGTAGCTTCTTATTAGTCCTAGAAGCTTTGGCACCCGCTTCCTTGGACTGCAATTAGCTGAAGCGCTATTTTCGCATTTAGCGCTGAAGGCTCCCTTTTCGTTTCCGCCAGCTGGCTGCGTTCTAGTCCTCACCGCCGGCGAGAATGCCACCATTAGATTCAGAGTGCTATGCGAATCCATTTTGGTTCTTGGTGGCGCCATGCCGTTGTCGCCGGCGATTTGCCGTGCAAGTCACTCGGTTTTGCCGCAAGCAGCAGCCTCCGTTGGCCACTTAATTAGGACACATTAATTGCCAATCATGGGTTAATTAATTATGTCTTAATCATTGTCGTTGAGCCACCGACCATGGGCCCAATATCCTTAAATCACTCTCGTTCAATCTCGCATCGTCCGACATCATTAAGATTAATCATTGGTTAATTGAATGTGTCGGCATTTAATCGTCCGTCGGAATTTACCTGGTCGACTTGTGGGCCCGAGGGATTAAAATCAAATTCGGTAGCCTTTAGTGTCTCTCTAGATCTAATTAATGATAACCATTAGAATCATTAATCTGCCCTAACCGCCTCTCGATCAGCGACAAGTGGGCGGTGCGTTGTGCGTGGGTTAAACTGGTAGCGTGGGTGACTCAAGTCACCGACATGCGGTCCCACGTGTCAGCATCTCCCTTTGAACTGCGATCAATAGCTACCGCTCATTTTTAGATCTGCGCCCGATCTTTGTGTGCGTCGACCCTCCGGATGCCTTGATCGTTTCGACCGTCGATCTTTCGATCAACGGTTGAGATCGTGTATGCAACCGCACCGTCCAATGCATACACTGCGTGTGCGCCGTTGGATCTTGATCCAACGGTTGGGCTCCGTTTCGATTCGGCGCGCGTGCGCTGTTTTCGGCGCGCGTGAGCCGTAGGATTTTAGATCGAGGGTTGGGAGTTGTCCACGTCTTATTATATTTTTGGAGTTTGTCGTTTATCGGTAAGTATTTGTTTAACAACTAAAAATGATATACAAACTTTAGAAACTCATAACTAATTCATTTTAATCGCTTTTAGATAATTCCAATCAGTAATAAATTTGGTTATCACTTTAGTTTATTATAAAAATGGATTTAAGCATGTTCCAGAGAGAAAATTGTATAACTAGGAATAACTTGATTTCTGTCATTTTGAATATTCCGAAATAGTTTTAACCGTGAAAATGCATATCTTTTCTCAGATAAATCCAAATTGTGCAAAATCAATTTTGTTAAATTCGTCATTAGTATATTTTCATATAAAATAGGATTTGAGCATGTTCATAATTCTGTAAAATGACTTGCATTAGATTTACAACTTAGAAAAATCATAAGTAAATGTGTATAACTCCAAATTTAGTAAATCCAACTTTGTCATTATTAGGATGTCATAATCTACTGCTATAAAAATTTCAGACCTTAGATCATTCTAGAAAATTTCGCCATGAACAGTGCTAATTATTAATTAGTTTGATATAAGGCTGAGAAAGAGCATTTTGCTCATATCTTTTGCATGCTTAGTTCAAATTGCATAATTCTTGTTCCGGTCATTGTCTTAGGTCATTCCCTAGCTGTAGTGTAAATTTTATTAGGTTTGGATGTGTTTTGCTGTTGGAATTTATTTGGTGTTCTTCGTTCTTATTTGCTTATCGCCTTTTCGCGTTAGGTTCCGAAGACAATATTATTAATCTTGATATTGAGCCACAAAGACCATCGATCCACGCACTTCACCAACAAGCGGATGTAGCATTCATTTGATCATATTGTTCCTACTATTTTCAAAGTCTAATATATTGTTTGCAAATTCTATGTATGCATTGCTATGTTGTTTTAAACTATTGTCGATAGTTGGCCTACTAGATGCATTATCGTGAGGAAATGTTCATTCCTCTACTCATCAAGCCTAGGTTACTTGTCGTGATTTTGGTTCGCTGGATGGACCCTTGTCACTTAGTAGATTGCGTGTCATTATGCTTAGCCCGCTTAGTTATCGGTAGAAATGGGCGGTTATCGACTTGTCGATAACCTTGATCACACAAATGTTATAATATGTATATTTCAGCCTTGTGCTATGTCTAAATTGCAAAACTAAAACTGAAAATGAAAACAATTTAGACTTAGGCACAATGGTAAGATGGTGTGATCTTTTGGGTGTGTTTGGAATGGTGCTCGGGTGAATTAAGGACCGAGCTACTTGTTACACCAAACCAAGCATTGGTGCGTGCTAACCACACTAGAGGGATATGGGACCTCTCTTAGCTGAGTACTTTGGGCTGTGTTAATTAATGAGTCGTGTGGTGGGTTGCATGTTTGATTATATGCAACATGGACACGTTTGTAGGGAGAGGAACACCCGCCGAGGCCGGTGTATCTTGCTCCACGTATGGGTCCTTGTGATCCATATTTCGTCACAGATCACTAAGGGTTAACCCCATACGTCGTCTCTTGATTAACATATTCCATTGGAAAGGGTTCGAGGACTTAGCCGTGTGGCATACCAAAGGAAGTGTGCTTAATAGCTTGGCAAAAAGGCGTCTCAAGTGTGGGTACATTGGTACACCCCTGCAGGGATTAAAACTATTCGAATAGCCACATCCTAGGTTATTGACACGCTTGGGGAAGTCTTTCAAGAGCTAGACTACAACATTTTAAAATTAAAACTTGTTGGGTGGTATGAATCAGGGATTAATGCTATGTTGTGGTGGCTTTGGGGAAAGTCACTTCTAGGTGGATACTTGTTACTTATGTTTACTCTCTGTTATTTAAATGTTTAAAACAGATTTTGCAAATCTGCGGTTCAATCTATCACAATATTGCAAATAAATCTTGCTTTATGCGTCCAAAGAACCATATAACCACATTCCTTTGAATACAGCTTTCATGTAGCTATGTATAGGCTTGCTACTCGTAAGTCTTGCGAGTACATTTTTGTACTCACTGCATTGCTTGTGTTGTGCAGAGGATGATAGTGAGTCCGATGGACTCACTTTTGTGAGTTGTCTTTGTGGCGCTTTAAGGGCGATTAGCTTGGCGGCGGTGGTTGCCCTGTGGTGTTATGTGGCTAACCGGTCGTCTTTTGGTTTAAGCCATCTTATGGCAACTTTTGCTTCACGTTACTTATTTGGTACTTACGTCTTTTGGCCGGTCGGCTGTGTTGTAATAACTTATATTATGTATGTCTTTTGGTAGACTTGTTATATTCCGTTGTATGGAAATGATGCATGCTGTGATTTGATGTATGTGTCTCTGCTTGTTGCAGAGGCACATGTCCATCGAGACGCGGATTATTCTATTTGTGATACTAGAACCAGTGGAAGGTTAAGTATTACAAGTTTAATAAACCGGGGTCTCACAATATTCATCTTGACAAGCTTAAGTACTAATAATATAATCACACATTAGTAATTATGGATAGGCTAATGTCACACAATTGTTTTACAAACACTGATAAGGATATTTGGCTACTCACCAATAGACTTTCAAAAATGAGTTGAGGGTTGAGGTCAAGAGGGTGGACAGTCACGAGTTGGTTAAGGGTTCATCTCCTCACCCAATAGACTTTGAAAAGTAAGTTGAAAGTGAGGCCAAGAGGGTGGACAACCACTGGATTGAGGGTCCATCTCCCCACTTGAGACAAATAAGAGCTAGAACCTTGTGCCAAGTAACAGACATAGAACCCGCTCAACCACATGTTTGGTATATCCAACCTAGCTTAGTACACTGTTCTTTTTAATCGAATATCTATAGGTGGCACCTGCTCTAGCGGTAAAGGGCAGCCACGAGTTTGAAAAGGGGTGGGGCAGGAGTGGCTCGAAGGGTCACTTGCTCATCTACACAATGGTAGATCCATTCAGCATCGGACCGTGAATTCTGCCATTGGTCGATGGTCTCCCAATGGCTGTTTGGCCAAGAATCTACCGGGTAGAGGCTAGAAATGATGAACAGTGCAAATACTTTGTTATCTCAACTTAGTCTCACACAATTATGCTATGTGTTTATAGCTTGACATTATGAGTCTGATGTATCTTATGGGTAAAGTTGAACAACTCTACAGAGTATAAACAATAGTATTAGAATATGTCGTGCTTTTGGTTAATGGAGTTGTGTTCATGAGTGATTCTAACAACAAGGCACAAGTAGAGATTTTGAGATGTTAATGTGGTAATTACAGATGTTTAAAACCCCCTCTTATTATTATTATTACTATGGTTTTACTGTTTCTAAAGTCAAAGTGCTTTACTTCAAAGAATGCATCCACACTCGCACTATGGTAAACCCTTAACAATTAATTGAAATCTTGGAAAGTAGTTAAATAGTTTTTTCATATGGCTTGTTGAGTACAGTTATACTCATACTTGCCGAATCATCAACAGAAGAAACCTGGGAAGACACTGGAGAACCATACGAGAGAGAATTAGATGATCCTCCGGATGGTGATGACTACTGGTACTAGATCTCAACCTCGCTCAAGTGTGCTTCTAGTGTTGAAGGATCTTTTGTCGTGTAATATATAAACTTTAGGCTTGGATGCACGTGATAGTGTAAAAGCAGTCTGTTAAGCCATACTCTCTTGTAAATTAATGTTTGGTTTTTATTAATAAAACGTGAGTAGACTTGATGTACTCATTCTTTCTTTGCAAATCAACTTCTGGATGGTTGCGGAATTTGATGGTCCCTAAAACGGGTCGTCACAAGGACCATCTCGAAGTTGATGTCTTGTACTGTTTCCCAACCCACTTTTTTGAAAATAGTGCGTCCAACGAATCGCAAATTCTTCTTAGCTAGAGAAGACTCGGTGTGAACTATTTTTGTGATGCCCCTTCCCCTTCCCGGTCAACCTCACCGGACCCCTTGCTTTCTTCCCCGTCAACCCCTGCCGGACCCCTCTCTGCGTCCCGCCACGCCGTCCTCGCCACGCACGCCGCCGAGCCGCCATCATTCCTCGTCGCGCTTTCGCAAGGCCGAGCCGCGCCGCTCGCCGGACCCCTCTCCTCACGCCGGCTTTAAAAACCCTAGCCCCAGCGCCCTCCCCTTCCTCCTCCCCATTCCTCCCTTCTCCCCAACCAAGAAGAAACCGAGGAAGAAGAAGAAGAGCCGAGGGCTTACCTCGTCGTCTTCGCCGTTGGTGAGCTCCTCCGTGTGCGCGCCTCCTCGTCGGCATCGCCATCTCCTCGCGCTAGCCGCGCCGAGCTCCTCGTCGCGCGCCGCCTCCTCTTCCCCTCGGCCGCCTCCTTTCTTCCCCTCTCCCGCGCGCCGCCTTTTCTTCTTCCACACCGTGCGCCGAGCGCCGCCTCTCCTCTTCCGCGCGGGTAGTGCCTCCGCGCATGCGCGCGCTTGCCACAGTCTATGCGCGCGCAGTTCGGCCACACGTGGGCGGGCAACATGGTCATGGGCAGTGCGTTTTCTTTTTTTGGTCGATTTTCTTTTCCTTTTTCCTTTTTAATTCAAAAGTGAGGCTTTAAATATTAATAACTCCCTCATTTTAGCTCCAAAAATTATGAAATAAATTTCTAAAAATTTCTAAAATCAAGATCTTGCTAATGGCATAGGTCTTGTTCAATTTGGAGTTCATTTGTGTACTCTTGTGTATTTAATTGCTCTCGTTGCCTGTCGTTTATTTTGCCGGTACCTCGCCCGCGTAGATTTCGGAGACGCCGGAGACCTCCACGTCGATCAAGGACAAGACTACTCGGACTCTCTCCCCTACAACCAAGGCGAGTCAATACTTTGATCATATTGAGCCTACATTTTATGCAAATTATATTCTTTTAAAATAGCAAATTGCATGCTTTAATTCTTTAATCAAATGTATGTTAAAGCTTAAGGTAGTTAATACCCATTTGTTGAATAATTAATTACTATGCCATCCTTGACAACTTGAATCCCTTAATTCCATTGTCACCCTAGTAATTATATGGTAATACTAGCTATAGGTTGTACTTAGCGACATGCTAGACTTGCTTAAATGCACGGACATTAACGTGTCCTAATCATCATCATTTCAAACATAAAATGATTTGGGCGGTCATTGGTAAATGACCGAGATGGTTGAATTGTTGTATTTTACATCTCAAAACCCTAAATCGCTAATACCCGTGCAGGCGGATGGTAAGATGGTGGGTGCGGATGTAGCACGAGAATGGCGGGAATGTGGTTGAGCCGTCCGGACAACCCTAAGGACTTAATCTTGTCACGACCTCACTGTATAACAAGTACAACCACAAGTCCGCAACAAGCTGCGACTTGGCTTAGTACATTTATCAAATCACGAAATCATCTCACGGAGGGTTAAAGGAGGCACAAGCTCTGGTATGTCGGGCTTGGATGGGACACCGAGTCAAGGGTGAAGTTCGCCGATCGGCCGAGGTGTAGCCACGCTTCGCCGATCGGCCCGAGTGGACATCCCGCGCAACGTATGGGCATAACCCCATATGGGTGAGACGAGGAAGGCGAGATATTTAGAAAAGTTATTGTGACAACCTCTCGATCGCACGACTACGGAATTGTGTAGGCAACGAGTTAATTGTCTCTTGTGGGTAAAGTGTACAATCTCTGCGAGTTGCAAATCTGTTTAAGCAGCCGTGCCTACGGTCAAAGCGGACATGGGAACTTAACTTGAGTTAGTTCTATTTCAAAACCTTCTTTGGTGGTATGAAAATTGTGGCGGGCTCACCTAGCCCCGAGATTGGTTATTCACGGTCTTTGTACCAGTGTCGTTTAGTGGTGGATGTAACCACAATCAAAATAAGCATGAAGGTGGAGGTAACCTTTGTCGATACAAATATTGCACAATTACTCTCTTTAACTAAAATGAAATTTGTTAAAGACGCTAAGTGCTAGGAATTTGTACTTACGATATTTAAAGTGGTGCTTTACGCAAATAAAAGAACCGAGCCATCCTTGTAAGCCTTGCATGTATATCATTGCATTGTGTATTGGCTCGCGAGCACGGTAGTTGTGCTCATCCTCGCTCTCCCAAACCCTTCAGATGACGATGGAGGAGACTATGCTTACTACGAGGAACCGTGGTTGATGGACAGGAAGCGGCGAAGAGTAGTCTAGGATCGTAGTCTAGGCCTCGGCGCAGCCTAAGTTGACTTCGTTGGTACTTGCATACACCGATATTATCCGGTCCTTGGTAATATCGATCATACGAGTGCCCAGATCGCTTGCTGTGAAGAGATGAGCTCTACCATTTGCTTCCGCTATCGTATTCGGTGTTCTGTATTGTAATCCATTTGGCTTGATCGGCCCCTGTTGTAAAACTCGACCCGACGTGGTCTATGTCACTCGTTGTTTGTAATATTGATACTTTAGTTCACGCCATGTATGAATGATTCAGAATGCTCCGTGAGTGCTATCTATCGATCCGTGGAATAGCACAGCGTTTTCTGAGGATTCGGATTAGAAAATCCGGGTCAATCGTAGTATCGAGCATACGATCAGAGTCTTAGTTAGATTGGTCGTTGCCTTAAAGACTTGATCTTATTTTCGAAAACGAAGAAAAGCTTTGCTAAAAATATAGAGTATTTATTGCTTCTACTCTTCACTCCTAGTCCTGTACTTATCTTTATTTCACTTGAGTTTTACTCATCTGACCTCCTCTTGTTTTCAAAATTTGTAGATGGCTACCCGTCGTCGGATGGCCGTGGGACCTCCTCGTTCACGGAGAGAACGAGGAGGCTTCAGCGGACATACTTCGCCACCGATCTTGTACCTTGGTTTTCCCCGTCACCCTACGTTCAGGGTAGGATGACGAGATCGAGACCGCGAGTCCCGGGCGATGGAGGTGTACCTCTCCGCGGGGTTGGCGAAGTTCACTTCCTACCTCTTCGTGGCCGAGGCACCCGGCGTGTAGCCGCCATGACGCCATTCGGGACGCCGCGCGTCGCTTCCACCCGCTTGTGTTGGAAATGCGAGGATCTCTTCGAGGTCACCCTACGCTTCTACCCGTACCTCCCGATGATGAGGCGTGTCCGTGCGCTTTCGACCCGAGACGACCCTCGCTTAGACGCGGCGAGTCCGGCTTTACGCGGCGATGATAGCCACCATCACCGCGCCATGGATGAGATCGGCAACGGACACTCCTCACCGGCAGCTATGCCCACTCCGACACCCTCGAGCAACATGATCGAGTGATGAAGCTCACTCCATCTGCGATGCAGAGAGGGATGCTTGCGATGCAGAGAGGACGCCGCTCTTGCGAGTTGGCACGCCTCAGAGCCGCCGCTACGGTCCCTGCCCCAGCCCCGGTTGTACCTCTCGTCGCCCCCGTCCTCCCAGTGCCGAGCCGACGTTCCCCGCCCAGAGGACCCCGTCTCCGACTCACGGCACGCAAGCAGGTGCGCCCGCCGCCGTCCGGCCGTCGCCTAGGAGAGTCCAGCCGTGGACGCAGCCCCAGTCCACCGCCCGGGTTTGACGAGTCCAGTCGTGGACGCCACCTCAGCCGTTCACGTTCCTGCTCCGTTCGCGAGCTTCGCCGAGCTGTTCGCTTCGCCTCCGCAACTATACCGCCTGTGGTCGATCCCGTGAGCAATTGTCGGATTAGTTTAGGTTAGCTAGCAGTGCTTGCTGAGCAGTCTTTTGGGTTGCAAGCACTTTTGTTTCTTTCTTTTGTAGACGATGTGTTTGTATTCTGTGTCATGACTTAGCTTAGTGTATAAGCCTTATTCGTGAGTCATGTAACACTTAACCCCTTATTATAGTGTAGCCGCCTAGGCTTTGTATTGTACTTGCTTCGTTCTTTTGTTGGCTTTTGTTCTTGTTCTGTGTGCCTTAGAGGCTAGTGAACCTCATATACTCCCTCTAGTTCTAAGCTTCAGAGTTCCTTGAGATGCCGCCAAGAAGAGCCGCCGCCTGGCCCGTGGAGCCTTCGCGCAGCCGAGGAAGAGGCCGTGGCGTGGTCGTGGCAAGGCCGAGGACAGAACTGCCTCCTCCACCACCAAACCCAACAATGACTCAAGTCATGTTTCAATGACTTCAATTCTTCAGCGTTACTAAACAATCGCCAGATCGACCGGACCAGCCGCAACTCCAAGCTAGCGACTTCCTCGAGACAAGACCTCTCACCTTTGCGCGCCTAATGAACCTCTAGAAGTCAAGACCTGCTCGGGACACCGAGAAGAAACTTCGTCTTGCCCGCCGCTCAAATGAAGACAAGGTGGATTCGCGCCACGCTCGGTGGGAGAATTACCTCGCCGCCGAGGTGATGAGAATCTAGAGGAAGAAGAAGCGGGAATAGCGAAGTCGAGCATCTACGATTGGAGCCCCACAAGATCCCGCACGCTCTGCACGCCAATAGAAGAAGTTGCGGAAATACAACAAGTCGGGTTGAACCCGCATGGCACCGATTCTCGGGAGGAATTCAAAGCCGCTTTGTGGCCAACCGTGCCACCGAACAATGAGATTGAAGAAGAACGAATTCGTGAGCTCTCAAGCGGGTCGGATGTCGATGAATGAGTATCTAACCAAGTTTAACTACCTTGCTCGCCACGCCCCAATGATGTAGGCGATGAAGAAGAGAAAATCGACCGCTTTGTGGAGGGAATGCGTGAAGACATGAGAGGACACTTATCCTCCATGATTTCTCTAGCTTCCAGCGCTTGGTTAATAAAGCCTCATTTGTGAAAATGAGAAGAAGACTCATGAGTTTAGCCGCAAAAGGAAGATGTCATTTCAAAGGCCACAAGGTAGCTTTCCCAAGTCTACATTCCAAGGCGGCTCATCTTTCGGATCGCCTGCAGCCTCCTCTCGTAAAACTCACGTTTCCACCCCGCCCCAAGGAAGTGGATTCGGTGCTCTCACCCGGCAAAACCAAAGGCGCAATCAACCCAAAGAAGAAACCTCCATCGCCGGCTTGTGGAGAAAGAGGACACTGCCAATCGTTGTCCTACCCGTCGAATGCTCCAAAGAAGACTCAACACGGGAGTAACGCCGGTTCAAGGCAGACCCGACCCCAAGCAAGAGTCACCGCACTTCACGGGCATCAAGGTCTACACCAACACAAAGCCATGGCCGTGTGAACCACGTCACACCGAGGAAGCTCAATGTGCCTCAGAGTACTAATGGCATGCGTCCTGTTAATTCAAGTACCGCACAAGTTTTGTTTGATTCGAGCTGCACTCTTTATTTCAAGAAAGTTTGTTGAAAGGCTTAAGTTGCCAACCTATAAGTTAAAGAAACCCGTGGTACTTAGCTCACCCGGGACCCTTTATGCTACCTCATCACCCGGTAGAAATTGCTATGGAACATTCCGATTCCTAGCAAACCTTCGGTGCTAGAATCTCAAACGCCGGATATCATCCTAGGGATGGATTGGTTGGCCAAATATCAAGGATTGATAGATTGTGCCAACAGAAAGTGGTGCTCACCAAGAACCCAGAGACCACAATAAGAGTTAGTGTGGATCGCTCCTCTCCTTTGAATAGAACAATCCACCACCTTGGAGAGTTGTCCCTAGAGACAACGCGTAGTTCAAGCTTACCCGATGTCTTCCCGAAGAATTACTGGCATGCCACTGACAGAGATGTTGAGTTTGTCATCAACTTGAAGCCGTGGACAGCCCCAATTGCTAAGAGACCATACAGAATGGCACTGATTTAACTTGAAGAACTTAAGACACAAATTGAAGACTTGCAAGACAAAGGTTTCATTAGACCTAGTTCTTCTCCCCGGGTTCGCGATTCTCTTTGTGAAGAAGAAAGATGGCACCGCCAGATTGTGCGTGACTACAGAGCACTCAATGATGTGACCATCAAGAACAAGTATCCCTTACCTCGCATTGATGACCCGCTCGATCGACTGACAGAGCATCGCTTTTCTCCAAGATAGACTCGAGGTCGATACCATCGCCTTAAGATCGAATGAGGATATTCCTAAGACGGCTTTACCACCCTGTATGGCTCGTATGAGTTCATCGTCATGCCGCTTGGCTTGACCAATGCGCCACCTACTTCATGAACTCATGAACAAAGTATTCATGGAATACTTAGACAAATTTGTTGTCGTGTTCATAGACGACATCTTGATCTATTCAAAGACCGATGAAGAACATTCCGAACACTTGCAATTGGTCTTAGAAAAGCTTAAAGAGAATCATCTTTATGCCAAGTACAAGAAATGTGAATTTTGGCTTCATGAAATCGGCTTCTGACACATTGTATCCATTGGAGGAATCGCAGCTGATCCATCCAAAGTAGCAACAGAATGGAATGGAAACAACCCACATTGGTGACGGAAGTGCGTAGTTTTCTGGTTTGGCGGATACTACGACGCTTCATTGAAGGATTCTCTAAGCTTTCCAAACCGGCGACCCATCCGCTTAAAAGGAAAAGAAGTATGATTGACCAAGCTTGTGAAAAGAGTTTCCAAGAATTGAAGAAGAAGTTAACTTCGCACAAGATTGATCCCGCGGACATCCATCAAGACTTCAAGTCTCTCGTGATGCATCGCGCCAAGGTCTTGGTTGTGTGCTCATGCAAGGAGGAAAAGTTGTAGCTTATGCTTCAAGACAACTCCGTCCTCACGAAGACAACTATCCAACTCATGATTTGGAGTTAGCGCAGAGTGCATGCCTTAAAAATTTGCGGTATTACTTGATTGGAAATCATTGTAATATCTACACGCACCACAAGAGTCTCAAGTACATTTTCACCCAATCGATCTTAACCTCCGACAAAGAAGATGGTTAGAATTAATAAAAGATTATAACTTGATGTCCATTATCATCCAGAAAGGCTAATGTAGTTGCTGATGCATTAAGCCGTAAATCCTCTGCAGAACGTCATGATTCAAGAGCATCAACTCGAGCTCTACAAGGAATTTGAAGCCCTCAACCTTGAGTTAATAGAGCAAGGCACACTAGCCACAATAGAAGCGTATCCAACTCTATAAGAGCGAATCAAGACCGCCAAGAAGGGCATCCGAGTCCAGAGATTCAAGCGCGTCTCATGGCAAAAGGAAAGGCCCCTAAGATGTCGAAGATCAGCAGGAATCCTATGGTATGGGAAACGACTCTTTGTTCCCCACCGAAGGAACTCAAAGATCCGATTCTAAAGGAAGCTCACGATTACACACTCGCACTCAGCGAGACCAAGATGTACCAAGACATGAAGATTTTGTATTGGTGGCCACGAATGAAAAGAGATATCGCCGAGTATGTAGCTTGTTGTGATGTATGTGTCGAATCAAGGTGAACATCAAAGACCAGCGGATTGCTACAACCCTTACAGATCCTCGGTGGAAATGGGAAGAAATCGAATGGATTTCATTACCGGTCTACCTCGAACTAAGTCCGGATGTGACTCAAGATGGGTTATAGTTGATAGATTGACTAAAGTCGCCCACTTCATCCCCGTGAAGACAACTTACAAGGGAGACAAGTTAGCCGAGTTATACATGGCTCGATCGTGTTTGCATGGAGTACCCAAGAGAATAGTCTCCGATCGAGGTTCTCAATTTACCTCGCATTTATTGGGCTAGTTTGCATGATGCCCTTGGAACACACCTTACCTTCAAGATCGCTTATCATCCGCAGATCGATGGTCGACGGAAAGAACAAATCAAATCCTAGAAGACATGCTTCGAGCTTGTGTTTTGGAGTTTACCGTAGATCGGGAAAATGTCTACCGTATGCCGAGTTTGCATACAATAATAGTTATCATCAAGTTTGAAAATGTCCCCATTTGAAGCACTCTATGGAAGAAAATGCGAACTCCTCTGCATTGGTCGTAATCGTGAAGGATATATCTTTGGACCTGATACTCAAGCAAGTCAAGAGAAAGTTCGACTAATCGAGATCGCCTTCAAGCATTTCGGTCTAGATGAAGAGTTATCTTGACAACCGCCGAAAAGACTTAACCTTCGGTTGGAGATGTTGTGTATCTCAAGGTATCGCCACTGTGGAACCCAAGATTCAAAGTTAAAGGCAAGCTCGCACCAAGATACATAGGCCCGTTCTCGATCACCGCTAAGCGTGGAGAAGTTGCCTATCGCCTAGAGCTACCGAAAGTTTGTCGACGTCCACAACGTGTTCCACGCCTCTCAACTAAAGAAATGTCTCGAGTACCCAAGAGCGCACTCTGTCGACGCCATCGCACTTGATAAGGATTTGACTTATCCAGAGCACCGATCAAGATCCTCGGCGTCGTCGAGAAGCGGACAAGACGCCAAGTCATCCGCCTTTGCAAGGTTCGGGTGGAGCCATCACTCACCAAAGAAGCCACCGGAGCGAAGATCAACTTAAGCCGATTTCCGTCCCTCGTTTCGGAGCGACTCGAATCTCGAGGTCGAGATTCCGCTTAAGGTGGGTAGGATTTGTGATGCCCTTTCCTTCCCGGTCAACCCTCACCGGACCCCCTTCGTTTCTTCCCCGTCAACCCCGCCCGGACTTCTCGTGCGTCGTCCGCACGCTCCTCGCGCACGCACGCCGCCGAGCCGCCATCATTCCTCCGTGCGACGCCGCGCTTGCCGCCGCGCCGGACCACTCTCTCTCTCGCCGGCTTTAAAAACCCTAGCCCTGGCGCCTCCCTTCCTCCTCCCCATTCCTCCTTCTCCCCAACCAAGAAGAAACCGAGAAGAAGAAGAAGAGCCGAGGGCTTACCTCGCTGCCTTCGCCGTTGGTGAGCTCTCTCCGTGTGCCGCGCCTCCTCGTCGGCATCGCCATCTCTCGCGCGCGCGCCCAGAGCTCCTCGTCGCGCGCCGCCTCCTCTTCCTCCTCCTGCCGCCTCCTTTCTTCCTCTCCGCGCGCTTTTTTGTTCTCCCACGCCCGAGCGCCGCCTCCTCCTCTTTTCTTCCGCCCGGGCCCACCTCGCCATGGGCGCATAGCCCACACAACACAGTGCGTGTTCGGCACACAGGGCGGGCCGAACATGGTGTGGGCCGACTTTGCTTTTTTGGTCGATTTTCTTTCCTTTTTCCTTTTTAATTCAAAAGTGAGGCTTTAAATATTAATAACTCCTCATTTTAGCTCCAAAATTATGAAATAAATTTCTAAAATGTCTAAAATCAAGATCTTGCTAATGGCATAGGTCTTGTTCAATTTGGAGTTCATTTGTGTACTCTTGTGTATTTAATTGCTCTCGTTGTTCTGTCGCTTATTTTGCTGCACCTCGCCAGCGTAGATTTCGAGACGCCGAGACCTCCACGTCGATCAAGGACAAGACTACTCGGACTCTCTCCCTACAACCAAGGCGAGTCAATACTTTGATCATATTGAGCCTACATTTTATGCAAATTATATTCTTTTAAAATAGCAAATTGCATGCTTTAATTCTTTAATCAAATGTATGTTAAAGCTTAAGGTAGTTAATACCCATTTGTTGAATAATTAATTACTATGCCATCCTTGACAACTGGAATCCCTTAATTCCATTGTCACCCTAGTAATTATATGGTAATACTAGCTATAGGTTGTACTTAAGCGACATGCTAGACTTGCTTAAGTACCGGGACATTAACGTGTCCTAATCATCATCATTTCAAACATAAATGATTTGGGCGGTCATTATGGGTAAATGACCGAGATGGTTGAATTGTTGTATTTTTACATCTCAAAACCCTAAATCGCTAATACCCCGCTCAGGCGGATGGTAAGATGGTGGGTGCGGATGTAGCACGAGAATGGCGGGAATGTGGTTGAGCCGTCTGCACAACCCTAAGGACTTAATCTTGTCACGACCTCCTGTGTATAACAAGTACAACCACAAGTCTGCAACAAACCGCGACTTGGCTTAGTACATTTATCAAATCCTGAAAATCATCTCACTGGGGGGTTAAAGGAGGCACAAGCTCTGGGTATGTCGGGCTTGGATGGGACACCGAGTCAAGGGTGAAGTTCGCCAGTCGCTGAGGTGTAGCCACGCTACGCCAGTCGCTGAGGTGGACATCCCGCGCAACGTATGGGCATAACCCATATGGGTGAGACGAGGAAGGCGCGAGATATTTAGAAAGTTATTGTGACAACCTCTCATCGCACGACTACGGAATTGTGTAGGCAACGAGTTAATTGTCTCTTGTGGGTAAAGTGTACAATCTCTGCAGAGTTGCAAACTGTTTAAACAGCCGTGCCTACGGTCAAAGGCGGACATGGGAACTTAACTTGAGTTAGTTCTATTTCAAAAACCTTGCTGGGTGGTATGAAAATTGTGGCGGGCTCACCTAGCCCTGAGATTGGTTATTCCTGGGTCTTTGTACCCAGTGTCGTTTAGTGGTGGATGTAACCACAATCAAAATAAGCATGAAGGTGGAGGTAACCTTTGCTGATACAAATATTGCACAATTACTCTCTTTAACTAAAATGAAATTTGTTAAAGACGCTAAGTGCTAGGAATTTGTACTTACGATATTTAAAGTGGTGCTTTCGCAAATAAAAGAACCGAGCCATCCTTGTAAGCCTTGCATGTATATCATTGCATTGTGTATTGGCTCGCGAGCACGGTAGTTGTGCTCATCCTCGCTCTCCCCCAAACCCTTCAGATGACGCTGATGGAGGAGACTATGCTTACTACGAGGAACCAGAAGTTGATGGACAAGGAAACGACGAAGAGTAGTCTAGGATCTGTAGTTCAGGCCTGCGCGATCTAAGTTGACTCGTTGGTACTTGCGTGCATAACCGATATTATCCGGTCCTGGGTAATATCGATGATACGTGGTGCCCCAGTCGCTTGCCTGTGAAGAGATGAGCTCTACCCTTTTGCTTCCGCTATCGTATTCGGTGTTCTGTATTGTAATCCATTTGGCCTGATCGGCCCCTGTTGTAAAACTCGACCCGACGTGGTCTATGTCACTCTGTTGTTTGTAATATTGATACTTTAGTTCACGCCATGTATGAATGATTCAGCAATGCCTGTGAGTGCTATCTACTGATCCAGGGAATAGCACAGCGTTTTCACAGAGGATTCGGATTAGAAAATCCGGGTCCGACAGTTTTCCGTTTTGAAATACATTTTGAATAATACTTAAGAGTTTAAAGAAAGATTTCCTTCTGAGTCATTCCCATTTTGTTCATTTCTACCTTCAGTATCTCCAAAAGTGCCACCTGACTCAGACTGTTGCGCATTTACTTAATTCTCAACCAGTCCTTGTGGATTTCTTGAAAGTGACCCAGTATCCAAAGAACTTCCCAACAACTTTTTATCTTACAATTTACAACTGCCAGGTTGTCATCGAAAAGTTGAGCATATTAAAGATGAATACTAAGTATAACAATCAGACCTGCCAAGTGGGTTTGTTTAAGACCGTATCCAGTGAATTCTTCTTTGGAAAGAGATCGTCCTGGCAGCGCTAGAGATGTATTATGGAACAGAAAAATAGTCACAAATTACTAAATAACATAACTGTGACTTTTTCCAGCCAAGTGGTCCAATACTCCAATGTAAACAGCTTGGGGTTGGGGGCACAGACAGAGACATGTGAACATAAATGTGCCATGCATGTTCCATATTCTATCTGTAACCCTTCATGGAAATCGAGCTCATCATTGATTTTGATTTGGTGATTCATTCTAATACACCACGTGGTCTGCACAAAAATGTTCAAGAATTGCAATTGACTATCATCTTTGGTTGTTCTCAACTTAAAGGGCCTGCCTAACTACCAAAAGCAGTTTACAGATGAAGTGACACAAGTTGTAGAGAATTAAGTGACCATGCTCCATACCAACTCAATGTTTTGGAGTCTTCAAAACATAATATATACATTACAAATGGAAAGGCTCATGTAAATTGTAAACTCAAATTAGATGAATGAGAATCACATACCTAGGACACTCCTATGCTTTAAAATGAAAATCGTTTGTACTATTTAGGAGAAATTCATGGAGTGTGCTTAGAATTGTCGAGAATTCAAGGTCCACTGGATGCTAACTGCCTCCTTGTGATGGGGCACATGGGAATTTCTTTTCTTTTAGAGAAATATGTTGCTAGTTGCAACCACTGCAACATGTATATATACTACTGAACTGAACTTATTCCAAGCAGACTAAAATACTTGACTGATTAAGCATGCGATTGGTACTTGCTAGTGATTAAAGAAAGATTAGTTTATTGTATCCCAAGAGTATTACAGCTTGCTTCTACCTAGTGATCACATCACTGACGTGTGCATAGGCGTAAGGGAATCTTTTAACCATGCGATTCACAAACGGAGACTGAAAACTGACTGAACCATGGCTGATTAATGATTATAGGATTAAATCTTGAGAATTTCATAGTTCACATTTCACTTCACACTCTAGTACTAAGCTTCTATGTTCTACTAATTTCTAGGTAAATGTAGCATCCCGTTTTCAGTTCTTGAGCAGTGTTTGCATGATTGTCCTTTGTTCTCAAAGCTCAATTTCAAATTTCAGTTTCAATTTTCAAATCTCAGATTCAAATTCGGTTTTGATTTCCCTTCACTCCCCTGGCCTTTTTCCTTGGCCCGAGCCTCCCCTTGCCGCTCCCTTGCCACCCCAGCGCCCCAGCTCGCCATGCACACACCAGGATGCGCCCACGCCCGCGCCGCGTCACCCTCACGCCGCCCCGTTGCCTCCCACCTGCTCGCACTTGCCTCGGCCTCAAGTCGTCGCCCTCATCCCATCCCAGCTCCGCTCCCCGTGCGCCCTCTGCCTGCACTGCGCATGCGCCGTGTTTGGTTTGACATCTCTACGGACTTCATCGAAGGATTACCAAAGGTTGGTCGGAAATCAATTATTCTGACCATTGTGGATCGTTTCTCGAAGTATGCTCACTTCATCCATTGGCACATCATTATTCTGCATCTTCAGTCGTCCGTGTGTTGTTTGCTGAGATTGTTCGCCTGCGTGGTATACCGGTGTTGATTGTCTCCGATAGAGATCCAGTATTGACCTCCGATTTTTGGAAAGATTTGTTTGCATAGTGTGGCACCGTATTGAATATGAGCACGGCCTTTCATCCCCAATCTAATGGGCAATCCGAGGTGGTCAATAAGGTCATCACTATGTACCTCCGTTGCATGACGGGTTATAATACATCCTACCATTCAGCGCTTCATACTACTCCGTTTCGGGTCGTGTATGGGCGCGATCCACCGTCTTTTCAGGATTATGAGCCCGGTGAGGTGCACACTTCGGCTGTGGACCAGGAGCTCCAGGACCTCGACCTCTTTTTGTCTGATGTTCGTGGTCGTTTACAGCATGCTCAAGAGTTTTACAAAAAAAAAAAATCATGACCACAAGCATCGAAGCATACACTTTACCGTGGGCGAATTTGCATGGCTGCGCCTTCATCATCGGGCAGCTGCAACTCTACCAGGCACACGACGCGGGAAGCTTGGGCCTAGGTACTATGGCTTGTATCGCGTTCTCTCCAAGATCAATGAGGCTGCTTACCAATTAGATTTGCCCGTGTCTGCACACTTACATGATGTCTTTCATGTGAATCTACTGAAGAAGTATGAAGGTCTCCCTCTTGACGAGCCACCACCATTCCTCCTCTCCTTCACGGCTGGGTTATTCCAACACTGGCCAAGGTGCCCCGTGCTCGCCTGTCGCGAGATAAGTGACAAATTCTGGTTCAATGGGAAGGACTTCACGCTGCTGATGCATCATGGAAAGATGTTGTCGCGTTTCGGACGTCTTATCCCTCTTCAGCTTGAGGACGAGCTGTTTGTTAACGGAGGGAGAGATGTCATGTGGGGCCGCGTGTATGGCGGCTCGCGAAGGGACAGCGCAATGCCACCCTAGCGCGATTAGGCATCCCTTGTATCGATTTAGGAAGTTGTAGTTAGGAAAGTTTATTATCGGCAAGCATAAATTAGGAAATTTTGCATTAGGAATGATAATACCTTCCAAATTATCAATTAGGGAAGTTTGTATTAGAAAAGATAATACCTTCCAAGTCAGTTTGTATTCCTTTATATACGTAGCATATGCAATCAATAAAAATCAACAAGAGGATTGGGTTGTTACCCCAATCCCCTTGCGCCATCCCTATTGTTCTTGTGCGAACTGTTCATTTGCACTATCCTTTCCCCCTGTTCCCTACCGGCGGCTAGGGCTCCTCCTGGTCGCCGCCCACTATGATGTCTCGATGTAATCCTCATCCATCTGAACTAATCCTTCTCTTCCACCTTAGCTCCCAACGTCCATCACCTAACACATATGAACATAAATGCGCCATGCCTGCTCCATATTCTATCTGTAATCCTTCATAGAAATCGAGCTCATCGTTGATTTTGATTTGGTGATTCATTCTAATACACCACGTGGTCTGCACAAAAATGTTCAAGAAATGCAATTGACTACCATCTTTGGTTGTCCTCAACTTAAAGGGCCTGCCTACCTACCAAAAGCAGTTTACAGATGAAGTGACACAAGTTGAAGAGAATTAAGTAACCATGCTCCATACCAATTCAATGTTTTGGAGTCTTCAAAACATAATATATACATTACAACTGGAAAGGCTCATGTAAATTGTAAACTCAAATTAGATGAATGAGAATCACATACCTAGGACACTCTATGCTTTTAAATGCTAATGGTTTGTACTATTTAGGAGAAATTCATGGAATGTGCTTAGAATTGTCGAGAATTCAAGGTCCACTGGATGCTAACTGCCTCCTTGTGATGGGGCACATGGGAATTTCTTTTTTTAGAGAAATATGTTGCTAGTAGCTACCACTGCAACATGTATATATACTACTGAACTGAACTTATTCCAAGCAGACTAAAATGCTTGACTGATTAAGCATGCGATTGGTACTCGCTAGTGATTAAAGAAAGATTAGTTTATTGTATCCCAAGAGTATTACAGCTTGCTTCTACCTAGTGATCACATCACTGACGTGTGCATAGGCGTAAGGGAATCTTTTAACCATGTGATTCACAAACTGAAACTGAAAACTGACTGAACCATGGCTGATTTATGATTATAGGATTAAATCTTGAGAATTTCATAGTTCACATTTCACTTAACACTCTAGCACTAAGCTTCTATGTTCTACTAATTTCTAGGTAAATACCTGCATTTCAGCAGAATGTGCACAGCATAAAACTTTGACAAAGCTTTCTGCTGACATAAGCTATATACATACACCTTTTCAACTTGCAAACCGCTAGTGATTTGCACTCAAGGTTTTGCCTACACTTAACTTTAATATGTTTTGTTATACATAAAAATAACTGAAGCTATATACAAAGTTTTCCTCACTGGCATGCACTTGAGTATCTTTTGTTGCTTGTTAATTGTTTCCCGATAGTTGAATACTTGTTTTTCTAAGTGAATGGTATGATTTGACAGCTCAACGGCATGATGGAAGTAGGGTTCTCGGCTGACAATATAGAGTGATATTGTCACAATCCTTAGATCATAGGGGGTAAATATCACCGAAAGGATAGTCATGTGACGTTAGCTACTAAAGGAGAGGGAAGACTATAAATTGGGGAGACGAAGAGGATTGGGACTTAGACTATTGTATTCTCATTGCTTAATGCCAACGATTACAATAAACCTTCTTATATAGAGGGTTCTTCTAATAATTATGGATAAAATCAATCTAAATGATGATCTTTCTAATTAATAGATGATCTTCCTAACTAATAGATAATTTTTCTAACTAATAGATAATATTTCCGATTAACTAATCAACTATCTAAGAAAATGGATATTCTTATTGGGGAAGGTAATCCTTTTCTAATCCTGGTGCCGTAGTACCCATGGTACTGTCTACGTATATCAACAGTAACCCCGACCTATGACAGCCGGACGCAGGGCCGTTCCTGAGTTTTTTTGGGCCTAGGTCGAGTACTAATATGGAGGCCTAATCCACTCTCTCAAAATATCTATATATATTTCTATATACGTATATATAGTCTTATAAATACACATCAATTAAGAAGATAATATTCAATGCACTAAAATAACTTATATAGAATATCTCAAAGTTCATAAAGTGGACAAATGTAATAATAAATTACTTACTTGGCGCTTGACATTATTTTAAACAATTTCTTCTAACATTTCGAGATGCAAAGTCATTGATTATACTATTGATATCGATCTCATCCAATAACTTCTTCTCGATGCATAAAGTCGCCAAACCATTTAACCTTTCTTGAGACATTGTTGACCTCAAATAGTTCTTCAATAATTTCAACTTTGAAAAGCTTCTTTCACTGATCACGATACCATACAGTACATAAATAAGATCCGGTAAGCAATGGAAACATTTGGATAACAATCCACCTCTCTAACATGCTCGAAAATCTCCATAGTAGACAATGCACCATCTGGCAATGTGAATTTCATAATCTTCAATTCAGAAATAAGATCATGTACCTCAACATCAGATGATCCATTAACAGAGAAAGTTTCTGCAAATTTAGTGCAGCACTCTTCAAGTTCAATATTATCTAATGACTTCAGGGTGCTTGAGCTCATTAAGAAACCAAATATGTCTTTAAACACCATGAGTTCTTCAAATCTGTTCTTCAAAGAAGTGATTGCCATATCAACCAGAACAAAAAAAATATTTAACTTCAAAAGCCTTCTCTAGTTCTCTACGTTGCTGCACTTGATGTCTTGATTGGGTCATACTCCATAGGAGCCCACATACATTACTAAGTATACTAATACTAGTACTAATGTACTATATAGGGTGGGGCCTATGTAAATTTTAGGCCTAGGGCGATGGCACACCCTGCCCACCCCCAGGGCCGGCCCTGGCCGGACGCAACCTTATGCATTTACACCTAGCCCCTTGCTGCAGTATCGGGCACATAACAGATATATGAACTATAATTGTATATAATTAAACTGAATACTGGGAGTACATGAACAGCAATCATCCAAGGTAATTTATCATCATGGAGAGGGGGACCAAGCAAAACCCCTTCTTCCTCAGCTCATTACACTCATACAGTGCCTTCTCATTGTTATAATCACCGCTGGCTACTTCTTGAACCGCATCGGTCGCCAGCTGTCTTGAAGACACATCGACAAAATATTTGGCCTGCAATATTCCAAGAACACACTCTTGTAAGAAAACTTAGGAATAATACCTAATCAGCATCTGAAGAAACAAAGATAGCGATTGTACTTCACAAACATACCACCAGCTGGGGGATGTTGATCTCTTTTGCATCCATGGTTCCCATCGACTTCATCTCAACTTTGTTCATGCTAGTTACCTGTGCAACAAAAATCATAATTTATGTTAGAAGACAAGCTATGTAATGTTGTTCAATAAGCTATAACTAGAGAATATTTTTCCCTACCTTAGGGCCAGCTGCAGAAGAACAGGCAGTGTCCTGTAAAGAGTCATCCTCCTCCTCGTCGTCGCACATCAGCTCCGACGTGATGAACGAGGCGTCGTCACCAAATGAAGCAAAGGAAGAAGAAAAGCCAGAGGAGAAGCTACTGTCAGAGACTACTTGTTGATTCATCATGCCCTGACTGTTGTGTGGTGATTCCAGGAAGTTTGCGATGTGCATTGCCCAGCTGCTCTCACCAGCTGACATGGATGTGGCTGCTGGACTAATGCATGAAGAGTGTGAAGTTTTCTCCATGTTTATGAGTAATTGTGTTTCTGTATGCAGTAGCCTGCAGTGTAGAGCCTTGGGTGTTCTTGCTATGGATGGCGTGCCCTCTAGCTGGAGCTCGTGTTTATATATAGCTCCAAGGAAAGGAATGGGTATGCACAGAGGTACAAGAGTATGAACTGTCTGTCAGACTCTGGCATCCATCTAAAAGTGCCTCTCTAGGAATCTTCTCGTTTGCATTTCTTTACCCTGTAATGATATCGTAATCGAGAATTATTCTGCAGCAATATACAGTATGATCATTATTATGGTTATTATATTCTGGTGATTGAGTCAAAGCGGTTGGAACATATATACCAGATTCCGGCCAATGATACATATCGAGTAAGAGAGCTCCACCCCACCTACTGTAGCTTCTCTTACCAAGTCACTACGTCTTACCTTTTCTTTCTTTCTTTTTCTAACTGCAACTGTCTTAGCCTTAATTAGAATTAAGAATACAGAAAACTAATACTCCCCGTTTCAGATAGATGTAGTTTTAGAATTCGTGCTATCAAACTTTTAAAACTTTCATCATTAGTAATAGGGGAATTTTGAAATATACCACTCCTGAGTTTGTGGTTTTAAAATATGCTACTCTTTAGTTTTTTCTTTGAAATATGTCACTCCTTATTACACTCAGGAGTGGTATATTTCAAAGAAAAAACTCAGAAAAAACTTAGAAGTGACATATTTCAAAATCACAAACTCAGGAGTGACATATTTCAAAATATGCCACTAGTATCATATCATTGTATTTTTTATTAATTTTTAATAACATACAATTCAAAAAAGTAGTGGACAAGTTGTATTTTAATTAATTTTTAGTAACATATAATTCAAAAAAGTAGTGGACAAGTATGTATACTGAAGATCTTGTCGATGTGACAAGTAAAAAAACATAGTAGCATATGCCCATTTGTATCTAGTTTTCTATGAATGAACAGAAAGCGGCCGGCATGTTGTACTAATTAATTAAGCTTTCCTAGGAACAACTCTCGAGTATTAACGGCGAAAAGGTGCATGCAGTGGGCGAGCAAAGATTGAAGAGAGATTTGGTACAGTTCATTCCGATCATGCTGGTACCAAGCGCCGAGAAAACCAAATCAGCTCGGCCATTGGCCATCAGGCACGTCTCTAAGTAGCACCTAATCCGATCCTGTGGTGATCACGATTAAGCAAGGATCTGATTGTGTGAAGCAACCATGTCCATGTCCATCCATGCGATCGAGTGCCGACTGGCGACCATATCTCGGGAAAGCGTAGTTTATCTCGAAAGAAGCAAGCTTTTCGATGGCAATTGACAGGCACCGTGCGACGACGCAATGTAAGCACGCAAGTAGCCAGCCTGAGCCAAGTCACCTCGATGTAGACTTGAGACTTGGCCGTGCTTTTCTGGATCGGCCCGAGGCCTGGTCGGTCTGGCCCGGCACGTCATGTGACGGGCTGAGCCAGCTGACTCGGCCGTTTGTGCCGGGACCGGCCCGAGACCCGATCGGCACTGCACGGCCTAAGCACGGCACGCCACGTGACGGGTCGAGCCAGCACGGCACGAACAATTGGGTCAGACCGAGCTTGAGAATACAGCTCGTCGGGCGGCACAGTACGACACGGCACGACGCGACCAGTTGGACCGTGTTCGGTCTGACCTGGCACGAAATAGGTCTAGCCTCCCCGTCCTAGCCCAATCCCTCCCCCTCAGCCGAGTCCAATCACTCCCCCCTCGCCCCTGGCCCAACACCCCTCTTGGCCTCCCCCGACCCCCATACCCCCCTCCTGAATCCCGACTCCCAATCCCCAATCCCATCCCCTCCTCCAACCGCCTCCCTCCTCATGCGCCGCCGCCGCCCTCCCTCCACTCCTCCAGCCGTCTCCCTCCCTCTTCCTCCCTCTAGCTGCCTCCTCTCCTCCCTCCACACTCGCCACGACCGAGCCCTACTGACGCTCCCTTCGCTGCCGTCACCACAACCACCTCCACCTCCTTGTCGCTGTCCGTCTCACCCCCTTCGGAAAGCGTGCGGTGTGGTCGAGGCAAGCAGAGTTCTTAGCCGGCGTCTAGGAGGAGGAAGCCATGGCGAGGGGGAGCAGGCGTGGATGGCGGAGGTGGTGCATGGGTGTCTTCGTCTTCCTGGGCAGCAATGGCCGTCGTCTTCCTGGGCGTCTTCATCAAGGTCGCCACCTCGCTCAAGGGCGACCCTGGGTCAGCACGGCATGGCGGCAGTCCGTCGTGCCCTGAGATTCGCCACGACACAGCGAGGTGTCCGTGCTGTGCCGGCACGGTACAGGCCAACTCTTGAGGGAGAGAGAGAGATAGCATACTGTCGTCCGACCATTTGGCATACTGTAACTCTTGAGGGAGAGAGAGAGATAGCTGTCGTAGGGGTGACCCATCGCCCCAACGATATGGTGAAGGCATCAAGCCAGAGGTGCACCTCGGCCAAGATGAGGGGTACCATTTACCCCCTCGCATAAGATAAGGGGTGCGCAAAGGCCACCAAAGACGCCAAGTCGGTAGTGCACCTTGGCCAAGATGATGGGTACCATTTACCCCCCTCGCACAGGGCGAGGGGTGCGCAAAGGCCATTGAAGGCACCAAGTCAGTGGTGTGCCTCGGCCAAGACGAGGGGTGCCATTGACCCCCTCGCATAGGGCGAGAGGTACACGGAGGCCGCCAAAGGCGTTGAGACGAGGAATACCACACCCCGGAGCGAAGGGGGTCCGAGGGTCCCCGCTCCGTGGTCGCCTTGTATGGAGTGAAGGGATACAAGGGCACTTGTGGACCAAGAGTACATACGCGGTGGACCAAGACCAGGATGATTCCACCGTACACTAAAGGCTATGCCTAGGGAGATGTAAAGACACTGCAGCCCCTATTTGCATTGAACCTTTTTAAGGATAAAATTGTAATCTTCTGTACCATATTAAGGACACTATAAATAGGTCGTTACCCATATAATAAATAAGGATTTTTTAAAAGCAATAAAGACAAGCCAGCCAATACACTTTGATACCCCTCCAGCGAGGATTCTCGGGGTTTCCCTAGTCGGCCCGGCCCACTCGCCTCTCGGTTAGGCCCCGGCCCGACCGGCTCCTCTGGATCCCCAGCCGTCCGCGGCGCACGACGCTATTCGTCGCATGCAGACGGCAAACTCCCATCGTGCGCAAACACGCGCGCCGCCTGCCTCCGCGCCACCGTTTCGTCGAAACCTCACCGCTCCGCCGCAACATTTTCTCGCACCGCTCGATCTCGCCAAGAAACGCCGCGCGCCCCTGAACCAGCCAACGTGCGCCTCCGGGCTCAGCAACGTGTGCGGCCTGCGCGAGGAACGCGCCGCGGAGCGTGCTCCGCGGCGTCGACGTGAGCGTGCTCGTCGTCCCCGACTGCTGCGCCAGTCACTCCACCTCGATGTGGGTGATCAGTTGCATTTATCTCGGCGCAACCAGACTCTCTCCCAGTGCAAATTACAGGCCGGTCGATATCGAGTTCCGTTTGCAGTAATTTTTGCCTTCGACCAACCCCGATGAGAGAGAGAGAATGCAATAACGGCACACCGTAGCTACGCAGCCGGAGGCATCGGCAGGTCATCGATCGGATCTGATCTGATCTGAAAGAGACAAGAAACTACCGCATGTTGGAACGGGAACGCGTATCCCTTGTAGCCAACAGGTGAGTTGGGATCTTGTAATTTGTCCCAACGAATCTTGCAACTTGCTTAATATTTGTTCTTAGACAGGGGCGGAGGGAATGGGCCTTTCACGGGCCTGGCCCCTCATGAGTCTCTAATGAATTTTGATTACCTTTCGTTAGGATATAGGATCATTAGAACTTTGTTATGAGCAAGCCTCTATTTATTCAATTATATGATTAAGTGATAGTTAATGTGAAACTATAAAGTCTAGAAGTGAATATGTGACATGTGAACTCATCTTATGTAGTATCTAGATTGTATTTTCTTCCCAATTTTTTAAGCTAGTATTGAGTCTAATTTGTACCACACAAGTGCATGATATTTCATTTCTCTTTTTGTATGTTTAGAATTTGATCAAACACTTCTTTCTTATCTCTAGCTTCTCTCACACCGTCCATGACTCAGTGAAGCATACATATGCACCGAACTCGACCAAACTCAAGTCACAATCCATCATTCTCATGATTTATGTTCTATTTATTTTTGATATAAAAATTTTCCTTCTAAAAAACTACTAATTTTTGTACATAGCTTAAAATATCTATATCATGTTGAGACAATAACCTATGACCCAATCCTGAGTCCACCCCTGTTCTTATATTGTACCGTGCTCTCTTCGCCATGTGTACGATGTATGTGTGTGCACGGTTTCTGATCCGAAGCGAGGTTTTACACGCGCAAGGATCTGAAGCAACTGACAACCAAACGACCGTATCTCCAAGAATGAAAGGAAAAAAAACGTACATGCTTCCATGCAAAATGCATCAGAAGTTACATAAAAAAAAAAAACGCAAATGCATGCCCGTGCGTTATAGTATATTCATGCAACAAAAGGTAGCAGCAGCCGGTTCTTCAGACCAAACCGAGTTAGCCAGGCACACGTCAATTTCATTATTCACTCAACTCATCACAAGTCAGTCTTACAAAGAACCAGAGTGCTCTGTTCTTGGGTCGACTCCGTGTCGCATTGGCCATGCGTGCGACCGGCCGATGGGCATGCACGCAGGCACCTCTGGCCGGCATGTCTGTCGCAGCGGACCCGACGTATTCACCGTTGGCTTCGCGTGCATGATGTGCGCAATTCATCTCTGACTAACGCACAGCCAAGTCACGCGCGAACAGAGGTGCAGAACGGCAGACGGTGAGGTGTATTTCCCTCCGACGGCCGACGTTTTAATTTGACAGATGTTGCAAACCATGGATTACTAAACCACCACGGGCCGATGGTGCTTCACTGATCGAATCTGCCTGTTCAAGTAGGAGTGTAGGACCTACCGACAGAGATGTCACTCCACCAGAAAATGGTTGTTTCAAAGAGGGATCGTGCTGGGCTGGATGTGCTAGGGGCCTTGTTTTTCTCTTTTGTTTCTCTGTGTGTGTTTTGTTGTATTTTCTGCTGTTTGTACCTGATTGTTTCTTCTTCTATCTTTGATGCAATATCGGCATTTTGCCGTTTCCTCAAAGAGGGATACGATGGTTCCATGAAGCTGCGGTAGCTTCAACTCAGGTCTTGTTTGATGAAGCTTCAGATTTTTCAGCTTTGGCTTCTGATTCCTTAAGAATCTACTTTTTTGAGAATTTAGAGCTGAACAAGGAAAACATTTGGTAGGAGATTGACTCCCGAAATCCCGCCAGAGATGATTGGTGGTAAAAATTCCATTCTACCCCTGGTTTTTAACATTTCAAGTCTTCTTTTATCTTACTCCTTTCTATTTGTACACAAAATTATAATTTTCTTTACAAATTTTTCAGGACCGACCAATAGTCTATTTTTATGTGATACCATACGAATGTAATATGTACAAAAATCCAATTTTTCATATATCTCGACTTCTCAAAGTCTCTTAATTTTTTTACAACACTGAACGTGTACAACTGCAATCTCGACAATGTTTCTGAACATCTTGCAAACTCTGAACATCGCACTGAACATCTTGCAAACTCCGAAAAAGTATGCATTTATGAACATTTTACAGTCCCTAACATTAACAAGAGCATGCCATGAACGAGCATCAAATGCATACTTGCAGATCAACACTAGTACTACTACTAGTACTCACATATCACAGGATTACCGAGAAGTACTAGCATTACAGAGAAAGACATAAAACAAAATTGCATCTTTGAGCTTATGTTTCATCTGCAATTAAAAAGAAAACAAGAGATTTGATATTTCCGTTCATGCACAAATACACTGCCAACATTTTCATGGACAAGTAATAGCAAGAACAAGTCAACATTTTCATGGGCTGGCGGCGATTGACACGGCGGCGAGGAGTAGGAACAAGCGGTCGGCTGGGGTGAGTCGACGACCGCGATAGCCTGTGAGGAAATTGGGGAAGGGGGGGAGGGTGAGGGAGTCCGAACGCGGCGGAGATGGGGAGTGAAGCCGGTGGTGAGATACTCCAGGACAACAGTGATGGGTCCTGAGGCGACGACGCTAGGGTTCACCCTGCTCTAGCCGCGGGCGAAAGAGAGAGCGAGTGAGGCAACAACAGAAAAATGAGGGTAGAGGGGCTTCAACGAGGTTGAGAGGGGGTTTTATGTAGTGACATTTGGTGGGTAAATAACTTTAAACTTTAGAGGCATTTTGGTAATCAGAAAGCTGCTCCCTGCGGGGGGTTACCCCAAGGTTGCTTTGCCGTTTTGTACTGAGAGATCGCTTCGCTCCTCTTGAGATCCGAATTCTAATAAATAAAAGGTTGGAGTGTTTGGTTGAGCTACGACTGATTTGGTTGGGAGAGCAATTCATTCCCAACAGACGGTACGATTATCTGGGCCTGCAACCTACGGCCCACGCGGAAACACTCTCCAGGCTGCAAACTCCCGATGCCCCCTAGGCCTAGGCCCAGTCATCCTCACGTTTCCTTCTCAGCCCAACCACTCGGCAGTCGGCTCGGCCCAACCACCGTCCCTCCCCCACTTCGGCCACTCCGCGCGCCGCACTCCCCCAGCGCCGCCGCGGCACGCACCAACTCGGCGTCGCCGCTCCAAAACCCCCCCACGCTCCTCCCCCCACCGCTCACCACCCACCGGAATGCCTCCCCTGAAGCCGCCGCCGCCGCGCCTCCTCCTCAACGGCGTCTCCTGCATGCGGAACGCGCAGACGGTGCTCCGCGACATCAACGTGAGCGTCCACGACGGCACCGCGCTCGTCCTCACCGGTGCCAATGGCTCCGGCAAGACCACATTCCTGCGGATGCTCGCCGGCTTCTCGCGCCCTCCGCGGGAGATCCTCTGGAACGGCCACGACGTCACCTCCCGGGCGTGTTCCAGCAGTACAAGCTGCAGCTCAACTGGATGTCGCTCAAGGACGCCGTCAGGAGAAGCTCACCGTGCTCGAGAACGTCCAGTGGTTCGAGCTCCTCGAGGGGAAGCACGGCAGGTCGGCGCCCGCCGTTGAGCTCATGGGGCTCGGCAGGCTCATGAACGATAAGGCAAGGATGCTCTCCATGGGCCAGAGGAAGAGGCTGCAGCTGGCCAGGCTGCTCGCCATAGATCGCCCGATCTGGCTGCTGGATGAGCCGTCGGTCGCGTTGGATGCTGAGGGTGTTAAGCTGCTCGAGTACATCATAGCGGAGCACCGCAAGAAGGGTGGGATCGTGTTCGTTGCCACGCATTTGCCGATTGAGATTGAGGATGCGATGTCGCTCCGGCTTCCGCAAAGGTTCCCTCGGAGGAAAACTTTGGTTGATCTTGTGCGTTGATGGGAGCTCAGGAATTTAGCTATATCTTTCTAATTCTTCTCCAGTCATGTGAATCTGTTGGACCAACTTCTGATGCTGCAATTTTGTGACTCCTTCTTCTGGAAAATAAGAACACATTCGCCATGTGAATATATATGCTGTTGCTCTTCTTGCTCACGTAGTACGTTTTGGAGATTAATGGTCATGGTTTTGATGCGTTCACCCATTTATGCCACTTGATGGTAGAATCTTCTGTTGTTTATTCACTATCCAGCGGTTTTTAGTCATGAGTTGCGTATTCACCTGAAGCTTCAACCGTGGAAAAGTTGACCGTATTTAGAGAGATCTTTTTACAGAATCAGGTAATCCATTGCTGGTCTAGGAGTGGTTTCTCTGCACACAACCAAACTGCATTATTCCAGTTTCTCATGTATCGACTAAGGTAGACTTCTGTCCTGAAATTCTCATAGTTATGTTTACCCTGAAATTGTTTACAATGTTACAGCATACACATCTTTGTCAAGCTATTGTTATAATCATAATATGTTTGAGTGGCCTACTGTGCATTTTTAGCATTTGGTTAAGAATCCTCTACTGAATTGAGCAAGTCTGGTTTACTAGAAATTTGACATCTAGTGGAATTCTCCAATGTTTTGGTATAAAGATGAAAAAACCCTATAGGATGAATTTAAAATTTTATCGCCATCAGTTTTGAAAATCAACTAGCAAAATACAATTAGAATCAAAGCAATGCTAGATGTACTGAATTTGTCAAGCATTATATGTAGATCAGTGTGGTATATTGCAGATCTTTATGTAGTTGGTTTGCAAACTTGTTGATTAGTAAAGTAGAAAACAGGAACTACCAAAACAGTTCCATAGAGAATGTTGTCACTGAAACCATTTAGTTAAGTGTTTTGTTGTCACTGGAACCATCAGTTTGACCAACATATTGTCTCCATAGAGTGTGGTCGTCTGAAACTTTCAAATAATGGCGGATTGGCAATTTGGCATGCATATTTTGCACGCGTGGACGTAATGATGCCACAATAGTGTTGTTTCATTAGCGCAATGCGTGCTTGGTTGTTTGATGCTCTCATTTGTTCATGTCTGCTGGAAAACATTCTAACTTATTGGGTTTGTAAATAGTGGCCTCAGATGTTCTCGAGGAAATAGCTTGGTTTTGTCGAGTTAATGTACCATAGACTGACATTAAATTTATGTGCACTGTACCATTCGACAAGCTGTTTCAGGTGTCAATCTATTGCATGCTGTGTAGGTCATTGCATTCTTTTACATTATTTGGCAAAAGTATCAAAGTGTTTTCTGTCTTGAATATACATTGCCAACATAAAGATAATTTATCTGTTCTATGTATGCTTGTATGCAGTTGGCTTAAACCTAAGTTGTTGATCTCATGGATAAGTAAAAGGTACTGATTTTAGAAGCAAAGTATGAGCAACGTCTAATTTGAAAAGCCGAATGGGTTTTTTCTTAGTAAGGTGGAATGAGAAAATTATTTCGCAAACCAGTTCTAATAGTTGAAAGTAATGCACAATAGAAATCTCATGTCTATCTAAGCAAATTCTAGTCCCTGCCGTGGACTTTATTGTATTGTTTTCCTGCTAGCTTCTAATTTTTGCAAACTACTAGTATTTGTTATCATCTGTTATTTATCATTCTGGACAAACTGACCATTTGTGATATGTACAAATAGATTATGCATTATGTTCTATAGGAAAATATGTAAGATTACTATATTCTTTGTGTGTGGTTCCATGCTCCAACCATGTGATTCTCTCTAAATCATAATAATGGGAAATTCTAAAACTTTAGAGATATATCTTGCATTGTTCTTTCGTTGTACAGAGAAAAAGAGACAAAGAAAGCAGAAATTAGTTTGGAAAGAATTGCTAAAAAACAAAGTTGAATCTTACACAACATTATATTTTGCTGCTATGTTTCTATGATTTCCATCTGAAACTCTGCATTACATGGTTATTGATCTTGACTAACATCACCTTGCTGGTATCAACTGGAATCATTTGGCGTAGTATGCATTCAGTATAATAGGCTGGCCTGTGTTAAGTGTTAACTCTCGTACTAGACTGGTGCAGGCTGTAACAAGAGAGCACTGAATGCTGCACTAATAAGTCTCCAGGGACCATTGGAGGTGCTCTCTGACCCCATGCTGGATGTAGCTGGCCCGCTATTCAAGACAAGGTATAAAGCCACTTCACAGGCCAGCACCGAGCCACCAATACTACATAAATGCGTACTGTTCTTTTGCTGTATTTTGTTTGGTTGTTACCACTCTGGCCCTCCCTAGGCCCCCATCTAGAGGATGCTAGCGTGGAATCTGTGTACAATGGATCAGGGTTGAAAATTGATCTTTGTATTGCAATGATCAGGTCTAGCCCAGATCCGAAATAAGCTGATCTCTTTTTCTAAATGAAAATGACCTTTCTGCGGCTGGAATTCAAGGATCTGGGCCATCTGGCCCAATATGGTTGAGCTGAAAGGCTCGAGACTCGTGAGATCGTCTGTTGACTTAAGATTAGATTGTCCTCTATTGATCATAGCTTGTTGCTGCCGTTTTGGTGTTTTTTCAGTTTGTACTCGCCCCGTTTTGTATTATAAAGCACAAAAATTAAGATGGGTGGTAAAATGGCCAGGGTTAAATGGAGTATTTACGATGCTTTGGCACATAAGATCGCATTAGTTATCAACATGTTGTTGCAATTAACTAAAGGGTATTGGATCTGGAAAAGTATGACAATGTTGCCTGAAAAAGGTAGAATGACATAATGTGAAAGAAAAGTAGAAGGCTAGAATCACTTATAGTACTATTAAATAGAGGGAGTATTGGGTGTTGTAACAGTGATATGAAATGGAGGGGGTGCCTTGTAAGAGGGAGATCTTTTTTTTTTCTTGATTATTCATTTATTCTTGCAGGTCATTCTTTCATAAATTTTCTCTTCATATCTTAGGAGGTAGAGTTGACTTGTTTATATAATTATTTCTATTTTTTGCAGGACATAAATCTTAATTATGTTTGACTTGTGATGGAAAGAGAAATACAACTCATTTGTCCTTAAAAAGGAGGATTGAAGATCCTAAGATAGACAAGTTTTAGTAGCAGGTTAGCATCTGAACATGCTTTTCTTCCTTTCCAGTTCCAACCTAACTGCTGCAACTCCAAGTGCAGATTGCTTATAGAGTTATAGTTTCACTTTCACATGTGTGTATAAACTCAGTATTTGCTTCAACTTGCGTGGAAAACTACAATTATTTAACTATAAAGGGAACAATTTTCCATTGCTAATGCAAGCAACCTCCCAATTAATTGGCAGCTTACTTTTTTTTAGAGCTGAAACAGTGTTTGGAGTTATGGGGTGGTTTAATTCAACATTGTAGTAGAAGGAGTATGCCAATGATGACATTAAAACAAATGTTTGCTGGCATTCAAGTGTCATGCTGATTTAGCTTTAAAGGATGACCTAAAAGGGGAACCTTTTTGCTGTTTGTGCTTAAGCAAACAGGCATGGGCCCCAACCCTTATAAATATTGCCAAGTGAAATTGTTCATCATGCCTGCCTTTTTTTGGACTCTCTTTAAAGACTGGTGTCTTTGACCAAATCAAACATTTAATCACAGACTCGAAGTCCTATACCATTACTTAAAGGAACAAATAACACGCACACACAGAGAGGACATTATTAATACACATACTAATGTGAAAAGGTGTAGTGAAGTGCTTGATCCCCCAAAAGTCTAGGGGAGAGACATGGGGCATAGCCATAATGTATTGCTGCCAGTACCTTCTCTCTCTAGGGCATACTATAATAACTGCAAGCACTCTGATGTCAATACCATTCTGCTTTAGGACAGGAAGTTTACATCACAAAAATTGAAATAGGCACTTCTACTTCATCCAGCACAATAATACAAAGATCAAGTGTGTGTGTGTGTCCCACATTTCAATGTCAATGTGGCATTATTGATTACACTAGTATAATTTTGTATGGCTTATGGGACAATGCGTGCACGTTTTTATCTAATCAAAATTGATTATCCATGATGAGATGACACCATCAAAAGGGTGCTTAAATGCCACACGCTTTTAATCAAAGTTCGTTCAACAAACACATGGTATTAACTTTACTCCATGGTGTTTTTGCAATGTTTACTACAACCCATTTGTGTAAAGTGTGTATTGATTGCGACACTGACACATTAGCTAGGAAATGCTGTCTATATATCAGGTAAGAGAGAACTGTTAAGCAGATGTTAGGATTGACAATTCCTAGTTGTGGCCCCCACGACAGTCATGCTAGGCAGGGAAGGCAGCCACATCTTCTATTCTAGTCCATTATCAACAAAGAAAGAAATACGTGTACCGATAATTAGGAGCTACTTGTCATTCACTACAACCATGAATTAACTATATGGAAAGGAAGATGCTATGGTGTCCCTGCAGGATGGAGAAAAGGCTAGTTTCACTTTCTAGATTTATTGCTCTCCTTCATCATTGAATTCTTCAATTCTTGAAAGGAAAAAATTTATCCATTGAAACAAGTTGGTTGCTCTTGAAGGATGGATGTCACCATCATTGTGTGGTAATGCTAGAGTTGGTTAGAGGTTTCTCTTTCTATAAGATTGGCATGCCTAGCCTACCACACACTTAGCAATTGCTCAACTGGAAATTTCCATTGCTATTTGGAAAACTTGCAAGGCCAGCTATATGAGTTTTCATGCGATTAAAAGGAAGAGTAGAGAAATGAAGTATCACTTGTAAGTGCCAGCCTATCGAAGGAGGAAGATAGTGTACATCTAGGTTGCTTATATAGTAGACAGCTCTGGACTCTAGGAGTACACAGAGAATGGATGTCATTCGTTGATATTCATAGGTAGTCGTTGATGAGTGTCGATTGTTGATATATGGACATCGATGAGCATCACAGGGCGTCTAAGAATTTCTCACCTAGAGTTGTATGGTGATTGTGCTTGCTGGGCTGCGAGTATTGTTTCCATGCACGAACTGAATGTATCGATATACCTGGATCTGGATGCCAAGACATAGATGAGAGCCATAAATGCACAATTGAATGAGAAGAACATATAATTGAGTAATTAACTACACGTCACATAGTAGATCATAAGTAGAATGTATAATTGAAAATTAACTACACGTCACGTAGTAGATCATAAGTGTACACTTAAACCATCTCCAAAGCCTGTCATAATGAATGGACCTAATCCAAAGTTCAAACAGATGGAATTTATAGGTCTGGAAAGTTATGAAACTAGCAATCTAGCACAGAGATGCGAACGATTGAATGTATAGGGCGATCAAAGGCAAAAACGAATAGACCAATTAGATATCAGAGTAATTAATTGATCAAATTTTAATGCCAACCGAGGTTCAGTTCAAGGGAATTGATCTCCAAAAGCATGTTATAACCCTCAGAATAGATTGTCATTGAGATTCTGCAGGTTGTACTGTTTGTATTATTAACATATTTTTAAGTACACTATTGGTAATCATGTGCAATAATATCGATTTATATGATCTTGTGTATATGGTATTTCTATTTTAACCCTTTTTCCCCTTTCAAGTTTTCTCATCAATCATATATATGTAGGAAAGCAAAATTTTGGCAAGAGGACAAGAAATTAGTCAACAAAGGTAATTACTGATATGCTAAAGAAGTGGATTAGACAAATGAATGAAAAGTAGGGAGGGTATGCATATAGGTACTGTAATTAGTAAAGTTTGCATGAAAAGGAAGATTCCTTTGTTTTATCCTAAACAGGAGCTTAATTTCCTTGCATATAGAAGTAGGAGTTAGTGTGTACGAAGAAGTTCTTTCTCATATCCATAAATGATCCTGGCTGATCATTTGTTAAAGGGTATACTGTCCCTTTTCTTTTGCATAACATTTTTTTAGATCATACATAGTGAGCTGTATGAGCTAGCTACAGGCCTACAGCTGGGGTTTGTGCCAGCTACTCGCTTAGTTGATCTTATCAAGCCAATAGTCTGGAATGCTACTGCCAATCAATGTTAAACTATTCTTTTCTTCCGCACAGGAACTTCTACTGGAGGTCTGGAGCATTTGGTAGTGAGACCCGTTAACTAGCAGTTACATTCCTCAATCAGGTGTGCTTCCAGGAGCTCCCGCATCAGTTAATCCCGATTTCTCTGTAGAATGGCAATTTGCGAGTGTGGTAAATGCAGTGTCCTTTTTAACGTTCAGAAGTTGTTACAGTTAAAAAGTCCCATCAATCATGTTACTGATGTCAGTTATAATGGCATGTGAAGGAGGTTTTTTTTGACAGGACATGGAGGAAGTGATTAAATCGAAGGGAGGGAAAGGAAGGGGGCTGAAGAGCGAGACATGGACCTGCTGCACTGAACTGGAGGAAATAAAAAGAAAGACCAAAAAGTTTATAGCAAAACGCTAGCAATAACTTCTCAACGCACATCCTGACAAGTAAGTCAATTGGTCAACTTTTCACAGACGTCTTCAGTACTATATTTACTTGGAATGGCCACATCAGTTCCTTCTTTTGAGGTTGTGGGTACACCAGCCAAAAATTCAATATAGGAAATTTCCTAATTCCTGTGAAAGGTAGCTGGCTCTGAAGGTTTTGGGAGCAGTCTGTTCTCCTATATACGGCTCGGATGCACCTCAACATATGTGGCCTCCCTCGGATGCCTTGAGTTTGATCCGAGCCGTCGCTAGTCAGACCGGATGGCTCCCAAGGCCGCCTTACGCTCCTTTCTTTGTGGACATCGCCTCCACATATTTTACTGTGACTATACATTAAATCACGTCCTTCAGTTAGGTAGTCTGGTACTGCAAGTCTACAATGGTTCAAATCAGAAGAAAACCAAGTCTAACAACCCATCTCAGTCGAGGAGCTAGTGGTTGACTCCCTCATAAATGATAGATTGAAAATACTAAGCAGCTCTCTTTTCTTCCCACTTTGCTGTGCAGAGAAGATTAGAGGAAGCCTTGAACAAAGACCTCGAATTCGATGGATATAGCTGTACCCGGCCCCGCATTGTAAATGTGCGCTTGTCTTGTTGTTCAGCTGGCCAGGGTCTCATGGGTCCCTGCACACATGCCTGAAGATTGATGCAATGTGACAGTGAGTGAGCCCAAGTGTGACAGGCAGGCAGCGGCCATGGGATGAAGAAGATGCCAACCAGAGCTGATCTTGCAAAGCACTTTCGGGCGGGCTGAGGTTCTAGATGGTGTGTACTCATGGCAAAGCAAGCTTGCGAACAAATTTGCCATCCAAAAGGCGTCGACGTACGGGTCCCGATCGAGAAGCACCAGCTTTCTGCAGATGGTGTTGAAGTATAAGTGAATTGTCCACCTTTCCTCATCAACTTAAGCTTTTGAGTGAACTGGTTGGTGCATGCAACTCAATATGGTATCAGAGCCAAGAGGTCTTGAGTTCAAGACCCGGCTAGCGCAATTAAGAAAATAATTGCAGCTCATTTCTATTCCACGTCTTAGGCCTGAGGGAGCCTACACGTGAGGGGGAGTGTTGAAGTATAAGTGAATTGTTCACCTTTCCTCATCAGCTTAAGCTTTTGAGTGAACTGGTTGGTGCATGCAACTCAATAGATGGTGTATTCCTTCTTGCCCATCCATGGATGTTGGTTACCACTAAATGTCGTGTGACCGAGTCTGGGATGCTGTGCTTGGCCTGCACGGTGGACAGCAGCACGACGGAATGGTCGTCGTCGTAGAGGAAGTTCTTGACGGCGCTGTAACATCAGTGACTTTGAGCCGGTCTTATCTTAGACTTGAAACAAGAAAAGCCGGGCTCATAGCAAATTAGCAAGCCACTACACCAAGCCCTCCTGTGTGCAGGCAAAGCTTGCACAACAATGGGCAGCAGTATTAGCCTGCTTCTTCACAGACACAAAGGAGAACATAAAAAACAGAAACAAGCTCTCGAACTTCGGCGAGGACGCAAGCCACCAGTCTCATGTAACCTATGCAGTGTATTTCCTCTGAAAATTGTGTTGCTTTATGCTGGTCTTTGTGTAATTCTGAGCAGGGATTACTACATGTTTCCGAGAGGCGTTATCTTGCTGGGAAATACTATAGTCGTGTAGTGCTCCGAGTCTCCGGCCGATCCATTGCTAATTTTTCTGTGCATTTACGAGACGACGGAGTACTACTACTAGTAGTAGTCAGCAAAAGTAACCGAGTAGTAAGATGGATGGATCATCCAGCCATTGATCATGCGAGATGGACTGACCTGACCTCTTCCAAGCATGGAAATCTCCGCACCGGAACACCTCAAACTCCGTTTCAAAGTGAGTCAATGCGCAATCCCACAATACGGGGAACCTCGTAACAAGAGATTGATCGGATTGAGCAGATCAAATCAACGTACGTACTCCAAAAGTAATTAAATGATGGATCATTGCGCTAGCTGCTTATGACCGAATCATGACCGCAGCTTCGATCACTGGCGTTACGGGATGGGCAATAATTTGGAGAAAAACCACTACATGCTACTGAAAAACGGTATGATTTCTTATATGTCACTTATTGTGAGGCTAATATTTAGGTTTCAAACCTACGTATCTGTGAGATATTCGTAACAAATAAAAAACATACGAAATTATTCAGTTGCATGTAAAGAAATACCCCGATAATTTAAGCTGTTATCTAGGAGGATTTGGCCATGTCGTAGGAGTGTGGTATGACTACATCTACATGATTCTGCCGATGCTACACGTAGTCCGTACGTATGCTAGCTCCATGGACGAAGGGGATCGAGCTCTCGACCGGTAGGAAATGTAGTATGAACCAGAGGCGCCGACACGGCCACCGGAATCCCGTTGCCAGGTCCCTGACCGTGGGCCCCACTCCTCCGCCGCGGCGTGGGGCCCCGCCGGCCGGTGGCGCCATCGGGCGATGCAAGGGAGGCATGAACGTAGTAAATGCTCGCCGGCCGGCCGGCTAGCCCCGCCCCCGCCCCCCTGTATCTGCATGCTCTCTCTCTCTCTCTCATGTATGGTATGGGGGTGGTGTCCACCTCACGCGGTGATGCTCAGAGACCATTCAATGTAGAGACAGAGAGAGAGAGGGAAGCGCGGCTCCAGCTCATGTCACGCATGGATTCGTACTATCCTCTACCGTTCATGACCCATGTACGCGCCGCTAGGTGTATTTTGATCCGACTGACGAGAAATCGAACGCTTCTCGCATTGTAGAGGATTTCACACTTCGTTGCGCCTCTAACAGGGAGCAATTGCCAAATCTGATCGTCTGCACGTACCAAGGAAAAACATAATACTAATACTAGTTCAGGAAAGAGGCTGGTGGTGCACTTCACATCGAGATTTATATATACTGCAAGAAGTTATAGGGGATTAGCGTAAGGCTATACGTAGCATGCCAAGAATATTTAACTCAAAATGTATGCAGAATATATATAGCTCGGCTTGTTTGTTTCGTATCAGAATTCAGAAGATCTAGTCCATGCATGATGGCGGCACGTAATAAGGCGAAGCATAATAAGAACTAAGAAGCGGGGCATGTATGCACAAAGAACATAGAACAAGAAGAAGCTATACATATATCGTCAAACGTTGTGGAGGCCCGTCACGGCGTAACATTGCCAAGGCACCTCCTCCTCTCCACATTATTCACAAATCTGAGCGCGTGGGTTCAGTGGCCGGGCTGACTACGTGCGCGAGCAAGCGCCGCGCTGCGGCAACATGGTGGGCTGGCTACAAGAGTACAAGGCCATGGCAGCGACGCACCGCGAGTGGCTCGAGGATGCGGGCGATGCTGAACAGCCGGCGACCACGCCATTGGAGAGTAGAGCAGCAGCGCAATCGGCCAGCAAGCAAGGATCGATGCAGGCGGTGCAGAGCAGCCGCCAGCCACCACAATTGGAGAGCAGAGCAGCAGCGAAATCGGCAGCACACTGAAGCCTCCTCCACGCTACATAGAACCATTGTTCAAAATTTCGGCCGAAAATCGTTTCTACCCCCCCTGTAACACCCAATTCCCGTTTGCAAGACCTTCATGTGCTCGAATTTCGAAAATTTCCCAAAAAAAATTCTCAGATTCAAAACCCCCCGAAAGCACCGAGCCCTTCCTCCTCCAAATCTCCCTAACCCTTCCTCCCCTATCCCTAGCCTGGCATCGCCATGCCCTGCCGTCGCTATACCCTGGCCGTGCCAGCCGCCTCGGCCCTCCGCCCCTGCCGGCCGTGTCAGCGCCTCGGCAACCGCGCCCCTCCCCGTCGCCCCTTCTCCCTCTTCACGGGCCTGCTCCCGTGCGCCGCCTTGGCCGCGCCGCCCGCATCCGGCCAAGGCCCCGATGGCCGCGTCAACGCCCCGGCGACCGTGCCCTCCCCTCTGTCCCGCCTCGGCCCTCGCGTGCATCCACGCCGCGCATCCTCGGTTCTTGCGCCGCCCTCGGCTCCTCCCCCTCCTCCCGGATCCAGCCCCCTTCCGGCTATAAGAAGAGCCGCGCTCTTCCCTCCCTCCGGCCAAACCACCCCCACTTGCTTCCCCTTTCTCCCCGAGCAAGAAAACCCAGCGAGAAAGCCAGAGCCACTCACCTCCAGCTGGTCGCCGCACCGCCGTTCTCCACTCCTTGCCAACTCGGTGAGCCTCGCCACCGTGCCCCGAGCCTCCCCGTTCCCCTCCGTCGCTGTCACCGTGGCCGTCGTCGCCGATGCCGTCGCCACCGCTGCGCCTCCATTCCCTCCTCTCCCCGCGCGCCGCCACCCGTTCCTCTCCCTTACGCCTAGCGCCCGCCTCTCGCGCCTGGTCGGCGAGAGTCCTCGGCCCCTTGTTTTCTTGGCCGCAGCCATGCAGGTCGCAGCGTCGCAAAGCTCATGAGTGGGCCGGCCGAGCGCGCTGGGCCTGGGCGTCGCCGGCTCTTTCCTTTTCCTTTTCCTTTTTATTTCTTTTTCTTTCTCTTTTTCTATTTTGTTTTAAAAGAGAGACTTTAAAATATCTTTTCTCCCCCATTTTAACTCCAAAATTTTTGAAGTTTGTTTCTAAAAATTTCTAAAATCAAGTTCTTGTTGTGGTGCTAGTTTGGTTTATTTTGGAGTTCATTTGATGAGTATTGCCACTTATTTAGTTTTTGTTGCTCGTTTGTCTCTTTTCCGGTATGATCGTTCGCGTAGAGTTCGGAGAAGCCGGAGACCCCCACTTCGATCAAGCTCAAGAGTATCCAGATCACCTAGCTCTAGACCCAGGCGAGTCAACACTTTGATCATATTGAACCTACATTTTATGCAAATTATGTTCTGTTAAAATATCAAATTGCATGCTTTAGTTTCCTTATGCAAATGTATGTTAAAAACCCTAAGGTAGTTAAATGTCAATTTGATGTTTAATTATTACTACACCATCCTTTGATAATTGAATTGCCTTAAATCCTTGTCACCTTAGTAATTATATGGTAACTATACTAGTTTTAGGCTATACTTAAGTGTCATGCTAGCCTTGCTTAAGTATCGGGGTATTATCTACCCCATTCATCATCTTTTAAAAATGAACATGATTTTGGGCAGTCATTAGATGTAAATGACTGAGACAGTTGTGTTGATGTATTTTCCTACCTCTCAAAAACCTTAAAAATTGCTTATCACATCTGGGCGGATGGTATGATGGATGGTATGTTGGTGGGTGCTAATGCAGCCCAAAGAATGTTGGTTTGTGGATGGTATATGGTATGAACCGCCCAGATGATCCCTACGGACTTAATCCTGTGACGACCTCCTAATGTAAAACAGTACAACCACATGTCTATAATGGTGTCGACCTGGCTAAATAATTTGTATCCGTTAGTATGAGTTGCACCAGGCAGATGACCCGCTACGCCATAAGCCTTTGTGGTTATGGATTGGGGCGTACGACTTACGAGTCTATGTGAGCGTAAGCCGCGTGGCGCAAGAGGGGGTCTGGGAAATGGTTGACGAGTCTATGCGAGCGTAACCCTTCTCAGGTGAAACCTTAGCGGGTGTGACAAATACTGGGGGATGCATTGTAAAGGCCTTGTGACGATCTCCCCTTGACTCACATGTCTACGGAAACATGTGTACATGTCAACATGATTGTCTCTTGTGGGTAAAGTGTACAACCTCTGCAGAGTGTAATAAACTGTTCGAATAGCCGTGCCCACGGTCATGGGCGGACATGAGAACTTACATGAGTTAGTTCTATTTATAAAACCTTTGTGGGTGGAATAAATTGTGATGGGTCGTTGTGACCCTGGTTTTGGTTTTTCCTGGGTGGAAGTACCCCAGTGATGTTAATAGGTGGATGTAACCACCATCAAAAAATAAGCATGAGGTGGAGGTAGCCTTTACCGTTATAAATATTGCACAAGTAATCTCTTTTAATAAAAATACAATTTGATTAAAATGCTAAGTGATATGACTTTTTAATAATGGTATTTAAAATATTGCTTTGTGCAAATAAAAGAACCCGAGTCATCCTTGTTAAACCTTGCATGTAAATTATTGCATATTGTGTGTTGGCTCACGAGCACGGAAGTTGTGCTCATCCTCGCTCTTTCCCCAACCCTCAGAACCCGCAGATCATGGCGGTTACGCCTACTACGAGGACTTGGACGCCGAGGAGCAAGGAAATGAAGAGGAGTAGTATAGTTCCTGTAGTCTAGGTTTCGCCTTAGTCTAGTTGGCTCCGTTGGTACTTGTGTACATCCTATATTATCCAAGCCCTTGGCTAATATCGGTCGTACACATGGTACCCCAGTCGCTTGCCTGTGGAGATACTTGCTCTACCCTTTTGCTTCCGCTATCGTACTCGATGTTTTGTAATGAACTCATTTGGCCTGATCGGCCCTATTGTAAACTCGACCCGACGTGGTCTATTTAAACTCTGATGCTTGTATTAATGAATGGTTTGGTCTACGCGATGTATGAAATGATTCAGCAATGTATCCTGTGAGCGCTATCTACTGATCCAGAGAATAGCGCAATATTATCACAGAGGATTCTGGATTACGAAATCCGGGTTCGACACCCCCCGCCCTCAATTTTCAAACCAGTTCCTTAAAAAAAATTGCATGAATTTTCTCATATAGAATAAATTTTTTTCAACCAATTTCGACCAATTTTTGGCTGTTTTAAAAAAATTCTGTGAAATTTTCCAATTTTCAGCAATCCCCTAAAATTACGAAACCGGTTACCCTACATAGAACAAGAAGCTATGCATATATCATATGCATGGTCAAAGAAACAAAGCCAGCCATCCACGCACCTACAAAATCAAAATTGATATATTTTCCGCACATGTTTTGGTACGTACGATCGATCGATCGATCCGTGCCAAAAAGACAAACGAGCCCAGGTTGGCGACACACCTAAAGATCGATACCGCGAGTGACGAAGGAAAAGAAAAACATTAATAGTTTGTTGACCTTGCTGGTGGATAGTGTGCTTTGATCATATGGTTTCTGCTTCATAAATGGCGGTATATCGATTGACTTTGGTGCTGTTATTTTGACACTCCAAGGTCCGAATGTGTACTGAACTACTGACGATTGATGAACCACAGTTCTATCTGAAGATGACAGGGAGAAAAACATATGCCATATTGTTTTTGAGCTTGTATTGTACTAGGAATAGAGATATAGTAGTAGAGGAATTATCTCATGTACACATGCTGTTAACTTAATTTATTAGTTTTAGCGATTTCTTTCTTCTATTGAAATGTTGTCGCTACCAAAAACATATCTTGATGATGGTCATCAAATTTAGGGATTAGTAGTCAAATTTGTATATAATCAACATAAAAGAATCATAAAAGGACAAGTACTTTGGAGTTTGGACCAAATGTGGTTCGTGGACAATACCACGTTAACGTTTATTTGTTGGCTAAATGAATATTTGAAATACAAATTTGATATACTTCAGTATATGTCGAGGAACATATTGAGGAACTGAGTCTAGCTCGACGACGCTAATTTGGATGTCTATTTTTTCTTAATGGAAAAATATATAATTCCTCTCAGGTATTCTCATGTATTACTTATTGAATTCCAATAAGTTTTGAGCATCATAAATATGGCCACCCACTCAAGTGATGTTCATTATTTTTGAGTCAAGAACAAAGAACACCACATGGTGACGATGAATTAAAATCAATATCTGTATTAAATTATAAATTAGAATTGCAAAATTGACCAACTTATAAATAAAATTTCCAATTAAATGGATCTAATTAATGAACAAAATATTTTCCTAAGTTGATTCAAGAGATCAAACCTAATCATAATAGTAATACTCTTCAAGATCAATAGCAACATGAAAAAGGTATCGTTTCGCTATGTTTGTCTGTGACCTCGGGAGTATCCGCTTCAATATATATGTCTAATGAGAAAATTTAGAGTGTAGTTATTGCATTCTTTGCACTCACTGCTCCTACTTAAATTCTTTGGAAGAGGTTAAATAGTTGTATTATGTCATTTCATAGAGGGGTGCATGTATGGTCATCTCTCATTTACTAGTTCTTAGATTTAGTGCTTTTTTTTGTTCTATGGTGGGCTGTGGACAAATATAGTGAAACAGAGAGAGAGTAATAAATTAATAATTAAAAAGCAAATAATATGTTCTACTAATTAATTTTCCCTCCTAGATAATTAACCGTTACTAAAAGAAGTTTGGTTTTACAGAAGTGCTACTTCACTCTACCTAGCACCTTAAGGCATGTACAATGGTAGTTGTCTATAAAATGTCCACGTCAACAAGAGACAATCTAATAGACACCATGTACAATGGTATGTCTTTAACATAGTCTATAGCATTTATCATTTATTATGGATCTAGCGGTTAGATATTAAATTTCTCTTCCACCTCATCCTTGCTTTTCTCTCATCCCGCCTCTCGCCATCCACACGAGTCATGGCACCACCGACACACCATACTCTCTTCCTCCTCCTTCCGCCGGTGTCCGCTTTCCTCGATGCCACCGTGCCAGCCTCCCCTCCTTGTTGCAGAGCCCGTCACCACCTCCCTTACCATCGCGCCGGCCACTCACCTCCACCACTAGCGCATCAGCCACTCGCTTCCACCTCCCTCGCCACCCACCTCCACCACCCTCGTCGCTGCGCCGGCTGCTCGCCCCCACCATCGACGCCACGGGAGGTTGGATTCGGTGACCATGGCTCAGATCTGGCCAGATCTAGGCTGCCAGCGTTTAGATCCGGTCGGACCTAGGCCGTGGCTGCCGAATCACGGCCATTGCCTCGTCCCTCCAACGTCTTTGTTCAACTTCGGTGTCTTTTTCGTCGGCCGACTGTGGTCGTCGCCTCCATCTCATTCGCTGTCCCTGATGGCCATTGTCTTGGTCGCCACCACCTTTGCAGACATGGTGGCGGTGGCCCCAACACCTGGACCCACAAACCGCCTGAGGGGTAGACGATCTCCGTATAACGGGTGTCGAAGCTGTCTGTTTGTGTACATGGTTCACGCTCCGAAGCTGTCTGTAGATTCGTCGACAACCTCCTCTCTCTCCCCCTCTCTCCTCCATGTAAGCACAAATATTCGAGGTGGCATATGTATAGATGACCTAGGTGAAACCATTGTATATGACCTTACAAACGTCCAGTGTATGCATTTCTTCTACCACTTTAAAAACTTATTTCTGAGCAAGAACTTAAAGCTTCCGTTCCCTATTGCTCGGAAAGACCACACCCACAAGCAAGAGCCGTGCCGAGGTATGGAAACAGTACGCACAGCAGTGAAAACATCGATCTCTTCACCCGCCTCCTGAAAATTCGAGACGAACAAAAAAAAAAACTCGAGTGAACTTTTTTGACTCAAAATGCACCTTGTGTATGAATGCATACATGCAATTCATATACTAGTAACAGTAAGCTAGCACATATACTTTTTGACTCGTTCCTTGTACTACATGCATATGTAAATCACCCGGCCGGTTGCGAACGATGCAATGGGTACAATGCTCACACATTATGAACCAGAACCAGAAATTAATCACTCCGAAAATTTAAATAGTAACTGAAGTAGGAGTAGTAGTGAGTCAACGATATAGTAGTATTATTTTGTTCTTATCCTTGGCTTGCAGAGACGCATTATACGCCCCATCCGTGAATGTAACAGTAGTAGTGGAAAACCTTTCCTCTCCATCACTCAATAATTACGACGGTTACGTAGCCTAAAACATTGGGCAACAGTGCATTATTAATCTAAATTAGTACATGCGTGCACTGCGAAAGATTTCAGATTGAGAAATAAACTCAGACAAATGTAGAATTCAGTGGCGATTTAGAAAATATATAAATCTATCTCTACATGGAAATGGTTATTAGGACTTAGAATAAGTTTTTTTTACTCGTTCATGGCTATATAGCTCCAAAGGAAACACAAATGATACGTATACACATTATTATTTTTTCTTGTTCTTGGCATTTTGTAGTAGCACAACTTTCGCCGTATACCAATCTTGTGGATTTTTTCCTTTCAAAAATAATCTTGTGGATTTTTTATAAAAAAACCATGCATCGGTCTCTCTCTCTTTCTCCTTCCTCTCTCCCCTAGCAATTACACTACGCCCTCTCAATAAATGCGATTGCACCCTCTCAACACTCTCCGGCAATAACTCCTTCCTCCCCTCTCCACATTCTCTTCCACCTGTGTTCCCCTTTCTTCTCCTCCTCTTCCTCTCCTCCCATGGCCGCTTAGTTTCTCCTCCTGGAGATCTCTCCATCTTGCCACCTCTTGCTAGCCTTCTGAGCCTTGCAAGTTGTTGCACGCAGTGAAACATCTTCTTGAGAGCTGCAAGTAGACATAGAGATAGATCGGAGTTCTATATTTGCATAGACATATATAGTTCTTTTCTCTTAGATCTCTCTGCCTGTCTCCCAGCGAAGGTTATTTGGGCTAGCTCGTGCTAGATCTGTTGCTACTTGTGTTGTTGCTTGGCAAGCAAGATATCTCTCTATATATATAGGACTAGTTTGATTGGAGAGATACACTTATGTATGTGAAGAAATGGAAGGAGTGAGAAGAAGGCAAGAGTTAGGGTTTCAGAGATAAAGATTATAATGATGATCCCGGCGAGGCACATGCCGTCGATGATCGGCCGGAACAGCGCAGCCTACGGATCCTCATCGGCACTGTCACTCGGTCAGGTAATTGTCCAAAGAACTAATTTTGAGCTGAAGGAAATCAAAAGGGCTTGCCTGTTTTCCTTTTCTTTTCTTTGGGAAGATCACAACTTGCACGAGTTTGTTGGTATTGTTGCCTTCTGTGTTTTCTCTCTTGGTAAAATTTCCTTGTTTTGATTTGATGTCTTACTAGGGATTAGAAGTTCAGAACTAGAAGAGGGCCAAGTATGCATGTACTTATCCTTCTGAAGATAATTAATCAGTAGCTTTTTCTTGGGAAGTTAGGAGTTTCAGGGATTTGGGGAGAGAGAAAGAGAGAGAGAGAGAGGGCTAGAGGGGAGAGAAAGAGGTTATCTCCAGTACTTAGGTGGCTGCTGTTCACGCATAGATTAGGTCATCAGAGTACATGAGCCCCCTTTTCATGAAGACCTACTCGCCTCCTATATAAAGGGGCCAGTTAAAAAGACTAGGATGGAGAGGCGAGGCTTCATCAGCACCTTGTTCCTTGATCTTGCGCACATACCGATGAGGGAGTAGAGTTCAACAGGTTTGCTGTTGCTTGCTTCCTTGTTCTTCCAACGCTTTGGGTCTTGTGGCACTTAGAAGAAACCTGCCTTTTCTTTCTTCTTCCTTTTTTCAACCTTGCTTTCACATCTCCTACTTACACACACAGTAGTACTACCAAAAGAAATCAAGGAAGAAAAGGTTGCTTCACTTCACCTTCCAGGCCTCCACCCCCTTCCTGATTTGTAGCTAGCATCTAGATCTTCCATTAATTTTGTTCCCCAAATTATTTCTTTTGTGTGTATGACTAACTATGAACACATTTTTTCCTCCCAAAATTATTTAATAAAATTGAATGGTTTGTGCATAAAATTTTCGGTTCTTTTTGTCCCTGAAACTTCTCCCCTTGTCTAGTAATAAATGTGTATGTGGTACATGAAACGCATGTAATGCGTACGTACTGCAAGGCATAATCTGAGGCACCTAATTAATTAGTTGTTGATCTGATTTCCTTTTCCCCCTCCAAAACTGCAGCCTAACTTGTTGGAAAATCAGCAACTTCAGCAAGCGCTCCAGCAGCAGCATCTGCTGGACCAGATCCCGGCGACGACGGCGGAGAGCGGCGACAACATGATTCGCCTCCGGGAGTCCGACCCGCTGGGGGATGAGTTCGAGAGCAAGTCCGGCAGCGAGAACGTCGACGGCGTCTCCGTGGACGACCAGGACCCCAACCAGAGGCCGCGCAAGAAGCGCTACCACCGCCACACCCAGAACCAGATCCAGGAGATGGAAGCGTAATACTACTCATATATGCTCCTCCTGATGCTCTTCTTTCTTTCCTTAATTTTGCCTTGTTCTCGAAATGTCATTAATGTTTAGTTTTTCCTTAATTGCCTCGTCCTTGGAATGTTATTGATGTTATATATTGGAATAATCAATTATTTGTCACTGCAAAGATGTGGATTTCAGGATTTGCCACTCCATGTGTGAATGACATCTGGGTCCCGGGACCACATGTCATAGACACATCAGTGGCAAATCCTGAATTGCAAATCTTTGACAGTGGCAAATAATCAAATCTCCCTTATATATTTAGTAAAAATGCATAAAATGTTGTTGGGTTACTGAAATTAACAAGGAGATCATAAATTTAAGAACAAAACAGTCGGTTACTAACCTTCACACAGAGTGATGTAAGCTTACGTAGTACTCAAATTGAGTTCTTGCTCGTCCATATCCTTAGACGAATTGCATACGCTCAGGTTGACCCAAACCGTTTTTGTTCTTTTGCACTTACCCAAACAAACGGAAGGCAAAGCATTCAAGAACTAAGCTTGTTGTGTTCACACTGAACTTTCCATTTCTTTTCATTTCTTTGGATACAATGGATTGAACACTCACAAAATACTTGTTTTTTGCATTGGAAATTTGTGATCAGCTTCTTCAAGGAATGCCCACACCCAGACGACAAGCAGCGCAAGGAGCTGAGCCGGGAACTCGGGCTCGAGCCGCTCCAAGTGAAGTTCTGGTTCCAGAACAAGCGAACGCAAATGAAGGTACTAATTGATTAATCGATTGCAAAACCTCAAACAAATTTGCCTTGGTTAACCTCACTTTGTTCATCTTTCTGATCATTTCATTGGAAAAGAGGCATGCATTTTGATCGGGGAAATTTTGGGCCGGAAAGCGAGCGAGCTCGCGAGCGTCACAACCACTTCATTTAAGCCTCTGACCTAGCTCCTGCAGATGCATTCATGGCCTATTACTATAACTGGACAAAGTTTGCCCACACACCCCCATGTCCACTTCTGCTGCACACTGCCAAATGTGGCAGGCGCCCCATGGTCAAACCACCTTAGCGCCCATGTAGTACTACCACTATCCTTGCCTACGTGTACAATACTTCTACTACTACTGAATTCTGATCATCTGACCAATGCGCAGTAACTGCTTGTAGTGCTAATGATCAATTAAACGGAAGAGTAATTCCATGTTTAAAACAAATGGAAGATGTAGTGCATCTTTGATGATGAATTGATGATGGCTTGGTGTGCATTTGAATGGATTGCAGAATCAGCATGAGAGGCATGAGAACTCGCAGCTGCGCGGGGAGAACGAGAAGCTCCGCGCCGAGAACATGCGGTACAAAGAGGCCCTGAGCAGCGCCTCCTGCCCCAACTGCGGTGGCCCCGCCGCCCTCGGCGAGATGTCCTTCGACGAGCACCACCTCCGCATCGAGAACGCCCGCCTCCGCGAGGAGGTAACATTATGATCACGCCATGGCAGTGTACTGCCATTGCATCGCATGGCGTGCTTGATCATCGCGAGCTTCGACCATGTCATCACATGTGTGCAACGCGTTGGTACTTTGTGCAGATCGACAGGATCTCGGCGATAGCGGCCAAGTACGTGGGCAAGCCGATGGTGTCCTTCCCGGTGCTGTCCAACCCCATGGCCGCGTCCCGCGCGCCGCTGGACCTCGCCGTGGGCCCGTACGGCGCCGTTCAGCTGGGCCTCGCCGGTGCCGATATGTTCGGCGCCGGCGCGGGGGAGCTGCTGAGGGGCGTGCAGACGGAGGTCGACAAGCCCATGATCGTGGAGCTGGCCGTGGCGGCCATGGAGGAGCTGGTCCGGATGGCGCAGCTGGACGAGCCGCTGTGGGACGCGCCCGGGATCGACGTGCCGACGGAGACGCTCAACGAGGAGGAGTACGCCCGGATGTTCCCCAGGGGGCTCGGCCCCAAGCAGTACGGCCTCAAGTCGGAGGCGTCCCGCGACAGCGCCGTCGTCATCATGACCCACGCCAACCTCGTCGAGATCCTCATGGATGTGGTACGTGATCACCATTCTTGCGAATATTTCGGTGATTCTGCTCGCATCTTCTGATCTGTGCTCAATATTTGGGTCCTTGTGCAGAATCAATATGCGACGGTGTTCTCGAGCATCGTGTCGAGAGCCGCAACGCTGGAGGTGCTGTCGACCGGCGTGGCAGGGAACTACAATGGTGCATTGCAAGTGGTGCGTGCTATAACATAGACTAATTCTCGTTTTGTTTTCTCCTAGTTCATAATTTGGTACAGATTCTGTTTCTCCATACCAAAGTATTTGATGAATCATGTGTTTCTTGAATGTTGATCACTGAAATGAGACGTGTCCAATGGTTTTCGTCTACTTTGCAGATGTCAGTGGATTTTCAGGTGCCATCGCCGCTGGTACCGACTAGAGAGAGCTACTTCGTGAGGTACTGCAAGCAGAATTCTGACGGGACCTGGGCCGTCGTCGACGTCTCGCTGGACAGCCTGCGCCCTAGCCCGGTCTTGAAGTGCCGGCGCAGGCCGTCGGGCTGCCTGATCCAAGAAATGCCCAATGGCTACTCAAAGGTGAATTTATCACAAATTTTCCCTTGCCAAATCTGAATTCTCATACACTGCCTTCGCCCTTCGGTGCACTACTTGTATCCGATTCAGAAGTCAGAACTGCACTTGTGCTTGGTTCACTTCAGAGACTGATGAGACCTCTGTCCATGCATCAGGTGACCTGGGTGGAGCATGTCGAGGTGGACGACAGGTCGGTGCACAACATCTACAAGCTCTTGGTGAACTCAGGGCTCGCATTCGGTGCGCGACGGTGGGTCGGCACGCTGGACCGGCAGTGCGAGCGCCTCGCCAGCGCCATGGCCAGCAACATTCCGACTAGTGACATCGGTGGTATGCTACATATCCCATTTGCTACTTCCATCTGATGCAAAAATTCAGATGCTTACTAACCATGTGTGTGTGCCTATGAATGATCGTTGCAGTGATCACGAGCACAGAGGGGAGGAAGAGCATGCTGAAGCTGGCGGAGAGGATGGTGATGAGCTTCTGCGGCGGCGTGACAGCCTCCGTCGCGCACCAGTGGACGACGCTGTCCGGCAGCGGCGCTGAGGACGTCCGGGTCATGACGAGGAAGAGCGTCGACGACCCGGGGAGGCCGCCCGGCATTGTTCTCAACGCCGCCACCTCCTTCTGGCTCCCCGTCCCGCCGAAGCGCGTCTTCGACTTCCTCCGCGACGAGAGCTCTCGCAGCGAGGTACATACACATATGATCAAATGAAGACTAAAACTTTAACACACACACACACACTAAGGTTGATTAATACTTTCTGGGATTTTTTTTGCAGTGGGACATCCTCTCCAATGGTGGCGTTGTTCAAGAAATGGCTCACATCGCCAATGGCCGGGATCATGGCAACTGCGTGTCACTTCTTCGCGTCAATGTAAGCATAAGCAATTGGATCAATCTGATTCCTCATACACGCATGCGATAATGCATCATATATTGATCATTTCCAATACTATGTACGCAGAGCACGAACTCAAACCAAAGCAACATGCTCATCCTGCAAGAGAGCTGCACCGACGCGTCGGGCTCCTACGTCATCTACGCGCCGGTGGACGTCGTGGCCATGAACGTCGTCCTCAACGGCGGGGACCCCGACTACGTCGCGCTCCTGCCGTCGGGTTTCGCCATCCTGCCCGACGGTCCCGCCGGCAACATGCAAGGTGGAGGGGCTGTCGCAGACGCCGTCGGCTCCGGTGGGTCGCTCCTGACAGTGGCGTTCCAGATACTGGTCGACTCCGTCCCCACCGCAAAGCTCTCGCTGGGGTCGGTGGCGACGGTGAACAGCCTCATCGCGTGCACGGTGGAGCGCATCAAGGCGGCGGTCTCCGGCGAGAGCAATCCGCAGTAGCTTCGTTGAATCAAACAAGGTTCCTATGCTTGTATTGGAGGTATGTCCATGGCACTTAGACATTAGAGATTGCAGATTGCATCAATGCTACTCAATTTCCAAAATCCATGATAATTCTGTTGGTAACTCTGAATTCTGATGCGTTTGCTTCTGCAGGAGCAGCAAAATTTTGGAGCTTTCATCAGTGGGAAGTCAAGAACGCACCTCAGATTCTCCTTGCCATGTGGTGCTCATAGATTGGGTTATTTTTCGCTTGTTTTTCCGCGAAGTCAGGAAATTTCAAGAAGTGATTCAATTCTTGCAAATGTTGGAAAAAATGCGTCACTACTACGCAAGGGCAATTGGTTCGGGTATTGACTTCCTCTTCATGTTCGCCTCTCGGATGCTGCTACCTATGAATTTAGGGTTCTTCTGGAGTACAAAAACCGTAATTTAATCTGTAATTTGTGCTGTTCTTGTTGTCTTGTTCAGACTTTCCAGTACCTAGTACAGTTGTAGAATAGATATTTGTGTCCCTTTGGGTTTATACTTTTGTAGCGCCTCTGGTGTTCGATCACCATCTCAATCCCAAATGTCCCAAATTTGTGTGTGATGTGCTTGCTCCTGGTTGCTCCTTTGCTGCTTCAATGAAGGCATTGTTAATTTCTCAGTTTCCAGCAGTTCTTTCGGGATAGAATTGCGGAATCAACAGCTTTCTATTTGCCAGAAGATGCAATGCTGTGTAATATGGTTTGCATTTCATGGCCTGGGACATTATCTTTCCTGAACAGACACATCCACATAATAACAGCATATAGAGATTAACGATTTCATATAGAACAGCTTCTCCTTCAGACGATATACAACATCAGAGATCTTAATTTACAACATTGCTTCCCCTTAGAAAATGTGCAGTTATGAGTTATGACAATCACTTTGTACAAACACTAGTGCTTCTGAATGCTTTTCAAATCCCAGAAGCTCTAACAGTACAAGACTCATCAAAGCAACTCAGCCAGCCCTTTGATTGAAAAATGAACTGGATAAAAAGCGACACTTGGATCTTCAGCATGCTATGATCACCAAAGATCTCTGTGCACATGGTGTCTGCGAGAGAATCATTGCACAAATCCATAGCACACGTGAAGGTATTTTCATTCTGTGGGTGGAAGGTCGGCAAATGAAAAATCATGAAACGGTAGACCTGCAACACAAGTGGAGTTCACGGGTAACTTGTGTATTCTCTGTAAGACTATCATACCAAGAAAATAACAGAAGTAACATAACATTAAAATCTTTGAAGTTAAACAAATAGTAACTTTCTTCAGAATGGTGTTTTTTTTACTTGATTCTTATGTCATTTTTTAGTTTACCCCTGCAAATACGCAACAAAGTACACCACTATACTTGCAACCATTTTTCTGCTGTAAAGAACATGAAAGGATGCTAATGAGCTTATCCTACATTTAACTATTTAAATGCTTAAGTGCTTATAGAGTTTTTACCCTTTTGTTCGGCTAAAAGGTAAAACGGAATGTGAGCTACCATCTTTGTTCCTCCTTCGCTCCAGTTCACAATACCAGGACCATTTCCTTGAGGAGTGGACGGTCCAAGTACAGATAAACAAATAGCTGGTTCATTCATGAGCCCTAAATAATCACAGGCACGTTGCCAGACCCTCCTGTCTGAGGTTCGGGAACGAGCAACCTGCAGGAGAGCAAGAACGTACTTACGTGCTGGATGACACTAACATACCAAACCATAGTATTTCTTATGCCGCAAGGATCAAATCACTACCTTAGCCAGTGATACACGTGCTCTTGGAAGCAACTCATTGTGGCATGTTGCTAGCTTCGCAATGGCAGTCACCACAAAGCAGAGGAGCCTAGCTTGGGATGACTTTCTAGAAGATGCACCCATGGAATCAAATCCTGGCTCCTGACTTAATCCCAAACGACTTGGAAACAAGAGATGAAAGAAGTCAATCATGAGTGATACCATGGAAGTCTAGAAAAGAAGACATTGTACAATGAAGGCCAACCTAGTTGCCAGGTTTTCATATAATAGCAACTCCAAATTTTCAAATAGTTCACGAGCTACATCTTTGTGATTTATTCCTCCCGCTCCATGCTCACCAATAGCCCAACACAAATGCAATGCTAATTCTGTCTGCATAGGCCACATCCCATCAGAAAATTCAGTTATGGTGGAAAAGAGACTTAGTTATATTAAGGTAATCAACACAAGAACAATAAGTGCAGGCAATGATGTAGCAATTCCAGTGGCATCACGAAATCAAGATTAGATACAAGAACTTGGAAAATATGCTTGCCTTTGCAGGATTATCATGGGCCTCCCAAGTCTGTCGGTAATAGGCTTCTGCAGAATGGTTTGAAATTATCATGCAAAATTGTTCACAAAATACTATATATAAAGGAAAGGTTTAAATGAACATTTTCTCTGTTGCTTCGAAATGCTACAATCATGGGTTATTGGTTTAGAGTTTTAACATGTATGTATAGTATGAAATAAACCATTACATAGTAACAGTCACTCAGTCAGTACCTTTAGTAGCGCAATGATGTTAGGGAGCGCTGGAATGCAGCCAATATGAAATCCGAGCCTTCTCCTCACCTACAAGGATGTTATAATAAGGAACTTGTTCAAACTTAAATCCAAATATATCATTGGAACTAGCACAAGCGGTATGAGCAAATAACCAAATCGACATCCAGACATGCCGTATGAACATATACCATTTTTATGGATCAGAGGTGCAGGTGATATGAAAAAAATTAACAAACTTAATTTACTTCTTCCTTTTTTTTCATCCAATACTTTCCATCATAAAGTAGATGGACTTAACATATCACTTCTCCATGTATATTACAGTTAAATATCAGTGTTCCCTGCCTACCTAGGCCGCCTAAGCCTAGGCGCTAGGCGTAGCCCTCCCGCCTAGCCCACCTAGCTGATTTATCCCACCTAGGCTGCGATTAGGCGCTGGTAGCGCCTAGGGGAACAGTGTTAAATATTCAAAGCATATTAAACTCTTAAAATAGCTTTAGAAACTAGAAGTTACAAGAAAACTAGGCCAGCAATAGTTCCAAACATATGGGTGTATCTTTCAATTATGTCTTCAGACATTGATTCTTACTCATTAAAAATTGGTTTCCTATGCAAGTAGCCACTTCTGTTAAATCAAGCAAATTGAGATATAGGAAAGGTAAGATATCCTTGCTTGTGGCAAAACCAGTGTAATGATCTTAGATCATTACGGGGTAAACACCACCGGGAGGATGGGCAGGCGGCGACGGCTTGAATAGGGAGGGATTTTAGAGGAGAAAGATACCATAGACGAGGATGAAGTGATGAACTATTGTTTCTTTGTTCTTCTTGTTTGATTGATAATGGATACATGTTACTCTTTTTATAGGGATGATCCGACTTTATCCCTAAGAAATAATCTCTAAGGAAATATATCTCTAACAATCCAATCCAATAATAACTTGTCTAATTAATAGATAATATTAAACACCTAATAGATAAATTCCTAAATAATAAATCTTTCATAATACTTGCAAGTAGTTACTGTTCAACAGTAGCCTCGGCCCATGACAACCTGGCCTAGTGTGTACATCTAGCTATAGTTACTAAGCATCAGTATCACACAGAAGGGAAAAGGAAATTCTAAAATAAATCAAGTGTGTCTACCTCGAAGAAAAACCTTGTCAGGGAACATCGCATATCTTGACATAACTACTGGAATCAGAGCACACAAGAGTGCTGAACCAACAAACATAGATTGTCAAATCAGCAGTATGTTGGTCATTAGCATGTGTAGCAATCAACAAAGATAGGCAACCTACAGTCGTTGACATCCCGCAATGCTGTTGCAAAGTACAAAGTAAGAAAGCGAGGTGCCATTTTCAGTGACTGTTTTAATCTGTCCGATTGTGGGCTGTTAACTGCCGCTTGTAAGGTTGAAGATATCGTAGGGGATGTGTCCAATGTTTCACTGAGAGGAACAACAGAAAACGATGAGACTAAAACTAACAAAGAATAGAGAGACATACACTGCAACTTATTGCACAGGAGGAACTACTTACAGCAATGCCATCATTCTCATCTTTTAGAAGGTCAAGGAACATTGGGTCAGCAAGGTCTAGAGGACCACTATCATCAGAACCTGAATTGCCACTGGGATCTTCTATTGCAGAACCAGTATATGCCTCATCCATTAGTGCAAGGAGCATCTGCAGCATAGAAAAGGATAATAGGCTTAGCAGCTTAGAGCTAGATATTTTATTCACATCTTTTAGGTCAAATCATTCTGAAAACAACCTCAGAGCAGCACTCTTCTGTATAGTAGCTATACTACTACCGATGAGAGTTCCGGAACTTCTTTCCACCTTTTCCAATGTCACCACTAACACTGTGTGATATTCCAGGAGTGGATAAGGAATAAACCAGTTGAAACCGATTCACATATAAATAATGAATAATAGTACATGATAAGCAATGCTCATGATGAGATTTACACTAAATTGTGATACGTGATCTGAAAGACCTGCAGGGACTAGGTCACAAATATCATGTTATATACATTACAAAAATCTCTCACATGTTGCAAGAGAAGTGCACCAGATGTCAGCATGTAAAAGAGTCTAATAATGTTATCAACTTATCATGCATCTAACTTAAAAAGCTGATTATCTGCTAAAATCATGCAGCTTATATAATACTGAAGGAACTCCAGGAAGGATCTGAAGGTATAGAATTGGCAGGCTTACTTGGCAGATCCATAAGGGACAGGAAGAGAGGAAGAAAAGATCCTGCTGACATCATTAATGGAAGCACTTCTGAAACTTTATTCTCCAATCTAGAACAACAGCAAAACAAATTAAGTAGGTCAACAGGATTGCTCTGAAATATTTATGTACCAGTAGCAAGCCATTTTAAGGAAAGAGGTAGAATGGACCTATTAGTATATCAACAGTAAAAAGTCAGGAAGAGTATGTGAGTGACATACCTCTCACCATTTGATGCAATTAGTTTCAGAAGCAATGGAAAGAACTGCATATAAACAATAGACTATAATCGATGGAAAGTGGAAAGAGAAGCAATACATTTTTTTTGGGGGTGAGGGGGGGGGGATCAAAGAAGGGAATTGGATTAAGATCTTTCAAAGCAACATGCTTAGCATGACAAGCAGGAGCATAGAGCTACATTTGTGATTTGCAAGAAAACATCCATCTAGCAATATAAGGTATGGCAATTTGATCATTTCGTATGTATGGCACCTGCGGAATCAAGGTGGGAAAACAGCTCAGGATCTTTGTCTTGTTAGCTATGAGGAATTCAAGCGTGCGTTCTGCGACAATAGGATCTGCAAACTCCCTATCACCAAGAAAGAAAAGTTGAGCGATTTTGAGGACCTGGGGAAGCTATTCAACCATGGCATGCCCAATACATCAATAAACAAATGCAGAGAAAAATATTACCTACTTAAGCAAGAGCGGAAGAAGGTTCTCAAGCTACCATCAGCATCGTGCAGGACTGCCTCCCCAAAATCCAGGAAGAACTGCAGAATTGTCTGGGTAGGAAACAGTATAATACAGATTATTAGACAACCTTTTCCACTACCTAAAGTCTGCACAAATAAGGAAATATTACAAGTAATCTGATTTTAATGATTCTTTTCACCAACAATTGGGCAGATAAAATTATTTTTGGGGGTCAGCTGGAGAGTAGGTACATTTGTCATAGGCCTAACACTAGATCAAGCAATGTCCTAAGTCCTAACGACTCAAAGTTAGCACAGTATTGGAACATTGCCATATGTGGCGGAGAAGTACAATTCTACCCAAAAAGATGAAAATTGCAAGAGACTGAGCCCTCCTCCATCGAAATGTAAGAAGAAGAACATCTTTGCAGAACTAGATTGAAAAACAGGACCACATCAGTGAACCGAAGCACGGCTTACAAGAAGCAGCACGCCGCTGGAGGCCACAGACTGGGTCGGCGCGGCGGCGCAGCGCTGGAACAGCTTGCTCATCACCGGGAACGCCCGCGCCACCATCTCATCGCTCGCCTCCTTGGTCTCCTTGCACATCTCGCACACCATCCTCACCTTCATGCGAAGGAAGGCACATAAGTCAAGAAACAAAACGTAACAATCCCACCTCCTGTTCCAAGACCAAGTGGCCGGCCAGGGGAAGAGGAGGGCCTGGAGGGAGGGAGATTCGCTTACGGATTGGAGGAGGTTGGGGTCGGAGGTAGGGTCAGCGGCCGCGGCGGAGTCCCTGGCGGCGGCGGAGAGCGAGCGGAGGTGGAAGTCGTAGCTGCCGTCGCCGGCGGCGAGCTTCGGCGAAGCCATGGCCGTCGCCTTTGTGTTTGCCTCTGACGAGTGGGTTAGAGATGGGAAAGTAGAAATAATCAATTATTTGCCACTGCAAAGATGTGGATTTTAGGATTTCTTCTACGCATGTGAATGATATCTGGTCCCGACCACGTGTTATAAACATCATCGTGTGAAATTCTCAATGCAAATTTGGATGAGTGCTTCTGCTCCTATGATTTACTTGATAAAGCCTAGTAAGAGCCCAACTATACTAGGCCCACCTTAAACAAATCTGGCTGCTACAAGGTCCAAATCCAAAAGGCAAGCCCATCAATCACAACCAAACAGAAACGGAGATTCTCACTGAAATTCTTTGCATAAACAAGGAGACATTACAGGCACTCCAAATTGGAATGTTTCTGTTCACCCACGATTGTAATCCACGGTTGTCAATATCGCTACGAGTGTTGCCATACAAAATTACTAGCTCTGACAATTCAATCAAGATGAGGGTAAACATGAAGCTAACTTTTATCTGGGCGATAGAGTCAACAAGCACACAACATCATACTAAGCTAGCAAATACTACAGTTGAGTGCATGTCTTTGTTGGAGTATATTGTCAGTCTTTACTCATCAGCTTAAGCTGTTGAGTGAACTAGTTAGTGCATACAACTTAATATGGTATCATAGCCAATATATCTTAGAGTTTTAGACATAGCTAACGTAATATCAAAAATAATAATTGTGGCCCATTTCGAGTGCACGCCATAGACCTAGATGAGCTTAGACACGAGGATGAGTGTTGAAGTATATTGTTTGTCTTTTCTCATCAGCTTAACCTTTAAGTGAATCAGTTAGTAGATGCAACTCAATAGCCTGGAATAACACTTGCTCTAGAGGACCTCGCCACTGTCTAAGGCTGAAATCCTACTGCTAGCAGCTAGCTCTTCCTCCCTGACAAATGTGTGGTGCTCAATGCCTATGCATCTGCCTAACTGGGCTATCCGGGAAGCATGCCTCAAGTTGTTAATACAGACAGGATGAGTGTTGAAATATATTGTTTGTCTTTTCTCATCAGCTTAAGCTTTATGTGAATCGGTTAGTGCATCAGTGCATAATGACTCTTGCTCTAGATGACTTCGCCACTGTCAGAGGCTGAAATTCTACTGCTAGCAACTAGCTCTTACTCCCCGACAAATGTGTGGTGCGCAATGCCTCTCGCTTAGATTTCTTTTATATATATAGGGAACGTATCTAGTACAAATAGGTATTTGAGTGGTAAGGTGTAAATACGAATCACAGCCATCGGATCTCACGCGGACGGCTTGGATGCAGATGGGTGGGATGCCCCTATTCACTTATGCCACTTTTGCAATAACCCCCTGCGGTCAGGTTTTTTCGCAAAAACCACCGCTGGTTCCTCCCGTCCTGTACCCCTTCCCCTTCGTAGGGCTCCCTCCTCTCAGAGCAGCAGCTGGGCTCCCTCCCCCTCCCCTTCCCAGCTGCAGCCCTCCCGCCGCCGGGCTCCCTCCCCCTCCCATTGCCCCCTCCGCCGCTCGCGCCTCCCTGGTTTCCCACTCCCGCCTGCCTCGCTCGCCTCGTCTCCCCGCGCGTCCTCGCCCTCCTTCCCTTGCGCCGCCGCTCTGCCTCGGCTTCGGCGCCGCCTCCGGCTGGCTGCAGGCTTCGGTTTCCTCGCCCCTGGAGCCGCCCTCCTTCCTCCTCCCAGCTGCGACGGCGTCGACTGTGAGTTTGATTCAATCTGAGTGTTAATGCTGTGAGTTTGATTCGATTCAATCTGAGTGTTCTCCAGCCCTGCTCCCGGGCTTCAGAATGTGTGAATGAATGTGCTTTTCTGGACTGTGTAGTTTGAATGATGATCATATTTGTAATTGCAGGGAGATGACAATGCTGTTGTTGATTCAGAGACGTACAAGGAGGAAGGTGATGAACAACAACTGCAAGTAGTGTTCTGAATTGTTAGGGATCTTTCACTTGATGGTGCAAGCTTGAGTGATGTGTGTTCCCAAATTACCAGGATGCAAGTCACATTCAAGAATATGTTGTTAGCTTTGTTCTTGTGAGCTTCTTAAGAAAATGTAAGCAAAGAAATTGTAATTCTGGATTCATGTATGACATTGTAAGCTTTGTTCCTGTGACACATGCTTGATGTGTAAATAACATGAATGTACTGGATGCTTGATGCATGAATTTCATGACGTGTGAAAAAGCACTGCTAGCAGTGGCTTGTATGCCTGATCTTGTACAGAAACCATGATGAATGAAATTAAAATGTCTATGTTGATGTTAACTCCAGAGTGAACCCTTTTGGTTGAACTAAATGCTTCAGTCCATATTGATGGTTTGAACTTAATGCTTCAGAAGAGATTAGCTTCAGATTCACATAATGTGAAAGATTGTTTTTTTAGCATCAAGCATGGTTATGGGGATCACACTCAACATGTCTAAGAAGCTGTGTCAATGTCCAGAATTGTATGGTTTTCTAGATGATAAGAGTTCCCCTGCATGAATCATGGTTGACATGCTCTTGTTTGAATCAGTTCTCGCACGGGGAGTTAACATTTCTGTAAGATCGAGTAGGCCGACTAGAGGGGGGGTGAATAGGCGTTTTAAAACTTTTATGTGCTAAAACCAATTTCTAATGCGGAAGTTAATACAAATACGGTTTTTCACAATTAAGACCTAAAATCACTAGTCTCAACTAAGTGCACCAACAATACAAGTCTAATGATAATAAACAATTGAGCATGGACTTGTAAGCAATTCAATTTAAGCAATGTAAATAGCACATGGCATGGCAAGCATTCATACACAATGAATGAGCAATTTAATACAAGTAATATAAATTGCCATAAGTAAAGCTTAAGTATGCAAACCACAATGACACGATGATGTTTTACCGTGGTGCTCGGAGACTTGCCGGTTTCCCCTAATCCACGTTGAGGGAAACCCAAACCAATTGGGCCGGCTCCACGAATTGAGCCTTCCTCCGAGGTATCAACCACCTCGCTCCACTAGGGTTGCTCTTACTCCACTCCGGAGATGGCGAGCACCAAGCCACTCACAAACGCTCGGGTCTTCTCACAAACTTTACTTGAGAAGATCACCGACGCACGACGCCTCCACGCCGTCTAGGTGTCGGTAAACACCAAGAGTAACAAGTCTCCAACTTTCACTTGAACCAATCAAGTGTCAAAGCTCTCGTGGATACTAAATCCACCACCTAATGCAACACATGCAATAGGATTTGCCTCTCAAACCTCAACAAGTGCAACACATGCGCAAATGGGAGTAGAGGGCTTGCTCTTAGCTCAAAGGAACTCAATGGGGCACCAGCAACTCTCCCTCACACGGCCAAGGTGGGTATTTATAGCCCACACACAAAAACTAGCCGTTGGGAGAAGATTCCAGAGAATCTGGACAAAACCGGTCTGACCGCCAACTAATGACCGGTCGGACCGCCCAAGTGCCAACGACTATAAAACTAGCCGTTGGACTCACAATCGGTCTGACCGCCAACCAATGGGTCGGCAGATCATCAAAACCGAGATCGCCAGAGGGGTCGGCCGACCGCCGGCCGAGCAACAGAGCGGACTGAAAACAACTCTTCTGGATAACACGTACCGCCATACAAATTTCGATACTACCGCACTCCGGTAGTACCGTTTCAAACTCCGGTACTACCGCACTCGTAGTACCGCTTACTTCTGACGGTACACGAAGATCGGTCGACCGCCACACCATGGCGGTCGACCGCTACCACCGGCCGATCGACGCTACGAGGCGGTCGGACCGCCAATCAGTCATTAAGGCTGAGATCAAACTTTGTACATTTGCTTCAACTCAATTTGCAAAATATATTTGCCAATTGATGCAACATGTACACAAGAGATGAAGGCTAGATTCTCAACAAGTCATAATAACACATTTTGCCGACTTTTAGAATCATCACCACAAGGAATAAGGTACATGGACTTAAACTGTTTGCAAAACACATTCGCAAACTAAAGTCACATGCTACAAGGAATAACCATGAGCCACAACTATTTGCAAAACGCATTCGCAAATGTAGGCACCATGTTAAGTTGAGCTAGAGCAAACACAATGAGCTATCAACACATGACTAACTCAAGTTACTAATTAAGACCCCTCTTAATAGTACGGCAACCTATTCTAGCAATCCGGTCTCCAACCAACCACCGAGACCGGTAAATGACTAGGAACAAATCCTTAGCCCTAGCTAGTCATACCTTTTCCTTGCGCAACCACTTGAAGCTTGATGACGCACATCCTCGCTTCAAGTCCGGGTTATTGACTTAATGTCCATCAACATATGATGACATCTTTCATCTCAGGTCTTGACATGCATCAACTCATGATGCACTCTTCACTTGACCTCCATCAACGCATGATGGATTCTTCTTGTCTTGTCGATCAACTCATGATCATTTCCACTTCTTAAACTTGATATGCATCAATGCATGATACATCCTTTACTCCAAGCTCTTCACTTCAATATCATCACCCCATGATGATATTCTTCTTCTTCATAAACTTGACTTGATGACGATCAACTCATGATGTCATCCAAAGTCTTCAATCACACGGAACATAGCCTATTTCACCAACTCATAGAAAAATGTTAGTTCCACAAGGTGATTGTCATTAATTACCACAACATACCATTAACCAATAATGGTGGGATAAGATACCACAATCTTTCCCTCTTTGGTAATTGATGACAACCAACATAAGTACAAATAATTGAATATATTTGGTATGAGTATATATGAACTACATAAGTTATATATACTCAAAGGATATATGAGCTTATATGAACTATGCAAGTCTCATATGCTCATATGGACATATACGAACTATACTAGTTGTATATATTCAAAGATATGGGTATATATAAACTACACAAGCTACATATACTCATATGAATATATTAACTACACAAGTTAAATATATTCAAAGATATATTTCAAAGTAAAGATCCTAAGTATATGTGGACAAAAGAATATGAATCAATACTAATGAAACCACAAAATATAGAGTGAACTCCCCCTAAATGTGTGCATACACAAATGTGTAATAAAGACATATGCACATATTCAAGTTAACCTTTTTGGTGAAGTTCAACCTATATTTTGGATCCGAGAAGTGCAACAAGGTATAATAGAATGATGTCAAATGCATACCTCTTTGATCTTTACCTCTTTATCCATTTGAGACTAAACAGTAGATATAGCAAAACGAGTGTTAGTCTTATAAAAACATTTGTCATTAATAACCAAAACTCCATTAACTCATAATGGCGGTTCTAAATTCTTCAATCTCCCCCTTTTTGGTAATTGATGACAAATCCTTTATCAATAGCAACATTTGGATATTATCAACATATATTGAGTGTTTAAGCTATTGAAAAAGTAAACCATGCATATAAAGTATTCTTTAAGCATCCGAAGGAGACATGTATAATATTTGATACATAACCAAATGTGAAAGGATATTGATCCAATTCTCCCCCTTTTGGCATTAATCACCAAAAACTCAAATCAACCTTAAACAAAAGAAAATATTTTTGCATAACACAGAGCTTGGCAAAGAAAGGTCATTTCAGTTAGATCAATTAACCATTTTCTCCCTTTTGCGAACAAGAACCAAAAGAGATAAAACTCCCCCTAAACATGTGCATTTGAGATATGAAAGAGAATACATCACAAGAGGTTTTATGAAATTTGACGGAGTTTTCTCTGAATAATGAATCCAAGGAAGCATGATAATAATAATCAAGAAATGAATACTCATGCAACAACAATAAGGATTCAATTAACGACATAATTCAGACAGGGAGAATAAACATAATCCATAACAATAACATTCACATATCTAAAGAGTCTGACAGTAATTAATGATCATTCATGGTTCAATAAGCTCACACAGATAACAAAAGATAACATATAGCTTATCCCACAATACAAGGTCTATCGACCTACATATGAAAAGATAGAACAACTAAGATGGAGGAGCCTCTGTCGAAGAAGGAGCAGCAGCTGATGTGGATGGAAGATCGTTCTGCTGAACGCCTGAAGATGTATATCGACGTCTCCCAAACCTCTGATAAACAACTGGCACTCGCTACTGCTGATACTCAGTGAGTCTGGCATCCATACGACTGACCCTCAGGTCCAAAGTATCCAACCTAGCTCTCGTCTCTGCATGCATCCGATCATTTCTTGCATCCAGCGATCAAACCCGCATCCATGCTCGCTCAAGGCGCAAGAGAGCCGCGAATCGCATCTGCTCCCGAGGACCTCGCATCCTGGATGTCCCTGAGAGGATGATCCTTGTCCTTGATGCTGAAGAGGAGGTGGAGGAGGCACCTGAGGAGGAGTATCTCTAGGTCTGTACTCCTTATGCTCCATGTCACAATCTTGATCAAAGTCTATCTTGCTCTGAATAAGCTTCATAATATAGGGAGCAAAAATAAATGCTTTTAGTTTTATCTCCCTTGGAAGTGGCAAACTCTCTAATAATCAAGTCCATAACATCAAATCTTGTGCCATCCATAATATACTTAATCACATTCCAGGCACGCCCATGTATCTCATCATTATTACCACTCCTAGGAAAGAATGATGCTCTCATTATCCTATTAATAACACTGGGAATGGCAAGAAGTCCAGTTACCTTTCCACATACATAAAGATTTCCTTGATCATAAAATTCATCTACCTGAGTGAGGTCCAAAGATTCCTGAAGATGTACCTTTAGACCACTTGAATCTCCTAGACTCAGGGCACTTATGAAATCATCTTTACTAGCTTCCAACCTTTGATTTCCAGTCATCCATTCAAGATAGTCATGATCAGGAGAAATATAAACAGTAGCATAGAATTGCTTGATTGCCTTAGCATGAAAATTACACTTTAAAGAGACTAAGGACTCCAATCTCACAGCTCTAAACAATCTAAGCAAACCATTGTAAACTGGATTCTTGCCAATGTAGCTCCACTTCACAAAGCGATGATTTGCAAACTTTTTCTTAGCATAGATTATCTGATAGACATGCTGTTGAAATAATGTGTGGAACATACCCATGGTGGCATCTCTTGGAAATCTGAATTGGTTAATATGCCTCAGAATTGTATATTGTTCACTTTTGATTGTTGACACATCAAGCCCAATAAATTGACTCTGATCAGGAGCAACATCTTCATTCTCATCCTCATCATCATCCTCATCCTCATACTCATTGTCGCTGCTGTTATTGTCACTGTTGCTGTCATCACTTGCATTTTCTTCCTCTTCTCATTCTTCTTCTATATCTTCCATATGTTCATCTTCTGAGGAGGGAGGAGGTGCAGGGCGAGACGCAGTCCTCTTGACCAGCATTGTCGCTGAGAAAAGATAGCAAAGAATATCAAAGATTTTCAAAGAATGAATTAACAAGCATTCATAAAGCCATTTACATATCGCCCATTGTCACAAAGTGTCAGACCACGCTCGGCCGGTCGGACGGACCAGAGTATCGGTCGCACCGCCACTTGCGGCGGTCGGACCGCCATGGATAAAGATAATCAATTTTGGAAAAATCCAAAATCTCCAACTTTTGTACAATGGCATAATGAATACTTCTTAATTTACTCTTAGGCTACTTGCAAGTTCAATTATTTCACCAATTTGAATGAATTTGGGGACAATTAAGTCAATCCCTAGAATTTGGGAAATATTCACAATGTAGGTAAATTGCAAGTAGAGAATCAAATGTTTACCGGCTAGGAATGAAGAGGAGAATCAAGGGATAGAGATCCTTGAAGAAATTGATGAACAAATAGCTGGTTTTCAAAGAGTAAACCTCCACCTAGGGTTCCATATTTCGGTTAGTAAAACCAACCAAAATACAAACCGATTGAAGCACAAAGTAGAGAAGGTGAGGGAGATCTCCTTGAGTACCTTGGGGATCCAAGAAGATGGCCGGAGAGGGAGATCCGAGCCGGTGAGGAATGGGCGACCGAAGGAGAGAAAAGGGAGGAACTTTCGGTTTAAGGAGAGAAGTGAAGAAGAAAAACTTCTCGGGTGGAGTTAAGGGGCACTTCACGCAAAATCGGTCGATCATGGGCATGGCGGTTCGATCGATTCAATGGTCGATCGCCAAGGTGGCTTGTCGGACGGTTGAGACCGAATCGACAAACAGATTCGAGATCGATTTGAGGAAAAAAGTATTATTGTAATTTGCTCCAAATTTTCACACAATCAATCAAACAAATAACTTTGGAGCATTTCCAATTTATATAGCCCTTTAAAATCCAATCCTCAAATAATTTTTATAAATTAAATTTTAGTTTTCGCAAATGAAATTGTATTTTCGAGAACTTTCACAAAAAGAGCCAAATTGAGCATTTAAAGTAGTCTATAGCATCCACTTGCATGTATGAGTTCTAAATACCATCATGGACCTATTTATGTGAATAATTTAGGTTCAAATGGCTAAACTCACTTAAGTGCTAGAAAGTGACCACTTAGGTCAAACCGGTATTTTTGACGAGTTTCGAAAACGAATGGCCTTTTCTAGGTTGGTCTTTTGGAAATCCTTTGAATACCAAAAATGTTTAGTATAACCAACTCTAGGATTTTCCTTTTGGGACGATGGTCAAATTCCTTTTAGAATAGATTTTACACAAAAATCTAGTTTAGGTCAAAAATAAGATTCTATGATCTAGAATTTTGGATAGAAACTCATTTTCACTTAAAATAGGTTTTTGTTGAACCAAAACCTTTGGTAAACCTTTGAAATGTATTTGTATACATTTTGCAATTAGTTTTTCAAAAGATATACTAATAGTTTCAAATTTTTGACTTTTGGCTAAATGGCTCAATTTCGAAAAACATTACTAGCACTTAATTAATTTGGGCACACTTTGGGACGTGATATACATGTAAATGATTTAGCACTCCCCCATAATGTGCCACCAACAACTTGCTCAAGATTTGGATAAACAAGATTAAGCACGAGAGCAAGAACAACCCTTTTATAAGATTTTCATGAAATGCAACCTACACAAGGTAAATGGTCTAGATACTTCAATGTAAGTACTTGTTACCGAAATAGCATTGGCTTATGATATTATAGGATTATCTTCAAGCTTGGCTCCAATATTGACATATGGTGAATTCCATCTCTTTATGTGAGAGCCAAACCTCCAATGCATTTTCAAATACCTATTAAGCATTTAAGCGCATTTGGTACCCAATACTTGGTTGGGTCCATGAATGTTAGTCACAATAGATTTGGGCACCCATATGGCCTTAGCGATGCATTTATGTGAACTAACAATCTTGGCAAACACATTGCCATTTCTATCCTTCCTAAGCAAATAATTTTCATTATAAAGAGTTGGCTTAGGAGTGATACCTTTGGGACAATCCTTACTAAAATGTCCCTTTTCCCGGCAATTGTAGCAAGTTGGATATTTGCCTCTATCCTTTCCTTTCTTCTCTTGCTCCTTGCCGGCTTGCCTCTTGCTTGAATGTCTTGGCTTGACATCCTTTTGATTTGGGCACACCGAGGCAATGTGACCATTTTTGTTAGGGCACACGGAGGCGATGTGACCCTTCTCAAAACATCCAAAGCATTTGATATTCGAGTATTTCTTTTCTTTTTGCTTTGGGATGCTCTTCACCTTCTTCTTGGCGATGAAACCAAGTCCTCTTTGATAATCTTCCTTGTTATGGCATTTGGAGGAGAGGTGACCCTTTTGATGACAATCAAAGCACTTGATGTTCTTGTTGTGTCTTTGATTGTGTCTCATCTTGCTATTTTCCCTTTTCTTGGGAGTGAGTTTATTCCACTCTTATCACTTGAGCTTCGTTGCTTGCTCAAGATATCATCAAGAGTGGCCTTCCCTTTGTGGCTTCTATCCAAGTCATTTTTCAAATTTGCGACTTGGGCCTTGAGCCTTTTGTTTTCCTCTACAAGATTAGTTTCAACAAGCATAGAGAAAATAGAAGCATTTTCACAAGTGCTACAAGACATATCAATTAAATCATCACAAGATGTGGATATGCTAACTTTAGATGAATTGCAAGAAATAGAAGCTATGCATGGCAAATCATCTATTAGATCACAAATTACACCTATATCCACCTTGGAGCTAGTATATTCATTTAGGAGGAGCTTTTCATGTTCATCTTTTAGAACATCATAATTATTTTGGAGTAAGACATATTCTTTCTTCAAAACTTTGAATTTAGATTTCTCCATTCCTAAATATTCATTTAGATCTTCTAGCGTATCTATCAACTCATGATAAGAAGGATTATTGTCATTGTAACATCCCGATTTTCAGGATCAGGATATTAATATTTAAGTAGACAATCTAATAAAAATTTGGCAATATTTTAAAAAAAATTCCCATGTTTAATTCAAATGTTGCCTTTAAAAATCGAATTGAGTTGTCTAAAAGTTGTATAAAGATAATAATAATAATAGCAAACAATATTAAATTGAATTGGTCGAGAGACTACAAATGAAAGAAAAATTATTTTGGTCTCTTGCTTTCACATGCATTTCAAAAATCATACCGTGGTGCATACATTAGACCGCCGCTCTTTTTCTCGTCCGACCGACCCAAAGCGAGACGCGTGCTGTATCCATTTCTTTTCCTTACTTCCTCCTCGCAAACACAACCAAAACCAAAATCATGCGACGCATGTTATAGCGTTGCGATCGTCGCCTCGAGGGCGTTCTGTTTCTCCAATCGGTTTTGAGTGCGAGCTCTTTTGCGTGGCATGCAAGAAGGAGGAAGAAATACACGCTATTTATTTCATCGTTTTTTCCTCTTCCATCCGAATACACTTTTCACATCTCCCCAACCATTTCTTTAGCCTCAGTGACCCATGACTTCACCTCACACCATTTTTCCCAAGCCAAGCACAAGTGCAAAGCCCCATGTTTCTTTCTCTCCACTACCATCTTTTTCTTTACCCAAAGAGAGAACCTCACTGCCACACTCGCCCAACATCCAAAAAGCACTGCATTCTTTTTCCCAAACCGAGCAGCTCCTGTCACTTCCTTTTCGCTTTAGCTCATCGCCATTTCCTTGTCACTTCTACTCATTTCAAGCACACCATCGCCATCCCAGTAGAGCCACCCACGCACTCATCTTCTCCCACGCCACTTCTTCCCAAAACAAAACAACTCCATTTGTTTCTCTTCATGAACACAAACTCAAGCTCCACTTCTCTCCTCTAAATCTCCACCAAGAACTACAAATCTCTCTATGCATGTCATCTCTTTGTGATCATCTACACCAAAGCATCCCAATTATCCAATCACATTTCGCATGCAAGTTCTTTTGAGTCGTAGGGGAGAAAGGAAGGCGATGGTGTGTTGGTATGGGAGGAGTAGTGGCAGAACGGCAACTGAGCAAAGCAGCCGGAGGTGGCCGAGTGGCGGCTCGGCATGGTGGAGCATGGTGGACGACGCGGTGGCGCCGCGGGCAGAGCCGAGGTGCGGCCGATGCTCGGCGAGTGACGCGAGGCGGCCGAGGCCGCCACAAGGCGTGGCGTCGGTGGCTGCAAGGCAATGGCTGGGCAGGAGCAACATCGGCTAGGAGTAGCCGAGGCAACGGAAGTAGGAAGAAGGAATGGGAGAAAAGGTAAAAGGCGGCAAGGCAAGGCGCAAGACAAGCTAGTGGCGTTGTGTGCGCAAGGAAGACCAAGGAGCCTAGCACCCATGCGACAACCAAGCCATGCAAAGCTAGCCATGAGGTCTTGTCGGGTGGAGATTAGAGGAAATGAGAGATGAAGAGAGGATGGACTAGGACGGTGCATGCAACGGCAAGATGGAGGTGGTGGCGTCTTGCTTGATGCCCCAGGTGGTGCGAGGAGGCAGGCGGTGGCACTGCAGCGGGCGCGCCTTCGAGGGAACCGGTCGAGCGCCATGGAGCGAGGACGAGGTGTTGTCCAGCCGCTTGCGGCGCACGATGCGCGCAGGACGTGACGCTGAGCGCGAGGCGCCCCCAGCCAGGACGCGAGGTTTGGCGGCGTGGCGGCGCGAAGATGGCGGCGTCGTGCTTGAGCGCGCGTCGGTAAGGCGGCTCCGTAGGTGTGGCCGAGGGCGGCGACGCCGATGCGGCGGCGCGGGACGAGCTCGGCGACGACTACGGCGGCGAGAACGAACAGCGAACGCGCGGCGGCGACTACGGTGGACGTGGAGGAGTGCCGAGAAGACGATGCCCGGTGACGATTCGCACACCTAGCGTTGCGGTAAAATTCTTAGCGTTATTTATGTTACCGCGTTACACTTTTAGTCGTGCATGTTGCATTTTAGTCATGAGCATGGTGTCTTCTTTTGTATGTTTTTTACATAAAGATTGTTGGGTAGATTGCGACCGGTGTAATTATCCGGTTATGTCTTAGGTATGCTGAGGCGTGAGTATGTGTTGATATATTGGCAAATACGAATAATCAGATTATTTTAGGCGAAATGTGTGTATTGTTGATCGGTGGAAGCTAGATTAAATATATTGTTGAATTGTTGGATCGGATGATATTATTTTGGAGTCGTAGGGGAGTCAGTGGTGATCTTCGGAGGATAAATTAGTTGGAGGTTTCTTCTCATATTGGATTAGTAATTTTTGGAGATGGGACGCATAAAGATGTTTATAAACGATTACTTGATGGATGACGTATGTGCTGATGTTTAAGGATATATCTATTATATATGTGTATTGTTGCTCATTGGATGTCGGATTAAGTACATTATTGGATTGTTTGATTGGATGCCCTAACTGATAGTAATGCGGATCACATATATGATGGAAATTGGGAGAAGGTAGCAATGGATCTTTTAATTGCGGATAAATAATTGAATGGCCATGAAATTAGTAGTTAAGTCCTATATGCCGAGTCGATAGAATTGTACTCTTTTTTTTTTATTAGGAGCTAAATGATTATTAGTCATCATAGAGGCACAAGTGATTGGATTGGTAGATGTCATACGTGACTAGTTCAGTGAAATGGATATGAGTTGCTCGATTAGTGAGCAATTAGATGTTGGATGTGTTATTAATTTGTATAGATCATTAGATATCGGTTAGTCAATTAAACCTCGATCGGTGGAAAATTGAGTGTATGCAATTGGGATTTGCTAAGGCGAGACTAGTAGAGCTAGATAGTTAGCATTAGTTTTAATAGTATATCGGAGAACGATCGATGGATTCAATCGTGGTCATATGCTCATGAGTCGGTGGATTTCGTGTAATTATCAGATAGGTTGTATTTTTGGAAGATCGTGAGTTCGGGCATCACTCGATGGATTAACTACCTTGATAATGTCTTAGTGGAGGTTAGTACGGTATTTAGATCAAGATATGAGAATATGATTGGAGAGTGTTATACATGTGATTGGATTCAACACCGGAGAATCGGTTAAGTATATGAGTATGAGAAGGTTAGATTTGTCGGTAGATGTTTTCCTTCGGAAATAGATAGAAAAGAAAAGAAAATACATAGACACCACTTGTCATGGCAGAGGCTAGGTCATCCTACCTATAAAAATTATTTAATGCAGTAGCAAAATCAGAAAAGAATTATGTTTACACGAAAAAGTCTTTTAACTTCAATAATTCATAACTAATTCATATGAACTCCAAATGGGGTGATTCAATTTTTATGGATCTTAAATTTTAATTACCTTTCATACCATGTAAAGCTTATCCCTACCACTGTTCTACAAATTTTCGCAAAACAATTAAATTCGGATGAACAAGAATGTAACATTGATTTTCAACATTTTCCAAAAATCTGATTTTCAAACTACTATAACTCTCTCATATAAACTCCAAATGGAATAATTTTTATACCTAAATTCATTTAAAATCATAATATAGCTACTGTATAAATTTCATGCATTTTGGAGCAATTTGAGTTTTGGCTATTTCTGTGTTTATTCGATATCGCCTTTCTATAGATTCGAGTTGCCGGAAGTAAGAGAGTACGTAATCGAGAGTGAGCAAGTGAACTCCCAGCAAGGCAAGCATCCTTTGAACTTTCTTTTGCATCATATTTGATCCCAATTTTGCTAGGGTAGATGCAATGATAATTGCTTGCATGATAGTCTTATATTGTCGCTATTTTTGTTATGAATGGTTAGACACATCCTATTATCTTGTCATTGAGGCTATCCATGAATTATTCTATTACTGAAATGCTATGGTAGGATGAGTGAAGTAATGTTGTTCGAGTTTGCTTAGTCGTGCAAGTCTAGAACCGGTAGTTTGATTGTCGGGAATAACCCGACAATTATGGGACAAACACAACTCTCTTGATATACTTTTGTTTCAGATCTTCGTAATCTGTTTTATAAGTGAAATTTTGTCATTTTAAATGAGCTTTTAGTCTGGACAAGTGTTGGTTAGTGATGGTGCCTTCGTGCACGAGATTTGGGTATGTGGTTTGGCTTGTCTAGACAATTAAGGACCGATTTTGGGTTGTTGCGATTCAAGCAAAACTCGTACTATCACACGCGGTATATGGGTGCCGTATGGTTAAGTAGGGGGAAGGTTTTATTGTGTTGAGTCCCACGGTGGTGAAATTGTAAGGGCATGGGACCGTGAAATCCCGTGTTCCTTTTGGGCCGATAGGATGGGGGCGTTAACGTCTTGTGTTTCCTAGGATATATAGGATGGAGGCGTTAACGTCTTGTGTTTCCTAGGAGCCATGGGTTGAGGACTTAGCTCAATGGGATCTTCTTGCTAAAACGACCAGTATCTTGATTTACCCGCCGGCATACCTTAGGAAGTATGCTATATTCGGAGGCATCTGGAGGCTTACGGGCTAATCAAGTCGTGTGGGTAAAGTAGTACACCCCTGCAGGGTATAAATCTATTCGAATAGCCGTGTCCACGGTTATGGACGACAACTTGAAACTTGTGGCTGCTTATTGTTAGACTTGAAATTAAAATTGTGGTCAAACTCGGTATCGTCATGAATGGGATATTCATGCTTGTTGTTGTATCAAAGTGGACCGCCACTTTGTTTTGGTATGATTCATTTATTATTGAAATTATCACTTATTCACATGTTTTACTTCTATTTCAAATCTGAATTTGAAATGGCACTTGAAAAACTAGTATATGTAGGTTGTTCAGTATTGCGTCGTTTTCGCAAAACTAAGCCAATATGAGCCCTTCCTTTGAATGACCTTATGCATAGCTATTTTTATTTGTGTAAGACTTGCGAGTACTCTTTGTACTCACCGGATGTTTGTTGGCTTTACAGTGAGGAAGATAATGAGACCGACGAGCTCGCTTGGTGTCGATGTAGGCGACACCGATGAGTAGTGTGCTATCTTTAGCTCCCGTTGGTTGCCGATGGGTTGTGTGGCATACCACCGCTGGCCTTTTGGTTTATTTCCTTATTTCCGCTGCTACTTAACACTTTCCTTTAAATTTGGCCGGTCGGCCACTTGTATTAGTTGTAAACTTGGAACTATGTTGTTTATCTCTTGAACTATTTATGTATGGATGTTGTATGGATGTGATCAACGTTGAATGAGAGTATGGTTATATTGGTCGCTGATCTTGGGAGCCAATATAAGTCATATTCGCTGTTCATGGCTTCCTATTTAACTCACTAAGTGTAGCGCTTGACTTGTTGGAGAACCGACAATCATGTAGTGCTCGCAGAGGAGCGGTGCGCATGATCGTCGGGGCTCTAGTTTGAGTTAAGTCTCTCATTTAGATGGAGTTAAGTTGGAATCCATTCTCTGGAGATCTAGAGTTATGTCCCTAAGACCTTGATTAGTCTCGGTCTTATGGAGATAATTCCGGGGTCCCCACAGTCATCATCATTATTTACCTTCTTATTACCTTTAGCCATGAGGCAATGAGTTCATGTGGAAGGGTTTGTGATCTCATCATTGTCGGAACTTGATGTTGAGCATTCTTCTCCCGACATCCATTCTTGCATATAATCCTCATTGGTTGAAGTAAATGTTGTTGAGGATTCTTCATTGTCGGAGTTTGAGATTGAGCATTCTATTCCCGACGTCCATTCTACTATGCGATCATTACTTGTGGAAGTGGACCTTTCATAATATTCTTGAAGATGGGTCCACATCTCATGAACGTTCTTGTGATCGCATATGGCATCAAACACATCTACACTCAAAGCACTAAATAAAGCGTTAATTGCTTGAGCGTCGAGATGTAAGCATTTATCTTCCTCAATTGTTGGATCAAGGCTATCCAATGGAGGAGAAAAGCCAACATCTACAATCCGCCATATATTTAGACCCATGGCCTTAAAATAACATGACATGCGGATTTTCCAATGTGCATAATTTGTGCCATCAAATTGAGGTGCTTCACTTAGGTGCATAAAATCTCTAGTCGCCATCCTTTACTCTCTAGACGGTTAAGTCTAATAAATAAGAGACCAAGCTCTGATATTACTTGTAAGATCGAGTAGGCCGACTAGAGGGGGGTGAATAGGCGTTTTAAAACTTTTATGCGCTAAAACCGATTTCTAATGCGGAAGTTAATACAAATACGGTTTTTCACAATTAAGATCTAAAATCACTAGTCTCAACTAAGTGCACCAACAATACAAGTCTAATGATAATAAACAATTGAGCATGGGCTTGTAAGTAATTCAATTTAAGCAATGTAAATAGCACATGGCATGGCAAGCATTCATACACAATGAATGAGCAATTTAATACAAGTAATATAAATTGCGATAAGTAAAGCTTAAGTATGCAAACCACAATGACACGGTGATGTTTTACCGTGGTGCTCGGAGACTTACCGGTCTCCCCTAATCCACGTTGAGGGAAACCCAAACCAATTGGGCCGGCTCCACGAATTGAGCCTTCCTCCGAGGTATCAACCACCTCGCTCCACTAGGGTTGCTCTTACTCCACTCCGGAGATAGCGAGCACCAAGCCACTCACAAACGCTCGGGTCTTCTCACAAGCTTTACTTGAGAAGATCACCGACGCACGACGCCTCCACGCCGTCTAGGTGTCGGCAAACACCAAGAGTAACAAGTCTCCAACTTTCACTTGAACCAATCAAGTGTCAAAGCTCTCGTAGATACTAAATCCACCACCTAATGCAACACATGCAATAGGATTTGCCTCTCAAACCTCAACAAGTGCAACACATGCACAAATGGGAGTAGAGGGCTTGCTCTTAGCTCAAAGGAACTCAATGGGGCACCAGCAACTCTCCCTCACACGGCCAAGGTGGGTATTTATAGCCCACACACAAAAACTAGCCGTTGAGAGAAGATTCCAGAGAATCTGGACAAAACCGGTCTGACCACCAACTAATGACCGGTCAGACCGCCCAAGTGCCAACGGCTATAAAACTAGCCGTTGGACTCACAATCGGTCTGACCGCCAACCAATGGCCGTCGGATCGCCGTGGGGCCGGTCGGACCGCTCGATCGAGCAACGAGCGCACGGAAAACAACTCTTCTGGATAACACGCATCGCCATACAAATTTCGATACTACGCACTCCAGGTAGTACCGCTTCAAACTCCGATACTACCGCACTCGGTAGTACCGCTTTCTTCACGGCCGTACACACGAAGATCGGATCGCCCACACCATGGCGGCGGACCGCTACCACCGGCCGATCGCTACGAGGCGGCCGCCAATCGATCATTAAGGCTGAGATCAAACTTTGTACATTTGCTTTAACTCAATTTGCAAAACATATTTGCCAATTGATGCAACATGTACAGAAGAGATGAAGGCTAGATTCTCAACAAGTCACAATAACACATTTTGCCGACTTTTAGAATCATCACCACAAGGAATAAGGTACATGGACTTAAACTATTTGTAAAACACATTCGCAAACTAAAGTCACATGCTACAAGGAATAACCATGAGCCACAACTATTTGCAAAATGCATTCGCAAATGTAGGCACCATGTTAAGTTGAGCTAGAGCAAACACAATGAGCTAGTAACACATGACTAACTCAAGTTACTAATTAAGACCCCTCTTAATAGTACGGCAACCTATTCTAGCAATCCGGTCTCCAACCAACCACCGAGACCGGTAAATGACTAGGAACAAATCCTTAGCTCTAGCTAGTCATACCTTTTCCTTGCGCAACCACTTGAAGCTTGATGACGCACATCCTCGCTTCAAGTCCGGGTTATTGACTTAATGTCCATCAACATATGATGACATCTTTCATCTCAGGTCTTGACATGCATCAACTCATGATGCACTCTTCACTTGACCTCCATCAACGCATGATGGATTCTTTTTGTCTTGTCGATCAACTCATGATCATTTCCACTTCTTAAACTTGATATGCATCAATGCATGATACATCCTTTACTCCAAGCTCTTCACTTCAATATCATCACCCCATGATGATATTCTTCTTCTTCATAAACTTGACTTGATGACGATCAACTCATGACGTCATCCAAAGTCTTCAATCACACGGAACATAGCCTATTTCACCAACTCATAGAAAAATGTTAGTTCCATAAGGTGATTGTCATTAATTACCACAACATACCATTAACCAATAATGGTGGGACAAGATACCACAATCTTTCCCTCTTTGGTAATTGATGACAACCAACATAAGTACAGATAATTGAATATATTTGGTATGAGTATATATGAACTACATAAGTTATATATACTCAAAGGATATATGAGCTTATATGAACTACGCAAGTCTCATATGCTCATATGGACATATACGAACTATACTAGTTGTATATATTCAAAGATATGGGTATATATAAACTACACAAGTTACATATACTCATATGAATATATTAACTACACAAGTTAAATATATTCAAGGATATATTTCAAAGTAAAGATCCTAAGTATATGTGGACAAAAGAATATGAATCAATACTAATGAAACCACAAAATATAGAGTGAACTCCCCCTAAATGTGTGCATACACAAATGTGTAATAAAGACATATGCACATATTCAAGTTAACCTTTTTGGTGAAGTTCAACCTATATTTTGGATCCGAGGAGTGCAACAAGGTATAATAGAATGATGTCAAATGCATACCTCTTTGATCTTTACCTCTTTATCCATTTGAGACTAAACAGTAGATATAGCAAAACGAGTGTTAGTCTTATAAAAGCATTTGTCATTAATAACCAAAACTCCATTAACTCATAATGGCGGTTCTAGATTCTTCAATTTCGGCAATAACTTTGGTTACTCGCTTACTGTTGTGTCAAGAATGCCCAATCCTGCAGAGGCAAAGTTTACTCCCTGGAGCCCTCTGAAGATTTGCTTGCTAGTTTTGTTAGCCACGAAGAGGAACGGCGGGGGCCTGCGCTTGAATCCCATGTTAAGAGCATACTACTTGTTCAGAACTTCAGAAGGTTTTGCCTCTGCATTTTTTTATTCATTACTTCTTGTAAATCTTCTTATCTACATAACTATTTAAGTAAGATAAAAACACTTGAATCACTAGTATCACAAGATTCTAAAGAATAACTCAGTTCTAAAACTGAAAATCAGATTCATCACCACTATTGTTTCACTGTACAAAGATCATGCGAAGGTAGTGTATCCTCTCAATGAGGACACGAGAGAATCATACTCAGGCTGCTATTATAGGTCACGACAGCTCCAACATATGTGAATTTGCGTAGTACAAAAATTATCATTGCCTTGCTCAATTTGTTGTTGTCCTCAAAGGGCAATTGCGGCTATCATGGTATGCCATCTCCTTGCATGACCTACACATGCGTGGCACCTTTGTTTTGTTCTCCATATTCTCGTCTTTCTTCGCATCTGTCTTTACCGTCTATCCTGACTTTATTCTCTTATATCTACCCTTGGAGTTAACATCGTTTGGTACTTTTATGCTGACTTCCTTAGGGATAGGACAACCTGCAAATGCTTCAATATCTTCAGCTCTAGTTACCACATTATCAGGAATAAGAGGAGTCACTTCTTCCCCAAATGTGACAAACTGATCCCTAAGAAATTTCAAGCCTTCATATGTTCCTCCAGCACGATGAATTAATTCCTCCATCTTGCTATGTATTTCTGATACCAACTTGTCTTTAGATGTTTCTATTGCACTCCTTGGTTTTTCTTGCAACAAATTGCCCTCTCCATCGAAGACGTCGTCCTTAGTTACCATTTTGGTCCACCTCTTTAACACAAATGGGATTGGTAGCTCCTTAAGTGATGGACTCTGCAACACACGGACGATATGGCGGCAAGGAATTCCAAATGACTCAAAGAACATGCAGGAGCGTTTGGCATATTTTGTTGTAAGATTGCAGCTTACCTCTCTTACCTTGTTTGAGTTATCGCTAACTATTGGGATTTTGTACTCTCCTGCGCTTTCCATGTTCTCCACATTGCAATGCTCCCGGGCAGCAAACACTTCTTTTTGAAACTCAGTGAAGACAGCGAACGTGAAGACCTCACTTCCATGCTTCTCTATTGCCCACGTAGTCTGCAACACAAGCGTTGTGTGTAACGTGGCATTGTCAGCTTCCAACTCATTCTGACGTTGTTCTTCCACTGCATTAACAAATCTGATCCAAAACTCCACGAAAGTGTTTTTGAATCCAATAAACCGACTGAAGAAAGAGTTATAACTCTCTGACCTAGAAGTGGTTCTAAGGATTCCTGCCAAGAATACATCTTTGAAGTAAGCGGGTACCCATGCCAGTGGAAATTGCAGTCTTCATGCCAGTATCTTCATCAGTTATGATAAGCCTAGGTGCAACTCCTCCCATTGCTTTCAAGAATGTACGAAACAACCATACGTACGTCTCAGCCTTCTCATTGCTTAATAATGCAGTCCCAAGCAAGACACATGCCTTATGGTGATTTACTCCGGTGAATGGTGTGAAGATCATGTTATAATGGTTTGTATTATATGTAGAATCAAATGAGACAAGATCTCCAAAATGGACATAATTCTTCCGACATGTACTATCCGTCCAAAATGCATGTACCAACCTACCCTTGTCATCAACAACATAATCAAAGTAAAATGAAGGATTTATGTCATTCTTCCTACAAAGGTTGTCAACAAACATCTGAGCATCCGACGACTTGATACAACTTCTCATCTCTTTATGATAATTCTGCAAGTCTCTCCTCGTGCATCCTACATTCTCAAATCCGCCCTCACTAATACGGAGATATCTATATGCCCCGCTTGTACCAATGCCTCCTTTATGACATGTGATTAATGCACGCTTGGGCTTCTCATTTACTTTCCTATTAGACCTTATCAATTGTTGTTTGTTAGGTGATACTAATTCATGTGTATGTGACTCAACAAATGTCTGCACCCTAAACTCCTTGTCGCCAGTGCGTTTTACAACGAAAATTGCCTCGCAGCCACACCTAGTTAACTTCCTGACATATTTCCTTTTCTTTGACTCCACGTTGTCCTTATCTTTCTCAGACCGGAAGCCTTCTCTAGAGCACATCCATCGCTTCCATCTCGTAACACCTTTGACATCTGTATGTTGACCAATACGGACTCCAAACCCGGCTGAATGTGCATACGTCTTGTAGAATTCCTCAGCAGCGTCCAAGTCATAAAAAACCATCCCTTCAAATGGCTTGATAGTTGGGTCAACACAAGGCGTATAAGAAGAACCCTACAATGCCAATGATTAAGTATGAAGCATGATGGAATGACCGATAGAATCAAACACATGCACATAACACGATACTTACTACAAATGGGTGCTTCGCTCTTTCCGGGTACCAAAATTAATTAATTGTTGGGGAGGTGAACTAATTTCAGCGACAGAGTGCGCATCAAGGCTTCCTTGTCTTGGCAAAGCCTCGGCCACGCTCTCATTGCCCACAGATTCCATACCTGCTACATTGTCCCAAACACACAAAACATAACTATTTGACTCCACATTCAAAACTGCATAGTATATACATTAACAGTGGCGCTGGCCGACCGAGCAAACTGCAAACCAAAATCCTAATCGCAAGAAATTAACCATATCAATACGACAACCATATCAAAACAACAAAGTAATCTCCAGTTATACTCTATAATCAGATCATATCACATAAAAAAATGCCATACCAGTTTCAACCGATCAACACATCTACATATTCGCAATCAAAGACAAGAACAACTCTAACCCGACCCCGGACCAATCTACTACACCATCGAGCAAACTGCAAACCAGAATCCTAATCGCAAGAAATTAACAGGGCAAGAACAAGAGAGGAGAGGCAAACCCAGGGGGTGCAAGGCCAGGAACTGAGTCGGGGCAGGCGGCGGCGGTGCAAGGGGAGGAGGGAGAGGACGCGCGGGGAGACGAGGGCGTTGAGCGGGCGGCGGGAGGGGGCGGCAGGCGACGGTGGGAGGGCTGCAGCCAGGAGGGGGAGGGAGCCCGGCGGCGGGAGGGCTGCAACTGGGAAGGGGAGGGGGAGGGAGAGGGAGCCCAGCGGCTGCTCTGAGAGGAGGGAGCCCTACGATGGGGAAGGGGTACGGGACGGGAGGAACCAGCGGTGGTTTTTGCGAAAAAAAACGTGACCGCAGGGGGTTATTGCAAAAGTGGCATAAGTGAATGGGGGCATCCCACCCATCTGCATCCAAGCCGTCCGCGTGAGATCCGATGGCTGTGATTCGTATTTATACCTTACCACTCAAATACCTATTTGCACTAGATACGTGTGTGTGTGTGTGTGTGTCTATATATATATATATATATATATATATATATATATATATATATATATATATAAACCTATTCCTCTCTCTTAGATGGTTCTAGTAATATACATTACTCTTCTAAATTTTTGTGGATCATACTTGAAACTTCTATATGCATTTGTCTTAGTCTTAGATGGTTATAATATAGAGAGAGTTGAGCGCAAATTTTATCCTAGGATAGTACCATGTCACCCCATAATAACTCTTGTATAATCCATTGTATTAGTGATAATGATTTTTTTTTTTTTGGAGATAGTGGGACAGGGAAACGGTGCAATTGGATAGTTTTTTTCCCCTTCTCCCTTTGATGACCAAATATTTTGGTTGAGTATAGCAATGTAAATTTGTTAACCATGAGCATTATCTTTTTCATTGATAATTATCCTTCATGACAATATTTTGAAAATAAAAACTTAGTGTTTCCATATCTTACATTACTTTTCTATCTACGAGTGACTTGAGAGTAAACCATTAAAAACAATAATAAATTGCAAACTATAAGAGTAGACAGACTTTCTACAACAATGTGCGGGAAATATGCTAGTTTCAAAATATTTCAGCATCCGCGCCTGTTCGTCTCCGGGAAGGACATGTGGCGTTGGATTATTAGGTCACAGCCTCACAAGGGAGTGTCGCAGATCGAGCGTCTTCGTCAAATCACCATCGCTTGTTGTGAGCAAATGAATGACTCTAACTAAACAGGTGATTAAATCCTAAAAATCCATCGCATCACGCATGGGAGCTGCGCACTGTCATCGAGGTGTGCGGCATGGACCGCCTCCATGACGCCCTTGATATACTCGCCAGGCTTCGGGATAACATGAAGAGATTTAGCCGGGGAGGTCCGCAACCTGCACAACCTACTCTAGGTCTAGCGCGTCCACGAACCCACAGACACAGTGATGCTCCCACATGGGCACGCGAGAAGTCCACTGCTGCGCACACGTATAGTATAGCTCATGCTCAATACGCACGCATAGTCCGTTCCGACGCAAAGAGCTTGTAGTGTTAGCGACGACGTGTAGTAGCTTACCGGTGAGGGTATTTTCAATAGTGTAATTATTGTCGTCTCTTAATTATGCTATATTAACAAAATTTTACGTGGAGGAGAGATAGGGGGAAGAGAGAGAACAGGTCGTCTCTTCAGGAAGAGACGATCGTGCACGCGAAACAAGACATGATACATTAATTTACTCTAGTTGACATGTAGACCCGTTTTAAAGAAAAATTATAAAATATAAGCATTGGAAAGTGTACTAGAGACTGTCTATTGGAGATGTTGTCTCTAAAGATGATGTAACATATGTTAAAGACAAGGTTGTCTCTAACTATTGGAGATGCCCTGAGTGCACGTCTCCGCTGGCCACCATGTGTAGGACCATGAGGACAGACAATCAGTTAGTCAGTCAGACAGACCCACATGCCACGATGGCGTGGTTGGGCCGACGCCGACACAAGCCGAACTGTACCTCTCGGCTTGGTGCACGCACAAGAGGTTAATGCAAAGGGCCTGCACGAGCGACAACAAAGAATGTACTCCTCTGTTAAGAAATATATGACGTTTTAGAAAACGTGTAGTCAAACTTTTTTAGCTTTGACTAATGTTTTCATAACATAGTAATTTTATATTTTTAATGAACATATTCATATAAAAATAGTGGTCAAAGTTGTATATTGGGAACTATGTTGATACCTAAAACATCATATATTATTTAACAGAGAGAGTACTAGTACAATATTACCGGTATTAGTATTGGTATTTGACTTTGGACTCTTCGGAGACAGTGGAATCATTCGTATTTGGTCCACTCAGAGCAATGGTGGGTAATTAAAAAAAATGGCTTCCACGCCCGGTCGTTTGTGAAAATCTTAATCTATACTGATAAGCGCAAAATAAGAAATAAGAATCCAGAGAGCGCCATTGAAACATCTGCAAAATTTCAAAGTTTTGAATCAGTTTGAGTTTGAATTTGAATCTCCAAATCCCAGCAAATTTCGGCAAATCCCCAAATCCCCGCTTTCCCTTTTTGCTCGAGTCACACCCACCCTCGAGACACCTTCGCCCAACCCGCCTCCTCCTCGCTCGGCTTACACGCACCGCCGCCGAGCGCCGCCCCGCAACCGCTCGCCGCCGCCTTCACATAAGCCGCGCCAGTGCACCGCCACCTCCAGCCTTGCGCCAGTGAGAGGACCCGACCACCTCTCGGCCTCACATTCAATGCGCGCGCACGCCCAAGCCGCAACCCACGCGCCACGCAACTCGCCACCCTGGCCGTACCACCTCCCGCTCGGCTCCGGAGAGGAGCGCGCAACCCGCGCCCTCCCCGTGTGCGCCGCCCCCGAACCATCCCGACCGCCCGTCACACCCGCCCGGCGCCGCAATCCCCACCGCTTTCACTCAACTATAAAGCCGCCTCGCGGTCCACTTAACCCACACCAAACCTCCTTCCTCCATCCCTTTGTCCCCAAAGCCGGCTAGAGTCACCGCCGCCGGTCCACCCAACCTGTAAGCCAACCCCACCCTTCCTCTCCGGATCAACCCCATTCAAGCACACCCGAGCCCTTCCCACCCCTCCGACCCCAGATCCGCGGATTCCCACCGGCGCCGCCCCACCCACTCACCGCCACCCCAAGACCCGTGAAACACCCTCCAAACTCGACCCCGCGCAAAACCCTAGAGGAAGGAGCCACTTACCCGGGCGAAGCTTTTCTCCGCGCCGCCTCTTCTCCGTTGGTCGCCGTCGCGAATGCCGCCGATGCACTGCCGGTCCCGCCGCACGCGCCCCCGCTCGCGAGAGCCGCACCGAGGCGCTATGGCCCTCGCGGCGCCCGCGTGACCTAAAAAGCGCGCGCGCGTGAATGGGCCGCGGGCCGCTCGGTCGGCCAGGCTTGACCAGGTCGTGGCCCAAAGACTGCTCATTTCCTTTTATTTTCCGCCCATACACTGCTCATCGCATGCATTTTAATTATCGTTCACCCAAAAACTCCGATTATTATTCATTATTTTATTTCACCATGACTGCTCAAACAAGAAATTAATTATCGTTCCTAACCCCAAATTGTGGTTAATTACTGTTCATTATTTAACAGTGTGAACAGAAATGACCACTGCTCATCGAAACCCTAAAATAACATTTTATATCTATTCTGACCGTATCGAACCCATAAAGCCTATTCTTAGATCTATTCAGTCATACCCAACTCCTGTCAACTCTTTTTGCCTCTTTAAGTTGTCTTCTTTTCCTTTTTATATTCTTGTTGTACTTGAATTCGTGTCAGGCTCATTCCTTGTCGAGCCTAGTATTTAATTTCGCTTTTTGTGTCTTGCGCTAGATCTCGACACCGACTTAACCACTCAGACATCACCGACAGACACACGTGAAATGGGATAATTCGAGGACTTCGGGCAGGAAGGCAAGTTGCATGCCTTGAACATATTGAACCTACATTCCGTATATTTTATATTATTACTTTCATTAGCATATTTTAGCTAATTATTTCAATTAGAATAAAGTACTTTGGAATGCCATGCTAAATAGTTAAAAACCCTTCACTCCACATATCAAACCACCCATTCTTGTAAGCCATGCTCACATTAACAAACCTAGTCCACATAAAATAATAGAAATTATTCCATAATGTCATACAAAACTCATTTCTAAATACTGTTAAGGAAAGATGGCTTTAGGCCAATAGGTTTTGGTGGAAAGTTGAGAATTGTCCAGGAAGCTGGACGATTCAATATACTCGTTTAAAAGTGAGTCATCAGTGAGATCTGGAGGTGGACAGCCACGAGTTGGTGTTGGACCATCGCCTCACTGGACGACAGGTAAGGACAAGAACCTTGTGCCAAGTAACAAACACAGAAAACCGCTCAACCACATGCGTGGTCATTCCTCCCTAGCTTAGTACACTGCTCATCCGATTGAATATCTACATGATGTCAACTGTTGCTTGTTTGATAGAACAGCCGCGGAATGGGGGTGGATCAGGGGTGGACCGTTTAGGGCACCCTCTGAATTGCACAACGGTATGGGCCCATCAGACTCGGAGTACGGATTCCACTATTGGCCTGGTCTCCGAGCTGTATGGATGTAGACCTACCGTAGAGACTAGAAAGGTTGAGCAGATGAAAAACTTTGTTATCTCATTTCGATCACGCTAACGTCTCGCGTGTATATTGCATGACAGTACGAGCATGAGATATCTTGTGGGTAAAGTTGGGCAACTCTGCAGAGTGAATAATCAAAGGTATTCGAATACGTCGTGCTTCCGGTTAATGAAGCTGTGTTCTTGGGTGATTCCAATATACAAGGCATAAGTAGGCTTTTACAGATGTTAATTGGTAATTTCAGATGTTAAAAACCCCTGTGATTATACTTATTATTGTTTTACTACTTCTAATTACTATACAGCTTTTAAAATTCAACTATTGCATTCCACATATACCTGTATTGGTAAAACTGTAACCCTCCATTGATAATCCTAGCATGTAGTTAAATAAAACTTCCATGCAATTTGCTGAGTACGGTAGTTGTACTCATTCTTGCTAAACATCAACAGAGGAGTATTGGGAAGATTCAGTGACCCAGCTTTTCGGAAGAAGCGTGGGACGGTGGCGACTCATCGTACTAGGGTCTCTTTTGCCCCAAGCTTGTTCGTGGTTCGGCTCTCTTTGCTTGTAATATACTACGCTTGGGCTTGGATGCCCGCTCTGCTTTCAAAATGACTGCAAGCCATAATCGCTGTAATAAAAGTTCGCCTTTTCTTTATTATCGTTTGCTTGCTTGTGAAACCACGCCTTACAACCGAACATCCCGGACAGGTTGTAAGGATTCTAGCGTCCTCTTCCGGTCACATATTACACCATGTCATCACATTTTATCCCGACCATCTGATTTGCATCCAGTGGACACAAATGCACATGTGCACATTAGTTCATAAAGCATGAAAGGACGTCCGTTTCGTACTCCTAGGAGTACATACTTCCACTTTCAATATATCACTTAAATAAATATATTATATTTTTTTATCATTTTTATTATACTTAAATACCAATTATAAGATACTCCAATACGTCTTGATTGAAAATATTTCATTAGAGCTCTTTATTTTTTTTTCTATATACCCTTTTTCATTTATAAAAGAGGTATATACACAAATTTTGCTATAAAAAGTGAACTTCCATAAAAATTTTCATGAAACTCACTTTGTGGTATCTTATAATCATTATTGGAGTATGCTCAATTAGATAAAGAGGTGTCATTATACGATTCAAGTGGTATATGAGACGTGGGAGTACATACTCCTAGGAGTACTGTCGGACCCGGATTTCGTAATCCAGAATCCTCTGTGATAAAGCTGCGCTATTCCTGGATCGGAGATAGCGCCACGGTACACATTGTCAATCATTTCATACATCGCAGAGACCAAATCATTCATTAATACAAGCATTAGAGTTCAAATAGACCACGTCGTCGAAGCTTACAATAGGGCCGATCAGCCAAATGAGTTCATTACAAAATCTCGAGCACGATAATGGAAGCAAAGGGTAGAGCAAGTCTCTCCACAGTGCAAGCGATCGGGTACCATGTGTTCGACCGATATTAGCCAAAGGCTTGGATAATATAGGATGTACACGAGTACCGACGAGCCAACCAGATCGAGGCGAGACTCGGACTACGAACTATGCTACTCTTCTTCATGTCCTTGCTCCTCGGCGTCCGGTCCTCGTAGTAGACGCAATCTCCATGATCCACTGTTCGAGGGTTGGGGAAAGAGCGAGGATGAGCACAACTTCCGTGCTCGCGAGCCAACACACAATATGCAATAATATACATGCAAAGCTTAACAAGGATGGCTCGGGTTCATTTATTTGCGCAAAGCAGTATTTTGAGTACCAATATTAGAAAGTCCTATCACTTAGCATTTTAACCAATTTGCATTTGTTAAAGAGATTACTTGTGCAATATTTGTAACAGTAGAGGTTACCTCCACCTCATGCTTATTTTTGATAGTGGTTACATCCACCACTTAACATCACTGGGGTACATCCACCCAGGGAAAACCAAAACCAGGGTCACAACGACCCAACACATTTTATCCCACCCACAAAGTTTTATAAATAGAACTAACTCATGTAAGTTCCCATGTCCGCTCTTGACCGTGGGCACGGCTATTCGAATAGCTTCATTACACTGCAGAGGTTGTACACTTTACCCACAAGAGACAATCATCTTGACATGTACACATGTTTCGTGAGACATGTGAGTCAAAGGAGATCGCCACAAGGCCTTTACAATGTGTCCCCAAGACTTGTTACACCCGCTAAGGTTTCACTTGAGAAGAGTTATGCTCACATAGACCCGTCAACTCTTTCCTGCACTTCTCTGCGCCACACGACTTACGCCACATAGACCCGTAAGTCGTACACCCCAACCCATAGCCACATAGGCTTATGGCGTAGCGGGTCATCCGCTCGTGCAACTCATACTAACGGATACAAATTATTTAGCCAGTCGACACCATTATAGACATGTGGTCGCATCTTTTACATGGGGAGGTCATCACAGATTAAGTCCTTAGGGACCATCCGGGTGGTTCATACCACATACCATCCACAAACCAACATTCCTTGGGCCGCATTAGCACCCACCAACATACCATCCGCCTGATGATAAGCAATTTTAGGGTTTTTGAGAGGTAGGAAAATACATCCACACAACCATCTCGCCATTTACATCCAATGACGCCCAAAATCATGTTCATTTTTAAAAGATGATGAATGGTAGATAATACCCGATATTTAAGCAAGGCTAGCATGGCGCTTTAAGTATAGCCTATACTAGTATAGTTACCAAATATTTACTAGGGTGACAAGGGTGTATGGCAATTCAATTATCAAGGGATGGTGTATTAATAATTACATCAAATTGGCATTTAACTACCTTAGGTATTTAACATACATTTGCATAAGGAAGCTAGAGCATGCAATTTGATAATTTAAAAGAACATAATTTGCATAAAATGTAGGTTCAATATGATCAAAGTGTTGACTCACTCGATATAGGCTAGAGGATCTTGATAATCTTGGGCTTGATCAACTTGGGGATCTCTGCTGCCTCGAACTCTACGCGATCGATCGACTTAAAAGAGACAAACGAGCAAACAAAATAAATAAATAACCAAAACTCATCAAATGAACTCCAAAATAAACCAAACTAGCACCAACAGAAGAGCTTGATTTTAGAAATTTTTAGAAACAAATTTCAAAATTTTGGAGTTAAATGGAGAGAAAAGAGATTTTAAAGCCTTTCTTTGGAATAAAAAGAAAAGGGAAAGAAAACAACAAAAAAAAAACCAACCAGTGGCCCAAGGCGACCGATTCGCCCACTCTGCTCTCGAGAGTGCAGACGCGCCCATGGAGCTTCGGCGCGTTGGCTGGACTGACTTAACGCCCGCATGGCCCGCGATCAAGAAAACAAGGGGCGAGGAGGTCTCGCCGAGCTCCATTCGAGCGAGGAGAAACTAGGGCGTAGAAGAGGGGATCGGGCGGCGCGATGGTGCGCATGGAGGAGGAGAGGGCTCGGGGGAAGACGGCGACGGAGGGGAGCGGGGCGGCTCGGGCACGATGGCGAGGCTCACCGAGCAACGAGAAAGTCGACGGCGACGACGGCTCCCGAAGGTGAGTCCTTCAAACTCCTTTGCTCTCTTCTTCTTGCTCGGGTTTCTTGCTTGGGGAAGAAGGGATGATGGGGGGTTGGCTCACGAGGGAGAGGCTCGCCTTTTATAGCCTGAGGGGCTTTGATCCGGGAGGGAGAGGGTAGCCGTTGACGCGGGCGACGCAAGAACCGAGGGTGGTCTGTCGCGGCCAGCGAGTTTGGCCGGATGCGGCGGCGCGGCCGAGGCGGGCACGGGAGCAGGCCCGTGAGGAGGGAGAGGGGCGATGGTGAGAGGGCGCGGTCGTCGAGGCACTGCCATGGCCGGCGGGGAGGACCGAGGCCCGACACGGCCGGGGTAAGGCGACTGCAGGCTAGGGGTAGGGAGGCTAGGGTTAGGGGATTGGGGGAGGAGGCTCTGCACTTTGGGAATCCAATCTGAGCAAACCGCAAACTTTGGTGGAAGAACCTAGAACACGTGAAGAGCTCGCAATGGGCAAGCTTCAAAGTTGGGCAAAAGATCTTTGAAGATCTTGCCCAAAATTGGGGGGAATTTGGGGTGTTACAAGTACGTACTCCTAGGAGTACATATCATTTTCATATATATATATAGAGAGAGATAAGTGCAAATTTTATCCTAGGATAGTGCCACGTCACCCCCACAATACTTGTTGTCTAATCATTGTATCAGTTATACTGAATTTTTTTTTTTGATGGGATAGGGAAACATTGCAATATGATAGTTTTTTTTGGAATAATTAACTTTTTGCCACTGCAATAGAGTGAGCTTCATTTTTTGCCACTGCATGTGAGTATGACATGTGGGCCTAGCCCACATATCATACTCACATGAATGGCAAAAGCAAAAATGTGTATGCAAGTACAGCAGCAAATTCTTGAATGCCCATTTTTTTTTGCCTTATCCCTTTGATGCCCAAATATTTTGGTTGAGTATAGCAATGTAAATTTGCAAACTATGAGCATTATCTTTTTCATATATAATTATCCTTCTTGACAATAGTTTAAAAATTACAAGTTAGTGTTCCGATGTCTTACATTTCTTCCCTATCTACGAGTGACTTGAGAGTAAACCATTAAAAGACAATAATAAATTACCAAATATAAGAGCAGACAAACTTTCTACAACAATGTGCGGGAAATATGCTAGTTTTAAAATATTTCAGCTTCCGCGTCCAGCCGTCTCGGGGAAGGACATGTGGCGTTCGATTATTGGGTCATGGGGGAGTGTCGCGATCGAGCGTCTTCGTCAAATCTCCGCCGCTTGTTGCGAGCGAATTGAATGATTCTGACTAAATAGGTGTTTAAATCCTCAAAATCCACCACACCACGCATGGGAGTTGCGCACCGTCATCGAGGTGTGCGGCATGGACCGCCTTCGCGACGCCCTTGATATCATTACTAGGCTTCAGGATAGCATGAAGGGGTTTAGCTGGGAGGTCCGTAACCTGCAGAGCCTGCTCCAGGCCCAGCGCATCCACGGGTTGTTTCTACAGATAGAGGTCAGGCCGATGACCCTTCTCCGCAACGTTGACCCACACGATGACCATGCTTTAAAATAGATGTATGTTTCTAGACCACGGGCTGTTTCTAAAGATAGAGGTCAGGCCAACGACTCTTCATAAAAATTAGCATTTCTCTGCTTCCAAATATTTTTCATGTGCACATTCTGTCTAGCAGAATGGAGAAAGGCATTCAAAGAACGCGTCTTACCTTGAACCGCAGAGCATTGAGGTTTATATTCTTCCACACAGTGCCTCTGAATTGTATTGTAGAAAGGCACACTAGTCATGCATACAAAATGTTGGATCAAAAGTTAGAATTGGTATGCTTGCTGTTGGTTACTGGTTAGTAAATACTAGTTCAATTCGTCAAGTAGCAAATGTTGTATATTTGTTCATATGACTAGGATTTAGTAGTGATTAGCAGACATGTGCGATCTTTATGCAGATTGCAAAGCTACCTTTGCTAGTTTTCCAACTGTAGAAACTCTGGAATTGATCTAAGTGACAATGAGTTCATTACTAATACTACAAGATGGTAAGGCTTTGGAGGCTAGCCTACGCAGGCAAACAGAGTTTGGTTGCCTCAACACGGTTTTTTGAGGCAAAGTGCTTGCCTCAGTAGCCATTCTGAGTCTGATGATGTTTGCCTCGACATGTTTGAGGAAACTGAGGCATATATTGAGATTATGAGGCAACTCACCTTGCCTCCAAGGAGATTATGAGGCTGAGCAGACAGATTGCCTCCAGACATTTTGGTGTCACGGTAAAAAAATTCAGCAATGCGGTAATTGCAACATCATAGCAAATGCTTAGCCATTTCTAGAGCAATATTATCAAACAGCAGCCAGAAAGGGCAAGTATTTTGCAGATAAAAATGATTGATGTACACTGAATCATTATAGGAGCTTTATTTGTTTATGTTAAGCACAAGCAACTACCGTGACATCAAGAGCAGGTTCGGACACGAAGATATTACAAAGAGTTGCATACACTGAAAAATGTGTATTCATGTTGAAAACAATTACGAAAAGTACAATGTTTTGTTCTAGTGCCACTGCCATCCACAGGAAAACTACTACAAAAGCTAGAGGGAAAAATAACTAGTTGTGGGCATTTGTGGAATCAACCCATTCTCTCTTCATTATACCGTTGTTAGGAAGAAAGCGACGGGAAAGGAAATTAGATGGTATAATTCATCTCAACCTACAGTAAATTGCAGACCACGTTTCTTTTCAGGCCCCTGGGTTCCTGATGACTTGAACTTTAGTGTCACTCCAACATGAATACAATTTATGTTGAGGACTTCAAGCAAGCCAGATGAGCAGCATTCGCTTGTCTTCAAAATTCTGATCTTGCCAGTACCTTCCGTATTACATCTGCTGCAGAGGGATCAACACAAAATGTTAAGTACTTCTCATTGCTCACCGTTTCGTGAGGGATTTTTTTTTAGTAACAGAAGTACACCCTTCCGATTTATTTTATTAGAAATCAGAACAAGTTCGCTACAACCAAAACAAAAAAAGAAAGAAGAAAAAACAGACTCTGCTTGCAACCTCTGACAAAGCGAGGGATTTTGAGGGTACAGAGGCTTCAGCCAAAGCATTAAGGTCTAAGGAGATTAGGAGACTCACGAGAGAGCGTGCGCCATGCAGTTCAAGAATTATTTCTGGCATTGGCACAGTAGCACTTGGAACAGATGAAGTTGCATCCACCGGACAGTACCATTTTCATGTAGTTGTTGCAGTGGAAGAAGACTGCCCGAACCAACCACACTTTCCGCCAACACTTTTTCCATGGCCACATGAGGCTTCCAAGGAGATGATCTACAAAATTAAAGTAACATCATAATAGTTTCCGACAGTATGTGTGTAATTGAAATAGGGAAAATATTATTAAGAGTGAGGCACTTACAGTTCCATCACTAGTTAGGCAAGTTTGCACTATTCAGTTGAGAGCATGTAAATCCTCGGCAGAAGTGACATCCTGATTTCGTGTTGGCTGATCAGAACAAAAATTGCACTATTTTGTCATGGACAGGAATGAGAAGATATAAAAAAAACCACAGGACTCAGTGTAAAGAGTAAAAAAAATAGTGTTCAGGAAGTGGAGATCTTTTGAAGTCGTAAGATACACTGCCTAGGATTGGGGAACAAAAACATTTTCCGATGGTGTTTACTAGATTGAGGAAAGAAAATGAAAAACTTAACAGAGGTGATGTATGATATCAAAAAGGGAAACAAGAGAAAATGGAATGGTGGCCTTTTTATAGCTCAAAACTGAAGAATAAATAGTCTGTATACTTGTACTCTGTGAAGTTCAGGTCAGTACAATAACTTACTAAGCAATAACACGACACATCATTTGAAATGCAAATAATGTCCAAGAGTGCATGACATTTTTTACCAAGGTAACAATATTTCCGTAAGATCTGCAAAGGATAAATGACAAATAAAATGTGAAAACTAATATCATACAATGCCATAGTATGCAGAAGTTTAGGTCAATTCAGCAACTTACTGAACAGCACTGCGAGTCTGTTAGTGTCATTTGCATCATTTGGAATGTTAGCTTGACAAGAAAACCTACACAGCGCAATTCAAGCTCTTATAAGAACACAAGTTGATTCTATCTGATCCAAAAACATCTGGATTGTAAACACTTGTCACTGAATTGTAACCAAAAACCACCTCATGTTTTCTAAAGGTGAACTAGCCAATACAGAATGTAACGGACTATGCAATTCCTATAAGACATTCCTGCTTTCTGAAAATCTGTATCACCAGCAGACCAGCAACAAAGAGTGTTAGGATAGTCGAATTTAAACAATAGGTATTCAAGGTTTAATTATGAATGATCTACCGATATGAACCAGGATTTAATACAGTCATTTGCAGCCCATTTGTGTATAAATGAATAGCAGGTGACTTGCCGTATCACATCATTTCCCTGAGAGGAAGATCACTCACAGCTAGGAGTTCCCTTCATAGATAGAGCTGACAACACAAGATTCAAAGGAAAGAGGTATAATGTTATACCGAGATGGAACAACATAATAAGCTAGTGTTAACTCGGTTTCAATCATGTATCTTAATGGGGTTCACAATTTGAAAATTGCACGTACCCTGCATTACGTTAACATACTGCACACTTAGTTGAACTTGAACCTGCTACTACTGTGTTGTTGATTTCCAAAATTGTACCACAGGCCACAACTATCAAGCAACCCAAGAATCTTAGTTCTGAGTCTGAAAGTTTGGAACCATACATCAAGTCATATTCCTACTTTTCATAAGGACAAAAAAAAGAGACAAGTACCTTTCATATTATATTGGGGTGTGTTCTTGTGAAATTCCTATACACCATTAAATTTCATTAAGCAACAACGACTATGACAAATGCAAGAACACCTGGTATTGGTAGCAATGGAGCACACGAGTGAAAAAATTGTAAACCTTAATATCAGTAGCAAAACACCAAAAACTCGTTGCTTTCCACAATTATGCCACGGTGATATTTTGATCCATCACACCCGAACAAGCCAAGTGAACCACACAGTCTTCATGAGTGAAGACCAAAATACAAACGCAAAGTATCCAAAAGCCTACCAGAACGAACATAAGAACACCTGCACGACAAATAAAAAAAATGGTGAATACGTCATAGATTTTGTCCAGGAAGGAAGACAAAGGAACTCTGAAAAGCCATTGAACTGTGGATTACATTAGTTTTTGGCAACTTATGAGAACAAATCTTAAATAATTCTTTAGAGCAACTGTTTTCATTACTCTTGAGAAGAAAAATGGAAAGCTGAAAGGGAAATTCGTTTGAATGCCTCTATCTGATATATCAGGAGGATAACTGGAAGTTCTTATTTAAAACTCAAATGCTTGGGGGTTGGGAACAAACTGATGAAGCTGAGAGTCAAGATTTTTGGAATATCAAGGACTGATTAGGTACAAGTGAATTTACAGGTTTCTACAGAGACCACAACCATCCCCTGAATGCAGAGTCTGTGCTACCTTGAAATGTAAGATATTTCTCATTTCAAGATGGGGGCAACACTTATACGACATCTCTTTCTTCAATGTGGTTTTTAAAAAGTTTTCTGGGCACATAAATGTTTTTGTTTAGTTTTTTTTTTGGAATAATCTAGGTATTGCTATGGTACAGCAGGAGTGAAGTTCCATGCTACATAAACTTACAAGATTTATGTACAGGAAGAAGATACCACACTAGACCCTCATGTGCGATCTGTGCATGGATGGAGAGAGTTCTACACGGCTAGATGAATGTACATGCAAAGATCTAGAAGCGTACCAGAACGAACACAAGAACACCTGCCCAACAAACCAAGAAAATGGTCAAAGATTTCATCCAAGAAGGAAGACAAAGAAACTCTGAAATGTCATTAACTAGGGATTGCATTAGTTTTCGCAACTTAAGAGAAGACAAGTGGCGTGGAGAACAAATCATAAATAGTGCTTTAGGACAACTACTTTCATTATTACTAAGAAGAAAAATGGGCAACTAAATGGTTCGTTTGAATGTCCATATGTGATATAGCAGGAGGATAACTCGAAGTTCTTACTGAAAGTTCAAATGCAAGGGGGCAAACTTATAAAGCTGAAAAATCAAGATCTTTGGAATATCAAGGGCTGTTTACAGTACAAGTGAATTTACATTCTTCTACAAAGACCACAACCATTCCCTGAATACACAGTTTGGTTATGGAATAATGGTGCTTCATTGAAACGTAAGATCTTTCTCATTTTCTTTTAATCAAAGACAAGTTTACACATGCAGCAACTTGTTCATGATGGGGATGACACTTGTACGGCATCTCTTCATTGAATGTGGATTTTAACAAGGTTGCTGCGCACATCTAGGGTTTTTTTTTCCGGATTTTGGAAATCAACTAGGTATTGATATGGTGCAGCAGGAGTAAAGTTCCATTTTACATGTACTTACCAAATTTATGTACAGGAACAGGATATCACACAAGGCACTGATGTGCGAACTGTGCATGGATGGAGAGAGTTCTGCACGGCTAGAAGAATGTACAACTCCAAGACAGAGTGCCCTGCACGGTAGATCGAAACAAACACTGCTCAGATTATGTAGTAATGTGGTAAACCAAACCAGAAAAATAACTTGACGTGTGTGGGATCAGGAAAAAGCAAGGGTAATGGTGGGAATTGGGCATGAGTGCGAACAAGGAAGTATTTACCTTGGATTAGTATAGTATGATTTTTGGGATGGTTCCCATTAACTGCCTGCAGCGCTGCTTTAGCTCCTCGTTGGCGTCATATCTAACATCTAATTCTTGCAGTGAGTTGGGGAGGCCGCCCTTGGGCAGCGACCGGATGGCTGGACACCCATAGATCTGTAATCTCTTGAGGCCGGTAAGTCTATGTAACCCTGTAGGGAGGCACTGCAGCTTGTCGCACCACCCAAATCTGAGTTCCTGGAGGGAGGTGAGGAGGTGAAGGGCCTCCTCTTGCTCCTTTGTGAAGCGCTCCACCTCTTTGTTCCAAATAAAGGCTAACTTGGTGAGGGAGGTAGAGAGGAGGCTGCAGAAGGGCGCAGCAAGGACTCCTGCGACGTCATCTATGCTGAGTTCCGAGAGTTTGGGAAGCTGTCGCTCTTGATCTTCATCCTGCAGCCCCCAAAGTGTGGGATCCGAACAAAACGCAAAGAATTTTGGGGTGTGAAGGACATGTAATTCTTTGAGCTGGCCCCGGGTAAGGAGAGGCCATAGGCCCTCCCCACTTAAATCCTCTCCAAAAAACCGTATTTCTAATCGAGTGAGAGACGTGAGGTTTGACAGGGGCTCCAGCGTCTCCATGCTCTCCAATTCACCTTCAAGCTCGAGGTGTTGCAGGGAGGATGGGAAAGGGCAGCTCGATATTATCAATTTCTCGAGGGAGCGCAGGGCTTGGAGCCCTCCTCCTACTCCATCGATACCTCCTGCCTTGTGGCCATTAGGAAGAAGAGGAGGGGAACCCACAAGGCTAAGCTCTCGGCAGCCGGAGATGCTCAACTCCCGTAGAGAGTTGGAGAGAGGGACTGGGAAGAGCAGTAGCCCATCTTCTTGATCTTGTTCCTCTTCCTCCACCCCCTCTGCTATTTGCTGCTGCTGATCTGTTGCTTGTGGATCCTCCATTTTTACAGCTGAAGATGATGGCCATGATACTGGACCTGGCCTTTGTTGCTGCTCCACCTCTACTACACCCATCCGTGTTATATTCTCACAAGAATCTATACTCAATTCGGCGAGATTTGGGAGATGAGAGAGGAGCTGTGTCAATTCCTTCCCACTGGCAGTGCAGCCCCAGATCTCGAGGCGCTCAATTGGAAGCTGCCATTTGACATCACCCAGACTCCCTAATGGCACAAACACATTGGTTGATCCATGACCTACGTTCAATGTCTTTAACGAGGTCAGCACTGGAAGGTGCTTCGACTCTAGGGTTGGACATCTCGACACCTCCAACTCCCGCAGTTCTGTTAAACTATTGAAGCTTACCACCTCATCTAGGCTACGTAAATTATCCGTTCCATCAATTTCCAATTTTACTCCAGAGGACGATTTTGAGTACTTCAATTTGCATAGGCTGTTTGTTATCTTGACAGAGCACAAAGTAGGAGTCCAAGGAATAGGAGGCAATGTCCTGACTTTTGGGCAATCCTTTATTTTAAACTCTTGTAAGTTGGGAAGCCAATGTATATTCCCATCATGTTTCGGTGGATGACAAATATTGTTCATAAAAGGTAGCTCCGAGAGTTTAGGGCAATCTCTAATAATCAATACATGCAGACCAGAGAACAAATGGCAAGCGTCTCCTACAACCCATTTTTTCAATCCGTTTAAGCCAATAAGTTTTAGCCTTTTCAAGTAGTGAAAACTTTGCTCTGTGATAAGACCGAACTGACTTGGACCAAACTCGTTGAGTGTAGCAATACCGTCCAATGTTAGTTCCTGAAGCACCCACATCTGCCCCAGAGATGGAAGAATTTTCCAGGCGACACCAACCAGATGAAGAGATTTTAGAGCTTTAACAGAGAGCTTATGACCGAGCCATGATGGACAAGAAGGGCCCCCATGCCCTCTAATGCGTAACTCTTCAAGATTGTTTTGTGGTCGAAGGCTTTCAAGAACCAGTGCTTCCGAATCAGGCTCAACATTAGATTCCCATTCTAATGTTAACTTGAGCAAGTGGTTTTTGTCTACCAGTTTTGCTTCGGCTGCTGCTTCTTTTGTGTGTATTTTCTCAAGGTTATAAATGCCAAGCTCCGTTAGCTCGATCAGATGCCCTAGTTGCTTTAGTTCAAATCCATTATTTTCTTTGTTAACTCGAAACTTATTTAACTCTTGTAAGAAATGTAGTTTTCCCACATTAGAAATAGCGGAGTGAAGTTCATCATCATCATCATCCTTGGTAAGAAAATGTCGCAGTTTAACAAGATTGCTCATGCCTCTAGGAAAATGATCATGACGATGAAAATGCCAATTTTGCAGATCTAAGATCCGCAAATGATAGAATCTAGAAAGGGTACTTGGTAAATGCACTCGGCTTCTAAACTTGGTCATTAGCCTTAGGTACCGTAGGTGGAAATTTTTTGAAAAGTTATGTAGCAAGGACTCCACGGGATATGACATTTGGGGCAAGCAAAGAACGCGAAGAGCATTTGCTTCCTTGAATAAATCCCCAAAAATGCCGGCAAAGCTTTCATCTAGTTCTCCAAATATCATCAAAGTTTGCAAGTTTTCAACTTTCAATCTTTTCTTCAGTTTTCTCAATTCCATCCTGAAGTTTTCATCAGTCATTCCATCATTGTCATCCGCATTATCCATAATGATAGACAAGTGACGGACAGATGGCCGAATTTGTACTGATCTCACATTAGAACGAGCTACACTAACGCATTCATGTGATGCAACTTTCAGTGATAAATCATGTAGTAGGTCATGGATAAGATAACAAGGACGTCCATGTGTTTCATCTTTTTTGAAAAATCCATGTGTGACCAATTCATTTAAATTACTCAGCCCTATATCTTCGATGCTTTTGTTTTGGCCACCATAACATAAAATATCTAGTCCTATCCAAAAGTGAATGAGCTCTTTGCTACCGAACTCGTGATCTTCAGGAAACAAGGCACAATAAGAAAAACATTGTTGCAGATGAAAAGGTAGATAATCATAACTAAGCTTCAGTGCAGGCATAATGTCATGGTCTCCAGTATGCATTTCCCATTCTCTACTTTCTAGGACTCTCGTCCAATGGTTCAGATCAAGGTGGTTCCTCAACAATCTACCTACAGTTTTTGCTGCCAGAGGGTTGCCCTTTAGCTTTTCTTCTATCTTACCTCCAGTCTCAAATAACTCACTATGGGCATTTCTTGATTCCTGATCATCAAACACACATGCTAGGAATAACTCCCTAAACGCTTCACGGTCTAAACCTTCCAAATCTATTGAACGTTGAGTAGTTTTAACCATTTCTGCTACCGCCGGAAACCGAGTTGTTACTAGAATTATGTTACCCTTTGCTTGTCCTTTTCTGAGTGGTACTAAAAGCCTTTTCCAATCCTCATATTCACACTTCCAAATATCATCCAATATCAACAAAAACCTTTTAGATTTTAATCTTTGTTCAATCAGCTCTCCTACTGTAGCATTTTTTTTTTCACCTTCAATTCCAGGAATAGATTCTTTAACCTCTTCTATCAGCTTATTCACATTGAAATTCTGAGAAACGCAGTTCCAAACACTGACCTGAAAATGGTTCTGCACTTCTTGGCGGTGATATATGTGTTGTACGAGAGTTGTCTTCCCTATGCCCCCCGGACCAACAATTGGTAGGATAGTCAGGTCCTTGCTGCAATATTCATCCTGAGTGATCCTATCTATGATGCTCTTCATTTGAAGTTCCCTCCCGTACATTTTAGGCTCTACAATTTCAGAGGTGGTGGAGGGACGACTCTTGGCAATGCCTGGGGCAGTGCTACGGGCAGGACCCAACAGCTCTAGATTAAGAATAGCTGTAACCTTTGCACACACGGGCTGCAGCTGCTCTACAATGTGCTTCATCCTTCTAGATAGATCCACCCTATCAAACTCTATCTTTGGTGTTTCTTTTGCATGCTTTCCCTGTGGTGCCTTGCGCATGCAGGCACCGCAAAGGACTGACATGCTAGAATCATCATCATCATCATCATGAACAAATGGGAGAGATGACATGCTAGAATCATCATCATCATCATGAACAAATGGGAGAGATGACATGCTAGAATCATCATCATCATCATCATCATGAACAAATGGGAGAGATGAGCAATGGAGGCGTTTACCGACATCACGGATGGTGTTACGAGCACCGGAAGCGAGCTTGCGCATGCATCCGCTGACCTTCTCGTTGGCCTGGTTGTTGTGTGGCAGTGAGGAGGTCTTGTCGAGTGCACTCCTCCGCCTGGCACATGGCCAAGCGCAGCAGAGGACTTGTTGTCTTGCATCTTCTTCTCTTGGCTCTCTAGGATCACCGGGACTAGTAGCACACGAGCACGCAGGGAACCAAAGCAGTTTGCCAACGGCTTTGGCGGTGTGGTGAGTATTGAGGAAGAGGTTGCAGACGCAACCCTTGGCGTGCTCGTCGGCGGCCTCGTAGGTGCCTTCGAGCTCGTCCTGGATGCGGAAGTAGTCCAGCTCGTCCAGCACGTCCTCGGCGTTGTACGCGAGGTCCCGCAGCATCTGCAGCAACTCGTTCAGGGCCTGGTTGTCGATGTCCCTGCCGCGGGTGCTGTTGAGCGTCCCCTGCGTGTAGAGAAGCTCCATCTTGAGGACCTCGACGTTGGGGCCGAGCTGCTTGCTGGCCGCCCACGCCTCCAGCAAGCCGTCCGACACGGGGCCCAGCGCCTTGCCCACCACCCACAGCGCCGCCCTGAAAACGGCCACCTCCATCCTCACCACCAAAATTAAAGATCGTTGAAGATGCTGCAGGAAGAGGAACGCATTTGCAAATGCTGTTAGTCACTAGGTAGTAATACTAACATTAATTGTTGCTACTAGAGTAGGACTCGCTAGAAAGGTGTACGTACTTACTGATATCAACCCCCCCTGCCGCGGAGGTGTTGAGATGCGACGGAGGAACGCCGGAGCGGGTTGATGTGCAGTGCAGAGTGTGTGGAGATGGCAGGCGGGTAGTAGCAAATGTGTGGAGGAGTAGAGATGTGCAGGAGGGAAGATATAGAGAGGTGAGCACGCGGTTGCAAACCAACGTTCCCTTCCCAACCGATCGGACGAACGGGAATAAAACAATCGCTGCGGACGAAGCGTTTGGTGGCGCGAGATTAAAAAACACAAGGCCTGGCTTCCGATGCGGCGCCTTGTCTCGTAGCTTTAGTGGCGCCGAGATGTAAACTAATCGCCGGAGTTTGGAGGCTCCCACCGTGGATGCTTATTTTACCGGTGACGTACAGCTTGGACGGTGGCACGACTGCTACCAAACCAAACAATCATGCCTGAGCCGGCATTATTGTCCGGCCCCACCACGTATGCTCGTCCCGGGATTAGAAAAACACATGGCTTGGCTTCAGATGCGGCGCCTTGTCTCGTAGCTTTAGTGGCGCGGAGACGTAAACTGTTAGATGTATATCCAGTATATTTTCTCAATTGCATAAAAGGTTATCTGTATATATGTTATATCTGTACTTGTATATATATTGGCCTCATGATGAATACAAGCGTTATTTATAACATAGTACTAGAGTAAACATAGGGTTTTGCTTGTCAAGCCCCCGCTGGTTCGTCTTCCAACCGCCGCCTGACTTTGCTCGTCGCTTGTTGCCATCCTCGTCGCGCTTGTGTTGGCGTCGCCTCAACCACTGCTGTCTCGCGGTGTCGTACGACGTTCACGCCTCGTCTTCTGTCGGACTTCCTCGCCCGACGGTGTCACCCCGATGCCTGGACCAGCCGCCCGTCAGAACTCGAGCCCGAGCCGCACCCGCACCTCTGCTCGAGCCCGGTCGCCTCCTGAGCTGTCGCCCCGACGACTAGACCGCGCCGCCTGTTGTTGCCTCGTCTTCACCAGAAGGCCGCTCGGAGTCGCGCCGCGTCTCCCGATCCTCACCGAAGCCGAGTCGCCGGTCGCCCGAGCTCGACGCCTCTCACCTCGCAGCCCGTCGGGGAGCCACCGCCGGGAAGCTCACTCCGGGTTCTTCGCTCGGGGCAGCCCGTTTTGATCCGGAGTCGCCGCCGCCGGTTGCCGCCGAGGAACCGCCGTCGAGAAGCCGCCGTCGTCGGAGCCCGAGCTGCTGCCGCCAGGCTTCGCTTGGAACTAGGGTTCCTCGTTGCGTGATTTTCTTAGTAGGCCAACAGGCTTTGGCCTGTTTTAAAGTGTGAGTCGGCCCGTGAAAAAAAAAAAGAAAAAAAAATCAATACGTCGTTCTAACCGCCCCGCCGTCCAGCGCCGCCTATTAGACTTCGTTGTCTTAGTCACCGCGCTGTCTACCAATGGGCATTGTTTCTGTTCCTCACTGCCCGATGATCTTCAATAGTCTAAATTATCGGGACTGGTTTCAGCACATGCGTCTCCACTTGCCTTTGGGAGTTTCTTACCGGTGAGTTGCCTTGCCCGCCTCACCCTGCTCCACTTGCTGAGCCCGTGCTCCCGAAGACTACTTCTGAAGACACTCGTAAGGAGGCATTCGATTCTTTTGATGATGATATGGAGACTTTTCAGATTCAATATGCTGCTGACGAGGATTAAAACCTCTATGTATTATTTTTTTAATACATAAAGATCGTACGTCTTCATGGTCGTAACCCCTGAGGTTCACGACCTCACTGGTCGTAGAGATTCCAGAGGTTACACAATGGGTACCCTGGTCGGACGAGGTCCTATGCCTAAACCTCCGACCAGAGAACTGCTCGTGCAAGGTATGAACTGATGTTTGAATTGATTCCAGATATATTCTCTACCGTGTGATGATTGGAACACGTGCATATATTCTATACCACACGACGTTTCTTATCCCGAGACACTGATGAACAACCACCATGCGATTAAGTATCTCACAAGCATATAACCGCCTAACGGTTGATACTCCATCAACCGTCATCCTGCTCCGACCAGTCGCGACGCTTCACAACAGACGTCTTCTCCAGAAGTAACTGTCATCTCTTCAAGAGCTATTGAAAGATGGAGCATGGACGGAGCAAAAGGAGGCCTCATCAGATTAAAGCATAGACATCAGATTTGTGTTTTAAATCTAACATCATAGCATAAGCAAGCATTGTTCTCAATGTAAACAGGATTAGACCACCACCTAGTCATAAGGCATTCCCTGTAAATCTCAGTTCATATTAATAAAAGAGCAGTCCCATTCTCTCCCTAGAATTTCCACGTTATTCTCTCCTATTCATTTCGTAAGATCGACATCTTGATCCTCGACAGCTGGCGCCGTCCGTGGGGAGTAAGGCGTGGAATTTTGGAAGAAGTCCTATGCTCATCAAATCCTTGTCCATTTCCCATTTATAATCGCTCATGCGGTTATGGCAGAAAGTTGGGACGAGGAAAACTGGTTCGACCTGATGGACTACTCCAACCTCGACATGGACGCATGCATCCACGCCATGCAGGAAAACAGAGTCTCTTCATCATTCTCCTCCTCCGCCGGTTCGCCCATCGCAGATATCAGCGAGGTCGACCGGATGGATGAGGATACACCGCTACGATCAGTGGCGGTTTCAGAGGAAGTGCTTCCGACCAGTTCGGAACACCCAAAAACCTCTGCAAGCCCGAACTTTTCGACCGGCAAAAAGGTGACAAAAATTCAACACCGCAACTCGAGGGTCAATATACCCTTGATGCGATCATGGTTGACAGGTACTCACCGATGGCTTCTGGCAATTCCAGGAGCCAACCGATATCTGGTGACGGTGTCGATGAAACCCCCACTGGTCATAAACCAAGCGGGGATGATACGGCTCAGCATACGATCGGTAATTAACCGGATCAGGTTGAGACTATTACGAAGACCTCGGGAAGTACTGATTACTGACCACTCTCCATCATGGAAGCTTTTCGCAGAAGCTCTGAAAGGCTCCCCATCGATTACGGTGGAAGCTCATCGGAGGATCACTGCTGGAAACACGAGGTCAATTGAATCGGGGATACAGATCAAAATGCCATGTACGGTCCTCCATACGTTGCCTCGCCACCACATAATGATGGAGATGGTACGAGTGGTCAAGCATCAAATGCCAAAGGTAACAGAACTGGTGGACGTCCATCAGTTAATTCACCTGGTTCTGCCCCAGCCCATGTAAGGGACCAGGCAAGACCAACTAGGAGGGCGGGGGGAAATTCAGGCCATCAGACACCTTCTTTCGGCAAAAATCCTCTAAGACCTTCGGTAACTTTACAAAACCTGCAGCGAGTTATAGATATTTTAAATACTTCTGACCTTATTTTGGCAGAGACTCTGGGTTTTGTCCAACTTGTAGATCAGGTATCAGAAATTATCCAACAGACTATGCAGCGCACAGAAACATATCGGGAACAAAGGCACTAGCAGGGTCAGACCATGACTTCATCCCAGCATTCTTCCCGCAGCAGGGGCCAACATAGTCATGTTGAAGACCAGTTGACACCAAGACCACCTTGACGATTCCGACCAACAAGTCATGAGGGGAGAAGGCTATTCCAAGAATCCTCACCCTCACTTCGTCAAGAGGAGCAATCGCTTGGACCTGATGATCTTCGACATCATTTGAATCAAGCAAGCGATCAGAGGCGTCCTATCAACGTCCATGACCGAATCGGAACACCGGAGCACCAGCAATCTAATCTAAGAAACCGGTCTCCGACCGATTATAATCCAGCACCTTTCCAAAGAAGGCACCATGAAACTATCACAGGTTGTCGAGCCTTCTCTGCAGCGCTCCAGGCTGTGTGTTGGCCAAATAGGTTCCGACCAGCCAATTTGGATAAATTCAATGTGACTCAAAATCCTTTGGAATTTCTCCAGATATACACCACCGCCATCAGAGCCGCTGGTGGTGATGAAAATGTAATGGTTAACTATCTTTCCACGGTATTAGAAAGATCAGCCCGGTCGTGGTTACTCAACCTACCGGTCGGATCAGTGTATACTTGGGAGCAACTTTGTGATCTTCTGATTGTAAATTTTCAAAGTACGTACGATCGCCCTGGAAAGGAGGACGATCTCCACCGAATCCGGCAAAAATCTAATGAGACTCTCCGGCAGTATATCAAAAGATTTAGCCAGGTTCAGAATTCCATACCAAAGATTGCAGAATCTTCTGTCATCTAAGCCTTCAAAGCAGGATTAAGAAATCGAAGGTTTACAGAGAATTTAGCTATACATCCCCCACGAACAACCATCGAGGTTTTCAATATGGCCGACAAGTACGCGGCCGCTAGTGAAGCGGTTGAGTGGAGCGAGGCCATTGATCGAAAAGATAAAATCCCCCAATCTGGCTTAGATAAGACAGAAAAGAAGCAAATGAAAGCTCTCAAGAAAAAGAGACACTGCAAACCCGACGATAAGGAGGTTCTTGCAGTTCCTGAAAAATTCACCAAAGGAAGACATCATGTCACTTTGGGTTCGAGCCAAGCAAGAGTTCGAGTTGGACTCGTTCTGAATTCGAGTTCGGACTGCTGCGACAGCACTAAGTTCAAACAGCCGTAACTTCTTCATATGGACTCCGTTTGGGACGTTCTTGGACTTCATTGAAAGCTTATCAAGTCTACTTTCCAATGGATCCAACCTTAGCTTCAAATTCCAACCGAGCTGACCACAATAAACAAAACAATCCACATCTATTTTTTTACCGAGTCAAAAGGTGTCTGCGCCACCTCCTCTTGGGCTCATGGGCCTTGTAACCCTAGGGCGTAAGTCCCACTTCCCTGCCGCCACCCCGGTCATCTTCCCATATAGGAGCGCAGTCCCTCGGCTAGAACTCAATTTCGTTGAATTTAGGTTTAGCCATTGTGCAAACTTCTATTCTTGATTGTGTCGGACGAACTCTGGATCCCACTTTTGTTTTCAATACCATCTATACTACAATCTTATTTGCAATATCAGTTGCATACATCTTATTCTTGCTAGTTCTTCGATTGCTCGCGGAATTGAATCTCGTGTTCGAGTTGATCGCGCTCCAAAGACGGTCAATAACGTCCTCGAGTTGGTTCAACGATTGCTAAGCGCAAGCGTCGTCGTCATGGTTGTAGTCGGATCGCGAGTCACCTCCACCCAAAATCGATAGTTATCAATCACATTGAAAGATCGGACACCCCGTGGGCTTGGGGCGGTGAGGTGGCCGTGACATGGCAGTTACGAATTATTGCGAAATTCAAAATTTTGTTTGAATAGAAAGGTAGATAATATTGAAAGGAACATGTAGGTAAAAGGGTTCGAGTAATTACCCAACGGATGAAGAGATCAGGCTCGACGAAGTTCTCATCGGATTTAGGGAAGAAGATGTGGCCGGTGATGAACAATTAAGTAAATCAAAATTCCACTTGAATAGAAATGTGGCGAATCTCAATAGGAACTCACCGGTCAAATTTGGTGCACAACGGAGCAATGGATGAGGAGATCGGGCTCGCGGAGTTGTCGCCGAGTTGGAGAAGAAGACCGCTTGTACTTTTGTGGCGCGTGAACCAACATGATAATCAAAATTCGGCTTGAATAGAAATGTAGAGAATCTCGAGAGGAACTCACCGGTCAAATTTGGTGCACAACAGAGCAACGGATGAGGAGATCGGGCTCGCCGGAGTTGTCGCCGGAGTTGGAGAAGAAGGGCTAGTAGAGGGGTCTCGGGGAGGATTTTGGCAAATCTGAGCGAGAGGATGTGGGAATGGGGTGGAGAAATTACTGTTCAATTTGTAGAGCGAAAGATAGCGGTTTGGCGGGAATTGCTGCATGGAGTTATGGTCGAAATTACGCCGCGGGAGGAATTCAGTAGTAGACAGAATATTTCAAGGAATATCTAAGGAATATTCCTTTTGAAAATTCGGAAAGACACCAATTAATTTCGAACAAATAGCAAATTAATTCCGAAAAATCCAAAATAAATTACAGATATTAAATACAACATTCTGAATTCAAATAAAATATTATTATTAATAATAATAATTTTATTATTACACAGTAATTATTTTTATATTGCTAAAAATTGTTTTTAAACTTGAAAAATAGTAGTATAGGTCTAAAAATTCAATGAATTTTTAGAGTAGTTAAATAGGGTATTTTGAGCTTAAATAAAATATTTTCAACACAAATTTAGTTTTTATTTGCGGACAGCAATTCATTTTTAATTGCTAGATATTAGAAAAATAAAAAAAGGACTTTTAGAATATAGCAAATAAAATCCAAAAATTCTAGCAAAATTCACAGAAATTCCTAGAGTTATTTTGGACTTAAATAAAATAGTTCCAACTTATAATTGGTAATAGTTTTTGCAAATAAATTATTTTGGCTTTAAAATATTTAGGAAAAAGCTTTTAAAATTGCAGAAAATTATAGAAATTACATGAAATTTTATTTTTCACTTTAAATCCAATAAAAACTCATAAAACTCAATAAATTTTATTTTTTACTTTTAGAATCGTATAGATTTAAGAAAAAAAAACGTTAATGAAACTCGAAAAATCCAATAAAAGAATAACTTTATTAATTTTTATTTTGGTAACAGAACTTTGGGATGTTACACAGCATCCATGCCCTGATGGGCGTGTGTAGCCGCAACGCGCCAAACTCTATCGGCGACTCGCCTCAGGGGACCACCGTCTTGAGCGGCTACTGATGGCCAGCGCGTCAATCACCAGGTCAAGCAACTCGTAGTGGCTCGCGTCTGCCATACCTGAAAATGCAGCAATAAACAAAGTTCATATTTTTTCATGCATCTTTACATAGCCTATGTAGCAACTACGGATTTTTCTTTACAATTTTAATACGTGTCATGCTATTTTTCTAGTTTAAATGGTATTTTCGGCCCTAACAAGATATTTACCGCGCACTAACAAAATAATAACCGCGCACAAATTGAAGGTAAATAATTACTCCACTTAGCTACTCTATACATTTTTTACAGATTCATAACTGGCGTCTTCCTATTTCTGCAGAAATATCATAAATCGTTCGAGTGTTGCAACATTCCTAACATGTGCACAACGAACTACATAATTTCATTATTTCTGCAAATATTCTCATTGCTCTTTCGACCTACTCAGCTACTCCATATTTTCTTTACAATTTTAAAATGTGTCATGCAATTCTTCTAGTTTACAAGAGAATTCCTGCATTAATAATATAACTACCGGCTACACAACTCAAAATATGTACTACACAATTTGACTACATTTATCTAACCTACTCAATTCTATGTCGCTATTTTTGTTTGCTAACCGGCAAGGTTTTGACATAACGTACAAAGTTTCAGAAAAATATACCTGCAAGATGATCGATCGGATCTGATGCTCTGTCAATCCCTCTCCTCCGCGACGAACTGGCAGAGCTTCGCTACTTTTCTTCTCTCCCTCTCCTACTCTCTCTTGTTTTTTTAATGAATTAAAATGAATTATAGACTGATTTTTTGGGGGTTTTGTAGTTGGATTTCTGTCGCCAGTTCAACTGGCGATAGGTTCCTGTCGCCAATTGAACTGGCGACAAGGATCCTGTTCAACTTCCTGTCGCCAGTTCAACTGACGATAGGTAGTTGGACCGGCGATAGGGCTGAATAGAGTCCCTGTCACCAGTTCAACTGACGATAAGTTCCTGTCGCCAGTTCAAATGGTGACAGAGACATATTTTTATAATTTTTGGGGTGGCTATTTATTTTTGTAAATATCTTTTAAAATTATATTATTTTTAAAAAAAATTCATCTGGAGGTGATCCCGCGGTATAGGAGGGCACTTCTCCATCTTCATCTCTTTTAGTTCGGTTAGATTATAGAAAGCCAATCCATTCCAGAACATGCTATCATGACCATCCTTTCCGTTAATTTCCAAACTTAATTCAGATATATAATTTGTTGAGTAAGCCAGCTCCTCAAAACCTGATCCCACTCGTGCTATCTTAGCAGAGCAAGCAGCATGAGTCCAAGGGATAGGAGGCAATGGCATCAATTTTGGGCAGTCTACAATCTCGAGTTCCCGTAGCCTAGGAAACCAACTCATGTTCGCCTCTTCCTCTGATTGACAGCCAGTAGAATGTGAAAACGGCAACTCCAAGAGTTCGGAGCAATCTTGAATTATGAGTGCTTCCAGGTGAGAGAACAAGTGACTATCTAAACCCATTTTTTCAATATTGGTATCTTAACAAGTTTTAACCTTTTCAAATTCTGAAAGCTTTGGCCTGAGATACAACCTTGACACTCTTCACCGTGCTCGTTAACAACCCACAACCCAGAGGTGGAAGATTTTTCCAAGATACATTATCTAGATAAAGAGATTCCAAACTTTTAACAGAAAGGTTCGCACCTAGCCATTTTGGGCAATTAGTGCCTCCATGCCCTCTGATGCATAGGTCTTGAAGATTGCTATGTGGTACAAGACTTTCAAGAACATGTTCTTCTCGTGCAGGATCCTTAATAGATCGGTTAATATCCCATTCTAATATTAGCTTGTGTAAGCGTTTTTTGTGTATCAGTTTTGCTTCATCCGCTTCTTCCTTTCCTTCAACATTCTCAAGATTATAAATACCCAGTGATCCACCAAGCTCTACCAACTGTCCTATTTGCTGCAGTTCAAAACCTTTATTTTCTTTCCTAACCACAAATCTTGTTAACTCTTGTAAATTTTTTAATTTTCCCACCACAAAAATGCTAGAATGAACTTTACTGTCTCTGACAAGAAAATGACGCAACTTTATAAGGTTGCTCGTATCTCTTGGAAAACCAAAGTGGAAATCACATTGTTGTACATCTAGGACCCTCAGGTGATAAAATCTTGAGAGAGTGCTTTGTAGACTTACTTCTGCATCATCCTCTGTAGTTATCCTTAGGTAGCGAAGATGGATAGATTTCCAAAGGTTGTGCAACACATCCTCCACAGTATAATATGCCTTAGACAAAAGAATAACACGAAGGGCTTTTGCTTCCCTAAACAAATCACCAAAAGTCTTGGCAAAGCTTCCATGGTATGCTCCAAATAATATCAAAGTACGTAGGTTTTCAGCTTTCATTCTTTTGTCTAGTGCACTCAGGTCCCTCTTATAATCCTCAAAGGTCATTATTTTATCGTTGACATCTCTCTCATCTATAATGATAGACAAGTGACATATAGATGGGGGGATTTGTATGGATTTCTCCTTAGAACTGTGTATACTATGACATTCATATGATGAAACATTTGTTGCCAAGTCATGGAGAAGGTCATGTATAACATAATAATGAGACCCATTTGCTTTTTTCTCCTTTTTGAAAAAACCATGGTTGTCCAAGTCATTCAAATAACTCAATCCTATATCTTCAATTCTTTTGTTTTGATCACCGGTATCTAGTAACCCTAGTCCTATCCACAAGTGAATTAACTCTTCACTATTAAACTCGTAATCTTCAGGAAACAAAGCACAATAAGAAAAACATTGTTGCAGATGAAAATGAAGATAATCATAGCTAAGCTTTAGTGCTGGCATAATGTCATCATCGTTGGTCTGAAGTTCCCATTCTTTACTGTCCAGTACCCTTGTCCAATGGTCCAAAGTAAGGTTGTTTCTTAGTAATCTACCTACAGTTTTTGCTGCAAGAGGAAAACCCTTCAATTTGGCAAATATTTTCTCGCCAACTTCACGTAAAACATCATGGTCTTTCCAAGGTTGTTGGTCACCAAATACACATGCTTCGAAGAAACGCAATATATCCTCATGCATCCGCCGTCAACCTCCTCGTCGCCTTGGTTGAGGGGTGGTGGCGGTGAGGAGCTGATCTCATGCCCGCCACACGAGCAGACGACAGAGATGCACCCTTGTTTTGCATTATCTTCTTGCCCGTCGGGATCACCACGGTTAGCATCACGTGAGCACACGGAGATCTTGAGTTTACTGGCAGCTGATCTAGCGGTGTGGCGCGCGTTGAGGACGAGGCCGCGGGCGCAGCCCACGGCGTGCACGTCGGCGGCATGGTAGGTGCCGTGGAGCTCGTCCTGGATGCGGAAGTAGTCGATCTCGTCCAGCACGTCGTCAGCATCGTACGCCAGCTGCCGCAGCTTGTGCAGGAGCTCCTTGAGCGCAGGGCTGCGGACGTCCCTGCCCTGCGCGTTGTCGAGCATCCCCTGCGCGTAGAGCAGCTCCATCCTGAGGGCGTCGACTTTGCGGCTGAGGTCCTTGCTGGCCGCCCACTGTGAAATATTGTGTTATTTCTTGGATCAGTAGCTAGCACTCACAAATACATCACTGAATCAATTCATACGTAGCGTAAAATCATACCATTCATTAATTATCACAACAGAGTTTACATAAACCGCGTCGGATCGAGTTTTACAATACAGGCCGAACAGCCCAAATTGATTACATTACAAAAGCGGAAGCGACAACGGAAGCAAAAAAGGTGAGAGCTCATCTCTACACAAGCAAGCGACTGGGGAAACCCGTGTACGTCCGATATTAACCAAGGCTTGGATAATATTGGATGCCCGCAAGTACCGACGGAGTCAACTGGACTGGGGCGAGCCTAGAACAGCTAACGTCTACACTATGCTTCAACATCTCCTGGTCCTCCGACTTCCGGATCCTCGTAGTAGTAATAATCTCCAAGATTTCCTGCTTCTGAGGGTTTTGGGGGAGAGAGCGAGGATGAGCATAACTTCCGTGCTCGCGAGCCAACACACAATGCAATAATATACACGCAAGGCTTAATAAGGATGGCTCTGGTTCTTTTATTTGCTAAAGCAATGTTTTCAACTATCATAATTACAAATTCCTAGTACTTAGCATTTTAACCAAATTATTTTTTTTAAGTAATTGTGCAATATTTAATAAAGCAGAGGTTCCCTCCGCCTTATGCTTAATTTGATTGGGGTTACCCACACATATTAACATCACTAAGTCTGTAAACTCAGGGAAAATCCAACCCAGGGCTAGGTGACCCCACCATATTTTCATACCACCCACAATAGTTTTGGAAATAGAATTAACTCAAGTTAAGTTTCCATATCTGCCTTTGATCATAGACACGACTGTTTAAATAGTTTATAACTCTGCAGAGGTTGTACACTTTACCCATAAGAGATAATCATCTTGATATGTACACAAGTTCCTGTAGACATGTGAATCGAGGGGAGATCATCACAAGGCCTTTGCAATGCATCTATTAGTATTAGTTACACTTCGCTAAGGTTTCGTCCACGAAGGGTTACGCTCTTTTAGACCCGTTAATCCTTACTCGGACCCCCTCTTGCGCCGTCAAACGACTTGCATCGTGCACCCCGACACCCTTCGCCACAAAGGTTTACGGCATCGCGGATCATCTATCTGATGCAACTCATACTGATGGATACAAATTATTTAGCCAGGTTGTACTTTACAGACTTGTGGTTGCACTTGTTTTACACGGGAGGTCATGACAAGATTAAGTCCTTAGAGTTGTCTGGGCAGTTCATTCCACATTCCAATCCATAACACAACAGTCCTTGGGCTACATTAGCACCCACTGTCATACCATCCATCTTACCGTCCACCCAGACGGGGTAATAGCAATTTTAGGGTTTTAAGGAGTAAAACCAGATTACCACTTTTGTCTCAGTCATGGACCACCAATGACTGTCCAAAACATTTTCATGTTTGAAGAGATGATGATTGGGACAGTTTAATGTCCCGGTACTTAAGCAAGACTAGCATGTCGCTTAAGTATAACCTATATCTAGTATTTACCATATAGCTACTAGGGTGACAAGGATTAACGGATTCAGTGTCAAGGATGGCATATTAAATAGTTAATCAACAAATGGGTATTTAACTACCTTAAACTTTAACATACATTTACTTAAAGAATTAAAGCATGCAATTTGCTATTTTAAAAGAATATAATTTGCATAAAATGTAGGTACAATATGATCAAAGTGTTGACTCGCCTAGGATATAGGCTAGAGGATCTTGATAATCTTGGGCTTGATCAACTTGGGGATCTCCGACGTCTTCAAATCCTAGTCGGACGAACGTACTGGAAAAAGGCACAGACAAGCAAAAAGAGCAATTAAATACAAATGAACAACAAATGAACTTCAAATTAAACAAGACCTATGCCATTAGCAATATCTTGAATTTACAAATTTTTAGAAATCTAAATCACAATTTTTGGAGCTAGAACGAGGGAGATATAAATTTTTAAAACCTAACTTTTGAATTAAAAACGAAAAGGAAATGAAAATCAAACAAAAAGGAAAAGCGCGCGCGCAACCACTAAATCAGCCGGCCCACGGCCTTGGGTTGAAAACGTGTCAGCGGTCCACGGGGCGGTGCGGCCCGAGAGGGGAGGGTGCGGCCACGCGGGCGCCGCCTAAAACCGCACCCGGGGCTCGGGCGCGCCGAGAAAGGGGGAAGGGAGGCAGGGGCGGCGGCGGCGCGCGAGAGGGAGGAAGAAGGCGGTGGCGGCACGCGGAGGGAAAGGGCGGCGGCGGCCGGAGGAGGCGCGGCTAGGGTCGCAGCGACACGATGGAGACGAGGAGGTCCTGAGGCGCGCGGTGGCGGCGACGGAGTTCGCCGGGCCGGCGAAGAGGGCACCGAGGCGGCGGCGGCGGCTCCAGGAGGTGAGGCTCTTCCTCGGCTTTCTCTCCTCTCTTTTCTTGATCTTCTTCCTTCTCGGCTCTCTTCTTGCTTAGGGGGAGAAGGAGAAATAGGGGAGGAGGGGAAGGGAGGGGAGAGCTCCAGGCTTTTATAGCCGGGGAGAAGGAGCAGGGAGGCTCGGGGAAGAGGGGGTCCGGGCGAGCGTGCGGCGAGGGTGATGATGGCGGCAGGGAGGGTAGCGGGCGGGCGACGGCAGAGAGCGCCAGGAGGTGGCGTGCGTGCGGTGGCGATGCAAAGCACGCGAGGGGGCGGAGGTAGGTGAGGTGCAGGCGGCGGCGTCAGGGAGCACGCGAGGGAGGGGGGAGTTGACCCGAGGAAGAAGGAAAAAGGGGGCGCTACACCCATGCCTCCAACAGGCCGTCCGTGACATTGGCCAGTGCCTTGTCTACCACCCACCCCGCTGTAACATCCCAATTTTGGGGCTTGTGTTTCAAATGTAAGAAAATGAGTAGAAATTATAACTTTTTCTTACATCATGTATTTCCTGTGTGTACTAAACAATTATTGTACAAGAGCTATGGAAATACAAAGTCACAAGTCCTTGATCCAAATCTTGATCCTTTTAAAACAATCTTGTCAAACCTTTTGATCATCCTCTGGAAATATTTTTCTTAAGTTATTGGGATGGTATGTGACCCCTCTGAAAAATTTCACAATTTTTAGAAATTGTTTGAATATTTTTAGAGGGCAGTCAAACCTGTTTGACTTTCAGTCAAAACTTGAACCAGTACCTTGTAGAATTTTGGGAGAAAAATGTACTGCATTAAAACCTCTGAAGATTTTACACAAGGTTGATATCTAAGTTAGCAAGCTCCAGTAAAAATTTCATAATTTTTGGAGTTGTTTTGCTACCTCAAATAAATCCTCCAAAGTCTCTGTTCTAATTTAAAAGTCAAAACCTAAATCCACTATGCTTTGGGTTCGAGTCAGACTCGGGCTCGAGCCATGTGTCTCGGTCCAGTCAACTAACTGCACCGAGCCTCTTTAAGAAGCGCGCATTGAATTTCAACCGTTGGATCTTAATCGCGCGGCCCCTGTTCGTGTGAACATTCGGACCTTCCGGTTGCTTGTTCAAATTTCAACCGTTGGATCCCCATCCAACCGCCCAGATTCACCGAGACATTCGGACCTTCCGGTTGTTTTGTTTAAATCTAAGCCGTGCGTTTCTAATCGTAGGGCTCGTGTTCTCCTCTGCTGTTTAAACCTCCAACTGTCTCGCTCAATCTGAGCCGTTGGATTAAAATCCAACGCTCACTTTTCCCTCCGTTGGGTTTTAAACTCAGAGGCGTGGCGCGTTGTCAGCCGTCCGATTAAAATCATAGGGTTCTGGATCGCCCGAGCATTTCTCTGGTCTTCTTCTTCCCCGAGCCGTGCGTAAACAGTAGGGGAGGGATGGAGGTGTCAACTCTTGTTCCCTACAATCGTCCTAGCCGACATTTAGGGGTATGGGAGACACTCTCGGCCGTGCCATACCCTAATGCATCATCTACCACCTTTTCGCTGTCGGCCACTTCTTGTGCTTTGTGCATTGCCGCCCGAGAGACTCTTGATCCAAACCCTAAAGCTTCCAAGGCCTTATAAGCACCCTCAACACCTCCTGGTATTCCTTTAGACCACCCTCAAGCTCCATTGTTGACCCGAGAAGCTTCTTTGGTGTTCTTGGGGTTCCAGTGGTTCATCTTCAATCTTTCTTGTACCCTTTTGATATCCTCAACTTCCTTTACATTTCCCCTAACTTAATTTTGGGTTGTATTCTCAGGAATCGCTCAATTTTAAAGTTTGGAGATTTCGGCCAATTTCACCCCCTTTCTTCTCCAACTCCGGTAAGTGGTTCTTTTTGCAATTGCTTACTTGTGGAGCTTATGGGAACCATAATGAAGCTATTTTGGTCACCCATTGGTGTTCATTTTGCTCAGGTTGTCATCTTCCACTTCATCTTCCTCGGCTCCGGCGAGCTCCATCGTGTTCAAGCTTCTCCGGCCACTTCTGAAGCTCCTCTCGGTTAAGGTAGCTTCTATTTAGTCCCTAGAAGTGTTGGCACTCGCTTTTGTGGACTGCAGCGGAGCATTTTTGCATTTTCTTGTTTTGCCGAAAATGGCTCCACCTTAGTTTTCCGGCTCGCCGGCGTTCTAGACCTCCACCGCCGGCGAGGTCATCACCATTGGGTCCGCAACACTATTGCGAACCCATTTTGATATTTGGTTGGCGCCGCCGCGACCAGAGTCGCCGGCGACAAGCCGTAGAAAGCACTCGGTTTTGTCAGCTGAGAAGCTCCCATTTTCGTCAGATTATTAGGGCACAGTTAATGCCAATTATTGTCAATCATTAGAAGTATTAATTGTGTCTTAATTTGGCCTAAATGTTTCACTGACATGTGGGCCCAACCCCCTGTAATCATCACTAGCGTTAACCAATTGCTTTCGGACGTCATTAATGCTAATGATTATCATTAAATCCCTGTCTTAGCATTAATGTGTCCGAAATTGTCTTTTGAGTCACTGCCATGTGGGACCCGAGCTCTGTGCACATGTGTTAAAGCTCGCGTGTGTGACTCTCAGTCACTGACATGCGACCCCACGTGTCAGCGCTCCAGGTTGCACTTCGATTGTGGGCCACCGTCCATTTTGCGATCTGCGGCCCGGATCTGAGAAGCATTCGGACCATCCGGTTCCCCTCTTCATTCTGGACCGTCCATCCCTCGATCTGTGGCTGAGATCGTGTGTGCAATCGGACTCTCCGACTAGAGATGGGCTCAGAGCCGTTCATCTTTAGATCTGCGGTCGTGGTTGGCCGAGGCAACTGCACCGTCCGGTTGCATCCTTCCTCGTGAGCCGTTGGATCTCGATCCAACGGTGGGCTCCTTTAGAGGTCGCGCGCGTGCGCTGTTTCCGGCGCGCGTGGGCCGTAGGATGTTAGATCGAGGGCCCATAGTTGCCCACGTCGATTCTTTTCTGTTAAGTGTTGTTTATTTCAGTAAAGTAGTTATTTGTCAACTGAAAAATGGTATAAAAACTTTAGGAATTCATATCTAAATCAAAATAGATCTTTTTTAAATGAAACCAACTGTAATAAAATTGTATTTCACTAAAGTTTAATATAAAAATGCTTTTAGCCTTGCTTCTAGGGTAGAAAATTATGTAATCTTTAATAACTTGTTTTCTGTCATTTTTGTATATTCCAGAATTGAATTAAAACTTAGAAAATGCATATCTTTTTCTGTATATCTACCAGCATTGGAGATTCGCGATGTCCCCACTGTGTGTGACTTCGCGGATGTCTTTCCTAAAGACTTGCCCGGGATGCCTCTGTTCGAGATCTGGAGTTCGTGATAGAGTTCTTTGCCGTCATCCCCTATTTCAAAGAAGGCCGTGTCGCATGCCTCCTAATGAGTTGGAGGAGTGAAGAAGCAACTAGGTGAGCTGCAAGAGAAGGGTTTCATTAGTCCTAGCTCATCTCCTTGGGGTTGTCCGATTATCTTTGTGAAGAAGAAGGACAAGACCTTGCGCATGTGTGTTGATTACCGTCCGCTTAATGAAGTGACGGTAAGAACAAGTATCATTTGCCCGTATTGATGATCTTTTCGATCGCTTGGCCAGAGCTCGAGTCTTTTCAAGATTAACTTGAGATTGGGCTATCATCAAGTCGATCGGGGCGAGGATATTCCTAAGACGGCCTTTGCTACTCGTTATGGTCTTCTACGAGTACACCGTCATGTCTTTTGGTTTGACTAATGCTCTGCTTTATTCATGAACCCGATGAACTCGGTATTCATGGAGTATTTGGATAGGTTTGTGGTGGTATTCATCGATGATATCCTTATCTACTCCAAGAGTGAAGAAGAGCATGCTGAGCATCTTAAGCTTGTGTTGGGTAAGCTGCGTGAGCACCAGCTGTATGCCAAATTCAGCAAGTGTGAGTTCTGGTTGAAGGAAGTGGTATTCTTGGGCCATGTTCTTTCAGCAGGAGGCGTGGTCAGAGATCCTAGCAAGGTCGGTGATGTGCTATCTTGGGGTCACCCGATCGGTCACCGATGTGCGGAGTTTTCTTGGTTTGGCTGGCTACTATCGCCGCTTTATCGAGAATTTCTCCAAGATTGCGAAGCCTATGACCGAATTGCTCAAGAAGGACAAGAAGTTTGAGTGGTCCACTGCTTGTGATGTGAGTTTTCAGGAACTCAAGAAGCGGTTGACCTCAGCCCTAGTGCTTGTTCTCCCCGATATTCACAAAAGCTTTGATATCTATTGTGATGCTTCTCGTCAGGGTCTTGGTTGTGTTCTTATGCTGGAAGGCAAGGTTGTGGCCTATGCATCGCGGCAGTTGAGGCCTCATGAACTCAACTATCCTACTCACGACTTGGAGTTAGCTGCAGTGGTTCATGCACTCAAAATTTGGCGGCATTACTTGATTGGTAACCGTTGTGAGGTGTATTCTGACCACAAGAGCTTGAAGTACTTGTTCACCCAGCCAGATCTGAACCTCAGGCAAAGAAGATGGTTGGAATTGTGGTTGGAATTGATCAAAGACTATGACATGGGTATCCAGTATCATCCGGGCAAGGCCAATGTCGTTGCGGATGCACTTAGTCGGAAGGTGTATTGCAACATGTTAACGCTCCAAGAGCACCAGCCTGCCCTCATTGCAGAATTTCAGCGCCTCAACTTGGGTTTGATCGAGCACGGTTCTCTTGCCTCCTTGGTTGTGCAGCCGACCCTAGTGGATCAGATCAAGGCCGCACAGCAGGCAGATGTTGGTGTGAGTTAAATCAAGCAGAACATCAAGGATGGGATAGCCAAGTGCTTTTCAGAGGATGAGCATGGCGTTGTATGGTTTGGGCAGCGTCTTGTAGTTCCTAAGGTCATGGAGTTGCGGGATTTGATTCTCCGTGAAGCCCATGATTCTCCTTTGTCCATCCATCACGGGGCCACCAAGATGTATCAGGACCTTCGTCAGAGATTCTGGTGGACCCGTATGAAGCGCGAGATTGCCAAGTTCGTTGCCGAGTGCAACGTGTGCTGTCGTGTGAAGGCCGAGCATCAGCGTCCAGCAGGCCTTCTTCAGCCTTTGCCTGTACCGGAGTGAAAGTGGGATTCCGTTGGCATGGACTTCATCACCGGGTTGCCCCGTACTTCTTCTGGGAAGGATGCCTTGTGGGTCATCATTGATCGGTTGACAAAGGTGGCCCATTTTCTTCCAGTACGGGCAAAGATTGATGTGAGTCAGTTGGCAGACTTGTATATATCCCGCATTGTGAGTCCGCATGGTGTGCCATGAGCGATTGTGTCGATCGTGGTTCTCTTTTCACCTCTCGTTTACGCATAAATTGCAAGAGGCTATGGGCACCCGTCTTACTTTCAGTTCAGCTTACCACCCTCAGACTGATGGTCAGACGGAGCGAGTCAACCAAGTGTTGGAAGATATGCTCCGTGCTTGTGTTCTTTCCTATGGGAAGAAGTGGGAGAAGTGACTACCATTTGCTGAGTTCTCCTACAACAACAGCTATCAGGTCAGTCTTGGCATGGCACCATTTGAGGCCTTGTATGGGAGGAGATGCAGAACCCCATTGAACTGGTCAGAAACTGGTGAATGGCAGTTCATCGGCCCAGATTCGATCAATGAGGCCGAAAGTCAGGTTCAGTTGATCCGCGAGCATTTGCGCACGGCCCAGTCCAGGCAGAAGAGCTATGTAGATCGCCGTCGCCGTGAGTTGAGCTTTGAGCCCAATGACTTTGTGTATCTCAAAGTCTCACCTTTGAAGGGTCATCAGCGTTTCGGCATCAAGGGCAAGTTGGCTCCTCGCTATGTTGGGCCTTATCGCATCGTCGAGAGAGTTGGAGGTTAAGTGTTACTAGTTAAATATTCCGGGTCCTCACACCCGCCGCGCTGACGGCGACCTCCATCCTCACGTGCGTGGTGATGTGTTTGCGTTTGGCACTATTGAAAGAACTTGGAGGATCTTTGCGTGCGAGATGAGGAGTTCATTAGCAAATCGCGATTAGTCACTACTAATATATGTACCGATCTTGCTAGAGATGGAATAGATCAAAGGTGTGCGTACACAAGGGAGCTCCGGCGCTTTGACGGTCGGCGGAGGTGGTCGGCGACGCGTGAGGGTGTTGAAATCGGGAACGACTAGGTTGCGTGGAATTCGAAAGACCTACCAGGTTGAAATCTCGGCTCCTACTCGCGAGATCCCATGTTTGTGCCAACACCCGGCTTAGCGAGGAGCAGCGAGGCAAGCGAGAAATGGCAAGGAACCGAGCAGAGCAAGGCACGCAAGCGGTGATGGGAGGAAAAGCTCTGTAGGGGTGAGATAAGAAGGAATGCAGTGTGGCGGGAACCGAGCGAGAGCAAGGCACGCGGCGGTGATGGGGAGGAAAGAAGGAAAGCAGCGTGTGGACGTGTGAGCTTGCAACAGTGGGCTGATGCTGAAGTGCTACCTGTTAGCCAAACAGGACCATGCACGTTAGTGCATGTCCCGCACGCCGCCACCAACTCGTCCGGAGATTACGGCCAATCACAGGAGATATTTTCCATGTTTAGGAGATTAGCTTGCCATCTGTTGGGCAGCTGTATTTTGGCATGTACGTGATCCGGTTTCCAACCGATCACACCTCCCTGTACTCCATATAAGCCAATGGCTCCTAATCAATCGTTGTGTACGTTTTCTCCAACGTCTTCATCGTACCAGTTAGCATACGATCCTGATCTCCTTCCCTAGTGGAAGATCGAGGAGGCCGACTAGAGGGGGGGTGAATAGGCGTTTTAAAACTTCTATGCTCTAAAACCGATTTCTAATGCGGAAGTTAATACAAATACGGTTTTGCACAATTAAAACCTAAGTCAACTAGGTTCAACTAAGTTCACTAAGTGCACCAACAATACAAGTCAATAATAAATAGAGCAATTTTAGCAAAGACTTGAAAGCAATTAACCAATGATATAAACAATTAAGTACATAAGATAGCATTCACACAAGTAAGCAATTTAATTCTAGGAATATAAATTGCTATGTAGTAAAGCTAGAAAGCAAACCACAATTGACACGGCGATATTTTTCCCGTGGTGATCGAAGACTTGTCGGTCTCCCCTAATCCACATTGAGGTAAGTTCAACCTTTTGGATCGGCTCCAAAACGCGAGGCAACACCTCCGAGGTAAGTCCAAACCATTTGGACCGGTTCCAACCGAACCAACACCTCTAAGTGAGTTCAACCGCTTGAACCGACTCCAACTTGAACTTATCACCTCAATCCACTAGGGTTGCTCTTACTCCGCTCCGGAGATGGCGAGCACCAAGCCACTCACAAATCGCCCGGGTCTTCTCACAAGCTTCACTTGAGAAGATCACCGACGCACAACACCTCCACGCCGTCTAGGTGTCGGCAAACACCAAGAGTAACAAGTCTCCAACTTTCACTTGAACCAATCAAGTGTCAAAGCTCTCGTGGATACTAAATCCACCACCTAATGCAACACTTGCAATAGGATTTGCCTCTCAAACCTCACTAAGTGCAACACATGCACAAATGGGAGTAGAGGGCTTGCTCTTAGCTCAAAGGAACTCAATGGGATGCCAAAAATTGTCTCTCAACCGGCCAATGGGGTATTTATAGCCCCCACAACAAAAACTAGCCGTTTGGAGCTGAAATCAGCAAAAACTAGCCGTTACAGCCTTTTACGGTCGTACCGCACTCACAAGGGACGGTACTACGCGATTATCTGGCGGTACTACCGCAGCCGATTTTCAACACGACGACACTTTCGGTAAAAGGTCATAACTTTTGACTCCGATGTCGGAATTGAGTGATCTTGGACTCTATTGAAAGCTTATTCAGAGGGATACACAACCCACCTATTTGATTGATCTCAACCACAATTGATCAAATCAAAAAGCACAACTCAAAAGAGCCACTACCATGGTCTAAGTCCAAAGAAATAGCAACAAGCAATCTTAGACCATGCCAAGGGAATACACATGAATCTTAACCATTTGCAAAACACATTTGCAAACATAGATCATGCCACAAGGAGTAGGTACATGGACTTCAACCATTTGCAAAACATATTTGCAAAGTATAGTCACATGCTACAAGGATTATCCATGAGCCTCAACTGTTTGTAAAACACATTCGCAAATATAGGCAACATGTTAAGTTGAGCTAGAGCAAACACAATGAGCTATCAACACATGACTAACTCAAGCTACTAGACAAGACCCCTCTTAATAGTACGGCAACCTATACTAGCAATCCGGTCTTCCAACCAAACACCAAGACCAGTAAAAGACTAGGAACACATCCTTAGCCATAGCTAGTCATACATTTGTCTTGAGCATCTTTTTGAAGCTTGATGACGCACATCTTTACTTCAAGTCCGGGTCATCGTCTTGATATGCATCAACACCTGATGAGTCTTCTCTTGACTCGATGATCAACTCATGATCATCTCTTATTCGAGATCTTGATATGCATCAACACATGAAGCATCATCTTCTTGAACCTTGACTTGATGACAATCAACTCATGATGCCATCTAAAGTCTTTATCACCTTGGAACATAACCTATTCATCCAACTCATGGAAAATGTTAGTCCCACAATGTCATTAACATTAATTAACAAGATATACCTGCATAAATGCTTCTAAACAAGCCATTACTGACAGGTGCGGTATTACCGCCAACTAGCATCCGGTAATATTGCTCTCCGGTAGTACCGTTTCTCAGATGCGGTACTACCGATTTCCAGAGGCTCGAGAAATACATAAAAATACCTTCTCGGAATTTACATACCGCCAACATATTTGCGGTCATGCAGCTCTGTGGTAGTTCCGCCACATGAACTCGGTACTACCGCTCCACCTCGAGCAAACCAAGTCCAAAAAGCAATGCTACTGGAATTTTCATACCGCACAGAAATCGGTACATCCGCGGTGCGGTACTACCGCGCATACAACGCCGGTACTACCACATTTCCAGAAGCTTTTCGAAATGCAATGCATGACTCCTTTGTCTTGAGCCATGTTGATCTCTTATCACCTTTGCATTTCCTTTTCATGTCACCATTCAAACTCTGGGACTAAGCCTTGAAAACATCTTAGCACACACATTAGTCCCACAACACAATTGCAAATAATTGAATATAAATTGACATGAGTATATATGAACTACACAAGTTATATATACCAAGAGTATATACGAACTACAAGTTGTATATACTAAACATGAGTGTATACGAACTACACAAGTTGTATATACTCATATGAATATATTAACTACACAAGTTAAAATATATTCAAGGATATATGAGCATTAATGAACTACACAAGTCTCATATGCTCTCATATACTCATATGAATATATTAACTACACAAGTTAAATATATTCAAGGATATGTTTCAAAGTAAAGATCCTTAATTTATGTGGAAAGAGAATATGGATCAATACTAATGAAACCACAAAATATAGAATGAACTCCCCCTAAATGTGTGCATACACAAATGTATAATTGAAACATATGCACATATCCAAGTTAACCTTTTTGGTGGAGTTTAACCTATATTTTGGATCCGATGAATGCAATAATATATAATAAGAAGTAGAATACATACCTCTTGTATTTCCATCTTTATATCCAAACGAGACTAAGCAATAGATAATCAATAGAATTGTTAGTCTCACAAATAGATTGTCATTTATGAATACATACCTGTTTGGATTTTTGCTTTATATCCAAGCTGAGACTAAGCATGATATAACAATAAGAGTATTAGTCTCACAAGTGCATTTGTCATTAATCACTTAATCACTTGCATGCCTTCATGATTTTCACCTTTATATCCAAATAAGACTACACAATATGTATATCAATAAAAGTGTTAGTCTCCCAATTAGATTTATCATTAATCACCAAAACTCCATTACCACATAATGGCGGGTCTAGATCTTTCACCTAGCCTCCTCTTCTCCTCCAGCCATGATGGGTCCCGTCGACAACACCACCGCCAAGGCCGCCGCGACACCGGTTGAGCTCAAAGCAGCTCTTGCCAAGGCCGAACTCGACGCCAAGGTCGCGCTCTGGACGCAGGCCGTCGGCATCTCGAGCATCAAGCTCCTCGTCCCCATCACTCTTGATCTGCAGGCCGACAACTACGCCCAATGGCGCGGCCTATTCGAGGGCACCCTGGAAAAGTTCTCCCTCGACAACCACATTCGCGAGCCTTCCTCCCCTTCCCCCGATGCGCAGTGGCTTCGTGTCGACGCCCTCGTTCGTTCGTGGCTGTACGCCGCTGTCACCTCGAACCTCCTCGCCATGGTGATGGACACCTCGGCCACTGCCTATACCATTTGGTCGCCCTCGAGGGCCTCTACCGCGACAACGCCGACACGGGCGCCATCTACCTTGAGCAGAAGTTCCACAACCTCATGCAGGGGTTCATGTCGGTGGCGGACTACTGCCGCAAGCAGAAGTCTCTTGCCGATGAACTGACTGCCGTGGGCACGCAATCATGCCTGAGCTTTAGTGGCGCAGAGATGTAAACTAATCGCCGGAGTTTGGAGGCTCCCGCCATGGATGCTTATTTTACCCGTGACCTACAGCTTGGACGGTGACCCCACCATGTACATGCTCGGCCCGGGCCCACCGGAGACTAGGGATGGCAATGGCCCCCCATTCCCTATTCCCCGATGGGGAATTCACCCATTAGGGGCCGGGGTTGGGGCTATTTCTCTCCCTACGGGGATGCTAATACGCAAATACAATTCCCTATCGGGTGAAACGGGGCTGGGGCCATTTCCATGCTCCTCATCCTCGCTACCCGTATGGGCCCCCAATAACCCTATGATACGTGGGTTACTAACCCACTACCGCATTGTTTAAATTTTTAAGGATTTGCTTGCTTATTTGCTAGGAAGTTGGGACACCATCTTTAAGAATATTGTCGGAATCTTCATTTGGAACACTGATAAGCATTGTTTAAATCATTTGGAACACTCATTCTGTCGTCTCTATGTGTGTCTGTGTAGGAGAGGTTGGAGATCTAATTTTCGAGTCTGGGTCCCCCATAGGGCCCCTATATCCCGACGGGAACGGGGGAGAATAGCACCCCGGGATGGGGATAGGGACGGGGAACGGAGATTTTTCCTTCTCTTAGGGACGGGGATGTTCCACTACTCCCTACCAGGAAATGGCCCTGTTGCCATCGCTACCGGAGACTAGTGGACTTATCTTAGACTGTAATCAATCAATCAATCAATCTACAGTAGAGGGACCACTAGAGAGGCTGGAAGGAACGAACCGGGCTTTGTTGCATGAGAACTATTCGATCATGCCCAGGACCACAAAATGAATTTTTTAAAATGATATTTTTTAAAAGATAATTACAAAAATAAATAGTTGTCTCAAAAAATTACAAAAATGTGACATTTTGTGATCGTCGTATGTTGTTCTAGTACGATGAATTTCTGAAGAATTTTACGATGAAGATTGAGGTATTAATTATTCGTAAGTAGGAAGGTAAGTGATATTACGATGCGCCTGGAAATTCATACACTTGCTCATATTGAAACGGCGACAGGAAGACTTACCCTATAAAACCCTCTTGAAAATCTAAAATTCGGCACATGACTCACTTTTATTCAGAAAAAAGAGAAGGAGAGAAGAGTAGAGGGGAGGAGAGAAGCTAGCGAAGCGCTGCCCGTCCGATTTCCTACCTCTCGGGTAATGTTTTTAACTGAATGGATTACATAGTTTTAGATGTACAGTTATGTAGTGCATTACGTTTTATAGGGTCAGTCTTCCTATCGCTGTTTCAACATGTCAGACCCGGATTTCCTAATCCAGAATCCTCTGTGAAAACACTGTGCTATTCCCTGGATCAGTAGATAGCACTCACAGATACATTGTTGAACCATTTCATACATGACGTAAAACCATACCATTCATTAATTAACACAAAAGAGTTTACATAGACCGTGTCGGGCTGAGTTTTACAAAAGGGGCCGATCAGGCCCAAATGATTACATTACATAAAAGCAACGTCGACTACAGCGGAAGCAAAAAGGGATAGAACTCATCTCTCCACAGGCAAGCGACTGGGGCAACCTGTGTACGACTGATATTAACCAAGTACCTCAATAATATCGGTTGTACGCAAGTACCAACGAGTCTACTAGACTGGGACGAGACCTAACTACAGAACTAGACTACTCTTCATCGACTCCATGTCCGTTGACTTCTGGATCCTCGTAGTAGGCATAGTCTCCTTCGTCGGCTTCATCTGAAGGATTTTGGGGAGAGCGAGAATGAGCACAACTTCTGTGCTCGCGAGCCAACACACAATGCAATAATATACATGCGAGGCTTACAAGGATGGCTCGGTTCTTTTATTTGCGGAAGCAATGTTTTCAATTATCGTAATTACAAATTCCTATTACTTAGCATTTTAACAAAATGCATTTTATTAAAGAGAGTAATTGAGCAATATTTATTAACAGCAGAGGTTCCCTCCACCTTATGCTTAATTTGATTGGGGTTAACCCCGTATAATAACATCACTGAGTCTGAAAACTCAGGAAAAATCCAACTCAGAGCTAGGTGAGCCCGCCATAATTTTTCATACCCCCCACAAATATTTTTGAAATATAACTAACTCAAGTTAAGTTCCCATGTCCGTCTTTGACCGTAGGCACGACTGTTCAAACAATTTATAAATCTGCAGAGATTGTACACTTTACCCACAAGAAACGATTAACCCGTTGCCCTACATGATTCCTTGGTCATGTAGTCGAGAGGTCGTCACAACAACTTTTCTAATTATCTCGTCCATTCCGTCATTTCACCCATATGGGGTTGCGCCCATACGTTGCACGGAATGTCCACCTCAGCGACTGGCGTAGCATGGCTACACCTCAACGACTCGCGAACTTCACCCTTGACTCGGAGTCCCATCAACCCCGACATACCCAGAGCTTGTGCCCCTTTATCCCCCCAGTGAGATGACTTTCAGGATTTGATAAATTTACTAAGCCAAGTCGCAGTTTGTTGCAGACTTGTGGTTGTACTTGTTATACACAGGAGGTCGTGACAAGATTAAGTCCTTAGGGTTATCTGGGCGGTTCATTCCACATTCCATCCACAAAATGACATTCCGTGGGCTACATTAGCACCCATTGTCATCCCATCCATCTCTCCATCCACCCATATAGGGTAATAGCAATTTAGGGTTTTTGAGAAGTAAAATACAACAATTCAACCATCTCAGTCATTTACCCGCAATGACTGCCCAAATCATTTTATGTTTGAAAAGATGATGATTAGGACATTTTAATGTCCCGGTACTTAAGCAAGTCTAGCATGTCGCTTAAGTACAACCTATAACTAGTATTACCATATAGTTAATAAGGTGACAATGGAATTAAGGGATTCAAGTTGTCAAGGATGGCATAATAATTAGTTAATCATCAAATGGGTATTGACTATCTTAAGCTTTAACATATGTTTGATTAAGGAATTAAAGCATGCAATTTGCTATTTTAAAAGAATATAATTTGCATAAAATGTAAGCTCAATATGATCAAAGTATTGACTCGCCTTGAGTGTAGGGAAGAGAGTCCGGGTAGCCTTGTTCTTGATCAACGTGGAGGTCTCCGGTGTCTCCGAACTCTACGCGGGCGAAGTACCGGAAAAAGACACAATAGGCAAAAGAGCCAATAAATACACAAGAATACCCAAATGAACTCAAAGTTGAACAAGACCTACGTGATTAGCAAGATCTTGAATTAACAAATTTTTAGAAATTTATTTTATAATTTTTGGAGTTAAATTGGGGGGAATACTAATTTTTGAAGTCTCACTTCTGAATTAAAAAATAAAAAGGAAAAAGAAATTCAACAAAAGAAAATCGCCGGCGACCACGGTGGCCTTTCACCCACTCGTGGCTTGGGCAGCGGCGGCACGAGGGACAAAGGGACCAAGGTTCATGGGGCTCCGGTGGGAGTGAAGCCGGGGAAGCCGGGATGCGACAGGTGACGGGCGATGAGCGACAAGCACTAGCGAGTGGGAGCAGGTGGGGAGAAGATGGTGCACCAGAGGCGGTCGCGGGTGGGGGCATGGCGCTGGAGCGGCACGAGCGGCGAGGACGGAGTACTGGCATGTGGGTCCCAACGAGGACGAGGAGACGGGGGAGGCGACGGCGCCACTCGGGTTGTCGGCCGGCGTCAACGCCGGTCGGGGGGAGGGGGAGAGAAGAGGGGGTGTGACAAACCTACCTACCTTAAATGGAATCTCGACCCCGAGATTCAGGCTGCTCTGGGAACAGGCACGGGAAGTCCAACTTCAGCTGATCTTCGCGCTCCCAGGTAGCTTCTTTTGCTGAGGGATGGCTCCACTAGACCTTGCAAAAGCGGATGACTTGACGTCTGGTTTGCTTCTCCACGACGTCAAGAATCTTGATTGGATGCTCCGAGTAAGTTATATCTTTTTTTTCCAGTGCGGTGGCTTCGACTAGAATCTGTTCTTTAGGTGCTTCGAGACATTTCTTCTACTACGGCCTAAAGTAAAGATGTCGTGCACCTTTTGACAGCCGCAGTGGTAGATTCAACTTGGTAAACTGATGCCAACTGCTGGTTTTATAACCATGTACTGGAGTGCCAACTAGAAAGTTATCAATTTATCTTCCAAATCGCTGGATCCAAATCTCACTATTATTGAAATCCACCATTCCAGCATAGCATAACGTCACCCAATTAAAAGAAGTTCAGTTATTTGATAAGTCTCATATTCAAATCTTTCTTAGGCCTAAATGTAAATAATCCAATAGATTGCATGATTTCTTTACTCCATAAATCCACAAAATTCTAGTAGCAATAATCGCATCTTTCAATCCAATAAACTCCAAGATCTTGCTAGATTCCATTCTATCTTGTCTTGGAACGAAATTCTTCAAAGATTATTATCGCGCAATTGCTTTCTCCAAAATTCTTGACTAAACCCACGACATCATTCACTTAATTCCTCAAGCATAATTATCAATTGTGGCCCTCCAGAATTTCCTTGTACAAATCCAATATCTTTATTAAAGAGCCTTCCAAAAGACTGCTTGTAACTCAAAATTTCAATTTAATCTGCCAATTTATTTTATCACTATCTATCCAACAAATATTTAGTCCAATCCAAATACCAGTAAGATCCATTAATATAAGAATCGTACTTCAATATCCAATAATCCAAAAATCAATAATCCTGTATTTCGAATATCCAACACTTAACAACGATTCATTATTTAACAATAGCCTCTATCTATCATCCAATCTTTATTAATCTAAAATCTACAATTATAGATCATCTGAACACTTTTATTTAGTTTCTCCATGATCCAACCAAAATTATTTCTATACTCCAACAAAGATTTATTTCTGTAATCCAACCACAATTCCTTTTTAATACCCAACCTCTCTATTCAGTCTTATCCAATTGAATCCAATGTTACCAACATACCCAATGGATTCCATACTTCTTGATTCAATTCATTCTACCAAAATCAACATCGTGAGTTGGTAACCCTATAATCCATCATGATTCAACTAACTCCTTCAAAATTAATATCATGATTCATTTTGAAAATCCAATCTTCTTCACATTCTACTCTGTACCTTCAATGTAAACAAATCTCAATTCTAAGTTTCCAACCAACATCATAATCAACTCAAGATTCGATGAAGATCCAATTTTTCCTAATAATCAAATCGGTGCTTCAGATTCCTATATCCTTCGTGATTAATCAAAATTCTTCCTCCATGATTATTTTCTTTCTCCATAATCTATACCATTCGTCAATCTGCTATTCCTTAAAAACCATTCATAAACAAGGCTTATCCATCATCATGCTCTAGTATTCACAAGAACAACTTATGACATCGGCGAATCTTAAAATCTTCAATTCCCAAAATCAGTTCTATCCCTGATTTTTTTTAACTATCTAGCTTGACATCCAGATACACTAGTTATTCCCAACAAGAATAGCTTTCTTGCGACTTACCTCTTTGAACAAACTTCAACAAGTCTTCACCGGTTCCAGAGATGAGAGGAAGAAAGCACGATAGACGAGAGGGAAAAGCATACTAGACGAGAGAGAACAAGGAAGGAAGACAGAGTACGTACCTCGTATTACTCCTGATGCTGCTTGGGCTTCTGCAGCGATGACATGGTTGACACGGCCTTGCCTTTGGCTTCGCGCAGAAGTGGCTTTGGATGTTTGCGAGGTTTGATAACTTGTGCCTACAGCTGAAGTCTGGCCTCGAGCTGGTGTGGCTCCCAAGTTGTACTTTGCAGTAGTGTTTTGGCGTTGAGGGCACCGTTTGGCAAAGTGCCCCTTTTCTCCACACTTGAAGCAACGGAGATGTGCTATTGGGTTGCGTACTACAAATGGATCCGTGGGGTGGTGAGTGCGGAGAATATTCCTATTTCTTCTCATTTCTACTGAGGTATTCTGACACTTCGGTGCAATCTGACTGTTCTTCTTTAAAATCTGACATTGGCTATCCTGGCCAACTCCACTCGTGATGATTCTCACAGCAGCTTGGAAACTTGTCCGCTGCAACTCGGCGGCTTTGGTCGACCTTGAGCGTAGGGAAGCGATCTTTGGGCGATGGTCTTGTTCTTCGCAGAGGAAGCATGTAACTTTAAGCATCGGGCATTCTCCTGATTGATGGTCCTCATCGCAGTTGGGGCAGTTTATATGGCATTGGCCTACCGGGTGTCCTTTTTCCCCACAACGTGTGCATGCTACTTGGTTCATTGGACAATCTTTGGGTTGATGGTGTTCCTTACAGCAGGGACAGTAGGGTATTGAGCACGTGTAGCAATAGTGTTTGTATTGCCCACATGTGAAGCATGCTCCTCTTGTATCTTGTCGTATTGGAGGACATAATTGGGCAGTATGTCCTATCTTGCCACATTCAAAGCACATATCTCTTGGCAGAGCTTCTAGGTCTGGTAGTAGAACTTCAACAGGTACGGCTTGCTTCTTGCTGGGGCTCTTGACGAGTTCTTCGTTGCCAGGGCTGAGGTTGGTGGCGATGTCGTTCTTTGTTGGTGTGAGAACCCCGGAATATTGGAAATGTGCTTAATTAAAATTATACTGTAGCACAATTCTTAATCAAGGAACAGTACTGTCCCTTTATTAAAGATCATGCTAGAAGTATAAATTTAACAAGTAACAAATCCAATATTCAGGATTCCCGGATATATGTCTCACAATGGTTCCCAGGATCAGTGAACATTGCACATATATCCTTAAACAACATTGCATCATTCACATACAAGTCATACATTTACATAATTAAACACAAGTTTTCAATTTTCAGCTTAGTACTACAATATCAAGTGACACCGGGTCACTAACAAAATCTGACAGCGGAAGCAAAAGAGTAAACGACTAAAACCACCAATGGCCCCATCACCCACAGGCTATTGCGTGGAGGAAAGAAATAGCTTCACTCGTTAGCGTCACCCTGATCGACGCTAACGGGCACCTCATACAGATAACCATCCTCACCTGCAACAAGAGGTTATAACACCTTGAGTACGGAAGGTACTCAGCAAGACTTACACAAACTAATAAAAAAATTGTTTGATAGGACCTATTCAAAGGATTAGAATTTGTACATGCATAAGGTTACAACAGGAAGGCATAATGGTTCAATTTTGCATAAAGTAATACATCTTAACCTACAATTGCTAAGTTTTGATAAAGCAATTTAATAAATCGAATTGGACTAAAACAGTAAGTAAATAAAAGTAAATATAAACAGTACATTGCATGAATTCCCTCATGCTGAACCAGAACCCAAAATAAAAGTTTAAATCAAAATTCTATACAGGTGACATCAACTCAAGTTATCGTGCATGACCGTGGACACGGCTATTCGAATAGTTTTGATACCTTGCAGGGGTGTACATCTTTACCCACACGACTTAGTTAGCCCGTAAGCCTCCGGAATAATAGCACACAACCTTTGGTATGCCGGCCGGGTAAACTAAGATTTTGTATTTTTCAACAAGTTGACACTATTGAGTTGGATAACCCATGTGTGAACTGATCTCGCTCAAACAATAACTGATAGCATCTGCTTAACCGGGGCACACATGTTGCGTCGGGAATGCCGACCCAATCAAAAGAAATACAGGTTGTGTTCGCTACACATACTAGATTGCAATCGGCACCTTTAAGGTACGTACATGCGATAGAACACATATACGCCTCACCCTCCTAAGAACATCGACATCGATATAAAACTCACATGGCATAAGACACAGCCCGAAGACCTAAGCATCTATGCCATATAAGATCAATACACATGTCCTTACTCCCCTGTTTCCAACTCAATAGCATTAACCTCTTACTTAACCAAACAGCGCCCATACACCCAGGGCCGTTCCTGAGTTTTTTTGGGCCTAGGTCGAGTACTAATACGAAGGCCTAATTCACTCTCTCAAAATATCTATATATATTTCTATATACATATATATAGTCTTATAAATACACATCAATTAAGAAGATAATATTCAATGCACTAAAATAACTTATATAGAATATCTCAAAGTTCATAAAGTGGACAAATGTAATAATAAATTACTTACTTGGCGCTTGACATTATTTTAAACAATTTCTTCTAACATTTCGAGATGCAAAGTCATTGATTATACTATTGATATCGATCTCATCCAATAACTTCTTCTCGATGCTTGTGATATCGTGACCAATAGAGATATCAACTCATTCGAATTTTATGACTAAGATAATGATAATGAATTTCTTTGTTCGAATACGTGCGAGGTGGTCTTGCATTACAAAGTCAAATTCGCTATCATCTCAAAGACAAGCTAAGAAATTGCCATTATTATCATTGTAAAGTCGCTCATTGCTTCCTCTAAAAGCCAAGTTGCGTTTGCAAGAAATTTCACAATTGAAACTATTCTTAATAAAACTTGCCTCAAACGTTCTTTCTCCTTTGTGATTTGTCACGCAATTCTTTGTCAATTGTTTGCTTTTTCCGCATTCTAGCTCTCAATTCATTCCAACTGCTCATATTACTAATATGCTCAAGACTATTTTCGTGATCTTTAAGCTTCTCACTAATATGCCTCCAATTTCTAAACCCATCATTTGCTAAGGTACTCGGACTCTTGCTAGTGCTAGACTTGAAGATCTTACACAGTGAAACAAAATACTTTGTCAACATGCTTGAATAAACTAACCATTTTCTATCATGTAATTCTCCATTGCTTAGTTTTCTAGAATAATGGGCATATGAAAAATGTCTTGAGGCAGCATCTAGAGGGAATTCGATGTTTTCTTCTCTTATAGGCCCTTTCTCGACTAATATGTCTCGTGCTTTATTATCAAGATTATCCCAATTTCTTGGATCATAAATATCTGAAGTGTAAACTGGTTGCTCATCAATACTAGCAGACTATTCACCAGCCACCAGCGTGATTACGTGAAAGGCTAAAAGCCTTCTCTAGTTCTTTACGTTGCTGCACTTGATGTCTTAATTGGACCATACTCCATAGGAGCCCACATACATTACTAAGTATACTAGTACTAGTACTAATGTACTATATGGGGTGGGGCCTATGTAAATTTGAGGCCTAGGGCGATGGCACACGCTGCCCACCCCCAGGGCCGGCCCTGCATACACCGCGTGTGAAAGTACGTTGGGGCTTGAATTGAATAATCATAGTTCAGTCCTTAATTGGCCTAGACAAGTCCACCACAATTCCCAATCTCGTGCATGAAGGCACCACCACTAGCATCCTCTTGTCCAGATCAACTGAAGTTTAAAATTCAGTTCTGATTTAAAGAAACTGGACAAAGAATTAAAATAACTAAAATTTATTTGTTGCTCCCATGTTTGACAAGATAGTCTTGCCAAACACTAATGTTCTATGGACTGCATGGCTAAGCAAATTTCTAAAATTAATTGTCGTAGTATACATCACTACTCTAAGTTTGAGTGTATGGTTAAATTTAAGGTAAGCCACCAGGTTAGGTCATAACTATCTACTAACAGATCATCAATAATTTTTAAGGAAATGGCATGCAACAACATCACTGTGATTTGTAAATCTACAGTTCAAAAATTGGGATCAACATGGTGCAAAGAGGATGCTTGCCTTGATAGTAATATACTTCTTGTGCAGGCTCTGGTTGCTCAGAAATAGAATCAATTACTTTAGAAGAACTAGATTCTAAAAAGAAACCATAATATCTAATGAATACAAAAACTGACAGCAAGTAAAAAAATGAAGAGAAAATGAATGATCAAGATGGTAATGCATAATTAACAATATGCTTATGTTATATCTACCCCAATAAAGATAATAACCCATATTATCACCTACTGCCTTTAATTGACAGAAATTAGAGTTTAAGTTAAAGTTACAGTTTTCAGTTTTTGAAAAGAATTGAAAACAGGGCAGATTGTAGATTTTGGTTTAAGTGAAAGTATACTAAGTAAAATATTCTAAATTGAAGCTTAATCTGATCTTTAGAGTAGATAATACCCCAGGCTAACCCTAATCGATCAGATTACAGAAACTAAAAAAAAATACAGAAGTTGTCGGTTTGGCCGACAACAGATGACAGAGGCAGATCTTTGCTACAAAGTTAAGTTGAAGACAACAATAACCAAAAGAATAACTACTTATGCTACTAGGTTTTAGCCAAGAACTAGCTAAGCTGAACAGATAACATGGGAAACCCTAGAACTGGAAAACGATATGAAAGACCGAAAAGTTATAAAAGAAACTTTTTAGTTATAGCAAGATTAGAGCTGCTTATGCACAAGTGAAAAGTCCTAGTGAACGACTAAGGTCCTTAGTGTACTTAAGATGACAAGAAACAAGGTCTAGGCTTACCAGCTGGAGCTGGAGAAGATGAAGTTGGGTTTTCGGCCGAAAACAGGGAAATTGCAAAGTTCCCTTCTCTGGTCTGACCAAAACGAAAACAAGAGAATATTTAAGCTCTAAAGACCACAATACATGTTCTTTTCAGGAAAGAGTGGAGCCTAACTCACCGGAGCAAGATTTTACTGAAGGGACGCTCCAATAGACTTAAGTCGACAGAGAGCAAAACTTCGTTCAACCTACAAAAGATGCCCAAAACTCGTATTACTGAGTGAATTAGGCATGATTATAGATGAACAAGGAGTGCAAGCAAGAAAGCTTCACTGAGAACGAAGAAAGGAGGTGAAAAGAGCTCACTCGGTCAACAATGGCAGTGAGCCAAAGACTAGGGTTTATATAGTGTTTGAACCAATGGAACAGACGGGAACTCTCTAGAGCTGATGAGGTGTCCACTTCAGTGCCAGATGTCAAGGTATTACTTGCCAAAATCGCGGCGCGACACTCCTCTCCGGCAACAAAGATCGACGGCGATGTACAGGCGCGAGGAAGAAGAGAAGGATCTCACTGACATGCGGGTCCCGCTGTCAGTAGCAGCCTCCCACGCCCTCGCAGTATCAAAAGAACAACAGCCGTCCGATTAAAATGATCGGCGACGATAAGATGGACAAAATGCATTCAACCGGTATCGATCAACATGGGCCGTGCGATATTAATCCGACGGCCACAGCTGAAGGATCTAGACCCACCATTATGTGTTAATGGAGTATTTTGGTGATTAATGACAAATGCACTTGTGAGACTAACATTCTTATTGTTATATCATGTTTAGTCTTAGCTTGGATATAAAAGCAAAAATCTAAACATGTATGTATTCATTAATGACAAATCTATTTGTGAGACTAACAATGTCTCAGTTTGGATATAGAGATGAAAAATACAAGAGGTATGCATTCTACTTCTTCTTACTATATCTTGTTGCATTCCTCGGATCCAAAATATAGGTTAAACTCCACCAAAAAGGTTAACTTAGATATGTGCATATGTTTCCATTACACATTTGTGTATGCACACATTTAGGGGGAGTTCATTCTATATTTTTTTGGTTTCATTACTATTGATCCATATTCTCTTTCCACATATATTAAGGATCTTTACTTTGAAACATATCCTTGAATATATTTAACTTGTGTAGTTAATATATTCATATGAGTATATGAGAGCATATGAGACTTGTGTAGTTCATAGATGCTCATATATCCTTGAATATATTTAACTTGTACAGTTAATATATTCATATGAGTATATACAACTTGTGTAGTTCGTATACATTCATATTTAGTATATACAACTTGTAGTTCGTATATACTCATGGTATATATAACTTGTGTAGTTCATATATACTTATATGTGAGTATATATATAACTTGTGTAGTTTATATATACTCATGTTTATCTATATTCAATTATTTGAGATTGTGTTGTGGGACTAACATGTGTGCTAAGATGTTTAAAGACTTAGTCCCAGTTCATGGATGGCGACATGGTAAGGGAAATGCATGACAATAGAGGGATCATGACTAATAGCTTGATAGCATGTTCTTGTGCCTTATGGATCAAGTTAGGATCATGCATGCATTTGATTTTGAAATTATATTTAAATTTGAAAGCTTTAAGTGCATTGATCGTAAATCGGTCGCATCGAGTTACATCATGCGGTACTACCGCATGCGATCGTTCGATTTCTAGTTGGCGGTTGAAGAAGACCAGAACCGATGCATTTTGGCTCAGAACGCTCTCTGATAATCGGTCGTACCGCTTTTGAGAAATGGTCGTACCGATATGCGGTTGTACCGATATTTGTATGACGGTACGTATTTTCCAGAGAGCATGTCGTTTCGGTATTTTGGAAACCCTGCAATATGTAGTACCGCTCCTTCGTGCGGTACGATCGGACCAAGCGGTAGTACCGCAACTTTGTTGGCGGTTGTACCGGTCCAGGTTTTTCAACAGCTTATTTAGAAGTATTTTGCAGGTATATCTTGGTAATTAATGTTAATCATTATGGGACTAACATTTTTCATGAGTTGGATGAATAGGTTTTGTTCCAGGGTAATGAAGACTTCGGATGGCATCTTGAGTTGATCGTCATCAAGTAAAGGTTCAAGAAGAGGATGCATCATGTGTTGATGCATATCAAGATCTCGAAGAAGAGATGATCATGAGTTGATCATCAAGTCAAGAGAAGACTCATCATGTGTTGATTGAGGTCAAGTAAAGAATGCATCATAGGTTGATGCATGTCAAGATGATGACCTGGACTTGAAGTGAAGATGTGCGTCATCAACCTTCAAGAAGATGCTCAAGGCAAAGGTATGACTAGCTAGGGCTAAGGATGTGTTTTTAGTCTTTTACCGGTCTTGGTGTTTGGTTGGAAGACCGGATTGCTAGTATAGGTTGCCGTACTATTAAGAGGGGTCTTGTCTAGTAGCTTGAGTCTCATCATGTGTTGATAGCTCAACCTCACTTGCTCTAGCTCACTCTAACATGTTGCCTATATTTGCGAATGTGTTTTGCAAATAGTTGAGGCTCATGGATAATCCTTGCAGCATGTGACTATACTTTGCAAAAATGCACCTACTCCTTGTGGCATGATCTAAGTTTGTAAATGTGTTTTGTAAATTGTTGAGATTCATGTATTTTCCCTTGGCATGGTCTAAGATTGCTTGTTGCTAACTCTTTGGACTTAGACCATGGTAGTGGCTCTTTGAAGTTGTGCTTTTTGATTTGATAAAATGTGTTTGAGATCAAATCAAATAGGTGGGTTGAGTATCCCACTGAATAAGCTTTCAATAGAGTCCAAGATCACTCAATTCCGACATCGGAGTCAAAAGTTATGACCTTTTACCGAGTGTCGTCTGTGCTGATTTTGAGCTGCGGTACGACCACCATGTAAAGAGCGGTACAACCACCCAGAATGGTTGTACCGGCCCTTGTGAGGGCGGTACGACCGCAAATGGCTGTAACGGCTAGTTTTTGGCTGTTTCGTCTCCCAACGGCTAGTTTTGGGTGTAGGGGCTATAAATACCCCCTTGGCCGGTTGAGAGGCAACCTTTGGCATCTCATTTCACCCTCTTGAGCTAGTGTGAGCTTCTCCTCTCAATTGTGCATGTGTTGCACCTTGTGAGCAAGGAGAGAGGTCTCTAGTTGCATGTGTTGCATCTAGAAGTGGATTTCGTATCCACTTGAGCTTGTGCATTCGTTGCACGTGGTGAGAGTCAAGCAAGGGGCTTGACTTATTACTCTTGGTGTTTGCCGACACCTAGACGGCGTGGAGACGTTGTGGTCCGATGATCTTCTCAAGTGAAGCTTGTGAGAAGGCCCGGTGTTTGTGAGTGGCTTGGTGCTCGTCATCTCCGGAGTGGAGTAAGAGCAACTCTAGTGGAGCGAGGTGTTGATACCTCGGAGGAAGGCTTAATTCGTGGAGCCGGCCCAATTAGTTTGGGTTTCCCTCAACGTGGACTAGGGGAGACCGGCAAGTCTCTGAACACCACGGTAAAACATAACCGTGTCTTTTGTGGTTTGCATTCTATTGCTTTACATTGTGCAATTTATATTTCTTGTGTTAAATTGTTTATTCATTGTGTATGATTGCAATAGTATCATTTACATTGCTTAAATTGAATTGCTTACAAGTCCTTGCCTGATTGATTATTATCAATAGACTTGTATTGTTGGTGCACTTAGTTGAACCTAGTTGATTTAGGCTTTAATTGTGCAATACCGTATTTGTATTAGCTTCCGTATTAGAAATCGGTTTTATCGCATAAATTTTTTAAAAACGCCTATTCACCCCCCTCTAGTCGGCCTCCTCGATCTTACAACAGCGAGATCCAACATATGTTTAAGTGAAAAGAAGAGGCACCGTAGGATTTAAATCCAACGGTCACAAGGACTTTGGCACTATGCGCACGTGAATCGAAGAGATACCGCACATCTTAAATCCAACAGTCAGCCTTAACTGTGCGCCGTTGAGTTCAAATCCAAAAAGAAAGGCGCGGTTGGATCCAAGATCAACGGTGGACATCAAAGGGGGATTCGGGGGTTCTAAATGGCCCTTCAATCGTGATCCATCAGATCAAGATCCCACGGTGGAGATTTAATGGGCCTTTGGGGAACCCGAATGTCACCACTCCTCTTGATCGTCCGATCTAGATCCTACGGCCAGGATGGAACGGCTCTACGGGATTACCCGAATGTCCCAACTAATCTGGCCCGCTTAAAGAGGATCCAACAGCTCGCGTGTAATTTAGCGTTTACCTTTTAGGGGGGGTTATTCCAAAAATGGTGCACCGCCCGATATAAATCTAACGGCCATGATTGGGGCGCATTAGTATTTTGAACTAAAATCGGAGGCTGTTGGATGAAGATCCGACGGTGGAAATTGATTTGCATCCGTGGAGAGTCCACGTAGCTTAGGGAATCTCGGCCGTTCACTTGGAGATCAACGGCTCACAAACGGAGATACGATTAGGACCTTGAATCAAGACCAGATGCGGTGGGATCAAGATCCAACGGCGGAAATTGCGTCGCGTACGTGGATAGCCCACGCGGCTTCGCAAATCTCGCCCATTCGCTTGGAGATCGACGGCTCACATCACGTGTAGGGTTGGGCTCACGCCCGAACGTGACCGAGCCGGACCATTTGCACCGGATTGGACTCAACCTTATTGGGTTCAAGTCGCTACAGTGCCAGGGTTTGGGTTTAGACCAGAAGAGTTGACCAACCCTAATTCGAATGTTTAAAAGTTTGACCGGGCTTTAGAAATAGTAAATAAATTTGTAAAATCATAAAATTTTGCAAGGAGGCTACTGGGATAATACATTTCCCAAATAAATTTCGAGAACCATTGTTTCACTTTTAAAATTCATAAATAATTACCTTAACCCAAATAGGTTTATTTAAAGACAAATATTTTTCTCGAAGGCAAAATAATTTCTAAAAAATCAACAAAAATTATTTTTTGACAAGATAATTTATCTAGGCTTTGATAAAAGTACTTCCTAGTCATAATACAAGCCCTAACTTGTATTTCCTTTGAAACTTCAAATAGGTTTTGGATGTTGGGCTAGAAAAAGGAAAGTTTTAATTTGTAACATAAGGTCCAATTTCTAAAAATGAACAGTGATGCTATGAACAGTATCTCATTACTGTTATGAACAGTACATCATTACTGTTCATAAGGCATTTTTTTTTACTGTTCCTAAAATTGGGGCTATTACAGTTGGTCCTTCAAGACTTCGTTGGGGACAGATGTTCATATGGTGTCCTAGGTTACCGCAATGGAAACATTTGATCCTCTGGCCTTGTTTCCTTTGGGGGCATTTGTCGGCGAAGTGTCCCGTATTCCCACAACAGAAGCAAGTGATAACCTCCAGGGGTTCTTCGGGCGTAGCGGCATCGTTGTCTTTAGGGTGACAACTTCTTTCGGGTAATTCCTTAAGTTGATGGGCGGCAAGGTCCGCTTTGTCGTCTTTTGTATATCGCGCAAGACGAAGCTTCTTCTGGGGGGGCATCTTTTAGCGAAGTGCCCTTTTTCTCCACAGCTGAAGCAGTGAAGGTGGGCTACCGGGTTGAAGGCTGCGGATTGTTTGGCAGAGCAAGGAGTGCGAAAAACATTCCCACTGGAGTGCAGAGTTGGAGTTGGGGCTCTTGGTGGTGAGTCTTGATTGATTGAATGACGAGTCACAAGAACTGGCGATCACGAGGGTAGTCGTCTTGTGGCTTTTGAACTATCATCTTTCTTTTGCAACTAGCACCACTTCCTTGGGCTGCGGCTCTCTTTGGTGCCATCTAAAGCGAACAGAAGAGGGGGGGTTTAGGAACTAGAGGGGATATATGAGGGTTTACTAGCCCTCTAGAGCACACACAGAAGAGAACAAAACCAACAAAAGAACAACACAATTTGCAATACAAAGCCTAGGGTGGCTGCATTATAATAAGGGGTTAGGTGTTACATGACTCCTGAAGCACAGCATATAGGCTAGCCTAAGCCATGACACAAGATACAAACACAACATCTACCGACTAGGGTAAAAGAAGAAAAAAGGTGCTTGTAGACCAAAAGACTGCCTAACAAGCACTGCTAGTTAACCTAACGATCGACTACTCCCACGGGTGACCACTCTGAGCGATGCAGCTTGTCCGGGAGCGGAATAGGAACGTTGCGATCGGGTTGGGCGACCGGGAACAAGAGTGAGAACGAGAAAGGCTACGTCCTCAACTGGAGTCTTCGATGTTGATGACGAGTAGCGGACTGGGATGTCGCATGCTCTTACGTGCAGCGATCCTGGGGCGGGGTCCAAGATGTCTGAGCGGTCGATCCGGCGTCGGGTTGCGAGAGATAAAGGTTGATGTAGGGGGTGCTGGAGCGTGCATCGCGTCGGCTACTGCCACGGCGATGCTCTTCTCCTGATGTCGAAGATCTTTGGGTAGCATTCTTCCTCCTGGATAGACGGGAGGGAACAGAAAGGCGATATCAACAAAAGATCTTCATGCATCTGGCACAAGTGAGTCGAGGCGAAGCGCGCTATGTTCTGAACGGCATCAGAACAGTGGCTCCTAGGATGCTCAGTCCGAAAGGTGTGAGCGATGAACTCAACCTCTATAGAACGAGACTCTCGATCCAGAACCTAGGTCTTCCAGCCTCTGAAGATGGTGCGGTGATGAACCAAGGTACTGTTTGAGTTTGGTGGGGATACCGACAAACTTGTCGTCGTTCTCGCCGTGAAAGAATAAATCCCACGGGCCATCGGACGACGATACAGTTATCTAGAATTTTTAAAACAAAAGAGAGAGTCAGCAACAGAGTAGACTCACAAAAGGAGCAAGGTAAAGAACTAAGAGGGATGAGAATGAGCAGTAATTACGCTATATTTTACTCAAAACTTTTCTTAGTTTTTGAAAATAAGACTCAAGTCTTTAGGCTCGACCAGTCTAACTAAGCCTCCTATAGTCGTATGCTCTGATACCAGCTCTGTCGGACCCGGATTTTCTAATCCAGAATCCTCTGTGAAAACACTGTGCTATTCTCTGGATCAGTAGATAGCACTTACAGATACATTTTTGAACCATTTCATACATGACGTAAAACCATACAATTCATTAATTAACACAAAAGAGTTTACATAGACCGCGTCAGGCCGAGTTTTACAAAAGGGGCCGATCAGGCCAAAATGATTACATTACATAAAAGCAACGTCGACTACAGCGGAAGCAAAAAGGGGTAGAACTCATCTCTCCACAGTAAGCGATCGGGCAACAGGTAATGATCGATATTAACCAAGGACTGGATAATATCGGTTGTGCATAAGTACCAACGAGTCTACTAGATCGACGAGACCTAACTACAGAACTAGACTACTCTTCATCGACTCTATGTCCGTTGACTTCTGGATCCTCGTAGTAGGCATAGTCTCCTTCGTCGGCTTCATCTGAAGGGTTTTGGGGAGAGCGAGAATGAGCACAACTTCCGTGCTCGCGAGCCAACACACAATGCAATAATATACATGCGAGGTTTACAAGGATGGCTCGGTTCTTTTATTTGTGAAAGCAATGTTTTCAATTATCGTAATTACAAATTCCTATCACTTAGCATTTTAACAAAATGCATTTTATTAAAGAGAGTAATTGAGCAATATTTATTAACAGCAAAGGTTCCCTCCACCTTATGCTTAATTTGATTGGGGTTAACCCCATATAATAACATCACTGAGTCTGAAAACTCAGGAAAAATCCAACCCAGGGCTATGTGAGCCCGCCATAATTTTTCATACCACCCACAAATGTTTTTGAAATAGAACTAACTCAAGTTAAATTCTCATGTCCGCCTTTGACCGTAGGCATAGCTATTTAAATAGTTTATAACTCTGCAGAGATTGTACACTTTACCCACAAGAGACGATTAACCCGTTGCCCTACATGATTCCTTGGTCATGTAGTCGAGAGGTCGTCACAATAACTTTTCTAAATATCTCGTCACTTCCGTCATTTCACTCATATGGGGTTGCGCCCATACATTGCACGGGATGTCCACTCAATCGGCGATCGTGGCGTGGCTACACCTCGTGATCGGCGAACTTCACCTTGACTCGGTGTCCCATCAAGCCCGACATACCCAGAGCTTGTGCCCCTTTATCCCCCAGTGAGATGACTTTCAGGATTTGATAAATTTACTAAGCCAAGTCGCAGTTTGTTGCATACTTGTGGTTGTACTTGTTATACAAAGGAGGTCGTGACAGGATTAAATCCTTAGGGTTATCTGGGCGGTTCATTCCACATTCCATCCACAAAATAACATTCTGTGGGCTACATTATCACCCATTGTCATACCATCCATCTCTCCATCCACCAAGATAGGGTAATAGCAATTTAGGGTTTTTGAGAAGTAAAATACAACAACTCAACCATCTCAGTCATTTACCCACAATGACTGCCCAAATCATTTTATGTTTGAAAATATAATGATTAGGACATTTTAATGTCCCGGTACTTAAGCAAGTCTAGCATGTCGCTTAAGTACAACCTATAACTAGTATTACCATATAGTTACTAGGGTGACAATGGAATTAAGGGATTCAAGTTGTCAAGGATGGCATAATAATTAGTTAATCATCAAATGAGTATTGACTACCTTAAGTTTTAACATATGTTTGAGTAAAGAATTAAAGCATGCAATTTGCTATTTTAAAATAATATAATTTGCATAAAATGTAGGCTCAATATGATCAAAGTATTGACTCGCCTTGAGTGTAGGGAAGAGAGTCCGGGTAGCCTTGTTCTTGATCAACGTGGAGGTCTCCGGTGTCTCCGAACTCTACGCAGGCGAAGTACCGGAAAAAGACACAATAGGCAAAATAGCCAATAAATACACAAGAATACCCAAATGAACTCCAAGTTGAACAAGACCTATGCGATTAGCAAGATCTTGAATTAACAAATTTTTAGAAATTTATTTTATAATTTTTGGAGTTAAATTGGGGGAGATACTAATTTTTGAAGTCTCACTTTTGAATTAAAAAATAAAAAGGAAAAAGAAATTCAACAAAAAGAAAAATTACCGGCGGCCCACAGTGGCCTTTCAAATTTACCCACGGCTTGGGCGCGCAGCGCGACATGAGAGAACAAAGGACCAAGGTTCATGGGCTCCGGCAGATGAGCCGGGGAAGCCGGACGCGACAGCGACAAAGCGATGATGCGACAAGCACTAGCGAGCGGGAGCGAATGGGAAGACGGCGCGCCAGAGGCGGTCATGCGGCGCACGGCTACGCGGAAATGCAAGACGGCGGCGGGGCGAATCGAGTATCGCGTGGGTCCCGATGAGGACGAGGAGACGGGGGAGGCGACGGCACCACTCGGGTTGTCGGCCGGCGTCAACGCCGGTCGGGGGGGAGAAGAGGGGGAAGAGGGGGTGTGACACAACATGAGGAAGTGTATGAATTCCCGGGCGCATCGTAATATCATTTACCTTCCTACTTACGAATCATTGATACCTCAATCTTCCTCGCAAAATTCTTCAGAAATTCACCGCACTAGAACAACATACGACGATCACAAAATGTTATTACGAGTCTAACAGATTTCATACCGTTCCAGAACTACGAAAATCACAAGTTGGCAAGTTAGATTAGGGTTTGAGGTACTAGCGATAGGTTTCTGTCGCCAGTTGAACTGACGACAGGTATCTAGACCGGCGATGTACATATTTTTGTAATTTTTTGAGATGACTATTTATTTTAGTAATTATCTTTTAAAAAATATTGTTTTTAAAAAATCACCACAAAACACCCCGCAAAGGATGAGATGCTGACGTGCTACCAAACCAAACAAACTTCTTTCTGCGTGGTCATAACGAGGAGAGCATTATTGTTCGGCCCCACCATGTGTTGCTCGCCCCGGGCCCACAAAAGACCAGTACCTACATTAGATTGGACCAAATCCAGAGCAGCAAGGAACGGACCGGGCTTTCGCTTGCCCGAGAACTATTCGACCCACGTTTCGGGCTTCGACCAGGCCCACATTACTACGCAGAGTTCAGTTCAGATACCGTGGCTCCACCTCCACGAGACGGCGGACGTGGGGGCTGCCCATTGGGTGCAACCGGATGGCGCTTCTGCTCTCCCGGATTCGACTCACCCATCCATCCGCGGATCCGCCTCCAGCTCCGTCCCGTCTTCTCCGAGCAAGCAGTTGCCGCGGCCTGCACATCATGGACAGCAGCTAGCCTGCAACGTCGAGGACGCGAGGCGACCGAAAGAAGTCATGGTTCACGTGTTGCTGTTGAGCTCCTCCCCCTCCTCCCTTGCAGCCTCACGCCCTGCCTGCTCTTCCAGGTACTGACAAGTAGACAGTGCGGGCAGTAGTTATGATTTTCTTTAGTGAAGTTTTTAGTCCGCTACGGTGAGATCAGGGAGTGATTGCAATTACTTTTCCAACTAGAATAGCAACGAAAAAATTCCGTGGGTGCAGTGGGGAAACTGGGAAACGTGATTTGGTCGGGTTTTGTGTGGGTGTCGTTACAATGTCTGTCAGGGGTGTGCTTGATGTCAAATCAAATTCCACATTCAGCAAATTACATGTAGTATGTGTGTTACAAGCATGAGACTGCTCTCGGGATTTACGTTCCTAACCTGGATGTAATGCTGATGAGATCATTGCGATAGCCAGCAAGAGCGTGTAAATTTGCTGTACATCTTACTGGTTTACTGCACCCTTTTTCCCTCTATTGATTTCTTGTTGACACAGTCTTCACATATTTCTTATTGGTGGGAGAAAATGTAGCCCTGCTGAGCGAAATAATTTCAGATGCTCTCTGGATGACAAAGTGCCACTGAAAAATAATGTGGTACCCAAGTAGTTGTTCTCATGCCTTGCTGCTTCTCTTGTGTTCATCTCTCCACCTAGTCAGGTACCTGAACATTATCCAAAGATGCACATATACTGATTCGGAGAGAAGCCATAAAAAAGATCAATTTTCCTTAAAAACAAAGGAGAGAGCAAAGCTGCTCTACTATTGCCACAATTTTCTTTTGAGTCGGCAAAACTGTTAATTTCAATTGAAAGAAGGGAAAAAAGAGTAAGATTATCAGTTAAAACCTGTGGCATGGTATCGATGCACCCTTCTTGTTGACCAGGCTATTCCTGCAGAGACCTTTGCCCAGCCGAGCTTGTGCCAGATTGCAGTAGTAGCAGCCATCGACAAAGCTGCTGTTCCTCTGAAATTTGATGGCACTTCGGATGATGGCAGCACAGGGATGATGATGATGAGGGGTATGACTGCCAAGAACTTTGATCCAATTCGCTACTCTGGTAGGTGGTTCGAGGTAGCCTCGCTGAAGCGTGGATTTGCTGGTCAGGGACAAGAAGACTGTCATTGTACTCAGGTATTGTAATGCCAGAAACTTCACACATAATAGCACTCAAGCAGTCACTTTGGTACTTCTGAGTCCTGAGTCCTGACACTGATATTTGACATCTCACTACCAAACTGATTTGGGATAGGCTATCCATACCCTTCGCACCGTATGATCTGTAAAGCGGATTGTTACAGAAATTTGCTGGTACTGCAGGGAGTGTATTCATTTGATGAGAAGTCGCGCTCAGTCCAGGTGGATACATTCTGTGTCCATGGTGGACCTGTGGATACATCACTGGTATTCGGGGGAGAGTGCAATGTCTGTCCGAAGAGGACATGGCTAATGCTGAGACAGATCTCGAGATGCAGGAGATGATCCACGGGAAATGCTTTCTCCGTTTCCCGACACTGCCATTCATACCCAAGGAACTGTAACATCCCTCAAATTAATTAATGGGAATTAGTATGCATCTTATCAGCATGCTTGACATTTTGGAATCATTTGCATAATATTTTGCACTTGAAAATTATCAAACAAATTAAACATACACTTCAAATTTAAACTCCAACTAAAAACAGCAACAAAAACTTGTGAACATCTTCTTTAAATAATTTATTCAAATACTATATGAATTATCATGAATTAATATAATTTTTCCAAAATTTTTGGAACTCAATTCAACCCCCGGAAAATTCAAACACAATACAAAGACCTACTATGGTTGAATTAAAAATATACCAAAATAAATCATGAGCAGTGAGGTTAAATAATTTTTATGGGTGCTAGGTTATCCCAGAAAACCCTGTGAATTAATTCGGAATTTATAGAATTTTATTTCTATATTTGAAGCCTCAGTCAAACCCTTTGTTATTTAGTCAAACTAAAATCAAACTCAGACTCAGCATTGTTCATTTGACTCGAGTCCGACCCGGGCGAGCTGACCCAGCCAAACCAACTAACCGCACCGCACCAGCCGGACCGTCCGATTAGCATTCAACGGGCCAAATCTCGTAGCCGTTCGGGTTAATCTTAACGAACATGCGATCCAGGCCGTTGATTCTCCATCGTACGATCCAAACGCACCGTCCGCTCTCAGTCGCTGTAGGTGGGCCCGCCTACACGCACCCGTCTTCAACCTCGGGCAGGGGCGTGCGCAGGAGCCGAACGCCACGCGCCCGCCGGGCTCTGCTGCATGCCATCTTCGTCGTGACCGCACCGCCCCTCCCAACCTATCCCCGAGCTCCGTCACTCAACGTCGTGTCAAACTCCGTCTTTCTCTTGAGCTAAAACCCCCTCGGGTGCCCCTTTCTCCTTCACTTCCTCCGGTTGGCGGCGAGAGGAGGCTTGCTTGAGCTCCTCCTTCGGTAATGTCCTTGCCGTGAGATCCCTTAGCTCCTACTTCCCTGGGCCTTTCCATTTTAGCTCATGTGAGCTTTTGTTGTTGCTTGTAGGCTCCAAACCAAGTTCGTGCCCTCGACATCCCTAGAGCGCGCACCTGAAGGCCACCACTGTGAAACCATTTTCCTCGGTGAGTATGGTCCTCGCTTAAGTGCGTCACCAGGTGCCTCTATACCTAAGATCGACAACCCCGCAATCAATTTCCTCATCGGATCGCAGGGTCTTCGTGAATTTAGTTTCTTTTGATTTCCAGCCGAAGTCAACTCCTTCGTTCTCATCTTCGGCCTGGTGAGTTGTTCATCGATCCCTTTTGGTAGTAGCATCTCCTAGGTCTACTTAAGTGACCCCGATCGTTCTTTGCTCTCCCTTTGCTCAGGTGGTCGTGCCCTCGTGTAGACCTACCGCCACCGCCGCCATTACCGGCGACCGCTTCTCCCCGAGCTTCATCGGCCTACCTATCCATCTGGTGAGCTTCACTAAGTCTCCTAGTAGCTCTTGCGAGCTTTACTTGGGTCAATACGTCATCGGAACGCGGCGTGCACTTAAGCCGTATGGCCACCGCCGCTCACTGGCGTTGCGCTGCCGCTATGGGCCGCCGTAGAGGTCGCCGCCGGTGCTAGTAGAAGCGCACATCTATTGTGCTCCCATCCGTGCCCTTGTTTCACGTGCCTGTAGATCACCGCGCCGACGAGCCGCCGGCAAAGCTCGCGGCCACACGCTCCCCTGCGTTGTCGGATTACCGACCGGAACAGTAGCGAGTTAATTAGCTAAATCTCTGTCTGTTAGCGTCAATCATTGCTTAGTTGCTGAGTTAAATGCGTGTAGTTTCTATTACATGTGGGCCTTTGAGTTCGGTTAAGAGGATGTGTAGACTATCTTGTACATATTCGCTTAATGCATAGCGTATTCTTAGTATGCTTAGAATGAGTTTACACGTTCGTGAAGTAGAAGACGTATTATGTGAAATACGCTTTCAGCATAGTGCGGTCGAGACCGAGTCAATGTTGTCTGGGTCAAACCCTTGACCCCGGGTCCCACTGGTCAGTCTCTAGGGCTAGCTGGACCCGAGTACTAGAAGTATTAAATGCAAATATAAATTCCGAAGTGAATTATTGATATACTGAAAAATCATGTAACTTTAAAAATCCATATCTAATTCGAATCAACTTCAAAATGAATGAAACCAATTTTGATAATTTTTATTTTAAGTGCAATTTATTTTAAAATAGGTTTCAAACATGTCTCTGTATCAGAGGTTACACTTTTGGAAAATAATCCATTAACTCTATTATTTATACAATAAGAAAAAGCTTTTAACTTAAAAAATACATAACTATTTCATTTTAACTCCAAAAACAGTGAAACCACTTTTGATAATTTTAATTTTAAGTGAAATTATTTCTAATAATGTTTTCAATCTTACCTCTGTCGCAGAAGATATATTTTGTGTAAATTGATTCCAAAATGAATTATTTTTACATTATAAAATACCGATAACTTTGGAAATTCATAACTAAAACTTGAAAACTCCAAATGAAGTAAACTCAACTATTTTGGTCTTATAATTTTATCCTATATTTATCTATGTAATCCCTGTATCCACCACAGCTCTACAAATTTTGACCAAATATTTAATTTGGATAAATAATACCAAATTGGATTTTCTAGAAAACTGATATTCAAACCACCATAACTTTCACATACTAAATCCAAATGGAATGAATCTTTCACCTAAAATCATATAAAATCATAATCTACCTACTGTATAAATTTCATACATTTTTTAGCATGTTGAATTTCTGGCTTTATTTGATATTTATTGCAATATCGTCTTTCATTAGGTTTTTCGACGATAACGATATATTCATGAGATTATTATGAGTATAACCTGAGATTGAACACGTGGTACCAGCACAGGTGCGAGCACCCTCCTCTTGATCATATTGCTCCCAGTGGTTTTTAAATGTTGTGTGAGTTTTATTATCGCAATTGCATGCTATTTTGAAATGTATGTTTATGGGTAGAAGTAGTTAATCTCCTAATTGCTGCATTAGCCCTCCTTTGAATGTTGATTACCCCTTTTTCCTTGAATAATTAAGGTTATATGTTATATGGGTTGTTTGCTAGTTTGTAGAACGATGCTTAGCCATGCTAGTAGTTGTAGCCGAAAGCGATTGATGGAGCTAGTCCATCGGTCGGTGGATTGAATTGAATTTTGATGAAATTTGAGGATTATATGGATTGAATTATATTGATATTGAGGATTGTTTCCAGATCTTCGAATCTGGTTATTTGTGACTTGTTAGGTGGGTTATTGTTGTGTGTTGGACTTGGACGGGTGATAGGATGATGAAGGGGTGGTCCCGATTCGTAGCCCCGTCTCCGGTATACGAGGACCGATGCGTGGTGTGATGAATCAAGTCTTACGTACAACCACACGCCGGGTTTATGGGCGATGGCTTGGCTAACTAATTTGTTGTGTGTTAGCTATCAGAACACAATCAGGTTGACAATTGTTATCGTTATTTTTAATTGTTCTCTTGTCAATCAGGCGGGGGCAAGTTTTTCGTTCTCTTACTTGCTCTTAAGGGTCTCTTGTTTGATAGGGACTTACTTACGCAACGAGGTTCACCTGTGGTGCGAGGCGCTTAGTCTGCTATGGGATTCTGGGAGGCGCATCGTCTGACGTTATGAAGTAATGTCACCGCGTGACATTCGTTCCATCCTGGACGTTCATTCCAAAATCAAAGGCTCACGAGAATCAAAGATCGCCTTACGCTGGCGCCATGTGCTTCCACAAGCTTTTAGATTGGCGCCAACCCCGGACACCTTCCTCGCTTTTCACTATTGGCGCCACTCGACATCCTTTTCCTCGCTAAAGCAACTTGACAAAGACAAAGAAGTGCCTTTTGGACATCCCTTCCCCGTCTTTCTCGCTTTGGATCTAATGGAAGATGACAAAGACAAAGAATTGTGACTCCATCCAATATGATTCATCTCTTGATAAGCAATACAAGAGTTTCAATCTTGTTCTTGCATGATCAATGCAACAATCTCTCTCTCTCTCTCTCTCTCTCTCTCTCTCAATGTGAAAAATAAATTTGGTTGGGCTAACAGTGGCTTGTTACTGCTTATCTGTAGGGACGACCCCATACCTAGTTGGGTACCCAGTTGGCATGACATTTAGTAGTGTAACCGAGGCTCTGAAATTTTGGAACTACTATGGGGTCAAATTGGTTTCGATGTTAGGAAGAGATTTGAATACTAGTAAACTCGATGGCAAGGTTACATCTTTGGATTAGTCTGCGTGCGAAGGAAGGTTTTGAACAAAGGATCAAAGAGACCACTTGATCAAGAATCCTAGAGCCGAGACTGAATCTGGATGCAAAGTTCGCATGGGAATTACCTTGAATCGAGTGTTGAAAAATATGAGATACATGATGTGGTTCTTAAACATAATCATAGACTTCAAATCCGAACCCGTCACTTAATGCCATCACAACGAGCATATCAAAAGTGCAAGCATTTGAAATCGAAATGGCGAGATAGTCATCGAATTCACCTAGAATTGCTCATGAATTGGCTAGTCAAGACGTTGGAGGAGCTGCAAACCTTGGCTATACTTGTCGTGACCACAAGAATTATTTGCGTACTAAACGCCAAAGGAGATGAAGTATGGTGAAGCCGAAGCTTGTTAAATTACTTCCATAAAAGATTGTGGAGAATCCATCATTCCAATATGCCTTGCAACTAGACAAATAAGAACAAATAACAAATATTTTTTGGTGATGCTAAAATGATTATTGATTATGCTCACTTTGGTGATGTTGTCACTTTTGACACTACTTTTGGAACTTGTAGGACCGAAAAGGCGACTAGAGGGGGTGAATAGGAGCTTAACCAAATTTTTCTTTATCGATTAGATTCAACACAAATTTCACTCCAATAGCTATGAGAGCTATGAAGATCAATAGAAAGACACGAGTGGAAGACTTATGTTGATCTTTTCGCTTTCTGAAGGAGGATTCAAAACCGAGCAAAACGAAAATCATGATCTAAAACTTGCTCGTGGGAGATTGATGATCTTGAAGATCCTATATGTATTCCCACACATCACAAAGAAGGTAGAAGAGGCAAGAGATCAACCAAAACTCACGGATCAAGGAAATACCCAAAATCACCAAATAGAGATAAGGAAGAACACAACGAGACACAACTTTGGGAAATCATCCATAGATTGATTCACGATGTTGCTTGTTACAGCCACTCCCTCAAGGAGGACAAGAGCTCAATCCATGAGCACACAATCAACTCAACTCCCTAGAACCCTAAGCCTCTCTCTTTCTCTCTAAGTCCCTAAAGCCAAACTAGGGTTTGCAAATGGAGTACCTGGGATGGCTTGTCCATCACATCCCCTATTTATAGAGAGGCCTAGCTTCTTGAAGAAGTTTGGGGTGGCTTGTCCAGCACACCCCCTTCCTGGCTTCTTGAAGAAGTTTGGGGTGGCTTGTCCAAAGACACCCCTTCAGCTTCTTGAAGAAGTTTGGGGTGGCTTCTCCAGCACACCCCCTATTCCTAGCTTCTAGAAGAAGTTTCTCTAATGGGCTCCCGTAAAGGCCCAACATGAATGGGACACTTACGCACGCTTTTTAAAGCGCCGAGACCATCATCTCTAGACCTAAACCACTTCACCTTGCGCCGTCCCGCGCCGTGGTTTAGCCATATGTCACAAAGCCGGTATTTGGTGAAATTACCAAATACCCTTCTCGATCCTTCTCCAAGACCGAGTCCAATCCGATCGAAGCAATCGCCGCTCGCCACGTGTAGGTTGATCAACGGCTCATCATGTCGGCAAGTCTCTCCGCCCGCATCCTCTCGGAACCACCAAGGCACTTGCACCGACCCCGCGCCGCTTGATCAAATCGTCGCGACCGAATCGCCTGTTCGGTCATCTCGCCCATTCTCGCGCCACGCTTGAGCCAATTGACCTCACCCGGCATCCATGATCGTTACGGACCTCGCTCTCCAAGCTTAGCCCCGATCCTCTCGCCGTTGACCGTCATTGACCTTCAAGACACTGCACAAGAATAGACAGAAATCGTCTCCGGAACAAGTTCTTCACAACTTGACCCACGCCGATGAAAACATGCAAGATGCAACACATGCAAAGATAAACATGGATATGACCAATCCTAAACAACAATTCTCCAAACGAATCACCAATCGAATAAAACCGTCGATCGCTTCAAATACGGCCGATCGCTTGAACTCGACAACCTTTGAACATTTGCCGTAAAATACGAAATAGCAAACTAAAAATGTCATTGCCAATTGTAACATCATCTTAATATCGTGCATATATCCTCATGATATCCACAATCTCCCCCTTGATGAACACATTGGCAATCTTCCAGAAAATGTAAGTTTGGTGTTTGAAAAGTAAAGAAATCGTCGTTTTCGCGCAAAGGCACAACTTGGTCCATAAGCAAGAGAAAGCCATGGAAATGACCAAGCTGGCTTAAGAATAGTTAAGACAAGTGAGATAAGGCAGCAGAAGGCACAAAAGCTTCAATTTCCAGAGAATCGCTAAAATCTCTCTTAAGGTCTATATGAAAGAACAATTGTTCTATTTGACCTTCGATCATTGTGAGTCTTCAAGAATTGCAATTGATTCGAAAAGGCAATAAAACCAAAAAAAACTGCAATTGAGATGCTCCCACTCGCAATGATCACCAATTTTCATGAAAGTTTCACTTTCTCCCGAAGACTCCAAACATCCCTTAAAAACAACATTTTGATCAATCTTTCTCCCCTTTGACAATGTATTCAACAAGATACATGGAAGAAGATAGAGCATGAAGGAAACAGAATGGTCGCAAATTTTTGTTTTTGTTTTGATTTTTAGCAACAGAGCCATGAGAATTATCCAAGAAGACTAGACAAGTATTACACTAAGCCATATTATGTGAAGTAGCAATGTTCCATCATGGCAAACATATATAACAAGCTAACGCCAACAGAGCAATAATCAGGTGGAAATAAAAGCTTAGCATGTAAATATATTGAAGATCATAGTTTAACTAAAGGTATCCAAAAGGAGTCAAGCCATGTCTATAAGCAAAATGGAGCCAGAAATTAAACAAAGAGTCAATTTTGAGCATTCTGAGTGCAATTATAAATCAATTTGTTCAAGCACGCGAATTTTAGCACATTTTAGCACTTTGTTTGAAATACTTGAGTTTTATCTTAGTAAAGCAAGTCTGGACTAGGAGCCATCCACAACCGCCTCCTAAGCTTCGACCAAAAGATAATGTTGTTTTCTTAGCAATGTGCTAGATCTCAAGCCTTGCCGCGACCATCTCAAGCAAGAAAGCTTAAGAGAGTGATCTAGGTCATCCAAAACTCCCCGAGTTCAAGCCTAGTACAATGGCAAGGCGCCTCATGAGAAAGAATTGGTGAGATCGCTTTTTCAGCATGAAAAGCTTATAATTTTTCATTTGCTTGACTCACTCATTTCAAAACTCATATCGATTCAAGACTCAATTAGCGTATATGACATGGCGTGAATCATAAGAGGATCACTAAAGCAAACTAGTCACAAGATTTAAGAAGTTATGTTTTGACTCAAATTGCTCACAGATAATTTATCTATCATGGCAAAACTAAGCTACATATGAAAAGCCATAATGTAAGTCTTAGCACACTATCACAAGACACGGCAAGATATAAAGTATGAAAACAAGTCATACAAGGATAATAATCAAAGCTCCATTAAAATATATTACAATGCAAGTTGTAGAAAAGAAAATGCATTATGATACAATGAATACAAAAGAGCAAAACTCCCCTCAAACAGGCCAAGAGGACTAATAACCCTAACTCTCCCAAAAGTAGCAAAACGAGAAGAATCAAGAGCCTTAGTGAAAATATCGACAACTCGCTTTCTTGGACTCAACAAAATGAAGCACTACATCACCTTTCTCAACATGGTCTCTAAGAAAATGATATCGAATATCAATGTGCTTGGTCCTAGAGTGTTGCACTGGGTTTTTGGCAATGTTTATGGCACTAGTGTTATCACGAAAAAGAGGAACACTATCCAAAAATAACCCATAGTCCCGCAAAGTAGACAAGATCCAGAGAACTCGAGAGCAACTCGCTGTGACTACATACTCGGCCTCGGCGATGGATCTGCAATGTAAGACTGCTTTGAGAAGACCAAGAAATAAGAGATGTGCCCAAGAAATGACAAGTGCCGAAGTACTCTTCCTATCCACTCTACACCCCGCAAAATCAAGATCGTAAAAAGCTCGAATCGAGATAGCGAATCGAAAAAACCGAGTCCAAAATCAAGAGTGTCTTGAAGGTACTCGAATATGCGCCGCCTCGCTTGACGATGAGAAGCACGAGGGAAGCTCGAAATCGAGCGCATGCACACACGAATTGTATGTCCGGCCTCGCCGTGAGGTAGAGGAGGAGCCGATCATGCTGCGGTATTCCTTCCGATCCACGGGCTCTCCATCCTCATCGTGGTCCAAAGACGATGGTTGTGGCAATGGGAGTAGACATTGGTCTCTCGCTTCCCATGTCGAAACGCCAAGAAGGTCTTTTGTATACTTACTTTGATGAACAAAAGTGCCTTCTTTCAGGTTGCTTGACTTGAAGACCAAGGAAGAAGGTCAATTCTCCCATCATGCTCATCTCGAACTCCCGCTCATAGAATCTGAAAATCTAGACACCAAAGCATGAGAAGAACCACCGAATATGATATCATCCACATAAATCTGAACCAATAAAAAGTCACTGCCATGCCTGAGAGTGAACAAGGTTTTATCAACCAAACCCATTTTAAATTCATTATCAAGTAGGAAACTCTTAAGCCTATCATACCAAGCTCTAGGAGCTTGCTTTAATCCATACAAGGCTTTGGAGAGTTTAAAAACACGATTTGGGAACTTATGATTTACAAAGCCAGGAGGTTGCTTGACATAGACCTCTTCTTCTATGAAACCATTAAGAAATGCACTTTTGACATCCATTTGAAAAAGCTTAAAGCCCTTAGAAGAAGCAAAAGCTAGCAGTATGCGAATGGCTTCTAATCTAGCAACAGAGCAAAGGTCTCTTCAAAGTCTAAGCCCTCTACCGAGAATAACCTTGAGCTACAAGCCTAGCCTTGTTAAGAACTACCAACCCATCCTCACTTTGCTTATTTTTGAAAATCCATTTTGTTCCAATTACATGAATATTAGGTGGAGGTTCAACTAAGGTCCGCACTTTGTTTCTTTCAAAATTTTCAAGTTCTTCATGCATGGCATTGACCCAAGAGGAATCGGACAAAGCATGGGTGACATCTCGGGTTCAAAAGACGCGACAAAAGCGTAATGTGCATGAGAATCGGGAGAATTAAACACGAGCGAGTGACTCGCTCATTGAGATCTCCAATCATCCGCACAGCGGATGTCGTCACCGATGTGAAGAGGAGCTCTCAGTGCGTATGGCCTCTACCTCATGGGTCGTGGAGGTAGGAGCAGAGCCACTCAGTCGTCGGTGAAGATAGGAGGAGGCTCGCCACCAAGTCGGAGTAGTGGTAGCGAGCTCTCCAACCATCTCGTAAGAGACTTGAGGATGGATTGGGTCCTCATCCTCGAGTCATCGTCGACGAAGATGCTTTCTCGAATATCGAGAACTGTGTACCGCAAAGATCGGGTCTAGTACCAGAACTAGCCTCATCAAAGGTGACTTCGCAAGTCTCAACAATTTTGTTAGTATCCAAATTAAATACACGATAGCCACGAGAATGAGCAGGATATCCAAGAAATATGCCATCAGAACATCTAGATTCAAATTTATCCAAATTGCCATGTTTAAGAATGAAGCACTTGCAACCAAAAATCTTGAAATGAGAGACTTTAGGCCTATGACCAAATCTAAGCTCATAAGAAGTCTTGCCAATCACAGATCTCAAGAAAACCCTATTAGACACATAACAAGCAAGAGAGATTGCCTCACCAAAATCTCCTAGGTGTGGAATGCTCATCTAGCAAGGTTCTAGCCATTTCTACAAGGGTCCTGTTCTTCCTCTCTACAACGCCATTCTCACTGGGAACTCTAGGAGAAGAGAACGATGCTCAATTCCCCTATCGGTCAGAGAAAGTGGCAAAAGAAGAGTTCTTGAATTCTGTCCCATTGTCACTCCTAATGACTCTCAAAGCTCCAGAAGATCAACAGCTAGTCTAAGGACCAATTCTCTAAAAAATCCAAAAGCCTCGTCCTTAGAAACCATAAAATAAACCCAAGAATATCTGGAGAAGTCATCCACAAACACAAGCACATACCATTTCCCACCAGATCAACTCTAGAAGGGCCAACAAATGTCTAAGTGCAAGAGTCGACTGGACCATCGGTCATCACTAAAGTAAGAGGTGGATGAGAAGCGGACACCATCTTACCATGTCTACAGGAGCGATACTAGGTCTCTAACGACCTTCACTTAGGCAAACCTCTAATAAAATCCTTGCTACGACTCTAGTCAAGTGATCAAAACCTATGTGGCCAAGTCTACGATGCCATAAGACTAGATCATGAGAATCGGCTACAAGACATCTAGAACTGAAGTAGAAGAGACATCAAATCAAGACTAAAAATCCTCTCAAACCTAGTGATCCCAAAGACATGCTCACCGAGGAGTCCGAACTCTACACTCACCACTTTTAAACCTTACCTCGAGACCCTCATCAAGCAAATGAGAAACAGATAGCGATTATACCTTAGCTTACTTACCAAAGCGACGCCCTTAAGCATGAACTTGTTGTTGACGCGCATCGTGCCCTTTGGTCACACGGTCCCGTGCAGCATCCCCAAATGTGATCAACTCATTGCGGATGCACGTGTGAGGAGGAGAACCATCTAGAATCTCCAACATGTGTCGAGAACATCCGAGTCAACAAGCCATATGTCCTCCTTCCTCGCACGACGGACCTCGCGGATCACCAAGAGATCGCCGCCGTTGGAGGAGTCGACGCCGTGGCCGTCCCCGCCATGAAGCACATGCCGGTGAAATCCTCAGTCTTCTTCTTGCCATGGGAGTCATCGTCGTCATCCTCTCGTCCCCGAGTCCACATCGCCATATCAACACTCTCAAGAAGCGCAAGGACCCTACCGACGAACTTGCGATAGTTGGGCTTCTTAGCTTTTGCATCCTTGGCTTGAGGACGCCCGAAAGTCCTTCTCCTCTTGCCCTTCACCTTGGGGCACTTGGAGCGAATATGATTTGGCTCACCACACTCAAAGCAGTGACAGGCCTCTCCTCCTATTTCTAACTTTGTTGAATGCTCGAGAATCGGTGGATAGGAGGCTAAGTCATCCTCTGTATCTTCTCTAGTTGCTCATCGCTCAAAGAATGCCAAGCGGACAAAGAAAGACCGGATGAGCTAAAATCAAAAGAATCGAAGAACTACCCTTAGAAGGGTCGACCACTAACGCCATCGACTGCCTTGGGAGACGCGAGATAAAGTCAATCTCATGCATCTTCAACCTCGAGTAGAGCTTGTCCATGGTAAGCTCACTCATGACAGATGTTGTCATTGATGGAAGTGATTTTCATCCCCAAACTCTCACATCAAGAGCACCCAAAAGTCGGCGTGCATTCTCTGATTCAAACAAGACAAGATCCACAACACAAGATTATGCAGAATCTTGGAGAACCTTCCCACAACTCATCTAAAGACTCACCGTGCTTTTGCTCGATCTTTGAGTATTCTTTCTTGAGTTGGTTCTGCCTCACTTCCTTGATCGCAGAGAACCCTCGTGGTAATCACAAAGAGTCCTCCACCTCATGAGCGGACCTCAAATGAGCAACACGCTCAAACTCGGATCGACTAAGCCCTTGAATCGAAAGTTTCGAGCCTTGCTATTAGCCTCAACATCCGGAGTGATCACATCGTCATCTACCGGCACAACATATGGATTTTTGACCTTAAGCCAAATAGCGTGCCCTTGAGCCTCGATGTAGAATTGCATACGAGTCTTCCAATAAGAAAAATCAGATCCATCAAATATATGTGGTTTGTTTGCATACTTGTCAGTCGCCATGGCTCCAAATACCGGTTAAGATCTATAAGAAGAGCTAACCGGGCTCTGATACCAATTGTAGGACCGAAAAGGCGACTAGAGGGGGGTGAATAGGAGCTTAACCAAATTTTTCTTTATCGATTAGATTCAACACAAATTTCACTCCAATAGCTATGAGAGCTATGAAGATCAATAGAAAAGACACGTGGAAGACTTATGTTGATCTTTTCGCTTTACCAAGGAGGATTCAAAACCGAGCAAAAACGAAAATCATGATCTAAAACTTGCTCGTGGGAGATTGATGATCTTGAAGATCCTATATGTATTCCCACACATCACAGCAAGGTAGAAGAGGGCAAGAGATCAACCAAAAACTCACGGATCAAGGAAATACCCAAAATCACCAAATAGAGATAAGGAAGAACACAACGAGACACAACTTTGGGAAATCATCCATAGATTGATTCACGATGTTGCTTGTTACAAACCACTCCTCAAGGAGGACAAGAGCTCAATCCATGAGCACACAATCAACTCAACTCCCTAGAACCCTAAGCCTCTCTCTTTCTCTCTAAGTCCCTAAAGCCAAACTAGGGTTTGCAATGGAGTACCGGGATGGCTTGTCCATCACATCCCCTATTTATAGAGAGGCCTAGCTTCTTGAAGAAGTTTGGGGTGGCTTGTCCAAAGACACCCCCTTCCCCGCTTCTTGAAGAAGTTTGGGGTGGCTTGTCCAAAGACACCCCTTCTCGGCTTCTTGAAGAAGTTTGGGGTGGCTTCTCCAAAGACACCCCTATTCCTAGCTTCTAGAAGAAGTTTCTCTAATGGGCTCCGTAAAGGCCCAACATGAATGGGACACTTACGCACGCTTTTAAAGCGCCGAGACCATCATCTCTAGACCTAAACCACTTCACCTTGCGCCGCCCCGCCGTGGTTTAGCCATATGTCACAAAGCCGGTATTTGGTGAAATTACCAAAATACCCTTCTCGATCCTTCTCCAAGACCGAGTCCAATCCAATGGCAATCGCCGCTCACCACGTGTAGGTTGATCAACGGCTCATCATGCGGCGGCAGTCTCCCGCCCGCATCCTCTGGAACCACCAAGGCACTTGCACCACCCCGCGCCGCTGATCAAATCGCCGCGACCGAATCGCCTGCTCGGTCATCTCGCCCATTCGCGCCACGCTTGAGCCAATTGACCTCACCCGCATCCATGATCGTTCGGACCTCGCTTTCCAAGCTTAGCCCGATCCTCTCGCCGCTGACCGTCATTGACCTTCAAGACACCGCACAAAAATAGACAGAGAAATCGTCTCCGAACAAGTTCTTCACAACTTGACCCACGCTGAAAACATGCAAGATGCAACACATGCAAAGATAAACATGGATATGACCAATCCTAAACAACAATTCTCCAAACGAATCACCAATCGAATAAAACGGTCCGATCGCTTCCAGCCACGGCCGACCGCTTGAACCTGACAACCTTTGAACATTTGCCGAAAATACGAGAAATAGCAAACTAAAAATGTCATTGCCAATTGTAACATCATCTTAATATCGTGCATATATCCTCATGATATCCACAGAACTAATCAAGAAAGTCGGCCATTTGGTGTGTTTGTTGGATTAAACCACTTCAGAGAAACTGTGATTTTTGGGGCTGCTCTTATGTACGATGAGTCATTTGACTCTTTTAGATGGCTCTTTGATACATTTTTGTCAACTCATGGCCACAAAAAACCTAGAACTATCTACACTGATCAAGATGTTGCTATGGGAAAGGCAATTGCAGAGGTGTTACCAGATGCATGGCATGGGTTGTGCACTTGGCATATTATGCAGAATGCAATCAAACATTTGAACCGTCAGAAGATTGAAGGTTCAAACATCCTTGGTGACTTCAGCGCTTGCATGTACCAATATGAGGACAAAACAAAGTTTGAAGATGTATTCGATAATATAAGAAGTAAGGTACATAAACAAACTTGGCTTGATAGTATTTATAAGCTAAAAGAAAAATGGGTTGAATGTTACATGAAGGATGTATACACACTAGGAATGCGAAGTACTCAGTTGAGTGAGAGTTTGAACAACGATATGAAAGAATACTTAAACTCGGAATTAAACATTCTTCGCTTCTTTGGGCACTTTGAGAGAGTTGTCCAAGCAAAGAGAGATAAAGAGATAAATTCAGAGTATGAGTCAAGGAAAAAGTTACACAAGCATCAAAATGAGAACTCCAATGTCACAAGCAAGCAAACTTTACACGACACATATATTTGAAGCCTTCCAAGTTGAATATGAACGATCCATGTCAGCCTATACGAGGCCATCAAATGAAGGGAATGCATACATTGTTGGAATTGGAGCTCTTGAAGACGATTCTACACTTGAGGACGAGCATGTGGTCGTCGGTGATTATTTTCAGCGCACAGTTTCATGTACCTGTAAACTATTTGAGAAAACTGGGTTATTGTGCAGTCATGCCTTGAAAGTTCTTGATTTAATGAACATTAAGCAGTTACCTGAGCACTACATCTTGAAGCGATGGACATTGCAGGCACGATCTGGAACTATTCAGGATGCGTGTGGGAGAAAGATATTGGAAGATCCAAAGTTAGATGCAACACGTCGCTACAAGTTTCTTTCACACAAATTTATTGGTTTGTCCTCCCGAGCAGCAGACTTTGAAGAATGCTTTTTGTTGGTGGATAGCGTACTTGATAGCCTTGGTAGACAAGTTGAAGAAAAAATCAAGCAGTCTTCATCTTATAATGACAATCAATCAAGCACAAGTAGCGATCGAAGCACATAATAACTTTACACATGTCTTGGCCTTAAAAAGAGTGGCAAGAACAAGTGGGTCAAAGCGAAAGAAAAGTTGGGTTGAAAAATATCAGAAAAAAAAACAACAACGATCAGATCAAGCCAAGTCCCATAAACAAACTAATGTGGTATGTCACTAGTAACTCAACAGATTTGTTTTTCAATTGCTCTGCGTTATAACTTGTTTCCAAACATGGTCAATTAATAGGGTGCCGAGGTGAGCGAAGCATCACAACCTCAATCATCAGCTAAGAAGTACTTCAATAATAACCAACAAGAGATTGAAGGTTTTGAACTTGTTGGTACTTACATGCAGCTATTGATGGTATGGTTCAGAAATATTCAATATTATTGTTTATACGATAGCCATTTACGTTTTGTTCATTGACAAAGTGTTGCTTCATTTTAGGGTCACTCGGGTGGTCAAGATTTTAAACATGAAGGTTCATCTGGGACTTGGTTATCGAACTTGTGTTAGCCAGGAATTATAAACTTTGCTTTTGTGCTTTCTGGTCAAACATAAGTTGCTACGAGTATTGCTTTCCTTTTGTTAGTGATATTGTGCTTCTCCAGATTTGCAGCATTGTTCTTTGGTAGTTTCATTCTACATAAATGTTTCCTTTTGAAGATTTCAGCAGTATACTTGTTCACCAAGATTTCTTTTGCCAGCTAGAGAACACAAGTAGCAACATTATTTAGAGATATCACACATTTGAACAAGTACTAGCTGAGCATATTGACCTGTAGGCTTGGCGCGGCAACAAGGCGGTGCCACAAGGTTGCAGCTACTGCTCGTAGCAAGGTTGCCGGCGTGCAGCATTTTGAGATTTCAGGTTTGAGCTGTTGGGGTGAGAGCAGAACATAAACAAAGTGCAGGTCAACCGATTATAGCAAGCAGAGATGACGACAAGCATACCTCAAGGGACAGCTAGCAGCTACTGCGAGCGGCGGAGGCGCCTGGCTTGGCTATATGAAGTTCCCCTGGATCTCCCTTCTTCTCCCCGCCCCCACCATTTCTTTTCACCGAGCGAGCCGAGCTCCTTCTCTCGTGCGCCGAGCCGAACGCCATCGCCTCGCCGCCGCCGCCACCAAACCGCTGCGCCCTCGCCACCAAACCGCCGCTTCGGTGAGCCTTCCGCACGCCCCCAACCCCTCCACTCTCCCCCAACCCCTCCACTCTCCCCACTCCCCTTTTTTCCCCGCCGAGCCACCGCCACCGTGGCCTTCCTCCTCCGCCCCCGGCTACCGCCGCCCTGCCACCACAGCCGCCCACGAGCCCCCTCAACCCCTCCACTCCCCCCACCTCCCCCTTTTCTTCCCCGCCGAGAGCCGCCGCCACCGTGGCCTTCCTCCTCCGCCCCCGGCCACCGCCTCCCTGCCACCACAGCGGCCCCCGAGCCCCCTCAACCCCCCTCTAGCTTCCCAAGGCGGGCGCAGCTGTGCGCTGCCATCCCGGCCGCCGATCCTCCACCGCGGCGCCGCGACGTGGCTCACAAGCGCCGCGCCGACCTCAAGGGACAGCTAGTAGTTACTGCGAGCGGCGGAGGCGCCTAGCTTGGCGAGGCCATCGGCATCGGCGAACGTTGAGGCCCGAGAGAGAGCAGCAGGAGTGCAAGGATTGGGGAATTTTTTTCTCTTGCTGTGGTGGGGAGAGGAGTCACGCGGTCTAAGCAGGGGGAAGCACATGGAGCCAACAGCCAAGGCAGCCTTTGATTCCCGGTGGCCTTTGATTTTGGAATGAACGTCCAGGATGGAACGAATGTCACGCGGTGACATTACTTCGTAACGTCAGACGATGCGCCTCCGGGATTCTGTTCCTCGGGTGGTTTGATAGTTAGGACATGACATTGTAACGACCTCGTTATGATATCTTAGTCACACTTCTTCGGAAGAGTGCATGGCGACAGTATAAGGTATTCATATCGTATGGGTAAAGCTGTACAACTCTGCAGAGAACTAAATCTATTCGAATAGCCTCGTCCTAGGTTATGGATATCACTTGTGGGAAAGCATGCACAGTTAGCTTTTGGACAATTAAGTTTGGGTTATGGTTGGAATTGTCATGTCTTTATGTTAGTTTGTTCGGATCTGAAATGTTATCATGAACGCGTAGTTCGCGCGTTAATGTTGTTGAGGATTGAATTGTGTCATGATTGGGATGTTCGAGTGTTGATTATATTTGGAGATTATACCATTGTTGATCATTACATACCGTTACAAAATGTTTTCTAAATGTTTTTACAAATGGCAAGTTAGAATCTTTATTGTTTATCTATATGCAAAACTTGCTTTATGCTGAAAATTGACTAGTGTAGTAGCCTTCTATTGATACTTACGTGCATCCTTATTTCTTTTGAAAGTCTCGCGAGTACAACTTTGTACTCTAACAGTGTCTAATTGTTCAGGTGAGAACGACAGGTGCAACGGCTTTAACTTCAGTTGGTTGCTTGTGGGATTTTGGGCATGCCAACTCGGTTATTCCCTTTTTACTTTAAGTTTATCTTCCGCTGCGATTTATTTGTGATTATTGTTATTTAGATTTGGCCGATTGGCCCTCTTATGTAAAATTGGGACCATAAGATTCTATACGTTGAAGATGTATCAAAGTTACTATTTCTCTTGTATGTTTGTGTATGGATATGATTGCAATGTTGTATTAGGATATGTGCATGTTAGCCACTGATCCTTGGGAGCTAACATGTGACACATATCCGGGTCACTCGGAATCGTGTTCGTCTCATGTTAAGTGTTGTGTTTACGGCGTAATCACTTAGTTTGATACGGATCTGATCTCAGGGGTCCTCACAGGAACCTTATGAGTTATGATGCCCTTGCAACAGACTATGACAAATTACGCCATTGTGTCTGGAGCTAAGGACACAAGTTTTATTCAGGTGAGGAACTGAATTCTGAACTACTGCCAAGAAAGTTCTTTATCTTGCACTCTACACTGGGCTAATCTGCAAAAGGAGCTTACTTTCAATGACATAAATAGTTCCATCAACTGAACTAGGACAAGTTTTTTATCAACAATTGAACATCAATCAAGTTATGAGTTGTCGAAAGAAAATACTCCCTCCGGCCACAAATACATATCGTGTTTTGAGACGTGTGCAGTCAAACTTTCAAAACTTTAGCTATCTTTATGTTTTTAAATATTCAAATTTTGCGAGAGTGGAGTGATAGCAATTACTGCTGACAGTCTGCTGTAACCAGATATGAGATTCTAGAATAACGCGGACGTCCTGCTACGTTTGGCCACGCTGGAGGTGCTGTCGACCGGCGTGGCAGGGAACTACAATGGTGCATTGCAACCGGCGTGCGTGTTGTCCAGCCCCATGGCCGCGTCCCGCGGGCCGCTGGACCTCGCCGTGGGCCCGTACGGCGCCGTTCAGCTGGGCCTCGCCGGTGCCAATATGTTCGGCGCCGGCTCGGGGGAGCTGCTGAGGGGCGTGCAGACGGAGGTCGACAAGCCCATGATCGTGGAGCTGGCCGTGGCGGCCATGGAGGAGCTGGTCCGGATGGCGCAGCTGGACGAGCCGCTGTGGGACGCGCCCGGGATCGACGTGCCGACGGAGACGCTCAACGAGGAGGAGTACGCCCGGATGTTCCCCAGGGGGCTCGGCCCCAAGCAGTACGGCCTCAAGTCGGAGGCGTCCCGCGACAGCGCCGTCGTCATCATGACCCACGCCAACCTCGTCGAGATCCTCATGGATGTGGTACGTGATCACCATTCTTGCGAATATTTCGGTGATTCTGCTCGCATCTTCTGATCTGTGCTCAATATTTGGGTCCTTGTGCAGAATCAATATGCGACGGTGTTCTCGAGCATCGTGTCGAGAGCCGCAACGCTGGAGGTGCTGTCGACCGGCGTGGCAGGGAACTACAATGGTGCATTGCAAGTGGTGCGTGCTATAACATAGACTAATTCTCGTTTTGTTTTCTCCTAGTTCATAATTTGGTACAGATTCTGTTTCTCCATACCAAAGTATTTGATGAATCATGTGTTTCTTGAATGTTGATCACTGAAATGAGACGTGTCCAATGGTTTTCGTCTACTTTGCAGATGTCAGTGGATTTTCAGGTGCCATCGCCGCTGGTACCGACTAGAGAGCTACTTCGTGAGGTACTGCAAGCAGAATTCTGACGGGACCTGGGCCGTCGTCGACGTCTCGCTGGACAGCCTGCGCCCTAGCCCGGTCTTGAAGTGCCGGCGCAGGCCGTCGGGCTGCCTGATCCAAGAAATGCCCAATGGCTACTCAAAGGTGAATTTATCACAAATTTTCCCTTGCCAAATCTGAATTCTCATACACTGCCTTCGCCCTTCGGTGCACTACTTGTATCCGATTCAGAAGTCAGAACTGCACTTGTGCTTGGTTCACTTCAGAGACTGATGAGACCTCTGTCCATGCATCAGGTGACCTGGGTGGAGCATGTCGAGGTGGACGACAGGTCGGTGCACAACATCTACAAGCTCTTGGTGAACTCAGGGCTCGCATTCGGTGCGCGACGGTGGGTCGGCACGCTGGACCGGCAGTGCGAGCGCCTCGCCAGCGCCATGGCCAGCAACATTCCGACTAGTGACATCGGTGGTATGCTACATATCCCATTTGCTACTTCCATCTGATGCAAAAAAAATTCAGATGCTTACTAACCATGTGTGTGTGCCTATGAATGATCGTTGCAGTGATCACGAGCACAGAGGGGAGGAAGAGCATGCTGAAGCTGGCGGAGAGGATGGTGATGAGCTTCTGCGGCGGCGTGACAGCCTCCGTCGCGCACCAGTGGACGACGCTGTCCGGCAGCGGCGCTGAGGACGTCCGGGTCATGACGAGGAAGAGCGTCGACGACCCGGGGAGGCCGCCCGGCATTGTTCTCAACGCCGCCACCTCCTTCTGGCTCCCCGTCCCGCCGAAGCGCGTCTTCGACTTCCTCCGCGACGAGAGCTCTCGCAGCGAGGTACATACACATATGATCAAATGAAGACTAAAAATTTAACACACACACACTAAGGTTGATTAATACTTTATGGGATTTTTTTTGCAGTGGGACATCCTCTCCAATGGTGGCGTTGTTCAAGAAATGGCTCACATCGCCAATGGCCGGGATCATGGCAACTGCGTGTCACTTCTTCGCGTCAATGTAAGCATAAGCAATTGGATCAATCTGATTCCTCATACACGCATGCGATAATGCATCATATATTGATCATTTCCAATACTATGTACGCAGAGCACGAACTCAAACCAAAGCAACATGCTGATCCTGCAAGAGAGCTGCACCGACGCGTCGGGCTCCTACGTCATCTACGCGCCGGTGGACGTCGTGGCCATGAACGTCGTCCTCAACGGCGGGGACCCCGACTACGTCGCGCTCCTGCCGTCGGGTTTCGCCATCCTGCCCGACGGTCCCGCCGGCAACATGCAAGGTGGAGGGGCTGTCGCAGACGGCGTCGGCTCGGGTGGGTCGCTCCTGACAGTGGCGTTCCAGATACTGGTCGACTCCGTCCCCACCGCAAAGCTCTCGCTGGGGTCGGTGGCGACGGTGAACAGCCTCATCGCGTGCACGGTGGAGCGCATCAAGGCGGCGGTCTCCGGCGAGAGCAATCCGCAGTAGCTTTGTTGAATCAAACAAGGTTCCTATGCTTGTATTGGAGGTATGTCCATGGCACTTAGACATTAGAGATTGCAGATTGCATCAATGCTACTCAATTTCCAAAATCCATGATAATTTTGTTGGTAACTCTGAATTCTGATGCGTTTGCTTCTGCAGGAGCAGCAAAATTTTGGAGCTTTCATCAGTGGGAAGTCAAGAACGCACCTCAGATTCTCCTTGCCATGTGGTGCTCATAGATTGGGTTATTTTTCGCTTGTTTTTCCGCGAAGTCAGGAAATTTCAAGAAGTGATTCAATTCTTGCAAATGTTGGAAAAAATGCGTCACCACTACGCAAGGGCAGTTGGTTCGGGTATTGACTTCCTCTTCATGTTCGCCTCTCGGATGCTGCTACCTATGAATTTAGGGTTCTTCTGGAGTACAAAAACCGTAATTTAATCTGTAATTTGTGCTGTTCTTGTTGTCTTGTTCAGACTTTCCAGTACCTAGTACAGTTGTAGAATAGATATTTGTGTCCCTTTGGGTTTATACTTTTGTAGCGCCTCTGGTGTTCGATCACCATCTCAATCCCAAATGTCCCAAATTTGTGTGTGATGTGCTTGCTCCTGGTAGCTCCTTTGCTGCTTCAATGAAGGCATTGTTAATTTCTCAGTTTCCAGCAGTTCTTTCGGGATAGAATTGCGGAATCAACAGCTTTCTATTTGCCAGAAGATGCAATGCTGTGTAATATGGTTTGCATTTCATGGCCTCGGACATTATCTTTCCTGAACAGACACATCCACATAATAACAGCATATAGAGATTAACCATTTCATATAGAACAGCTTCTCCTTCAGACGATATACAACATCAGAGATCTTAATTTACAACATTGCTTCCCCTTAGAAAATGTGCAGTTATGAGTTATGACAATCACTTTGTACAAACACTAGTGCTTCAGAATGCTTTTCAAATCCCAGAAGCTCTAACAGTACAAGACTCATCAAAGCAACTCAGCCAGCCCTTTGATTGAAAAATGAACTGGATAAAAAGCGACACTTGGATCTTCAGCATGCTATGATCACCAAAGATCTCTGTGCACATGGTGTCTGCGAGAGAATCATTGCACAAATCCATAGCACACGTGAAGGTATTTTCATTCTGTGGGTGGAAGGTCGGCAAATGAAAAATCATGAAACGGTAGACCTGCAACACAAGTGGAGTTCACGGGTAACTTGTGTATTCTCTGTAAGACTATCATACCAAGAAAATAACAGAAGTAACATAACATTAAAATCTTTGAAGTTAAACAAATAGTAACTTTCTTCAGAATGGTGTTTTTTTACTTGATTCTTATGTCATTTTTTAGTTTACCCCTACAAATACGCAACAAAGTACACCACTATACTTGCAACCATTTTTCTGCTGTAAAGAACATGAAAGGATGCTAATGAGCTTATCCTACATTTAACTATTTAAATGCTTAAGTGCTTATAAAGTTTTTACCCTTTTGTTCGGCTAAAAGGTAAAACGGAATGTGAGCTACCATCTTTGTTCCTCCTTCGCTCCAGTTCACAATACCAGGACCATTTCCTTGAGGAGTGGACGGTCCAAGTACAGATAAACAAATGGCTGGTTCATTCATGAGCCCTAAATAATCACAGGCACGTTGCCAGACCCTCCTGTCTGAGGTTCGGGAACGAGCAACCTGCAGGAGAGCAAGAACGCATTTACGTGCTGGATGACACTAACATACCAAACCATAGTATTTCTTATGCATAAGGATCAAATCACTACCTTAGCCAGTGATACACGTGCTCTTGGAAGCAGCTCATTGTGGCATGTTGCTAGCTTCAGCAATGGCAGTCACCACAAAGCAGAGGAGCCTAGCTTGGGATGACTTTCTAGAAGATGCACCCATGGAATCAAATCCTGGCTCCTGAATTAATCCCAAACGACTTGGAAACAAGAGATGAAAGAAGTCAATCATGAGTGATACCATGGAAGTCTAGAAAAGAAGACATTGTACAATGAAGGCCAACCTAGTTGCCAGGTTTTCATATAATAGCAACTCCAAATTTTCAAATAGTTCACGAGCTACATCTTTGTGATTTATTCCTCCGCTCCATGCTCACCAATAGCCCAACACAAATGCAATGCTAATTCTGTCTGCATAGGCCACATCCCATCAGAAAATTCAGTTGTGGTGGAAAAAGACTTAGTTATATTAAGGTAATCAACACAAGAACAATAAGTGCAGGCAATGATGTAGCAATTCCAGTGGCATCACGAAATCAAGATTAGATACAAGAACTTGGAAAATATGCTTGCCTTTGCAGGATTATCATGGGCCTCCCAAGTCTGTCGGTAATAGGCTTCTGCAGAATGGTTTGAAATTATCATGCAAAATTGTTCACAAAATACTATATATAAAGGAAAGGTTTAAATGAACATTTTCTTGTTGCTTCGAAATGCTACAATCATGGGTTATTGGTTTAGAGTTTTAACATGTATGTATAGTATGAAATAAACCATTACATAGTAACAGTCACTCAGTCAGTACCTTTAGTAGCGCAATGATGTTAGGGGAGCGCTGGAATGCAGCCAATATGAAATCCGAGAGCCTTCTCCTCACCTACAAGGATGTTATAATAAGGAACTTGTTCAAACTTAAATCCAAATATATCATTGGAACTAGCACAAGCGGTATGAGCAAATAACCAAATCGACATCCAGACATGCCGTATGAACATATACCATTTTTATGGATCAGAGGTGCAGGTGATATGAAAAAAATTAACAAACTTAATTTACTTCTTCCTTTTTTTCATCCAATACTTTCCATCATAAAGTAGATGGACTTAACATATCACTTCTCCATGTATATTACAGTTAAATATCAGTGTTCCCTTAGGAGCCCACCTAGGCCGCCTAAGCCTAGGCGCTAGGTGTAGCCCTCCCGCCTAGCCCACCTAGCTGATTTATCCCACCTAGGCTGCGATTAGGCGCTGGTCTGCCGCCTGACTAGCGCCTAGGGGAACAGTGTTAAATATTCAAAGCATATTAAACTCTTAAAATAGCTTTAGAAACTAGAAGTTACAAGAAAACTAGGCCAGCAATAGTTCCAAACATATGGGTGTATCTTTCAATTATGTCTTCAGACATTGATTCTTACTCATTAAAAATTAGTTTCCTATGCAAGTAGCCACTTCTGTTAAATCAAGCAAATTGAGATATAGGAAAGGTAAGATATCCTTGCTTGTGGCAAAACCAGTGTAATGATCTTAGATCATTACGGGGTAAACACCACCGGGAGGATGGCCGGGCGGCGACGGCTTGAATGGGGAGGGATTTTAGAGGAGAAAGATACCATAGACGAGGATGAACTATTGTTTCTTTGTTCTTCTTGTTTGATTGATAATGGATACATGTTACCTTTTTTATAGGGATGATCCAACTTTACCCCTAAGAAATAATCTCTAAGGAAATATATCTCTAACAATCCAATCCAATAATAACTTATCTAATTAATAGATAATATTAAACACCTAATAGATAGATTTCTAAATAATAAATCTTTCCTAATACTTGCAAGTAGTTACTGTTCAACAGTAGCCTCGGCCCATGACAACCTGGCCTAGTGTGTACATCTAGCTATAGTTACTAAGCATCAGTATCACACAGAAGGGAAAAGGAAATTCTAAAATAAATCAAGTGTGTCTACCTCGAAAGAGAAAACCTTGTCAGGGAACATCGCCGCATATCTTGACATAACTACTGGAATCAGAGCACACAAGAGTGCTGAACCAACAAACATAGATTGTCAAATCAGCAGTATGTTGGTCATTAGCATGTGTAGCAATCAACAAAGATAGGCAACCTACAGTCGTTGACATCCCGCAATGCTGTTGCAAAGTACAAAGTAAGAAAGCGAGGTGCCATTTTCAGTGACTGTTTTAATCTGTCCGATTGTGGGCTGTTAACTGCCGCTTGTAAGGTTGAAGATATCGTAGGGGATGTCCAATGTTTCGCCTGAGAGGAACAACAGAAAATGATGAGACTAAAACTAACAAAGAATAGAGAGACATACACTGCAACTTATTGCACAGGAGGAACTACTTACAGCAATGCCATCATTCTCATCTTTTAGAAGGTCAAGGAACATTGGGTCAGCAAGGTCTAGAGGACCACTATCATCAGAACCTGAATTGCCACTGGGATCTTCTATTGCAGAACCAGTATATGCCTCATCCATTAGTGCAAGGAGCATCTGCAGCACAGAAAAGGATAATAGGCTTAGCAGCTTAGAGCTAGATATTTTATTCACATCTTTTAGGTCAAATCATTCTGAAAACAACCTCAGGAGCAGCACTCTTCTGTATAGTAGCTATACTACTACCGATGAGAGTTCCGGAACTTCTTTCCACCTTTTCCAATGTCACCACTAACACTGTGTGATATTCCAGGAGTGGATAAAGAATAAACCAGTTGAAACCGATTCACATATAAATAATGAATAATAGTACATGATAAGCAATGCTCATGATGAGATTTACACTAAATTGTGATACGTGATCTGAAAGACCTGCAGGGACTAGGTCACAAATATCATGTTATATACATTACAAAAATCTCTCACATGTTGCAAGAGAAGTGCACCAGATGTCAGCATGTAAAAGAGTCTAATAATGTTATCAACTTATCATGCATCTAACTTAAAAAGCTGATTATCTGCTAAAATCATGAAGCTTATATAATACTGAAGGAATTCCAGGAAAGATCTGAAGGTATAGAATTGGCAGGCTTACTTGGCAGATCCATAAGGGACAGGAAGAGAGGAAGAAAAGATCCTGCTGACATCATTAATGGAAGCACTTCTGAAAATTTATTCTCCAATCTAGAACAACAGCAAAACAAATTAAGTAGGTCAACAGGATTGCTCTGAAATATTAATGTACCAGTAGCAAGCCATTTTAAGGAAAGAGGTAGAATGGACCTATTAATATATCAACAGTAAAAAGTCAGGAAGAGTATGTGAGTGACATACCTCTCACCATTTGATGCAATTAGTTTCAGCAGCAATGGAAAGAACTGCATATAAACAATAGACTATAATCGATGGAAAGTGGAAAGAGAAGCAATACATTTTTTTTGGGGGTGGGGGGATCAAAGAAGGGAATTGGATTAAGATCTTTCAAAGCAACATGCTTAGCATGACAAGCAGGAGCATAGAGCTACATTTGTGATTTGCAAGAAAACATCCATCTAGCAATATAAGGTATGGCAATTTGATCATTTCGTATGTATGGCACCTGCGGAATCAAGGTGGGAAAACAGCTCAGGATCTTTGTCTTGTTAGCTATCAGGAATTCAAGCGTGCGTTCTGCGACAACAGGATCTGCAAACTCCCTATCACCAAGAAAGAAAAGTTGAGCGATTTTGAGGGCCTGGGGAAGCAATTCAACCATGGCATGCCCAATACATCAATAAACAAATGCAGAGAAAAATATTACCTACTTAAGCAAGAGCGGAAGAAGGTTCTCAAGCTACCATCAGCATCGTGCAGGACTGCCTCCCCAAAATCCAGGAAGAACTGCAGAATTGTCTGGGTAGGAAACAGTATAATACAGATTATTAGACAACCTTTTCCACTACCTTTAGTCTGCACAAATAAGGAAATATTACAAGTAATCTGATTTTAATGATTCTTTTCACCAACAATTGGGCAGATAAAATTATTTTTGGGGGTCAGCTGGAGAGTAGGTACATTTGTCATAGGCCTAACACTAGATGAAGCAATGTCCTAAGTCCTAACGACTCAAAGTTAGCACAGTATTGGAACATTGCCATATGTGGCGGAGAAGTACAATTCTACCCAAAAAGATGAAAATTGCAAGAGACTGAGCCCTCCTCCATCGAAATGTAAGAAGAAGAACATCTTTGCAGAACTAGATTGAAAAACAGGATCACATCAGTGAACCGAAGCACGGCTTACAAGAAGCAGCACGCCGCTGGAGGCCACAGACTGGGTCGGCGCGGCGGCGCAGCGCTGGAACAGCTTGCTCATCACCGGGAACGCCCGCGCCACCATCTCATCGCTCGCCTCCTTGGTCTCCTTGCACATCTCGCACACCATCCTCACCTTCACGCGAAGGAAGGCACATAAGTCAAGAAACAAAACGTAACAATCCCACCTCCGGTTCCAAGACCAAGTGGATGGCCAGGGGAAGAGGAGGGCTTGGAGGGAGGGAGATTCGCTTACGGATTGGAGGAGGTTGGGGTCGGAGGTAGGGTCAGCGGCCGCGGAGGAGTCCCTGGCGGCGGCGGAGAGCGAGCGGAGGTGGAAGTCGTAGCTGCCGTCGCCGGCGGCGAGCTTCGGCGAAGCCATGGCCGTCGCCTTTGTGTCTGCCTCTGACGAGTGGGTTAGAGATGGGAAAGTATTAGGGGGTCTTCGGCTCCTATGATTTACTTGATAAAGCCTAGTAAGAGCCCAACGGACTAGGCCCACCTTAAACAAATCTGGCTGCTACAAGGTCCAAATCCAAAAGGCAAGCCCGTCAATCATAACCAAACAGAAACGAAGATTTCCACTGAAATTCTTTGCATAAACAAGGAGACATTACTGGCACTCCAAATTGGAATGTCTCTGTTCATCCACGATTGTATCCACGGTTGTCAATATCGATATGAGTGTTGCTATACTAAATTACTAGCTCTGACGATTCGATCAAGATGAGTGTAAACATGAAGCTAACTTTTATCTAGGCGATAGCGTCAACAAGCACAACATCGTACTAAGCTAATAAATACTAACGTATCTTTGTTGGAGTATATTGCTGTCTTTCTTTATTGGCTTAAGTTTTTAGATAAACTAGTTGATGCATACAACTTAATATGGTATCAGAGCTAAAAGGTTTTAGAGTTTAAGACACGACTAACGCAATATTAAAAATAATAATTGCGGCCTACTTCGAGTACACGCCACAAGCCTGGATGAGCCTAGACGCAAGGATGAGTGTTGAAGTATATTGTCTGTTTTTTCTTATCAGTTTAAGCTTTATGATGAATTGGTTGGCGCAGCTCAATAGTCTTGAATGACTATGACCTCGCCACTGTCAGAGGCTGAAATTCTAGTGCTAGCAGCTAGCTCTTCCTCCCTGACAAATGTGTGGTGCGCAATGCCTTTGCATCTGCCCAATTGGGCCATTCGGAGAAGCATCAGCCTCAAGTTGTTAATACAGACAGGCTGCTGGAATCCAATCCACTTATCCAACCACCTCGGATGATCAGACAAGTTTGTGTCAAGAGAGAAGACGAATAACGGTTTCAAGTGCGCGGTCAGGTCCACGGCAAGCCAATTGAACACACCCACAATGATGCTCCACACAGGCACGCGAGGAGAGAACCGTTGCTGCGCACACGTGATGAGGATATAACCCCTGTAGATAAACCATATTTGTTATATTTATTGTTCTAATTACAAAAGCTTTTATGTTTGGCTTAAATTATTAGCTGAGCTCGTTTTTATGAGTGTTTTTATATTATATAAACTATATGATGTTATCTAATGATGAAAATATATATTTGTACAGTACCACGTCACTTTTGGGCCAAGACGAGCAAGGTTCGAGCTCGATCTGTTTTGGAATCTAATTTTGTCTCCGAAGACATTACTAATTTCAAATGTGCATAACTTTCACATACGGAGCCCGTTTGAGCTCCGCAAGTACTTGATTGAAATCTTATCTCGTTCTCTTTACAACGAATTTGGCCACACCTTTAGATTCACTATATACACATCGCAATCATCAGAAGAAGGTACTATATCATCTGTTTAGGCCAATTTAGGCCTTGTAATTGTATCGACTTGGCTCATATGCCGGCTGGCCACCTATGGAGTCGCACTATTCATGTGAAATGTAGTACCTCCTTGTTTATGCTAGTTATATGCAGCTCTCCCCCCCCCCTTTAAGGTGGTCGTATCTCTCTAGTCTTCTTGGATTTTGTTTAGTTAAAAGCTAGTGACATTACAACTTCATGTATTGGCTTATGTCGACTAGATCAACCCTAAATACCACTTTAGAATCCCAATCTTATTGAGTACTTCAATCCTATTTGCGATTTCAGATTGCTTACTATCTTGTTCTTGCTTATTCTTTGATTGCATGCAGGAATAGACCTTCGTGGTCATGTCGATCGTGTTTCTAGTAAGATCGATAACAATTTTGGAATTGGTTCAGTGATTGCCAGACATATTAATTGTGTGCGATTGATAGCCAAATCGTGAAAGTCATCTTCACCAAATCGAATTATCCATCTCATCAAAAGATTGGAACACCCATTGTCTTATCAACACGTATATTATAGCTCACGCTCCGCTTAGGACGCACCGTTGTCGAACCCGGGAGCGAAGGATCCCGAATTCTCTGTGTTTATATACCGGTCCAGGATTTCCAGTATACACAGTCTCACAAAAATGAATATCACAATCATATCACGAAACGTAAATGACATTAATTAATAAAAGGTTTAATACAACGAGTCTGAAACCAATAACAAGTATCAAATGATAAACACAGCGGAAAGCATAATAATATATGGGGCCACACGATGCGCCACAGGCAATCGTCTCGGTCAAGGCCTACTCGTCCAAGTCCTCACCGTCGGGGAAAAGGTCTTCTCCTGAATAAGATATATTCAGCAAGAGTGAGCACAACTTCCGTGCTCGCAAGCTACACCCAATATTAAATGAAAATGCATGCATAAGGTAACAAGTGAATATGGCAGGGGTTGTTTTGCATAAACAGCATTTTCAGTTAAATATCTATAGTAATTTTCCAAGGCCATTTTCATACTACAGCTAAAATCATATTTTAATATGTCAATGTGATAACATGGATAACCTCCAAAGAATGAGTGAAGGATACCCTCCTAACACTTGGCTTCCCGCCCAATTTTCATAAGGATTAACCATCCTTAGCCATTTTATAAAACAATTTTAAAACCAAAAACAATTCTAACTTTAAGTGGCCCTGCTAGCATGTCCATGACCGCGGACGCGGCTATTCGAATAGTTTCTACTCTGCAGAGTTTGTACAACTTTACCCACACGAGGTGACATGCTCGTTATGTCGGCCAATACACGCTTCCGAAGGCGTGCGACTGAGCAATTACCATGAGGCCTTTACAATGTTCTACCTTAGTATACTCATGCCCGCTAAGGTTTCGCCCCTTTGGACTAGCCGTCCTCCGGAAGCCCCCTCTTGCGCCAAGTGGGTATAAAAACGTCTAACCGACACCCACATAATCACATGACATAAATACACTAGAGCATCATAAATTAGTCAGCCAAATTCTGCCCATACAGGGCATGTGGTAGTACGTTTAAGGCATAGCATAAGCGGCTCAAAGACCGGTCCTCAATTGACCTGGGCGTCATTCCTACAACCCATGGGCCTTAATCTTAACCAGATTAATCCCGTGCATAAACCTGCACCCACCAGTCCATCCAGTTCGCCCAAGTCCAAACCCATTTTTAATTTTATTTAGAGTAAAACCCTCTTTTTAAACTCATGTGGTAAAACAATACCACTATTTCAATTTTGGAACAATTTTATAAAAGATTTAGCTAAACCTTCCCAAAATTTTGTAGGTGTGAACTAAGCCAGACTAAGCATTTGACTAATTTTAATAATATTTTAGTCTATGGTGTCAAGGCAACAAGTACAATATTCAAATGGGTCATACAATGGAATTTGGGATTAACTATATAAAACAGGACATTGGAATAAGTATTTAAAACATATGCATGCAATAATTAGTTTAAAAACTGAAAATACTTAAAAATACTAGGGGCAATATGGTCAATGGTGTAACTTGCCTTCGTTGATGTCCTGGAAGTCTAAGTCTTCAGTGGGGTCGAGCTCTCCGGAGTCGTCGAAGTCTAAACGTGAAAATACGATAAATTCAAATTCAAATTCAAATAAATTCAAAAACTCAGCTCAAATTAACTCTAAATTGAAATATTTTGGTTTAGTTAGCTAGATTATAATTTTATACAAATTTTGCAACTTGAATCAACCAATTTGGAGTTCAGATGCAAAAGTTATGAATTTTAGAAGTTTTAAACCTAAATCTGAAATTTAATTGATTTTCCCGAATTATTTTTCTACCGAAAAATCTACTTATTGCGCAATGCTTGACGCCAAACACGAATTTTCAAATTAAATTTAAATAAAATGATTTACGACAAAGCGGGCCTCGTGTCGGGGTTCGCCACGGTGGACCTAACCCACCGAGCCTCGGATTGGGTCACGGTGGACCGTGCCACATGAAGGTGTGCGTGGCGGCCGACCGCGCGCCACGCCGGCAGACACGCAAGCACGAGGTGAGATGGCGCAAAGGTGGCAAGGCCACGCCGGGCGGCAAGCGGCGACGGAGACCATCGATCCGGCGATCGGCGCTACGCCGGCGGCGCGAGGTGCTAGGATGGAAGAGAGATGATGGGAGCTTGGTGCGCTACCCGCGACGAGGCGAGGCGAGGTAGTCGGCGGCGAGCGAAGCGCGCGGCGAACTCGCCTTGTGGCGCGCGAGATCAGCGGCGCCCGGGAAAGCGGCGTGAGCACCGGCGCGCGAGAAGACGACGATGCCGGCGGTGGTGGCGGCGAGGACACGCGGCGGTGGCGGCGGCGCTAGCGGCGGCGAAAAGCTTCACGGCCGACGGCGTTGTTTCGCGAATCCCGGCGAGTTCACGGCGAGAGAGGGGGTGTGAGTGGTGGTTTCGTGTGCGGCGTGAAGAGGGGCTCCCGGTGCTCCCTTTTATAGGGGCCGGGTGTGACCAGAAGGGGAGATCGTGTGCGGGGCGGCGTGGGGGCGTGTGGCGGCGGTTGCGGGCGATCGTGGCGAACCGGGCGCGGAGAAAGGGGAGAAGGTGGGGAACGAGGGCGGTTGGAGGTGGCGGAGCCGTTGCGCACGTCCTCGCGTGAAGAGGAGGAGGAAAACGTGGCGAGAATCAAGCTCCCATGCGGGTGCTAATGGCGGCGGCGACTCGGTCGCGCGAGGAAGGAGGCGGGGGAGAAGAAAGCACGTGGGCGTCGGATCTTGATCCGACGGTCGGGAGGAATGGGTGGCGTGGAGCGGCGAGGCCCGTCCGATGCAAATCGGACGGCGAGAGAGAGCCAGCGCGGCGAAGTTGGCTGGTGGGCAGGGCATGGAGTTTTGGGCCGGGACCTTTGGGTTTCGGCCCAAACAGGGATTTTGATTTTCTTTTTGTTTTTCATTTGTTTTAATTCTGTTAATTCATATAAGGTTTAGAAAATAGCAAAATACTTCCAAAAATTATGGAAAAATTCACAGAAATTCCCATACTTATTCTGGACATAATAAAATTATTTCCAACTATATGTTGGCTTTTAACTTTGCAAATAATTTTGTTTTGACTTTAAAATACTTATAAAAAAAGCTTTTAAAATTTCTGGAAAAACCACAAAAATAAATAAACTTTAAATTTTACTGAAATTTGAAATTTGGGTTTATTCTAACTGCACTCTATTCTCTTGCTGACACACACACTCTGCACTCAAAATGCGCACACAAATCCTTTGGTGTAGAAATCTCAGTCGTCGACGGCGTAGTAGTCACGGCGAGTGCACGTCACGGCCATCGTGTTAGGACTCAAGGACAAAAGATACGATCACGACAGACCCACAGGCCACGGTGGCGTGGGTGGGTTGACGACGAAACTGTTGAGGAACCGTCGCTGGCAAGTCCAGTCCAAGCGATTACCTCGTATACAAAATCAAAATCGTAAGAACGATGCAAGAACACAAGAACGCAACAATAGATGAAACACAGGTATGAGAGGGGACTGCAGGCTTCTCTTTATTCCTCTTCCAATAATGAATTGTGTACAATGCTTGGGGGTCCCCCCTCCTATATATAGGGCGTGTTTGGCATGGCTCTGCTCCACAGCAGAGCAGCTCCACTCCAAAACTCCAGGAGCAGTCACTCCAGAACTCGAAACGTTTTTTCTCTATAACCAAAGGGCAAAGGTGGGTAATTACCTTGAAACTCCGTGTCTAGATTCATTTCGAGGATTCCTGGAGTGGGAAAAGAGGTGCTCCACCAAAATGAACTAGAGCTCTACCAACTCCACGAAGAGCAGCTGCTCCATCAATTTATGGAGTTTTGGTGTTTGGCTGGTTTTGGGCAACTCCCCCCTAGAGTTTTGGAGTGGAGCCATGCCAAACACGCCCATAGTCTAGGGTGGATGAGGTGCCCACCCGGACCCGGACTCCTGGCCGGGCCCGGTTTCCTAATACTCCCCCTTGGGCTCTCATCCTTCATGTCCATGCCTTGCTAAAACTCCATAAAAACCCAGTGGGAAAATTTTTGGAGAAAGAGTACATGGATCATGTTCTGCTATGTTGCACGAATTGCCTCATTAAAAACCTTAACCGAGAAACTTCAGGAAAACTCGTCAAGGGAAAAAGAGTACAATTAACCCAATTTTATTTAATCTATAGGATTTGCTCTTTGGGTACTCGATCTTCGTGATCAAACTTTAGTAATGAGTTTGTGAAGGTTCTCCCCCTGAATTCTGCACTTCTCTAAGTCTCATCATTCCAATTCCACGTACGCACCTTTCAAAGCTAGATGCTGGAAGTGACTTAGTGAACAAATCTGCAAGATTTTCACATGATTTAGTGTGCAATACCTTAATTTCGTCCATCTTTTGCATTTCATGAGCATAGAAGAACTTGGGGTTAATATGCTTTGTGAGAGGACTCTTCACATAACCCATCTGCACTTGTGCAACACAAGTCGCATTATCTTCATAGATAATAGTGGGGTTTGTGCGGTATTCAATCCACATGATTTGCTGGATGTGGTGAATCATCCGCCAAAGCCAAGAGCATTCACGCGCGCCTCGCATGTGCTATGATTTCTGAGTGGTTCGTCGAAGTTGATACCATACTTTGCTTAGATGATTTCCATGAAATTGCAGTTCCACCACACAGGAATACATAGCCTGTTTGCGACTTAGCTGTATGCGGGTCTGATAGGTACCCGGCATCCGCATAGCCAGTCATTGTAAGGTCCTGGTTCTTTCTGTAGAACAGACCAAGATCTTTACTTCCTTGGAGATATCGGAAGACGTCCTTGATTCCCTGCCAATGCCTTTTGGTAGGTTCTGCACTATACCTTGCTAGTAAGTTCACTGCAAATGCAATGTCCGGTCTAGTACAGTTTGCCAGATACATGAGTGCTCCAACTGCGCTCAAGTATGAGAATTCTGGTCCCAGGACTTCTTCCCCCTCTTCTCTAGGTCTGAAAGGGTCCTTGTCTTGCTGCAAGGATCTCCCGATCTTGTCTTGCTGCAAGGATCTCCCGATCATTGGTACTTTTGAGGGATATGCCTTTTCAAAACCGAACCTTTCCAACACCTTCTGAGTGTAGGTTGACTGATGTACTAAAATTCCTTCGTGGGTATGCTCAAGCCGCAAGCCTAGGCAATATTTGGTTTTACCCAAATTTTCATTTCAACTCGACTCGGTAAGAGCTTGCTTTTCCAATATCTTCCAAAGTCCCGATGATATTCGTATCATCTACATATACCGAGATTATACGTAATCCATCCCGAGATCGCCAGTATAAATATCTGAGGACAATCCTCACCGTCTGTGTAGCCTTTCTTGCGAGAGAAAGTCGCTTAGCGATTATACCACATCTGCTGATTGCTTTAGTCCATACAAAGACTTTCTCGAGGTTGCACTGCTATCATGCATTTCTATTTGCTCTGTCTTGGTTCTGCAGAGGATACCTTGGGTACCTTCATATAAATTTCGAATCCGAGTTCCCATAAAGTTATGCGATTAACACATCCATCAATTTCATTTCCAAATTCAGATTTATCGCCATTGAGATTAAATATCTAAAGGTAGTTCCGCCATGACCGGAATAAGTTTCTTCATAATCGACTCTGGTCTTTGAGTGAAACCTTGTGCAACAAGCCTTGCTTTATATCTTACAACTTCATTTCTTTCATTTCTCTTTCGAACAAATACCCATTTATGCCCTACGAGTGCACATGGGAGGTGTGCGACTTCTGCCCAAACACCTCTCTTTATTCGGAGATATTAATTCGCTTCTATTGCCTTTTACCAATCTTTCCAACTGATCTTTTCTTGCATTCAATGAGCGATGTGCCTGGATCAAGCTCAATGATTGTGGCAATTTTCTTTGCAAAATAGATGTCGACATTGGTCGTTGCTCTATTCATAGATTCTCCGTAGTCACATAATTTATAGCTATTTCTTCATTGGCGGTTCAACTAATGCTTCTACTTGCTTACCGCGCCTTGAATTGCGAGGCAAGTTCCTTTAGTTTTTCACTCAGATGTGTGCGCACACATCCATGCCGATGTCTCCTCTCGTGGAATATTCAAATCTGTATGCCTTTTCTTGAAGGTTCCATACAGCGCCAGTCTCAACTGCTCCCCTTACGCTTGTGGGAACTTGGTGATCGGCCGTGACAAGTCCTTCTTATCCTTTTCGCCAGCGCCCCTGCTACTTGGGATTCGAGGCGGAGTTCTCGCCCTTTTATTCCGAGGCCTCGGGCGGGATTAGGATACCTTCTATTTTCTTTGGTATTTCAACCTCTCCGGTGCATTGCGTGCAGGCACCTGCGACTTGGTCACGCTCTTCAAATCACTAAAGTGGTCAGACAGTTGATTCGCTAATGCTTGCAAATCAATTATCTTCTAGACTTCTCTATCTGCTTCACTAGTGCGTGGGTCATGTGCATTAATTCCCGTGACTTGCCACGTTATTTCCCGATATTTTTCATCAAGAGGTTGATTTCCTCCCCCTAATGACGGGAAACTATCCTCATCAAATATGCTATCAGCGAAACGAGCTGTATGCAAATCTTCAGTCATTGGGTCCAAATACCTGATTATGGATGCAGTCTCATAACCAACGTATATCCCAGACTTTCGGAGAGGGCCCATTGCGTTCATTGCGGTGGTGGTATAGGTACATAAACCTTGCAACCAAACATTCGAAGATGAGAGATTTTCGGTGGTGACCCTCGCGCTAGTTGCATAGGTGAATGGATGTTGTATGCCGACGGTCTAAAATTTATGAGAGTTGTCGCATGCAGGATCACGTGTCCCCAACACGTAGTTGGTAAATTACACTCAGAAAAGCGGTCGGACAATGAATTTAATTCTTTTAATCAATGCCTCTGCTAGTCCATTCTGGGTGTGGACATGTGGTACCGAGTGCTCAACGGTAATTCCCATTGCCATACAATAATCATCAAATACCTTTGAAGTAAATTCTCCGGTGTTGTCCATTCTGATGGACTTCACATGATGATCAGGGAAATTATTCTTTATTTTAATTATCTGCGAGATCAGCTTAGCAAAAGCATGGTTTCTCGTAGATAACAGGCATGGAGTTGAGGAGGCCGGCGCATGGTGGCACCGGCGTTGCAGGTGGGCGGCCCGGCTCCGGCGTGAAAGAAGGGGCGGCGCCACCGCGCAGACCGAGAGTGGAAGCGCGTCGCGCGTAGCTCGTGGCAAATCGGCGGCGGCGGCAGCAGCCTGAGCGCGAGCGCCAGCGGAGAGCGGCGCGCGTGGCTAACGACGGCGGCTACGGGCGCGCGAGACGGCGGATCAAAGGGCGCTCATGGCGGCGCGCGCGCTTACGGCGCCCGCGAAGGTTACGCGCGGCGCTACGGCGCCGGCGCGAATTTGCGGCGGCGCCTTACGGGCGCCGCACGCGTGTGTGGCGGCGGCGCCTACGGGCGCCGGCGCGGCGGCCAAACACGCCGGCCACTTGTGGGCGCTCTGGCGGCCGGCGGTTCATGGCTTCAAGGCCATCCGGCGGCAGTGTCGGTGTTTTAGAACCGATCTTACGTAAAGATTGTTTGATTCGGGGGGTCTCCACAATTAATCACACAGACGAAGAAGACACGGGGATTTTTATACAGGTTCGGGCCTTCTCCTATGAGAATAACAACCCTACTCCTGTGTATCTTGTATTTGCTCTCTGGATTACAATCGAATGAGGATTTTCTTAACTGTTCTCCAGAAAAGGCTCTCTTTCTTCTATCTTTTTCGCCTCCCCTTTCTATCTCTAACAGATACCTATTTATACTAAGCAATAGTGGACGTTGTTATTCCAGGCTAATTAGTCTCTCATTATTATGCAATAATGAGAGTAATTACCGGAGTGGTAACCTCCCCATGCTGTCAATTAGTTGCCAGTCAGAGATAGTGGGAATTATCTGCAGTTATGTCAGAGATAACTGCGTATTTTGACTGCTTAGATTCTCACTGTTTTATAGGCCATCAAACGGGTGGGTCCAGTAAGTCGTGAGGAACCTGTAGCAGGCCCAGTCGTAGAAAAACTTACGACCAGACGTACTCGTAACGATTATACCAGAGTCGTAGAAGAGCTTACGACTAGGTGGTAGTCGTAGCGATTATACCATAGTCGTAGAAGAGCTTACGACCAGGGGGTAGTCGTAGGGTGTCCTACGACTTCCTGACTAGTTCTTCCCTTTTGATATTTTAAGGGGTATGTCTTGTGACGTCATATTTCTTGATTATAGAATAAATAAATGAGGATTATTTAGATCCTCGTCATCTAACCCCCCCAGCTTCGAGTGAAAATAGCTTACTTGAGCGGAGGGTCGTAGACGATCCTTTGACCATTAAGGGGTCATTAGGAAAACGTTGAAGGAAAAACTCTTCAACCCTTGTTTCTCTCGACCAGGAATATGCTTGATCGAGGTAATTTGTTAAGGTTATCACGACTACACGATGTCGTAAGATTACTTACGACTTCAAAGCAGTCGTAGCCTTAAGACCGGAAATAAGATTTTTCCGGTTGGTCTTTCACTTGACCCGAGGGTCAAGGTGGTAATTTCACTTGAGGTGTGAAAAGGTGTCTTGGGACTTTCCATCGGCGAGTTAAAAGCCGTCCGTTGAAGCAATTCTGGCGGTGGCGCGATCGTTGGGATTTCGCGACGTTTCGTTTCAATTGTGCGGTTATAAAACGGGCCGCAGGGGAAGAACTAGGGTTCTTACTTTTTTACCCAACAGTCGGTTGCTTTCTCATCTCTTCCGCCGCCGGTGACTCCGTACACTTTCTTGAAGCTTTCCTAACCCTTCTTGAGAGAAAAAAATGGCCAGGATTGTCTCTGAATGGGCCGAGTCGGAAATGGACGATGCGAAGATGACTGCTTTAGTTGCCGCCGAGAAGATCCCTGAGGGTCTTCTCGTGAAGTGGATTGCGGCGAACGGGCAGCATTGGCCTTCGGGAGAGGTAGACCAAATTCCCGTCTTTTAGGCTTATTGTGAGTGTGGCCTTCGATTGCCTGCTCACCCCTTCCTCACACTCGTACTCGAGCACTTCGGGGTGGAATTAGTGAACCTTGGTCCTAATTCCATCACGATGTTAAGCGTATTCGTGTACTTGAGTGAGGTCTACCTGGGGATTCCGGCGGACCTCGAGCTCTTCCAGTATTATTATGGAATGGCTCGCAAAGCGGATCGCCGGTAGCTGGTGCAAGCTCCACGACAGCAAGTCGAAGGAGTACATTCAGATGTTTACCCGGTCGTCATGGCCGGGTTGGAAGAAGAGGTGGTTCTACTGGGAGGTTACCTAGGAAGATAGCCTTTCGTTCGTCGGAAAGGCCGCCGAACGATCTTCTTCCTGGGACTCGACTCCCAGTAATCTCGACCGGATAGCCCCCTACATTCTAGTTGTCAAAGACTTGAAGTCGGAGGGCTTACCGTTGGCACGTGCGAAGGACTTCATCACGCGCCGGATTAGTCCTTTGAAGACAAGGGTACCTCCCATGTGGAGGTACTCAGAAAAGGAGGAAAATCAGATTATTGCGCAACGCTGACATCAGCGCACAGATTTCCGGAATAAAAAGAAAATAAATGAAAACCCTGACATGTGGGACCACATGTCAGTGTCTCGGCTCACGGTGAACCAGGTTCACCGAGCCTAGGGAATCTAGTGCGGGTGGACCGTGCGCATGTGGCTTGACGTGGCGCCACGTGGGCGAAGATGACGACGTGGCGCCTAGGTGGCAACCACGGTGGCGCCGAGGTGGCAAAGCCACGTAGGCAGTGACTGGCGGCGGCTCGGGCGCGAGTTCGCCGGCGTTTGGTGGTGCTCCGGCGGGAGTGGATGGTACCCAAAGAATGAGCGGACCTCACTGGTCTTGCTGCTCACCTTGGATGCGAACGGGCGTGGCAAATGGCCGGCGGCGAGCTCAAGAGGCGGCGGCGGCGTTAAGGCGGGCGGCGCGGTGGTCCGTGGCGCCCGGCGGCGGCGCGCGACACGGTGCGCCGTGACGCGCGGTGTCGATGGCGCGACGAGGCAACCGGGAGGCTCGGAGCGGCGCTAGAGCGGCGGAGCTTCTTTGGCGGCGAGCCGGCGACGTAAATCGGCTAGGGCGGAGAGGGCTAGGTGAGTTGCGGGAGAGATGAGGAGGACTAGGGCACACCACGCCCTTTATAGGGCGGAGGAGCACGAGAGGAGATCGTGGCGACGAGGTCACGATGGCGGCTTCGATCCGGCATTGCGCGCACGATCGAGGGGCGAACGGCGAAACGGCGCGACATGGTCGGGCGGTTTGATCGCAGCACGCCGCGCGAGGAGAGGCGGCGGATTGCGCGAGGCGAAGCCAGGCGGCGAAAATGGTGAAGTGTGCGGGAGAAGAAGAAAGGAGGAAGAAGATGGCGCGCGCGCCACTGGCGGCGAGGCGGTGGCAAGCAAAGGGTGGGGAGGAGGGAGAGAGAGGCGCGGGAGGAGATGGGCCGAACGGGCCGGAGCGCGGTGGAAAGGAGTGGGCCGCGGGGGTTTTCGGCCCAAGGCCATTTCTTGAATTTTAATTGATTTACGATTTTAAATAATCAGTTAATTCTTTTTGGCTTTTAGAAAATAGCAAAATAAATCCAAAAATTCTGGAAAAATTCTCAGAAATTCCTAGAGTTATTTTGGAATTAACAAAACTATTTCCAACTTAAAGTTGGCTTTTAATTTTGCAAATAAATTTGTTTTGGCTTTAAATTATTTAGGAAAAAGCTTTTAAAATTGCAGAAAATTCTAGAAATTAATTAAAATTTTATTTTTCAGATAAAACCAAATGAGACTTCAAGAACTCCAAATAATTTTTAAATTTTGACTTTTAAAATTGAAAAACTTCAAATAAAGCAATGAAACTCTATCAAATTTCAGAAAATCCAATAAAACATTAACTTTATTTTATTTTTATTTTTGTAACATAACCTTGGGATGTTACAACGACCCAACCAGGGACTACAAGGACGGTGAGTAGAAAAACTTATTCTTTTGGCTTTATCCTTGATTAACCCTGATTTAGTCTGCTTAACTGTATTATCTATACTCCCAGATCTTCCGCAGGCGGAGGTTGACGCACGTGTCAGGCTCGTCTGCGAGAAGCACCCGGCGAATACAACGACTCCTCAAATCCTCGTGGCTTTGGCCACAGAGGAGAAAGAAAGACGCCTAAAGGTAATCGAAGGATTCTGCCTTTAGATGTTTTATTGTCGTAGGATGGTATACGACTAGCTGATTTGTCGCAGAAAAACTTACGACTGGGTACTGATCGTAGAAAATCTTACGACCGAAAGTAATCGTAGAATAACTTACGATTAGACAATGTCGTAGAAAACTTACGACTTAACGTAATCGTAGAATAACTTACGATGAGATAATGTCGTAGAAATACTACGACTTTTGAGTGATCATACGGACCACTTTTCTCCTTCTTCAATGTAAAGTTGGCATGGAGAACCGCCGAGACGACGAGGAAGTCGAGTTGGTGGTTGTGGGGCGATCGCGACGAGTCGTGAAGTCCCTCCATCTAAGACGTCGACCGTAAAAGTCGGCGATAAGAAGGTTCGAGCTCGCTCCTCCTCGCTTCCTTTGCTAAGTTTGCCGCAGATCTAGCCGCGGCAAGAAAGAGAGCAGAAGAAGAGGCTCTTGCCCTTAGGAGTAAGGTCCCCAAAGTTAAGGTACCTTTCTATTACGATGACAAGTCCTTCGCCGTTTCTGCTTCTTGCGGCTTTGTAAGGCAGCTAGAAAAGGAGAACTGGAAGGAGTTCATGTCTTTTGTGAAGGAAACTGCTGCTCGGTGGGATCCAAGCCGGGAAGCGGATTCTCGAGGTGGTCGAGGCGATCTCGCCCACCCGCGGGAAGTCGGGAGGAAGTGACTCCTGCTACCCCGAGTGCATCTCGACCAATGGTGGTCGAGAAGAAGTCGAAGAAATCTTCCGTTGGGAAGGTTGATCCCAAATTTCGGGTTAAGTCCAGCGCGCAGAGGTATGTAAAATAAAACACATAAGTGTAGTAACTACTTACTGTTTTATTTGTTGACTCATTGTTACGCTTCGCGATTCTCAGCCCGGCGTCTTCAGCCTCCAGGGGAACTCTCATAGAGGATCCCGTCGTCACCCCTTCAACCGAAGGGGGTGCGACAACGATAGTAGCTGAAGACCTAGCTCACGCCCTCGCTGCAAAGGAGGCCGATTCTTGCCGGCCGCCGCGGTGGTGATGATCTTTGAAATCGCTACGATAGTTGGAGCTGTTGTGTAAAGACCCGGGATTAACATCCCAGATCTTCTGTGCATAACTGAACTAGTCCCATGATCAGTGGCTAGCTCACACAGTAAACAAGTGTGATAACACAACCATAACGCTAAAATTTATTAAATGACAACAGAGTTGATTACAAGATAGCCTTACAGGGCAACATTAAATAAACACAGCGGAAGACGATGAAGAAGTAGTAGGGTCCAGCAATCTGCCACAGGCAATCGACTGGGGTAGCGGCCTAGTCGTCATGATCCACTCCTGAAGCGAAGCTCTTCTCCTCTGAAATTTTGTTTGCATAAAGCAAGATGAGCACAACTTCCGTGCTCGCAAGTTACACCCGTCAATTAACAAAATGACATGCATAAATGGATGTAACAATAGAAAGGCTTATAGGGTTATTTGTGCAAAAACAGTATTTGACATTGAATACCATAATAAGTTAAAAAGCTCAAGTGTTATAAATTCTAAAATTGATCTTGAATTGATAACGATAGTGCAGGTACCAACCTAACACCAATATAAACACGGGCACCAACCCGGGGCTTCAACCCATAACTTTTCTCATGGATACCCATCCATGTCAAACTGTTTTATAAAAATATTTTGAAATTGAAGTCTAACTTTGAGTGGCTTTGCCAGCATGTCCATGACCGTGGACACGGCTATTCGAATAGTTTGACACTCTGCAGAGGTTGTACAACTTTACCCACAAGACATGAATTCTCTAGTTGTTTGGCATCCGTCGATACCACCGCCACTACCTTAGGTAGCGCCTAGAGTGCGTGTCAAGGCCTTTACAATACGCTATCCCACCATAGTCCTCCTCGCTAAGGTTTCACCCCTTTGGACTACCCGTCCATGAGGTTCAGCCCCTCTTGCGCCAAAGGGACTAACAAAAGTCATGAAAGACCACCCACTACAACATGGGGGACGACCATGATGGAACTTTGCAAATTAATCAGCCAGGTCCTGCCCATACAGGACATGTGGTAGTACGATGTGGCTTAGCAAGATGCGGCTCCAAGACCGGTCCTTAACTGACCCAGGCGACAACCAACAGAACCCTGGGCCTCAACCTACCCGGTTGAACCCGTGCATAAACCTGCACCCACCAGACAACCATTTCGCCCAAGTCCAAACCATCATTTTATTTTATCTTTCAAACAATTGTAAAACTCCCATGACATGCCAATGTCAAGGGTACAATTTAAACAACATTTGACTTTTGGCTGAAATTCCCCAAATGAAACATATGTGATCTATAAGCATGGCTAAGCACAATATTTTCCAAATGATCCCAGTCCATACTATTGTATCAACTAGGTTTTTATCTAAGGTGACAATATGTTTGATTTGATATCAAAATTGGCCATACAAAGGATTTTAGGCATAACTATAATTTCAAAAACAAGGATTTAAATTACTGAATATAAATAAGCATGCAGTAATAATTTGAAACAGAACTTAAATAATTTTAAATAATAGGTGCAAGTATGATCAAGAATGTAACTTGCCTCGCTCAAATAGTTGCTCTCAAACGGCGTCGAAATCTGACTTTCCGAAGTCGTCGAAATCTATACGCGAAAATAAGCCAAATTCAAACCAAATTCAAATAACAATTCAAATGAACTCCAAATTAAATAAATTTAGTTTATATAGCTAGATCTTGAATTTTGACAAATTTAGAAATTTGAATGGGCTCAATCGGAGTTCGGATGCAAAAGATATGAGCTTTCGAAGTTTGAAATTGCATGAAATGATAGATTTAGGATTTAAAGGAATTTGTGGTCAAATGAACTCAAAATTAAATAATTTTGGTTTAGTTAGCTAGATAATGATTTTATACAAATTTTGCAATTTGAATCACCCAATTTGGAGTTCATATGCAAAAGTTATGAATTTTAGAAGTTTAAACCTAAATCTGAAATTTAATTGAATTTCTTGAATTATTTTTCTAAAGAAAAACCCTTTTATTGCGCAATGATGACATCAAGAATCGATTTTCGGAATTAAAGAATTAAAATTAAAATTCGACATGTGGGACCCACATGTCGGTGACTTGGTGTATGGTGGACTGAGTTCATTGATTTTTGGACTGAGGGTGGGGGTGGACCTTGCCACGCGGTGACACGCAGGCATGCCACACCGGCGAGAGTGCTGAGGTGGCGCCCGCGTGGTCGCAAGGTGGCACCCACGCAAGCACGCCACGTCAGCACCGGGAGGCGGCGCTCTCGGCCCGAGGGTTGCCGGCGTTTGGCGGCTGGCGGCGAGGTGGGTGGTGCCAAGCGAGCGGAGGTGTGTGGGTCACGATGCTCGCCGTGGTGGCGCAAGGGTGAGGAGTCGCGGCGGTGGCGTGAAGAGCGCGCGCGAATCGGTTTCTGGCGCGGGTGATTCGGGCGTGCTCGGCGAAGGTAGCGTCGCGCGGGTGTCGGCGTTATCGATGATCGGAAGGAGGGTCGGCGGCGAGCCGCTGGGCGGCGTCGGAGCGGAGAAGAAAGGACACTCGGCGGCGATCTTCAAATGCAAATTCGCGAAACCGTGAGGAGAGGAGGTGTGGATGGTGGGAGAAGATTGAGAGGAATGAGGGCTCCTCGTGCTCCATTTATAGGGCTAGAGGAGGCCGAGAAGGAGATCGTGTGCGGGGTTCTGGCGGCGGTTGGCGCGCGAGCATTCGGCGCTAGGAGAGGGCGTGGGGTGGGGCGGTTGGGCGTCCGAGTCGTGCGCACACACGCGTGGCTCACGGAGCGGTTGGCGCAGCGATTACGGAGCTCCCACGCGCGGTAATGGCGAGGCGCGGCGCGAGAAGAAGAAGGTGCGGGGAAGAAGAAGGCGCGGCGGTCCACTTTGGCGCGAGGAAGCGGTCGCGGGTGGGGCGCGAGTGAAGAGACAAGCGGGTGGTGGGCGAAGGTGCAGAAATGGGCGGCCTTTGGCCATTAGATTTCTGGATTTTCTTTTGACTTTTTCATTTGATTTAATTCCAGTAATTCAATTAAGCTTTAGAAAATAGCAAAATAACTCCAAAAATTATGGAAAAATTCACAGAAATTTCCATACTTATTTTGGACTTAATAAAATTATTTCCAACTAAAAGTTGGCTTTTAATTTTGCAAATTAATTTGTTTTGGCTTTAAACTATTTAAGAAAAAGCTTTTAAAACTCAGAAAATTCCAGGAATTAAGTTAAATTTTATTTTTCAATTCAAATCCAATAAAACTTCAAGAACTTCAAATAAATTTTAAGTTTGACTTTTAAAATTTCAGGATTTCAAATAAAGCAATGAAACTCTATCAAATTTTAGGAAATTCAATAAAATAATAATTTTATTTTATTTTTATTTTGGTAACATAACCTTGGGATGTTACAAACTCCCCCCCTTAAAAGGAATCTCGTCCCGAGAGATTGGGTGGCTAGAAAGAAAGGTGGGAAATACAAGGCTGGGAAAAGCTAGGTCTTCAACTGGAATTGTCATCGTTCACATCCTGCTCATCATCCGACAGAATTTGAGTTGTGACATTGAACAGACGTCCTCGTTCAGAATTTTGCAGCTTCCTGTTCATTTGCATGATGTTGACTTGTGGGTTGTGCAGGTTTCTTTGTATACCTTCTTTGGACATTTACTGGCAAAATGCCCAACCTCATGGCAATTGAAGCATGTGATGCCTGCAATGTAAGGGGGATCCTTCTGTGCCTGATCACCATCAGATGTGTTGGAGGACCCCAAAGTGGATGGGTTGCTCGCCGTTGTTTGGAACTTGACTTAGTGCGATGAAGTCCTCTAGTTCTGGAAGAACTTCCTGAGTTGAACTTCTGTGCAGTCATTCTTCTCTTGCGATTCTCCATCTCGCGGTGCTTGCCTTCTTGATGAATCGCCTTGTCGACTAGCTGCTGGAAGTCTGAAAAGTCCTGGGAAATCAGCTGTACGGACAAATCATCATTGAGTCCTTCTAGGAATCTTTCCTGCTTGTCTTCATCCTTAGCAACATCGTTGGGTGCATATCGTGCCAGTTGATTGAACTTGTGCAGGTACTCATTTACAGATAGATTGCCTTGGCGTAGTGCATGAAATTCCTTCTTCTTGAGAGTCATCATGCCGGAAGGAATATGTGCATGGCGAAAAGCTCGCACAAATTCGTTCCAGGTGATTTCTTGAGCATTGGTATGTGAGATCTTTGAAGTTGTCCCACCATTCTAAGTTTGGACCCATGGTGGTGCGAAGCAAACAACACCTCTCACGATCGGTGCAGGGCGATATCCAACTTTCCTAATTGCGGAGCCAATCATCTGCATCCATGGGCTCAGCACTGCTTGAAAAAGTTGGTGGACGCATCCTCATAAATTCTGACATACTGGTCCTTTGGAGTGGTGGAGTTGGAGCTTGGGAGGCTGTAGCTTGTCGGGTTTGATTGTTGTTGATGGACTGAGAGAGCAATTCGATCAGACGGTTTTGATTGGCCATCAACTGCTGCCACTCTGGTTCATTGATCGGGGTACTTCCATTGTTGTTGGCGTTGGCTCCACTTCCTGGGTGACGAGGGTTCACCATCTGCTGTTTACTCCAGAGAGTTAGGGAAGGAGACAAAGGATAGGGGAGAGACAAACAAGAAGAACTAAGGGGATAGAGTAAAACAACACTCCCAAACGAAAGAACCAACTGAAAAACTTTTCGGAATAACTTTATACAACGTTCTATCGATTGAACTCTTAATTTAGTGGAATGACTCAATGCACAGAATGAGTCTTGGCAAACTTATACTATATGGCTGGGCTGACATCGTATCTTCTGCTCGTGGTCTTTGACAATTACGTTTCTTTGACAACTTCATGTCTTCTGGTCTCGTAACGGGAGGAAACGTGTTGACCATCTATAGAAATTTTATAAAGGAAAGAGGATCCATTTAATATTACAAAATTGTGAGGAGAGAATTAGGTAAGAAGGCTAAAGATAGATAGATGACCCAGATGAGAAGGGAACAATTTATTTTTCTTGTTGTATAAAATAAAATTTGAAGTTTTCAACTAACGGTCATTCTAACTATGTCACGACCTACAGTCGATATGGCTCTGATACCACTCTGTAAAGACCCGGGATTAACATCCCAGATCTTCTGTGCATAACTGAACTAGTCCCATGATCAGTGGCTAGCTCACACAGTAAACAAGTGTGATAACACAACCATAACGCTAAAATTTATTAAATGACAACAGAGTTGATTACAAGATAGCCTTACAGGGCAACATTAAATAAACACAGCGGAAGACGATGAAGAAGTAGTAGGGTCCAGCAATCTGCCACAGGCAATCGACTGGGGTAGCGGCCTAGTCGTCATGATCCACTCCTGAAGCGAAGCTCTTCTCCTCTGAAATTTTGTTTGCATAAAGCAAGATGAGCACAACTTCCGTGCTCACAAGTTACACCACATTAACAAAATGACATGCATAAATGGATGTAACAATAGAAAGGCTTATAGGGTTATTTGTGCAAAAACAGTATTTGACATTGAATACCATAATAAGTTAAAAAGCTCAAGTGTTATAAATTCTAAAATTGATCTTGAATTGATAACGATAGTGCAGGTACCAACCTAACACCAATATAAACACGCACCAACCCGGGCTTCAACCCATAACTTTTCTCATGGATACCCATCCATGTCAAACATTTATAAAAATATTTTGAAATTGAAGTCTAACTTTGAGTGGCTTTGCCGCATGTCCATGACCGTGGACACGGCTATTCGAATAGTTTGACCCTCTGCCAGAGGTTGTACAACTTTACCCACAAGACATGAATTCTCTAGTTGTTTGGCATCAGTCGATACCACCGCTCACTACCTTAGGTAGCGGTCTGAAGTGCGTGTCAAGGCCTTTACAATCGCTATCCCACCATAGTCCTCCTCGCTAAGGTTTCACCCTTTGGACTACCGTCCACAGGTTCGGAGCCCTCTTGCGCCAAAGGGACTAACAAAAGTCATGAAAGACCACCCACTACAACAATGGGACGACCATGATGGAACTTTGCAAATTAATCGGCGAGTCCCGCCCATACAGACATGTGGTAGTCGATGTGGCTTAGCAAGATGCGGCTCCAAGACCGGTCCTTAATCGACCCAGCGACAACCAACGAACCACTCGGGCCTCAACCTACCCGGTTGAACCGTGCATAAACTCACACCCACTGACAACCATTTCGCCCAAGTCCAAACCATCATTTTATTTTATCTTTCAAACAATTGTAAAACTCCCATGACATGCCAATGTCAAGGGTACAATTTAAACAACATTTGACTTTTGGTTTGAAATTCCCCAAATGAAACATATGTGATCTATAAGCATGGCTAAGCACAATATTTTCCAAATGATCCTATCCATACTATTGTATCAACTAGGTTTTTATCTAAGGTGACAATATGTTTGATTTGATATCAAAATTGGCCATACAAAGGGATTTTAGGCATAACTATAATTTCAAAAACAAGGATTTAAATTACTGAATATAAATAAGCATGCAGTAATAATTTGAAACAGAACTTAAATAATTTTAAATAATGGGTGCAAGTATGATCAAGAATGTAACTTGCCTCGCTCAAATAGTTGCTCTCAAACGTGCCAAATCGACTTTCAAAGTCGTTAAAATCTATCTGTGAAAATAAGCCAAATTCAAACCAAATTCAAATAACAATTCAAATGAACTCCAAATTAAATAAATTTAGTTTATATAGCTAGATCTTGAATTTTGACAAATTTAGAAATTTGAATGGGCTCAATCGGAGTTCGGATGCAAAAGATATGAGCTTTCGAAGTTTGAAATTGCATGAAATGATAGATTTAGGATTTAAAGGAATTTGTGGTCAAATGAACTCAAAATTAAATAATTTTGGTTTAGTTAGCTAGATAATGATTTTATACAAATTTTGCAATTTGAATCACCCAATTTGGAGTTCATATGCAAAAGTTATGAATTTTAGAAGTTTAAACCTAAATCTGAAATTTAATTGAATTTCTTGAATTATTTTTCTAAAGAAAAACCCTTTTATTGCGCAATGATGACATCAGCAACTGATTTTCGGAATTAAAGAATTAAAATTAAAATTCCTGACATGTGGGACCCACATGTCGGTGACTTGGTGTATGGTGGACTGAGTTCATTGATTTTTGGACTGAGGGTGGGGGTGGACCTTGCCACGCGGTGACACGCAGGCATGCCACACCGGCGAGAGTGCTGAGGTGGCGCCCGCGTGGTCGCAAGGTGGCACCCACGCAAGCACGCCACGTCAGCACCGGGAGGCGGCGCTCTCGGCCCGAGGGTTCTGCGCGTTTGGCGGCGCAGCGGCGGCGTGGGTGCAACGAGGCGAGAGGCGTGTGGTCACGATGCTCACCGTGGTGGCGCAAGGGAGAGTCGCCGGCGGTGACGTGAAGAGGCGCGCGCGGCCGGTTCTGGCGCGGGTGATTCGGGCGTGCTCGTGAAGTAAGCGTCGCGACGGTGTCGGCGTTATCGCGCGATGCGGAAGGAGGGTCGGCGCGACGAACCGCGGCGTCGGAGGCGGAGAAGAAAGGACACTCGGCGGCGATCTTCAAATGCAAATTCGGCGAAACCGCGAGGAGAGGAGGTGTGGATGGTGGGAGAAGATTGAGAGGAATGAGGGCTCCTCGTGCTCCATTTATAGGGCTAGAGGAGGCGGAGAAGGAGATCGTGTGCGGGGATTCTGGCGGCGGTTGGGCGCGCGCATTCGGCGCTAGGAGAGAAAACGTGGGGGTGGGGGGTGGTTGGGCGATCCGAGTCGTGCGCACACACGCGTGGCTCACGGGAGCGGTTGGCGCGATTAGCGAGCTCCCACGCGCGGTAATGGCGGAGGCGCGGGCGCGAGGAAGAAGGTGCGGGGGAAGAAGAAGACGCGGCGGGTCCACCTGGCGGCGAGGGAGCAGAGGCTGGCGGGTGGGGCCGCGCGAGTGAGAGAGACAAGGCGGGTGGGCTGGGCCGAAGGTGCCGAAAACAGAGGTGGGCCGAGGGCTTTCGGCCCATTAGGATTTCTGGATTTTCTTTTGACTTTTTCATTTGATTTAATTCCAGTAATTCAATTAAGCTTTAGAAAATAGCAAAATAACTCCAAAAATTATGGAAAAATTCACAGAAATTTCCATACTTATTTTGGACTTAATAAAATTATTTCCAACTAAAAGTTGGCTTTTAATTTTGCAAATTAATTTGTTTTGGCTTTAAACTATTTAAGAAAAAGCTTTTAAAACTCAGAAAATTCCAGGAATTAAGTTAAATTTTATTTTTCAATTCAAATCCAATAAAACTTCAAGAACTTCAAATAAATTTTAAGTTTGACTTTTAAAATTCAGGATTTCAAATAAAGCAATGAAACTCTATCAAATTTTAGGAAATTCAATAAAATAATAATTTTATTTTATTTTTATTTTGGTAACATAACCTTGGGATGTTACATGTTGTAGAGACTGCGATGGAGGCCACACAAGCCTTGAGGGAGGTGAGCGACGGAAGTCTTGGCCGCCGTCTTGCGCAAGGAGGTCGTTGAGGGCGTTAGTCCGGCCTCGGTGGAGTTCACGTCACGCAGTCGGATAAGAAGAGTATTTCAACTTTTGCTCGACTTCTTTGGCCCCGACTCCATCGTGGATCGAGTTCCCCACTCTGATGAGCATTGTCAATTGCGAAGGCGTATTTGACAATGAGCGACTGAAGGGGTATGGTGGAAGCGAGTCGAGGAGATGGATGGTGAAGGATCCATCACGAATAGTCTCCATGTTTGCTTGGTCAAACATGAGCGTAAATGTTTATCGATACTCAGCCAGGGTTTTATCTCTTTATCTTATCATTTCCTCTTTTTGAGAGCCGTTGAGGAAGTCGCTACGATTTGCGAGTACAATCGGTAACTTGTCAAGCTTCGACAAGAAAAGGCAACACTCTGTGAACAAGCAGAGAGGTGGTGAGTGATGATTATAATCGCTTTGATTTATTCAACACTCGTAACGATGTCGTAGAAAAACTTACGACTTGTGCTAGTCGTAGAAAAACTTACTGTCGGGGTGGTCGTAGAATAACTTACGACTACCCATTGGTCATAGAAATGCTTATGACCGCTTGTGTTCATGTGCGCTCTTTATTCTTACGGGTTTAAGAGCGATTTAAAAGACCTTAGTTGATTCGCTCGACTTTGAAAAAGCCGAGTCAAAGAAGCTAAGGGATAAAGTCACTGATCTCCTGAAGAAGCTTCAGGAGGCTAACTCTACAACTAGGCGATTGCAGAAAAAATAAGCGATGCGTTATTACGATCGCTTCGATCTTGGTTTACGCTTCCTCTTTTTGATTTCTTATTCTTTTGCAGAAAAAGAAGTCGAAAATAAGACTCTCCGGACTGAGGTTAATGAGAAGACCTCAGTTGTCCGTGAAATCTCCCGTATCGCGAAGGAGAAAGACCAAGAGATTGGGAACTTAGGTTCTCAATTATCTGGTAAGTAGAACTTTCACCGCTATTTATTTATTCTATCTTCTCATAGAATCGTTTTCTTATTCAATCCTCGCTCTTACGGATCGATTGGTCAAATAAAGCGACTCCATGAGGCTTGACTTATTCCCAAGAGGAGACAAAATCAATGAAGATCAATCTTCAAGATAATATCTCACTTCAACAATGTACTCGATGGGCTCGTGTCGAGGTTGCTCTCGCGATGACACGATGGTCGCTCATACGAGTACCATTGGGAACAAGTCGGTACTCGAGCGAGATGATATCTACTCGAAGGCCAATCGAGCGATTCAATAAGGAAGCGGTTAAAGAGAGTGTGAGTTTTGTTTTAGCAAAACTCAAGGCCCGTGATCCTAACCTTAATCTTCATTCTGTTGAAGCCGACTTATTGCACCAAGTCGGCCAGAAGGCGATCGAAGAGATGCGATCGGTTAGCGAGAAGGTCGCGAGAGGAGATCAGATAGAATCTCCCGATCGAGTAGCCTTGTAATATATTCTTGTATAAACAAGTCTTTTTGGTGGTGACGCATAAATATCGATCTTTTTTCGCAAATTATCTTGTAGAGTAAGTAGTAACTCGTAAGATAAAGAAGAAATAATTAGACCAGATATGAGCGATTCCTCCTTTCTCCTTTATCTTTCTGCGAATCATCTTATAGAGTAGTTAGTAACTCGTAGGATGATAACTTCAAAAAAAAAATAGACTAAGAAATGAAGTCATGTTTATAACTTTATCCTAGCCCCCGGCTACTTACTTAGTTTATTTTCAATAAACTAGGTAAGTAGTAAAGAAAGGGTTCTGAAAAAATAAGAGAGGTTTGTTCGTCTTATAGTTGTCAAATATCGACTTGTTTGCACTAGTCGAAAGAGTAAAACAGATCGGCGCTAGAAAGTTCCTCTGAGCAAGGCGGGACCACATGCGAGAGAAAAAAAGCTTCGACTAGGTGATGTTACCATCTCAGGCTGCATTAATTAACTCGATAATGACGACTAGAGTGAAACAAGCATCTCGAGTACCTTAAGGATTCATTCGATTACATTCATTTTTCCTGACTTAGTTGTTCTGGCAGCAAAAGTAGAAAACAGAACGACACTACGAAGTTCCTTCTAGTGGGCGGGACCACGTGCAGATAGGAGAGGCTTCGACTAGGTGTGTTTCTTCCTTCGACCAGTAAAACCACTCAAGTTATTTGAAAAGGTAGTCGAATGCATCTAAAAAGGTTACTCTTCTTAGTTTATTTTTGAAATAAGCTAAGGTGATATGAATTAAACTTAACAACTTTCGACCATTTTCCTTGCTCGATAAGCTTTGTGCCGATTGTTTAGGAGCGGCGACATTAGAAAGCTCCTTCCAGTAGGCGTAACCACATGCGAGAGGAGAGACTTTGACTAAATGTATCGTCCTTTTGCTAACCATTGTACAGGAATGATGAAAAAAAATGGTCAAAAATAAAAGCGAGATTCAAAAAAAAATAGACAAAAAGATAGGAGAACTCATACTTTATTGCGGTTGAAGTTTGTTACACATAAAATTTATGAATCGCGGTCAATGTTCCAAGAATTTGAGAGAACACTAGTCTTCCATTGCAAGTCGCATAGATCCGGACGTTACCGACCACGGTGTAAGGACCTTCCCATTTGGGGAAAGTTTGTTCCGATTGGGTGGGATTGGATAAGTCTCAATACCAAGTCACCTTGTAGGTGCGAGGTTGGACCTTACGATCATAGTATCTACGCAGGCTTGTTGGTAGACCGCGAACGGAATAAAGCTTTGTTCCTCTGTTCTTGAGCGGAGTTGATGTCGCTGCGTCAAGATGTTCTTGAGATGAGTCGTGAAACTTGTCGACTCTTTACGACTGATCTTTAGTTACGGAGGAAGCATGGCTACGGCACCAAAAACTAGAAAGAAAGGTGTTTCTCCTGTAGCTCGGCTAGTCGTCGTCTGCGAATTGCCCATATATCGAAGGTAATTCCTGTACCCAAGCCCCCGAGCGCTTTACAAGCTGATCGAAGACTCGGGTTTTGATTCCCTTCATTATCTGGCCATTTGCTCTCTCGACTGCTCCGTTGCTTTGAGGGTGTGCGACGGAAGCGTAATACAAACGAGTTCCCAACTCGTCGCAAAAATCTGAAATTTTGCGCTTGTAAATCGCTTATCGTTATCGTGATAATTCGACTTGGTACTCCAAATCGAGTGATCACGCATCTCATCATGAACCTTTCTTTGCTCGCTCATGTTATCGATCCACGAGTTCGCTTCTATCCATTTTGTGAGCGTATCAATAGTCACAAACAGAACTCAAAACCTCCCGGAGCTGCGGGTAACGGTCCTAGGATATCAAGAGCCCGTGTTGCAAAAGGCCATGACAGAGGAATTGTTGCAACACACGAGCCGGTTGGTGTATTTGCCAGCTATGAAACCACCTTGTCACATTTTTAACCATCTCCTTGGCATCGTAGAGAGGGTCATGGCCAATAAAACCTTGTCGAAAAGCTTTACCAACCAGTGTTCTGTAGGAAGCATGAGTTCCATAGATCCCTCCGTGTATGTCGTGAAGGAGTTTTAATCCTTCGCTCTGTGGAATACATCGCATGAGCACCCCTTGGGTTCCTCTTTTATAAAGAACACCTTCGACCAAAGTATACATTTTGGCCTTTCGGGATAATCGATCTGATTCTATATCGTCATCGGGTAAGGAACCCGCCTGAAGATACTCGTAGATGGGCGCCATCCATGTATCTTCGTACTCTAGAGAGGCTGTTTCTATAGAAGGTGTCTCGGTTAAATGCGACTATGGATTCGTTTAAGTCGCTCCAAGAACACCCTTTTGGTACTAAGGATCGGAGGAAGCTAGGCGAGCGGTTGGTGCGAGGAAATTATCATTTCGAGCGATAAATTGTACCTCAAAGCCCAAAAAGTGCTTTTCTAACTTTCGTGCTTCGATAGGTACGGACATGGTCGAATTGGAGCACCGTACTCCTTTCCGACTTGATTCACGACTAGTGAGAGTCTCTCTACGAGTAGTCGTCAAATCGAGAGTGCTTTCACAGCTCGTATACCAGCTAGCAAACCTTCGTACTCTGCCACGTTATTAGTGGTCAAAAAGTTTAATTGTATGACATACTTTAAGGTTTCTCTGGTAGGAGATTCCAGAACCACCCCAGCCCCCGAGCCACTTATCGTGAGTGACCCGTCAAAGTACATCATCCATCGATCGTGGAATCGTCGGGGATCTGAGCATGTGTTCGAGATTTGTCCATTCGGCGACAAAGTGCGCCAAGATCTCGAGATTTAATACCGTTCGGGACACGAAATGGATGTCGAACGCCCCAAGTTCAACTGACCACTTTGCCATGCGTCCCGCTGTTTTCCTATTACGAGGATCGCTCCCAAGGAAACTCGGGCGACACGCCTAGTTTGTGCGTGCAAAATAATGTCGCAGATTTCCTCGAAGACATGAGGAGGGCATAAAGAAGTTTTTGAACACGAGGGTAACGCTCCTTAGGTCCGTGCAAAACCTCACTCCACGTAGTATCTTGGTCGTTGTATGTTCTCACGTTCTACGACCAAAGATCGCGCTTTCTTGCTGTGGCGTGGCGGCTAGGTAAACTAAGAGGTTTCTCCCAGCCGGGAAGCTAGGACAGGAGCACTCGTAAGATATCTCTTGACTTCCTCAAAGGCTAGGTTAGCCTCTTCTGACCACTCGAAACTTTCATGTTTCCTCATAATTTTGAAGAAAGACAGTCATTTTTCTCCCAGTCGTGCTATGAAACGACTTAACGCCGCCATGCACCCTGTGAGTTTTTGGACTTCTTTTTTCGTGGTCGGGGGGCGCATCTGAGTGATGGCTTTGATCTTTTTGGGATTTGCTTCGATTCCTCGTTCAGAAACCAGGAATCCAAGCAATTTTCCTAAAGAGACCCCGAACACACACTTCTCGGGATTTAGTTTCAATTGGTGTTTTCTGAGGTTGTCGAAAGTCTCCTGTAAGTTTGTGATATGGTTGAGTCGTTTGGTGCTTTTTACGACTAGATCATCAACATAGGCTTCCAAGTTTCGGCCTAGTTGAGGAGCAAAAGTCGTTTGCATCAAACGTTGAAAAGAAGCTCCAGATTTTTAGGCGAATGGCATTTTGACATAGCAAAATACCCCAAACGGTGTAATAAATGTGGTCTTTCTTCATCTTCTCGATGCATACTTGATCCGATGATAACGGTATGCATCTAGAAAACTCAACATTTCACATCTGCGATGAGTCAACCACCGGTGATCGATGCGAGGTAAAGGAAAATCATCTTTTGGACAAGCTTTATTAAGATCGATAAAGTCTCACGCACATACGCCATTTGCCGTTAGACTTTCTAACCATTACAGAGTTGGCCAACCACTGGGTGATTGACTTCTTATAAAGCCCGCTTTAAGCAACTTGTCCAATTCGACCTAATAGCATCTCGTCGATCGGTGCAAATCTCGTAACTTTTGTTTCACGGGTAGTTTATCGGTAGTAAAGCTAGCCTCGTGCTCGATCATATTCCTTGGGACTCGGGCATGTCGGATGCTTGCCACGCGAAGACATCGGTGTTTGCACGGAGGAAAGTGATGAGGCGTCTTCCTATTTGGGGGCGGAAGAATCCCCAATGCGAGCGATCTTGAGGGCTCCTCTGCGTCGGAGGAACCTCTTTGACCGGGTCGTTCGGCTTAGAGTGCGACTTTGAGGCTTCGACTTGCTAGTCGAAGGTGACTTTCGCCTCGAGTTGGTAATTGTCCAACCATCTCGAGGAACGACGATGCAGAATGCGTCATCTTCTTGTCACAATATATCGTGATCACTCCTTTGGGACCCGCATCTTAAGACATTGGTACCCATAGTGAGTAGCTATCAAGAATTTTGCCAAAGTAGGTCGTCCGAGTATGGCGTTATATCTTTGATCGAAATCGACCACATCAAAGGAGACATTCTCGTCACGAAATTGCTTGTGATCCAAGCGTTAAAGGAAGAGAAACTTGGCCAATAGGTTTGGTCAAGACCGGTACAATTCCATGAAATGAATATCGTCTCGCCTTACCTTTGTCACGGGTACTTGCATCTCGTCCCAGTACTCTAAACAAAGATGTTTAGCGAGCTTTCACCATCAACTAAAACTCGATTGACTCGACAATTGTTGATGGTGGGTTCACCACTATCGAATCGACTGGTCCAAATCAAGGTATCGGACAATCACCTTCTCGAAAGCAAGGGTGATTTCGACCACTTCGGTAATTTATTGACAAGAGGAGTTGATTGTATTTACCTCACGTTCGATCGCCACCGCTCTCGTGATTCATCTGTCAAGACCCCATAGATGTGATCAATGGTGTGTTGTGGGTCCCGAACGGCATCTCCTCATCATCAAACTCCTTTTGTCCACCGGTTTGGCCCAATTGTTCAAGAATAGGAAGTGACCCTTTGCCGAATAATAGTTTCGAGTTTAGAAAATCTTCGGCGATTCTGAAGGTCATGCCCTTCTTTTTATGAAAATAACACCACACGGGTTTGTCATTTCTCGATCTTGGCGTTTACCTTTACCACGATCGGATTTTGCTTGGGGTTGCGTGGTTCCTTATCACTCACACGCTAGGACCTCCTTAGAACTAGCAACCGAGATTTTTATTTTTCGCCTTGTTCTTAGATTTCTTAGCCTTTTTATCCTTTTTCTTACCACTTTACTTTGCTTCTGAGGATGCCATCTTTGAGATTGATGGTATTGTTCCATTCGATCGCTTCGCAGCGATCGCATATCTATCGACCATCTCAAAAGCTCGTGACGGTGGCGGTGGATGTAAGCGATGTCCTCTGTTATTCTTACGCTACGGACTCCGCTGAAAGCCCCGATTATGTATGAGTCGAGAAAAATCCGGATTAAATTTCAATGTGACCAAGCGCCGATGAATTGTCGTGGCGTTTGGTCGCTGCGTTCGTCTTATCGGTCGAGTCATCTTTCTTTCTGGCGATTGTAAGTGCCTAGAAATTTGCCAGCAATAGATCACAGAGGTGTTGTCACGAGTAGATCGACTCAAATGGCTGGTTTAAAAGCCATGATCGCGCCGATCCTTCGAGCACAGTCGGAAGGTAATTCGCCATGACATGCTCTCCTCCTCCTACGGCTCGGATAGTTGTAGTGTAGATTTGGAGGAACTCGATGGGGTTTTGAGTTCCATCGAATTTCTCCATATTCGTTGGTCGAAATCGAGGCGGCCAACGAACCGTTCGAAGGTCAGGCGAGAACGACCGACACCCCGAGATAACCTCTTGTCTTCTTTTTTGTCACAATATGTCACTGGGTGATCGAACTCGTCGATACCCAGCCATGGGGGGACTAGGCCTATAATAAGCCTCGACCTTACGGAAATACTCCACTACCCGCTTGCCGCGTCGCTCAGTGGCCAAGTGGTGAAAGATCACCTCTCCGTGGGCGTGTGGCATTTTCCTCGCGTCGGAGAGCGACATGAGGAGAGTCGTGCCGCCTCCTGTGCGATGAGTTTCTGAGCAACGGCGTAAGAAGTAGCCGTACTATTACGACTTCGTGGTTGTGGTCGACCCGTCCACTCGAGTTTGGCCATCGTGTCACGGTCTTTGCGTGATCTCCTCAAAGAAAGAGGTCATAACACAGTGCTCGGCGAGTTCTTGGGTAGGGTTTTCGACAAATCATTGATGTCTTTGGAGTTCTTGAAACTTCCTTCGATCGAAATAAGCGCCTCGGGAAGGTTCTTCCGAGCCACTATTTTCTTCCGTCAGTCGCCTCGAATGGTCTATTCGGACCACAGGCTTGCTTTAATGGAGTACGAGAATGGTGAGGATGTCCCGTACTTTCATCAAAGTGCTCGTTTCGTTCGCCATTCGTGGTGTCCTTGTCATTACGACGAGGTGGCGTAGAGTATGCTCGGCGGGAAGCATGTCCAATCCTTCTTCTAGGAGAACGATCCTTATCAGAGGGAAGGGTGAAGACCTCCCGTGGATGACTTCCACTTGCGCTCGAGATCTCCTCACTTGAGGAGTGGTCGAGCGACACCATCTGACGACTTGGAGTAAATCCCTCCAGGTAGGGGAACTCCGGGTTATAACCGTCTCGGTTTGCAGGTGGCTCCTGCGTCAGGACGGTTGAATTTGGATGAACAGCATGTTCGATTCTCTTCCCTACGGAAATACTCGGAGAGAGAGGACCATCAGATGTCGATGGAGCTCCGGGATAATGGCTTCCAGAACTTGTCTTGCTAACTCATACTGCCTTGGGGGGACTCGAACACTTGGAGGAAAAACTCTCGTCGTGTTGCGAGTTTGCCCTGAGATAGGCCTGTTGCTGGTCGGACTGACCCTTGCCCTCTGAGGAAATTGGTCTCTCGACTGGGCGTACTGTCGTGGGGGATAAGGATCCCTCCTCGACTCCAGCAATGGTGCAGTCTCCGAGATCTGATAGAAGATCTCCAGAGGTGGCAACACCATCAGAAGATTCGATACTCGGTTCATAGTCGAAACCGGCATCCATGTCGACGTCTGCGTAATCGACCAAGTCGAACCAATTCTCCTCGTTCCATTCTCCGCCATGGTAGCATCAAAGAGAAAAGAAAGAAGCGTGACAAGGAATTACCGTATATCCCCACGGTGGCGCCAATCGCCGGTGTTTAGAACCGATCTTCGTTTCATTCGGGGTCTCACAATTAATCACACGCATTTAAGAAGACACGGATTTTTATACGTGTTCTGGCCTTCTCCTATGAGAATAACAACCTACTCTCCATGTATCTTGTATTTGCTCTCTGGATTACAATCGAATGAGGATTTTCTTAATCGTTCTCGTAAAAGGCTCTCTTTCTTCTATCTTTTTCGCCTCCCCTTTCTATCTCTAACAGATACCTATTTATACTAAGCAATAGTGGACGTTGTTATTCCAGGCTAATTAGTCTCTCATTATTATGCAATAATGAGAGTAATTACCGGAGTGGTAACCTCCCCATGCTGTCAATTAGTTGCCAGTCAGAGATAGTGGGAATTATCTGCAGTTATGTCAGAGATAACTACGTATTTTGACTGCTTAGATTCTCACTGTTTTATAGGCCATCAAACGGGTGGGGTCCAGTAAGTCGTGAGGAACCTGTAGCAGGCCCAGTCGTAGAAAAACTTACAACCAGACGTACTCGTAACGATTATATCAGAGTCGTAGAAGAGCTTACGACTAGGTGGTAGTCGTAGCGATTATACCATAGTCGTAGAAGAGCTTACGACCAGGGGGTAGTCGTAGGGTGTCCTACGACTTCCTGACTAGTTCTTCCCTTTTGATATTTTAAGGGGTATGTCTTGTGACGTCATATTTCTTGATTATAGAATAAATAAATGATGATTATTTAGATCCTCGTCAGGCAGTTTCAAGGTGGTGGTGCAATACTGTATATGCAATTTCTGTTCATATCATGTACTGTTCATCCGATGCAATACTGTATATGCAATTTCTGTTCATGCATGTATGTATGCAATGCAATGCGATGTAAAAGAGAGCAATCGACATCGGTTCTTTCATGCAACCACCGATCAGCTTTGCCGGCGACTTCTAGTCAGCTCACGGTAGGTTAGAACAGATTTGTAATTTTCAATCTACGATACAATCGACATCCGCTCTTTCATGCAACTCGCCGATCGGCATTGTCTGGCGACTCCAAGTCGACTTCATGACAGACAGAACAAATTTGCACCATAGAAAATAATCTAGAAAGCTAAATTTGCAGAATTGAAAGCAATCTAGAAAACGATTCAATATACGAGTGTCGTTCATCGACGGTTACCTTTTCGATGCGAGGAGAGTCGATCGTGCTGATAACGTGTGGAGGAACCGTCGTTGGCAAGTCCAGTCCGAGCGATTACCTTGTATACAAAATCAGAATCGTAAGAACGATGCAAGAACACAATAACGCAACAATAGATGAAACACAGGTATGAGAGGGGACTGCAGGCTTCTCTTTATTGCTCTTCCAATAATGAATTGTGTACAATGCTTGGGGGGGTCCCCCCTCCTATATATAGTCTAGGGTGGATGAGGTGCCCACCTGGACCCGGACTCCTGGTCGGGCCCGGTTTCCTAATAGAAACAATCCGAACTGTACCTCTCAGCTTGGTGCATGCGCCCAAGGCTAACGCAGAGGGCCCACGACAAAGAAGATACTCCTTTTGATAAAAAAAAATATACAACGTTTTAGAAAATGTGCCGTCAAACTTCTTTAGCTTTGACTAATGTTTTTATAATGTAATAGTTTTTTATTTTTTATAAACATATTCATATAAAATTTAGTGGTCAAAATTGCATGTTAAAGATCATGCCGATGTTCAAAACGTTATATATTCTTTAACAGAAGGAGTATTAATATAGTATTACCAGTATTAGTATTGGTACTTGACTTTGGTCTTTACGTAGACAGTGGAGTCATTCATATTTGGGAGCACCTACACATCTGAGAATTTTTTTTGCTAATACAACACCTTTTCACAACGTATTTGCACTGTTGACCACGTGTGAACCGTATTTGCAAATGTGGCACCGGTGCCACATGGCCACTATGCAGCAACCGTTGCTGCACGGCGACCGTGCGGCAACGCTAGAGCCGCCGCCACGTGGCCCTCCCTGCCAACCACCTGCCAGCCCCGCCCGCCACGTGTCGCCACATCAGCCATTTCCACACAGCCACCGTGTGGCAACTCTTGCCGCACGGCCGTCCTGCGGCAACGCTCCTTGGGCCACCACGTGTCTAGGTTAGGAGGTTAGGTTTAGTTAGGGTTCGGTCGAAATTAGGGTTTGTTGTTTGTACGAATTTTAAAATATAGCAAATAAGTTCAAAAAATTACGAAATTTTATGTGGAACGTCCTGACATAGTGTACTTGCCTGTGTAAATTTGCCATAATTTTATTCATTTAGAATTTTTCTCATTATTTTGAATAAGTGTCATGTTTGTACGAATTTGTAAATGTAGAAAATGAGCTCCAAAAATTATGAATTTTATTTTGAAGGCTCCTCATGTAGTGGACCTGATCGTGTAATGTTTGGACAATTTAATATGTGTTCCGGAATTGTCTCGAAAATTTAGGATTTAGGTCGCAAAAATTTCAATTTTAGGTTTCAAAAATTAGGGTTTTATGATTTCATATGACTTGAAATGTAATGGAAAAAAAGCTACATTGCAACTCCATTAGAGATGTCGATATACAATATGGCGCAGGAGTACACACATAACAAACAAAATATGTACTAATATAACAAAACAAAATTGCATAACACGCGATATTATATGGCTCACTCGTCTAAGCCATTACTCTTTGCCTGCTGCAGCTATGTCCACTTGCGCGGCCTTGTTTTACACTGAGCATGACCCGTGGAATACGTCCACCGGTCCGGAGAGTGCGTGTTAGTTCAGAGGGGGTACGAAGACCATTGAGGCGGAGGTAGACCAGTAGGCTGACTTTGGAGCAGAGTCTGGTAGGCGTGCATGTCGTCATGATGAGCCATGCTGACCTGGGGGACATCTCTGAAGAATTCATCCACGACGGACTCGAAAAATTCACTCCTGGGGTACGATGCATGCAACTTTGGTTGCACAGATGAGCTCTGCTCTTGGAGGTACGGGGTGCGAGCCAACTCGGAGGAGCTCTACCCTTAAACGTACGGTGGGACAGCGAACCCGGAGGAGCTCTGCCCTGCGTATGCTCCAAACCACGGCGATATTGTTCGCACTCTAGCATCAGATATCTTGCTCACTGGCGGAGCCGAGGTTCATGATCGTCATCATCCGCCGACGTGAGCGACCGTCACCCCGCACACCAATCAGGCTGCAAAACAGAATGATGTTAGTACAAATAAATACTTTGGACGTAAACTGAGAACCTCGTACCTCCCGATGTGCGGTGCGATGATCGGCGGCGCCCGATCGTGTAATCGGGTGCGATGACAGTGATTCATCCCGGCGGACCTCTGACGGGAGAATGACATGATGTTAGCGGAACGTATCGAAAAACCAAAAAAACTGAACGTAGATTTGTACATAGCGACTTACCTACTCGTCGACCTAGCCTGCGGATGACCAACAGGGAACGCTACAACGCCTGCCGAACTCGCTAGGCCGTGGTGACCTAGCGAGTGAGCTCGCCCCCCACTTGGTACCTGATCCGCAGAACGTCGTCTGTCGAACGACCGCAACTCAAGTTCTTTATAAGCTTCTTTGACCGCTTTAGTGAGGGCCTGCATGTTTGTGCAAACAACACATGGCATGATTTTCTATTAATTTTTTTTTGTTCTCGTACAAATAGAACACTTATACGAAATAGCGATAAAAATTTTAAACGAATAAAATTATGGCAAATTTATACAAGCAAATATACTGTGTCAGGAGGCTCCACAAAAAAAAAAAAAAAACTCATTTGCTATATTTTAAAATTCTTACAAATTTCAAACGAATCATAACTAACCCTAACTCTAACCTAACTATTTGGACACGTGGTAGTCGAGGGTCGCTTCTTGCGTGATCGCGCGACGATTCACGCACGCGACTGGTGTACAACAACGGTGATGTGGCAATGGCGTGGCGGTGGCCGGGCGGGAGGCACGTGGCGGCGACTCCGACGTTGCCGCATGGTGGCTGTGCGGCAACGGTGCTATATTTGCAAATACGGTGGTCGTGTGGTCAATAGTGCAAATACGTTGTCAAAAGGAGGTGTACTAGCAAAAAAAAAATCCACATCCAATGCCTTACTCAGAGTAACGGTGAAAAATTTAAAAAAAAACATTGGCTTCCACGCTCGGGCATTTGTGAAAATCTTAATCTATACTGATAAGTGCAAAATAAGAATTCAGAGTGTCATGTCATCACATTTTGTCCGAGCCATCTGATTTGCATCCATCGGACACAAATGCACGTTAGTTCATAAAGCATGAACCCTACTAGAAACTTATGTGTACCTCTCTCTTAGATTTCTTTTTTTTTATAAGAAAACCTATACCTCTCTCTTAGATGGTTCTAGTAATATACATTACTCTTCTATTTTTTTTATGGATCATACTTGAAACTTCTATATGCATTTGTCTTAGTCTTAGATGGTTATAATATATATATATATATATATATATATACAGAGAGAGAGAGAGTTGAGTGCAAATTTTATCCTAGGATAGTACCATGTCACCCCATAATTACTATTGTATAATCCTGTCGTAGTGAGAAGAGCAAACAGTAGAAAGAGGGGACCCTTAGCGTCTAAGAGAGGCTGAAGGGTCCTCGGGAAAGGGTTTTGGTTACTGGGAAGTAAATCTGTGTATATTACTCAAAAATTGTTCCTTAACTATTACATAGGGGAGGGGGCTATTTATAATCTCCTTGCGGGGCACCTGAGTTTACATTTATACCCCTAAGAAGGTACTACAGCCGTAAGGGCTGCAAGGGCTTTTATGCGCCCTACGCGTAGCCTTCGGTGCACGACAGATCTTCCTGAACTTAGTCTACCCGGGGAGTACACCCGGTCCACTAGTCCTGTTACTCTTGTGCCCCCGAAGAGATGGCACCGTGAGGCCCTTCGGTGGACTCTTCGGAGGGTCTTCGGGACTCCCCAAAGGGCCTTCGGGGCCCCTTCGGGTAGGTCTTTGAGGAGACCTCTGGGAGAGCTTCTCTGCTTCGCCAGGTCATGGGGTCGGTGGGGGCGGGGCGGCTCTATTTCTTGTATGGCCATGGTTTTTTTGAGGTTGGCCTCGATGCCCCTATTTGATACGAGCAACCCTAGGAGCTTGCTCGCTTTGACCCCGAAGGCGCACTTCTCAGGTTGAGCTTGATTCCTTCCACCCGGAGGCTGGAAAAGGTTTCCCGCAGGTCCCCCAGGTGGGAGTTTGCGAGCTTGCTTTTGACCACTATGTCGTCGACGTATGCTTCGACGTTCGGGCCGAGTTGCCTTGCCAGGACTTTTGTAATGAGTCGAGTAAATATTGCTCCCGCATTCTTCAGGTTGAAGGGTATGCGGTGGTAACAATAGGTACCAATGGGTGTGATGAAGGCAGTTTTGGCTTTGTCCTTCTTGGCCATGAATATCTGGTGGTACCCGGAATAGGCATCCAGGAAGCTCATCAGCTCGCATCCTGATGTGGCGTCCACCAGTTGGTTGATGCGTGGTAGGGGAAGTCGTCCTTTGGGCATGCCTTGTTCAAGTCGGTGAAGTCGACGCACATGCACCATTTACTGGTGCTTTTTTGAACCAGGACGAGGTTGGCTAACCATTCCGAGTGCTTGACCTCGCGAATGACCCCTGCTTTTAGGGGCTTGGCGATTTCCTTCTTGGTCGCTTCGAGGTGCTCGGGCGTCATGCGCCGCAATTTTTGCTTCCTGGGAGTTGTGTCTCCTCGGATGGCTAGGAGGTGCTCGATTGTTTCCCGGGCGATTCCCGAGATGTCCTCCGGGATCCATGCTAAGATGTCAGCGTTATCGCGGAGGACCTGGAGGATGTCGTTGTACCCCTCTGTTTGGAGTTCGACCCCTAGGGCCACCGTTTTCTCCGGGGAGGAGTCCCTAAGGGGAACTCTTCGCAGCTGTCCCTCTGTCTTGGCCTTCGAGGCCCATTTGCCAGTGGGGGCCCGACCAGGTGCCTCCGTGTTGGCTTCGATGGCGTGAACGCGTCGGGTAAATGAGTCCAACTCCAGTTCAGTTCGGCGGGCCAAGTCTTGGTTTGCTCATATCGTGATGACACCTCCTAGGGCGGGGATCTTCATGCACATGTAATTGTGGTGGGCTATCGCGCCAAAAGTGTTCAGCATGACCCGGCCAAGGATGGCATTGTACTAGTAGGGCATCTGGACCACATCGAAGGTTATGGTCTCCGTGCGGGACGCAAAGTCATCGTCGAACGTGACAGCCAGGGCGATCTGGCCTAGGGCCGTCATGGGCCTGCCCCCGAAGCCTACAAGTGGTATGCCCGGCGAGGACAGATGATCCCTAGGGATCATCATTTTGTCGAAGGCCTCCGCGAATAGGAGGTCTGCTGAGCTCCCTCCGCCTATGAGGATGCGCCTGACCTCGTAGCCGGCTACATTGGTGGAGATGACGAGGGGGTCTTGGTGGGCGAAGTAGATTCCCCGTGCATCTTCAGGGCCGAATGTGATGGGCACTTCGGCGTATCGAGGTGGGCGGGAGGCAGGCTGCGTGGCGACGTGGTGGATTTGCCGAGCGTACACGCGCCGTTGCCTCTTAGATGTTATGCCTAGCGAGGATCCTCCTGTGATCATGTTTATGACCCTCTGGTGATGCTCGCCATGGCCCCCCTTCTATGCGTGATCTCGATGGTGGGGTAGGCAGCTGGTTGCCTGCACCCCTTCTTTCTTCATGCTCGGGTGGTTGCTGGTCGCGATGTATGTAGTCCTGTATGGCTATGACGGTACGACAGTCTGCTGTTGTGTGTGAGCCTTCACTGTGGAGGTCATAGTATAGCGGGGTGCTGCTAGCCGTTGTCACTGCCGCCAAGGCCCACCGTGCCGACGCCGCGCGCTCCGACTCCGTCGCGTCGACGCGGCCTTGCTTCGATCGTGCCTCCGCCGCCGCTGCTGGGGACTAGGGTTCCCGTGCACATCGGCTTTGAAGCAGGCCAGTAGAGGCCTTTTCGGCCTTTTTCTAGTAAGCAGCCGGGCCCAATCGAAAGAAAAGAAAAAAAAGAAAAAAAGGAAAAAAGAAAAAAGAAAAAAATACGTTGTTCTAACCGTCGCGCCGTCTAGCGCCGCCTGTTAGACTTCGTTGCCTTGGTCATCGCGCCGTCCAACGCCGCCTACCAATGGGCACTGTTTCCGTTCCTCGTTGCTCGGTGATCTTCGATGGTCTCAATTATCGGGACTGGTTTCAACATATGCGCCTTCACATGCGTGGTCAGCGTCTTTGGGAGTTTCTTACTGGCGAGTTGTCTTGTCCACCTCGCTCTGCTGAGCCTGTACTCCCGAAGGATGCTTCCGAAGATACTCGTACAAAGGCATCTGAGTCTTTTGAGGATGCTATGGAAACATTTCAGACTCAGTGGGCTGCCTACAAGACATGGATTGATGAGGATGCTCGTGCCTCTGCTATTTTGGTTGCTAGCATGGAGGTGCAATTCACTAGGGATGTGATTGGTTTGGCTTCAGCACAGTTGATGTGGACACATCTGCGCAACCGCTACGAACCGTCTGGTGATTCGTTGTATCTTTCTGTTATGAGTCAAGAGCAGTCACTGCAGCAGGAGATGCCACTGTGGATGAATTCTATGCCCAATTGTCTGCGGTATGACGTCAGATTGACTCTTTGGCACCGGATGTTTGCCACACGTGTCAGTGCTATCAGCATCAGCAGTCTCACCTGGAGATTCGTCGTATCTACAACTTCTTGACTCGTCTCCGGGTTGAGTATGAGCTGACTTGTGCTCAATTGCTGGCACGCCACCCTCGTGTGACCTTGTTGGAGGCCCTTGCCACTGTTCGTGCTGAGGAGATTCGCCTTCGTGTTGCGGGTCTACTGCTGTCACCGTCATTTCCTTCAGTTCTGGCAACTCCTCCAGTTTCTACACCCGCTACGTCTCCAGCTCCTCCTTCACCAGTGGTGCCTTCACCGGTGACAGCTGCTGTTGGCAGGGTACACTGCACTTATTGCAACAAGGTTGTACATCAGGCATAGTTTTGGTACAAGAAGAAGAAGGATTTACGTCGTGGTGGCCATCCTCTAAAGGGCACTGGCGGCTCCTCCTCTCAGAGGAGCTCTAGTGCTTCTAATTCTCAGGAGTTTCTCACACTACTGCATCGCATGGCTGCTCTTGAACCGTCCGGTTCTGTTGGTTCTGCTGCATAGTCTTCTAGTGAGAGACCACCTTCTACTTCTTCCTCAGGTACATCACCTTGGATTCTTGACTCCGGTGCTTCCTTTCATATGACACCTGATTCCACCAGTCTCACTTCCATTCATCCTCTAGCTGCTCCTATCACTGTTCAGACAGCAGATGGTGCCTCTCTTTCGGTCACAGGATGAGGCGCTCTTTCTAATTCCTCTTTTCATATTCCTGTTGTTTCTCATGTTCCCAAACTAACCATGCAGCTTATATCTGCCGGTCAGCTAACTGACAATGGTTGTCGTGTTATTCTCGATTCTGATTCTTGTTGTGTTCAGGATCGACGCACGGGGACTCTGGTTGGTACTAGCCCTCGTCGTCGTGACTCATAGCATCTCTGGGAGCTTGACTGGCTTCATCTTCCTTCTGCTGCCCCTGCTAGTCTTGTCGCCTCCACCGTCGCTGCTGCTTCTGCTGCATCCTCTACTGCGTCTTTTGCTCAGTGGCATCATTGTTTGGGTCATCTTTGTGGGTCGCGTCTATCTTCTTTACTTCGTCGTAGTCTTCTAGGGTCTGTGTCTAGTGATGTTTCTCTAAATTGTCAGGGTTATAAGCTCGGTAAACAGCTTCAACTTCCTTATCCTTTCAATGAGTCAGTGTCACGGCGTCCTTTTGATATTATTCATTCTGATGTATGGGATCCGACTCCTTTCGTTTCGAAAGGAGGTCATCAATATTATATCATTTTTATTGATAATTTTTCTTGCCACACATGGATATACTTTATGTCATCTCGTAGTGAAGTTTTATCTATCTACAAGATTTTTACCACCATGATCCGTACTCAGTTTGATTCTCCTATTCGTGTTTTTCGTGCTGACTCTGCTGGGGAGTACTTGTCAGGAGTCCTTCGTGGTTTTCTTGCTGAGCAGGGCACTCTCTCTCTCTTAGTTTTCTTGCCCTGTGCTCATGCCCAGAACGGTATGGCTGAACGGAAGCATCGTCATCTTCTTGAGACAGCCTGTGCTCTTATGCTTGCTTCTGCTGTCCCACCACACTTCTGGGCTGAGGTTGTTTCTACTGCCACTTTCCTGATTAATATTCAACCTTCTTCTGCTCTTCAGGGTGGGATCCCAGTTGAGCGTCTCTGTAGCAAAACTCCTAACTATTCTAGTCTTTGCCTCTTTGGGTGTGTGCTATGTTCTTCTTGCCCCCCGTGAGTGCACCAAGTTGACCGCTTAGTCCGTCAGGACTATAGCGCTGAGCATAAGGGATATCATTGTTGGGACCCTGTTGGCCGACAGATGCGGGTTTATCGGGACGTCACCTTTGATGAGTCTCGTCCTTTCTACCCTCGTCCTTCTTCTTCTACCACTCCAGCATCTCTTGTTGAGCCGCTTTCTTTCCTGATTTTTCCTACCACCCCTATAGTCACCACACCTCCATCACGGCTTTTGGCCTCTTCACCGCCTCCTTTGCCACCGCCACAATCTCCAGAGGTTCCTTCTGCCCCTTGTCCTTCTTACCCTCTCTACTACACTCGTCGTCCGCGAGTTGAGGATTCTTCTGATGCGCCATGTTCTTCTGATGGTTCATCTTCTTCGGCCTCTCCTCGATATTCTCTTCGTGATCGCCAGTCTATTCGGCCTCCTACGCGCTTTTGTTTAGTGGCTCTTGCCGAACCGACTTCTTATCGTGATGCTGCTGTTCATCAGGAGTGGCAGCACGCGATGGCAGAGGAGATTGCTGCCCTTGAGCATACTGGCACGTGGGATCTTGTCACTCTTCCTGCGCGTGTTACTCCTATCACGTGCAAGTGGGTCTACAAGATTAAGACCCGCTCTGATGGTTCTCTTGAGCGCTACAAGGCTCGTCTTGTGGCACGTGGTTTTCAGCAGAAGTATGGCCGTGATTATGATGAGACATTTGCTCCTGTAGCTCACATGACACTATTTGCACTCTTCTTGCTGTGGCGTCTGTTCGGGCATGGTCTATCTCTCAGCTTGATGTCAAGAATGCATTTCTCAATGGTGAGTTGCGTGAAGAGGTTTATATGCAGCCACCACCGGGGAATTCTGTTCCTAAGGGTATGATTTGTCGCCTTCGCCGATCTCTTTATGGCCTCAAACAAGCTACTCGTGCTTGGTTTGATCGTTTCTCTTCTGTTGTCACTGCAGCTAGTTCTTCTGCCAGTGCTCATGATCCTGCTTTCTTTATTCATACTTCGTCTCGTGGTCGGATATTTCTCCTTTTATATGTTGATGATATGATCATTACTGGAGATGATCATCAGTACATCACCTTTGTGAAGGAGCGTCTTAATGAGTAGTTTCTCATGTCTGATCTGGGTCATCTTCGCTACTTTCTTGGGGTTGAGGTTACTTCTACACCTGAGGGCTTCTATCTATCCCAAGAAAAGTATATTTAGGATCTTCTTGATCGTGTTTCTCTTACTGATCAGCACACCGCTGAGATTCCTATAGAACTTAATGTTCATCTTTGGCCCGCTGATGGTGAACCTCTTGCTGATTCTACTCGCTATCGTCACCTTGTTGGGAGTCTTATTTATCTGGGTGTCACTCGTCCTGATATTTTATACCATGTGCATATCTTGAGTCAGTTTGTTTCTGCTCCCACTCAACTCTACTATAGTCATCTTCTTCGTGTTCTACTATATCTTCATGGAACCATCACTCGTCGTCTGTTTTTCCCTCGCTCTAGCTCTTTACAGCTCTAGGCATATTCTGATGCCACCTGGGCTAGTGATCACTCTGATCGTCGGTCTCTCTCTGCTTATTGTATTTTTCTTGGTGGTTCTCTCATTGCTTGGAAGACTAAAAAGCAGACAGCAGTTTCTCGTTCGAGTGCTGAGGCTGAGTTGTGAGCTATGGCTTTGTTGACAGCGAAGGTTACTTGGCTACGGTGGTTACTTGATGATTTCGGTGTTTCTGTTTCAGCACCCACTCCTCTTTCGTCTGATAGTGCAGGGGCTATTAGTATTGCTACAAATCCGGTGAAGTATGGGCTTACAAAGTATATTGGTGTTGATACTTCCTACATGCGGACACAAGTACAGGACCAGATTGTTGCTCTTCAGTATGTGCCTTCAGACTTTCAAGTGGCAGACTTCTTCACAAAGGCACAGACTAGAGCTCAACACAGCTTTTATCTCTCCAAACTTAATGTTGTTGATCCACCATAAGTTTGAGGGGGGTGTTAGATGTGTTACATGTATATGTATTATCCCCGTTGTATAAGGGGTTCTATGCATATATGTCACCCCGTACTTGTATATATATTATCCCATTAGTCTCATAATGAACATAAGCGGTATTCATAACAAACACGACACATCATTTGAAATGCAAATAATGTCCAATACTGCATGGCATTATTACGTAAGGATGCAAAGCGAGAACATGTTAGACTTACCTACTTGATAATAGCCCGAGATCTGAAGTGACTCCACGCATGCACTGGTATTATGAAATTCCTATACACCATTAAATTTCATTAAGCAACAGCGACTATGACAGATGCAAGATCACCTGGTGATATTTTGATCCATCACACCCGAACTAGCCAAGTTCACCACCCAACGTCTTCATGAGTGAAGACCAAAATACAAATGCGAAGTATTCAAAAGGCTACCAGAACAAACATAAGAACACCTGCACGACAAACCAAAAAAAAATGGTGAATACATCACAGATTTCGTCAAGGAAGGAAGACAAAGGAACTCTGAAACGCAATTGAACTGTGGATTACATTAGTTTTTGGCAACTTATGAGAACAAATATTAAATAATTCTTTAGAGCAACTGTTGTCATTACTCTTGAGAAGAAAAATGGAAAGCTGAAAGGGAAATTCGTTTGAATGCCCCTATCTGATATATCAGGAGGATAACTGGAAGTTCTTATTTAAAACTCAAATGCTTGGGAGTTGGGAACAAACTGATGAAGCTGAGAGTCAAGATTTTTGGAATATCAAAGACTGATTAGGTACAAGTGAATTTACAGGCTTCTATAGAGACCACAACCATTCCCTGAATACACAGTCTGTGCTACCTTGAAATGTAAGATATTTCTCGTTTCAAGATGGGGGCAACACTTGTACGACATCTCTTTCTTCAATGTGGTTTTTAAATAGTTTTCTGGGTACATAAATGATTTTTTTGGAATAATCTAGGCATTGCTATGGTACAGCAGGAGTGAAGTTCCATGCTACAGTACTTACAAGATTTATGTACAGGAAGAAGATACCACACTAGACCCTCATGTGCGATCTGTGCATGGATGGAGAGAGTTCTACACGGCTAGATGAATGTACATGCAAAGATCTAGAAGCCTACCAGAACGAACACAAGAACACCTGCACAACAAACCAAGAAAATGGTCAAAGATTCCATCCAAGAAGGAAGACAAAGAAACTCTGAAATGTCATTAACTATGGATTGCAATAGTTTTCGCAACTTAAGAGAAGACAAGTGGCACGGAGAACAAATCATAAATACTGCTTTAGGACCACTACTTTCATTATTCCTAGGAAGAACAATGGGCAACTAAATGGTTCATTTGAATGTCTATATCTGATATAGCAGGAGGATAACTGGAAGTTCTTATTGAAAGTTCAAATGCAAGGGAGCAAACTTATAAAACTGAAAAATCAAGATCTTTGGAATATCAAGGACTGATTACAGTACAGGTGAATTTACAGTCTCCTACAAAGACCACAACCATTCCCTGAATACATAGTTTGGTTATGGAATAATGGTGCTTCCTTGAAACGTAAGATCTTTCTTGTTTTCTTTTAATCAAAGACAAGTTTACACATGCAGCAACTTGTTCATGATGGGGATGACACTTGTACGGCATCTCTATTTTGAATATGGATTTTAACAAGGTTGCTGTGCACATCTAGGTTTTTTTTCCCGTCTTTTGGAAATCAACTAGGTATTGATATGGTACAGCAGGAGTAAAGTTCCATTTTACATGTACTTACCAAATTTATGTACAGAAGCAAGATAGCACACAAGGCACTGATGTGCAAACTGTGCATGGATGGAGAGAGTTCTGCACGGCTAGAAGAATGTACAACTCCAAGACAGAGTGCCCTGCACGGTAGATCGAAACAAACACTGCTCAGATTATGCAGTAATGTGGTAAACCAAACCAGAAAAATGACTTGACGTGTGTGGGATTAGGAAAAAGCAAGGGTAATGGTGGGAATTGGGCATGGGTGCGAACAAAAGTATTTACCTTGGATTAGTACAGTCTGATCTTTGGGATGGTTCCCATTAACTTCCTGCAGCGCTGTTTTAGCTCCTCGTTGTCGCAATATCTGACATCTAATTCTTGCAGTGAGTTGGGGAGGCCGCCCTTGGGCAGCGACCGGATGGCTCCACACCACAAGATCTCTAATCTCCTGAGGCTGGTAAGCCGATGCAGCCCTGCAGGGAAGCACTGGAGCTTGTAGCAGCATTCAAATCGGAGGTCCTGGAGGGAGGTGAGGAGGTGAAGGGCCTCCTCTTGCTCCTTTGTGAAGCGCTCCACCTCTTCGCTCGAATTTGGGAAGCGCTCCACCCCTTCGCTCGTATCGGAGTTCATGGAGTTGGAGGAGAGGAGGCTGCAGAAGGCTAAGTTGGTGAGGGAGGAAGAGAGGAGGCTGCAGAAGGGCACAGCAAGGACTCCTGCGACGTCATCTGTGGTGAGCTCCGAGAGTTTGGGAAGCTGCTGCTCTTGATCTTCACCCTGCAGCTCCCAAAGTGTGGGATCCGAACAAAACGCAAAGAATTTTGGGGTGTCATGGACATGTAATTCGCTGAGCTGGCCCCGGGTAAGGAGAGGCCACAGGCCCTCCCCTCTTAAATCCTCTCCACAATTCCGTATTTCTAATCGAGTGAGAGACGTGAGGTTTGAGAGGGGCTCCAGCGTCTTCATGCCCTCCAATTCACCAGAAAGCTCGAGGTGTTGCAGGGAGGATGGGAAAGGGCGACAGGAGGAGGAGGCGGCGGCGGCGGCCGAGAGCAACTTGGGGCAACTTGATATTCTCAATTTCTGGAGGGAGCGCAGGGCTTGGAGTCCTCCTACTCTTAAATCCTCTCCACAATTCAGTATTTCTAATCGAGTGAGAGACGTGAGGTTTGAGAGGGGCTCCAGTGCCTTCATGCCCTCCAATTCACCACAAAACTCGAGGTGTTGCAGGGAGGATGGGAAAGGGCAACAGGAAGAGGAGGAGGAGTAGGCGGAGAGCAACTTAGGGCATCTCTTTATTAGCAATTTCTTGAGGGAGCGCAGGGCTTGGAGTCCTCCTACTCCATCGATACCTCCTGCCTTGTGGCCATTAGGAAGAAGAGGAGGGGAAGCCACAAGGATAAGCTCTCCGCATAACTCGATCTGCAGCTCCCGTAGAGAGTTGGAGAGAGGGGCTGGAAAGAGCAGTAGCCCATCTTCTTCATCTTGTTCTTCTTCCTCCACCCCCTCTGCTATTTGCTGCTGCTGATCTGTTGCTTGCGGATCCTCCATTTTTACAGCTGAAGATGATGGCCATGATACTGGACCTGTCCTTTGTTGCTGCTCCACCTCTACACCCATCCGTGTTATTTTCTCACATTCAACTATACTCAATTCGGCGAGATTTGGGAGATGAGAGAGGAGCTGTGTCAATTCCTTCCCACTGGCAGAGCGGTCCTGGATCGAGAGGCATTCGATTTGAAGCTGCCATTCGACATCACCCAGACTTCCTAATGGCACAAACACATTGGTTGAACCTACTCTCAATGTCTTCAACGAGGTCAGCACTCGAAGGTGCTTCGACTCTAGGGTTGGACATCTCGACACCTCCAACTCCTGCAGTTCTGTTAAACTATTGAAGCTTACCACCTCATCTAGGCTACGTAAATTATACGTTCCTTCAATTTTCAATTTTACTTCAGAGGACGATTTTGAGTAGTTCAATTGGCATAGGCTGTTTGTTATCATGACAGAGCACAAAGTAGGAGTCCAAGGAATAGGAGGCAATGTCAAGACTTTTGGACAACCCTCCATTTCAAATTCTTGTAAGTTGGGAAGCCAATGTATATTCTCATCATGTTTCGGTGGATAACAAATATTGTTCATAAAAGGTAACTCCGAGAGTTCAGGGCAATCTCTAATAATCAATACATGCAGACCAGAGAACAAATGGCAAGCGTCTCCTACAAGCCATTTTTTCAATCCGTTTAAGCCAATAAGTTTTAGCCTTTTCAAGTAGTGAAAACTTTGCTCTGTGATAAGACCGAACTGACTTGGACCAAACTCGTTGAGTGTAGCAATACCCTCCAATGTTAGTTCCTGAAGCGCACACATCTGCCCCAGAGGTGGAAGAATTTTCCAGGCGACACCAACCAGATGAAGAGATTTTAGAGCTTGAACAGAGAGCTTATGACCGAGCCATGATGGACAAGAAGGGCCCCCATGCCCTCTAATGCGTAACTCTTGAAGATTGTTTTGTGGTCGAAGGATTTCAAGAACCAGTGCTTCCGAATCAGGCTCACCATTAGGTTCCCATTCTAATGTTAACTTGAGCAAGTGGTTTTTGTCTACCAGTTTTGCTTCGGCTGCTTCTTCTTTTGTGTGTATTTTCTCAAGGTTACAAATGCCAAGCTCCGTTAGCTCGATCAGATGCTCTAGTTGCTTTAGTTCAAATCCATTATTTTCTTTGTTAACTCGAAACTTCCTTAGCTCTTGTAAGAATTGTACTTTTCCCACATTAGAAATAGCGGAGTGAACTTCATCAACCCCGGTAAGAAAATGTCGCAGTTTAACAAGATTGCTCATGCCTCTAGGTAAATCATGACGATCTTGGGTATGAAAATCCCAATTTTGCAGATCTAGGATCCGCAAATGATAGAATCTAGAAAGGGTCATTGGTAAATGCACTCCGCTTGTAAACCAGGTCGTCATTAGCCTTAGGTACCGTAGGTGCACAAATTCTGAAAAGTTATGTAGCATGGACTCCACGGGATATGACATTTGGGGCAAGCTAAGAACGCGAAGAGCATTTGCTTCCCTGAATAAATCACCAAAAATGCCGGCAAAGCTTTCATCTAGTTCTCCAAATATCATCAAAGTTTGCAAGTTTTCAACTTTCAATCTTTTCTTCAGTTTTCCCAATTCCATCCTAAAGTTTTCATCGGTCATTCCATCATTGTCATCCGCATTATCCATAATGATAGACAGGTGACGGACAAATGGCCGAATTTGTACTGATCTCACATTAGAACGAGCTACACTAACGCATTCATGTGATGCAACTTTCAGTGATAAATCATGTAGTAGGTCATGGATAAGATAACAAGGACGTCCATGTGTTTCATCTTTTTTGAAAAATCCATGTGTGACCAATTCATTTAAATTACTCAGCCCTATATCTTCGATGCTCTTGTTTTGACCACCATAACGTAAAATATCTAGTCCTATCCAAAAGTGAATAAGCTCTTCGCTATCAAACTCGTGATCTTCAGGAAACAAGGCACAATAAGAAAAACATTGCTGCAGATGAAAAGGTAGATAATCATAACTAAGCTTCAGTGCAGGCATAATGTCATGGTCTCCAGTCTGCATTTCCCATTCTCTACTTTCTAGGACTCTCGTCCAATGGTTCGGATCAAGGTGGTTCCTCAACAATCTACCTACAGTTTTTGCTGCCAGAGGGTTGCCCTTTAGCTTTTCTGCTATCTTACCTCCAGTGTCAAGTAACTCACTATGGGCAATTCTTGATTTCTCATCATCAAACACACATGCTAGGAATAACTCCCTAAACACTTCACGGTCTAAACCTTCCAAATCTATTGAACTTTGAGTAGTTTTAACCATTTCTGCTACTGCCGGAAACCGAGTTGTTACTAGAATTATGTTACCCTCTGCCTGTCCTTTTGTGAGTGGTACTAAAAGTCTTTTCCAATCCTCGTATTCACACTTCCAAATATCATCCAATATCAACAAAAACATTTTAGATTTTAATCTTTGTTCAATCAGCTCTCCAACTGTAGCATTTTCTTTTTCACCTTCAACACTAGGGATAGATTCTTTAATCTCTTCTATCAGCTTATTCACATTGAAATTCTGAGAAACGCAGTTCCAAACCATGACCTGAAAATGGTTCTGCACTTCTTGGCTGTGATATATGTGTTGTACGAGAGTTGTCTTCCCTATGCCCCCCGGACCAACAATTGGCAGGATGGTCAGGTCCTTGCCGCAATATTCATCCTGAGTGATCCTATCTATGATGCTCTTCGTTTGAAGTTCCCTCCCGTACATTTTAGGCTCTACAATTTCAGAGGTGGTGGAGGGACGACTCTTGGCAATGCTACGGGTAGAACCCAACAACTCTAGATTAAGAATGGCTGTAACCTTTGCACACACGGGCTGCAGCTGCTCTACAATGTGCTTCATTCTTCTAGATAGATCCACCCTATCAAAATCCAACTTTGGTGTTTCTTTTGCATGCTTTCCCTGTGGTGCCTTGCGCATGCAGGCACCGCAAAGGACTGACTTGCTAGATTCATCATCATCAACAACAACAAATGGGGGTGATGAGCAATGGAGGCGTTTACCGACATCACGGATGGTGTTGCGAGCACCGGAAGCGAGTTTACGCATGGATCCGCTGACCTTCTCGTTGGCCTGGTTGTTGTGTGGCAGTGAGGAGGTATTGTCGAGTGCACTCCTCGGCCTGGCACATGGCCAAGCGCAACAGAGGACTTGTTGTCTTGCATTTTCTTCTCTTTGCTCTCTAGGATCACCGGCAGGGGAACCAAAGCAGTTTGCCAACGGCTTTGGCGGTGTGGTGAGCATTGAGGAAGAGGTTGCAGACGCAACCCTTGGCGTGCTCGTCGGCGGCCTCGTAGGTGCCTTCGAGCTCGTCCTGGATGCGGAAGTAGTCCAGCTCGTCCAGCACGTCCTCGGCGTTGTACGCGAGGTCCCGCAGCTTCTGCAGCAGCTCGTTCAGGGCCTGGTTGTCGATCTCCCTGCCGCGGGTGTTGTTGAGCATCCCCTGCGCGTAGAGAAGCTCCATCTTGAGGGCGTCGACGTTGGGGCCGAGCTCCTTGCTGGCCGCCCACGCCTCCAGCAAGCCATCCGAGACGGGCCCCAGCGCCTTGCCCACCACCCACCGCGCCGCGCCGACGGCCACCTCCATCCTCACCACCAAAATTAAAGATCGTTGACGATGCTGCAGGAAGAGGAACGCATTTGCAAATGCAGTTAGTCACTAGCTAGTAATACTGACATTAATTGTTGCTGCTAGAATAGGACTCGCTAGAAAGGTGTACGTACTTACTGATATCAATCCCCCTGCCGCGGAGGTGTTGAGATGCGACGGACGAACGCCGGAGCGGGTTGATGTGCAGTGCAGAGTGTGTGGAGATGGCAGGCGGAGGTGATCGCCGACGTACGTGAGGCCGTGAGGGTGTTGAAATCGGGGAGAGCTGGGTTGCGCGGAATTCGAGAGACCTACACTGGGTTGAAATCTCCGGCTTCCTACTCGCGAGATCCCATGTTTGTGCCAACACCAAGCTTGGTAGGAACGACAAGGCAAGCAGAGAAATGGCGAGGAACTGAGCAGAGAGCAAGGCACGCAAGCAGCTGATGGGGGAGGAAAAGCTGTGTACGGGTGAGATAAGAAGGAAAGCAGCGTGTAGGGTCGAGTTTGTCTGCTGCTTATGAGACTCAGAATTTACTGGTACTGGTAGCAAGTACAATATGTGGTCTAAGTACAATATGTGGTCTGAGCCTCTGAGCTGACTATGTGGACTTATGCTGGGGAAGGTAAGAAGCGATTTTTTTAAAATAATATTATTTTTAAAAATAATTACAAAAATAAATCACTGCCCTAAAGAATTACAAAAATAGCTCATTGTCGCGGTTCAATCGACGCAGATACTGTCGCCAGCTCCTCTCGCCATCCAGTACCGCGCAGATTGAAATGGCGACACCACTGCCGCCGCTTAACCGCGAACCTGAAACCCTAATCAGGTTTGTCTGTTTGTGATTTTCATATATTTAAAACGATACAAATCTGTTAGACTCGCAATAACACTTTATGATCGTTGTATGTTGTTCTATTGCAGTGAATTTCTGAGGAATTTTGCGAGGACGATTGAGGTATCAATGATTCGTAAGTACGAATATAAGTGATATTGCGATGTGCCTGGGAATTCATACACGGTGAACTTTGGAGAATTGACCTCTTGCATAACATTGGTCATGTAAGGAAACAAATTTAAATTTGCCATTACTATCAGAACTACGACAAATCACACTTATATTACATAACTATCGTAGCGAGATGGCTAGACAGTAAGAAGGAGGGGGCCCTCAGCGTCTATGCGAGGGGCTGAAAGGTCCTCTAAGAGAGGTTCCGGTTGCTAGAAAGTAAATGTGTATTAATTCTCACAAATTGTGTCTCGTCCGTTACATGGGGGAGAAGGCTATTTATAGCCTCTCCATTGGGTACCTGAATTTACACATGTACCCCTAGAAAAGTACTGCAACCATAGGGACTGCAGGGGCTTTTATGTGCCCTACGAGTAGCCTTCGGCTCATGGTGGATCTTCTTGGACTTGGTCTACCCGAGGAGTACACCTGGTTCAACAGTCCTGCTACCCTTGTGAGCCCCGTGAGGCCCCTTCGACGGCCCCCTCTGGAGCCTTTTTTATGAGCCTTTGGGACCCCTCCGAAGGGTCTTCGGGCCCCTTCGGAGGGTCTTCGAGAACCCTTTAGAGGGTCTTGGGAACCCTCTGAAGGGGCTTCGGGGCCCCTTCAGATGGTCCTTTAGGGAGACCTCTGGGGGTTATTTTTTGTGTTTCGCCGGATTGTGGGGCCGGTGGGGCGCCTGATGAGGATGTAACATCCCAAATTTTGGGCTTGTGTTTCAAATGTAAGAAAATGAGTAGAAATTAAAACTTTTTCTTACATCATGTATTTCCTTTGTGTCTCGAACAAGTATTGTACAAAGGTTATGGAAGTACAAAGTCACAAGTCCTTGATCCAAATCTTGTTCCTTCAAAACATTCTTGTCAAGTGTTGTGATCATCTCCGGGAATATTTTTCCTAAGTTCTTGGGATGGTATGTGACCCTCTGAAAATTTTCACAATTTTTAGAAATTGTTTGAATATTTTAGAGGGTACAAACCTGTTTGACCCTCACCAAACCTAAAACCAGACTTGTAGAATTTTGGAGAAAAATACAATGCATAAAAACCTCTGAAAATTTTACACAAGGTCAATGTCCCATCAGCAAGCTCTCTGTAAAACTTTCAGAATTTTTGGAGTTATTTTGCTACCCCAAATAAATCCTCAAAAGTCTCAAAGATATTTAAAACCTAAAACCGGTTTCCACTCCTTCCTTGTTCGAGTCGGGCTCGAGTCCGAGCCACTTGACTTGATTGAACCACCTAACTGCACCGAGCCGCGTTTTAAAACGTGCGTGCGATATCAGCCGTTGGATCCCAATCGCGTGGCCCGCATTGATGATGTCGTTCGGACCCTCCGGTTGCATTAACAAATTGGGACCGTTGGATCTCAATCCAACCGTCCAGATTTCCATAGGCAATCGGACTGTCCGGCGAACTCCTTTAAATCACAGCCGTCCATCTAAAATCCAACGGTCGTGGTTTGTCTTTTCTGTTCTTCTTCCTCCTCTGCTTCTTCGAGCGCGCGGGCGGCAATGGCAGAAAGAGAGAGATTGAGTGGGTGGCTTTGATGTGTCACCTCCACGTTTGCTTTTGTCAACGTCTCTCTGCAATGCATTTAATGCGCACCAGGCTTTCTCCTCCATGGTCACCGTGCTCACTTGCTCCCATCATTTCTTGGTCCATGACCGCGCCATGAACCGAGCTCACCATGGGCTCATGTTCGCGCTTGTAACCCTAACCCTTTCCCTTTATATTGCCCCTTAGCTCCTTCTGGTGTTCCTTTACACCACACTTTGCTCTTCTCTGTGTTTGAGCTCAAAACCATCTCACACCTTCAATCCACCATTGTTGACCCGTAGAGCTCCAATGGCGGCCTTGGTGTCCAGTGGTTTATCTTCAACATTTCTTGCACCCTTTTGAACTCCTCAACCTCCTTTGTATTTCCCCTAACTTGATTTTGGGTTGCATTCACAGAATCACTCAATTTTAAGTTTGGAGATTTTCGGTTGGTTTCACCCCTTTCTTCTCCACTCCAGTAAGTGGTCCCTTTGCAATTATTTGCTTTGGAGCCTCTTTGAGCTATAATGAAGCTGTGGTGGTGATTTGTTCCACTCATTTTGCTCGAACCTCATCTTCCACTTCATCTTCTTCGCTCAGTGGACTTCATCGTGTTCAAGTCTTCCCGCCATCTTTGAAGCTCCTCTCGGTAAGGTAGCTTCTATGTAGTCCCTAGAAGTCATGGCACTCGCTTCCTTGGACCGCAATGAGCATCTTGCTATTTTCATGTTTTACCGAAATGGCTCCATCTTGTTTTCCGGCTGCGGCGTTCTAGACCTCCACCGCGGCGAGGTCATCATCGTTGGGACCGCAACACTATTGCGAACCCATTTTGATAGTTTGTGGCGCCGCCGGCAGAGTCGCCGGCGACAAGCCGTGGTAGCCACTCGACTTTGCCACGTAGCTCCCGCTGTCGCCATATAATTAGGACACGTTAATACCCAATCATTAGAAGTATTAATGGTGTCTTAATCGCCTAATGTCTCACCGACGTGTGGGCCTCGTCCCTAAATCGCCTCTGTTCAAAATCTTTAGGACACATTAATTGCTAATCATCACTAATCATTGGTCATTAGTAATTAATTAGCCGCCCTAAAAACCTCCTTAAGTCATCGACAGTGGGACCACGCGCGCGGCACGTGTGTTAAGCCTCGCATGTGTGACTCTCGTCACCGACATGCGGCCCCACGTGTCAAGACTCCGGTTGCATTTCGATCTTGGACCGCCGTCCATTTTGCGATCTCGCGCCCGGATCTTGTATGCATTCGACCATCCGGTCCCTCATCATTCTTGGCCGCCCATCGCTTGATCTGCGCCCGATCATGCGTGCACGGACCTTCCGACGGAAGTGCTCTGCGCCGCTCATCTTGAGATCTACGGTGTGAGCGGCCAAGGCAACCGCACCGTCCGGTTGCATTCATCCTCGTGAGCCGTTGGATCTTGATCCAACGGTGGCTCTGTTGAATCGCGCGCGCGCCGTTTTCTCCGTCGCGTGGCTCGTTGGATATTGCATCAACGGCCCACGAGCGCCCACGCTGCTTATTTTCGGTTGGGTTGGTTTTATTTCGTAAGTATTTATTTATCAACCGAAAATTGTATCAAAACTTTAGAAATTCATAACTAATTCGAGATAAATCCTTTTTACATGAAACCAACTGTAATAAATTTGTAATTCACTAAAGTTTAATATAAAAATGCTTTTAGCTACGCTTCTGTAGTAGAAAATTCTGTAATCTTTTATAGCTGGTTTTCTGCTATTTTGATATATTCCAGAATTGTATTAAAACTTGGAAAATGCATATCTTTTTCTGTATATCTGATAATTATACGATTTTAACTTTGATAAATTTGTTATTAGCTAAACTTTAATCTAAAAATGGTGGTAGGCCTAAATCAGCACCAGAAAAATATGTTAGTAGATTTAACCTTATTAGTAGCACTTAAAAATTCATTTAATGATGCAATAGACACCAGTAATTCCCTGTGAATCCTAAAAATAGAAATTTGATGTTAGGGAATCCCTCTGTTATCATACTATATTGTGAAATAGGTTTTGCACATGTTTATATTTCTGGAAAGTGCATTATGCTAGTTTTGCATCTTAGAAAAATCATAACTAAATCATTTTAACTCCAAATGACCTGAAATTTTATATGGGTTACCTCTATACCAGTAGGCAGCTACCATAAAAATTTCAGCTTCAAAATCTTTCTAGAAAATGTTTTTGCTACAGTGCTAATTATGGCTAAAAATGGGTTTTAGGTAATATCTTTGCACCACAAATCCAAATTAGGTTTTTCCAGTTTCTATGTCTAGGTATATTCGTATTCTGCCTTATGTGTAAATTTTGTAGCATTTGGATAATTTGTGCTTGCTCGCTTGTTTAAGTGCGCTCGTCTTATTGGTTGTTCTTGGTTCTTTTGCCTTTTAGCTAGGATTCGACATTTGCGGTAATCCGAGAACGACCCTCCACAACAGCTTGAGCAACAAAGAAAAGGCAAGCGCTTTGATCATGTTAATCCCAGATTTTAAGTATTTATGTTGATTACAAATTCTATGTATGCATTGCTACTTTGTGTTAATAGTTGGCCTAGTAGATGCATTTCCTTAGCAAATGATTATCCTCTACTACCATGAGCCTAGGTTACTTGCGTGATTTAGAGTTCATGGATGGGCTCTTGTCACTTAGTAGTTGCGAATTAATTGCTTAGCCATGCTAGTTTCGTAGAAATGGGCGGTTATCGACTTGTCGATAACCTTGATCACTTAAAACTTATTATGATTATGATTACCACCTTGTGTCATGTCTATTTATGAAAACTAAAACTGAAAACAAAATGATTTAGACTTGGGCACAATGGTATGATGGTGTGATTTTTGGGTGTGGATGGAATGGTGCCTGCAGTCAACAAGGACCGAACATCTTGTTACACTAAACCAAGCATTTTAGCGTGCTAACCACATTAGAGGGTATGGGACCTCTCTTGACTTAGTACTTTGGCGTGTATTGCCTCTCGGTCGCAGGAGGTCGCAGGAGGGATGGTGTTGGGAGCATTGTAGTGTCCGAAAGACTTCACCCGTGATGGGATTTGTTGTCTTTCGCTTGCAATGTAAGCGTATGGTGTTTCTACCCATACGAGCGGCTCGTGGTTGATGCACAATATTGGAAAAAGTCTCAGAGGACTTAGCCAGTGCGGCATACCTTCTGTGAGTGTGCTTGTGGCTTGAAGGCGGTCAAGTGTGGGTACATTGGTACACCCTGCAGGTTAAAACTATTCGAATAGCCTCGCCCTAGGTTATGGACACGCTTGGCAAGGTCTTTCAAGAGTTAGACTACAACCTTTTAAATTAAAACTTGATGGGTGGTACGAATCGGGATTCGTGCTATGTTGTGGTGACTATTGGGATAGTCACTTCCAGTGGTTACTTGTATGTATCTTTATTATCGTTATTTCAACATTAAAAACAGATTTGCAAACTTGCTTTTAAATGTATTACATTATTGCAAATAAAGTTGGCTTCATGCAAATGAGACATACAACCTCCACCTAAATAAGCTTGCATGTAGTTTATGAATAGGTCTGCTATTCCACACGCTGTCTTGCGGGTACAAAGACAATCTTTGTACTCGGATGCTATGCTTAATTGTTCATTGCAGAGGAAGAAGGTGAGCTCGAGGGCCTCACTTTTGTGAGTCGTGTTGTGGTAGCTATGGGCGACTAGCTTAGCGGCCCTGGCCGGTTGCCTTGTGGGTGTATGGCTAACCTGGTCGACTTTTGTTCTAGCCATCTTATGGCACCTTTTGCTTCACTGTCATTCTTGTATATTGTTCTATTTGGCGGTCGGCTCTCTTTTGTAATAACTTTACTTTATGTATGTCGTTGTTGAACTTAGTGATGTATGTGTATGGAAATGATGTGTAATTTTGTGATGATGTGCATATGCTGCAATTCTGGGAAGCATATGCCCATCGAGGCTCAGAATGTTTAATTAGTAATGCTAGAACCAATTGGAGGTTAAGTGTTACTAGTTAAATATTCCGGGTCCTCACAGAGGATATCCCTAACTTGGATACAACCGCGTCTACACACATAATTGATCCACAACCAGTGTTACAAGGACCAATTACTCGAGCTCGTGCTTGCCAACTTAATCACCAGGTGAATTCGTTCATAGGTTTATATATTACTGAGAATAGATCGCTACCTAATGCAAGTGATTTAATTATGCTTAGGAACATGGGAAAGGACCAAGGAGAGGTATGTGGAGTCATGGACAAGCATAGAAGGCATAATAGAGGTCATCACATCACTTTGGGTCCGAGCCAAGCAAGAGTTCGAGTTGGGCTGCTCGATTCGAGTTCGGACTCTCATGACAAGACTAAGTTCAAACGCCATAACTTCTTCATACGGACTCCGTTTGGGACGTTCTTGGATTTCATTGAAAGCTTATCAAATATTGCACAAATACTCTCTTTACTATAATACAATTTGTTAAAACTGCTAAGTGATAGAAATTTATAATTATGATAATTGAAAATATTGTTTTCGTAAATAAAAGAACCCGGGTCATTCTTGGTAAGCCTTGCATGTATATTATTGCATTGTGTATTGGCTCGCGAGCACGGAAGTTGTGCTCATTCTCGCTCTCCCCCAAACCCTTCAGATGACGCTGATGAAGGAGACTATGCATACTACGAGGATCCAGGAGTTGATGAGCAAGGAAACGATGAAGAATAGACTAGGTTCTGTAGTTAGGTCTCGTCCCAGTCTAGTAGACTCGTTGGTACTTGCGTACAACCGATATTATCCAGATCATTGTTTAATATCAGTCGTACAGAGGTTGCCCCAGTCGCTTGCCTGTGGAGAGATGAGCTCTACCCCTTTTACTTCCGTTGTAGTCGACGTTGCTTTTATGTAATGTAATCAGTTTGGCCTGATCGGCCCCTTTTGTAAAACTCGACCCGACGTGGTCTATGTCACTCTGATGGAGTGATGGTTGTAATAAATTTGGTACTTTAGTTCGCGCTATGTACGAATAATTCAGCAATGCCTGTGAGTGCTATCTACTGATCCAGGGAATAACACAGTATTTTCACAGAGGATTCGGATTAGAAAATCTGGATCTGACAGTTAGCTCTCATTTGCTTTGATATGTACGGTTAGTTGTTAGCTCCTGTGTTGGTTTAGGGCGTGTTTGGCATGGCTCTGCTCCACAGCAGAGCAGCTCCACTCCAAAACTCCAGGGAGCAGTCACTCCAGAACTCGAAACGTTTTTTTCTCTATAACCAGTGGCAAAGGTGGGTAATTACCTTGAAACTCCGTGTCTAGATTCATTTCGAGGATTCCTGGAGTGGGAAAAGAGGTGCTCCACCAAAATGAACTAGAGCTCTACCAACTCCACGAAGAGCAGCTGCTCCATCAATTTATAGAGTTTTGGTGTTTGGCTGGTTTTAAACAACTCCCCCCTAGAGTTTTGAAGTGGAGCCATGCCAAACACGCCCTTAATATATAAATGAAGTCAAGAAACAGAAAAACGCTGAGTTGTTGGCAGCGGCAAAACTCCCATCTCTCTCCTGCGTTGTGTGTGTTTGTCCACCGTGAAAGCGTGTGTTTGATAGAGTCTGGGCCAACACTCGGGAGGCCGTCCTTGCGCACGATCGGATGGCTGGACAGAACGCAGTGCAATCTCTTCAGGCTGACGAGTCTATGTAGTCCTGAAGGGATGGACTGCAGCTTCTCGCAAATCCTAAATTCAAGTTCCTGGAGGGGGGTCAGGAAGTGAAGGGCCTCCACTGGCTCCATTGTGAAGCGCTCCACTTCTTCATTCCCATTAAAGACTAGCTTGGTGAGGGAGGAAGAGAGGAGACTGCAGATGGGCGCAGCAAGGACTCCTGCGTCGTCATCCGTACATAAAACCGGTTTAAGAAATATTCACTTATTTCCAAGGAAAACATTATTCACAATATACAACTGAATTAAGAAAACCGATGAGCAAAGTACAGCACTCACTTCAGATCAAGGTGGAAAGGGTTTTGGATAATCTACTTTCCTGTCTGTGCGTTAGTGGAAGCAGTGGCGGATATATCATATATGCTGCAATTTTGATGAACATGCTTCATCTACATTATTCACAATTTTGAAGGTGGGAAGGGTTTGGCTAATGTAGTCACCGTCGCCGCATGTTCCATCACCAGAACATGCTTCCATGAAGATCGTCTACAATAAGTAAACGATAATTTTGCATTACCTACAACATTGTGTCTGACTGGATTAGAGCAGACTGCATGCAGTGAGGAGCACATACCAGTGTTTTAAAGAAGTTTGCAGATGTGCAGCTCATCATGTAAATTGACAATACAAGTGGCCTCGTGAATCGTGACCCCACACTGGAATGAGTATCGGGAGAAAGTAATAGACCCAGAATGAGGACAACACAATACAACTGGTTTCTACCAAAAAGGAGGTTGTCGTATGTTGAAATAAGGGATATATTGTGATCCGAATTTCTAATATGGAAGTGTCCGGATTAGTTATCATATTAGCGGATTAGTTTCCTACTTGGACTCTAAGTCCTTTTACCCCTTTATATACCTCTTGTAAGCCGTGCGGGAGAGTTGACGCCGACGCCATACCTCATTGTAATCCCGGCGTTTGTAAACACTCCACATATAGTGATCATCGCCGGTTGGCGCCCGTGGTTTTTTCCCGCAAGAGTTTTCCACGTAAAATTCGTGTCTCTTGTCCCTGTTGATCCGTGCATTATTTCTAACAAGTGGTATCAGAGCACATGAGATTAGGGTTTGAGAGAGACAAGAAAAAATAGCAGATCCGTTCGGCGCCGCCGTCACACGGAGCAGTCTCGTCCGCCGCCGCCGTCTCGTGAGCACATCTTCGTCGCCCGTCGCGCATCGCTCCCGCGCGTCGGCTTGGCACTTCGGTCTTCGGTCCCGAGGCACCAGCATCGTCCGCTGTGGCGCCAACGCCTCGGTCCTTCGGCGCCAGCAAACTGGCCTCGTTCCATGCGCGCGCGAGCGATTAAAGAAGCAGCGGCAACCTCAACACTGCATCGGCGCTCGTCCCAAGCGGTCTGCACAACGAACAGGACAGCAGATCAATCTCAAGCAAAAGCTCTACAGCGTACACAGGTTCCAAGAACCTTTGTTATTTTAATTAATCTCCAAGCAAGACTTCTGTTGATCCACGTGAAGGAGTGCTAGTCTTGGAGATTAAATTTTTTGGCACCTTTGCTTCGTGCACTTCAGAAGAGTACCAGGGACAGAAGATCTTTTTTGTTCCGCGCACACAGAACGTGTACCAAACAGGTCGTGATTTTTTGCTAGGTTTACACAGTTCAATACCAGCAATTTTCAAGTTTTATTCCTCATGGCGACTTTGAAGTATGATCTTCCACTCCTGGATCGTGACACAAGATTTTCGCTGTGGCAAGTCAAGATGAGAGCTGTGTTGGCACAGATGGATTTAGATGATGCATTGGAAGGTTTTGCGAAAGAACCTATCGCATGGACCCTAGATGACAAGCGTAAAGACCGTAAGGCTTTATCTCAGATTCACCTTCATCTATCAAATAATATTTTACAGGATGTATTGAAGGAGAAGACAAATACGATTATGGTCGAAGTGGAACAAATTTGCATGACAAAGGATCTCACCAGCAAGATGCATCTCAAGCAGAAGTTGTACTCTCATAAATTGCAAGAAGGAGAATCTGTACTTGATCATCTTTCGGCATTTAAGGAGATTATTGCCGACCTAGAGTCGATGGAGGTAAAATATGAGGATGAGGATTTGAGTCTTATTCTTTTGTGTTCACTGCCTAGTTCATTTTCAAATTTCAGAGATACCATATTATATAGTAGAGATACTCTCACTCTTAATGAAGTTTATGAAGCTTTGCATGCTAAGGAAAAGATGAAACAGATGGTACATTCTGAAAGTTCAAGCTCGAAAGGAGAAGGCTTGTTTATTCGTGGCAGACAAAAGGAGAAGAACTCAAACAATGGATTTCGAGGCAAAAGTCCGAATGGCTACAAGAGCCGGTCGAAATCTAGAGGCAAGTACAAGTCGTGCAAATATTGCAAGAAAAGTGGGCACGGCATCTCTGAATGCTGGAAGCTGCAAAATAAAGAAAAGAGAACCAGCCATTATAAGTCAAAAGGTAAAACAGATGATGAAGGTAAAGCCTCTCTTGCTGCTGATGATAGTCCTAATGGAGAAATCCTTGTTGCCTTTGCTGGATGTGCTAAGACCAATGATGAATGGATTTTGATTCTGCCTGTACCTTTCATATGTGTCATAATAAGGATTGGTTTGCCACCTATGAACCTGTTGAAGGTGGTACTGTGTTGATGGGTGATAACTCATCTTGTAAGGTTGCAGAATTGGTTCAATTCAGATCAAGATGTTTGATGGTATTGTCGAACTTTGTGGATGTGAGGCACATTCCGATTTGAAAAGAAACCTCATCTCTTTGAGTACTCTTGATGGTAAAGGGTACAAGTATTCGTGAAGGTGGAGTTTTAAAGGTATCAAAAGGCTCTCTTATTGTGATGAAAGTGATATTAAAATGCCAATTTGTACCATCTGCGAGGTACTACAATATCGTAATGTTGCTGTAATTTCAAGTTCATTATCCGATTCGATGCTACTAATCTTTGGCATATGCGTCTTGGGCATATGAGTGAACTTGGTTTAGCGAATTGAGTAAGAGAGGACTTCTTGATGGACATAGCATCGCAAGCTGAAATTTTGTGAGCATTGCGTGTTTGGCAAACACAAGAGGTGAGATTTAATACCTCGGTTCATACTACGTAAGGTATTTTTAGATTATGTGCATTCTGATTTATGGGGCCATCTCAAGACATCTCTAGGAGGTGCTCGTTATATGTTAACAATTATTGATGATTACTCTAGAAGAGTGTGGCCTTATTTCTTGAAGTATAAGTCAAGCATTTTCAAGATTTAAAGAGTGGAAGACTATGATTGAAAGGCAAACCGAAAAGAAGGTAAAGAAACTTCGACCGATAATGGGATGGAATTCGCTCGATGAATTTGAATCATATTGCAAAGTCAAGGCATTGTTAGGCATTACACCGCTCTGGTACTCCTCAACAAAGCGGTGTAGCCGAGCGTATGAACAGAATCATCATTTCCAAGGCCCGTTGTATGTTGTCTAATGCAGTTTGCATAGGCGTTTTTGAATAAGCCGCTTCCATCGCTTGCTATCTCATTAATCGGTCACCAAATATTGCAATTGAAAAAAAGACTCCAATTGAGGTATGGTCTGGTTCCCCAGCAAATTACTCAGAATTGAGAGTTTTTGGTTGTATTGCTTATGCTCATGTTGATAATGGAAAATTAGAGCCTAGAGCTATTAAGTGCATCTTTCTTGGTTATAAATCGTGTTAAAGGATATAAGTTGTGGAATCACAAACAAGGAAGGTTGTGATTAGCGAAATGTAGTCTTTAATTAATCTGCTATGTTTCGATAAACCGCCCACTAATGTTCTGTTGAGAGTGGCGAAATTGGTGTTCAGTGGAGCACTCTGTTGGTTCAGTAACACATCGATAAAGAGAATACCATTGTTCATGATGCACCTATTGTTGAGCACCACCACAACAGTCTATTGCGCTAATGTGCCTAGGAGAGAGATTAATCCACCCAGAGTTTGATTGAAGAAGCTAACATTGTTGCTTATGCTTTAAGTGTAGCGAAGAAATTGAAGGTAATGCAAACCTTCATCATACTCGAGGCTATTAGCTCCACTGATTGTAAGAAGTGGATAATCGCTATGCATGATGAGATGAAGTCACTTGAAAAAATAACACTTGGGAATTAGTGAAATTGCCAAATGAGAAGAAGCTGTTCGTTGTAAGTGGATTTTCAAAAGAAATGAAGGTATTTCTTCTATTGAACCAAAGAAGGTATAAAGCAAGATTGGTTGCTAAAGGCTATAGTCAAATTCTGGTATTGATTTTAATGATGTCTTTTCCCAGTTGTGAAGCATAGTTCTATTCGCACTTTACTCAAGATTGTTGCTATGCATGATTATGAACTTGAGCAATTAGATGTTAAAGCGCATTCTTACATGGGGAGTTGGAAGAAGACATTTATATGGACCAACCTCGAGGGTTTTGTTATTCTGAAAAGAACACCTTGTTTGTAGATTAAAGAAATCTCTTTATGGTTTGAAGCAATCTCCTAGGCAATGGTACAAGAGATTTGACTCCTTTATGCTCTCTCATGATTTTAAGCGATTCGATTATGACAATTGTGTCTATTTAAAGATCATAATGGTTCACCATTTATTTGCTTCTCTATGTTGATGATATGTTGATTGTTTGCAAAAGATAAGTCGAAATATCAAACTGAAAGCACAATTGAGTAATGAATTTGAGATGAAGGACCTAGGAGCGACAAATAAAATTCTTGGCATGGAGATTATCGAGAGAGAAAATCGGCAAGTTATACCTTAGCAAAAAGGTTATATTGAGAAGGTTCTTCGTCGTTTTAATATGCATGATGCAAAACCGTGAGTACTCCATTAGCTTCGCATTTGATTATCTTGACTTTATGTCCTAAGTCGATTATGATATTGAGTACATGTCTAGAGTTCCATATTCCGGTGCGATTGGTTCTCTTATGTATGCCATGGTATGTTCTCGTCTGATTTATCTCATGCATTGAGTGTTGTTAGTAGATACATGGCTAATCTCGAAAAAGCATTGGAAAGCGATTCGATGGATATTCAGATATTTGCGTGGCACTTCTAATGCTTGTTTGCGCTTGGGAATTCTAGAGATGGACTTGTTGGTTATGTTGATTCGATTATGTGGGTGATTTGGACAAGAGGAGGTCTCTCACAGTTATGTTTTCACCATTGGTGGTTATGTTTATTAGTTGGAAGGCAAGTTTACAATCTCATCGTTGCCTTATCTACCACCAAGCAGAATATATGGCTATTTCAAGCTTGTAAAGAAGCTATTTGGTTGAGAGGTTTGTATCACGAGCTTTGTGGAGATAATTCTTGCACTACTATATTTTGTGATAGTCGAGTGCTATATGCCTTACAAAGGATCGATGTTCCATGAGAGAACAAAGCACATTGATGTGAGATATCACTTTATTCGAGGTGTTATTGCTCAAGGTGATGTCAATGTGTGCAAGATAAGTACTCATGATAATCCTGCGATATGATGACAAAGCGGTTCTGTTACTAAGTTTGAGCTTTGCTCAAGCTTAGTTAATACTGATCTAGTCCTAGAGACTAGTTGGGGCACGGTGATTTTATCTTATTATGGAGATATTTGATGATTGATGATTCTTCATTATGTTGCAAGAGGAAATTCGTCTCAAGGTGGAGATTGTTGAAATAAGGGATATATTGTGATCCGAATTTCTAATATGGAAGTGTCCTGGATTAGTTACCATATTAGCGGATTAGTTTCCTACTTGGACTCTAAGTCCTTTTACCCTTTATATACCTCTTGTAAGCCGACGGAGAGTTGACGCCTGACGCCTCATACCTCATTGTAATCCCCGGCGTTTTGTAAACACTCCACATATAGTGATCATCGCCGGTTGGCGCCCGTGGTTTTTCCCGCAAGGGTTTTCCACGTAAAATTCGTGTCTCTTGTCCCTGTTGATCCGTGCATTATTTCTAACATCGTAGCAAGACAGACAATAAAGAAAATGAGACCCCGGTTGCCAAAGGGGGACTAGAGGATCCTCTAGACCTCGAGAGAGGGGGACGGTGCCAAGAGAATTTAGCGCGTATTTATTGTCTTGAAAAAAAAGTCCTGCTGATTACATGAGGGAGATGACTATTTATTATCTTCCGATCAGGGTACATGAGATTACAGGTCTACCTTTAAAAAGACCCTATACCTGTAGAGGCCGTAGGGGCTTTTCTTTTCTCTACACGTAGTCTTCGATCTATGGTGGACCTTTCTAGTCTTAGTCCATCCGACTGGTACAATCGGTCCACCGGTGCTCTTCTCCCTTCGCACCGTGCGGGGTGCCCCCGGGCTGAGGGGCTCCGGGCACCCTTCAGCGCCCACGAGGTGGCCCGGGGGTCTCCTCGTTCCTGGTTCTGTGGTGCTCGGCAGCCTTCGGGTGGCCTTCGCACCTCCTCTGGGGCCTCTTTGAAGGTATGCCTGGTGCCCTTCGAGGCTCCTAGCCACGCCTCCGGCTGTGGGCTCTCCTGGGCCTCCGAGTGGCCTTCGCACACCCTCCGACTATCGGCCCACGTGGGCCTCCTAATGGCTTTCGCACGCCCTTCGGGGCCCTCCCAAAGATCTGCTTGGTACCCTCGGGGAGCCCTCACTGCGCCTCCGGCCCATGGCCCTCGGGAGCCTTCTTGCGGTCTTCGCTGGGTCATTGGGGCTGGTGGGCCGCCCCTACAACAGAGGTAGAGTATGAGAAATTGTGCTTTTATCAAACTCTGAATTTAGACCTTGTGGAAAAGAAATGACATTCATGTTGGCTGGAACGAGGAATAAATGGATAAAAACTATCATGTCGATCATCCAAATGTATGGTATGAATAAAATAAGAAAGAGGAAGGGATCCTACAACCATGCCTGAATATACTTGACAAATGTAAAGCCAAGTGATATAGCAGAGCTGTACACAAAGCAGAAAAACGCAGCCCAACTGACAACAGCTTGAGTAAGATCTGCACTATAAAGAAAAATAGTGAGTTTAATGGGAAGTAAATAAAACCATAACATATATGAACTATGAATAGAGATGTTGAATTTGACAAGATCATTAGAACTACGAATGTGCCAAGAATATATGGACACAAAATATGACGCAACCAAGATCAACTGTGCAGTCCTACTTTCATAAGTATGCATGCAAATCCATTCTCAATCAGTATCTCTAAATGGGCTTACTGACAAACACATGTATATTGGAGTCAAGTGCTGACAAACAAATAAACAAACCTATTGTTTGCAACGCCATGGGCCTTACAGCCTTATCCTTTCTGGATACAGGGCCAATTATCGCTTGTAATCTCAGCCTGGCACTTCAAGTCCTCACAAGCACACAACTTGATTTCATCTGATCCAAGAAACATGGAAGGGCTGAAAATACTTATCGCTGAACTGTATTGAAATTCAGGTTTCCCAAAGATGAACTGGCCAAGAACTCTGGCAAGCAAACAAATCATATAAGACAAATCCATGTGAGAAGTAAACCAGCGAATTACACACATGAATGTATTTGGATCTACACCTGTCTGAACAGAAGAACATTCTAGGATGGATTATGAATGACCTTCTCTGTATTTTTTTACCGATGCATCTTAGTATGTTACAGAGTCCATGTACAAGCTTGCTCTTAGCACACCATGGGTGCTCCAATGGACTGACAGCAAACTTCTTTTGCCGTTACTAATATCCTGATAAAGATAACATCATCAGCTAAGAACAATCCCTTTCGAACCTATAAGGGCACAAAATCAAATCGAGGTCATTTGTATTACATAAGGTCAACAAGATAATCACAGTCAACTGAAGAGGCTCGTGCAGACTACACAGCAGTTTATGCGTATCCAATTGCTGCTTCCCTTATTATAATTATAAATAGGAAATAACAAATTGAGCATTTTGCCAGATCAGTGTGAGAAAACTGTACCTTACCAGTAGTCTCCTTGACATCTTTGAATTTGATTTACAGCTACTACAGGTAACTGAAGAGTCCAATTCTGAATGTTTGAAACAATAGAACATAGATTTTTAATATTGCTTCTTAGGGGAAAAAACATAGAAATTATAAAACAGACTTTATGTTAGTAAAACCTTTCATAAAGAGTGTGAACTTATGAAAGAGAGTAGATTGAGAAAGCTGATGCATCATAGATCCAAAATAGTAAAAGAAAAACAATTGCATGAATAAGGATCTCATCCTGATCAATAACTGATTAACTGCTTGTTATTTGTTGTTGGAGGCTGAAGGAAACAACGAGGATTACCGGTGACCTCTACAGTATTTTTCTCCGTTGCAGTTTAGTACCTTGCAGACTCCCATGTACATGCTTGCTTTTGGAACACCATGGGTGCTCCGATGGACTGACAATGCACTTCTTGCATCATAACTAATGTCCTGATAAAAATACCATCTACAGCTAAGAACAATCCCTTTCGAACATTTAACGGCACAAAATTGAACTGAGCTCATGTATATCACATCACATTCTCAAGATAATCACAGGTCAATTGAAGAAGATCATTCAGACTACACAGTAGTTTATATGTATTCTGCTGTAAAACTTGAGCATTTTGCTAGGTAAGGGTGAGAAAACTGTACCTTGAAACCAGTACACTCCTTGACATCTTTGAATTCCATCCGCAGCGAACACAGGCAATAGAAAAATCCAATTCTGAATGTTTGAAACAATAGGAAATATATTTGAACATTCTTTCTTAGAAAAGAACATAGAAATTAGAAAACTGACTTAATGTTAGCAGCACCTTTCATAAAGGGTGTGGGCTTATGAAGCAGAGTAGATTGAGCAAGCTGATCCCATCATAAACCTAAAATGGTATGTGAAAAACAATGACATAATTAAGGTTCTCATATGATCAATAACTGCTAGCTATTTGTTGTCAAAGGCTGATGGAAAAAATAAGGATTGAGAATCAGGGATAGAAAACAAGGCCGGTTAACCGCCTACCAGAGGGTGGCCGGGAAATGAGATCCCGGCGGTTTTTTCAAATCTAAAATCAAAATTTCAGATTTCGAATGAATTTTTATCAAATTTGAACGAATTTCGGCCGAACAAAATCCGGTTTGACCGGTAACCGGTCCGGTTACCGGTACTGGAGGGGGGCCGGGATCCAACCCGGAAACGGTTAGCTGATCCCTGTTGAGAATCACATGATTAAGAAGAATGTCTTATCCTACTGTCAAATGAAAAAACTAGACCATTAAGCTAAAATGCAAAAAAATAATCCGCATTGATCCATGTCCGTACAAGCATTATAACCTCTCAAACTAGACCATTAATATTATCAGGAAAAAGGTCAAGTTGATCAGGCAAACAAGTTTGCAGATTCAATTTCGATGTTAATCATATTATCCATTTGTAGTACTAGAAATGCATTATCTGGCACTAGACCATTTACTCACTGGAAAAAGGTCCAGCTGATCAGGCATGCTACTTTGCACATTGCCACATTCAATCCCGACATTATCACTTTAATCGGAACCGAACCTTAGAGGGTCAATGATAAAAAGTACTACAAGGACAGTAAGAAAAAGTTTGCTATGTAAAAGAGCAAATAATTTTCTATCAATAGTTGTGTGAACTCTAATACTCGTGGTCCCATACAACTCAAAACATATCAAGGGAAAAGTGCACAGAACCAAAACAACAAGGTGAAGATCAACATACCGTGGATTAAATTTCTAAACAGTGTAGGGCTATGGGAGTATGGGATGATTTTGGATATACTAACCAGTTTTGTGTACAGAATGGGAGATACAAGTCGAGATCTTCATGGCTGGCAACTCGGAACTGTGCTTATATACAGAGAGAATTGTTCGAGGCTAGAAGAATGTACAAATCGAAGAAGAGCCTGCACAGCAGATTAAATCAAGTGGGTTATTCAGACGAAACAGTAATTGTGATGAACCAAACAAAAAGAGAATGACTTGGCGGCTACGAGGTTAAGAAAAACAAGGGAAATCGGTGGGTGGGAAACGGGGAGGAGTACAAACAAGGAAGTGTCTGTGTTACCTTGGATTAGTCAGGTTCTGATTATTGGGATGGTTCCTGTTAACTTGCGGCACTGCCTTCTTAGCTCCTCGCTGTTCCCATAACGGACATCTAATACTCGCAGAGAACGAAGGAAGTCGTCCTTGGGCAGCGAACGGATGGCTGGACAGTCCCAGATCTTTAATTCTTGGAGTGAACTCGGGAGGACGCCCTTGGGCAGCGAACGGATGGCTGGACAGTGCCCGATCTCTAATCTCTTGAGGCTGGTAAGTCCATGTAACCCTGCAGGGAGGCACTGCAGCTTGTGGCACTGCACAAATTGGAGGTCCTGGAGGGAGGTGAGGAGGTGAAGGGCCTCCTCTTGCTCCTTTGTGAAGCGCTCATTGTTCGAACAAAAGCCTAAGTTGGGGAGGGAGGAAGAGAGGAGGAGGCTGCAGATGGGCGCAGCAAGGACCCCTGCGACGTCATCTGTGTAGAGCATCTGCAGTTTGGAGGAAAGGCGAAGAATCTCTTGGTCATGCGACCGTGTGGCCTCGGATCCGAAGAAGAAATTGGGGGTTCCATAGACGATTAATTCGGTGAGGTGGCCTTGGGCGAGCAGAGGCCATAAGCCCTCGCCTCTTAAATCCCCACAGTTATTCAAATATAATCTGGCGAGAGTGGTGAGGTTTGAGAGAGGCGCCTGCGTCTCCATGCCCTCCACGCTGATAAGGTCGAGCGCTTCCAGGGAGGTTGGGAAAGGGAAACCAGAAGAGGAGGACGAATAGGAGGAGAGGAGCTTGGGGCAATCCATTATCATCAACCGTCGGAGGGAGTGCAGACCTTGGAGCCCTCCTCCTCCTCCAGTTCCTCCTGCTGTGTCGTCGTCGAGTGAATTGGTGCGGAGGCTCAGCTCTGGGCTTCCGACGATCTCCAACTCCTGTAGTTGGGGAGGCAAGAGCAGCAGGCCTCCTACTCCTGCTGCTGCTATTTCCTCCCCTCCTCCTCCTCCAGTTCCTCCTGCTGTGTCGTCGTCGAGTGAATTGGTGCGGAGGCTCAGCTCTGGGCTTCTGTCGATCTCCAACACCTGTAGTTGGGGAGGCAAGAGCAGCAGCCCTCCTACTCCTGCTGCTGCTATTTCCTCCTCTCCTCTTGTCTGTTGCTGCTGCTCTCCGATTTTGTTAGCTGAAGATGGTGGCGATGATGCTGGTGTTGCCGTCATCTGATGCTGCTCCACCACACCCAACCCTGTAATCTTCTGGCAATCATCCATTGTCAACTTGGTGAGCTTCGGGAAATGAGAGAGCAGCTGTGTCAATTCCTTGCCACCAGCACCCCACCGCTCGATCTCAATGCAGTCAACTGGAAGCATGCATCCGACATGGCTCCTCTCACCTTCAACCGGTGACAAGACGATACTCGAATCACATATCTTGAGGGTCTTCAGAGATGACAGCATCTGGAGGTGATCCCGCGGTATAGGAGGGCACTTGTGCATCTTTAACTCTTTTAGTTCAGCTAGATTATGAAAGGCCAGCACCTTCCAGAACATGCTATCCTGACCGTCCTGTCCCTTAATTTCCAAGATTAATTCAGATCTATAATTTGTTGAGTAAGCTAGCTCCTCAAAACTTGATCCCGCTCGTGCTATCTTAGCAGAGCAAGGAGCACGAGTCCAAGGGATAGGAGGCAATGGCATCAGTTTTGGGCAGTCTACAACCTCGAGCTCCCGTAGCCTAGGAAACCAACTCATGTTCGCCTCTTGCTCTGATTGACAGCAAGTAGAATGTGAAAACGGCAACTCCAAGAGTTCAGAGCAATCTTTAATGATGAGTGCTTCCAGGTGAGAGAACAAGTGACTAGTGCCATTTCCAACCCATTTTTTCAATCTTGGTATCTTAACAAGTTCTAACCTTTTCAAATTCAGAAAGGTTGGGCCACCTTGACACACTTCACCACGCTCGTTAACCAACCACAACTCCCCCAGAGGTGGAAGATTTTTCCAAGATACATCATCCAGATAAAGAGATTCCAAACTTTTAACGGAAAGATTCGCACCTAGCCAAGCTGGGCAATTAGTGCCTCCATGCCCTCTGATGCTTAGGCCTTGAAGATTACTATGTGGTACAAGACTTTCAAGAACATGTTCTTCTCGTGCAGAATCCTTAATAGATCGGTTAATATCCCATTCTAATATTAGCTTGTGTAAGTGTTTTTTGTGTATCAGTTTTGCTTCATCCGCTTCTTCCTTTCCTTCAACATTCTCAAGATTATAAATACCCAGTGATCCACCAAGCTCTACCAACTGTCCTATTTGCTTCAGTTCAAAACCTTTACTTTCTTTCCTGACCATAAATCCTGTTAACTCTTGTAAAAATTTTATTTTTCCCACCTCAAAAATGCTAGAATGAACTTTATTGTCTCCGACAAGAAAATGACGCAACTTTATAAGGTTGCTCATATCTCTTGTATAACCAAAATCGATGTTGCATTGTTGTACATCTAAGACTCTCAGGTGATAAAATCTTGAGATGGTGTTGTGTAGACTTACTTCTACACGATACCTCGTAGTTATCCTTAGGTAGCGAAGATGGACAGATTTCCAAAGGTTGTGCAACACATCCTCGAGAGTATAATATGCCTTAGACAAAAGAATAACACGAAGGCATTTTGCATCCCTAAACAAATCACCAAAAGTCTTGGCAAAGCTTCCATGGTATTCTCCAAATAACATCAAAGTACGTAGGTTTTCAGCTTTCATTCTTTTGTCTAGTGCACTCAGGTCCCTCTTATAATCTTCAAAGGTCATTTTATCATTGACATCTCTCTCTTCTATAATGATAGACAAGTGACGTATAGATGGGGGGATTTGCATGGATCTCACATTAGAACTGCGTATACTAAGACATTCATATGATGAAACGTTTGTTGCCAACTCATGGAGAAGATCATGTATAACATAATAAGGAGACCCATCTTCTTCTTCATCCTCTTTGAAAAATCCATGATTAACCAATTCCTTTAAATAACTCAATCCTATATCTTCAATTTTTTTGTTTTGACCACCGGTATCTAGTAACCCTACTCCTATCCACAAGTGAATTAACTCTTTGCTATTAAATTTGTAATCTTCTGGAAACAAAGCACAATAAGTAAAACATTGTTGTAGATGAAAAGGAAGATAATCATAGCTAAGCTTTAGTGCTGGCATAATGTCATCATCGTTGATCTGAAGTTCCCATTCTTTACAGTCCAGTACTCCTGTCCAATGGTCCAAAGTTAGTTGTTTCCTTAGTAATCTGCCTACAGTTTTTGCTGCAAGAGGAAAACCCTTCAATCTGGCCACTATTTCTCTCCCAACTTCAAGTAAAACATCATGGCCTTTCCATGGTTGTTGGTCACCAAATACACATGCTTCGAAGAAGCGCATTATATCTTCAGGTCTTAAACGTTCCAGATTTAGATGATCCACTGTCTTGACCATTTTTGCTACCTCTGGAATTCGAGTTGTGACTATAACCATATTACCTTTTGTCCCCGTTTTTTTAAATGGAGCTAGTAGTTTTCTCCACTCATCCTCGTGATATGTCCACATATCATCCAAGACAAGCAAGAACCGTTTAGACTGTAATCTTTGTGCAATTTTCTCTTCTTCGCTCCAGTTTTCCTTTTCACCATTAACTTTAGGGATCTTTTTCACAATCTCCTGGGCCAATCTATTTGCATTGAAATTGAGTGAGACACATATCCAGATCGGGACCTGGAAATGGCTCTTGACTTCTTCATACAAGTGTTGTGTGAAAGTTGTCTTCCCCATACCCCCGGGGCCAACAATTGGAAGGACAGTAAGTGCATTGGCACAATATTCACCGTGGGTAATACTATCTGCAATACTCTTTTTCTGGCTGTCCCTCCCATATAATTTAGGCTCTATAATCGCTGGGGTTGTTTGGGGTCTTTTCATAGCAATGTCTTGGGTAGTGGTACGGTTGGAGCCCAATAGCTCTAGCTTAAGAATGGCAGAGCCCAACAACTCTTTATCAAGAATGGTGGAGACCTTAGCACACACGGGCTTCAGCTGCTCTACAATGTCCTTCATCTTTCTAGACATTTCTACCCTATTAAACTTTATTTCTGGTGTTTGCACAACGTGATTTCTCTGTCGTGCCTTGGACGTCCAGGCGCTACAGAGGAATCGCCTTCCACTTCCTGGCATGTTGGAGGAAGATTCCAACATGCCGGAGTGAGCATCATCGTGGACGGACTGGAAAGAGTAGCATGGGAAGTGTTTACCGACAGCACGGGCAGCGTTTCGAGCACCGGAGGCCACCTTCGTCATGCATCCGCCGTCAACCTCCTGGTCGCCTTGGTTGGCGGGTGGTGGCGGTGAAGAGCTGATCTCGCGCCCGCCACACGAGCAGACGGCAGAGATGCACCCTTGTTTTGCATCATCTTCTTGCTCGTCATGATCACCGCGGCTAGCATCACGCGAGCACACGGAGATCTTGATTTTACTGGCAGCTGATCTGGCGGTGTGGCGCGCATTGAGGACGAGGGCGTGGGCGCAGCCCGCGGCATGCACATCGGCGGCATGGTAGGTGCCGTCGATCGCGTCCTGGATGCGGAAGTAGTCGATCTCGTCCAGCACGTCGTCAGCATCGTACGCCAGCTGCCGCAGCTTGTGCAGGAGCTCCTTCAGGGCCGGGTTGTCGATTTCCCTAGCGCGGGTGTTGTTGAGCATCCCCTGCGCGTAGAGCAGCTCCATCTTGAGGGCGTCGATGTTGGGGCCGAGCCCGGCGCTGGCCGCCCACGCCTCCAGCAGGCCGTCCGTGACGGGGCCCAACGCCTTGCCCACCACCCACCGCGCCGCGCTGACGGCCACCTCCATCCTTGTTGCGCTGATGTTCTCGCGCGCGCAGAAAGATTTTAATTTGAAGGTGCTGCATGCAGGGAGAGGAATTCGTTAGCAAATGCTGTTAGTCATTATTACTGATAGTGCTGCTGCTACCAGGAGGAGAGGTATACAAAGGTGCACGTACACAAAGGCTCGTTTGAATCTGGCAGACAGCAGATGCGTGGAGGCTATATGTATATCGTGCACGCTGCCAACCTAGTGCAAATTAGGACGCCATGACTACTAGCTTTTCGAGGCAGGGATTTGCGTGTGCACCTATTTCTTATAGCCTTCTTGTTTGCAAACAGAAAGCAGTGCTTTGTTTTATCAAACAGGAGTGGACGGTAGCAAAACAGCCTCAAAGGGTATTTTTGCCCACCTTTCAAGCTCAGTCCATAATGATATGACTACTCATGTATAACTATCTCACATTATACATGCTCTTAGACCACCGCAGCCCACTTTTAGACCCTTACAGGGTACTTTTGCCCACCTTTCAAGCTCAGTCCATAATATGCGGCCCGCACAGCGAGTTTATAATGGGCATGAAAGAGAGACCCAAAAAATATATCTTTTTGGCAGATGAAATTGACATTCCTCTAAAAAAAAGCAAGATGAAATTGACACAGCCTAAAATGCTTTATGTTTAAAAAAATTTGACACGACAGGTCACATGACTACAGCGGCCTGAAACCATGTTCATGGCAAAATAAGAAGAGGGTATCAAGCCCCGTGAGCCATTACTCTAATCAAATATCACAACACTCATGCCACGGAGCATACTTCTCACATGGAAAAACATGGCATTCTTTTTCTTTCTTTATTTCTTTCTTTCTTTTGAGAAGGAAAAACAAGGCATTCCAAGAGGGGGTGCACAACTGCTTTTCTCACGGTCTTTGCAGGTAAAAGCCTCCACTCCATACATAACAAAGAACAAAGAATGCTATAATTATAGCCCACACCATATAATTTTATGAATCGGAGTATCTCGAGGGAACAACAATCGGAGGAATGCAGCAAATCGCAAAATCAACAGCGTGTAAGCAATGCAACCAATAATTGCAAATAAAAACAACTTTTGCCATCAATTGGATGGCTTTCCTCCAGATCCAGGACGAGGGCCAGGGCTAAAAGATCCTCCCAAAATCCTTTCTTGCAAAGGAAGATGGGAGTCCGCTTGTTGCAAGTAGAGCTGGGAATTGGGTCGGGCCGGGCCGGCACGGCCCGGGCCCATCGTGCTTCGGGCCGTATCGTGCCGTGCCGGCTCGGCCCGGTCACCTCGCCGTGCCGTGCCGTGCCGGCCCACCTCGCATTCGGCCAGGCCCAGGCAAGGCCCAAAGCCCGTCGTGCTAGGGTCGTGCCGTGCCAGCCCAAGTCCAGCCCTAAGTAACTATTGACGGCGGAGGCAGCGACGGCGGCAGCGACCGCCATCCTCATTCCTCTCGTGCGGTCGTGCCCGCCTCATTAAAAACCTAGTTAAAATTGAATTAATTGCGTAAAAACATGGGCACGAAAATATTTCGGGGAAAAGGTGAAATTTTCTTAATATTTTACAAATACAATGTTACTGCTTCGTTAAAAACTTTACGCCCCAGAGTGGGGTTCCCCGAGTAAGGAAAAGAGTACAGTAACAACATGTGTACATACTGACTACTCATCAATATCGAGATCGTTCATGCGTTCAAGGTCAGCGTACGCATGCGCGATCTCAAGATCCTCCAGTTGATTCTGTTGCCGCTCTTTAGCCAATTCCCAATCCTTGGCGCATGTGATTGCCTCCACCATCCTAGGCGTGAGGATGATCTTCTTTCTTCAATTATTCTCCCGCCATGCTTTGACGTTGCTTTTGAAGATACAAGGACACCGCACCAACAGAACATCCGTGCGCGAAATGTGATAGTACAGGAAATATCCGCTTGTTGTTCTTCCACCACTCGAGCAAGTCTATCTTTCCACCGGAAAGATCAGGATCGATGTTTGCAAAATCATGCTCCAGGTAGTGGTTTAGCTCTGAGACAGAATTCCAGTTGGGGTCTCCACGAGGTGAGAGGACGAAGAACTGGACTTGCCCTTTAGCTTCTTCCACAAGTGGGATGTCAAGCTTTTCTTTCCTTGTTGCGTTTGTTGTGAGGCCTCCGATCCCGCGCTACTGCCAAATTTGTCATAATACATACGGAAAACACGAAAAAGTTCCTCTTTGACATGTGCAAAAGCTTCCGAGTAATCAAGATCAAGACATTCACCTATTCCCTCCATACCGATCTGCAAACCTGACAACTTTTTCGTAGGATCGAAAATGATAGCAAAGCAATACACATGTGAAATAGACTCAAAATATTTAGTAAATTTTTTCTCCATTAGTGCGACAGCATGATTTAAAAGGGGATCCTTCCTAGATTTGGCAATCTTGTCTGCAATTAACCAAATAAATTCTATAACTAAGCAAGAGGTAGGGTAATAAACACGGATAACATCTTTGTTGCTTTATAAAAGGTTGTAAAAACTGTCGAAAATGACTAGCAATCTGCCAATCTGAATTGGTAACTACCAATTCATTTTTTCAGAGTTAGCATTGACAAAAACAGATATAATATGTTCGTACCCTTGTACCTTCTTTAACATGATGTAGGTCGAGTTCCACCTCACCTTCATGTCAAGACCGAATTTTCTTGGCTCCTTCCCATTGGTCGCGAGCACTCATGAACTGGCTATCACTTGTGGGGAATTTGTGAGGTAGCGAATGGCGTCGCGGACATTGTTCAAATATCCGTCAATCACTTCCATACCGTCTTTAACAACAAGGTTCAAGATATGGCATACGCATCTCTGGTGGAGAACATAACCACCAATATACGTCTGCAATCTTAGGGTGAGGGTGTTCATAGCAGTAGTGTTCGCTGATGTGTTATCAAGAGTGATAGAAACAATCTTATTATCTATCTTAAAATCATCAAATGCGTGTAGTATACGCTCAGCAATAGCCTCTCCGTGTGTGATTCGTTAATTGGCTTAAACCCTATGACTCTCTTGTTCGGTTTGTAATTATCGTCTAAATAATGGGCTACAACACTAAGGTAGGCACTTCTCGGTGTGATGATGTCCAAATGTCCAAGTTATAGCAAAGAGAACCGAACTTGTAGGAATTGTTCTTTTAGCTCTGCTAGTTGCTTATGATACATTCGTAAAATATCGATGTAGTGGTTCTCCTACTAACATGTTGGTACCGTGGGCAAAGCGCGTTGGATCATTTTTGAATGTGCGCTTTCACCCATCCTAATCGGTTGATCTTCCGCAACAATATATCTAGCGATTTCCTCACGGGCAGAAAGCGGGTTGTATACCCAAGTACTTACAGAGCCATCGGCCTCGAAGTTTAGCTGCGTTTGTACTCCTCCCCCTCGGCTCTGCGCCCGATCTTGCGCAAGCATGCCTTGTAGTGCCGGTTCAAGTGCCCTCCACTGCGTATGCACGGCGATTAATTTAGCTTGGCAATAATTACATGTTGCGATATCTACCATTTGGCCGTCATGGATTTCTGGCTCCAGGTCATGTGCTTCCAACAGTTCGCCCTTCGTCCAGAGCCGCCAATGTTGCCGTCAGGGGCGCGGGAGAACTCGAGTCCCCATTGGCTCGGACCGCCGTACTCCTCGTAGCCCTCCGCATCGTCCATATGACGGTCATCCATGCCGTAGTCTCCCATGCTTGGCGACAATCGCGAGCATCAACGGAGTCGGGCGGAGGAGGACTAGGGGAGCGACGGCGAGAGCTTACACTAAGTCGCCCTGTTGTCCTTTTCGTGCTCCGACTCCTCGATAGCATACCGCTCGGGAGCTCCTTGGTGCTCCGACTCCTTGGCAGCATAATGGATAGATGGTGAATAAATGGGGAGAGTAGATGGCTGTTGAAGAAATGGAGAGATTTGATAGATTGAAGAAATGAGGTGAACTGAGAGACCGAGAGTGAATGAATAAATGAAAACGGAGCTTCGTTTTATAGACACAGCCGCGCCGAACGTTGCTCTTGAGTTCCGAACGTTGCTCCCAATTTCCAAACGTTGCTCCTAAAGTTCTGAATCCTGATTTCTTAACATTGCTTGGCATCTTTTTTTGTATCAAAAGGTGAGCCATCTCACCTTTCTCGGCATCTCCCCCATGCGGCCATGCCCGTGACCCTCAAACTCAAAGCCTCAGGCCCTCAACGGTCCCTTCTCCCCTCAGACCGAGACACCGTGCCTACTTCCTACTGCCTCCCCAAGTCCCCAGTCCCTCCCCTCCCCTCTAGCTCTCGGCCTCTCCCCAACCCGGCCCCCCGTGCCTCCCCCATCGCCCATCACCTCCCGCCGCTCCCGACCTCCCCTTTCCCCCACGGCGGCACGGCCTCCCGTCGCCTCCCAGTCCCACACGGCCACACGCCACTCCCCATCGCCTCCGGCCTCCTCTCGCTCTCCCCACTCCCCATCGCCCCAGCCTTCCCTCCGGCAGCCGGCCTTCCTCCGGCAGTCCGGCCTTCCCCCATTCCCCCATCTCACGGCGAAGGCGGCCAAGCGGGCGCGGAGGTGGGAGGCGGAGTGTCGCGGGAGGCGCGACGCGCGACGGGGCGAGGTCGCGAGAGGCAGAGCGGCTGAGTCGAGGCGGGAGAGTGGAGCAAAGGATGCGAGCGCGGGAGGCGGGAGGCGCGCGGCCGGAGGCCGAGCGCGCGGAGCCGAGGCGGGGGCGAGGCGCGCGCGGATTTGGCCGCCTCCTCCGTGCTCCATGGTGGTCCGGTGCAGCTGCCGCCGCCGCCTCCCGGCCGGCGTGGCGCCTTGGTCGGCCGGCCCCATGCCTCTCCAGATCCCCGTGCCCGACGCCCGCCTCTGGCGCTCGTGGCCGGCTGGCCGTCTTGGTCCAGGTGGCGGGAGGCGAGGAGGCGCGAGCGCGCGAGGCGGTGGGAGGCGTGCCGCCGTGGGGAGGCTCCCGGCCCGCGCCCGGTGCTTGCGCGGTTGCGTCTCTCTCCTGGCGGCTCCCGAGGCACCGTGCGGCGTGCCGCCGTGTGCGTCCGCCGCCGAGCACGCGACACGATTCATCGTGTCGTCTTGCGCCGCCCGACGGGCGGCTTTCCGTGCCCACCGCCCACCGTTCGTGCCGTGTCAGCCCGGCCTGCCACGTGTCGGGCCGTGCCGTGCTTGGGCCGGGCCTTGGGCTGGCCCGGAAAAGCATGACCCGACTCCCAACTCTAGTTGCAAGAGTGTGACCAGCCCTTCCTCCTGCACAGCAATGATTTATTTTCATCAGTATTATGCTTGAAAGACATATATGTACACAAGCCTCTTTCTGCAATTCAAAGTGCATGACAATGGGAACAGTGACAATCGGGTCACCAAAGCATCATCTTTTTGTGTGTAGGCTACCAATTGAGGCATTATCTTTTTTGTGTGGGCGGGCCCGTTCGAGTGCACTCCACGTCGCCTGGAAATGATCCTGTCTCAGCACCGGATACTGCAGCATCTGTTCGATGTCTGACACGACTACGAAGCCTTTGAGCTGATGGGATTTTTTCCCCTTTTCTTTTCTTGGTTTTTTGGAAACTTAGAGCTGATGGAAATTGCTTTTGTGCTGGTGACCACATGGCAGGTATCACCGAAATCACGGCTCCTGCTTTTCCAAATAGCTTAGATTTTTTTCCCAGATTTTTTAAATCATTTTCGATGTTATTTAGCGTTCAAATTCCTTTGCGATGTTATTTCTCTAATTTTAACCTCTTGCGATGTTATTGACCTAATTGCCTCATTTTTTTTTCTAGTAGGCTAGTTTTCCACGAGAATCCATAGAAAGGTCTCTCCTTGTTGCTAGTTTATTTTCGAGAGAACCCCTCGCAAAAACTAGAATCGAGTCGTTTTGAGAAACTAGGTGTTTGGGGAATTTTTTTAAAATAATATGACAGTAACATATCGCCAATTGAACTGGCGACAGGGACCCTGTTCATCCCTGTCGTCAGTCCAACTACTTATCGCCAGTTGAAATGGCGACAAGAAGTTGAACAGTGTTCCTGTCGCCAGTTGAACTGACGACAGTTAGCCGGCTATAAAACCCTGAAAAATCAGTCCATAATTCATTTTAATTCCAGAAAAAAAAAACAAGAGAGAGAAGGGGGGAGAGAGAAGAATGGTAGCGAAGCTCTGTCAGTTTGTCACGGAGGAGTCCGATCGATCATCTTGCAGGTACATTTTTGTGAAACTTTATACATTATGTGAAACCCTTGTTGGTTAGCAAACAAAAATAGCGATATAGGATTGAGTAGGTTAGATAAATGTAGTCAAATTGCGTAGTATATATTTTAAGTTGTGTAGCCGGTAGTCAGAGCGCAATGGCAGAACCAGAATAATCCCAGCTTTATTAAACTCCCCATTTGTGCGCGGTAATTATATTATTAATGCAGGAATTATCTTTTAAACTAGAAAAATTGTATAACACATTTGAAGATTACAAAGAAAATCCAGAGTAACTGAGTAGGGTCGGAAGAGCAATGAGAATAATTGCCAAAATAGTCGAATTATGTAGCACTAGAACAATTTAGGATCAATCTCCAGAAATAGGAAGACGTTTATTATAAATCTATTAAAATGTATTGAGTAGCTAAGTAGAGTAATTATTTTGTTAGTGCCAAAAATACTTTTTAAACTTGGAGAATAGCCTGACACATTAAAATCGTAAAGAAAATCTGTAATCACTACATATCCTACGTAAAGATGCATAAAAAAATTATGAACTTTGTTTATTACTGTATTTTCAGGTATGGCGAACGCAGACTAGTACGAGTTGCTTGACCCGGTAGTTGACGCGCATCACCATAGTCGCCTGAGTACTGTGCTCCCCCCCGGAGAGCGAGGCGCCGATTGAGCTTGACGCGTTGTGGTTGCGCACGCCCATCAGGGCATAGAGGTTGCACCCAGACTGGGTTCCGAGGTTCGTAGAGTTCTAACCTAATGCACTCAACCACGGTTTGTTTATTTTGCGTGCAGTCACGTTTGTTCTTAATCGTTTTGACGCAGGTTGCGAGCGGCAGACCTCCTTCCACTAGCGAGGATAGTGGAGGCGACATGGGAGGACGACCAGTACCGTGGTCCTAGTCGCACGTCTAGGCGTTTTTTATACGACCGGGCCCTATTGACGGCGCTGGTTGACCGCTGGAGGCTAGAGATGCACACGTTCCACCTTCCGTGCTGGGAGATGGCGCCGACGCTGCAGGACGTGGGCTTCCTGACCGGGTTGCCGTGCATAGGCTCCCCCATAGCGGCGTACGACATCCCGGTCACGTGACGCACCGACCTCCTAGCGAGGTTCCACGATGTGCTGCCAACGGGCGGCGGGTACACGGAGTTCAGCAGCCCACACGGGGCGACGTTGAGGTGGATCTGCCAGTTCTACGTAAGTCTTCGTAACTATTGTCCTCTCGTATCAATTTGTATGTGAACCTTGCTGACGTGTACATGTCTCCTTACAGCCCAAGCATATGGCGTAGAACGCAGGCGACGTCGTTGTTAGGAGGCACTTCGAGGCCTACCTGCTGTGGTTGTTTGGGTGGGTCTTGTTCCTGGGGTCCCACAGAGACAGCGTCGACAAACACTACGTTCGGTACGCGCGTGAGGTGGTGGACTTGCCGGTGGACGAGATCCTGGAGTACGCTTGGTGTCCGGCCGTGCTGTGCGCGACGTACTACGCACTGTGCGACGTGTGCCACCTTGCCCAGTATAACTCCATCCTCTCCGGATGCCTGCTACTTCTGCAGCTGTGGTCCTTGGAGTGCTTCCAGATCGGACGACCATAGCTGGACTTGGGAGCGTACGCGGTCAGCTACGCCCAGGATGACGATGTGGACGCAGTCAACTTGGAGGCTTCTCAGCTGTACGGGGCGTCGAGATCGACCCAACCGACGCAGGACCAGCCTCTCGCGACACCACCTCAGGCTACTCGCTTTGGTCGGGTAGTCAGGCAGTCTGACCCTCTAACGTACTCGGACCATCGACGGGCGAGGCCCGGTGCGACACGTGAGGTGCGCCCCAAGAGGGGACGCCAGTAGATATTTGTTCCTTCAAATATCAATAATGGTAACCATGTAAATATTAATTTGTGTACAACTATTATTATGGTAGTCTCGTGTTTCGATATCTCTTTTTTTCTTGAAAACTGTGAGATGTGACCCGACGAGCCAGTTTTTCAGGATGACGTGACCAGACGAGCTAGCTTTTTAGGACAACATGACCTGACGAGTCAGCTTTTTAGGACGACGTGACCCAATGAGCTAGCTTTTTACGATGACGTGACCCATGGACGCAAAACGCATCCGCGCAACATCGCAATAGCGCCCCTACAGCTGCGTCCGCTCTAGCTATAAATACAATGTTACTCAGCCAGCAACTCCACACCAACACTACTAACTAGAAAACATGGACAAGGAAAAGGAATGGGAGAAAATCTGCAAATTTTTGAAGGACTGGGCGATGAGTACAACGCCGAGCTGGGCCGCAAGGGCAAATGTCCACGTTTCATGCAGTAGTTCTACCCTCTTCGTCCACATATCCCATGTATTTCTATTTCCTTAAAGGCATACATGTACCATCCTTGATTCGTTAGCATGCGTGTTATGTAATCCCCTTGTCCAATCAAATATCGTGTTGTTATCATTGCGTCATTTCCCCAAAGTTCTCTAAAGGAGTTGTGTTGCCGCTATTTCTTCTAGCTCATTCGTACATTACAGTCCTACACGCCATCAAAATCACTATTGGCCATCTCATCGGCCAAACATCGTGTATGAATCCCCGAACGCATTGTAATATTACTTAGCTTCGTACTTACGAATCATTGATACCTCAATCGTCCTAAAAAAATCTTTAAAAAATCACCGCACTAGAACAACATACGATGATCACAAAATCCTATTGTTAACACATTTCGTACTATTGAAATTCTACGAAAATCACAAATAAACCAACCTGTTTAGGGTTTGGGCTTCTTGTCGCCAGATGAAACGGCGACAGAAACCTATCGCCAGTTAAAATGGCGACAGGAACCTATCGCCGGTTCAATTGGCGACAGGAATCTATCGCCGGTTCAACTAGTGACAGAGAGCTCGACTGGCGATAGGATAGTAGCAGGGTCCCTGTCGCCAGTTCAACTGGTGATAGGTTACTGTCATCAGTTGAACTGGCAACAGAGACATATTTTTGTAATTTTTTGTAACAACTATTTATTTTTGTAATTATCTTTTAAAATATTTTTTTTTAAAAAAAAATCGGTGTTTGGGCAGCTCTACAAGATCTGAACTAGAAGTTGGGAGTAGAAGTTGTACCAAACACGTAACTTCTCAAAATAACCTCTACTAGCCCTCCAAGCATGGATTGCGCCTTCCACCGGTTCATCCATAGACGAAAGCAGCAGGTGAAAGAATATATTCTCGCCCATTTCTCGTAGCAATGCTTTGTTTCATCAAATAGGAGTGGACGGGGAAAGAGCAAAGAAAATATACGTGGTTGTTAGGCTGGAGCGGGATCATCATTCATCAAGAAAAGAATCTTTAATGTAGAGGTTAGAGGAGATTTTTCTCTTTTATTATCTAAAATAAGAAAGGAATCGGGCTCCGGCTACCAATTGAAGCACCATCTTTTGGTGTGTGGGCTACCAATTGAAGCATCGTTTTTTGTGTGGGCGGGCCCATCGTAGTGCTCTCCACGTAGCCTGAAGATGATCCTATCTCAGCACCGGATACCACGGCATCTGTTCGATGTCTGACCTGAAGATGATCCTGTCTCAGCACCGGATGATCACATGGCAGGTATCACCGAAATCACGGCTCCTGTTTGTCCAAAGAGCTTACATTTTCCAGTCCCCCTTGGGCCTTGGCTCATGAGGTGCTGCTGTATGCATTGTGCATGCAAGTTTTCTGACAGAGATGGGTGTGTATGGGAAAAGCAGCAATGTTTAATTGGAGAACCGATACATTGTTGATCAGCTGCTTGTTTTTCTGAGTCTTCTTCTGCTTCTCTATGGAACGGATGCTGGTTTGTCAAATTCTCCCTGTGTGGATATCATGGGGATATGCTCATAATCTTAGGATGATGTGACAATTGGCAATGGCGTTGAAGGTTTGCGGCTCACGAGTTTTCGGCAAAGTTCGTGTTCTGTCGGTCTCAGCGATCGGCCAGGCCTTAGTGGCGATCGGACCGCCATGCTGGGTGAATTAGATCGGCGTCCGACCGGCGGATGAGCGGTCCGGCCGGTTGGGTGGCGGTCGGCCGGCGTCGATGAGCGGTCCGACCGGCCATATAAGTGGCATTGGATTTTTGAGTTGGGCCAAAAATAGAGGTGTAGGCAAGTGAGGAGTTTCTCACGCACTTGGTCTCATAATTTTGGAGCCTCGGTCAAAAGTTCTATTCGTTTGAAATTTCGGAGAGGTTGCGATTTCGAGTTGAAATTTTGGCTAAGTCCTCGGTGGCGGTCGACCGGCCTTCATTGGCCAGTCGGGCCGTGATGGATCGAGGACCGCCAAGGGTGGCGGTCGACCGGTTTTCACTAACTCGCCGGCCGTGTGGCGGCGATGGTTGCTGTTAGGTCAATCTCATGGGTTTCGATGCATATGTGTTGCATGATGCATGTTTTGACTAACGTGGGTCAAGTTGTGAAGAACTTGTTCCGGTTCGATTTGCTTGTCTATTGTTGTGCGGTTGCTTGGTGGTCAGCGACGGTCAACGGCGAGATGATCGGACTAGGCTTGGAGAGGCGAGGTTGAGCGATCGACGATGCGGGTGAAGTCATTGGACTCAAGTATGGTGCAAGATGGACAAAGGTGACCGAAGGCGGTTCGGTCGGCATCGTTGGATCAAGCGGCGCGGGGTGGTGCAAGTGCCATGGTGGTTTCGGTGGGAGCGGATGGGAGAGACTTGCCGACATGATGAGAGCCGTTGGATCAACCTACGTGGCGAACAGCGAGTGCCGCGACAATCTGGACTCGGTCTTGGAGAAGGACCGAGAAGGGTATTTTGGTAATCTTACCAAATACCGTCTTGGTGACCTTTGCTAACCGCGGCGCAAGGCGGTGCGTGGAGAAGCGGATTAGGTCAAGAGGAGATGAAGACGGCGCTTTAAAATGCGTGCGTGTGTGACCCGTTTGTTTTGGGCCTTACGGGGCCCATCATGGAAACTCTTCTAGAAGGTCTAGGCCTCCACTATAAATAGAGGAGGAGGTGGCTGCACCCCTCAACCCTTTCATTACTTGTAAACCCTAGTTTTTGCTTGTGTGCTTAGGGAATGGATAGTTGGAGGTTAGGGTTCTAGAGAGTTGGATTTGATTTCGTGCTCATGTATTGAGTCTTTGTCCTCCATTGATGGAGTGGTCAGAAACCAATACCATATCAAATCAATCCAAAGAAAGTTCTCTCAAAGATGAGTTCATTTGCCTTCTTTCTCTCTATTTGGTGATTTTGAGTCTTTCTTTGATCCATGAGTTTTGGTTGGTTTCTTGCTATAATCTAACTTGCTGCAACATGTGGGAACCCATCTAGGGTCAACTTAGTCATCAATCACCCACGAGCAAGTTTCTAGATCATATTTCGTTCTTGACTCGGTTTTGACCCACCTTCACTCAAACGGAAAAGGTCGAACTTTGGCAAGGATCTTCACGATCGTTGCTTGGAATAGGTTCCCGACATCCTTAGGAAGGTGTGTGTCAAGTTTCACGAAGTTTGGACGCACGAATCAAAAGTTAGATCAATTTGCGTTTTGGTTTTTCGGTGATTTCACTATTCATTGGCACGGAGGTCCGACCGCCATGTATTGAGAGGTCGACCGATTTCCAAAGGTCGACCGATTTCTAGTTGGAGGTCGACCGCCCAACTCATTTAGGTTTTGAGTTTTTATGTTTTTGAAGATTTTGCTTCGGGGTTTTGATTGGATTCAATACAAGTCTTCCGCTGTGCATGATTGATTGATCTTCATAGCTTTCATAGCTATTGGAGTGAGATTCATATTGAATTCAATTAGGGAGAAAAAGAGATCGTGCTCCTATTCACCCCCCCTCTAGTCGCCTTTTCGGTCCAACACCCTGCAGCCACAACTCTAGAACAGTGCTGAACCTGATCAACAAAGCCTTGTTTTTTCAGTACATGACAGGAGTGCTAACGCTGAAGAGGCTTCAAATACTGGAGTGCTTTTGATCGATCTCACTGCTGTACATCACTGCAACAGGCTAGAATCATTTCTCCACAGTTCCTGGAGCTAAAGACACGTTTTATTCAGGTGAGAAACTGAATTCTGAACTGTAAGCGACAGCACTCTTATTGACCTTCATACCAGTTCTTATTCTGCAGTGCACACAGATATTGCAATCAAATGATTCAAATGGTTCCAGAAACTGATTATATTGTCAATTGAACTCACACGACTTCAATTCTGATCAACAATTCAAAATACATCAACTATATGTTGGTAAGCAGTAAGGACTTCTGCACATCAAATGCACTTGCTAACCTCAAATATCGCATATCTTAACTCATCCGTTTGGTCCGCTAATCAAATAAATCTAAGAACGCTGGATCCCGGACAGGATTCATAAAAAAGTACTGTAGTCTATGTTACCAACCTCAGGCACAACCGCGAGCAAGATCAAGGACTCTATGCAGCCAGGTCCTCCAGCCGGTTAACGCTGATGATGGTTATGATGAATGAGGCCCGGACTAATTAATTCATAGATCTGAGACAAAAACTAAAAAACTTCGAAGAAGCTTGCTGAAATGCACTTCAAGTAAATTCTGTATTGTCCTATTCACTTCTTTTTTCCAAATGGAGCAGCAGTTGAGTTTAAGTAAAGTTTGATGCTTTCTGCGTAGCCGCCGCCACCGGTGGTATCCTTATCCTTGCCCTCGTCGCCTGGCTGGGGCTAGCAGTTTTTTTTTTTTACGTAAAGGGCCTAGAAGATTTTGCCTCATGGACATGTCGCCGAGGTGAGGCGTGGAGCGTAGTTCACGCGGAAGCCACTCGTCGGCGCAGTCGTAGCAACGGCTAGCTTCGCGCCTCCGTCCCCTCGCCGGTCGCCGCCGCCGCCACCGTCGCGGCTCGCCCGAGCTCCGCTGCCGTCGGCGTCCCGCCCTTTGCGATGATAATACGAGATAATACGAGGGCATGGACGAAAACCTGCCACAACACCAACTCATCCTCAATCACAGCCGCCCATATTAGATTGAACTGTGGATAGAGACCGAGTATCGAATTTTTTATCTGAGATCCAAATTTCGATGGTCTAAACAGGAATATAATATAAAGAGAGAATCCTTACGGAAAACTATCTCCAGCAGTCACTCTTCCTCAATCTCGACCGCGTAAAGTTTGATCGAACGGTAAAGTGAGACTGAGGTGCGGATCGCATCTACACTTTTCGATGGGATAATGAGTAAAACAATGTAAACCGAGGGTCTGTATGGAAAACTACCTCCAGCCCACTGGCCAGTGGCCACTGCCCACCCGTAGATGGACTGCCTCGCTGACTCATGGGGCCCACCCCGCGGCAGCAGCTCGCCGGAGCTCTGCCCGCACACCGACCATCTTCGGCGCCACTCTCCGGCGAGTTGCATCAATGCTGATTCGCATCCAGGCCCCGTCTGAAGCGCCATCGACGACGCGGAGAAGCTGGAGCCTGGAGGTTGTAATTCCTGACATGTAACTCTGGGTTAGACTTGGTTTCTGTCTGCTGAAAATGGAAGCAGGGCGTTCTTAACCTACTGATAATCGAAGAAATCTCCCCTACATTTTTGTTTCTTTTTGCTCCGCTCGATTGATTTGTTTGACGGACGCTGAGAACGATCCGATCCTGCAGTGCCTGGCTGCTTGCTACAGGATTTATCAGGTGTGAAGGGAGCAATCGCTGCCGTTTGCAGAGATGACACAAGTAGATTATCTCTGCAAGTGTCGCGGTTTGGAATGGAGTAACTCAGACTGCTTGGAAGCACCGAAACTTCTTCCACCTGTCAAGAGCTTACACTTGTAATTTTCTGGGCACAAAGAAAACCGTTGGAATACCACTGAAATCATTTCCGGTTGTATACTCCTTTGAAATTCTTTTGGATACCAAGGTAATTGAAGCAACATTGCACTTAAGTGTACACATATCCTAAATATCCCAAATATAAGGTCAAGCTGCAGTGTGCTCCTAATCAATTTTTACACCATATGCTGAAATGAGCAGTGGCAAATCTGCAACAAACATTATCACGAGACAAGGAACATCAAAGGTTCTCCTGAACTTGCTGCTGACAATCATTCACAAGACCAACAACAGAATGCACAGCGAGTTACATACATGCCCCCTCGGTACACAATTCTTCCATGAGAAGATCTTGCAGCTCGTTGAACTGAAGCATCGAGTCAAGGCAAACTTTAAAGCATTTTTTGTCAAACTGAAGCATAAAGTCAAGGGATACAAAACAAAATCCTCTACTCATCTACGTGTTTGCACCAACAGTGGCTTGAGCTCAACTAGAGAACAAAATCTGAAGCATACGATTAGATCTCAAATGAAGCACCAACAGTGATTTGAGCTCCAGAGTTGATAAACAAATGAATTTTGCAAGTTTTTCAGGTTGCAGCCAGCATGCTAACCTGCAATATAGACACATAACGAACTCATTATGCGTGTACTCCAAACAAGCAATCAAGACAGGCTTGTCTTAAAAAATAGTAGTTCTGTGCATAGGTAGTTGTTGCCATGTCTGATAAGAAGGAAATTTTACCAATCAGGGATACATACTAAAACAGAGAACAAGAAGTCCTTAACATGGTGAGTGTACAAGCTAAGAATAACTTAGATAGCATATGACTGAACTCCTTTTGGATCAAGGGCATTAACCCCCGTTCTATTATAATCACATCTAGTTCACATCCCACATAGTATAAAAAAAAAGGATTAAGTACATTGTTCGTCCCTCAACTCTTGTACTAATTTAAAGTTCGTCCCTGAATTGTAATACCGGATAAAACGCGTCCTTGAACTATCAATACCGCGCAAAAGATACCCCTTCGTCCATTTTAGAGTGGTTTTGACCGGTGTTTGACCCACTTGTTTGACCCCGTGGCTTTCTACGTGGCACGAAACCACTCTCAAAAGGAATAAATGACGGTTTTTGCACGGTATTGATACTTAGAGGACGCGTTTTATCCGGTATTATAATTCAAAGACAAACTTTAAATTAAGGCAAGAGTTGAGGGACGAACAATGTACTTAACCCTAAAAAAAACCACATAACAAATATCTGATAGCAAAAGTGCTAACATAAAAGGTTGAGAAGCTAGACAGACAAAAATTATCAATTGTTGTTCATATAAAAAAAAGATGCATACAAGGTTATACAGAATCTGCTACTGAACTACATATAGGCAATCATTATGCATGTAGTCCAAACAAGCAGTCCAGAAACTGAAATAAATAAAACCATGACATATATGAACTATGAATAGAGATGTTGAATTTGATAAGATCATTAGAACTACAAATGTGCCAAGAATATATGGACACAACATATGATGCAACCAAGATCAACTGTGCAGTCCTACTTTCATAAGTATGCATGCAAATCCATTCTCTATCAGTATCTTAATGGGCTTACTGACAAACACATGTATATTGGAGTCAAGTGCTGACAAACAAATAAACAAACCTATTGTTTGCAACGCCATGGGTCTTACAGCCTTACTCTTTCGGGAAACAGGGCCAGTTATCGCTTGTAATCTCAGCCTGGCACTTCAAGTCCTCACAAGCACACAACTTGATTTCATCTGATCCAAGAAACATGGAAGGGCTGAAAATACTTATCGCTGAACTGTATTGAAATTCAGGTTTCCCAAAGATGAACTGGCCAATGTGGAATTTAAAGAGAGAAAACTCTGGCAAGCAAACAAATCATATAAGACAAACCCATGTGAGAAGTACACCAGCGAAATTACACACATGAATGTATTTGGATCTACGCCTGTCTGAATAGAAGAACATTCTATGATGGATTATCAATGACCTCTATATTTTTTACCGTTGCATCTTAGTATCTTACAGAGTCCTTGTACAAGCTTGCTCTTAGCACACCATGGGTGCTCCAATGGACTGAGAGTGAACTTTTTTTTTGCCATGACTAATATCCTGGTAAAAATAACATCATCAGCTAAGAACAATCCCTTTCGAACCTATAAGGGCCCAAAATCGAATCGAGGTCATTTGTATTACATAAGGTCAAAAAGATAATCACAGGTCAACCGAAGAGGCTCGCGCAAACTGCACTGCGGTTTATACGTATCCTATTGCTCCTTCCCTTACTATAAATAGGAAATAACAAATTGAGCATTTTGCCAGATCAATGTGAGAAAACTGTATGTTACCAGTAGTCTCCTTGACATCTTTGAATTTGATTTACAGGCTTACAGCTACTACAGGCAACTGAAGAGTCCAATTCTGAATGTTTGAAACAATAGAACATAGATTTTAAACATTGTTTCTTAGGGGGGGAAACATAGAAATTATAAAACAGACTTTATGTTAGTAGCACCTTTCATAAACAGTGTGAACTTATGAAAGAGAAGATTGAGCAAGCTGATGCATCATAGATCCAAAATAGTAAAAGGAAAACAATTGCATGAATAAGGATCTCATCCTGATCAAAAACTGCTAGTTATTTGTTGTTGGAGGCTGAAGTAAACAATGAGGATTAAAGAAGAATGTCTCATCCTACTGTTAATTGAAAATATTGCACACCCTTGAGCCAAACAGAAAATGAAAAAAAAAATGTAGGCATGCTATGGTAACAACCATATTGATCCATGTTACTCAACAATACCACCTGTCAAACTAGATCTTAACATATTGGGGGGGGGAAAGGTCAAACTGATCAGACAAACAAACTTTGCAGATTCAATCTCGACATTAACACTTAATCGAAACAAAACATTTCAGGGTCAATGCATAAAAGTATCAATAAATTGGTCTCTGGTAATAGTTGCTGGATAAGGGAAAAGCACCCAGATAACCAAAACAATAAACAAGAGATCAAACTACTGTGGATTAAATTTCTAAATTGTTAATAGTGTATGGGGTGATTTTACACATACTAACCAGTTTTATGTACAGGATGGAAGGTACAAGTTGAGATCTTAATACTTGCCAACTCAGAACAGTTCATGAGAGCAGAGAGAGTTGTACGAGGCAGGGCAAGAAGAAAGTACAAATCGAAGAGGAGCCCTGCGCAGTAGGTTAAAACAAGTAGGTCGTTCAGATGAAACAGTAATGGCAATGAACCAAATAAAAAGAGAATGAATTAGACGGCTACGAGGTAAGAAAAAGCAAGGGAAATTGGTGGGTGGGAAGTGGGAATTGGGGAGGAGTACAAACAAGGAAGTGCCTGGTACCTTGGATCAGTCAGGGTATGCTTATTGGAATGGTTCCTGTTAACTTGCGGCACTACCTTCCTTGGGAGGCCGTCCTTGGGCAGCGAACGGGTGGCTGGACAGTACTTGATCTCTAATTCTTACAGAGAGCTCAGGAGGCCATCCTTGGGCAGCGACCGGATGGCTGGACATGACCAGATGTGTAATCTCTTGAGGCTGGCAAGCCTAGGTAGCCCCGCAGGGAGGCACTGCAGCTTACCGCAGTGCCAAAATCTGAGTTCCTGGAGGGAGGTGAGGAGGTGAAGGGCCTCCTCTTGCTCCTTTGTGAAGTGTGAAAGAATAACAAGGTGAGGTAAGGAAGACAGGAGGCTGCAGATGGGCGCAGCAAGGACTCCTGAGACATCATCCGTCCACAGCTTCAACGTTTTGGAGGAACGATGAAGAAGCTTCTGCTCTTGATCTTCATCATACAGCCCCCAAGGTATGGTATCCGAACCAACAAAGAACTTTGGGCTGTCACAGACGACTAATTTGCTGAGCTGACCCTGGGTAACGAGAGGCTACAGGCCCTCCCCTCTTAAATCCTCTCCACAATTATCTATGTGTAATCGAGTGAGAGGTGAGGAAGGGATATTGCAACCATGCCTGAATATACTTATAGTAGAGCAGTACGCAAAGCAGAAAAGCTCAGCCCAACTGACAGTAGCAACATGAGTAAGATCTGCACAATGAAGAAAAAATAATGAGTGTAATGAGACACAAATTAAACCAGGACATGCATGAACTATGAATAGAGATGTTGAATTTGAAAAAGATCATTAGAACTGTGAATGTGCCAAGAAAATACGGCTCAAAATAGGACCCAACCAAGATCAACTGTGTAGTCCTACTTTCATAAGTGTGCATGCAAATCCATTTTGTATTAGTATATTAATGGGCTTACTCACAAACACATGTATATGGGGGCTAAGTGCCCACAAACAAATAAAAATAAACCTCATGTTTGCAACGCCACAGGCCTTGCTGCCTTACTCTTTCTAACAGGGCCTATCACCGCTTGTAATCTCAGCCTGACATTTTAAGTCCTCACAAGCACACCACTTGATTTCATCTGATCCGCGAAACATGGGAGGGATGAAAATTCTTACTGCTGAACTGTCTTGAAATCCAGGTTTCCCAAGGATGAACTGACCAATGTAGAAACTGGCAAGCAAACAAATCGTATAAGACAAACCCAAGTGAGAAGTAAACCAGTGAATCACACACATGATTGTATTTGGATCTTACCCTGTCTGAACAGAATAATATTCAAGGATGTATTACCAGTGACTAGGGCTATAAAAAAAGCTCGAGGCTCGCGAATTGTTCGAGCTCGGCTCAAGTTCCAAACGAACCGAGCTCGAGCCTGATCTCAAGCTCGCGAGCCTTAACGAGCCAAGCTCAAATATAACTGTTACTGAGCTTCTCTCGAATAGCCCTCCTATCTTGTTGAAAATTACTCAAGTAGCTCTCCTATCTTGTTGAAAATTGTTGCATGTTAACTATTACAGAGCTTCCCTCGAGCTCGAGCTCGAGCCTACTCGAGCTTTTCTAATTGTTGAAAATTGATGTATGTTTTTTTACTGTTATCGAGCTTACTCGAGCCGAGCTCGAGCCCAGGTCCAAGCTCGAACCCCAACTCAAGCTCGTTCGAGCTCGGCTCGAGCTTGTACCGAACTCGAGCCTGGGAGGCCAGGCTCGCTCGAGCTCGGCTCGTTTAAAGCCCTACCAGTGACCTCTACCGTATTTTTCTCCGTTGCAGTTAAGTATCTTGCAGACTCCCATGTACATGCTTGCTTTTGGCACACCATGGGTGCTCCGATGGACTGACAATGCACTTCTTGAATCAGTACTAATGTCCTGATAAAAATACCATCTACAGCTAAGAACAATCCCTTTCAAACATTTAAGGGCACAAAATTGAGCTGAGCTCATGTATATCACATCACATTCTCAAGATAATCACCGGTCAATTGAAGAAGATCATGCAGACTACACAATAGTTTATATGTATTCTTCTGTAGCCACCCTTACTATAAATAGTAAGGAAAAATTGAGCATTTTTCTAGGTAAGGGTAAGAAAACTGTACCTTCAAACCAGTAGACTCCTTGACGTCTTTGAATTCCATCCGCAACTAACGCAGACAATTGAAAAATCCAAATCTGAATGTTTGAAACAATAGAAAATAGATTTTGAACATTCTTTCTTAGAAAAGAACATAGAAATTAGAAAACTGACTTTATGTTAGCAGCACCTTTCATAAAGGGTGTGAGCTTATGAAGCAGAGTAGATTGAGCAAGCTGATGCCATCATAAACCTAAAATGGTATGTGAAAAACAATGGCATAATTAAGGTTCTCATGTGATCAATAACTGCTAGCTATTTGTTGTGAAAGGCTGACGGAAACAATGAGGATTGAGAGTCACATGATTAAGAAGAATGTCTTATCCTACTGTCAAATGAAAAAAATAGACCATTAAGCTAAAATACAAAAAAATAATCCACATTGATCCATGTTCCTACAAGCATTATAAGCTCTCAAACTAGACCATTAATATATCGGGAAAAAGGTCAAGTTGATCAGGCAAACAACTTTCCAGATTCAATTTGTAGTACTAGAAATGCATTATCTGGCACTAGACCATTTACTCACTGGAAAAAGGTCCAGCTGATCAGGCATGCTACTTTGCACATTGCCACATTAAATCCCGACATTATCACTTTAATCAGAACCAAACCTTACAGGGTCAATGATAAAAAGTACAAGGACAGTAAGAAAAAGTTTGCTGTGTAAATGAGCAAATAATTTTCTATCAATAGTTGTGTGAACTGTAATACTCGAGGTCCGAAACAACTCAAAACATATCAAGGGAAAAGCACCCAGACAACCAAAACAACAAGGTGAAGATCAACATACCGTGGATTAAATTTATAAACAGTGTATGGAATTATGGGGTATGGGATAATTTTGGACATACTAACCAGTTTTGTGTACAGAGAGATACAAGTCGAGATCTTCATGGCTGGCAACTCAAAACTGTGCTTAGATACAGAGAGAATTGTTCGAGGCTAGAAGAATGTACAAATCGAAGAAGAGCCCTGCACAGCAGATTAAATCAAGTGGGTTATTCAGACGAAACAGTAATTGTGATGAACCAAACAAAAAGAGAATGACTTTGGCGGCTACGAGGTTAGGAAAAACAAGGGAAATCGGTGGGTGGGAAATGGGGAGGAGTACAAACAAGGAAGTGTGTGTGTGTTACCTTGGATTAGTCAGGCTCTGATTATTGGGATGGTTCCTGTTAATTTGCGGCACTGCCTTCTTAGCTCCTCGCTGTTCCCATAATGGACATCTAATACTCGCAGAGAACGAAGGAGGTCGTCCTTGGGCAGCGAACGGATGGCTGGACAGTACCAGATCTTTAATTCTTGCAGTGAACTCGGGAGGACGCCCTTTGGCAGCGACCGGATGGCTGGACACCAATAGATCTGTAATCTCTTGAGGCTGGTAAGTCTATGTAACCCTGCAGGGAGGCACTGCAGCTTGTGGCACTGCACAAATTGGAGGTCCTGGAGGGAGGTGAGGAGGTGAAGGGCCTCCTCTTGCTCCTTTGTGAAGCGCTCCACCTCTTTGTTCAACTTAAATCCTAAGATGGTGAGGGAGGAAGAGAGGAGGCTGCAGATGGGCGCAGCAAGGACTCCTGCGACGTCATCCGTGCAGAGCTCCTGCAGTTTGGAGGAAAGGCGAAGAATCTCTTGGTCATGCGGCCGTGGGGGCTCGGATCCGACGAAGAATTTGGGGGTTCTATAGACTTCTAATTCGGTGAGGTGGCCTTGGGCGAGCAGAGGCCATAAGCCCTCGCCTCTTAAATCCCCACAGTTATTCAATAATAATTTGGCGAGAGAGGTGAGGTTTGAGAGAGGCGCCAGCGTCTCCATGCCCCCCACGCGGATAAGCCAGAGCGCTTCCAGGGAGGTTGGGAAAGGGAAACCAGAATAGGAGGAGAGGAGCTTGGGGCAATCCATTATCATCAACCGTCGGAGGGAGTGCAGACCTTGGAGCCCTCCTCCTCCTCCAGTTCCTCCTGCTGTGTCGTCGTCGAGTGAATTGGTGCGGAGGCTCAGCTCTGGGCTTCTGTCGATCTCCAACACCTGTAGTTGGGGAGGCAAGAGCAGCAGGCCTCCTACTCCTGCTGCTGCTATTTCCTCCTCTCCTCTTGTCTGTTGCTGCTGCTCTCCGATTTTGTTAGCTGAAGATGGTGGCGATGATGCGGGTGTTGCCGTCATCTGCTGCTGCTCCACCACACCCAACCCTGTAATCTTCTGGCAATCCCATATTCTCAACTTAGTGAGCTTCGGGAAATGAGAGAGCAGCTCTGTCAATTCCTTGCCACCAGCACCCCATCGCTTGATCTCGATGCTGTCAACTGGAAGCGTGCATCCGACATGGCTCCTCTCACCTTCAACCGGTGACAAGACGATACTCGAATCACATATCTTGAGGGTCTTCAGAGATGACAGCATCTGGAGGTGATCCCGCGGTATAGGAGGGCACTTCTCCATCTTCAACTCTTTTAGTTCAGCTAGATTATAAAAGGCCAACACCTTCCAGAACATGCTATCCTGATCATCATTTCCCTTACTTACCAAGCTTAATTCAGATCTATAATCTGTTGAGTAAGCCAGCTCCTCAAAACCGGATCCCGCTCGTGCTATCTCAGCAGTGCAAGGACCAGGAGTCCAAGGGATAGGAGGCAATGACAACAGTTTTGGGCAGTCCGCAACCTCGAGTTCCCGTAGCATAGGAAACCAACTCATGTTCGACTCTTGCTCTGATTGACAGCAAGTAGAATGTGAAAACGGCAACTCCAAGAGTTCAGAGCAATCTTGAATGATGAGTGCTTCCAGCTGAGAGAACAAGTGACTAGTGCCATTTCCAACCCATTTTTTCAATCTTGGTATCTTAACAAGTTCTAACCTTTTCAAATTCAGAAAGGTTGTGCCCGAGATACAACGTTGACACTCTTCACCACGCTCGTTATCCAACCACAACTCCCCCAGAGGTGGAAGATTTTTCCAAGATACATCATCCAGATAAAGAGATTCCAAACTTTTAACGGAAAGATTCGCACCTAGCCATGTTGGGCAATTAGTGCCTCTATGCCCTTTAATGCGTAGGACTTGAAGATTGCTGTGTGGTACAAGACTCTCGAGAACATGTTCTTCTCGTGCAGGATCCTTAATAGATCGGTTAATATCCCATTCTAATATTAGCTTGTGTAAGCGTTTTTTGTGTATCAGTTTTGCTTCATCTGCTTCTTCCTTTCCTTCAACATTCTCAAGATTATAAATACCCAGTGATCCACCAAGCTCTACCAACTGTCCTATTTGCTTCAGTTCAAAACCTTTACTTTCTTTCCTGACCACAAATTTTGTTAACTCTTGTAAAAAATTTATTTTTCCCACCTCAAAAATGCTAGAATGAACTTTGTTGTCTTGGACAAGAAAATGACGCAACTTTACGAGGTTGCTCATATCTCTTGGAAAACCAAAATCGTTGTTGCATTGTTGTACATCTATGACCCTCAGGTGATAAAATCTTGAGATGGTGCTGTGTAGACTTACTTTTGCATAATACTCTTCAGTTATCCTTAGGTAGCGAAGATGGATAGATTTCCAAATGTTGTGCAACACATCCTCCACAGTATAATATGCCTTAGACAAAAGAATAACACGAAGGGCTTTTGCTTCCCTAAACAAATCACCGAAAGTATTGGCAAAGCTTCCATGGTATTTTCCAAATAACATCAAAGTACGTAGGTTTTCAGCTTTTATTCTTTTGTCTAGTGTACTTAGGTCCCTCTTATAATCTTCAAAGGTCATTCTATCATTGACATCTGTCTCATCTATAATGATAGACAAATGACGTATAGATGGGGGGATTTGTATGGATCTCACATTAGAACTGTATATACTAAGACATTCATACGATGAAACCTTTGTTGCCAACTCATGGAGAAGGTCATGTATAACATAATAATGAGACCCAATTGCTTTTTCCTCCTTTTTGAAAAACCCATGGTTGCCCAAGTCATTCAAATAATCCAATCCTATATCTTCAATTCTTTTGTTTTGACCACCGGTATCTAGTAACCCTAGTCCTATCCACAAGTGAATTAACTCTTCGCTATTAAACTCGTAATCTTCTGGAAACAAAGCACAATAAGAAAAACATTGTTGCAGATGAAAAGGAAGATAATCATAGCTAAGCTTTAGTGCTGGCATAATGTCATCATCGCTGGTCTGAAGTTCCCATTCTTTACTGTCCAGTACTCTTGTCCAATGGTCGGAAGTAAGGTTGTTTCTTAGTAATCTACCTACAGTTTTTGCTGCAAGAGGAAAACCCTTCAATTTGTCCACTATTTTTTCCCCAACTTCACGTAAACCCTCATGGTCTTTCCAAGGTTGTTGGTTGCCAAATACACATGCTTCGAATAAACGCGTTATATCTTCAGGACTTAAACGTTCCAGATTTAGATGATCCACTGTCCTACTCCTGACCATTTCTGCTACCTTTGGAATTCGAGTTGTGACTATTACCATATTACCATCTGTCCCCGCTTTTCGAAATGGAGCTAGTAGTTTTCTCCACTCGGCCTCGTGATATGTCCACATATCATCCAAGACAAGCAAGAACCGTTTAGACTGTAATCTGTGTGCAATTTTCTCTTCTTCACTCCAGATTTTGTTTTCACCGTTCACTTCAGGGATCTTTCCCACAATCTCTTGTGTCAATCTATTTGCATTGAAATTGAGTGAGACACATATCCATATCGGGACCTGGAAATGGCTCTTGACTTTTTCGTACAAGTGTTGCGTGAAAGTTGTCTTCCCCATACCCCCCGGGCCAACAATTGGAAGGACAGTAAGTTCATTGGCACAATATTCACCATGGGTAATTCTATCTGCAATACTCTTTATCTGGCTGTCCCTCCCGTATAATTCAGGCTCTACAATCGCTGGGGTTGTTTGGGGTCTTTTCATAGCGACGTCTTGGGTAGTGGTACGGTTGGGGGCCAATAGGATAGTGGTACGGTCGGAGCCCAATAGGATAGTGGTACGGTTGGAGCCCAATAGCTCTAGATTAAGAACGGTGGAGACCTTAGCACACACGGGCTTCAGCTGCTCTACGATGTCCTTCATCTTTCTAGAGATTTCAACCCTATCAAACTTCAATTTTGGTGTTTGCACAACGTGATTTCTCTGTCGTGCCTTGGACGTCCAGGCGCTACAGAGGAATCGCCTTCCACTTCCTGGCATGTTGGAGGAAGATTCCGACATGCTGGAGTGAGCATCATCGTTGACGGACTGGAAAGAGTAGCATGGGAAGTGTTTACCGACAGCATGGGCAGCGTTGCGAGCACTGGAGGCGACCTTCGTCATGCTTCCGCCGCCACACGAGCAGACGGCAGAGATGCACCCTTGTTTTGCATCATCTTCTTGCCCGTCAGGATCACCACCGCTAGCATCACGCGAGCACGCGGAGATCTTGAGTTTACTGGCAGCTGATCTGACGGTGTGGCGCGCATTGAGGACGAGGCCGTGGGCGCAGCCCCCGGCGTGCACATCGGCGGCATGGTAGGTGCCGTCGAACGAGTCCTGGATGCGGAAGTAGTCGATCTCGTCCAGCACGTCGTCAGCATCGTACGCCAGCTGGTGCAGCTTGTGCAAGAGCTCCTTCAGGGCCGGGTTGTCGATTTCCCTGCCGCGGGTGTTGTTGAGCATCCCCTGCGCGTAGAGCAGCTCCATCTTGAGGGCGTCGATGTTGGGGCCGAGCCCGGCGCTGGCCGCCCACGCCTCCAGCAGGCCGTCCGTGACGGGGGCCAGAGCCTTGCCCACCACCCACCGCGCCGCGCTGACGGCGACCTCCATCCTCGCGCGCGCGGTGATGTGTTTGCGGTTGGCACCACTGAAAGAACTTGGAGGATGCTGCTTGCAGGATGAGGAGTTCATTTGCAAATGCAATTAGTGACTACTAATATATGTACCGATGCCGTTGCTGCTATGTGACGCCCCGTGTTATTACCCTAGGTGTAATAACACTTAAGCATACGGATTACTATTCGTTTGCCCGGTAGAACACCGCTCCAACGAATAGTAAACCTTACGAGTTAGCGCATCGTAACAATAAGATAAAGCGTCCTTTATTCAAACATTAGCACCGCGCAGGCTAAAGTCTTCACGACACATACTAATTTACATAGCCAAAATAAGACTAAACCCTTTCTTGCTCGCCACACTCCACGGCCTCCTATTCGTCCCGTGAGTCAAATCACGAGTCCATCTCGCCCTGCGCCTCGTAGTAAGGGTCTTCGCCTCCTGTGGTCTCATCGGTACCTGCAGTGCCCTCGCCCCACTCGGGATACTTCCCTGCTGGACTAGGGTCTACAAAGGAGAATACTAACAAGGTTGAGTACAAATGAATGTACTCAGCAAGCATTAATAGCAAAAGATGCACTATCTCTACTCTTTATCACAATTTCTAAGCCATCTCACTTTAGAAAGTAAATCTCGACAAAGGTGGTAGATTTTAATCTTGAAAAACTCTACTAGTCACTCGGAGAGACAAAAGACCCCCTGTGGTTCCCGTAGACTCCAATCCTGGAGACTGGCATGAATTCATGATTTGTTTAGCACTGCGCAGGCTTGTACCACTTTACCCATAGCTATTCTGAACTCTCCGTGAGCAGGGGTCCACCGCATTGCCTTAGATGCGGGTTCAAGATCGAATCTGACGTTTTCCGGGTTACGTGATTAATTTCTCCACCCATCACCTTCCGCCAGTGCAGATTAGATCACGCCTGTGACCTCATCTTTCACCAGAGTTCGGTGAGGTTGGTTGAGGCGACTTTCATCTGCACTCAACACTCCACCCAGCGCATATAGCGCCTTGGATCCCCACTTTGGACTATCCCCACCGGTCTGGGTTCCTCCATATCACTCACACACACCTACTACTTACCCGATGTGGAGAGCATAGTCACGTAACAAGGTAGCATTTTCACGCTCGAAAACGGGAAAATGGTTGGCACCGATTACTGACATCCGACCAACAAGAGTTGGTTGGTCCTTATATTATAACCATATGTAAAAAGGGCCCACCTCTTACCTCAACATCATCGTCGCGATTCCCACCGGGGCCCCTTTACCCTCCTAATAGATCTCATTCTTTCTTAATCATCTTATCTTATCTCAATCATTTTCTTTAGGTTTTGGAAAACTATTTTGATGCAATACATATAATAGTGCAAGATAGGGATATTTTTAAAGTAACTATATTAATGTTCAAGAGGATCGCTTGCCTTGAAGAAGTAGGAAAAGTTGGCACATTGAAGTTACAGTCACCGCTCTCGCGGGTGTCGGTTGCCTTCAGAAGAGATCGACAACGAATAATAGTATAAGTAAATACGTAGTTGCTTTGAGTGATAGTATGGATACATAAGTTAGCGGCGACTACAAGTTAGCACAATTTAATTACTAAAGCGCTTTCACGGTCTAATCGAGTTAGCACTCACCGACGATCGCGCTTGTCTAAACCCACCGTTAACTATGATCACGAAGCACACACACTTACTCAACGAACTAGCGAGTCTACTACCAAGCAACCGGAATCTACACTGACTGGAGATTAAACCTAAATCTAAAACCGAATCCTAAATCTAAACCTTTCTTCTAATCTCTCCTCTCTCTCTCTCTTTACACTCCACACTTTCACACACACACGCACACAAAGCACACCACGCACACACGCACTCGGCCCAACACACACTAAGCCCACACACACGCACACAACACACACCACAGCCCAAACACACGCACTGCCCTAAGCCTACACACACGCACGCACTAAGCACGCACGCACACAACACACTAAACACACGCACACGCTAAGCACGCACGCACACAACCCTCTGCCTCCCCTCTCTCCCGATTCCCCTCTCCCCTTCCTCAACTCCAGCGCCGCGCTCCTGGAGCTCCTCGCTAAGCGCCGCGCTCTCGACTCGGCCCGACGCGCGCTCCCTGCTCCTCGGCGCGCCGCCGCCGCGGGTTCCCCTTCTTGACTCCCACTCCTCTCTCTCTCTCTCGACCCTCTTCTCTAAGCGCCGCCGCCTTGCTCGGCGCAGATCCGGCTCGGATTTGGCCCGCGCCGCCTTCTCAAGGTGCGACCCGGCTCCGTCGATCTTCTCGAGCTGCCCTCACTCTCCTCTCGGCTCTCCTGGCTCGGCTGGGCCCGGCGGCTTGACCTCCGGCGCCGCCTGCTCGCCACCGCGTTCCCCCCTTCGTCGGCTCTTCCTCGGGCTCGCCCGACGTCGCCGGCCTCCAGCTTCCCCCTCTTCTTGGCTTGGATCGGGTCGCCTCTTACCCTAGGCTCGGCCCCGATCCGGTCCTTCGCCTCCTATCCTAAGTCCGCCCGACTACCCCGGCTCGGAGTGCCTCTCGGCTCCTCCTCACTGGCGTCGTCATTGCGCCGAGGTCCTCCACACTCCCGTGGTCTAGATCTGACGACCCCTGGGCTTTAGCCCGGCCGGCTCGGCCTCCCGGCCGCCGGCACCATGCCCGACACTCGCCTCTCTTACTAGCTCACTCGGCTCTTGCTATATGCTTCTCGATGAATGCCAATATGCATGTGTGCAGTTGGAGGGTGGATCCGGAGGTGGAGGTGCTACGGGAGAGGAAGAATGCATCTACAAGGTATGAGGAAGCTCACCTCAAGTTCAACATTTTCAATACTTTACTGTTGATGGAATGTGAACCGAGAAATGGTGTGGTTGTTTTGTGCTTGTCTTTGCGATGACTGCTGCTTCTTTGCTTGTTCTTGGTCTGCGATGAATGGGATGGTCTTTGTGATGAATGAGGTGGTCTTTGTGATGAATGCTTGAGGTGAGGATGAATGGGGATGGGGTGGTCTTTGTCTTTGAATGATTGTGGGGAGAGGGGCGATAGAAATAGATGGAGCTTTCGGTTGTGAGCAGCGGATAGAGGCGCGTGTGGTTTGACTCACGTGAATAACGTGGTCTGCGTCTTTGTAGTGCTTGTGATGCTGTAATGATTGGGATACTGCGATGCTTGATGTATGAATGTAATGTTGTGATTGGTGATTCTGGATTCTGCGGATGTAAAATGAACTGCTGATGAATAATCTGATGCAATTGATGATTTGCTGTCTAATGCAATTGACGGTGCATCCTATTTATATAATGATCAACTGTTGTGCTGAATGACGATTGCAATGGTGGAGCGAATGAATGAATGATCGACACGACACACTTCGGTTAATTAGGAGTGACCTAATACTATCGCTAACTCGCCGCTAAGAAAGCTTATCGCTGCTAAACCCTGATTACCGCTACGAGGTTAGGCCTAAAAACGCGGGCTCTCACATCCTACCCCACTTAGAAATAAATTTCGCCCCCGAAATTAAAATCTCACTTGAACAGGTTGGGGTAGACTTCGCGCAGTTCTTCTTCCTTCTCCCATGTAGCTTCTCGTACTGAGTGATTTTTCCACAACACTTTGCAGAAGCGTATCATCCTGTTCCTTAACTGGCGGTCTTCTGTTGCTAGAATTTTCACCGGGCGTTCTTCGTAAGTCAAATCATCTTGCAAAGGTATGTCGAGGTTGGTTACATGCTGCGAAGGCTCTCTCAGACATTTTCGAAGTTGAGAGACATGAAACACATCATGAACTCGTGACAGTTGGGTTGGTAGCTCCAGTTTATATGCGAGGGTGCCCTTACGCTCTAGGATCCGAAAGGGTCCCACATAACGCGGACTTAGCTTCCCTTTTAGTCCAAATCTGCGTACTCCCCGCATAGGTGATATCTTTAGATATACATAATCTCCAACTTCAAACTGGAGGTCTTTCCTGTGCTTGTCAGCATAGCTCTTTTGCCTACTCTGGGCAATCTTGAGGCGTTCTCGAATTAATTGAATTTTCTCATCGTTCTCCCGTACAAGTTCAGGTCCTAGTAGTGGTCTTTCCCCAACTTCATACCAAAGATATTGGTGACCTACACTTTCGCCATAGAGAGCTTCAGATGCGAGCCATTTGGATGCTAGGCCTGTAGTTGTTATTGTATGCAAACTCTGCTAAGGCTAAACATTTTCCCAAGATTCTCCAAAGTTTAGCACGCACGCCTTAGCATATCTTCTAGAATCGATTTACAGTTCGATCACCCCATCGGTTTGGGGTGATAGGTCATCTTTGAAGTTGAGGGTAGTGCCCAAGGCGATCAGTAAACTCTTCCGAAACCGAAACAAACACGATCCTCTATCCGAGGTGATGGTCTTGGTACCCCATGTAGAGTAATTATCCTTTCTATATAGAGTTCAATGAGCTTATTTGTGGAGTACTTACGATTAGTGGCAATAAAATGAGTGACTTTGTAAGACGATCCACTATAACCCAAATGGCATCCTTCTTTTGACGGTGAGAGGAAGACACATTATAAAGTCCATACGGATATCCTCCCATTTCCATTCGGTATTTCGGTGGTTTTAATGATCCTGCAGAGACCGGTGTTCTGCTTTGACCTTTTAGCGGTATCACATTGGCCTACATATTCTGCTATAGCTCGCTTCATGTTTGGCCACCGAAGGTTTCCTTCAAATCCGATACATTTTGTCTTTGCTGGATGGATAGTGTCTCGAGTATCATGGGCTTCATGGAGGATGGTCTCCTTAATTTGTGGTCGATCGGAACGCAAATTCTCGCTTGTCGCCACAGGACTGGAGTCGTCGATGTGGAACTCGGATGGTTGGCTGATTTGATCGTTGACTTTCTTCCTTGATAAATGGGTCGACGGTTGGTGCTCTTGGATTTGGTCACGAAGGGTGGGATGAAATACCATGGCGGCAATGGTAGCCGAAGTCGTAGTTTCACTTTTATCTCCATTCGGCCGGGCTTGGATTAAATCGATGGCATGGCTCTCGTGGAAAGGTAATGGCAATGAGATTTTCTGCTAGAGCATCTGCTACCACATTAGCTTTTCTGGGTGGTAAGCTATGGTTAGGTCATAATCTTTAATCACTCTAACCATCTTCTTTGCCTCATATTCAGTTCCTTCGGGTAAAGATGTACTTGAGGCTTTTATGGTCATTGTACAAAGTACACTTGGACCCGTACAAGTAGTGTCTCCAAATTTTCAGGGCAAACACTCTGCTCCCGGTTCAAGGTCATGAGTAGGATAGTTCGACTCATGGGGCCTTAATCGCTGAAGCATATGCAATGACTTTGTCTTCTCGCATTAATCGCATCCCAACCCATGCTTTGATGCGTCGCAATAAACCACGTAGTCAATTCCCTCCTTAGGTAGGGATAAGACCTGCAGATGGTTAAGCGTTGTTTCACTCTGAAAGCTTTTCTCACACATTTCGTCCATACGAACTTTGCGTCTTTCTTCAAGAGCTTTGTGAGAGGTGAGGTGATTTGAGAGAATCCTTTATAAATCTTCGGTAATATCCATGAATCCCGAAACTCCTGACTTGATAACATTTGTTGGACATTTCCATGAGGTAACAGTTTCGATCTTGGAAGGATCCACCGATTCCTCTTCCAGAGATAATGTGTCAGGAATGCTACTTGGTCTAGCGAATTCACATTTCTTGAACTTGGCATACAGTTGATTCTCTCGAGGACTTGTAAGACAATAGTGAGGTCTTGCACATGTTCTTCCTCACTTTTGAATAGACCGGATGTCATCAATAAAGACCACCACAAATTTGTCTAAGTACTTCATAAGCAGTTTATTCATTAGATTCATGAATACCGCAGAGCATTGGTCATTCGAATGGAACTACCGTGTATTCATGATGCCCATATCGTGAGACAAAAGCGGTCTTCTTAATGTCACTAGGGTTGACTCGAATCGATGATATCGGATCTTAGATCGACCTTCGAGAATACCGTGCTCCTTTAGTTGATCAAAGAGATCGTCGATTCTAGGTAGCGGTACTTATTCTTTATAGTGACATTATTTAATTCCGATAATCGGTGCACAACCTTACTCAAGTCGTCCTCCTTGGGTGCAAAGAGAACCGGAGCTCCCATGGTGATGTACTTTCTCTAATGAATCCTTTGGACTCAAGTTCATCCAATTGCTTCTTAAGCTCTACCAGCTCTTCCTTACTCATCTGTCGGCCTTTTGAAATTGGGGTGTTCCGAGAATTAGGTTGATAGTGAAATCGACCTCCCTAACAGTGGCATGCCCGGCGGTTCATCGTGGAAAACATCGGGAAGTCTTTCACTATTGGTATGTCATTTAGCCCTTTCACTTGGAGATTGGCTAGGCTGGGTCGGGTGGTTTATGTTGGGTTCTTGCCCCAATATATTGCGAGCAGGTCCCATCAGGCTTCGATGGATACCGCTTAGTTTCACGCCTATGTTTACTCCATGGGCGATAACCATCCATACCGGATTACTTCTAAACCCTTGATTGATTACAAAGAGGTTCGCTAGGAACTTGGTGTTGTGAATTATGACCGCTTGATTCTTTCTAATCAACGCCACTTCTAACGTCCCATGCGCGTACTCACTCCCATTGGTTTTCCAACGGTTGGATGTCAATTTATGTTCTACTAGGAACTTGCAAGAAATAAATGAGTGAGTTGCTCGTGGTCAAAGAAAACGATGCACAGGCGGTGGGAGTAATACTTTCTGTGATCACATCGGTGGCTTCTCCAACATGCTCGGCCGTCACATCGTCGACGCGCTTGTCCTCCTCTTCGATTCCTCGGTGAGTGCTTGGTTGCCTTTGGGCTGACTTATGCGGCTAGCTTGAGATGGTGCTTTAGTGCAGTAACTGAGTGCAATTTGCATGTTGCATTGGAATCCAAATTGTCTTACGTAGGTAAGGACAATCGGCCTTGAAGTGACCAAGTCTTCCGCAGTTGAAGCACGCTCCAGTGCCGCTCATGCAGTCTTTAGTCAAGTGGCTTCCTCCACATTTTGCACACTTCATAGCTACCGCTACTGGCTGTCTCACAGCTACAGACCTCTGGAAAGATGGGTTGTAGGATCTGAAATTAGGTGGTCCAAATCGAGGTGGAGGCTGATGATGTGGATAGGGACGAGGCCTCTGGAGTTTATGTGGTTGGTGATCTGTCTTAGCCTTCTTCCTTCTTTCTTCTGTCAGGTTGGAATGTTCATTTTCCAGAATTATGGCTCGGTTGACTAGGTCCTGGAATTCAGTTATCTTGTGAATGGATAGGAGCATTTTCGAATAAAGTGCATTCCATCTAGGAATTTCTCTATTTTCTTCTCTTGGTGTCGACATCAATGGGGCATAGCGGAAAGATCATTGAATTGGTTCAAGTATTCAACCATCTTTTCCGCCTTGAGTTAAGGCTCGAAATTCGTTTCTTTAACTCCATTCTTCCGGTAGGCACATGAGTTTGATGAAACGAATCTTAAATTCAGCCAAGTGATGGGTTGCTCACGACACGATTACGGTGATAGTTTAGCCACCGGTGGTGCGGGTCCGATTAACCGGTGCGCCAGCATACGAACCTTCTCTTCATCGTAACATCCGACCGTGTCCAATTTCTTTTCCACCTCAATTAACTTGATCCTTGGCGTCCCAATGGATCGGTGGCCTTGGCAAAGGTGGGAGGCGAGTGCGAGAAAGTCACCTGACTAACCCCGCGGGTTGGCTGCGAGGTGGTAGGGCTACTCGAGTTAAGAGTGCTTCCATGAAGCGGTTACAGTTCTCTTGAGCTTCCTTTCTGGAGTTTTCAGCTTCCCTCCTGGAATTTTCGAGGAATCGAAAAACCTCGATCATAACTCCTAGTGGATCAGCGACTCTTGGAGTCTTTGGCTAGTGACTGGAAATGCCGTTCTAGGCGGCCAGAGCGGGTCATTGAGGTCCACTAGTGGATCTCCTGTTGGTTCTTGCAGTGAGGGTAAACCCAACCTTAGTCCCAATCCTTGATCTTCGTGCCCTTGACCTTCCATCCTGAAAGAAAAGCAGAGAGGTTAAGAGAAGAAGGTTACACTGCCATGTTAGCAATTAGGTCGCTTGCTTTACTTGCTCTTTTAAGATTTAGCGATTGCTTAAGGTGAGGAAGGGATCACCATATTAACTCGATGCGAGCGGACCGCGTTTAGTTGAGTTAAGCCACACACATGGTAACCAAATAACACCAAGAAACAATAGAGATGCAAAAGATCCAAATACTACACTACGAGTCTCTGTGCTCGATCACGCTTGAGATCCCGTTCTCAAGACCGCCCAAACCATGTGTTTGGGACCGCTCAGAGCTTGCCTCTGAGTGCGACCTACACTACCCTGGATCCACGTGCCCAGGTACGCTTGAGATCCCGTTCTCAAGACCGCCCAAACCACGTGTTTGGGACCGCTCAGGGCTCATTCCTGAGTACGCCCAGGACTTCGTTCTTGGGTACGCCAGAGCTACACGCTCGGAGTGCCACGGACCACTTGTCCGAAAAGCGCGAAGTGCGAAAGAGGATAAGACATCTTTTTACTCCGTCAGCCATTATCTTTGTTCTCTTTAAGTAATTAATGATTTACTGAGGAGGCTGACGTGTCACTTTGGTTATAGAGATGAACAGATAAGGAGACTAATGGGCATGGTCCAAGCTTGTTCAAAACTGAAAAAGCCGGTCCATACCAGAACTCTACTGCAAGCCTCTACCCTCGGCATGCAACTTATGATCTTATATTGATGCCACCCCAACTATAGACTCAAGCATTCTACCCTAGGTCGAGAAACGAAACTGAACACTAACTGAAACACAAGTTACAACAGGTTCTAATACAACAACAACTGATACAACAAGGGTACAACAAATACAACAGGGATACATTAGATACAATAATGAGAAACTCCGAACTACAACAAGTTACTCCGACTCGACACAACTAAAGGACCTCCAACTACCACTCCTCCGATCACTCTCCTCACCCGCCACTCCCTCGACTAGAGTGGCGCCTCCCAGCTGCGAGGGCTGCTTGCTATCCCCAAAGTAGGTGCGGAAGGCCTCGTGAACAAGGGTGGTGTCTCTAATAGGATCTGGAGAGTGCAGTGGTGGGAGGACCACGAACTCTGTCTCGAGACGGTGAGAAGTGGACACTCAGTGGTGGGGCAGGGATCTCCTAAGTCTCCACTGGGACGGTGGTGTGGAACATGTGGATATGGGTAAGGAGGAGAAGGGATGGGAACGAAGGCTCATAGGATGGGTCGGGGGCGACAGAACGTGGGAGAATGCGGCGGTGAAACTATCGGCTATGAAGGAGTAAAAGGGATAAGGTGGGGTGCAAGCTGGATCAATGGGTGGGTCGGATGGTGGAATCAGGTGTGGTGCGGTGGGTGGAACTACGGGTGGAGCGGGAGGTGGGCGTGGGTGGAACGCATAGAAACGGGATCGGGGTCGAGAGGAGGGTGCGTGGGTGGGTATGGTGGAACAAAGATAAGAGGAGGTATAGCGGGTCTCTGAAGAACCTCAAAGACATGGCACCGCTGCCGCCAAAGGCCGACACTCTCCTCGGCTCTAGCTAAAGCTCCAGGTCGAGTCATACAACATGGTACTAGACATCAACATGGTCTCGGTAGTATCTGTCGCAAGGCTAGCTGTGGCGGAGAGAAAGTGGTGGGTATGGATAGCTAGTAGTGACGCTAGGTCCAAACGCAAACCTAACCTCCCAGGGTCATGGTGGTACCCCTCCAAACCGAGAACCCTCAAGTGATCACCGAGTGAGCCCTAATGGCATGGATGGCTCTATGGGCTGCCTCTGCAAGGGTCCGTAGTCGTCTGAAGCACGCCACTCTGTGTATACTCTACATAATAGCTACGGTCGGGGATCCTGTAACTATGACTCTACCAAAGGGATACCACTCCATCGCTGTCTCTGAAAGAAGTGTGGGAAGGGTGCTCCTAAGTGATGCGAGAGCTTCCCAAAGCATAAGCACTCTTGTCCTTGCACTCGCTCATTGAAGCTTGGACCTACTCATCCTGCATAACGGGAAGAGTTCTATGTTAGTATGGTTGTCACTTTAAAGAAAGGTAAGCTTTTAACATAATAATTTTGATCGGAGGGTGAGGAAGAAAATGACCTCAAGACAAGGGTTACTAAATACTTAGTGCCATATAGCAAGTAGAGGGCATACTTAAGTTAGGCAAGGGTTTCTATCTTATTAGCGTGGCGAACCTATTGCTCGATACCATCTGTGGCGCCCGTGTTATTACCCTGGGGTAATAACACTTAAGCATCTGGATTACTATTCGTTTGCCGGTGAGAACACCGCTCAACGAATAGTAAACCTTACCGAGTTAGCGCATCGTAACAATAAGATAGAAAGCGTCCTTTATTCAAGCGATTAGCCACTTGGCTAAAGTCTTCACGGCACACATACTAATTTACATAGCCAAAATAAGACTAAACCCCTTCTTGCTCGCCACACTCCACTGGCCTCCAATTCGTCCCGAGAGTCAAATACGAGTCCATCTCGCCTGCGCCTCGTAGTAAGGGTCTTCGCCTCTGTGGTCTCATCTCAGTTTTGCAGTGCCTCGCCCCACTCGGGATACTTCCTCTTTGGACTAGGGTCTACAAAGGAGAATACTAACAAGGTTGAGTACAAATGAATGTACTCAGACAAGCATTAATAGCAAAAGATGCAAAAGATGCACTATCTCTACTCTTTATCACAATTTCTAAGCCATCTCACTTTAGAAAGTAAATCTCGACAAAAGGTGGTAGATTTTAATCTTTGAAAAACTCTACTAGTCACTCGGAGAGACAAAAGACCCCTGTGGTTCCGTGAGACTCAATCACGAGACGGCATGAATTCATGATTTGTTTAGCATCACAGAGCTTGTACCACTTTACCCATAGCTATTCGAACTCTCAGTGAATGTGGTCCACCGCATTGCCTTAGATGCGGGTTCAAGATCGAATCTGAGCGTTTTCCGTGTTACGTGATTAATTTCTCCACCCATCACCTTCCGCCAAGTGCAGATTAGATCACGCTGCGACCTCATCTTTCACCGAGTTACGGTGAGGTTGGTTGAGCGACTTCCATCCCGCACTCAACACTCCACCTTAGCGCATATAGCGCCTTGGATCCCCCACTTCCGGACTATCCCCCACCGGTCTGGGTTCCTCCATATCACTCACACACACCTACTACTTACCCGATGTGGAGAGCATAGTCACGTAACAAGGTAGCATTTTACGCTCGCCAAAGCGGGAAAATGGTTGGCAGAATTACTGACATCGATCGAGCAAGAGTTGGTTGGTCCTTATATTATAACCATATGTAAAAAGGGGCCCACCTCTTACCTCAACATCATCGTCGCGATTCCCCAGCCAGGGCCCCCTTTTACCCTCCTAATAGATCTCATTCTTTCTTAATCATCTTATCTTATCTCAATCATTTTCTTTAGGTTTTGGAAAACCATTTTGATGCAATACATATAATAGTGCAAGATAGGGGATATTTTTAAAGTAACTATATTAATGTTCAAGAGGATCGCTTGCCTTGAAGAAGTAGGAAAAGTTAGCACCATTGAAGTTACAGTCACTTGCTCTGTTTGGTGTCGGTTAGTATACAGAAGATCGACAGCGAATAATAGTATAAGTAAATACGTAGTTGCTTTGAGTGATAGTATGGATACATAAGTTAGCGGCGACTACAAGTTAGCACAATTTAATTACTAAAACGCTTTCACGGTCTAATCGAGGTTAGCACTCACCGACAGTCGTCCGCTTGTCTAAACCCACCAGTTAACTAACAGCCACCGAAGCACACACACTTACTCAACGAACTAGCAGTCTACTACCAAGCAACCGGAATCTACACTGACTGGAGATTAAACCTAAATCTAAAACCAGAATCCTAAATCTAAACCTTTCTTCTAATCTCTCCCTCTCTCTCTCTCTCACCACACTCGGCCGGCCCACTGCACACACACGCACACAAAGCACACCACGCACACACGCACCCGGCCCAACACACACTAAGCCCACACACACGCACACAACACACACCACAGCCCAAACACACGCACTGCCCTAAGCCTACACACACGCACGCACTAAGCACGCACGCACACAACACACTAAACACACGCACACGCTAAGCACGCACGCACACAACCCTCTGCCTCCCCTCTCACCCGATTCCCCTCTCCCCTTCCTCAACTCCAGCGCGCGCTCACGAGCTCCTCGCTAAGCGCGCCGCCTCTCAGACTCGGCCCGACGACGCGGCTCCCCCAGCTCCTCGGCGCCGCCGCCGCTCGCCGGGTTCCCCTTCTTTACTCCCACTCCTCTCTCTCTCTCGGCCCTCTTCTCTAAGCGCCGCCGCCTTGCTCGGCCCAGATCCGGCTCGGATCTGGCCCGCGCCGCCTTCTCCAGGTGCAACCCGGCTCCCCGTCGATCTTCTCGAGCGGCCCTCACTCTCCTCTCGGCTCTCCTGGCTCGGCTGGGCCCGGCGGCTTGACCTCCGCGCGCCGCCTTCGCCGCGCGTTCCCCACCCCTTCGGCTCTTCCTCGGGCTCGCCCGACGTCGCCGGCCTCGAGCTTCCCCTCTTCTTGGCTTGGATCGGGTCGCCTCTTACCCTAGGCTCGGCCCCGATCCGGTCCTTCGCCTCCTATCCTAAGTCCGGCCCGACTACCCCCCGGCTCGGGCTGCCTCTCCGGCTCCCTCCTCACCTGGCGTCGTCGCTGCCGAGGTCCTCCACACTCCCGTGGTCTAGATCGGACGACCCCTGGGCTTTAGCCCGGCCGGCTCGGCCTCCCGGCCGCCGGCACCATGCCCGACACTCGCCTCTCTTACTAGCTCACTCGGCTCTTGCTATATGCTTACTGATGAATGCCAATATGCATGTGTGCAGGTTGGAGGGGTGGATCTGGAGGTGGAGGTGCTACGGGAGAGGAAGAATGCATCTACAAGGTATGAGAAGCTCACCTCAAGTTCAACATTTTCAATACTTTACTGCGATGGAATGTGAACCGAGAAATGGTGTAGTTGTTTTGTGCTTGTCTTTGCTTGATGATCTTCTTCTTTGCTTGTTCTTGATCTGCGATGAATGGGATGGTCTTTGTGATGAATGAGGTGGTCTTTGTGATGAATGCTTGAGGTGAGGATGAATGGGGATGGGGTGGTCTTTATCTTTGAATAGACCGTGGGAGAGAGGCGATAGAAATAGATGGAGCTTTCGGTTGTGAACGCGGATAGGACTGCACTGTGGTTTGACTCACAGGTGAATAACGTGGCTGCGTACTGTAGTGCTTGTGATGCTGTAATGATTGGGATACTGCGATGCTTGATGTATGAATGTAATGTTGTGATTGGTGATTCTGGATTCTGCGGATGTAAAATGAACTGCTGATGAATAATCTGATGCAATTGATGATTTGTTGTCTAATGCAATTGACGGTGCATCCTATTTATATAATGATCAACTGTTGTGCTGAATGACGATTGCAATGGTGGAGCGAATGAATGAATGATCGACACGACACACTTCGGTTAATTAGGAGTGACCTAATACTATCGCTAACTCGCCGCTAAGAAAGCTTATCGCTGCTAAACCCTGATTACCGCTACGAGGTTAGGCCTAAAAACGCGGGCTCTCACATGCTAGAAGTGGAATAGAACTTGGAGGTGTACGTACACAAGGGGGCTCCGGCCGCCTGCCGGGGTTGGCGCGCGGAGGTGATCGCCGACGTACGTGAGGCCGTGAGGGTGTTGAAATCGGGGAGAGCTGGGTTGCGCGGAATTCGAGAGACCTACCCTGGGTTTAAATCTCCGGCTTCCTACTCGCAAGATCCCATGTTTGTGCCAACACCCAGCTTGGCAGGAACAACAAGGCAAGCAGACGAGGAACTGAGCAGAGAGCAAGGTGTTGGGAAACCATGGGTCTGACACTGCAGTCGGCCTATTAGTGGGCGCCCCATCTCAAACGCTAGCAGGGTCGTAGCCTATAAATAGGGGGTGCTATTCATTGTAAAGTATTGATCGATGGATGAAGGAATAAATAGAAGCAAGACGTCCCCCTATACCTCTGTGTTCAATCTCTTATTCTGTTCTTGTTGTTCATGCATTGTTCTTACGATTCTACGCTTGTCTACGAGGTAATCGCTCGGACTGGACTCGCCAGCGACGGTTCCTCAACACGTTATCAGCACGATCGACTCTCCTCACATCGAAAAGGTAACCGTCGATGAACGACACTCGTATATTGAATCGTGTTTCTAGATTGCTTTCAATTCTGCAAATTTAGCTTTCTAGATTTGTTTTTTACGGTGCAAATTTGCTCTAATCTGTCGCGAGCTGACTTGAAGTCGCTGGCACAATGCCGATCGACAGATTGCATGAAAGAGCGGATGTCGATTGTACCGTAGATTGAAAATTGCAAATCCGTTCTAACCTACCGCGAGCTGACTTGAAGTCGCCGGAAAATTCGATCGGAGGTTGCATGAAAGAACCGATGTCGATTGCATTGTTTTACATCGCACGGCATTGCATACAATCATTGATGAACAGTATTTTCGAGAAAAAATTTCTATTATGCGCCACGAAGAAGCGGGCCGACGCGACACCACGCCGCGTGATGGCGCGGTTGCGCCGTCATTGGCGCTTGAAGGCGCGGCGCCGCTGCCGCGCGCGCCTTGAAGGCAGCGGCGCGCCGCCGCCGCCACCTTGAAACCGCCCGTGAAGCGGCCCACCACCGCCGACATAATCCAAGGAAAAAAAAAAAAAAAGAGGCGAGGGGATGGAGGCCGTCGTCACCGCGTCCGCTCCGTCATCGCGTCCGCCGCGGACATCGTCGCGGCGCCCGCGCAACCGCAACATCCGTGCGGCGCGCCACCAACCGCAGATCGCTTGCGCGCTTACGGAGGGCCTGGCGCGCCGCGCGCGCGCGCCGCGCGCCGCCGCCGCATGGCGCGCACGGCGCCGCCGCTTAACGAGTCGCGGCGCGCGGCACGGCGTCGCCACCACCTCCTCGCTTTTGCTGCTTTCGGGCCATTGCCTCCGCGCGTCGCGCGCCCGCCGGTCACCTCGCCCGCCATCGGCTCCGAATCGGCGCCGCCTTCTCAGCTGCATAGTCTTGGGGAAACCTAGCACTACCTTTGAGAGGCACGGTGGGCCTCTTGGGCCTTGAATGCATGGGCGGAATAGGCCAGATGCCACCCGTACGAAAAAAAAGGGGAGGCAAGCGAAAAGAAAAACCCGATTTTGCAATAAAGTCCTCGAAATTCTAAAAATCACAAGAAAGTTTCGCATATAAGGAAATTTTAGAAAACCCCTTTGGAATTGAGAGATTTACGGAATTATGTATATTCTTGCGAGATAACCCCTCGTAAATCTGAAAATTACTGAATTTTCTCTCGTAGCTGAAATTTGCGTTTTAACCCGAAACTTGCGATTTCACGAAAGTCTTGTTTCAATGAGAAAAGGGCCTCTGGAATCAAAATTTTGCATATTTTGAACTTTGAAGCATGTTTATTCTTGTTATTATTATTTCTATGCAATTTATTTACGTATTCTTGTTTTGATTATCTGTAATTACTTATATTGCTTTTAATCATTGAAAATAGCGATAAATCATGAAAAATGCATAGAAAAATACGGAACACGAACACAGGTTGAAGAGCATTGTGAGAATTTTGCAACCATTTTATGCAGATTACAAAGTAATCCTTTGAACTTTTGCATGAATATGAAGATGGTCGCATCACGAATCGAGAATTGAAGAATCGACCAGTATGGCGGCGAATTTGTATAGAATTTGTATCAGTCTCCAATTCTGTGGTAATGTGATCACGGATGAGCAGACGATTGGGAAGACCCTCGCTACCTTTCACCCCAATGCGGTATAATCCATACGCAACTATCGTCAAGACGGCTACAAGAAGTATGCTGAATTAATTGACATCATGTAAGTTGCGGAAGCTCAAGGTGATGTTCTAGGGAAAAAACTTCATTTTGCGACCACCTAGTAGCAATGTTGGCCATGAAGCCACTTGCTAGCGGCTACAAGGTGATGAAGCCTCTCACAAATGAGAGGAGCAAGAAGGGTAAGGTCGTGCGTCGCACATTATTGATGCTTTACAGTCTAAGAAGAAGGGCAAATGATAGCATGAGGCATACCTCGCCATTGCAGGCACAGAGGATCCACATCCATTAGCTGCACTTATGAATGTGAGCGACCCGAATGCGACCCCATCATCCCTCCTTGGACATCGCGGCCACGGTAGTCAGCGCCCAAGAGGAGAAGATCGCGCATGGAGCGATTTAGGCGAAGTTCTGAATACTCGCTTATTAGATCGATCTGCACGCATTGCACTCGGACCTTTTATAGAAACTTGCAGTTTGTAATTGAAGCAGAATTTTGAATTATTGAATAATGGTTGCAAGCACTAGGAGAGCAAAGCATTAAATTCTTATTATGAGTCCTGCAAGACTTATTTTCCCGTCTTTATAATAGCAAGTTACGTTCTGATATCTGAAGTATTTTATTTATGTGTTGCTTGCTTTCTGCTACATATTAATAAAATACATTATATTAGAACGCGTGTGGCGCCCTATGGAGGAAGTGTGCTTAGCATGTAGCGGCACAACGAATACCATCCTGAGAGAAATAGAAATTTTTCAGTCGATCAGCAAAAATCTTTGGTAGTCTTCTACGACGATGCGACGGCGATACTTGTATAATAGGCTCAGGAAGGGTCATAATTATACTCCCAACGGGCACAACTTTGGTCATTGAAGAAGACTTGTGGTACCCAGAATCGACTAGAACTCTCAAGGATATTTGCGCTAACAATTTCCATGTAGAGACTGAAGAAGAGTATGGTACAGAATACATGCTCATTACAAAGCGTGAAGAACGTGAAAAATAGCATTAGAATATCTTCCTTCATATGAAATTGGGCTATACTACACTAATATTAAGGCACCTGCAGCCTATACTGCCTTGAAAACCGTATTTAGAAGCTCTGAACTTATCTATCTCTGGCATGATAGATTATGCCGCCTAGGTCTTAGGATCATGAGAGATATAATTAACAATTCACAGGGACATAATATGAATATAAAGAATTTCCCTAATCTGAAAGATTTTGTGTGCCCCGCATGTGCCACCGGGAAATTAATTACTAGACTTTTCGCTCTGAAAGCGAAGGATGAAGTCCCTGCATTCCTGGACCGTATCTAGGGAGACATTTTGCGGTCCTATACAGCCCCTGTAAGGGTCATTTAGGTATTTTATGGTGCTCATCGATGCTTCCTCGGAATGGTCGCACGTATGTTTATTATCTATGAGAGACCATGATTTTGCAAAGCTAAATCTCGCAGATAATTAACAATTGAAAAATAATTTCCACGATCATCACGTGAAGTCCATCCGAATGGACAACGCAGGAGAATGTACTCGAAGGCATCCGATGATTATTGTATGAAAATGAGAATTAAAGTTGAGCATTCTATACCGCATATCCGCACCTGAAATGGACTAGCGAACCTTGAAGAATTGTAATTTACCAACTACATGTTGGGGACACGCATGATCTGCGCATGCAGCAGCTCTCATCAATTTTAGACCGTCGGCCTATAACATCCATCCACATTTGCAACTAGCGTAAGGGTCAGCACCGAAAACTTATCATCTTCGCAGGTTTAGTTGCAAGGGTATATACCTATACCACCACCGCAGCGAACTACATTAGGTCTTCTCCGAAAGTCTGGGATATACGTTGGTTATGAGACAGCATCCATAATCAAGTATTTGGACTATATGACTGGAGATTTGTATAATGCCCGATTCGCTGATAGTACAATAGATGAGATTAGTTTCCCGTCATTAGGGGGAGGAAATCAACCCTTCATAATAATGTCGGGAAATAATTGAAGTCCAGAAGATAATTGAAATCTATGCATATGACCCGAGCACTAGTGAAGCAAATAGAGAAGTCCAGAAGATAATTGCAGTCCAGAAGATAATTGAATTGAAGTCTAGAAGACAATTGAAGTCCAGAAGATAATTGATTCGCAAGTATTAGCGAATCAACTGCCAGACTACTTTAGTGATTTGAAGAGCGTGAATAAGTAGCATTTGCCTGCATGCAATGCACCGGAGTGGGTTGAAATACCATTGAAGGTATCCCTAATCCCGTCCAGAGGCCTCAGAATAAAAGGACGAGAACTCCGGTCCCTCGAATCCGAAATGCAACCGGGGCGCTGGTGAAAAAGGATAAGAAGGACTTGACACGGCCGATCACCAAGTGCCCGAACCGAAGGGCCGGTTGAGACATGGCATCGGTATGGAACCTTCGAAAAGGCATACGTAATTGAACATCCCCATGAAGGAGACATCGGCATGGATGTATACGCACACATCGAGCTGAAAAACTAAAGGACTTACCCCGCAATTGGAAGCGGTGAGCAAGTAAAAGCATTAGAAGAATCGCCCCTTAAAGAAATAAGTTATAAAACTTTATGACCTCGGGAGAACCTTTGAATATTACAACAGCCAATGTCGACACTTACTTTGCAAAGAAACTTGCCACAATCATCAATCTTGATCCAGAGCCTGCATCGCTCGATAAATGAAAGAAAAGATCAGATTGGAAGAAGGCAATAGAAATTGAATTATTCTCTCCGAATAAAAGAAAGGCGTTTGGGCCTGTAAGCCGCACGCCTCTCCTTGTACACCCTGTAGGGCATAAGTGGTTATTTGTTCGAAAGAGAAATGAAAAGAAGCAAGGCTCGTTGAACAAGGTTTCACTGGACATCCAAAAGATGATTATGAAGAAACCTATTCCCTGGTCATGGGCAGAACTCCTTTTTTTAAATATTTATCTCAATGGCAGTGAACTTGAAGTTAGAAGTGAAATTGATGGATGGGGTACCAGCATACCTTTATGAAATGTTGGATTCGAACATTTATACGAAGATACCTGAATGTATCACTGTCCCGAACCAAAACAGAGCAAATAGAAACATGTACAGTGTGAAACTCGAGAAAGTCATTATGCGAACCTAAGCAATCGAGCGAGAATGTGGTATAATCGCTTGAAGCGACTTTCTATGCATGAAAGGCTACACGAACAATGAGAATAATCTCTGTGTATTTATACGACGATCCCAGAATGGATTTTGTATAATCTTAGAGTATGAAGATGATCTGAATATCATCTAACCACAAGGATATTAGGAAAGCAAGCTCTTACAGGTCGAGTTGAAATAAAAGATTTGGGTAAAACCAAATATTGCCTAGGCTTGGAGCTGGAGCATGTCCCTGAAGGAATATTAGTATATCAGTCAACCTACACTCAGAAGGTGTCAGAAAGGTTCGACTTTGCAAAGGCATACCCTTTGAAAGTGCTAATGGTCGGGAGATCTTTGCAGCAAGACAAAGACCCGTGCAAACCTAAAGAAGAGGGGGAGGAAGTCCTGGGACCGGAATTCCCACACTTAAGTGTAATAGAAACACTTATGTATCGAACAAACTGTACTAGACCGGGCATTGCATTTGCCGTGAACCTATTAACAAGGTATAGTGCAGAACCTACCAAAGGTATTGGCAGGGAATAAAGGACATCTTCCGACACCTCCAAAGAAGCAAAGAATTTAGTCTGTTCTACAGAAAGAACCAAGACCTAACTATGAATGACAATACAGATGATGTGCAATTGTAGGGACTGCATACACCAAATCGCAAACAGGACTATGAACTCCTATGTGGTGGAACTGCAATTCCATGAAAATCGTCTAAGAATTATCTTGTATCGACTTCGACGAACCACTTGGAGATCATAGCATTGTACAAGGCCTTACAAGAATGTGTTTGGCTTGATGGATGATTCACCACATCCAGCCGTCGTGTGGATTGAATACCACGCAAACCCTACTTTTGTATGAAGACAATGCACTTGTGTTGCACAAGTACGGATGGGTTATGTGAAGAATCCTCACAAAGCATATCAACCCCAAGTTCTTCTATGCTCATGAATTGCAAAAGATGAACATTTTTAAAGTACTGCATACTAAGTCATGTGAGGATCTTGCAGATTTATTCACTAAGTCACTTCCAGCGTCTAGCTTTGAAAGATGCATACGTGAATTGGAATGATGAGACTTAGAAGTCTGCGAGTCGGGAGAACCTTCACGGACTCATTATTAAAGCTTGATCATGAAGATCGAGTACCCAAAGAATAAATCCAGGAGATTAAATGAAATTAGGTGGATTGTACTCTTTTTCCCTTGACGAGTTTTCCTAAAGTTTCTCGGCCAAGGTTTTTAATGAGGCAATTCGTGCATCACAGCAGAACGTATATCATGTACTCTTTCTCCAAATTTTTTCCACTGAGTTTTTATGGAGTTTTGACGAGACATGGATATGAAGGATGGGTGCCCAAGGGGGGGTGTTGGGAAACCATGGGCCTGACCCTGCAGTCGGCCCATTAGTGGGCGCCCCATCCCAAACCCTAGCAGGGTCGTAGCCTATAAATAGGAGGTGTTATTCAGTGTAAAGTATTGATCGATGGATGAAGGAATAAAGAGAAGCAATACGTCCCCCTATACCTCTGTGTTCAATCTCTTATTCTGTTCTTGTTGTTCATGCATTGTTCTTACGATTCTCACGCTACTCACGGCGGTGTCGCCGGGCCGATCGCAAGCGACGGTTCCTCGACACAAGGCTCGCAAGCAGCGTGTGGACGTGTGAGCTTTATTTAGAAATCGGGCAACAGTGGGCTGATACTGAAGTGCTACCAAACCAACAACCATGCCTGAGCCAGCATTATTGTCCGGCCCCACCATGTATGCTCGGCCTTGGCCCACTGGAGACTAGTGGACTTACCTTAGATTGTAATCAATCAATCAATCTGCAGTCGAGCGACCGACCACTGGAGAGGCAGCAAGGAACGAACCGGGCTTTTGTTGCCCGAGAACTATTCGATCAGGCCCATGTTTGGTTCACGGTCAACCACACCATAACTAATGTTTGGTTGTGTGACCAATAAAATGATGATCACAAGTTAGACAAAGTTAGAGCGTGTTTGGTTCATGTCAACCTCGCCGCAACTAAGGTTAGGTATAGTGTGGCCAATAAATTGCCAGCCTTTATCAAATCTAACAGCGACGGTACGTGCCTTGGCCCGGTCCGCTGCCCCCAACTCGTACCGATTTTTCGCAGCCAGCGTGTGCATGCTCCACACACAAGCAGCTTCAAGTTGTTGTAGTACTACTACGAGTAGACGAGACTAGGTAGTAGTACAGGGTTTTTTACCTCTATCTTTCCTTTTTCTTCCTGCTTTTGAAAGCAAAACGATATAACTTTTAGGTTGTGTTACTGTCTGTTTGATGTTGCCACGTGAAGGCCAGGACCGGGAGAGCACGGCAATAAGCACAACGCATGCCATCATTCATGCGCAGCATCTGTTCTTGAAATTTGTCAGTGTGATTTATCACTGTACAATTCAAACGCCAAATTTTTAACTTCTACAGCTGTAGCAGTGTTTAGTCACCAATGTTTTTGCTGATTTAGCGCTATTGCGATCGGTAATTATAGAAGTAACATCCGTCACGAAAATTTTTCATTTTTTACACTTTGTCCGTACGATAACCGGCCAGATTCAACTGAACACGACAACACATGACGAAAAACAGCCCGTGATCGGCTGGACTGACTGATCCGGCCCATCACCGGCTGTTTTTCCCCGCGTCGTCAGATCCGGCCCATCACCGGCATTGCGTCACCTCGTCAGATCCACAGACGGGATCGTCATTCCTTATCATGTCCGAGGTAATTAAGGAAAGCGGATGCAGCCCGGCTCGTGTACGAGTGGTTACCGTGATCTGTTACCGTACCTCCAGATGGGATCAACGGCCAAGATTGGTCCTGCCGATTCCAACAACCGGAAAAAAGAAGGGAAAAAGTTGTAGACGTCGACATAGAGATGTAGGAGTATATAAGACTTACTAATGCCGTACGAAACGGTGCTGTTTTGGCAAAAAAAAAAAAATTGCCTACATTAGATTGTCTGGTCCAGAGTTTGGAGACAACCAACAGTCGAGCGACCACTGGAGAGGCAGCAAGGAACGAACCGGGCTTTTGCTTGCCCGAGATCTATTCGGCCCACGTTTTGGGCTTCGACCAGGCCCATTACAACGCAGAGTTCAGATACCGTGGCTCCACCTCCACGAGACGGCGGACGTGGGGGCTGCCCATTGGGTGCAACCGGATGGCGCTTCTGCTCTCCCGGATTCGACTCACCCATCCATCCGCCTCCAGCTCCCTCCCGTCTTCTCCGAGCAAGCAGCTGCCGCGGCCTGCCACATCATGGACAGCAGCTAGCCTGCAACGTCGAGGACGCGAGGCTGCCGAAAGAAGCCATGGCTCACGTGTTGCTGTTGGGCTCCTCCCCCTCCTCCCTTGCAGCCTCACGCCCTGCCTGCTCTTCCAGGTACTGACAAGTAGACTGTGCGAGCAGTAATTATGGTTTTCTTTTGTGAAGTTTTTAGTCCGCTACGGCGAGATCAGGGAGTGATTGCAATTACTTTTGCAACTAGAATAGCAACGAAAAAATTCCGTGGGTGCAGTGGGGAGACTGGGAAACGTGATTTGGTCGGGTTTTGTATGGGTGTCATTACAATGTCTGCCAGGGGTGTTCTTGATGTCAAATCAAATTCCACATTCAGCAAATGACATGTAGTATGTGTGTTACAAGCATGAGACTGCTCTCGGGATTTACGTCCCTAACCTGGATGTAATGCTGATGAGATCATTGCGATAGCCAGCAAGAGCGTGTAAATTTGCTGTACATCTTACTGGTTTACTGCACCCTTTTTCTCTCTATTGATTTCTTGTTGACACAGTCTTCACATATTTCTTATTGGTAGGAGAAAATGTAGCCCTGCTGAGCGAAATAATTTCAGATGCTCTCTGGATGACAAAGTGCCACTGAAAAATAATGTGGTATCCAAGCAGTTGTTCTCATGCCTTGCTGCTTCTCTTGTGTTCATCTCTCCACCTAGTCAGGTACCTGTACATTGTCCAAAGATACACATATACTGATTTGGAGAGAAGCCACAAAAAGATCAATTTTCCTTAAAAACAAAGGAGGGAGCAAAGCAGCTCTACTATTGCCACAATTTTCATTTGAGTCGGCAAAACTGTAAATTTCAATTGAAAGAAGGGAAAAAGAGTAAGATTATCAGTTAAAACCTGTGGCATGGTATCGATGCACTCTTCTTGTTGACCAGGCTATTCCTGCAGAGACCTTTGCCCAGCCGAGTTTGTGCCAGATTGCAGTAGCAGCAGCCATCGACAAAGCTGCTCTTCCTCTGAAATTTGATGGCACTTCGGATGATGGCAGCACAGGGATGATGATGATGAGGGGTATGACTGCCAAGAACTTTGATCCAATTCGCTACTCTGGTAGGTGGTTCGAGGTAGCCTCGCTGAAGCGTGGATTTGCTGGTCAGGGACAAGAAGACTGTCATTGTACTCAGGTATTGTAATGCCAGAAACTTCACACAGAATAGCACTCAAGCAGTCACTTTGGCACTTCTGATGTAAAGCGGATTGTTACAGAAATTTGCTGGTACTGCAGGGAGTGTATTCATTTGATGAGAAGTCGCGCTCAATCCAGGTGGATACATTCTGTGTCCATGGTGGACCTGATGGATACATCACTGGTATTCGGGGGAGAGTGCAATGTCTGTCCGAAGAGGACATGGCTAATGCTGAGACAGATCTCGAGAGGCAGGAAATGATCCGCGGGAAATGCTTTCTCCGTTTCCCGACACTGCCATTCATACCCAAGGAACCTTATGATGTCCTTGCAACAGACTATGACAATTACGCCGTTGTGTCTGGAGCTAAGGGCACAAGTTTTATTCAGGTGAGGAATTGAATTCTGAACTGCTGCCAAGAAAGTTCTTTATATTGCACTCTTCACCGGGCTAATCTACAGAAGGAGCTTACTGTCAATGACATAAATAGTACCATCAACTGAACTACGATAAGTTTTTTTATCAACAATTGAACATTAATCAAGTTATGAGTTGTCGAAAGAAAATACCCCCTCTGGTCACAAATATATGTCGTGTTTTGAGATACGTGTAGTCAAACTTTCAAAACTTTGGCTATCGATATCTTTTAAAATATTCAAATGGTATGGATGAAAATCATAGGTGTATATTTGTCATGAAATGTACTTTCACAATATTACAATTTTTATTGGGTTTTATAAATATATTATAATATAAATTAATGATCAAAGTGTGTTTGAGACTGTATCGATGTCCAGAACAACATGTATTTGTGGTTGGATGGAGTATTAAGCAATTACGAAAACTTTACCTTTATGTTGGTCAAAACTTCTCAGTATCTGATGCACTTTTAATCCGAAAAACCACAAACATTAACTCATCTTTCTGCCATGGATTCAGATATACTCAAGAACACCTAACCCCGGACCAGAATTCATCGAGAAGTACAAGTCCTATGCTGCTAACTTCGGTTTTGATCCGAGCAAGATCAAGGACACCCCTCAGGACTGTGAGGCCATGTCCTCCGACCAGCTTGCACTGATGATGTCAATGCCCGGGATGAACGAGGCCCTAACGAATCAGTTCCCGGACCTGAAGCTGAACGCACCAGTCGCATTCGACCCATTCACAAGTGTGTTCGAGACCCTGAAGAAGCTTCTTGAACTGTACTTCAAGTAAACTCAGTGTTGTATTGTTCAGTGTTCACTCATCCACATGGAGTTGCAGTTGAATAAAAACAAGTTTCTGGTATCTTTAGTGATTTCTGCTTTTCCTATGCGCCTTATAAGAGGAAGCATTTTTCCAAAACAAAGAATAATGCGGAACTTTTTTAGTATCCAGAAACCTTGCTCTGGGTGTTTGAGCGAGGAGATTAGTTTGTAAAGAACTCAAGATTTAGGAACGACTGACTACATACCTACAGTCTGCAATGTATAATGAGAAAAATGAAGTGATTATATTGTTGAGACCAATAGATCATGTGTTGTGTTGTTATGAAACACCAGTCTCGTGTGCGCAAGCAGAGAGATGGAGGTGACTTTCGCTTCAAAAAATTGGATATATACCATTCAAATTCGCTTGGTTTTGATATATACTATAATAAAATGCTGGTTCACTCTAATACCATCAAAATTTCCAAAACTTTGCAATATACCACTCCGTCACCTTTCGTTTCCCATCCGATACTATTAGCGTTGAATTTACTGTTTTGCCCATGAACTGGCTCGGTCAGATCACGTCCCTCCTGACTCCTCCTTCGTCCCTATCTACTGTCTCTCGCATCCATCTCGGTCTCTCGACTTTGCTCTCCCTGCGGCAGGTCGTCCGCAGCAAGAACATACGCATGCCATCTGCCACGATCTGGATGCGCGGGTACGCGGAATGTCAGTTCCGCGGCGATTTCGTGCAGTAGAGGTGAAAAAATGGCTAAATGAGCCAAAAAATCGTTGATGTCAGCCACCGCCACCACCCAGGTCTCGTCTCCCCTTGTCTTGTCTGTTAGGTTGTCTAGTTTGGTGATAGGGAGAGCCGCCGCCGCCATCGCCATCGCCAGTGCACGAGGCATCCATGCTTGGAATTGATGTTCCAACCAGATAAAAAAAGAAACGTGTACAAGACTCAGGAATTCATCGACGGATACACCAGATTCGAACGAAAAAATGACGAAGAAACCGAGAGAACTCTTTAAAACTAGAACAAGAACACATCAAAGAAAAAGCACCCCTTTCTCTCCCAAGTCCCAACCCCGGGCATTCTGCAGACCTTCCGTTCGTCTTTGGTCCCGGCGGCGCAAAGTGGAGCCCTAGAAACGCTGTGTTATAGGCGGATCTCCATGCCACATGGCCCACGGTGCAGTCTCCCGTGTCCAAAACATGTGGGGCCTATTGTTTTCTCCGGTGTAGTGTTCCCGCTTGTCAGTGGCACAGCGTACGGGCGGATTGACAAAGGCCCACATGAGTCACCGGGTCCCACAGGTCGAGCCCGAAGAAATTCTAGTATATGGAAAGCAGTTGGCCCATGAGCAATTTTTATCCCTTTAGGGCCGGGCCAGGGAGCTAGTGGGCCCAACCCGCGCCGCAGCCACCTTAACATCCACGAGAGACGAGGCGCTTCGCTTCTTCTCCTCTCCTGCCATTAACGGGCGCGACAGGGACGCGCGGAGAAGGAAACACGAGAGGGCGCGAGACGAACAAAGGAGGATTTTTAGGGTTTCGCTAGGGGTAATCCCTTCCTTGATTAATATATCTGTACCTCTATATTTATGTATGGCTCGATCCTCGATGGTGTCTGATTCTTTTCCCGTTTTCTTTTACGAAGTTTCGATCGGTTGGATGGATCTCTGCCTGGCTGGGGTTTCATTGCTTTTATATGTTGCTTTGTGCCGATGCACTGTGGTAGGATGAGGTTCCGGAATGGCCGGGATAGAAGCGACCCCCTCTTTTGTTTGGATATTGCTGCGAATTTTGAAGGTGTTATTATTGTGTTGGATGGGTTTTTTTTTATAAGGTTGCTGATGGTGAGGTACTTTACCCCCCAAACACGCCTTTTACAAGGTTATTTTATTAAAGTTTAGAGATTTTTTTTTCCTTCGTAGCAAGCACAAGTTTCGAATTTTGTGCAACATTTCGGGGGTTGGAAGTTCCAAACAAGCAGTTTGATGAAATCATTTGGTCACTCAATCTCTGGGCTAATCCTACCAAGAAATCTTTTTGTTCTTCTGTTTCACGCTTCATTTGCAAACCATAAGTCAACATTAAGTTTTTCATGTTCAAGACATGTGTTACAGGAACATGAGCTCAGTGTGTTAAGAATTCAATATGTGTTAGTATATTAGTAATTGAAGCCACTCTCATTAATTACTTGTTGTTTATACTGGCAATAGACGTTTTAAAACATTTAAAACCCGGAAAGTGTTTATGTTTTCTTTGCTTCTGATCCGTATGATACCTTTAGTTTTCATTGCCCCAAGGATATTTATTATAGAAAAGTGGCTTGCATTACATGAAGGGATGAAGAGAAGAGGGATTTCTAGGTCGAGATCACATGCCAATCTCTAGGTAGCATTTTTCCGTACATAGTGTTACATCTTCGGTGCATCATTTCATCAGACAATGGAGCGATGACTCACGCGCCCTGAACACGACATCATGTCGATGATTCCAAATACGCTATGTACATAGCTGTAGGAAGCTGTTGTTGGTCTCCGGAATGCACAAGGGGCTCAGGAGGCGGGGCAGAGCCGTAACGCAGGGGGTATTGAAGGAGAAGCCCAGTGTGCGCCAGAAGGATCGTGCAAAGGAGCAGCCGAAGAAGAGATGGTTGGCATCTTCTATGCCGGTAGTGCGGACCTCACAGGTAACATTGTCAACCTATGTTATACGAAGCAAGTTGGCTTTCGTGTGCAACGTGTCATTAATGAGGAGCCATGCGAAGAACTTCACGCGGTGTAGCGCTGCGTTGCGCCAAACAAACAGCCAAATGATCCCTTCATGTAATTCACTGAAAAACTTTGCAAAAGTCGATACAATTTAGGTGGGGATCCTCTCCCCTGTTGACTTTTCAAAAAGAAAAAAAAGTGGCTTGCAACAACATTAGATTTGAGTGCCTTGGCTACTTTGTCGAGATAGTTTATATCACATCACTGATTGCAAACTGTGCCCATTAGAGGTGGCCAAATGGGTTGTGCCAGCCGAGCCGGCTCGAAGCACGACACTGTTGGCCCGGTCCAGGCAAAGCACGACCCGCCACCTAAACGGGTCGTGTCGGCTCGGCCCGACCCACCGTACCGTACTATGCCGGCGAACGACACGACCTGACCCGTTTAGGCACAGTATGTCGTGCCCATTTGGCCACCTCTCCAATGCGCACGGCCTCGCGGCAGACGGTGCAGAACTGCGGCGAGTAGGATGGGTCGTCGCACTGGGAGGCGATGAAGTAGGGGAGGAGGCGAAGGTCGGCGAGTGAGAGACCGAGGCATGGAGGCGGCGGCGGGGGGAAGAGGAGGCGAGGCGCCGCCGTGGTGGGTGATGGCGGAAGGCGTGCACAGTGACGACAGGGTTTGGCAGGAGGATGGCTGCGGCGGCGACGGCGACAAGGAGCTGGCGGCTGGAGTAGCTACCGCCACTAGCGAAGGAGCCGGCAGTGAGGACGTGTGGAAGCGGGAGGAGCCGAGATTGGCTGGCGAGAGACCGAGGTGCGGAGGTGGCGGCAGGGAAGGGGAGCTGGAGTAGCTACCACCACTGGCGAAGGAGCCGACGGTGAGGACGTGCGGAAGCGTGAGGAGCCGGAGGTTGGCTGGCGAGAGACCGAGGTGCGGAGGTGGCAGTGGGGAAGGGGAGGAGGCGGTCAGGACGCGGTAGTGGCTACCGTCATGGTGATGGTGGCGGAATGCGCGCGGCGACGACGAGGTTTGACAAGAGGATGGCGGCGGCGGCGAGGCGAGGTAGCCGGTGGTGAGGAGGGCGGCTGGCAGGGAGTACCTGGAGGCTGGAAGATGGAGCTGACGGCTGGAGAGGTGAGGCTTCTTTGTTTTTCCTGGTGATTTTCTTAGTGTTCTTGGCTTGTCAGGCTAAACGGGTCTACCCTGGCCCGTCAGGCTAAACGTGCTTGGGCCGGCACAGCACGGTCCGTGAACTCAGCGTGTCGTGCCTGGGTCCACGGCCTGTCATGCCAGGTCAAGCGGGCCGTGCCTAAATGGGCTCGTGCCATGCCGCCCGTTTGGACACCCCTAGTGTCCATGTTACTTCTGAAAATAGTACCCTAACCGCCTTCTTTAAATTCAGTTCTTTGCAGATATTTCACAGAAAAGTAGGTTTCTGGTTGTCAACTAATTATCTATCGTGTCTTATTGTGATTTATCATCATCTTTTGTCGTCATTTTGATTTTGAGGGTGCTCATTGCACTGTGTCACTTTGCGAGTTTAGGGGAGAAAAACTCATGTGCTGACTGAAGGTAGTTTCACTTCAACAGGGTACTGTCATCATTCTTGGGTCCAGCTGCAAAAAGTTAAGGCAAACTAGTAGAGATGACATCAGAATGGAATAAAGCTGATGTGCCTAATGAGCCGTTGTCCATTGAGCAGCCGTCAAGCTCTGGTGCAAAGCGTAAGCGTGGTCGTCCAAGAAATACGAGTATACTGTATATGAACTACCACAGAGGGTACAGCCCATTCAGAGCGTCCCACCTCTTCACAGCACACTAGATGACTCAACTATCCGACATGATGGGGTACAAGTTAACCATACATCAGTTGGTAGTGTTGAGTCTAAAATGCGCACAATTCAGGTGTTGCCTGCACAGCAAACCCAAGGTAATAGGTCCAGTCGACCTAGAGATTCCTCTAATCTAGCCAAGACTTCTGAGAATCAAACCTCCAAGTATAGTAGCGCTCATGTGCAAGGTAATTCAGGCAAGGATCTTATTATTGGCAAGCATTTTGTTGGCAAGATGTCCAAGAAATGTCCTGGGTTTTCTCTCATTACGGTGAAAGTGAAGGACAATCAAGTGCTCAAAGGTTGGGTCCCAGATGAAAATAACCTCCGCCCAATAACACCGAAGGATGATCTTGCCCGGGCTCCCATGCTTCGACCAAGTCAAGTTCGAAAGCGAGCATCTGCAATCTACAGGCAAGGTGATCCTCCCATGCCAGTTCACTTGGAGGATGTTACACTTGCAAAGCCTCTACAGATGAGGAAACCTGTTGAGGAATCTATTTCCAAGCACACCATCCCTCCTGCTCCAAGACCTTATATGGGTTCTGGGGTTGTTACAGCAGCACCTGTTTCGGTTTCATCCGGCAATGCTGAATCAAAGATTTTGCCCAAGCAGGACACTGAATCTGTGAGCCCAGAATCATCAGCTGCTGCGGTGCCTGTTAAATCCACTCAGCCTGTATTGATATCTTGCAAGCAAGTGGCTAATGATCAAGATGTGCTTGTTGAAGGGAAATCTGTCAGTGAGGTTCACAAAGATTCTGAATCTTCCAATGGAAGCAAGGAGTCATCAGGTATGCTTTGCTGGATTTGATATCCTGCTGAGGTTCAAATCAGCAACCACATTGACTTGAAATCTCAAATTTGTCTTTTCCCAGGACAAGTCCAGAAACTTCTCATTTCTCAATCCTGCCTGTTTCTATCTCATAAGTTTTAATAGTAACTATATTAACGCTCGAAGCTTACTCCTTTGTAGTGAAAGCTGAAAAATTGAACACTGCTCTTGTGGATGTAATTGTCAAGGAATCTCCAGGTTAAATAACTTACATGCCTTTAAGAGGAATGCATTTAAAATTGAAAAAAAAAAAAACTCTGGGTTGAAAGAGACCTCAAATAATGCAGCATGATTTTCATTTTTTTCCGGGTGCTATAGGGGAAAGGAAATTGCTTAATGTTCCAAGAATGGGTGCGGCAAAGGAATCTGCTGGTAAGATCTAGTTGTTATATGCTTGAATATAACTGGTATGTTGCAAGTAGTTCAGTTGTTGTTTTTTGGCAGGCCAAATTCAGCGTGTTGATCCAACAGTCACGGATGAGATCAAGATAGCATCAGGTACAATATAGTTTTATGCTCATCCATGCTCTTAATGAGTAAATGGCTCATTTTTATTGGAAAAAAACATTAATGGAGGTATTTCTTTAGGCCCCAATGAGCAGTCAAATTCTGCTAATAGCAAGCAACATATTTTTATGGAACCATCAGGTATTAAATATGTGATCCTATTGTTTGATGCGCTTAACACTTACTCTGAGCTAATTCTTGGCCTGTGGTTATGAAAATTTAGACAACAAAGAACAATCTGAGCAACCAAAGACAGAGACTGACATCCTGAAAGGAGTTTATGGCCCAAAGTCAGGAGCCTCAGGTAAAAACAAGACTTGACACCTCCTTTTAACGTTTCTAAGAGCATGTACAATGCAGGTGCTTAGAGAAGTGTTTAGCAAAGAAAAACTGGTTTTTCTTGCCACTTAGGATAGATGAGGTGTTTATTTTGTAGCATCGATGCTTGATTAGGTATCAGTGCTTAAGAGGTGCTTATGTATATAACTATAGATAATTAATAGATAATATAATCATCTAAGCACCTACAAAACAGATGTTTGCATTGGAGGAAACGATTTTCACGTAGGTGCTTGATGACTTAGCTACATTCTTTTTCTTTAAGCACTCGTTTATAAGCATCTCGCATTGTACATGCTCTAATGTTACCTTGGATGACATTCAAAGCTTGATTTTATGGGAAAGTATTATGATAAATGAATATGTTTGTGTAGATCAGCTCAAAGTGGATACTAACGATTGTGCTTCTTTGGCTGCACAAACTTAAAAATCAGTTTAAATGTGAAACCAATATTTTGTTGAAAATAGCTTGAAGATTTTTTCTTCTTCTCCATCTACACTTAGACAGTGTTAAGTCCACGCCAGGATTGCTACAGTTATATGTGCATGTCAAATTATTTGTCGTCTGCCATGCATACATAAGCCCCTAGATACTTTACAATGCTCGGAAAATCTTATGATATAATTGTTGGAAGACTTCTTTTTTACTGCAAGAACTAACAAACTGCTGTGATTTTGATATTTGGATTCCCAGATGACGTTCAATCTGTGCATGAGGAGCATGAAACGAATGTTGACAACAAGTGAAAGCAGAGCTTGAGAAGGCAACACAATTCCTGTTGCTCGGTGAAAGCTTGCACTCTAGAATGTTTCTGCCAAGCTCACAAGAATCTCATAGCCGAGTGTTTTTGTGAATGGCCGAATGCTAAAGGTGTAGACTCGTATCTTTCAATTTTACTCATCTTCCTTTTCTAAATTCATGGTTGAGAGGTTCGGCAGATACAGAACCATAGAAAAAATTTACCTAGCAGTTAGCACAGATAGAAATGCAAAAGGGGAGGACTCGGCCCATTTAGGAAAATGACAAATATATCTGAATCATAAGCTTTTGTTGTTCTCTGGATCTTGTATTGTGTCTTATGACAATTAATTCTTATTACCAAACATCTGGTAAATCGTTGCTATATGATAATTGACAGAATGACGAGAGCTGAGCCGTGCTCAGTTGGCGAAAGGGGTTGGATGTGTCGTCCCCTGCCCGCCCGCGTTTGAGCCGTGCTCGGCGTGAGCTCGCGAGAGGGCTTAGGCCCCGTTCCTTTCTTTAATGTAGCCCAGGCAAAGCCTAGCCATCTAAAAAAAAAATTTGACAGAATGACAGATGCTATTAAACATTTCCTTGGTGATTAATTTCCCTCGAATTGTCTAAATAGTTTCTACCGTTTTCCTCCTTGTACATTCACCATCTCTAGTTTCACTCAGGATATTGATTTTTTTTTTATTGCTTCTGATGCATTTGACAACCAATAGAAAACCTTGGCTTTTGTAATCGTTTCGCTTGCTGCTGGGTACTATTGCTGCGCTGCAGGGAAGACTTACTGTAAGATATTCGAAATTATTGAAAGCTTTGCAACAAAAGATTATACAGGCTGTGCGTGGTCAACTGGTCATTCGAAAATTCTAACGCAACAAAATTTACAAGAACAATAGCAGAACTACGAAAGAAATAGCTGCTTATTCACCGGAGCTGAATACTGCGAGCTAATTGGAGGTAATCGATCACGCAAATACGTATGCACTAGTCCGGCAACACAACTCAATGCAGATCGAGCACCTGTTCAACGTCAGCTTATGCACCAAGAACCAAAATAAATGACATAACGGCAAGATTTGTCAATCAATCAGATACACTTGCAATATGATTTTACATTGGCGCTGTGAAAATAAATCAATCTGGTACACTTAATACGATTTTACATCGGCGCTGTGAAAATAAATCAATCTGATACACTTGCAATATGATTTTACATTAGCGCTTCGAAAACAAGCCCTTCACTATCTTAACCTTTACAATGTCTCACTGTACATACTGCTCTCAAAAGAAGAGGAAAAGGTATTGCCAAGGCAGACAAAGAATTGCTTCGATCTTCTTTCTATTTCATATCAACCCTCGTGACACCCCAACCCACCCCAAAAAAAATCAGAACCCACATAAAGCATGAATAATGGCAAAAGTTGCAAGTCCTTCCAACAAAAAGACGGACACAGACCAGCAACTACTATGCGAATTAACAGATTAGACAAAATTGCGAGTCCTCTTAGGTGTATACCCCGAAAACCGAAAGGGGTAAACCAAGATTCTTCCAATAAAAGTAGAATCACATCCGGTATGACAGGTTTACATGTATTTGCCTGGAACCATGCTGCTTGCAGCAGGAACCATGATGGGACGAATGGCCTGGAATGGCTGTACAAGCGGTGCAGGGCTCGGCACCACCAATGGCAGGTTCCCAGTTGCCATAACCGTTGGGGTCACATAGACTGGGGCAGTGCCTGGAGACAAGAGGTTTGCAGGTAAATTGTTATGATTGGTGTAACAAAAAACACTTCAGTACCTCCCATTCAATCGAAGACATTGAAAGTTGAAGATGGCGCTGTCATATCTACATAAGCTGCCGACGGTGGGTATTGGGTAGGATTTGTTACCTTGGAACTTTTGCAAGCTAGCTTGATATGAGTTCAACAACACAGGACGAGACCATCCTTGGGAAATAACAGGTGTTCCATGCATTGCATCCTTCAATGGAAACCCAAGAATAAATCAGCCAAAAGGAGCAAGGGAAAAAATCTGTGTCCAATCTAGTTTATATTTACAGTAAATGCCGCTTTTATGGAGGAAAATTGGTTACTTGGAAGAGATTTTGATAAGGTTAGCAGGTTAATGGGTCAAATTTAAAGGAATATAATCATTCTCATTAACGAGTGAACTTCACATGCCAAATAAGAGTCAATGCAACACCAGGGTTGCAAACAAAGATCCATCCCACATAATGAATCCTCACAGCTGCTAGTGTTTCATGCTGAAGGGTTCTTCAATTACAAAGGCCAAAGTTTACTAAGACAGTAAAATTATATTTCTGAAAACAAACTAATGTCCAGATTTCAATATGGGTAATTTCTGCCCAAGGTGTACTTTCTACTGGTTAAGCAATACAGAAAACAAACATGATGTCCCCAAGGAATCAGCACTGTTCAGTCAGTTACAGAAATACATGCAAAACAATTCTGCTTGCATCATCACCCTACTCTCAAAGAGATCCACTAATACAAATACCAATAGTGCATCACTCACCTGAGAAACTGGATGAACATAAAGAACAGGACCGAACTTCCCACCAACCACCTATCATGACATGACATAAAATTAGGTTTGGTAAGCAATAAATGAAAAGAATTTCAAGTAATAAACAAACACAAATGAACAGATCTTTGAAATTAATACAGGTTCACAAATCTTATTAAACAAATGAATGTAGGACTTACAGGATGAGGACTAGGGTTAATATAGGTTGGCCCCACTTGCATGGGATGATATGGTGTACCAATTCTAGCAGGATCTAGCCTGGCCACATTATGCCCCACAATCTGTCATGCAAAAAATGTAAACACCATGTATCAGAATTCAGAAGCATAATAATATCCGAATTAACCATGCATGCTAGAGCTAGGCAGCAAGCAAGATCAAAGTGAGGTAGTCAGGTACTCAGGTGCATAAAAAAGGCAATACTTGCAACATAAGTACAATAAAGATAATAAAATATAGCTATTATTTGAGTACGTGATCTTCAAGGTAAGTGTATAAGTAGATCCAAAGAGGAGTAAATGCAAGAGCCAGGAGTTAAAATATAGAGCAGATAATAATATAGTAGCCCATGTACAGCAAATTATCAACTTGAAGGCATGTGACATGCTGCAATAGGAGTAGACATCCTACGTGATATTACCCTTTTATGACTTCAAGAGAATATGATAGTACATCCAACGAAAAGGTAAAATTACTGAAACAATCAAAATTATAAAATAAGAGTAAATCGAAGTACTTACAGATTGAACATATTGAGGGGAAATGCCATAGTTTGAAGGTGCCAGATTATTATAATTAACAACCTTTGTGGATAGAGATGAACTGCCTGGCACAAAGTTAGTTTCAAATACAGGTGCACCAGTTGGAACTTCAGTGAGAGAGTTTGAGATGTAGTTTGAGTTAACAGGGGGTGCAGCTGCAAGCACTGGTCTAGAACTCGCAAAAGATGGAGAAAAGACCTTAGCACAGGGATTGAGTTTGGATTCCTGAAATAATGTTTAAGAATGCCGTATAAATGAACTGATAACAATGAGCTGCATGGGATAAACAGAAAGTAGCAATGAAGGTAATCAGCATAGCAAGGTTCCGAAGGTAGAAAATCATGGAAAGCAGTAAGCAAAAAAAGGCATTGGTATTATTTGAATCTTTCGGAAAACATAGAAATCCTCAAATTATCACATGAAGGAAAGAAAACTTCTATGTGTGATAATCCAAAATAAGTATGCCCTTCTCAATTCTCATCATAAAACAGCGATTCTCAGCCAACATTGACCCTTGGCTGAACGCATATAATGTCATGATTGGTTTCTAAAGAGTAAAGTATTTCCCTTATGTACTCATTTTCTGTATCTGCTATAATATTCCAATTGGCATTGAGACTTGAGGGTATTACTTTATTAACACTGAGAATAAATACATCTTATCTCTATATTAAAGATGAGTGCAAACTATGGCACGAGAGAGTGCCATGTCACCACATTTTCTTCCTGCCATCTGATTCAGATCCAATGAACACAAATGCACCTAAAAAAGACTTTCAATAAATCATACATTCTAGAACTTCCTGTAGACTTTTAAGGAATAGTAAGATTAAATAACCCTTCTCTCTCTATCTCTCTCACACACACAAAAGAAAACAATTTATTTCATATGATCTGCATAAGCATTTCCTTTAACCATTGATAATAAAATGTTCACTTAACTATATTATAAAAAGATAATAGAAGTTCCGCAGCAACGTTCGGGTTCAATCCTAGTTTATAACATGATCAAGATAATCAATAAATCAATCAGCATAGTTAAACATTATGTACATTGTTGAAACAATAGATAAAGCTTTACAAATTACAACTAAATACTATGTCGTGCTCCTTAGAAAGGCAGGCACATGATATGATTGAAAAGGTTATAAAAACAGCAGGCACTAACTTATAGGTAAGACCATTAGGGCATGTACAATGCAAGATACTTATATACGAGTGCTTAAAGAAAGATAATGTAGCAACGTCATCAAGTATCTATGTAAAAATCGTTTCCTCCAATGCAAGCATCTATTTTATAGGTGCTTAGATGATTGTATTATCTATTAATTATATATAGTTATATACATAAGCACCTCTTAAGCACCGGTGCCTAATCAAGCATCGATGCTACAAAACAAGCACCTCATCTATTCTACGTGGCAAGAAAAATCAGTTTTTCTTTACTAAATACCTCTCTAAGCACCTGCATTGTACGTGCTCTTACACACACTTATCACTATTAGCACATACCAAAGGAGCTCACCTTAGCAGTAGTTTTGCTTGACATGACAATTTTAGTAGCTGAATTATTGGCTGGTTGAGATGTTTTAACATCTGAAGCCACCGCAGGTGTAGTTAAAACTGAATTGGTAACATTTCCATCTTTTGATCCAACAGTTGCAGAACTCGAAATCCCATTCCAGGATAAACGTGGCACTACATGTCCAGTTGGAGAGCCACAATTTGTAGCATTACAGTTCACTGAGAAACAGACAGGTTTAGTGCAAGGAAGATAAGGGTGAAAGGCCTATATCAAATTCTCAATAGAAGAAAGAAACTAGAGTTCATACTTAGAGCATTTCTCCCAATATCACCCTCCTGATCCTGCCTGCTGCACTTCTCAACCTGTCTGTGATAGAAATATCATTAATTAAGCTCAACGATGAATAGGACATGACAAAATAGGTAGAATATAATCAAGTAGAATAGATTGCTTGAAATCTACTTTCTGAACCAGCATTATGAAAGAAACAATTGTATGAGTTAAAGGAACCCTCATTTTTTGTCATATTATTGGGGGAAAGCATGAGACACGCATATAATAAAAGGTGGGTTATGAATCGAGATGAAATAGCTGAATCGATAGCATACTTTAATGAAGACACATTTTCAGTCCCGGATGTTTTTGGGTCTTTCACATGTAAAGTATGAGGCTTCACTGATCCACTGGCTGCCACCACATCACAATCAGGAGTTCTACAGACATCTTTACTAGGGAGTGAAAAATCCTGGAAAAATTACAGTTGTCATCAATATCAATGAGAAGGCAATGCATTCCATGGCATACTAAGTGCATTAAACCTACCTTTGCAATTACTTGAACAAGATCATCTGGGAGAACAACAAGGGTATCCACAAAAGATCCCAGTGATACATTGGCACCGTCCTTCCCGTTTGCGACCTTCCTTGCTTTCTTTAGCACAACACCTACTCAATATAAATCCATCAATCCAATGTTTTCTCCCGAAAAACTCACTTTTATCTTTGAAACCATACAGAACAAAAATTTTACTGCCCAACACCTCAAACTATATAAGCTCTGGGCAAACTCAAATTATGAGGTGAAAAGGACTTAGGATGGTCAGATCACAGTAGAATTGTTGCAAAACCAAGGCCAATCCACACATATTGCACACGATTTGCCGAGAAAAAAAGGTGTATTTCCTATACTTACAAGTTACAACAGATCCAAAAAGAACACGAGTAACCTAAATAAAGGGAGCAATATGCCGTTCTACGCATGATCACAGAACGAGAGCATATTTGTCATTATCTCCACGGCACGGCACCAAATCCTCACAAACGCCTAAAATAGCAGCAAAGGACAACATTTCGAGCGCAATTCCACCCCTTATTCCACGATACTGATTGCTATAACACCACGACAGCAATGTGACCTACAATTGAATAAGAAAGCAAAAACATTTTCCCCGTGATCTCCATAGACCACTTCTGAATCCACCCCAAATACGCAAAAGATCAACAATATGACGCTTCAATTCACAACACGAACGCTATAGGACAAAAGAAGAATATAATGCTAACTGAAATATAGCCACAGTCTAAAGTTGCATTGCAGAGACCAGGATCGTTCCCTATGATGATATGATCTTAAAGGCCTACAATAGGAGGGGCCCTCCTCTGTACTCTATACCTCGAACCCAATCAAGACACAATTTCCAGGACAATCCTCACTGCAATCACGAAGACCAAGATCTTGGCCGCTAAGAGGCAAAACACACCCAGCTGCATCACAAAAGAGGAGTAATACCCAGCGATCTCTACCACCCGCGTCGAAATCCATCCCAACCTCGCGAAAACTAAAAGGAAGAAGCAGATCACAAGGCCGGTAAATCAGAGAAGGAAAACGGAGCACCAACTCGCCTCACTACCGTCACAGCACCCACTCTACCCACAGCTGGATCACGGACCAAACGCCATTCCCGTGATCGCCAAATCCTACGCATACATACCCCCCACGGGACCGACAGAAAGGCCGCGATTCGACGAGAGCGGGAGGGAGGGGAGACAGGGAGGAGCGCCCACCGTATCCACCGTCGACGCAGGCGGTGTGGAAGACACCGGCGTAGGCGGATCCGTCGCGGACCTGCACCTCCACGGGCAGGCCCACCATGCACACCGTCGCCAGCAGCAGCGCCTCACCGAGGAACGGCGCCGCCGCCTTGCTCGGCGACGGCGGCGGCGACTTCGGCTTCCTGGGTCGGGCCATGGGAGCGGAGGGGAGGCGACGAGGCGATCGAGCCAAAAGCCAAGGGGGGAAAGGACCGAGCGGGTGCGGCCGTGTGACTCAGTTCCGAGGTGGCAAGCAACGCAATACTGTTCGAGTAAGTGGCGCCCGCCTTTTGTGTTATCCGCGTGTGATTGGTCAGGGCGCGAATCATAAAGCACAACGGCCTGCGGATTTACGGCTGCCTTTTTTCATCATCTTTATCGCTTTGCGATGGCATTGATTCAACTTTCCGTATAATTTTCTATGATGGGAACTTTCATTCTGTTTCCCCTTGAATCAACGATGACGAGGATCGCTAGCCCTTAGGCAGTTAGGCTAATCTTAGTACTGTGAAAAAACCATGAACAAAATATTTATCCTGGGTAAAAAAAAGTGCTAATCAAACCATGTGACGAATCAAATATTGACGAGATTCCACTGTCCACAGCACATACAGTTGTGCCCTGATGCAATGACTGCCCACGTGGGCAATCAGGCTATGAGAACAAAACGCACTTGTCCTTCGTGATAAAGGAGAACCCAACACTATGTAGTAACATAAAACCAACGGGAAATAACATGTGCAGAGTAACATAATAGAAGTAGATAGCAATAAATAACACAGAGGCATAAGCATGTTTTCAGTACATGTCTGAGTATAAGAACCACAATACGGCACCAGCTGTTCATAATACAGTGCATAGAATAAACCTCGCCCAGAGGCAATCAAAATCTTGAGTCTCTCTGTTGACATTTGACAAGCGCTAGAACATAGCTTAACAGTGCCTTGAGATGAGTTCTGATGCGACTGACAACCCAATGATGTGATCGAGCAAACAGGACTCACTGGAAGAAAGAAAAGACGAGTCAGATTAGTCATTAGAGGTTATGGTTGTTATTATGCTCACCGGCATTGCAAACGGAGGGGGTAGAATTTTCATCGTTAACAAATAACTACGAGGAACTTCACCTGTTGCTGCTGCGGCTGCTGCGCTACTGGTTGCTGTTGGTAATTGGGATAACCAGCGTAAGCTCCATAGCCATACATGTTAGGATCCTGAGGTTGTGGATACCCGCCATAAGCCTCATAACCTTGTCCATAGCCACCATAGTAACCACCAGCACCAGCACCCGCACCCCACTGGTTGGATTCCTGCTGAGGCTGAAAATGCTCACATAACATAATGTTATCCACTTTAGCTCCAGTATACAACTCAACAGGAAAGAGTGTTAGATATTGACCTGAACCTGCTTGTTCGAAGGGCTTCGACCCCATGAAAGCCTAACATTCTGCCCACCAATCAAGGTCCCTTGCAGCATTAGCAGAGCTTGCTCAGCAGAAGGCCTGAATATGCAGTGACAGGATAATTTAGAATAACATACTTTAGAAATCTGTGCAAAAGGAACAACTAAATAAAAAGAATTGACCTGTTAACAAACTGAACAAAACCACATCTCTTCCCAACAGGGATCTTAACATGGACCACTTCTCCATAAGGAGCGAAAATTTGTTTCAAGACATCTTCAGTGGCGTTGGGGTCAAGGCCACCAACGAATATCTGAGCTCAACAACAAACAAAAAGTCAACAAACATTACAAATAAAATGATTGCTATACAGACAAATAGAACTAAGAACGCACGGTGGTATTGTTAGGATCATTCTCAGACTGAGCTCCTTGGGCATTTGGTACTGTACATGAAAGCAAAAAAAAGTGAAGAAAATATGTTGTAAGATTTGCCAAATAACAAAGGGTAAACATGAAAGCTTATCATGCAAGATTTTCTTGGCCATCAAAGTTGTTAGGTTAACAAATATTATACAGTGATATTAATACAGATCCAGCAATGTCCTGTCCACTGTTATTAAGTCGCGCGACTAGTCGACAAGTCGGTACACAACCTCCGACTAGAGTCATCGACTCGACTAGGAGGGCTAGTCGCCCGACTTGCCAGCTAGTCGACGTCTAGTCGCGACTAATCGATATTTGCTAGCCGCCCAACTTCAATTTCAAAGAAAGCCATTCATCAAGAAATATTTGTTACCATCAAAACGAGTAAGCCATCAACTCACCATTGTGATTATGTTGTTCTTCTCTTTATTTCATGATTTACAATATGTATATGTGTTCAATTGTTATACAACTTAGTATATTACATGCCCTATTTAAATACTTTCTAGTATGTGGACTAGTCAACCAAGTCGACAAGTCGCCCCTCTTGCGACTCGACTCGACTTTATGACTTAATAACCTTGGTCCTGTCATATGCATTGAGCAGAATAGCAGGCATCACAGAAGGCAATTCAGATTAACTAAATTAGCTCAGCAAACAGAGAAAAATAGTCATTAAGAATCATCATAAGTTTGATAACTAAATATAAAGCAGGCTAAACATCAGTCAAGTGGACATGGACACCAAATTTCATTTATCAGACTAATAATGAAATCAAGTGACTAAAGAATGCTAGTCAGACAATAACAAATTGTATAAAATACAAGTTAATAGAATCAAGGCAAGGATAAGCAGAATGCTGTTTTAAGTGCTCTGTGCATAAAGCTTCAAAAAAGCTTAATTTACAACACAAAATATGGAATACAGTATTCTGTTAAAATCTGCTATAAACATTGATTCCATATCTCAATTTAGCAGAGTTATAGAGGCAGATGAATTGAAAAGATATAGCTCTCAAGCCTGTCATACTGGAAAAGTAAGTTATGAAGCAGAATACACACAAATTCAAAGGAAAAAAAGGATAAATATAATGTGATGACTAGAACATCACACAAAAGATTTTAAAAGCAAAAAGAATCTGGATTTACCCCTGCCCAAAAGGTACTGTCGTTTTGTAACGAAATTCTCTTTTCAAAAAATGAAGGAAATGGAAAATCTTAAACTCTCAATACATGAGGAAGGGATTTGATCCCTCAACACTCAACCTTAGCGAATGAAGTAAGCACAAGATAGCATGCTAGTTTACCTATGTGCATTCCACATCGGTCATAAAAAAAATTATATACAAAGAAAATGTGTTCGAAAGATACACATAGAAATAGTTAAAGGTACTAAGTAACAAGGAAAATAAATGAATGAAGTACCAGAAACCGACTTCGAATTTAGGACATAAATGATTTACACTGACCTAAACGAGGCCACGCATTACACAAGAAATGCATCACTGCTCAAGTCAGTTCCAAGGCTCCTATATGAAGAGAGCATGTTGACATCCTGCTTCCAGATAACATGAGTTTCATGAGTCTACTATTGTTCTAATTCTAATGCATTAAATGATCCAAATTCACGCAGGGAATGTTGTACTAACGAATAATGACTGCTTGCAGAAGAAAGGGTCACACCTAGCTTCGATTTGTTCGGACACAAGTAAATAAAACAACCACAAAAGACAAATAGGGACAGCAGAAGGTAAAGGTATTATCAACCATAGCAATCAGGCATATGTAATACATAGGTGCATATAAGTATTGGAGTGAAATGAGATTGGCGACATTTACCTCTCTCCTGAACCCCTGTTGTTTTACTATTTGCTGCTGGACCAATGCGCATAGGTCTGGAAGAACAAGGCATTCCATTCATTTCAGTCATTGCACGAGCTTGCTCGGTAGGATCACCGAATTTCACAAATCCATAACCCTTTGAACGCATTGTCATTTTATCAGTTACAACTTTCGCACCCTTCACCGAAGGGTAATGGACCCTGAATGTCTCTTGTAGCAAGTAGTCTGTAACATCTGCAGCCAAATCCCCAACAAAAATTGTATAATCCTGGCTGTCATCGCGCTTTTCACCAGCACTGGCCCAATTCAGTCGGTATGCCAACTCAACATTTGGCATCATTTGTCCATTGTAAGTTTGAAGAACTCGCTCAGCAGCTGCACGGCTTGTAAACTCAACAAAGCCGTAACCCTGAATCTGTCCGCTTTGCTTGTCACGGATAAGCTTCACAGATTGAACCTGCAAATTAATGCAGAACGTTGAGAAATGGTCAGTAAACGATGAATGCACAAAACAAAGAAACAAGGCATACAGGTTGTTATCATCCAAGTCCAACCATTCTTATCATCTGAGCAATGACATTATAAATATCAATACCAAAACTGAACAACATAAATCGTATTTAGCAGCTCTGTATATGCTACATGGTCTGCAGAACCTTCACACCCATGTGCAAAAGATAAATAACTAGAGGCAAAAACTTCGGTTAACTAGAGAAGGTAACTTTTTGAATTTAGGTTACCTCACGAGACACGGTTCACATAACACCATCATACAACCTCGTCAAACCAAAATACATTTAACAGTTCAACAATGACAGCTTGCTATTTTTATTATTATTGTAGAACTACAACTAAAAAACTCATAGCCTAGGACATGAAGTTTCAGCGGTTCTACCATCACAACTAAATCACTCTTAACCTACAACTTCTAGATAGACGCATTAGCAACAGCGACGCAAGCATCCACTAATTCCCGAGACAACCACACCAATCTAAATCACGCGCAACCAAATCTGGAATCAAATCGGGACACATACCTCTTCGGTGGTTGCGAAGCAGCTGAAGATGTAGTTCTCGTCCATCCAGTACTGCAGGTCCCCGATCCAGAGCGTCCTCACCTCGTCCGCCGCCGCAGGAGCGGCCGGCGCCGGCGGCGCGGCGTAGTACGGCTGCGGAGGCGGCATCTGTCCGTAGGGCGCCTGTGGCGGCGGCTGGCCCCACATCGCCGCCGGCTGCTGCGGCGGCGGTTGCGCGTACTGCTGCGGCATCGGCGGCGGGATCGCGCCCCACTGCGGCGGCTGGCCGGCCGGGCCCTGCGGGTGCGGGGGCGGCGCCATGCCGGGCTGTGGCTGCGACGGCGGGGGCTGCTGCATCATGGCGAGAGGTCCTTACCCTAGAGAGAGGAGGAGGAGATGGGGAGGAATGGAGATTCAGGGTTGAGATTTGTCCGTACGCGGAGATTTTCCGTGGGCGACTAGCGGGCGTGCTTGTTAATATTCGGCCAACAGAATTGCAAAAGGTTTTTTTTTTGCGAGGAATTGTGAAAGGGTCTTGGGAACAGAGCTAACCAAATGAGCACGGCCCATTTTGACACAGTTCAGCCGGCCCGGTTAACTAAACGGGCTGGTATGGTCGGCTAACTAAACGGGTTTGGTTGCGCAATCTAAGTACGGCACGTGGAGCTCATGGGGTCGTACCGACTTGTGCACGTTAAGTCTGACGGGTTAGGATTGGCGTGTGTAGCCTATAGCCCATCTTCTCGTAGCACGGAGTAGCTCCCCATTGCTGACTCCATTTGTTTCATTTTCTCTCCCTTCAATTTTCCTCTTCTTCGTTGCCACTGCCACGCACGACTGCTGCCTCCGTCGCGTGCCTCCTCCTCCTCCCCCTGTGCGTGTCGGGCCAGGCCGGGCCGCTGGGCCAGGGTCACGACCCAAGCATAGCACGACACGTCGGGCCGTGTTGTGCTTTGATCGGACCAACAATATCGCTTCTCGGATCGGGCTAGCGAGCACGGTACATTTGGTCACCTCTACTTGGGATATCACAAAAATTCCAAAATAACCTTCTCTGGCCCGGTTTGAAAACATTTTTTTATAGGTTTGAGAACACGGTTTTTATTGAAAAAAACAAAACATTATATATTTGAAATGATATTTCAATACGTGCTAAATTACTATTGTATTGTTGGCGACAAGTAGACAACCTTAGTAGATTTTGGAAGAAAAGGCTAATCGGTTGTAGGTAACCTAACTTGAACAAAATGTTTGTATGCTAAATCTTGGCAGGTCTATGGATAAAAGTTTATGATTTGATGTTTTAAAAACCAAGAAATGAATTTTTACAGTTCAGTTGTAAAAATTGTGCCAAATTACATGGCAGCACGACACGAAAAGTCCACATTCATTCATAATTTTCGCCCCTTTTAACCTTTTTGAATTGTTGACCACCTGACTTCTATAGATAGGAGAAATATCTTTCTTACTAAAAAAAACATAAAGGCAAAAAAAACGCCATCGTACATGAGTTACGAGCAGAGAAATTTTATTACTAACCATTCGGCAATTTTATTTCCAATTTTGACTCATTTAGCCACGTCACTTCTCGTGACGTGGTCAAACAACACTGTCACGTTAATCACCATATCGTGAACAAATCTTGCCACTCCACCACCAACGGTGTAACAGTATTGTTTGGTTACGCAATGGGTTGTCACCACCCGTGGCTTGATGAAAAAGTGTCATTTGGCTAAACTTATCTCCCATGTGGCAATATTATTTTGTCATGCCACGGGTGATTGCGTGTTGCGTGGCCAAAAATATCATATTTAAAAATAAAGTTAATGAGGGGTTAGTAATAACAATAAATTAAAGTTAATGAGGGGTTAGTAATATCAGAGAACTGTAACAGCCCTAACTTAGGGTTTGTATTTCAAATGTAAAATTTTGAGGAGAAATAAAAACTTTTGTTGTCTCTTCAAATCATTTGAAAGTTCCTACATTTTTCCCTAGCAATTTCCATTTTCTAGAATTAAATTCTTGTGAATGGAGATTGTTGTCAGCTAATTCTTAGCCTTCAAACTTTGATCATCCTCTGAAATTATTTTTCCTATCATCTGGATCATCCTATCTACCTCCCGGAATTATTTCACAATTTTTAGATTTTGTTTGCTATTTCAAATGGCCAAGTCAACTCTGTTTGAAATCTGGTCAAACTCCCTATACCGCAGCTTGTGAATTTTCTCTAGAACAATGCAGTGCATAAAAAGTTCTGGAAAAATTATACAAGGTTGTCCTCTGTCCCTAGTAGCTACCATAAAAATTTCCGAAATTTTTGGAGCTCAGGAGCTACCTCTAAAAATTCCCAAACCTTCTCTGTCTTTTAAATCAAATTCTAAAAATCTGCTTCTCGGCCCGAACCCAACTCGGGCTCGAGTCCGACTCGTACCACTTGACTCGGTCGCGTCAACTAAACGCACTGCGCGAAGTCCAATCGATCGTGGACCGTCCGATGCAAATCGAGCGATCCACGTCGCGTCGCGCAACCGACCGTCCGAATGCATACATCAATCTCGACCGTCCATCTCGGATCCAACGGTCGGCATCTTCCGATTGAGTAGAACCTCGGCTCGCACCGCTTTGCTCCTGTCCGACGATGTGGGTCCCACTGCCGGCATCGACCTCGTCTTCTCCGCGACTCACCGGAGCTCACGGCGGCGCGCGCATGCTTGCCACGCCCTCGTCGCCGCCACCTTTTGTCCTCGTGTCACCCGTGAAGCATCGCCGGGATCTCATCTACCCACCGAGCCCATCCACTACCCTTCGCGTCCATTCTCGTGTTTTCTCCGCCCAAATTTCCTTTCCGTGGGAGAAGAACCCGAGAGCAACGCCGCCGTGTTAGCGCCGCCTCTGATTCCGCAACCACGCCATCGTGATCTACTCTCTTCGCCGCTTCCATTTTGCCCATCCGGACCCTTGGCGCCCAAGATATCGCCAGGCACCTTCGTCGCTCTCCGCCTCGATTCGCGGCCCCGCGAGCTTGCTAGTGCTCGGTGAGTTTCTAGTTTCGACACTTAGTCCCTTAGGATCGCATTGATGCACCGAGTCTAACGGTGGGCTTGTTTACGCTTTTTGTGCATCGTTGCGGGCGGCGACCAATTCTTCTCAAGCTCGGTTTCGCGCGTGGAAATTCCGGTCACCTCGGGCTTTCTTCGTCGGCATTATCGTGTGCTTCTTGCTCCCGTGTTGAGGCGAAGCTTAAGCACACCTTCCGGAGTCTTCTAGAAGCCCGTGACGCCTTCTCCGCGTGGACGTGCTTTCTCCGCCTCCGGTCCGTCGTGAGCTCGTCTCAAGTCGACCATCGGCTCCGCACCGTCATCAAGTTCGCTAGGTTCTTGCGAACCCGAAGGTACCACTCTTTCGCCCGAAACCTCTGGTTTGCTAGTTCGTTCGCGGCGGCGCCACCGCAGCCCGTCTTCATGGGTGAACCGCCGGTGATGATTTGTTCGACTCTAATCATGTCTACCTTGAGTCTCTCTTGTGGGCCCTGTTGGCTAATCCGTTAAAGAACCTTTAATCCGCCTCGTTATATTTCCTCAGTCAGTCGCCATGTGGGCCCGAATGTCGATTAGGGATTGTGTAGTTTTGTTAATGCGTTTTCTCTGTTGGAAGCGTATTTCTCGTAATGGTATGTTAGGTTTGCACTTTGGTAGCCAAGACGTATTCTTAGAATACGCCGACGTCACTTTCGGCGGCCGGGTCATTCGTCAAGATTTTCGCGCGGCCATTGCCGTGTCGGGGCTAGATAGCTGTGGGTAGAAAAAGGGTTTAATGCTTTAGTATTTCGTAATATGTTTTTACATTTAATCGTTAATTCATTTAAACTTAGAAAATGCATAACTAATTCAATTTTTATCCAAATTGTATGAAACCAGTCTTTAATTTTCATTTTAAGTGTGCTATTTGATAAAATTAACTTCACCCATGACTCTGTAGCAAAAATCTGTTAGCTAATAAAATGATGTCTTATGTATCTTCTAAATTAGAAAATGCATATCTCTTCCAATAATTGTCCAAATTAAATGAACCCAGTCAGTAAAATTTCATTTTCAGTATACTAACTATTAGGATAGATTTTATACACTGGTTCTGTTCATGAAAATTTGTTAAGTAATTAACTAGTGACTTGTTGTGTTTCTAGCTTAGAAAATTCATAGAAAATTATTAATAACTTAAAATAATTTGTTCTCTGTTTCTAAAATTTTGTTATTTCATGCTTAGGCTGCTGTGTGAGTTTTGGCTTGTTTGATGTTGTTGAATGTTTGAGTTTTGTCGGTGTTATTCGTTCTTATTTGCTGTTATGTTCGATCGTTAGGCTTCGATATTTGCGGCAACCCTGAGGACGATCCTCCGCAGCATATTGAGCAACAACCGAACAAAGCGATTTGATCATGTTTAATCCCAAAGATTTTAAAGATTAATATTTTGTTTCAATTGTATGTATGCATTGCTTAATTTGTGTTAAATTGACTAGTTAAATCAGTAATGCATATCCTGTAGACAAAATATTGATCTCTACTACCGAGCTTAGGTTATTTGTCGTGATTAGAGATCATTGGATGATCTCTTGTCACTTAGTAGATTCGGGTCAACTTGCTTAGACATGCTTAGCTATCGGTAGAAGCTGGCGGTTATCGACTTTAGTCGGTAACCTTGATCACACAAACTTTACTACAACTTTATGTTTGACATTTTGCTATGCTTACTTGCAAAACTAAAACCAAAACAAAAATGATTTAGACAGGCACAATGGTAAGATTGGTGTGATCTTTTGGGTGTGATCGAAAGGTGCCCGGTCAATTAAGGACCGAACATCTTGTGAGTTTTTGTTATCCAGCATTTCGCGTGCTAACCACACTAGAGGTATGGGACCTCTCTTGACCTAGTACTTTGGCGTGTATCGGTCCCGGGTCGCGGGAGGTCGCAGAGGGACGGAGGTGGGAGCATGGTAGTTGTCCAAAAGCTTTATCCCGAGTGGGTAGTTGTCTTTTCGGCTTTACCATGTAAGCGTATGGTGTTTCTACCCATCTGACGGCTCGGGTTGATACACAATATTGGAAACAGTCTCGTAGGACTTAGTCAGTCTTGCATACCTTCTGAAGTGTGCTTTGGCTTAAAGGCGATCGAGGTGTGGTACGATGGTACACCCTCGAGGTTAAAACTATTCGAATAGCCTCGTCCTAGGTGATGGACACGCTTGGGTAAGCTTATCGAGAGTTAGACTACAACATTTAAATTAAAACTTGATGGGTGGTACGGATCCGGGATTCGTATATTGTTGTGGTGGCTATTGGGATAGTCACTTCTAGGTTGTTTATCTTTCGCTTTTGTTATTATTATCCTTCATCGTTATTTCAATCTTAAAAATGAATTGCAAACTTGCCTTTAAACCAGTATTACCTTATTGCAAATGAAAATTGGCTTTATGCAAATGAAACATATGACCTCCACCAAATAAGCACGCATGTAGTCTATGAACAGTCCTTAGTTCACACGTCGATCTTCTTGGTACAAAGACAATCTTTGTACTCGGTGCTTTGCTTAATGTTTTTGTTGCGAGAGGAAGAAGGTGAGCCTCGGGGCCTCACTTACGTGAGTCAGGCTGCCGCCGTGGGTGACGACTAGGCTTGGCGGTCCGTCCGATGCCTTGTGGGTTGAAGGCACACCGATTGGCTTTGTTTATAGCCATTTTATGGCACTTTGCTTCATTGTCTTTTTTGTTGTTATTTGTGTATCTTGTGGCGATCGGCCATTATCCTGTAATATCTTTACTATTTGTTTATCTTCCGTTTGGAAGTGTGGTGTTTGGACTCTATGTGTGGAATGGAGTTGATGTCTAATTTTGTACACAGGTGTGTATCTGCTCTGGAAGTATACATATCTCGAGATCGATTTATTTGATTTGTGATGCTAGGACCAGTGGTTGGTTAAGCATTACAAACCAAATAAACTGGGTCTCACAAGAACCCGAGTTTAGGGCGGATGTAACATAAACCCCAGTTTTTAGTTTTATATCGAGAATCCTAGATTTTGGGGCAGTTATAACGCAAAACCCTAGTTTTTACGTTTTCCGTTTCCCCCTCATCTCCTCCTCCTCCTCCCTAGAGCCGCGCCAAACCACCTCGCCCGAGCTCCATCTTCTTCCCAAGCTCCGGCCATCTCCCTCCACCACGTGACCTCCACCTCCGGTCATCCCCGTGCCCTCCCGACCGCGTCACAGCGCATCCCCGGGCCTCCTCTCCCCCCCCCCCGACCATTCATCCTGTTGGCCACCAAGGAGCCCCACCGCCGCGAGCTCCCTCCCGTTGGCCATGGCCTCCGTTGCGCTGCATCCTCGGCCCTTCCCTGGCTTCCCCGACCTCACCTGCGGCATCCCCATGACCAGGCGCCGCTCGTGCTCGCCTTGGCTCCCTCCCCGTGTCACCCAGTCGTCGGCGCCCTGCGCGGCCGTGTGCTCGCCGCCGCTGCAAGGGCCGCCACCGCCAGCATCTTGGTTGAACCCAACCAGTCCAAACACCCGTGGTTTCCTATTCTCCCTTTAGACACCACTGAACACTCCCCGACCTGTTTCTCCTCTCGTTGAGCTCAAGCTGAGAGGCCGAACCTCGGGTTCACAGCCGTGACGCCGCCGCAGTACTTCGGCCATTCCCGTGCCACTCTCTCCTCCCTACCCATGTCATTTAGTGTTCCTGGGCACGAAGATCAAAACCCGTAACTTGAATTGGTTTTGGTTCACAGGAACCACCGCAACCAAGTTTCTTCCTCGCCTACGGCCGAAGTGCCCCCTTCCACGCCGCCACCTCTACGGTAAGCCATTACCCAAATTTCTCGTGTTTTAACCATCTCCTGGCCTCACCTAAGTTTCCCCTTCCTTTTTGCCCAGGTTGAGCTCTCCACGGGAGCGGCCGAGATGAATGGAGGGGAAGGGGGAGGGGGGAGGCCCGGGGATGCGCTGTGATGTGGTCGGGAGGGCACAGGGATGACTGGAGGTGGAGGTCACGTAATGGAGGGAGATGGTCGGAGCTCGGGAAGAAGATGGAGCTTAGGCGGGGTTGCTTGGCGCGGCTCCAGGGGAGGGGAGGGGAGGAGATGAGGGGGGAAACGTAAAAACTGGGGTTTTGCGTTACAACTGTCCCAAAATCTAGGGTTCTCTGATATAAAACTCAAAAACTGGGGTTTTGCATTACTACTGCCCCAAAACCTGGGGTTCTCAGATATTTACTCTAAATTAAAAGTAGGTTAAATAAAAAAATGGTTCTGAGCGCTAGTTAAGCATGTATACGTAAGAAAGATAGTCGAACTACAACTGTGCTTTACCATCATTGTACTTGGACCAATTCTATCTCCAAGTAGAAACAAATTAACAAACCAATGATTTGGGGACCGCCACCAAAAAACAAACCAAAACATCGGACAGAATAAAAATAGGGCATTCACAGTGTTGAAGTATAAGGCTTAAGTTACTTTTATCAGCTTTGGCTCTTTTGTTACTCTAAATTCTTTAATAATTAGACTGTGTACATCCTTGATGCAGAGGCCGAGGGAGAAATTTTCTCTTCTATTATCTAAAAAACAATGTTGAAGTATAAGTCAATTATTCATCTTTTCTTGTTAACTTAAGCTTTTGAGTAAACTTGTTAGTACATACAACTCAATGTGGTATCAGATCCGAAAGATCTCGAGTTCAAGACTCACCTGAAATTACAGTTCATTTTTATTCCACGTTTGGTTTTAGACCTGAGGAAGCCTACACGTAAAGAGAAGTGTTGAAGTATAAACAAATTATCCGTCTTTTCTCATTGGCTTAAACTTTTAGGTGAACTGTTTAGTGCATGCTTTTCGTTCATCGTAATCACCCAAAAACCTGCATTAAAAATCAGATCAACACATTTCATCTGTGTCAAAGACATCGCATGCAAGTCAACAGTCAACACAGAAAACCCCCATTATCCCATAATGCATATCTTCCTTCAGGATCTACATTGCATTCCCAATATTACAAAATTCCTTTCATGAAAAGGAAGAGCAAACCGATAATTTTATATACAATGATATAGAGAACTAAACATAGTTAAGTATTTCATTGCCTATCCCCCAATGGATGAAGATATTGCCAAGTTTTGTCAACGGCGGGAAGCGCAACGGGAGGATCAAAGGCGCGCTACGGCGACCGGAGGGGTCAGAGGCACGACGGGAAGGGTTTTGACGACCGACAACGGACGCGAGAGGTGTCGAGCCAGAAATTTAACAGGGAGCATCCGACCACAGTGCCCACTGGCCACTGCCCACCGTGTGAGTGTTTGGGAGCCGTGCGATCACGATCGGATGGTTTCAGATGGATGCAAATGATGCCCCCAGGATAAGTATGAGAAATGAAACTGAAAGTTTGCAGAAACTCTACATGCATTTTCTATGAATTTTCTTCAGAATTGTTATATGTCATGCGCATGATTCTTTTTTTGCAAATCATTCTAATTTATGACCTTGCGATCTGCATCACGATTCATGCGCCTACCAACCTCGTCTCCATCTCCGGCAGCGGTGAGTTAGGGTAGGAGTTTGTCAAATTAGGGTTCGGTTCATTGGGCCCTGGCTATAGAGGGAGGGAGGGACGGTAGAGGCACAATGGTAGGCAGCGGTGGCGCCGTCGGGTGTGAGCTTGGGAGGGCGGTGGACGGCGGGGGGCAGTGGCAACAACAAGCAATTAGGAGGTAGGGGTATTGGCGGATCCGACGGTGGGAGCCACTGGAAATGAGGAATGAGGTTGGCGGTGATGAGAGCTCGTTGGAGATGAGGAAGGAGGGCTGTGGGGGAATTGGACACGAGGTGGAGTGAGGACTGAGGAGGGGCGACGTGGGGAGGGTGGTGGTGGCCCAGCAGGCCTCGCCGGTGAGGAGGCGGCAGGAGGATGAGGGCGGTGGGGAGGAGTGGTTAAGGTCGAGGGTTGACATTGAGGTGTGTCTCTTCCCAACGGTTCAATAAATAAATGATTTGGAAGATGAAACCATGGGCATTATGAATTTATGACTAGTCCATCCCAACTCGATTCTCTCTTCTAAATAAAGCCTAAGATAGCACGCATAGTTTTGTTGGAATTGTTGACTTGTCAGTCCTCAAGTTGTCCAGTCCAAAATAAAGGCAAAATTTGATTTATGCCACTAAGAATCTTGCCACTTTGATATATGCCACTGAGTATATTAAAATTAGAAATTTGTCACTCCAGTTTCTTTTCTCATTGAAATTTGCCATTCTCATCTCTTTTCTCCAATTTCCCATCAAATCCAAATATGATCTGCCCATTTTGCCTCTCCTTTATGAATCCATCCTCTCTGGCGGTCACCTCACGGCCATGAACAAGCGTGAGACGTCGGCGTCTGCTCCCCTCCCCCCCGCCGCCCACGGCCCACGCGCTCTGCTCCTCCCCGCCAGCCGTCGGTCCTGCCCCCACTCCCCCCTGGTCCTCTCCCAAATCGGCGGCGCCTCCCCCCAGTCGACCGACCCCGAGGGAGCTCCAAGCGGCGTCTCTAGGGCACCCAGCTCGCCGACTGCCGCGTCTCCGGGCCACTCCCAGCCAGCTCGCCGGCCGCCGCGTCTCCGGGCCACCCCCAACTCGCCGTCTGTCTCGTCTCTGGCACCTTTTGTGTCACATTCCTGGCGAAGGCCTCCACCAACATCGACCCGTGCCGACAGCCGTTCTTGGCGTCGCCGACAACGAACGACAGGTTGTAGGCGCGGTTGGTGACCGTCGCGGATGACTGTGCTCGCGCTCGCGCGCCCGCCACGAGCTCCACGCGCATCGCTCGAGGCGAGAAGTGGGCGCGTTGATGAAGTGCACGGCCTTAAGGGACTCGATGATCCACCGTAGGGGCGGCGTCGTGTCCTTCGCGCGGAGGCAAGAGCACGCCGACCGTGGAGTTCTTGAACACCCACGGCCCGATCTCGAAGCCATTGTTCTTCATCAGATTATCTGCAGCGATGCATCATTCTTTATCGGATTATCTGCGACGCGTGGACCGACGGGCGGTGGGGAGGGGGAGGGGAGCAGGACCGCCGGTGCCTCACGCTTGCATGTTCATGGCCGCAGGTGACCAAATGGATGGATTCATACGGGCAGCAGAGGGATGGATTCATAAGGGAGAGGGGGCAAAATGGGCAGATCATATTTGGATTTGATGGGAAATTGGAGAAAATAGATGAGAATGGCAAATTTCAATGAGAAAAGAAACTGAAGTGGCAAATTTTCAATTTTAATATACTCAGTGGCATATTTCGAAGTGGCAAGATTCTTAATGGCATAAATCAAAATTTGCCCAAAATAAAAAGGCAAAACACACACACGCACACAATGCTAGGACTGAGAAGTTATATCATGCAATACATTGACCGCTTGACCAGGGAAAAACAACTAGGGGTCCTAACATAACAGTGTTCAATCGGAATTTCTCAAAGAACAAAATATCTATTTAAACATAGGTAATTAAGCACGAATAAATTTCAGTATCTAGGTATGCAGTATGTACTATGTCCTTCACTCAATTTATCATTACTAAATCCGTTTTTTTTTTCTATTTGTCGTTTTAGACATCGACACGGTCTCCAATACACGTGTTGGACCATTATTTTTGTAATTATATGTTAGTAAAAAAATATTATAAATATAATTACATGAATCATTTTTTTTATAAATATAGTAATATCATTTCCACATAACAAATATAAATACTTTTTTGTATATTTGATGCCAACGTTTTAAAAAGTTAAGTGCCCGCGTTCTAAACCGACATGTAAAGAAGAACGAAGGGAGCATGTACTATGCGCGACTAAAAATAGTCTCAATTATTTCTTGTCGTCCGGACTTCTTGCTCCATACTTGGGACACCCTGTCCAGCATCTTCTTCATGAATTCTTTTTTATTTTGACCCCCCTAACGTCACTCAATTGCAAATCTAGCATCCTTCCCGTTTTTTTTTTGCAAATCTAGCCCCCCTCCCTCTCCTTCCACGCTCGGTGACCGCGAGATGTGGCGACGCTCCGCTCCGCCTTCCGCGCCGCCCCGCCTTCGCGCTCGGCGCCGGCCTCGCCCGCTTCCGCGCTCGCCACCGCGGGAAGCGGGCCTCCCAGCCTCTTCCGCGCTCCGCCACGCGCGAAGGTGGCCTCCTAGCCTTCCGCGCCGCGGCTCGGTCCACTTCCGCTTGCAGTGACCGCGGAAGGAGCCACGTGTCGCCCCACGGTGGTTCCGCTCGTTGGGGACTAGTTTTGCAAAAAGAACAGAAAGAGGGTTAGATTTGCAATTGAGTGACGCCAGGGGCCAAAATAAAAAAGAATTCCTTCTTCATCACCAAAAAGCAGCTTGCCATGGGATACTCGAACCCCTTTGTTGCAAGGACAGGACCCAATGTGCTCGGCATCTCTAAGCTAGCTACGAGCAATGGTACTGCTCCGCTAGACCCAGGATGGTCGTGACGTTTTTCACGTCAAGCTTTCGTATAGCTTCTCCTCGCGCATCAGCCTTAGCCTGTCCATTCCGTGCCGATCCGCATATGCTGCACCGCCGCAATGTCGCGTCCTTTGCCGTCAACGTCTGGCAAGGAATCGGTGTACACACATGCGGAGCCAGGTCTTGGGCTACCTGAACTATAGCTCGAGCCATAGGATCAAAAGCACATGAAAAATCTTTTAAAAAATTATCAAACATATGATTTCAATCTAAAAACAGCTGATCCAGTCCTGGGTGTTGACGAAGCGAAGGAGCTCCTCGAAGATGGCAAGCTCCATGTCGGTGATGTCGATGCATGCAGGGCATCTCCTTCCTTCTCCTTCATCGATCCAAAGAGCTCCGATCAAAGATCGGCGATCGTGCAAGTTCAGCCGTGGGGCCGAATGTTGGATCAAACGAGACTTGGGCTTTATATAGCCCCCTTTTTACTTGAAACAAGAGGGGTTGTAAAAGGAGTCCGTCTCCAAATCCACCTCCTACCGTACAACAATCACGTGTTCCAACGAATTTCAAATAAAATATAATATAAGGTATAAATTTAAAAAACAAATATACATATAGTAATTATATCCCAACAAATAAAAGTTTTATATATAATTTGCATGCAATCAACAAGTCACATAGAATCTTATCACAAACCACACAGATAATGTAATTATTCACAGAAGATCATTTAAGTATCTTATACATGTGTGCACATATTTATCCACAAAAGATCTCACTAACTAAAGAAAAAGTAGATGACAGACTCACCACCACCATCGAGTCATTCTTTATAATAGTAAAGACAATGCTCGGATAAGTACGTATTGCGTCAGAAGAGATATTATTAGCTTCAGGCCTTTTTCCTTTGGTAAGTTTCCACTTTCCGAAAAAAAAGGCCTTCAGTTGAAAGCAATGGGGGACTGCTTGCGGCAGCAGCCACGGCCAGGGGTCGACTCCCCACGGCGCCCGAAAAATTAGATTTTGTTTGTCGATCCGGTACAAAAGTCAGAATAAAGGGGATGTGAACAAATGGACTATTTTTTCCCTCTTAAGCATCGGTGCATTTTTTATCAATTGAATCAAACAACACACAAATCTCCATGCAAGTTAAACGATCCTAAATATCGATTTAGATGTTTAAGAACAAAGAGGAATGGTTTGTGGAGGGTGCCGTCGAATGCCCCATCCACCCGGGCTCCTATCTCCTTAAAAGCATGAGAAATAAATCAAATTGAAGATTAGACATATATATAAATGTGAATATTAAGCGAAGGCAAATATTTGATTTGATTTGATTTTTTAGGTTCATATAGATTTAACCTAACTTAATATTAACTATTTTACTTTAAGATTCACATACTTTTCTTTAAGAGGTGTACCGAAACACACCTTCTCAATGTCATTGTTTGTTTCCGAAGTCTCGCTCTAGACGCGCGGCACCTTGTCTAAGATCTCCTTCAAGATCGCAGGGCAGGTGCTTGAATCCGTCGGTTTCCGTGACAGCACCAAGCACGTCCGGCGAGGCCATGAACCCAACGCAAGCTGCTCAGAGCTGCGGACAATGGCGCTGCTCCGCTAAAGCCACTGTGGTCGCGACCGTTTCCACGCCAATGCCTTCCTACAACCTACCCTCACACATCGCCGCTAGCCTGTCCAGCCCATACCGATCCGCGGCAATCAGCAAGTTCTGCATCGTAGCGATAATCTTGCCTCCTTCGCATCGCACGTATCCGGCAAGGCGTCGGTGTAGATCAAGTGAAGGAACGCCTCGAAGACCGACGGCTCCATGTCGTGGATCTCAATGCTCCCAGAAACCGTCTCTTTCATCTGGCCAAAGAGTTCCGCGTGGGTGGCCGCACCAACCTTGCTCCGTTCTTTGTCCTGCGGAGACGGAGACATGCCTCCATTTGTTTGTTTGTTACAGCTATACCAGGTGTATTTGGTCCCGCCTTCAAGCTTGGCTTAACCTCTCATTCGCGACCCCGGCTGCAGATGTGCAAGGCGTGGTGGCTTGGTGGTGCGCAGCGAGGAAACTCTTCCTCGAGAAATTATGTCAGGCGAACTGTTATGGGGGATTAAAGAGGAGTCGTGATCTTAGCGGACAACATGGTACTTCAAGGAAGAATCCAACTGGTAGTTTCAGTGAGCGACTCGATTTGTGAGGATTTGTAAGAGCGCTCGGACTAGTCTGTGTGTAGAGTTGACAGCTTTTCTGTTGACTTCATTGTACTCTTTTTTTTTGTCTTTACCTTCTCTTAATAAAATTCGGCCGGCCGGCCCGGCAAAAAAAAAAAAGATCACGGCCGCTGGGCTCGCCAGTAAACCTTCCGTGCGAGATTCACTCCTTGATGATGGTGAGCGTGCACCTGATCGTCAGGCAGTCGTTGCTGAGGCACGGCGACGTCTGCAGCCTGGCTTTGCGGAAGAACTTGCCGTAGCCCCAGTCGTCACTCGGCGCCCTGAAGGTAGATCGCCTCGGCGCGTGGTTTGCTACCTGATCGGACACGCTGCCGTCTTTCTCCAGCAACCTTATGCTGTACCTCGCGTTGACATCCACCGGCCCGCTGCCGAGTTCCAGGTAAGCTGAGGCGTAGCCGGTGTAGCGGTCCCCGTCCGGGAAGAACGTGAGGAACCAGTCGTTGCCGTCGACGGCGAAGGTGCTCGACAGGACGAACTTGCCTGCGCTCATGCCGTCGAGCAGGGAGTAGCCGGTAACATGGAAATCGTGCGTTGCAGAGACGCTTTCCGTCAGGCTCCTCGACGACGTCTTGGGCAGGCGGCGACCGGACGACGCAGTTGACATGTCTGCCATGGCAAGAACAATGGCGATGGATGGTGCGTGCGTACGTAATTACTAGTTTCTATAATGTGTTTTAGGAGATCTGATGCAATGTACTTGCGACTCACCTGAAGCTGTTGTACGTTTCTTGCCTCAGTACATGTTGGAGAGAGTCCTTGTTTGTCACGACTAAAATTACCAAAACTTCAGGTATCCCCAAAGGCCCAAACTCGTGCCTTGTAATGACTCCATTAATTTAATTTAACTAAAAAGGGGTATGCTGATTGTTGCCATGTCAAATTTGTCCCCAAATCCAATTGTACAGAACCTGACATGACATGAAACAACTACACATGGCTTTTTTGCAACCGAGACATGAAACTTCACTTGAATCAGGGGCTTGAGATTTCTTAGTATATATTCTTAACATAGACCACTCCGCCACTGTATAGATCAGGGGTATGTGTCATCACGCTTTTCACTAATTGGTAGGGTAATGGCCTAATCAGTCGGAATGAAGTTCATATTTTGTCCATTATATGTTTGAACTTCGAAAAACTCATTTAGCATGCTGCAGAGTCAGTAAATTCAGTGAAATCATGCATTGACCTGAAGATGAGCAGTCAGTTTGTCATGGGTAAGACTCACATGGAAACTGCGGATTGATCTTCGAAGAATTAATATGAAACAAGCCATCAGCAGCAAACCACGAATTAGTGGAAGTACACACCAGCTTAACGAAAAAGATTATGGACACTCCATGTCATCCAATCAGGTAATCAAAGAGTCTCTGACTGTTCGTATATCACATTTTGACAAAGGGGCAAAGATGGTTCAGGGGCTGAAGCATGAGTAGTAAACCAAAGAATGTGGACATGTGATTCCGACTTGAAAATTCAGTGTTGAACTGTTGATTCATATCAGCATATATTCAGGTAAGCAGGCAAATATCAAATCCAAAATTAAGAAAAAACTGACGAAACCTACATAAGTTTTATTAGAAATTATAGTGCCAACTAGTCATTCTGTGATGACATAGATATACTGATAATATGATAACTACAGAAGCACTAGAACGCTTACATGAAAGACACATCACAGCCGCATATCGAATTGTAGATAACTGAACATGACTAGAATTCAGTACTAAGATGTACTCCATAAGGTGTTATCTTGTTCGAATTCTCAGCAGGACCCGTCACTCCAAATGTGTGACACCTTGTCTAAAATCTCCTTCATAACCAACGGACAGCTTTCTACGAGATGCTTAAATCCCTCGGTTTCTATGACTGGACCAAGCATGTTTGGCGAGGCCATAAATCCAATGCAGGCTTGTCGCAGCTGCGAGCAGTGGTGCTGCTCTGCTAAAGCTAGGGTGGTTGCTACTGTCTCAACATCAATGGTTTCACTTAGCTTTCTTTCACACATCAACCTTAACCTGTCCACTCCATACCGATCCGCGGCAACTAGCAGGTGCTGCATTGCTGCAGCTTTGCCATCGTTGCAGTTATCCGGTAAGGAATCTGTGTACATGTAGTGAAGAAGCGCCTCAAAGATCAGAGGCTCCATGTCGTCGATCTTGATGCACTGTGTAGCCTTTTCCTTCATCGGACCAAAGAGCTCCGCCCTGAAGACCGGAGACCGGAAAGCTAAAACACATCTATGAGCACGGAACAGTTGGCCGCCTACAGTGAACGCCACATCTGCTCCTTCTCCATCATTCAGCATGTTCTCAAAATCTCGGTGCAGGCTCGATGGCGGGACTACGACTGAATTCATCTGAACATCTTCGGTGCGAGATTCCTTCACGACGGTCAGCAGGCACCTGATCGTCAAGCAGTCGTTGTCGAGGAACGGCGGCCCTTGCAGCTTGATTTTCTCGACGAATTTGATGAAGCCCCAATTGTCGCTCGCCGGAGAGAAGGTATGCCTCATGTGGGAGTTTGTTACCTGTGACAGCTTGCCGTCTTTCTCCATCAAATTCAAGGTGAACCTGGCCCTGACGTCCTTGTCCCGGCTGCAGTAATACAGGAAGGCCGACGCGTTGCCGAGGCAGTTCACCGTGGAGCCGTCCGGGTAGAACCTGACGGCCCAGTCGAAACCGCCGACGGTGAAGGTGCCGGAGCTGACGTACCTGCCGATGCCCATGCCGTCGAGCATGGAGTAACCGGTCACCTTGAAATCATGGACCGCGGTGACGGAATCCGTCAGGCTCATGGACGACGTCCTGGGCAGGGGCAGGCAGCGACCGGCCGCGGGGAAAATCGAGTCGCGGTGATCAGACATGGCAAGAAGAAACGGACCGATCAAGCGAGGAGGCTCTGGGACCCCACACCCGTGATGGCATAGCAAGGCCGCAGGAATCGATCCGGATGGGCTCAGCAGCGCGACGGCGGGTTGGCCCCCGCGGCGGATCGGCGAAGGCGGTCGAGGTCGGCGAAGAGGATCATCAGGAATTGATCGGGGAGGATCCGCCGCGCCGGCGGAAGGGCACCCTTGAATCCACCGCCGGACGGACACCCTCGAGGCCCCCCTGATTGCTGCCCGATTTGGATGAGGAGCACGAATTGAAAGAACTAAAAAAGGTCGAAACCCTCTGAGCTCGAGTCGACGGAGACCCCCGTGCGGCATGACACGAGACGAGAGAAACCCCTGCGTGTGTATGGTGGGGCCACGTGGGCGTGGGCGTGGGCGGTGGTGTTTTGGGCCTGTGGCCCAAGAGGAGAGCGGCCGAAAGACGCGAGACCAGCCGCAGGCTGCTGCCGGAGCGAAAGCCCACACAGCCTAGCAACGAGCAAACGAACGAGGGCTGAGGCCCGGGAGTCGTACGAGGCGATACCGGAGTTATAGGGAAAAAAAAGGTTACCGTTGTCCCGCAAAATAGCAAAAGTAGCTCTGCGAGTGAATTGATAAAAATATCATCATAGATATATCGATAGAAGACACATGTCCTCTATCACGCTCCCACCACCCAGACTGTCGTGCCATATGATAAAAGACGATTGAATACCACTAAACTTCGGTGCTATTCAACTAAATTAATTATATGCGCCACGGCGGTGACTTTTTCTAAAATCTCCTTGATAACCGAAGGGCAGCTTGCGGCGAGGTGCTTGAATCCATCGGTTTCCATGACAGCACCAAACACACGCTGCGAAGCCACAAATCCAACGCAATCGTTTTTTACCTGCACGCAGTGGTGTTGCTATGCTAATACCAAGTTGGTCGCGACTGTTTACGCGTCAATGCTTTGGCATAGCTTTGATTCTGTGAGACGCGGCCCAAAGTGAAAGATGAATTGAGCCAAATTGTGGCCTATATAGGGTATGAGTGCAAGTGTTGAGAAGACAGTATCATATTGCTAGTTAAAGGCAAGGTTCATCGACATATAACCCCTACAGCAAAATGTATTATAACTCTCGGATTAACCCTTTTACACGAAACTTGGACGAAAATGTAAGCGGAGTTGGTGCGAGTGTGTGGTTTATCTGGTGTACGGTTAGACCTAAGCCGATTTGGAGCTGGAGTGTTACAAATGGTATTAAAGCCGACCCTTGTGGTTACACGTACGCGCGTGTCAGGGGTGCGGGCATATGACGCATGGTGTCGGTGTTTTAGAACCGATCTTACGTATGATTATTTGATTGGGGGTGTTCTCCAAGACTGAAATTATGCAGAGAATGACACATGGATTTTATTCAGGTTCAAGCCTTCTCCGTAGAGAATAACAACCCTACTCCTGTGTGACTATATTGAGTATGTTGGTTACAATCAAGAGAAAGTCTAAGGCTTGTGCTCCCGATTGCGCTTGTTTTTCTCCTCCTTTCCTCCTCTTTTTTTTCCCTCTGTCAACTGGTTGTAACCTTTATATAGTGTACGAAGAAGCGGTCGTTTTTCCAGGCCAAGGGATGTCTCATCATTTTCATATAATGGGCACGTTGATGGTAGTTATTGCTAGAATAGTAACCCCTCCACGTCGTATGGCAGTTACTGTTGGAGACAGGGGTGTATTGCGTGCAGTTATTCTAGATAATAACATCGTATACTAACTGCTTAGATTCCCTAATCAATTGGGCATGCTCGTCTGCAAACTCAATCAATTATAGGGTGGTCGTAGAAGAACTTACAACCACATGACGGTCGTAGAAGAACCTACGACCATGAGGTAATCGTAGAAAGACTCTTACGACTATAGGGGTGATCATAGAAGGACTTACGACCACTTGACCAGCTTCTCCCTTATAAGCAATAAGGGGTATATTTAAGAACCATATGATAGTATTATTATCCATAATAAGAATTATAGATAAATAATTAAATGAGAATTATTAGATCCTCGTCATCTAGCCCCCCAGCTTCAAGTGAAAATATCTTATTTGAAAAAAGGAGCCGTAGATGATCTTACAACCACAAGGTGGCCGTAGAATAATGATCGAATGAAAGACTTTTCGACTGGTATTTCTTTTGACCAAAAATAGACCTGGTCAAAAAGGTTATAGGAAATCATACAGCTACAAGTAGGTCGTAGAAAATCTTATGACTACCTAGTGATCGTAGTATGGTAATCGAAAGTAAAACCTTTCCGACTAGTATTTCATTTGACCATAAACAAATTTGGTCAAGAAAGTAATTTCGCTTGAGATGTAAAGACAGTTTTGGTTTTCTCGAACATGCAAATTAAATAATCTCAATCGATTCTCACAAATATGTCTGTTAGAGTGGTTCCCGAAGAGGTAGCAACTGTTGAGTTTCCACGATCTCTTATCTCAAGCGTGCGGTTATAAAGACTTACAATGGGTGTGATTTTTATAATTCTTACTTTTCCCCCAATCTCTTTAACTATTCATCGAGCTCTTGCATTCTCCACCGCCAACCAAATCACGCTTTCTTGAGACCTTTCCAAATCCAATTCTCCTTCTCTTAGAAAGATGGCCGAGACCGCTTCCCAGTGGGCCAAATCAGAGATGGATGCAGCCAAAATGAAAGCTTTGGTCGTTGCCGAGAAGATTCCGCAAAAGGAACTGGTGAAGTGGATCGAAGCTGTTGGGCAATGTTGGCCGTCAGGGGAGATCAGGCAGATCCCCGTCTTCTAGGCGTACTGCGAGTGTGGCCTTCAACTGCCTGCTAATCCCTTCCTTACACTCGTACTCGAGCATTTTGGGGTAGAATTAGTGAACCTTGTTCCCAATTCTAAGTGTGTTCGTGTACCTGCGTGAGGCCTACCTAGGGATTTCAGCGGACCTCGAGCTTTTTCAATACTATCACGGGATGAGCCATCAAGCCAGAATCACTGGAAGTTGCGGTCTGAAGCTCCATGATAGGAAGTCAAGGGAGTACATTCAGATGTTCACTCGGTTGTCATGGTCGGATCAATTGAATAATATTGTCATGTTACCAGATGGAGTGGCTCTAAGGGATTAGAGTTTTGACCCTGAGGTAACACGAAGAGAGTTGGTGAGAATGATTATGTTGCACGAGTTACCATTTTCAATTGTGGAGTATGATGGGTTTCGGAAGTTTGTCTCTAGTCTAAATTCACTCTTCAAGGTGGTAACAAGAAGAATATTGAAGAATGATTGCCTCAAAGCATTTAAGGAGCAGAAACAATCTCTTAAAGAGGTACTCAATAATTCAAACTCAATGATTTCCTTGACGATGGACATGTGAATGTCCAATCAGACCTTGGACTATATGTGCATCACCATCCACTACATCAATGATGATTGGAAATTACAGAAGAGAATCATAAAATTCTCTGTGTTGGAGACACCTCACACTGGTGTAACTATGTTCAACACAGTCCCGAAGGCCATCCAAGAGTGCAACTGTGAAAACAAGTTATTTGCAATCACTTTGGACAATGCAAGCAACAATAGTGCAATGGCTAGGTTGTTGAAGGATAACTTGTTAGTTGAGCGTGTGTTACTTGGCGATAGTAGGTTTTTGCATCAGTGTTGCACAACACATATCCTAAATTTGATATGCCAAGCAGGCCTATCATTTATCAGTCCCACTGTTAATAAGATTCGAGAGAGTGTGAAATACATTCGAGGTTCCCAACCTCGGAAGGAAAGATTCAAAGAGATAGTTACACAACATGACATTTCTCGAGTCTTGCGCCATGCCTTGATGTTCCGACCAGATGAAACTCAACATATCATATGATTGCTACAGATATGGAATTTAGAAGAGCGTTTGATTCTTTAGGGCCGCAAGATCCAAATTACGCTTACACACCAACTTTTGATGATTGGGAAATGGCGAAAGCGTTTTGTAGACTACTGAAAGTGTTCTATGATGCTACAGAAGTGATTTCAGGGTCGAAGTACCCCACCTCAAACTTGTGGTTTCATGATATTTGGGAAGTCAAGCTTGCCTCAGAGAGAGAAGGTTCCAAGGTGGATTATGGTATTCATGACATAGTTACATACATGCAGAAAAAATTCAATAAATATTGGAAATTGTCATGGATGGCATTATCAATTCCAGCCATTTTAGACCCACAGTTCAAATTTGTCTTTCTCGAGTTCTGTTTTCTCCAAGCTTTTTGGAGTAATGCTACATCTAAACTTGTAAAAGTGAAGAAGGTGTTCAAACGACTCTTCAATGCATATGTTGAATTGAATAATGACAACTCAAAGTTCGTATCTCAAGGAAGTGGTGATGTGGAGATGGGTGCAGATGGTAGCCACTAGCCACTGTTTGGCAGATTGGGATCATCACCTTAGCCTTAAGGCCCGCTCGGCGAGTTTGGTGTGCTCAGAACTTGAGACATATTTGGCGAAGCCCCCACTCCATCGAGGTGGTCACTTTTTATATCTTGAACTGGTGGAAAATGAATTATCTTCAATATTCCACTTTTGCTCGAATGGCTAAGGATGTTTTGGCTATGCCTGCTTGAATGGTAGCATCTGAGTCGGCTTTTAGCACGGGTCAGAGAGTCATCTCTGATTTTCAAAGCCGGATGACTCCTGAGATAGTTGAAGCACTTGTGTGCCTACAAGATTGGCTGAGAGCATCCGGTAAAACTTTAAATAGAATATCTTTGCAATTTCCATTAATTGGAGAATGGTTGTTCTATATAAACATGGGTTTCTACTGAGAATAGATAATTGGTCGTACTTTGTTGATTCAATTCTACATTACTTTGTTGATTCAATTCTACATTTCTTGCATGATTTCTAGACTAGTGGATCAAATTTTTGCATGATTTCTAGACTAGTGGATGAAATGGTTTCTGCCTGGTCAAGTATTTAATATCTGAAAATTTAAATGTAACAATTTTTCTTTCCTTTTGAACCATAGGTACCAGTCAACTTATGATGGATTCGATTTACGACTTCATTGAGGAAGATGATCTTAAATTATAACCTATTGGATCAGGTACATTCTCTTTGTAAATTGGATGGTAAACGATTCATTTATTTCCTTGTTAGATCAGTTGGTTTAGATTTTGCTTTGTATTATGTTCTTGCAAGGTTTAATGTTGAGATCAGAAATTCATAATAACTTCTTTAGTAGTGCATAAACTTACTATTTGGTTACATATGGCTGATTAAACCATGCGTTAATGCGCGTCTATTCTCACCAGACTAACTGCTAGATTTGGACCAACTGTTGTGGGGGCTTTGTACACAGCTGGTCGAATTCTTATCTTAGTTCCCAAGTTTCCAAGTGGGTTACCCTACTTTCTGCTCCTGATTGAAGATTTTGCTTGGAGTTGAATCTCTTTCTTGGGAGTAGTAGCTCTTCATCCCATTATATAGCTGATACATGAGCTTTGAATTCTGATATTGCGTCTTAATATCAGGATTTTGGGTAGCATTATCTAGTGGCTATTACATAATCTATTGATTGTAATGGATTCTTTAGTACCTTAAGGATGCTCCTAGAGCAGCCCATGTGACATCTGGAATGGCTTTATTCTCTTCGTTATATTTCTTTTTTTGTTTGTTTGTTTTGTATATAACAGGTTTGATCGCGATTGGAAAAAGATTGAAGCTTTTGTTGGCTCAAAGACAGTAATACAGGTATAGTTTATGGCTGCCCTCGACTTTTGTTTCTGTTTTGCTGTTTAGTTTGTTACTTTTGTCACACAATATTTCAAGTGTCTTACATTTTTCAAGTCTGCTTCGTACCAACTTTGGCTAACAGATTCTTAGGCTAAAGGATCTTGTGGGCAACTTGAAATGTTATATTCATCAGATAGCTCTTTTCCAGTATCATCCCACCATGCTTCTTTTGCGCTGCTGCAAATATGAATTTTCCATTATTTGGAAGCTTTTTTAATATGTCTGAGAAGCAAAATACTGTGTTTTTCTGCTTTCAGTCAGTTAGATGCTGATGCTGGTGACGTGTTGTTGCTTGCCTCTGATAGTTGATCAAATATGAATATAGTGTTATCGTTTTTGTTTGCTGTAGCCTTAGCCTTTGCATGATCTTTCCAGAGGCAGTTCTGTTCTGGAAAACTGATGTTTGTGTGCCGGCTATATGTCCAGTTTTATCATTGTGTGATGATTAGCTGTTGTTAGAACTTTTGGTTGATCGCAGATTGATCTCATAAAAGTTGTGTGACAGAAGGACTCGTTTCTTTTAGTTCTTCAGTCTTTCATATGAAAAATTGGCAAAAGTTGTTGAAGAGATCAAATGTAAAACATGTCATTATAGATTTATGCGAACTGTTTTCTTGATGCAGCTTCTCTTTTGCTGTTTTGCATTCAGCTACCAAACATCAAAGGAATCAAGATATTGGACATGAAGAAAGTCAGGAGAGACAAAGCAGTACTACATGAGGGATATGATGAATGCACTGCTAGAAGTTTGGGTTTGGGCCTTGCTGATGCACGACATGGAAAGACAGTCTAGTTCAACTTAGTTACTTCTTTTGTTGTTGCACTCTAATAGGCGTACCGATCTGTTTTTAGCCTCTCTGATGGATAAGCACACTAAAACCATGTTGTTCCAGAATTATTTATTTTTGTACAAGATAGTAGTATCCAGAGGATCTTATTATTTATTAGTAGTATAACGAATAAGAATTATTTATTTACCATGTGATTATAGAGAAACAAGAGCATTAGGATAATAGTATCCAACAGAAAAATGGTGTTAGGACATTGACATCCAAAAAAACGGTTCAACCCTAAACATCGAATGGGTCATTTGGTTTTTGCTTGCTTCCGCCTGGGGTAGCCCATGAACCTTCAGATTGAAGTGTGGGGCAGATGGGGCAGGAAAGGATAGGTTCGGTGCAACCCATTCCCGCCCCTGTGATGAGTTTCGTTGCAGAACGGGCCATTTGGTGGCAGTTCGGGGAACCGCCGGCGCGGGAGCGGCACAACGCGCAAAAGGCTAGCATCGGCACGGGAAGTGGACGCACGCACGGGCACGGGCACGGGGCACAGCGCACGAAGTGGTCCGCGCGCACGGGAGACGGGACTCAGCACAACCAGGCCACCACACGCGAGGCGCAACGGGCGCGGACGGCCCGCGCGCTAGCTAGCACGATCGCCGGAGGGGGACGGGACGGGACGGGATCGTCGCGCACGGTTCACCTAGTGCGCGCGGTGCGGTGCCGGGGCACGCGGCACTGGCAGCTGCCCGGCGCTGACAAGCGAGAACGTGTGCGCGCGCGCGATCAGCGGGGCACGACGGCACTGAGGGTGCCAGGGCATGGGGTGGCCGCGGCGCGGGGCAGTGGCAGTTGGGCAGACAGGTTGTACGATCGTTGGCTGCTTGCCACTCCAGTCTCCACTCGGGGTGCGCGAAATGGGACGACAGGATGGACGCACGGCGCGGGAGGAGCATCTCATTTCGTGTGTCGGCAGTCGCCGGTCGGCAGGTAGATCGATTTCCCGTCGCTGCGGCCATATCACTGTGGACCATCGAGCTGATTTAGAAAGATGCTGCCCAGATAAATTTAGGTCAAAAACAAAACAAATCAAAGGCTAGAAGAAGCAAGCACTACGCGTGTATGTGAGAGGTACTCTTGCGATACAGCTGGGGACATGTGCTCCGCAAAGTAGTTCTTGACAGGCAGAGAGGAAGGTCTAGTCTCGTGCCAAAATAGAATAAACTACTATTCAGAACTCAGGAAGGATCTAGACATGTAGGCGGGTAAGCGACTCGTCGTGCAGTTTAGAAAGATGCTGCCCCCAATAAATTTAGGTCGAAAATAGATAGATCACCAAGACACATCACACATGACAACCACCTAAGACAATCGAAAAGGTGGGAGATATTGTGCCAATTCAACCCTTGTCAAAAACGTCTTATCAGATAAATAGTGCAAAATCATTACCCCTGGAGAACTATCAGCGTGTTATCACGGTCATAAACATAAGGAACCACTGGTGCGTACCATCCCGTCGCATATGGATCTTGGGTACCAAAATAATAGAGTGCACACAAGGGGGGGCGCAAAACCATGGTGTAGACGAGTCACTCAAAATCACCTTAACAAAGACGAAGAGCAATTGAGGATTAATGGATGTGGTTATATTAACAAACTAAAGCCATGTCATACTATTCTGGTTTTTTGTAACTCTGGGATGAAATGTACAGAACGAAATATCTAATTACAGCGAAACATTGTCCCTTGCGAAATCTAGGCCACCACGCGCACCTCTTTATTTCATCGCTTCCGTTTCGCTCTAGTTGAGCCTTGTTTAGCTGTAGAAGTGGCCTTGCCTGCTCTAGTTGGGCCTTGTTTTGCTGTAGAAGTGGCTTTGCCTGCTCCAGTAGAACCTCGTTTAGCTACAGCTGGCCCTTCTTTCTTAACTGTACCTTTCTTCTTAGACTTGCGAAATCCCCTGCCACTTTCCTGTCAGGCACATGTTGTTAGAAGGCAATGCCATGCAGTAAAAGGAACAAATGTTTTCCCCCCACTAGCACCATCCGCTATATCATCAGTTGTCATTTTTGAAGAAGATGCTAGAAATAATTTGGTTCAGGTCATGGTAATGGAAGTTCATCTGAGCACCCCTAATCAATCCCAATCAGGTATAGATATATTACTAGTGGATACTTAAATTGCAAATAAGTTCATCTCGTAGAATTATCCTGAGATCAAGCATATAACTAGCTACTTTGTCTAACATGAGTACGGGGCAAACCAGGAGGAAGTAAATGTATCTTTGCTGTTATTTACAATTGGATAAGTATTTCACCTTTTTATATTGTCGATAGGCATCACGGCCAGTTAACTCCTGCCCATTCTTTGAGACATAAATCTGCAGCCCAAATTCAATGGAGCAATATGATGAATGCATACTGAAAAGATTAATCTTGAAAAACAGTGAAAACACAAAAAGATCGATTTACATACTGAATATAACACAAAAATGACTAAAAGGCCTTTATTCTGTCAAAAACATAGAAACAACTGGAACTCTGGAAAAAAAAATTAACTTTACCTTCCTTCCATCCTCCCCAGTAAACCAACGGCCAGAACCGGACTGAGTTCCACCGGCATGTACCCTTCTTTTGCCAACATCCGTTGGAATATAGGCACTTTTGTTTGGAGTCACCCACCGATCATTAGCAGCACCACTGTGGCCAAATTGACTCCTGTATTAAGACAAAAGACAAAGTAACAGCAATCAGCAAATGACATTACTCAGAGGACTAAAGAAATGATTATGATGTGCGTTGCCTGTCGTTGATATTTTCTGCTCCACTTTGCTCATTTTCTCTGGTACTTGCTGCCCCAACAGGAACAAAATGCTGCAGTCTTTCACGGACCAGCTTGCGTACCATTGGATCATGGTGGAAAAAATAACGAATAGCAGGAGGATGACTGTCAGCCAGATTGTCATCTAGTACAGCTCCACTTGAAGTACTTTGATGCTGGCAATGCCCTCCAATTTCACCAACAGCGTAGTTGGGTTGAATAACCTTGGAACCACCAAAACTGCTTCCTTCTTTCTGCTGAGACGGTCTTGAGTCTTTCACAGATTTGAAATACTCGTTGCAAAACTCATCAAGAGCAGGTGTCGCCCAACTGTTGTTCATCTTAGCTTTGCTTTTCTGCACAGCTGACTCCTTTGCTTTATTTTGATTCTTGTTATCATCTGATTCGGTGTCTGAATCGAGCAAAAGGATTTTTCTCATCGGGCTTCTTGTTATCTTGGGCAATAGTTTCTTCGTGCAGCTTTCTTCTAAAGGTTTTGAAGCAGAAGAATTTGACATTTGTGTATATTTTGGCATCTTTGCTTTGCTCGTTGATTGACTCATCACGACACCATGGTTCAGCAGAGAGAACTTTGAGTTGCTGGAAGCATTGCAGCTACCAACTGATGGTGGCATGTCTGCAAGTAAAGCAGAGAAGCTGTTAATGTTCTACAAGGAAACACAGAAGGTTCCCTTTAAAAAAGAGTAAATGTAGAACAACCAGCTGCAGGCTAAGATCTGTAATGAGTAATGACTCAATCTTACATATTTCTACGAAAGACACAAACAAAGGATTCATTGAGTTCTATAGGCATGTGCAAAAACAAAAACCTACCAAGTGAACGCAAATTTGCACAAATAAAGGCCAATATTCCCCTTGTCCATTCAGTATGTCAGTAAGTCACCATGAGAAAGACCATGCATGAACTTAATGTGTTCACATAAAAATCTTAATTTAATCACAAACTTCATTGCATTATAAATTTATAACTTAATGTTGTGCAGAAGGAAATGTAGGAGGTTCCTAAAAAAAGTGAATGCAGAAGATGTTCGACCAGTTGCAGACCAAGATCCATAATAAATGGGATGATTTTATTAATCTTCTTACATCTAAACAGCTGAGACATGGCTCTGACCAGATAAAATGGGGTTTGGAGAAATCAGGTGTGTTCACAACTAGATCCCTCTCTATAAGCATCTGACTATTAGAGGGGTGCTTAGTGCTAGAATGATGGACATTTGGCACAATAATACCTTTGAAGATTAAGCTGTTTTTATGGTTAGCTTTTCAAGATGGATTGCAGACGGCAGAACAGATGAGAAGGAACTGGCAGGGACAGCAATATTTTAAATTGTGTGGACTGGTGGAAACTACTGGCCACATTTTGTCACAATGTTCCATGGAAAAATTTGGGTGGTGTTGAATGAAAGATATACTGCACTTGCAGAAAATACCTAACTCTATTGCTGATTTTGTCAATGAATGGATGAGTAAAGGTGGAGCTAAAAGGAACAAGATTATGTTTTACAGGCTAGCAGCTGTTTGTTCGAGCCTTTGGCTGACAAGGAACAAGATAGCAACTGAAGTGGTTCTAGTTTCTCATCCAACAGAGGTAGTATATAAAATTATTTCTTTGTATTGCAATGGAAAGCTCTGGACAAGGAGGGAGACCAACAGAAGACCTCGATGGGAATTCAAGCACTCAAGCAACAACTGGAACAGATATGAAGACATAATTCGTGTACAAGAAGGGTTGGGTGGGGGAGGTTTCAGCTGTTTTGCTCGTCTGAATCTAGTTCCTAAAGCTTGAAGTATTTTGGGCTTGTATTGGGAGTTTTTAGTTTTACCTTTGAGTGGGCTCTTGAGTGTTCATCTGGTTGGGCGGCGGCGGGGGCGGCGGCGCGGCGCTGTTCATTAGCGGCTGTCTTTCTGTGTTGTGCTGGTTTGTTAACACTGAATAATCTTTCGTTTAACAAGATCAATAATGAATCTATTTTGCATATTTCTACGAACGATACAAACAAACGATTCATTGATTTCTACAGGCACGTACAAACGATTAAATACAGATACAAAACCCAACTAAGTGAACGCGATTCATAATGGATCAATTTTGCACAAATCTAGGAAAGATGCAAACAAAGGATTCATTGGTTTCTACAGGCATGTGCAAATACTAGATTGCAGAATTATAAACAAACACCTAGTAAGAAAAGTGAACTCAAAATTTCACAAGTGGAGACCAGTGTTTCCCTCACCTCGTGCCGGTTGCTCCTCGTCAGTGAAATCCTCGATCTCGTCCTCCAAACTCCCAACAGCGCCCAATGTTGCCTTCTCGCTCACCATTGGAGACGCCTCCGTCGCCACCGGCGCTGGTGCCCTGGGAGGCGGTGTTGGCGCCAGAGGTGGCGGCGCAGGTCCCCTCCGCAGCCGCTTGAATCGAGTCGTCTCCGGTGGCGGCGGCAGGGGGTCCGGATCTAGCGTTTCGCCCCGTGCTCGCTCTGGCCGTTGGCCACCGGCGAGGAAGAAGTCATGGTCCTCATCGTCAATGCCAAGCGAGGAGGGGGCCACGGGCGCAACCTGTGGTAGCGCTTGCTGGTGACTCCGTCCGCCGGAGACGAAGTCGTCGTCGTCGTCGATGCCGAGGGAGAATGAGGGGGCGTCTGGCGCCTCATAACGCCGAACCTGCTCCCCCCGGCGACTTCCGGCGGGGAGCTGGGGCTCGTTGTCGCCGCCGCCGTCGCCGTAGAAATCGATCCCGAGCGAGAACGAAGGCGCGTCGGGCGCCGCGTACCCTCGCGCTTGCTCACGCCGATCGTTTCCGGCGGCGAGGGGAGGTGGGTCCTCGAAGTCGATCCCGAGGGAGAAGGAGGGTGCAGTGAAGTCCATGGCTACGGCGAAGCGGCGGTGCGAGAGGAGGGGCGGCGTGGGAGGATGCGGCGGAGGTGGGGAGCCGGCGAGCCGGAGGAGGGGGCGGAAACGGCGGCGCGAGTGAGGCTAGGGTTGGGACATTTGAGATTTGAGAGGGGAGGTGAAAGGGGATATGTAGAGGGAGAGAGGAGGGGCTAGAGCCGATGAAGATCTGATGGTGAACAAGTTGGCTGCAAGTAGTCCCTTTGGCGGGAGAGTTTCTTTTTCGTAAATTTTGTGGAGGGAATCGGGGAGATTCGAAGCAACTCGAATTGCTCCTTCTTTGTGTTTCTCGGTGAATTTTCCGATCGAAAGTGTAAGCTGTAAACGGGTATTTTTAAGCTAGATCTATCGGTAAAAATCACTAATTTCCAAAATGGAAACATCTCGAAGCCCGGATGGGCCAAGCCGTTTTTAAGTGCATTTTACGAACTGAACTCTTCGAAAAATTTGAAAATCAATCATTAACTATAAAACTGGGTACGAGACAACTTTCAACTCTCATAACCCCTCATTTTACCCCTGAGATCAAAATCACCCAGTTTTGTTGATGTGGCATCTATTTTAGCATCCATATTACCGTATTTTGCCACCTCATCAGCCAAAATCACCTCCTTCCTTCGAGCTTTATCTTTTTACTCTCTTCTCTCTCTCCCAACAGCCATGACCACCTCTCATCTAGCCTCCTCCCCCAAATCCAGTGGGCAACTGAGGGAGACGACGACTGTGGTCGGCGTGGCTCTCGGTCGGGGGAGGTAGTGGTGCGGATGCGATTGAGGGGGGAGAGAGAGAGATAGAGGAGGAGGACGAAGGGAATACGACATAGTAGCTCCTAATCGGCCGCGACGTGGTCTGCGGTGGGGAGGTCAGAGGACCGGAATATTTAACTAGTAACACTTAACCTCCAAATGGTTCTAGCGTTACTAATTAAACATTCTAAGCCTCGATGGTCATATGCTTCCTGATTGCAAGATATGCACATCACCACAAAATTACACATCATTTCCATACATCATATATTACTAAGTTCAACAAAGACATACATAAAGTAAAGTTATTACAAAGAGCCGACTGGCCAAATAGAGCAATATACAAGAAAGATAGCGGAAGCAAAGGTGACATAAGATGGCTAGAACAAAAGTCGACCAGGTTAGCCATACACCCACAAGGCAACCGATCGGCCGCCAAGCTAGTCGCCCATGAGCTACCACAGACTGACTCACAAAAGTGAGGCCCCTCAAGCTCACCTTCTTCCTCTCAACAAAACAGCTTAAGCGAAGCAACCGAGTACAAAGATTGTCTTTGTACCCAAGATCGACGTGTGGAATAGCGCACCTATTCATAAACTACATGCAAGCTTATTTAGGTGGAGGTTGTATGTCTCACTTTGCATGAAGCCAACTTTATTTGCAATAATGTAATACATTTTGAAAGCAAGTTTGCAAATGCTTTTGTTATCAAAGTAACAGATAGTAAAGGTACATACAAGTAACCACCGAAGCGACTATCCCAATAGCCACCACAACATAGCACGAATCTCCGATTCGTACCACCCATCAAGTTTTAATTTAAAAGGTTGTAGTCTAACTCTTGAAAGACCTTGCCAAGCGTGTCCATAACCTAGGGCGAGGCTATTCGAATAGTTTTAACCTGCGCAGGGTGTACCAATGTACCCACACTTGGCATCGCCTTCAAGCCACAAAGCACACTACAGAAGGTATGCACACGGCTAAGTCCTACGAGACATTTCCAATCTTGTGTATTAACTACGAGCCGCTCATATGGATAGAAACTCATATGCTTACATTGCAAGTAGAAAGACAACAAATCCCATCACGGGTGAAGTCTTTCTGACACTACAATGCTCCCAACACCATCCTCCCGCGACTCCTGCGACTCGGAGCCAATACACACCAAAGTATTAAGTCAAGAGAGGTCACATACCCTCTAATGTGGTTAGCACGCTAAAATGCTTGGTTTAGTGTAACAAGATGTTCGGTCCTTGTTGACCGGGCACCATTCCATCCACACCAAAAATCACACCATCATACCATTGTGCCCAAGTCTAAATCATTTTGTTTTCAGCTTTAGTTTTCATAAGTAGACATGGCACAAGGTGGAAATCATAATCATAATAAGTTTTAAGTGATCAAGGTTATCGACAAGTCGATAACCGCCCATTTCTACCAAACTAAGCATGGCTAAGCAATTAATTCGCAACTACTAAGTGACAAGAGCTCATCCATGAACTCTAAATCACGACAAGTAACCTAGGCTCATGGTAGTAGAGGATAATCATTTGCTAAGGAAATGCATCTACTAGGCCAACTATTAACACAAAGTAGCAATGCATACATAGAATTTGTAATCAACATAAATACTTAAAATAATGGGATTAACATGATCAAACGCTTGCCTTCTTGCATTTGCTCAAACTGTTGTGGAGGGTCGTTCTGGGGTTACCGCAAATGTCGAACCCTAAGCGAAAGACAAAAGAACCAAGAACAACCAATAAGACGAGCCACACTTAAACAAACGAGCAAGCAAAAATTATCCAAATGCGACAAAATTTATACATAAGGTAGAATACGAATATACCTAGACATAGAAACTGGAAAACCTAATTTGGATTTGTGGTGCAAAAGATATTACCTAAAAACCCATTTTCTACCATAATAAGGTACTCAGAGCAAAATATTTTCTAGAGGTTTTCGGACTTGAAAATTTTATGATAGGTTACTACGACATTTTAAGGCTAATACAAATGGTTTCATCTTAATTGGAGTTAAAATGATTTAGTTATGATTTTTCTAGGATGCAAAACTAGCATAATGCACTTTCCAGAAATATAAACATGTGCAAAACCCATTTCACATTATAGTATGATAATAGAGGGATTTCCTAACATCAAATTTCTATTTTTAGGATTTACAGGGAATTACTGGTGTCTATTACATCATTAAATGAATTTTTAATTGCTACTAATAAGGTTAAATCTATTAACATATTTTTCTGGTGCTGATTTAGGCCTACCACCATTTTTAGATTAAAGTTTAGTTAATAACAAATTTATCAAAGTTAAAATCATTCAATTAGCAGATATACAGAAAAAGATATGCATTTTCCAAGTTTTAATACAATTCTGGAATATATAAAAAAATAGCAGAAAACAAGCTATTAAAGATTACAGAATTTTCTACTACAGAAGCATAGCTAAAAGCATTTTTATATCAAACTTTAGTGAAATACAAATTTATTGCCAGTTGGTTTCATGTAAAAGGATTTATCTTGAATTAGTTATGAATTTCTAAAGTTTTGATACAATTTTCGGTTGATAAATAAATACTTACGTAAATAAAACCAACCCAACCGAAAATAAGCGACGTGGGCGCTCGTGGGCGTTGATGCAATATCCAACGAGCCACACGCGACGGAACAGCAGCGCGCGCGATTCAAAACAGAGCCCACCGTTGGATCAAGATCCAACGGCCACGAGAAGGATGCAACCGGACGGTGCGGTTGCCTCGACGATCCACGCACCGCAGATCTAAGGATGAACGGCTCCGATCACGCCTCGATCGGAAGGTCCGATTGCACGCACGATCGTGGCCGCAGATCAAGTGATGGACGACCAAGAATGATGAGGGGAACCGAGGGTCCGAACGCATACAAAATCTAGGCCGCATATCGCCAAATGGACGGTGGTCCAAGATCGGTGCAATTAGGAGTCTTGACACGTGGGCGCATGTCGCGATGATCGAGAGTCACACATGCGAGATTTAACACACGTGCACAAGCAGCGCGCGACCCACCCGCGATGACTTAAAGAAGGTTTATAGGCGGCTAATTAATTACTAATGACCAATGATTAATGATGATTAGCAATCAATGTGCCCTAATGATTTTGAACGATGGTGATTTAGGACGAGGGCCCACACGTCGCTGACCCAAAAGGTAATTTGGACACATTTATTGCTAACAATGATTAGCAATAACTAAACCCAAAATCACCCTAATGACTTCGATTTTCGGCGCTAAGCTAATGGCCCACCCGCGATGGGCACAGGACATCCCCGACGACTAATAAACGCCGACACTTAATTAACCTAAGATTAACATTAATGATGCCTAAACGCACAGATAAACGCCAGCGGGTGATTTAAGGGGCTGGACCCACATGTCAGTCAGACATTAGGCTAGATTAAGACACCATTAATGCTCTACTGATTGGCAATCATTAAGCATTAAACGTGTCCTAAATATTTGACGAAAACGGGGCTCCCAGCTGACAAAACCCGAGTGGCTTTCCTGGCTTGTCGCCGGCGACTCCGGTCGCGGCGGCGCCCACAAACTATCAAAATGGGTTCGCAATAGTGTTGCGGACCCAACAGTAATGACCTCGCCGGCGGTGGAGGTCTGGAACGCCGGCGACTCGGAAAACAAAGAAGGAGGCCGACACGGCAAAACACGAAAATAGCAAGATGCTCCGCTGCGGTCCAAGGAAGCGGGTGCCATGACTTCTAGGGACTATATAGAAGCTACCTTAACCGAGAGGAGCTCCAAATATGGCCGGGGAAGACTTGAACACGATGAAGTCCACCTGAGTCAAGAAGATGAAGTGGAAGATGAGGTTACGAGCAAAATGAGTGGAACCAAATCATTACCACGACTTCATTATAGCTCAAAGAGGCTCCAAAAGCAATTAATTGCAAAAGAACCACTTACTGAGTTGGAGAAGAAAGGGGTGAAACCAATGAAAATCTCCAAACTTAAAATTGAGTGATTCTCGAATGCAACCCAAAATCAAGTTAGGGGAAATATAAAGGAGGTTGAGGAGTTCAAGAGGGTGCAAGAAAGGTTGAAGATGAACCACTGGACACCAAGGCCGCCATTGGAGCCCTCGGGTCAACAATGGTGGATTGAAGGTTTGAGATGGTTTTGAGCTCAACCACATAGAGGAGCTAGGTGTGGTGTAAAGGAACACCAGGAGGATCTAGAGGGGCAATATATAGGGAAGGGATTAGGGTTTCGAGCAAGAACCCGAGTCCATGGTGGGCTCGGTAAATGCTACGGTCATGGACCAAGAAATGATGGGAGCAAGTGAGCACGGTGACAATGGAGGAGAAAGCCTGGTGCGCATTAAATGCCCCGCAGAGAGACGTTGACGAAAGCAAACTTGAGGTGACACATCAAAGCCGCCCGCGCTCTCTCTCTTTCGCCATTATGCGCGCTTCGTGGGACAGAGGAGGAAGAAGAAGAGAAAGCAACCACGACCGTTGGATTTTAGATGGACGGCCGCGATTTAAAGAGCTCACGGACGATCCGATTGCTTACGGAAATCGGGCGGTTGGATTGAGATCCAACGGTCCCAATTGGTTAATGCAACCGGAGGGTCCGAATGCTCACACGAACGTGAGCCGAGCGATTTGAATCCAACGGCTGATATCGCACGCACATTTTAAAATGCGGCTCGATGCAGCTAGGTGGTTCGACCGAGTCAAGTGGCTCGGACTCGAGCCCGACTCGAACCCAAGGAACAAGGAACTGTGTTTTAGGTTTTAAATATGCTGAGACTTTTGAGGATTTATTTGGGGTAGCAAAATAACTCCAAAAATTCTGAATTTTTTACAGGAGCTTGTTGACTGAGACATTGACCTTGTGTAAAATTTGCAGAGGCTTTTATGCATTGTATTTTTCTCCAAAAATTCTACAAGGTACTGGTTTTAGGTTTGACTGAGAGTCAAACAGGTTTGACTGCCCTCTAAAATATTCAAACCATTTCTAAAAATTGTAAGAATTTTTAGAGGGTTCACATGTCATCCCAAGAACTTAGGAAAAATATTTTCAGGATATGATCACAAGGTTTGACAAGATTGTTTTTGAAGGAACAAGATTTGGATCAAAAGACTTGTGACTTTGCATTTCCATAAGTCTTGTACAATACTTGTCCAATACAAACAGGAAACACATGATGTAAGAAAAAGTTTTAATTTCTACTCATTTTCTTACATTTGAAACACAAGCCCAAAATTGGGATGTTACAACTCTCCCTTACAAGAATCTCGACCGAGATTCCGTTTACTCGGAGAAGAAAGAAGGAAAATGCACGAAGGCGATCTTCTCGCTCCCAAGTTGCCTCATCTTCGAATGGTTTGACCACTGAACCTTAAGGAACTTGATGACACGGTTCCTTGTTCTCCGCTCGATTCCTCAAGAATGCGAACAGGACACTCGCGATAGGTCAAATTCTCCCGCACATCGAGAGTTTCCAACCGAGTTTCCTCGGTCGGGACACGGAGGCACTTCTTCGGTGTGAAACATGGAACACATCATGCACACCTCAAGTGCACCGGTAGCTCCAATCAGATGCAATGCTCCAACTCTCTCGACGATACGGTAAGGCCCAACATATCGAGGACCAACTTGCCCTTGATGCCAAAACGCCGATGGCCCTTCAAGGGTGAGACTTTGAGATACACAAAGTCATTGGGCTCAAAGCTCAACTCACGGTGACGACGATCTGCATAGCTCTTTTGTCTGGACTGGGCCGTGTGCGGATGCTCGCGAATCAATCGGACTCGCTTTGGCCTCATTAATCGACTCGGGCGAAAATCGCCGCCGCCGATCTCGACCAGTTCAACGGGGTTCTACACCTTCTCCCATACAAGGCCTCAAACGGCGCCATGCCAAGACTGGCCTGATAGCTGTTGTTGTAGGAGAACTCAGCAAAAGGTAGGCTCGCTCCCATAGGAAAGAACATAAGCACGGAGCATATCTTCCAACACTTGGTTGACTCGCTCCGTCTGACCATCAGTCTGAGGATGAAAGGTTGTACTGAAGTGAAGGCGGGTCCCCATAGCCTCTTGCAGACTATGCCAAAACCGCGAGGTGAAAAGCGCACCACGATCGAAATAATCGTCTTGGTACACCGTGAAGACTCACAATCTCGAGACATAAAGTTCGCCAAAGGCCCCACACGGCCGAGTCTTGGCGGGAAGGAAATGTGCCACTTTAGTCAACCGGTCAATCACGACCCAAATAGCATCATTCCTTGGACGAAGCGGGGCAATCCGGTGATGAAGTCCATGCCAACGGAATCCCACTTCCATTCTGGCACTGGCAAAGGCTGAAGAAGACCTGCTGGACGCTGATGCTCGGCCTTCACACGACAGCACACGTCGCACTCGGCAACGAACTTGGCAATCTCGCGCTTCATTCGGGTCCACCAGAATCTCTGACGAAGGTCCTGATACATCTTGGTAGCCCCGGGATGGATGGACAAAGGAGAATCATGGGCTTCGCGGAGGATCAAATCCCGCAATTCCATGACCTTAGGAACCACAAGACGCTGCCCAAACCACACAACGCCATGCTCATCCTCTGAAAAGCACTTGGCTATCCCATCCTTGATGTTCTCGCTGATCGGCTCACACCGCATCCATGCTCGCATGCGCCTTGATTTGGTCCACCAAGGTTGGTTGCACAACCAATGTAGCAAGAGAACCGTGCTCGATCAAACCCAAATTGAGGCGCTGGAATTGAAATGAGGGTAGGTCGCTCTTGGAGCATCAACATGCTGCAATACACCTTCCGACTGAGTGCATCTGCCACAACGTTGGCCTTGCCCGGATGATACTGAATGCCCATGTCATAGTCCTTGATCAATTCCAACCATCTTCTTTGCCTGAGGTTCAGATCTGGCTGGGTGAACAAGTACTTCAAGCTCTTGTGGTCAGAATACACCTCACAACGGTTACCAATCAGATAATGCCGCCAAATCTTGAGTGCATGAACCACAGCAGCTAACTCCAAGTCATGAGTAGGATAGTTGAGTTCATGAGGCCTCAACTGCCGCGATGCATAGGCCACAACCTTGCCCTCCTGCATAAGAACACAACCAAGACTCTGACGAGAAGCATCACAATAGATATCAAAACTCTTGCGAATATCAGGGAGAACAAGCACTGGGGCTGAGGTCAACCGCTTCTTGAGTTCTGAAAACTCACATCACAAGCAATGGACCACTCAAACTTCTTGTCTTTCTTGAGCGATTCGGTCATAGGCTTTGCAATCTTGGAGAAATTCTCGATGAAGCGGCGATAGTAGCTACCAAACCAAGAAAACTCCGCACATCGGTGACCGACTTGGGCCGACCCCAAGATAGTACATCACTGACCTTGCTAGGATCCACAGCCACACCCCCTGCTGAAAGAACATGGCCTAAGAATGCCACTTCCTTCAACCAGAACTCGCACTTGCTGAATTTAGCATACAACTGGTGCTCACGCAGCTTGCCCAACACAAGCTTAAGATGCTCGACATGCTCTTCTTCACTCTTGGAGTAGATGAGGATATCATCGATGAATACCACCACAAACCTATCCAAATACTCCATGAATACCGAGTTCATAAGATTCATGAATAAAGCAGGAGCATTAGTCAAACCAAAAGACATGACGGTGTACTCGTAAAGACCATAACGAGTAGCAAAGGCAGTCTTCGGAATATCCTCGGCCCTGATCCTGACTTGATGATAGCCCAATCTCAAGTCAATCTTGGAGAAGACACGTGCTCCGGTCAACTGATCGAAAAGATCATCAATACGGGGCAAAGAATACTTGTTCTTCACCGTCACTTCATTAAGCGGACGGTAATCAACACACATGCGCAAGGTCTTGTCCTTCTTCTTCACAAAAATAACTGGACAACCCCAAGGAGATGAGCTAGGACGAATGAAACCCTTCTCTTGTAGCTCACCTAGTTGCTTCTTGACTCTTCCAACTCATTAGGAGGCATGCGTCGGCCTCTTTGAAATAGGGCGATGCGGGCAACAACTCTATCACGAACTCCGGTTCTTGAGCAGAGGCATCCGGGCAAATCTTCGGAAAGACATCTGCGAAGTCACACACCGTGGGGACATCGTGAATCTCCAATCTTGGCTTTGCTTCAAGGGCAAAAGGTGGGGTTCGCATAGCGGTGAAAACCCAACCTGTTCACCAAGGGTTGGTGAGGTAGACAATCTTCCGCACAATCGATTTGCCCCAAGTGTTGGGACAACCAATCCATGCCAAGAATCGATCCAAGCGCCGAGTCGAGTAGGATAAGATTCGCCAAGAATCCCACTCCTTCGATGTGGATAGGAACACCCAAGATACTTGGTCGGCTCTCATTTCCGAACCCGAGAGCGAATCGGCAGATGGAATCCCAAAGGAACACAAAGTGAAGTCCACAATCAACAAAGAAAAGACCTCGAAATAAAAGAATACGGCTCCAGTCAAATAAAATCGTAGCGGGGCGTAAATTTACAAGGAGCGTACCCAACACCACGTCGGGCGCCTCCTGTGCCTCCTCGGTCGAGATATGGTTGACTCGCCGCTCCCCAAGCCCCGGTCTTCGGTGGGTGGTGACCACTCCCGCGCCGCGTCCTCCATTAGGACGAGGGGCCGCTCGATCTTCTTAGGACAACTACTCGCGTAATGGCCCTTGTTGTGGCGATGAGGCGGTGGCGTGGCGCGGGGTTGCGGGAACACCTGCTGGCTGGTCGCGGCGCGCGTGGTCGAGTCACGGCTGCGGAGGACGTGGAGCCGGTGCCGAAGGCCTCGACGGTGGTGAAGCCAAGAACGGGCCACCGTGCGGGCCCAACACGGACGAACGAGGCCGCTGTGCGGCCGTGGGCCTCCCACTTGCGCTGCGGGACTCGCCACGCTCGCCTTGTGCTCGGCGATGATGGCCTTGTCCACCAAGGTCCGGAAGTCGGGAAGTCCACAATAGAGAGCTTGTCTGAAGCTCCTCGGACAAGCCCTCCACGAACTTCTGCTGCTTGGCCTCATCAATGGCCACCTCAGCAGGAACGTACCTCGCGAGATGGTTGAACTCGTGGAGGTACTCAGTCACAGACTTGCGCCCCTGTTTGAGCGCAAGGAACTCCGTCTTTTTCAGCTTCATCAGGCCTGCTGGGACATGGGCCCGACGAAAGTCGACGAACTCCTCCCACGAGACCACGTGTCCGCAGTCGCATCGCGAGGAAGTTCTCCCACCATGAGAGTGTCGCACCCTCCAACCGATGGGATGCGAAAGTGCCCTCCTCGCTCCCGGCATCGAGCAACGTTGAGCTTCCGCTCAACCGACGCAGCCCGATCGTCTGCGTCAAGGATCTCGGGCCGGAGAAGGTGAGAGGCTGCGTGCGAAGGAACTCGCAAGTTCCCACGAGGCCGGTGACCACCTCCGGATCCAGAGGCACGGAGGAGTGGAGGTGTTCTGGCGATAACCTCCAACACCTGCGGTCCTCCGAACGATTGCGTTCGATCCGCATGAGGACTTCGCCATGGTCGGAGGAGGGGAAGCTCCTCATCGGGACTACCCGACCGATTTAAACCACTACTGGTCCCGCCACCATCTGTTTCACTAAGACAAGTTAGATACGATTCAAGACCCAAGAGCACAGAAACCCAAACTTAGTTAAAATAACCACAGAATAGCCACAAGAGAACATGAGACCATAACTCACCGAATCAACTTCCGAAACGACCAGCCCGTATGGAAGAACGAGCAATCGTTTGCGAAGACCCAAAATTTCAGCACTAATTTCTAGCTCAAAACAGTCCGAAAATCAAGGTATAACCACCTAATAGGGTATAGGCATTTAGCTAATTCCTTATCACTTCTTACCCTTTTATTCCCACAAGTTTTAGTTGTATTTACCTCTCATTTCCTACCTTAATTACTCACCGCTAGCTAGCTGTCCAAATTTCTTCATCCAAGCTCTCATGGTTCTCTCAAAACCAAGTTAATCGATAGAGACTAATTTTTGAAAGGAAGAGAGGAACAACTTTTTCAAACTTAAGTGAGGGTAAGGTGAGATGAGCAAGCTAAGATAGGTAAGGAATAAAATTAGAGAACTTACTCAAGTTTTCATAAACTATTTGGAAGTAAGTTTTCAAAATATCCTAAAGGAGGGTCCGAATGCTCACACGAACGTGGGCCGAGCGATTTGAATCCAACGGCTGATATCGCACGCACATTTTAAAATGCGGCTCGGTGCAGCTAGGTGGTTCGACCGAGTCAAGTGGCTCGGACTCGAGCCCGACTCGAACCCAAGGAACAGTGAACCAGGTTTTAGGTTTTAAATATGCTGAGACTTTTGAGGATTTATTTGGGGTAGCAAAATAACTCCAAAAATTCTGAAATTTTTACAGGAGCTTGCTGACTGAGACATTGACCTTGTGTAAAATTTGCAGAGGCTTTTATGCATTGTATTTTTCTCCAAAAATTCTACAAGGTACTGGTTTTAGGTTTGACTGAGAGTCAAACAGGTTTGACTGCCCTCTAAAATATTCAAACCATTTCTAAAAATTGTAAGAATTTTCAGAGGGTTCACATGCCATCCCAAGAACTTAGGAAAAATATTTTCAGGAGATGATCACAAGGTTTGACAAGATTGTTTTTGAAGGAACAAGATTTGGATCAAAAGACTTGTGACTTTGCATTTCCATAAGTCTTGTACAATACTTGTCCAATACAAACATGAAACACATGATGTAAGAAAAAATTTTAATTTCTACTCATTTTCTTACATTTGAAACACAAGCCCAAAATTGGGATGTTACAGAGGCGGTGGCGTAGCTCCTAGTCAGAGGAGCTGGAGAGAGGGAGACGAAGATGGAGCGGGTTGGTGTCGTTGACGACCACGCTGCTACCCAAGAATGTCCTCCACCTCATGCACTACCGCTCGGCGCAGCAGAATCGCTCCCCCCTCACCTCCAGGTTCCCCGTCGTCGACCAACGACGCAGAGGCGGTAGAGATCCCCACAACGGTTCGGGAAAAAGACGACGAGGAGGAGGAAGAGGTGAGGTGCTTCGTGACACGGGCGCTGGTGCTACCGAGGTGCAAGTCGGTGCCGACGACAACGGCGGTGGGGACTGAGGTGGAGGTGATGACCATTGGGTTCTTTTGGGCCAAAGGTGGGAGCAACAAACCATGGTGTGGAAGATAGGTTGTGTCGAGGAAGAAAAAGAAAGAGAAGAAAATATGGCATCCACGTCAGTTAAAAGTTAAAACTGTTTTTGATTGGATCACGTCAGACAAAACCGCCATAGTTTAGGTTGGGGTTAAAGTAAACGATTTTAGTAATTGAGAGAGTCAGGTGTTTGATTTTATAGTTTAGATTGCTTTTCAAACTTTCATGTTTGTAAAATGGATTTTTTTACTCTCTCAGCAGGGAAAGTTGTGCCAGGCCCACGCGGTTGGAGTTTCAATCTTAGGTTAAGGTTAGTTTGGGCTATGCTGGGCCTAGCTAGGCGCCTAGGCCATGACAGGCTCAAATCTAGTATTTGTCCTAAGGCATCGTTAGCTCTTTTTATGTTAGAGTTAATGGAGTAGTAGTTGATGTTTTCTTTCTCTAAAAAACGAGTAGTCGATGTTATTTACTGTGATTGTACCTCTCTCACGACTGACTCAAAGGACATGGGCGGCGGTAAGCTATGACGATGGAGCTCCGGCGAAGATGTGAGCACACTGCACTCTCGGTCCCGAAGAGTCTGTTTTTGTTGGCATGATGTGACGAGGACGATGAACACAGTCGGAATAAGCGACGACGAGTCCACCAGACTCAGATGGGACAAAGTTGCTAGCATCGTATCCGACGAATTTCGTTTCAACGTAAGTTCAGAGAGTTAAGTGATACAACCTCGCAAGTTCAGGGGTTGATAAAGTAAAATACAATTTTAGAAAGCTAAATGGCACAACCTTGTAAGTTCATAAACCTACAACGTAATTTTCTCTATATTCTTTTTCAGTTCAATGTTTATAATTGAATTCTATGATCAACGAAGCTTTTCAAAGTAACCAGTATTCGAGAATAGCTTTGCAATAATGGACCAAGCTCTGAAGGGGCACCAGCAACTGGATTTAGCATCAAACTCTTCGAGATCTTAAATCACCTCCCCTTCACACATGCAAGTGTGATTTACTAGTAGCACAACCATACAGTGCAGGGAAATGCTGGGATTTTGAGGAAGTTTCAAGCTTGTTTCGTTCACGGAGAGAATTTTCGACCCTTTTTTTTTGGCGCGTGTGGTGCGAGAATCCAAGAAGACATAAGAACCAAATTAATCAATGCACAAATGAAAACACACATAGCGGTACTACTCTACGACTCTTCTTTACACACCCTGCTGCTTTGTCTGCCCAACTGCCGTTCACGTCGATCCAACCACCATGCTTCAGAGAAAATGTTCTAACTGCCAGCATGTCGGCCTGATCAACAATGTACGTGCACACCTAGCTACCAGTACGCTTGACCGATCTACACACAGCTATAATTACGGGAGCAAACGCCGGTCCAGCACCAATGATGCGACCGGAACTACCTGTCTCGGCACCGAGAGGCCAGGGAGGCACAGACCATTAAGCAACGCCACATGCAGAGCGAGAGGATCCACACTAAAATACACAGCGCCCGACACCTGTCACTTGTCAAGCTACATCGTATTCCCTTCACACTTGAGCTACATAGTATTCTCTCTTAGATCGTTATCTTGGACTCACTAGACATTGTTTGCAGGTATATTTTGAAATATGCCACTACTGATTTTGTGGTTTTGAAATATGCCACTCGTGAGTTTTTTCTTTGAAATATGTCACTCCTGAGTGTAATGAGGAGTGACATATTTCAAAGAAAAAACTGAAGAGTGACATATTTCAAAATTCCCCTTGTTTGCAACAAGCTGTCTCCTCGTTACATCGTGAGTGAATCCATGTCATCGTATGAACCGAGGGAAACGATCCTATGCGGTTGTGAATAAATTTCACAACGCTGCAGTACTATGTATTAGTCTCTCAACCATTGGATCAATAATTAAAAGCTATAGATACATAGTTCTGTAGGGAAAACTGTTTGGACACTATAGCAACACATTTGGTACTGTACACTTGTTACTGTAGCACATGCATCAGTGTCACGATCTTAATCTAGCGAAGGAGACATGTTCCTAATGCAAAGTACTATAGCTCTCTCTTTGTATTTTAGCCTTTAATGCAGCGTACCTCTCTCTTGAACAGAGAGGGAAAAAAAGGAAACTACTGCTGGTGTGGCCTGAGGGCATCTCCAATAGTACATTTATTGTTGTCTCTTAGCTATGCCACGTTAACAAAATCCTACGTGGAGGAGAGAGGGAGAGAAGAGAGAGAACAGGTCGTCTCTTCCTGAAGAGACGATCGTGCACGCGAAACAAGACATGATACATTAATTTACTCTAATTGATATGTAGACCCGTTTTAAAAAAAATTATAAAATATAAGTGTTGGAGAGTGTACTAGAGATCGTCTATTGGAGATGTTGTCTCTAAAGATGATGTAATATATGTTAGAGACAAGGTTGTCTCTAACTATTGGAGATGCCCTGAGCTGAGATGGACACAAATTCGTGACAGTGTTAGCACAGTTTTTAACCTAGCTTTTGATTTTTACCTTTGCGCCCTCGGTTTAAAATTTGAACCGCGCGCACCTTCACTGTTCCATTCACAGAATCACAGTGCCGACGCTGCAAGAAAGTTAACAGCCCTCATTGCTGCATGCATCGCCACTTCACCGGAGGCGCACGGCGTCGTCGTCCCGTCTTCCCGCGGGCACGTGGGTTCCACCGCCGCGTGCCACCCACGTCCTCCCTGACAGGTGAGTTCGGCCCGTCCGACGTGGCGTCTCCGTTCCCTCGTGCTCTGCCCTCGGATGCCCTTTCCCGCGCCCCCACGCGTACAAGGATCCGTACAGCGAGCAGCGGGGAGATCGTGCGGGTGACTGACACGTGGTGGTATGGCGCTACTGGACGGGGAGCACGGCGGGGTTGGTGTGTGGATCTGGAGAGGAGAGCCCCGGGGGCGGGGGTGGATTGGGTGAGGACGGATTCAACGGGACGTGGGGGCGGGGAGGCTGTTCCGTTATTGCGCTCCGTTTTGGAGGGACGCGGAGCCGTGGGCCGGTGACGGCGATATATCATGCGCGCCGCGCGTTGGGCTTTCTTGTTACAGGAGGCGTCATCTGAGATGTGACCTTGGTGTCTTCTCACTTAATTAATAGATTAATTCTTCATATGCTATTGGAATTTTACAAAATCCCTCATCACATGTTTGTGAAATAATGAGTGACATATGAAGATACGAAGAATGAGATAAACTTTCGGTGATATATAAGAAATTCACGTTAATTAATAACATTTTTACCTTATTAGTTTGCTGATGTATCTATTGACAATACTTTGTGCTACTTTTATCGGGAAATTCGGAGAGGGGATAAAATCTTTGAGACACCACGTATACATGGTTTCGTGATGTTTGTGGATACACCAAGATGCTAACACGATTGTACATGATTCAATAGGACTTGATTATGTACACATCTACCTCTACACATCTTATGATCCGCACCTGCGTTAACCATTTTGTCGGCAACCAGCAGTACCATGAATATATTATCGTCTACGTAGAGAAATCTAGAGTAGATACCATTTTGAAACTTTGCTCGTTCGTAGTGCCTTTTCCCCGAGGAATTATATCAATAAATTTTTTTCTACCTCGCTAAATTTTTTTTACTTTGCAGCTAGATTACTTACGAACAAACACTCCTAAAATCTCCATCACATATCCTACACGCGATCTTGGTGCAGTACTATAGTTGCGGCACACTGCCGAAGTCACAAGCTCGAAGATCCCACACGGGCTGACGAGCATATTGCGACGTCACAAGCCTACCTCGCACCCATTAAGCGACAGGTGGTCTAGCATGACAAAGGGGATGCTAGTGGTGAGGATGCGGTAGGGGGATTTGGACGGTAGAGATACGTGTCGCCGTTACATCTACCTCGTATATTATATAGACACTCACTTTACTTATTTACTCGGGAGAGAGAATTATTTTTTAATATTTCGTCGCTCGCCGATTGAGCCAAAAACTAAAACCAGCCTGCCCCCACAAGAAGACAAGAAAACCAAAGCCGTGAAGCCGAAATCCCCATCCTACCCCTACCCGCGGCCAAGCCCAGATCCGTCCTTCCACTCCACGTCCCCACGCAACACACAACCATTTGTCCTAGCTAGTTTACTTCTCCCCACTTCGCTAGCCTCCCATTTCCCAACGCCTCCTCGCTTGCCACCCCACCACCCCCAACGTCTCTCTCCCCTCGGTTCCTCCCCTCTCTTCGCCTACACACCGCGCGTTCGTCTCTCCCTGTCTCCTCCCACCTCCCGATGCCGCCGGAGCGCTCCGTACCAAACCCTAGCCGCCGCAAATGAGCTCCAAGCACCGCTCCGCCTCCGGCGCTGGCCCTGCTCCCACGGCCGCGGCGGCGCCGTCACTCAGGACGCCGCGGCGCCTCCGCCGGTGGCCGCTCAAGACGTCGGCGTCGGTCGGACCCGGCAGCGGGCGGCGGGGCGGGCTCGCGACGCCGCTGCTGAAGTGGGACGTGGGGAATGGGGTGGAGAAGGGCGGCGAGAAGGCAGGAGGCGCGGGGGAGAAGGCGCGGGATGTGTCGGTGAGGAGGCTCGCGGCCGGGGTGTGGCGGCTGCGGCCGCCGGAGGCGGTTGCCGGAGTCGGGGAGAGGAGGGTTCGCGTGGGCCTAGAGGTATGTGCACGCGCGGTGGCTTAAACCCTTGGATTTTCGTTTAGTTTCTTTTCCCAGCTAAGCGGCGTACTTTTTGTTGAGTTGCTTTGCTTGCTTCCTGTCCTTTTGTTGTCTGTATGTTTGTAGCTAAATGCTGCGTGGTTTCTGGTTAGTGAATCGCGTTAGCCAAGTCCAGCTAAAAAAGTGTGCATTTTTCCCGTAGATTTTGTTCTGTTTTGGTGTTTTTTAGGCTTAAATCAAGAGAAACCAAACATATAACTTTGGCTAGTTACTACGTATTTGCCGGATGCCTAACTAATTCATTACAAGCAAAACGCTAAGATTTGCTGTCAGAATGCACTCATTTGAGACACAGATCTCTTGCAAACGATTAGGGGATTTTCTGGGTGATTTGTTCATCACACCACGTACTTTTGCTAATTTTAGCTTCTTATTTTGCCTTAACACGCTTGCTGTAGTCAAATCTATTAATCCATTCTCTTCAACGAGGTGTTGCCGTGTTTGCAGTACTGCTGTCCGTCGTAGTGTCGACGCATTTAGTGGTCGTCTTAACGCAGGAATAGGATGCGTCGCACTGAAGCACCTCCATTTATGGAGGAGCCGTGCTGCAGCCATTCGGTAATGGCCGTGATCGTTGTCCCATAAATTTACTGATCCAGAAGGCAGTTGCATTTTCTGTGTTAGGATCTCCTCATGTGATCCCGAATTGGGGCCCAGGCATTGGATCCTCTCCATGCCCGTGCAACTACAAATGCATTGTCCGTTTGTTTTAGCACTTTCGGTAGTGAACGGTAGTTTATTTCCCTTTTACCGGATGGTTTGCTGGAAGAGCACGGCTTGGAATTTGGATCTTGCGTAGATTGGTGAGTGTAATTGAATAGCTGCGGTCCAAATTTGGTTTAGGCATCCGATGAGCCAAAATGATTGAACACTTATGCCGTGCAGCAACAAACATATGCATGCTGGGTTCAGCTATGTGGTCCCATGTAAGCCACTAGATGCTTGTCTAATTCAATTGGAGACTATTATCGCTCAATCAAATGGTTTTTATACTTTGAATCTTAGGTTTGATGGGAAATCCTTGCCAACAAATGTGATATATGTTGCCGACGCTATAGATGTAGCCGTGTAGGCTGGAATTTAGACTCACCGTGTATGTTTCTATTTGAGAGGGGTCTGCACGTGATGATAGTTTGGGCCCCTTTAGATTCTCTTTGTTCTTTGAGAATGTCTCTTGGCAATTCACCTTTTTTCCCGGCTATGGATGGCTGGTGGAAGCCTTTTGTGTCTCTTTCAAATAGCCACAGTAAGAAATAGTAACATGAATTTATACAGATCTTGGGGATGGTGCTTTCTGGATGGATTTGTTTAATCACGGAGCAACTGAGTGTATATTTAGCAGTGTTTTAACAAAGGGGCAATTCCTTATTTGTTGTCGAAAGTTTGCATCATCCCTTATATATCACTTATTGTATCATTGACACGTGGGTCTAGACCCCACATGTCAGTGACACAGTCAGGGATTTCGGAAATTTTCAGTGGCATATAAGGAATTAACCCTTTAACATATGGTATGATGAATTCCTTTTCCTCGTGGCTTATTTTTCGCATTATATGACAGCATATCCCGAGACATCTACAAGTCCAGCTTCTTAAACAGAATAATTTGGGTCATTACCAGAATCTTAAGAATGAGATTTCAAGCCCCATTTCTGTTTTGGAGCGAAAGAGTGGAGAGTTACACAAGGTGAGGCCAGAACCTACCTACAATCTTGACTACTTTTACCTGCACCGGCCTGTAAGATCACTGATGGATTTAATTCTGCAGGTACAGCTTCATGCTGCTTCAGCTATTCTACCAGTCACCACTATGGAGAAGGCAACAAAATGGGAGCCTGAGGGTATAAAAGGAATGGAATCACATGACGCCTATCTGATAGCCAGCCAACTAAATCTTCTTGACGAGCAGCAGGATACAACTTACCTCCAGATCGAACTCCAGCAAGCACGTGATCGAGCAAGTGAGCTGGAAGCCGAGCGGCGGGCAGCAAAGAAGAAACTTGACCACTTGTTCAAGAAACTTGCAGAGGAGAAAGCGGCTTGGCGGAGCAGAGAGCATGAGAAGGTGCGTGCAATTCTTGAAGATATGAAGGCAGACCTTGATCACGAGAAGAAAAACAGGAGGCGGCTGGAAACGATTAACTTGAAGCTTGTCAATGAGTTGAAGGAGGCCAAGATGTCGGCAAAGCAGCTGTTGCAAGAGTATGAGAAGGAGAGGAAGGCACGTGAGCTCACTGAGGAGGTGTGCAACGAGCTGGCAAGGGAGGTGGAGGAAGACAAAGCCGAGATTGAGGCCTTGAAACAGGACTCCCTGAAGCTGCGAGAGGAGGTGGATGAGGAGCGGAAGATGCTACAGATGGCTGAGGTGTGGCGTGAAGAACGGGTGCAGATGAAGCTTGTTGATGCAAAACTCACTCTGGATGCCAAATACACACAATTGAGCAAACTGCAACAGGATGTTGAGGCTTTTATTGTTGCATGCAGTTGTGCTAGAGGAGACATCATGGTAGTGGAGGAAGCAGAGAATGTAATACATGCGATCAAGTCGGTCAGAGCACACGATATTGAATTCAGATATGAGCCGCCGCGAGCATCAGAAGACATATTTTCCATTTCTGAAGAGCTGCGTCCAAGTGAAGAGTTTGTCATAAAGGAGATTGAGCCGTGCTACAAGAACAGCTTGGCCGTATGTGAATCAGAAATCCAAGAGGCTAGCCCAATGACAGATATATTCCTGGAAAAGCCAGCCAAGGTGTACTCAAATAAAATCCCTCACAACGAGAGTGACACTGAAGATGCTAGCAGCTGGGAGACAATAAGCCATGAAGAGATGCGGGGTTCAAGTTTTTCACCTGATGGAAGCGAGCCATCAATCAACAAGATCTGTGACGGAAGCATTTCTTGGGCGAGCAGAAACGAGTTTGAGTGCAGGGAGAATGAGAAACTAAAGGATGATTTGACTGGTGCATACCTGACAAACATGAACCAACCCAAGAAGAAAGAATCAGCCATATCAAAGCTCTGGAAGTCGTCTCGTCCAAAGAGCAATGAAGCCTGCAAGAAAGATGCTGTGGAGACAATAAATGGGAGGTCATCAAATGTACGGCTATCAGTTGGGACATATTCTACTATCGAAAGTGGCATTCAAGAAATAGGCCTCAGTCCGCCGAGCATAGGGCAATGGAGCTCACCGGACTCGATGAACAGTCAATTCAACCGGGGCTTCAGGGGCTGTATAGAGTACCCACGGACGTCCCAGAAGCACAGCCTGAAGGCAAAGCTCATGGAGGCACGGATGGAGAACCAGAAGGTCCAGCTCCGCCAAGTGCTCAAACAGAAGATCTAGAGCTGCCAGAACCGGAAGGTGAAACATTGTAAGCCTAGAATTTAATCAAGGAATAATCTCAAGAGTACTTTAATGCTTCATTTCTCTTGTTTAGTGTAACTTGTAATGTATGCACTACAGGACTGAAAAAAATATATATTAAGTTGGCCTTTGTGGGCCGGCTGGAGCCTTGCTGCTTCTGTATCCTACTGTAGTTCTGGGGATATGGTTCCATTTGTTTAGGCTATGGTGAGATCCATCGTTATGTATAATACAGACATAAACAAGCAGCAATGTTCAGACAAATTGCGCTTCCAGGAATCGATGATTTTAAGCCTTTTCATAGTATTTCCCTTCTCCCTATGCTCCTACTCAATGTCCATGATTTGTTTCTGCATGTTTTGGTGTGTGAAAAGACGCTCCTGTATCTTTATGTTACTGCAAAATGGTACTATAATCAAGGAACGATCTATCTTAGCATTCAAAACCACTCGGTCTCTCGTACTCGTAGGATCGACATGATGTGCCTTAGAGAATCCACTTTTTTTTTTTTTGCCTCCAGAGACCATAGGATCGGCATGATGTGCCTTAGAACATCCACGCTTAGAGGCGTCTCTATACATTGCAAAAACATGGCCTCCAAGCAAAGGTTCTTGGAGTCGCCTCCAAAGTCAGGAGGCTGCCTCTAGCCTTCCCACCAAATTTTGCTACAGCTTAGAAACCACCTCATGGGCACCAGCTGAACGGTTTGAATGCATGTACCCACGGTGTGCATTGTCCACTGGAATCGCCCAACGACGCGCGCGATCGCTCCTATTTGCGCTCTCGGGCTCGGCGGCGGCGACCTCCACCGGGCGTTCGACCAGCCACGGCCGCCAACCACTCCTCCATTGCCCGACGCGCCGCTTGGCCACGAGGAGAGGTGCCTCGGGACGAGGAGACCGAAGGAGGTGGAGACGTGGACGACGGCGCAGACAAGGAGTGGAGTAACACACTACTCGCAAGGGAGGAGTAAGGGGTGGATATGGAGGCTGGAACTGGAAAGGGAGAGACAGGGGCCTGGAAATTTTCGTGGTGTTTGGTTGGGTGTTTTTATGGTGGGGATGCATAGGAGAAGTTGGTTGATTGCTCGGGTGAGCCTAGTACATTGACACCAGGGGTTTATGTGTGGTTTGTAGGATGGCTTGGTGAGGACTTAACATATTGTGATAAGTTTATGTGTCCCAAAAGAGTAGAGAGACATCTCTGAATTTATCTGGCAGAAGGGCCACACGGATAGTGAAAGTTGTCTCTTAGATATAATTCAGCACGATTTTACAATATATATTTATTTATATAATTAAAATGATGATAAAATGAGCCACCACATTTGGTTTGAGTGGCTAGAAGTTCCTACGTCAATAAAAAAGATTTAGACTATTTATTTGTCAACTTCGGATTACAATGATATAGATTAGTTGGATGCAATGTATAACAGGATATACAATATGTGGCTAATACAACTCTATTTTTAAACATAAAGATTCATATTACAATATCTACCGCATACTTTGTATGAGATTTGCAATTATTTTCATACATAAAGGAAAATATTTGCGGCATTGGCATAACAAGTAAAATACTACATCTGCTTCCATGTACATTTGTTGTGCTTAAAAATCAGGAAAAAAAGTTTTTTTTTGGTAACCATAGTACCATTGCATGCTTTAGTATTTGAATGTTGTGTAAAATAATCGAACCGTGGACATTTGCTTGGAAATACATGCATTATCCTTGCATCAAATTACAAGAGATGTTGGTGTGATTTTCCCAAATCAACATGATCAGTAATTCAGTATAAAACAGAGATTTCAGCGTGATATTAAAGGTAGCACAACACATCGGTTTGTAACTCCCGGCATAGGGAAAAGAGAGAGATGAAAAAGCATAGGTTAGGCTGTGATTTTACCTGGTTTATATAGAGTTACTTGTGCTTAACTCTCATGCCTAGGGGTGGGGAAAAACTCGAAGGTCGCAAGCCAGCTCGGCTCTTGGAATAAGCAAGCCCAACCAAGCCCCCCCCCCCTTTTGGCTCGTTAAGTCAGCGAGTCGGGTCTGAGTCGGCTCGCGAGCATCTCGCTAGCTCGTTAGGTTCGATTGAAATGAAACTCAGCCTAGCAAGCTAGGTCCATGGACCACAAGCCATTGTGGGTGGCCCAACAACAACCTTAGACAATGTTGGTTCCCCTATCACACCAGGCACATGTGCGATGGCTGCCATAGTGCTTGCCTACTCACGTTGCGACGCGGTGCAACTTGCAACCATGTTGTCCACGCGCTCAGGCAGAAGAAATCATCATCGTCCTCCTCATGCTACTCCCTCGGTCCTCGGCCTCCGCCTCCTTGTCTCCTACGGCTCCGTCTCCCTGTCTACCTTCGCCTTTACTACAATGTTCGCGTTCTGTGTGTGAGTAGGGGGTGTAAATCGTACGTCATCGTCATCCTCATGCTACCCCTCGACTCTCAGCGTTCACATCCACCTCCACCTCCCCATCAGACTGTTTAGTACGACAACTAACAAGCCTATTGTGCTAGCTCGAGTTTTTAAACAAGCTGAGCCGTGCAATTATTTTAGCCTGTTTACTTAACGAGCCGAGCCAATCTGATCCAGCTCGTTATCCGCCCCAACTCATGCCTCTATCTGGCCGGTTTATTTCGATTTGATACGTATGGCAATCATTCGCACACAGAGAGTGGAAGTGTGTCACAAAAATCAGCACAAATGCAGTGTAGTTGGATAAAAATAAGAACGCAAAGAGGACTGAGTCCAGCTCAGTTGGCTGAAGGGGGAGCTTCGGCTCTAGTCCACCCGTGTTCCAGCAGTGGCTCACACGGTGTCTTGGCTCTTTCTTCTTTACTGTAGCTAAAAGGGAAAAAAATTCCGGCCACCAAAAAAAAGAGCGCAAAAGGAGATTATAACAAAGCCAATCTCAGCTCGAGACCAATTGGGCGGAACCGCGGAAGTGAACCGGTCCTAACTCCTAACTAAGCTCATAACAAAATTTAGGACCATCATTTGCAAATTTGGGCCAATCTGGAGACCGCATGAGTCCGATGGGTCTGGAGTCTGGACCATGTAGATGTGGTTCAGAAACAAATGAGATTTTCTCGTGACCCAACGCCTCCAATCAACCCGGCCCATACGATCGATGCACATCGCAGATCCGGCCGTAGTAGGCGGCGACCTCGCTGAGATCAGTCTATCACGCGCCACCCGCCGCCCGCCGCCGTCTCGTTTCAAAACGTGACCAACAACTGGCAGCCGCTCCCGCTCCCCCCAATTACTACTCCCTCGAAAGCACGCAATAAACATCCCACCGCCATACGGGACCCACATATTATCTGGGCCCACATGTCATTGAGCCAATGGATCACCAATAGCAAAGGCTAGGTAAAAGCATAATATTTTCTGACAAAAAGTTTCCCTCGCAAAGCTCGCGCGTCCCGCTCAACCCTAACCCCTTCAAATACTCCCCCCGCTCGCTCCGCCTCCAGCAAAAACACCTCTCCCGCGTCCACCTCTCACCGACAACCCGGACCCACATGGCAGCCACCCGCAAGCTCCGATCTCCGGCGGCCGCCGCAGGAGGCGACCACCTCCGCTTCCTCCGCCCAGGTGCCCTCGCCCGCCTCCGCGACGCCAGGCTCCGCCGCCGGAAGCCCGCCTCCCGCCTGCCCCCGCCTTCATCGCCTTCGCCGTCGCCGCTGTCTCCCCCTCCTCCTGCGGCCGGGGACGGCGTGAGCGGCGTTGTCATGCCGTACTTCGTGCCCGTGTCGAGGCTCCTCGCGCCGCGGTGCCCCCAGCGGAAGAAGATGATGGCGGCGAAGGCGGTGGTGCTCTTCTCGCCGCCGCCGCCGCCGAGCCCGGGCCTGCCCGTCGAAGCGGTTATGGAGTTCCTGAATCCGCCGGACATGGTGGTCGCCGCCCACTAGATGGGCAAATCGTGTTGTATTAGTCCTGGTAGACTTGTAGATTTGGGGATCTGTTCCTCCCTTGTTTCGTTAGTTTGGTGTTTACAATTTTTTTTGTTGTTTGTTTGTACTGACCTTGATGTGAAAACAAAGACAAAGAAAAATAATTCTGCTGCGGTTTGCAAAACTGCAAAAGAAGGGGGAAAGATAAGTTGCAAAATGATTTGCTTTTCCCATTATGATCTATTGGGTGATCTGTGAATTGAAGCTATTTAGTTCTGTATTTTTCCATGGGCATATGCATGCAGGAGGCCGTTCAACTGCTTGTCCCATGTGATTTGGTTGATCCATGAAAATAATCAATAGGTGATATTCCTTTTATAAATGCCAAGTTCTTTGTCTAAATTTGTTACATGTTTGGCATGCTGTAACCTCTGATCTCTTAGTATGTTTTCCTGATTGCAACTATATAAATGCGGTTAAGCAAAAGTCATTAGTCAGTTGCCTTGCTCTTGCTTTCTTTTACATTTTATACGTTCTCAATTGAAAATTAGTCCCCATTTGTTGATATGCCAGTTCAACTTCATTGCATTCAGATTACATGAGTCTTTTAGTTGGCAGTTCACTACCTACTATCGTGGCTTATGATGAATTTTGGCATACCTCAAGATGCTATATTAGTGCTTGCTTGCAGTTAGCTAGTTAAGAAATGCTCACTATCTCAATTTTCTTATTTTGCTGGATGGCGGCATCTTCCAGATATTACCCAATTCTCGCTTGGTTATAACATTATTGCCTTTTTTTTATATCTTTTCTGTCATGTTTCATCTAGGAACACTTGCTCAGTGACTAGCATCCTCTTCAACTGCAATCATCTTCCAGAGTTATCATGCTTGTGTTTGCCGTTCTTCCTTTTTCTTGCCTGGGGTTCATGATGTGAGAGGGAACGGGGAGGAGAGGGAGAGGTTACCGTCGGAGGAAGAAGAGGAGCCGGCCATGGTAGCGCGGCGGTCGTCGAAGGAGAAGACCGGCGACGGTGACGGCGATCCGATGAAGGCGTGACGGCGTGAGGAGCTTCCGTCGCTCACCGCGTGACCTCTAGATCGGTTAGGGTTTTTCGGTGGGGTGTACGGCTCGAGCCAACCTCGTGTTTGAGCCGGCCCCACCTCTATTTATAGCGCAATGCGACAGGCCCATCGCCAGGTTGTTACCGGGCGCCCGATCGTAGCGCGGATCAAGGCCCGATTAGTTGGGCTAATCGGTGAGATCATTCTAACATTCTCCCTTGATCTCAATCTATGCTTTATCTTTAATTACTTTTTGACTTTACTCATTCCATCACAGATTAGTGCATAGAACATGTCTCATCGTCACGGACAATCGCCGATAGATTCAACAGCTACAATACACCTATCTGTTCTGAAATAGATACTTTAATCTTTTGGGCCATCTTTTAGTCCAGGAATCATAGGCTTTCCCTTAAACCCATGCCGGCTACATGTTCTCTGAACACGTTGGGTGGTAAGCCTTTAGTAAGCGGATCCGCTAACATCTTTGCGGTATTTAAATGCTCAAGACTTATAATTTGATCCCGAACTTTATCTTTCACAACATAGTACTTTATGTCAATGTGTTTGTGATGAACCCGAAGGTCTGATTGTTGGCCCGATCTTTCGATGAGAACGATAAGTTCGGTAGGCGTCGCTCAACTCTCACGATCTTGACTACGAACACGCAAGGCTCGAAACCACGCAATCGCTGAACTGATTGACAAGTCGTTATCAACCGTGCACGAATACCGGATGACGACCACGAAGGTCGATTCTCGCATACACCAAGAAGCACGCAAGAACAAGATAAATAAGCAATCGAAATTGCAAATATGAATTGAAATATTTGAATTGAGTTGGGATTCGAATAAGGATCTTAATTGGGTGGTCTAGTCGACACACGCAAAAGATACAAGTTGCAACGAAGGCAAACTAAACATAAACAAAATCCAAGAAAACTAGAGGGGGTGTGACCTCCTTATATAGGGGAGGAAGAGCCACAAATCTAAAAGAACCAGCGGGGCGGGACTAAATTCGCGGGTTACTGTTCATGTGAACAGTAAACACGCCCCCAAGTGGGCCGTCGACAGATGGGCCAAGTTCAGTATGATTACAAAGCCCAAATTGGCCCAAACAAGTGATATTACGTCTTCTTTTGATGATTGCGATCAGCCCAGAAGGAATTTGGATGTGAGGCCGGGTCCGTTGGAAAGAGGACGAAATAAGCTTTCAATCAAGTACTCGTGGACCTCTAACGGACTCCGTATGTGAAAGTTATGCCTGTTTTAAGTTGGTGCTTTGTCGCTGATTCGGAGGCCGAATTGGATTCCAAAATAGGTCCACTCGAACCGCTTGCTTGTCTTGGACCAAAAGTGACATCGTCTGCACATATATATATTTCATCATTAGGTAGCATCATATAGTTCATATAATATAAAGACACTCCTAAAAACAAGCTCACTGATAATTTAAGTGAAGCGTATGAGCTCTTATACTTAGAACATTAAACATAGCAAATATGGTTGTATCCATAGAGGTCATGTCCTCATCATCCTCCCTTTCTTGAAAACAAAGCCGTCCTCGGCTTTTGATAAGCTGAAAATAGGGTAACAAAGAAGCCAAAGTGTATGCATGATATATGTATATGTCATCTGCTTTTAACAGTTCTTCGTTGTTGCACCATTAATGTTAGAAGACAACAACAATCATATATGTGAATAATCAAAACAAAAGTTCTCACACAACAATTATTGCAATTAGTTTTGCAAATGTAAGTGAAGCGTTTATGCAATTCAAATCTCAAGTTGTAAACTTGTAGTGGTAGCACATATGGGCAAATCTACAACTTTTGGAATCAAACAAAGTTCATTCATATTATCATATTTCAATCGAGCAATAGAAAATTCATCTAGCAAGGGTGAAAGGATGTGTAAATTCTTCCATACTTGACATCATGATGCAGATTGTCCATACTAGATGGTGCAATAAGAGATGAACACATGGGCATTGAATGATCACTAAATTTTAATTTTCTCTCATAATGAACAATGTTCGACACATAAGAATTGTTGTTCAAAACAGCAAGCTTCAATTTATCAATGTAATCACAAGTTATGCATATTCGATAAACAAGAAATTGATCATCTATACCATAATCTCCAATCAAATTAAACTTATACCCAGGGGTGTAGGCACTAGACAAACATTTTGAACATGCGATTTGTAAACTTTCTCCATAGCATGTGTCAATTTCATAGGTGAATCCAACATAATGTAATACAAAGAATCAGTAGGAGAAATTCTAGTCAAAATTTCTTTATGTCTAACCAATTCCACGTGATCATTATATGTGATTAACTCATCACATGAATCACTCAAAACAGTAGGCAATTCAATTATTTCAACACATGGTGCACTCAAGTCGGCAGGTAAATCAACAATTTTATCACATGGTGCACTCAAATCAATGCAGTCTGTATTCTCTACTTGAAATATGTGCATATCAGAATTATTTTCCACTAATTTTTGCTCTAAAATAGCACGAGCAGTGGACAATTGTAGTTCTTCACAAGCATACTCACCTTGAGTGATGATAGCACCATAATCTTTACCTTTTTGGCTCTCCTCAGATGATGTAGGTGCATCCATCTCCTCATCTTCCTTCTCAACCAATGGAGTCGATGGTTCAATCAGCTCATTCTCCTCTTTGGCATGGTTCTCAACTTCCTGCAAATTGTTAGTCACGAAAAAGACACAAACATAGGTTTGTTCTCATGTTCCCTATCATCACGCATTCTCAATTTCTCCTCAATCGACGTTCAACCTTACAAGCAAGTATAAACAAATGAGGGAGGGAATTATATTCTTTGTGAACAAGAATGTCCTGAATTTCTTGATTAAGCCCACTTAAGAATCTATTCTCTGTAGCTTCAGCATGTTCCTCTAAGCCACAACGCAACAAACGAGTTTTCAATTCATGATAGTATTCCCTTACAGTTCTACAACGTTGTTTTAAACGTTGTAATCTAGCTAACAAATAATCAACATGATATTTAGGAACAAATTCATCTCTCAAAAGTTTCTTTAATGCATGCCATGTTTGAGGCACTCTTCCATGTCTATGTAGATGCTTCCACCAAAGTATTGCATCTTCAATAAAAACACTAGTGGCGACTTTAATCTTTTGCCTATCAGACAAATCATAATATTCAAATTCTTTGTCTAAAGCTATCTCCCCGTCAATATAGGCATCAGGATCAAATTTACCAGTAAAAGAAGGCATAGTGAGTTTAGTTTTACCAGACGTACTATCACATTCATGTACCTCCGTGGTGGATAATCGCGTCTCAGCGTGCATCTCCTCGTGGACTTTCTTGCGCTCCCGTTCAATGGCTCGAAGAAGACGTGGATCTATCTTGTAATCATCCCGTGAACCTGCCATAGTTAGTATAAAACAAGGGAACAAATCGCAATGTATATGTCCCTATGAACTACTAGGTTCTAGAGTTTTCAACAGTCACTCACACTTAACCTTTTGCCAAGTTCTTACAAGCTCTTACCAATGTAGCAAGGAAGTGGTACAACCTGGTCGGTTCGTGATACTCTCACCGTGAATAGTCCAACGATTGCGAGGAATGACACTCTTGAGTTAGTAGGAAGTGGAGCTTGGAAGGCTTCAATATAGTAGCAAGGATCAGCAATAATCAAATCGGTTAATGCAAGTTGAAAGATTTTTCAAAGTACTAGCCAATGTTGCTGATCCTAGCCTAATCAAAGCTAGCTAATCAAAGCCCGATGTAGAGAAGTGTATATGCGCTGCATAGCGATCAACGTGACTTGATGTAAGCAAGGAAAAATCTCACAACAAGTGCTAGGAGACGCTAGCCAACTACTCAAACCTCTTTCTATGGGCACAAGATTGTTTTGCGCGATGTAGAGCACAAAGCAGTAATAACGTGCAACGTAAACAACCCTCTAGATTGAGCGAAACAATAGCTAGTCTCAAATGATGACAAAAAGTTTTATATGGCTTATATATACTCTTCTGAAAGGTTTCGACGAGATCTACAACTTTCCAGTTGAGGCGAACTCCAAATTCCGAAAGGAAGATCGAAGGAAACGGTAAAAATCGAAACTGAAAACTTGCGACGCGAATTCAGGGCCGAAGATGGCCGATTTTGGAGCACTTGGAGGGCGACAAGTGTCTTATATGGAAAAGATGCGCCTCGTCATTAGCTTCGAAACGAGCACAAGAACATTAAAAACGGACACCGTATGCAAAAGTTATGCCCGTTTTACTGAAGGTGTCTCGGATACGAAATTCTACTCGGACTCGAATCCGTCTCGGGTTTAAATTTGAAACTGCTATATCTTTCAAACCCGTGGGCCAAACTTGCTGAAATTTTTTGTGGAAGCTTTTGGTTATATGTAGAAGGTATCTACCAATTTTCATGCACTTTTCTTTTCTCTTTTTTTTTTTTTTTTTACCGCGGCTTTTGTTCTATGCGGCTGCCTCTTTTTTCCTTCTAATATTTGGTCGGCCCTAAGGTTTATCGCAAGTCGCAAATAATATCAATTCTCCCAAAAGATTACAGCAACCCTCTTTTTTTTTCAGATGAACAACATTAAGGATTTTCTAGTTTTAGTGCGGATTAGAGGAGTTCTAACTCACAATTTTCTGTTTTAGATGCAAAAACTAAGACCCTAAACGAACGATCAAGCGGCGCAGGGAAACACGAGATGCAACTAGACAAAGACTAACTAGACAATAACTAGAACTAGAAATCAGCAACTAGACACGACGATGCAACCAATGATTCAACAAGCAAAATACCAAAAGAAAATTGCAATGGCTCAGTTGGTTCGGTATGGATGATAGATGAGAATTTTATAGGGCAATTTTCGGACTCTAGGTATGAAAAATAAATCTACTACTAAGGGTGCGATTTCTCACAGAAGAATCGTAGCTCGATACCACCGATGAACCCGAAGGTCTGATTGTTGGCCCGATCTTTCGATGAGAACGATAAGTTCGGTAGGCGTCGCTCAACTCTCACGATCTTGACTACGAACACGCAAGGCTCGAAACCACGCAATCGCTGAACTGATTGACAAGTCGTTATCAGCCGTGCACGAATACCGGATGACTCGACCACGAAGGTCGATTCTCGCATACACCAAGAAGCACGCAAGAACAAGATAAATAAGCAATCGAAATTGCAAATATGAATTGAAATATTTGAATTGAGTTGGGATTCTGAATAAGGATCTTAATTGGGTGGTCTAGTCGACACACGCAAAGATACAAGTTGCAACGAAGGCAAACTAAACATAAACAAAATCCAAGAAAACTAGAGGGTGTGGCCTCCTTATATAGGGAGGAAGAGCCACAAATCTAAAAGAACCAGCGGGCGGGACTAAATTCGCGGGTTACTGTTCATGTGAACAGTAAACACGCCCCAAGTGGGCGTCGACGGATGGGCCAAGTTGATATGATTACAAAGCCCAAATTGGCCCAAACAAGTGATATTACGTCTTCTTTTGATGATTGCGATCAGCCCAGAAGGAATTTGGATGTGAGGCCGGTCCGTTGGAAAGAGGACGAAATAAGCTTTCAATCAAGTACTCGTGGACCTCTAACGGACTCCGTATGTGAAAGTTATGCCTGTTTTAAGTTGGTGCTGTCGGGCTGATTCGGAGGCCGAATTGGATTCCAAAATAGGTCCACTCGAACCGCTTGCTTGTCTTGGACCAAAAGTGACATCGTCTTTGCACATATATATATTTCATCATTAGGTAGCATCATATAGTTCATATAATATAAAGACACTCCTAAAAACAAGCTCACTGATAATTTAAGTGAAGCGTATGAGCTCTTATACTTAGAACATTAAACATAGCAAATATGGTTGTATCCATAGAGGTCATGTCCTCATCGGTTTAGCGGACCACTTGACTTATTGTTGTGGGCATACGTTCTGCGAGTTCATTATCGCGGTACAACTTAAGTGGTCTATTGATGTCGTCAACCACTTTTAAACGGGTATGAACTTCTTTAGCAGTTCACGCCCGTAGCCTCATAACATGCTACAAACTCGGCATACATTGTGGGCGATGTAGTGACGGTTTGCTTTGAGCTTTTCCACGATATAGCTCCTCCAGTGAGTGAACACATATCCGGATGTAGACTTTCTATCATCTCCATAAAATCGAATCAGTATACCCCACTATATGGAGTGAATCGATCTTACGTATGTCATCATGAGGCCTTTTGTTCCTTGCAAATAACGCAAGACTTTCTTTATCAATTTCAATGATCTATTCGAGATTGCTCTGGAATCGCCAAGTAACCCAGAACAAATGCTAAGTCGTAGCGTACACACTTGAGCATCTCGTAAGCTTAAACAGTGAAGCATATGGAACCGATTTCATTTGATCGATCTCATCTGGTTCCTAGGGCATTGAAAATCCCCATATCTGTAGCCCTTGACTATAGGTGCAGGTGAAGGACTACATTTATGCATACAAAATTTCTTTAAGACTTTCTCTATGTATGCCTTTTGTGACATCCCAATATCCCTTGTTTCTATCCGGTGAATTTGATCCTAGAACGAACGAAGCTTCACCAAGATCTTTCATATCAAAGTTTGAGGACAAAACTTCTTAGTCTCCATGTGATCGACATCACTACTAGCCAAAGAGGATATCATCCACATACGTGATTAGGAAGATAAACTTCCCATCTTTAAACTTTGCATAAACACGCTTGTCCTCTATATTCTCTTTAAACCCAAATTTTCTTATTATCTTGTCAAACTTCAAGTACCACTTGTCTTGAAGCTTGTTTTAACCCATAAATCGATTTCTTTAGGCGCATCCCATTCTTTCATTTCCTTCCACGACAAAACCTTTCGGTTGTGCCATGTAAACATTTTCCTCCAAATCCCCATTAAGAAATGCCGTCTTTACATCCATCGATGTAACTCTAAATCATAATGTGCTACTAATGCCATTATGATTCGAAGAATCTTTACATGAGACCGAGAAAAGGTCTCATTGTAATCAATCCCTTCTCTTTGCGTAAAGCCTTTTGCCACAAGTCGCGCTTTGTATCTTTCTACATTCCCTTGGGAGTCAAGCTTTGTCTTGTAGACCCATTTACAGCCTACTGTTTTGGCTCCTTTAGGAATAATTTCCAAGTCCCAGACTTTATTAGTCTTCATGGATCTCATCTCCTCTTCCATGGCCTCAAGCCATTTTGAGGAATTTTCGCTTCTCATGGCTTCTTCAAATGAGGTGGGATCATCCTCCATTTGAAATTCCTCTGTATGATAAATCGATAATCATCGAAATAGCCGATCTTCTTACTCTTTGAGACCTCCTGGGCCTCCTCATTTGGTACATCTTACATTTGAGGTTTCTTTGTTGCTCCCTCATCTGCGGCAATGGGTTCTATAGGATCCTGAAGAACAGTTCCTCATTCTCATTCATTGTTGCCACGGGAGGAACAATAGCAGTCTTTGGCACCACAGTGTCTTGCACCGCCGTCGGTGCAAATGCGGCAGGTAGTGTGAAGAATGGTTCTTGAATCATCGGAGTGGTGCATACACCCGCTTCTCTTCAAGGTCAATCTCACGAGCTACCATACTTCCTCTCATCATTTCATCCTCTATGAAGACAGCGTGTCTCGTTTCTACAAACTTTGTATATCCTGCGGACAGTGAAAGCGAAAACCTTTTGACTTTTCGGGTAGCCAATGAAATGGCAACTTACATTTTGGGATCAAGCTTCCCAAGGTTTGGGTTAAATACTTTAGCCTCGTGCAGACTCCCCACACACGCAGAGTGGTTTAGTGAGGAACTCTTCACATCCACAACTCGTGCGGTGTTTTGGGCACCGACTTACTAGGCACTCTGTTGAGAATATGAATGGCGGTTTTCAACGCCTCCATCCATAGACTCAATGGCGGTGTGAATAGCTCATCATGCTTCGCACCATATCCATCGAAGTGCAGTTGCGTCTTTCACTACTCCATTTTCTTGAGGTTCGCCTGTAGAATCTTTGAGCCACTATACCATTTTCTGTAAAAACCTTGCAAAGGTCCAGGAACTTGTCCATATGGGGTATGTCGATCGTAGTACTCCCCACGGTCGATCGGACTATCTTAATCTTTAAATCGTGTTGGTTTTCAACTTGACCTTAAATATCTTGAATTTATCCAAGGCTTCATTTCTTTCTTTGATTGGATAAATATATCCATAACGGGAGTAATCATCCGTGAATGTTATGAGCAGTCATATCCATCCACACTTTTCACGGAAAAGGTCCACAAATGTCTGTGTGAATAATTTGTAGAATTCCTGTGCTTCTTTTGGCGTCTTTCTTAATTTTCTTTACATATTTTCCTTTAATGCATTCTCTGCATTGTTCTAAGTCTGAGAACTCTAATGGAGGAAGAATATCATTCTTAACTAGTCTTTCTATTCTCCCCCTCGAAATATGGCCTAAACGACAGTGCCATAATTTCGACACGCATCTAGAGTTCTCTTTCGTTTCTGTTTACATTCGTGGACGAGGATTCATTTACTTTCTCGCACGCGACGTTCCCTTTATCGCATACGACATTCACATCATCACATAATGATAACAAATAAAGCTCATTTTGTAAGATGGCAAGGCCAACACATTCTTTATTAAACATTATTTCACACTTGCCATTTCCAAAATGACAATCATAACCATCATTGTCCAAACATGAAACACTAATCAAATTCCTCTGTAAAGAGGGAACATAAAGAACATCTCTAAGTAAAAGAGTGAAGCCATCATTAGCTCTAATGAAAGATCGCCATGACTTCAACTTCACTTGGACTCCATTTGCGACTTTAATGCATCTTTCTTTTCTTTGCGTATTCCTCGTCGAGCGGAATCCACATATTATTGGCAACATGAGCAGTTGCACTGAATCAATCCACCAAGTAGATTTTGAATATCGTACATCACAGGACTCATTTATGAAGGTAATAATGTTCTCACCTTTCTTTGACATAATCATTTTCAAGAAATCGGACAATCTTTCTTGTAATGTCCCTTTTCTTGCAATGAAGACACCGATCTTTGTCTCTGAAAACTTATTCTGTTGAGGTGATGAGCAGAGGCTTTTCCTTGTTCTTTGAGGAGAAGTTCTTGTTGAAGTTCCTTTTCTTGTTGTCCTTCACATAGTTGATAGAACCACCATGTGAGGATTTAAATCTTTCCTCCTCTTGCACACACATAGCTATGCACTTTTCTAAGTCCCATTTCTCGGTGCATATTGTAGTTGACAACAAAGGTGTCAAACTTTTACGCAAGGAAGCAAAAATCAAATGAATTAGGAACTCATCCTTGAGAGCCAAATCCATTGGTTTAAGCTTGGATGCCAAGTTGCTCATCCTTAGTATGTGCTCTCTTATGCCACCGCCGAGTACCTTTCTGTCACAAGTCGCTTAATCACTGTGTAGCGTATGTCTTTGAAGAGCCGATGAACCTGACTCTTTATTTTCTCAAGATACTCGTGACAGATGTCACACTCTGCGATTGAGCCCACAATTGCGAGCTCAATCGTGTTCTTTATCACAACCAAACATTTCTTGTTGGTCGTGGTCCATTTCTTATGCTCAAGGTCATAAGACATGCGTAAGGAGCATGATCCCTCTGTCTTTTCGCCAAGCGATATCATCCTCATTTTGATCCTCACGGTGCCATAGGCTCGAGTGGGACGTCTTGTAGTGAGGACCCATCCACCTCGGCCAAGATAAACGCTAAGTCTATCTTTTCTTCCACTCTCCATAATTATCTCCTTTGAGAGTGGGGATCTCTCTGATACAACTCATCAAGTTGTATCCGCCTGAAAAGTTTCAAATAAAGTGAGAACGTAACATTAAAATCATATGTCTTATTTCCAACGTTGGTCAAAAATTACGACATACAATTTAAATCAATTTTATCTATACATTAAATCTACATCACCGTTGGGCAGAAATAGATATAACGCATAAAAGCATCAATTAAAAATTACAATACTGTTATTATCAACGTTGGTCAGAAAATAACAATACCATAATCATCTGAAAATCATCTCTATTTTTCCAAAATTAAATTCTCCCGTTGGTTCGAATTTAATAATGAAAATTAATCAACATTAACTTTGCGTGAAGCGTAATTATTCTAAAATAATTCATTATTCAGAAGCATTATCTCGCATACTTTTAATCTATGGAAAAATTAACACGTTGGTGCAAAAATTTTCGAAATTTGGATCAATTTTTCAATCAAAAACACTTATAAAAGCTTCAAAACATTAAATCCAAAAATCGGATTTTCTGTTCAAAATGGCCATTTGGCCCATTCCTTCGTGGCCGCCACTCGGCTATCTCCGAAAAAAAGCCCACCGCGTGCGCTTCTTTCCCACGTGGGCCAAAAACCCCACAGGCCTTCGCCCACCGCCGCTGCCAGTAGCCTCGCCGATCTCGGCGTCGTGCGTCGGACGGCCCGGTCAATCCGCCCACAACCCAAAAACACCAAAACCTAGCCTCAACCGGCTCCATCCACGTGGCGCAAAGCCGGATCGTGCAAAAACGCGGCCTTGGGAGCACGAGGCGGCGGCGCCTCGCACGGAAGAAGCGGCGCCGGCGGCTCGCTACGGCCGCGGCGGCGGCGCCGCGCCCGCGCAGCAAGCGCGAGCACGCAGGGCCGGGGCGCGCGGCAGCCAGCGGACCGAGCGACCGGCGACTGCGCGGGCAACACGGCGGGCGGGCGGCTCCTCGCGCGCGGCGCCAGTGCGGCGGCGTCGCGGCGGCGCCGCGCGGATGCGGGCGAGCACGGCAAGCCGGCGCGGCGCGATCCGTAGCGGCAACGGCGCTGGCGGCGGCTCTCGCGTCGGAAGCGGCGGCTCCTCGCGCCCGGCGCCAGCGGCGGCGAGCGGCGGCCGGAGCGGCGCGTCACGCGGGAGAGGCCGGCGCCAGCGGGACCCGACGCGAATGCGGCGCGGCACCCGGCTTTGAGCAGAGCAGCGCGGCGATCAGATTTAAAACAGCGCGCGCGGCGACGACGCGTAAGGCTCGATACCAATGTTTGCCGTTCTTCCTTTTTCTTGCACGGGTTCATGATGTGAGAGGAACGGGAGAGAGGGAGAGGTTACCGTCGGAGGAAGAAGAGGAGCGGCCATGGTAGCGGCGGCGGTCGTCGAAGGAGAAGACCGCGACGGTGGCAAGCGAGATCCGATGAAGGCGGTGGCGGCGTAGGGAGCTTCCGTCGCTCCAGCTGCGTGACCCTCTAGATCGGTTAGGGTTTTTCGGTGGGGTGTGCGGCTCGAGCCAACCTCGTGTTTGAGCCGTCGGCCCCACCCTCTATTTATAGCGCAGCGTGCGACAGAACCCATCGGCCAAGGTTGGTGGCGCCCCGATCGGCGCGGATCAAGGCCCGATTAGCCGTTGGGCTAATCGGCTGAGATCATTCTAACAGCTTGATCTCCAAACAAAGGTAACCGTATAGCGGTGTCTCTAACTAATTATGTTGAATACTTGAATTATGTCATGCATGGCTGTAGTATACTCCTATTACTCATATCCTTGGTGATCTTCGACTGCTGTTCTGGGGCATGTTTCGTCTCAGACCAGCTGCTTGTAGTTTCGCCATTTAGTTAATTGATTGCATACTGTTTTCTTCTGGATAGAGGCCAATAAAGACTGAAGAGTACTGCTAATAGAGGCCAATACGGAATGGTGCTATTTTTCTGTATTTATTGTGCCTGTGTTTTTGCATCATGTTCAGTTTATAATCGATTGCAGTAGTGACCAGTGGGTTTTACATATTAGTATTACCATATCGAGTTATTGGTTTTACTGTTCCATTGCTGCATCTTCTGGTTGTTGTTGCCTCGTTGGTCTCAAGGAAGTTCTTCTCCTGCTGAATCATGTACATGTCATTACTACTCCTGTTGAATTACTTAATGCTGGTTGCTTGTTGTTGGCAGCCAAATGAATAGTCCAGTCCTGGATTCTCGGCATCATTGCTAACAATTTTTGTTGAGGTGAGAATGTTGCAGTCAATTCAAGGATTTCCTTGGTAGGATCTGCTTAATGCCTATCCACCTTTTGTTATTAATAACAATTTTTATGTGTTGGTAATCTACATGACATCTCATGAGTGACTTTAGTCATGTTGTGTGAATGGTGCTTGGAATTAATGTCTGCAATTTCCATGGCATTACCAGCAAATCTCAAATTTCAAGTCTGTGTATAGCACTATAGCTTCTAACAATGTTAGAACAGGACATAATATGAAACTGATTCGAGAACTTATGTTTAAATGTTTAATAATTGACACTTGTACTACTTATTGTTTGTGTCTTGTTTATACTCTTGGACCACCTATGTGTGTGCCCTTGAAGTATAATGATGTGATCTTAGGCAGTCAGGCCTACCATTCATGCAGAATTCATGGTTCCTAATTCTATACAACAATACCCAACTATTCTTTTCACACATTTCTTTTGCTCTGATCTCTAGTCTCTACTTCAAAAGTACTTGGGCATTCTAGCTTGACCATTTTGTGCTTGCTGTGTTGTGTGACTTAATGCTGAGTGTCCATCTATTTGCATTCGCTGTGCTGATTGCTGCCCGGGCTGCTCATAGAGTGCTGCATTATTGTCTTGTGAACATACAGTTAGGATACTAGCGTTATCTGTTAAATGTTATGAAGGTCTTAAGCATGCTTAATATATATATTTTTTGATGTCCGGGTTTTTTACTCCATCCGGAATACATTAAAGAAGAAGAGCATCCAACCTCGCGAGGCGCATACGGGGGCCAGCGCTCGAACCGTGACGTACTTTTGCTACCTGAGCCCTAGCTCAGTTCTCAAACAACCCCGGTGAGACACACGCGCCGAGCCCGGCTCGAACGCGCCACGCGCCACAACCAGCCAAGCTTCCCATTTATTCCCCAGGTGAGACATCAGTGCCGAGCCGGGGGCTCAAGCACAGGCGGGCAGCGCGGGCGACGCTGCTGCTAGCCAAGCGAGCTTCGCTCGCTTCTCAAGCATGCTTAATATTGCCATGGGAAATTTGCAGTTAGTTCCGGAATCACAATCCCTTTGTCTTACCTTCATTCAGCTGATGTTAACAAATTCTCAGACCTCTTGATGTTCCCGTGACTTTGGGTTGCTGATCTTTCGTCTCAGCCAGGTAAGCCTGCACACTGTAAAGAAGCTTCATGTCAGAACGACTAGTTTTTTTACTGGAATTATCTTGCACTGTAAGCAGCAAATTGGTACTCCTTACTCTCATAAGGGGTATAATGTTTGTCACTCAAAAAATTGTTGTTTCCCTGAGATATGGAATCAAGATGCTAATGTCGGGTGTATTGAACTAATCTGATTGCAAATAACTACTTGTATTGCATAGGTTCTACAACTTGAGAACTGCTTCAGCAATCCAGTTCAGTATTTACTGCCTCAGCTGCACTGCATTAGTGCCTATCTGTGTTCCACTTCTATTGATTTCTTCATGCCCTTGCGTAGTGGAACATTAGCTGCAACCTATGACGCCAGCATATGGATTTCAGTGTCTCATTAGTAGTATCTTTCTAGTTTCTATTTCTCATGTGTTTCTACTTTCTGCATTTACTTTCCAGTGTAGAAGGTTTCTTGATCCCTCTAAAGGAGTATGTACCAGTAAATCAAAAGCAGTCAATCAAACTCTTTACTGTGCATTTTTTTCGATGCTGATATTTTTTTGGTCGATTCATTTCTGTGAAACATGATGGGTGAGTGAAACCTTTTCAAAGGGCATTGTTACTGATGAGCAACGCTATCGAAATATTTGACTCTTGAGATGCTGTTGCTCTTACGTGTCTTACTTAAGTCCACTTGGCATGCAGGCTATTGCAGGAGCAGGACCTCACACGAGGATAAGAACAACTTGCATTGCATCCCTTGGTGTCATTTACTGATAACGGAAGAGGATAAACCAATCAATTAACTAGCAAGATCTGCTTGTGCAATGAATCAAGCACAACTGCTAGAAGCATCATGGACCTCGGGCTGCGAGGTGAGAACAAATGTGAGCGATCAGAGCGATGAGCAACTTAGACACGTTTCTTTCTTTCCTTGTTTTTTTTTTGGGGTTTAATTATAGCTCGGAGACCAATGTTAAGATTAAGCAGAACATATCTTTTAGTATTACTACAGTACACACCCCGCTCGTGCATACTCATCATTGAGAACTTAATTGACTTATACCCTTAGAATGAAACCTTGTCTATTTTAATGGGCTTAAAGACTAATATAATAAGTTACATATGTATGAGAATATGCAAAGAACACCCTATTTAAGTCATATCGAACAGATACAAATTTCTACCCAAATTCGAAGGTACGCAAAAAAAAGCTGTTCTACTCAAATATAAAGGTCTCAAATCTTTGTCCTCTTCTCTGTGCAGCTGCCTGGGAACTAAACTCAGACCCGGCCCTGGGGGGCGGGAGGGACGGACGTCCCAGGCCCACGAAATAGATGGGCCCCAGATATGTGTATACACTATAGTAGATTAGTAGTAAACTAGTAATACGTGACTTCTCTTCATATGAATGTATACAAATTTTTGAGGTAATTTAATATGTATACAAATTATTTCATATGAATGTTGCTTTTGCATTCAGTGAACTGCTTATTAGTAATATTTTGTATATGTGTGTATATACTACCAATGGGTAGTACTAGTAACATTATCATGTTCATATAAAAAGGTCCAAAATTTTAGCTTCGTTCTAGGTCCAAAAAAGCCCAGGACCGGCCCTGACTAAACTTCTCTTTCATTCATGTACTAAAATGTTGATCATGCATTCATGTGCTTGGATTTGGCCTTGGTGGGAATTAGGACTTGTTCAGTGGTACTTGCTATCATGGTGAAGTGGAGGTCACATGCCTCATTCTTTGATTTTTTAAAGCAGTGTTGCAGCCTGGATCGGTGGAGCAGGAGATCTTGCCTAAATTTTAGACATCGTCACCTGATTGGAGTGAAAGTGCAAAATTAAAATGGCTAGATAACACTGAGAATTTGTTTGGAAAACTCATTCTCGGCCGAAATTCATATGGATGAGTCAGAAATTCAAATTAAAATTTCGATGTATCCAAGTAAATAGACAAAATTTTTGGCCCAACCAAACGAGTCCAGAATGTTCCGGAATTCAGCAGGCAGATAGATACCCATCCACAGGCGAAAGCAACACGACTCATCCATCCATCCATTGCCCCATTCCATATCTGCCCGACCAAGAACAGCCGTCCATAGCACAGCCATGGCCCACACCCTGACGCGCGTCCTTGAGGTTGCAGCCTCGCGTATGTCAGTCTCACTGCTTGTGGGGACAATCCCGCGCCGCCGATGCGAGGAACCCAGCTTCGTGAATCCACACAATTCCTGCGAAAACCCTTCTCACTGGCCACGCAAAAAATAAAAAAAGGGAAAAAATTAGGCAGTAAAGATCGCCAAAATTTGCCACCAATCGCGCACGGGAAAAGCACAAGAGGTCTTTCTCTTTCGATCGAGCCTTTCTAGCGAGCGTGTGTGCAGACAGTACAGCTGCGCATTTCGATGCAAAGCTAGAATAAAAACAGGAGTCGGCTTCGTGTAGCGAGGAGGAGATCAGGGAGGAGGTTTTCGCCTTTGGCAATGGAGATGGCTCTCCGAGCGCAGAGCCCGCTCTGCTCCCGGAGCCGGCCGGCGCTCGTCGTGCGGCCGGCCGCCGCCGCCACCGGCCTCGCACAGGTGTGTTTCTTGCGGTCCTGGTCTACTGGAGCTGTTTGGTTTGGTCCCTATTGGTTTCGTTTTGCGTTTCTGCTTCCCGGCCCGTGCTGTTCTTGAGGGTTCTGATTGGTCATGCGCTTTGGAAGGTGAGGTGGGCTTCGTGATCGGCGAGTGTTCTGTTCCATTTCTTGTGTGATTTTTGGGTGCGGAATTTGTCTCAGTTTGTCAAATACGGTAAAAGGTTGCTCCTTTAGGGGCTTTATGTACGTCTGGAGTGGACTTCACTTGCTCCCCCTTTTGAGCGTTTTTTTGTTCTCGTGGTTTGCTAGTTACAATCATGGAAATGTTTCACGGTCTGGGCATTTGGTATGCTACTGTTTAATTTCGAGCTGCATAAGGCTTCTGCTCCAGGGATGAAACCTTTTCATAGTGCACGAGGTGTCTGATGAGTAATTAGTTTAGAAAAAAAATCTGTTTCATTGCGGCAAGTGATCTTTATTTACAGTTTCCCTACCATTTTCTGCCTTTTCCAGTCTACCATAAAGTGCAGCAGATTTACAAGAATCAGGCTTGTTCGATGCATGGTAGCAAGTTCAGGTTTGAATAATGATTTTGTTATAAGTCAAAATTTGAGTCCATTGGTCATACTGCTTGGCTCATGTTTTCCTAACATTTGCATTATTTAGATTATCCTAAGAGGAATTCAACGAGAACATCAACTCCTAAGCCTAAAGGCACTGCCTCTAGAGGATATGCTCCAAGACCTACTGTTAAATCCAGCACGAAAAAAATTGAACAAAGCAGCAGCGCTGATGAAGGTGATCTTGGTAGAAGCAATGGGATGCTCAGTGGTGAAGCAACAGAGCAGACAAGTACTGCAGAAGAATCATCGAAGGTGGACTTTTCAGGAAATGTTTCCAGCAGTGCGACACTGGAGGGAGTTGATGATGCTGATGAAGCTGAGACTGAAGAAGAGGTCGAACAAAATCAGTCTCCGGCATTGTCTTCCACATCCATGGATGATGAGTCAATTGACAGAGAACTAGATGAGTACCGTGGAAAAATAAATGCACTAGTGGGTTCAAAACCTGAGCCTTCATTGCTTGCCAGCATTCGTGGACAGGACCGATCAATTATTCGCATTCATGAACAAGACAAGTCAGTAGTTAGTTCCCATGAGCAAGACAGATCAGTTGTTGGTGTTCCAAAACAAAGCCAGTCGACCGCTGGTGTCACTGGAGAAGATCTAACGAAACAAACCACTATAGTTAGTGGACAGGATATCACTAAAGAAGCAGTGGAAGAGATAACCAACAAGAATCATGAGGGGGAACAACTTGCTTTATCAGAAGGTGACGTGGGGATAGGTAGAGACACCAGGGAAGAACATCTGGTTGCTGAAGATGAACTGAGGACAACCGAGGATGAAGAACAGTATGAACCAGATATACAAGCACCAGTACAGGAAAATGTGGATCTACTAGTGCTAATGGGGAGGCTTGAAGATCTTGCTGATGAAAACTATTCAATCGGGAATAAGTGTTTTGTTTTCCCTGAAGTAGTTAAGGCTGATTCAGTTATTGATCTTTACTTAAATCGTAGCATGTCCGCCTTAGCCAGTGAGCCCGATATTCTTATCAAAGGGGCATTCAATGGTTGGAGATGGAACTTTTTTACTGAAAAATTGCATAAAAGTGAATTAAGAGGGGATTGGTGGTGCTGCAAACTCTACATACCCAAGCAGGCATACAGATTAGACTTTGTGTTCTTTAACGGTGACACTGTATATGAAAATAACAATTATAATGATTTCGTCCTAGAAATAGAAAGTGACATGGATGAGCACTCATTTGAGGACTTCTTTGTTGAAGAAAAGCGAAGGGAACTTGAAAGACTTGCTGCAGAAGAAGCTGAAAGGAAAAGACAGGCTGAAGAGGAGTGCCGGAAGGAGGTAGAAAGGGCCGCAATGGAGGCTGACAGGGCACAAGCAAAGGCTGAGGTTGAGATGAAGAAGAATAAATTGCACCATGTGTTGAGTTCAACCAGTAGATATGCCGATAATTTATGGTATATAGAGCCTAGCACGTACAAAGGTGGGGATAGGGTCAAATTGTACTATAACAGAAGCTTAAGACCATTAATGCATAACACTGAGATTTGGATGCATGGGGGTTACAACAACTGGACTGATGGGCTCTCTATTGCTGAAAGACTAGTCAAATCTTATGAAAAAGATGGTGATTGGTTGTATGCACATGGTACGTCAATTCACACTTTTCATTCCTTAGGAATCGTAATATCATAAGTTCATAACATGGCCATTTAATTATGACATATATTTTCTTCTTTTGGGAAATTGTGTATGCCTTGAAGTTACCTACTGATGTTTGTTTCCCAAAGCCCATGTTATATCTCATGAATGAATTTGAAGATCCAATTCCATGTGCTTAATCTTAGTTATTTACTTGCTCTTTTGTCTTGTATGCACATAGCTTACACCTGACTTTACCCCATGCATAGTTAATTTACCTGAAAGGGCATTGGTGTTGGACTGGGTTTTTGCTGACGGACCACCTGGGAATGCAAGGAATTATGATAACAATGGGCAGCAGGATTTCCATGCTGTTGTTCCAAATAACATATCAGAGGACTTATTTTGGGTTGAAGAAGAACATAGGATATTTAGAAGGCTTCAGCAAGAAAGAAAAGAAAGGGAGGATGTTGGTCAAAGAAAGGTCAGTTCAAGAGAATCTTTGCATATAAAACTAGGAGCATTGTGCCTATTTATACATGGCTACTTAATAAACAAAAAAACTAATTTTTCTCATTCATCTCTTCATCGGTATATTTTTCATGGCACATCCGAAGGGGGTTCTTTTGACTTTTGCCTTTTTGTTTGGTTTCAAACTTTCAATAGGCCAAGATAACTGCGAAAATGAAAGCTGAGATGAAGGAAAAGACTATGAGAGAGTTTCTTCTCTCGCAGAAACACATTGTGTATACTGAGCCACTTGAAGTACGTGCAGGAACCACTGTGGATGTTCTATATAATCCTTCTAACACAGTGCTGAATGGAAAGCCAGAGGTTTGGTTCAGAGGTTCCTTTAACCGTTGGACTCATCCAAGTGGTCCTTTGCCGCCTCAGAAGATGGTTAGTGCAGAAAACGGTTCGCACTTAAAAGCAACAGGTGCATGTCCTTATCAGCGATCTTTTTTCTTGATGCATTTTCATACAAATATCACTATCAAGTACTACTAGATCTGTCTTCCATATTTTTTTTTCATCCAAAGCTACTCCCATAATGTGATGTTGCTATAAACCTTTTATATTCTTTAGGCTTTTGCCAGAAGAGTTCAAACTACTGCTTCCTCCCTGATTATTACCAGAAAGAATCTGACAAGCATGTAAATCATGATAAAACGAGCCACCTTTTTTTTCAAACATATCAATTTCATGTCAAATTCAATCGTGCTTCTTTTCACCACTTGTTTTTGTGGACCTTTGTTGCTGACCTTGATGCTAGTTGGTTCAGTCAGTGCTTTTGAATAAGTTCTCTCTCTCTCTCTCACGCACACGCACACGCACACGCCCGCGCACACACATTGTATTATGGTACAATTTGACTGCTTTTCATTCTGTTTTAATTGATCTGTTCATTTTCCAGTGAGGGTTCCTTTGGATGCATATATGATGGACTTTGTTTTTTCCGAGTCGGAAGAAGGTGGAATATATGACAACAGGGGTGGGATGGACTATCATATTCCTGTGTCTAATTCCATTGCAAAAGAACCTCCTATGCATATTGTGCACATTGCAGTAGAAATGGCTCCTATTGCAAAGGTAAAGGTACTTTTGACTATATTTGTTGGCACGCAAAATGATGACATATTCAACAATGACCGATGTTGTCACAGGTCGGGGGTCTTGGCGATGTTGTTACAAGTCTTTCACGAGCTGTTCAAGATTTAGGCCACAATGTTGAGGTTATTTTTCCGAAGTATGACTGTTTAAACCTAAGCAATGTAAGTTTACTACTGTACTTCATCTTGGTGTCTTTTTTTTCCCCTTTCTTTTTCAGTCTTGTAGTGGCTTTGTCACTGAAGTATACTTCTAGTTTAATAGCATGTAATTTTACTGTGACACTGTATGCCGTCCTGCAGATTGTTTCTTTCTTATTTTATCTACTTCAGGTAAATCTGGAGTTTTTTGGAGTCTTAAAACTCTCCCAAAAACTAAATTGCACAAATCTTGAAGCAACGGTTAGTAGTGTAGTGTGTGGTTGCAATTCAGGCCCTCAACGTGCTTTAAAATTTGTGCTTTTCATATTTTCATTTTTGGGGGGGAGCATAAGCACCTCTCTTAAATTTAGTTATAGCTGTTATTATTTGTTTGCTGCATATTAATCTGCAACACCTTTTTACCTTTTACTAGTATTTGGTGGAGAGCTCCTTAAGTTTGCTTGACAGGTGAGAATGGTGGATGTCGATATTGTCCTTTTTCCTCATTAAGGTAACTTTCTTTTGGTGCAGGTGAAGGATTTACATTACCGTCAAAGCTTTACTAGGGGTGATACAGAGATAAAAGTATGGGTTGGAAAGGTTGAAGACATCCCTGTTTACTTCTTGGAACCGCAGAATGGGTATGCGGCACTTTACACTGCACATTTGGTCACTATATACTATTTGTCAGCTGTTATTGACTGCATTATCGTTTTGCTTTTGATTTCCTTTTGTTGATAAACTTGATATACCCTTATTTTACCATGAGTGTCTTATCTTGTGTTTCAGCACAAGTTTGAATTGTCATTGCGTTGTAAGACCAGCTTGGTGTTAGAAAAGTTGAGACTAGGGTTTTGCTATTCACAACTGTGCAGCTTATTCATTAATTGAGAGAGATATATAGATATTGTTACATAGGTGTCATGGGCTACATGGGCCGAGAGAGAGTAGAGAATGTACACCAATCTTAACACCCCCTCTTCAAATTCAAGGTGGATTAGGAGGATCTGATGCACTGAATTTGAGCAGATGAAGCCGATGCTGTTCTCGAGTCTGAGCTTTAGTGAAGAAATCTTCAACTTGAAGCTTAGATGGAACATACTTGAGGGCGATGGTCGATTGCTGATAATGAGATTGTGTGAAGGAGGCATCAACACCAATGTGCTTTGTCAGCTCATGCTTAACTAGATCACTAGCAATCTGAATGACACTTGTATTGTCATAAAAGAGAGGTATGATTGGCACAATGGACACCGAGATCAATCAAGAGCCATCGAAACCAAATGATCTCTAAGGTGGTAGTAGCAAGAGCTCGAAGCTCAGCCTCTGCACTAGAGCGTGACACCGTAGTCTGCTTCTTGGATTTCCACTCAATGAGTGAAGTACCAAGAGAGATACAGTAGACAGTGATAAATCAGCGATCAGTAGGATCACTCGCTCAAGTGGAGTTAGAGTACGCGTGGAGCTGCAGTTGACTCGAACTGGCATAGAACAGACGTCTGGATGCAGTCCCCTTCAAATATCTCAGCACACGAAGAACATGACTATAGTGGACTGAGGTGGGAGCACTGATATACTGTTTGAACATATGAACAACATGAGCAATGTCTGGCCTAGTGACAGTAAGATAAACAAGGCTCCCAACGAGTTGACGATAGCGAGAAGAGAAGGATCTGTCAGTGGTACACTGTCTGTAGGTCGAAGCTGTAGGTGGAGCTCCATGGGTGTGGTAACACTGCGTGTATCAGTCATACCAAAGCGAGCAAGCAGATCATAAACGTAGCGATGCTGAGATAGTAGCCATCACTATCGGAATGAACCTCAATCCTCAGAAAATAGTTCAATGGTTCCAAATCGAACATCATAAATTGTTCACTCAATTTCCTCTTCACAAAAGCCACATAATCCATATCGTCTCCTGTGATCAACATATCATCTACATATAGTAGAAGCAAGGTACGACCCCGCTGAGAAGTGTGAATAAATAAGGCGGGGTCATGCTCATTTGTAGTGAAATCAGCAGCTCGAATTACGGAACTAAAACGCTCAAGCCAAGCATGAGAAGCCTGCTTGAGACCATATAGAGCACGCCTAAGGTGATATAGAGCACGCCTAAGGTGACAAACATAACCTGTAGGAGCCTCAACACATGGGGGATGGCTGTATATAGACCTCATGCAGATCACCATGAAGAAAAACATTCTTGACATCCATTTGAGATATAGTCCATGTGAGTATCGCAGCAGCAGCAATAAGAGTACGAATTGTGGTCATATGAGCAACTGGAGCAAAAGTCTCATCATAATGTCGACCATAAGCCTGCTAAAAACCTCTTGCAACAAGACGAGCCTTGTATTGCTCTACTGAACCATCTGGCTTGTTCTTTACTTTGTACACCCACTTGCAAGTTATAGGAATAGCTCCAGATGGTAACGGCACAAGATCCCAAGTGTCTGTACACTTTAATCCTGTGAGCTCCTTTGTCATAGCCAACTGCCACTCAGGTATACTGGCAGCCTCCTGATAGGTACTCGACTCAGCTACTGCACCTGCACGAGAAAAACTCCATCTCTCTGGTGCCTGAATAGAAGAATGATCACGTAGGGCATACCGTGATGTATTAGAACGATCGTTAGAGTCGGTGGTACTAACCGGAGGGTCAAGTGGAAGAGAGGAGGACTGAGGATCAGAAGGAATTCTCTATCGACGACTATAGTGAAAGGGAAAGGTGAAAGTGTCAAAAACTAGAAGGTAGAGTTGGTGGAGAAAACACACTAGGACACTTGCCCTGAAGCTTGGAAGATGGCTGACGGTTGATGAGATAAACTGTCGTAGAGACGGCTTCTCCCCAGAAGTGAGAGGGAACAAAGGAGGAATGAGAAGAGTACGAGTAGTCTCAATGATGTGACGGTGCTTGCGCTCAGCAACAACATTCGAGCATGAGTATCAGGACACGAGAGCTGAGGAAGAGTACCCCCAGAAGAAAGGAATTGACGAAATGCTGATGAAAAATACTCTCCCCCAGAGTCAGAACGAAAATCACGAATGGAAGAAAAAAACTGTATATGAACCATCTTAGCAGAAGACTAGTAAATGGAAATCAACTGAGAACGATATTTTATAAAATAGATCCAAGTATATCGAGAGTGATCATCAACAAATATGATATAATAACTATGACCACCCTTTGAAGCAAAAGGACATGAACCTTATATATCTGAATGCATCAAATCAAAAGGACAAGAGGACTAAGAGCTACTACTAGAATTTGAAAGTTGTAGTTGTTTCCCCACCTTACAACTAATACAATGAGAACTAGATTCAACAGTGACATGACCTAAGGAGCGCTGGTGAACTAGAGTGGTGGAGGTGAGCTCCACAGAGATGACCAAGTCTGTGATGCCACTTACTGAAGGAAGAATCAATAGGAGATTGAGATGATGACATAGTAGAAGACATTAAGGCCTTCGACGTACTGGTGGAAGGAAGATGTAAGGTGTCCAAGACATAGAGACTAAGAGAGCCTCTACGGTGATGATCAGAACCAATCACTCTTCTGCTCTGACGATCTTGATTGAAACAAGAAGAATCATCAAATACAATGAAATAGTTAATATCAGTAAGTTGACCAACAAAAAGAAGGTTCATAGATAGCTGAGGAACAAAAGATACATCAGGAACAGAGAAGCGAAATGTCTAGAGAATACCCCAATGGGTGATAAAGCAAGGTGTACCATCAGCAGTGTGAACATATGCAGCATCAGTCACGGACCTAAGAGCAACAAGTTGAGATCTATCCGATGTAACATGAAAAGAGAGACTCGAGTCCAGAACCCAAGGATGAGCAGCGTTATGAGCAGAAGGTGCAACTGAGGTCACAGCAAACACTGATCCAGAAGTCACAGTAGATGTGGGTGTGGCAGCAGTGACTGCTCCAGTAAGTGCTCTCGGAGGCCCAGTTGGTGCTCCACGACGACGATCAGATGGATGTCTAACACGATAATCAACAAGCTGACCTGGATGTAACTTGAAGCACTTGTCAACATGATGACTAGTCCTCTTGCAATGGGAACATACCAAAACTCCTATGGGTGTCACACTGGTAGATCCAGACCGCTGTGAGAGACCCAGGACAACATATTGCGAGGATCCTAAGATAGGCATAACGAATGAAGACGAGTCTCCTCTGCAATCAAACTAGAGAGCACCTCAGTAAAGGTCGGTGGAGTGGGATAGTTGAGTAACTGAGTACGAACAGGTTCAAACTTGGATCGAAGCCCCATCGCAAACTGATACTTGAGTGGCTGCTGAGCATACTCATCTTTGGTAACACAAGCTAGCAAGCAGTAGCAGCCTTCGGTGTCATAAACTCTAGAAGCCCAGTGATATGGGTGAAAGCATTGTAATACTCCTCCACTGACCATTGGGCGAGATGGGCCGGCTGGCGATGAGGAGCTGGATCTGTGGGCGAGATGAAGACAATCGGCGATGAGGAGTAGAGGCGTGGTCGTCTCCGGCCGCCGTCTCGCTATGGGCGAGAGAGGGGCGGCGGCTGACCACTACGCCGCTGGATTGGAGTGTGGAGGTGGCGGCTGACCACCACGCCACTGGATTGGAGTGTGGAGGCGGTGGCTGAGATGATAGGGTTATGGTTTAGATAGAGTTTGCTCTGATACTATGTTAGAAAAGTTGAGACTAGGGTTTTGCTATTCACAACCATGCAACTTATTCATTAATTGAGAGTTATATATAGACATTGTTACATGGAGAGAGAGAGAGAGAGAGAGAGAATGTACACCAATCTTATCACTTGATACTGTATAGATCTTAGGAACAACACATTCTTGTTGATGATGCATCGGAGAAATCCTGGATCATGTTGTCTTGTACGTCATCTCTAATAAGAGCTTTTTTACTAGAGTACTATTAACTATAAGATGCAGTTTTTTCATTTTAATTCGGTGCTTTGATTGATTTCTTTGCTTTCATTTTAGTTATTATCTTGTATTGCTGAGCCTCTCTTCTTTATTTACTGGTTACTCTACTAAGTTGAGCATGACTAGAGTTGTGATCCAACTTAAATCTAGATCGTATGTTGCTGTCGTTTTCAACTTATGTTCAAAATAAACTGTTGCAAGTTGCTATGCTAGTTCACATATAGTCATATACACAAGATGTATTGAGGCTTCAACCAAAACAAACTATGTTCCTTTTGCATTTGTTAGTAAATGAATGATTTTTTCTCCTCAGTGTTGATTTTAAAGCTGGGAAGAGTTTTCTTTGCAATTTCGTTCTCGGAAAGACTTTGCAAAATAGGGTTAATTTGGCATTTATTTTTTCAGGTTATTTTGGGTTGGATGTGTCTATGGAAGGAATGATGAAAGTAGATTTGGCTTCTTCTGTCATTCTGCTCTGGAGTTTCTCCTCCAGAGTGGATCTTCTCCAGTAAGTACAAGAGATGTTCCATAAGATTATTTTTTACAATAATAATGAGGGTTAGATAGGTCTTTTCCTATGACATTTTTGCGCTTCTATTATGCTGGTTATGCATTAAAGACAATTTATTCTGCGATCTCATCCTATGTTAACGGTGGTGCAATCTTTCAGTTTCTATTCATCACCAATTTTTTTTCATGTAGCAGCTAGTCTTTTGCTAGATATGTGAACTATCACTGCACACACGTTTAGTACTGTCACCTTGTTGCTTGCTTTTTCCCTTCAACTTCTCATATGGCTGATGTGTTGTCATCCTGACAGGATATCATACATTGTCATGATTGGTCAAGTGCTCCAGTTGCTTGGCTATACAAGGAACAGTATGCTCATAATGGGTTGACAAATGGTCGGGTTGTATTTACCATCCACAATCTTGAATTTGGAGCACACCACATTGGCAAAGCAATGGCTCATTGTGATAAGGCTACAACTGTGAGTGCTTGTGTTTTGCTTTATCATTGTGTTTGTTGTGCAAGTCCTACAAAATATTGCTGAATCGCGCTTCTAAATGTCTGTTTTGAACTGTTTTGGCCATCCATTGCAGGTTTCATACACATATTCAAGGGAAGTGTCAGGGCATGGTACCATTGCTCCTCACTATTTCAAATTCCATGGCATTCGTAATGGAATTGATCTGGATATTTGGGATCCATATAATGACAACTATATCCCGGTACACTAATCATCAACGAGTATACTCATTCATATTCCATAACTGTACCTATACATTTCCCTTTAGATTTGCTCTAGAACAACCCATGTGTTTGCTAATTTGCCTGGATGGTTTGGAATTTCTCCAGCTATGCGAAGTGAAATAATTCAATTGCAACTAATTTGAATTCGATGTTCTGTAAACACTAGCCTACTTACGCTTATGTTGGCTGTAGATCAATTATTCAACTCTCTGTCTCAGTACTGGTGTGGATATTTGCCTGTTCAACCTTTTGCTGCATTCTATTTCAGGTCCATTATACTTCTGTGAATGTAGTTGAGGGCAAGTGTGCTGCAAAAAAGGCATTGCAGCAGAAGCTTGGATTACAGCAAACTGATACCCCTGTTGTTGGAATCATCAGTCGTCTGACAGTCCAGAAGGGCATTCACCTTATCAAACATGCAATTGATCGAACTCTTGAACGCAATGGGCAGGTCTTGTCTCTTGCTCATAGACGACACCTATATTTGCTTGCGAGCTTCCTATATGTATGTTTCTTGTCATTTATCCGTTGTCCAATTTTTCCAAACTAAAGCACGTTGCCTTTCTTTAATAGGTGGTTTTGCTAGGCTCAGCTCCAGATCCTCGCATACAAAGTGACTTTACCAACTTAGCTAGTAAACTGCATGGTGAATATCATGGTCGGGTGAAGCTTTGTTTAACCTATGACGAGCCACTATCACATTTGGTAAGTTTTACATCCTCTGCCAATAGCCCCATACGTTAGTTGTTCACAACTGGAAAGCTGATGTGTACTAAATTTATGGTCCTGTTGTAGATATATGCTGGTGCCGACTTCATTCTTGTTCCTTCCCTATTCGAACCTTGTGGTTTAACCCAGCTTATTGCTATGAGATATGGATCCATCCCAATTGTTCGGAAAACTGGAGGTATGTTACGTCTTGATATCATGACAACGCATTGCATTGCATTTCTAGTTGGCAGTGAAAGATATGACATGCATTATGCAGGCCTTTACGACACCGTTTTTGATGTGGACGATGATAAAGATCGGGCTCAAGAACAAGGCCTTGAGCCGAACGGATTCAGTTTCGAAGGAGCTGACAACAATGGCGTAGATTATGCTCTTGATAGGTAAGCACAACCCATCAGAGCTGCACAAACTGTAATGCTACAAACGTTATTATTCATTCCATCTGTCGTCATTTCATTTCAGAGCGATCACCACATGGTACGACGCTCGCGATCGGTTCCACACCCTCTGCAAGAGGGTCACGGAGCAAGATTGGTCATGGAACCGACCTGCTCTCGACTACATGGAATTGTACCATTCCGCTCGCAAAAACTGAGACCTTACTGATTGGGAGAACAAACGAATTTCTGCGAGTAGGTTTGCCAGGTTTCTGCGACATGCCAACATATCAGTGTATGCCGTTTTTCCGGTATCCATCCTTTCGTCAAAAGGGCAATGAGAAGAATATTGGCTTGTACATCTCCGGCGTCTGCAAGAGGGTAAGGCTCTTCCTTTTGTCAATCGATTTTGAGTTCGCAAGGCGCAACGATGCGGGGCACGCGCGTATGTGACATGCAGGAAGCTCGTTCTGGGCAGTCTCTACAGTTTCCCAAACATGTACCGATGCAAGTATGTACTGTTTTACGGTTCTGTACTCTCTAGTCTTTCAGGTGTGTACATATTTTGACATTTTGTTAGTTTAACATAGATTTTTACAGCCCCAAAACCGTCAGAAAATGATCACCCCGTCAGGGATAATACATGTCTGGTCTGCCTACTAGTACTAAGCTAGCTAGGTACGAATTTAGTTAGGCCAGGTTCATCTAGAAAACCTATTGTTGCTGCCTGTTACTAGTTACGATACTACTTAGCGAGATAACGACTTCAATCGCGCGGTTGTGAAGCACGGAAGCAGCAGACGAGGCGTTGGCCGCTAGTGTGTCGCGGTATCTGTGGCTGGGCCCGCGGTGACGACATATGCGCAACCGACAATGGAGAGTCGCCACATAGTGCGTATAACTAATATTGAGCGTGTGTCGAATTTGTTTTGATCTTTGACGCCTTGAGATTTTGTTTAAACTCCGTCACTAGCAAGGACCTCATCACAACTCTCAGTTCTTTGCTTGTAATTTCAATACTAAACACTAGAACATCTTTTCAGCATATTTTATAAGTAGAACCAAGAAAAAGGCACGTAGGCCAAAGGCCAGCTAGTGAAACATCATCGAACAGCACCGCAGCTACTAAAACATCTTCTTAGCAGAGGTTGACATGAGTAGTCCCTGAAACATCGGAAATGAAAGTTAACAGGTAAATAAGGAAGATTTATTTTTCAGATTAACTAAGTTAACCGGGTGCTCGTCGCTACTCACGCCCGTGTCGCGCTGCACCGAGCCGGCCGGGAAAGGTCGGCGGCTCACGGATCGAGCACTTGTGAAGCGGCTATAGGTTCGCTCGTGCGCTTAATCAGTACTGGCGCGTGATGCAGCATGTATGCTTTGGTGTTATTTTTGTCCTTTCGGATACACTGGTGTTACATTTGCTGAACCGTTTAAAAGAGACAACAAATGAGCCAAAGTCTCGGCAGTGGCAGGCACACGTTTAGGCCAGCAGTGAGCGGTGTTGCAACTCGCGAATTGCGAACCAGGGCTAGCTCTATCTATACAACGGACGAAGTGGGCTCAGCATGGCATTTAGTGTGTGTTACCTCGTTGGATGTGTATTTACTTGATTACTTTCGATGCAAATTCAACTTCCTCTAAAAATCGGCTTACATTTAGTGTGTTCGCGACCGGAGCCAGCAGGCCAAACACTGCAGGCTACATCAATTACCTATATTAATTCCCGGTGGAAATGCCCCCTCTGACTCTGGCCATGTCGTCCAAAAAAAAAATGGTCCGTCCGATCGCACTGCCCTCGGCTCTAGACCGTAGGATTTTCACTGGTGCACTTGGTGCATTTCCTTCGCTCTTGCTGGGACGCGTGTCCACGTGCCTGTCCATGTTGGTTGCTTCGCTCGATCGGTGTGCTGCTTCAGATCCACGCTTCGCCAGATTGGTGTGACGCGCGTCTAGCGAGCCCTGGTGCCGCGTGGGCCTCTCCACGCCTTTGACAGAGCGGTGTTCGTGCCCGCGCTGGATGGCACGGGTGATCTTCTAGTTATTTGTAGCTTTTGTGTGAAAATGTTGAAGCTACCTCGGTTCCTATCTTCTCCTGAAACTATCCTTTTCCGGAGTTAGCTTCCAGTTGGTAAGGATAAAATACCCAAGTTGGCCAAAGAGGGGCTAAAATATTAGACAATTCGTAAATAGCATGATCGCCATATTTTCGTGAGTTTATATTTCTCTGAACATTTTACTAATTTATTATTACAATATTTTCCTGATGATTATTGGTGCATGAGGGTTGGTTTCCTTGGAGGAAACGTAGCCGTGCGCGTCTGGCCTTACTAAACCAACCCCAATCCCCCACTCTTTCCCCTACCCATCCGTCTCCCCGCCGCTTCCTTGGGAGGAACAAACCCTCATCCAATCCAACCAAATCCTGCTATTCACGTAAGACCAAAACTTGCTATTCACGTAAGTTTCAGCGCAGACTGCACTAGTTTTCTATCGATTTAACCTCAGTTTTCGTCGATTAGGGAGTTGTCCTAACCAATTTGGTGGTTCTTGGTGATTCCCAGGACCAAGAGGAGTTCATCCGGTTCTGTCGCATCCCACCCAATCCGGTCCAACTCGTAAGGATTTGCTTGACTTCCTAATGGGTTTTGCCTGATTGGTTCGATTTGTGTGTTCTTTTTGGTTAATTTTGGCGTTGATTTGGTGCTTGTAGGCAGGGAGGGAACGTGATGGCCAGGAGCTCGTTCAAGCTGGAGCACCCGCTCGGTTTGTCTAATCTTCCCATGACCCCCTTATGTTGTGTTTTTGTAGGGAAGTTGCGATGCTTGCTGTATTTTGGGGGTTCCGATGATGGGCTGTATACAAATTTTAGGAATAGCTGCGTAGATTTCTAGGAAATCAGGAAAGGAGCAGTTACCTGCATAATAGTATGTAATTTGTTTAGAATACATTAGATGTCTTTGAGACGCTGTTGTTTTGGGGGGGGGGGGGGTGATGTTTTACCAAAAGAATTGTAGAGGAGCTGGCAACTGCCGGTTGAGTTGTGCAAGTCTTGTGCTAATTTGCAAGGAGGTGGAGATTATCATAAGATTGTGTGGCTGATTTGGATTGATAGTAGTAAACATGCCTGTGATTAGTTTGAATAAGTACTCATCATGGTGATCATATCGACATACATCTTCTAATTTAATCTTATGGGTTGATGGGGGGTGGTTAATAAGAAAGGGCTGCGGCTTCTGATGGATCGATTACAAGGAGGTTCAATATGCTTGACTTGATTTCTTCATAGGGTGCGTTTTGTGTAGGGTTGTCATATCCATTAGTTGTAGATAATAAAAGTCGGCTTGTCAACCCAGAGCTGTGAGCTGATTATTTGGTTTGTTTTACATTTGTTGGCTTGAGATAAAGCTGTACTTTCACAAGGTTTTTGTAGTGTAGTGCCTTTTTTTGGGGGAGTCATGCTTGTCCGGCTGAATCTGCGGTGAAATGTCCCTGATGGTTTACAATGTCCTCCTGCTACTGATGATTCAGAGGACAGTTAGACTTCAATGATGCTTTTCATGCCGAGTTATTTCTTTCTAGATAAAATTTTACCTTTGTAGTTGAACTGTACATAGTTTAGTTATTTGGTGACATGTATGTCCTATATGAACTGGATAATAACATAAAATCTTTTGAGAAACAGACAGCATGATTTTAGAAGTTTTACAATTGCCATCATGCGATGATTCCGGTAGTCATAGTTATCTCTGCACAATGTTAACTCTAGAGCCTTTGTCTGATTACCTCTTGTTCTCCGTCTGTTACAGCCTTGGTCTGTAACTTTGTCTAAAGACGCTTCAGCCTTTTAGTCAGTTTAGAATAACTGAAATCTTATGGTGTTTGTGCCATCGGTTACAGAGAGGAGGCAGGCTGAGGCTAACCGTATCAGAGAAAAGTACCCCGACAGAATTCCTGTAAGCTCCTCCTCATTGTGCAGTATATACTGTTTCCTTCATCATGATTTCTTTGCTCCAATTTAAGACAATCTATGTAATGTAGGTGATTGTTGAGAAGGCTGAGAGGAGTGATATTCCTGACATCGACAAGAAAAAGTAAGTTCGCAACCATTTTATGAAACCATAACTGCTACATTTCATTACTCCCTAAAACTGCTATAGAAAGGAATGCCTCCATCTTTAATTGTTTAAGAAGTTAATGATAGCAGGGGACTTCACGGTTCCCGATGATAACTAATGGTAGTTGATGCCAAGGATCAAAAACCCGTTTCCGGGGTAAATCCCGGTCGTCGGCCAGAAAAAAAACCCAGCCGGTTACCGGATTTCCCGGAAAAAAACCGGATGAAAATCGCTTGAATTTGATTAAAAATCATTCAAAAATCAAAAATTAGAATTTGAACTTGCAAAACCGAAAAAACCGGCCGATCCAAAATCCGGACCCCGCCGAAGCGGTTACCGCCAGTTTTTTCCTGGTTCATGCCATTATTTCTCTTTATCTTGGACTATTTCGAGGTAATAGTATTGCCTGTGGGTCCTTTGTGGACATCTTTTATTCCAATCGTGTCAAGGACTACGTTATGATTAATGGTGTCACTGGAAATTGGTTTGGTACTAGTACAACATCGATACAGTGCTTGTATCACATTCAATCCTTAGACTCTTATTTATTTAAACATGTATTTATTGTAAAGTTCACATCTATATGGTCCAAAAGCATTAGGTGATTTCAGTTTAGGCTTGCAATGAAGGGATGCCTGTATGACATTCTGGATCAAAACTCTTGGTGCATTAAAGCATTATTATACCATGCCAGCCATAATAGACCTTAAGCTGTCTGATTTTCTGATACCCATCACCATACAGGTATCTCGTCCCTGCTGACCTTACAGTTGGACAATTTGTGTATGTTGTTCGGAAGCGGATCAATCTCAGTGCTGAGAAGGCCATCTTCATCTTTGTGAAGAATACACTTCCACCAACAGGTCTGGAAAATGAATACAGCAGCAACAATCTTGTGACTGATTTCCACCCTAAGAACTTATGGCTTTGGTTGATTATTTTACAGCATGGTGCACGTTTTCACCTAAATTACCTTTGCTTTGTTGGTGTTGCAGCTGCTCTGATGTCTGCAATTTACGAGGAGAACAAGGATGAGGACGGATTCCTCTACACGACTTACAGCGGTGAGAACACCTTTGGGCTGCTCTAGGTGGTGGTGGTGCCACAGAAATCGGTTAAAATACCTCCTGTAAATAAGAGCCAAGCAACTGTGTATATTCTGGTTTAGCTCATCGTAAATCTTCAAATTCTATTACGAAAAACATATCAAATGTTCTAAGCATACATGGGTATTCTACATTGCTTATATCAAGTAATTGACCCTGAAACCGGTCTCTGGTGCCACAGAAGTATTTTCACTCATGTTCATGCCGTTGTGGTTACTGGTAACTGCTGTTGCTGTAACAAAGTCAATCTAGATCTCAGTGTGCCATTAAATCTGGTTGCTGTTGGCGTGTTATTGCCTGGCTCTACCGACAGGATCACAGGAGCAGCTGATGGAAAAGGTCACCGGCCGGCACGGGGGCCTTATGTCGCCGGTGTCTTAAATTTACTGCGTTTAGCTTCTGTTGCCGGTCGCAGAGCCTGGATGGTAGTGGTGGTTGTTCATCCTGCATGGCAGGGCGAGGGGGTGTCAGGATGAAGGCTCCTGTCGCTAGCTGTGTGTGCAGGGAATCCTGATTCCTGGCGTTATAGCAGCGTCGCCATTGTTTCCCTTCTCCTGTGGATTGTAGGGACCAATCTGTTGCAGCATTTATTTTTGGTTGTTCTTACGGCCTGGATGGATTCTGTAATGTGTATATTGGCTCTGTGCGTTTCGTTGGCTAAGGACCAGGAGAGACAAACCCTGCCCCTGATGTTCTTGGTTCGAAGGAAGCCGGAAACAGTGGCCTAGAAGGGATTGTTCGATCGAGTCCTATGGATGTATGGGTTGAGTTCAAGGTAAAATTGTGCTTGTCTGGGTCAAGTTTTGAGCGACGTGGAAGGGGTCTCCAAGCTCCGTTTGGAGAAGTTCTGTGAGTTTGTGTCACGGAAACTTGGTCTGGTTGTTGCTAGTTGTGCCAGAGGAAACCATGCGAAGCAAAGCAAAACTTTGCACGAATCCAAAAGACAAACTTGTCCAAATTAACCAAAAGTGTGTATGTTTGTGTGCTTGTCCAAAAGAGAAGCATAGATCCTAGCAGAGGACGGTGTAGAGGCAGGTTTGTCGCAGTTCGTTTATGACGACTCTAGGTATTTGACCTACTACATGAGAATGGTCTCCGATTGCCCGACGATCAATCCTTACAGTTTGTGCAGCCGTCGTCAGTTTAGAAGGGAAAATTCATTGCACATATATACCAATCACCCATCACGCAACACATGACACATCGCGACGGCCGGTGAAGATCGACGACCCACTGACGCAGCGGCGAAATCAGGAATTTAGGAGATTCAGAGGTAAACTTGTAATGTAAAAAATATCAAGACATAGCTGATACAACCAAACAAACATAAATCTGACTTATACAACCAAACAAGCATTTATACAATATTAACTGCTCGTAGAAACTACTAACAAGGATTTTTTATATGTGTGCACATTGGTGGCTGTCACAAGATATCCAAAACACCAGCACTCCAACAGCTACCTACAACATGTAAACGCTACATAATTTGAAACTCAAGATAGGAAAAGAATTATACCACTAAATTCTACCAAGTACACAAGGTAAGTGGTTTCTACGCTCCTTCATAGCTTGATAGCATCGCATAATTTTGTTGTTATCAATTGCCGTAAATATCTCTCACTTAACATAGCATACCATCGTGTCATTCAAACATTCATTATTTGTCTTATTTCGTAGGTCTGTCTTTATGATATTCATAGCTGAGAAAACTATCTTAACTCATGCGGGTGCTATAGGTAATATCAGTGCAAGTGGTGATGAAACGATAAATCAATGAGAAGATCAATTGTTGTCTAGTTTCAACCAACATGATAGCAAGCTCAAGAAGACTACCATAACTCAAAAAATCAGAACATCTTTTCATGATATCAATGTATACGTCGAGTTGATCACTCAACAGATGACATCATCATTACACCCTTTTTCCCTTCCTGGTCAACCCCGCGGACCCCTTCTTCCCGTCAACCTCGTGGACCCCTCTCTTCCCCGCTCGCGAGCTCCGCGTCGCCGCCGCGCACACGCTATCTCCCTGCCACCATCATTACACCGTCGCCGCACGCTCGCCCGGACCCCCCTCTCCACCGAGCCTCCCCGCTCCTCCCCTCTTCGGCTATAAAGAGCCCCCCCGGCACCTCCCTTCCCCTCCTCCCCATTTATCCTTCTTTCTCCCCCCCAAGCAAGACGAAAGGAAGAAGAAGTGGCCGAGGGACTTACCTCCCGCTTTCCTCCGGTCGATCCCGTCGCTGCCGCCGCTCGGTGCCCTCCTCGCCGCTCGGTGAGCCTCTCCACTACGGCCCGAGCCTTCCCTTTCTCCTCCGTCGCCGTCGCCGCCCCCGCCGCGCCTCCATTTCCCTTCCTCCCCCGCGCGCCGCCGCCGCCCTTTCTTCTCCCCCCTCGCGTCGCCCGAACCGCGCCTCCCTCTCGCTCGCCCCTTTAGGGCGTGCGCGCATGCCACCACGTTCATGTGCATGCCTTGTAGTTCTCGCCCGGGTTTTGGGTGGGCGAATCTGCATGCGTGGGCATGGCTTTTTCTTTTTTGTTTGATTTTATTTTATTTTTCCTTTTTAATTCAAAAGTGAAGCTTTAAAAATTAGTATCTCCCTCATTTTAACTCCAAAAATTATAAAATAAATTTTTAAAAATTTGTTAATTCAAGATCTTGCTAATGGCATAGGTCTTGTTCAATTTGGAGTTTATTTGTTGTTCAATTGTATTTAATTGCTCTTTTTGCTTGTTTGTGCCTTTTTCCGATACGTTCCTCCGACTAGGATTTGAAGACGCCGGAGATCCCCAAGTTGATCGAGCACAAGATTATCAAGATCCTCTAGCCTATATCCCAGGCGAGTCAATATTTTGATCATATTGAGCCTACATTTTATGCAAATTATATTCTTTTAAAATAGCAAATTGCATGCTTTAATTCTTTAATCAAATATATGTTAAAACTTAAGGTAGTTAAATACCCATTTGATGATTAATTAATTATTATACCATCCTTGACAATTCGAATCCCTTAATCTTTGTCACCCTAGTAACTATGTGGTAATACTAACTATTGGTTGTACTTAAGCGACATGCTAGCCTTGCTTAAGTACCGGGACACTAAAATATCCCAATCATCATCTCTTTAAACATAAAAATGATTTGGGCAGTCATTGGTGGTCCATGACTGAGATAAATGTGGTGATTTGGTTTTACTCCTCAAAACCCTAATATTGCTGTTACTGTCTGGGCGGACTGTGTGATGAAGAGTATATTGATGGGTGCTGATGCAGCCCAAAGAATGTTGATGTGTGAAATGATCCGCCTAGACAACCCTAAGGACTTAATCTTGTCATGACCTCCCGTGTAAAACAAGTACAACCATAAGTCTGCAAACTGCAACTTGGCTTAGTAGATTTATTGAACCTTGAAAGTCAGTCTCACGGAAGGAACAAGAAAGGGTGCAAGTGTGAGCTTGATCACGTTTGAATGGGACACCGATGGTGAAGTGCCTTCTACAGCAAGATGTAGGGGGTGACATCCCGCACCAACATATGGGCGTAGCCCCATATAGGTGAGATGACGGAAGGGGCGATATATTTTGAAAGGTTCTTGTGATTTGTCGCTCAACTACATGACTAAGGAATCATGTGGGGTAACGAGTATGACTATCTCTTGTGGGTAAAGTGTACAACCTCTGCGAGTCTAAATCTGTTTAAACAGTAGCGCCTACGGTCAAAGGCGGACATGGGAATCTTTACTCGAGTTAGTTCTATTTCAAAACCTTGTGGTTGGGATGAAAAATGTGGTGGGCTCACCTAGCCACGAGATTGGATTTTGCTTGAGTGCTTGAACTCGGTGATGTTGGTAATTGGGACGGACCCAATCAAAAGTAAGCATAAGGTAGAGTTTCCGACGGAGGGAACCCCTGCTGTTATAAATTATTGCACAATTACTCTATTTAACAAAAATGCAATTTGTTAAAAATGCTAAGTGATAGGACTTTGTAATTATGATAATTGAAAATATTATTTTAGCAAATAAAAGAACCCGAGCCATCCTTGTTAAGCCTTGCATGTATATTATTGCATTGTGTATTGGCTCGCGAGCACGGAAGTTGTACTCATTCTCGCTCTCTTCCCCAAAACCCTCAGGAGCAGGAAATCCTGGAGATTACGACTATTACGAGGATCCAGAAGTTGGAAGTCCGGGAGATGATGAAGCGTAGAGTAGTCTTTAGATGTTCTAGTCTCGCCTCAGTCCAGTTGACTCCGTCGGTACCTGCGTGCATCCAATATTACCCAAGCCATGGTTAATATCGGTCGCACACGGGTTTCCCCAGTCGCTTGCCTGTGGAGAGATGAGCTCTCACCCCTCTTGCTTCCGTTGTCGCTTCCGCTTTTGTAATGTAATCAATTTGGCCTGATCGGCCCCTATTGTAAAACTCGACCCGACGCGGTCTATGTAAACTCTGTTGTGTTAATTAATGAATGGTATGATTTTACGCCATGTATGAATTGATTCAGTGATGTATCTGTGAGTGCTAGCTACTTGTAACGCCCCGTGTCATTACCCCAGGGGTAATAACACTTAGGCACACGGATTACTATTCGTTTGCTCAGTAGAACACTGCTCCAACGAATAGTAAGCCTTTACCAGAGTTACGCAGCAAAACAATAAGATAGAAACTGTACTTTTATTCCAGTTAGCCACGCGAGGCTATGGTTCTTACAAAGTACTTTACAGCTGCAACCATGGGACCAAGTCCCTTTGTCGCCTTCGGCCCCTCGACCTTTTACTCGCCTGTTTGTTGAATCAATTGCCCATCTCACCCTGGTCTTCGTAGTCGATGCCCTTGCCTCACGCTGCCTCTTCGGTACCTGCATGCCCTCCGTCCCACTCGGAATAAATCCCGGCCGGACTAAGGTCTACAAAGGAGAATACTAACAAGGTTGAGTACAAATGAATGTACTCAGCAAGCATTAGTAGCAAAAGATGCACAGGATGCACTATCTCTACTCTTTATCACAAATTCTAAATCATCTCACTTTAGAAAATAGATCTCGACAAAAGTGTGGCAAGTTTTAATACCAAAAAAACTCTGCTAGTCACTCGGAGAGACGAAAGACCCCCTGTGGTTCCCGTAGACTCCAATCCTGGAGACTGGCATGAATTCATGATTTAGTTTAGCACTGCGCAGGCTTTGTACCACTTTACCCATAGCTATTCTGAACTCTCCGTGAACAGGGTCCACCGCATTGCCTTAGATGCGGGTTCGAGATCAGAATACAGAACGTTTTCCAGGTTACGTGATTAATTTCTCCACCCATCACCTTCCGCCGGTGCAGATTAGATCACGCCACGACCTCATCTTTCACCGAGTTCTGGTGAGGTTGGTTGAGGCAGCTTCCATCCTGCACTCAACACTCCACCTTAGCGCATATAGCGCCTTGGATCCCCCACTTCCGGACTATCCCCCACCGGTCCTGGGTTCCTCCATATCACTCACACACACCTATTACTTACCCGATGTGGAGAGCATAGTCACGTAACAAGGTAGCATTTTCTGCCCGCCGAAACGGGAAAATGGTTGGCACTGAATTACGGCATCTGACCGAGCAAGAGTTTGTTGGTCCTTATATTATAACCATATGTAAAAAGGGGCCCACCTCTTACCTCATCATCATCGTCGCATTTCCCCAGCCAGGGCCCCCTTTTACCCTCCTAATAAGTCTCATTATTTCTTAATCATCTTATCTTATCTCCCTCATTTTCTTTAGGTTTTGGAAAACCATTTTAATGCAATACATATATATATATATATATATATACTGTGCAGGATAGGGTATATTTTTAAAGTAACTAAATTGATGTTCAAGAGAATCGCTTGCCTTCGTAGAAGTAAGAAAAGTTGGCGCCGCTAAAGTTCTGGTCAGCTGCTCCTGTCGGTGCCGGTTCGCCTTCTGTAGAAGATCGGCAACGAATAATAGTATAAGTAAATACGTAGTTGATTTGAGTGATAATATAGATATATAAGTTAGCGACGACTACAAGTCAGCATATTTTAATTACTAAAAGGCTTTTGCGGTCTAATCGAGATTTGCACTCACCGATAGTCGCCCGTTAGTTTAAACCCACCAGCTATTTTAACGGCTACCGAAGTAAAAGATAAACAATCTATTCTAGTAGCCAAACCACAGATTAACAAGAGTCTAAACTCAACTGGAGATTAAGCTAAACCTAAACCTAAAACTCTAATCCTAAATCTAAACCTCTCTTCTAATCTCTCTCTCTCTCTCTCCCTCTCACCACACTCGGCCGGCCCACTGACCCACCAACACACGCACACAACGCACACAACACACGCACCCGGCCCGGCCTACTACACACGCACTAAACCCACACACGCACTAAACCCACACACGCACTACACACACTACACACTACACACCACGCACACAACACACTACACACCCGGCCGTTCATCTCTCTGCCTCCCTCCCAACTCTCTTCTTCCCCCGATTCCCCTTCCTCCTTCTCCAAACCCGGCGCCGCCTCTCAGCTCGGCTCCTCCCCTGCTCTCCTGGGCGCCGCCGGTGCCGCACCCTACTTGGCCCAGCTCACCCCTAACAAGCGCCGCACTCCCCCCTAAGCTCTCTCTCTCGATTCCCCTTCTTTCCCCCGGCTCCGTTCGGCTCAGATCTGGCCCCGCGCCGCCGCCGCCTGGGCTCCCTTGCCCAGCCGCCGCCGCTGGACCCGGCTCCTTCTCAGACGCCGCCTCTCTCTGCCTTCCCCCTCTCCTCGGCTCGGTCCAGCTCAGGCCCGGGGCTATCACAAGCCCTACCGTCGCCACTCGGGTCCTACTACCCCAGACGCGGCCGGAGGCCAGCGCCGCCGCGTGCTCTACTTGCCTCGGCTCGGGTCATCCTTCCCCTCTGCTGCGCCTATCTGCGGTCCAAGGGCGTCGGCCCGGCCGGCTCGGCCTCCCGGCCGCCGGCGCTGAAGAACCGAGGCCCCCCCTCTTCTCCTTTTTACTTGCGATTAACTTCAGTTTCTCATTTGTTTGAGATCTCTTAACGATTTGTTGCTCTTTTCTTTCCTCATGCAGGGGATGGATGCGGCTGTGGATGCTAGACCCGGTCGGCTACTAAGGTATAAAATCATCCAAATCTCCTTCTCTACTCCTCCCCCTATTGCTCTGTGATGATTTGAGTTGGGATGATGATATGGCTATGGTTCTGTGATGCTTACGATGCTACTGTGATTTGGCCTTGTGTGAATGAGTAGAGGATACTGATGCATATCTAGGGTTACCTTCTGTGGGTTCTGGGGTGGGGGAAGGGTGGTAGTGCCGGCTTCGGGCTGGTGCTCTTCTTCTCCCTGGTGCTTTGCAAGCAAGAAGGTGAGGCTGAGCTTGCCCTGGGTCTCCTTGCTACTTGTTCTTCGGCTTCCCTCACTCCCTGGCTCTCCTTCCTCTTTCTCTGCTCCCTGCCTCCTTCTGCTGTGGTCTTGGGTTTGGGGGTGCAAAGGGAGTGATGGATGGTGGTGATCTGAGATCTACTCTTGTGGGTTGCTTGGTTGTGCCTGTGGAGCTTGGCCTTCTTGTTCTTGGTTGCCTTCGGTTGATGAGGAGATGGAGTGGGATGTGTGGGGTGTTGGCTTTCGGCTGGTGCTAGCTTTGCCTGTGCTTGCTTGTGGCGTTGCTGGCTTGAGGTGCTTGAGAATGAGGAGGGGCTTGTGGATGAGCATGGCTGATCAGGGGGATGTATTTCGGCTGGCTTCTCTTGTGGCTGGCCAAAGACCACTATGCCCCTTGCCCTTATCCTCAATGCTCTCTTGTGATACTATTTGGACTAAGGACCTTTTGGTCCAAGGATGCTTTGAGGCTATTTTCGGATCTTCTGCTAATGGAGGTAAGTTGGTAAAATATGGGCATCCATTCTAATATTGCCGGGTGATGAGGCCCACAGAAGGCGAGATGGTGCCACTACCCTAGGGTGGTTGGGAAGCCTCCATGACCTTCGTAAATAATCTGACGGCAATCTTCTCTCTCTCTAACTCCTCTTCATTGCTTCTGGTCTAATACCGATCTTGTGTTTTTGTTGGCGGTCGAGGGTGGTTGGGTTGGCGATTAAATGGGTTTGGCAGCGGGCGATAAATGGACAAAGATTCAAGGAGGGCTTCGGCGATATGAATGCAAAAACTTGGATTGCAATTTAATTAGTTAATTCTTGTAAGATGTACTGTGATTGGTTGCAACACATTCAAGGTTGTAACAAAAGAGGATTCAGAGATGCCTTAAGCTTATGTATTTGATCTTGAGTTGAGCTCATGTTCAATTAAGCTTGTAATGCAATTCTTTTGTAAAGGATTTTAAGTTACACTGATCAAATTGATATTACATTTGGTTCTGGATTAACGAATTTTAATTACCACTAATTACCGATTACGGTTGTTTAGCTTAGTTTAATTGTTCGGGTTCTCACACTACTGATCCAAGGAATAGCACAGTATTTCATAGAGGATTCTGGATTAGAAAATCCGGGTCCAACAAGGGGCTGGTTGGGGAATGGCCAAAATCGAGCACCGGAATTGCCTAGTTAGGGTTACTACTCATGACTCATCACTTCATTAACTTGGGCTGCCGCTCGGCCTGCCAGCTGCCACTCAGCCTGGCCCACGTTTTTCCTCCTCCGGTCCTCATGTTCTCCAAAATCCATGGCTGCGCCTGCTCACGGCGGCTTGGCGCCGGCAGAGTGGCGTGGCTGGAGGTGGGTCTGGTGGCTTGGGAGACCCGAGGCGGCTGCCCCGGCTTGCCCAGGCGGTAGTTTCGCCTTTGTGCTGACGCACTCACCCTTCGTTGACGTACCATAGCCAGCCTAGCTTGCGAGGCTTAGCCTCTTAATTTTGATATCATATTGAGTTATATGCACCAACCGATTCATCTAAAAGTTTAAGCTGGTGAGAAAAAACGAATAATTCACTTATACTTCAACAATATTGGTTCGCGAACTGCAAAGGAGTAAACGCTATATATCTTAAACATCTGTCTGTTCCCTTGATTAGCTTTCTGCCTCTTGGCTAATAGGACACGAACACACGGTAGTTGCTACTACATGCTGTTTCTTTTTCAAATTAGGAGCAGATGCGTACGCATGTATACAGAGCAATCCTGAAGCTCAGATCAGTCGATCGAGAGTCGAATGCACATAGTACCACAATTACAGGTTAGCTAGCCAGGTTGCAGGCTTGCAGCACATCATCACCTATATGCGCGCGTATATACATATGCGTTTCGCATTGAAACTATGCATCAGAAAAGGTTGCAGAACGTAGGTTCCCACATTAGACAAAGCCAGACCGTCACATGATCTGCGTGCAACACATGCACATCATTCATTACTATAGTACAGTTCTAGACGATGCATGCACACATGGCCACTATATTTAAGTTCTGCTGCAACGCTAAACTTAGTTATTACTCTGCTTTATTGCATGCCGACCCTGCGTCCAGCCAGCGGCGAAGCTAAGATGAAAATAGAGTGTGTGCTCTAAACTAATACAAGATAAACTTACCGAACATACATCAAGCCATTTTATGCAATACAAAATTAGTACATAACTAAAAACAAATGTAAAATACAGTGAAAACAATAATCACTGCCGGATACACGAGTAGTGGTGAGGCTACTATAGGTAGAACCCACGGAACCGGTACTTCGGCACCCGAGGCGGGGGAAGCTTCGCCCCTGCCTGCAGTACCACACGTGACCCATCTATCTATATCCGCAAGACGCGACGGAGTGGGAGAAGTACATGCATGCCACTTGAAGCTTGCTACCGATGCGCGTGTACGTATCGATCGAGTTGAGTTGAATTTCTAAGTATTCTGAATCGTACCATGCATGCATCCGTGACAGTGTTGCGTGACGCTAGCTAGCCCATTAATACTACGTCAAGTGCAGCGCAAGCCGTGCATAAATATCTCAAGGGGGCACACAAGCGACACAACATATTAATTATGCGAAAGGAAATTGCTAAGAGTACTCAAGTACTTTCTCACACTGGGGTACTTGAATTTTGATCATCCGATTTGCATTGTGATTCGTGCTCCATGTGTGTCGATGATCGAGATCCAGAGTCCCTTATCGAGCTACCGGGAAAATAATATGAGAGTACAGTCGAAATAGAGATTTTTATTGCCGTGAACATAACGAGAATTTGTACAAGAATACAATGAGAATGAGATTGAAATCAGTCTCAATGAATCATATTGTAATTCTGCCTATGAGAGATTATGATACAAGGTACACAGGCTACCCTCTTTATAACTATTGAAGAGGCTGCAGTTAATGTCGCTAAAGGTTTCTTTTATCTTCACATTTTTTTGACAAACGATATCGATCTTAACCATGCACATTCCTTCGTTAAGTCTTCAACCGCTGTGTCTCTTAGCCAACTGTCGTAAGTTGCAGGATGCGCCAATAACCGCTCTCACGTTAGTCACGTGGGAAACTTTCATATCCTCCGACTAGTTTATTGGTTGGAGATGGCCCAAACCGCATGACTGGTCATCAAATGACTCGAACTGGTCTACGACCAGTTTGTTCGTTGCAAAATGGATTAGGATTCTTTTTAATCGTGCTCGTAGGTACATGACCATTATAAAATGGGCCCTTAATACGTAGGTCTACTTTCATAGAGATTGTGACTTTGACCGAGAAACGTTGGCCTGATCAAGAATTCTCGTCAATGTGGCTCCGAAGAATTGGCGACACTCCGACGAGGTTAGAGTTAGGTCTCACTAGGATTAGGGTTCGGTTCATCGGTGTCCGGGGTATAGAGGGAGGAGGGTGTGGGGGTGGGGGATGGACTGTCAGTGGGACGACGAGGCGGCGGTGGCACCATCGGAGCCACGAGTCAGAGGAGGGCGGTGGGGGCGACACGCTCGAGTGGTTAAGAGGCGGCTGGAGCGTGGTGTTGGATCTGACGGCGGGAGCCACTGGAGACGAGGATCGAGGACGACGCGAGAGGATTTCGTCGGAGAGGAGGAAAAAGGTTGGGGCACAGGTGTGGCTCGCCAGAGAGGGGGGAGAAGGGCAGCGCGGGAGGGAGGCAGGCGGGAGCGGCAGCGACTCACCGGCACTAGGGGATAGAGACGACGCGACGGCGGGGGTGCGACGGCGGGGGTGGTGGGGAGTGGAGAAGGCTAGGGTTTGGGGAGGGGAGGATGATGAATATATATGATTTGGAGGAGGGATAAGATCTTTTGATCTAGATCTAATGGCTCAAAATTCGAGTACCATTTAGCAAAACAAAATAACACTCACATATCACCTAGACACCTCCTAATGGCGTTTTCGGTGGAACTGTGCGATAGCGATTCTATTTTATCATCCTGTATGTATTTATTTTTTACGTAACGTATATACGCATATGGAAATATATTGAAGAAACCATCCATTCACGCGAGCTACTTGTTGACGTTTACAGTTCATGCCTAAAACCCTAGGCAATCCCTCAAGTGAAATGACTCTCTCTCTCTCTCTCTCTCTCTGGCAAAAGTATTCTTTTTTTAGAGAGGCAAAAGTGATTCTATACGGCTCAAATAGAAAGGAAATGGCACAAGTCTTATAATAAACGAGAAGCTAAAAAGCTAGACGCACCCACCGTTATATATAGAGGTGTAGTTTTCTTTGAACTAGTAGACTGCAATACTGTACTAGCTGTACTGGCCATATATATGGTTAACACTTATGCTATTACTATTATATGGTCTGTACGGTTCGGTAACTGAAACTAAGTGCACATCAAATTGACGTAAATCAATTACACGGTACATATAATGGTTTTTTTTTTCTCGTTTGGTCTGTTTTGACGATAAAACAGTAAATATAGTCCCTTCACCAACAAAATGTCAAAAATGACACCGCAGATAAGTAGGTTATGCAACATATGTCGCCTGCAGTGCTCTGTGAGCACTTCAGGTTCTGCAGCAACAAGACAGGGTATGTGCCGTTAGGCAACCTACTGTAGTCCCAGTTTGTGGCAGGTCGCCTTCTGCGGTGATTTTGTACGGTACGTGTGTTTTTTTTTTTGCCATTTTCGTTAGCACGTGACTAATTTTGCTATTTCTTTTTTTTTAAAAAAAAAAAAGGCTAAATGAGAAGAAAGAAAACTCCCTATAATGCTTTTAGGGTGGAACTCGAGCATTCGCTTTTGCACCTTTTGTTTCGATGTAATTTTTACTTCCGTCCTTAATTTCCTTTTCCACCTTTTGATCACTGAAATGCAGCTCGATCCCGTGCTTCTGTAAAGAAATTAGTACATGCATGCGGTTCAGCCGCTATCGTCGGCGACACAAACCGGTTCCTTGGAAGCCAGTCTTACCGCCAACGATACATCACACGGCATTCTTTCCGTCAAGACATAGTTTACGCGTGTCCCCTCCAATCGTATCGATCATATGGAGTATATATGTGCACTCGATCGAACTGCATGCACTCACACGGCACTCGCTCGGTTCACAGGCCATTTCATCCATCTCACATCGTAAGGAGGGAGGGAGGGAGAGACAGAGAGGAGGCAAACATCCCATGCCATGCCTGCAGGCTGTAGGGGATGGCAAATTACTGCAGCGCATTCAAGTCAGCCTCCCCCACATTCACAGTGCTTATTTCTCTCTCGGTCTTCCCTATTGCCAAGGAGCTTCGTTGGAATCAATCAAATCGCTGTTAATTTCTTGCGCTCCATATCTCTCACTCGAGGCATCTCGTAGTGCGAGTGACCTTCCCTCTCCTCTTCTTCAATGTGGCCCATAAATACTCCAACCCCCTCTTTGCTTGGTTGTTGGCTCATTCATTGCTGTGCTGTGCATGTGCTTCGATCGCAATTGGCATTCTATATGTACATGTGCTTTGCTCCTTCTTCATCGTCTTCTTCTTCTTCTCTCTCTTTTGCATAGCCTCCAAGAAGGCTTATTAATGAAGCCTACGGCGCCTCCCCTTCCCCGTCCTGCTCTCTCTCTTCTTTCATCTCCTTCCGCATGAAACAAAAGGGTGCTTTGACTGTTGTTTCTCTTCTGTCCTCGAGCATATAAGTTCTTCAATTCTTGTTGCTATTGAGTTGAGAGGGAGGGAGTGTGTTGCTATTGTTGTGTCTTTTCTTCCTTGTGTTGTTTTGTGTGTGTGGTAATATCGGCGAAATTATACTGTTCTTTCTGGGGCGAGATATTGGTGCGGTTCAATCAGAAAGCTTGTGCTCCGAAGGCAAGGGGCTCTACTCTTTGATTGAGCCGTGCCAATATCACGTCGCTTTGCCTGCGGTGTCAGTATTTTTCTAATCGTTCTAGCCGTGTAGATCTTTCCATGTTAATTGGATTTCAGTTTTACGAGTTTGTATTGGGCCTAGTGGCTGGTTCAACACTATGATAGAGTTTTGAATCAGAAGGCATTGATTTTTCTTCCATGTTTCTAGTACTGTTACTTAAGAGTAATTGTTGCTACTATAGATTGATCCTTCGCGGGGAAGAAAACCTATTTAGTATTGATCGAATTCGTGACATGAAAAATTTCAAGTCTGTAATGCTATGCTAGAGTTTGCTGGATCACAAGGTACTGAATTCTCTTCCTTGTTTCTGGTACTGTTACTTAAGAGTAGTTGTTCCTCGTACCATATACTGATCCTTCATGGGGAAAAAATACAATATATTGATAGGATTTGTGGCATGAAATATTTCAGTTCGGCTTTGATGTTAATTTTTCCCTTGAGAGATAAGTTAGCGCTGTTCTTGATTTTATGCTGGCAAGCTGCACTACGAAAGTTGTCTGATCTGAGTGAGTCATACGGAGTATGTACTAGTGAGTAGTGATTGATGGACTATCAAATAGATACTAGCATGATTCTTTGCACAGCTGGACTATCAAAGTTCTTTCATTCAAAAAAACTTCATAAGTTCTTAGTAGCATGCTAGCATAATTTCTAAAACCCTCTTATCACTAATTATTATTCAGCTCTACGGTTCATTATTTTGTAGCTTTTACAGTGTGGGGCTGAAAAGGAGTTAGTGTATCTGATTAGATTCTTGAGCTAAAGCTATGGAAGTTCACAATAGCAATGTCAGGGCTCACTACAGGTCAAGGTGTAAGCTGCCTCTGCCTAAATTCATCCTCAGAATATTTGTGAGCTCACTAGTTCTATGCAAATTATAACAGAAGTTCTTTCAGCTATTTCTTGTTTATTTGATATCAATATGCAGCAAACTGTCAAGTTTCTCTCACCGTAGCAAATGGCTCATGAGGAATATCACAAATCAAAGGCAATGCTGAAGGGTACTTAAGATCGATTAAAAGGTGTAAAAAGATAGTAGAGACAAAAGGATGCGTGCCCGTTGTTCTGTGCTAATAGTATTTGCAGTGTCTGAAACCTTGAAAAGCTGATCATAAGTACCCCAAGGGAGACTGACCGATCCACATCGCGAGTCTTGCCTATGATAAAGATGTTAACTTGAAAGGGGGCTTGCAGAAAGAGCATCTCAAAAGGACAATTGGAGCAAGCTTTCATGTCTCTCCTTTTCCTGACCTTCATTTGTGAAAAGTACTGTGATTTCTCATTGTAATAATGGACAGTGCAAATACTGCTAGTGGTCTAGTAGTACTATAGATGAATGAGATGCTTCTTGTTTATCTTTGCCCTGTCTTGCAGTAAAACTTGTGTTATTACTGTCTACTTTCACATTGTGTGATGTGTCTCTACCTTTTTGGGGACCAAGGAAGATGTGATGGTCAAGAGTACTATACTATGTCAGGTAAGTACAGGTATGTATACTCTGGTCCTTCGTGAACGTAAAGGGAATGCGGATTCTGGCTGTCATTTGCGAGCTTCCTCATGCGACTGCAAGAATTTGATCAAGTTCTTGCAAACCAATGCGCCCAGAAATATCTAGAAGAATATCAGATAACAGCAAAACTATGTCATAGAAATTTAGCAGCAATGTCTTTTAGGATTGTCTATTTGTAAAGTGATTGAAATTTTATTAAGTATAAGTTATATATTTTATTCATTAGATCAATATCCAATAATATGACATATCAATCTCTATACAGATGCAATGGTCATAACAATTGACTTAAACTTAAAGAAAATTTTAAAAACTTAGAAATAGCAAATCCGATGTATTTTTCTTCTGAACTTAAGAGTAGCATATGGTAATTGTCATACTACTAAGTTTCTTTATGCATGCATGACACTACCACAGAGAACCACTAGTATGATTAAAGACGAGCCGTATGGGTGTATCTCAGTGGCACTCGGCAGGCTACTGACATAACTAACCATGGGCAATAAAATGCAGACCGTTCTCTCGGAAGAAACTGCCCTGCACAACATAAATATTGCCGCAGCAACGTCAGCAAGCAGGAAGCATAGCAGCTAGCATCCGTGCCCAAATTTTTACAGCACGTAAAAATCACAAAAACATGTCAGTACCCTCCAGATTCAGCGTGAAAACTGAAAATTTTACTTGGGCCGGCCAGTGGCTGGCGCCTGGTGCGCATCTGTCAGGAAGTGCAGCTACTACACTCCTTCATCTTCATGATTGCGTGCGTGGAGGTGGAAGCGGTAGTAGTAGTATTTTGCGGTGAAGTTTCAGAGTAGAGCGCAGCCTGTGTTGCGTATTGTTACGACAGGAGTATCATGTGGCATAGAGTTGGGCATTGGGCCCTGCCGTGCCGGCCCGGCTCAGGCTCACCGTGCTTTGGGCCGTATCGTGTCGTGCTAGTTCGGCCCGGTCATCCCGCCGTGCCGTGCCGGCCCACCTCGCCTCGACCAGTCGAGCACGCCCAAAGCCCGTCGTGCCGGGGTCGTGCTGTGCCAGCCCAAGTCCAACCTTAAGTAACTATAGAGCGGCGCGTGGGGAAGGAGAGGGAGTGAGAGGAAGGTGGTTAGAGGAGTGGAGGGAGGGGGCGGCCGATGGCATGGGGGGAGGGAGGGCGGCGATTAGCAGCGCATGGGGAGGGAGGTGGTTGGAGCTGGAGGGAGGGGAATCAGAGAATGTGATTAGGGATTGGGAATTTGGGAGCCGAGACTCGGGAGAAGGGGTTGGGGATAGGGGTTGGGGGAGCTCAAGAGAGATGTTGGGCTAGACCGGGTGGCAGAGGGGGGTTATTGGTTGGGCTAGACCGGGTGGCAAAGGAGAGTTATTGGTTGAATCAGGCCGAGATGAGGGAGTGATTGAGCCAGGCCGAGAGAGGGAGGGATTGGGCTAGAACGAGAAGATTGGGTCTATTTCGTGCCGGGCCGGCCCAAACACGGCACAACTGATCGTGCCGTGCCTTGCCGCCCAACGGGCCGCATTCTCAGGCCCAGCCCGGTCCGCAGTTCGTGCTGTGCCGACCCGGCCCATCACGTGACGTGCCGTACCGTGCCGTGTCGTGTTTAGACCGTGCTATGCCGCCTGTGCTTTGGACCGGCCCGAAAAAACACGGCCCAAATCTCAACTCTAATGTGGCATCGGACGACGACGAGTTCAGTTCAGACTTCGGAGGCCGACTCGTAATGTGGCATCAGATGACACGCATGTATGCGCATCGTGTGCATGATTGCATCAAGACATGATTGCTGGAATTAATGAATAGGTGTTGGAATTAATGAAAGGTGTTGGAATTAATGAATAGGTGGTAGCATACAACTACAAGGAAACAAAGGCTCTGCGTTTTTGGAATAATTGGGATTGTAGAACTTGCGTTGGTGGGATCAGCGTAGGTCCGGTGGAGTTGAAGTGGAGCGGTGCCCGACACGAAGCATAAGTTGGCAGGGACGCTCAGGAGGCGCCGGACCCCTCTGAGTAAAACACGTTGTAAATAGAATGAAAAAAAATAGAAACAAGAGATATTAATTCTACGTGAAAACTCCATCCGAGAGAACTATAAGTGTACGATAGCAATATTACTATACAAGAAATTGTTTCCAACGAGGCTCTTACTCTTTTATGTGGATTACATAGATATATTTATACTAGTACATAAAAGACTTCGTGTATGAGTAGAACTATGATTTGGAGTAGAAAATAAAATTTGTATCACTAGTGGTGGGACTAGGATTTCCAAAATGGGTGTTCAAAGTTACAAAAATATTGTTCAATGTAAAACATAAAGATGCACAGTAGCAAAAACCAAAATACAAATTGTCCGTACTAATGACAACATCTCAAATAATTTAGTGAAATTACAAAATAATCAATAAAAGACAAGATTTATCAATCACAATCCAAACTAACACAAACAAAATTATTGATTTGGGCATTTGAGTTTGCTCTTTGTTGATTTGGGAATTGAGGATCGGGTAATTCAGATTGAACTCACCTCTACGCTGTTGGGTATTTGGGTACCACGGCCGCGCACTGGGACGCTGCCTTCTTGTCAAGAGCTGCGTGAGGTGACGGGTCGCTACCGTCGGCTGCAGACGACTCGCAGGGCTACCCAGTCGCCCTCCCTGCTCAGCACCCCAATGGCAACGGCCTAGCCGATGCCCGGTGCCCGACCTTGCTCCTCCGACCTCCGCCCTGCCGTCGCGTTTGGCTTCGTCGTGGCCACGCCACCACATCAAGAGAGAGAGGGAGAGATATGAGAGTCGGCTATTGTCTGTTGATTGATAAGATTAGAAAGAGATGAGAAGGAATGACCTTATTGTGGCTGAACCGAAAGGTCCAATGCCCAAAGAGCAAAGGCCGAATGGTGTGTGACCATGGGCTGACCATCACATGTGCTAGTTTGAGGTTGTGGAGCATCGGAGGGAGACATGATTTGATGGGCTAAGAGGGAGTTATGGTCTGATTGACCCAATTAAGAGTACATTTCCTTATATATGTAATACACATACTATACAGTGGATTTTTTTGCAAAAAAATAATGGCCGTTCAGCTGAACACCCATGAACCTAATAGGGTCCACCCTTGCGTATCACACTCAAACTCAATTCGTATCGCATTCAAACTCAACAATTTCTACTTTGGGATAAATTCCTCTTGTAGCCAAAACAAAATGTGATCGTATTGAAACATATTAGCATAAACATCTTGTGCGTCGAACGTCCATAGGACTACTGAATAATATCAACTAAGTCTAAGCAAAGCTCACACTTAGCGGTAGGAACTAGTTTTGTCATCATATCAGCTGAATTATCACGAATACTTATCTTGCTGATTTTAATGTCATCTTGAGCAATGACACCTCGAATGTAATGATATATAATATCAATGTGTTTTGTTCTCTCATAAAATATATGATCCTTCGTAAGGCAAATAGCACTTTAACCGTCACATAATATTGTAGTGCAAGGTGTAGTTCCACAAAACTTAGTAAACAAACCCCTTAGCCAAACAACTTCTTTTCAAGCTTCAGAAATAGCCCTATACTTGCCTTCTGTAATGGACAAGATAACAATAGCTTGCAGGATTGCTTTCCAACTAACAACATATCCTCCAACAATGAACATATAACCATCAAGAGATCTTTTATTCAAATCTTCAGCAAAATCTGAGGTCACATAACCACTGATTCCATCTTTAGTCTCCTCAAACTGTAAACAATCATCAGATGTGCCCCGCAAGTATATGAAAACCCATTGAACTACTTTTCAACGTTCTTTGTCAAGGTTAGCCATATATCTACTAACAACACTCAATGATTAAGATAAATCGGAGCGAGAACATACCATGGAATATATAAGTGAAACAACTGCACTGGCATATGGAACTCTAGACATATACTCAACTTTATCATCTGACTGTGGACAAGACGCTGAATAAAATTTGAAATGTGCAACTAACGGAGTATTCACCAGTTTGGCCTTATGCATGTTGAAACGACGAAGAACTTTACCAATATACCCTTTCTGATTTAGTTATAATTTTTCAAACCATCTATCTCTGGTAATTCTCATACCAAGAATCTTCTTTGTTGCACCGAAATCCTTCATCTCAAATTCACTGCTCAATTGTTCTTTCAACTTTGAAATTTATATTTTATCTTTTGCAGCAATCAACATATCATCAACATATATGGGCAAATAAATAGCTGAATTATTAATAGTCTTCAAATAAACACAGCTATCATAATCATATCTTTTGAAATCTTGAGATATCGTAAAGGAGTCAAATCTCTTGTACCACTGTCTGGGTGACTATTTCAAACCATAAAGAGATTTTTTAAACTTGCGAGCAAAATTCTATTTTTCTGGAATAACAAAACATTTCGGTTGCTCCATATAAATATCTTCTTCTAACTCCCCATGTAAGAACCAGTTTTCACATCCAATTGCTCAAGCTCATAATCACGCATAGCCACAATTCTGAGTAAAATGCGAATAGAACTATGTTTCACAACTGGAGAAAAGACATTTGTAAAATCAATACTTGAAATTTTGTTTTATCTTTTAGCAACTAACTTTGCTTTATACCTAACATCTTCGGTTGGTGAAACACTTTCCTTCTCATTGAAGATCCATTTGCAACGAATAACCTTCTTCTCAATTAACAACTTGACTAGCTCACAAGTGTTATTCTTCTAAAGATATTGCATCTCATCATGCATAACAACCATCCATCTCTCTAAATCACTAGAAAAGATAGCCTCTGAATAAGTGGAAGGTTCTACAATACCTTTAATTTTTTCTACTACATTCAAAGCATAAGCAACAACATCAACTTCTGCAATCAATCTCTTGGGAGCTTGAATATTCTTTTTAGGCCTGTCGGCTGCAATGGAATATTGTGGTGGTTGAAAGACAACAGGAACATCTTATATGATTTTATCTTCTCCTTTTCCTTTACCCACCAGTACTCAGATATGTCGCGTCCATATTTCTTACAATACTTGCATCTCTTGTACCTGCCTCTAGATTTCGATCTGGCTTTGTAATTTCTGCTCGAGTTTTCACCTCTTGAATCGTCGTTTGAACTCCTCTACTGTTGTCTGCCACAGACAATCAGGCCTTCTGCATGCGAATTTGACTTTGTTTGGAATCATGAGTTTTATTTTTTCCCCTTTGCATGTAGTGTTTTATAGACTTCATTAAGTGTAAGAGTATCTCGACTATGTACAATAGTATCTTTGAACATTAACTAGGCAACAAGCATAAAAGAACAAAACGCAAATCTTCATCATCATATTTTACCTCCATAGACTCGAGATCTGAGACTACTTCTTTGAACGTTGTCAGGTGTACAATAATGACCTGTCTTCCTCCATTTTGTGGGAATAAATCTTTTACTTCAAATGCATCTTACTTGTCAGATATTTGGTCATACAAATCTACTCTAATTTCAATCATAGTGCGGCGGAGGCCTTCTCCATCAAAACTTCCTACATAATATTATTTGATAGATGAAGACAAATCTGAGATAAGTCTTTACAATCTTTTCTATGCTTCTCCACAAAAGACCAAGCAATGGGTATCTTGTTGATCCCCAATAAAATGTCATCTAAATCGAGTTGTGCAAGAACAACTCGTATCTTGACTTGTCATAGAGAAAACTTCGTATCTCGATCTAGCAGTGGAAGACCCTACTTCAAAGTCGCCATGCGGAAGAAATCCTGAATTTGCCAGTATGAGTCTGTGTGTACCTAGCAATAAATTACGAATTCCTTGGTACACCTGTGTACGCATAGAAATGACCATTAGAAGCTTCCTGGTAGCTTTCTTGTGTGCTTGTAGCAATTGAAGCCAAAAATCAGTTTTTTCCCATTGCCGATGCCTGTTTCTCCTTGGAATTTGATGCTGCGGGACTGTCTTGGACTCGACTCTTGTTTGGGAAGTCACGAACAGATTGAGTTCGCTTCGGTCTTATGGATTGTTTCCGAACTGATTGGACAGGCATAGGCGGCTGGCCCCTCTTTGCACACAGACAACTCGCGAGATGCGAGCGGAGCTAATCCGACGATTTTTCCGATCGAATCTTCTTAACTCTGACACCACTTGTTGTAAATAATACACAAAAAATATGAATGAGAAACACAAATTTTACGTGAAAAACTCTTTCAAAAAAACTACGGACGCACGAAAGCAATATCACTATGTGAGGAGATGTTTACAATAAATCTCTTACTCTTCCCTTTAGACTACGAGAATATATTTATAGTGATACATAAAAGACTCAATTGAGAAATAAAAGAAATAGAACTATGAGTTATAATAAGAAAGAAATTTGTATCGCATACGTACTCAACAAAAACATGTAGCTGTGGCCATGCCGAGGCAATAACTTAACAAACATCCCCTCACTCGCAGAGCCAGGCAGCAGGGCGAGGCTCACTAGTGATCGATCCTGCCTCCCTTCCCTCCCTCGCCTTTAATTGTCTCGACCAGCTTGTAGACACCCTCTGTTTCTGATCGCACTTGCACGCGTCCACAACGTGCGTGTCAACGTGAACGTACCTGGCCTAAGGCCAAGCCAACAGCCAAGCATGCATGTGCACACGGTATGAAGAGTGCACTTGCGTAAGAATACACTCGGCGAGTACACAGCCGGAGAGGCCGGCATCGGCCGAGCGGCTGGTTGGATGCCCGGCCGAAGCGAGACCGGCAGCTTCGCGCGGCTGCCTTGGTGTGTTGCGGCATTTGGCACGTCAGAGTCGCAGCAATGGTGTGCGCGCAGCACGAGCTGAACTTAGGCGCGCGATGTCAAACCAACAGCCCAGGATGGCGCGCGACGCACCCTGGCATGGACCACCCTTGCCGGCTGAGCCATAAGTAGCTAGCAGCGCGCCCGGCCAAGAGTTGTAGGAGCAGATCATGCACTCGTCGGGCCGGCCGGTCACACCTCGATCGTACGTGCTTCTCTGCCGATGTTGCGTAACACGACGTATATACAGCGTGCGCGTCAACGCCCGGCGTCGTGCTCTGCCATCACGTGGAGCATCTATGGTTGGTCACACTGTACCGGTGGTGCGTTGCGTACATCGCGACGTGAATCCAGAGGCCTCGTGGTCTCATGGTCATGGCCTGATGGCCCTCTCCTCAGTGCGCTCGATCGAGGAAGAGCCTACGCCGTCGAGCCGCGCGTCGCGACGGTGGTGGGTCTCATGAAGGTATCGACCATCCTTGGACTCCCGCTCCGGCTGAGCCTCGCTGAACGACGCCCTTCTTCCCCTTTCCCACGCCTCCAGTGCCACTACCAAAGTGGGGTTTGATCGGCTCTCGACACGTTCGCAGCAACACATCGCTTCACGACTTCAACCGCTTGCCGGAGCTCCGTGGTCGTCGGCGTCCCTCTCATTTGTCTCAACTAATAAAGAATAGGGTTTACCTCCGCGCAGCAGGAATCATCCCATCCACGTACGAACCCAACCCAATCCTATGCAAAAAAAAATCACAAAAAATCATATAGGACCTGGTCCACAACTCCATCAATGTATACCAACTCCACCACGTGACACGTGTCTTTTCACTAATATCAAAACGTAACATGCTAGCCTTTAGTATTCAATTCGTGAAAATTCACATCAGTGATTTATGAGGCTGTGCGGTTTGAGATTCGTGAAAAGACACATGTTACACGGTGGAGTTGGTCTACATTGATGGAGATGTGAACCAGATCCTATAGGATTTTTTTTCCAAGACGCGCGATGTCAAACCAACGTGAGATCTGAGCCCAGACGGCTCACGCTGCGTGTTGACGCAGCGCGGCGCGGCGGGCAGCGCGTGGCGCACCCCGACACGGACCACCCTTGCCAGCCGGCAGCCGAGCCATAGTTAGCGAACCGCGCGCCCGGCTGAGAGTTGCAGGATCAGATTGCACACTCCTCGGCCGGCCGGCCACACCTCGATCGTGTGCGCGCGCCTGGCCGCTGTAGCACGGCACCACGCACAAACACGGACGGGTTCCTCATTCCTCGATCACCACGTACGATGCTCTCGCCAACGGGCGGCGTCGTGCTCTGTATTCACGGTAGTGGCGCATCTATGGTTGGTCGCGTCGCACCGTACCGGTGGTGCCTTGTGTGGTTCGCGACGTGAATCCAGAGGCCTCATGGGCTCAGGTCACGGCCCTCACCTCAGTGAGCTCGAAGAGGAATACCCCGCGACGGCGGTGGGTCCCATGAAGATATCGACTGGCCTTCTACCCCCCGCTCCGTCTGAGCCTCGCTGAACGGCGCATCCCCTTCCCGCGCCTCCGGCGCCATAGCCAGCCTGGGGTTCGATCGGCTCGCGTGCCAACTGCCAGGCCTTTGACGATTTGCCTCGAGGTAGAGGCATTCGTGTGGGGCTACTCTTAGACGAGCTCGCAGCAATACCTCGCTTCGCGCCTTCGCCCCCTTGCCGGTCGCCGGTGATCCGCCGCCGTCAGCGTCCCTGTTTTTCTTTTGACATTTGGAGGGCGTCCCTCCTTTTTCCATGGAAAACGAGACAAACCGAAGGTCCATACGAAAACCTACCTCCAACGGTTACTTCTACTCAATCCCGGCCGCCACTATGAGATCGGACGGTGTAAGGAGACAGAAATTTGGATCGCAGATTTTGGTCGCGATCCAATTTGGATCGCACATTGTCAGCGCGATCCCATTTTTTACGGTATAAATGGTAATACAGCATAAACAGAGGATCCCTATGAAAAACTACTTCCAGCTCTTTCTCTTCCTCAATCCCGACCGCCTATGTTTGATCGGATGGTACACAGAGGGGTGTGTTTGTGTGAGGGCCAGCCGATGGACTGTTTCGTGGATCGTGGGCCCACCTGCCTGCGTGATCGTAAGAACGTCTTCGCCCGCTTGAGCGGCCGCCGCCGGGCCGCAGCTCGCCGGAGCTCCGCCTTATCCGCACCATCCACGGGGCCCATCTCCGGCCAATCGCGTTCACGTTGGTTTTTTATCCTCTTTAGATCAGAGAGGTTCTTTTCCTCCCTCTCTCCTCCCGATTGGATAGTCTACTCTCTTTTTTTTGGTTCATTTCTTATACTCTCTTAGCATCAGGGAACTACAGGTCTTTCTCGTCCTATGGTGTTTGACATGGTTACAGCCTTACAGGTGCATTAGCAATGGACATTGGCAGAGGTTTTTTTTTTTAAGAAAATAGTACGAAAGGATCCTACTGTGTGTATATATGTGTGTGTATATATCGGCAGAGGAATTATCAAATTGGAGGAAAGAAGTTCTTATAAGATAGCAGTTGAGTTCACGTTTGTTTGTAGCGTTCAAACATTCAGATCATCGCGAGACCATGACTAGAACCCATATGATAGGACATATGGTGTTTGAAAATGTTTCAAAACTGCCTGTTTGTAAAGCAGAAAAGATAGGGTCACTAAGAATAGACAGTGGATTATCAACACTACTACTAGCTCATGAAATGTTTGGAGTATGTCCTTGAATCACTCCACGCTCTCGTGCTGTCGTGCATCTCTGATGAAGTTCATTTGGTTTCCTTCTCATGCATCACTCTGATCTGACATTTCATACTTGACAGTCAACTATCCCAGACACTCATCCATGAGCTAGGATAAGTTCCCTACACTAAATTTGCTTTACATTTTTTGATTTAAAGTTCCGCAGTCACAGCGACCACAACATAATTGCACTGGAGAATTGGAGTGCCAGGCAAACTTTCTTTTAAAATTGCACTATTATCCTGTGTAAAGTACACCGATATGTTAAGCAACTGCGTGCAAGGTCTGTAGTCTGCACGTCGAAGAAACAAGTAAAATGCAGAGTCGACATATCGAGCTGTGAACATATCAAGCATAAGCACAAACAAGAAACATCAAGAATAAGCACAAACAGGAAACAACAGCTGAACTCTGTCGTCTGCAACCATCTGATACAACCCATAGATATGATCGGCAATTGTAATACTTCTTCACACATCAAATTCCAAACACCGCATATGCTTTGCTTTTGGGAAAGAAAACAATGCACTGACATATTATTAGATGGGCAGAGGTGATATGTCTGTCAAGCTGTACGAGGAAGCCTTACAGAAGTTACAGTTGCAGCATTGCAGTAGCCTGTCATGAACAAGCTGAGAGGAGAATTGCAATAGAAAATTGTAGTTGAAAGAACATCCTTTTGTACAATCTACGAGGGTTTGTAGTATTTGGTCGGCACAAAGGGCATCTTGGTGACCACAGCGTCATAGGACTTCCCACGGACAACAACCTTGAACTCTGTCCCAGCTTTGTGCAAACCAGATTTTACATAGCCCATGGCAATGTTCTTCTTCAAGCAGGGGCTGAACCCCCCACTAGTCACCTCACCAATGTTCTCCCCAGAGTTGCTCACAATCTCGCTATGACCTCGTGGAGGTGGTCCTTGTGAGAAGACCCCGACACGCCTGATCTTTGGACCTTCCTGTAGCTGCTTGAGGATTACATCTGCACCCAAAAAGCCGCCCTCCGCTCTCCTCCTCTTGCCAATTGCCCATGAAAGGCCAGCCTCAACTGGTGTGATGTGTTGCTCCATGTCATTGCCGTACAGGCAGAGGCCAGCCTCCAGGCGGAGACTGTCACGGGCACCCAAGCCAGTCAACCTCACCTTGCCTTCAGATTTCTCCAGGAGGGCTTTTGCAAGACCAACCGCATTCTCTGATGGAACAGAGATTTCAAAGCCATCTTCACCAGTATAACTGAAATGATAAATCATTCAGAAATATTGACACAATCTCAAAGCAATAACATAGTTTGAAATAAAGGTGTGTACCCGTTCATCATCACAAACAAAATAGAAGAATTAACAGCCACTCCTCATTATCCAAAACTAAAAAACCCATAGAAATTGGAAACGCCAAAACCGAACACTGGTATACTTTGGCATGCTGGAGTGCATAAGAAAGTAACTAATTTATGTATATGACTGATGAGTGATGGCGAATCAATGTAAATAAAGTAATTACTAGGGTTCTTAAGGACTTGGCTAGGATTAAAGGGAGGAGCATGATCATATGAAGTGATGGAATATTTAAATAATGGAAGTAAAGGATCAAAAGAAGCACACCCGGTTCTGGTGAGAAAGCAAGCGTATCCATTGATGTCAATCATCTTGAAGTCACTGAAGTACATTTTGCTCAAATCTTCTTTGGTCAGCAACTGGAGAGTTGGTGCAGCAAGAGGACCCTGCTTATGTCAAGGAACAAGTTATAATAATGCCTTTCTGTGAATCTGCTAACTGGTACATATGTCAGGAGAAATTAACTCTACTTGCCATTAAAGTAAAAAAAAAGTATCACTTTGATAAAACCACATCAAAATGTTGAGAGGAATTGAGACTACTTCCCCAGCAATCTGGCATGAAAATCATAAGTAAAAATCATGCAGGCTGCTTGTATGCATGAATATAGAGCAATGCAAACATTTACAGTCCCTCCTCTCCCCTGAAGAAACAGTGTATCCTGATGAGTGAACTAGGTTGCAAAAAGGGTTCATCATGAACCAGGTTCTATGTATTGTATTTTTAATTTCATTGGACATGCAAACCTGCTCAACTACTACCTCAGATAAAACCATTGTAAGAAAACAAAATTCGACATAGCAAGCAAGCACCATTGCTCGAGTCCATGAATCAGGTAGTGGATAGAACTAATTGACACTGATGTCTCTCTTATGGTATGCAACATGAAAACAAAATCCACCGAATACCTACATACAAAACATGTAGTCCTACATTTTGCCATCAACAAATGCACATAATTCATATCAGCACTAGGCACATACTGAAAAGAAAAATCTCATCCATAAATGCACATACTATCACACCAAGAATAAAGATCATCTTTCCCACATACATGCCGCAACCAATCATAAAAATCCTCTCTTCCCCACTGAAGTACAAATTAAAACTGCACCACATGAAACAAGCCTCCGCCTCTATTCCGTGACCCTGCACGCTTTTTCCAGTGGCAAAATCATTTATATAAAAAGTGTGTGTTTTTCTCGTTCCCTCAATTCATAGTTTCTGTCTTGCCGTCACTCCATCGTCTGTACATCCCAATACCCTTTCAGGCTTTCAGCCTTTCTCACAGAATCAGACCATTTCTCGTTATCTTGATTTTCACCTGTAGATATCACATACCCTAATCCTAGAAATGATACCACACACACAAAGAGGCCAAGAAACCACTCACCTGCAATGCGAGCAGCGACCGCTCATCGTGGATGTGCCACTTGACATCGCCGCCCTTCTTCTTGAAGGCCTCCATGTGCTCCCCGATGTGGGCAAGGTCCTTGTCCCTGCACCCAGCGTTGACGACGAGGTAGATGTGCTGGTCGGTGACCTTGGTGACCACCGAATCGTCGATGGCGCCGCCACGCTCGTTGGTGAAGACGGTGAGCGTCCCGGTGCCGTCCTTGAGGGCCGCGACGTCGGCGACGACGAGGGACTCGAGGAAGGGGATGGCCTGGCGGCCGTGGAGGCTGAGGCCACACATGTGGGAGACGTCGAAGAGGCTGCCGTTGGCGCGGCAGTTGAGGGTGGAGTCCATGATGGTGTCCTTGTACTGGATGGGCATGCTCCAGCCGGCGAATGGCACCATCTTGCCGCCGTTCGCGACGTGGAAGTCGTAGAGCGCCGTCCTCTTGAGCTCGGCCTCCGCCGCCTCCGCCGCGCCCGCCAGGTGGCGGCGCGACGCGCCCGAGGCGGCGCGGCGGGCGAGGGTGGCGCACGCGAGGAGGCCTCTCATCTTGGCTCGTGGGTCGCGTCGCAGGTGGGATTGGTGGGCGAGGGAGAGGGGGGGGAAACAAGGGAAAAGATGAGATTTTGAGGGGTGGGTGGAGACGGGAGGGGTCGTGGTGACGATCGGGAGTGGGTGGTGGTGGTGGCGGAAGGGAGGAGGAGCCTGAGCGTTGGGATGTGTGCGTCCGTGCGCGCGCTCGTAGGTGTAAGGTGTTGGTGATGAGTCTGGTGACGGATCAGTGAGTGATCAGTGCTCGCTTTGTTTTTTCTTTTATTTTTTGTTCAATTTTTCTGTCCGGTTTGGTGGTGGATGGTGACGGCTCGTCGGCTCCTCACTCATCAGCGCCTCCTACTCAGCAAAGATTCATGTTAAACAAAGCACAGATTCTTGTGTGTTTGTAATATCAAAATATCTAATATAGCATGGTAAAAATATTTTAATTGCAGACAGATTATATCACCACAGTTGAGTGAATCTAAAAAAAATCACCACGGGTTATGATTTCTTGCTGTCCTGAAAAATCGCAGCTCAAGCATTTTTTTCTTTGTGCTCTGAACGGCAGAACGGGCATGGAGTCGGACGAGAACCAGTCGAGATTGGATGGCACTTTGCTAGGAAGCGACAACACTGAGCCCATGTACAGGTAAAGCAGCCAAGACCGCTTAACTAATAACTACAAAGGATGGCATTGTCTGTCCGACCAGGCTCAGGTCCATCGTCCAAGTTGATTCAACAATTGCAGAGATCGTCCAAGTTGATTCAGTAATTGCAGAGAGGAAGGCCATTTGTTTATGCACCAACCTAACCTGGAATTATATTCTGAGAACCACTTGCATATGGGAATGGCTAAACAAGAACGCACCTACATAACTTTTTCTTGACAGTAAAGGTAAATGGCAAATCAATTCGGAATACTCCGCCTCAAATCACCAGCAATTCTGCATTTTCAGCAACCTAACTGCAGATTCTTCATTCATGTTCCAGGCCAAATTCTGTCAATATCGATGAGCCATCGCGAATTGAACTAGAATTTGATGATCAGATCTAGCAGTTCAAAAGGCATGTCTTTTCCATGACGCCATTCAGAAAGGGCCAGGGTGGCTTACAGTCAGAACAAAACGCTGCTTCAAAAATGCTAGTATCGATGACACAGTCACACAGCCCTATGTAGGTATTCACACGCTTCATCTCGCAGACATGAATAAGAGTAAAACAGAGGATAATATCTTGATGACACTCAGATTAGTCTGGCCGCGGGTGACAAAAAGGCACTGAATTATGAAAGTAACTCACGACTTGGACCCTGCAGATTTCTTTGAAGACGCTTTCTTCTGCTTCTTCGGTGGCTTCTCGGGTATCTTCTCAGCTTCTGCAGTTTTCTTCCTGTCTTTCCTCTCCCTCTTCTTCAAAGCATGCATATGGGCTTTAAGAACTGTTGCATATGAAGCTTGGAATTTTAGGTACTCCTTTGCAGAGAGCTGGAAGACATGGGAAGTACAGTAAGATTTACTAATTGCTCTCGAAAGCTAAGCAAGTGACAGGAGAATAATCAAATATCTTGAATAAACGAGGATAGTATTTATGGCACCAGGAAAACGAAAGAATTCCTCATGAATCAATGTAACTTACATTTATTTCATCAAAACCACAAAAAAATATTGCAAATGACAACCCTCTGCTGATATTGTATAAAATATTCGTACCGGAACTATAAGAAGGTTTAGGGGCTGTATTTTTAGGCTCTTGGCTCGGATGGCAGAATGTACAGCTTAGGGTTTTAACCTTGTAGGTATTATTATTATTATTATTATTATTATCTGTAAAGCTCTCGTCTCTTTGACCTTGAGAAGGTTTCATTCCTAGCCTACCCCAACTAATTTGGGATCAAAGGCGTTGTTGTTGTTGTATAGCCAACACCTCAGTAAATATATATAGTAGCCACCTTCAAGTCCTAAATGCACATACTTGATACTTATCCAGCCCAAGGGCAAAGCATTTGGTGAAAAACAATGCCATACTTGGTTGACATACACAAATTTGATATAGCTGGGACAAAAAGATATGCACACAGAAGAAAGACAAATTATTTAGTCATACTTGTTTTGTGTTATCAGGATACAGAACATACGGTCATGGTTCCAAATTGATAACAGAAAATAGTATTAATTGTGATAACTGATAAACCTGTTTCTACATGAAAATGATGGGAGCCTAAGAAGACAACAGTATAGTAAATAAGAAATACCCTACACCATCAACATGTCAACACTTACAAGGTAGAAGAGAAATTAAACTGTCTGGCAGAACTTAGCTCTTGGGGGTTGGGACTCTGAACTTGTCAAGTCTCTTAATCTAATGGAAAAAGGTGTCCATGTTAAATTGTTTGGTGCCAGCTTAAACACATGAAAAGAAAGACGCATGGGTGCCCATCAATGCTACAGCCAATGGGTGCCCATCAATGCTACAGCCTTGTCATTGGGAAAATATCCTTAATTGTTGTGATATGAAATTTAAGTTTAATGCACCTTGATAAAGGTTTTCACCAAATGCAATATACAGCAATATCTTGGGTGTTGCGACTGAAAATATCATTAGGTGTTGTGACATGGAATTAAGTTTTATGCACCTTGATAGAGGTGTTCACCAAATGCAAGATGCAGCAACTAATGAGAGTCCTCACTCTCTGATGCAATTGAGACTTAGCAAGAGCAAGCAAATGAGTCTCATCCTTAAAACATTTGCGCCAATTGGTGAGCTATCTTAGCACTTGGCGAAAATGAGAGTTGGTGGGGGCAAGCAAACATATCATATTCAGAAAAAGATTTGCAAAACCTATCAAACAAGCATTGATAGAATTGATAAGCATATGTGGTTTCTCTCACAAGTCTCCTTTGCACCAAGTGATAAGTTTAGTACTCAGGCAAGCTCCCTCAATGATGAACCTCCTGTTAGTTTGCCCTCTTATACTTAAATAAAGTACAGCTGTAGTCAGGGCCGAAGCTGGGCCTTAGGTCTCTGGGGCAATAGCCCGAGGCCCAAATCAAAAGTCTATGTAAACATCTTTGAAAAATCAGTAAAATACGATTTTAGGTCAAAAGCAGTTGGGCCGGCCTGATGCTTGGCCCATGGCCAACTCCGCCCCTGGCTGTAGTGATATGAGAGACTTAACATATTTTTGTGCTATTCTGTCTACTGAAACAGTAGGTAACAAGATAAGAACTGCATAAAAGACTTATACTCGAAGATGTCCTAAGAGTAAGTATGTCTGTTCCTAACTTCCTACTGCACATCCTGCTGCGTTGGGATGCTTGTAAGGCAATTCAGTAAGATACCGATGTACAGTGCAACTTCTCTACATATCCAGGCCACCATGTTGATTTACTTATCCTAGGGGTTCTAGCAATTTCTTAATACCAGTATACCGTCCTCTATTGAAACTAACACGAAATGAAATATTCTATTATCATGTGTCCATACCCAAATTGTTTTAGCTCATACAGTACCTAGGCAGATAAATATGCAAATGTCTGATCAGATGATCAATGACTCACATTCCTTGCAACCACGGAGGCATAATTAGCAGTGAATACTAGTAAATCAGTAACCATTATGCACAAAACCAACAATCATATGCAGAACACATCTAGTCCTATCAGCAGCACAAGGACTGTCACAGTACCGAGGTGGAGATGTTCTTCTTGCCATCGGTGGCGCGGACGAGGCACCGATACTCCACCGCCTCTCCCTTCGCCTCCATCTTCTTCAACTTAGCCTGGCACTTCAGCGACGCTGCTCAAACCAAACAACGCATCAACTCAAACTTGGATTCTTCAACCAGCCAAATCTACAAGCCACCGCACGAATCAACAAGAAAGGGGCACTCACACCGCTTCATGGTGACCCACACGGAGCCCTTCTCCGTGCTACGCTCGAACATGCTCGTCAGCTCGCTTAGGAACGGATCTGGTTGCATCGCCACCTGAGCAAACCACATAAACGCAGTAAACACGGGGGACAAACGACAATCGTTAGTTCGAGAAAGCCCAGTAGATTTTCTCAGATTTGTTGTTCATTTTTCTACTCCCGATCTGAACTACGCCGCGCCAGAAACCAGTAAAAACTTCCCTAGTTGATTCCAGATTCTAGGGTAAAAAAGAACACCAAAAGATCTGGTTTTCCCAAGATTCCTAGCACCAGATCGCGATTCTTAACACAAGGAACAAGAAACACCGCAGAAATCTGAGGGGAAGTAGGGGAAGAAGTGGAGAATCGAGTAGGAAATTACCATCTTGACAGGTCTCGCGATCGCCGAGAGAGCAGTTCCCTTCTAGTCTTCCCCTCCTGGTTGCTTTTGCTACGCCTTGGATCGAGGACGACGAGACGGGTAGGGTAATAGGGTATTGGGAGAAGACGAACGGCGGAGATCACGGGGCAGAACAGATCCAACGGATGCAATTCCTCTGCATGTACATTTGTGCAGCATGCATAATCCGGTAGATTTATTTGAACTTACCGTCAAAGTTCACATTTCGAATATGGGAAAAATTTTCTGTCCTGCTAAAATTGAACTGTTTCGTGTGAAATTCATGTGTTTCAATCGGAGCCTAGTACAAGTTATGAGTTGGCATTCCTTAGTTTCATGTAAACTTTGTTCGAGTTTGGGGCTTTATAAAACTGCTGATTCATTAGACAGAGGGTGTCACTGTATCACCCGCAATGCAGAGGAACACAGCGTGATCAGTGTTTGCGAGGAGATAAACAGTACCCTGCAGTGTACCATAGCAACTGACAAACGGTATAGTATGTACTGTAGCAATTTTACTGCTGTTTCGATTTCATTCGGACAGTGAAATCGTTCCAGTGTCATATCACTGTAGATCATTTGATCCAATTCCAATCTCAACAGCGGTTCATGGTCTAACATAGAAGCTTGTGAACAAGAACACAACAAATCTGCGAACCACCGTTGCGAAATACTGCTACAAACACATTGCAAGGTCTCATATAAAACACAACCCTTGTTATTATTCTCCATCTGACATCAAACGGGGGATACAGAATCACAACTCGCAAGAACCGCCGCCTGCATATTTCTGAAACTATAGAAACCAAAACACTCCAATCCATGCGATGGCTGCGAGCCTACACGCTACAACCGAGAACGACGAATCCTGTCACTCTCGGTGGTGACGTTGTTGCGTGTGATCTCCTTCAGCGACGTGCACCCGCTCAGCGCCATGGTGATCTCCAGCTCGTCTCTCAGCATCTGCAGCACCTTCCTCACGCCCTTCTCACCGTCCACGGCCAGTGAGAACAGCACCGGCCTGCCAATCTGCAAGACGAATTCGCAGTGTCAAGCCACAGTTGTGTCAAGAAATATGCTGCAATGCATTGTGAATTTGTGAAATCATGTGTACCATAGTGCTCTAGTACACAATGACTCATTAAATGGGTGGCATTGTGAAATCCGAAGACGAGAAACATGAAGCATCTTTTGTCAAGAAACATTGAATATTGTTCAGACAATACTCAGATACTGAAAAAAAAATTAAAAAAAATTTCAAAGGTAATTTCAAAAAAATAGTCGATTTTTTTAACAAAAATAGCCAATATCGCCATTTGAAATAGCGACAGGATGCCATTACTGCCAATCGTCGGTTCAACCGTCTATCGCCATTTGAAATGACGATTTGCACACTCTTCGAAGCAAATCGTCAGTTCAACTAGCGACAAAGTTCAGCTATATGAACCCCAAAAATCGGATGAAAAGTCATTTTAATTCCCAAAAAAAAAAAAAGAGAGGAGGAGAGGGGAGAAGTGACATAGCGAAGCCCTGCCGGTTCCTACCGGAGGAGAGAGGGAGGGAGAAGCATATCTGGTTATCTATTTTGCAGGTAAATGTTCTTGCACCTTTGTATATAAATTCAAAACATGATAGATTAGCAAATAAAAACAGCGACATAGAATTCAATGGATTAGATTATTTTAGTTGTATTGCAGTTTGATGTAGTACATCATTTTAACTATGTATAGTTTAGTTTGTCGTATAGATATTATTTATGGTGTAGTACTCAAATTATTTAAAATAAATTCACAAAAATACCAAGATGTGCGAAGCTCAAACGAATCATTTACACCAAAGACATAAAGCTCCATCAGACTATATGATAAAAACACATGCTTGAGAGAGAATCATGTAAATCACAACCAAAAGATAGTAATTGTTAGATGTATTTTTATTGCGTGTGTATTTTTCCCGTTAAATAAGGGGTTACTTATATATATATATATATGCTATTGGTCTATTGGTACTTGTATATATATTGGTCTATTGGTCTCATGATAAATACAAACGCTATTCATAATATGGTATCAGAACAACGGTAGGGTTAGGGTTTTCTCACGTTATCGACGCTGGCCTCCTCAGTTGCCCGTTGCCGTTGCCGCCCTCGAGCTCTTTTCCCGACGCTTCGTCTTCGCTCCCCTGAGCTCTTTTCCCCACACTTCATCTTCGCTCGGGGTCATCGCGTGCCTGTGGACTCCCGCCACGCCGCCCATCAGTGTCGCCCCGATTGGCGCCGATCCGCCATCGCTCAGGGAACCGCCGCCTCGCCGCCCATCGGCGCCGATTTGAAGTCGCTTCGGGGAGCTGCCGCTGCCACTTCAGGGACCTAGCGCCGTCACCGCGTTTCATCTTCGCTCGGGAGATCCTCTTCGCTACTCGAGCCCGAGACACCTTCCTCGCTTCCCGATCCGGAGCCGCTCAGGGAGGAGCCGCCGCCGCTCATCTCCAAGCCTCTCTCTTTCGTTTTTTGTTCTGAAGCTTTTGTTTAAGGCTCGGTTTCTCTCTCTATCGGTTGTGAAGGAAAGCCTTCAGTTCAAGAAAAAAATAAAAAAGAGAGAGAAGGAAAGAAAGAAAATGTCTTTAGGCACTGTTTTCGTTCCTCGTTGTCCGGTGATCTTTGTTGGTCTCAATTATCAGGACTGGTTTTAGCACATACGTGGTCAGCACCTTTGGAAGTTTCTTACCGGCGAGTTGCCTTGCCCCCGTCGCCCTGCTCCATTTGCTGAGCCTGTGCTCTCGAATACTACTTTCGAAGATGCTCGTAAGGAAGCATCTGATGCTTTTGAGGATGCTACGGAGACTTTTCAGAGCCCAGCACAGCTTCTATCTCTCCAAACTTCATATTGTTGATCTACTATAAGTTTGAGGGGGGTGTTAGATGTATATTATTACCTGTGTAATTTTCCCGTTGTATAAGAGGTTACATGCATATATGTCATACCTGTACTTGTATATATATTAGTCTATTGGCCTCATGATGAATACAAGCGCTGTTCATAACAATAATAATCTTGGGATTTTCGCAGGACGGATCAGCGAGAGGACTTAAAGCATCTACAATAGTTTATTTTTTAGCTTGTTACTAAGAAGAGAGAGAATACTTAATCTAATAAAAAGAAACAAACCTTCCAATAGATTGTTTCTTAAACTTGTATTTAAGACTTTAATTGCTACCCACAAAATAATTTTTTAGGTAACAAACAAGTCTCCAATAACTATTTTGTTGTTTCTTGTGTCTTGGTATTAACAACTTGCTTGTTTCTAGATTTATTTAAAAACAAAGTCACCTTCTTTTCTTATTATCTCTTCTCCACATCACCTAAATACTGATATGTTCATATTTAATAACAAGTAACATAGACTATTGTAAATGCTGTTACTAGGCAACGGAGTCCAAGGCTCAAGGGTTGTGTCGGTGTGACCGTGAGGCGTCTGTCTTTGCTGGACACTTGGACTTCAAGGAGTCGTCGGTTTGGTGCTGGCCTTTGTGTGCACTGCGAGGACGAGGAGAAGATAGTTCTGATCTACCGACACTGACGATAGTTCTGATCTACCGACAGTGACAGGGTAGCATATCTTGGAAGTAGGAAGTAACCTTAATCTCTGCAATAAATTTTGTATTCGAGGATCAGACTTGCTTATCAGTAAGACACTAAGAGCATCTTTAGTGTATTGAACCGACGTCGATTCAAAGTTATGCCATATAAGCATTTTAGGAACTGAGGTTATTTTTCTCCAATGTATTGAACCGATTCCTACTAATAACTGGGACTCATGTTACATTAAAAAACCACAAAATAATAATATCTTCTCTCAACCGCACTATCTCCTATGTAGTTGTTTAATGCTTATATGAATTGTTTAATGCTTTGAATCGATTCCTAACTAGAGTTCGGTTCCATGCATTTTTTTGTTGGAATCGACTCCTCCAATGTATTGAATCGATTCAATGACTTCTCTCTCCTCATTTGAACCGGCTAAAACACAACATTGGAGATGGTCTAAGACTGCGATATCAGCAGAAACTGTTGATACCTGCAGTTTGGTAGTAGAGGCCGCACCCATAAGTACAAGAGAAGCGGCAGCTCCCACCGTCTCTTCTTGTAGCACTAGGACGGTGCACCTGCGATAGTTCAACAGCTTGTGGCACTAACGCAACCAGCACCACAAGAAAATCAGCAGCCTCTCAGCCTCTCCTCTTCATGTAGCCTGTAGGCTGTATCAACAGGACGATGGAGCTGTGATAGTTTGGCAATGACTCGGCGGTAACTGGCTCAGTTGACCTGGGGAGACAGGGCCGCGAGTGAGTGGCGGCTGGGGCTGAGGGGCGGAGAGGGGGGCAGTGCGGGTTGAGGCAGGTAGGGTGGGCGGCGCTGGTTTGGCCGAGCCGCCGAGGGCCCGGGCAAGCCCCGTCCGGGAGGCGCGCGCCGAGGCCATCTGAAGGCGGCCGGGCGGAGGCGCTGGCCGGCGTAGGTTAAGGCGCGGAGTGTAACGTGGGGAGCCACGCCGCCGCCGCCGCCGCCGCCGCCGCCGCCGCGTATGCAAATCGTTGCGAGTTGGGAGGGTGTGAGCGGCAGAAGGCGAGGAGGGAGCGTGCATGTGAGGCTGCCAGTGGGCCCTGAGCCCACTTGTCAGAGAGTAGACGTGACCTTGAGCTGGAGCTCTGGGCGGAGCGGTTCTAATCACCACCGCAGGCGTGTTCGCTTTCATAGCCTCCTTGACCGATCCAAATCACCACTGCACTGAAAAAAGATCCAAACCTGCTCAACTACTTCCCATTGGCAGAGCCAGAAATCACCAAACCACCAAGATTGCAAATTACAACGACAGTGCGAGGAGATACACGGGCACACATGAATGCACACCCTCCTTCCTCTCCTTATTGCCTGACATCCAAATGGAAGCACAATAACTACTGGTAGTATCTCAATGGACCAACATACACATGCAGGGACAATTCGATCGGTGGGCTCCTCCTGCAACTACAAGTCTACAATCGGGAGCGGCGGATCCTGTCGCTCTCGGTGATGACGTGGTTGCGCGTGATCTCCTTCAGCGACGTGCAGCCGCTCAGCGCCATGGTGAGCTCCAGCTCGTCCCTCAGCATCTGCAGCACCTTCCTCACACCCGCCTCGCCGTCCACAGCCAGCGAGAACAGCACCGGCCTGCCAATCTGCAAGAAGAAGTCACTGTGTCAAGCCTCTCTCCCAGTCTCTTGTGCCAAGAAAATACGCTGAGTTGTGAAATCAGGTGCTTTGCGTGTGTGGAGGCTGGAGAGTACTTTGGGAGTGTACTTACAAATACTCCTGAGGCTCCCAATGCCAGGGCCTTGAACACGTCAGTGCCACGGCGGACGCCGCCGTCGAGGAACACCGGGATACGGCCCTTTGCTTCCCTGACGACCTGAATTTACTTGACACTCTCAGTCGAAATGTATGAAAATGCAGGGAAGCTTTTACTAGCTTTCCTGAAGAATCAATTTTACACTGAAGCTGCCTGTACTTATCTGAAAATGCAATCTCCCATGTTTACTATTAGTTATGTGCAGTTAACATACTGAGTACAGGCCAGGGATTCAACTTCAGAAAAGTTCAAATGGATCCAGTGCAGTTTACTCTCTCAGCTAAGAATTACATGCGCAGCTTGCGATTGGTTAACATACCTCCTCCAGGCAGCTGATAGTTGCAGGAACATAATCTAGCTGGCGGGCTCCGTGATTGGACACAATAATACCATCAGCGCCATATTCAATGGCAAGTCTAGCTGCACTTGCATAGGTTTCATGTGTGACAGGCCATAACAAAAGGTAATATACCATTGGAGGAGCTGAAAGTTTGAAATTGAACACTCACTGTCTTCTGCAGTCATGACTCCCTTCACTAAGATCGGCAACGAGGTAATTGTCTGTAGCCACTTGATATCCTGAATTGTAGTACATCAGTAATCATCAGTATTTCATTAACACAGAGAACCTTTAATATGAGCACCATCAAAGTTGAAGTGTGTAGAATGACTGGTTGGTATGTGAAACTCAAGATGGTAATGGACAATCGAGGCAGTACTAATGATACCTTCCAAGAAAGAGATGCATCGGTTTGGCTAGAAACATAGGAAGCAAGGCCAGAATCTTTTGTCTGATGCATCGCAGAAGATATGGTAAGGAGACCTAAAAAAATAGATTTATTCTTAATACAGTGTGATTAGTTCAGTTTTCAGATAACCCTGTCAATCTTGCCAAGATCAAGCGCTTCAAAGTTTTTCAACACCAGATGTGGAGGTAAGGTGAATCTGCAAGGTACCAGAGTATATAATATATATTTCAGTTTGTGAAACTCCTAAAACGAACAGACGTTCCATTTGTAAAACATCAGGCTTTATCCAGTTATTATAAGATTAGGACCTGTTCTTGATATCAGCTTCCCTGCGACCGAGCCTTGGAGTGTCGACAGTGAGTGCAATAGCCTTAAAGCCAGCCATTTCAGCCCTTTTGACAAGTTGCCGTGCTATATTCCTATCTTTGTAGACCTGACGAAGACAGAGTGATACACTAAGGTAAGGTTGACGAACATCAACAGTGCTTCTTAATCATAATTTTAGTGAAGACAAGACATACATAAAGCTGGAAGAAACGTATTCCCGGTCCAACTGAGTTAACCTCTTCGACACTAGAAGTAGACCATGAAGACAATGTCTGAAAAGACACAATGATCAGTCATAGCATCAACACACTGGGTTAATTATTGGGAGATAAACAAAGCCGTCACAAGCTGCTGTGATCTTTCAAACCATTATAGTTCCTGCTGAAGCAGCTGCTCTTGCAGTAGCAAGCTCTCCTGCATTCCATATAAACTTCTCCATGAGAATGTTGTTTTGGAAAATGGAAAAAGTAGGTGGTTGCAAATTTGGATAAACCTTCAGGGTGAGCCATTTTCTGCATGGCTGAGGGAGCAATCATAATAGGCATGGAAATGTTGAAGCCCAAGACATTTGTGGCCATGTTGATACGGGACACGTCAATCAGTATGCGTGGTCGGAACCTGAAATCATATGTCAGGGAAGGAGGGATCAACACATTTCGTATTAAGGATATCACGTGTGAGACTTCTTTCTCTCCAAAATGGATTGAACATAGAACAGTTTTTATATATATATAACTGGGAACATAGTACAGCATGACTATTTTCTTAATGGCTCTTTTGTTTCCTCCTACGTATTCTAGTTTCAAGAAATTGAGAGTAGGAAATCTTGGAGAGATACTACGGTGCAAGACGCGAGGCATTGTAGCAAACCGTACCATGGGTACTGCAGCAGCACATGAACAGTGCCTGTCAGTACTGTAGTACCATTTATTTTCTATACATCGCTGATTGATTTTCTAAAATAAAGAATAATTGACTAGATAGGTTATTTTGGGATTCCTTATCCATCAAGTTATTATTAAGGATATGATCTTATCTATTATAAAGTTATTTTTAATAGTTGGAAAAATTATATTGGATTGATAGGTTTCTTTATATGTTATTTCTTAGGTGTTAAGTCGGGTTGTCTTTATAAAAAAGATAACATGTATGTATCCATTATCAATCAAACAATAAATAAACAAAGTTCTTAGTCTCCCTTTCTCCTCTTCAACTAAATCTCAGAGCCTTGGTGGTGGTATGACTAACCGTTCAAGGGCGAGTACCCTACCATCGGTCCTTGGACCCACACCCCAACAATTATCATAATATTTAATGTTACAGAGCAAGACGCGAGGCGTTGTAGCAAGCACGTTAACAGCACCACCGATACTGTAGTGACACGTGAACATCACCTCTCTACTGTAGCACCACATGAACAGTGTATACCAGTACTGTAGCACCATTATTTTACATTGTTGATTGGTTTCCTAGAGTAAAAAATAGTTGATTAGGTAGGTTATTTTGGGATTCCTTATCTATATATGATCTTATCTATTATAAAGTTATTTTTAATAGTTGGAAAGATTATATTGGATTGATAGGTTTCTTTATATGTTATTTCTTAGGTGTCAAGTCGGGTTGTCTCTATAAAAGGGATAGCGTGTATCCATGATCAATTAAGCACTGAATAAACAAAAAATTTAGTCTCTCTTTCTCCTCTTCAACTAAGCCTTAGAGCCTTGGCGGTGGCATAGCCAACCGTTCAAGGGCGAGTGCTCTACCCTCGGTCCTAGAACCCGTACCCCAATAATTACCACAACATTTGGTATCAGAGCTACCCATCATGGCTTTCGGTGCCGAACTATCTCTATTCACCATGTTGAAGGCTCGCAACGAAAACATAATGGCCTCGATTGATAACATGATGGACATCCTCCAAAAGAGGAGGCATCATGTGCCATTGTAATGGCGGCGCTACCATCAACTTCCTCAACAACGTTACCAACGTCATCCTAGTGGGCATCACTGCCCTTTGTCGATTGCCCATGCTGCCAACATCTTCCACAACGCCACAACATGCTAAGGCATTTCTTCTTTAGGCACTATATGTCGGAGTGTTGCTGATCTACTCTCAAGCGAACCGACGCTGGTATCGAATACTCTTGTCAACATTGGGCCACCAAGGGCTTTAACCGTGACCACCACCGCAGCTCGAGGACGAGCTACCTCGTCGCAAGGGGTGTAATATTACGGGGCAAGACGCGAGGCGTTGCAGCGGTGCATGAACAGTACCTTCGACTGTAGCAGTGCATGAACAATACCCGTTGGTACTGTAGCACCGTTATTTCCCTTGCGCTGCTGATTGGTTTCTTATAATAAAGAATAGTTGATTATGTTGGTTATTTTGGGATTTCTTATATATTAAGTTATTATCAAGGATATAATCTTATCTATCAGGGATGTCATTTTTAATAGTTGAAAGGATTAGATTGTATTTGTATGTTTCTTTATAGATTATATTTTTAATAGTTGAAAGGATTAGATTGTATTTGTATGTTTCTTTATAGATTATTTCTTAATTATCAAGTCGGGTTGTCCCTATAAAAGGGATATCATGTATCCATTATCAATCAAGCAATGGATAAACAAAGTTCTTAGTACCTCTTCCTCCTCTTCAACTAAGCCTTAGAGCCTTGACGGTGGGCATTGACCAACCGTTCAAGAGCGAATGCACTACCTTTGATCATTGGACTCATATCTCAACAGTTACCACAATAGAGAGATTTTGAAGTGAAAGAGAAACATGCCACTCCAACATTATTATATAAAAATTCAGACTTCTCACCAAACAGCTAGGGAGAGAGATATATATATTTTTTTCACATGCATGTATAATGTCATGTTTCTTATTTGAGAGTTCTTAATGAAATTGTCATCTACTTTGACCATCCAAACCACATTTCACAAGACTCGTCTGATCTCTTGTCCTCTACTCAATGTTATTTGTCCACTTTTGCTACCTTGTACTTTACTAATCAAAGGCAAACTGATCCACTTACGTCCCAACTTGGTCAAAATTACAATAGTGATTGTAATAATGGAGTTGTAAAACTTCCACAAGTGTTGGAGGCACCTCTGTGCCCTCTCCTATCCTTTCTCCGAAGATGTAAAAGTAATACAGGGTTTTCAACTGACATGACAGTTTTCATCAGATATCAAAAAATATGTCACCCTTGCAAAAAAAAAAAACCCGAAACTTTTCCGTTGTATTACGTTTCCTGAATTATTAGTTGCTGATGTTAATAAAACAAGTACAGTTCATCTAGCAATGTACTACCAAACAGATACAGCCAAAAGCCTAAAACCTACTATTTCGGAAGATAGCTTACATAATTCTAGAGAAGGCCTCCCTATTCTCCTTGAGTGTCCACTGATCTTCTGCGCCGGAGACGTAGTAGTCGTAGACCATCTTCGTCAGCTTCTGCTTCGCAAGCTGCTCATACTCGCAGACATTTGTGATCAACTCCATTTCTCTGCTCAAATTCTCATTATTAGTTCCCAGTTCATCCATCAACACTAGAAGCGGTCAAATATTATGATCTGCTTATATACATATTCCAACAACAGAACCAAATAGTGTTATTGGAAAATTGAGGAGCAATAACAATATAAAGTGGAGATCGCCGGATAGTTTGACAGAGAAGAATGAAGAAAGAGAAGAACAGCATGAACAAATAATGAGGCTGATCTAACAGGAGTACATCAAGTACAGAATCTAATCTGCTTTGATGACCCTATGAATCAGTAGCTCAGTTCTGTAAAGAAACTAATTGAAATGATCCAAACGATTCGGAGAGGAACGAAAAAAAGCTCTCGTCCTTGTACAGAATCTTCAAAGATCTCACGAAAGATAGACACACATGCCAGAACAGGAACTAGGTAATGCAATCCAAAGATATGAGAGGGGAATTTTTCACGGATGATCAGTAGGACTTACATAGGGCAAGCGGCGCGATGAAGGCTGTGAGGGCTGCGCGACTGATCGTGTGAGTGGAACAGGGGAGCTCGTGTGGTGTGGGGTATTTAAAGGCTTAGATGGTTTGGTCAGGTATTGTCACTGTTCTGCATCCGTGAGGGCTGCTTATTTGTGTGTGGGCATGCCATGTATAGATACTTACTAGCTCAGAGACATGTTTCAAATTACTGCCATTCACATATCAATAATGAAAGGAGGATAATGGTAAAATTAGTGTCAAGGTGCCGTAAGAGCCATTCACTAAAAGCATGTTCCAGTATCTAAATGTAATAAAACCTTTTATGTTTTCTGAATATGATGTGCTTTTACAGATTGGAATGGTGAAATATGATATCTGTCATCTGTGCTGTACTGAGATGATATGCTCCTTTCTTAATAAAATAATAAATTGAAACATTTTGTTCGAATTGTTCATTTGGAAATTTCCCGGCGGCCACCTATAAGCTAATCCCAAATTTACCCATGAGGTTTTGCCCCCCTCATTTTTCGTTGATGTTGGTTCCTTGCGTTCCAGAAGCAGCACGCTGCACGCACATGGAAGTTGCTTGCTGAAGACAGGAAAGAGCAGTAGCCATCTCAAGTTTTGATTTCTTCCCTTGCCTCTGGGACAAAACAGTTTCAGATTCTTGTCATCTTGTTGCGTCATTTCTATGATTCTATCAATTGGCACGAATAGAAACAGTTTTTTTCTGCAGCATCTAAGCGCATGCATGGAATTTTATGTCCAGACCAAATGAGACTAGAAAAAAAAAATATGCTTTTGTATACAAGTCGTTGTGTCTAGACTAGATATGCTGATGTATCCAGCTGGAGTATCAGAATTAGAAACCACTAACTGGCTACACTTGTCATTGATTTGTTAAAGGCATAATATACTTTTTATTTGTATTTATATTTCATAAGGGTGTTATGGATTTTTCCAAGTAGGGTTAAAAATATTAATCTTGTGTCATGTGATCCCTATATAGGCAATTACAATTATATTCTCTTAGGATTATACTACTCATACTACCAGATATAGTATAACTAAATCCTTACTAATCTAAACTATTAAGTGTCCGTATTAAATTGAGTGTATCGTAAAAGAGCTCTTCAGATAAGCCAAGCATGGAGTGACCATACGCTGGAAGTGGACAGAGCATGGAGAATACAACGCCAAATCTTCATACCTCATTCAATTTGCAGGTACGACGAATTTCGATTTCAAGAAACTCATCTGAAAGCCATGGGCGCCTTCTTGATGCAAATTATTTGCTTGGCTACTGAAATAACCCGAATTTCAGAAAATTTGAAGCTTTGGTTCAAATTTGAAACTTTGCCAAATTTGGAAAATCATTAACCCAAAGCCTCTTTCCTCTTTCGACTTCTCGTTTTCTCCACCCAAAAACGGAATTTCGAAAAACCGCCACCACCCTGTTCTTGCTCTTGCGTCAAGCCGCCGCTCGCCCTTGCGCCGCCCCGCTTCACACCAAGCCCATGCCAATGCCGTGCCACCTCCCTCGCCATGTCACCAGTTGCCTTCGCCGCGCCAGCTCTCGCGCCACCTGCTCAACGCACCGCCTGCGCCGCGTTCGGCTTCGCCAACACACGCACTCGTGCCAGTGAGAAGTCACCACTCCCGCGATGCCACCCCACCGCCTACTTTCACCTTCTCCGACGCCGATTGCGCGCCATGCGCCACTCCCGCCCGATCCCGAGCTCTGTCACCACCGCCTCTGCCAACTATAAAAGCACCACCCCACGGTCACCTTCTTTTTCCCCACTTTTGGCCAAACTCTACAAATCGCTGTTGCCCCTTTCTTTCCCTTCCAGTGAGCCACCACCCAATTCTTCACCTCCTTCCTCTTTCTAATTAAACCCAACCCTAGCACTCTCTTGTCACCACAAACCCATCCCCGACCACCAAGCCCAACATCGCCGCCCTCAGCTCGTCGCCACCGTGCGCCATTGCTCCGCCAGCCCACCCCAGCCCTTCCCGAACCCCGCCATCACCACCATTGGGATCCCCTCGCCCCACTGAAGCTCTAGCCCTAGCCAATTTGGCTCGAGCAAGCATGTAGCGACACCACCTCCTTCTCCTGCTCCGGCATGCGCCCCATCACCACCGCACCATCTTTGAGCTGCCTTAGGCTGCGTGAGTACCCAAAATGGGCTGCTCATGCCCTCCTGGTGCTCATGTGCCTCCCGGCGCTACCGTTCGCCGCCGCAGTCGCCGTCGGCGCCACCACCATCGGCTCGGGGTGCCCTGGGTGTGCACCCGAGTCGTGAGCTGCACAATTCAGGCCACACCAGAAAAGATCAATGGCCTGGCCTAGTAAAGGCTGGGCCCAGTGGGCCAAGCTAGTATTGTGGAAGGCCCAACACTGTTCAAAACCAGATCGTCAGCCAAAAATTGAAACCCATTACTATTCATAGAATCCAACCCTAAGTAAACAACATCGACCCGATACTGTTCACTAGACCCGATACTATTCACCCAAAAACCATTAGACATATTTATATCCATTTTGACCGTTTCGAGCCTGTGAATCTCATTTTCAACTTCGTTTAGTCAAATCAAACACCAAATAAATCCCGACCATCTCACGCCACCTTTCTTTTATACTTTTTTCGATTTTTTTTTATTTCATGTTGGTTCCAACTCATTCCTTGTTGAGCCTGGATATTTTATTTGGATTATTTTCTTTTGCGTTAGGTTCCGACGTCAACAATCAAGCTTCGGAGAACGCCGGACAAGACACAAGAGATGCAAAGAATTTTGAAGATTTGAGCAAGGAGGTAAGTTGCATTTATTTGATCATTTTGAGCCTGTATTTCATGTACTTACATTATTAAATTTATTATTGTATTTAAGCTAATTATTTTAAATAATGAAATAATACTTTTGAATGCCATGATGGGTAGATGAATTCCATCACCCCACATACAAGTCCTCCTATTCTTTGTAGACCATATTCACCTTGACAAGTTTATGTTATATAAAATGATAGCAAATATTTGGAAAATTCACACAAATTATTTCTAAATACTAATAAGGAAGATTAGCTAAGCGCCAATAAGTTTTGGTGGAGAGTTGAGGGTTGAGACCAGAAGGATGGACAACCTAATATACTTGATGAAAGTGAGTCAGATGTGAGATCAAGAGGTGGACGGCCACGAGTTGATAAATGGTATATCGTCTCACTAGATGACAAGTAAGGACTAGAACCTTGTGCCAAATAATAGATATAGAAATCACTCATTCACGGGTTTGGTTTATCTAACTTGGCTTAGTACACTGCTCTTTTAATTGAATATCTACAGGATATCAACTGCTCTTGTTTGATAGAACAACAGTGGAATGGGGGTGAGTCAGGAGTGGGCCGGTTAGGGCACTCACTGAACTACACAACGGTATGGATAAGTTGATGAGGACATCAACCCTTCGAATATGACCACTACTCCACCTCTAACCGGGCGATTCGACTGCCATCGATTCAGTTGCATCAAGCGCTACTCCAACGTGCCGACGAATTTACTTCATTTATACCTGGTGCTGCGACACCTCACATTGGGCCGAGGGCCTTGTATTTGTATCAATTATTTGGCCCAAAGGGCAGCCACCACTCTCCGGCCACCTCCTTGGCCTATTTGGGACGACCACCTCTTGGGCCGCCTCCACCCAGGCCGGATGCACTATTCACATGCACTGTTTACGGGTACTGTTCACACAAATAGTAAACTCATGAATAATACCGTATTGCTAGCTCTTAGACATTTGCGGCTTCCCCTCCTCTATATAAGGAGGCCACACCCATTTAGTTTTCTTTAGATTTTGTTTAGTTAAAAGTTAGCTTCTATGCAACTTCGTGTATTGGCTTGTGTCGACTAGACCAACCATAATACCGCTCCGGAATCCCAATTTGTAAAGTATTTCATTCATATTCATAATTTTAGATTGTTTATTTATCTTGTTCTTGCGTGCTTCTTCGGTGTATGTAGGAATCGATCTTCGTTATCAGGTCAACCGGGTATTCGTGCACGGTTGATAACGACTTGTCGAATAGTTCAGCGATTGCGTTGTTTCGAGTCTTGCGTGTTCGTAGCCAGGATCGTGAGAGTTGAGCGACGCCTACCGAACTTATTGTTCTCATCGAAAGATCGGGCCAACAATCGGACCTTCGGGTATCATAAGTCAACATCGAACCACACACTCCACCATTGGCCGGTGGTTTCCCAATGGTTGTATTGACCTTGAACCTATCGGGTAGACAGAAGAAATGTTGAGTAGTGAAAAAACTATGTTATCTCGACTCATTCGCACGCTATCAGGTTGTGTGTATATTGCATGACAATATACGTATTTTTAGGTATCTTGTGGGTAAAGTTGGGCAACTCTGTAGAGTATAATTAAAGGTATTTGGATACGTCGTGCTTCCGGTTAATGAAGCTATGTTCATGAGTAATTCTAACATATGAGACATAAGTAGAGTTTTACAGATATTAAGTTGGTATTTGCAGATGTTGAAAACCTCTGATGTTATATTTATTATTGTTTTGTTGTTTTAAATACTATATTGCTTTCAACTCAATTATATTGCATTCCACATATACATGTTATGGTAAAACTATTCTATTCCTTCAATAATCCTGGTAAGTAGTTGATTAGAATTTCCCATGCAACTTGTTGAGTATTGTTGTGCTCATACTTGCTAAACATCATCAGAAGAACCTTAGGAGGAGGTAGGTGATCTTTATGATCAGGAGAAGCCACTGGACGGTGATGACTACTGGTACTGGGTCTCGATCGCGCTCAGGCGTACCTGTGGTTCATAAGTGCTTTGTATTGTAATATATTAACTTTGGGCTTGGATGCCCGTGTCAGTGTTAAAACTGGCCGTTAAGTTTTAACTTTGTGTAATAAAAATTTGGCTTTTATTGTAATTGAAAGTTTGCTCGTGATGTCATTTCTTACTTCACAATTGCACATCCTGACCAGTTATGAAAAGTTTGACTGGCCCAGAAATAAGGTCGTTTCAGCTACTGTTTCAGGACAGGTTTAATCTAGAAACCATAATCTGTGAAGAGTGACAACATGTTTTCATTGCCACCAGCTAAGACCACGAAACTGAGCAGGCAGCCTATCGCTTCTAGAGTGGTGGATGAGCCGGGCAAGCGCAAGGGTGTAAGTCGTCCATTATTCTTGTTTGCTGGCAGATCTGGCTTGGAAGGAATCGGCGCATAATCACTGAAGATGCACATAGCTGGGGTACGACAGGGCCGCAGGATCTTTAGAGCATAATGTAGTTGATTCAGTCTAGGAACCCCCAACAATAGTTTGTTGATTCAGTCTACGAACCCCCAACAATAGTTTATCTCGCCTATGTAAAATTCCTTTCGTTTTCACGAGTCTAATCGTGCTCTGCACGCTGTAAATACTGTTTGGTTTCTTTCTTCTTAATATAACGCCGGCAAAAGCTGGAACTTAAAAAAAAAAAAGATAAGCCAAGCAGGCAAAATCATGTGACATACACGAGCATATACTTATTGTTTACACAAGTTGAGCATCAATGGTTAGTAAGTTTGAGAAATGTTCCTGGGAAGAGCACATAGTTTGGTCTCCCAGACGGTTTCCCGAGTCTGTGTTTACTTAGCATGCTTTAAATTCTGAACTTTGTTCAAAATTCAAGCGCCGTGAGATTTTGTTTTCACATCAAAACTAAGACTATCTGAATTTTGATCAAAATACATACACTTCATTCTGGTCAAATCTTTCTGTCCATTGACTGTGAGCCTGTTTAGTTGTTTTGACATCAAACACTCCATTTTTGCTCTTTATATTTTTACCGTTTCTGAACTTCTCATACTATCTGTGAGAATTTACATACACCAGAAATTGGGAGAAACAGCTTAACAGCTTCAGGATTTGGGACTTAGAAGGGACGGTAACAACAGCTTCAGGATTTGGGACTGGCGGGAACTGTAAATCCATGACAATACAAAATCAGCTGGTAACACTATACCTACAGAGATAAGGTTCTACCTATACCTAGAACGCTGAGAAATATAACCAATCTCTACTCTCTAGTGATGCTGCAATGGCGCATAAAGGGCAAAGATTCTGTCAACTATTCCTTCCACATCTCAATCTGGAGACTGTTAGGCATCAATCGGATTATATGGTGTGATTATTTTAGTCGGCCCGTGTGGCCATGTCGGTCAAGCTGCCCAAAGAACACCTCAAATAATCTACTCGCTGAAGTAGCAGTGCATGCATTGTTCGTCAGAGGAAAGGATCAGCCTACGTGGGATCCGGACGGCAGCAACGACACAGCATTGGATATTTGGATGTGGACAAGTAGTCTTGTGCATACACAACGAACACGACAGGTCGTGAAGGCTACATCACGTATGACGGTGGAAGTGAAGACAAGCAAGAGCTGTAGTACATCTGTTGAAAAGCCGTAGCAAATACTCGGTGCTCGGATTGGAATTACTGTCTGCGATGAGAAACACACAAGAATGCAGGCCAAATTATCCTGAATTTGTCCATCGAACAATTCAAATGTCGTTTGGAGATCTGATATGTAAATGCTTGCAGATTAGATGTGTAACTACCTTCAAATTTCTGGCTTCAACACTCAACCATCGTGATCCGACTGGTGTTGGGAGGAGCTCGCCGAGGCAGATCAGAACAAATCGGTGGGAGTCTAGGAGACGCGAGATGAACGTCGCAGATGAAATGCAGTGCCTCTGGGAGATTGGAGTGGCATCAACGAATTGCAAGATGCAATAAGGATGTCTATTTAACAGTCGCATGTTTTTTTCTCAATTTTTTTTGGGCCGTTGGATCGCGTCCCCTCCCAACCAGTGCATCTGGATCACTCCCTCAAGATCGACCCCCACCTCCTGCGCAGCCAAGCCATCGCTCCAATCCCGTCTCGTGCACCGCCTCCCACCTCCGCGGCTCCGCCTCTCACCGGAGTCCCCCGGCGCTGGAGATGCCCTCCTCCGCCGAACCGCCTCACTTCTTCCCCGTCTCCGGCGACCTCTCCCGCACCTCCTCCTCCTCGGCGCGTTCTCGGATCTTATCTTCCCTTCCAATTTTTCGTCAGTTATAAAAAAACCACACCACGTCATCAAAGGGACCCACCCCACAGTGCCACATGACCCATCGCACTGTCCCCTGGGCCCTGAGTCGGTGACTCCCCTACCATCACTTGCGTCGTCGTCTCGCTCTCATCCGCACACCACATAACTCCACCACGCGCCTGGCTGCCACCTTAAACCCTCATCCGCCGAGGCTCCGAAACCCTCTCCTCCTCTGGAATCGGCGGCGGCTGCGATGGAGATGTCGTCCGGCTCTCCGGTGGGCGTATCGGCGCTGGTAACCTCCACCTCTCTGAGTTAGCGGATACTAGGGCAGGCGATTTGGGGAAATACTAGGTGTGAGCTTTTCGAGGGGGGCGTGCTCGTCTCGTGCTAGATGAATCTGGAAGGGATGCTGCCTATATTAGGACGCAATATATATATATATATATATATATATATATATTTATTTATTTATTTATTTATTTATTTGGGGGCGGCAATGGCGTTTCAGGGTGAAATGATCATGGACAATCATTCTGTCTTTTCAAAAGGAAAACTAAAAGAGGATTCTGGATGTGCTGGAACTATACGGCGATTCCAGGACCGATTTTTGGCCTGTGGAACAGAAAATTTAGGGAACATGGCCGCTTTTTCAAGAGAGAAAGTGCTCAACTGCCGTAATAGAGGATGCTGGATTATAGTGTGACAATGTGAGAGCCATTTAGGGCTGTAACGTTTGTGATAACACTGGGTTGGATGGGTCAAGTGGCATTTTCAACCTCGTCTTGTAGTTCTAGATTATAGTGGTAAGATAGCATACTTGTACATTCAATCATGCATTCAGCATTACGTGGGAATTAATGATTTCTGATAGTTTTAGATACATCTGACCATTAAGAATTGAATTTATCAATTCTCTTATGAATACCTTGTATAGATCATTTGCCGCACTTAGAACCTGTAGTATCGGACATTCAGAACTGAAAGACCACATTTTGTCTTTTCCATCTCAACACTTTTTGGTTGTCTATTTACTCTGATATATATGGTAGTTGTTGGATACAGGTTTGAGATGTGGTTCACCTAAGGCAAAGGACAGCCACTTTGTGTGTTGATTCCAAGTGCACTTCCTGCGCAAAATGTCATTAATTCTTCGCTTCAATCAGCTGAGGAACAACATATGGTGTAGATGCCCTGTCAGGTTTCTTAAGCAGCATGCCGGATTATCATATGGAAAATTGCTTGATCCTAGAAGTTATGAGAAACGGCATGTCACAACAGGAGTGCAAAAACTTGAAACAAAACTTGTGGAGACAGCCAGTTGGCACAGAACTGATCTGGGTTCATGTGTTGCCGGAATTCAGCCACTTAAGCTTCAGCGAACTTCTAAACATGACCAATCTTCCACTGTTCTAGTCTTTGATATTGAGACTACTGGTTTTCTCCATAAGCATCATAGAATCATTGAGTTTGCACTCCGTGATCTTTCTGGAGGAAAGAATAGCACATTTGAAACTCTCATTAATCCTCAAAGGAACGTTCCCAAACACGCTGAAGCTGTCCATCAGATTGGCACTAATTTGGTTTGCAGGCCTGATATCCCAAGGTGTGTTTCTCTTCCAATGCATTCATATTATTCATGATCTATCCATCACATGCCTTCACATTTGTTGCCGAATCCAACTGTTAAGAGAGAACCAATAAGGGAATTGCTAAATGGTACTCGAGTATTTTTTTTGTTTGTGAGTACTTAAGTTTTTTTATCCATATTATGCTTGGTGATTTCTCTCTAGACAATGTGATAAGTGAGTAATCAATTTGTTTAGGGATGTCGAGTGCTGCAACATAAATGAATATGTATGTTTTTTTTTTGTAGTTTTTGTTGTGTTTTTTATAGTTTATTTTGTTCATCTTTTTTACATAAAATTACACCATTTTTTACATAATTTAATTTATGTAAAACTAATATATAACTTATGTAAAAATTCAGTGTCTAAAAAATAGAGTACTCCCAAATAAAATAGTACTCAGATGAGGGGGAAAGAGGCAAAGTGATCTAATCCATTGAATCTAGATCTGAGAGTTCAAAATTTGAATACTATTTAGGAATAAAACACTCAAGTACTCCCTAGACACCTCCAACCAATAATTAGGAGACATGCCCCAAATTTTTTTATTCATCAACATGATGCTGTCAACACAGACCATAATTTGGAATTAGTTCTGTGGAAATTAAGTCTATTTATGCAATATATATATTTTTTTGACAAACATCCATGCCAGTAAGGTAGGTGTTATTGCAAGTCATTTATTTGCAGGAAATTTTGTGCAAAAAAAAGAAAGTTGTAAGCCGTTGCAATGGAAAATTAATTGTGTGTATATCTGACTTCTTTAACAGTTAACTCAACATTCCACTTACTCTAAATGTTATCTTAATTTGACTACCACAGGTTCAGCGACGTACTTCCAGTACTACTGGCATTTGTTCGAAGTCGCCAAACTCCTGGCAAGCCAGTTCTGTGGGTTGCTCATAAAGCAAAAACATTTGATGCCCCTTTCCTTGCCCAGGAGTTTGACCGTTGTTCAGCACAGATTCCCGCAGATTGGATGTTTGTCGACAGCCTTTGTTTGGCAAGGAAGTTGGTGAAATCAGACGGTACATCCTCTTTCACTCTAGGACTCTTGCATGTAAAAAACTAAAAATATACTGTATGTTTTCAGGTTTAGGGTTTAGCACTTTTGCTTGCAAAAGTTACTGGTCGTTATTTGTCTACCTCTTTTGAGCATACAGTTTTAACTAGCACCTTGTTAAAAAAAATAACATTTGTTTTTGGAGCAGTTCAAGGTGTGGTGTACTGCTGTTCCCATGACGGGTCTTTTTAAGCCAGAAACATCATTTAATTAAACAGAACTATAGTTTCACACTTTCATATTGTATTACAGCTATGCTTTATCTTTTGGCTAGGAAAAGGAGTATTTATGTTGGGATGCTGCATATGATTTCAGTAATGCAACTCAATTCCACATGTTTGTGCTATTATTTAATTGGTGGTTCTGGGACATCAATGTAGGGACCGTTTTGGTTAAGGTAGCTTATTTTGTTTTGTTTTCTGGTATTATTTTCGCTGTTCTCAATTAGGTTACCTATCTTGTGCCATTTGGTCAATTCATAGCATAAGTACCTGTAGTTATGTGGAGTTTTACTGTTGTCTTGCAGGAAAAAAACGTTCTGTAAACTTGGAGGCGCTGAGAGAACACTATGGCATCGATGTGCATGGCCTTCCACATAGAGCAATGCGAGATGTGATGACATTGTGTCAAGTTTTCCAGAAAATTACTTTTGATCTAAAACTGACATATGAAGGACTAATGAATGAGGCCATCAGGGCTAGTGAATTCAGCAAGGTTTCGTGATACAAAATCCAACTTCTTTGTTTTAGTGCTTAATTTAATTTGACTTTTCCCTATAGGATAGCCTTCCCCTTCACATGCTGGACATTGTTGCCTTTGATGTAGCATCTCAGTAATCATAGCTTTTTTATTTATTGAAATGTTATCTGTATTTGTGAGTGAAAAACCTACAGTGTGAACCATAGCTGATCCATTTCTGTTGGCTGATCATCACATCCATTTGATATGCTTCAGTACTGACTTCAGTGTGGACTGGCATTACTTTGATATTTTAACTTGCTTTACTCATGAGCTGATGAAAATAATACTTAGCTCTGTAGGATGGTATATGCCATTTAAAATCTTTTAATTTGCATGTACAACCTGTGCCCCTCTAGCGGTAAAGATTTTAGTCTTTCTCTAGTTGTCTTCACCCATAGCATGCATCATACCCTTTTGGTTTCACTCATTTGTTGGAATTGATTGAAGATCGCACTTGGGGACTGGATTCGTCAATCGATTGGTCCATTACAACTGGCTGAAGTGCATGCTTGACATATTAATGTTGCAGCCTAGAAGTGAGGCAGCTATAGTATGTACTCATTACCAAAATTGAGATATAAACATACATAATTGTACCCTTTTTTGCGGTATGCAATTGATGTAAACATAAAATCACGTTGTAGGAACTTTCTTATAGCAATAACCACCTCTGTATGTAATGAAAATATTGGGGAAGACATCTTGATGTCCTCTAATTTTGAATTAAAACTGATTTGCATTAAAATGGAAAAGGGCACCTTCTTTTTCTTTCTTTCTTTCTTTTTTTTTTTTTGGGGCAACTTTGTTTGCAAACATTTTAGACGTGTTTGGTATTGTTACTATTGTAGGATATCTACTACAAGATAATAGTACCCATGTTTCTTTGTTAGAATATAATCTCATATGGCTGTTTTAACTTAGGTGCAATGATGCAACCAACCTTCCGTTCTGAGCTCTTTTTTCTGGCATTGTGCCAAATGGTTTGTTACTATGTTTGGTTTAGTTGGAATTGGGCTGAATGTGGTCAAGCTTCAGTCTTTTCCAATACACCGTGTTGTAGCTTTGTGCATCGTCTGCATTGCACTGTATGCGGTGTGACTTTTTTATTCTACTCACTTGTTGATTGAAGATAGCACTACAGGAGTTCATAAGTGGTTCGTCTGTGTATTGTTCAGCCCTTTGATGACCACATGTTTATCATGGTTTGCTTTCCTATGATACTTGCCAAACACTGGTCAGTCAAAATATATTAAGGACTGTGATGGTTATGAGATGCATGCTATGGTCCTTTCTTTGTTGCCAGTAGGTGCCGCTCCCATGTTATAATGTGTTCTGGTCTGCTTTTTCTGCTGACCAATGTGTAACAACAGTGAGTCGAAAAGAAAAAGGACGAAAAGTTAACTCATTGTTTGGTATTTTCTATTGTTAAGTTATCAATAATCCCATTTATTTCATGTAATGGTAGCATTTATTAAAAACCTTTCTGTCTCAAACTTTCTTATCTCCAGCAAACATACACAGTTGTCAATGAAAGTGTCTTCTAGCAGTTTTTTTTTAAATCATCCCTCTGACTCCTTAGTAAATTATTCATTTGAAGAGTGAAACAAGTAAGGACCTAATCAAAAGGAGCGTTTGAAAGCCCACCTTTTGTTTTCCAGGTTTATCAAGTTGTTTTTCATCTCTAACATGTTTCTTTGTTTTGTACCCGTTGAATCATCTTCCCTACGTTTGCATTGATGACAGATTGACAGATTAGAAGGAATCCTTAAGAAGCTGATTTGGGTGGGTTCCATTTGCATGAGCAATAGCATTATCTGTTAGGTATTTAGAAGACATGGACCTTAACCTTGAACTATCCCACTTTACCTAGAAGTGCTTATATATGATAATCCCTGGTGCACATTAAACTAGTTTATTTTGCCAGTACTGCTTGCGTATGATTAACTTTTCAAGGTCAGCTGGTTAATTTAAATTTGTACAGCATGTTTCCCTTGCCCATATTTGCACTTGTGTTAATGTTGACCCCAGATGACTGAAACTGCTATCTTTTTTTATGAAATAAAGTTGGTGTTTTTTAAAAATCCTAATTTGATGTATTTTTGGCCGTTTGAGTTGGCCTCGATGCTTACTGTGAAGCTGCAAACCTGTTACCCTGACTTTTTTTAGAGGAACTAACGGTGTGCTTGCGCCATCCGAAATAACTTTATTGATGCAGCCTAATTACATATGTTTCTGTGTTAACTGGATCATTGCCTGTTTTATACTATGCCATAATATCTTGTGTGCATGAGTATTAACCCTGTAGAGCTACATGCAAAAATATTACTCTCTGCACAGACGCTTTGACAATTTGACAATGTGCCTGATTCATCGGTTGACCTTGGCAACTCATCGAGCTGTGCTTCGAACCGTTCTGAGAGGTGGAGATTAAACTCTGTTTATTATCTTGTTATAGTTTGTACATTTGGTTGATTGATGATTTTACTGCAGTTCCTAACAATCTTTTATAATCAACGGGGTGTCTATGTCACAGACGACTGAAAATTTAAAAAAAACACAGATGATTCTTTTCACCGTTGGATTAAAATCGTGTAGCTCAGATCATCTCTTTCTCTCACCTATATAAACCCTCAACACCCTAACCCATATCCACCTCACACATCCATCCATCGCCGCCTTGCCTCCACTCCTGCCCCGTGCTACCTCCCTTCGCCTCGTCGGCGAGCTCTTCCCCCACCACTACCATAGCCCGACGCAACCGCTGGTGACGTTGTTGTTGCTGGCGCCCTCCGCCTCCCCATTCCCCTGCCACCACCTCTCGTTGCCTCTCCTTGAACTTGTCCTCGACCTACCCGTCGCCACCACTCCCTTACCTTGCCACCCTTCTTCCTTGTCTTCGGCAGCCCCATCGGATCCGCCACCACCTCCCGTCACCTCTTCTCCTTGAACTTGTCCTTGGCCGTTCCGCTGTCGCCCTCTTTCGTCCTACGGTTGAGGCGGTGCCACTGCCGCCTCGCCACACCGTCGTGCTTCTAACGCCCCCTCCCTCCCTCCCTCTAATGTTTGGGCTCCGGTGGATCCAAACCCTAACAGGTGAACCCGAACCCTAACCGACTTCGGTGGGAAAACACGGCGCCAGCTCTAGAGAGGACGATGGCCTTAGTCGGAGCACGAATCTCCACATGAATCCAAAGGTGAGGAAAATTGACTAAGATTTTCCGAATTTTCAGTCGTATGCGATTTAGCAAATCCGTAGAATTATTAGTTCTTGTGATGTACTATATCAATTGGGATTACTGTTCTCCGTTAGAAAAATCAAATCAAGTCATAGTCATTCTCTGTTAGCCCTTGTTTTGTTCCGAAAGCAGCCTTTGTGCTTTGACATGTGTCATGTAAGGCGCTCGTTTCTTGCAAGTACAAAGCGCGTTTTTCTTAGTGTTTGGTCAATAACTTTACAAAGTGGTCATATTTGCACAGTTGCACTGGATATGAAGGGGGTCTGATGATGGGCTGATATGGGTGATGCAACGGCTTTGAGGGCCCTTTACCGTATGTTGTGGATAAGAAGCAGCTTGCCTTCAGAGAGTCCCATCCGTATGTTTCAATATCAAGGTTAGTTGGTTATCTCTACCGTTGTCGGGTTAGTTAACTTCGATTCAAATCCTTATTTCTTAAATATATTTTGTGAGTGAATAAGTTTTATTTCATTCATTGGCTGCGTTTGGCTATGAGTTGGATTCCAACAAGCGTTTGATACAGTGGTCATATGTACCGAACTATTTCCCCCTATAAAATCATGACAACAATGCTGTACCGAATATGAGCAACTTCGCGTGGCAGAGCAATACAGAGGGACCAGTAGTCTAACACCATTTTAGTATTATGCTGGTATTTAAATGGTAGAACTAAGCGGTTCTTTAGCGATTTTTTTTTTTTGGAGAGAGGGCACTGCCCCTCTTTCACGCTGGAGCAACAACGGGTTTGTTTGTTTGCATGGCTCGCCTAGCCTTGCCCGTATGCTCCATCCTAGCTGGAACATGCATGTTCGGGGGAGCCGGACGCCTGGAGATGCGTGTTTCGTACTCCGCACCAGACAGACACGGTTTTGCCTGGTATCTTTGCCGTCAGCTAGCGCGCGAGGCGCCTGAATTTCATGGAGACATAGTAGTGCAGCACGAGTTGCACGAGGAGGCTGTAGCAGTAGCACATGTGATGCACGACTTGCGGTCGACTTGGCTTCCCGTTCTGCCGGACAGTGCTAACTGAGAGAGGGTACAAAACCACGTTGACAAGTTTTTGGCTGATTTAGCCTTTTTTTGAAATAAAATAGCAAATGTAACCTTCTGCGATCGAAATGACATCATGATATGTTAGGCAGGCGACATGTGTCCTTTACCGCGCTCCCATTCCGTTGAAGCCACCTTTTGCTATTCTAGTGCACGACAGCCCCCTATCGAGATTCCAGTGCGTGTCAAATACATCACGGTAGGTTAGGCAGACGGTATGTCCCTTACCGCGCTTCTATTCCGCTGAAACCATCTTTCGCTATTCCCGTGCACGGTAGCCCCCTAACGAGATTCCAGTGCGCAGCAGGCCACCTGACACGCTTCCAATCTGCGACAGGATGACATACGCACGTGGACACTACATGCACTTTCCTGTCGCGCACTGGGAGCGTGTCAAGTGGTCTGCCGTGCACAAGAATTGCAGTAGGGGTGTTGCGCACAGGAATCACGGTAGGAGGATGCTACGCATAGGAAGCACAATAGAGATGCCATTTTTGTTATTTAGAGGGCTAAATTTGCTACATTCATTCGTGTGGTGGCAGCAGAATCGGCCATGAACCGCACACACTCTTTTCGATTTTTTAATCTGTGACTGTGCACACCCTTCATGTGCATGTGCATGTGATGCGCGCCACTGACTCTTCAAGTCTCTCGGTTAAACTGGTTGCCGCACGGCGTTACCGGATTTTGGAGTGCAAGCACCCAAGTACCCCAACTGCGTACGTGCTTCGTGGCAAGCGCGGAATTTTTGGTCGAAATAACGCAAATTAGCTTTATAATTGCGAGAATGATTGTCTTCACGTAGAATTTGAAAAAAATAATGCCCTGCCACACGGCGGCAGGGTACCTGCCACATGGCCACCGTGTGGTAGGAGGTATTGTAGCATTTTTCTTTTTAAAAAATTATTTAAGTATACTTTTATATGAAATTTTTAAATATAGCTAAGGAGCTCTAAAAATTATGATTTTTTAAAAAATTATTTAAGTATACTCTAAAAATTACAGTATAATTACTTTTGTAACTTTTTAAAATTTTTATCCTTTCTGATTTTTTTTCTAAAAAATTCATACAAACAGTATACTTAAATAAATTTTAGAGAAGAATTCATAACGGATAATTTTTTTAAAAAAAATACAAAAGCAATTAAACTTTGTCGGGAGGCACCACAAAAAAATTCGTAATTTTTAGAGCTCTTTTCTATATTTTAAAATTCATACATAAATATACTTAAATGATTTTTTTTAGAAAAAGGGAAAAAAGAGAAACAAAATTGCCACAGTACCTCTACCGCATGGGTGTCGGCTCCGGACACCTTGTTGTACAGTCACCATGTGTCAGGACGTTATTTTTGCAAATACAAAACGAATTTGTGCCATTTCGGCCAAAAACTCAACAAGTACGTGGGGGCGTGCATACATACGCTTGATGCTATCGGCCCCACCACCGGACGAATTAGCACGTCCTTCTTCTCTCCATGAGAGCTAGGATGATAAGGCGGGCTTCCAGATCAGCCGTTTGATCCACGGCTACAAATGTTCCAAATCACTTCCCGCAAGAGTGGAACCCCTACTGGATTTGCCGACAAGGATCGTTTGGTTGAGGGCCTTATAGTTGTACACGACTTTTGCACCATCTATGGGCACAGCCCACTCGAATCGTCGATCAACGAGCACACCGCACGCAGCTGCATGTGCTAGCTAGCTCTGCCGACGCGAAAAAAATATATCAGGTGTTTGCAGCATCGGCGAAGAAGCGAAGGTTGGCGCCACGGGCAAACTAAAGCGGACGACTAGCTTCACCGGTGAGCGGTCCGCGCCGTGCGGATGGTACGTACGAGCCAGGCCACCCCGCCGGCAAACAGCCGAGCATACCCCAACTCGCTCCCCGAGCTACGTGGTCGGGTCGGGTCGGCCCGGCTCACGCACGTCACGTACCCCACTGGCCTCGATCACCACGCGCCTGCAGCCTCGTACACCAGCGCCCTGCATGCTATTGCTACCAACACTTCTCATCTTTTCCATGTGCAACGCAACGCAAAAGCGAGACTCCTAGAAGCTTCCTCTGCAAGCAAAAAAAAAAAAACTGATTTGTTTGGTTGGATCACAGTCTTTACGTCGGAATTTTAGTTTAAAATCTAAGTCCATCTATGCGGATTAGAATGAGTCTCACAAACAAGTCTTTACCGGAGTTGCAACAATTATCTAGCCCACCACATGCACGTCTTTTTTTCGGTCTGTTTTTTAGTCTTGGTACCTTCTTATCTCGCACGTGATGAGTCCTGCAGAGCTGAATTTCAGCTAGCATTAGCTCATTCTCTAGCTAGGATTAGTTCCCTATGGTTAGAAGAAGAAGAAAAACATCCACATGCATGGCTTTGATATGATCAATTATGATGAGTAATTCCTCTGTTACATCCTTTTATGTAAAAAGAGGCTCACTTGAAGCTCAGAGAGGGTGACCACGTTGTTTTTTTTTTATATGGTCCGTTCGATTGAGTCACCATAGGTCGTCTAGAGAGAAAGGTGACGTGTCAGCATCAGTTCACTGTTCTTTCAGCAGTATCTCACCGATTTGCGTCGTGTAACGGCTGGTCCAAACTCCGAAAAGCGCCAACACGTAACGCGTGTGTACCCTTGTCCTTGTTTTTGGGAGGAGACAAATGGTGCTGAATCGCCTCTGGAAAATGACGGGAAAACCGCCAAATAACGGCATGTTCATCCGTTGTACGATAGTTTCCTGATAGCAGATATTTTTTTCCTACGAACAATAGGATACACGGATATATATACCACTATATCCATTCATCAGATATATGTTTCCCCTGAAAAATAATACATACCATAAATGGATGGATGGATCGAGTCTCCGTTAAACTTTGAATTATTATACGATAATGTCAGTACATATAGGGATAGGGATATTATCTGACTACAAATTAATTACATATATTTGTTATTATATATAAACGATATCGACATGCATGATCCCCTTAGAAAAACGAGATAAAAACGAGATAAAAGAAAGAGATTTTTGTTGCATACGTAATTCCCTCGTGCTCCTGTACATATATGCAGTGACAGAATATACGTGTGCGAATTTTTTTTTTATAAATAATTTAGTTTTTATTCAAAATTATAATAATAATATCATTTTTTTTACAGAAATAATTATCTGTTGCTCAACCGTTGGACGACTAGCCCAAATCGCTCAACGATTGAGCGAGTTGGACATTTGTTGCCCAACGGGCACAATGCATACCCTGTTAACTGAGTGAGTTGTATGCTAGGACTAACCGTTGAGCGACAAGTGTCCAAGTCGCTCAACGGTTAAGCTACTTGGCCCAAGTCACTTAACAGTTGAGCTACTTGGCCTAAATCGCTCAACCGTTGAGCAACTTGCCTAAGTCGTCCAACAGTTAAGCGACAGATGATTATTCCTGTAAAAAAAGATGGTATTATGACTATAATTTTGAATAAAAACTAAATTATTTTAAAAAATTTCTTGTGAGTGTTTTAAGTTAAAATGACATGTTTTTAAAGCGAAAAGTGACCCACGTATAAACAAAATGGCTAAAATGATATTCCTACCATGAAAATGTCGTAGTAGGTGGTCTGCCACGCCCCATACGTAGTAGCAAATAAATCGGGCCGCACATAGTGATGGCGTGCACTGTTGTGTATTGTACCAACAGGGCAAAGCACTGTTCCTAACCGATTCCTTTTGCTGCCATGCAGAGGGGTGACGATAGGTGGTATGCTGCGGTGTTTTTGTACGAAATATGTGCTATGTTTTTATTTTGTTCACACGATGGCTATTTTTATTATTTTACTTTAAAAAACTCAGAGTGGACGCGTACGATGCCGTCATTTGTGGTGGTGGTCGATTTGGTGTGGCGTTAAAAGGGAGGCTGGGGTAGCTGACACCATCACGCACGTCTCGATCTCTCGGTCGTTTTGGACCGACGATTGAGCATTTTGTCGCCGGTTAACAAGCGGAAAAAAAAAACCGAAATGCTATGATTTATGGGTTGTTTCAATACGAATTTTTCTCTCAAACATGCAAACTGGGAGCATATATCCTTACCTGTTTGCACGTCAAAAATAAAGGAAATGTTTCTTACATAAATCATACTACTACATTTCTTCCGGTTTCTCATAACCAGTTCTTTCTTCCTTAAAAAATGTGCTAACTCTCTATCATATGCAAATTAACCGGGTGTAATTAGGGGATTAACTAGGTTACTTAAACACGTACGGTCCTATACCAGGTCAAGAAAAGAAAGCATTTATTTTCAGTGCGTGGTTCTGTCAATGAAATCCTCATGGCTTATAAAGGCTTCTTACACTACTACAAAAAACCTCATCACGCATTTGCTCGAATCGTCATCACGCACGGTTTTCAACCGCTCATAGTACGCCTGTGATAACAAAGCGGTTATCACGACGGTTCGAACAAAGCCGTCGCGAAAACAGTATCGCTGACGGTTCGAATAAGAACCGCTCGTGATAATCAATTATCACAGACGGAGATTATCACAGACGGTTCTTGTTCCGAACCGTCTGTGATACCTATTTTCACAGACGGCTTTTGTTTCAAACCGTCTATGATAGCTTTTTTTATTGCAAAAAAAAATATTGCCATTTTTCATGGATACACTCATACACATACACTGTCATTTCCGAAGCCTCCCGAACATGGATTCATTGATACACATACATGGATTCCCAACTCCTAAGCCTCCCAATAAATTTCTCAAGCCATGTATACACACATACACTCGATCATACACAAGTACCAATAGAAGTAGAATCTGGAGGAGAATCTAATGTAAACTGGATATGAATCTAACACAAGTACCACAAGCTCATACATACAAACTGGATCTCAATCTAATAGAACCTCATATACAAAAGTACCAACAGACATCGACGTCGGAGGAGGATCGGAGGAGCTCGGCGTCGACGCGGAGGAGGACTAGACGAGGTCGCGTTGGTGCCGGCGTCAACTCTCAATCGTTGGGAGGAAGACCATGTCGGCTTGGGATCGCGGAGCAAGGAGGCCCGAGCTCGAGGTGTAGCGGGGCCGTGAGGCGCGGAGGACCGGAGGAGCGACACCACCGGAGTTCGGTGGAGGATCGCCGGAGCAAGGAGGACCGAGCCTGAGGAGGACCGGATCGCGGAGTGCGAGATCGAGCGCCCGAGGAGGTCGGCCATAATATATAAGGACATATTTTGCCTCCGCGCACGCTGCTCAAAATTTTTCAAATTCTCGCATTGCGAATCACGACGGTTTCATACAAAAACCGTCAGGATGACAAATCATGCAGCGGTTCGATCACGAACCGCTCGTGATAGTAACTCATCACGCGGTTCTTAATACGAACCGTCTGTGGTAAGTATCTCATCACAGACGGTTGGTATTAAGAGCCGTCTGTGATTTAGATTTTACTATGGCTTGGAATTTTTCTTACTCTCTGATTTTACCATGACTTGGAATTTTTCTTACTCTCTGATTTTACCATGGCTTAAAATTTTTCTTACTCTCTGATTTTACCATGATTTTCCTTACTCTAAGCCATGGTATCTCTGATTTTACCATGAATTGGAATTTTCCTTACTCTAAGCCATGGTATACCATGACTTGGAATTTTTTCTTACTCTAAGCTATGGTATCTCTGATTTTACCATGACTTGGAATTTTCCTTACTCTAAGCCATGGTAAAATCAGAGAGTAAAATCAAAATCACAGACGGTTGTTAATCCCAACCGTCTGTGATGAGGTAGTTATCACTGACGGTTGGTATCACGAACCGTCTGTGAAGTATCATAGACGGTTCGTTATACTAACAAATGCAGCGATGAGGTGTCCTCATCATAGACGGCTCCTTCTACCAACCGCTCGTGATATTTCACGACGGTTGGTAGAAGGAGCCGTCGTGATGAGCACTATCACAAACGGTTCTATTATGAACCGCTCAGCGAAGTATCACAGACGGTTGGTAATAAGAACCGTCTGTGATGAGGCACTATCACAGACGATTCTAAAGGGAACCGTCTGTATAAGTTCAATACAGACGGCTCCTTTGAAACCGTTTATGATGAGGCGTTCAGTATGACCTGTTTTGTAGTAGTGTTAAAAAACATGGGAAAAGACAGGCAAATACAAAGCCAACAATAGGCATGCGTCATTTGTGCCCACGATGTGTGTGTTCGGTGGACTTCACTTTCACCTTTTATTTGAGATGACTTGAATTTGGAGCGCATTTCGGCTATTTTGAGCAATGTTTCTATGCTCTTTGTAAAAACTGAATTGCACGAATCGTAAAGCAGTATTGTTATTAGTGAAAGTAGTATGTGGTTCGAAATCAAACCTTTTAATGTTATTTGAAATTTATGCAATCCTTTTTTTTAAGCATAGAGCGCTGCTCGTTGTTGGGCAAACTCTCCACGTAAAATATTTTTTTTTTGGATAGAAGGGGAAGACCCCAATTTCAACTAATGAAACCATCTACTTGGTGGGCACACACGAGCATGAAAAATCTAAGTTGAACATAACATCCAACGAGCATGAAAAATCCTCCTCACGTTACAAATTAAAATGGCTACCTAGTGCAAATCTGTAAATTTGCAATTCTGGGTTTCTTTGTGTTTCGCAAGGTGGATTTCGGGAAAATACCGCCTCACATGTGATCATCCACGTCTGGGCTGCTCCGCACGGATCGGGGCCGTCCAGATTCGATCAAACGTTCACGATATGTCAGGTTGGGAGGGTTCACCTCCTTTGCGGGTAAGGACACCACCGGGTGGCGAGCGTATCCCCGTCCGATAAGGAAGCTATAAATGCCACCCCGAACCCAACAACAGCACGCCATCCCAGACCCGCAAAGCTCCCCAAAACGCCAGGAAGCAAAAGGACTCCCACCTCCTAAAATCCCCAGTAAAATCTCGTCGACTTCGATCTCCACAGATCCCTTCAGTTTCTTGCTCCGATCGGCTGCCCTGAAGCGAGATTTGGAGGTGGGTTTCGCGATTTTTTTCCGACGAGTTTGCGACTTTGCGTACGATATTGGCCTGGTTTGGAGGGGAAAGGACGAACACTTTTTTGTTCGTTTTGGCCCTAGCTGTGCCCAAATTGCTCGATCACCTAGCTCGATTTGGTGGCTTCTGGTGCGGGATTCGGAGCCGGTTTCCCGGATCCCGTGGCGATTTTGGTCTAGCTTTGGCCAGATTGCTGCGAAGGAGCAAGCATCTTAATCTTTCCCCTCCGAAATCGCCGAAACCTTTTGATTTTGAGGCGGGTTTCGCTTGCTGAAACGCTTTTTTATTTTGTCTAATAGAAGCCGAAAGTCTACTCTCCTTTTTGACGAATAAATATTTGGATTTCTCTGATTTTGCAGAACTACCTCGTGGGAGTTGGTCCAAACTTCAATCGGATCGCCTGAAACGTTCATGGGATCGCGCGAACTCTGGGAGCTGGTGTGAGATCGCGGGAGCGGGGACCGTGAATTCATAGGAGGGCTGCGGTGATTCGGCTTCACGGCTGCATGAACTGTTTTGTGAACCTGGGACCAAACTCGAACGCAAACCACTACGTTGCCTGCCTCCTCATCTTCTTTCTGCATTTCTCCCCCCAGTTGCTGTTAAATCGGTCAAATTCTAATTCCAGTAGTAATCGTCAAGGAGAACAGAGCTGAAGAAATGGCGAACAACCGTAAGTTCCTTGGTTCTTCTCTGCAGATTGTCTCATGTAGTTTTTTTGACGGGATTTTGATATTTACAGTAAAGTTTCGTTTTTGGTACGAGCCTATAGGCTTTTGCATAGTGTTTCTGTAGAATTTAGTTGGAAAGGTCGAATATTGAAGGAAGTTTTGTTTTTGGAAAGCAAAATATTACTGATACGTGTTTATATTATACAATGGGTTTGAGGTGCAAGATCTTCCTTTTGATTCGCAGACATTAGTTGCATTTGCTTCTTTGAGTTTATATTGGCCCCATTCTCTTATATTATCTCACCCTTGCTGGTATCAGACTGTTGATTAGGTATTATTTTGGGGAACTTATGCTCTTTGTTAATGCAATCTTAGTACAAAAATCGAATTTTTCCACCATCTAGGAGGTCCAACTTGCTTTTCGTTAAGCCAAACTCTCGAGTAGCTTATGGTTGTTGGGAGGTGCCGCGTGGGCCATCATGCTCCGATTCCCATTTTCCTTTGTCGGTGGTAGGAAGAAAAAACCCGAAATACTAGCTGTTTACACTTGTTATACCAACACCTCACGCAAAGGGTACCCACCACTTGGAAGCTTCTAGGATTTTGACCTATTGGTTCATGTCAAGAACAAGTCCATGTGGAGCTCCTGTTCTTTTTTTTTAGTACCGAGAAGAGCTATGAAGAGTAGTGTAAACTTTTCACACATGCTTCCTACCGTTATTACAACCTGATAGAACTGAGATTTAACAACTTATAAATTTATAATTGTGATTGAAATTTGAAAAATATATCATACATTGGTTATCTTGAAATCGGATTACCAAAAGTGCATCACGTCTACTATGATGTTTGTGTTTAGTGCTGCGTCGTCACTCCCTGCATGTGTGATCCATACTATTGTAGTGCACGTAGGGAGCAGATTATTGTATTAGAATATTCGCTAGTGGATCTAGTGGTCTGTGTTCACTATCCTCCAATGCCACAATTCGCAAATATTTATTAGGTTGCTCTTTTTTTTGCTCTTGTCATTGTCACATATACGGGGATCTTTACTATTGGGTCTTAGTGCGTTTTAGTGCTCCTATTGTCATTATATGTGAGTGAACATTATGTTTTGGATTGAAGTTTGGCTGCTTTTTTAGTGTCCTGAAGCATATCAGCATATCCTGCAGAGGTGTCTTGCTAAAGTCAGGTGTAGCATCCTACTAACTAATACCAAGATAAACAATAGCCACAAGACATGTGCCTATTGTCCATTAGTCGAAATGCGCATCGTGTCCAAACACAGCTAGAGAAGGATACTAATGGTCTTGTGTCCTTGCCAGTACTCAGGCCTTTGAGATCATAGATGTCGTGTTTTACTGGAGAATCTGCAGTGTGCCTGTCCAATATAAATTTCGAAGGGACTTAAGTTTGATCTGTCTTACATCTCAGTGCGTCCAGTTCGTAGCTACAGACCAAGAACATTACATTGAGAGTTTCAGTCCACACTGGATTTAGCTGTTGGGGCCAATCGGCAAAAATCTTAAATTGTCCTGTCTTACCTCACCATCATTGTTCTGAGACAGGGGAACATGCCTCACTACTAACCCTCCAGGTGGAGGGTGTAGAGGAGGGTTGATGTGAGAAGAACAGGCGATATCGGCAATTTCACTACTTGGTAGGCTTCTTTATGTAATTTCTGTATGAACTGGTCTTTTATCATTTGGAGGTAGAAAACCTCTTTTTTCCAAATTGAAGCAAACTATCAGTCTTAAGACCCTAAACCTTCATATACATGAACAATTGAACACCAGTTAGCCTATCACAACCCACAAGCATCCATCCAAGTAAATCAAATCCTTCAGAAGGTTAAACTTGACCAGAGCTTTTATTTATCTCATCCAATCATCATAAGACGTGAAAGTTTCAGTAAGCTCCCTATACGGATATAGTCATGAAAAACAGATGTTACTTCTCGTAGATCTGTCAAAAAGTTGATACTTTGTTAGTGTTCTACATGGCAAGTTGATAACTAGAAAAAAAAGTCACATAATATCGAACATATTTTTATTTTAAAATTTTTAGTTCTCTTTGTAACTCTAATTTTAAGGTAATATTTTTTGCTTTTCTGTATTTCAGGCTCATATGGTGAGAATGTTAGGAGAAAGTCCCACACACCCTCTGCTATTGTTATTGGTGGTGGGTTTGCAGGCATTGCTGCAGCAAATGCACTCAGAAATGCGTCATTCCAGGTATTGCATAATGTGGTTTATGATCTGGTTTTGATGTTGTAGGTGCAATGATATTATGCATTTTAAATGTTGTAAATTTGTCATCTCATGAGTTATGCTAATGCCATTCTTTTCCAGGTTGTTCTTCTGGAATCCCGTGATAGGATAGGTGGTAGAGTTCACACTGATTACTCTTTTGGGTTTCCTGTCGATCTGGGAGCATCTTGGTGAGTTCTGATCTTTGGACTACTTTCCCAGTATTATTTAAATTGTATATGACCAAAAAATTAACTTAAATCATTACCTTTAACCTTATTTCAATTTTTGTGTCTATCAGGCTTCATGGTGTTTGTGAAGAAAACCCCCTGGCACCAATCATTGGAAGGCTTGGACTTCCACTGTACCGCACAAGTGGAGATGACTCTGTGCTGTTTGATCATGATCTGGAGAGGTAAAACTTCACAGCTAGGTTCTGTATGCTGAGAGATGATGAACCCAATAATACTCCTCCTAATATGTTCTATTGGCTTTCAGTTATGCACTCTATGACACTAAGGGGCGTCAAGTTCCACCAGAATTGGTAGAAAAGATAGGGAAGGTGTTTGAGACTATATTGGAAGAGGTATTCCCTTCTCTCAATTTTCGGTGTTGATTGGTTTTATGTAATAATGCACTTGTTGATTTGCCCTAACATTTATATGTGCACAGACTGACAAATTGAGGGAAGAAACCAATGAAGATATGTCTATTGCAAAGGCCATTGCAATTGTTATGGAGAGAAACCCACACTTGAGGTTTGTACAATCCAGTTTCTGCCTTTTGTGCATAAATTACCGTAAACATATTGGTCATTTTTATGTGACCTGTCCTCATGTTCACAACAGGCAAGAAGGGATTGCTCATGATGTTCTTCAGTGGTATTTGTGCCGCATGGAGGGTTGGTTTGCTACTGATGCAGATGCAATCTCACTTCAGGGGTGGGACCAGGTAGGATTTTCTTTCCTTCATTACTAACTACAATGGCCAATGTCTTGCTCATGATGTACACCGGCAATTGTTTGATTGCTGCCTTATGTATGACCATATTCTGTGTTATCTGAGTGCAGGAGGTGCTGCTTCCTGGTGGCCATGGCCTCATGGTTCGTGGATATCGTCCGGTTATAAATACTCTGGCAAAAGGCCTAGATATATGCCTCGGTCACAAGTATGCATATCTGTTTTTTCTTTCCACTTGTGAAGCAGCAAGCATGGTTCCATCTGTCATTCCTTATTACTGATCCATGTTCTTTTCTTTAGGGTTGTCGAAATTGTTCGCCACAGGAATAGGGTGGAGGTTACTGTAAGCAGTGGTAAAACATTTGTTGCGGATGCTGCAGTCGTTGCCGTTCCCTTGGGTGTTCTGAAAGCAAACACCATTAAATTTGAGCCGAGGCTGCCAGAGTGGAAGGAGGCGGCAATAAGGGAACTATCTGTTGGAGTGGAGAACAAAATTGTTCTCCACTTCAGCGAGGTTTTCTGGCCTAATGTGGAGTTCCTTGGAGTTGTTTCATCCACTACATATGGCTGCAGCTATTTCCTCAACCTTCACAAGGCAACAGGCCACCCTGTTCTTGTTTACATGCCTGCAGGCCGGCTTGCTTGTGACATTCAGAAGATGTCAGATGAGGCTGCAGCCCAATTTGCCTTCTCCCAGTTGAAGAAAATTCTTCCCAATGCAGCTGAGCCGGTTAGTATTTCGACACAAATCTCAAACATAATTATGAAGAATCCTGCTATGCCAATTCTTACAATCATGTTGCCTATCTTATCGCAGATTCAGTACCTTGTGTCACACTGGGGCACAGACGAGAACACGCTTGGTTCATACACCTTTGATGGTGTGGGCAAGTCTCGTGATCTGTATGAGAAGCTGCGCATCCCCGTCGACAACCTATTCTTTGCAGGGGAGGCCACAAGCGTCAAATACACTGGCACTGTGCATGGCGCCTTCTCCACTGGTCTGATGGCAGCCGAGGAGTGCCAGATGCGGGTTTTGGAGAGGTACAGGGAACTGGACATGCTGGAGATGTGCCACCCTGCAATGGGGCAGCAAAATGCCACCGTCTCTGTCCCGCTGCTCATCTCCCGGCTGTAAACAGATCAGCAGCTGCCCAAAAATTATTGTCCTCTTAAGGAGTTGGTACGCTGCGAGTTTGCTGACCATTCCACTGATTGCTCGAGGAAGGCAGCGTAGGAGCAAACTATCGTTGCTTTTCCTTAGCATGAGGCATGTGGTAGTGGGACTCGTGGTGTGCCCTGAATAAATTTATGGCTAAACATTAAGTGTGGGAGTCGGTATGTATATTGTTAAGCATTAGATGGGGTTATGTGTGTGGTTAAGCGGTACGAGCTAGGAACATCTTTATAGGACAAGATGGTGTAAGTGTGATGAGCACTGTAATTTACATTACACATGCATAATAGTTATAAAGTTCCGTGTGTTTACTATATTCTCTCCCCTTGTTTGTTCAGAAGTTTTACTATGTTGCTCCCATACTTGTTACCCAAGGACTGCAGCAACCTCCATGTTTTCTTGTTCGATATGAATTTAGTGAGATTATTTTGCTTCGGTTATAATGACAGATTTCCATGAAGTTGAAGCTACAACTTAAAATTGAACATAATCCAATTACATTACCTTTGCATTTCAAAGCCCATTGCGATTGCAAGTCCAAACCAAACACCACTGCGTGCGAGAGATACTTAGGCTGCTTCTTTTCAAGGAGATTTAAGATTTTTCTTTTTCGTTTTGAATATACATTGAAGAGGGAAACGTCAAGGTAATGCACATGAGTGTGACTTGAAAACAAGTTTCAGAGGAACGTACTAGAAGGAAGCGTTGAACCGACCTATTTCTGCCTGCAGAGAGCAAGCACCGGCTCGAAATGGATGTAGAGAGAGCGATGTGTTGCTTCTGCTTGACTGCTTTGCTTCCAGTGTCGATGCTTGAGTGACTAACAGGAGCCTTCCACCCAAGAACTTTCACCCAAAATAGTTGGTGCTCCGTTGTATTTTTCACATTCTGGGCGTTTTACAGCATTAAAAGAGAGAAATCAATTGTTGTGCGTATGGATGCATGCAGCCACTTTTGGCCAAAGCCATCTCTCACACTTATAATTGCTGGAGATCTTTGCGTAGTTTTCACATTAGGCCTCGGGTCATTGCCCTAGATGTCTGAGGCTCAGCTCCCCCCCTGGATGCATGTCACTGCACAAGTGAAGAGGGCTCAGAGCCCCGGAGTCATCATGCATGTCTCTGAATCTGTAAGTTGTCAAAGATTGAACTTTCAAGTCCCAGAGCCTGAGGCTAGCATCCGATCACAGCGTGTTTCTGAGGGCGAAGGGCTTCCAATAACAGTTACTGATTTCGACCGATTGATACAGTGTTTCATGACAGCCTATGCTTTTCCCTGAGCACAGGAACCGGTTTTTTTGGCTGATTTTACTCAAACTGTGCGCCAACTGGCCTTTCATGTCACCATTCCGTGGCTTCTGAATTTTCATTCACTGTTCTTGAACGGAAGGTCATGGGTTCCCTGCTCATTATTCTGAATGCCAATTGGCAACAAACAAAAATATCACCAACCTATTGTTTTCTGAATCTTGATGTACTGTTCTTGGCATTGACATTTACTGTTTACCGATTCTGGATTAACAGTTGCCACTGGTTTCGTGTGGATGAAAAGAGATGAAATGCAATGCAATGCAAATAAATAAATAATCGTGTGAAAAGTTCTGTTCATGCAATGTATTTCATTTCTAAAAAAACGTGATGATGTTGTTCCAATTGCTTCTCCTTTCTGATAAATTATACCATAAATTTCTTTCCCATAAAAAGTACTCCCAAACGTTCACAAAAACAAATCGCTTTGGACATCAACACGGTCCTCAAAATACAATTTTGATTACTAATTACTATTATAGTACATATTTAAAATCCAACAAAATTATAATATTATGAAAATATTTTTCAAGACGAATCTACACATATGATTTTCATTTATCCAATCTAAATAATTAAAAAGATATAATAGTCAAAGTTTTAAAAGTTTGACTGCACGTATTCTAAAATAACTTGTTTTTTGAACCGGAAGGAATACTGTATAACAAATTTCTTGCTTCAAGTGCCAACCTCCGTGTACTTGGACATGAAAGTAACCCTTCTATTGATGAAACGTTACCCAAAAAAATTAGAAGCTTCTAATACTTCAACATTGGCATCATGTTCTATATATATATTTCCAAGATTTGAGTGATCTCATCGAAAATAACAAATGACACAATCAGCCCGTCGATTTGAGAGAAGCATCACCCTGTTGTCCTTTCATTTCATTGTCCTAACGGTATTCTACGGAAGGGTGTCAAGTTGCAGGTTATACATGCAACCAGTGCCCAAACACCTAAGGACGGTTTGTACAATGACAACCCAATACAATTAATTGCCAAAAGGAAAGGAAAGGTACCTTGCTCGGCCTTATGTGATTGCCCTCCCCATGGGGATACCTCCATCGACACTCTTGTCTATCGAAGTAAAGTGATAGAATTGACAATTATCTCTACTCAATATGTCATTTTTTTTTCACAAATGGATGAAAATGCTATCTGGTGTATTTGTACCGGGAAATCTATATAGCAGCATATGAAAAGAGATACATGGACAATTTGTATTGGATGATGGTTAATCCATGTATCCAGAAAAAAGACAAACTCAATACTACAAAAAGGTTAATACTGGACGCCTCGTCACAGATTGTTGATCAAAACCGCTTGTATTACATGCAATCACAGACGGTTTTGGTCTAGAGACCGTCTGTGTTACTGACTGCGTTAAAAACCGTCTGTGATATTACATCTTCACAGACACGAGCCGTCTATGATAATTGTAGATTTCACAGACGGATTTTAATTATAACCGTCTGTGATAATATCGCTTCAGCTCTCCGGTGAGTTTCTTCATCACCCGATGAGTTTCTTCATCGTCGATGCGTCTCTTCGTCGTATCAATGCCGCTCCGGCTCTCCGATGCGTCTCTTCGTCTCACGTCCTTGTTTTATAAAAAGGATCATTCGCCATTGAAGATGATCATCCCCCACATATAACTCTACTATACATATTTTTAAAGCAGAAATGGCTCACTCTTCTGTTTCCATTTCACCGGTATTGATGGCCTACTTGGCCATACTGTACGAGCACCTCTCCGGTCGTATATCGGCGGATGCTACGGAAAGACACTATTTCAGAACATGGTGTGGACGCGCAGGTACTCCAACTGGGAAGTGGTTTCATGTATCAGTAACCAACTGTTCCTTAATGTCAAGTCCAATTACCTATCGACGACATTAAGGTAATTGTATGTCCACGCGCTCTCCTGGCAACCATACTTCTTAAACTTGCAGGCTTGATAAAATTACCCGTGGTTGCTGTCTCATCCTTACGACCCCCGAAAGTGGCTAGAGGGCTGATTTTAAAGGCACAAGCACCATCGCTAGAGACTTTATAAAGAATATATATATATATATATATATATATATATATATATATATATATATATATATATATATATCACAAAACAGTTTCATCTACAAACTGTCGTTCTGAGTTAATAACCGTCTATAATAGTCTGCATCACAGACGGTTCGAAAACTGTTTATGATGACCTTATGTTATTACTAGCCCATAAACTCAGACGACTCACGAAACCGTCTGTGATGATATTTTTAAGCCGTCTGTGCAGACTTTTTCTATAGTAGTGACTATTCTCTCTAGAATCCGGATAGTTTTGTTCGAGTTGTTGCATCGAAGACAGTTTTATTTGAGCAATTCAACTTCGGGACAACCTCTGATCCGCGAAGCCACTACAAAGCTTCCAAGTTTGTATAGCTATTAGCTAGCCCATTGGATCGACATGTTTATCTCAATATACATTCTGATAGGAACGTAACGACTAATAACAAACTTCTCTGGGCACTACCACCACCCCACTGACGTTGATTGTGTATAACCTCACTTTCAACTCATTTATTATTACCTTCAAAACCCCCATTTAATTTTCAATATCTGTACCAGTAAGTTCTCACCACGGAAAAACATACATGCGAAAGACACACTCGCAATTGCAAATTAACACTATGGGTCTATTGCACTATATAAACTCCCAAGTCCCAAACAACCTCCCAGCATGCCATAAGCTAGCAGAAAGCTTCGGTGTTCATATAGTTTTTTAGCATGTGTAGTACGTAGGCTACATATATATTTTGCAGGTTCATGCACATAGCATGCTCACGCTGATCATGGCTAAGGCTCAGCTCGTCACCCGGTTCGCCATCGAGGTCGCACCGTCGCAGCTGTCGTCCATCATCATGCGCCGCCGTGGGCTCCCGAGGATGCTGGACTCGATAGCGGAGGAGGAGAAGGAAGCGGCGCCCATGGAGCTATCGTCCTACGCGCTGCATGCCAAGGCACCTCAGCGCAATGTGACCGGCTACGCCAGCCGGGAGATCGGCGGCTCTTCGGTACACGCCGAGAAGGGGGATCGGGACGTCGGCAGCTCCTCCGCGGCGCACGGCGAGAAGCGGCTCGTCCTCGCCTCAGCGCCGGCCAAAGCGGGGTGCGCCAAGATCGCCGCGTGATTCGACCGGCAGGAAGAAAAATGACTTACCGTCGAACGAGCTAGTACGTATGGTAATGCTCTGTCGTTGTGGTTTTATTAGACGAACGAATGCACGAGCTACTTATGTTACGTGTGTGAAGTTTTAATCATGTCGCGTCCAGTGGTACAGTACGTGCTACAAGCTTGAACACCATGTAATGCCTCTCCGTTCATGGCAGATATACATAGCTAATAAAGTGGTCTCTCGGTTCCTGCTATTACCATGAAATCCTGAAGTGACGATTGAGGTTGACTAGACGTTTCGAGTGGCGGATCTACAAAGTACAAAAACACCCTAAACATTTTACAAAATACCCATTATTTACTAGGTGTTATATATATATATATAATTTGTTTAAATTATTAAGATGCCTCTAATGCATGAAACCAGACTCTACTTAGAGCATCTTTAGTGTATTGAACTGATGTTGATTCAAAGTCATGCCACGTAAGCATTTTAGGAACTGAGTTTATTTTTCTCCAATATATTCAACCGATTCCTACAAATAACTGGGATCCACGTTACATTAAAAAACCATAAAATAATAATATTATCTCTCAACCGCACTATCTCTTATGTAGCTGTTTAATACTCATATGTGTTGTTTAATGCTTTGAATCGACTCTTAAGTCGAGTCTGGTTTCATACATTTTTTTTGTTGTTAGAATCGACTTCTTCAATGTATTGAATCGATTCAATATATTCTCTCTTCTCATTTGAACCAGCTAAAACACAACATTAGAGATGGTCTTATGAGTCGATTGAAAACATTAAATAACTACATAGCAGAGAGTGCGGTTGAGAGAGAATATTACTATTTTGTGGTTTTTTAATGTAACATGAATCATAATTATCAGTAGGAATCGATTCAATACATACAAATACTCACAAACTCAATTTTTAGAATACCTATACGGCATGACTTTGAATCGTGGGTTCAAAATACTTCGAGGCCTGTACGCGCCGTCCCGTGCGTCGATCGCGCGCGCCGTGTCAGCTTGCGTGGCCCGTGACCGGGAGAGCAGGTTGGTCTGCGGGCCAAATTCAAGGCCGTGTCCAAGAATCGGCAAGGCCTCCGCGCAGCCCGGCCTGCTTTTCCACAGGAAGCCCAACTCCCCGCGCGGATCGATCAATGGCAGTGTGGCACGTCGGTGGCTCGGTGCCACCGAACTTTCTGCCCGCGCGCGGCCGTAGTTTACGCCGCCGCACCGGTTGCACCACCCTGCGGTACACAGCGCACGCCTCGCCCACGCTCCACGGGCGCCCATCAAATCGTGACTTGGAGCTTTTAACATGTTGCATAGTCCACGTAAGAGATGCGACAATTCTTGCAAAACATGATCGTCTCATTGCGAGTGTGCCATTGACAATCATGGTTTGCACACATGTAACATATGTAATTTTGCTGAAAACCTACGAGTTAAAACATAGGCAAGCAAATGACCTTGATCGAGTGCATCAGTTATCTGAATCTAAAACAGATAACCGTCAATTTTTGTCAACAAGTTAAGCTAGACAGCATGCACGCACAATTTGCGCGGCGTCGGCTTGTTGCGCTTGCAAGGAAACTGATGCCTTGCACTTCGCAATGCAGAGTATATCGTGCTTTTCGAACAGAAGGGGCACATGGTGGCTCCCTCCACACATAATGTACGTTGCTTTCTTTCGGTACCTCAGTCTTGTCAGAGATTCGAAAGCAAGGAACACGGGACCGGTTCCTCTGCCGTGATTACTGTAGCTTCCAGTATGAATATTCGATTTTTTATGAGATTTTTTATGTTGGACCGGAAAGGCGACTAGAGGGGGGGTGAATAGGAGCACGCTCAACTTTTTCACCAACGATCGAATTCAATACGAATCTCACTCCAATAGCTATGAAAGCTATGAAGATCAATCAATCAAGTACAGCGGAAGACTTGTATTGAATCCAATCAAAACCCCGAAGTAGAATCAACAAAAACTCAAATCACAGAGTCTCGGGCGGTCTGACCTCTCACGCGGGCGGTCAGACCGGTTGGCCTAGCGGTCTGACCTCTCAGAAATCGGGTCGAATATTTTGCCTAGCGGTCAGACCTCTCACACGCGCGATCGACCGATTTGCCTAGCGGTCGACCTCTCAAGTGGCGGTCCGACCTCTAGCACGATGAACAGGAAAATCACCAAAACCGAAACTAAAATCGGTCTAACTTTTGATCTACAAGGCCAAACTTGACCAAATTTGGAACACACCTTCCTAAGGATATTAGGAACCTATTCCAAGCAACGATTGAGTAGATCCACATCAAAGTTTTGACCTTTTTCCATTTTACCAAGGAGGGTTCAAAACCGGTCAAAACGAAACTTGATCTAGAAACTTGCTCGTGGGTGATTGATGATCTAGATCATCCTAGATGTGTTCCCACATGTCACAGCAAGCTATATCAAGAGAAGAAACCAAGCCAAAAGCTCTCAAGAGCAAAACCCCCGAAAATCACCCTTTCTTTCACTAAACCGGCAAGATCAAAACTTAGATCCAAAAGCTTGCTCGTGGGTGGATGATGATCAAGATGACCTTAGATAGGTTCCCACATATCCCAGCAAGCAAGATCAAGAAGAAAACCAAGTAAAACTCCCGGATCAAAGAAAGCCCCAAAATCACAAATAGAGAGGATGAACACAAAGAGATACAATTTGTGAAATCTTTCTTTGGATTGATTGGATTGGATAGATGGTATGTTTACAGCCACTCCATCAAGGAGGACAAAGCTCAACACTTGAGCACTCAAATCAATCCCTCTCTCTAGAACCCTAACCTCCCACTAATCTCTCCAAGCCCTAACAACCAAAGTTAGGGTTTCCAATTGAAGGGTTGAAGAGGTGCTGGCCAGCACCCTCCTCTATTTATAGTGGAGGCTAGATTCTAGGGAATATTCCATTAGGGCACCCATTAGACCCTAACACACAATGGGTTAACACACGCACGCATTTTAAAGCGCCGTCTTCATCTCCTCTTGACCTAATCCGCTTCTCCACGCACCGTCTTGCGCCGCGGGTTAGCAAAAGGTCACCAAGACGGTATTTGGTAAGATTACCAAAATACCCCTTCTCGGTCCTTCTCCGAAGACCGAGTCCAGACAGCGGCACTCGCTGTTCGCCACGTGTAGGTTGATCCAACGGCTCTCATCATGTCGGCAAGTCTCTCCCATCCGCTCCCACCGAAACCACCATGGCACTTGCACCACCCCGCGCCGCTGATCCAACCGATCGCACCAATCGCCTGTTCGGTCACCTTTGTCCATCTTGCACCATACTTGAGTCCAATGACTTCACCCGGCATCGTCGATCGTTCTGAACCTCAGCTCTCCAAGCCTAGTCCCGATCATCCTCGCCGTTGACCGTCGTTGACCACCAAGCAACCTGCACAACAATAGACAAGCAAATCGAAACCGGGAACAAGTTCTTCACAACTTGACCCACGTTAGCCAAAACATGCATCATGCAACACATATGCACTAATGAACATGAACTTGACCTAACAACACACATCGCCGCCACGCAGGACGACGAACCAAGTCACAACCGGTCAGACCGCCACCCTTGGCCGGTCCGACCGCTCCCTCTCACGGCCGGATCGCCACCAAAGGCGGTCGACCGTCGATCCCAAGACTTAGCCAAATTCCAGCTTGGAAATCCGCAACCTCTCTGGAAATTTCAAACCAATAGAACTTTTGCCTGGAGGCTCCAAAAATTATGGGACCAAGAGCAGTAGAACCTCCTCTCTTGCCTACACCCTCTATTTTTGGCCCAGCTCAAAAATCCAAAGCCACTTTCATGGCCGGTCTGACCGCTCAGCAGTAGCCGGTCAGACCGCCACACTGGTCGGTCGGACCGCCGCCCTGGCCGGTCGGACCGCCAGCCACTCACAAACAAAACAACCAAAGGCACGGCCGGTCTGACCGCCACCATGGCCGGTCAGACCGCCTCAGACCTGACAGCACAGGAACTTCACCGAAAACGAGGGTTTCTCCCAACACCTCGACGCTATTGCCAATTGTTCAACACACTAAGATTAGGATCATATCCACATGATCTCCACAATCTCCCCCTTGATGAACACATTGGCAATCTTCTCAAAAATGCAAATTAGAGGTTTGAAAATGAAAATACCCGACGTTTTCGCGCAAAGGCACAACTTGGTCCAAATGCAAGATAAAGCAATGGAAAAGACCAAGCTGGCTTCTAAATAGCATAGGCAAGTGAGATAAGGCAAAAGAAAGCATGAAAGCTTCAAATTCCAGAGAATTGACAAAAATCTCACTTAAGGTCCATATGAAAGAACAATTGCTCGATTTGACCTTTGATCATTGTGAGTCTTCAAGAATTGCAATTCAAGTTCAGAAAAGACACTAAGATCAAAAGAATGCAATTTCAAAACTCCCCCTCACTATGATCATCATTTTACAAGAGAAAAAGCTAAAGCTCCCCCTTTGGCAATGAGAAGCCATTTCTTCTCCCTTTTACAAAACTTCTCCCCATAACATCCTCGAACTTCTCCCCTTATCCCGAAAGCTCTTTTCACATTTTGCCAAAACTTCTCCCCTTTGACAATGGATTCATCAAGGAATCATAACTTCCCTCATCCGGAGATAACAAGTGCAACAATACGGAAGAAGCAAAAGAAAGAGCATGCATGAAGTGCAATGGGGTGGCTTCATTTTGTTTTGATTTTTCAATTTTAGTAAAAGAAGCTTTGGGGATTACTCAATTGAACAGGCTAGCATTTCTACCATTACTCAAGATACAATAAGCCCGACAAAACTAGCAAGATCATATTAAGACATGTATAGCAAAGCTAAGCTAGTGAGCTCAAAATACCACATGTTGTTGGATTAAGTTACAATGCTTCAAAATTAGCAAGTTCAACAACAGTATCCTAAAGTGATAATGGCCATGTCAGAATGTCATTGTGAGATCCAGAAGCTAGCAAAGACCATCTTAGAGACAAAAAGTCCTGAAATGAATCATTTAGCTCAAATTGTCTCAAAAGCCCAAATTTCTCAACAGATTTCATTTTCAATAAATATTGAAGTTGAGTAAAGGTCTATCTTGGTAAAGAAGATCCTGGACTATGAGCCATCCACAATCTCTTCCTAAGCTTCAACCAATTTGACAAATTGCATTATTAGCCATGTGCTAGATCTCAAGCCTTGCCGCGACCATCCCAAGCAACAAAAGCTTAAAAGAGTGGTCTAAGTCATCCAAAACTCCCCCTGAGTTCATGCCTAGTGCAGTGGCAAGCCGTCTCATGAGAAAGAATTGGTGAGATCAGTTTTTTCGCACAAAAGAGATCATTTTCATTGATTCATAGAGCAATTATAGATTCTTAAAAGAACAAGAAGCTCCATAAATGTTCAATTCTAGATTCAAGAGCTAACAAAGCAATTTTGACAGGCCAATGTCACAAAAGATCACTAGTTGAGCAACTAGCTAAAAGATCCACAAATTACAATTTTTAGTTCAAGTTGTTTAATAGTTTTAGCTCGATTAGCAAAGACATTGCTGCACATGTGAAAGCATGATAATTCTAGCAAGTCAAAAACTAGACACGATCTTTGAGCAGAATTGAAATACTAAAGCTCAAGAGGGTAATAAGCAAAGCTTCATCAAATTAAAAGACAGAAGTAGTAAAGCTTATAATACAATGCATCTTTTTGGATTTTTCATATGAATGCAATATGATACAATGAGATGCACGAAAGAGTAAAAGCCTAAAAAGACCGAAAAGGATCCGAAGAAAATACCACTTGAAGAAGGTATCAGAAAAGATCCACAAAACGTTCACATGAACAAGGAAAGTTCAGATGAACAAGGAAGGTTCAGAAAAGAACCAACTCCCCCTCAAACCAACCCATAGGGATAAATTATCCCTAACTTGCTTCTCAAGGTGGCAAACCTTGTTTGGTCAAAAAGCTTTGAGGGGATCTGCCAAAAGAACCTTGGACTCCACAAAAACTAGCACAAAAGACTACAAACTCCACAAGATCTCTAGGGAAAGCAACTCGAAAAGCTAGGGAGCGAAACACCAACACTAAAAAGACCTACAGGCAACTCAAAAACCTGCTAAGGACTAGTGATTGGTAGACAAGCTCGACCTAGGCTATGAGAAGAGTGCATCCTAGCAAACCATGGGATAAGAAGAGTGCCTAGAAAAAACACGTGCTAGAACAGAGCCTCCTATCTACCCTGAACACAACAAGCCGAACACCTGACACAAACCAGATGCAATGCAAGGTAGACTAGGGATACCATACACAAGAGTAAGGTATAGAAGCTCGAACCTGAGTCGCACTGCTTGGTAGTGAGATGTAGTCATGATGGATGAAGATCCATTCCTTGAAGCTCCAAAAAGTAGCTGCGCTCACCCATCATCCTCATCTCAAAATTCCTTCGTCTCTTAGAAGTGATAGCCAGCATTGAATGCACAAATGAAGAAGAACTAACAGCTGGAGTCTTTGACCACTTGTTGGACCACATGTTCTTCTTCTCAACTGAAAAGGCTACACCAAAGAGACAGAAAAAGTCTATGCCTTGGTACTGGGTTAGTGAAACATTATCTAAGGAAAACAGTACCAAGACACACGACTAACAAGGATAGCAGCAAGTGATCCAAAGCTCACAAAAGCATATAATCAATAATTCAGAATATGAGCATGAAGATAGACAAATCAATTGCAGCACATGCTATCCAAGATATAACAAAGCTCAAACTATCCTTAATCCACAATAAGGCATAGGAGCAAGCAAACAAGCACATAGCATATCACATACCACGATACAATCAAGGATAAAGCATGCTTGGTGAAAGCTATGGCAAGACTCATATATCCACAATTAACAATAATGCACAATAACCATGTAAGCATAAAGCAAGTTATAGACCAAGTCATGAAAAGGTATGCTAACATAGATATCAAGTAAACATGTGGATACACAAGGCAAAAGTCAACAAGAGCAAGATAAATCATGTACAGAACAACACGGGCTCATGAAGACAGAACAAAGCATATACATCCATGGAAATAAAGAATAATACTCTAAGACATGGATACATAAGCAAAAATCAATCATGAGCAATATAATAAAGGTACAAGACAAAGACAAGCTCGTGATGACAAAATCATGCTCATACAACCATGAAAATAATGAACAACAATATACTACATGGATATATAAGCAAGAATCAACAAGAGCAATATAACAAAGGTACAAAACAAAGACAAGCTCATGTTGACAAAACCAAACTTATATACCCATGGAAATAATGAATAACAATCTAGTTCATGGATACATAAGCAAGGTACTAGCAAAGGCATGATAAAAGATATCAAAAGAATAACACATGCCAATATGATACCAGTGAGCACAAAACAAGCACAACATGCCAAGATTGAATAATCATGAAGGTAAATGCATGAAGGTATAAGATTGCTCACAAAACATGTGAAGACACCGATCATGAAAGCACATGCCTCTTGGAGGCCATTATTGAGGTGGAGAACCATCAAGAGTCCCAATCAAGTAATGAAGCAGAAGATCGAATCTTTTAAGTCCATGTTCTCCAACCCGTGTTCCCGGTACCTACACATGAGAAAGGCAAGGTGTCCAAGTCTTGGATCCCGAAGGGTTAGAGAGCAAATGCTTGGGAACCCAAACCTTGGACACACCACCACCAGAAGCAGTCGAAACATTATGTGAGTTAGCATGATGCAAATGATGATCCATGCAAGAAGATCCAATATCATCCTTGAAGGCATGCCGCGAGTGGACAGCTCGATGAAGAAAACGAGGTCCATCTCTAGAAAAGCGGCGATGACCTTGCTTGAAAGCACCAAGATGAGAACCAACAAAAGCATCAAAAGAACTCACGCAACCTCGCCGTGGGTGTGTACCTCGATGAACAAAACGAGGTCCACCTTTTGGAAAACGGCGAAAATCCTGCCTTGGGGCAGCTCGTGGACCAAAACTAAAATCATAGAAACCATGTCCACGATGCTGTCCAACACCACTAGAAAAGGTGTCAAGGAAGCCATCAACAAAGCGAGTCATCGTGCTAGGCTTTTTAGTGTGCATGTCATGAGAAAGACTATGCCCACTAGGAGACTTAGAAGCATGAGCTCGACGTAAATGTTTTGCACGCCGAAAATAGAAATCTACATGATGTCCATTCTTCCCACAAAATGAGCAATGGTGTAAAGGTCTACTAGTAGACATGGTCCGAGAGGACGAAGCACCATTGTCACTCAAAGAAGAAGTCCTGGAAGAACTAACATCATGACTCGTCCTCGTATTTGCACTAGACTCACACATGCCATGAGAAAGACTATGTGTGTTCCTAGAGATACGACGACGCACTCGATGCTCATATTTCAAACGGCGAAAGCAAAACTCGAAAGTGTGTCCATTTTTCTTACAAAAGGTGCAATGGTACTTCCTTTTTAAAGATGTAGTACCATTTGAAGAAGAAGCACCTTTGTCTTTTGAAATCCCATGAACAACACAAGAAGAGTCACAAGAAGTCGCACTAGCTGAGGAAGAGCTACTCAAGGCGATGGCACAAAAACCAACATCAAGTGACTCACGTTTAGCACAAAAAGACTCAAACTCCGAATGCAAAGAAGCAAGAGAAATCTTAAAAACATCAATCTCGGAGTTGAGGCAAATACAAGAGTCACAAGAATTGGCGCTCATATCATCGCATAATTTGTTCAAAGACTCCACTTCACTCTTCAAAGAAATGCAAGATGTGCAAGAAAGTAATGATGCTTTTGTATTTAGCATGCAATTCAAAGCATCAATTTCAATTTCTAAACAAGCACAATTCTTGCAAGAGACTAAACCATTCTTAAGCAATTTTTCATACTCTAAGCACATGCTACAAGGTCTAGTTTCAATTTCAATAATATCAACCCTAGCATTCTCTAATTGCTCAAGATGAATAGAATTAGTCAATTTTAACTTGTCAAATTCAACAAGCATGCCTACATGAGAATCACAATTATTTCTAGCCATAGAAGTAAGATTGCCTATTTCTAACTTAGCATTGTCAAGCTCATGATGTAAGGCAACACAAGAATTACATGGCATAGAAGCATTTGATTTCAATAATTCATTTTCAGTTTTTAGGCATGCTAGAGAATTATTCAAGTTCTCCATGTCTACAAGTAATGAATCATAAGCATTCATGGAGGTTTTCAATTTGGAGAGCTCTTGAGACATATCACCATTTTCTCTTTCTAGCAATTTTATTTTCTTCCGAAGAGCATGCAATTTATATTCATATGACACTAAGCCATCAATGAGTTTTTCTTTGCTCACCTTGCTTAGCTCAAGTAGGGGATCATCCTCGGAAGAATCATCATGATCATCTTCGAAAAGCTCTCCAACATGTTCATCCTCAATCGCTACTCCGCATATGCCACCGGGCTCCTTCTCCTCGGGCTCTAGGCGAATCTCATCCCTGAAACTAGGACAATCAAAACTAAAGAGACCACCACAAATATCACAGGAGAATCCCTCCTGAACCGACAACACCATTATTGCATCTTCAAACGTCTTGTAATGACTCACATCAATGAAAAAAGAATCATGCCAAGATGCAAGGAAACGCTCACAAGTCGGCACACTAATCGCCATGCTCAAAGATCGGTTAAGATCACAAAAGAGCAAACTTGGCTCTGATACCACTTGTTGGACCGGAAAGGCGACTAGAGGGGGGGTGAATAGGAGCACGCTCAACTTTTTCACCAACGATCGAATTCAATACGAATCTCACTCCAATAGCTATGAAAGCTATGAAGATCAATCAATCAAGTACAGCGGAAGACTTGTATTGAATCCAATCAAAACCCCGAAGTAGAATCAACAAAAACTCAAATCACAGAGTCTCGGCGGTCGACCTCTCACGCGCGGTCGGGCGGTTGGCTTAGCGATCGACCTCTCGAAATCGGGTCGAATATTTTGCCTAGCGGTCGACCTCTCACACGGCGGTCGGCCGATTTGCCTAGCGGTCGACCTCTCAAGTGGGCGGTCGACCTCTAGCACGATGAACAGGAAAATCACCAAAACCGAAACTAAAATCGGTCTAACTTTTGATCTACAAGGCCAAACTTGACCAAATTTGGAACACACCTTCCTAAGGATATTAGGAACCTATTCCAAGCAACGATTGAGTAGATCCACATCAAAGTTTTGACCTTTTTCCATTTTACCGAAGGAGGGTTCAAACCGGTCAAAACGAAAACTTGATCTAGAAACTTGCTCGTGGGTGATTGATGATCTAGATCATCCTAGATGTGTTCCCACATGTCACATCAAGCTATATCAAGAGAAGAAACCAAGCCAAAAGCTCTCAAGAGCAAAACCCCCGAAAATCACCCTTTCTTTCACTAAAACCGGGCAAGATCAAAACTTAGATCCAAAAGCTTGCTCGTGGGTGGATGATGATCAAGATGACCTTAGATAGGTTCCCACATATCCCAGCAAGCAAGATCAAGAAGAAAAACCAAGTAAAAACTCCCGGATCAAAGAAAGCCCCAAAATCACAAATAGAGAGGATGAACACAAAGAGATACAATTTGTGAAATCTTTCTTTGGATTGATTGGATTGGATAGATGGTATGTTTACAGCCACTCCATCAAGGAGGACAAAGCTCAACACTTGAGCACTCAAATCAATCCTCTCTCTAGAACCCTAACCTCCCACTAATCTCTCCAAGCCCTAACAACCAAAGTTAGGGTTTCCAATTGAAGGGTTGAAGAGGTGCCACAGCACCCTCTTCTATTTATAGTGGAGGCTAGATTCTAGGAATATTCCATTAGGGCACCCATTAGACCCTAACACACAATGGGTTAACACACGCACGCATTTTAAAGCGCCGTCTTCATCTCCTCTTGACCTAATCCGCTTCTCCACGCACCGCCTTGCGCGCGGGTTAGCAAAGGTCACCAAGACGGTATTTGGTAAGATTACCAAAATACCCCTTCTCGGTCCTTCTCCAAGACCGAGTCCAGACAGCGCGGCACTCGCTGCTCGCCACGTGTAGGTTGATCCAACGGCTCTCATCATGTCGGCAAGTCTCTCCCATCCGCCCCACCGAAACCACCATGGCACTTGCACCGACCCGCGCCGCTGATCCAACCGGCCGCACCGAATCGCCTGTTCGGTCACCTTTGTCCATCTTGCACCATACTTGAGTCCAATGACTTCACCCGCATCGTCGATCGTTCGAACCTCGCTCTCCAAGCCTAGTCCGATCATCCTCGCCGTTGACCGTCGTTGACCACCAAGCAACTCGCACAACAATAGACAAGCAAATCGAAACCGGAACAAGTTCTTCACAACTTGACCCACGTTAGCCAAAACATGCATCATGCAACACATATGCACTAATGAACATGAACTTGACCTAACAACACACATCGCCGCCACGCAGACGGCGAACCAAGTCACAACCGGTCGATCGCCACCCTGGGCGGTCCGATCGCTCCACTCGGCCGGACCGCCCGACCAAAGGCGGTCGACCGTCGATCCCAAGACTTAGCCAAATTCCGCTTGAAATCCGCAACCTCTCGGAAATTTCAAACCAATAGAACTTTTGCCCGAGGCTCCAAAATTATGGGACCAAGAGCAGTAGAACCTCCTCTCTTGCCTACACCCTCTATTTTTGGCCCAGCTCAAAAATCCAAAGCCACTTTCATGGCCGGTCTGACCGCTCAGCGATGGCGGTCGATCGCCACACCGTCGGTCGGACCGCCGCCCTGGCCGGTCGGACCGCCAGCCACTCACAAACAAAACAACCAAAGTCACGGCCGGTCTGACCGCCACCATGGCGGCCGATCGCCTCACTGACAAAGACAGAACTTCACCGAAAACGAGGGTTTCTCCCAACACCTCGACGCTATTGCCAATTGTTCAACACACTAAGATTAGGATCATATCCACATGATCTCCACAGTTTGCACACATGTAACATATGTAATTTTGCTGAAAACCTACGAGTTAAAACATAGGCAAACAAATGACCTTGATCGAGTGCATCAGTTATCTGAATCTAAAACAGATAACCGTCAATTTTTGTCAACAAGTTAAGCTAGACAGCATGCACGCACAATTTGCGCGGCGTCGGCTTGTTGCGCTTGCAAGGAAACTGATGCCTTGCACTTCGCAATGCAGAGTATATCGTGCTTTTCGAACAGAAGGGGCACATGGTGGCTCCCTCCACACATAATGTACGTTGCTTTCTTTCGGTACCTCAGTCTTGTCAGAGATTCGAAAGCAAGGAACACGGGACCGGTTCCTCTGCCGTGATTACTGTAGCTTCCAGTATGAATATTCGATTTTTTATGAGACGATGGAGATTATATCCTAATATCAAGTACTATGAATCCTTTGCATTAAGATTTTCATACAGAGGATCCATTTCCATAGGGATTATGGCAGGGCGTTCACATGCATGCTGCATGCCTGCAAGAGCCTCTAGTTAACCTGCAAGAACTGTTCCTGCTAGTATCATGTACCGGTTATTTAGTTGGAGTGCAAGTCAAAATTCCCGCGAAAATCAACCCCACACGTATCACATATCTACACCAACCGTTCAATGTATCTCCCCACTGCGCCCTCCCCACATGTCAGAGTCTCAGAGACTCACATTGCAATTGCGAGTCTCCAGCAAGGCAGCAACCCCTCAAACCCAAGCTTTGACGATCACGCAACCATTCCCGCGACCAAAAGCATCTCCAACCTCCCCAGATCATGCCACGTGTCAGAATACTGTGATCCCAACCGTTCACCCTCCCCTGCCCGTGGGCAGGCCTACGCAAATCACCACCGTCCAGCCCGCCCCGTATAGACACCAACGGTCTGGATCCTTCCTTTCCCACCGCCGGGCAGATCCACCCGCCACTAAAAATCTCTCCGCCTCCTCCGCTCCCGTGCTCTCGGGTTTCGGATCCAACTCACAAGCCCACCAACCCACACGCGAAACCCTCGCCGGCGCCGGCGATGGCCTCCGCCCTCCTGGCCGGCCGGAGCGGTGCCCACCACCACTGGGGGGAGAACCGCGCCCCGCTCACGCCCATACCCCCCAATTCTAACCCCAACCACCCCCTTCCGCGCGCCGACAGCTCAACGCCGAGACCACCGCTGGTGACCTCGCTGCCGTCCGGCTACGTGACGTTCCGGCCGGCGGCGCTGGCCCACCGCGAGGCCCGCGCGCTCCGGGACCGCCTCGCGGGCGAGCTGGGCCAGGTCCGCGCCCTCATCTCCCGCATCGACTCGTGGCAGCAGCAGCAGGGCCAGCCGAAGGGCCTTCCCCCGCCTCCGGCGAAGCTCCGGGCGTCCATGCGGAAGCGGTGCGGCCAGATCCTGACGAAGCTGCAGAAGGACAAGCGAAGTATTTGGTTCAACGCCCCAGTGGAAGTCGAGCGCCTCGGCCTCCACGACTACCACACCGTCATCAAGAGCCCCATGGATCTCGGCACGGTCAGGGCGAACCTCACCGCCAGATCGTACCCCTCGCACGACGCCTTCGCTGCCGACGTCCGGCTGACGTTCACCAACGCGCTGCGGTACAACCCGGCCGGGCACGAGGTTCACACTTTCGCCGGCGGCCTCCTCGCGTCGTTTGAGAAGATGTACAAGGCGGCTGTCTCTTGGTTCGAGCAGGAATGCAAGCGCCTTGGACCGCCGATGCCAGTGCCAGCGGAATTGCCACCGCCGACAGTTCCGGCACAGGTGAAGCCGAGGGTGGGGAGCGTGAAAATGCGGAAACCAAAGGCGAGGGAGCCGAACAAGAGGGGAATGAGCATAGAGGAGAAGAACATGCTGAGGGTGGGGCTGGAGAGCTTGCCTGAAGAGAAGATGCATAATGTGCTGCAGATTGTGCGGAAGAGGAATGGCAATCCAGAGCTGCTTGGGGATGAGATCGAGCTGGATATCGATGAGATGGATGTCGAGACGCAGTGGGAGCTTGATCGATTCGTCAACAACTTCAAGAAGGCGCTCAACAAGAGCCGACGAGCTGCAAATGTGAATGGTGACACTGCTGAGGTCAACAATGCTGCTGTGGCTGAAGATGTGAATGGTGGTGTGCCTACATTGGTTGATAATGGTGATGCGGTAATGGCAGTAGGAAGCGGCATGTGTTATGCTTCGATGCAGTTAGCGGATATGCAAATTGGACTCTCATGTGGGTTGTTTTGTTTTTTTTATTTACAGGAGAGCGAGAATCCTGAGAAGAGGACTATAGTGGCCGAGCAGGTGGATGAATATGTAGATATTGGGGATGAGATGCCGACCGCGACTTACCAATCAGTGGAGATCGAGAAAGATGCTAAGGTTGCGAGTGGCTCTGGTGGTTCCGGCAGTGGCTCCTCATCGTCCAGTGGTATAGTCAAGCCCCCGGTTTATTCTTCATGAACCAAAGTTTTTGCATTGTTTCCCATTTGACTTTGTTTACAGGTTCGGAGTCGGGGAGCTCAGGGGACAGCGCCTCAGAAGCTGGCAATGCTCGTGCTCTGGTGTAGGGGAGATTATTCTAACAGTAGGAGTTGATTAGGTGGATGATGTGTGTTCTTGGGTGATTTGAGTAGAAATACAGGAAGTTGTAGGTATTTTGTAAGTCGTTTCTGAGATGTGCATGCCTGCTTGGAGATTTAGTTAACGTAGTAGTACGTAGTGGATAGGCTGGCTTTGTGGGTAATCTGATAGCTCAGCTGGACCATGTATATATAAGTGAAAAGTGGAAGGTACTGAAGCATTTAGTAGTTCATCTTGCCGTCTGATCCGAACGTGGTTCATGCGTGTGTTTTCCATAGTACAGCTATTCTGTTGCAACTGTCTTATGTAATTTGGTGTGTCGTTATGCACGACAGTAACAATGGCATTCGAAGTAACAAAACATTAAAATCCTTGTCATTATCTTGGTCTTATGATGTCTACTGATATGGGAGCCATATAATATTTTTTGAGAGGGATACGACTGATATAAATTTCATTGGCCGTGCAAATCTGAGTTGATTCTGACTACTTTGCCCAGTGATGTTGCTTGCTCTGGGCAATTTGTACGTAACGTGTACCCTTATATCAGTAAGTGCTTGTGCTATTTTATTCTCACAACGCAAGACCTTAAATTGGTCTGTGATTATTGGGTAACTTGAATTTCGTGTTGTCAGAAGCTTTATATGATGCGTAACTGTGGAAATGTCAGTACAAGGTGCAGATGCGCCGTTGCAATTTTTCTGGTAAATTAGTTTGCTCATATTTGCCCTTGCAACAAAGTTCGCCCTTGCTAATGTTCATTATGTGCCCCTTGCTAATGTTCATCAAGTGCTTACATGGCCGAAATGATCGGTGCAACTCCAATGCTCACGTGAGATGAGGTGATGAGTTTCTTCCCCGTAAATTGAAACGAAGAGTTGCTGCTTTTCTTCTCTAGCGATATGTTCACTCAGGTTACTTATCCTGGCTTGAGCACAGGAGAAGTTTAATTACCCCATCAGCTATCAGGGGCGGTCGAATAAGTTTAATTACCTCATCAGCTATCAAGGCGGTCGAATGTTTGTTGATTTTTGAAGAGATTTTTGTGGACTTCAACACTAATAAGATTTTCAGACATCAGACTATAGCCTACTCACTCAAGGCCTAGATCCATCCTATCAGCTACCATACGCATGTGCTAACTACTTGTGGATGGATACAGCAAAGCAAACTACCACTGACAGAAGGGACCCATATCAGGAGCAAAATTGTCTGAAGATTTAAGTACAACATGTTGGCCTTCCAGCATTACAGACAGACCCAAAAAGAAAATTTTGAACTCCTTAGAACGTACCAAGATAATACACACACAGATCCCTTCGCTCGTATCGCACCGGAGAAAACTAGTAATCACCAAAGACACAATAGGCCGCAGGCTCGCATATTCAGATTTATGCACAAACTTAGGTGTCTGCTGGCGAGTTCATCCTGATTCCTTACGGAGCGATATACGAGTTTGATCAATCCCAACATATTGGGAACATGCCAATGGCCTAGGAAGCAGATTGTCCGCTGTTCCTATTACAAAGGCACAGCCGTGCCGTTGCTGAATCCTGTATTCCTGTCCGTTCTTTCCTTTGGATGGTTAGGATTTCAAGGTTACAGGCCTTGCGTGCAGATAGTTCGCTCGGCCATGCGCGCGCAAAGCCACTGCTAGAAACCAGAAACGGCGGCAAAAAGAGACTGACTTGGCGCCAATTCCTCTCATGTACTGGTCGGATTTAGACGAGGACGAGGTGGTGCCACCGTTGCTGTGCGCGTCGGCCGTCAGAGCAAAAAGTGAGCTCGCTGATCAAATATAAGTATGTGTATTGTAATATGTGTCGATCATCAGAACACGGGGTTTTTACCGAACTTACTCGGGAATGTAATATGAGAACACTATTAAAAGAAGACCATGTATTGCTGTGGATATATTAAGTATTTATATGAGAATACAAAAGATATTACAAAATGATCGTGATGATTGTGGGTACAGATGATAAAAACTTATGAAAAGATATGTGTGAGACTATGTTACAGAGAGAACGTGAGCTACCCTTTATAGTATTTAAAGGGGTGACAATTAATCCTGCTAAAGACGCCTCTAATCTTCACACATGTTTGCTAGGAGTGTCTTGAACCGTCGCGTCCGTTAGCCAACTGTCGTAAGTTGCTAAATACGCCAAAAGTCGTATTCCCGCCAATCACGTGGGTAACTGTTGTTGTCCCCCGACCAATAAGGTGATCGGTGATTTGTCCAAGTCCGTATAGCTGATCGGATGATATCCATAGTTGATCGTTCGTGACCTAAATTGGTCGTCGACCTGTTTGGTCGTAATAAAGGGAATTTTAGATTTTCTTTATAAACTGGTTGCAAGTTCATAACCGTAATACAGTGGACCTATATTAAGTGGTCCTCTTTTGACAGAAAGTCTAACTTTGACCGAAAAAATTGATCTGGTAAAAAATCCTCGTCAATACGTAACCTCGCAATTGCGCAGTAGTTCGGTTAGTTACTACGACGAAACTGTTGATTTGTGATCCAAATTCTATACATCAATTAGGCCAGCTTCTGGACGGAGCGTAGCGGAGGCCATCGCCGGAGGCTTAGGGCCGAGCGAGCGAGTCCCTGGCGCCCAAGGTCCGTGCACCGGGACGCTGAGGGAGTGCGGGCGAAGCCCCGCGTATGGATCCTAGTCGAATTAGGGTTTCCACGATATATATATTTCCTATAAGCCGTTGTTTGGGATATTGAATCGAGTTGTAAATCCCAGCGTTGTAACCTCACCCGATATAGTGAAGATTGTTGTTGGTCGGCGCCGTGGTTTTTTCTCTCGCATTGAGAGGGTTTTCCACGTTAAATCTCGTGTCTCTCTGCGATTGATCTTGTTTACTTCGTCGTTCCTCCGCCGTCGCGTATAACAGAAACATCACATTTATTGACAACATTGATATGTGCTGATCAAAATAAGCACATCAGGTGATTAATGGCACTGGAGAAGATGGGATACGTAATTAAGTAGAAAAACGACTCAGAATCATCTTCATTTCCATCACTCCGTCAGAACGTAATTGAAAAGGAAGAATGTCACCAACTAAACCATTAAACAAAGCTAACGAGGATACAAATAGAAGGAAAAAAAAAGCCAGGGTAAGGCGTAGCTTACTGCCAGAGACCAACTAGAGGAGGCACAAGAATAAGTGAAAGGTCACAAACGCCCATATACACAAGAAAAAAACTTACTCACTTTTCACCGTATGGTTTCTGCATCCATGCACCATGCGACTAGAGTAGCTTGTGGAAGGCCAAAATATTGTATGGCACTTGCACAAATGTGCTGAAGACGATGGGTGCAGCACAGGCGGCAGCAATGTGTACAACATCTCGAGTGGCTGTAGTCTGCAGAGAGATCATCCCTTTAATTACTTTAAGCAAGAAGAGGGTGAGGGCATCAATTACTTGTGAAGAAAAAAATGCTCCAAAAGTGTACCTTGGAAGCAACCACTGGTTAATTCACAGCTTCATTATCAGTCAGGATCCTTACGGCACTCTCAACAGTCGAATTTGCTTAATACTTAGTCTATACCATGTCATCTTTTTATAAGGTGGAAGAGAGAGAAGAAGCTTGATACTCATGCAAGTATCAAACATTTTTAAAACATTTTTAGAGGACCAAAAAATTAGTGGTTCGTATTTCTCCCACCTAGTATTTCTCTCTCCTTTACAAATAAATTTTAGTAACAAGCTAAAGATACAAACTATTGAAGTGTTTGATACTAAAATCTCCTCTAACCATTCTCACTCCTCTAATAACAAGGTTTAGTATCAAGCTATTAGGTGTAACTTCCCCGCTGCTGCCATTCTACATTTGTATAATAGCTCCTCGCTGCAACCGTGTAGCTGAAGTTGCTTTAGCGAAGGTGGGAGGCCCATTTCTGGAAGCCTTGATATGCTCGGACAGTACAAGATACATAACCTCTCGAGGGAGGTAAGGCTTTGAAGATTTGCAGGAAGTGACAGGAGATTCGGGAAATTAAAAAAACCGAGCTCTTGGAGGGAGGTTAGAAGCTGAAGCGCTCTCTCTTGTTCCTCTGTCAGGCTCACCATGCTCTCGCTATGTTCGCTTCTACAACACCAAAACCGTAGGCGTCGTAGAGATGTGAGATGTTTGCAGAGGAACATGGTGAGGACAGAGGCATCACCAGTCTCAAGAATTTCCAGTTGAGACCAGAGCTCACATGCCCCTTGATGTTGCGACACAAGCTCCAAACATAAAGGCAAACTCGGGGAATCATATACTTTCAACGACGTAAGGTTTCTAATGCACTCGAAGCCCTCGATGGAAGCAAGCAACTCACAATTTCCAATTTCCAACTTTTTCAGTGCCGTGCAGTATCCCAGCTGTAGAGACGTCAATTTTGGACTTCGCCGTATCGCTAATTCGGTGATGGGAGGGAGGCAGGACAGCAGACGGGACTGCACTTTATCTGTGAGATTACGGATCCGAAGTACCTCAAGCGACGGAGGAAGCAGTCCAATCTGATTTACGCTCTGCTCTTGCTCATGCAGTTTGAGATCCCATGTAGCAGACAGTTCAGAACTCATCTCGATATCCAAGCATCCAAGGGAGCTGAGGAACTGCAAACCCTCCAACACACCCAGCTGTTCACAGCAGATTGTCAACTCCTCCAAGCCCGTGCAGGACTGCAGCTGTACACGCTTCAAATATGGGCATCGGCACAGGAGCAAAGATTTGAGGTGGGCCAGGCCTTTCGGAAAGTAGGACTGCATGTTTTCTGGGAGATGACTGATGCCAAGCTTTTTAAGTGACGGCGGGAGTAATCCAACATCCATGTTACTACCATCTTTCGTATCGCACACCAACGACGCGATCAGCTTGGGGCAATCATAAATGCGTAGCTCCTCAAGAAGGGTGAATCCTCCGAAGCCTCCGTTGCCACCACAAAATTCCACATCTGGACATCCGGAAATAACTAGCCGCTTTAGAGAATAGAGAATATTAGATGGCACTTTCAATAGTAGTTCGTCTTGCGCTGAGGACGTCTCTGCTGTAGCTGCTGAAGCCAAACTGCTGCTTCCTTCGGTTTCTGTACGTTGACTGTTTGATAACCATTTTATCCGTGGACAGTAAGCTATCTCCAATTGGTCAAGGGACTGCAAGTGTGGAAGCATTTGAGTCAGCCACCCCCCTGTTATGCCACATGACCAAATCTGCATAGATTTGAGAGATGGGAGAACAAGGCTGTTTGCAGATGTACTGTTTTCCGGGGCAGCCTCTGACATAACGTGTGACGAGAGCAAATTAGGGCATTCGTCCATACGCAAATTCTCTAAAGCGGTGAGCTGGCTCAAACCTTCGCTTGAAATAGAGATCAAATTCGGACAATTCTGTATGGTCAACCGTATCATGCCCCCAAGATTATGGAATGCTAAGATCTTGTCATCCAGCACACTCAACTCATTAGATTCGATTGTGAGCCTTCTGTGATTTATCTTTATCGATGGAAACGTTGAAACTACCTTGATGGAAAAGTCACGTATATGAGCACAAGGCGGAAGAGGATGCGACACCATCAAACTGGGGCAATCATCGATGATGAGTTCATGGAGACTGGATAGCCACTCATTTTCCTCTACTTGTGAAGGTGAAAACTGCAGAGGTGGAGAAGCCGTTAGCCCGCTGCAACTTGCCAGGCCTGGCATTTTAATCAACTCCAACTTCTCCAGAGAAGGAACTGACAAAACTCTGACGACATGCACGTCCATCAACTGCAACTCCTTGAGTGCCCGCATTTCTCTCAGTGGAAGTATTTCCCACTTGCTGCAACATCACTTATCAAAGTAAGTGCCCAAGGATTGGCAAATGTATTGAAGAAGCAAAATTAAAGAGAAGAAACAACTACATTATATGAGGACAATGGCCAATGGTGAGTTTCTCGAGAGACGGAAACCATGACTTCTGCTCGGCTTGGAAAGAAGAGTCACTTTGGAAAAGCGTAAACTCCTCCCATCCAAGGTTCCGCAACAAAGTCAACCGCGGTAACATGACGAAGAAGATGATGACACCGACAAAAAGATAAAACTGTCAAGTCGAATAGGAATAGGTAGAAGCATGGCGGTGTAGATCGAAACCCAAGACGGCGGCGACGCAATGCACAAAAAGTGCAACAGAGAGGCAGTGCACAGGAAGCGCAACAGAGACGCAGTGCACAGGAAGCGCAATAGATGTACAGTGCAAAAGAAGCGCGACGCAATGCACAAGAAGCGCAACAGAGACGCAGTGCAGAAGAAGCGCGGCGCAATGCACAAAAAATACACCGGAGACGCAGAGAGCACAAGAAGCGCAACAGATGCACAGTGCAAAAGAAGCGTGGCGCAATGCACAAGAAGCGCAACAGAGACGCAGTGCAGAAGAAGCGCGGCGCAATGCACAAAAAGTACACCGGAGACGCAGTGCGGAAGAAGCGCAGCGGCCTTAAAAGCAGGGCGACGGATCTGCAGCGGTTCGAAGAAAAGAACAGCGACTGCTGCCATGCAAAAGAAATTCCTATGCTTTTATGACAGACAATAAATTTGTGGACTCGCATGACTTAGACGAACTCAGAGATAAAGTGGTACGAACTTGGATGAACGCAGACGGAAAAAACAACACAAATAAAAAGGACGAACTAACTAGCAGCAGATAGCACTAAGACGTTGGTCGCAAAAATAGCTAACACACATAGCCAAGCAGCAGCAGCACATACTAGAAGTAGATACTAGCAGCAAAGCAAAAGACTAGCTAGCAGCCAGAATAGCTAGGATTAAAAGCGTCGTGCCGTGCTGCACTTTTCCCCTTCTCCCGTTTGGTCTACCAACACAGCACCTTAGCTTTGAGCAAGACCATCAGCAACTCTTCTCCACCGACACCAAGCACCAATAGCCTGAGGCCTCAAGATCCAAGAGGCCAAGAGCCGAGAGAGTCACAACCAATCTCCATCCTTTTTTTTTTTTTCATCGTGGTCTTGTCCACCGACACCAAGCAGCAAGCAATCGATCCAGTCAAGACGAGCAGTAGCATTACCAAGACCAAGAGGAGCAGTAACACCAGTGCAAGCAATCAAGTCCAGATCTGAAGACCAGCGATGTGGAAGACCAGATGATTCGAGCGGACTTGATTGCTTCGAGCAGAGCTTCAAGCGGATTCAACCGACGAGGAAGACCAGCGACTTTGAGTCGCTCGACGAGGAAGATCAGGAGAGGCGACGGTGGCGCCGGGCTCCAATGGCTCGACGACGTCATCCGCCCGATGAGCGCGAAAACGGCGTGGGAGCGCGGGATCCCACGCGAAGAAGCCGAAGCGGCGCGCGGAAGCCGAGGAAGCGCGGTCGGAAGCTCGAGCAGAGGAACCCGAGGCGATGGCGCGCCACCGTGGCGGTGCGAGGTAGAAGGTGCGGGTGGTCCGAGCGGCAAAGACGGGAAGATCCGGCCACGGGCGTCGACGAGAGGCCACCCCCGGGAGCGAAGAAGCTCCTCCCGGGGGCAGCGGGCGGCGGAAGGCGAGCGGCGGCTAGGAGGCGGCGGTGGTAAACCCTAACCCTAACCTTTGCTCTGATACCATGTTATGAATATTGTGTGTATATTGAAGAGGCCCAATGGGCAATATATATAGGAGTACAAGAGGTGTATGCCATATACAGATAAGACAATACACAAGAGTCCCTATTCTATCTCTAACATATCTCTAACAAGGACAATCCTTGACCATCAATACCCTTAGATGGGAAGTCAACTCCAGCCCATAAGTACCGATACATTTTTCCAATTTTGGCATGTTAACTAAGACCAACTCTTCCAAAGAAGGAATTGAAACTTCCATCAAGTTCCACATCCTTACCAATTTCAGCTTCCTAAGGAGTGGAAGCATTTCGATAGATGGAAGAATTCGCCATTCCCTGCAGCTCTCTAGATGAAGTGTCTGGAGTGAGGTAACTGAGACATTACTAGCAAGCCAGGTTGGGGAGGTAGCACCACAATACCTAGTTATTTGTAGATGTTTGAGGTTCTGATGTGGCTCAAGACCCTCAAGCACATCTCTTGTTCTGTTTGTAGTAGGTTCAAGGCTCATGCTGCTATCGTCCCATGACAAGGACAACTCTTCAAGATGCTCTTTGTCTATCAAGCTTGTGTCACTAGCCTCTTCTTTAGTCTTGACATTTTCAAGTTGAGAAATTCCAAGTGTTACAAGCTGATTCATCGATTGAAGTTGTCTTATCTCAAAATTGCTAGAATTTTGAACCTTGAATTTTAGTTCCTGAAGAGAGGTCATGTTGCTGACACAAGCTATTGCACAATGCACTTTCTCATGAGCAATAAGATGCCGCAAATTAACAAGATTATTCATACCAGTAGGTATAACAAGATTGCCTGAAATGCCCACATCCAATACTTGAAGGTGATAAAATCTTGTCAAAGCTTGAGGAAAAGCAGTGTTGTTGTAGACTTCATATCTCAATATATTTGTGGTGGAGACACTAACAAATTCAAGATAACGAACATGACATGGCTTTAAAATACTGAGTATAGAGCCAACATCAGCACCTGTCGCGTGAACTCTTAGGAATCGTAAAGTTTTTGCCTCCTCGCACAAAGTTAGGAGGGATCTCAATAAATGCACGCTGCTTCGGCCAAAGAACATCAAGGTTCTCAACTTCTGCAAAGGCCTAATCATCTGTAGTATTTTCCTAGATTTTTCACGGGGAAAACTGGCATGTTCATCTTTGTCATGACCAGTGGTTATGATGGACAAATGACGAATACAAGGTCGAATTGTCTTATATTGCAATCCATTTATTGTAGCACATTCATTTGATGAAACCTTCTCTGCTAATTCATGCATTAGGTCATGCATAACATATCGTGAGTCAACCCTTTGGAAAAATCCAAAATCCACCAAACGATTCAAATATTGCCTCCCTGTTTCCTCCAATCTGATGCTAGTGTCTTCACATTGCACAAAATTTTGTGATATCCAAGCCTGGACCAAAACTTCTCCATTAAACCAGTGATCCTCTGAAAATAAAGAGCAGTAGGAGAAACAACGCTGCAGTTCGGAAGGTAGATAATCATAACTAATTTTCAGGATAGGTAAAATATCATCTTCTTCTTCTTGCAGATATTTCCATTTGTTCTGAACTGTCTTCCAGTGCTCATAGCTAACATTTCTATACAAAAGTGCACCAACACTTCGTGCAGCTAGTGGACAGCCCTTTAGTGCTTTAGCAATCTGTTGCCCGATGGACTGCAAACTAGGATGACCCTTGTAGTTCTCATCACCAAATGCACATGCCTTGAAGAACAGCCAAAACTCTTTTTCATCCAGACCGTTCACCTTGATGAGTTTGTTCTCACCCATTGTTCCTATCATTTCGGCAACACATGTTCTTCGAGTTGTTGCTAAAATCATGCAGCCGGTTGCTTGATTACTTTTCAATGGAGCTAACAGTTCATCCCATCCACTCCTGTCCTTGTATTCCCACATATCATCTAATACGAGTAGAAATCTTTTTTTTCTAATACATTTCGAAAGGATCTCCTGCAGTACATTGAAACTACTTATTTCCTTGTACCCTTGTCTACCTTTATATACATGCTCTAAGATCTCGATTGTTAGCCTCACTTTATCGAAGTTAGTGGATACACAAACCCACATAAGCAAATCAAAATGGTCTTTAATTCTTTGATCATCGTATACAAATCTAGCAAGTGTCGTCTTCCCAACACCACCAATGCCAACTACTGGCAAAACATGTAGATCACTAGATTTCCCATTTATTAAAAGCTCTATTATCTTGTCCCTCTCTGCATCCCTCCCGTATACCTTGCGTTCAATTGGGACAGAAGTTGTCAGGCGTGTGTTCCACGCCACACTCTGACTCTGGTTTGACGTCGCAATGGTTTCTAGCTGAAGAACCCCTTGCACAGGATTGCCAATAGTGCGTAAACGATTCACTATTCCATTGATCCTCTCAGAGATGTCATGTTTAATCTCAAGAGGCAGCATGGTGCTATGAGTTGGCTCCTCCTCTCTTTTCCTTTTTCTTCCATGCGTGGCCCAACTGATAATTCGATTCATCGTACCGCTTACAAGTTGAAAATAAGATGGAGTGGATGAAGACACACAGCTTCGTTCAGGATTAGTACAAGCAGCAGCATTACAGCCTTTCCCTGCATAAGCAAACTGCTAGTTGTTAACTTGTTATGCGGACAAGCAAAAGAAAGCCACTTGCACAAAAGCACACATTATCTAACAACTGCTAATAATTAACAAAGTTAGAATCATATGAAAAGTAATCACAACTACATAGCTTGGAACATTTGGAAGGCGAAAAATAGGAGGATATTTCAAAATATGGAAATAAACTCGCAGCAGCTCGCCTTCAAGATCAGAGAGGACATACAACTTTAGGAGCAAGCTTTCCTTAATTAGTTTTCTCTTTCTAGTCGTACCCCTGCAGCTCCAGTCGCGAGTCTTTGGTTTTCTTTGAGTAGCTGCGATCCTTCTAGTTGTGTTTTTCCTCTCCCTTGTTAATTCTTGAACTTGCTTTATCCCCTCTAATGAAATTGGCAATGAAATTGGCAGAGCTCCTGCCTTTTCGTTCAAAAAATACTGAGGGGTGGTGCCTATGGTATTCAGCTGCTCTTAGTCGCACAGTGAACGGTAGACCAAGCAGTGCTCACAATTACACCAATATAAAAGAAGCAGAAAGCAAGCAACATGGAACAAGATAGTGACGAGTGAGGCACCTTCGATCTGTTGTTGGAGACGGTAGTAGTCAAGCTCGTCCATCACATCTTCTGCATCATAAAGCAGCTCTTTTAGATCAACCAGCGACCATGAAAGTGGCATGTTGGCAATCCTCCTTCCCTCGGCAGCAGCAAGCACCATCTGCATGTTCCTCATCGCAACCTCGAGCTTCTCCACATCTTCGGCGAGCCCAACTTCACGAGTCCACACTTCCATCTGTCGAGTGAAGAAGCTCGCAAGGATGCTTTGCACCAGCCATCCTACTGCAGCATCAACTACCGTGCCAACCAACCCCATCGTCTCCCAGTGCACCTAAGGCAGCAACAGCAGCAGCAGCAGCAGCGGTAACTGGCCTTGCACAAGGGAGAAACCAGACGGATGGATTCAGAGGAAAGGATATTAGGATTATTACCTTTGTACCCCTGTACCTGTAGATGGCTATATATATGAAAGACACCCCTCATACCTGAGTGTGGTGATTCCCCCAATCTCTTTCTACATGGTATCAAAGCAAGTCTGGGCCTCGGCCACCTAACCCTAGCCCACCTCTTCCCCCCCGCCGCATCCCCCCTGCCTCCCCCTCCCGGCCGCAAACTCCCTCCCCCTCCCGGCCGCACCTGGCTGCCTCCTCCCCGGCCGCACCCCCTTCCACCGGCCCGCCACCACTCGGCTACCTCCTCCCCGACCGCACCCGGCTGCCCCTTCCCGGCCGCACCACCCCCACCGGCACTCCTCCCCTCCCCGCGGCTTCCTCTCTCGGCCGGCGCCAACTCCCTCCCCTCCCGGCCGCACACCACCCGCCACCACCCGGCCCTCCTCCCCGGCCGCACCCTTCCACCGGCCCGCCACCACTGCTACCTCTCCCCGGCCGCACCCGGCCGCCTTCCGGCCGCACCACCCCCACCTCACTCCTCCTCCTCCCTCCTTCTCTCCACGGCGCCACCACCCCCAAAATCCTGCGCCCCAACAACCCCCAACAACCCCAACAAACCCTAACAACCCCAACCACCCCACCCGCCAACCCCTCCTCCTCCCGTGCGACTCAACCCCTCCCGGCGCCCAGTGCCTCCTCCACCGGCGCCATACCCGGCCGCCCTCCCGCCGCACCTCCTCCCAGCACCCCGGCCACACCCCACCGCCACCGACAACCACCCACCCTCCCGCCGCACTCTCCCACCCCGCCACCCTTCCGCCGAACCCCACCCCAACCGCGCCACCTCCTCCTCCCCGAGCAATCCCCATCCCGGCCAGCCCATCTAGCCCCGCCATGGCGACGCCCTCCTCGCCATCAAGTGCTACCATGGCATCCACCGGATCGACGTCGCGCGCCATCTTCGCCGCCTCTCACGCGACGATCGCCGCTAAGTCGCACGCCCCGTGACCACGAGTTGAAGCGCCCCAACTTCAACCGCCGGTCCTCGTTCTTCCTCTCCTGTGCGGCAAGTTCGGTCTCCGCGCAGACGCCGACGGCTCCGCCGCGACGCCACAAGATGCTCGCTGGCGATCGCCGACTCGCGTCCCACACCGCTCCTCGCTCGTCGCGACGACGCCCTTAGCCTCGCCGCGACTGACTGCATCGCCACCGCCTTTGGGTCGCCATCGCCCTCTTTCAGCGAACAAGGCTTCCGCGCCGTCTTCCTCGACCACGAGTTCCACTCCATGGCGCAGGTACTCTCAATTGACGAGCACGCCAGAAGATGAAGGCCACCGCCGACGCGTTGCGTGGCGCTAGCTACCCCGTCCTCAACTCGCACTCGTCCTCAACTTGCTGCGCGCCTCAACCTCGCTTCTCGGCAAAGACCTCCGACAACATCGCCGACTCGATCCGCTACCCACCTTCGCCACCGCGCGAAGCCGGTTCGAAGGAACTCCGCCTCGCCAACGGCAAGGTCGCCACCGAGATCGCGCTTCACGCCGCACCTGCCTGCTGCGGCGGCATGCCATGCCGCCGCCACGCGCGGGCACCGGTGGCGGTCACGCCACGCGAGCGCAGCTCAGCCGCCGCGGTCGCCGGACGCCAAGGCGGCGGCGGCGGTCACGACGTGGCAACCGCACGGAAGAAAGCGCGCGGCGGCAACTACCGAAGCGGCGGCGGTCACCGCGGCGGCACCGCCGATCCGCCTCGATGTGCTTACTCCGTGGCGCGATGCGAAGCAGCGATGGCGACCCCGCAGGCGTGCCAAAGCATCCGTGACGCCTTCTCGGCCGGCATCTCGGCGCGCACCGCAGCGCACACCGCGGCGCCACCCGCCGGGCGCCACGCCGCCTCGCCGCCGCCGCACCGCAGCCGCGCGCCGGCGGATGGGATCGATCCCGCTTCGCCGCCGCGAACCAAATGGCGCCAGGCGCCAACAATTGGGTACTCGACACCGCGCCACCGCTCACATGTCGTCATCGGATGGTATATCGCTCTCCGCCTACCTCAATACAATTCTTTCATCACCGAGGCAATGGCGCACCATCCCCATTTCTGTCGTGGCACATCCACCTTACCGCTTCTTGCACCGATTTTTACCTCAAGAACGCCCTCATTGCTCCCGCCTAGTGCGCAACTTGTCGCCCGCTCGCCGCCACTTACTCGTGATAATAAGTGTTCTATTGAGTTTGACGCTTTGGGTTTTTCATGATCCACTGACGGGCGCATGATTTTTCGCCGCAATAGCCGCGGGGACCTCTACACCATTCCTTCGCCCACGCCCCACACCGCAGCCTCGCCACCTCGCCCACCTCGTGGCATCATCGCCTTGGCCACCCCGGTCCTTCCGCTCGCCAAACTACAACACATGTCGGTCATAGCTTGTAATAAAAGTCCGCGTCCTTGTGTCATGCCCGCGCCTTGCAAGCACACGCGGCACCCCTTTAGTAGTTCCACGTCTGTCACTACTACTCCTTTTGCTTTACTTCACCGTGATGTTTGGACATCTCCGCTTCTTAGCGCTCGGCTATAAATATTATCTTGTGTTACTTGATGATTACTCTCATTTTTGCTGGTCGCTCCTTTACGCCATAAATCGATGTGCAACATATTATCGATTTTGTAGCTTTTGCCCATACTCGCCGCGGCATTCGCCCAAATGCTTCAAGCCGATAACGGCACCGAATTCGTCAACAATGTCATCACTACCTTCCTTACTAGTCGCGGCATTGCCTTACGTTTTTCGTGTCCGTACACATCGCCACAAAACGGCAAAGCTGAGCGCCTCATTCGCACTATAAACAACACCATCCGCACCCTGCTGATTCATGCATCCATGCCTCCACCCTATCGGGCCAAGCTCGCCGCCGCCACATATGTGCTTAACCGCGCCCGCCCTCCTCTGACATCACCGTATCCCTACCGGCTCCCGCACCACAAACTCCCTGATTATTCATCCTCCGTGTGTTCGGTGCCTCGTTATCCAACCTTAGTGCCACGACACCTCACAAGCTCTCCGCGCTCGACTCATGCGTGTTCCTTGGTTACCCTCCTCCCACAAGGTACCGTTGTTCGATATGTCCAAATCGCATTATTATCTCACGCCATGTTGTCTTCGCTGAATCGTGTTCCGTTCGCCTCGCACCCTCGGCGACCTCTGTGCCGCCTTCACCGGATTTTTGATGCGAGGACTATCTTCACCGACGGAAGCTCCGCCTCTTGGCGCTGAGCGACCGCGTCGCCTGGTGCTCCTCGCTGGCGAGGTTGAGCGGCCGACCTCCCGACCGGCCATCATCTACGCCGTCCCCTCAGACACGCCGGCCGACTTGCCGGCGCCCGACCGCCGCTCGCTGCGGCGGCGCCTGCCGCCCTCCTCGCACGGCCGACGCCCGATCGCCGCCTCCTCATGGCGGCGTCCCATCGTTTATCGGCGATCGCGGCGCGCCTGTCCCGACACTCGTGGCGCCCGCGCGGCGACACTTTCGCGCCTCTACGACGCGATCTCGCATCGTAGTCACGCCCCGCCCACCGCCTCAACCTCCATCACGACGGCCGCGCGATTCCGGCGAACTACCACGCCACACCGTCCGCTCCCGATTGGCGCTGCGATGGCGAGGAGTACAAGGCTCATGGACAACGGCACTGGCGCTCGCTCGACCGCCCGGTGCTAATATCGCCACAGAAAGTGGCCGCTCGCATAAGTTCCACTCCGACGCTCCTCGCCCGGCACAAGGCTCGGCTGGGTCGACGAGGCTTCTCCCAAGAGCGGTGTCGACTACGACGAGACCTTCACCGGTTGTCAAACCGCAACGATCCGCACCGCCCTCGCAAGCATCGCAGCCTCGCGTGCCTGATCTATCCATCAGCTCGATGTGAAGAACGCCTTTCTTCACGGACACCTGGAGGAAACCGCTCATCGCCAACACCGTCGGGCTTCATCGACCCGACAACCTCGACTATGTTTGTCTTCGCAGGTCATCAGACGGGCTCAAGCAGCTCCGGCATGGAACCGCCGATTCGCCGCACATCCGCCGATCGGCCATCGCGACCAAGTCCGATGCATCTCTTTGTTTACAAAGATGGAGATAGCGCCGCCACCGCTTCAGACGCCGACAACATCATTCTCACGGCCTCGCCACCGCATCGCCCAACACATCATCGCGCGCCACTCGAGTTCGCCATGACGGATCTCGGCGACCGCACCACTTCCTGGATCTCGCGACGCGCGACGGTGACGGGTTGTTCATGTCGCAGCGTCGATGCCGTCGACCTACTCCAGCTTTGGCATGTCCGAAGTGCCACCCGACCACGACACCGCGGATGCTCGGCAAGCTCGCCGCCATCGACGGCGCTCCGTGGTCGACCCTCCGAGTACCGAGTCTCGCCGGCGCACTCCGCACTTCACCCCGACACGCCCGACCGCTTTTGCCGCTCAGCAGTTCGCTTGTTCATGCATGATCCCGAGCCGCACTCGCTACCGATCGCGCATCTGCGGACGCCAAGGGTTCACTTTCTGGTCTTCACCTCGGCGTCGGCACCGCCAACCGATCATCGCCTTACTCGATGCCGATCGGGCGGCGCTCGACACGCGCCGCCCACATCCGGCCGCGTCTTCCTCGGCGATAACTGGTCTCTCGTCGCCCAGCGCGCACCACGGTCTCCCGCCTCAGTGGCGGGCGGAATACCGTCTTTGTGGCGCATGTCGCCGCCGAGTGTTGTTGGTCGCGGCGCCTTCTTCAGAACTACATATCTTGATCCTCGCCGCGACGGCCGCTCATCGCGACAATGTCGCGGCTTTTCTACATGACGGCCAACCTCGCCCATCATCGCCGCACGAAGCATATCGAGATCGACATCCACTTCGCCCGCGAAGGTTGTATTGGGACAGTTCGGGTACTACATGTCCCTCGACACACCGGCCACGACATAATGACCAAGGGTCTCCTCGCATGCTTATTTATCGATTTCCGACGGTCCAGGCGTCAGTGATCCTACCGCTACGATCATGCGGGTATTAGGATTATTACTTTTGTACCCCTGTACCTGTACATGACTATATATATGAAAGACACCCCTCATACCTGAGTATGGTAATTCCCCCAATCTCTTTCTACAAAGGAGAGCAATGATGCATAAAGGAAACAACTGGGAAAGCAGAAAGAAAAGTCGGCAGAAAACCAGCTGATTTTTCCAAGGAACACTAGATGCCCTTCAACTGACGCACAGACCACTCATAGCAGCATCAAGTGGGGTCTGCACAGCCGTTGAACTATGGAAGCCCGTGAGTCAAGTCTTGGCTCCACAATTGCACTAATTAATGGTATATTTGGCTGTGTGACCGTGCAATACACTCCTGTTTACTAAAGAAACATAACGTACCCTTCAACCTTGTAGCAAAACTCTAGCTCATGATGTTACGTACCAACTACTAGATGTCGTTGTCAGGAATTGTCAGGAATTCTGCAGAGCAGTACCGTCAGGGAAGCGGAGACAGGCGGCTAGTGGGACCCTCTGGTTCCATAGTTGATAAAATTTTCTATATAGTTCTTAATTTGCTAACGTAGAATAGTAAAATATTTATACCTAACACATCTCGATATTTAGTTCTCATTATATAGCTCTCTGGACAAACATTTTCTGGTTACGTCCCTGAGTACTGTGGAAGTTAACTTACGGAGCCTAAAGAACCAACACAAAATGCATTGGGTCTCCACTATACCAGCCTGGAAACTCTGGATGCACCATCTAAGACACTATCATATGACGCTACTATATTGGGCAAGTGGTACAAGCAGCAGCGCAAGACAACACATTACAGAAGACCATGGTATCGCAAGGCTTAAACTAGATCCTACTTGTGATTCTTGATGGTTCTAGATAAGTATGTCTACCTTGTACCTGGCGTCAAAATTTGGCATACAGCATAGGGGAAATTGTCACTGGTCTGGGCAAAAACCAAAATTCCCCAAAATTCGACTCCCAGAATGCACATCTTACCGTCCCTAAACTTTTTCCAAATTACTAGCATGTCAGGATTGAATGACAAAGCAATTTCGTGGGAGCACCTAGCCACCTACTAACCATGACCAAACTTAGACCTTCGGTTGGTCAGTGAATATGATTATCCAGCCAGAAGGCAACATCTACAATACAAAATCACCAGAAACATAACGTAGCCTTCAACCTTGTAGCAAAATTCTAGCTCATGATGTTACGTACCAACTACTAGATGTCGTTTCCAGGAATTGTCAGGATAAGATGATAGGGCTGCCGTCTGCGATTCTGCAGAGCAGTACCGTCAGGGACGGAGACATGGGGATTAGTGAGAGCCGTGGTGCCTCCATCGTTGATGAAGTCCTCTATATAGCTCTTAGTTTGCTAATATAGAATAGCAAAATATTTGTACCTAACACATCTCGATATTTAGTTCTCACCATATGATCATCTGGATAAACATTTTCTGGCTCGCGGTCGAAAGCAGAGGACGGTGAGGAAGGGGCCAGCCGAGACTGAGGGAGATGAGGGAATGCGACAGCTCCAGCGAAACAAAACTGAAAGAGAGTGAGGGGATTGCTTCAAGGAGCTCCGGCATTTAAATTGACGCGGGTAGAAGAGGGGGCTGCACTGGGGCGGCGAGGACTGAGAGGAGGTGCGCAGCGGCTTGAACTCGGAGCTTCGGGCAAACCACAGCAACATGATCGAGAGGAGGAGAATTGGGTATGGAAAGGAGATGAAGGGGGGACTGCTCTGGCTCTTTTCTAGCCTGGAGGAGAGGAGAAAGGGTCGCTGAGGGGCTCGGAGGCGCGCGGTCCCGAGGGCGGCAGGTGAGAGCACGGGGCTGGTACAGAGTGACAGAACAGAGCGGGGTGCGGGCACATGCAGAAGGCTGCTCAGGGATAAGATGGAGCAGGAGCGCTAGCGCTGGTGGTTAAGGGCAGGTGGGCAATGGGACAGAGCAGGCAAGGGAGCAGGTAGGCGCACGGGGAGTGTGGCAGAGTTGGCACGAGTGTGCCAGGGCGCTGACTCTAGGAAAAAGACATGGGCCGGGCCCCGAGAAAGGATTGGAATTAAAAATGAGATTCAAGTGGAAAGCCGAATCTGAATTTTGAAATAAGGCAGAAATTAGAGATTTTTGCAATTACACAATAATTTGAAATAGATTTTGAAATCCAAGAAGATCAACGGAAGGATACTGCTCAACCAACAAAATCGGGATGTTACAGTATCAGAGCCATCTTCTTCTACCTCCAGATGACAACCTCCCGCGTTACCTCTGCCACCTCCGGCGTGATGAATTCTTCCACATCCGGTCTACTCCCAACACCTTCTTTCAATCATCTTATCAACATCAAGTTAGGTCGGGATAATTACCTCCTTTGGAAAGCACAGATGTTGCCTTACCTCCGGGCCAACAACTTCTTGGTTTTGTCGATGGAAGTTCCATCGCACCAGCCATGACTGTTGTTGAGACCACCGAAGATGGTAATGATGTGCTGAAACCAAACCCAGAGTACAACGTCTGGATCCAACAGGATCAAATGGTCCTCGATACTCTCTTGTCCACGCTTTCGCCTGAGGTTTTGTCCAAGGTTCTTTTCTTGTCCTCGGCTGCTGAGGTTTGGAAGGCCCTTGAACGTATGTTCGCCTCGCAGTCTAGGGCAAGGGTGATGCAGATTCGAAAGCAGTTAGCTACGACGTAGAAGAAAGATTTGTCGATGGCTGACTATTTCAACAAGAATGAAGGACTTTGTTGATGCTCTTTCAGCTGCTGGATTGTTAGATTGATCTCTCTGCCCAATTAGCCCAACGGCTAATCAGGCCTTGATCGCGCTCGATCGGAGCGCCACCACTCTCTTGGTCGACGGGCCCCGTCGCGCGCGCCATAAATAGAGGGCGGGGCCGCGCTCAACACACGGTTCGCTCGAGCCGTACACCCCCACCGACAAACCCTAACCGATCTAGAGGTCGTGCGGCCGCCGACGGAAGCGCCGCCGCCGCCATCACACGGATCCGCCCGCCGCCACCGTCACCCTTCTTCCACGATCACTGCTCCTCCATGGCCGCTCCTCCTCTACCTCCGACGGTCGGTACACTCTCCTCTCCTCTCCCTTCCTCTCGGATCTAAGCCCGAAAAGAAAAAAGACCACATTGGTATCGAGCCGGTCTCACGTTTTTGCGCCGGCCGCGCCGGGGCGTTGCGCGCGCCCGCGCGCGACGCCTCCTTGCCTTTTTGCCGCGCGCCGCCGTCGTCTTAGCGCCGGTGCTCCGCCGGACCACTCGCCGTTGCGCCGAGCCGCCGCGGGTTGGGCGCCCGCATTGCGCTTCGAGCCGCCTCACGCTGCCGCGCCCATCCGCCGGTGTCGCGCCGCCTCGCCGGTGGGCTCGCGTCCGCGTCGCGGCCGCCGCCGCCGCCGCTTGCTCCGCGCGCGCGCGTCGCGCCGCCGCCGCCGCCAGACGCCGCCGCCGCCTCCGCGCGTGGTGGCCGCCGCTTCCGCAGTGCAGCCGCGCCGCCGCGGAAGCCCCCGCCGCCCCTTTTGCGCGCGCCGTCGCGCTCCGCGCCGCCGCCGCTGCGACCGCGCCGCCGCGGCGCTATTCTCCCGTCGCCGCTTTTTGCTCGATCCGGTTTTTGGATTGGTTTGGGGAAAAATGGGGCTAGGGTTTTGGGTTAGGTTGATATTCCCGTGCGCTTCATCTCGGCCGTCCGATCGATCGGACGGCCGTAGTCTGCTAGCCGCTAAAGAGGCCATGGGCCAAAAGTTTTGGCGGCGGCCATGTGTGGAGGCCGGCGGTTGGGCAGCATGTGGGCCAAATTGCGATTATGAACAGTAAATCCGATTAAAAATGATTTAAAGTTTTCAGAAGCTTTTATGAGTGAATTTGATTGAATTTTGATCCAAAATCTCTGTAAATTTTGCACCAACGTGTTAATTTTTCAGAGATTATATGTGTACAGTATAATGCTTCTGTATATTGATTGGAATAGTTACAGTTTCCGCTGCAAAAGTTAATATTGTTTAATTTTCATTATTAAATTCGAACCAACGGGAGAATTTAATTTTGGAAAAATAGAGATAATTTTCAGATAATTATGATATTGTTATTTTCCGACCAACGTTGATAATAACAGTATTATAATTTTTTAATTGATGTTTTTGTGCGTTATTTCTATTTCTGCCCAACGATGATGTAGATTTAATGCATAGATAATATTGATTTAAATTGTATGTCGTATTTTTGACCAACGTTGGAAATAAGACATATGATTTTAATGTTACGTTCTCACTTTATTTGGAACTTTTCAAAGGATACAACTTGATGAGTTGTATCGAGAGATACCCTCTCAAAGGAGATAATTATGGAGAGTGGAAGAAAAAGATAGACTTAGCGTTTATCTTGGTGAGGTGGACTGGTCCTCACTCTGAGACTTCCCACTGAGCCTATGGCACCAGTGAGGATCAAAATGAGGATGATATTGCTCGCGAGAAAAGACAGAGGGACCATGCTCCTTACGCATGTCTTATGACCTTGAGCATAAGAAATGGACCACACCAACAAGAAATGTTTGGTCGTGATAAAGAACACGATTGAGCTCGCAATTGTGGGCTCAATCGCAGAGTGTGACATCACACAGTATCTTGAGAAAATAAAGAGTCGCCATCGGCTCTTCAAAGACATATGCTACACACCGATTAAGCGACTTGTGACAGAAAGGTACTGACGGTGGCATAAGAGAGCACATACTAAGGATGAGCAACTTGGCATCCAAGCTTAAACCAATGGATTTGGCTCTCAAGGATGAGTTCCTTATTCACTTGATTTTTGCTTCCTTAGGAAAAGTTTGACACATTTGTTGTCAACTACAATATGCAGCCAGAAATGGGACTTAGAAAAATGCATAGCTATGTGTGTGCAAGAGGAGGAAAGATTTAAATCCTCACATGGTGGTTCTATCAACTATGTGAAGGACAACAAGAAAAGAATTTCAACAAGAAACTTCTCCTCAAAGAACAAGGGAAAAGCCTCTGCTCATCACCTCAAGAATAAGTTTTCAGTAGACAAAGATCAGTGTCTTCATTGCAAGAAAAAGGGACATTACAAGAAAGATTGTCCTGATTTCTTGAAAATGATTATGTCAAAGAAAGGTGAGAACATTATTACCTTCATAAATGAGTCCCTGTATGTACAATATTCAAAATCTACTTGGTGGATTGATTCAGGTGCAACTGTTCATGTTGCCAATAATATGCAGGGATTCCGTTCGACGAGGAATACGCAAAGAAAAGAAAGATGCATTAAAGTCGCAAATGGAGTCCAAGCTGAAGTTGAAGCCGTTGGCGATCTTTCATTAGAGCTAGCTGATGGCTTCACTCTTTTACTTAGAGATGTTCTTTATGTTCCCTCTTTACAGAGGAATTTGATTAGTGTTTCATGTTTGGACAATGATGGATATGATTGTCATTTTGGAAATGGCAAGTGTGAAATAATGTTTAATAAAGAATGTGTTGGTCTTGCCATCTTACAAAATGAGCTTTATTTGTTATCATTGTGTGATGATGTGAACGTCACGTGCGAGAAAGTGAATGAATCCTCGTCTACGAATGTAAACAGGAAACGAAAGAGAACTCTAGATGCGTCGTCGAAATTATGACACTGTCGTTTAGGCCATATTTCGAGGGGGAGAATAGAAAGACTAGTTAAGAATGATATTCTTCCTCCATTAGAGTTCTCAGACTTAGAACAATGCAGAGAATGCATTAAAGGAAAATATGTAAAGAAAATTAAGAAAGACGCCAAAAGAAGCACAGAATTCTACAAATTATTCACACGACATTTGTGGTCCTTTTCTGTGAAAAGTGTGGATGGATATGACTGTTCATAACATTCACGGATGATTATTCCGTTATGGATATATTTATCCAATCAAAGAAAGAAATGAAGCCTTGGATAAATTCAAGATATTTAAGGTGAAGTTGAAAACCAACACGATTTAAAGATTAAGATAGTCCGATCGACCGTGGGGAGTACTACGGTCGACATACCCCATATGGACAAGTTCTGGACCTTTTGCAAGGTTTTTACAGAAAATGGTATAGTAGCCCAAGATTCTACACCGGTGAACCTCAAAGAAAATGGAGTAGTGAAAGACGCAACTGCACTCGATGGATATGGTGCGAAGCATGATGAGCTATTCCACACCGCCATTGAGTCTATGGATGGAGGCGTTGAAAACCGCCATTCATATTCTCAACAGAGTGCCTAGTAAGTCGGTGCCCAAAACACCGCATGCGAGTTGTGGACGGGAAGAGTTCCTCACTAAACCACTTACGTGTTTGGGGAGTCTGCTGAGGCTAAAGTATTTAACCCAAACCTTGGGAAGCTTGATCCCAAAGCGAAGTTGCTATTTCATTGGCTACCTGAAAAGTCAAAAGGTTTCGTTTCTCTGTCGACATGATATACAAAGTTTGTAGAAACGAGACACGCTATCTTCTTAGAGGATGAAATGATGAGAGGAAGTATGGTAGCTCGTGAGATTGACCTTGAAGAGAAGCGGTGTATGCACCCACTCCGATGATTCAAGAGCCATTCTTCACACTACCTCGTCATTGCACCGACGGCAAGACATCAGGTGCCAACACTGTTATTGTTCCTCCCGTGGCAACAATGAATGAGAATGAGGAACCTATTCTTCAGATCCTATAGAACCCATTGCCACAGATGAGGGGAGCAACAAAGAATCAAACAGAAAATGTACGGATGAGGAGGCCCAGGAGGTCTCAAAGAGTAAGAAGATCACTATTTCGATGATTATCGATTTATCATACAGAGGAATTTCAAATGGAGGATGATCCCATCTCATTTGAAGAAGCCATGAGAAGCGAAAATTCCTCAAAATGGCTTGAGGCCATGGAAGAGGAGATGAGGTCCATGAAGACTAATAAAGTCTGGGACTTGGAAATTATTCCTAAAGGAGTCAAAACAGTAGGCTGTAAATGGGTCTACAAGACAAAGCTTGACTCCCAAGGGAATGTAGAAAGATACAAAGCGCGACTTGTGGCAAAAGGCTTTACGCAAAGAGAAGGGATTAATTACAATGAGACCTTTTCTCCAGTCTCATGTAAAGATTCCTTCAGAATCATAATGGCATTAGTAGCACATTATGATTTAGAGTTACATCAAATGGATGTAAAGACGGCATTTCTTAATGGGGATTTGGAGGAAAATGTTTACATGGCACAACCGAAAGGTTTTGTCATGGAAGGAAATGAAAGAATGGGATGCCGCCTAAAGAAATCGATTTATGGGTTAAAACAAGCTTCAAGACAGTGGTACTTGAAGTTTGACAGTACAATAAGAAAATTTGGGTTTAAAGAAAATGTAGAGGACAACTGTGTTTATGCAAAGTTTAAAGATGGGAAGTTTATCTTCCTAATCACGTATGTGGATGATATCCTACTAGCTAGTAGTGATGTCGATCACATCGAAACAAAGAAGTTTTGTCCTCAAACTTTGATATGAAAGATCTTGGTGAAGCTTCGTTCGTTCTAGGGATCGAGATTCACCTGGATAGAAACAAGGGGACATTGGGATGTCACAAAGGCATACATAGAGAAAGTCTTAAAGAAATTTTGTATGCATAAATGTAGTCCTTCACCTGCACCTATAGTCAAGGGCGACAGATATGGGGATTTTCAATGCCCTAGGAACCAGTATGAGATCGATCAAATGAAAGCGGTTCCATATGCTTCAGCTGTCGGAAGCTTACAGTATGCTCAAGTATGCACACGCCCTGACTTAGCATTTGTTACTGGTTATTTGGCGATTCGAGCAATCTCGAATAGATCATTGGAAATTGATAAAGAAAGTCTTGCGTTATTTGCAAGGAACAAAAGGCCTCATGATGACATACAGAAGATCAGATTCACTCCATATAGTGGGGTATACAGATTCTGATTTTGCGGGAGATGATAGAAAGTCTACATCCGGATATGTATTCACTCTCGCTGGAGGAGCTATATCGTGGAAAAGCTCAAAGCAAACCGTCACTACATCGTCCACAATGTATGCCGAGTTTGTAGCATGTTATGAGGCTACGGGCGGTGAATCGGCTAAAGAAGTTCATACCCGGTTTAAAAGTGGTTGACGACATCAATAGACCACTTAAGTTGTACTGCGATAATGAACCCGCAGTAACGTATGCCCACAACAATAAGTCAAGTGGTGCTGCCAAACACATTGACATAAAGTAATATGTTGTGAAAGATAAAGTTCGGATCAAATTATAAGTCTTGAGCATATAAGTACCGCAAAGATGCTAGCGGATCCGCTTACTAAAGGCTTACCACCCAACGTGTTCGAGAGAACATGTAGCGGCATGGGTTTAAGGAAAGCCTATGATTCTGGACTAAAAGATGGCCCAAAAGATTAAAGTAAATATTTGAACAGAGAGGTGTATTGTAGTCATTAAATCTATCGCGATTGACCGTGACGATGAGACAAGTTCTGCACTAACTGTGATGGGATGAGTAAAGTCAAAAGTAATTAAAGTTAAAACATAGATTGAGATCAAGGGAGAATGTTAGATTGATCTCTCGCCAATTAGCCCAACGGCTAATCAGCCTTGATCGCGCTCGATCGGAGCGCCACCCACTCTTGGTCGACGGGCCTCGTCGCACTGCGCCATAAATAGAGGTGGGGCCGCGCTCAACACACGGTTCGTCCGAGCCGTACACCCCCACCGACAAACCCTAACCGATCTAGAGGTCGTGCGACGGCCGACGGAAGCGCCGCCGCTGCCACCGTCACCGGATCCGCCCCGCTGCCACCGTCACCCTTCTTCCACGATCACTGCTCCTCCATGGCCGGCTCCTCCTCTACCTCCGACGGTCGGTACACTCTCCCTCTCCTCTCCCTTCCTCTCTCGGATCTGGATATCCTTTGCAAGAAGAAGAGATTGCAATCTACATTCTTACCGGACTTGACACAAATTATGATCCGTTGGTCACGTCCATCACCACTCGATCGGATGCGATCATGCTGAATGATCTTTATGCGCACATGCTCAGTTATTAGATGCACCAGGAGATCAACAACTCTTCTCTTCAGTTCTCCGGGTCAACAGCCAACACTGCATCGCACAGTAATCGCGGTGGACGTGACCGGGGCTGGGGCCGCGGACGCAGCAATGATGGACGCAGCAACCAGCAGGCACAAGGCCAGTTCTTCACCAACAATGGTCCCGATGGAGGGGCCAGGAACAAACATGTCTGTTTGCGGCAAGGCAGGTCATGTGGCATTGAAGTGCTACCACATATATAATCATTCGTATCAGGCAGAAGATGGTCGTGTCGCCGCATCTGCCTCGACCGGTTCTTACTCCATCGACTCAACATTGTACATTGACTCAGGCGCCACCGATCACATCACCTCTGAGCTGGACAGGATGACGGTCCTCGAGAAGTATAATGGTCGGGACAACATCTACAATATGTTGGCATATAGCGAAGGCAACATCTACAATACAAAATAAAAATCACCACTTACTGAACATGAGTCGCCCAGAGAACACCGAGGGTACAATAAACCGGTTACATCAGTCTATCATTCGACGAGGCAAACGCAAAGCTTGCCGCTGCTGATGCCTCAGATGGCCACCCGCGTGTGGACCCTGCAAAGAGAGATACACTGTTCAGGCTTCGGTCAGGCATTTCCGCGAACACCTGATGAAGGGCGCTTCGCACCAAAACGCATCGGACTGGAATCTATGGTCACGTACGACGAGTCCCTCGTGCGTCGGCACGCGCCAAGCGCGCAGCCGGTGCCCGTGCGCGGACGGCACGGGAGGTGGAACGCAGAGGCGGGCGCCCTCTTCGGCACGGCCGCACGCCTGCGTTCCACCGCTCCGCGTGGTCGACTGGCGATGATGATGCGGCTGCATTGCGTACGAGCGGCGCCGAATCACAGGGAGAGGAGAGATGTGCGCATCAGCGCATGCGTGCGACGAGGAGTGAAGTTTCCACTAAAAACTTTTTAGACGGCGTTTTCAAGAACCCGTCGTCACGTCGACGAGCGCGCGTCCTTACATGCCCGTCTTCTACGGTTCTATCGTCCCCAAACAGCACGTCTCTCTGCACTAATGGGATATTCAATGCGATGTATCGCTCAAATGGTGTAGCGAATCTTCCTTGCTTTGGCTAATACCTCCGGCGCAGCCGAGCCGTCGCCCCAGCGCCGCCGGTCGCGCCCCGTCTCGTTGCCCCAGCTACCGTCGTCGATCGCACTTTGCGCAGTCCGAGTCAGTACGGCCCTTCCATTCGAGTCACCGCCGCTTGAACCATGGCTGCGAGACACCGCATGGCCCCACCATTTCCACGCCGTTCGAACCACCGTCGCCGCTTCAATCATTGCCGGCCAGCCCCTCTGCTCCCCGTTTCACATGCCCATTAGGTAACCCGTGCTCATTTGGGTATGCTAGGTTTTATTGGGTATGGGTCATATAGGCCGAAATGGGTATAGGTAAATTTTGGGGGTGGGTTGGGTTAAAAAAACCCTCCCCAGCGGCAGCCTATTCCAGGATCCTTCACGGTCTGCCTTTCCAAAATAAGAAACTCAAGACAAACCACGATGCAATGTATGATAAAAATGGTTACATTAATAAAAAAAAACCAAAACCACCAAAATTGTCGTGCAAAGATACCAACACCGTCTGCAATAAAAAGGGAACAGATAACATAATCAAACTGACTGAGGTACAAGGAATTGTTCGCATTTCATTATAATCGCAGGGGGGAGAGATTGCTGCGCTCCAAGGACAAAATCGGTTCAATGTTCACTCGTCATCGCCGAAAGTTGTCTTCTTTCCTGCAAAGAAGTACCACATCTATAAGAAAGATAGTTCTACCTTGCCTGAATGGAAGCAACAAACCCGGGTAATTTGCTGTTAACATAACAGTGAGTTACCTGCACTAGGTGTACCGGCACTCGGCCTGAAAGGTGTACCCCGGCCACCCCGGCCCCTGTCACCCCTACCGCCTCTTCCACGTCCGCGGCCACCATCGCGGCCACGGCCTCCGTCACGTCCACGGCCTCTGCCTCTTCCACTGTCCCTACCACGTCTCTCACTACTAAAGCCGCCACCATCCCTGTTGTCTGCTCTAGGCCTCGGTTCATCAACATACAAGCTGAAGCCAGCAAGGTCAGATCCATTCAGCTCAAATGCTTTCGACAAGGAATCCTGATCCTTAAAATCCATGTATGCTATCCTGCAGATACAAGCAAGCCACTTGTCACTACCAAGAATAAGATTAGGGCCTTTTAGGATGCATGAATTTTCAAAAGAATCAGTGCAATTTCTCAACAAAATCGTACTGAAATCTTATGTTCAAACAGGACCTTAACCTAAGTGCAATGTATTTCATAAATAGAGCCAACTGACCCTTTGCTTGCACCGGTTTCATAATCTTTTGGAATTGAAACTCTTGTGATCTCTCCACATGAGCCAAAATGTTCTTCAAGTGAGCTTCGGATCTGGTGAACGAAGTCAGTCAGACATAATACAAAAGAGACATGAATGGAAAGCTAAAAGTACCCTGTAAGATCAGTCAGATTTTACAAAAACGTTTGGATGACAAAGGGCTGAACGCTTCAAATTACCTGGTCCTCCCCAAGATTTGAATCAAAGCCTTTGATAAACACAGTGTTGCCTGAGCTTTGAGAAGGCTTCTTGAAAGAACTATTGTCCCTCCTGAGCAACACACAAAATTAAGGCCACATTGACAGTAATAAAGAGAGTAGCATTTTCAGATAATATCTAGAGCTTTTTCTAGAAGACCAACACACTGCAGACAATGAGGTAGAGAATCACCCGCTGCCAGGAGTAAACGCGCCTCTCTCACGAGCCAGATCAAGCCTGACAGGCCTTCCCATCAGGTCATGACCAGAAAATTCAAGTGCCTACAATGAAACAGTTTATTACCAAGACTTCCATTAGCTACATAGCATCATTGTGTCTCAGAACATAGAGCATCAAATAAAACTTGATGGCAGTTAAATGCTTGCTTCAAGGAACAGTTGCTCTACTGCATATATCACAAATAAAAATAATTAAGAAGAAAATTTACCTTCTTAGCAGCTTCAGCTGTAGCAAATTCAACATGTGCAAAGCCCTTGAAGCTCCCATCCTCAAAGGTAGCAAAACGAATATCAACAACCTCACCTGCCTCCTCGAAAAATTGCTTCCTACATGATGTGGACAAATGAAGTTAATGACCGCACCTTCCAAAAAAGAAAGGACAAACACACTTCACAAACTTACACTTGTTCATGCTCCACATTGTAGGACAAATTCCCAACAAAAAGGGTCTTTGACCCAGTAGCTTGACTTTGGTTGCTGGCAGGAGTTTTTGGCTGCAACAAAACAGGTAAAAGACTGAATGACCAACATCCATTGAAGATGAAAGAACAAAATTTAAGGAGAATAGTGTAGATCGTAGAATCATACTTCATTCTGAACTGGTTTTGTTGCAGATTGCTTTGAAGCAACAGAAGTTTCCTGTGGATTAAAGAAACAGTTATAGTACAACTGATAAAGAGGTGCAACAATGTAGAAAGCAAAAAAAAAATGCATAAGTATTTGTACTGGCTTGGTGCAAGAAATGAAGGAAATGCTACAACCTTTTTCTTGGGAGTTTTAGCCGGTTCGTCACTTTCCTCGTCACTATCTTCTTCAGAAGATTCATCAGAGCTGCTACCCTCTTCCGCTATTGGTGCTTGCTATATAAAGAAGTTTCAGACAGAAAGAAGTTGAGAATATTAAAAAAATAACCGCATACTTTAGTGAAAGAGAAAAAGCAAGGCATCTGAGAGTCTCCAGAGTCCAGACCATCTTCTTTGGTTGAGCTTGTTTGTGCTTATCATCATCATCAGAGCTTTCCTCAGAACTGTCATCGTCGTCATCTTCTTCATCACTGCTGCTTTCTTTCTTGGAAACCTTAGGGACTGGTTTGGCAGCACCAGAAGGTGCAGAATCCTACAGACAGAAGTAAAAGGAAATGTAATGATGAAACAAATTTTTCAAAAGGAAGAGCAAACAAGAAAAATCAGCACTTTAAGCTTCTTTTGCGGAGGCTCTTCATCACTTTCATCAGAACTCTCATCAGAACTATCATCAGAGTCATCCTTGGACTGCAAAGAAGTTTTATACTGAATTACAACAAGATTATCATGTACAATAGCACATAAGAATTTCAAGGAAACAAACTTGAGAAAAAGAAAGCATACTTGTCCGTTCTTTTTATCTGTTGTTAGAGGTCTTTTTGCAGGGATAGTAGATTTGGCTGGCTGGAAGACATTGGACAAGAATTTAAAATATTGCACAACAAGAACTCACCAAGAGTAAACAAGTAACAGAGCACTTACTTCGTCAGAGTCTGACTCAGAACCCGACTCTGAGTCAGTGTCTGAGCTATCACTAGATTCTACTTTCTTTTTAGCAGCAGCAGCCTTGGCAGGTTGAACTGTTTTAGCAGTGTTATCCTGTAAATATACAGAAAAAGCAATTGCCTTAGGAAAACTACGTAGAATAAAGCCTCTATTTCAAATCTGTATTTAGGTAACTACCTCGTCCTCAGAGTCAGTGTCACTTTCAGAATCAGAGCTTTCACTAGATTCTTCCTTTTTCTTGGCTGCTACTGGCGCTTTAGTGGGCATATCCTGCATATATTGTTCGTAGTAGTCAGGACTTCAAAAATATTGTTGACTAGGATCAACTCTTGCACATACTCCACAAAATTAAGTGGCGAGATAAGGGGAAAGGTAAGTAAAAGCAGTGGGCCAGATGACTACTCACTGTCTCACATAGCAATGCAATATTGCACTGAAACATATATGATTGCTTACCTCATCTGATTCATCATCAGAATCGCTATCAGAGCTGTCAGATTCCTGGGTCTTCTTTTGTACAGCGACAACTGAAGGCTTCTTCACTTGAGTTGCAGGCTTCTGAAAAGCAAGGAAATGCAACACAATAGTTAGTGAAATCAGGCAAAAATATGTTATGGAACCAACTGAAACAAGATGATTTGACAACATCAACACAGCATACAAATTATGGAGCTAGTAGTTTTTTTAGCTGTACATTATTACAGTGCATGTATCTAACGAACAAATGTGTATTCTACTCATACATTTTGAACAAATTCAGCTCGAGTTAGTTGAATTATACAAAAACGAATGTACACATTAAAGTGCCCTTTGTACATATTAATTAACCAAAATGTATTAGCCCTTTGTACATTCAATACAGTATTATTTCATTAGAATTAAAATAAAAAAATCATGATATATATTTTGTAATTACACAAATCAATCAAAAAGTGGGACTTAATACAGCATAATTGTAGAAATTGTAGAAATCAAAAGCCTGAAGCAAAATAAAAACGGTGCTTACTAAACAAGATGGGTTTTTTTATATTTTAGCTGCAAAGGACCATCAAGAGAAACAAAACAACCAATACATAGTCATATAGCATAGCTGACAGAAAAAGCTCAAAATTTTACATGATGAGCCCACAAACAGAAATTGATAAAGGAACAATGATATAACAAAAGGAGGAACAATTATGAATATTTCCCTTGAATATAAAATAGGAAACAAATACTCACTTCATCATCATCATCATCAGATTCTTCATCAGAGCTGCTGCTGTCGGACTTGCCCTTTTTTGAACCATTGCTAGCAAGTGCAGCAGGTTTCTTTGAAGAGGCAGCAGGTTTCTTTGAAGGTTCCTCATCAGATGAGCCCTCGTCGCTGCTGTCATCACTGCTATCCTCACTGGAATCCTGCTTAGCAGGTTGTGCAGCCTTCTTAGGTTGGACAGCCTTCTTTGGTTGGACCTTCACCTGCAAATATTTTAAAGTAAGATAATTTCTTAGAGAAATGAAAAAGAAGAGAATACCCCCTCCATGTACACTTTATACTCCAAGACATAAAGCACACTAGAAACGAACACAAATAAAGGCCCTCGATGAATGAAAGTAAATCCCTTCAAACAAAATAATCTTCTTTGCAGTGCAGACTGCAGCGAAAGAAAATAATCTTCAAACATATAAGTAATAATTTTTAACTAAAAGAGCACACAGCGATCATGAGAGTGTCAGCAAGCCAAAAAGAACAGGGAAGTACCTCCTCTTCAGAATCTGAAGACTCGTCAGAACTGCTGCTCTCAACCTTTTTTGGAGGGGGCTGCTTCTTCACTTTCTTGGCATCGCTCTTCACAGCCACAACCTTCGCAGGTGCAGTTTTTTGCTTCTTGGCACTGACAGCCTTCTCAATCTCCTCTTCAGCATTTCTCTTACCTGCTCATTCAGATCAAACAATTGATGTGACACAGCAGAACAACTATACAGCATACAAAGCCACGAGACAAAAAAAAAAAAAAGGTTACAAAAATATACCCTTCTTTCCAGATTTCCCCTCTGAGACCAAGACAGCAGCAGGTGCAACCTCAACACCAGACTTCTTGCTCGACTTGCCCATGTTATGTATTGAGTTGAGCTCTACAGAAGGAGATGGGCATCAACTTAAACGGGATTTATACCAAAGTCAATATAACGCATAACTAACCACAACAATAACAAAGCACGTGCTAACATCCTGTGTTACGAAAGCTGCCAAATTTTCTCATGGTGATTTGTCATCACATCGAGGATAGCCCATTAATACTAATAACTACACATCACAGAGACACAGACCATAAAACAACAAAAACAGAACAACCAAAGTGTACGAATTCAATAGCTAAACAAAATCGGCGCATAGTACCATTGAGAATTCTACCCTCTTAACACATGCAAATAATTTTGTCATGCCGAGACACACCGAAGCTACGAATCTAAAAAACTAAGCCGCAACAAACATAACATCCGCCCTACCAGCTAACGTGATGCTATTACAAGCAGAGTTGCAGCACAAAGGTGACACAGAGCAGCCAGTCCTTCGAATTAGGGGCGGCGAATCAAAAGTACTAAAATTTCACCGATCAAGCAACACAGGCACGACTAGGATCGATACAACAGAGTGCGAAACAGCGAAACAACCGAACTGACGGGGTAAGAGATGGAGAGAGATGACTCACCAGCTGGAGCAAGATGCGACGGTGGAGGCGGGGGGTAGAGAGGAACCCTAGTTCTTCAAATTAGGGTTTTGGGAGGGGTTTGGTCGAGGCCGACGGCGGCTCGGTTTTATAGGAAGGCGCTGGCCACAGGAGGGGTCCGGGCGTCCGGCCGCAAGACGCCATTTCCTCATTTCGATCCATGTCCTCCTACTTTATCACGTATTGGTCCCTGTCGGGTCCTTAGGCCGTTTACGTGGGCTCGTTCTCGCGGCATGTTTCGAACAAATGGATTACTGGGGGGTGGTATGTAAAAGAGCCGAGATACTTTCGTCAGTGGGCCTTGGTCCTTGCGTGTTCCGTTTGATCGCTATTATTCGCTCCGCATTTTCCAATAGACACAGGCCTCACTGGGCCTGGATGGCTGAAGCAGCGGCGGAACCGTGCACGGCCGGCTGGCTCGCACAAAAGCCGTCCACGGCCCAGCGAAACACCTCTCAACCTGGCGAGGTTGGTGCGGCGCGGAGCCGGCCCACGCAGCTTCGAGACGTGGGCGGCCGAACGACTACGCGCGGCGCTGCGCTGCCGCGTGCTGCTGCTGCCTTGGCACAGACGCGCGGGCAAGCGTGGCGCGAGTGCGCGACCGCAGCGTCGAGCAGAGGAGACGCCGATACGGCAAGCGAGGCGCTGGCAAACGCACGCTCTCCCGGTGTGGAGATTGCTGTTTCTTCGTTAGCCGCGCGGTCCGATGGCCGAGCACGGAACGGGGCGACCACGGTGGTTTAATCGGCGGGTGCAGCGCAGGTAGGTATTGTTGGGGTTGTGTAGGACCGCAGAGGCGCGGGAAGAAACGGACGGACGACGCGTCCTTTGTCCGTTCGCGCGCGGACACGTTGTTCGTGAATTAAGGCTCCTTCTCTCTTTTTTTAGTTTCTTTTTGAGGAAAATTAAGGTTCCTCGTACGGTATAAAAGAAGAGCGCTCGCTCCCTTTGCCACCACCTCCCGTCTATTTTTTTTCTCCACTTCTCTTGTTGGTTAGGTTTCCCCTCCTTTCTTTTATCTTGTTCCCGGCGGCCCGCCGGGCGTCGTCGACCATTCTTCATCCGCGGGCTAGCTCTCGGCCATGACGACGGTATATAATCTAATCTTTTCTGCTTCCCCCTTCTCTTCTTTCCGTCACGTATGCTCGATCCATCGATCGATCGCAATGTCCTTCTCGTTTCATGCTCTTCGTATGCCTTCCCATTTCCGTCTCAAATTGCGCTTGTGCAAATGCAGAATAAGAACGATCGATTAGACAGACATGGAGTGAACGAGAGCCTCACGTTACGCTTGTGTTGCCTCACACGTCGATCTCGCTCGCTCAATTAAAACCAACAGTTTCTTGATGTTTTCCGAACCGTCGTAAATTCAGCCATTCCGAGCCCGATATGATCCGCTGGTGCACCGGATCTACGCCAAAACGATCGGAGGCAGACCCAGATCGATTCTCCCGAACGGTTGTAGAGCGACATGACAAGCACTGACGCATCATTACGATTGTTCAGACGTCCAAAAGAAAAGGTGGACTACGATTGTATGATGCGGTTCCCTGCCCCTGATGCATGCAGGACAAGGGCCGGCCGCTGCCCAAATTTGGGGAGTGGGACGTGAAGAATCCGGCGTCGGCCGAGGGCTTCACCGTCATATTCCAGAAAGCTCGCGACGACAAGAAGACGACCGGCCCCGGGCACGCCCAGGCGGGCATACCGCCGGCCTTCAGGAACAACGACGGCGGCGGCTACAGGCCCGAATTCAAATCCAGCAGCAGCTATCAATACACGCCACCCAAACGTGTCAAGGTATGTACACGGTCAGGATTCACGATAAGACTAGCGTGTTTAGATTTCCTTGCGTGTACTGACGTACGAAACTTTTGTTTTGCAGAAGAAGTGGTTCTTTTGCGGCTGCTGATTCTGCTTCGTACTGCTGCTGCTGATTCTGCTTCGTGCTGTGCTGTTGCTGTCGGTGGAAGAGACGAGTAAATACTTGATGGGAGCGCTAGGGGAGATGGTGAAAAATTTGCGATCGTGGTGTTCGCTCCCATTCGATTGACATATTTGACGAGCAGAATATCATGAATAACTTCCATTCATATGTATCCCTTATTTGTAAACCGACGTAGAAAACTACTTGTCAATTATGTATAATCTTTTTCGCCGGATGCAAATGTTCATGTTGACAATCGCTCTGGTCATTCCAGTCACCACTCACCGGAATTGGTAGCTGCACCACCACAAGTTTCTTTGATGTATTCAGCTGCATATTTGAATTTTAACTAATTTACCAAATTCAACAACTCGAACAAATGCTTCGAGTAAAAAGCACTTAAAAAAACTTGATGTTCTTCGTAGATTATAGGAACAAAATATGGATATGACAACAATCATCTATCTGAATTCTGAGTCAAAATTTTCGTACTAATAGCACCATCTAAAGAAATTAACAAGCATTAGAACCAGGGATCACCGATAATCAGTGATTTACCGAGGCGACACAAGCATGATCGGAGAAAGAAAGAGCTGACTAGTTTTCGGCATTCTGCATCACAATGTAGCCAACAGATCGCAGACACTGACACAGTAACAACAAACCACCAACAAAGTCTGAGAAACCAAGCTTTAGCAGCTCCATGAGACCATGTAGAGCCTTCGACAGGACCTTCAGGTGCATGGCAGCGCCGCCCCGCCACCTCATGTAAATTGTACAGCTAAATATCAATACATCGGCCCTCAGAGCTGTTTTGTCGAAGAATGGTTTGACCAGTTCCCAAGCAACCTGCACGTCCATCATCATATGCCACGACCACCACCATGTGAACAAAATTGTGCTGCCCTCAAATCCATTTTATTTCCCCTGATTTTCATCGTTTCCGTTCTTTTGTTCACCAATAGGAGACTTCAAAGTAGTGCTGTGATCAACTGGCTCAGGATGCCCGGTTGAATTAACATCTGGTGAATCTGGTAATATTTCTTCTACTGTGGTATCAGGCAGACAGGCACTAAGGATCCAAACAAATTCTCACTTTCCTTTTTCTTCTCCTAGTTGGGTTGTACCAGACATAACATCAGCAGGAGCTCCCATCTCCATCTCGTTTCCAACCTCACAATTTGGAACTGTTGTATCCTTCTCAGGTACGTCACCAGGTTCAGCTTCTTCCTCCCTCCATTCAACGCACTCAGGCTGACTCTCTTTTACATCTGGAGTTGGCGGTCTGATGTCATCTTCCAACTTGTCAACGGGGCCATTTGTCAAGACTGAGTGACCAGACTCTTCATTTAAGTCGTTGTTGGAGACTGCTAAAAGCGATTCAGAACCTTTTGGGTCATCTATGACTTCACCAAGAATGACTTCATCAGTCTCGTCATCCACATTTGGTGAAGATAACTGTGTATTTGGGGATGGGGAAGCTTCTAAGCTGATCGAGTTATCATTCAGTGCTTTGTCCTCATCAAATGCAAACCAATTGGAATTTGTAACTACGGAGCTACTGCAAAGCATATTCTTCATCAGCCAGTTCTTGTTGCGAACATCAAATGTACTAACAAAGAGCCACAACCAAAGTGAATAGACAAGAACAGACCTGTCATGTTCATCACTGAGACGAAGAGAGGAGATAACTACTTCAGCAGATTCATCGTCAAAATATACATCCTGCGGCAGATAGTAATAATCAAAACACAATAACATTACATGTATCAGGAAATACAATCCTGACAGTTTGATAGATAGTTCATAATGATGCATGAACCTAAACAGACAAAGCTGAATACCTCATCATCTCGCTCGAGTGATACTTGAGCCTGCATATATCACCCACCAAAGAGTTATTCATCGAATCATAACATTGTAAATGTCTTGCATCTATAAATAAAATACACTGCCTAGGCCCATAATCAGATGGTCAGATTAGTAGACTAAAGAGTACATAAATTCAGTATTTTACAAGGTGAAATATTAGGGTTTGGGAGAAACACCCATTCAGTCTTTATTGTAGAAAATAGGTACATAGAGCACGTGTGTTTGCGAAATCCAAATAAAAAACAATATAAGACTAATCCAGAACTAATACAAAGAATATGACTACTAAGTTATTAACTATATCTTAACAGAATGAATGCTGCTCACAAGAAAAAAAATACTGACCTCATCAATATCCTCATTACTGTAAATACCGTATTTAAAAGCCTGGCTCAAATTGCTAGCAAGCGCAGCCACATCATAGTCCCTATCTCGAAAGTCTTCATCGTCACTGTCCCTACCTCGATCCTGCAGTGATGTTGGTCGGCTATGACCAGAGAAAACAACACCGATTCAGTAGATGATTTTTTCCCCCATTAAATGCAGGACACAAAGCAAAGCAAGATAAGCAGCTGAAGTCTGGAGTAACTTATATGAAGATGCATGACATAATAGTCTGATTTTTTTAAGTATTTAAAAATTGACATAGGTTAAAGCTATGGCATCATTGCCCAATGGAAGTGGAGGTATAGGGTATAGCGGTTCCTTCAAAATGAGGAAAACTGTCATGTGCAACTTAATTTATTAAATTATGAAACATCACAGTGTGCTTCTTTCATGCAATAGTACCATGGAGAAATTTCGCTGGACTAGTAGCATCGCTAACAAGTTTCAATTTATAAATTAATCATAAACAATGGTCATCTGTCCATTCGTAAAACTTAGAAATTTCAGAGTAAGGCTGACTATACAGTATATGCTATGGAGTAAAAATTGACGAGTTGGAGCTCAACAGAAATTATATCATTCATCATTGATGGCATATGGTGGTAATGGTCTAATCTCTAATGAAGTAATGATTGTTTGCCTGCAACATTATCAATTTGGGAAACCTAATTGTTTGAAAACACAACATTATTGGCCATAGTTCCTTTTGACAAAAGGGAGTGAATCACATACAAGAAGTCAATGAATATGCATAATATACTTTTAGATGTCAAAGCAGCACTGATGAAGTTAAACACATGTGTAATCACGTTCTCAAAGCAATCATAATGACTTTTACCCTTTCCTTCAGCAGAGCGCAGTCAATTTGATTCACAAAGCAGCAGCAGGAATAAAATGAAAATTTAAAGAGTAATTTACCATTCAATGATAACACACACAAACTGCAGATGATTAACATAGAAAAGTTTGAATGACACTTACCCACAAGCCCACTGGTAAACATTTTCTACCGCATTACGCTTTGTTAGGATACTAGCATGCCACTCAGCCCAACCAGAATTTTGCTGCAACCAAATTAAGCGCGTCAAATAAAGATGGCTGCCGGTAGAATCATCAAAAGCAGATTTTGCAAGAATGAGCTTGTACAGAGAAGACAAACCAATAAAGATTAAACAGGCCACAACAAACACAATAATTGGCAGTTTGGCACATCAGATGTTTGAATATGCCAAATCCTCAACATGTACATTCTTTGAACTTTTATAACCAATAGTTACAACGTACAATAGATGGTTCAGTTGAGCCACATTGGCTCTAAGACCCATCGTCGTGGATTATCTGCAGTGGAGTTTAACTTGCATCTCTCAAGTTTCAAGGAAAAACACATAGAGCCATAATAGGTCCACCCAAAGTTCAGTGCAGACCATAGAATCGAGATAAGGCCAATAAGCAAAGAATTTTTGGCAGAGTATTATTGTTCATGCTTACCATTTCACTACGGATCCATCAGATAACTAGCAAGGGACCAATAATAAACCCAGTAACATGTCACAGATGGAAATAGTAGCAAAGTTTTCATCTAAATAATCAAACTTAAACCTGCAAATGTGATTGGATTATGTTGTTGGTGTTGGCCAGCTGAATGAGTTTGTTAGCTATGCGTGTCATATGACCAATGATTCCAATCCTTGGAGGAGATCTTCCCTCTGAAGATACTGTATGCTGGAAGGAAAATAATAAGTGAATATCTAAGGGGGAAAGGAAAGAAACCAGTGAACTAGTTGAGGGTTAATCAAAGAAAGCATTGAGATACTATTTTGTACATTAGTTAAATCTATTGACAGAGCAGAGTTCTTCTCAGCTTCCAGAATTCTTGTAACAAGTTTACATTCGTCAAGAACATGCCCAATCAGCTGACCCTGCTTACTCTCTAAACAGGAACCGATGATGTTCTCCACATGATGGTGCAAAAAGTTATTAAAAGGGTACCTGATGATGAATTCAGTGTCAGCTCTTTGACAAGTTAATGAGAAGCAGATTGCAATGTCAAACTTACTCAAAAAATAGATCTATAACACGCTTGATAGCTCCTAGATGGATCAACTGCATTTCAGCAGCTTCACTACCAATTGACAGTAGAACGGAGATGAACTCTACAATCTGAAAAAATAAAATAACCACATCAACAATAACAGAGTAGAATTAAAGCAATTACCTGACCACAACAAATCACAGATCAAAGAAACAAATGACACCACTGCTTTGGATAAATTTATCAACACTCAAAATTTACCCAGATAAAGGTGTATAAACCAACAATGATGTCAAATGTCTACAGGTACAATTAGACAGAGAGACTAATTGTTGTTCAGTGGTGTACTCATGTGCACTTCAATACTAGTTCAAGTCAGCAAATCTGTGCAGAAATTAAGCACTGCATACCTACCTTCAAGCGATGATTTCCAAGTGGAGGTTGTAAGCTTCCATATGTTGTTGGCAGAACATTTTCAGCAGATGAAACATCTAGAAGCTTCAACAAATCACCTGAAATATTATTGATAGAAACATTATAATTTTTAAGGACATTATCCTTGGAGCATTAATATTCTATCAGCTTATAAATATATGCAGTCTTCGGCTCTTCGCACTTTATAATTAAAAGAACTAAGTGTAGCCAGAATAAACATAAATGGTTGACTATAGGATATCTAAATGATAACAAGGAAAACTATCCATGTTATTTCAAAGAAGTATACAAACGTATTCAATATGTAAAGTATTCAATATGTTTTATCGTTTGCTACCAATTGTTGTAGTATCAAGATAAAAAGCTTTCTTAAAGAGTACTTAGTAAAAGTTCTGAAAGAATAACAGCAGTCCCCCAACAAGACCTGGACTTGTATGGAGTATGGATGACACATAATGTAAAACTAACAGTAGTTCATGTACATTTTAATAGGACTGTAGCTATAGTGACTCCCCATGTGAAAAGATATACTGGACTTTACAGCTTAAGCAACAACTAACCTAGGCTATCCAGCATGCCATTAACTGTTTCAGGACTTGCAGTGACCAATGTTCCATGACTTAATTGACTACGGAAAGCTTGGTAGGGAGCCGATACAAGTCTGTTAGGATCTAACAAAGATATGCACACTGACAGTGAGTGAACCAGCACCGATTTAGGTCTTGAATCTTCAAAAGCATGATGAAATAATCTCCCCACAAAACTGCAAACATGAAGTAAAAAAGAATGCACAGAACTATTTTGAATATCAAAGTGAAAACACAAAGCCCTGAGACTATACAAATATTGACAGATTCAATAATATAATCCAAGAGTGCACAACTAGAAAGCACCTTGAACTGGAAATCTTTGTAGCAAGTGCTGGGGGGGCATATCTGGTTATTGCACAAAGGATTTCAGCAGCATTTGCATGAACCTCAGGAGAATTCTGCAATAGAAGTTAAAAAGAGTCAGGTTGACATAAAAGCAGGAACCATGAATTTCAATGAATAATAAGAGAATCTTCAACAGCAAAGAAATAACCAACTTTTCATACATAAAAACATACTGAAAAAAATTGCATCACCTTACAATTAGTTAGGATGTAGCTGTAGAACTATGCAACTGAAAACCATTGCAACATACATGGTCAGAGCCCGGTGGTTCAACATCTTACATCAGTGTGGGTGCACAAGTGCAATTACTCACCAACCATGTGAATGTGAACCAGAAAATGGACCATGGAATCTAACATCTGAAGGAGATTCAGTGAGGACTTCACATTTCTATAGGTTCCGATTGGAGAGATGTGACCAAGCTAGCGCAATGGATAAGCGTATTAAATAAATCTAAATCAACAGCTGGTCATTATCCTGGGGCATCAGATACATGAAAGTGTTAGATATGTATATAGCTTCGGGTGTTCTTTGCATATTAACGAACCCTGTACATGTTATATTGGCCTTAGCTTAGGGTGTTCTTTGCATATTAACAAACCCTGTACATGTTATATTGGCCGATTGGAATAGATCAAGTCTCATTCCAACATGGTATCAGAGCAAGGTTAGGGTTAAGGTTTTCGCCGCCGCCGGCCACCGCCGCTGGACCCTGGACTCTGGTGCTTCTTTTCACATGACACTAGATCCTACCCACCTCACTTCTGTGAGTCTCAGTTTTTCCTTCCACTGTTCAGACTGTAGATGGTATCTCTCTTCCTGTTGCAGGCCGAGACACCCTTTCCACTTCTTCCTTTCATATTCCTGCACTCTCATGTTTCTCAGCTTACAGGGCTAGTCAGATCACTGATCACGACTGTCGTGTTGTTCTTGAGTCTGACTCTTGTTGTGTTCAGGACAGCGGCACGAGGACTCTGCTTGGTACTGGCCCTCGACGCCGTAATTCGCAGCGTCTTTGGAAGCTCGATTGACTGCATCTTCCTTTCGCTATCTCCACCAGCTAGTCAGCCACTACCACTACCTCTAGTCTTGCCGCATCCTCCACTACTTCCTTCGCCTAGTGGCACCATCGTCTAGGTCATCTCTGCGGACCACGTCTATCGTCGCTAGTAAGTCGTGGTATTCTTGGGTCTGTTTCTAAGGACACCTCTTTACATTGTATAGGTTGCAAGCTTGGCAAACAGCTAAAGCTCCCCTATCCCTCTAGTGATTATGTTTCTACTCGTGATCGCCACACTGTCGGGCCTCCTGAGCGCTATGGCTTTGCGGCCGCTACTCTTTCTGAGCCTACAACCTATCGTGAGGTTGCTGCTCACCCTAAGTGGCAACTCGCAATGTTTGAGGAGATTGCTGCTTTGGTGCATATTGGCACTTGGGATCTTGTGCGCTTACCTGCGCGTGTCACTCCCATCACATACAAGTGGATGTATAGGATCAAGACCCGCTCGGATGGTTCCCTTGAACGCTACAAGGCTCGTCTTGTGGCGCTTGGTTTTCAGCAGGAGCATGGTCGTAACTACGATGAGACTAGCCGCCCCCTAGGTATTATGTCTCTGATGGTACGGTTTATCGCCTTCGTCGCTCTTTATATGGTCTCAAACAAGCCCCTTGTGCTTGGTTTGACCGTTTCTCCTCTGTTGTCACTGCTGCCGGCTTCTCCGCCAGTGATCACGACCCCCGCCCTCTTTGTTCACACCTCTCCTCGGGGTCGAACGCTCCTTCTATATGTGGATGATATGATCATTACTGGAGATGACTCTCAGTACATTGTCTGATTTGGGTCCTCTTCGTATATGTGAATGAGCGTCTCAGTGAGTAGTTCTTGATGTCTGATTTGGGTCCTCTTCGTTACTTCCTTGGGATTGAAGTCACTTGTACGCCTGAGGGCTACTACCTCTCTCAGGAAAAGTACATCCAGGATATCCTTGCTCGCGCTTGTCTCACTGATTAGTGCATGGTGGATACTCCTATGGAGCTTGGTGTTCAGCTTCGACCTACTAATGGTGAGCCTCTTGAGGATCCCACTCACTACCGCCATTTTGTCGGGACCCTCGTCTATCTTGGGATCACTCGATCTGATATTTCTCACCCAATTCACATCCTGAGTCAGTTCGTCTCTGCTCCCACTCGGCTCCACTACAGTAACCTTCTTCATGTCCTGTGATATCTTCGTGGGACCATCACTCGTCACCTTTTCTTTCCTCGCTCCAGTTCTTTGCAGCTTCAGGCCTACTCTGATGCGACCTAGGCTAGTGATCATTTTGATCCCCGATCTCTTTCTGCCTATTGTGTTTTCCTTGGTTCCTCCTTGATTGCCTGAAAGACCAAGAAACAGACTGTCGTTTCCCGTTCGAGTGCTGAGGCTGAGTTGAGAGCCATAGCGTCGTTGACAGCTAAGATCACTTGGCTTCAATAGCTATTTGAGGATTTTGGTATTTTAGTTTTTGCACCGACTCCTCTCTTATCAGATAGTACTGGTGCGATCAGCATTGCTCGAGATCCCATGAAGCATGAGCTCACTGAGCACATTGGAGTGGATGCGTCATACATGCAATCGCAGGTGCAAGACCAAGTTATTGCTCTTCAGTATGAGCTTCAGTTAGCAGATTTCTTCACTAAGGCACGGACTAGAATTCAGTATAGCTTCTACCTTTCCAAACTCAATGTTATTGATCCACCAAGAGTTTGAGGGGGGGTTAGATATGTATATAGCTTAGAGTGTTCTTTGCATATTGACGAACCTTGTACATGTTATATTGGCCTTTTGGCCTATTGGAATAGATCAAGTCTCATTCCAACAGAAAGTATGTTCATGTCACTGTTCTGTGAAAAGTTTGAGCTAGTTTCTGCTAGAAAAGGCCAATTCAAATTTCAGCTAACTCACAGTTGGTGCTTTTGGAGAATACTTAATGTAACTTTGCTAATCAGTTTCCAACCTGGCAGCAGTGCAAGTTAGCCAGAAACAAAACAAAGTTACATGAGGACGTCTTATTGTGCTCAGGGCACATCTTTGCCTCCTGGGCAGAATGTTGAGGACTATATGTAGTCAACTAGTAATTTCTCAGCACCATTTCATCACAAACATTAGCTGAGACAATTTTAAAATAGTTTGAAACAACAATAAACAGGACAATAGACGACTGAAAAGGCTAGATTCTAAAAGTAATCTTTAGTTCTTACTGATGAGCTGAACTTGTCAACAATCATCTCAAGGACTTTTATGTCATCTAACCATTGCATTGAATCTGCATAACTTGAATACATAGTTTCATCAGCACCGATTAAGCGGATCAACACCTGCATTACAAAACAACAAACTATATAAACTGGGATAATTCAACCCACTGGGAAGTCACACTTTTCAAATCTCAAAAAATACCATTGGGTGACTCACTGGCATTTTGGGCTGGGCCCCAGTTGTCAGTGTCACAGCCAGTGATATTTTTTGTTACCACAAGTCCACAACTTTTGAATGGTATAGATGAAAATTTTCCATTTAAATTTGTCTTTAGAGAAAACTAACCTCCATGATAGACGTAATCCCAATAAGATCAACAAGTTGGCTAACTATTTCAGGATGGCCCTGCAGGAGGAATACAACAGCACATAAAAACCACATATTCGAATAAAACGCTCATGAACAGAACACCAATGGCATGGGTACCCATATCCCTGTGCAACATTCAAATACAATGCACAGGGTAAAAAAGAGATGTAGGAAAAGGCTTTACAGAATACAGATGTTTAAACCTCCAATATTTGTAAACCTGAGATGGATGTACAATTCATCTACAAGCACAAGTTAGGTTTCTAAAAAGTTTTAGAAGTGTTTGGTTCTATGACCACGTGTCAAGTTGATGATTCTGAGTTTCTTACAATAGCTGGACTACGCTATGCTTCACAAATTCAGGGTTAACCAGAACAGCTACTGCACCATAATTTTCCCATATTTAAATTAATTTCTACAGCAAGCACCATTTACATAGTACATACTAATGCGTAACCAAGATACATGAATGGCTAACATGTGAGGGCAGTGAATTAGACAGAAGATGAACACAAACCTGCACATAATTAATAAGTGGGAGAGTCTTCCTCAGCATCAAGCAAATCACCACCTGCAAAAGGCAGTAAGATCATGGCCACTTAAAATGTCAGGATAAGAATCGGGGCAATGCCATTTAATCATCCAGACCGAGGTAAAAAATATCTAGAAGTTAATGTCGCTTAAAAGTACCTTGCCAAAGTAACCAGCCAACAATGTCCCATGAGGGTGGTCAGGTTTCAGGAAGGAGAATAGTAAATCCATAAGCTGCACCAATAGCACGACTTCATCAGTTACAAAAGAGAATTTTATAGTGTATTGGTAAAGCAATATTGAATCATGACAATAAAAAACTAAAAATAAAACATACATCTTCATCCTCCACTAATGTCTTCATGATGACATCCACTTCACATGTAAATATTTCACAAGCTATAAAAGGAAATCTGCACACCAAAAACTCATGGCGATGAATAAAGTCCATGTTAGGGGATCGCAACAAATGGTTTTACACAATTAACCATGTATACCTAAATATCCTTTTCTTTTCACCATCTTCAGGTACCTCTTCTACAATGTAGCGGAGCAATTGCTCCACTTGAACTTTGTCTCGCAAACTGCAATAATTAGAATAAACTGATAGTTTGTTATCAAATAGTCTACCAGTGATCCCCTGATTCAAATATCTTAAATTATACATGTTGTTCACTAGCAAAGTTTCTGTTACAGGCGTGCACCCTTTCTCTTGCGCGCGCACCTGGCTCCATGTCCATAATACTTCCTTTGGAAAATGGAACTAAAAACAGGTAACAAGCTTACTAGCCTATATCTTGTTAAAGCACAGTGTGTAAAAGGATACCACCCTAGAACTGTTAGTATCCACATACATTTGCTACAAGAAAAATCTAACAGGATTGAACACTGACCAGGTCCAGTAGCACAAAAAGTGAACTGTAAGTTTGAAGGGGAAACATCCATGTGGTTGATTAAAACAAGATTCGAGGCTGATCATATAGTGGCCCACTTTTAACCCAAGCTGAAGCGAGGTTTCCCCCCCAGATTCACACCTATGATATCTTACTATCTTAGAAACAGAAAGCATGCATAGTGCACGTATTTGAAAGTAAGCACATATACGTAATCACACTTAACCAAAGTTAAAACTGTTAAGGGCAGTAGTGTAATAGTCATGTTAGTGTTAAGGGTAGTTATGTAATTGTAGTCTAGCTAGAGTTTTTAGTCTAGGGTTCCTCTTGTACACTATATATTGCCCTTGGGCTCTTGGAATAGAATCGAGAATTCAGCCCTCATTCTCTCCTCTCCCAAATTCTAACAAAAACACAGACGTTCTAAGATCAAACCATATTAATCACAACCCAGCAAAAAAAAACCACAAAGAAACAGTGCTCTAGAAGAGAAACAGTACAAATTGATTAGGCGGGTGTTCATTGCTTTGCACTCCTGGATTATTTCATCCTCATCAAGAAGGTCCTCCAACTTAAAATTTTCCTTGTCTAAAATAGTATCCACCTGAAAGAAATAGCAAGATGTCCATTTAATAAATAAAAAAATGGTACCCTACACAAGATATAGGGATCACCACAAGTGCGAGCACTCACCGGTGATGCAGCAGAGAGTCCAGGTACGTGCCAAAACATCTTCCACAATGCCAATTCCGTCAGTATCAAGTACTCTCACAATATCAGAAAACAAGTCAATTTAGAGCTCATATTTCCACATTGTGGGCTGATTCATGTTCAGACTTCAGACCAAACCCTGCAATAGCTGATTGTGAGATGAGACAGAACAAAATTTCAATTGATGAGGAAAAGGAAGCTTTGGTATTAATCACACATATCATTTACCCACTACGAACTACCCACTGTCTTCCAGTATAAAAATTATTAGTATTGCTATAGAAATTGTCCACTTGTAAGAAACTACGAACACACTTCTACTGCAAGGGCTAACAAGACGGCAAAAGCCTAAAATCAAAAGCACACCCTCCACTAAACATCAGAAACTCCTTCAAAAAAACAGTAAACGCGTTGTATTTACCACCATGTACAATCCAGTCAAACAACTGTAACCTTCACAAACACCACCTCAACAGATATGCATTGGGAAGAAAAAAAACATTACTCAAATGCCCCGGTTCCAGATCCTCAAACAACTGCATCGAGACTCACGAATGAATCGCACAACCCACCATGGTCTTCCAGAAACACACAGCTACTCCTCAAAGCGGAAAAGCGAAGGCAACAAACTAAATAACCCGGAACCAATCGCATTAACAACGGAAAACAAGCACAAAAGCAAATCAACTCACACAGATAAACCTCCAACTCCCCAGTCCCCACCTCCAAAGTCCAAACGCTTACATAAGCCAAAGCAATCCTACGAGATTCCAGCTCCACAAGCACCAATCCCTCAAAGTGAAACAACTAAAGCGGTGACTGACACAACAACACCACAGCCGCCCCCACCCAACCAAACACACGGAAAAGCAAGCGCACAAACGCAGACAGTGTCATACTGTCATCTCCCAACTTTCGTCCAGTTACGCACACCACACCAGCTCGGCCACCGACCTCCGTTTCCCACACATCGAATCGAGCGCGACGCTAAACACAGCACGACGCAAACTGGGAGAGCAGAAAGCTACCAGTTGCTGCGGCAACAGCTGAGAACTCGAAGGAGAGCAGTTCCTCACCGGTGGTGATCAACGGAGAAGCAGCTGAGAGTCCAGTCCGAGGCAGAGCAGCTCCTCGTCGTGGCGGCTGCGGAGGAGGAGGGGGAGGGGGAGGGGGGACGGCGAGTGAGCAGTGCGCGCTCCCGCGATCCGAAGCTTTTGAAGAGCCCGCCTCGTCGAGCTGGATCCGGGTGTCCGGGTAGCAAAGCCGCAAAACCCTAGAATTCGCCAATCGCGAGATGAGGAGTGGGAGGAGAAGAGGGCCTGGAGGCGAGAGGGAGGAGGAGGGCGAGGGTTCGATCGCAAGACGGAGAGAGAAGTGAAAGAGAGAGATAGATTTTGGGAGAATAATCTATTGCTTCGTCTCGATGCGGCATTGGGAGCTGGACTACGGAGTCTCCGTCCAGCTGCGGGTATATACGCTCATCTCACTGCTCAGTGGGGCAACTCCACGTGGGTCCCACATGCCAGACAAATCGCTTTGAATTTCTCGGTGGCGCCGGATATTTTGCGCGGACAGCTGCGCTACGTTCACTCCGTGGAGGAGTACCTCGGTCGTTTACAACGCTACGCGGTCACTGCCTCGTGGGTTCACCAGTCCAATGGGGCCACGTCACAGTGGAAAGTGACAGAGGTGCGTGCGGTACTGCTGGAGATCCATGACGTGGCAAAGGCGCTCGTCCGGGCATAAACTGTAGTCCGCGTCACTCACTGCGGGTGGGCCCATGTGTCCGTGGGGGTTGCAGAGGGACTGGGGCCGCTGGCCCTGGCAGATTCGATCCAGGAGGATTCCTCCCCGCTACAGTCACTCGTTTGGCGTACGCGCAGCTAAGGCCGGGTTGTACTCAACGATTCTTTAGACGCTGCCGCGCTGGGGCCATAAATTCTTGGGGCCCAATGGCCAGTCGCACGTGCGGTTGTCTAGGGAGGAGGGAGCTGGCCGTTCAGGTGATCGTGTATGCGGAACGTAGCGCTCCCGGGACCACCTGTAATTGGGACAAGAGTAAGTACCGGGGGTGAGTTGGAGATCGAGGCAGGTGATTTTGCTAGGTGCACCGTGTATTGTTCGTGCATGTGGGGACAGATGCGAACTTAAATTTTTTGAGAAAACTTCGTTTTCCAAACGAGATCTAAAAAAATCTAACATTGGTGTGAAAGGAGAGTTGTGTGTTATGCCTTCTCATGTAGTTTCATCTTCGTTAAATATAGTCTTACTTGAAAATGGAGCTTTCCGTTTTATGTCGTGGACATAAAATAGTTGAAAGAAAGTGATATGGTTTGGGTGTGATAGGTTGGATTCGGATCCTCTGCATTAACACCGTGAATGGTGTTTTGTATAGAAGAACACGGCTCTGCACAGTATTGTAGCAAACACTGTAGCAAAAAACTGTAGTGATTGATCTTGATCTTCACTTTTCAATCAGACTGTAGAGGTCGCTCCTAATTCCTGTACATTGTAACATCTCTGCATTGAGAGCACCAATGCAGAGGATCCATCCCTGTGATAGGTTAAGACATGTTTACTCTCCTATATTGCTCACTGTTTATTTAATCGATGTACACGTCACTTGATTACCGACACGTAAAGCATCCACATCTAGATGTATATGTATCAATAAAAAAGATTTTAAGAACGTCTAAACACTTGTTTTGTTCCTCACTAAAACTTATTTGTTTCATCTCACTAGGTTTTCCCTATCGTGAACTAGTCACGGCACTGCAAGCAACGCTTACTTTCCTTCAAGCTTAGTCGTCACAATCATAGAACGAAACAAAATCCGAGTCTATCCTAATGCTCGTGAGTTTGTCTCAAAGCATTTCAACTGGTTTGATTAACGCATGCATGGCTCGATCAAGTACAATACGTAAGGGGAACGGGGTCGTAACTCGTAACTAGAAACTAATATACCCCAATATCCAACATCGGTTTGGTGTCTTTGTTGTTGACACAAACCATTTTGCATGATTTCTAAGATACTTCCTTCGTGATATGTCAGCATTTTTTCTTGCCACTTACGCCAAATTTGGAATGTGGAAATTTTTTATTGTTCCTATGAAATTTGAATTGTTTCAAATGAAAGACGTGTATTCCAAAAGAGGCCTTAATGACAACATTTGATAGAAAATATGTTGGACCGTGACTAAAAAGGGGTTGAATAGGCGCTACACAAACAATTGTCTCTTTAAATCTTTTGCCTCAAGGAGTTTACGATTCTTTTTCTCCGGTAGCTATGCAAAACTATAAAGATTAGAGAGAATAATTCAAACAAAAATAGGTCAACAAGAGGATTAAGACTAGCCAAAATCATCACTGGACCCGTTGGCCTTGATGAACAGTAGCAGTCTGACCAGAATAAACAGTAAAATTGGTGCATAACTGAATTTCAACATGATTTCAAAACCACATATTGATCCAACTATTGATGATCAACTCCAAACTTCGTGAAACATGACACACACGTTCTCTAGTATGTCAAGAACCTATTCAAGGTAAAGATCTTAAAGATCATTACCAAAGTTCTGATATTTTTTCTGATTGAACGAAGGTTGCACCAATACCGAGCCAAATACAAAAACGATGATTCAGAGGAGCTCGTGAGAGGAATAAATTCAAGATGTCTAAATATGATTTCTCACACGTCCTAACACCCTCAATCACAGCAAGAATCAAACCAAAGGCCATCCAGAGCAAAACTCCCAAAATCATCACTTCTTCCACCAAAATCGAGCAAATTCAATAACTTGCAATAGAAAATACTTAGATAGATGGGATCTGGTATACCAGAGATATATCTATCACTTACACGTCTTAGGTACAAAGTAATATCAAAATAGGAGGAAGTAACAACAAAAATAAGCTAAATTAAGAAATCAATACTTGAGCATATGAGAGGAAGACTTGAAAGAATTAGGAGATTTGACTTCTACTTGGAAATGAATGTTTACAATCACTCTCTTGGGAGGACAAAACTACTAGGGCAGCACACACATAAATGCTCTCATCTCTCTCAATACATCTATCAAACCCTAGCATCCTCTCTACACTTTTCCTAAATTTTCACATTAGATGACTGTGCAAATCCTACACCACCCCCTTATATAGTGGAGGCTATGTCTAGAGAAAAAAACTCTAACGGACACCCGTTAAACTCGCACACAAACGGGTCTCACTCACGTATGCTTCTCAAAGCGTCATCTTCATCTTTATCTCCAATAGGGCAAATTTTGAAATATATCATGATTTGTCCTCTGTCGATGGTTTAGTATCGATCTTACATATGTATGTTGGGGATTTTCCTTGACTTAGATATACACAAAACAAGACGCAATGAATTTAGATAGGTTTGGGTCTTCCCCTAAGAGAATAATAATCATACTCCTATGTTGTTGTATTGACTATGCTTTACAATAGGGAAGAAATCACTAGAACTAGAACTTAATGACTCATGTATGTTGATTATGTCTCTAATCAATTTGCTTCTGATCTCCTTCTGTCTACCGACTTCACCCCTTATATAGTGCATCAAGAGGTGGCAATTATTTACTCTAAGAGGCACATTGTCGTTTGATAAAATGTGCACGTTTAAGGGTAGTTATTCTCAGATACTAACCCTCCCACATCACCTTGCAGTTATGTTAGGGATAGACGCTTAATATGTGCAGTTATTCTGGAGAATAATAGCACATATTAACTATTGTGTGTATCAAACACAGCACATAGGTGTTTCTAGTCTACCCAGCTCATATGTTTGTAGGCTTTGTTGACTATAGGATGGTCGTAGCTGATATGGTCGTAGTAGAGCTTACGACCATGAGGTGGTCGTAGTAAATCTTACGACTACTAGGTAGTCGTAGAAGTACTTACAATCATATAGGGGGGGTCATAAAATGGTTTATGACTACTCGATTAAGTTTCTCCCTTATAAACGATAAGGGGTATCCTTTACGAATAACCTGAATGTATTGCTATCTATAATAACAATTGCAGATAAATAATTTAATTAACCGATGATTATTATATCCTCGTCATCCTCCATGGAGTATCGTTGACCTAATCTACTTATGCAACTGCCATAGTTTCGCACACCACCACTTTTCTAGTATTAGGCAATTTACCAAAATGTCTCTATACCAACCTTTCCCAATTCCTTCACATAGAAGCATCACCCATGCTTCATCATCATCCATGTGGCCTCGATGACTTTCAGCCAAACTTCTCACGCGTTCGAATCTCACCGAACCATCATCGCTTGCAAAACGGGCTAAGTCACTTGGCGCACTACATGCCTCACCATGCACCATGATCGCACCGGGTTTCCTTGACCGTTCTAGACCTCAACACCTCCTTGAGCTTAGTCCCAGTATAACTTGTCGTTGCCCGTCATGTCCACCACTAGTAACTCTTGCTCCGATTCCTTGTATTCTCGACTTGTAATCACCCCAGTAACCTTGGTCGTTTTCCAGCGGCACCTTGATTGTTTTAGACCTCAGTTCTCCTAACTTAGTCTTGATCTCGTCCGCCTCACCATGACGTAGCTCTGGAGTCCTGCATCCATCACTGACAATCAAATTGTCACGTAGCACCGCACGACACACAAAATCATCAATTGACACAATTTATGGGTCAAGAAATGTAACATCCCAAGTTTCAGACTTGTGTTTCCAATGTAAGAAAATGAGTAGAAATTAAAACTTTTTCTTACATCGTGTATTTCCTAATTGTGCTGAACAATTATTGTACAAGAAGTTATGGAAATACAAAGTCACAAGTCTTTTGATCCAAATCTTGATCCTTCAAAAACATTCTTGTTCCATCTTGTGATAATCTCCTGGAAATATTTTTCCTAAATTCTTGGGTTGGTATGTGACCCCTCTGAAAAATTTCATAATTTTTAGAAATTGTTTGAATACTTTGGAGGTCAGTCAAACCTACTCAAATTCTGGTCAAACTGTGGGCCAGCAGCTTGTGGAATTTTTGGAGGAAAAAGCATAGCACAAAAACCTCTGCAAGATTTATACAAGGTCATTAACTCCGCTGGCAAGCTCCTGTAAAAATTTCATAATTTTTTGAGTTGGTTTGCTACCTCAAACAATTCTCCAAATGTCAGCCCTTCTCAAAAACCGGAAAAATCGAATCGTTTGAGTCGACTCGCTCGAGCCGAGCCTAACTCAACCGACACGGTTGGACCAGTCCCACTCAACCGCACTCGGCGCGCGTGTAAGCTGTTGGATTTGAACTGATGCCCACGACCTCCCACGGCTCCTAGGACCTTCCCAGACCTCTCACCCGCAAAGACCTCCCACTCTACCGATCCGGGACATCCAGGACCACCCCATGCAAATCGGGATCGTCCAGGACCTCTCCCTCAGCCCTGTTCTTCTCCCTCATGACCTCCTGGAGGTCTGGTCGTCAGGATTTTCACGCGCCGCGCGTGTGTCGTGTCGAGCCGTTGGGAGCGGTGGTGTGTCACTTTTGGTCCTTCCCAACGTCTCTTTCTGCCATGCATTAAATGTGTCAGGAGCCTAACCCTAGAAGTCTTCCCCTACCTACCTGCTCTTGTCAAATCTAGCAAGTTCACGGCAGGAGTATGGACTTTGTTCACAGTGGGGCTTGTCCATACCCTTGTCCGAGCTCCCCGGCTTTATTTAGCTCAAGGCCCTCCTCAATATCATTTTCCCACTCTTGGTTGCTGCTTGAACTCCCTCGGTTGTGAGTGTGAGCCCCAAACTCGAACACCTGAGAACCCCCCCCCCCCGAAACCTCCATTGTCGGGTTTTGGAGCTCCCCAAGACCACCTTCGAGCTCCAGGGGTTCAATATTGCTATTTTGGCTGTCACTTTGTCATCTTGGTCTCCTCAAGCCTCCCTAACTTGTTGTGTTTAACCTTCACAGAGGTTGACAATTTGGGGAGCTGCTTTTCGGGGTCGAGATCATCTTCTTCGCCATTGTCGGCAAACACGTCACCGCCGGACTTCGTCGACCTTCTCCAAGTTCCTCCGACCTCCCTGGTCCCCTCTCTGCCCTCAGGTGCCCATCCCTTAGCCTTGTTGTTATTTTCTAGAGCTCGTGTAGTTTCGTAGTAAGCCTTCCTAGCCTATCTCTCCCGCCGGCATTCAAGGCGTCGCACGACGAGGTTGCCACCTTTAGCTCCGTGATGATATTGCGGTTCCATTCCAGTATTTAGTTGGCGCTTGCGTGGTCCCTGTCGCCGGCGGCAAGCCGTTAAACGCGCTTGGGATTTTGCCGGTGCAAACTCCCGTTTTCGTCATTTTCTTAGGACATCATTAATGCCCCATTTATTTCTAGTCATTGGTGCATTGGTCATGTCTTAAACTGTAACGTGTGTCACCGACGTGTGGGCCTCCTCCTCCTGTTGTCGTCCGGCAAAAACCCCGCCCAGACCTCCCCGCTCGACCTCCTAGAGTGATCCGCACCGTTTAAAACCTCTCCGAGTTAAAACTTAGCCGTCAGATCACTTCCCGTATTTCCGCTAAGACCTCCCTCCTGCGTTAATCTTGGCCATCAAAGACCACCCGGGCTAGATCTGGACCTTTAGATCTTTCCCGTGAAAACCCTTAAGTGTAAGACCTCCCCCTCGTTTAATCTCGGCCGTTAAGATCACCCTCGGATTAGATCTGTACCGTAGATGGGTTTCCGCGTAAATTTCTAAGTCCCAGGACCTCCCTAGTTCTATCTCGGCCTTTAAAGACCTCCTGGGATTAGCTCTTAGCCGTTAGATCTGGCTCTGTGTAAAATCTTGCGCGAAAGGACCTCCTCTGGGTCATTTTGCCAAAACCACCCCTTGGATCTCCACCGAGGTCCTCTTTGCAAAGAGACCTCCCCTCGGTCATTTTGCAAAGACCACCCTCGGGGTCCTCTTTGTAAAAAGCCACCTCTGGCCTTTTACAAAGAAAACCCCGCTCAGGATCTCTTAGGCTCAATCTTAACCGTTCAGGACCTCCCCCGTGAGCTCTTGACCGTTAAGGACCTCCCTCGCTTAATCTTAGCCGTCCAGGACCTCCTCGAGTAGATCTCAACCGTTCAGGACCTCCTAAGGGAGATCTGAGCCGTTGAGATCTCGCATGTTCAATCGTTGACCTTTAGACCTCCCCTAGTGCTCGGGATCGCCAGATCTTGATCTGACGGTCACGACCTCTGTTAGGCGCGAGGATCTCCTTTGCGTGCGATGCGCATGCACTGGTCGTGGCCGTTGGATTAGATCTCAACGGTCCAGACCTCCCCTGTGCGGGAGGAGGTCTTTTGTGCGCTGTGCTTCGAGGTCCGTGGTCGTGCGATGAAGGATCGACGGCCCACGACCTCTCCTTTTCCCTTCAGTTCATTTGGACCTCCCGAGAGCTCAAATTTTAAGTCTGTTAATGTTTCAAATTTCAAAAGTGCATAATTTTGTCATTTTAACTCCTTTTTTAATGATTCCAGTTGTTGTAGCTTTGTTATGGTATGAACTTTAATCTGAGAATGAATTTAGGCACTGTTATATAGTAGAAAATGACTTTAACTACATGATCTTGTCTAGGGATTAATGATGTCTAGAAATTATTTGAAAATTTGTAAAATGCATAACTGTCTCTCTGTAAATCCAAACTGAGCAGACTCAACTTGGTAAAAGTTATCTGTAAACATGCTTTAATGTGAACTAGGCCTTGTCTTTATTCATGTTCCTGAAAAGTGTTATGTGCTAGTTTTAGAACTTAGAAAAAATCATAACTAATTCATTATAACTCCAAATGTTATGAACTCAGTTTTGCTGTTGTTGGGATAACCATATCTACCTACCATAAAATTTTCAAGTTCCAGATCATTCTAGCAATTTTCGCCATAAACAGTAACTATAATTAATTTAATTAGGATTTTTCAGGCTGAGAGAACTTAGATTAGCCATAACTTTTTCATGCTAAGTCCAAATGAAGTGATTCTTGTTTCTAAAATTGTCTAAAATCAACCTCTAGCTGCTGTAGAAATTTCATTGGATTTGGATGTTCTTTGCTGTTGAGTTCCTTTTGGTGTTCTTCGTTCTTATCGGTTTTTATCGCCTTTTCGCGTTAGGTTTCGAAGAATTTATTGAACCTGAGCACTCCCCTCTGCAGCAAGACACATCCCAGCAAGGCAAGCAGTTTGATCATGTTAATCCCAGTATTTTTAAGTATTTATGTTGTTTACAAAGTCTATGTATGCATTGCTAGTTTGTGTTAAACTATTGTCGTTAGTTGACCTAGTAGATGCATTTCCTTAGGCAAATGATTATCCTCTACTACCGTGAGCCTAGGTTATTGTTGTGATTAGAACTCGTGGATGAGCTCTTGTCGCTTAGTAGTTTGCGAATTAATTGCTTAGCCATACTTAGTTTCTGGTAGAAATGGGCGGTTATCGACTTGTCGATAACCTTGATCACATAAAACTTATTATGATTTATGATTTCAGCCTTGTGCCATGTCTACTTATGAAAACTAAAACTGAAAAACAAAATGATTTAGACTTGGGCACAATGGTATGTTGGTGTGCTTTTGGGTGTGACTGGAATGGTGCCCGAGTCAACAAGGACCGAACATCTTGTTACACTAAACCAAACATTTTAGCGTGCTAACCACACTAGAGGGTATGGGACCTCTCTTGACTTAGTACTTTGGCGTGTATTAGCTTCGGGTCGCAGGGAGTCGCAGGAGGGATGGAGGTGGGAGCATTGTAGTGTCTGAAAGGCTTCCCCCCGGCGGGTTGTCTTTCGGCTTGCAATGTAAGCGTATGGGTTTCTATCCATACGAGCGGCTCGTGGTTAATGCACAATATTGGAAAGCGTCTCGTAGGACTTAGCGTGCAAAGATACCTTCTAAGTGTGCTTTGTGGCTTAAAGGCGGTATGAAGTGTGGGTACATTGGTACACCCCTGCAGGGTTAAAACTATTCGAATAGTCTCGTCCTAGGTTATGGACACGCTTGGCAAGGTCTTTCAAGAGTTAGACTACAACCTTTTAATTAAAACTTGATGGGTGGTACGAATCGGGGATTCGTGCTATTGTTGTGGTGGCTATTGGGATAGTCACTTCCAGGTGGTTACTTGTATGTATCTTTATTACGCGTTTATGTTGACAACAAAATAGATTTGCAAACTTACTTTTAAATGTATTACATTATTGCAAATAAAGTTGGCTTTATGCAAAATGAGACATACAACCTCCACCTAAATAAGCTTGCATGTAGTTTATGAATAGGTCTGCTATTCCACACGTCAGTCTTGCGAGTACCTTTGTGTACTCAGTTATCTTGCTTAAATGTATTTGTTGCAGAGGAAGAAAGTGAGCTCGAGGGGCCTCACTTTTGTGAGCTTTGTTGTGGTAGCTTGCGGGGCGACTAGCTTGGCGGCCCGGTCGGTTGCCTTGTGGGTTATGTTGGCTAACCGGTCGACTTTTGTTCTAGCCATCTTATGACACCTTTTGCTTCCGCTGTCTTTCTTGTATATTGTTCTATTTGGCCGGTCGGCTCTTTTGTAATAACTTTACTTTATGTATGTCGTTATTGAACTTAGTGTTGTATGGTGTATGGAAATGATGTGTAATTTTGTGATGATGTGCATATGCTGCAATTCTGGAAAGCATATGTCCATCGAGGCTTAGAATGTTTAATTAGTAATGCTAGAACCATTTGGAGGTTAAGTGTTACTAGTTAAATATTCCGGGTCCTCACAAGAAACACATATCCTTAAAGCTTAGCACTCGTAAGCATCATTTTACCTCAGAAGGTTTTTGCTCAAACTTTGTTTTTTCACGGTTCTTGTCCATTTTACAACTCATCTCACCCGACATCTAAGACCGTTATGGATCTTGGTCCTCCTCGGTATTGATCATAGTTTACTCCAAGCCATCTACACAATAATAGATCAAACAACCATTTTCGAACATAAGTTCTCCATAACTTGACTCACATTAGTCCATAAGAGTATAATGCAAACATATGCACCAATCCCAAGCTCCTAGGACCAACCCTCAAAATTCAGCACACCTCACTGTGCTTGAACTGCCATGGTCGGTCGGACCGCCGACCCTTGGCCGGTCTAACCGCAAACCATTGGTCGGTGAGGCCGCTTCCTATTTCCAGAAAACACTCATCTGTGAATTTTCAGTAAAACTTTATCAAGTTTCACGTCCAAACTCTATTTTTAATGGCACCTGATGCAAACACCCCCAAATATTTCTACACAAGTGTTTGATGCAAATTCCTTAAAAGGTTGCACCGCCGGTCTCACCGCCATCCATTGCCGATTAGACTGCCCAAGGGTCGGTCAGACTGCCGGCTACCTAACATCAAACCTGATAATTTGCTAGATTGATGGTTTACTCCCCAAACTTCTCGACATCGATGCCAATTGTTCAACACCTAGATTATAACCATACCACAGAGTCTCCACAAAATAACATACGCTTGAAGGGCTGGTTTGTAGAAGCACGAATAATAGAAGGGCACGACTAAAATTCAGAACATGCACAACATAACAAAAATTCCTATGCAACATTTTCTCTCAAAAAATCTCATAAGCAAACACAAACACCTGGAAAACGACACAACATATCAAAAATCTCAGAATCAAAACAAATATTTGGGAAAAAGAAGACGTGTTAAAAAAATATTGCAACATCACCGTGAACATTACGCAACATTTTTTTTTCACATTCGCAACATTTTTTCTACATTCGTAATATTTTTTTCAATGAGTCGTAATATCTCAAAGAACAATACACAATATTTTTTCAACAGGTTGCAATATCTCAAATAACAGTATGCAATATTTTTTTCAACAGGTTGCAACATCAGAACCAGAAACAACAAGGATGACTTGCCGAGTTTTTCTATGGCCGCAGTGGCGGCGTCCTGATTCGGTGGGGGCGGTTGAAGTTGGAGAGCAACGCCCTGATCTCCGTGGCCGCGATGGCGATATCCTGATTCGGTGGGGGCGGTGGAAGTTGGGGAGCAACACCCTGATCTCCGTGGCCGCGATGGCGGTGTCCTGATTCAGTGGGGGTGGTGGAGGATGTCTCACATCATGCTTCATCACCCCATCTCAATCCAAGCTAGTGCGAGACACCGCTCGCACCGCAAGCAAAGCAGTGGCACTGGAACGCGGCTTCCGTATCCTACCCCTTAGGTGGCGCGGACAGAGCCACATAGCTGGGACACGACCAGAGGAAACATGGTGAGGAAAGGGGGAAAGTGAAATAAGACTAGAGAGAGATAGCGCAAGCGGGGGAAGTGAAATTAGTAGTTGGTTGCTGAAGGAGTTGCACGGGAGAAGATAAGACTGAATGTGAGTGGTGGAAAGGCGTCCGTTTTTTTCCTTCGCGTCGTACGTCCGTGTACTATCATTACGCATAATAGAATGGCTTGGATGGGCAATTTTCTATTTGCCGAATCCGCAAGGGGCAATCTTAAAATTTCACTCGTGCCGAGGGGTTCCGCAAAACGCCGTCAAAATTGAGATAATTCATTATTTGTCACTGCAATAGAATGAATTTCAGGATTTGATTTACTCTTTCCATTTGGCCATCTGTCTGCTGGTGGTGGGGATGCGCGAATGCGCGAGGAATAGAAACCGGAAGAGATGTTCATCTCAAATCTTTGATCCCGTTGTGGGTTCGAATTTTGACAGGAGGTTTAATTATTTGCCACTGTACTTTCGTGTGTATTTCATCAATTATTTGCCACTGTACTTTATACACACGAAAGTACAGTGACAAATAATTGAACCTCCTATCAAAATTCGAACCCACAGCGGGATCGAAGATTCGAGATGAACATCTCTTCCGGTTTCTGTTCCTCGCGGATTCGCGCATCCCCACCACCCCTGCAAAGGTATCGCTAAATTTCGGACCAATTCTGACAAAATGCTGCTGAAATCTTCGCATTTCCGCTCAAAAATCAAGGTAGCCATCGCTGTCCCTCGACCCGCCTCGTCAATTGGTGCGTGCGTTGCTTTAGTGGATGCTTTCGGGGTGCTTTTGTGCCGAAATTAGTATCAACTGCGTCCTCCGGGTGTGATTTGATTTGCAATTTACACTGCTTATCGTGGTTTTTGCAAGCGTCTTCATCTTAGAGTTAGATGGTTCGTGTTTTTGAGACTTTGTGCAAGTGACCGGAACAGTTAGAGAAAGTGCAGTGGAAAATTTGTCGTGGAGAACCCAATGTCATAATCGTGAGATTAACACCCATCCCGTTTGCTGTTGATCTGGATACGAGCAGTCGGAATTTCTTGAACTGCTGATTAGGAGAGAACATGATATGACGAGCGTCATGTGCCCTAGTCTAGTCTGTTAGAGATGGCGATCAGTAATCAGTATGTATTGCTATGGCTAATGCGCTATTCTTTTTGTTAATATTATTAATGGGTTTTCTAGTTTGCCTGATTTGCGTGTGAGGGGTGAGAGTATTCGAGTAATTTCAATTGTTGTTTATGCAATTTAGCATATTAGGACAGTTAGAGATGGTTATTCAGATTATTACTAGTGATGTATGCATTTGCTATGAACTTAGACTTTGAATTCTCCGTTGTACATTCTGTATGCACTACTTTGGTATGCAGAGAAGCATAGTTGTCATCAGATGGTGGCCTGGTGGGTGCCCCTCGATAGGTTACTTTTCAGCTTCCTCTTTCTCTCTTTTCTTGAACAGATTTTGGTGTGAATCTGTAAAAATAGTTGCATGACGATGGAACTTATCCTGCGCCTGCAGATTAGGGCTAGGATTAACATTTCACTTTTCTAGATTAATGTAGATTTTGAATAATAAGACTTTGCTCTCTTTTGCATAATCCCTTCCCCTTGTTCCCCTTGTGCCATTGCAAGAGATTTTGATTTTTGACGACCGTTAGTAAAACACCATGAAGTACGAGATGAAATGTCAAGTGTACATCCACTGAGTATTGACTATTTGGCTGGCTTGGACCGTGAAAGTACGGCAACGTGCTATTCCTCATTGGGAAGCCTTAGCTGACACCAAAGTGAGTCAATTTTTACAGGCCTTTTCAAATTAAAAGAATTTTTCTTGCGCTATTTCTCGTCACTTGCAGCTTGCTGGTCCTTCCATTCCATATCTCTGATTTCACCAACGAGATTTGCTATTCAGTGCACTGTTCACTGCATTATATGATACCAATACACTGCTTTCAGAGACCCTTGAACAGTGCAGAGCTAATACAGGAGAGAAACACGGATCCGAGTCTCTGCTTTTTGTAGCTCACCAGGCATTCTCTGCTGTGATACATGCGATTGGTCGAGCGGCTTGAGCAGCCGAGCTCCATAGGTTCCGGGGGGTCAAGCAGAACTATTTTCTGTGCAGAACTTGAGGTCGTTTAAAACTGGAGATCGTCTAGCTGATTAGATCGGAGAAACATGGCATGACCTTTAACTTGGTTCATCACATATCATTAGCTGTCTCATAGTCAGTGGGAAGTACAAAAGAAAGAAGGAAAGTAACTCGATACACTAGTCTTGGAAAATGGGTTTTGGCCATACGGCCATACCATTGTGGCCACCAAAGGAGGTCAAGAACTGTTCGTTGTTTCTAATGATTGAGGAGTTCATCGACCAACAGCTAAATACTTTTTACACTGACTAAGAAAATGTAAGCATTGGAATGATTTATATGACAAGCAATAATGTGTACATCTGAATACCTAATCAGACATTCCTTTGCCATACTAAAACCAAGGAATGCCGATTATAGATGCGGAGTTTATATTTCTCACAGCCATATTTAACAGCCTACTTGTCAAACATACACTAAGGTTCACAGAAGCAGCCACTGCAGCATAGGATATGTGACCCTGGAACTCGTCCTGTCCGGCGAATCTGCTCGGCCTTCTGAACTGCCCTTGCTGCTTGCACGTTCATCCTGGTTTTGGCTGAGGCTTGTTTCTCTTCGGCTAGACAGCGTGTCATCTCTAGCTTTTCAGCCATCTTCGCCATGGCCTCACTTCTCATTTTCTCCGCATGATCCTGCCATAGAGTGACTTGAGTTTTAATAGCACTTTATTAGTCATGTAAGAGCACAAATGCACAATGTATTCGAAATATGGGTAAGCGTTATTGTGTCGATGCAAAGAAATACAGGTACACCGAGGATTAAAATACAAAGTGGAAATGCACCTCTACTCTCCTCATCTCGGATTCAATTTTCGCTCTTTGACTTCTTTCCCATGCTTCAATCTTCACCTCTTCCTTCTTGAATCTGAGTAATAAAATCTCCATTTCAGATGATATGAACAAAATGGGTATTTACAAGAGATTTAACTCTACCTATTTCCCTTTGCAACTGATTAATAGAAGAAACCAACAAGACATATCAGATGGAGCACTCTGATCGAGTAATACCTTGCTGTATGTTTATATTTTTCTGCCTCCTCGTATGATGCTGCTGCATATTCCTTCTTCATCCGCTCCAAATCAGCAATGCTCGGTGATGCAGAGACTAGTTCTAGCTCCTCTTTGCTAGCCCATGTAGCAATGTTCATCTTTCCTAGCTGTATACCCAGGGCTGCAATTTCTTTCCTTGTCTTCAGTCTCATTTCATTGTCCGACAATTCATTTGTGCCACCTTTTCTGTTGAAATATGGACCATCATCTGTGTTGTCTTCACCTGGTGACGCTGTTGACCGTCCTCCTACAGGAGTCAATGGTATTGAGCAATTAGGGCTCCGAGTTGGTGTCATTGACCCAAGTGGAGTTCCGGTCCTCGAAGGTTCCTGACTCGGTATCGGAGTCATTTCTGTGCCCACATCTCTTACAGACACCAACTGAACTGTAGGAATAGCTACATGCAATAGTTCATATCAGTTCAGAGTTTAATTTCGTGCTTTTAAGTAATGAAGTGAGATTGAGAAAGCTACCGTTGGGATCATTGCAGGGTTTCATTGCAACTGATGAACCAGTATTAGTTGCCCCCTTCTGATACTCTGAGGTGGCACGAGCACTATTAACTGGACAGACATCTGCATGCCTAACCAACTTTGGCTGATGTGAAGCAAACGAGAACCTATCTAATATGCTTTGAGAAGCTGACGAAGCGGGGTTCAGTCTTTTCATGTTCTGCACGGGGCGAGCAAATGTGTTGTGGTTTGAAATTTTGGGCACAATGACACCCCTGGCTGCAGCAGAATTCATCTGGTGTGCACTCTGGTTCTGTGATGCGCCCTTGGAGATATTCTGCTGAACAGTTTGCCTATTCATAATCCATTTATCTGCATCATTCCACTTGGAGGAAGTCTGTCTAGAAAAATATCCTGTCGCTGGATTCTGGGCTGCCGTTTTTTCACCTCCGTGGAACTCGAAGCTACTAGTACTAGCATTGTCAAGACCACTATCACATTCATTACTATCTTCTACACTTCGCATTGGGTGTATCATGCTTAAGTTGCTGGGTGCAGGTTGGTGAACTGAACTCTTGGGCATGCTCTGAACCTTGTTGCTATCCAATGGCAAATCCTTTTCTGCAGCTTCAGTTTTGTTAATTGCTGAAGGGCATTTGGAGCCATCAGAGCTGTCTGAAACTGATAGCAGAGCAAGATGGCTATGTGACTGACTTGATCAGGAAAAAGATAAGTTAGTAAACCAACTATCAATATGTCTGTACCTTTTTCAAGAACATCACAAACTAACAGTCTGTTCTCTGCTTGCGATGGCTCAATGGTCTTTGAAGGTGATGTTGGCGACGAGCTGCTGCTGCTGATTTTCACACGATTGTGGGCTCCCCGAAGCTTCATCCTTAGCTTTGTCGGAGAAAGAGCACCGGCCTACAGGAACATCAAAGCTGTTAGTCTTTCTCCATGGAAGCACTATAACTTAAGTATCTCAATTCAAGTTGTTTTTTTGGCACAAAATACTTGTAGGCATCTTAGGACTCTATGAACCGTTAAGAACTAAGAAGTACTGGTGTCATGCTAAGATTTTAACCATTTCCAAGGGTTAGAAGGGTTATTGGGTATTAGTATTTCTCTGGTCAGGAACATGACGTCAGAAAAAAATTGCTTCAAATGGGGATGGTGAAGCCATCTCATTTACCATGTAAAATACTAGGACGTGCTGTATCAACGCCAAATCCTTCAGAATGAGTGTTCTAGTTTTCCGACCCCATAAAATTGCATATTTAGCAATACACTTACCTTAGCTTCGCTTTCGCTGAGAGAACAGATTTACTGACAACTATCTAGACCAACAATGTATAAATAAACTGGTGAGCAACACCCTATTATCATTCGAAAAGTTGCCACTTTGTTCTCTAGTCGTCTTATTTCAACCTTACATTTTTACAGCTTGAAACCAACATAGTGCGCACAAACATATTTCTAAAGAAATGAAGGGGGAAAAGGGTAAAAATTGGAAACGAGGCAAGAAAGCACGTCTATATCAAGAAAATAAAATCTTTGAGGAAAGCAAAGGAAATGGAAATGAAGGGATATAAGACGCGCCACCTGAAGAAATACAACAACAATGGCTAAGAATCGAGTACCCAACAAGTAGTTCGGATCAAACGAGCTTCTGCACTGACTTGGATAGAGTTCATACCTGGACTTTGTGAATCCTCTCATACTCCATTCTTCTTTTCGGGGTGTGGGTGTGTTTGGGTGGCTGGTGAGAGAGAGGGAGAGGAGCGATGGGAGAACACTAGACTGCTAGATCAGTGCGACTGGGATAGCTAAAGCGCGGTGTCATGTCATGTCTATTTTAGTTCTCTGGCCATGGAAAGTTTTATGTTTTTCCTCCACTCAAATGTCTCATCAAATGAGTAGACACAAAGCTGGCTACAAGTACTACCGTAGAAATTCATCCAGGCACGAATGGGAGTTGTACCAACAAAACCTTAGACGACCTTTTGTTCTACACAAAAGTGTTTATCCTCTTTACAGGCTCTGCTTTTTTTAAATTACATAAGCCTTTTTGTTGTACCGAAATAGCAACCTAAGGGGTAGATAGGATTCTACTTTTTTTCCCCTTCTGTTATTCAACTTTTTTCTCACTCCAATAGCTATACAAAATTATGAAGTCAAGGTCTCAATATTATAACGGAAGACTTGAGCTGAAACCAAGAAAATCAGACTTCAATGCCCATCAACCGGTCTGACCGTTGGTCGGTCTGACTGCTCCCCCTGCTGACAAAAAAAAAGCACGACAACAGACTCACAAAATGATCTAACTTTTGATCTAAAGATCTAATTTTTTTGAGATTTCAAACATAGCTCGATAAGAAGGCCAGGAACCTATTCCAATCGAAGATTAAGACAATCATAGCCAAAGTTCCATAAATTTCTTGATTGAGAGTAAAAAGGCACAAAACTGGAAGAAAAGCTAAACTTGATTTGAAGGCTTGCTCGTGGATGAAAGATAATCAAGATGACCTTAGATAAGATCACATATGTCCTAGTAAGCTAGATCACAATAAAATACCAACACAAAACCCTTAGATTTCAGACATACCTCATCTTTGCACAAATATGATTGGATTGATATTGAATATTGAAGGTTTACACTACTCCACCATAGAAGACAAAAGCTCACTCATGGACACCTAATCCCACAATAATTTTCTCAATACATCTCTCTTAAATTCCAACCTCCTTTATTCTCTCTACTTTCCCCAAACACAAATTAGGGTTTCTAGAATCGAAGAATACATGTGCAATTCCGGCACCACACCTTTATATAGTGAAGATACCAACCCTTCTCGATCCTTCTGTCCTTAACCGAGTCCAATTTTGTGAAATAATCCCATACTTCGCCACGCGTAGGTTCATCATTGGCTTACCCACTGGACCGCCTCGACACTTGCACCGCCCCAAGTCACTTGATGCAATCCGTTGCACCGAACTTTCCGTTTGTGTCGTTCTTGTCTATCTTGCGCATTGCTTAAGACCAACCACTTCATCCGGCATCCTCGATTGTTCAGAACCTTAATTTCACCAAACCAAGTTCTGGTCATCCTCGTCGTTGACTATAGTTGATTTTAAGCATCCCTCTGTGGACTTTTCAGCAAAACTCTGTCTAGTTCCGTGTACAGTCTCCATTTTGAATGACATCTGATGTAAACATATCTCCAAATACTCCCACACAAGTGTTTGGTAACCATTTTGACAACTTTTGCATCGGTGATCAAACCGGCCTACAGAGCCGGTCCGACCGCCGATCAGCTGGCAACTTGCTAAATCGAGAGCTTACTTCTCAAACTCTTCGACAACAATACCAATTATTTATCACCTAGATTAAGATCAAACCACATGTTCTATCCACTTTTCCTATTACACAAAGTTATCTTTCTGTTTACTAGATATAACAACACTAGAAAAGGATTAAGAAATTCCAGCTCCCCTCGAGGCGTGTGCGCTGTTAACACTCCAAACTCCAAAGCTCCAAACTACTAATATTATTCCTTTTGGTTGTTAAACTGGGGTGGTCAAAAAGAGGTCACTCTCTCTCACTCGCAGCACAGACGGATGAGGCCACATCTTTCTTAGTCAGTGCCTCTGCAGAAATTTTATTACTCCAGTGTCCAATCTCTTGGCCTTTTCACGCTCCCATCTCATGTCATCATGCCCTCACTCACGTCGTCCTATCCCCAAATCTCAGTGTCACAAGACTGGGTTGGATGTCGTCAGTGGTATGAAATATACTTTTGTCATCAACCGGCTTCACCGTTTGCAAAATTTGACTAAGTTATTTTTTCTGTATGGGTGCGTACGTAGTTGGTTACTGGCTGCCGCTGCCAGTGCCACTGCTCACTCAGCTTTTATGACCGGCCAAGGTTCATGTGTCTGGATTCACCATGTACTACAAGCAAAATTTGGACATGTGAGCGAGTGAGTCACACCACAAGCTACTCTCTACCTCATTGAATTGGTGTTGATTTTGGTGTACTATGGCCTTACATATGACCCATTTATTGGCTTGTTCATTAGTGCTGGTAGCCTTTAAAAATGTGGTCCATTTTGGTGGCGAAGGGGCTGGCCAGCATAGTACCTATGGCTGTTTGGTTCCGGGGATCATATTGGATTGGTCTCATAAATTTGATGGGATAATATCATCTCTCATTTTGTATTAGATTTACGTTTATGATGACAAACCAATCCATTTCATTCTTCAAACCAAACACCCTGTTACAAATTAGTTTGATGAATCATAGATCAAGTATATGGTCCGTCTTTCATAGGTTTGATTGGTCAAACATACTGATGATTAAGCACATAATTTATCCTATCTGGGTTTTACCAAGTCTTCTTAATTAGGTCCGCCCCATTCTCTCTTGCTGTAAGGTAAAATAAAACTAGGGACCCTGAAAAGGCAAAATACGAGACTGGTTATATAGGAGTATGCGGTATGTTAACCGCAATAATCTTGGAAATTAAAACCTGCAGCTACCTCGTACCAAAGGAGTCTGCAAATCATTAAAATATCAAACTTAGTGTAATTGTCAAGATTTTTTTGTCGGTCCTTGTCCCATTTGTTTCAGTCATAGAGAAGGAACAGTACTCAAACGCACCCTACAGTGAAGTTTCAGCATGTTTTAATACTCATAAATCAACAGCTCATAGTATTACTCCTACCTGTACAGGAGGAAGTGGTAAGTAGTAGACCTTGGAATGGACCACAAATGATTGTTTGATGCACAAATCCATGGTTAGAGAGAGATTGTCTAGAGCTCACGGTCCTCGAGATAAAAGTGAGCGGCACATTTTCTCTACAACTGCAAATAATGCCCAGACTAGTAGCACACTGTGTATACAGTAGGAGCATTGCCAAATGGCTAGAGACCGTTAGAACAATTAGAAAAAGGGGGCTCTTAGTTTGAGGAATTCCTTTCTGACCGGTTGCTATCAGATTGTAATTGCCTAGAAAAAGCCTTGAACAGCAGTGTTTTGATCGTAGCATATTTCTTTCTGGTCTTATATATCACTGAAATCTTGCAAAATACCTAATTACATCATTGACATGTAGGATTAGACCAACATATAAGCGAAACAATAAGTGATATATAAGAGACAAGACAAACTTTTGGTATCATATAAGGAGTTTGCCCTTGGCAATATGGGCACAGATATGCACCAATCATGAAATTTTCCTTTAGACAGTATGATCGATAACTAGTAAAAAAACACAAAACTAAATAATAATGCATGATGTGTCATTATGCTAGGATCTTGCATCAACACAGTGTGAGCCGTGTTGTTGTAGGACAGAAACATACAACCTCTCCTTATCCGAGAGGGGGCTCCATGTGTCTGTGGTGTGCTGTGATTCTTGCGAACTTGGTATGTGAAGTTGGTTTTTTTTAATTAATTAACCTTTTTAAAATTTTATTTTAAAGCTAAACCTCCGCGCACTTCATTTCCAATTCGGATTCCTTTGGTGGTGGCATGACAAAACAACACTGTCACGCCAGCCCGTATCTGGGCAATCTCTTATCACGTCACCACTCGTGGCGTGATAGTGTTGTTTGGTCACGCCACAGCCAGTGGCGTGACAAAAAAATGCTATTTTGGAGACTTATTATGGCACGTGACAGCGTTGTTTTGTCACGTCACGGGTGGTGGCGTGACCAAAGAGGTCAGAATTTGAAATAAAGTGCGTGAGGGTTAATTTTAAAAAAGGTTAATTAATAAAACAAAAGTTTGTGAAGTTGTAGGCCAGGGATTGGAACCTTCCCTTTGGATCAATCAATTGCTGCACTAGCTGTGCATTATTTCAGACATTTGGATGTTTAAAATACTGCTATGTTGGCAAGGCAAGTTTTGGAGAATGCTAACGACCATTCTCCACGCAAAATATCATCCGGGGGATATTATCATGCCTCACCTAAATCGGGCATATCCTACACCTGGAAAAGTATTCTAAAAGGAGCAACTCTGCTGAAGAAGGGGTAGTGTGGCGAGTGAGAGATGGAACATGGATTAATGTATGGAATGATCCTTGGATTCCAAGAGAATCGACTAGACAACCAATTACTGTTCGGGGGCAAATTGTTGTTGACAAAGTTTTAGATCTCATTGATCCAAATATTGGTAATTGGGATGAAGTACTTATCAATGATATATTATGCGCGAAAGATGCCATGCACATCAAGTCAGTCCCATTGTGCAAACAAGTGGAAGACATCCCAGCCTCACACCCTCTTAAGGGACTTTTCACCATTAAATCGACTTATAAACTAGGTATCACGTTAAGGGATGCAAGAATGGGTAGAGACGCAGAATGGGTAGACACATAGCTAGTTCGAGCAATCTGGGTTCAGGTCAGGGGAATGCTTTCCCATGGAATAAAATCTGGAGTACTAAATATCAAAATAAGATGAAAATGTTTCTTTGGAGATTAACACATAATAGCCTACTTTTGAGATGCAATGTGAGAGATTAGCACATAATAGCCTATCTTTGAGATGCAATGTGAAACGAAGGGGGTTAGATATAGATACTATGTGCCCTGTTTGCATAAGGCTGGATGAAAATGGCACACATTTCTTCTTTATTTGCAAGGTAGTCAAAGAGTGTTTGTGTCGGCTCCAACCGGAAGATATTTGGCTGAAGTTGATGGAATGCCCGAATGTAAAAGATATTTTCTATTGTATTTGGAAGCTTGAAAAGAAAGCACAACAACAGGCATTAGTCCTGTTATGGCAGTGGTGGTCGGCAAGAAACAAAGTTAATGCAGGTGAATATAGGAGGAGCACCGAGAAGATTTGTAGTTTGATGTATTTTTTCTGTGTTGAATTTGACAAACTGCGGACCATTGTAGTAGTCCTGACAACCCTGAAGCCAAGCCAGAGGCGAATCTAGAAAAAATGATTGTTGATGTCACTATGCCAAAAAAACAACAACATTTGCACAATGTTTCAAACTGTACAATATAACTAGATTAAATCATACCATAAAGATTTACATAAGAATATAATGTTTTTTCGAATGATGAGTTAAATCCAACTTTTAATGGGAAGTTAGACAATTTCAGAAGAAAAAATGTATCTAATTCTAGATGAATCCCTAAAATTGTCAAGTTGATCAATTGTTTCTAATCAAAATTGAAATATCAGATAATTTAAATGAGATATAGATTGGAAATGGTTTTCAATCTTGGAACCAATTTTGTTCCATTTACATCAAATCTTTTTTTCTTTTGTTGGAGTGAATCGTATTATTAGTATCAATTAAATTGAATATTTGTATTAATACTTACACTACAAAATATAAGTATGGACTAAATTGAATATAAGTATGAATACTTAATTGTAATGGTAGCTCTGGAACTTGTTGATCCTCCTTTTGATCTCGTGTAGTATTGTGGTGTGGTGGTAGAGATGGCAATTGTGCTGATTACCCGCAGGCAAATGCCTTAATGGAGCAGGGCATGGGGTGTTTTATTTGCCCACAGGCGTGGAAAATGGGGGCAACCCTTTGGCCGTTGGGTAAATGGACATGGGCATGGGTGAACTCCACCTGTGCCCGTCTCGCCCGTTTACCTGCCGACACACACTAACAGCTGGGTCCAACTAAAACCCTAATACCTATCCATCAGCCATTCAGCCCATCGAGTTTGCCTCATGCAGTCATGCCCAGCCGCCACCAAGCAGTCAAGCACCACTCCTCACAGCCAGATCCAAACCTCCAATCCTCAGTCCAGATCTAGTCCTCACTCCTCCCGTCGTCTTGCCCGGCCGCCCCCGTCCTCACACCCAATCGCACCGCCCCCTCCTCACAGGCTGATGCCACAGGCGACCGCTTCCTGTTACTAGCCACTGGCGCCACACATCCTCCTCCTCATCCACCTCCCTCCACTAGCCGCCAAGCCTAAAGGTGTGAATTTCATTGATCCCCTCTCCCAAAAGGCTAAAATCCGATTGTTGTCTATTGCTTGTGATTTGTGACTGTGACTTTGTGAGCATTTTCAATTTTAATTGTTGAACTTGAAGTCTTGAACTAAGTCAATTTGTTGCATTTTCATGTTGTGATGAGATGTACTGTCAGCTTGCATTTCAATTTTCAGTTTGCAATTGTTGAACTATGTTCATTTCCAATTTTTCATTTTTATGTGTGATGAGATGTACTGTCACTTTGCATTTTCATGTTGTTCCCTACTGTCTGTTGACTGTAAGGAGGTGTGGCAGGCACACAAACATGCCTGCAGGCGATGGGCATGTACGAGATTCTCTGCCCGTCGTCCTTCGTGAGCATGCCGGGGGGGGGGAGTTTTGGGCTGGTGGGTATGGGTATGAACGAGCACTCCCATGCAGAGGCGAAGCTGGGCCTCGGGCCGTTGGGGCAATGACCCAAGACCCAAGATTAAAAGGGCATGGTAATTTATTTGAAAAATCACCAAAAAAACTATTTATGTCCAAAACCAGTTGGACCAGCCCGAGGCGTGGCCCGTGGCCAGCTACGCCCCTGCTCTCATGCCCGCTGCGTTCAGTTGCGATCCCTATGTGGTGGGATGAAGGTGTATGGCCACGTGAGAGTTGAGGTGGACCTAGCCTTGTGGGTTGAGCTGATGTGGATTGAAGGTAGTTTGTTGATGAGCGAGGTGGGCCGAAGTGTGGGAACCAGTTGCCATGCTTGTTTGGGGCAAAACAACCTGGTGTCACTTCGGTTTATCCATGGGGTCACTCCTTCACACACATGGCATCTATATGGGCCGGCTGAAAAGTGTTGGTGTCACTTGACACCAACGCTAGCACTATGGACCCGCCATTGAGCACCCTCGTGTCTCTTACAAATTGAATTGTGATGGTTCTTTTTATAGCAACTCTGGTAACGGAGGTTGGGGTTTTGTAATCAGAAATTAGCAAAGTGAGGTCTTGGCAGTAGGAGTAGGTTTTATACCGAAGTTTTTACATGCTTTTCATGTTGAAGTCCGGTTGCTGGTCGTTGGGTCGTTCTTCCGTTTGTATGGAGAAGATCAATTGCAATTTCATCAGTTGGAACGTCCGAGGTCTAAATTTGAAGGCCAAAAGGGACGTGGTTCGGGGGACGATCTGTTCTTCGCTTGCGGTCGCTGTATCCGTGAAACAAAACTTAATGTAATCGACTCCCATCTCTCTTTGGAAATCCTAGGTCCATCTTTTGATGGCTTTCTTTACCGCCAAATCTCATACTAGAGGTGGTTTGCTCTTGGGGTGGAACTCCCATCTAGTTACCTGCAGTTCTCCTTCTATTCGCGAGTACTCCGTCACGGCGAAGGTCGTTTTCCCTTGTGGCTCCTCTGCGTGGCTAACAACAGTATATGGCCCGACGGACGACACTCTTAAAACAACATTCTTACAGGAGTTGCGTGATATTCGTAGTTCTTTCTCCGGCCCATGGATGATTTTGGGTGACTTTAACCTAATTCTCTAAGCGGAAGATAAAAACAAGGGGCGGATTAATAGAAGACTTATGGGTCGTTTTCGCCATTTCGTAGATGAGCTAGAGCTCCATGAAGTTCATCTAAATGGAAGGGCTTTCACGTGGTCGAACGCTCGGGAACGCCCCACCCTCGAGCGCATTGACAGAGTTTTCGTATCCACGGATTGGGAATGCATGTTCCCGGCTTGTTTCTTGCGTGCACTGCCATCCACAGCTTCAGATCATTGTCCCCTGCTCCTCTCCTCTTCATTCTGTTTTGGGGTCAAAAAGCGGTTTAGTTTTGAAACGTTCTGGCCAAAACTTGACGGGTTCATGGACTGTGTGCGACATGCATGGAAGGAAGATGCATGTATGTCTGACCCTCTCTGCAGGCTTGATTCTCTCTTAAGGTCGACTAGCAGAGCCTTGCAAAGCTGGAGCCAACGCCGTATCGGGAACATTCGCCAACAAATTGGTATGGCCAAAGAACTCATCTGGCGGCTCGATATTGCTGAAGAAACCAGACTTCTCTCGCCGCTTGAACATTGGTTTCGGAATGAGCTCAAGAAGAAATTGCTTGGTCTCTGCTCATTCGAAAGAACAATGGCCCGCCAACGATCTCGTTTGAACTGGATACGTGAGGGAGACGCCAATACTCGATTCTTCCATTTGCACACCAATCATCGTCGCCGCCGCAACTTCATTTCCCAACTCAAGGTTCAGGGCTCTTGGATTCATTCGCAGGATGAAATGGCTGAAGCAATCGCGATGCATTTTGAGAACCTCATTGGCAAACCGTTCCATAGGGCTCATACCCTGGATCTCGATGCACTCAATGTGCATGTGCATGAACTGGCGGCCTTAGAAGCTCCCTTCTCGGACCAGGAAGTTTGGGATGCCATTTGCAGCTTGCTGAAAGATAAGGCTCCCGGTCCAGATGGTTTCAGCTCTCTTCTACCAGCGGTGTTGGGACATCATTAAAAGGACATCTTGGCGACCATCCAAAGGCTCGGTTGTCTCACTGAAGCGACTGGCTCGGTTAAATCAGGCGCTCGTCACGTTGCTGCCAAAGAAACCTGACTCCACTGAAGTGAAAGACTTTCGTCCCATCAGCTTGCTTCACAGTTTCGCAAAGATCTTCTCCAAGATACTTGCAAGGCGTCTGGCGCCGGTAATGACGTCGATAATAGCCCCAAACCAATCGGCGTTCATTGCGACGCGCTCTATCCAGGACAATTTTTTCATGGTACGGCAGACCGCCCGGGCCCTCCATCAGTTACGGAGGCCCTCCTTCCTTCTTAAGTTGGACATCGCTCATGCCTTCGATTCGGTCTCTTGGCCCTTCCTACTGGAAATATTGTGTCATAAGGGCTTCGGTCCTAAGTGGTGTGACTGGCTTTCGATCATGTGGTCAACAGCATCCACCCGCATTCTCCTCAATGGCCAACCGGGTCGCTCAATTAGGCACGGTCGAGGGCTTCGCCAAGGCGACCCTCTATCCCCGTTGCTCTTTGTTATAGTCATGGATGTCCTCAACAGCCTCATCGCTTCGGCGGAGCAGTCTTATATTCTCCAGCCCCTTGCAGCTCCGTCCAGGATACCTCATCGCCTCTCGCTTTACGCGGATGATGCAGCTATCTTTCTGTCGCCCCTTGCTTCGGACATAGCTACAATTCGAGTCATCCTCCAGGTATTCGGCGAAGCTTCCGGCTTGAAAGCTAATCTAGCTAAGAGCTCCTTCTCTCCAATCTGTTGCGATCCACACCATCTTCAGCTCATTGCGGAGGAGCTGGATTGTCCGTTAATACAGCTTCCCTGCAAGTATCTTGGTCTACCACTCTCTTTGCGAAAGCCGGTCAAGAATGATTTCCAACCACTGCTTGATAAGATCAGTGCTCGGTTGCAGCGATGGAAGACTGGGTTACTCTCGCAAGGGGGTCGGCTGGTACTGGTTCGGTCGGTCCTAACGGCGCTACCAGTCTACTCCTTCATGGCTTTGGAGCCTCCACTCTCAGTTATCAAAGCTATTGACCAACGTCGACGTGCATTCTTGTGGAAAGGAACGGAGACGGTGGCTGGAGGTCACTGTCTTGTCGCATGGCCGTCTGTTTGTAGGCCTATTCGCTTTGGAGGGTTGGGCATTCACAACCTAAGGCTTCTTAGTCGTGCACTTCGCCTTCGATGGTTGTGGCTTCAACGGTCGTGGAGCGACCGGCCATGGCGCGACCTCAAGGCCCCGTGTAACAAGGAGGATAATGACATGTTACAGGCTTCACTAACAGTCCGACTGGGAAATGGGGATCGAAGCTTATTCTGGACGGATCGATGGCTTAATAACCAAAGTATCATCGCCATTGCTCCTGCTCTCGTCAGGTCTGTTCCAGTCGCAATCAGAAGCAAGCGCACAGTACGGGAAGCTTTGCTAGATGGCGGTGGATAGCAGACATCTCAGGGGCCCTCGATGCGTATGCATTAACGGAGTACCTGCGACTCTGGGATCGACTGAGCGGGGTGTGCTTAACGCCTGGAGTGGATGATCAGTTTGAATGGAGGTGGAACAAGTCAGGCCAGTTTTATGAGCTCGGCGTATCTTGCTTTCTTCTCGTCGCATCGTTCGCTTTGCGCGCAAGCTATCCGCAAGCCGCGCCTCTCAAGTGCAAGTTCTTCATGTGGTTGGCGGTCAAACGACGATGTTGGACTGCGGGCAGACTAGACCGCCGTGGCATCGATAATCACCAGGTGTGCGTCTTCTGCCGCTATGACAACGAAACGATCGACCACTTCATCGTGGGTCAGCGATCACGTGTCAAATTTGGGCACGCTTCATGCAACAAGTAGGTTTCCACCAATGCATCCCGGTCGGACAATCGTCCTTGGAGAACTTTTGGCTGCATGCGCGCCAACTGATTCCGACAGCCCACCGGAGAGGACTCGACTCATGCTTTATTCTCGTTGCTTGGATGCTATGGAAGGAGAGGAACTCAAGGGTGTTCGATAAGGCGGCCTCTCTTCTGCACCGGACTTTCGACGAACTGCAGCTCTGGCGTGCGTCGGTGGTACAATGTCTGCAGTCGCTACCGCTGCCTGAGTAGTTCCACCATTAATTTTCCTCACCCGCTCTTCTTCATGTGCCTCCAGGCTCCTCTTGCTGCCTGTGGAGTTTAGAGTTCTCATTTCAGTTTTTTTTCTCTCTCTTCTCGCTCTCTTTTTTTCAGCTTGTTTTTTCAATTGTTTGTTGGTGATCCGAACTCTGTTCTTCTTAATACAAAGACGTGCAATTTTTTTGCGCGTTCTCGAAAAAAAAATGTTGAAGTCATAGCAAACCTTGAAGCAATCAAGAGTGTGAGTCAGCTTGGGGGTGGAAAGAATCACTCTAGAATTAGATGTTAACGAATCTGGCCAGGGCGCTGAATTCTACAGATTTTGATCATTCAGATGTTGGAGTCCTGATCAAGGAAGGGGGTAGTTTGCTGCTGTCTAATTTTTCGCGAGCCTGTGTTATTTCTTGCGTGCGTGTGTGTAATAGGGTAGCAGACAGTTTGGCTACTTTTGGTGCCGGTCTTGTGCTGGAAGTCTCGAAGCTTTGGCTAGATTCCACACTAGTTTTTGTTACCGATTCGGTGACCGGCGCTTTAGATCAATCGGAAGCTCTGTTCCATCTCAGAAAAAGAAAAACCTGTGCATTATTTCCGGTTCCACGCTGCTTGCGGTAAAAAGGCTTCCGGCCATTTCTGCTACCCACATTGCTCTCTCTCTCTCTCTCTGACTCACCATGTGCGCGCACACAAGGGTGGCAGGCAAGGTTAAAAACTGAAAAGCAGAGAGCATCTTGTAGGAGTAGGCGGCGCTGGGAGCCTGGGAGTTGAGCTGAGAAGGCTGGTGAAAGGTGAAAAGTTACAGCAATGGAGGATGGCGAAGCGCAGGGCTTTTTTCAGAGGAGCTATGGCAATCGGCAAAGGTAGGGTGCTTTTTTTTTTTTTTTACGTAGGGTGAATCGGTGAATCCGATAGTAAGAAAATTGGTCACCAAAATTTGGCTTGACCGTAATTCAAACAACGTTTATTTTGCCAAAATTTAGTTTTGCTTAAGTTGTAGCTAGACAAATTTTAGCTTAGGGTTATGAACCGAACAACCCCACAATCTTTTGAGAGCCTTTTGGTGGACTCTTCGAGGCCCACTTAATACGCTTCTAACTTCCTGATTCGATGAGCTGAATTAATTCTTGGAGGCCCACTTGATACACAATCTTATGATTTTTTGAATCCACTAGTAGTCTAGTACCCCAATTCCAATTTGCTGGTAATACCAAGGATGCCTTTGGACTGTGATAATCAACATGCCGGTCGACCCCATGAACATGCGTTTGCGAGATGCGCATAATTACATTTGGGTTATCGCTATGGGAATATAACTATTCCCTTATTATTTGTTGTCCTCTTCGCTTTGGTCACAGGAACTACCCTGGCTGAGAAGTTGTCTGATCAGCACCTAACCTAGAGGACGCTGGCTGATATGTTGTCTAATCAGCACCAAACCTCATCTATATGATGCTGCACCAGGCAGGTTACTGCGACTCTCCGCAATACTCAAGAGGATCCGATCCCTATGGCCCATCCACGTCACTTTCCCATTCTTTCAAGAGACTAATAATAGTATTATCTCTAGAGACTACGTGGACCTTTCTTAGTTTGATAATAAGAGCGTGATAATAAGAGCGTGTGCAGAAGAGTACTCAATCTAATAATTTTTTTAATAAATTATTAAAATAAATTATTGTTTGAGCTTGTATCTAAGATTTTAATTTCTACTTTAATCATTATACACAAAACAAGTTTTTAGGTAACAAGCAAGTCCCTAATAGCTATTTTGTTGTTTCTTGTGTCTTGGTATCGACAACTTACTTGTTTATTCATCTAAAAAAACTCACTTTCTCTTCTCCACATAATCGAAATGCTGATTTGTCCACCCCTTAGTTACTAGTATAACATGCTAGTAGGAGTATTATTTATCTTTTATTACCTGCTAGTAATAATCTGCTTGGAGTGTACTCTCCAGTATCTGTAGTACTCCATTCAGACCAGCGCAGTTCCGCTCGGACAAATGAGGGAGTGTGCCAGCAATGGGCCTTGAGATAGCTCTTTCCTTGACTCTCAATTGGCCGTCGGTGCTGACGTCGTCCTCTCCATCCCTTACCAAATCTCGAAGGAGAGACCAAATCTGGTGAGATTATGAGCCGCCAAAAGATATTACTGCTACTCTCTATTTAAATCACAGGATTTAAGGTGAACAACTCGAAACAAACACCCCAATCTAGTTGAATTTGTGTTTATTATATCGGTACGTTAGTTAAGTGTCACGTTCGAGTTTCACTAACTTCGTCTTAAGTGAGCTATGGTAACTAACTGAATCCTGGGTTTTTACATTACTTGCTATTTTTAGCTGAACTCTTTTGGAGAAATATTAAATCCTCCTTTTCCAAAGAAAGTTTATGTAAAACAGGAGCATACAAAGACGAGTTTTTTTTTTCCTTTTGGAGATGGAGGCAGTTGGTACATTACGCTTTCTGGATCACTAGTTTATTTTCTCTTTTTTGCGAGGAAACTATCTATGGACCTCATGTTGAGTCCATTAGGGCACCTGGATGCGAAATTCCAAAGATGGGATACTCACAAATATCGTACTCTCCGAGCAGCGACGGATCCACTGTGGGGGCACGAAGAGATTAGAGCATGGGCTCCGTACGCCGCACCCTTATTACCCTCTCAGTAGTCAGTATCTATGTTATTATTTGCATCATAAATCTAGTTAATTTTGTTCTTAAGATTGCTATTTGTGTATATTTTTAGTCTTTCAAAACGCAATATCTATTATTAAGATACTATATTTAATGTATTTTCTATTTTAACTTTGTTTCTCATAACGTATGTATCAATTTGACATGTGTATTTGCTAGCTCGCCTTACGATAACTTCGTTCTACTAGCTTCCTCTCCATTTCGTTGCTGTCTTTCAGCACTGTGTATGCGCAGAAAATTACAAAAAGACAAGCGGCACTGGGCAGCATCACCCTTGACGAAACCACAAATCTTTTTATAAAAAAAGTGGGCAGAAAAATCGAGGAGAATCCAAATAATAACCAGTACACAAGAGTCCCTAGTGCAACTCTCTCCTCTACTCCCCAAGCGGCAGTCTTCAAATCCAAACCCATAAATAATTATCATCTCCTACTCCCGCGAGAGAGAGAGGGGTACCCGCAAGGCCGAGGCCGCGAGAGATGCTGATGCTTCGGCGCCGCCCTCTCTCCATTTGATCCGTGGGTGAGGTAAAAAATGTCGAGGTTTTTGTGAAGTTTCTTTTTGCCTTTTGCCTTTTATTTTGTCTGTGACTCTGTGGAGACGATCGTGGCTGATAAGTATTGTGATTCATGCTCTGGTCCATGGGTAAGTACTGAGGTTTATAGGTGAAGTGAGGATTCTACTTATCTGTGTGCAGCGAATTGTATGCGTTAGACTGGTTCGCTACCAAAGTCTTTGTTCCTTGTTGACCATTGAGTATTTGAGTTAGTACAGAAGTTTGTTGGTAAATTGATGTTGCAAGTACAGTGCTCATTGGCTGAATTCTCTGTTTTTTCATTGGTTTGCTTCTTGAATTCAGGAGAAGATGAGAATTGAGTGAGGAGTGCGGGGTTGCTAAGGGGAGGTGTCGAGATGGGGTTCAATCCACTGGAACGGTACTGCCAGCCGGTGAAGGATGGGGCGTGGTCTCATGTGGTTGAGAACACGTTCGGCGCTTACACACCCTGTGGCATCGACACCTTGGTGGTGTGCGTCTCGTACCTCACTCTCTTTGGCGTTTGCTTCTATCGAATATGGAGGACGACGAGGGACTACACAGTGCAGCGGTGCAAGTTACGCTCGCCGTACTACAACTATCTGCTCGGGCTGCTTGTGGTGTACTGCATAGCAGAGCCGCTGTATCGGATCGCCACTGGTACCTCCATCATGAACTTGGATGGGCAGCCTGGCCTTGCTCCATTTGAGGTGAGAGTGCTTACATATAACACCATCGTTGTCAAATCTTTGTTTAATTCGTTTGCTGGTATGTTTCTCCTGCTTGACAAGTATATTTACCAAGTACCGTGTAGTACTAGATTGTAAGACTACCTATATGCAAGCAGTGAAAAATATTGTGTTTGGTATGCATCTCACAAGTAACTGGGAATATGATCATATTTTTGTTGCTGCAAAAATGATATGGAGTTTAGTCATGTGGCACTTGCAATATACAGAAAATACTGATGGAGTATATATCCCAAAGTTAAAGTGCGACAACAGTTTTTCGGTGGAGTTATGTGCTCTACTTTCAAACCTTTACTAGAAACCAAGTCCTTGCCCCCTTTGGGCTTTTCAGCCATTTGAAATTCTACCTCTCTTCACTCTTCAGATTACTTCATTGATCATCGAGACTGCTGCTTGGTGCTGTATGCTTACAATGATTGTACTGGAGACAAGAATTTACATCTACGAGTTTAGATGGTACATCCGGTTTGTGGTAATATACGTGTTGGTTGGCGAAGCTGCTATGTTCAATCTTGTGCTTTCAGTGAGGCAGTACTATAGTTCAAGGTATACTACATTTGTATCATCTGTTTTCTTAATGAAACTTGTTGGATGGTGACCCAAAGATTTCTCCTCTTCAGATCTTTCTTTATGTATACTAACTTCTGTATTTTGTTATGCAGTTCAATATTTTACTTGTACTGCAGTGAGATAATATGCCAGGTTAGCTTTGTTGTCTAATAACCATATGTTAGTGATCTCTGTTGTATACTGAACGTATCTTTTCTGCAGTTCTTGTTTGGAATTCTCATGGTGGTTTATCTGCCTAGCTTGGATCCCTGTCCAGGTTATACTCCGATCAGGAATGAGGTGCTTGTTGATAATACTGATTATGAATCTCTACCTGGCGGAGAGCAGATCTGCCCTGAGAGGCATGCCAATATATTCTCCAGTGAGTAAATATAAGTTGTTGCGCACTATTGGATACACACATGATTCTTTTTCTATCCTCACAACTTCTCTAGAAGCATATGATATAAATTTGTTGTCTTGTTACTTTGGTAGGGATATTCTTTTCATGGATGACTCCTCTAATGCAACAAGGATATAGAAGGCCCATCACCGACAAGGATATTTGGAAATTAGATAGTTGGGATGAGACTGAAACATTGTATAGCCGGTATGTTCTGCTGTTGCTTTAACTGAATTGAGGAAGACTTGTACATGTGAATGTAACATTGGGATCTTGTCTCAGATTCCAGAAATGCTGGAACAATGAGCTTCAAAAACCAAAACCTTGGCTGTTACGAGCTCTTCATAGTAGCTTCGGTGGAAGGTACGTTTGTACAGATAACTATATTTCTCAAAAGCTCTAGGGTGTCAGCTACTTGCTAGTCAGTTTGTGCTTGCATTCACTTTCAGGTTCTGGCTAGGAGGATTTTTTAAGGTAGGCAAATATATCCAGACTGTTTTTCTAAGAAGATTTGTCCTTTAGTTTGGTTTTCATATTTCTTCCATTACAAACATTTTGTCTTACTCTTGGCAACACTCCCCCTCCCCTCCCCAAAAAAATGTAGATTGGCAATGATGCTTCTCAATTCGTTGGCCCAGTCATATTGAGCCTTTTGTTAGAGGTATGCTTTCTCGTTTCATGACGTCTCAAAGTCAATAACGTCAAAATGCTCCTGTTTTATCTTTATAAGCTACATTTCATCAATTATTTGTTTCCACCATCCACAAACTGAAGTGATTTTAGAACACACCGAGTAATCATGCAAATGTTGAAATCTTGAAATCCCTGTGTTCTCACCTAGTTGAGATGCTATTGTTAGTTGCTCTGCGCCACTAAAGTTTTTTTTTTCTGCAGTCTATGCAAAAAGGTGATCCTTCTTGGAATGGGTACATTTACGCTATCTCAATCTTTGCTGGAGTGGTACGGATTATTTTCTTCTCTTGAATGTTGCACACTACATTTCTTTGTTGATTCATTGTATTTGAACTGCCAAGCAACAACTGTGCTGCTTCTGAGTCAAAATCGGACAACCCTTTTTGCTTGCTAACTCTTTCTTTACCATTCTTCAGTTGCTGGGAGTTCTTGCTGAAGCACAGTACTTTCAGAATGTCATGCGTACTGGTTTCAGGCTGAGGTCTACACTGGTAGGTGTTACATATCATAACCTGAAAAGTACACCACAAGCTTATTACCTTTATGTTAAGAGGCTATGGAGTCAACAGGCAACCACAGTACCTCCAGTCCCACTTTGTTTCAAGGCCACTCTCCTTTCTACTCTTATGCTTGACTTGGGGATTGCACTTCCTGATTTGTGTAAATGGACATGTCTTACTTCATGATAACTCAGACCCTTGTTTAGACCTTGCTTTTTCGTACTGCACTATATGTAGTCTACTAGTTCACTGACTTCACTCCCCTGCAATTAATACTAGCTTAGCTGTCTCAGCTCACATAGATACGAAAAATCCTGGTTAGTTGGCCATGCACTTATGCTATGTAGTACTTTTACGCAAGACCGTATTTATTTAGTATGCAGTAAAAGAAATCTGGTTTAGATTTCTAACTTGAAAGTTTGTTATACTACTACTTCTAAGTATTGTCAAAAGTTTTAGATATCAGTTTTTAAGAAAGCTCGCGACTCTTTCTCTTGTTCCACAGATCGCAGCTGTTTTCCGCAAGTCCTTGCGACTGACTAATGACAGTCGTAGGAAGTTTGCTTCTGGGAGAATAACGAATTTGATTTCAACTGACGCGGAGTCTCTTCAGGTGTGTTTTGTTGTTAAAGACTCGAGCATTGTTACTGTGTTAGGAAGGAGGGAGATGTGCTGCTTGTGCATGTTAAGAATGTTGCATATTCTCTCCCTTTCTTAGTCCTTGTGGCCTATGTAGCTTATGAGACCCATGTAATCTTCTCTATATATACTTTCCTATTAGTTAATAAGAGGTATAGTTGTGAATAACAAAACCCTAACCTCTATTTCTCTGACATGGTATCAGAGCCATCTCCAACCCTAATCCTATTTCCATAAGAAAATCCCATTGTCTGTTGTCTCCGCCGCCGCAGGCCGGAAGCCCGGAAGGCTCTTGCCCGGGCCGCTGCCTCGTCGCCTCTGCCTCACGCCGGATCAAGCTTGAAGCCGCTGATAGCCGCGCTGGATCCTCCTCGTCGCGTTTTCTTCATTTCCTTCCACTCAATCGAACAGAACCCCCGCACAAGGAGGGCTGGGCATCCAAGAAAAAACATACCCCCACAAATCGCGCTAGATCTTCCTCGTCGTGCTGGATCGAGCTCGACAACTGCGCTTCATCTTCCTCGTCGTGCCGGATCTGCCTATGTGCTGGATCTTCCTCGTCACGCCGGATCCGAATCGAGCTCAAAGCTCAACGCCTGCACCTCACCTTCATCTCAGGCCTTGATTTGCGCCGGATCTTCCTCGATCTGCGCCGAGTCATCACCTAGAGGCTGTTGTGCCGCTGAAGACTTGCTTGTGTCATGAACTGAAGACATTAGAGAGCGGAAGATGAGGATCCAACGGAGGATATTGTGTTGGCTGTTCGGACCGGCTGTTTGGGCATTCGGACTTATGAAGATCCTATGGACGAGACTTACTCATACCCTTTGGAAGGAAGATCTACGGCTGAGAGTCAATTCGATTGTCACTGTTTGACCAAGGCAGTAATTTGTCAATTGTCGAACTTAACTGTAGCGTTAACTCTCGTTTTGTCTAGAGGTGAAATCCTTCTGTAAGGGCTATAAGGCTCGCATCGATTGGAGGAGGATCTATCGCGAATATTATCATTTTGTTAGCTTTTAGATATTAGACATTAACTCTGTAAGAACACTTTCCCTTTCCGTTAACAGAGCTTGATATCTGGAGCTTAATTTTCGCGATTCTATTGGTTGTTCTTGTGTGATCTCTGAAGTTCTTCACAATTGGTATCAGAGCCAGCGATTTCCTTAGCTAGATTTGTGTGGTGTAGACGATTTGATCCAGAACTCGAGTAGGGTTGGTGGGAGCGATACTGTAAAATCCCCAATCTCGAGTCTGGGTTCTAGGCGAACATGACTCGAGGAAGCGACAGATCTGGAGTCGAGCCAAGTGAAAGCACAGAGGCGACTGCGCTCAAGCAGGAGATTGCCGAAGCCTATCGCAGAATTGATCAAGTACAGAGTCAAATCTCTGCTGTTCAGGAGAAGGTAGAAACGATGGATGATATCCCCAGGAAGATTGACAACATGGAAGGTATGATGAAAACTTTAATGTTACAGTAGGACTCTTGACAGTTGATCCTCCTAGTTCTTCCTCTCGTGTTGTGAATAGAAATACAGAAGTAATCACTGATGAACAAGAAGTGGTAAGGGCAGAACTGGATCGAGATATGATGAAAAGAGTTCGTGATATGAAGGGGGTGAACGTGGATAGTACCGCGGGGGTGATTTTGGAAGGATCCCCAGAGGATAGGATTGGGGGTAACACAATGCCATTTGCTCCTGTTCGTAACAGATCACACCATTTTTCTATTTCTGCTCCTGTCACGCCTACTTTCCATCGTCATGGAGTGATCATTGAAAGGGAAGAGCCCATTAATCTGAGACTAGATAGAGTGAATCAGTTCAGAAGGTCTATTGCCAGAGGACCGAAGTTGGAGTTCCCTAAATTCAATGGTGATAATCCTTTAGGATGGATAAGACAAGCAGAAAAATATTTTGAGATGACAGAAGTGCCAGATGAATGTAGGATTGATATGGCACAGATGTTTGTCGTGGGTAAAGCAGATGTATGGTTAAGAAGCTCGGGAATATTAATCAATCCACCACCTTGGCCACATTTTTGCATATTGATCTATAATAGATTTGCTGATTGTAGTATTTATGATATTATGGATAATTTTCACTCTCTCAAGTAGAACTATGCTCAGGTATCATCCTACATTGACAAGTTCGAAGAGAATATGGCAGTGGTTAAGAGGGAGCACCCATATTTGGAGGAGCAGTACTATGTAGTCAGTTTTGTGAATGGTTTAAAAGATGAGATTAAATGCCATCTCAGACCGTTGAGACCCCATAATCTCACTGATGCTTATTGGTTAGCCAAAGATCATGAAAAGGGATTGCAGTACAAAAAGAATAACAAGTTCACTGGATTTGGGCAGTCTAAACCAAACCCATATCAGTAAGGAAAGATCCAATTAAAACAAGAGAAAGGGGAAGTATTCCAGAACAGAAATTATCAGAACACCAACAAGGTGAGAAGACATGGAGAATGTTGGAAATGTTTTGAGAAATGGACTCCTCAACATAAATGTAAACAAGCTCCAGTGGTGAATGCTATGATTACTGAACAAGAAGAGGAGATTCCAGTGCAACAAGAGCAAGAAGGAAATTCAGAGGAGCAGATAGAAATTCCCAAAGAAGAAGAAGAGGAACAACTAATGCAAATTTCTGAAAAAGCTGCCAAAGGGATCACAAACGGAGCAACAATGTCTATCATAATCGCTATAGGGGGAAAAAGAGGTGCAGCTTTACTGGACAGTGGTAGCACTAATACTTTTATCGATCACAAGTTTGCACTCAAGACCAACTGTAAGATCATCAGTAATGAGATGACTGGGGTGACCATTGCTGGAGGTGGAAAATTGCAGACTGGATCTCATATCAGTGATTGTATATATAAGATCCAGGGAGAAAAGTTCTGCATTACTTTCAGATTGCTAGATCTAAAAAAGTATGAAGTAATTCTTGGTGGAGATTGGATTTACCAGCATAGTCTTGTAACCATTAATCTGAAGACAAGGGAATTGACTATCATGAAAGGAGGGAACTAGGCTATTACATTTTCGGATATAACTCAAGCAAGTGAAACAAAATTGTTGGATTCAAAACAGATTCACAAATTAATGTGCAAAGGAGTAATGGGGTTTGTATTGCTGGCTAGCAAAGTGCAACTAAGTCAGGGTCAAGATGAAAAGACAAAAACAATACCAACAAAGATAGAACATCTGTTGAGTCAGTACCAAGAAATTTTTGAGGAACCCAAGGGGTTACCACCAAGAAGAAATTGTGACCATGCTATTCCTTTAAAGGAAAATTCTGAGCCTCCGAATATCAGACCATACAAAATCCCTCATCAATGGAAAGAGGAGATGGAGAAGCAAGTTAAACAGTTATTGGATTCTGCAGTAATCAAACCAAGTGAGAGCCCTTATGCATCACCTGCTATCTTAGTGAGGAAGAAAGATGGGTCTTGGAGAATGTGTATTGATTATAGAAGGTTGAATGCACAAACAGTAAAGAACAAGTTCCCAATTCCTTTTATAGAAGACCTTCTTGATGAGTTGAATGGAGCTTCTATATTCTTAAAGTTGGATCTCAGGTCAGGCTATCATCAAGTGAGAATGAGGGAAGGAGATATACACAAGACTACTTTCAGGACTTACTTTGGTCATTATGAATTCCTGGTAATGCCATTTGGACTATCAAATGCTCCAGCAACATTTAAGTCACTAATAAACACAATTTATGCTCAGCATCTAAGGAAATTTATTTTGGTGTTTTTTGATGACATATTAGTTTATAGCAAGAACATGTACAACATTTGAGCATAGTGATGCAGATATTAAAGGGAAATCAATTATATGCCAAGAAGAGTAAATGTGTGTTTGGAGTGGATCAAGTAGAATACCTGGGGCATGTCATCACTTCAAATGGGGTATCAACCAGTCCAGAAAAGATTATTGCAGTCCAAGAATGGGAAACTCCACAGAACACAACTCAATTAAGAAGTTTCCTAGGTTTAACAGGATATTACAGAAGATTCGTCCAAGGTTATGGTAATATATGTAGGCCATTACATGACATGCTTAAGAAGAATAGCTTCCAGAGGGGAACTCAACAAGAGGAAGCATTTAAGAGACTGAAGAATTGTATGGTCACTGCCCCAGTTCTTGCACTTCCTGTTTTCATGAATCTTTTGTAGTGGAAACAGATGCCAGTGGCAGTGGTATTGGAGCAGTGCTCATGCAAAGAGACAGACCTATTGCTTTTTTTCAGTAGAGATTTGGGAAAAAGATCAGTAACACTCTCTACTTATGATAAGGAGGCAATGACAATTCTGGAAGCATTAAAGAGGTGGAGGCACTATCTTTTGGGTACTCAAGTGGTAATTAAAACAGACTAAAAAAGTTTAAAGTATATCACAGAACAAAGGATCTCTGAAGGGATCCAACACAAGTTGATGCTCAAGCTTCTAGAGTTTAATTACACTACCGAGTATTAGAAAGGAAAAGAGAATAAGGTGGCTGATGCTTTGTCCAGAAGAGAGTATTGCTTATCAATTTCTATGGTAGTACCAGTATGGATTGAGGAAGTTGAGAATAGTTATCAGAATGACCCACAATGTAGGAAATTACTGGAACAGTTAGTTCCTGAGGAGAACTCAGTGCCACCCTACTCCTTACATGCTGGGATCTTAAGATATAAAGGAAGATTGTATGTTGGAGCTAATGAGAGTATGAGGATTAAGATTATTGAATCACTGCATGCTTCATCTATTAGTGGTCACTCTGGCCAGATGGCTACATATCAGAGAGTGAAGAGAATTTTCTATTGGCCTGGGTTAAAGAAAAAAGTGGAGACCTTTGTTAAGGAATGCGCAGTTTGTCAAAGATCTAAAGTTGAACATTGTCACTATCCTGGATTGCTAAGCCGTCTCCCTAATCCTGATATGGCTTGGACTCACATCTCTATGGATTTTATTGAGGGACTTCCAAAATCTAATGGAAAAGAAATTATATTAGTGGTGGTGGACAGATTTACCAAGTATTCTCAATTCATAGCTTTAGCTCATCCTTGCTCTGTTGAAACAGTGGTGCAAGCTTTCATTGACAACATGTTTACACTGCATGGTTTTCCCTACTGCGATTGTTTCAGACAGAGATAGGATTTTTACAAGCAAGATGTGGCAAGAGATTTTCAAATCCTTGAAGGTGAAGCTAAGGTTCAGTACCTCTTTTCCTTTCACTATAGTCGCCGATAGAGAGTTCTTTCTGATCCTTAGTCCTCCTCTCCTCCACTTGACCCTCCGGCCAGTACCACCGACTCCGACGATCGTTCTACTACATCATAGTATGTCTTACGTGATCGTTCTTCTATTCAGGCACCAGAGAGATGGGGTTTTCTCGTGCAGATGCAGCAACTGAGCCAAGTACTTATCAGGAGGCTGCCAGTGTACCTGAGTGGCGGTTGGCTATGACAGAGGAGCTCACAGCATTAGAGTGTACAAGTACTTGGGATCTTGTTCTGCTATCATCTGGAGCTATTCTTATCACTTGCAAGTGGGTGTACAAAGTAAAGAACAAGTCAGATGAGTCAGTAGAGCGATCCAAGGCTTGTCTTGTTGCAAGAGTTTTTCAACAGGCTTATGGTCGAGATTATGATAAGACTTTTGTTCCAGTTGCTCATATGACTATAGTCCGTATTCTTATTATAGTTGCAGCGGTAGGCACATAGACTATATCTCAGATGGATGTCAAGAATGCTTTTCTTCGTGGTGATCTACATGAGGAGGTCTATATGTAGCCACCCCCCGGTGTTGAGGCTCCTACAGGCTATGTTTGTTGCCTTAGGCGTGCTCTATATGGTCTCAAGCAGGCTCCTCGTGCTTTGTTCGATCGTTTCAGTTCTGTGATTCGAGCTGCTGGTTTCACTCCGAGTGAGCACAACCCTACTTTGTTTATTCATACTTCTCAGCGGGGTCGTACTTTGCTTCTGCTGTATGTAGATGATATGCTGATCACAGGAGATGACATGAACTATATGGCTTTTGTCAAGAAGAAATTGAGTGAACAATTTATGATGTCCGATTTGGGATCATTGAGCTATTTTCTAGGGATTGAGGTTTATTCTGATGGTGATGGCTACTATCTCTCTCAGCATCTGTGAAGCCCCTTTTCCCCTTCCCGGTCAACCTCGCCGGGGCCCCCGTCGCCCTCCTCCCGCCAACGCACGCCCGCCGGACTTCTCTCCTCCTTCCTCCCGCTCGCGTGCGTGCAACCGCGCGCACACGCCACCTCTCGCGCGCCCCGCACGCCCGCCGCAATGATGCCGCCGCGCGCACGCGCGCGCCGCCGCGCCACCACCGGACCCCTCCTCGCGCGGCTTTAAAGACCACGGTGCCCTTCTTCCCCCAAGCAAGAAGAAAAAGAAAGAAAAGGAGGAGCCGGCCTACCTCGCTCGTTGCCGCCGCCGCCGCCGCCGTCGTCGTCATCACCGTCTGCGCCCGCGCCGCCCCTTCTTTCTCTCGTGCCCGCCGCCAATCGCGCCCATCTCCTCGTCTTTGCCGCCGCCAAGCCGCCCCCCGAGCCCCGCCTCCTTTCCCGCGAGCCGCGCGCCCGAAGCTCACTCACGCCGCGCCGCCCCGAAACCTCCCCGCACTCCTCCTCCTCTCGCTGCCCACTCGGCCGCCCTTGTAGCGCCGCGCTGGCGCAAGCTCTCCCGCCGCGTGGGCAGCGCTGGGCATGGTCGGTGAGGCCTTGGGCCGGCGCTTTTCCACTTTGGGCCGATTTGCATTTTCTTTTCTGCTGTTTTTCATTTCCTTTTTCCTTTTATTTAAAGTGAGGCTTAAAATTAATAACTCCCATTTTAGCTCCAAAATTATGAAATAAATTTCTAAAAATTTCTAAAATCAAGATCTTGCTAATGGCATAGGTCTTGTTCAATTTGGAGTTCATTTGAGTATTCTTGTGTATTTAATTGCTCTCGTTGCTTGTCGTTTATTTTTGCCGGTACCTCGCCCGCGTAGATTTTGGAGACGCCGGAGACCTCCACGTCGATCAAGGACAAGACTACTCGGACTCTCTCCCCTACAACCAAGGCGAGTCAATACTTTGATCATATTGAGCCTACATTTTATGCAAATTATATTCTTTTAAAATAGCAAAGTGCATGCTTTAATTCTTTAAACAAATGTATGTTAAAGCTTAAGGTAGTTAAATAACCATTTGATGATTAATTAATTATTATGTCATCCTTGATAATTTGAATCCCTTAATTCCGTTGTCACCCTAGTAATTATATGGTAATACGAGCTATAGGTTGTACTTAAGCGACATGCTAGACTTGCTTAAGTACCGGGACATTAAAATGTCCTAATCATCATCATTTCAAACATAAAATAATTTGGGCAGTCATTGCGGGTAAATGACTGAGATGATTGAATTGTTGTATTTTACATCTCAAAAACCCTAAACTGCTAATACCCCGTCTGGACGGATGGTAAGATGGTGGGTGCGGATGTAGCACGAGAATGGCGGGAATGTGGTTGAGCCGTCCAGACAACCCTAAGGACTTAATCTTGTCACGACCTCACTGTATAACAAGTACAACCACAAGTCCGCAACAAACTGCGACTTGGCTTAGTACATTTATCGAATCTCAAAATCATCTCACTGGAGGGTTAAAGGAGGCACAAGCTCTGGGTATGTCGGGCTTGGATGGGACACCGAGTCAAGGGTGAAGTCGCCAGTCGCTGAGGTGTAGCCACGCTACGCCAGTCGCTGAGGTGGACATCCCGCGCAACGTATGGGCATAACCCCATATGGGTGAGACGAGGGAAGGGACGAGATATTTAGAAAGGTTATTGTGACAACCTCTCGATTACACGACTACGGAATCGTGTAGGGCAACGAGTTAATTGTCTCTTGTGGGTAAAGTGTACAACCTCTGCAGAGTTATAAATCTGTTTAAGCAGTAGTGCCTACGGTCAAAGCGGACATGGGAACTTAACTTGAGTTAGTTCTATTTCAAAACTTTGTGGGTGGTATGAAAATTGTGGCGGGCTCACCTAGCCCCGAGATTGGTTATTCCCGGTCTTTGTACCCGGTGTCGTTTAGTGGTGGATGTAACCACAATCAAAATTAAGCATGAAGGTGGAGGTAACCTCTGTGATTTAAATATTGCACAATTTCTCTTTAACTAAAATGAAATTTGTTAAAAATGCTAAGTGCTAGGAATTTGTACTTATGATATTTAAAAGTATTGCTTTCGCAAATAAAAGAACCGAGCCACCCTTGTAAGCCTTGCATGTATATCATTGCATTGTGTATTGGCTCATGAGCACGGTAGTTGTGCTCATCCTCGCTCTCCCAAACCCTTCGGATGACGCCGATGGAGGAGACTATGCTTACTACGAGGAACCGTGGTTGATGGACAAGGAAACGACGAAGAGTAGTCTAGGATCGTAGTCTCAGGCCTCGACGCAGATCTAAGTTGACTCGTTGGTACTTGCGCATAAACCGATATTATCCGGTCCTTGGGTAATATCGATCGTACACTGAGTTGCCCGATCGCTTACTGTGAAGAGATGAGCTCTACCCTTTGCTTCCGCCACCGTAATCGGTGTTCGTATTGTAATCAATTTGGCCGATCGCCCTCGTTGTAAAACTCGACCGACGTGGTCTATGTCACTCGTTGTTTGTAATATTGATACTTTAGTTCACGCCATGTATGAATGATTCAAAGAATGCCCGTGAGTGCTATCTATCGATCCAGGAATAACACGGCGTTTTCACGGAGGATTCGGATTAGAAAATCCGGTCCGACAGAGTCGTATCGAGCATACGATCAGAGAGTCTTAGTTAGATTGGTCGTTGCCTTAAGGACTTGGATCTTATTTTCAAAAACTAAGAAAAAGCTTTGCTAAAAATATAGAGTATTTATTGCTTCTACTCTTCACTCCTAGTCTGTATTTATCTTTATTTCACTTGAGTTTTACCTTGTGCGACCTCCTCTTGTTTTCAAAATTTGTAGATGGCTACCCGTCGTCGGATGGCTCAGGGACCTCCTCGTTCACGGAGAGAACGAGGAGGCTTCATGGACATACTTCGCCACCGATGTCAGTACCTTGGTTTTCCCCGTCGACCCACGTTCCGTGGTAGGATGACGAGGATCGAGACCGCGAGTCCCGGGCGATGGAGGTGTACCTCTCCGCCGTGGTTGGCGAGTTCACTTCCTTCCTCTTCGGGTCGAGGCACCCGCCGTGCCGCCATGACGCCATTCAGACGCCGCACACGCCGCTTCCACCCGCTTTGTGTTGGAAGTACGAGGATCTCTTGCCGAGGTCACCCTTCCGCTTCTACCCGCACCTCCCGGATGAGGAGCGTGTCCCAGCAATTTCGACACGAGAGACGACCCTCGCTGACGCAAAGAGTCCAGCTACGCGGCGATGATAGCCACCATCACCGCGCCATGGATGAGATCAGCGACCGGACACTCCTCACCGGCAGCTATGCCCACTCCGACACCCTTCGAGCAACATGGTCGAGTGATGAAGCTCACCCATCGCGATGCAGAGAGAGGATGCTGCGATGCGAGAGAGGACGCCGCTCTTGCGAGTTGGCGCCCTCGAGCCGCCACGGTCCTCGCCCGGCCGGTTGCACCTCTCGCCGCCCCGCCCTCCCAGCCGAGCCGACGTTCCCGCCCGAAGGACCCGTCTCGACTCACAAAGACGCAGCAGTGCGCCGCCGCCGTCCGGCTGCCGCCTAGAGAGTCGGCCGTGGACGCAGCCCGATCCACCGCTGGTTTGACGAGTCGATCGTGGACGCCACTCGGCCGTTCACGCTCTGCTCCCGTTCGCGAGCTTGATCGAGCCGTTCGCTTCGCTCCCGCAATCGTATCACGTGGTCACCCCAGAGCAATTGCCGATTAGTTTAGGTTAGCTAGCAGTGCTTGCTGAGCAGTCTTTTGGGTTGCAAGCACTTTTGTTTCTTTCTTTTGTAGACGATGTGTTTGTATTCGGTGTCATGACTTAGCTTAGTGTATAAGCTTTGTTCGAGAGTCATGTAACACTTAAACCCCTTATTATAGTATAGCCGCTCTAGGCTTTGTATTGTACTTGCTTCGTTCTTTTGTTGGTTTTGTTCTTGTCTGTGTGTGCCTTAGAGGCTAGTGAACCTCATATACTCCTCTAGTTCTAAGCTTGAGTTCCTTCAGATGCCGCCAAGAAGAGCCGCCCATCCGTGGAGCCTTCGCAGCCGAGGAAGAGGTCGTGGCGTGGTCGTGGCCAAGGCCGAGGACAGGAACTGCCTCCTCCACCACCAGCAAACCCGACAATGACCCAAGTCATGTTTCAGCAGACTCAGATTCTTCAGGCGTTACTAAACAATCGCCAGATCGACCACCGATCGCAACTCCAAGCTAGCGACTTCCTCAGACAAGACCTCTCACCTTTGCGCGCCAATGAACCGCTAGAAGTCAAGATCGCTCGTGGACACCGAGAAGAAACTCCGTCTTGCCCGCCGCTCAAATGAAGACAAGGTGGATTTCGCCACCCATCAGCTGAAAGGCGCCGCCGCTGCCTGGTGGGAGAATTACCTCGCCGCCCGAGGTGATGAGAATCTAGAGGAAGAAGAAGCAGAATAGCGAAGTCGTAGCATCTACGATTGGAGCCCCACAAGATCCCGCGCTCATCGCGCAATAGAAGAAGTTGCGGAAATACAACAAGTCAAGTTGAACCCGCATGGCACCGATTCTCTGAGGAATTCAAGGCCGCTTTGGGGCCAACCGCATCACCGGAACAATGAGATTGAAGAAGAATGAATTCGAGCTCTCAGCGGTCGGATGTCGAGAATGAGTATCTAACCAAGTTTAACCAGCTTGCTCGCTACGCCCCCAATGATGTAGCGGATGAAGAAGAGAAAATCGACCGCTTTGTTGAAGGAATGCGTGAGGACATGAGAGGACAGCTTATCCTCCATGATTACGCTAGCTTCCAGCAGTTAGTTAATAAAGCCCTCATTTGTGAAAATGAGAAGAAGACTGCGGAGATTAGCCGCAAAAGGAAGATGTCATTTCAGAGGCCACAAGGTAGCTTTCCCCAGAAGCCTACATTCCAAGGCAGCTCATCTTTCAGATCATCTGCAGCCTCCTCTCAGAAAACTCAAGTTTCCACCCCGCGTCCCCAAGGAAGTGGATTCGGTGCTCTCGCTCACCGGCAACCAAAGAATACCAACCCAAAGAAGAAACCTTCATCGCCGCTGTGGAGAAAAAGGACACTTCGCCAATCGTTGTCCTACCCGTCGAATGCTCCAAGAAGACTCAACACAGAGTAACGCCGGTTCAAGGCGGGACCTCACCCAAGCAAGAGTCACCGACGTCACGGGCATCAAGGTCTACACCAACACAAAGCCATGGCCGTGTGAACCACGCCACACCGAGGAAGCTCAAGGTGCCTCAGAGTACTAATGGGCACGTTCCTGTTAATTCATACCACACAAAGTTTTGTTTGATTCGAGCTTCGCACTCTTTGTTTCAAGAAAGTTTGTTGAAAGGCTTAAGTTGCCAACCTATAAGTTAAAGAAACTGTGGTACTTAGCTCACCCTGGGACCCTTTCGCTACCTCACCGGTCCTGGGTAGAAATTGCTATGGAACATTCCGATTCTAGCAAACCTTCGGTGCTAGAATCTCAAACGCCGGATATCATCCTAGGGATGGATTGGTTGGCCAAATATCAAGGATTGATAGATTGTGCCAACAAAAAGTGGTGCTCACCAAGAACCCAGAGACCACAATCGAGTTAGTGTGGATCGCTCATCTCCTTTGAATAGAACAATCCACCACCTTGGAGAGTTGTCCCTAGAGACAACGCTCAGTAGTTCAAGCTTACCCGATGTCTTCCCGGAAGAATTACTGGGCATGCCACGAGCACAGAGATGTTGAGTTTGTCATCAACTTGAAGCCGAGGACAGCCCCAATTGCTAAGAGACCATACAGAATGGCGCGACGAACTTGAAGAACTTAAGACACAAATTGAAGACTTGCAAGACAAAGGTTTCGTTAGACCTAGTTCTTCTCCCCGGGTTCGCGATTCTCTTTGTGAAGAAGAAAGATGGCACCGCCAGATTGTGCGTGGACTACAGAGCACTCAATGATGTGACCATCAAGAACAAGTATCCCTTACCTCGCATTGATGACTGTTCGATCAATTGACAGAGCATCGCTTTTCTCCAAGATAGACACGAGGTCGATACCATCGACTTAAGATCAGAACGAGGATATACCTAAGACGGCTTTTACCACCCTATGGCCTTTATGAGTTCACCGTCATGCCGCTTGGCTTGACCAATGCGCCACCTACTTCATGAACCTCATGAACAAAGTATTCATGGAATACTTAGACAAGTTTGTTGTCGTGTTCATAGACGACATCTTGATCTATTCAAAGACCGATGAAGAACATTCGAACACTTGCAATTGGTCTTAGAAAAGCTTAAAGAGAATCATCTTTATGCCAAGTACAAGAAATGTGAATTTTGGCTTCATGAAATCGCTTCCTCGACACATTGTATCCATTGGAGGAATTGCGCTTGATCCATCCAAAGTAGCGGTGTAATGGAATGGAAACAACCCACATCAGAAGCGGCGTGCGTAGTTTTCGGTTTGGCGGATACTACGACGCTTCATTGAAGGATTCTCTAAGCTTTCCAAACCAATGACCCATCCGCTTAAAAAGGAAAAGAAGTATGATTGGATGAAGCTTGTGAAAAGAGTTTCCAAGAATTGAAGAAGAAGTTAACTTCGCCCAAGATTAATCCCGCGGACATACATCAAGACTTGAAGTCTATTGTGATGCATCGCGCCAAGGTCTTGGTTGCGTACTCATGCAAGGAGGAAAAGTTGTAGCTTATGCTTCCGACAACTCCGTCCTCACGAAGACAATTATCCAACCCATGATTTGGAGTTAGCGGCAGAGTGCACGCCCTAAAAATTTGGCGACACTATTTGATTGGAAATCACCGTAATGTCTACACGCACCACAAGAGTCTCAAGTACATTTTCACCCAATCGACCTCAACCTCCGACAAAGAAGATGGTTAGAGTTAATAAAGGATTACAACTTGATGTCCATTACCATCCCGGAAAGGCTAATGTAGTTGCCGATGCATTAAGCCGTAAATCCTCCGCGATAATGTCATGATTCAAGAACATCAACCTGAGCTCTGCAAGGAATTTGAAGCCCTCAACCTTGAGTTAATAGAGCAAGGCACACTAGCCACTGTAGAGGCCCATCCAACTCTAGAAGAGCAGATCAAGGCCGCACAAGAGGGACATCCTGGAGTCCAGAGATTCAAGCATCTCATGGCAAAAGGAAGGGCCCCTAAGATGTCAGAAGATCAGCAGGGAATCCTATGGTGTGGGAAACGACTCTTTGTTCCCCACCAGAAGGAACTCAAAGATCTGATTCTAAAGGAAGCTCACGCTTACCTTACACCTGCACTCAGCGACACCAAGATGTACCAAGACATGAAGATTTTGTATTGGTGGCCACGAATGAAAAGAGATATCGCGAGTATGTAGCTTGTTGTGATGTATGTCGTGAATCAAGGTGAACATCAAAGACCAATGGATTGCTACAACCCTTACAGATCCTCGGTGGAAATGGGAAGAAATCGGAATGGATTTCATTACGGTCTACCTCGAACTAAGTCCGGATGTGACTCGGTATGGGTTATAGTTGATGATTGACTAAAGTCGCCACTTCATCCTGTGAAGACAACCTACAAGGGAGACAAGTTAGCCGAGTTATACATGGCTCGTATCGTGTGTTTGCATGGAGTACCCAAGAGAATAGTCTCCGATCGAGGTTCTCAATTTACCTCGCATTTTTGGGCTAGTCTGCATGATGCCCTTGGAACACACCTTACCTTCAGCACAGCCTATCATCCGCAGACCGATGGTCAGACGGAAAGAACAAATCAAATCCTAGAAGACATGCTTCGAGCTTGTGCTTTGGAGTTTACCGTAGACTGGGAAAAATGTCTACCGTATGCCGAGTTTGCATACAATAATAGTTATCAGTCAAGTTTGAAAATGTCCCCATTTGAAGCACTCTATGGAAGAAAATGCAGAACTCCTCTGCATTGGTCGAATCAGTGAAGGATATGTCTTTGGACCGGATACTCTCAAGCAAGCTGAAGAGAAAGTTCGACTAATCAGAGATCGCCTTCAAGCCGCTCAGTCTAGACAGAAGAGTTATGCTGACAACCGTCGAAGAGACTTAACCTTCGAAGTTGGAGATCTTTGTGTATCTCAAGGTATCGCCGCCGTGGAACCCAAGATTCAAAGTTAAAGGCAAGCTCGCACCAAGATACATAGGCCCGTTCGATCACCGCTAAGCGTGGAGAAGTTGCCTATCGCCTAGAGCTACCGAAAGTTTGTCGACGTCCACAACGTGTTCCACGCTCTCAACTAAAGAAATGTCTCGAGTACCAAGAGCGCACTCTGTCGAAGCCATCGCGCTTGAGAAAGATTTGACTTATCCGAGCACCTATCAAAATCCTCGACGTCGTCGAAGCGGACAAGACGTCAAGTCATCCGCCTTTGCAAGGTTCGTGGAGCCATCACTCACCAAAGAAGCCACCGGGAGCGAGAAGATCAACTTAAGCCGGATTTCCGTCCCTCTTCTCGAGCGGCTCGAATCTCGGGTCGAGATTCCGTTTAAGGTGGGTAGGTTTTGTGAAGCCCTTTTTCCCCTTCCCGGGTCAACCTCGCGGGGCCCCTTCGCCCTCCTCCCGTCAACGCACGCCCGCGGACCACTCTCTCTCCTTCTCCACGCTCGCGTGCGCTGCAACCGCGCGCACACGCCACCTCTCTGGCGCCTCCCGCACGCCTCGCCGCAATGATGCCGCCGCGCGCGCGCGCTGCCGCCCGCGCCGCCACCGGACTTCTCCTCGCGCGGCTTTAAAAGACCACGGTGCCCTTCTTCCCCAAGCAAGAAGAAGAAAGAAGAAAGAAAGGGAGGAGCCGGCCTACCTCGTTCGCCGCCGCCGCTCGTCGTCGTCGTCGTCATCACCGGTGCTGCCGCGCGCGCCCCTTCTTTCTCCTCGTGCCCGCCGCCAAGTCGCGCCCATCTCCCGTCTTTGCCGCCGCCGCCAAGCCGCCCCGAGCCCCGCTCCCTCCTTCCCATGAGCCGCGCGCCCGAAGCTCACCACGCGCCGCCGCCGCCGCCGCCGCCCGCCGAAACCCTCCCGCACCCTCCTCCTCTCTCGCGCTCGGCCGCGCCTTTGTAGCGCCAGCGCTGGCATGCGCTCCGCGCCAGCGTGGGCGCGCTGGGCATGCGGATCGGGTGAGGCCTTGGGCCGGGCCGGCTTTTCCACTTTGGGCCGATTTGCATTTTTCTTTTTCTGCTGTTTTTCATTTCCTTTTTCCTTTTTATTTAAAAGTGAGGCTTCTAAAATTAATAACTCCCCCATTTTAGCTCCAAAAATTATGAAATAAATTTCTAAAAATTTCTAAAATCAAGATCTTGCTAATGGCATAGGTCTTGTTCAATTTGGAGTTCATTTGAGTATTCTTGTGTATTTAATTGCTCTCGTTGCTTGTCGTTTATTTTTGCCTGCACTCGCTCGTAGATTTTGGAGACGCCGGAGACCTCCACGTCGATCAAGGACAAGACTACTCGGACTCTCTCCCCTACAACCAAGGCGAGTCAATACTTTGATCATATTGAGCCTACATTTTATGCAAATTATATTCTTTTAAAATAGCAAAGTGCATGCTTTAATTCTTTAAACAAATGTATGTTAAAGCTTAAGGTAGTTAAATAACCATTTGATGATTAATTAATTATTATGTCATCCTTGATAATTTGAATCCCTTAATTCCGTTGTCACCCTAGTAATTATATGGTAATACGAGCTATAGGTTGTACTTAAGCGACATGCTAGACTTGCTTAAGTACCGGGACATTAAAATGTCCTAATCATCATCATTTCAAACATAAAATAATTTGGGCAGTCATTGCGGGTAAATGACTGAGATGATTGAATTGTTGTATTTTACATCTCAAAAACCCTAAACTGCTAATACCCCGTCTGGACGGATGGTAAGATGGTGGGTGCGGATGTAGCACGAGAATGGCGGGAATGTGGTTGAGCCGTCCAGACAACCCTAAGGACTTAATCTTGTCACGACCTCCTGTGTATAACAAGTACAACCACAAGTCTGCAACAAAGCGCGACTTGGCTTAGTACATTTATTGAATCACGAAAATCATCTCACCGGAGGGTTAAAGGAGGCACAAGCTCGGGTATGTCGGGCTTGGATGGGACACCGAGTCAAGGGTGAAGTCGCGATCGAGAGTGTAGCCACGCCACGCCGATCGCCGAGGTGGACATCCCGCGCAACGTATGGGCATAACCCCATATGGGTGAGGCGAGGAAGGGCGAGATATTTAGAAAGGTTATTGTGACAACCTCTCGACTACACGACTACGGAATCGTGTAGGGCAACGAGTTAATTGTCTCTTGTGGGTAAAGTGTACAACCTCTGCAGAGTTATAAAGCTGTTTAAACAGTAGTGCCTACGGTCAAAGCGGACATGGGAACTTAACTTGAGTTAGTTCTATTTCAAAAACTTTGTGGGTGGTATGAAAATTGTGGCGGGCTCACCTAGCCCCGAGATTGGTTATTCACGGTCTTTGTACCCGGTGTCGTTTAGTGGTGGATGTAACCACAATCAAAATTAAGCATGAAGGTGGAGGTAACCTCTGTGATTTAAATATTGCACAATTTCTCTTTAACTAAAATGAAATTTGTTAAAAATGCTAAGTGCTAGGAATTTGTACTTATGATATTTAAAAGTATTGCTTTCGCAAATAAAAGAACCGAGCCACCCTTGTAAGCCTTGCATGTATATCATTGCATTGTGTATTGGCTCATGAGCACGGTAGTTGTGCTCATCCTCGCTCTCCCCAAACCCTTCGGATGACGATGGAGGAGACTATGCTTACTACGAGGAACCGTGTTGATGGACAAGGAAACGGCGAAGAGTAGTCTAGGATCTGTAGTCAGGCCTCGACGCATCTAAGTTGACTCGTTGGTACTTGCGCATAACCGATATTATCCGGTCCTTGGGTAATATCGATCATACAAAGTTGCCCGATCGCTTGCTCGTGAAGAGATGAGCTCTACCCTTTTGCTTCCGCCACCGTAATCGGTGTTCGTATTGTAATCAATTTGGCCCGATCGCCCTCGTTGTAAAACTCGACCGACGTGGTCTATGTCACTCTGTTGTTTGTAATATTGATACTTTAGTTCACGCCATGTATGAATGATTCAAGAATGCTCGTGAGTGCTATCATCGATCCAGGAATAGCACGGCGTTTTCACAGAGGATTCGGATTAGAAAATCCGGGTCCGACAGCATCACTGCGTTCAGGATCTGCTTGCTCGCTCTGGGATGTCCGATACTCGTACTGTTGCCACACCCATGGAGCTTCACTTGCAGCTTCGACCTATAGATGGTGTACCCCTGGCAGATCCTTCCCGCTATCGTCAGCTCGTTGGGAGCGTTGTCTATCTCACTGTCATCAGGCCAGACATTGCTCATGTTGTTCATGTGCTCAGTCAGTTTGTCAGTGCTCCCACATCAGTCCACTATGACCATGTTCTTCGTGTGCTAAGATACTTGAGGGGGATTGCGTCCAAACATTTGTTCTATGCCAGCTCGAGTCAGCTCCATCTCCACGCTTACTCTGATTCCATTTGGATGAGTGATCATGCTGATCGTCGATCTATCATTAGCTATTGTATCTTTCTTGGTACTTCGCTCATTGTTAGAAAGTCCAAGAAGCAGACTGCGGTATCATGATCTAGTGCAGAGGCTGAGCTTCGAGTTCTTGCCACTACCACCTCAGAGATCATTTGGCTTCGATGGCTCTTGATTGATCTAGATGTCCATTATGACAATTCTACACCTCTCTTTTGTGATAATACAAGTGTCATTTAGATTGCAAGTGATTCAGTCAAACATGAGCTGACAAAGCATATTGGTGTTGATACATCCTTCACATGATCTCATTGTCAGCAGTTGACCATCGCCCTCAAGTATGTTCCCTCAGAGCTTCAAGTTGCAGATTTCTTCACTAAAGCTCATACTCGAGAACATCATCGGCTTCATCTACTCAAACTCAGTGCATCAGATTCTCCTGATCTACCTTGAGTTTGAAGAAGGGTGTTAAGAGTGTTGTATATTCTCTCCATTTCTTAGCTCATGTGGTCCATGAGGCCCATGAGGTCCATGTAATCTTCTCTATATATATTCTCCTATTAATGAATAAGATGCACAGTTGTGAATAGCAAAACCGTAGCCTCCATTTCTCTAACAGTGCATACCATATTACCATACATACTGGTTATTTACATCTTGTTTTGAACACTTTTAATTTATCTTTTTTACATTTGCAGCAAGTATGCCAACAACTTCACATTCTATGGTCTGCTCCTTTCCGAATTGTTATTTCCATGGTCCTTCTATATGCGCAACTAGGTCCTGCAGCATTAGTCGGTGCGTTCATGTTGGTTCTTTTGTTCCCAATTCAGGTACATTTCTCTCTAGGCACATGTAATTACAATAATTCTTATGTTGCATTGTTCAGTGTGCCTATGCCTTCTGTTTTAGTCCCAACATTACTATGCATTGTTAAGTGTGTCTATGCCTTCTGTTTTAGTCCCAACATTACTAATGCCTAAGTTATGATGGCATTGGCTGCTACATGTGCTAGAGAAAAGATGTTTTTTCATATATAGATTTTTGTGTGAAGCCTAGAGTTCATATTAGAGCCTTAATGTAATCATGTAGCTGTGAACTTACTAAATTTCTATGCAAAAACTCTTGGTTAGGTTTTTTGTATGTATATTGCCCAATCTGCAGATTAAAGTTGACCAAAACTGTAAATAACTGAAAGTGTTAGCGGTTAAAGTAGTTCTTTCACCTGGGTCATAACTAAAATCCTTAATGATGGATCAATCCATTTCACTGCTTATATCTTCCCTTTAAAGCCAGTAATGCAGATTGTTAGGATAGATAGTTTGCAGTTGGAGATCTTTAGCATATTTATAAGGAACTCGTGGCCATTCCTCTTAGAAGTCCTCAGGCGAAAGGGCTTCGGTCCTAAGTGGCGCCCTTGGCTTTGCATCATGTTCTTCTCTTCATCCACCCGTATCTTGCTGAACGGGCGGCCGGGTTGTCCCATTTGGCATGGGCGTGGTCTTCGCCAAGGAGATCCTCTGTCACCGATGTTCTTTGTCTTAGCCATGGATGTCCTCAACAGTCTACTCTTGTTGGCCGAAGCGTCCTCGCTTCTCCAACCGCCTGGGGCAGCTAGGAGTACCCCCTCACCGGTTATCACTTTATGCGGATGATACTTTATACGGATGATGCGGCCCTCTTCCTCGCCCCAGTTTAGTCGGATCTGCTCACAATACGCACCATCATTCAGGTTTTCGGGGAAGCAACAGGACTGAAAACCAATCTTGCCAAGAGTTCGTTCGCGCCAATTCGCTGCTCCGATCAACAAATCAGCCTAATCTCTGATGAGCTTCGGTGCAACCAGACCGGCTTCCCGTGCAAGTACCTAGGGCTGCCCCTTTTTCTCAGAAAACCTACTAAGTCTGATTTCCAGCCGTTACTCGACAAGGTGAACACTCGATTGCAGCATTGGCAGGAAGGAATGTTATTGCAAGGAGCGCGTCTAGTCCTTGTCAAGGCGGTTCTAACGGCTATTCCTATCTACCCTTTCATGACGCTAGCCCCCCCAAGCTGGGTGCTCAAAGAAATTGATAAACGACGCCGGCGTTTCTGTGGAAAGGAACCGACTCAACGGCCGGCGGCCATTGTTTGGTGGCTTGGTCAGTGGTCTGTCGCCCAACGCGCGATGGGGGCTTGGGCTTGCTAAACCTACATCTCCTCGGCCACGCGCTTCGTATCCGTTGGCTTTGGCTCCAGCAGAACTGGCCCCAGAGGCCATGACAGGGCTTGTCTGCTCAGGCCAGCTCACCTGAACGCGCCATGTTCCAGGTGTCGTTGGTCGCTCAGCTAGGAAATGAAGAACGCGCACTGTTTTGGACCAATCGCTGGCTCAATGGCTGTAGCATCTCGTCCATCGCACCTTGCCTGATCAGATCGGTCTCAGAGGTAATTCAGCGCAAAAGAACGGTAGCCTAAGCTCTGCTTAACGGTAGGTGGATCGTGGATATTACAGGTCTCCTTGATGCTCAGGTTCTAGTGGAGTTTCTACATCTCTGGGATCTGCTACGCCCCATCCGCTTGTCGCAGGACTAGCAGGACTCCAGCTGGCGATGGAACTCCTCTGGGCAGTTCACATCAATTCAACTTACAACACTTTCTTCTTCGGCTCCCAGTCCTTTGCGTGCGCGACAGCCATTTGGAAATCGTGGGCTCCTTTGAAATGCAAGTGTTTTTCTTGGTTGGCAATCTGTCGATGATGTTGGACGGCGGATCATCTTGAGCGGCGTGGTCTACCAAATCAAGGGTCTGCGTTTCAAAAAAAAAAAGGTGGGGGGGGGGGGGTGGTTTCGTTTTCTATCGTTCGGCCGACGAATCGATTGACCACTTGCTCATTGGCTGCGCGATCACCTCCCAAGTTTGGGCGCGTTTTCTTCCTCTCGTGGGGCTGCGGCAAGGTATTCCGAGTGGCCAGTCTTCCCTCGAGAGTCGCTGGCTGGCTGCTCGCGTTGCTGTCCCAACGAACCGCCGACATTGCCTCGATTCCTGCATTATTCTCATCCGCTGGATGCTCTGGAAGAAGAGGAAGAGTGTTCAACCAAGCTACCAGTTCGGTCGATCAATTGTTGCTGCGAAATCTGCGAGGAGTTCCACCACTGGCGTATGGCGGGCTGTCGTCGTCTAGAGGCGCTTTTGGGCCTGGAGTAGTTTTCTAGTTCTTGCTTGGCTTCGGCCGAGCCTTTACCCCCCTCCCCCTCCCCGACCAAGTTTGCTTGGTTCTTTCTTTTGTAACCGTTACTGCTGTGTTTTATTTCTCTTAATGGAATATCGCGCAATCCTTTTGCGCGTTCTAGAAAAAAAGATGATATCTATGTATTTAAATAACACTAGTTCAACTCTTGTTTCTTAAATTTTTTAAATAAACATTTTAATGTTTTCAGCATTGATTTGTCTGACAGACCTTTTGTGTATTTATATTATCAGACAGTTATCATAAGCAAAATGCAAAAACTTACCAAGGAAGGATTGCAAAGGACTGACAAGCGAATCAGTCTCATGAATGAAATATTAGCTGCCATGGATACAGTCAAGTATGCTTACATTTACTTGCGTTTTGATTAGTAGTAATACTTGTATTTGGTATAAAGATTAAAGAGTCCCAAACGTTTCCTTGCTTAGATGTTATGCTTGGGAGCAAAGTTTCCAGTCAAAGGTGCAGGACATCCGTGATGATGAGCTTTCTTGGTTCCGCAGGGCTCAGTTGCTTTCTGCGGTATGTTCCTTTTTGTAGTTGCATAAGGTTTTGTAAATAAGTTGTCTTTCACTTGTGCCAAGTTCCATTGTGCAATTTGTTTGTCTTTTTTTTTGTCGGTAATCATGCGCCTGTGACTTAATTGTCTTGACATACGAGAATTGGAGTTGCACGCTATAGCACCAAATGTATTGGATCTTCCTGGTCCTGTGGGGTTCCTTCACATTATTGTAGTTACTTAAAATCAAAATAGAATTTAGAGTTTTTACATTTATTATTCTTTGGTCGTAATCATTTTCTTTTCCTTGCTTGTTGCAGCTGAATTTCTTTATCCTCAACAGTATCCCGGTCGTTGTCACTGTGGTTTCATTTGGTCTATACTCTCTACTGGGAGGTGACTTGACACCAGCAAAGGCATTTACCTCACTTTCACTATTTGCAGTGCTAAGGTTCCCACTTTATACGCTGCCAAATGTGATAACTCAGGTGTGCAAAAAGCGGTAAATCATGTCTTTCAGAAGTTATTTCATAAAGATACTGGCAAGCTAAGAAGCATCTCAATTCTCTGAACATATATAATTAGATTGTTAGATTGATCATTCTTCTGTCCCTTTAATTTCGTTTGTCTTTGGCGGAGAAATTTAGCTAAATGGTTTAGTTATAATTTTTATTGAAATCAATGATGGCCTGACATGGCTTGCTGTTTTTTCTTCTGCAGTTCTTTCATTCAGTACTCATGGTTGCCTTACTACTGTTGTTTTCCATTTACATTCAACAGGTTGTTAATTGTATGGTGTCATTGAAACGTTTGGAAGATCTCCTCTTGGCTGAAGAGAGAATACTTCTGCCAAATCCACCTATTGATCCTGAGCTTCCAGCCATTTCTATCAAGAATGGATATTTTTCATGGGAATCACAGGTAAATTCATGTCTCAGATATTTTCATATACCTGGCAGTGGAATTTATTCTATTTTCACTATTGTACCTGCAACTCTTAACATCCGTTGGTATTTTAACACTTATCTTCTGATTATGTGGCCTAGATATTGAAAAAAAAAGCGTTAGCACAACTTGACACCGGAATAGAGTAGTCATAGGCTAGCATGCTTCATGAATGGGGTGGCGAGTGCAAAAGAGCGTAACTAATTACAGAGTAGTTAATTGATAGAGAGCAAATGCCATCTTTAGATGTCTTCCTAGTATGTGATGAATTGGTGGCTCCACCAGCTCCCATATGGCCGTATCAAGATGTTTTCGTTTTGCCCACATAATTTTGTACTTCTGTTATTGTCCTTTGTTATGGAGAAAGGCGCGAGGCGGCGCAGCAGGCGCGTGGCGTGTAAACAGTACCATAGGTATTGTAGTGTGCATGAACAGTACTCATTGGTACTGCAGCACATTACCTTCCATCGTGCCGGTTGGTTTCCTAGAATAAAGAATAATTGGTTAGGTAGTATTTTGGGATTCTTTATCTATCTAGTTATTGTTAGGAATATGATCTTATTTATTAGGAAGATTATTTTCAATAGTTAGAAAGATTGGATTGGATTGATAGATTTCCTTATAGATTATTTCTTAGGTATCAAATCGGACTGTTCCTATAAAAGGGATAGTATGTATCCATTATCAATCAAGTAATAAGAAATCAAGAGTTCAACTAAGATTGAGATGCTTGAAAAGATTCTTAGTGTTCCGGAGGAGAGAAGTCACGCTAGGAGTAAGGAATGTTCCACCAATCTGCTGGCCTTGACGGCTGTGACCCTGGCCAAGATAGAGGAGCAGAAGGAGGCGACGCCTATCGTCACCAACATAGCTGCGCCGCCACTTCCATCACCTCCAGAACTAGCACCGCCAACAATGTCATTCCAATCGTCGTCACCAACACCTCCTCAACGGGCAACGCTGCCCTTGGCTGCACCCTTGGTGCGTTCGCCGAGGAGGGTTGCCGCTGTCCAGCGATGGTATTTTCCGCGCGGTCGGCTGACACCGTGCCCTAGGCGATGCGGAGCGCAACGGCTGAGGGGCCAACGCCACCGTTGTGTCCTCCCCGTCATCATCACGCTCCGTGGCAGTACGGGCGTCACTGCTTCCCCATGCTGGTTGCCCATGTCGTCGACGTCCTCCTCAACACTACAACATGCTAAGGCGTTTCTTCTTTGGACGCTATACGTCGGAGTATCGCTGATCTGCTCTCAAGCGAACCGACGCCGATACCAGATATTCTTGTCAGCATGGGGCCACCAAGGATTTCAACCGTGGCCACCACCGTAGCTCGAGGACGAGCTGCCTTGCTGCAAGGGGGTGCAATGTTATGGAGAAAGACGCGAGGCGGCGCAGCAGTCGCATGGTGCGTAAGCAGTACCATGGTACTGTAGCATTTATGAACAGTACAATTGGTACTGTGGCATATTACTTTCCATGTGTGCTGATTGATTTCCTAGAATAAAAAATAGTAGGTTAGGTGGTATTTTGGGTTTCCTTATCTATTTAGTTATTGTTAGGAATATGATCTTATTTATTATGAGTGTTATTTTTTATAGTTGAAAAGATTGGATTAGATTGATAGTTTTTTTTTTATAGATTATTTCTTAGGTATCAAATCGGACTGTTTATATAAAAAGGGATAGCATGTTTTCATTATCAATCAAGCAATGAGAAATCAAAAGTTCAACTAAGCCGCCGAGTCTCGCTACCTCGACAGGGAAAAGTCCTGCCGACGGTTAGATGAAAGCGAGTACCCTACACTCGGTTTTTGGATCCGTACCCAACCAACGACCACAACATCCTTATTTTGAGATGTTGCTTGAAAACTAATTTTTCAAATATTGGCAGGCTGAGAGACCAACTTTATCAAATGTCAATCTGAATGTACCCGTCGGCAGTTTAGTTGCTGTAGTAGGAAGCACCGGGGAGGGGAAGACTTCTCTTATTTCTGCAATGCTTGGTGAAATACCACCAGTATCAGGATCAGATACCTCGGTCGTCATTCGTGGATCGGTGGCTTATGTTCCTCAAGTTTCATGGATCTTCAACGCTACCGTGAGATACAATATCTTTATCGCTATTGTTGTGCTAAATTGAACCATATATGACTTCTACAAAGATATAATTGTGACCTCCTCTACAGGTCCGGGACAACATATTGTTTGGGTCTCTGTTCCAACCTCCACGCTACGAGGAAGCATTAGATGTCACTTCATTACGGCATGACCTTGACCTACTCCCAGTAAGTCCTAACTATGTCCAGTTTTCGAAATCACTATGTGTATGGAAATTTTGGAAAATCATGGCTTTCATTTGATGAAGTGACCTTGCTGGAGAATATGTTTCTTCGTTTGGCCTGTTGCGTTCCAGTTGTGTGCACATTTTTTTTTAATCTTGGTACATTTTGCTGTAATCCTTTGACCTACAAATTGACAAGGAATGGATCTTCTTATGCTTGTTTTCAGGGTGGTGATCTTACAGAGATTGGGGAAAGAGGAGTTAATATTAGTGGGGGGCAGAAGCAAAGAGTTTCAATGGCAAGAGCTGTTTACTCTGATTCAGATGTGTACATATTTGATGATCCACTGAGTGCATTAGATGCCCATGTTGGTCGACAGGTGCATTCATCTTCCTACCATTGCCAACCATGTTTTCTATTTAATAATTTTTATTATCTCCTCTCTTACTCACAAACTGAGCATTGGCAGTTGGTAATGGTGCCTCTTCGGTTGATATCAGTCATCCTTTTGTCCAGAGTCCAGACTCCTTAATACCTACGACTAGGGGGCAAATAGACTGGTCTGGGTAGTGTACTGGGATAAATATTGACATTTCTTTTCCAGAAATACTGCAAAGACATTAGACATGTACATTGACACAGGGGTATCTGTGCAAAATATAACTTGATTTCAACAAATATCCCAAGATATAACAAGCTGGCAATAGATAATACATAATAGATACATTATTCATGTGGGTACTTGAACTCATACTTTATATTCTATTCAACTTAACTCACCTAGATTTAAGTCCCCAAAAAGGAAAATGTTGCACAACTTGTCCAAATGTATTCCATATTCTGGAGCATTATTTACTTCTTAGACATGAGGTTCTATGGCATTGTTTTGGCCAGTGTTACCGGGACTCGCGTGTACAAATTTTTTTGGGCGCATCAGCACGCGTCAGACGCGGTGCGACACACATCAGACGCGGCTCCGGCGAGTCCAGGTTACCGACGGAGAGAGAGGAGCCGCAGCCGAGCAGGTCTGGAGAGAGAGGATGGGGAGAAGAAGATGCGAAGGAAAGATATATAGGAGAGGAGAGGAGAGGATGAGCTGCGATGGCGGTGCGACTTGCAGACTAAAGGAGATGGTGAGACAGAGCTTCCCTGTGAAGAAGACTATCTCACCTCTTCTCTAGTCTTCTTCACAGGGAGATGGTGACCTCATCAAGACCTGGCTTGACTTCATCCTGGAAATCCGCATGCCCAAGCACCTCCCACACCTACTGCGCGGCTGCCCGCTTCCCGCCCTCCTCACCTACCGTTGGGCACTGGCTGGCGAGTTCTGGGGCGGCGAGGTCGGAGAGGGCCGGATCCGACGGTGGCAGGGTTGGGGACGACCGGATCCGGAGGCGACGCGGTCAGGCTTGGCCGAATCTGGCGGTGACGGTCTCCAGCGAGCGAGTTTGGGGTGGTGTTCAGTTGAAGAGACGAGTTGGATCACTAGTTTGCTGGAGGAAGAAGAGAAGGTAGTCGGGTTGGGGAGAGGAAGAAGTGGGTGGGAGGGGCAAAATGGTCCAGAAAGTTTCATAGTGGTGGTTGGTGGTATGTTTGCAAAGTTCAAACGAAGTGCTATGAGAGTAATTTTCTCTTAATTCTACTGTCCATACAGCACATGGGAGGTTATGAGGCCGTGACAAGTGACCGCAGTTTAGTTTGCTTCTGTTCGAAAATGTTTCAGTTCAAGATTATTTTATACTTCTGCAGCATGTGTTCCTTTCCTTACTTGCTTATTGTACTAGTACTACTACAGAATCCTATTACTGATGCGCTATATGAGTACACATGCAGGTATTTGACAAATGCATCAAAGAAGAACTACGACACAAAACTCGGGTCCTCGTTACCAATCAGCTGCATTTTCTGCCATATGTGGATAAAATACTGTTAATCCATGATGGTATAATTAAAGAGGAGGGTACCTTTGATGAACTTAGCAATACGGGGGATCTCTTCAAGAGGCTCATGGAAAATGCTGGAAAGATGGAGGAACAAATGGAAGAGAAACAGGACGAAAGTAAATCACAGGACAACATAAAACATACTGAAAATGGGGACAGTGTAATAGTTGATGGTGGTCCGCAGAAGAGCCAGGATGGTTCCAGTAAAATAAAACAAGGAAAATCTGTTCTTATTAAGCAAGAGGAACGGGAAACTGGAGTTGTCAGTGCGAAAGTCCTTTCACGGTAAAAGATAATACTGTGTGATGTCATATTTAATGTATAATACAGAATATATAAAAAAAAAACTAAATACATTAAAGAGGAGAACAAAATAGACTGATTATTTGGCACAATTGTCTATATTACGTTCTGTATGTTGCCTGAAGCTCCAATCTGCTGTGCTGCTTAATATTTCTTCATCCGTATATGATCAATTTGATTTGTTGGGGCGTTCAACATACTTAAGACATGCCTATAGATCATGATGCCCTAGAATATATGCTTACTACCTTTATCTTTGCAGCTACAAAAATGCATTGGGAGGGATGTGGGTGGTGTCCATTCTCTTCTTTTGCTATGCGCTGACTGAAGTTCTTCGCATTTCAAGTAGCACATGGTTGAGCATTTGGACCGATCAGGGTTATCTGAAAATCCATGGCCCTGGTTACTACAATTTAATCTATGGCATTCTTTCATTTGGGCAGGTACTTATACCCATTGTTTTCTTGTTTTATGTTTTGCTCTCGTTTTTCTTTTTCTTTTTGTCTGATTGATCATGTGCGAGCCTACAAAGTGACAGTTTTTTTGGTTTAGGTTCTAGTCACGCTAACGAATTCTTACTGGCTGATCATATCAAGTGTTCGAGCAGCCAAAAGGTTGCATGATGCCATGCTCCGGTCTACATTAAGAGCTCCCATGGTATTTTTTCATACCAATCCACTTGGACGGATCATCAACAGATTTTCAAAGGATTTGGGTGACGTTGACCGGAATGTTGGTGCATTTGTAAATTTTTTTATGGGACAAATATCTCAGTTGCTCTCGACATTTGTTCTCATCGGCATTGTCGGCACTATGTCTCTTTGGGCTATCATGCCACTTCTGATTTTATTTTATGCAGCCTACCTCTATTACCAGGTAATTTCATGCCATCTGACTTTTAAACAATTTAGATTTTATTGTTATTTTCACCTTCTTGACACTGTATACCTTCGTTCTCAGACTACATCACGCGAGGTAAAGCGCCTGGATTCCATTACTAGGTCTCCTGTATATGCTCAATTTGCGGAGGTATTGAATGGTGTGTCCACAATCCGTGCCTATAAAGCCTATGATAGAATGGCAAACATCAATGGGAAATCAATGGACAACAACATCAGGTTCACACTCGTGAACATGAGTTCAAATAGATGGCTAGCCATCCGTCTGGAAACTTTGGGAGGCATCATGATATGGTTCACGGCAACATTTGCTGTCATGCAAAACCAACGAGCAGAAAATCAGAAGGCCTTTGCCTCCACAATGGGTCTTCTTCTTACATATACTCTCAATATCACCAATTTGCTCACAGCTGTACTTCGTCTAGCTAGTCTTGCTGAAAATAGTTTAAATGCTGTTGAGCGTGTGGGAACATACATTGAGCTACCTTCTGAGGCTCCTCCTGTCATTGAGGATAACAGGCCACCTCCTGGTTGGCCGTCATCTGGTGTCATCAAGTTTGAAGATGTTGTGCTTCGGTACCGACCAGAACTTCCTCCTGTTCTTCATGCCATATCTTTTATTATTAATGAAAGTGAGAAGGTAGGAATAGTTGGCAGAACAGGGGCTGGTAAATCTAGCATGCTCAATGCTTTGTTCCGTATTGTGGAACTGGAACGAGGGAGAATATTGATTGATGATTGTGACACTTCTAAGTTTGGAATTTGGGATCTGCAGAAAGTTTTGGGGATAATACCACAAGCACCAGTCCTATTTTCAGGTTTGTTACTGAAAATACATGAGATCTTCATATTTGGTTTATTTAAATTAGTATAATAGTTTTGCAAATAAATCCAAATATGTGCTTCTAGCTTATTCTTCAGATGACTTCAATTATTCATTGCAATAATGTTTTATATATTGTCCAGGTTCTGTTCGATTTAATCTGGATCCTTTTAATGAGCACAACGATGCAGATCTCTGGGAAGCTCTGGAAAGGGCTCATCTAAAAGATGTCATAAGGAGGAATGCTCTAGGGCTGGATGCTGAGGTATGCAGCATGTTTGCCTTTATTTATCTCGTACCTTTAATTTATTCTTGGTTGTTTTCTTTTGACAATGTATGATTGGACAAAATTTCCAGTTTTAATGTCAGTCTAACTGTGGCACACGAATGGGGTTTCTAAACAATAGGCTACTGCTGTTTTTGTCCTGTATAATGTGATGCTGAATAAACATTTAAACAAGAGATTTTGGGTCCTTTGTACTTCTTATAGTTGTTTCATCGTTCTTTTTGAAATGTGCAAATATAGAAAATTTTCACTGAGCTTCATTTTGTTAACATACACAGGTTTCTGAGGCTGGTGAAAATTTTAGTGTTGGACAGCGGCAGCTGCTGAGTTTAGCTCGTGCATTGCTGCGAAGGGCGAAGATACTTGTTCTTGATGAGGCAACAGCAGCCGTTGATGTTCGAACTGATGCTCTTATACAGAAGACAATCAGAGAAGAATTCAAGAGTTGTACAATGCTAATTATCGCTCACCGTTTGAACACCATCATTGACTGCGACAGGTTGCTTATTCTAAGTGCTGGGCGGGTATGATCTTGAATAGAGCTTTGTTCTTTCATTCTTGTGCTTGCTTCTCATTTGACTAGTACACTGATAATCTCCTGCTAATATTGGTATGTTATTTTCATGTAATGTGCCGGTTAGTGCAATTTTCAAAGTAACGATGGAAGGCTTGTTGCTTTTCTCTTTTGGATTCTGTGTGGATCAATTATTAAGACATTTTGATGGTGCTTTCCTTACCTCCCGGACACTTAATTTGCAAGACCTTTCAAATGAAAATAAAACTTGACCACGGTGAGCTAGTCTCATGTTTTCATAATAATAAACTCATGGCTAAATTAGAATTATATCATTTGCAATCTGTATATGGCGACTGTTTTGTAGTTTGTTATGTAATTCTGCTTTTTTATTTCTCGTATTTTACCAGTCATATATATTTGCTGTACGAGCATTGAACACATACCCCCAGATACTCGAGTGGTGTTTTTTACAAGTGGTGAGATGTATGGCTGGAAATAGGTTCTTTCACTCCGATAATATACACCTAAACAAGCTTACACTTTACTCTTTTCATATACATGGTTTATGCTACCTGTCCCAACTGCACAGACGCTGGCAACTCAATTATATAATGATGTTTTGTTTCAGGTTTTGGAATTTGACACTCCTGAGAATCTTCTGAGCAATGAGCAGAGTGCTTTCTCCAAGATGGTTCAGAGTACAGGACCTAGCAACGCAGAATATCTCAAAGTAATTTGCATCTAATACTATATTTATTTTGATGATCTTGCCATATGTGCTTTCTGCATAGAACAGCGTTAACAATGATTGTTGTCATTAGCTTGTGACTACTACATGGCTACACGTAATCCATGATACACTCTTTTTCTCAAGTCTAAATAGTTTGCTTCCTATCAGCGAAAACATTGATATGTATTCTGATTCGATTTTGTTTATGACTGAAAATTGGCAGAGTCTTGTATTTGGGGATGGTGAGAAGAGGTTGCGAAAGGAAGAAAGCAAGATGCAAGATATTCAGAGGAAATGGGTTTCATCTAACCGATGGGCTGTTGCTGCCCAGTTCGCGCTTGCTGCTAGCCTTGCGTCATCACACAGTGACCTTCTCGCATTGGAGGCTGCTGAGGGAAACATCCTCAGGAAAACAAAGGATGCAGTAATCACTCTGCAGAACGGTCCTTGAAGGGAAGCACAACACTGAAATCGACGAATCACTCACTCAAACCTCATAGGTGGTGGTCATCACTTTACAAAGTCATCGAAGGTACAGTTATTGCTGTAGTTTCACTTTTCTGACAAGCTTTCCCACATTTCTCTTTCTGTAATGCTTTGAAGTAGTATATAATGTGTGCAATAAAAGTTTACTACACTGATCCTAGTACCATAGTCCTTGGCTAATGCTAAAGTTCCTCCAAGATAATTTTGGTGAAAGATAAGGATACGATTCCCTTGCATCTATATCCAAAACCGTGGTTCTACAAAAATATACTCTCCAGCTGCCATGGCTAGGTTCTTTTCGGTATTCAACTGTATCTCTACTGATACGACCTTTTGACCAAATTTGTATATGTTTCTTTCAGGCCTCGCCATGATGAGCAGATTGGGTCGCAACCGTCTACAACAACCTAGCTATAATTTTGAAAACAACAGCTCTATTGACTGGGACTAAATGTAGATTTAGAATTCTGGAGTGCAGCATTACTGATCCCTCAAGCCCCGTTGTGTAGTAGGTTGGAGGTGCAGTTATTTCCGGCAGGTTTTAATTCCTACAGTCATGTACATCTTGGCACCAGTATATTGAAGGACAGGCATCCATCGGTAGTTTCTCCGTCTTGACGCCTCTCTAAAGGGGAATAACAAGGGAATTTTGCAAAAGCAGAACGATTATTGTACTGTAATCCGCAAGGATTATATATTTCTTGTGCACAGTCTGTAACACCCCGGCAAGAGCCCAGAATGCCACCCTTCGCTTTTCACTCTAAATTTAAACCATTATTATTTGTAATTTCAGCAGTAATTTCCGTAATAAAAACTCCACGTGTCATACTACAGTAAATGTCCTGAGATGTCATAACCAAGGTTTAACATTTGCATGTGACCATGGACCTTGCGTGTAAGAACGCTAGGGTAGAACGTCCGGAACCATGCGCTTGGAAGCGTTACCTAATATAGACAATTAGCATTAACATAAAGATAAACAACCTGCATTTGTTCGTCGACATCTATAAATTGCATTATCCGAACATGACTATATATTACCATTAAGGTTTATTATTAGAACTAACTAGTCATATGACTTAAAGTATGAATATGACAACTAAAAGTGATATATAAATTATATATTACCATTAAAGTATGAATATGACAACTAAAACTGATATCTAAATTATTGATGCACGTGAAGTGAATGTGCTACTTCTGTCTATGCATCACCTTCAACGTTTACCTAACAGCAACAACAAAGCAAGAGAGCCTAAAGACTCAGCAAGTACGTAATAAAACAGTAAGCATCACATAACATATCATTTCCCATTTGTAATATCATCTTTATGATCTCATTGTTTCATTAATACAATGCTTGGCTATACTATATGTCCATATGCACATTTCATAACTTATACTGGTATAGTGGAGTTTTCACCTGTCGATGAACCATTCTTGCTCCGTCCTCTTTCATATGGAGTCCTTACCGAAGAATTGATCGATGAAAAGAAAGACCAGATGGCTCTCACCGCCATAGTCCAAGCCATGTCAGAGGCCGTTGTGAACTTGTGATGGCCATATCCGAGAAGGAGACGGAGACAATCATTAAGTTTGCCTTGAAGCTCACCACCGTGGTGAACGAGATACGTGCTCTCTGTAAAAAGGTGGGGGAGTGTGCCGTCATGGAAAAGCTCCTATGCTCTGTCCCCGACAAATTCCTACACATTGTCGGCACCATTGAGCAATGGAGTGATGTATCGGCGATGTCAGTGTTGGAAGCCATTGGACGTTTGAGGGCGTACGAGGAGAGTATGAAGGGGCGGCGGCACGACAGGGAAGAAAGAGAGCACCTGTTGCTCATGCGCGCCGAGTGGAAGGCCAAAGCTGCCGAAGAGAAGAGGAGCGACGAGGGTTCCAGCAACGACACAAAGAAGAATGGCGGGCGCGGCGGTGGCCGTGGCCGTGGCCGTGGCCAAGATGATGACAATAAGAAGCGTTGTGGCAAGTTCGACAAGTCAAAGATCCAGTGCTTCAATTGTCAGGAGTTCAACCACTTCACGTCCGAGTGTGATGAGTTGAAGAAAGAACAGGCGTATTTCGCCAAAGCCCAAGAGGACGACGAGCCGGCTCTCCTAATGGTTGTGGCATGTGAGCATGCCACAGACGTCATCATGTTGAAGGAGGAGACGAGTAGAAGGGCGCTGAACGATCAGTCTGTCACACTCTCTGATGTGCCCATGGAGGCAAAGTAAGTCAATCTTTGGCCCTCCGAGGCACAGACCGAGCTGGAGGCCGCCAAAGCCGAGGCCGAGCGACTGCACGGGGAATTGGCCACTGCCAAGGCAAGGCTACGTGCCATGTTCGACGAGAATGACCGGTGCAGGCTGGACGTTGAGAAGTCGGCGCCTGCGTGTGTTGATAAGGACAAAGAATGCGTGTTTCTCCTCGAGTGCGTAGGTGCGTCAGAGGAGGAGGTGAACCGGGCGCGTCAGGAGAACACCAAGCTGCTGGAGTTGCAGTGTGTGATCTGCGACGAGGGCGTCAAGGAGTCGCTGGGGATCGCTAACGCCCAGCTTAACGACGACATCGCCGGGAAGGATGGCTCGCTGCAGAGCCAGTGCAAGTGGAAGCGACACTGGGTGCGGCAACATCGGCAGTGTTGCCAGCCGTGATGACGCCGATAGAGAAGCGCAAGGAGCAGGGGAACATCAAGGTTATGTTGGGAGCCGGGGAGATAAGTCCCGTTTGGTACCTCGACACAGGCGCATCCAATCACATGACCGGGCGCCGTGAGATGTTCTCCAACTTGGACATATCGATTCAGGGGCCAGTGAGATTTGGTGATAGATCTCATGTGGAAATTAACGGCCGTGGCGTGGTGTCGTTCAAGTGCCAAACTGGTGAGCACAAAATCTTAGCTGATGTTTATTACATACCTAAGTTAAGGAGTAATATACTCAGTTTGGGGCACCTCGACGAGCATAGCTACAAAACGGTGTTGGAAGAAGTCATTCTGAGCATTTATGATCAAAAGAGAAAGTTGTTGGCCAGGGCAAATAAGTCATGGGATCGAATGTACTTGCTTCGGCTGGACTGGTGTGAAGGAAGACGAGCTGTGGAGCAAGGTGAAAAGCATGCAGAGTCAGTAGGAGGCTGATGCAGCTGCACTGCGCTCCAAAATGCAGTTGTTTTAGAATGCAGCGGCAAACACAAGTGGTGATGTGTTCACTTTGTTGTATGAGACTACTCCTACCATAGGTGTTGTATATGGAGATTGGCCTAACCCCGGGCCCATGACCCCGCCGTTGCCGACGGCGGTGACGAGTCTAGTGGTGCCGCAGGTGGTGGCACCGCCGATGCCGCGAACTCCAGCACCATACGCGGAGAGCCTTATGTTTGCAGATGAGCTGGCAAGCATCGGAGAAGCAACAAGATTAAGGGGGTGATTGTTAAAAATTAATCTTGTTGTTGTTTTGCATGTCAGTTGCATGGTAGAGTTAGTAGATTAGTGGGTCATTGATGTGATGCATGTAGTTGCATGAGCCTAAGACGTGCGCGTACACGTCGTGGCCTGAGCGTGTGTGTGTGTGTTGTGATTCCAGGTCGTAGGGATGGCATGAATTGTGGATAAGGCAGTTAGTGGCTGACCACACTATCTAGCGTTTGTTAATGTAATCAGGAGTTTTTAGTTGAGCCTAATGATATAAGAGAAAAAAATGGCGTAAGTAAGTTGGCATCACAATTCCAAGTGTTCTTATGTGTTGTATTCTTCGTCTTCTACTCCGATGAACTGAAAAACTAAGTGAAAGAGTGTGTGTCCACCGTGTTCTCTGCATGTTCTCTTAGGCTCGATCCCAACCAAATAGGCGATGACGCAGCTAAGGCTTTCTAAGCGACGACTATGGCATTGGGAACACGACTACCCCCCTGCGCTCCTCCTTAGGGCTTGTTTGGATAGGAAGATATTATAACCAATTTCTTCGAATTAGAAGGAATTTTAGTTCAAATTCTGAGTTAATCCGACGGAATTGAGTGGATCATAATATATTCAAACAAACCCTTGTAGGGCGGCGAGTCCATGACCCACACGGCGTGGCACGCACGCCGAGTTAGCTTCGGCTTCGGTTTCTTCACATGTTGCATCATCCTATCAAATTTCTTCTCTGTCGTATGCAGCAGTTAACTCTTAGTCCTTGTATGTGTACGTGGAGCGCTGGACTTGTTGGTAGCCTCATGGTCTCCAAGCATTGTACCGTGAACAAGCAAAGCATCTTCTAAGGGCATATATAGTGATATAGACAGTTGTTGTTTGTAATACTTTTTATGTCATCTATAGACAAAATTAAACACAACTCATACAATGAATTGTCTCTAAGTTGTCTATATATGTCCTCCATAAAATGAGGCTATAAAACTTGTGATTTACATACGGCATAGATACAACAGCAAAACAGTCGTCTATAAGGGCCTTATAAACTGTCTGTTGCATGCCAGACAGTTTTATTCTCACTCCTTGTTCTCTCTCATCCACATCACTAAAAATCTTACATGGCAAAGATAATAGACTGCTGATGTCACCCCACTGTACATACCCTAAGTAGTCTTGGTCTCTGATTTAGACTTTAGTTGCATGTACGTGAGTAGTACTGCTGAACATTCCTCTCTCTCTAGCCCAACAAGGAACGGGCCGGTATTACATTCTACCCCTTGAGATAATCCGATCCCTAATTGTATACAACTGCTCTACTCACGGGAAATAAACTAAAAGAAATTAAATTTTCAACACGTACAATCATATAACTAGTCAATAGTGCATGGGCCAGGTCGGTAATAAAGTTATATAACTAGTCTGGAGTGCTCTAAAGAAATACATACTTTAGTAGACACTCAACGGGAGTGGAGATTGTATCCCGTATGAAAGAGGACGGGGCAGGAGTGGTTCATCGATGGGTGAACACTCTGTTATACCGGTATAAGCTATGAGATATGCATATAGATATATAGTATAGTCAAGCATTGCATTAATGAAACAACGATGTGATGATGATGAAATTATAAATGGAATATACTATGCTATGTGATGTTTACTATTTTATTATATACTTACTGAGTCTTTGGACTCACCATTGTTTTGTTGTTGTTGTTGTTAGGTGAACGTTGAAGGCGACATGCTTGGACGGGAGTAGTACATTTACTTCACGCGCAATCAATAATTTAGATATCACTTTTAGTTGTCATATTCAGACTTTAATGGTTTGCTTAGCTAGTTAGTTCTAATAATATACTTTAATAGTAATTTATAGTTATGTGCGGACAGTATAATTTATAGTTGTTGACGAACTAAATCAGTTGTTTATCTTTATGTTGATGCTAGTTGTCTATGTTAGGTAATGCTCCTTAGCGTATGGTTCCAGGCGTTCTCGGGCACGAGGATCTGAGTGTTTTTGAACGCGAGGTCCCAAGTCATGTGCAAATGTTAAATCTTGGTTAGGACATCTCAATACATTTATTGTAGTATGACTTGTGTAGAGTTTTTATCAGAGAAATTACTACTGAAATTATAAGTAATTATATTTAAATTTAGAGTGAAAAGCGAAGGAGGTGACACTTTGGGCTCTTGTCGGCCGGGGTGTTACAACCTCAGTAGCAGAGCAACTGAAATTTGATAATTTGTACCAATGCAAGTATTTTCCTTAAAATGATAAGTGAATGTTGATCGTTAATATCTGGTGATCATGTGGAGTTGTGCTCTGTATGTTGCTTTCCTCCTGCGCTGTACCTCGGGAGCAGTCTTCCGATCGCCTGGTGCATGCAACTTACTCATTGTTTCGTCCTTCACCAAGTGAGGATTAAAACTAGCTATTTGTTGGTTGATCTCGTCTTGCGACTCCAGATCTGCATCGACAACCGAAGCAACCACACAAAAGCGCTGGCAGGACCTGGTATGGTATCTCCTCTTTCTTTTCCCAGGTTGTTACGAGTTCAACGACGCGAGCGGCCGGCGTGGAACCTGAGGCTGCCGTCTGCTAACCACGCGTCCGTGCAAGTTTAGCGTCGCACGGTTGCTCGTCCCCTCGCGTAAAAACTCTTGTCCCGCCCATGGTGGAGTGGGTAGCCTTCACGGGGGCACGCGCACGCCGCGGCCTGTGGCCTCCCTCCGGAGTCCGGAGCCGCGGGTTTGGGCTGACCGAGACGGCCGAGCCACGTCCGTGATCCGCGCGGCGGAATGTTGGTTGGTTCGTTGGTTCCGTACGCGCCGCGCCGCGCCGCGCGACAGCTGAGCCGAGAGGAAGGGCGCGCCCCGCTCTGCTGGGCTGCCATGCGAAGCAGGCACGGCGGTGTGGCAGTGCCCTTCCTGGCGCGGCACCGTACGCTGGCCCGGCGCGTACGCCCCCGCTGCAACAGACGTCGGTTTCGCCGAGGCGGCGGACGCAGACAGGCAGGCAGGCGTCGGTTGGTGTGGCGCCGCGCAGCCAGCCCGGCCGGGATGTTGGCGCTAAACATAGGCGCGGCATTCAGGCATGCGAGTCTGGCTACTAGTACGATACGTGCTAGTGCTAAAATAGCTCCCCTTTCCTACCTGAAAGGAGAGGGGTTCGGTGCCTGAAAGCCATCAGCTGTTGCTTCCGACGCAAATCTTCGTATCTCTATCTGCATTCGCTGCGCCTCTGAAGTCTGAACTATCTATCATTAGACTCTAGGATACACAAAAGAACAGTGCTGCTTTCTTTATTGGACCGATCCATCAATCGAGAGGGAGGTATGATGATGATGATTACAAACGAAACAATATGGCGATTCGGTTCTTCTACAATCTATTCTACCAGCTCACCACGATTACAATGAATGGGCAAGGACTGGGAGCACCAAAACTGACAAGAGACCCAACACAAACAAAAGAACACTGTATGTATCTGCTTCAGTCGAACAGTTCCCATTGGGTTGTGGCCGGTGTGTCGAACGTCTCCCATTTCGTCGTGACGATGACTGCCTGCAACCGCGCGTTGGAGATCTTGAGCACGTCTAGCGTTTCCACGCATTTCTGCACCCTCTTTGCCTGCAAAAGTCACAGTCCCTTCTGATGTAAGATACACTAGATTCATTTATAGGCATATCGTTTTCAGAAAGACAACACGACTTCTCTTCTAAGAAATTGAGCTACACTTTACCACTCATCCCTGCACCAACACTATACGGATAAAGTTTAAGAATGACATTGTTTATCAGTATGTCATTATTTCGAAGGAAAAAGTAAAGGACCTTTTCCATTATAATCTTGGGGTGGCATGAAGATATCATCACAGATAATGATAAAAGTCTTCGCACTTTATTTTCTCTCTAATCAACAATACCCAGGAGAGGCCGGGGCTTTTGATCTCTTCTATCTTGTGAGTTGTGACCTAACCAACAATTGTTGCCTCTTCATGCCGATCTGCCTTTCTTGCCATCTACTCTTTGTACAACCGCGTCGTGGAAAGCAAACTCTCTTGAGAGTAAAAACTGTTTCTTAAAGGGTCAGCCGACACTGCGAGTCTGGGAGGCTGAATGCAAAGAACAATCTAGGATCAATTAGCTGGCATCAAAGGGCATCACCTAACATTTTCAGCAGGGAAAAGGTTGTAGGTAGAATTCTTTTGCCTGGACCATGTATTTTCCAGAAAGAAGCTAATGAGCCTGTGACGGTTTTGGGGGGCATGTAGGACACTCACCCTCGGATGATAGGCGACAGATAGCTACAGTTCCTGCTCATGAACACTTGTACTGCTTGTCATGGCACTGATTGCTAATCGCGTAAACCGACAGCCCGAGACCACTCAAAGGCAAGATATTTCCGATGATATCAATACTACTGTACCAGAACCAATAGAAGACGCCCCTAAAGCTGATCTCAATGCTCATGCTAGCCTCTCTGCAACGAATGTAGGTTGTACCTGAATGTTCTTCTGTGAAGATGAGTCCCCTTCAGCAGGTATGCTCTCCAGCTTCGCCGCCATCCGCATCAGCAGCTCGATCAGCGTCGTGATCTGCACCTCGGCCACTTTATTCCCGCCGGAGATGGATTTCTCGATGCTTGTTACCTAGGACAAGAAAAGGAAACAAGGGAACATTTCATGTAATCAGCGACAGAATCACATCATCACAAGAGCAGCAGAACTAAAGCCGAGGGAGGCATCTCTGCTTTGGGCAGCAATGATGGAAGTACCCTGCCCTGCAGGAGCACATTCTTGTCAAGGATTGAATTTCTGTCCATACCATCTCGGGGACCATGCGGAAATTTCACCGCTACTACATGATCGCATCGACAGCCACGCAAAATCAATTTGTTCACCTAATTCCTTGGACAGATTATTCAACTCACCATTCAATGCATTATTCCCCTTCCCGTGCTTGCCTGTCTGAAAGCAGCGCAGATTGAGACTGTAACAACCCTAAAACGATCAAGCCCTCTCTTTTTATGTACTGGATAAACTCTAAATAAACTTATAATTATGTTTTCTCCGGTGTTTAGCAACCTATCTGATCATCCATGTCAAGAAATCAGTTTGGCAGAAGTCCTAATCTTAGACAGTTCTAGCGGATTAACACAATGCATTGATCATTGGTGAGAGAAACAGTGTGCCTACCTGATCGGCGAGCTTGTCAACCTCCAAGGCGATGGCGCCGATGGCGCGGTTGGCGCTCTCGATCTTGGCGTTCTTCTGCCGCTCAATGTATCTCCTCTCCAGGCTCGTTGGGTCCTCGGCCAGGACGAGCTTGGACTTGTTCTTGACGCCGCAGACGTCGAGGTAGTCCGAGTTGCTCCGTTCTCTGCCTTTGTACGTCAGCTTCTGGTCCGCCGGTTGCAGCCCGGTCCTCACCACAAGCAGCTTCTTCAGCTCACCTGCACCACACCAATTGCTGTACAATTAGCCCAACAAAGGACAGCTGGTTATTCTCCTGCAATTCTTTCGTATTCTTGAAAGATGGAGTCCCTTCTGGCTAATGATGGATCATGCCATTGCCCACCCACCAAAATTTAGCTGCTTATTAACGCGCGCGATAAATACTCTGACACTGCTCTGTACTTTTGCTTTGCTGGTGATGTCTGGCACTGGCAAGGATTTTTAGTGGCATTTGGGGACAGGGGCGGAGCTAGCCTCGGATCTAAAGAGCAATGGTCCGAGAACCAAATCAAAGACTATATAAAAATTCTTGAAAAATAAAATCAGTAAAATACGAATTTAAACCAAAAGCAGCTGGGCTGAGACGAGGCTCGCTTGTGGCCAGCTCCGCCCCTGCTTGGGACCGGATCTCAGTGACCAGGTCTACCATTTTAGGGTTTTTGCAAAATGTAGTAGTGCTACAAAGTAAAAAAAATCTACAGTTGCTTCCAGTTTCCATGCTCCTAGCTACAGTTGACCTATCTAAACCACGTAATATTGCGATTTCTACGCGCGCAATTTTCTTTCTTCGGCTGTTGTCCATGCTATTTTTCTTGTCTATTTTTCTCGCCGCAAGAAAGTTGAAATTTTACAGGTTCATAGAATATCTTAAACCGCATCCTCTTTTTCTCACCGCAAAAGAGTTGAAATTTTACAGGATTATAAGAATATAGCGACTCAAACCGCATCCGTTTTCCAAAAGGGTTCAAAACTTCTCCATGATTTGAAAGGACAATACACCTAATGGGCTCGACGAGAGATGAGAACGTGGTGCGCGTACGACTCCCCCGTAGCGATTTTTCTTTTCTCTCTGCAGGGGACAACAGTGTAGAATGCTGGAAACGAAGCGGTCGGCGACCTGTAGCTGAAGGTGTCGGTGCAACGGGACAAGCGAGTCAAACGTGGCCCCGTGTCATGGCTCCGGGCTCCTCCTGACCGTCCGATATGGCCGCCATACACGTGGACCCCTCCTGCGCCAGGACCCCGTATCTAGCACTCACCACTGCCTTGTCGGGGAAAGGCAGTACTGTTCCCGGCGAAGTGAGAGCCAAGGAATACTGCAGGCCTCACTGATTGACGGGTAATTGCTCCCTCTCTAGTTCACATTTTTAATATTTAGTTTAGATATATAAAAATTATACGTTTAGATTCGTCTTGGAAAGTATTTTTATAATATCATAATTTTATTAAGTTTTGCAAATATATTATAATAATAATTAGTAGTTAAAATTGTATTATAGCAACTGTATCGATATCTAAAACTTGGTGAACTGTTTGAATACTTAATTAGCCTCGTAATCTTCGATCATCTGCACTTGCATTGCATTGAGGCGGCCAATTCCGGGATTCGACGGAAGGAATCGTAGTACGGTTTGGGAAATGAAGTTACGTTAACTACAACTACTACTAGTCCTCCTAAGCACGGATTTGGAGGTTAAATCCTAGAAAGTTTTTTTTTTTTTTTGGGAGGGAGGGGGGCGTGGTTCATAAGTCAGGAGGAGAGAAGTGATGAATTTAAATTACCAGCTGCGCCGTTTTAAAAGCCGGCGCGAAGGACAAAAGTATTCGGAGCCGGGGAATTTTTGCGCCTCCACGAAGCGAAATCTCACCACCTCACGCGCTCGTACGAATTATTCCCGGGATTTTGTTTCTTTCCTTTTAAATAAGAAACCAAACGAAAAAGAAATGAGGGAATGGGGGATGTCTCAGTGTCCTAATATCGCGGCGGCATTAATTCCTCCACGCGGCACGGCCGGAACTCATGGCCATTTTTAAAAGATGGTTTAAATTCGATAAGTGCAAGGTTTTTTTTATCTTAATTTATCCCTTAGTGCAAGTCACGATTGCCGGCACGGATTTTAAAGTCACCCAAAAGGTCAAAACTTCCCCTAAAAATATGCACAGTAGATTTTAAAAAACAAACTTATCTCGGCTACGTGATTAACTTAAATTTTCTTAACTTCTTCACCTTAACAGCTTAACCTCCCGGTTTAACCCGCCCTTACAACGAAGAAAAATACCAGTAGTACACGGAAATCTAACCAAATTTTCAGCTTCGTCTCCTCCGTGGAAGAAACAACAGCAGCGACAAAGAAAAGTTAAGCCGCAATTAAGCACGGTTATTACGCAAGGAAAGCTAACCCAAGAACAAGAAACACTTTAACGAAGGCTACAAGAATAAGAAGTACTCACCGAACGTGGCAATGGAGGAGATGGCGACCTCGTGCCGCGCGGCGCCGTACTTGATCCGCACCCTGATCTCCGGCGGCGGCGGCCTCGGCGGCACCCCTCCTCCTCCTCCTCCTCCGAAGGCGGCGGCGCCCTCCTCCCTGGCCTGCACGACCATCCCGCTCGGCCGGACCTCCCAGCCGGCCCTCGCCGCCGCCTCCGACCACCCGCTGCTCGACCCGCCGTCCGAGCTCGACCGGTGCATCACCGACGCCATGGAGCTTCTCTACGAGGAGGCACACGCGCTAGCAAGGGGAGAAGCTTCCGCGGGGAGGAAGGGATAATAAGTGTGGGTTTGGTGTAGTGCCGTGGTGTACTGGTGTCTGTGTGGGTGGTGGTGGCGTGGGGGAGGCGCGGGGGAGGGGAGACTGCGGCTGCGGAGGGGAGGGGGCACGGCACGAGTGACGAGACGAGTGGGACGCGCTTCTCCTCTCCTCTCCTGTCCTCTCCTATTTGCCGGCTTTATATATAAAGCACGAGCTTTTGGTTTTCTGCGAATATGAAAAATAAATCTTCTGGGATGGATCTCCGCAAAAGCATTCACCATCCATTCATAAACAGTACCAAATGAGGAAAGAAGATCGAACGAGAATTCCCTTCCTGTCATATGCCCCCACGGCGCGAGGAATTTTTTATTAATTAACTTATTTTTTAATTTATTTTTATTATTAATCTCTCATCAATCAATTTTATTTCTAATTCTAATCTTTTGGTCATACCATCACCATAGCGTGGTGTGATCAAATTCTGTCACTCCACCACCAATAGCGTGATAGGAAGTACTATTTAGCTAGATTTACCCTATAGCGCGTGACAGTGTCGTGTTGCCATACCACAGGTGATGGCGTGGTCAAAAGAGTTATATTTAAAAATTAAGTTAACGAGATATTATTAATAAAAATATATTAATTAATAAAAAAAAATCAGGCACGAGAGCACGGTTGTATTTGCGTATTTGCTCCCCGCGGGCCGCGGGTATGTGCGCTGGTTTCTGTAAAAAAAAACTTCTGGTTTTGTCATGGCCGTATCGAGAAGAATCCTCCTAGGCGTGAGTTGGCACCGTTCTTGATTATTTCCTTCTTCCGTTAAGGAATGCATGCATACGCGTGTTGCTCCTGTTTGGGAGTGTTGAGAAACTTAACGGCGTAAGCCATGTTAGGTTTTGATGCATACGTGACTGTGTGAGCAGTCATCTTAGGTGAATGTATTTATCTTTCGAGTTAAAATTGCTAGATATGAGGCTCGGCTAATACGTCCAAGCATGTGAGGCGAAGCAAGATAACATTACGTAATCTACGTAGGTGTTGACCATATCATTTCTCGTTTGGACGCAAGATAACATCTGTTATTTTATAAACATGAACAATGGAAAAGGCTCACGATAATAAACAATCCAGAGGCCACATAAAGCAAACGTTTGTACGCATTATCACTTAGAGCCTTTCCAGTAGGGCCCCTATTTGAGCATCTAAAACCAAATTTGAGGGCTTGAGGCAAAAACAGAGGTCCAACAGAGCCCTTACTAGAGCCCTCAAATTTGAAGGGCCCCTAAAATCCCCCCTCAAGCCCTCATTCCTGGGGCTCTAGGCCAAGCCTCCAAATCACGGTTTCCTGCGCGCCCTGGTCCTGATTCTTCCCCCGCCACCCTTTTTCCCCTCCCGCGCCCGCTCCTTCCCCCGCCCAAATTTGATGATTATGTCATTTGATTTGCAGAGATGTTATGAACTATGTTGTGATCGACTATCATTAAATTCGGACCAAATTTGTCTTTGAATTTAAATTTGAATATTTGTATTTTCATTCATAATTTTAATTATAGTGCTTTAGAGTTATAGTTTAAATAAATTATTATATAATGTGATGTTCTCAAATACATATGCATATAGTGTGTGAGGAAATAGAGGGAATTAAGAAGTAGGGGCCTGTTTTGAGGGCTCCACTGAGTGCACTCAGAAAAAGGCCCTCAAAGTAGGGAGCCTCAAATTAAAAGTAGGGGCTCTGTTTTGAGGGCTTCTGCTGGAGATGCTCTTAGGAACTTACGAGAAGACAAACAAAGGAAGTTAATCGTAGGACGAACCTTGTTAATCAATAGGCAAGCTGAAGCCAACTGCAGGCATTTGATGGCCATGTTTCCTAAGTTTCATACTTGTTCAATGCTTCTTCTTAGTTTGAATTTTGGAATCATTACATTGCTTTCTAAAAAAATAGATGCTAAGCAAATACAACAATATAGACCTATTTGCCTTCTAAATGTTAGTTTTAAGGTCTTTATTAAAGTTGCTACTAACAAAATTATTGGTGTAGCTCAAAAGATTGTCAGATCATCCCAGTACGCGTTTATGCAGGAGAAATTCATTCTTGATGGTGTTGTTATCCTTCATGAAACAATCCATGAGTTACATAAACAAAATTTGGATGGAATAGTATTCAAAATCGATTTTGAAAAAAGCTTACGATAAAGTAAAATAGCCATTTTTACTTCAAACTTTGAGAATGAAAGGCTTTTCCACTAAGTGGTGTTCTTAGGAGGAAAGTTTCGTTAAAGGAGGGAGTGCTGGAATAAAAGTCAATGATGATATTGGATCCTTTTTTCAAACCCAGAAAAGTCTTAGGCACGATGATCCTATGTCCCCAATTCTTTTTAATCTTGTTGTGGACATACTTGCCATCTTCATCTCTAGAGCAAAAGAAGAAGGTCATTTATCGGGAGTAGTTCCTCATTTGATTCATGATGGATTGTTAATTTTACAGTGTGTTGATGACACTATCCTCTTCTTGAATAATAATTTAGAATAAGCAAAAAATCTCAAGCTTTTTCTATGTGTCTTTGAAAAATTATTAGGTTTAAAGATTAATTTTCATAAGAGTGAATTTTTTTGATTTGGTACTACTAAAGATGTTGAATCACAGTATACTCAGTTATTTGGTTGTGAAGTCGGTATCTTTCCTTTCAGGTACTTAGGTATTTCAATTCACTTCAGAAACTAAGGAACTGTGATTGGAAAGGGGTTGTTGATAGAGTTAAAAAGAAACTTAACAGTTGGAAAGAAAAAAAAATATGTCTATTTGATGAGGACATCAACCCTTCGGATATGACCGCTACTCCACCTCCAACCGGGCTACTCGACTGCCATCGATTCGGCTGCGTCAAACGCTATTTCAACGTGCCGATGAATACACTTCACTTATATATGGTGCTGCGTCACCTCACATTGGGCCGAGGGTCTTGTATTTGTATCAATTATTTGGCCCAAAGAGCAGCTACCATTCTAGGTTATTTGGGCCGGCCACCTCCTTGGCCTATTTGGGCCGACCGCCTCCACTTGGGTCGTATACACTGTTCACGGCACTGTTCATGTGAATATTAACCCGTGAATAGTACCACATTGCTAGCGCTTAGACATTTACGGCTCCCACTCTCCTATATAAGGAGGCTGCACCCCCTTAGTTTTACTTGAATTTTGTTTAGTTAAAAGTTAGCTTCCTAGCAACTTCGTGTATTGGCTTGTGTCGACTAGACTAACCATAATACCGCTTCAGAATCCCAACTCAATTAAATATTTCAATCCTATTTGCAATTTCAGATTGCTTATTATCTTGTTCTTGCGTGCTTCTTCGGTGTATGCAGGAATCGACCTTCGTGGTCAGGTCAACCGGGTATTCGTGCACGGTTGATAACGACTTGTCAATCAGTTCAGCGATTGCGTGGGTTCGAGCCTTGCGTGTTCGTAGCCAGGATCGTGAGAGTTGAGCGACACCTACCGGACTTATCGTTCTCATCGAAAAATCGGGCCAACAATAGGACCTTCGGGTTCATCACTATTGGTGGAAGATTAGTACTTATTAACTCAGTGCTTAACAGTCTGCCAATGTTCATGTTATCCTTTTTGAGGTTCCTAGGGAGGTCCTTAAAAGATTAAATTTTTATCGCTCTTAATTTTATTGGCAGAGCAACAATCATAAACGAAAGTATATGCTTGCTAAATGGAGTTTAATGTGTTCGCCCAAAGAGCAGAGCGGTCTAAACATTCATAACATAGACACAAAAAACAAAAGTTTACTTGAAAAATGGTTGTTTAAGTTGCTTAATGAAGAAACAGTATGGCAATCTATTTTTGGGTTGTTTAAGTTGCTCAATGAAGAAAGAGTATGGCAATCTATGTTAGAAAGAAAATATTTGGGCGAGAAGTGTCTTTCGTAGGTGGTTGATAAGCCACGCACTTCACATTTTTTTGTCAGGTTTAATGAAAATCAAAGATCAGTTTTTTCGTTTTGATTCATTCCAGATTAAAAACGGAATGCAAACTAGGTTTTGTAAAGATATTTGGTTAGAAGACTCTCCTCTGAAAAGTCAATATTCACTCATTTATAATATAGTAAGAAGAAAGGAGGATACAGTGGAGAATATTCTAAGAACGGTTCCTTTAAATATTACTTTTTGAAGACCTATTGTTGGGCCTAAGTTACATGCGCGGAATGAGTTACTTTTGAGAATTGCTAATTTACATTTGATCTCTCAAAAAGATATTTTCAGGTGAAATTTGAACAAGTCTGGAATTTTTTCAGTGCAGTCTTTCTATGCGGCTCTAATTAGAAGTTCTCAAATCTCCATTAGGAACCACTTTTGGCTAATTAAAATTCCATTAAAAGTGAAAATTTTTCTACGGTATCTCAAAAGAGGAGTAGTTTTAACTAAAGATAATCTTCTCAAAAGAAATTAAAGGGGAAGCAAAAAAGTGTTGTTTTTGTATTAACGAAGAAACAATTCAACATCTTTTTATTCAATATCCCTTTGCTTGTCTTGCATGGTGGACTGTTCAATGTGCATTTAATTTATCTCCTCCTGTGAGTATAGCAAACTTGTTCGAGAATTGGTTAGGTATTTCAAAAAATTTAATGTCACAACTCCTAGTGAGAGCTAGTGTCTTATGTTGGTATATCTAGTTATGTCGGAACGATGCTGTTTTTGACAAAAAAGATTGTTACTAATTCCTTACAGGTTATCTTTTTGACTAGACATTGGCTGAGAGGTTGGGCAAATTTGCAGAAACCAGCCCAGAAGGAGTCCATATTGGACGGAAGCGACAGATTGGAGGTAGTGACGAAGCAAATTTTAAGCAATCATAGGTGACGATTTAGTCACGGGATTTATAATGATTGAATTTAATTGTCAGTCAACATTTGCTTGTAAGGCTTCAAGTCACTTTTCACAGCTTTTGTTACTTTGGTGTTTTAAAATCTTTAATAAAATAGGTTGTGTGCACCTTTGATGCAGAGGTCGGGAGAGTTTTTCTCTTTCATTATCTAAAAAAAGCACAACTAACATACGACACACAAACGACGAATGGACTGGTGACAAAGAGCAGAACAAACACCCTATAGTAATGATAAATGGATTGTGAGTAGTGGATATGGGATGGTGTGTGGCATCCTGACCAGAAGAAATCGCAGTTGATTAATTCAAACAGAACAAATGATTGATCTAAACTTCTAAACTTCTAGAAGGACAAAAAGGTCGATATCTAGATGGATGCAAACCAAGAATCAACATACATGATACAACGACAAGCACTGGGGACGGGGGCGGTGCAGGCTGGTCACGGGGTGTGGGGTGGCGCCGGCTAGCCGCGGGGGGTGGCGTCGACTAGCCAAGGGGGACGCTGGGGACAGGGGGTGCTGACTAATCGAGGGGGGCGCCAGGGACGGGGCGGTGCAGGCTGGTCGAGGGGGTGGCACCGGCTGGCCGAGAGGGGACGCTAGGGACGGAGGGCACTGGCTGGTCGACTACCGAAGGAGGGGGTCACTAGGGGCAGCGCTGGGTAAGGAGAGGAGGCATGGGGCACTAGGGGCGATGGAGCAGGGCGCGTTGGCCGTTGGGGGCGGTGTCTTCGATAGAAGGGAGAGGTAGGGGGCGCTGGGGCGGCACTCGTGTGAGGAGAGGAGAGCAGGAGTCAAGGGTGCTTGCGCTCGGCTTGGCGTTTGCTTGGCCTTGGGCTAGACCGCAAGCCTCGGGGGGGCATCGAGGGTTGATTATTTGCAAATACATAGTGGGAGGTATCACTATTATTATTTCCACGCCTCAGGCTGTCGTCCCTACCGGCCCGAGGCCCATCTCCGCCCACGCAGTAAAGGAAACAAGATTAAAAAAAACAATTTTCTTAGTAGGCACCATCTCCCTCCACACATCTGTTATGCCTCTTGACTCCCCACGTCACACCAGCCCTCCCCTAAAAACTCAACGTTCTATGTCTCTATCTCAACCATGTAGATTACATATCTAAATGACGTTCATGAAATCAATTATTTACAACTTTATAAATCACTGACAAACCTCTTCATCCAATCCTCTTCAACCATTGGAGGATAGGAAACCTATGAGATATTTCTAAGATCATGTTAGCTCATCACTTTTATGTAGAAAACAACTTTTAAGAGTATTTTCCTCTACAACATATCTCCATCTTTGATCTTCTCTTACCCCCTATGTTTATTTAGATTTCAGGGTGTTGTTCAAGCAATGTACAATTATCACTGACAACAGAATTTTTTAAATAATACTATTTTATTTAATAATTACAAAATTGATTAGTAAAAAAAAACAAAAAATAGCATCAGGTTGTACGACATGAGCCTATCGCCAGATGAAATAGCAATAGGTGCTTGTCGCCACTACAAACAGCAAACAGGGAACCTATCGCCAATTGAAACGGCGATAGGATCCCTTTTTTTGTAGTTAAATTAAATTTATAATTTTTGTATATCTATAATTGTTCGCGCTACCGATAATTTTTGAAAAGACAAGGAAATATGAGGTAGAGAAAATTTTATAAGTTTTGATGTGACCAAATATATTTGGAATGCATTTTAGGTGGTGCAATATAAAAAAATAGCCCCTTTCGATGGCGCAATATCGAAAATAGCCCCGTTTGGCAACGCAATATTATAAATAACATCCTACGGTGGCGCAATATCAAAAATAACCCCGTTCGGCGACGCAATATGAAAAATACACGACGTACTTTGCAAACAGGGTGTAGTCATTTCACCTGCGAAAAGGTTAGAAGTAGGGTGGTGTAAGGTGTCACGATGTTGACTCCCTCACACAGTTACTTGTACACACAACAACAACAACAAATAGTATCGAAACACGAGACTAACATAATATAAGTCGTACATAAATTAACATTTACATAACAAGACTGATGCGTCTACTCGTGGGCCCTCTTGGGGTGTACCCCACGTGTGTCCCCTGGTCTCGTCCGGGGCTGCAGACGCTGGTGTGAGTACGTCAAAGGCTCTGGCGGCCAAGGTGCCCTACCGACGCGAGTATCCTGAGGGGGTGCTGCGAGAGGGGGTGTCCCCAGAGGGTGTGTCCCGAGGGGTTGCTGCGTCGGCTGGCTCGCTCCTGGTGCACCGTGCAGCTGTGAAGCCCCAACGTTGACCCGACTGCTCTTGTCGTGTGAAGGCCCACTTCACACTCGTCGTAGCGCCCACTCCCGGGCGAGGTCATGGTCCCCGGAGTTTGCTCCCTCCTGCGATCCCAGCTCCTCGTCCGGTAGTGGTCTATGACCTATGAAATAATACGTTATGCATGTAAACAAGCAGAAAATGCTGAAATAGTACATTATACGTGTAAACACCGTATACATACCTGATTGCTGCATCGTAGCAAATGGCTCGGCGTAGTCCTACCATTGGTATGGACGGTACTAAGGACCTACCAGAAGAAAATGTCATTAGTAACTAGTGGAGTTCGAAATTAACAACCAGACATAAGCGTTTCAGGTGTAACTGCGAACTGAGTTGGCACTGGGGTATTCCCGGCACGGTACCATGAGGACCCACCCGCCACGTCCGGGTGAGAAGCCGTGGGGCATGACACACCGTGGCTCACCCCGTCCACGCACAGGTGGGTCCACCAATCCCTCTCCCTCAGCCTACGACACGACGTAAGTTGGATGCCTTGCCCCGTCCTCGCTAGGAACCGGTTTCATGAGCTCTCCTTCTCTCTCTCTCTCTCCACACAAAAATGAGATGGGACATATTTCAAAGATTATCTCGATATATACATAATATTTATCGTGCAAAAATGATAATATAATTGAAGATGTGAATATTTTAATCAGGATCTACACACCGTATTTAGCTACTTTATATTTTTTATAGAATGTTTAGAGCCATCTTGCTATTTTTCATAGTTTAAAATGTATTCTCCGTATTTACATAATTTTTATTGTGCAAAAATGAGAACAAAATTGATGCTGGGAATATTTTAATCAAGCTCTACACACCCTATTTAACTACTTTGGAATTTTTACGAAATTTTCAGAACCATCTTGCTATTTTTTTAGTTTAAAATGCATTATCGGTATTGACAAAATATTTACCATGCCAAAAATAGGACAAAATTAAAGCTAGAAATATTTTAACTAAGCTCTATATACCCTATTTAGCTACTCTGGAATTTTAACAGAATTTTTAGAGTATTCTCGGTATTTTAAAAAAAATTATCATGAAAAATGAGAATAGAATTAAAGCTGAAGATATTTTAATCAGGCTCTACACACCCTATTTAGCTACTCTCGAATTTTTAGAACCATCTTGCTATTTTTCTTGTTTAAAATATATTCTCGCCATTTACAGAATGTTTATCGTGCAAAAATAAAAACAAAATTGAAGGTATAAATATTTCAATCAGACTTTACACACCCTATTTAGCTACTCTAAAAATTTTACGTATTTTTTAGAGCTATCTTGCTATTTTTCTAGTTTAAAATGCATTCTTGTATTTACAGAATATTTACCATACAAAATAGAGAACATAATTAAAGCTAGAAATATTTTAATTAGGCTGTACACACCCTATTTAGCCACTCTGAAATTTTTGCGAATTTTTTAGAGCCATATTGCTATTTTTCCTAGTTTAAAATATATTATTCGAGTTTACAAAATATTTACTGTGCAAAAATAATAACAGAATTAAAGTTGAGAATATTTTAATTAGACTCTACACCTGGCGGTATGATGCTATTTTTGTAAAAAAAAATTACTATTAAATTTTGTAATGATTAATTAAAATAATATTATTTAAAAAATTCATTGACGGCAAAACCCATGAAGAAAATCAGGTGGCAAGCTCGAGCCTGAAGCAACCAATGGCAGCTCGCCAAGTAGTGGCCATCGACAAGGCTTGGGAGAGAGCTTTTCTGGCTCACCTGTCTGTGGGACATGCCAATGGGCTATTTGATGTGAAGTGACTGGGCCCTTTCCATGTGGCGTGGAACTTGGTGGGCCGTCTTGTGGCCTCATGGTGCTAGGTGTCTAAGACATCCACGTTACAAAAGTTCATTTTATCGTTTCAACTAAAAAAATACAATTTCCCTAAGGAGACTAAGAAATCCCAAAGTTTATGTTACGATTTAACATCGTAGACTAATAAGCTAGCTGTGTATGGAACCTGTTCGAGTGCTAAACTCGTTTAGCTCAGTACTGATGATACACACCTGTGTTATTTTTATACGGCAGGACTTCTTCAGATGAGATGTTCGTCTTACCGTTGTGCCAACCGTCTAGCCGCGCACGTACACAGATTACTAAAGTTATGGCATGGTACGAGTGTCTATTTGAAGTCGTCTATATTTCAAGGTAAGCACTTCGTTAGCTCTTCCTAACTCCATCAAAAGTTAAAAGAGCCACGAAAACATTGTTCTTCATTTACTTCATTAGGAGCAAACATCACTCCTGTTGCGTGCTGGGATCTTATCACCCTGCCTGCAAAAAATTGTGGGCAAAAGGACATGCTCCAAAATTGACACCAGTATCCAAGTGGATACAGATATGACTTGTCCCCAACCCATCAAAGCCACCATGGCTTGCAACAGAACAGGGCGCGCATACTAGTTTCGACGAAATAGAAACTCTGCACTGCACATGGCATGCTCTCCCTCCCGCGAGCCCGGCCAGCAGCAGCCGACCAGAGAGCACCACACTGGGTCAGAGAACCGAGACGCTGCGAAAAATGTGGCTTGGCACGGCCAAAACGGAGAAAAACACCGTGCCGCGCGCGTCCGCTCGCTGTTCACCGCGCGCGGCGCGCACGTACGGCAAGTGGCCAGGGGCAACGCAAGCTAGGGCCTGCGTCTCGTGATGCTCACGCAAGAATCTCCAAATGCTGCGCATGATGCTCGCCTCCGAAGAGGCTCTATCGTGCTATATTGTTGACAGCGTCGTTACCAAGGGAAAACATCGTACTACTGTATAAACTAATACCACTACTGCTACTACTGTATGGAGTGCATGCTGTGATAAGTGATGGCCTTTTTTTTTGTCGCTCCAGAGATTAGCTCGACGAGCGTCTCTTAACTGAAAAGAGGCTTCGTTTCGTGAGATCGGGGTAGTACTTGCCGCGTTGCTTACGGCTTACCTATGCGTAACCCGAAACCGAAAGCGCTGCTATCCCGGGACAACGGGGAAAGTGTGGAAGATATATATGCGCCCGTGAAAGGAGTGGCGTCAGGTACGAGGAAATGCGCTTTCATTTGATTTCATTTTACAGTCTACTCGACTTCAGCTCAACCACACTGTAACAAGGAGTTATCGGCTAAATTGGTACGTACGAATGAAGTTGCAAAAATAGCCATCTCACGAGTGAATTGACAAAAATGATACCGCAAACGTGTTGGTAGGCGACACATGCCCCTTGCCGCACCCCCACCGCCCAGATCCACATGTGTCAGTGTGCCACCCACACCACCTGCTCAGTGGCGTGCGACAGGCCACTTGCCATGTGGTGGGAACGGAGCGTGATGCGTGTGGATCCGAGCGGTGGGGGCGCGACAAGGGACATGTGTCGTTTGTTGTCGCTGTCGCGTGCACGATTATATTTTTATCAATTCATTCGCGAAAGGCTAATTTTATTATTTCGTAGTACAATGTGACAATTAACCCCCCAAAAAAACTACTGTAACAAGGTCAGTTCGCAAAAATGCCCAGGATCTATGCGACTTAAGTGAACTGACATCATGCACACATGGGGTTTCAGTTGGGAGCGATCTAATCAATGGGCACTCGCGTATATGAGCGAAAAGAGTCTACTGGTGACCCACACTTTCTTTCTGGTTATAACTAGCGGGACGATAACTGCACTAACCACCGTTTAATGATGCCAGCTTGCTTTCAACTTGAGGAACCATGCATGTGTACATTCGATTACACCGTACGATTTAGTACGCCTGCTATTATAATATGTATATATGCATTTATAAGTGCATGCAGGTTGCAACGAGAAGATCGATAGCCTAGCTAGGGGTAGCGTAGATCAATCACCGGCCGGGGCCACCTTAAAATAAAAAATCACCGGCCGCGTGGTCCCAGAAGTTCTTTTTTTTTTCTTTCTAGCTCCCAATTCGCTTGGCAAAAAAATGTGTACGGGGCATTAATAAGTGCGTGCAGATTGCAGGAAGAAATTGCTCACTTTTCCGGCCCTTTCCATTTCTTGGGCCAGGCCGCGTGGTACTGATTTACTAGGCTGTACTCGACATTGTACTTGCGAGAAGCAGGAGCTGGAATCGAAGCCTGTAACTTCGTTTTGGTGAGGACGAGCTAGCCTGCGGTTTCAACGATTCTTGCGTGGGATCCACGGGTTGTACGGGGCATGCCTGTCCGCGGAGGCGTCCACCGGCCCACCGATTTTCAGAATGATAGAATGTGAACTTAACTAATATATAGTAATATATAGTTTTACTGATATATATGCACTACTAGCCGAGTACCGGTGCGTTGCAACGAATTTCAAATAAAATAAAATATAAGTTTAAAACTTAGAAAATCAATATACATAAGGTAATTATTCTAACAAATAAAAATTTTATACATAATTTGCATCCAATCAACAAACAACATAGAATCTTATCACAAACCGCAAACACAGGTAATCTAATTATCCACAGAAGATCTTATACATGTGTGCACATATTTATCCATAAAAAATCTCACAAACTCAAGAGAGTAGGCGGCAAACTCACAACCACTAGCAAATCCTTTTAAAAAAATAGTAAAGATATATATCATGTACTTTCCTAAAAAAAATAGAAGTGCCGCCACTGCGGGTCACCTCTTCCCATGCGGCTCATTCTAGATCTCCTTGTGCGACCACGCGTGCGCGGGACGGTCCTAATCTGCATGCCTGGAAGGCACCGAAACTTTTTTACCTTCTTGTTTCTCTGACGATCCACGTAAAGCTGCATGCGTTTTGTTGCGTCTGTTCGGTGTTGTTTTGCGTTCTGCGTACGTGCTTCCAGCTTACATTACCATTACCACCTTTCTCGTCGCTGTGAGTTGTCGGCATTGACGCATTGCGATCTGTCAGTTGTTACCTTCTCCTGCTCACGTGCTGTCGGTGATCGATCATCGGCGCTTTGTCGAGTGACCATCGGATCAAGTCTCTTCAGTCATTAATTATTCTATAATTCCTTCTAAGAGACCATTTAATTCTCAAACGGGAGCAATCGAGAGAAGGCTTTCTAAAGCCTCCGCAAAATGCCCTAGTCATATCGCTTGCTTCAGGCTTGAGCGCAGCGCGTACTCGTTCCCATTGCCGCAGAAGCTGCACAAGTCTACAGCTCTGCGCGTACTCTGTTTCTGTCGGTTTCACTCCCACGAGTGGAACCACAGTACAACTTGCAACCCTGCGAAGTCACTGCCAATCTGCCATGTTCCAGTTCCAGGGATAGAAATGGCATGGCATTGTCACGTTCCTCAGCGCCGTACTACGTCACAGCTTTTGAAGGCTCTCACTTAACCGCAAGTTACTTGGGCCAAAGCCCCTTTGTAATGCGTGGATTTTTTAGAAGTTTTTTTGTTGGATTTTCACATGAATTTTTTAAGCGATTCCTGTAGAATTCATAAGGTTTTTTTGATATTTCGAACGTGTCAGTCACTTGCTGAAGCCTGAACATATCTTGTCGCGTAAGAGCAACAGAATCATGATTCATGAATTCCTGGTTCAATAGAAAGGTCTAAACATTACACATCACACTGCACGCCACAGCATTATTTATGTTACATCGTGCTGATCCGTAGTTCTCCGTAACACACGCACACAAAACCGACAACCAGAGGAAAGAATCAAGCTAAGTAACACAAGCAATTAAACGCAAACCACACTAATGATCCTCTTAATTAATCAATGGCCCTTGATAAGCGTACCCCCAACTAAGCCGACTCATGGCGAGCCGAGCCGGACCTCCGGCTCGCCGTGCGCGCCGCGCCTCGCGTGCACCACGTAGGCCACGGCGACCGCGACGCCGACGACCGCCACGACCGCTACGCCGCAGGCCACGCCGGCGGCGACGGACACGGATCTGCGAGGCGGTGCCGCCGACGCGGTGGTGGTGGTGGCAGGGATCGCCGACGTGGCCTCCGACTTGGTAGGCATGGAGGTGTCGAGGACCTCCGGGAGCTGGGCGGCCTCGGGCTTGGCGCCGAAGAAGGAGGACATCGCCGGCGTCGCGTCGGTCTTCCCTTCACCGAAGTCCTCCAGGCCGTGAGACTCCGATCCGACGGCGAAGAGCGCCACGACGCAGAGCGCGACGAGCAGCGGGCAGGCAAGATCTCGCCGGCGGGACGCCATTGCTTCAGTCCCCGAGCTGTCGTTGCCAATCAATGGTTAGAAACAACTTAATTAGCAAACTGTTGCTAAAATCTTAACCTGGTCTCAACTGAAGCGAATGTGCAGTTCTACAAGTGTCGTTACTAGCACCACAACATTTCTTCCCCCCTTCATTGAGATCTAGAGATTCAGAGTTTCAGATTGCGTGTGCTATGGCTAAAAGTTAGAACCGCGTTTCAAGAAATGTAGACAGATTACCCCAATTGATTCGCCAAATGATAGGGCAAAAAGGTGCTCAAAAGCAAACAGGATGCTCCACCGACAGATCCTACTATCCTAGAGTACCAAAAAAACTCGTTTCCTTTTCGCAACAAGCCATAAACAGACAAGTGCAGGCCCGATTCCCAATTCCACAAAGCAAAAGTTCACCAAAGCCAAGATCTTTCCTTCCTTTGCGTGACACATACCTTTGCAGCTTAGGAAAGCCTAACGTGTGCGATGCAGAAAGCAAAAGCAAGAGATTTGTGACTTGTGAGACGAGTGAGCTCAGACCACCTTGAACTAGTTCAGAGGAGCTAGCTCACCCTTTCGTATATATAAGATTCCTTGTAATCCTCCCCCCTCCCTGGCACGAGTATATATGGGGAGAGTTGCAGTGGGTGTGTCAGTGAGTGTGTGAGAGAGAGACTCGTGAGGATCCATCAATCTATCTGCGCCATGTAGGGCTCATTGTTTTTGTGTGGTGGAGTGAGGGTGAAGCTAGAATGACCACGCCATGCTCGATGGGGGAAAAGAAAACAGAGCGTGAGGAAGAGAGAGGCCCCCACCCCCCACCGCATTAGGTGGCCTTTACTAACCTTTGTCGGCCTGCTTCGATCCACTACTACTTCTACTACTAATCCACCCATGTCGAGATGCTGTACTGTACTCTTCTTCTCGGTCTCGTTCGATCTGTCTCCTCCTCGATTTATCGCCCTTGCCTTCACACGGCGTAATTCACGGACAAGTTAGCGATCAGACCGCGACGGCGTGCATGGGAAGCGAAGCCATCTCTCTCTCTCTCTCTCTCTGCCTGCGTGAGATGAGAGGGGGGAGAGTTTGGTTAATTAGTTCATGCGTCGTCTGCTTCTTCTTGGCATGCCATCACGCTATTTGTTGTTCCAATTTGACCGATATTAGTCGTAAACACAGTATGCACCATCATCAAATACCTCGACAAAGATTACCGTCTTGCTGGCAAAAGAGACCCTTTTGGCTGGTTTGACCATCGGCAAATAGCCGGCCAAACTGTTTGGGAAATTTTCTCAAATCTTAGACCACATATTCTCTTAAAATTTCAAACTCTATTTAATTTTTCCTCGAAACTTCATTTTTTATGAGATCTAGTGCAAATACATCATCTCACTTCCCTACACAAGTGATTTTCGATGTTTTGCAAAATTTCACGACCACCGTCTGGCCGGTCAGACCGCCAACCCTTAACTGATCTGATAGCTTACAACTTTACTGGCTGCGTGAGATGAGAGGGGGAAAGTGTTTGGTTAATTAGCTCATGCGTCGATCATCTGCTTCTTCTTGGCAGGCCATCACGCTTTCTTGGCGTTTGCCCGTCCAATCACGAAACTCGATTCATTGTTGAGATCCACACACGTATAGAGCGTCGAGAGCGCCTGGTTGTCGCCTTGTTGGATCAACAACAAAAGAAACAAGATTATGCTACATTTTTTGCGAGTACTAATGTACTACCGCACATAGAACGCACATGCATGGCTCATGTAACGTTTGTGTGTTCAACCAGCCAAGATCTTGGAGCTGACGATGCATGGGGATCTAAGATAAAGATTGATAGTACTACACGTATTGCTACTGCTGCGAACTTTGCTTTTAGGTGAGTGGTAACACTGGATCGGCATGGTGAGGGGAGGGAATCTAATGAGCAGGGTATGGTCCAGCACGGGAGATAGCACAGAAATGGTGCCCTTGTCCAGATGGCAGCGAGGCCGTTGGCCGGTGCCCCAGAATGGGACGAGCTTTTTTCAGAAAGGAAATATCTCAGCTTTTATATAAAGCTAATGCTCACAAAGTATAAGAACCGGGCGCAAAAACAACTAGACAAATTGGGGTACCAGCTAACACTTAAAACCTAGACAATGCAAAGTAGAACCGAACAACGCCACCCATTACAGAACAACACAGTCCTACAACAGCAATCCAAACATCCAGAAGGATTACAGATTTTTCGTCGAACAAAAGCAATTCATCCATCTTTCTACTAAAGTAAGCATGCTATCTAGCTTCACCTGCTGCTCCTTTTTTATTAGCGCCCGCCACCTCTCCAAACATGACATAAATTTGAAAATCACTTCATGCGGATGCTTAGGGAAAACTCCCTCAATCGTCGGCTTGTTTCTGATTTTCTATAAAGTCCAAATAAGAGATTTGAAAATCACTTCATGCGGATGCTTAGGGAAAACTCCCTCAATCGTCGGCTTGTTTCTGATTTTCTATAATGTCCAAATAAGAGATGCAAAACTAAAAAAGGCAATATGATAGTTAATACCACCCCAAGAGTCCAATCAATTGAGGTGAAAATCATCTAAAGAGACAGGGCATCTCTTCTACCCAAAGATCTCTCTGAAGCTGGCCTAGCCAAATTTAGCTAAGACACAATTAAAAAAAACATGATTTGAATCTTCCCTCACCCCACACAAAGAACACTCAACATTCCCTTTCCAGCCTCTAGCTTTGAGTTGATAAACCGTTTGGAGTCTGTTTTGGAATGTTAGCCATAAGAAAATCTTAACTTTTAGGGGAATCCTACTGGACCACAGCTTCTTCAATCTGTGGCTGACAACACCCCAAAAGCCAAATGCCGATACAAAGACTTAACAATAAAAAAACCTTTCTTATTAAGACACCACCCCATTTGATCCTTTTCATCCTTAAGCCTCACCCCCTCCATATCATTCTTAAGATCTACCGACATACCTTCTTCCTGCTTACCAAAATCCCTGTCAAACTCGATATTCCACATTCCTTTCACAAAACAATCCGAAACCTTGATCGCAAAATCAGAATAGATATCAAACAATCTGTTATATTTAATCTTTAGAGGACAGTTACCAAGCCAAACATCATGCCAAAAGTAAAAATTTCTCCCATTACCTACTTGGTAAATAGGCCCCATATTAAAGAGATGTTTTACTTTGTGAATGGATTTCCAGAACTGAGACAGACTTTTTTTTAATTAATTGATCCATTTTTAATTTATTTTTATTACTAATCGTTCGTCAACTTTATTTTTAAATATAACCCTTTTGGCTATACCACCTTCCGTGATATGACAACACAACACTACCACGCCATATGGTAGGTCTAGCTAAATAATACTTTTTGTCGTGCCACTAGTGGTAGCGTGATCAAACAACACTGTCACGCCAGTGGTGATATAGTAACAAGATTTGGCCACACCATGGTGCTAGCGTGACAATATTGTTTTGACATGCCATGAGTGGTGGCGTGGACAAAAAGGATCAGAATTAGAAATAAAGCTGACGATGGGTTAATAATAAAAATAATTTTAAAATAGGTTAATTAATTAAAAAAAATGCATGGGACCGACGATTAGTTGACAACTTTTGTACACTCCGACGTAATATAATAAAACCACAAAGGTAGTCGTCATATGATACGGGTCAGGACAGAGGTTGTGGTAACTGTTTACTGGTTGAGCTTTTTTATGGCACACTTAATTTAATACATATCGTCTATTTTTTTAATCCAATAGTTCAGATTAATTATGATTTAGTTATACTACACCCAATAGCATGAGTAGTAGAATTCCAAAAGGAGTAGGATTGCAATTGACTATGTAAGGATCACATGACACAAGATTAATATTTTAAATCCTAGTTGGAAAAGTCTATAACACCTTTACGAAAAGTTATAAATACAAAGAAAAGTCTATTATACCTTTAACAAATCAGTCGCCAGATTTGATTTATACTATCATCATATACTACCATTAGAATGTACCATAAAATTTATCTACTGTTTAGGGTGATTGAAGGGTCATTACTGTACTGGTAATTAACACCATCTTCACCACGGCAGTGCAATTAATTTACCGTGACTGAGTGCCGACCGAGATTGCAGGTTCTTCGGTCGTGTAATGTATGCAGGCTGTACACACATGCCGTAGAGCAGACTGCATGCTTGTACTTCATGTCGAGCCTTTTCTGGCTGTATCTATGTAGTGCCTTTTGTTCCTTTCTTTCAGTTTTCACTCTAATTTTCGTCCACTAAACGCAGTAACTAATGGCCAATCACAGGTAAACACTGACCATGACACCTACGCTTCACTGACCACAAACGCAGGGAAGAACACGGGTTGTTGTGGAGTCCACGAGGCGTATCGATGTCCGAGTTTCGACGAAACGAAAGACCCAGCTTGATGGCTGGTTCCAATAGCAGTACGTACATCCGACAGTAACAAACAACCACCGAGATCAAGAAGCTCCCATCACGGACCAACAAGAGAGGAAGCTAGAGCTAGTTAGCTCCGCGAGGAACGCGGCGACCACGAATCCGCGGCCCTGGTGCGGAAGTGCCAAATAAACCAAGCCGGCGACAACAAGGCGCAAGAACCAGCAGACCATGATCGGCCGGCCACCCTCCGTACGCCCAGACCAGGCGCGCCCGCTCGACAGTTGCTCGTCCGCAGGGAGGAGAGGGAGAGTCGGTCGGCGACAGGACAGCGCGGCGTCGTGGAGGGAGCTTCAGTTTCAGTGGTTTTTTAAATAGTAAGAAGTTCATTCTACCATCTCAAGTATCGACATGCGGACATCTAACCCTCTGAACTAAAAAATCGGCCTTTTGACACCTCGAAGTTGTAAAACCGGACAACCTATCCCCTCCGGTTGTTTCGTGTAGTGGTTTTGCTGATATGGCGCCCGAGTGGCCTGGTTTCACCAGGTCAGTGCTGACTTGGCTAGGTGAGCTGGCGGGTTTCACCATAAGGAGAGCTGATGTGGCATTTCTATCCATTTCTTCTCTTCCTTGTCTCCTTTCTCGTTTCCATTTCTCCATTTTTCTTCCACTAGACTACTGGAGCTTTGCTCCCTAGCCATATCTCCTCCGAGCGTCACCTCCGGCCGGCGCCACCGCCTATGTTGCCTCCGGCCCGCTATGGGCGCATGACCACTAACCCCCACTCTCCCCTCTCCAGCTCTCCTCTCCTCTCACTTCCCCACCACCACTACCAAGCCAACCAGACCAAATGCGCAAGAGGCAGCAGAGCTAGACGCCGAGAGACGCACACGCCGCACCGCACCACGAGATCTCCCACCTCCCTCCCCGATCCGACGCGACCGTCCTCACCGGAGGCGATGGGCGGCAAGGATCTGAGCGAGGAGCAAGTGGCGTCCATGCGGGAGGCCTTCTCCCTCTTCGACACCGACAGCGGCGGCCGCATCGCGCCCTCCGAGCTCGGCATCTTCTTGCGCTCCCTGGGGGGAACCCCACCCAGGCCCAGCTCCGGGACATCACCTTGCAGGAGAAGCTCACCGCACCCTTCGACTTCCTGCGCTTCCTTGACCTCATGCGCACCCACCTCTGGCCGGAGCCCTTCGACAGCCCGCTCCACGATGCCTTCCGCGTCCTCAACAAGGACGCCTCCGGCACCGTCTTCGTCGCTGACCTCTGCCATGTCCTCACCTCCATCGCCTAGAAGCTCGAGCCGCACGAGTTTGACGAGTGGATCCGCGAGGTTGATGTCGCCCCCGACGGCACCATCCGCGGGGCCGGGAGCAGGAGGCTGGTGGTGCTGGGCTAGGGGAGGCGCGACCAAGAGGAGGCGACGGGCCAGCGAGGTGGCGACCTAAGCACACGGGCGCACGGAGGGCCGAGCCCAGGGGGAAGCTCACGCGGCGGCGAGGAGGCGCGAGGCGTTGGCGACGACAGTGCGCGGGCTAGGAGCGAGGACCAAGCGCGAGTCGGCCGACGCAGCGGCAATGGCGGGGAGCTGGGCCGGGCGTAGGATGGCCGGAGGCGGTGCTGGAGCCATGCGACCAAAACCCAGGAGCAAAGAACCAAGAGAGAGAGAGAGAGAGAGAGAGGATGAAATAGGATGGGAAGAAAGAAATGAGGAGGGAGGAGGGAGGAGGGAGGAGGGAGGAGAAGAAGCAAAGCAATGGGGAGCATGGGAACCAGAAGTTTCAGTCATGGCAAATAAGAGGAGGAGAAAGAATGAAATGGGGGAAGAAGAGCCGGGAGTTGTATCAACTGAGTGAATATAATAGATAAAGGAGAGAGAAACCAGGCTCACTTACAAGTGGGCCCAAGTGCCAAAGACACCACATCAGCAGTTGACTGGGCGAAACCGGGCCACCCGGATGCCACATCATCAAAACCACCGCACGAAACAGCCGAAGGGGGTAGGTTGTCCGGTTTTACAACTTTGACGTGTCAAAAGGCCGATTTTGTAGTTCAGAGAGTTAGATGTACGCATATCGATACTTGAGGGGTAGAATAGACTTCTTTTTTAAATATAATAATACCTTTGGACGAAATGATAAAAATAACACTTTGCCGTGAAAAGTTATGCACTATGAACCTAGACCACGTCAACCTGCTGCGCTTCCAACCAGTAACAGGAACGTGGGCAGACAATGGCAAGCCATCCCGTCGCGCTGGCATACCTACCTACCTACCTACCGCTTACCGCTGGCTGAGGAGTCAAAAGCTAGTTGACTTGTGGGCTTGTGGCTACTACATGGCAGAAGGCTGCTGCTCTGTGCGTGTGGGCCTTTGGGGGATTGTGGACTGGTCAACTTCTCTCCCTCTATCTTCTTGAGCAGGACGTTCATGGGTATTACGTTACGTCCCGTGCGTTCTGCACTTGTGCAGCATAACACATCTACCGGCCCTAGAGCGAAGGCCACCTAACTCTTGTCCACCGGAGCTAAGAGTTCGGCCCATATAAATAAGATTCCCATGGCCCAGCCCGCAGCATATCCACCGACCTTTTTCTTTTCCATAGGCCAGAAACCAGAACACAACACGAGCACGCTGCGTGCACGGACGGTCCGGATCGGGGGCAAGGAAAGAATATCCACCGTCCGTTCCTACCCAAGCACGGGCGGTGCAAGCGAATCGTCTCGTCTCTTGGCTGGCTCCCAGCGGCCGCCGCGCGTACGTTCCCAATCGCGATTTCCCCAAAGTAAAAAGGAGAGAGAGAGTCTCCCAGCGAAATCGAGATCGGAGGCGCAACTCGAGGTAACTTCCGCGCAATCCTTTGCAACGTGGTAATCTGATTAGTTGATTTTTTTTTTCTAGATCTGATTATGCGCTGCTTAAGCATGCTTCGGTAGAAACTGGTGACCGCCACCGCCCCCCCCCCCCCCCCCGGCCCCCAGCGAATCAAGTTTTTTTTCCCCGTGTTGAATCGGAACTGGTGCTGTGCTCTTTGGGCGTCAAAGATGCATCGACGGCGTGTTTTTTTTTTCCCGCAGAAAAATCCGGTTTCTTCGGCGGTATAAGGAGTTGTACTGCGCTTTGCGGCGACTCCCCAGGATGGTTTTGGATTTGGTTGCGAATTAGGGGCTCGCGTAGTAGAGATTTTCGCATAGAATCGTTGGATCTGTTCACTATGTTTCGATTTGGTCTTAGGTTGCTTGATTTCCTGGTCTAGTCGGCTTAATAGGTCGAATTGTTAGTACGTCTGGTCGCCCAATCTCAGATTTGGTGAGTGAATTATACGGTATGAAGCTTCTCACTTGGTGTAGTGTGGAGGTTGCTTTGATCCAATTGGATCCAATCTTTATAGCTTATTTGTGCAGGTTAAGGCTCTAACCTTCGATTTGGTGCAAAAGTAGACTTTAGTGATCCACCCTTTTCCATCAACTTGGGCTATCTTGATCTTATTACAAGTTTTACCTTCAACAGAAAATCTGATTGCAAGTTTGGAGCTGAGTTTACTCTGTCTGTGTTAATGCAAAGTTGCTCCTTTTGCAAATTAAGTTTTATGAATTTGTATTTTACAAATAAGTGCATTGGAGTTGCTCTTCACATTCAGTCTAGAATTCTAGATATGGTGAATAACTAGCGTGTTGTTTTCTTTTTGTTACAAAGACTTGGCCATCTGAGTGGCCATTGATTTCTTTCTCCCGAGTATACTTACATTAAAATATGAGGTTTTTTACGCAATTTGAGCTGAAGAGTTCGATTGTTGCATTGCAGGTATTTGTGTTTTTATTTGCCTGGATTGAGGGAATTGCACTAGGGAAATTCATCCCAAGGTAGGATTTTATAATTTTATGGCATTTGATTGCAGCAAGACAGGAGGAGATTCTTCACCTAAGAATCGTTCCAGCATTTGCACTGTGCGCACACTCATCCAGGCAAACCCCTTAACTCACTGTGGAAAGGCTAAAAATTGGAATAGCCTCAACAGATTAAACAACTGGAATTCCAGTTATGAATCACTCCCAAGGGTTACTGAGTCAAAGCAAAATGACGGAACAAGCAATGAGGCAACCACCTCAATGTGTGGCGCTAGGTGCTTCACTGATTTGCCGGCTGCATTGGTTTCTGAAGTCCTTTCACGCCTCGATCCAAAGGGGCTTGGCATTGTATCTTGTGTCTCCACCCTTTTGCATGCCCTAGCCACAGATCATCAGGGATGGAAGAAGTTCTACTGTGAAAGGTGGGGACCACCGAATCCGCCCATCACTCTGAAAGGCCCCTTGGTTCCTGGTGGAACTGGAACCCCAGATGGGAAGTCTTGGAAAACATTGTTTGTGGAGCGGGAATTTCAAAGTAAATCATTCATGGGAAGATTCAGTATGGATGTTCTCCGAGGCCACAGTGAGGATGTACGCACCGTGTTCCTTCTGGCATCAGCAAATCTGATATTCACCGGTGGTCATGATTCTGTTATTCGAATGTGGGACATGGAGGAAGGGCTCTTGATTGATAAGTCCCGCCCGCTTGGTTGCACCATCCGGGCAATTGCAGCTGACAATAGGCTTTTGGTGACTGGAGGAACCAATGCCTTTATTCAGTGTTGGAGGGCTGTTGAGGGAAATTCTTATCTTTTCCACATCTCCGGAAATGCTACTAACCAGAATTCTGAGTTTCGCCTTTGGGGGCATGAAGGACCTGTGACTTGTCTTGCCTTGGATTCAATGAGGATTTACAGTGGTTCTTGGGATATGACTGTTCGTGTTTGGGACAGAGCCCAGATGAAGTGTGTGCAAAAGTTCATGCATGCTGATTGGGTTTGGGCTCTCGCACCTCATGGAAATACTGTTGCCAGTACAGCTGGTAGAGACGCATATGTATGGGATATCGGGAGCGGTGAGTTGACAAGTATAATTTCCAATGCCCATGCTGGTAATGCATGTTCTTTAGCTCGGACACACCTGCCAGATGTGCTGTTTACTGGAGGAGAGGACGGGGCGGTTCGCTTGTTCAGTGTTTCCGAATTCTCTGGCGATGAGGATATCAAGCCAGCTGCTACTTGGCTGCCACATACTGGCCCTGTTCACTCTCTCGCTTTTGAGTATCCATGGCTTGTCTCAGCCTCTAGTGATGGCAGGATTGCACTAATTGATTTGAGGAAGCTTCTGACACCCAAAAGCTCATCAAAACACCCATTCAGGGTTAAGAACTTTGATCCCAGTGTCATAGAGCCTCCACAGAGGATGCTTCATGGCTTTGGATGTCTTTTCTCAATTGGCATTGGTGCCGATAGGATTGTATGTGGGGGTGAGGATGGCGGTGTCAGGGTCTGGAACTTCTCAGAAGCACTGGAGATTGAGATGAGGGCGCAGGCTCTAAGGAGTTTGAGGCAGGAGAACCGCATGAGGCGGAGGAAGGCACAAGTAGAGATGAATACAAATGGTAAAAGGGCTGACCAATGCTCAATAGCCATGAAAAGAAACCAACTGAAGGGTGAGAGTGTCACTTGGCACAACAAGCGTGCCATTAATGATAAGGTCAAGTCTTAAGAGTAGGATCTGTACCCTTGGCAACAGAACACTTTATCATGGTCATGCATTGCTAGTTCTTTTGTTGGAAGTTACTTTTCTAATTCCATGCAAGCTAAGTTTTCTATATTTAGGTCAACATTGGCATTTTCAGATATTCAACTTTATATCCAATGCATTATGACCATGCATTTAATCTCTACGCAATTCTTATTTGACCTGGTGTATATTGATCTAATGGAAGAAAAGTCTCTCCACATCTTTCTGTTTTGGGCTCTAATTGCATTGGGTTTTGTATCTTTCTGTGTGCGGTTGTGGTGAATGGGAAAACGGCATGATGCTATGCAGGAATAATCAATTTATGTACTTGTGTCTTGTGTAGTTGTGGTCAGGGAAGAAAAAACCGGCTGGTTACCACCGGTCTTACCAGTGGGATCCGGGATCCTAAATCCTGGCTGGAATACTTCAAATTCAAAATCCCGGCGGTTTCATCCCGAATTCAAATTCCATTTGACGAAATCCAGCCGGGTTTTTTTCGGAATTTTCGGTTACTGGCCGGTAACCGGATGAGGAGCGGGAAATTGCCCGGTTCCGGTTTTTTTAATCCCTGGTTGTGGTTTTTGATCAAATAATCCTGCACTGTACCAAATATTTTTAAAATGCAGATTTGTAATTTTCAGCATGAGTTGTTAAGAAGTCAGATTGCATTACCTTCATTGTCAACTGTCGAGCTGAAACAAAGTGTCGCTACACTCTTTTCAGAGAAAATTGAACTGCAGGCATCTGTTTTCTGATTTCTCAGAGATTCTAGCATATGATTTAAGAACTTAACATACTTACCAGATTTTGCTGAAGAATCACAATTTTACATTTGGCTTCATGATATTTTGTGTCGATTGGCACCATTTTAGAAATGCATGCACCCTTTCAAAAGGTTAGCATCGCGCTTCAGGAATGTGTTCTAAAATAGTGTATTGTTGGTACATTTCATACATGTTTAGTTAAGGTGGTGTAGATTTTTAGTGCTTTGTCGAAGAAAATAATTGTTCCTTTTGTTTCGCTTTTCTGTCTTCTACTTTTCTTGAGAAACATGTACTCTGTTTGGAAATGGATCCTCTTGAAGGATTCAATGTAACGGATCTACAATGTGCGGCAGTAGAAAGCGATTTTTACCGTCTGATAAAAAATAATAGCTGTTTTATTTTGCTACAGTCAAATCAAATCATTGCAGTAAATATGCACCGTTACTACACTATTTCCTACAGTACTAACCGGATCCACTCTGTTTGGCTTAGCATTGCGCGTTGTTGTCAGTGACCACTGACTAGTACTCCGGGTACCATCCAATGTTCCAAATACAATGTGAACTTGCACATTTTCTATGCCTGTCAACTTATGCTTTGTTTGAATCATTGCTATTATTTTAGCAGGGACAGAGACTATATATATATATATATATTCTGCACCCTTGATTTCCTCTTCACGTGTAAAACTATTGGTATACCTGACAAGCGAAGCAGAACCCACATGCTGCAGGCTTATCTTCAGGAATTGAAATTGCGGTATTAAGGTTTTGTTCTTGCCCAGGCAGCTTCCTCCCTGCTTCCTTGCCTGCCTTCCTGCCCAAATTGATCTCATTTTTTCTTTTCTTTTGCTGGTTTCTACTGATCATTAGAACAGTGGGATCATGATCGTATCTTCAGGAATTGAAATTGCGGTATTAAGGTTTTGTTCTTGCCCAGGCAGCTTCCTCCCTGCTTCCTTGCCTGCCTTCCTGCCCAAATTGATCTCATTTTTTCTTTTCTTTTGCTGGTTTCTACTGATCATTAGAACAGTGGGATCACGATCGGCTCTAAAATATGCTTGGATGTTGTAACACCTTAGCTTAAAATTCACTTGATGCTCCGTCCATTGTGAGACAGATCTGTGCACATATAGCACCTTACCTATGTTAGAGATATATGTATAGTATGTTATTCCCCATTGTTATGAGGGGTTACTTACATATTCACCATCTGTACTTGTGTATATATACTGGCCCTTTGGCCCCCTGAGAATACAAGTTGATATTCGTAACATGGTATCAGAGCGGTTTAGGTCTTACCAATTCGGACGCGCAACTCGTCCTCAACCCTAGCCGTCGCCCGTCGGCTTCATCTCCCTAGCCGCTGCTGCCGGCTTCATCTCCCTAGCCGCTGCTGCCGGCTTCATCTCATCTTCGACGAAGTCGGCTCAACGGGATCTTCACCGTCACCCGCCACCATCGATCTGCGCCCGAACCTCACCTCTGGGGTCGCAGTCGACACGTCGTCGCCGCCTCTATGCCGCCTTGCGTCGTCGCAACCAGACGCCCCCATCCGCAGGCGCGCGCGCCAGGAGGAGTCGAATCCTCCCAGTGGGGAACGGGAGCACGCGCGTCGGAGAAGAACGCATGTCGCCGCCGACTCAGGGGTCGTTGCCGACTCAGGGGTCGTCGCCGTCTGGGATCGCCGCTCACCGGAGGTCGCCGCCGCCAGGACTTGGGGGGGAACCCTAGTTCCCCCACTCGACTCGCACTCGGTCGGTCCCGTGAGCAGGCCAGGCTCTTAAGCCGGCCCAAGCTCACATACACGTGTATAAAAAAGAGAGAGAAAAAAACGTCGTTCTAACCGCCGCGCCGTCCAGCGCCACCTGTTAGACTTCGTTGCCTTGGTCGCCGCACCGTCCAGCGCCGCCTACCAATGGACACCGTTTCCCTCCCTCGCTGCCCGGTGATTTTCGATGGTGTTAATTACACCGACTTTGTGTCTCACATGCGCATTCACATGCGTGGTCTTCGTCTATGGGGCATCCTCTCTGGCGATGTCACCTGCCCGCCTTGCCCTATTCCTGCGACGAAGCCTACGCCTGTTGCGTTGCCCCCGACAGCTAACAAGGCTGCGGTTGAGGCCGCTGGCCTTGCTGATGATGAGGCTGCCTCTGCCTACCAAGAGGCTCTGGATTCCTACAAAGATCGACTGACCGCCTACACTCAGTGGTACGATGACGATGCTCGGGCTGCTTGTCTTCATCGCTAGTATCCACCTCGATTTTCTTACGAGGTTGTGGGACTCCTTCGGCTTTCGGATGTGGACTCATCTTCGTCGGCGCTCGAGCCCTCCGGTGATGCCACTGCACTGTCCGTGGTCCGCTAGAGCACTCTCTTTAGCGTGGTAATGCTACTGTTGACGCCTTTTTACCTCGAGCTCGTTGTCCGGCGTCACCGGACTCCTTCGCGACTTCTGGATGTCGCTCTCGTCAGTGCTACCTAGTTATGCGTCTTGACACGGAGTTTCAGCGGCCCACGAGTTCCTTACTCGCCGTCCCGAGTTCGGCGGCGGCGTGCCCGCCTCCTTGCACGCCACCCTCGTGTCACTCTCCTGGAGGCTCTTACCGAGATAGGCGCGGAGGAGACTCGCTTGAGTGGTACTGGTCTGATACCACTCCCCTCCGTGCTCGCCGCTCACCCACCTGCTACACCGACTGCTCCACACTTCAGCACACTGCCTCCTCTAGCAGCTGCCACAGGTGGTGTTGGCCGTCCTCCATCTGGCGGTGGTCGTCCTCACTGCTCCTACTGCAACAAGGTCGGCCACATTGAGTCCCAGTGCTATAAGAAGCAGCGGCATCTTTCACGCCGTTCTTCTACTAGCACTGGCACTGGTGCTTCTACATCGACGTCTGCATCGACTCCTTCAGCAGTTTCTCCCAGACTTCGACGTCTGCTTGCCGCTTTAGTTTCTCCCTCGACAGGTTCTGCAGGTTCTGCTACTGATTCTTCGGGCACTGAGAAACCACCTCCTACATAGTCAGGTACCTCCCCGTGGATTCTTGACTCTGGAGCATCTTTTCACGTGACTTCTGATTCTTTCACTCTGTCTTTCATTACACCTCTTGATTCTCCTGTCAGTGTTCTTACCGTTGATGGTACATCTCTATCTGTATCTGGTCGAGGACCTCTTAGCAACTCCTCTTTTCATGTTCCTTCTGTTGCTTATGTTCCTCGCCTTACCATGCGACTTCTTCTGCACAGGCGGACATCGACTTTGGTTGTCGGGTCATTCTCCACTCTGACTCTTGTTGTGTTCAGGATCGCCACACGAGAGCTCTGGTTGGTTCTGGCCCTCGGCGCCTTGACTCACAGCGTCTCTGGGAACTTCACTGGCTTCACCTTCCTTCCGCTGCCACCGTTGCCGCCAGTCTCTCAGCTTCTGCCACTCCGTCTACCAGCTCTTTCCAACAGTGGCATCAGCGTCTTGGTCATCTATGTGGATCTCGTCTGTCGTATTTAGTTCGTCGTGGTCTTCTGGGGTCTGTCTCAGGAGACGTATCTTTAGATTGTCAGGGTTGTAAGTTAGGCAAACAGATTCAGCTTCCGTATCCTCACAGTGAGTCAGTGTCTCAGCGTCCTTTTGATCTTGTTCATTCAGATGTTTGGGGTTCGGCTCCCTTCGTTTCGAAATGGGGTCATCGATATTATATCATATTTATAGATGATTTCTCTCGCCACACTTGGATATATTCCATGTCTTCTCTTAGTGAGGCCTTGTCTATTTATAAACAATTTGCCACTATGGTCCACACACAGTTCTCCACCCCTATTCGTGTTTTTCGTGCTGACTCCGCTGGCGAGTATCTCTCTCGTTACCTGCGCAGCTTCCTTGCTGAGCAGGGCACTCTCACTCAGTTCTCTTATCCTGGTGATCATGCTCAGAATGGTGTCGCTGAGCGCAAGCATCGTCACCTCCTTGAGACGACTCGTGCACTGATGATTGCCGCCTCTATTCCACCCCACTTTTGGGCCGAGGCTGTTTCCACTGCCACCTATCTTGTCAACCTCCAGCCCTCTTCTGCTCTTCAGGGTGCGATCCCTGTTGAGCGTCTCTGTGGTCTTCTTCCCGACTACTCTGCCCTTCGTCTGTTTGGCTGTGTTTGCTACGTTCTCCTCGCCCTTCGCGAACGCACCAAACTGACTGCTTAGTCTATTGAGTGTGTCTTTCTGGGATACAGTGCCGAGCACAAGGGCTATCGGTGCTGGGATCCTATTGGTCGACGGATGCGGGTTTCTCGGGATGTGACTTTTGACGAGTTGCGTCCCTTCTACCCACGTCCTGCCTCTCCTTCGGCTTCCTCTGTGGAGTCTCTGTCCTTTTTTACTTTTCCAAATACACCTATATCTGTCTTGCCCTCGTCCACTTATTCCCCTGAGTCTCCACATATTCCTCCTGTGGTCTCTCCGCTGTTGTCGCCGCCTGCTTCGCCTCCTGCGGCTCCTCCGGCTCCTCCCACTACAACCCCTTCTTACCATCTCTTCTACACTCGTCGACCCCGTACTGAGGATCTTCCAGATGAGCCATCTTCTCCTGTTGCTCCGTCTTCTTCTGATGCTCCATCTTCCCCTGATGGATCATCTTCTCCTCACTACGCTCTCCGCGATCGCCAGTCGATTCGGCCCCCTGGCCGTTTTGGTTTTGCTGGTGCAGCTACTCATGAGCCCGTTTCCTACCGGGATGCTCTTACTCACCCTGAGTGGCAGCATGTCATGGCCGAGGAGATTGCTGCCCTCGAGCGTACTGGTACTTTGGATCTTATTCCTTTTCCATCCCACTCTCGTCCCATCACGTGTAAGTGGGTCTATAAGATTAAGACTCGCTCTGATGACTCTCTTGAGCGCCATAAGGCGCGTCTTGTTGCTCGTGACTTCCAGCAGGAGCATGGTCGTGACTACGACGAGACTTTTTCTCCTGTGGCTCACATGACCACTGTCCGTACTCTTCTTTTGGTGGCGTATGTTCGCCACTGGTCTGTTTCTCAGCTTGATGTCAAGAATGTCTTTCTTAATGACGAGTTGCGTGAGGAGGTCTACATGCTTCCGCCACCTGGGTATTCTGTTCCTGAGGGCATGGTCTGTCGCCTTCGTCGCTCTCTCTATGGCCTTAAGCAAGCCCCTCGTGCTTGGTTTGAGCGCTTCTCCTCTGTGGTCACTGCTGTCGGCTTTTCAGCTAGTGATCATGATTCTGCGCTCTTTGTCCACACTTCGTCTCGTGGTCGGACTCTTCTTCTTCTGTATGTTGATGATATGATCATTACAGGAGATGATTCTGAGTACATTGCCTTTGTCAAGGCTCGTCTTAGTGAGCAGTTCCTTATGTCGGATCTTGGTCCTCTTCGTTACTTCCTTGAGATTGAGGTTACTTCCACTCCAGATGGTTTCTTTATGTCCCAAGAGAAGTATACTCAGGATCTTCTTGATCGCGCCTCTCTCACTGATCAGCGTACTGTTGAGACTCCTATGGAGCTCAACGTTCACCTCCGACCCTCTGATGGCGAGCCTCTTTCTGATCCGACTCGCTATCGTCATCTTGTTGGGAGTCTTGTCTACGTTCTTTGTTACTCGTCCGGATATCACTTATCCATCCACATTCGAGTCGATTCGTCTGCTCCCACTCAGTCCACTACGACCACCTTCTTCGAGTTCTGCGATACCTTCGTGGGACTATCTCTCGCCGTCTCTTCTTTCCACGCTCCAACTCGTTCTGACTTCAGCTTATTCGGATGCTACTTGGGCGGCGATCCTCGATCGCCGGTCTATCTCTCACTTCGTGTTTTTCTTGGTGGTTCTCTCATTGCTCGGAAGACGAAGAAACAGACTGCAGTGTCCCGTTCGAGTGCAGAGGCTGAGTTGCGAGCTATGGCTCTCTTGAGAGCAGAGATTACTTGGCTACGGTGGTTACTTGAGGATTTTGGTGTTTCTGTCACTACACCGACTCCTTTCTTGTCGACACGATGCAGTGCTATCGATGTTCGTGACCTCGTGAAGCATGAGCTCACCAAGCATATTGGTGTTGATGCTTCCTTCATGAGGTCTTGTGTTCATGATCAGGTGATTGCTCTTCAGTATGTGCCTTCAGAGCTTCAGATAACAGATTTCTTCACGAAGGCCCAGACTCGAGCACAACACGGCTTCTACCTCTCCAAACTCAGTGTTGTTGATCCACCATGAGTTTGAGGGGGGGTGTTAGAGATATATGTATAGTATGTTATTCCCCATTGTTATGAGGGGTTACTTGCATATTCACCATCTGTACTTGTGTATATATATTGGCCCTTTGCCCCCCTGAGAATACAAGTTGCTATTCGTAACAACCTATACTTTCGTCATTGCTTTATGTAAAAGGGTTAATCCAAAGATGTTATATTTGGCATAACAAGTATTATATACTACTACAACTCACTTTAACGAGCAACGTAGGACTAATCCCACAACACAACTCAACATGGACCGTACTACAAGCAGTCTGAGGTATTACATTCACCTCCCTTAAGATATGACTTCCTCGGCATCACACCGCATACATGACAAATGCACAGAACCACCCCTCGGCACACGGCCGTGCGTCTAGTGCTAACGCGTATGTCATATCGTGTGTTCACTCTGGACCCACACCTGCCATGCGCCATATGCATGTGTCTCTGTCCTGCACGCACCTGAGCAACGAAGGTTAATGCTCTGATGCCATTTATGCCACACCCTGGCCTAAAAACCGGTCAATGCACAACCTACCATTGGGCGGACTTGCGCAGATATAACACTACTTACACTTTCGTCGTTATTTCATGTAAGAGGGCTAATCTGGATGTGCTATGTTTGGACCCAACATGTATTATATAATCTCACAACATAACTCTACCTGGGCCACAATATGAGCAGGGCGGGATATTACATATGTAGATATTTGGGCTTGTTTATTTGCCTTGTGATGGGGTCAAATTTCGTTTTGATTGGACTTCCTTTTAAGATAACAGTGTAATCTTGATGGAGATGTTGGCAAATCTTGCTCTTGAAGTCTTTACTTTGACTCCATGCGTCGGCGCCTTTTCTTTCTTTCTTTCTTTCTGATTTTTTAAGACCTTTCTTTCTGAAACATGTGCGTCGGCATTTTCTTTCTGAAATATGTGCGTCGGCATCTATATATCTTTTTTCCCTTGTGATATTTACTTGCGAGTAAGAAGTGACTAGCTTCACCATCAAATTAAACCTGCATGTTTCATTTGATGACATTCCAAGTTTCTAACACCCAGCACTACATATTTTATCTTATCTTAACTAATAAAAGAAGAAGTTTACTCTCACATAGCGGAAGAAGTTTACCCTCCATGCGTAAATAAAATAAAATAAAACCCCCACGCGCATTGAGATCACTATGTTAGCGACGACGCGTCCCTACCGTGACCGCTCCTCACATCTACACTATCACTGCCCCGCTCTTCTTCCTTCGATTCCCTGCCCTGCCTTGCACCCACATCGGCGTCGACGCCCTTGATTTACGCGCCTTCGACCTCGTCGTCGCCAGAACCACCCTCGCCATCTGCTATTGTAACATCTTAAAGTTATGTTACCAAAATTAAAATAATAATATTATTATTTTATTTATTTTCTAAAATTTAAAAGAGTTTCCTTATTTTTCCTGAATTTCCTACATTTTTAAAAGTAAAAAATTATTGAGTTTCTGGTTTATATTGGATTTAAAGTTAAAGAGAAAAACTTAATTAATTTCTTGAACCATCTCGTATTTAAAAAGATTTTTCCTATTTTCCATAAAGTAAAAATAAATTATGTGTAAAAATAAACGCCAACTTTAAGTTAAGAATAATTTTATTCAAAACTGGTTTATTTGATTTTCTGGGTTTTCTTGGATTTTCTCAAAATTCTTTTGCTATTTTCTTAGAGTTCAATTTAAATTATTTTCTTTTATGTTTTTCCCAAAATTCCTTTCCTCGGTTGAGAAATTTAATTTAAGCTATTTATATTAAAAGCGCGAAATTGTTTCGAGGTTTTTGTATTTTATTGAATTAATTAAAGCTTAAATTGAATTTCAGAATGAAGAATATTTTAAATGATTAAAATAAACTTCAAATAAATCCAAAATTATTTTATTTAATCTTTTCAAGTTCCAAGGTTTTTATAAAATTTTCTTGAATTTTTTTGGATTTATTTTATTTTTGGTTTTTCCTGATTTTCTTTTTTTTCCTTTCCTTTCTTTTCTTTTCTCTCTCCTCCTCCTTTTCTTCCCGTTCCTGTTCTTCTTCCCGAAGCTTTCCACCTGGTGACTGTTTTTTCTCTGCCGTAAGATGCTTCTATCAACCTGGGATTCCCCGACGCTGCTTATCCCACCACTATTTTCGCTACCACCCACGCCCTGCCCCTTATCGCCCGCGTCCCAGCCCTGGCCTTGCTACGCCGCTTGCACCAGCGTGTCGCGCGCTGGCCTCCCCTATCCCGTGCTGCTCCCTCCTCTTCCCCCTCTCTATATAAACCACAATACAGCACCTTCTTCCCCTTCCTCCTCCCTTTCCCCTCCTCTCCTCCTCTCCCCAACCGGAGCAACCCCAATCGGAGCAACCCGAAGCTTTTCGTTCTTCTCCAACTCTAGCGCGGAGCTCGACCTCCCCGTTCTCTCTCTCCGGTCATCCATTTGATGCACCACCCACGTCACGACGTGCCCCTCGTTCTCCTCCTCCCCTCCCCCAAGTTTCAGCCTTCCTCGCTTTCTCTTCGCTAGGAACGCGATTCCCCCATCGCTGGCCGAACTGCTTTCTACCACCATTCCCAGCGTCGTCGACCATCCCCGCTACCTTCGTTGGCTTCATCGCGTCACGTTCTACGCCGTGCTCCCCTCATCTTTGCCAGAGCTTCACCGCCTCGCTTTGCTGTCGGTGACACCGCTGCCACCCTTGGCTTCCTCACCTCCATGGGGTTCCATTTTGCGCTTTGCCCAGCGCCTCCTGGCCTCTCCTTGCCGGTGCCACCGATTGCACTGCCGCCTGGAAGCCCCTGTGCTGCTGCTCCTTCTTCTTCTTTCCATTTCTTTTCTTGGTGACACTTCCATGTGGGCCCACTTTGTTACTCACCCTTTCTCTCTTGCTCTCTCTAGCAAGTGGGTCCCCCTTTGTCATCCTTTCTCTTGCTTCATTTGTATTGACAATATGCTTTTGTTTGAAAACTTGATGCTTAGACAAAGCTTAGACCAAAAATATTGAATTTGAGGAATTCAGCCAAAATATTCAATTGTGATTTAAATGAATCTATGGTGTTGTTTTTACCATAGAACTTTTAACAAATAATTTAACTTGGAAAATAAATAAAAATTGGTTTGGATTTGAGCGAAATAGATGTTTGGATGGTGCAGGTTATTGCACGGGCTCAATTCGGGAATGGTTGAGGCCCATAGTTTTATTGGAAAGTCGCATAAGTCAGTTAAGGACCGGTCTTCGAGCCGCATCTTGCTAAGCCCCCTCTTACTACCACAGGTTTGGTGTGGGCAGGACTTAGCCAACTAATTTACAACATTCTAGCATTATGCCTGCAGGCTGTTTATCGGTTTGTGCAGACAATGGTAACGATATGTCCATGTCTATAGGGGCTTGTTTTGGGCAAAGGTAATAGACATCTATGTTCGGGCATGTTACCCTCACAACGGTGAGCTCCGGGTCGATGGTAATGATACGTCCATAACATGGGGGTTAAGCTCATCGGGCGGGTTGATGTTATAGCGTGGTATTGTAAAAGCTTTGTGATAATATCTTAGTTGCACACCTTCGGAAGTGTGTGAGTGGGCATTATAAGTTGATCATATCTTGTGGGTAAAGTTATACTACCTCTGCAGAGTGTAAAATTATTTGAATAACCATGTCCACGGATAGACGTGCTCAGCAAAACCATTCAAAGTTAGATTTTTTTGTTTTGATTTCAAAAGATGTTATTAAATAGTTTAGGATAGTTTATATATTTGAAAAATTAGGCGGGTTTGCCATGTGATAATAGGGTATCCTTCACCACTCTTGTATGGAGGTTATCTTACTATAAAATTTGAGAATTTAGAAAATAAATTCCAGTTATGAAATAACTGTTTTGGAACTTAGTACAAGTATTTAAAAAGAAAACATTAATTTATGCAAATTCAACCATATAAGCATTTCTTTGATATATCCATGCATGCATTATTATTCTGTTATTGGTTGTAATTTGCGGAGTACATTCATTTGTACTCACCCTTGCTTAATAAAATATTGTTCAGAGGAGAAGGACTTTGCATCTGCTGAAGACCTCAACGACTAGGCTGCTACCTCAGTCGATTGTCTGTGGCAGATTAGCTGGACTGTACTACCTTTTTCTTCGTCTTCCGCTGTGTTCTGTATTGTTGGTTTGTAAGCCTTTCTGGTAATCAACCTTCATATTTATTAATAAGGTTTTGCGAATTATGGATGTTATCATTATTGTTTACTGTGTGAACTAGCAACTGATCATGAGACTAGTTCAGAATATACATAGGATTTGAGAGTGTTACTCTTGGGTCCTTACAGCCGTACGCGTGCGTCCTCCGTCCCTCGACGCTTGCAGAGCCCCACACGATGCATTCCTCTTCTCCCTCCCGCTCTCGCTCTAGGCTCTGTCGCCGCCGCCCCACCCACTCCCTCGTCCCCATCTCCTTCCTCTCCCTCCCATCTCATGCAAAGTTTGTATTTGTGTTGCAACGCACAGACACTCTGCTAGTAATGTTCATATACAACCGATTGATTGGCGCTTTCTTTTTCGTTCCGACTTCTGCTATGCATGGGAAAGGTCTGTCGACGGAAACAGAAATTCTTTGGGTGTGGTGTGTGCCTCCCGAAGAAATATTTGCAGACTATTTTGCTAACTGCTTGTCAAAGATTGGAAAAGTTCACCATTCAAAACCTTCCTTCCTTGAACCAGTGATCTCTTTCCCAAGCCTAACTAACACATTTGGCACGAAAGGAAAGTGGCCTAATGGTGATCACTGATTAGTGGTGACAGTGATGAGCCATTGATGTGAACATGATGAGCAAGGCCGCAAGGGCAAATGGGCAATATCATCAGCATTCAGCACACAATGGGAACAGGGCCATGTGTTGCTCCACCCTCCATGCATGTGACCCACCACCACCTCCCACCCAATGGAATGTGATTGGATTCTCACCCTCCCACCCTCTCCTCCCATCCACCTAGGGATGGCAACGGGGCTATTCCCCGTCGGGGAGTAGTGGAACATCCCCATCCCCGAGAGAAGAAAAATTTTCCATCCCCATCCCCGTCCTCAGGTGCTATTCTCCCCCCGTCCCCGTCCCCGTCCCCGTCCCCATCGGGTTATCGGGGCCCTACGGGGACCCATACCCGAAAGTTAGATCCCGAAAGAAGAGAAAATAAGATCCATAATGTTATAAAAATGGGTATGAACATCGACATGCAATGCTAAAATGATAATATTTTTTGATTAATTAGCATCTGAAAAGTAAAGAATGCAAAAGAGATTATCAGGCTATCGCCTTATTAGGTTGTGCGGTAGTAGACTAGTGTCTTACATGTCTTATCGGGGGCCCATGCGGGTAGCGGGGATGGAGAGTAGGAGAATGACCCCATCCCCACTTCACCCGATGGAGAATTGTATTTGCATATTAGTATCTCCGTGGAGGGAGAAATGACATCATCTCCGTCCCCTAATGGATGAATTCCCTATCGGGGAATGGGGAATGAGGTCCATTGCCATCCCTACATCCACCACCCTCCTCAAACCACCACTCTCTCCGGTCCACACTTCCGAGGAGGGAAAGCTACGGTTAGCTGTGCCAGGGGCCCACAGCACAGAAGGAAGATGAGCAGGAAGAAGAAGAACCATTATGCATTGCATTTTTTTTCCTCCTCAGCGGAGAATTGTTGACTTTTAAAACCTAGCTTTGCTTTGGAATTGGATTTAGCTACTGTAAACTGGTCCCGATCACTTGATCCTTACTGAATAAGTTAGTACTAACTTACTGCAACTACCAGTACATAGCTTGGTTGAAGTTTTTTTTTCCCTAAGTTTGCCCTACTTAATCCTATATAGTACAAGCACTGCAATAACCAAAGTAAATCTCTCATCGTAGTGACTGCCACTCTGGTGGTGTTTTACATCATCTTCCACCTGTACATCCTCCTGTAATTGCTATTACGTCGTTACCTTTACTATTTTTACACATATGAAACACTGCATGCAACTGATGCAGTTGCACCACAATAAAAGTTTCACTTTGTTTTTACAATATCGTTAACGCATCACGCATCAACTGTGCTGCAACAGTGCGTCAAGTTTACCGAAAGCTGCGTCAAGACACAACTGCTACTACAGTACTACTGTGTACACGTCAGCAAACACGGTGAGGAGACAGCAGAGTGCTGTGCTCCAGTAGCGCTTGCTCCCCAATAGTTGCTCTGTATTTTTTTCCCTCTTCTTTTTTGCTGCACTTTTGTCTCTCTTGTGATCTCCAAGAAACCAGTCCATCATCCACCCATCCAAGAAATTCAACCGTCTTCCCTAAAAGAACAAAGCAATCCACTCGATAGACCTTGTCATTGCTGCTGTGTTATCCCATCGGTTCTTGCGAGCAAAATTCGTTGCGAAGTTTTACAGCGAAAGATGCAATAAGGCAGCAATCTTTGAAGCAAAGATCCCACCTTTCTGGCTCTCCCTGGATCCAACAAAGGCAGCATTTGATTGCCTGTGGTTGCCCTTGGCCGAGCTTGGTCCAATTCAGGTAAGGAGATTGCAGTTTGATTTATCCTTTTACCCTGTAGTTTTCTTGAGATCTTGTGGGATCTGGGCTAATGTAGTGTGCTTGTTCTTGGTTCGCATCTTGGTTTCAGCAGCGGTGGAGGAGTATTGGGAGATGGTGAAATGCCGCTTCTTTCTTTGGTGAGTATCTTATTTCTTTGCAGATTTGGATCTGCAAGAAAAGAGATTAAATTTTTATCAAATTTTCTCATTTTTCTAGTTTAGTAGCTCTACCTCTTGAATCTGAAGTTTGGTATGTTTAATTTTAGGTTCCGGGTGCTTGTTATGTAGACTAAATGAGACCTGCAAGAGATAAAAGTTGGTATTGAGTGATGTTACAGATGAGGCTACTTGTGTGGGCTGTTGTAAGCATTGTGTTTGCCAACTTGCAATTCTTGAAAGCTCACGGAAGGGAATTGCTTCTGAGCTGTGGCTCAAATGCGACTGCCGATGCTGATGGCCGGAGATGGATCGGCGACATGGCAACTGGGGAGAATTTTACTTTAAGCAGCCCTGGGATTGCTGCGTCGTTGGCCGGGAACAGCGATGCTAATGAAATCTTCGGGCCGGTGTACCGTTCTGCACGTTTCTTTACCACAGCATCTTGGTATAACTTCAGTGTGCTGCCAGGAAACTACTGTGTAAGGCTGCATTTCTTCCCTTCTACGTTCGGGAATTTCAGTGCGAACAGTTCAGTGTTTGATGTCACTGCAAATGATTTCAAGCTGGTTTCAAAATTTAATGTGTCAGAAGAGATTGTTTGGAGAAGCTCGGTGAGCAATTCAGCCGTCAGTGCAGTTGTGAAGGAGTACTTTCTTGTAGTTGATGCTCATGGCCTGCAGATCGAGTTTGATCCAAGCCCAGGGTCATTTGCCTTTGTGAATGCGATTGAGGTGATGCTCACTCCAGACAATCTGTTCAACGACACAGTGAACAAAGTCGGTGGTGTAGATGCACAGCTTCCTCTTGGCTTAAGCAACCGAGGTGTTGAGACAATGTACCGGCTGAATGTTGGAGGGCCTGCACTTAAATCTTCCAGTGATCAGTATCTCCATAGACCATGGTACACCGATGAAGCATTCATGTTTTCTGCAAATGCTGCTCTGATTGTGTCCAACACTTCAAGCATAAGGTCTATCTCAAGCAACGACTCAATTGCTCCCATTGATGTCTACGAGACTGCAAGAATCATGAGCAACAACATGGTTGTGGACAAGCGGTTCAACGTGTCATGGCGATTCTATGTCCACCCCAACTTTGATTACTTGGTCCGCCTTCATTTATGTGAGCTTGTATATGACAAGCCCAGCCAGAGAATCTTCAAGATCTACATCAATAACAAGACAGCTGCTGAAAACTATGATGTGTATGTCAGGGCCGGGGGTATTAACAAAGCGTATCATGAGGACTACTTTGACACCTTGCCGCAGCAGGTAGACTCACTTTGGCTTCAGCTAGGCCCTGACTCCATGGCCAGTGCTTCAGGTACCGATGCACTTCTGAATGGTTTGGAGATATTCAAGCTCAGCAGGAATGGCAACCTCGCTTATGTGCTTGGTCGTATTGACATGGGCAACCAAAGGGGTTTTTCCAAGGATAGGAGGAGAAATTTATGGGAAGAAGTTGGTATTGGCTCAGCTTCTTTTGTGACGCTTGCAAGTGTTGTTCTATTCTCATGGTGCTATATAAGAAGGAAACGAAATGCTGTTGACAAGGAGGTCCCTCCCGGTTGGCACCCGCTGGTCCTCCATGAGGGTATGAAAAGCACTACAGATGCCCGTGCAGCCAGTAGATCGCCCTTGACACGCAATTCATCTTCCATGGGTCATAGGATGGGCAGAAGATTCAGCATTGCAGAGATTAGGGCTGCCACAAAGAACTTTGACGAGTCCTTGGTCATTGGTACGGGAGGTTTTGGCAAGGTTTACAAGGGTGAGGTCAATGAGGGCACTACAGTGGCAATCAAGCGTGCAAATCCATTATGTGGCCAGGGCCTGAAAGAATTTGAAACAGAGATTGAGATGCTCTCCAAGCTTAGGCACCGGCACCTTGTTGCAATGATTGGCTATTGTGAAGAGCAGAAGGAGATGATTCTGGTCTATGAATACATGGCCAAGGGGACATTGCGAAGCCATCTCTATGGAAGTGGCCTCTCGCCTCTGACATGGAAGCAACGGGTTGATGCGTGCATTGGCGCGGCCCGTGGGCTTCACTACCTCCACACTGGAGCTGACCGAGGTATAATCCATAGGGATGTAAAGACTAATAACATCCTGTTGGATGACAACTTCGTTGCAAAAATAGCAGACTTTGGGTTGTCAAAAACTGGACCAACACTTGACCAGACCCATGTTAGTACAGCAGTCAAGGGAAGCTTCGGGTACCTTGATCCTGAGTACTTCCGGAGGCAGCAACTGACACAAAAATCCGATGTGTATTCTTTTGGAGTGGTGCTCTTTGAAGCCGCTTGTGCCAGGCCAGTTATAGACCCCACATTGCCAAAGGATCAAATCAACTTGGCAGAATGGGCGATGAGATGGCAGCGCCAGCGTTCGCTAGAATCAATAGTGGATCCACGGCTGGATGGTGACTACTCATCAGAATCCTTGAAGAAGTTTGGTGAGATCGCGGAGAAGTGTCTTGCTGATGATGGGAGAAGCAGGCCAACAATGGGTGAGGTCTTGTGGCACCTGGAGTATGTGCTGCAGCTCCATGAAGCTTACAAACGCAATGTGGATTGTGAATCATTTGGAAGCAGTGAATTGGGATTCGCTGACATGTCTTTTAGCTTGCCTCACATCAGAGAGGGAGAAGAGGAACATCATTCAAAGCCATCAAGTATCAGAGAAGATCCAGACACTTGAGGATTTCTGACATCTGGTAACCCACTGAAATATCTTGATTGCATTGTAGCCTTGGTCTTGATGTAAAATTGTGTTATAGCGTTTATGTAAGTTCTTTAGATGTGTCATTTACTTATTCTTTTGGGCGTTCTCCTGCTTGACAAGTGTAGAATAATAGGATTTTTGTAGATTACCAGACAAAAAAAACACGTCAAGTTTTTCCTTGACATCCTGCTGTATCATGCTATTTGTTTAACTACGGGGTTTCATGTAGTTCTGTCTGTGTGACCTGTATAAAATCGTACTAATAAGATAACTCTATCTTACAACTTATAGTATATATTATGGACCTGATTTCTTTATATCAAATGATGCGTGGCAAATTCTGGTTGGACGTTTCTGTTGTTGTCATTTTTCCATTTCCATGCAAAATACACCCATTGCTGTAATCTGGATACTCACCCATTGTTGTCAGTTGCTTCGCATGATTCCAATTGCATTTATTTGGATACTAGAACTTGTTTCTTTAAAAATGGCTTGCGAAGTTGCAATGGCTAATGTTGTAATTTGATGTACCCGAATCCGGATGCATTCGGAAGGTGTTAGAACATTTCCAGATAAATGTTTGTACTTCTGAAATGACCAAAGGTAGAGCTTTCACCATTTTGCTTACTGCGCTGTATGATACATGTATGGCTGGTAATCCTGGGAGGAAAGAGCTGCCGCCGAGGCTCGCCTGAGGCAACCACGGTGGTCCACACCGCCCCGTGGGTCGGCGACCACACCGTCAGCACCTGGCGCTGAGCATCTCGCGGCGATTGTCGTGTTCCTCACTGTGACTGATGCTTGTGATGCTGCTCCAATCCAGCTTACAAGTGAAGGAATTGGGAATGTGGTCCAGTTCATGCCACCATGAGAATAGATCAGGTTGTAAGTTTGTAAGGGACATTCTGGGAGTACGCTCAGCTCAACTGAACAGGGACCATCGGGATGTGGTATCGGTTACTGATCTCGTCTGCAATGCAATCTCTCGTGCCGTCGTGCGCCGGACCGGACGTACATACATCACATGTGCTTGAGTACATACATCTCGTCTGCAATTCAGATCTGTCTTTTGGTATAGAAGAAGTTACTTTCAGACTGTAGCATCAGCATAACGTCTAAACTTTCAACATCTTAGTAGTGGTTAGAGTTAACAGTTACTCCACTAACTAGAATCGATGTATTTTAACAGCAGACCACCTTGAAATATAACCAGGAAAGCAACAGTTGAAACTAAACCAAAGGTAGCAGAGCAACATCCAAAATTAGCACTTAGCAGCATTACTGAATTCACTTTAACACTTCCATTACTGAATTCACTTTAACACTCCTGAATTCGTACAACAACACAACAGTCAACAAAATATACATACACCAGTAATGGTCCATAACAAGAACCATACATATGCCGTTCTTATTGCACAAAACTGCAACTGAATCAAATAGGAGCTTATGTAAAAGCTAAAGCATGCAGTAATTTATAGAACTATAGAAGCAAACTATAGCTGGTGAGAACAGTAACGGTACACAACCTCAACTGGAAAAAAAGCACTGAGAGATAATACGGTTTTACAGGCAAAATTGTTTGAGAAGTAAACTCCCGAGTAAAACTTTGATTGGTACACTCAACCAACAAATCAGAAGACACAACAGCAACCTTAGACAAGTCGTCTATCGTGTTTAGAGACAGTTATTATGGTAACCAATTCTCTAATCAAGATAACTCAGTGGGAATCACTGAGTTGTAGTGCTCGCCGAGACCATAGGCATGTCTGTGATAGGACAGCCTGATGCTACGGTCATATGTACCACCTCCCGATTCCAATTTGTATTCTTTGCCCATCTCCACATCTGGAAAGGAGCCCGAGTAGACCACGATGTGCTTCTTTAGGCAGTGGGTCAGAGCACCAAGCTCGAGTTGCCCGCCCCAAGCAGCGGTAGACTCAATCTCCTCACAGTACCTCTCGAAGCTCTCCAAGGGATCTGGTCCAGACTCAACCTTGCCCTCTGATAGGAAAAATGGGAGGAAATCTGCAGAATACTCTCTCATATACTTGGCAGTAGTTTGCCGTAGCTCCTGGTAATTGTATTGTATAGTGCCATTGGAATGAAGTGACAGCTGGTTCTCAACAGCACGGTACAGGCAGTGGCCATCAGGCTTTATCTCATGAATGGTCAGCCCCAAGGGCTCAAGCTTCCTTTCAAGTTTCTCATTTTCTACCATGCGATCACTAACAAGGTTGCTTTGTTCTTCTTGAATTCGCTGCTCTCGAGCAGCTTCTTCCTTTGCCTTCTTCTCTCGCCGCCGTGCACCCTTGCTAGGCTTTGTGGAATCCGCATTGCTGGAGACAGAAACACCAGCTATGGCCTTCACTAAGGTGTCAATGTTCCCCTTTTCCGAACTGCCTGCGGATTTGTACCCAAAATAAGCAAGCTCTGCTGCATGTTTCGCCTCTAACTCAGCTAAGAGGCGTGATACCTCCTCCTCTACCTGCTTTTTCTTGGCCTTCTGCTCAGCTTTGCTGCCTTTGGCAGCTGCTTTCTTGAGGCTTGTTTCCTTATCCTGGAGTTTGGATTTCTCTTTCCTGTTTTATACAAAAAGTAGCCCATCTTTTAGAGACCATGTGACATCAACTGAAAAGGATGCATCTCACCATTTCTCAAGTAAACAGGAAAAGAAATGAAGGATGATAATCCTACACGAGCATAATTCTGTAGCTCTGATTATTGTTGGGTTTGACATCTACACCTTCAATGCAAAGCATGCATAATGCCATAGATTATGCCTAACCAGTCAACTGTCAGCAGAGTTCTTTTCTAGCAATTGTCTAGAACCTGCAGGTCTACAGTTGTACAAACTACACATGCCACCTCAAATAGTATATTGCATTAAAGTCAATCGAGTCATTTTTCTGCATAAACTCTTTCTTGTCACATTGACAGGTGGGTCAGCAAAACTCTCATTCCTCTCATCTGTAACAATCTGTTGTTCACATGTTCTGTGATAACAGCTTCCTTATGGTAACTGCCTCTTCATATCTATTAAGAATGAAACCTCAATATTTTCTACTAAAGGTCCATCAACGATCTAAAACACCAACTCCCCACACTTCCTGCTATCTGCAGCTGCACTTGCTTCCCCAGGAATGATGTGTGGTTTAGGTTGTTGGTGTAGCTGCACCTAGGTCTAGATGGATATTTTCGCCCACACATATCAGTTTTCCCCAACTGTTGCCCAACAGTACCAAAGATTGTAGGGCCTAGTACAATGCTTAGATATTTGGATTTGTGTACTTCTTTGCTTTAACTAGATGCCTTAAAACAAGTGCTTGGCGTATGTTTCCTGTGAAAATTGCCCGACAAAGCAACCTTGGCACTGCATTATGTGTGATAATAATAATATGAACAATAATACCACAAAAAACAATCATATTTCCCTAGCTTGCACATTTTCTGGGCAACCTATGTGCACATGCACTGCTATAATTGTCGGTCATTTTGCTTGTGTTAATGTGAATTTCTGTGCACTAGCCCAAGAGGAATCATAACCATCTAGGAGAAAGAAAACATGTGAGGTCTGCTTCCCTATATAAGTCAATGCGACACTATCTGGATGACTGGAAAAAGGTGATGCAGAAGCTTAAAGACATAATCACAATTCCTTAATTACATAGCTGCGACGCATTGCAATTGCGAACTTGCTTGCTAATAACTAAAACCTAAGATAGTAAAGATAAAAAGTGTCATCTTTCTTGACTGTTCAAGATCCACGGCCAAATCAAAACAATGGATCTAATGAACCAATCCAATTTATGAACTAAAACCCGAAGAACCACCGAAATTTTTTAATCTTTTCCGCACCAGCACAACTAAAACCTAAAAAGACAAACTTTCTCGCTAAACGCAGAATTCGAACCAACGCAATTTCCTAAATCAACAAGAAAACACATGAGCTTATTAATTGCCAAATCCGCAACTCAAATAAAAGAAAAAAAAGGACCCAAGGACAAGAGATTAACCTGTGCCTGGAGAGAACCTCCTCGATCGTCTCTGCCTTCCGCTCCGCCGCGGCTGTCTCGTCGGCGGCGGCTTCGGCTAGGGTTTTGTCCATCTATCTATGAGAGAAACAAAGACGGTTCTGAGAACGAAGAACCAACAAAAGCGTGTTGAGTAGGATGGCAATCGGACACGACGGGTCCGTGCCCGCCAGGTATTTTCGCCCGCGGGTACGCCCGTTAACAACGACGGGTAGAGATCTTTGTCCATATCCATTGCCCACGGCATACCCGTAAGAGTTTCAAAAAAGAGAAACCATACGCTTAATTAATCTTTTTGTTTCAAAATAGAACATCAATTTGCAAACAAATGACAGTGAGTTGAGAGGATACTATTGAACCTATGAAGAGGAGAGAGTTAGGAGGTGTTGAGCATATAAGCATTTTTCGAATTACTTTAATCCAGAAATAAGCTAGATAAAACATGAAAAATACTCTAGCTATTTTCACAAATACAAAGCAGGTATGAATGAACACTATAGGCATACTAATTTCCAGAAAGACAGAAAATAGCATATCTATCTCAGTGTTCGTGACAACAACAAATAGTAAAGCAACCCAAGTAACATACCCAGATTCAGCAGCAGAAGAAGTAGCACCAGCATTCTTGATAATGTCGTTGTTCGTCATGATGTAGTGGACGTCGTGCAGTTGATGTAGAACGTAGCAGAGAGTCGTGTAGTCGATGTAGAACGTAGCAGAGAGTTTGTAGTCGTACACTTGATGTAGATGTAGCAGCGAGCACAACAGTCACCCTCAATGCCAGTGCGCTTCGATTTTTGAATAGATAAAGAAAATTGCGTCTGCACCCGACACGCCTGTGTACGCGCGCACACGCACACGCACACGCACCGCACGGCTCAGCACGGCTCGGCGAGGCGAGCGAGCGCGCGCGTGTATAGTCTCTTTCCAATTCCACAAGAGGGGCTACCATGTTCCACCTTTTAAACTAGTGTTACTCCCCTTAATCCCTCCATGTGGGACTAAAGATTTTTAGCACTTGCACATGGACCTTTGAGATTTACTAGGAATTAATTAGAATATAATATTTGGGCCTAGCCCATATTAATTCCAACAATCCCCCACCAGATCTCAAGGGCACAAGTCAAATACCTTGATCCACAGTATGTTTTAATATACCGTTGTTTTGATGGAGACCGTTAAGGTTGAACATCCACCTAGAAAAGAAGCTATACTTATCCACAACTGCACAATGGACTAAGCCTTGAATTGACAGTTTGTGTGAATAAGTTTCACTTAAGTCCTTAATCGATACTAGGTCACGACATCCCCGGGTTAGAGCATATAAGTCATACTCCTGGCCTATTCATGAGCTTCCTAGAAATTACCCTATTTCATAGACTGTGACTAGCAGTCGGGCTCATATAGGTGTGTTCTTCCAAGACTGCTCTGTAGGACAACATCTTTGCTTTAACAAGCTACAGAACACATTAAGATAAGAATCAACCTGCCATACAGATTTAGGAGAGAATTGTATCTACAATGGAGTGGGTCTATAAAGGTACTCTCCTCCCAGTTAACCAATAACTTGTTTCGCCAATCCTACTTCACGGGATCTCCGATCATATAGAATGGGTTACCACTATGGTGTAACTCACGTGGGTCTCAAACCCATCTCCCTTGATGCATTGTCTATCACATTTTGTGATAAACCCTTTGTGAAGGGATCTGCCAGATTCTTAGCTGTTTGGATATAATCCAAAGCTATTACTCCGGAGTTTCTCATTTTTCTGATGGACTTGATCTTCTCTTCACATGTCTTGATGATTTCATATTATCCTTAGAATCGTTTCACCTTGACAATCACGCTTTGATTGTCACATTCATCGAATAGCGTGCATCGGTTTTTCAACCACCAAGAAATCCATCAAGAGCTCACGGCCATTCGGCTTCAACGATGGATGTATCTAATGCTGCGAGTTCGCTTCCATTGTTGACCTAGTTAAGATGGTCTGCTTGCAAGACTTCCATGAAACAGCGCCACCTCCTAGTGTGAAGACATATCCACTTGTGGCCTTAATCTCATCAGCATCAAATATCCAGTTTGAATCGCTATAACCCTCCAGACCTAGGTACCCTGTGATAGTGAATGTCATAACTCACAATACCCTTTAGATAGCGCATTACCCTCTCAAGAGCATGCCAATGATCATCTCCCGGATTGGAAACAAAACGGCTTAGTTTGCTCACAGCAAATGAGATGTCAGGCCTGGTACCGCTAGCTAAATATATGAGTGAACCAATTATCTGAGAATATCTCAATTGGTCTCTGGCTATCCTCCGATTCTTCCTAAGCAACACGCTAGGATCATAAGGTGTTGGAGAGGGTTTGAAGTCGCTATAACCAAAACGACTCAGAACCTTTTCCACATAATGGGATTGCAACAATGTAATTCCACCATCATCACCTCTCAACAGCTTAATGTTCAAGATAACATCAGCTACTCCCAGATCTTTCATCTCAAAATTCTGAGACAAGAAATCCTTAACCTCCTTAATCACATTAAGGTTGGTCCCAAAGATCAGTATGTCCTCAACATACAGACATAGAATGACTCCCTCGCCCCCACCATGGCGATAATACACACATCTGTCAGCTTCATTCACAATAAAGCCTACAGATGTTAAAGTTCTGTCAAACTTTTCATGCCACTGCTTAGGTGCTTGTTTAAGACCATACAGAGATTTCAACAACTTGCACACCTTTCCTTCTTGACCATCTACTACAAATCCATTTGGCTGATCCATGTAAATTTCCTCGTCCAACTCTCCATTTAAGAAAGTCGTCTTAACGTCCATCTAATGAACGAGAAGACCGTGTGAGGCAGCCAGAGATAGTAGTACTCGAATAGTGGTCAATCTAGCCACAGGTGAATAAGTATCAAAGAAATCTTCGCCTTCCTTTTGGGTATAACCCTTGGCCACAAGCCGTGTCTTGTACTTCTCGATATTACCATCAGGTCTAAGCTTCTTTTTGAACACCCACTTACATCCTACAGTTTTACAACCATAAGGACGCTCAGTGATCTCCCAAGTTCCATTAGATATAATGGAATCCATTTCATTACGAACTGCTTCCTCCCAGTATTCTGAATATGGAGAAGCATACGCTTCAGAAATAGTACTTGGAGTATCATCCACAAGGTACACAATGAAATCAGGACCAAAAGACTTTGCAGTCCTTTGTCTTTTGCTCTTCCTCAGAATTTCATTGTCTTCCTCCTCAAAAAATTGCTCAGGAGTTTGTTCAAAATATTCCAATGGAATGACAGGTTCAGGAATTGTATCAGATTCCTGACTTGATGAACTAGGCATATCTTTCATCGGAAAAATATCCTCAAAGAATGTAGCATCTCTGGACTCCATAATTGTACCAACAAGCATGTCAGGTACTCCAGATTTCAGCACTAGAAATCTATATCCAACGCTATGTTGAGCATAGCCTAGAAAGACGCAATCCACGGTTTTTGGTCAAAGCTTACACTTTTTAGGAATTGACACATTGACTTTCGCCAAACAACCCCAAGTGGGTAAGTATGAAAGTGATAGTCTTTTCTTCTCCCATTGTTCATATAGGGTTATCTCTTTATTCTTTGTAGGAATCCTGTTTAGGACATGACTTGAAGTCAATATAGACTCCCCCACCATGCTTTGGAAAGACCCGCTGTGTCTAACATGGCGTTAACCAAATCAGTTAGAGTACGGTTATTTCTTTCAGCAACCCCGTTTGACTGGGGTGAATAAGGAGACGTCCTCTCATGAATTATACCATGTTCCTCACAGAATAAATTGAACTCATTAGAAAAGTACTCTCCACCACGATCAGACCTAATCCTTTTGATTTTCCTTTCAAGTTGGTTCTCAGCTTCTGCCTTATAGATTTTAAAGTAGTGAAAAGTTTCATCTTTAGTTTTCAAAAGATACACATAACAGAACCTAGTGGAATCATCAATCAAAGTCATAAAATATCTCTTACCACCTTTTGTCAACACACCATTCATCTCACACAGATCTGAATGTATCAGTTCTAATGGTGCCAAGTTTCTTACCTCTGCGGCTTTATGCGGCTTACGAGGCTGCTTTGATTGCACACAAACTTGACATTTAGAACCATTGGCAAGGGTGAATTTCAAGATTAACTCTAAACTGGCTAACCGCGTCATGCAACCAAAATTTATGTGACAAAGTTGTGAATGCCAAATAGTAGTCTCATTACCACTGTAAACATGGTTCACAACATTATTACACAAATCTGAAATAGATAGGCGGAACAAGCCTCCGCACACATAGCCTTTACCAACAAATCGTCCACACTTGGATACTACAAATTTATTGGACTCAAAAACTAGTCTAAAGCCATCTCTACACAGAAGAGATCCGCTGACGAGATTCTTATTGATGGATGGCGCATGATGCATGTTCTTCAGTTGCACAATCTTTCCCAAAGTAAACTTCAGATCGACCGTGCCAACACCATGAACAGTGGCATGTGACCCGTCCCCCATTAGAACGGCTGAATTCCGAGTGACCTGGTAAGAAGAAAACAATGAAATATCAGCACACACATGTATATTAGCACCAGTGTCTATCCACCAATCGGTGGATTGACATACTGAAAGAAACGATGAGGTAAATTACCATACCACAAGTTCCGTCTCAAGAGTACCAACAACAACATTGGCGGACTTGGAATTCGCCCTTGCCGATTCTTCCCACCCTTACGTTGACTGCAATCCTTGGCCCAATGACCAGGTTCGCCACACACAAAGCAAAGGCCATCCTTTGTGTTCTTCTTCTTCTTTTTAAAGCTTGTTGTTTTTGCACTCTTGTTCTTGCCTTTGAACTTTTGAGTTTGGCCATTCTTCTTCTGCACCACATTGGCACTAGAATGTCCTCATTACCTCTAGTGTGTGTATCTTTTGCCTCGCTTTTCTTCAACATCAAGAGACCCAATAAGATTTTCAACAGAAAACTCTTGTCTCTTGTGTTTCAGAGAAGTAGCAAAATTCCTCCAAGAAGGAGGAAGCTTGGCAATAATGCTTCCCGCGACAAACTTGTCCGGTAATACACATTTGAAGTGCTCAAGTTCTTTGGCCATGGATTGTATCTCATGAGCCTGCTCAACTACAAAACGATTATCAACCATTCTATAGTCATGATACTGCTCCATGAGGTACAATTCACTGCCTGCATCCGAAACTCCAAATTTGGCTTCGAGTGCATCCCACATATCCTTCCCAGTTGTAATCACCATGTATGCATCGACTAACTTCTCACCAAGAACACTAACCACAGCACTTTTAAAAAGGTTATCAGCAGCCTCGAACGCTTGCTCCTGTTCAGGAGTAAGTGTTCCTTCAGGCTTGCCGTTTGCCACATGAAAAACGTTCATGACAGTTAGCCAAAACACCATCTTGGTGTGCCACCTCTTATAATTCGCACCATCGAATACAGAGGGTTTGAGCGCAGCAACAAAACCAGTTGACGAAAAAAGCCTATGCCTAGAATAAGGTTTTTGGATTGTTGAGCATATAAGTATTTTTCAAATTACTTTAATCCAGAAATAAGCTAGATAAAACATGAAAAATACTCTAGCTATTTTCACAAACACAAAGCAGGTATGAATGAATACTATAGGCATACTAATTTCCAGAAAGACAGAAAATAGCATATCTATCTCAGTGTTCATGACAACAACAAATAGTAAAGCAACTCAAGTAACATACCCAGATTCAGCAGAAGAAGAAGTAGCACCAACATTCTTGATAATGTCGTTGTTCGTCATGATGTAGTGGACGTCGTGTAGTCGTGCAGTTGATGTAGAACGTAGCAGAGAGTCGTGTAGTCGATGTAGAACGTAGCAAAGAGTTGTAGTCGTACACTTGATGTAGATGTAGCAGCGAGCAGTCGCGCGAACGCTCCCCAAAAACCTTATTCGTCCTCGCTCGTGCAATCCTTCAAGGACGAGGTTCCGGAGGCCTGCTCTCCCGGTGCGACCGTACACGCGCCTCGCCGGGATGGAGATCGCCAAAGACAGCAACAAGTACTGTGGAAATCTAAACTGTGGAAGTGGAAAAACTCTAACCAGAGCCAGTCCTCTCAGTCTCCTTAAATAGCCAAAAGACAGAGAGTCCAAAGGTTGCCAGAAGTCCAAAGGCTAACAGTCACCATCAAGGACAGTTGCCAGAAGTCCAAAGACCAACAGTCACCATCAAGGACAGTCGTCAGAAGATCAAAGGCCAACAGTCACCATCAAGAACAGTCGTTAGAAGACCAAAGGCCAACAGTCACAATCAAGGACCAACACTCTGTTCTTTTTAATGGCCAAAAACAAAGAGACCAGAGACCAACAGTCACCCTCAATGCCAGTGCGCTTCGATTTTCGAATAGATAAAGAAAATCGCGTCTGCACCCGACACGCCTGCGTACGCGCGCACACGCACACGCACCGCACCGCACATGAGCCTTTGAGATTTACTAGGAATTAATTAGAATATAATATTTGGGCCTAGCCCATATTAATTCCAACAGGAGGCGAGGACGATGGAGAGGGCCGGCGGATCTGGGTTAAGGGCGACAAAGAAGGCCACCGGTGGTGGGCAGATGAGGTTTGGGAGGAGCAGCGATGTAGGTGCGCGCTGCTTTGGCAAGAGCACGGGACAACGACACAGGTGAAGGATAGCGTTCTAGCAGACGGTGGCTTCGCCGACAGCTTGCCCTCCCTATCCAAGTTCTCTCGTGTGTGTTTTGTGTGCCAATGACTCCATGTATCTATGTGTGCAGCGCCGGGTAGTCATGAGGTCGGTGAAGACATTGGGTTGCAGGTTAGTATCTTTCTTTCATTACAATCAAATGTACATGGCTATACTTGTAATTTGTAAATTGATACATGTACTGTTGGTTCCAGTTGAAAGTAATCAGCTAATCATTACTCTCTTAAAAAAGCTAATCATTCACAAACGGGTAAGATGGACACGGGTACTAGAACATATTCATGCCCGTTTACCTATCGGGCGTGACTTTGTGCTCATGAACGTGGCCGTGGGAGAAAAAAAAAAGCAAGAGGGTACCTACCTCTATTAAGGTAATTACTCATGAGTAAATAGGCAAACGGGCAAGATTACCAACCTATTGTTGACTATCTAGTGCTCTTGCTTTTCTTTTCAGACACAAATCCGTCTTCTCAGTGGATTGTGGATTACGGTACTTACCCGTACATTTCTCTCTCCGTTTTCTGTGACATTTTTGTCTAGCTAGTACTTGCCTTCTCATCCTTTTGATTGATTTGTTTCCTTATACAATGGGTGCATGAGTTGTCAAATATTATGCGAAAACGTATTTGATAACCCATAACGATCATGCAATCAGACATGTAAGTTAATTTTTTTTTTTTGTAAAAAATAAAATATCGGATGTAGAGGACGGCGCGTTTGGTAGCCATTCAAAACCTAAGGTCAAATTCATCGCGCGCATTTGTCCCTTACAAAAACAATCGTGTTTGAAAGATATGAATAAGGCCAGTCTCAGTGGGAGTTTCATTAGAGTTTCATTCTCATTAAATGTGTTGCCACATAGGCATTTTAGATGACATGGCAGTGTATTTAAGAAGAGAGAGGAGAAATGGGTTTCATCTAGATGAAACTCTCTTGGCACGAATACCAACTCCTCTCGAGTCATGAAATTAAATGCCTATGAAACTGTAGAATGAAACTCTCCATTGAGAGTGGGTATTTCATTCGAGTTTCATTTCATTTCATATGACATGGCAGTCTTGGAAACAACGTCATGAAACTCTCCATTGAGACTGGCCTAATAACAACATCTGCACGAACAACGTTTTCTAAAAGTTTTAAATACTTTCGTGCATCGGTTTTCACATGTTTTCAATACTTAACCGGTTTTCATGATCAGTCACGTGCCTGTAGAAGTTTTGCTGGCACGAACTGGATTGACTGAATCGCATGGTTGGGCACGCCTCTCGGATCTCGTTATGTTGCAATTGCTGCAACACGAAGAACAGACAGTGCCGACGTGTTAATTCAGTGCGGTTCGGTAACAACTACAAGAGGAAGAATCATTCCTGAGGGCATTGCGCAAAGCAGCGGCTTGTGCAGATAGACTGGGACAGAGACAGGACAGCTCGGTTGATCTTTTCGTCAGAGACTCCCGTTCTTTGGGCCGCTTTCACAATAGACTGGGACTGGGACTGGGACAGGGACAGGGACAGGACAGCTCGGTTGATCTTCTCATCAGAGAGAGACTCCCATTCTTTGGGCCGCTTTCGCGGTGATGTGGATTGGACTCGTCAACAATGTACGGCAGTACGAGAGTTCAACACCGAAACTACCCACTCCTCTAGCCCGACAAGAAGAATCCACAAATTCCAAATGGCATTAATTACTCTGGAGACAAAGGGTCCTCCTTTGTGTCGATCTAATTGTCGATTCAATGATCAGCGCTAGTTTAATGCGTACCGGATTCCCGGTTGCTGAGTTGAACCATATTTAAAACACGCACATGTATAAAAATATAGGAGCACCAACAGTCTTCTAAGCACAACAATCGCTACTGAAGCATAAAAATTGGCTAGCTCGACCTATATATATCGCGCGTCGTCGATCGATCGTGTGCTTACCATTGAGGCATTCATTCCTATGGGCGCTCTAGTTTGATGGTCCAAGAGCTAAATATCATAAAAAGGACTCATCATCTTTGCAACCAATGAGATAGCCTCACAACTGAACCGCATGCATGCTAGATGAGCAGCATGTTAACTACTAGGTAGCATCAACCTGTTACCTGTCGTCGTTGCTCGAGTCACACGAGCTCCGTTGATATCCAGTTATGCATGCCAGGTAACTACTGGCCAATGTAGCACGTACGTAGGGCGTGGAGTGCATGACAGCATGAGTGACGAAGACGCACGCGCCGTGGAAGTGGAACAAGTGAAGTCCTTGCGTGCCCAGCCCAGCCCACCCGTCCGTCCGCCTGGCAGTACGTACGCGCGCGGCCGGCTTTAGCCGAGTCGGCACGTCACAGTCGTCACCCCACGCACGCACGCACGTACGTACGTCGGACCGATCGAAACCGACGGCTCCCAGAGCCGCGCGCGGTTTGACAAAGCGCGACGCCACGCGAACCCGCCGTAACGTACGTGCGTGCACGGCTGCGGCACGTACCTACAAACGCGTCCAAGACCAGCGCGGGCGCGCGCTCGGTGGGTGTGAACGGCCGAGGCGACTTCACGACCCTGCGGGCGGGTGTCCACCACCACCGGGACAGGCGGTCAGGCCGCCGCGGTTGCTTTTACCCCGCCCGCGCGCGGCTCCACCTACGCAGGTGACGCAGCAGCGCGCACGGCGACGCGGCGCGGCTCCTCGTCTCATCCATCCACCACCGGCCGTACGTGAATCCTTGAACAACGAACTCCCGCTTACGCTCCTCTCTGCATGGGAACGCGCGCTCACCAAAATCAATCAGCGACCAGAGACTTTTCTTTTCTTCTTGTCCAACACGATGCACGTGAGTCGCCCTATTTAATACTCGTGCCACAGTGCTACTACCACTAGCAGTTTCTTCTGCTCTCTCTCTCTCGGTGAAAACGTGCATCCGTGTGTGTGCAATGTTGTTATACTAGTCCCGTTCGACGAGCTGACATTTCTGAACGAATTAAGGAGGAGCTAGAACATGCTTGCATGTTCTGCCATGCATGGAGCTCCATATCGGCTGTTAACAGGTTAATTACCCGTGATATTTTGTCAGCAGGCTGCCTTTGACTGCATGTTGAACATAAGCTGTTTGGCCATTTTTATGGTTGTTTTAGGGAACATATATATCCATGTTTACTCCGTGTTCTGTAAGGAGTAGTATATTATAGTGACTGCGACAGGGCAGCAAACGGAGTATACATGTTTGGGTGGTTGGCTATAATAATAGGCCTATTACTATGATTTGGCAGCGATCCACCAAATTAATCATAAACTAGCCATTTGTGATTCGGCGGCGTTCCACCAAATTAATCATAAAAGTGCATAGATCACTATCCCCATCTCTACAGTGCAAGTGAGTTAAACACATGTATTTTGTTGTTTCTACAGTATTTTACTACAGTGCCTACAGGCGAGCACTATTTCATGCAAACCGAAGCCATTGTTTATAAAATGACCAGTTCAATGCCCGTGCTTTGCTACGGATTAAAAAAAAAATCATAGCCGCAGCATGTCGGCTCGTCAAGTGTCATCGTGCTTAGCGACACGATTTGAGCTATCGGTAACCCGCTCGTCGATCCAACAGACGTCGAAGATGGTAGAGAGGACGGACGGCCACCAATTACAATTTTTAAATAGTACTCTTGGTTGGGATGGAGTTTTAGTAAATCCACAAATAACCACCGATCAAAGTAGACACAATATAATCTTCTGTGGACAGTCGAGACGCAACAGTGATTGTATCACCTAACGCTTGTCTTATTTGTTCGCAAAGGCATCGGGGCATCTCCAATAGTTAGAGATAACTTTATTTATAACATATACTACATCATTTTTAGAGACAACATATCCAATAGATAGTCTCTAGTACACTATTTAATATTTTTATTTTATAATTTTCTTTTTAAACGGGTTTACATGTCAACTAGAGTAGATTAATATATCATGTCTTATTTCGCATGTACGACGATCTCTTCATAAAAGCTCATTCCTTTATATAGAATTTTATTACCGTAGCATAACTAAGAGCGGATAATAAATACACTATTATCGGTGAACTCAGAATTCAAACCCCAGCAACGGTACCCAAAGCATCCCATCGTTGTTTACTGTCTTAGAAAGAGGCGGCACGTGGGCAGGCATGGCGCGCCAGGTCTGACGGCAGGGCCCACCGGGGAAGTGGGACGTGGAGACGGATGCTGCTGACCGAGCGATCGGGGACCCGGTCCTGGTTGCTTCCGTGTTGCTGCGGACGTGCCCACGAGGCGCCCACGCGGGAAAAACGTCGCCTCCGCGCGCCCCCCTCCCCTCCATTTTTAACCGGCTCGAATGCTCGATCGACTCACCGCACGGCGCATGCCAGCTTTTCTCTTAGTTGCAACCGCCAAACTGAACCACAAAAAAAAATATCGGAGGGAGACGAGAGAGGAGGAGACTTGCGCAGAGGCTGAGGTACCGTAGGAGGAGGAGGACGAAGAGGAAAAGTCAAAGACACGTAGTCCTGAGCTTCTTCTCGCCACCTTCTTCCGCTCCGCCTACTCCTCCCCACCTGTTGTTCCCTTCTATCTTAATTACGCCCACCACCGCCGCCTCTTCTTCCTCATCGCTCGCTGGTTGCTCACTACCGGTGGCGAGGGCGAGGCACCTGGGCGATACTGCTACCTGCAGGTGATTCATGCGCTCTTGCCGTGTGCTTTTCAGCTCTGATCGAATTGGTGGTGCTTTGTGATTCGGTTTTTTTGGGTGGTTTCGCTTGTTTGGTTCCATACTTCCGTTGCTGATCTGGTTTCTTGGGGGCACCAGATTTAGTACAAGACAACAACTCTTTTGGGGGTTCTTTAGGAGTTCTGCTATGCTCTTGTGTTATGTTCTTGTTTTGATGCCCCTGGGGCTTTCCTGGCCTTTGTGATGTTTTATATCATTTTTTGGCATTGACTATCATGCTATATTAGTTTCTCTAACTTCAAATCCAATTTGGTTCGTAAAAACAACTAGTAGTTGTGAACTTGTGCCTGTGTGGAAGGAAAATGCTAATTAGATTGCTTTTTTATGGTACAATAAAGCCCATCATGAACTGGGACTGGGATGCAATTTACCTTGTGTGAGCATAACATAGTTAGCTAGTTATCATTGAAAATTAATTGGCTTTTGCCCTATGTCTAAATCGAACTTTAATTCGAACTGGATGGCTTATTAGGACATTTGCACTCTTCAGCGGGGATAGTTTGTCCATTTGGTTGTGTTAGGTGCGTATTCCTTTCAGACAGATAGGGCGGCGATTACTTGTGACAATCCTAGTTTCATTTCTTCAAATTGATGAGCAAATGGGAGGGATGACTTCTGCTTGGACTTGGTTTGTCTCCTCGCAGCCAAAGCCTAAAGCTTCTATCCTTGGTGGTTTCACATTGTGATATCTTCCTATCTGTACTATATGTAGACTTTATGGTAGTAAGGTAATAACCCGATGAGTTAGGATATGGTTTGGTAGTTAAAAAAAAATCTGCAGGTCAGCTTTCTCTTCTATACTTAAACGAGCAAAAGTGTAGTTTGATAATGCTAGCATTTTCTCTCATCTTGTAGCACAGTTGATGGTTTTAAATTTACAATTTGTTGTTTACACAATAATTGACATGTGAGTCAGCACTCACTAGTCACTAGGCTACTTGTACACCGCTTTTTTGGGTTGATCTATTGTTGCATTGGGACTACATAATTCCTTTCTGACGGCCTACATATCTTCTTTTGCAGAAATTCCTTTTGATTTTGCTGGTGAGCACCTCTATAATTTTATTGTTAAGATGGCTTGTTGCTTTATGTTTGGAAAGAAAGCTAAACAAGCTGTTGAGGGCGATGATGGTGAGCAGCTTTTGCATATCTTAGCACGGTTCCTTCCATGCCTTTCATGTTCAAACAATTCTCCATTCTTATACGCTTGCTGTTGTTGTTTGTTTGTCCCAGGCGTACATGAAGTGAAGATCTTTTCTTACAATGAGTTGAGGAAGGCAACTCAAGATTTTAGTGGGGCAAATAAGATTGGAGAGGGTGGCTTTGGTTCTGTGTTCAGGGTAAATATGCGCTAGTCATTGGTCACTTCATCAGTGCCTAATGCCCACAGTATCAAACCCTTTTTGTTTACATTTCATTTTGCTTGATCAGGGAATGCTCAGAGATGGCACAGTAGTTGCAGTGAAGGTGCTATCAGCTACTTCAAGGCAAGGCGTCCGAGAGTTCTTAACTGAACTTACAGCAATTTCTGACATCAAGCATGAAAACCTCGTCACACTTGTCGGTTGCTGTGCTGAAGGGACCCATAGAATTCTTGTTTACAATTATCTTGAGAACAACAGCCTTTCACAGACATTGCTAGGTTACACTTTGTTCTACCCATTATTCCTTCCCTTCATCAATTCATTGATTGCCTATCGTACTTACAGATGATATGTATGTGTTATTACAGGGTCCAGCTATAGCAACATTCAGTTCAATTGGAGGGCCCGTGTCAAAATTGCCGTGGGTGTTGCCCGTGGACTTGCATTTCTTCATGAGGAAATCCATTCTCCCATTATCCACCGGGACATAAAGGCGAGCAACATTCTTCTCGACAATGACCTTACCCCAAAAATTTCTGATTTCGGATTGGCAAGGCTCCTCCCACCCAATGCAACTCATGTGAGCACCCGAGTTGCAGGCACATTGTAAGCATAACTCAACCCTGATTTAAGAGGCTTCTTTCACAGAATGAACCTTTTGTTCTGACTTGTACTTTCACTTCTGCGTAGAGGATACTTGGCTCCTGAATATGCTATTCGAGGTCAGGTGACAAAGAAATCCGATATCTATAGCTTTGGAGTTCTTCTGTTGGAAATCGTTAGTGGCAGATGCAACACCAACAATAGATTGCCTTATGAAGACCAATTTCTCCTTGAGAGGGTAAGCTCTACTTGTTACAGAGGCCATCAACAACCTGTAAATAGCAAAATGAAGTTAATTTCGTGTTGAAGCAACTGAATCACAAATTCACCTACCAACAATACAAGGAACATTACTGAATGTGACAAAATCTGCTGTCTTTCTTGCAGACATGGGCACTCTATGAGCAAGGACATCTAGATGAGATCATAGATGCTGGTATTGGTGATGACCTGGACGTTGACGAGGCATGCCGGTTCTTGAAGATTGGCCTGCTATGCACACAAGACGCAATGGCACGCCGTCCCAACATGACCACCGTTGTCAGAATGCTCAAAGGGGAGAAGAATGTCTCCGTGGAGAAGATCACTAGGCCCGCCATGATCACCGACTTTGCGGACCTTAAGATCAGCAAAAACCAGCAACAAGCAAACGAGACCCACTCTACGACGAGATCGTTCACCACCACTGAAGTGACAGAACCGTTCTCATCGTCGGAGACACCCACACAGACATCTCTGTGAAAAATTGGACAGAAAGAGGTGTTCTTTGGTTTGTATATTGTTGTGATAGATGAGGTTACATGCAATTTTTGAAGAGTTTCTTGTTTGTTTTTTTACGAGGAAAGGTTTGATAGCAACTTGTTGCTTCTTTGAATGATGTGAATATTTTGAAGTGAAGACGATTAAGATAGGCTTTGCAATGCTTCGGACTAAAGTCTTCAGTGTAACACATGGTGCTGCTTGATTGTCTTGATTGTCATGTTCTGAATAATTTGGACAAAACAACATTTGATCAATTCATCTCCAAAATGCTCTCTCCAATCTCATTCAGAAATGAGTTCTGGTTCTAAGCTATGCGTGACGTTTACAGTATATCATGCCGATGTCGGCATGAAGAAAATGTCCAAGTGTGGTGGCGCATCACGCACCACTACAGGGATGGTCAAGTAGCTCCAAATCTCGACTCCCGACAGATGGTGACGAGCCATTGAGAAGAAGTGAAGAACGGGCCAAAACTCAGAAAATCCCGTACAGAAATTAGATTTCTGAAGCCAGACGCGTCGCCGTCTCCATCGGTTAGCCAACGATCGTTGCGCATATGACGTATCGAAAAATTGTCCGGCGCGACTTTGTGAATAGCTCCCTCGTCAACTCGTTGAAGTGAGTGATCGATGCAGAAGTCAGAGTTCATATTGACATAATCGTGTTTTAGCAGGGTTTCAGTTCAATGTCTGTGGCTGGCAAGTGGGCCCTGTCGCCAGTCACACACAGGAGAATACTCGCGGGGGGGGGGGGTGCAAAACCATTAGTATTTAGTAAAGTAAACGAAGTTGACAAACTGAACTGGAGAATCAAGAAAAATGAAGGCAGAAATGAAAGGAACTCCTCACCACAAGCAGCCAAGGTCCCGGGTCAAACTATTTCGCTGACAAACTTGGTCACGCCACTGGCTAACTGCAAGTACAAGCCGCTGAAAATTGTACATATTCCCAGAAATTACTTCAGAAAGTAAGATACAGCAAACAGCTTTTGCCGGCACCTGTACCTGTCTGTCTAAGCCTACTGTGAAACTTCTGATAGCAGTACGGTACAAGAAAAATAGCAGGGCAAGTGGAAACAAGGACTGTAGAACATTAGAAACATCTGACTCACAATTATTAGGTTCCTTCAGCGTACCACCGACACATTGCACATCGCAGACACGAATCAGGAAATTGTGAAGTGTGATTGAACTCACCACAATGAATATACGCACTTTGCAGCAAGGATGATGAATAAAGGATACGGCATAAATTCCATACTAGACAAGAAAAATGAATTTTGAAAAAGAAGTTCCAGGTAAACTGAATTGAGTGCTCTATACATATTGAGCAGACACATCAGAGGCATGAATCAGGAAATTGCGAGATGTGATTAAACTCAGAATAACAGATAGACACTCTTCAGCAAGGATGATGAATAAAGAATACTGCATAAATTTCATACTAGACAAGAACAATGAATTTGGAAGAGTTAAAAAAAAATAAGTTCCAGGTAAACTGAACTGAATGCTCTATGCTCTCTACCAAACATGTAATCGAGAGCTTCACAAAAGGGGGTCATTTCCGAATTACAAGTCATTATAAGGGAAGCTAAACGGCAGAAAGAAATGGGTGGTTTGCTAGACGACCGGCATATACTGAAGCAAAGGTAATTCAGCACCCCATTATTGCGCAGTTGTAAACGAACACGCCAGCACGCTCCTTCACCGAGAGCACCTCCCAGTCAGCAGCACCATTCCCATCTTCAGGGCACCAAGAATGCAGCAATATTACTTCACCACGGGGTACTCTATGGCCACCAATGACCATCAATCTATCGCCACATGCCTTGAATGCTAGGCCCCAGCCGTTGGAAGAGTCAGCTCTGACAGGCAATGGCTTCACTATGTTCCAGGTGTTATTTGCTTTGTCGTACTTCTTAACCACGTTCGTCAACTGGTCAGCCGCATAGAGCTGGTTATTCACAACGGCAACAAGAGGAGGTGACTGAGAGGCACTGGTTCCTCCAGGGTACATATCATGTATTCTTCTCCAAGCCCTTGTTTCAAGATTGTATTCCTCTCCACAAGTCAAAGAATCCCTCTGACTTGACACACCCCCAATGACATAAAACTTCCCATCCATGAAGAAACCTGATGAGAGCCTCCTGGGAAAGTTCATGTCTGGTAAAGTCTCCCATTGGCCGGTCTCTGAATTGTACAGCTCAGCACATTTCAGCACCTGGCCGTTCTTATCACACCCACCAGCAACAATGGCAATATCACCGTAGCTTCCCGAGGCAAAGAGACAACGAGGTAGATTCATTGGAGTGCATCGGGACCAATCACGTGTCAGTAAATTGTACATCCAAATAGCAAGGCCTGTATATTCTCGGCCAAAGACAAGCAGTTGTGTCCCAACGGCAAGTGATTCCTTGTCCGCACAGGAGAAGCATTCGTCGCATGGCATTCTTGGGAGCCTCATCCATCGCTTTCGCGAAGGATCGAATGCTTCCCAGGGCATCAAGCTACAAGCCAGATATACCCAATGTTCAACAATGCCATATTTCATCCGCAGTTTGTACAGATATCCACTGTTAATTAACAAATTGAACTTTTTGTTCAGACAAGAGAGTGACGGGTAGTCTGATCTGCTTGTCCAAGCTAGGCAGTCCTGAGCCAGGTCATCATGAAGGCCTGGAAAGAAACAATCATTTGATCCGTTGGCACTAGAATCACCTCTTGATTGAGTCTTAACAACAGGCTTTCGCTTCTTCAGTTCCAGTTCTTTACTGCCCAAATCTGTAGGGCATGACACATTCGCATCTAATTCTGAATTATAATAGCAGTGAACTAGTTGCTCATTCACATCTGAGTGTTTCCTTGACTCTCTCGGGAAGTACTCATTCCTGACCAAAAGGAAGTAAGCTAATTTGTACTTGTGCCAGGAATTATCCTGCTGACCAAACAGCCTAAAGAGGTGCAGAACCAAAGAACCAGGAACAACAACAATGCTTTTGGAGTTGCAATCTTGTAAATCTTCCATCGTTTTCTCTTACTTATGACACGAACCCAAGGACACAAAAGTTGGAAGGTTCATAGACTACCACTGGAAAAGATATTGACATAAAGATCAAAATGAGCATAGCGTTATTTGAAATGTCTGAAAAAACATTCGGGGCCAAAAATAGAGTAAACAATATATACTTTTACCAATTACCATTGTAACCAGCAAAGTTAAACATCAGATTCGTACATAAACACTAATCATTATAATTTTTTCTGGCTCTAAAAATATCTTCAGAGTTTATTTCAATGGAAAATAAGTTTTCCTAACTTCGCTGTATCCAGAATCAAGTAAGCAAATAAACTGCAGCACCAAAAAGATAAAGATTGCGGTATTCCTTTACTACCGTGTTTGATTGTTTGTGCCAACAAGAAAACGGTTGCATGGTTTGTTCTTCTAACTTGGATAGGCAAACGATCAAACGCCCCAATCGAGCTCCACAACAAAAAAGCCCATGATGACTCATTTCTAGTTTTGTACTACTAAGCCACTCTATTTTTTCCTTTATTGAAGGCATTTGCTTCAAGAAATAAATATCCAAGACACTGATAGCATCCCCTTAAACGTACATAGAGGTAAAAAAATCTCAAATCCTAAACAAGTTCCACAACAAAATCCTCATAGCAAACCATTTACAAGCACATTAATATTATCTGTCAGTTCTAGATTCAAGACCAGAAAAAATCATTTCAAAGTTATCTGCCCGATTTATAACAGATTCACACGCAACACAGAAACTAATTCTTAGCTTCACTAAAAGAACGCTCAGCAAACCAGAAAGTAATCCTAGATTTACAGAATGCTGGCTAAAATAGCTCTCTGTTCTCACCGCAAACAAATTCATGCACGAGCAAAAAAAAACCCACATCCGGTGGCTGTTCAAACCATAAAATGCTATAATAATCACACGTTTTCTCGCTCCGAACCAACTCACATCCTTATCAGAAAAGATGACAAAGACCTTTGCCCAACAACCAATTCACCCATCAGGCCATCACTACCTTCCTCCACAAAACAGAATTAAGTTTTTTTTTAACATAATGACACCTGATGAGTCATGACTTCAGTTTATAAAGTCCCTAAAAAAGGAGTAAAAAAAGATCCCTCCCTCCTTTCCGACGCAAATGCAGGATATGAACACGAGAGAATTGAGCCAACCCCTCACCTCACCGAGAAGCGCTGCCGGCGAGATCCCAGCCACCGGCGCGCACCGGCCGCCTCCATCCCGGCGCCAGTCACGAGCGGCTCCAAGAAACCTGCGAGCACGGACCACAAGAAAAGCGGTTACGCGGAGCGGCACCCCAAACGAGCCAGCCCGACCAATTTGCTTGGAGCACGCCACGACAGGGAGGAGCGGCAAGGGCAGGAGGAGGGGCGAGCTCACCGGAGACGGCCGGATCTCTTCGCCTGAGCTGGGGGCCGGGGGTCGCCGACGAGCGGGGCCGGGGAGGCGTCAGGCGGTGGGGACCACCGTCAGTGAGACGGGGAGGGGCATGGGAGCGAGTTTTGGAGGTTTGGGGGAAAGGCGTATATATATCTGCCCATGTGGTTAAGCGAGGGGTTGAAGTGCCAAATGGATTAATTGCAAGCTTTTTTTCTCTCTCTCACACACAGTTTTATTTTCTCTTTTACTTTTACTGCTTCGGTTACCACTTACCATGCCTTAATCCTGCCGTCATCTCGAAATTACCCACTAATTATAAATCTTCCTCTTCCCATTGCAGGGCTGCTGCCTTGCACTTGCACGGCACATTGTTCAAAAACGAAAAGGTGTTTCACTCCATCAGGCGTGATTTTTACTGAGTTTTTTATTCCATAAATTCAAAGAAAAATGCAACCATTTTCTCAAGAAAAACAATCGTGAGGCTATAATAAATAAATAAAATCTTTAAACGACTGAAGAATGAGGACACGAGCTTGCATGCATGCACACTAGCACAGCTGAACATGTTGCAGGGCTGTACTTTGTTCTCTCTCTTTTTCTGCCTTCTCCTTTTTGTTATAATGGAATGTTTTTTTTTCACACTGTACTTCCTTTCCTTCTCTCGGATTCAGGGCGAGGAGGTGCAAAAGAATCTTGAGAGAGGTGATGATGATCGAAAGCCACTCCGTGTAGGCCATGCACGGCCAAATTACGCACGTTGAAACGCGAGATTGATGAAAAGGACCATGCATTATCCTTAATTTTTTATGATTTCTGTCGACTGCAGAGAGAGAGAGAGAGAATATTATTACGGGATGAAATGTGACAGATACGATAGGGACAATGCATCATCCACAATTTATTTTGAGAGAGATATTCGACAAGGCAATAGTAGTACAATGGTAGGAGTAATTTTTTTGTTACCAAAGGTTTAAATGGAGGATGCGTGATCAAGAGGTAGATTTGACTGCAGGGAGATGCAGTGGAGTACATAGCTGCATTTTATTTTGAATTCTAGAAAAAAAAACTGTATTTTATTAGTGAGAGAAGCAATACTTTAGCGACTAACCTTTGCATTTTATTCCATGGCATTTGTTTAATCAGGTGCCATGCTGTCAGATGTGGATAAGGATTGCTGTCTTCTCAAGGGGGTAAAGTTACCTCACCGGTAAACGGGAAAGTTACACGCTAATCAAGCTCGCACTTGGTAATTGCCGGTCAAACAGTCGTTGATGGGGGTTGCAAGTGGCGAACTGTTCCGGTAATTTTTTATTTAGCGGTCACGTTTGAGTGTTTGACCCTCTGGGAAAAGTTACAGCCGCTGCGTTTGACCCTCCGGCTTTTCTGAACTTTTCGGTAAGCTGGTGCGTTTTCATGATGTCAGGCGTGATGATCTTTACTCTTAAAAAAAGGTATGATGATCTTCAGTAAAGAGGGTGAGAAAAAAAGAGAGAGAAAATATGATCCATTGCATTCGTATACCGATCATTCATGTCAACAACACGATGCACTACATGAGAATTCACAGTTCACACCATTGTATAATTATGCGTTTGGTTGGTGGGACGTGGTTAAATGGTATGGATGGGATTGTACTGGATGAGATCGTTCAAACTGTCTGTTTGGTTAGTGGGATGGAGTGGTACGAGATTATATTTGGTTGGTTATATGAGATGATACCTATTTTCTCTTTCCTACTTTCCCCACTTCGGTCGAACACATCCTAGCTGCCATTCCTTTTTTTCTGCCTTGCTTTCTTCTTCTCTCCCTTCCCAAATCTATTACTCCTCTTGGAGCTTCTTCGGTTGGAGTCCCTTCGGGCGCCGCCTCCGCCCGGTCCCACCGGCACTGCCGTCGCCGTTGCGCCTTCTCCCGCGCGTCTCCAGCTTCTCCCCGGTCCAACCACGCCTCCCCGCGGCTTGCTCCTTCCTTGGCACCGCTCCGACTTGAGCGCCTACCTGCGACACGCCTCCCCGCGCCATGGCTGCCCCCTCGGCCCGGCTCGGGCTCGCCCCTAGCTTCCCCGTGTTGCGCCACCAGCAATGCCTCTGGTCGGTCTCACCGGCGTCGCCGTTGCGCCTTCTCCCGCGTTCCTTCGGCTTCTCCCCGTCCTGACCGCACCTCCCTGTGGCTTGCTCCTCACTCAGCATCGGCCCCCCGACTTGGGCACCTACCTGCGCCGCGCCTCCCTACGCCATGGCCGCCCCCTTGGCCTGGCTCCGGCTGCCGCACCTCCGTGCCTCTCGGCCTACCCATGTTTTCCCTCCTGCAGCTCAGCCCCGGAGTGTGGCTCGCCACGGAAGGAGACCGAGGCAGCAGCGCACTTGGACGAGGCGGAAGGTGAACGGTGTGGTTTAATCGATCTCAATGAACCAACCGGTACAACATTTCAATGGAATATTTCCTTCAGTGGAATGGATTGGTCCTAGATCGTTTGGTTCCATTCAAGGAACCAAACGCAACCTCATTTTTCGTATCGAATGGTTTAGGACCGTATGATTCAACGAACTGAGCGGACCCTAAAGGCATCTAGCTGGATTGCACTTGTCAACTAGGCACAGTTGTTAGCAGCAGTTTATAAAAACTCCGTGAACAAATAATCCATGAACGCGTGATTCTTTAGATTCTGAGAATTAAACTATTTTCGATAGAATTTCTGTACTGGCTCCAAACAAGTCCCTATAGATGACTTGTCCTCACTTGAAAATCATTCGGCTAGTGCAGTGCTCAGATGACGCGGGGTCATTTTTCTTTTTTTCTTTTTTTTTTGGCGAGATAAGACCCGTGATGATCATCTAGCGGTGAGGACGGTAACCAAACAACCCCGGAAACATCTCATCGACGTCACAGGCCATTGGCGATACGTGAGTTTTTAGCCCATTTAGTATGTTTTTTTTTTAGCGAAATAGCCCTCCCTCTACGAATTAAATGGCAAAAAAAACACACACACTACTAATGCGCAAAAACACCGCAACAGAACACCTGCTGCTGACATATGACGACCTCTCAGCCGACGGTAGATGACCTGTCACGCACCTCGATCGCAATAAAGCCACTACCGCTTAACTTGACTGTGGCGGTATCGTCTTATCATCTGCGTGGATTGGGTGAGCGATGAGAGTGCTTATTTTTGTCATTTTATTTTTAAGAAAATTATCTTTACTATTTCACTTCAAAAGGAGACTCACGAGGGGGGAAAAAATCGGCGATCTGCTACCGCAATCGGGACAGGCAATACGAGATGGCCGAAGAAACGCTCGTACAACTGTTGCAAGGAAATGTGCAGATCTAACTGCCACTAATAAGAGAGAGAGAGAGAGACGCTAGCACAATCGCTCGTCGTCGCCGGCCCCAGCCAACAAACAGGGCGGCACATCGCTCCTGTTGCTTGCAACAGGGTCGCGCTCGAGCTTTTCACCCTCCTCGATCTTAAGCTTCATTTTCGTACTCTCACATGTTCAGTAAAGCCAGGCGTATACATACAGCTTCAGGATTCGGCTGGGCCTAACTGGCAGGAGCAAACTTCACAGGTACGTATCCGTCTAGGGCTCGAGAGATGGAAAGAAACGATCGATCATCAGGGAGACAGATACACAAATACTACTACCACCGTAGTACTACCATGTGATGTGTCATAATGAAGACTTAAGGCTCCTGACATGTAGTTCACTAGTAACCGATAATTATGGAGTCGGAACTCGTACTGCTACTATGCTTATCTTTCGAGGATTGCTGGAATACATGCACCTACTATTTCCAAGCTACAATAATGCAGACGTATACTCGCTCGCGGAAGGAAATTTGCTAGGTAAAACCCCTCCCCATCGGCCGAGCAGTTGAACTGTGAGGACAAGCGGTAAACACACGTCCTTAGGTTTGGATTAACCCTCTCAACCCCACCCCCCTCCTCTCCCTTTCGCGGTACAAAAGCGCACTAGGCGTGGTGATTAGCGCTAGCTTTACGAGAGTGGCGCTGTAGCAGTGCCCAGCTGCTAGGCCCTAACCCACCACAAGTGGAAAAGAGTCAGGGTGCATCCAAATGGGATGGGATGGGATGGGATGGGATTGTTCCATCACATGATCCTCACATGGCGCTAACCAACCAGCACTTTCGCTCGCTCGCGGCCTCGGCTTCGCTAGTCGCTTGTCTTGATGGGTGGTGCCGTGGTGGTGGAGGAGGCGACAGCGCTGGTGGTGGGCCCCAACGCCCTCCTCCTCTGTTCCTGATAGATCCACCAACCGAGCTGCCTCTTTTCTTCCGTTGGGTGGCCATCTTTTGGTGGTTTCCTCCTCCTCCCCTGTGTATCCCTTTCTTTTTTTCGGGGTAAAGAAAGCCAGTACGGTGCGTTATCAAATGGACTAACGTACCGACTTTGTGGCTAAAATGATATGTTCTTAAACGAAATAAAAAAGCCAGTATGGGAGTTCGCCATGTGTCCTTCTACAGACCGGGTTAGCAGCACGTGGCCTGCTGCGGTGATTTCGCTTGATAGGATGCCTTTTTATCATTTTATTTACAATAGAGCTAGTTTTGCTATTGCGTTTCAAAAAGAGTCTAAATCAGCCCAAAAACTCCCAACAACCTCTCACCCTCTCTCTAAAAACGGAAAAGGCCTTAACATACTACTCCGAAAACTTTCTATGATCTCTAAAAAAACCATCTGCACGTCTCCGCGTATTGGAGCTTTTGCTTTGGTCTAATAAAAAAATCAATATGCTTTTATACATAAACTCATATGCACATCTCGTATTCGAGCTTTTGCTTTGTTCTGCAAAAAAGAAAAACAGCAGGTTTACACGTAATATTTTGTATAACAAAGATCATGGACATAGGAGCTATAACAAATGCTTGACTAGCAATGCGGTAAAACAGTGTTTACGCGTGCGTGCATGAGAGAGAGAGGGGGGGGGGGGGGGCTTTGGCACGAGTCGGATCGGAGCAGACAAGTGAGGTGAATTGAAGCACGCAAAGCGGCAAAGCAAGCGAGAAACGGGAACGAGGGGGGTGGCGTGGCGTGGCGTTAACTCGTGTAGGTGCGCGGGTGGCGGTGGTTCCATGTTAATCCAGCCCATGTGAGCGTTTGGCAGTGGCAGGTCGTGTTTAATTATTCACGGCCCCATTTCTAGCTCTTGGGTCCCCCTTGCCTTTCCATCCTCATCCTCTCTCTCTCTCTCTCTCAATGCCGGTTTTGCCACATGAACCCCAACACAACGCAAAAGTGTCGGCTCACCTCGAATAAATGGTGCGCCTACTTGACAATTGGCATGCTAGGATAATGTTATCTTACATTATCTACTACGTGCAGATGATGGCTTTCCCAACAACTCAAACCGTTAACAGGGCTATCTCTCTATTTTTTTTTTCTTTAGAAGAGAATGGAATAATGGGTACTTTTGTGCTGGACGCAATCGACCTGTATAAGAAAAAAAAAAGGGAACGGCAACGTTATAGCTCCTGACGGGATCCATCCTAACGATACGAAACAATCGAGATTCGGCTTTGGCTTTTCGTCAGGAAAAGTCAGTAGTTGTTTGCTGAGCTTCGGCTTTGGCTTTTTGTTAGGTAAAATTGAAAGCTGTTCTAAACGGACGGCTTTCGGTAGTAGCATTTGAAAAAGTCTGCAGCTGCATTGAACGTAGAGAAGCTGGAAACCAGCATGAGATAGCTTCTCACGTATTCAGTGGGGTTGGAGTTCCGACTTTACCCCTAAAGTTGAATAAAATTGCCCCCTCATACTACGTATATAATTCCAAACCCCACCAATCACCCCATTCCCCACTCGCACCCGAACCCAATGCCACCCCCCCAACTGGCTCACTCCGTCCCGGGTCCCTGACCACCTCCATCCTCCAACCGGTGCCGCCCCCCGGTCGGCCCCCTCCTCCTCCTCTGACCATCCCCCACCCCACCCCACCCCCCGACGTCAACTTTGTCCTCCACCCCTGACCGCCTCCCTCCTCCTCCGACTGGCACTGCCCCCGACCGCTTGCCTCCTCCTCCGACCACCTCCCGCGACGCCAACTCCGTCCTCCGCCCCCACCCTGGGCTCCCTTATCCTCCCTCTGCGCCGCCGCCCCGACCTGCCTCCTCCTCTCTCGTCGCCGCCTCTGTGCCACTCAGACCATCATTTTTCTTTTTTTCTTCTGTGCAAATTGTTGTTAATTGTAGTTAAGATTTACTTATGTGCAAATTGTCGATAATATTTTAATTTTTATTGTAACATTTTGTATTTAATACTTGGCAATTGAGCCTTTAATACTTTTTATTCTTAAATTTACATTTATATGCGAACATGCAAAAAAAAAAACAAATTCACTCGTAATGTTTGTTAAATGGCATCAAACAAATCATTATTTGTCTCAGGGGCATTTCAGACATTTACTAACTCAAAACATACAACCAGCCTAACTAAAAGACAGACTGTCAAACATCATACTTCTTCAGTTCAGCCCTTCAACCATTCAGCATAATCGAAAACTGCTTTTTAGAAAAGCTATATCCACACCAAACATGACAGATTTATAAATTCGAGCTTCATCTTTCAGATTCGTTTGTAGATCCGCGTTAGATTTCCAACAACCACCGAGCGATATTATAACACCCCCACTGTAGAGAGAAAGGGGGAAGAGGATCTGAACTCTAAAGGCCCCTGATCTAGCAGCAAGATTCGGCGTTTGGTCAGTACAATTAAGCCAGCCTAACTAGCCACTGTTACATGTTTTTACCATGAGCCGTTGCTGTACCATACACCAATAACTGCACAGTGCCGTATAGGATCAGAGTGGAGGTCTCTCGATTTGTGGTTAAAAGAATATTTCCATAAAAAAAAAAGCTAACCCAAATTACATGCAGGAAGAGTGGAGTTGTTGGTTTATTTTTGTGCAGGAGGTGCGCATGCCTTGGTATGTTAGCTGCCTTGCTGGAGACTAGAGGGCAACTGGAAGGCCACACATCTCTCCGATTCCACAGATCTACCAATCTCACGCTACTTGCTACATGCTTCTTCTTTAAGTTTGTCTTTGGGTACTTGCTAGTACCACCTAAGTTTGTCAACCTCGATGCAGACACTTAAAACGCCGTCCAAAATCAAACTGCTAGTGATCATAACTCCAGTTTAAACCATAGTTATATAAACCTCGGCTCCGACGAGGTCTCAGGTCACCGGGTCATCGATCGGACCGGTGGGTCAACACTCAGACCGCATGTTTTATAATGCTTTTTAATGTGTATATATCGTTAAAAATATATATATATATGTAGACATATGGTTTTAGTTTTAACATATTATGGTATTAACATTATGTACTAAATGGTTGCATGTTAGTCTTTTATCAAATTATATGCATTTTGTCTGAACGCAACCTACTGTCAGGCTTGGTTGGCTAGCGCAGCCAGTACTCTTGCCGAGTCACGAGGTCTCAGGAGTGGATTGCTGGCGGACGCATTTCTATCGTATTTTGCTACGCACGGTGAGAGGAGAATGGGTCAGCCCGGTTCAACCACACCGGTTCACGTGAAAAACCGCCAGTCGGACCTTGATTTCTACCGGGCTAAAGGGGGCCATCTGCTCGAGCGATCCAACAGCCTGGACCGGACCAGACAAACCTTGGGTCTGTTTTTTTCCGGTCGAACCGTCAATCCGGTCCAGGTTTTATTACAACGGTTTGAACACAAGTGATGTAGCAGAAAACCAACATTTAGATCAAAACCTCTCAGCATTTGGTAGAGCGTGCATGGACAAGTACAGTTGGATTACAAAAATTCAATCACCTATGTCAGATCGTTATCGTAATCATCTTGGAACGAAAATTTACAGGTTCTTACATTTCAAGCGCATTTCAGGCTTTGCATGTGGCGTTGGTATCTGGCGCTGTCGTCCCTGTCGGTGACTCGAAATCTGCTCCAAGCCTGCATAGCACCAGATGCGCTAGCGATGATTGCTACTCACGGAGTCACAGTCAAGTCCACTATAGGTTCAGTTCTTCGACTTCTTTGGAGGTGGATTGCTACTCACAATTGTCCACTGCAGGTTCAGTTCTTCGGTTTCTTTGGAGGTGGCGGAGGCAGGCTTCCAGTCTGGGCGCTTCGTTTGATGCCAAGAAAGTGCTCGACCTGCCAAAGAACCAGTCAACGACAGGTTTCTGGATATGGCAAGTTATATCTGTATGAAGCATTACCCACAGTCCAATAAAATAATCACAGAATAGAACAGGGAATATCAAAGTCAACCTTTTTGTCCCCAAGCATGGGCGTCAGACTCCCAGGATGCTCTTTCTCCACGGTAGCAAAGCCACTAGCGTCGCCTGTTGGACTAAAATCACATAGAAAACTAGATTAGCCACCTCATCAGGAAAATGGAATTAACAGGAAAACAGTTTACTCAAAGAACATTGCGCAAGTTACTTCCATTTTAATTCAAGGGGAAGGGCCAACACATCTCTCAGCGGTAACATGTTATCTTCCATGTGAGCCTTTGTATGAGATAGATTAATAGGTTGCTCACATTTAGACCGAGTGACTTGGGATCCCCTCGTATACGACTTCTCAATCAGAGGGAGTAATGGAAAACAATAAATATACATGTGGCCAGGGATCACATAACCAGTACCGGGCCACTTCCCAGGAGCTGGCCAGAAACGGTAACCGGCCGGTTGCCAGAATTCCCGGTTTTTTTGGGATGAAATTCGCTCCAATTTGATTGAAAACCATCCAAAATTTGAAAATTAGAATTTGAATTGGCCGAACCGGGAAAAACCGTCCGGGATTTTGGATCCCGGACCCCCGCCGGTAAGTGGTAACCGGCGGTTACTGGCCGGGTTTTTTTCCCAGCATGCGGCCCTCAAGTCCCTCCAAAATCTAAATATAAATCACCCAAACCTTATCCAATGGTCTGCATTGGGAGCTTATGTGCTGTTGTGTTTGCAGTTAGCACCCCAAAATGGATTTGCACTAGATAGCCTAGTATAAATAAAAGCCATAGTAAATCATGACCAAACATACATTAATTTACTGCGCTCAAAATTTAACCAAGTAAAAGGAAAATTTGGTGAAAGTGCCACAATACCTACAGATCCAGCGTGTTTTTTTTCTTTTCGTGAAGGCGTTTGAGGATGTCAAAATAATTAAGAAAGCATAGTACGCAGTTTTCAACAAGAAAACTAAAACATATGAACTATGGAAGTTATAAGTATTGTGTGAACATACCCTGATTTTGCATTTCCACTTAAAACAAGGTATGGTGTTTTGCTACGAGCTTGAGCCTCTCTCATCTTTTCCGCGGACATTAAAGGCGTGTCAGAAGATTTCATTCGCTTGGTTTTCAACTCATCCTGGTACTTCTTCTGGCGTTTTTCCAGCTTCATTTTACCTGGCCCCTTGCCATGGAATTTGTGCGAAAGATCCCGAAATGCTTCCTTAGGAGTCATCTGAGGAAAAAAAAACACACCATAGGTTGGGATAAACAACATCATTTTGTGGCATATGTTCTTCCAGAGGTCAAATAAATGCAGGAAAAGAACACCAAATGGGCAACAATTATCATGGGGAGACGGTATGTTCTATACATCTAGAGGTGTACAAATAGAAAAGAAGGCTAATCAATGTTGCCTAAAGCTGGCTCCAAGATGCAGTTATGTTCAGTGCATTAGATCTCATCATTTCTATACATGGGAGACCCAGGGGTGAGGGTGGGGATGAGTACTTACCACTCGACCAAATTCATCGTGTCTTTCTATGCGAATTTCTTTTGGTCCATCCTCGATACCAACAAGCTTGCTTTTCTTCTTGTCTGTGGTTCTGCCTCCCCAATCTGTGCCCTCGTTGAGGGTCCCTCGCTCCTGAAGATACTTCAAAGCACCAGACAAACCCTTGCCAACTGCAACTTCATGTACAACCTCATCTGGTTTGACTTCTTCCTCTTCAACCTTTACTTGGTCTTCAATGTCAGTTTCCTCTTTGATCACTGCCAACATGCTTGCGTCATCTTGTGCTAGAGCACCTGAAGGCATGGCATCGTCATCTTCATCCATAAACACATCTTCTGCTTCTGGCTTGCGTGCTTCTGCAACAAGATAACAACAGTAGTTGATATCGATATAATTGATTTATTAGTTAACTCCTGTACACTTCTTTCAACTTCATTCACAAAAATACTTCAAGAAGGTTACCTTCATTCAATTGGAGGCCCCACACAAACTCTTCCATCTCTGTGATAACAACCTTATTCTGTTGTGTATCTCCTTCCGCAGCATCTGCATCTCCTTGGCCTTTGTTTGCAGTAGCCAGTTCTGCTACAGTCAAAGGACCAGAAGCTGCAGTCTCTTCCTTCTTTCTTAGAGCTAACTTCCTCGCTTGCTCCAGAGATTTCTGCAGATCTTTGTAATCATCACCAAAAACCAGTTCTTCCTCTTCAGCCGGCTTACCAGACATATTTTTCTCCTGACGCAATGCTTTTGATGCCTCTTCAGCCTTTGCAATGGCTGCTTGATATGCATTGCTTCTCTTTTCAGCATCAGCCTTTTGCTCTTCCTCCCTAGCAGACTGCCGCCTTGCATCATTCCTTGACCCAAGATCAGCTGCTCCCAATCCAGAAGCAATAGCTTCTGCTTCAAGCGCATCCAGATCCAGCTTTTCTTTCTTCCTAAGAGATTTCTTTTTCTTTGGTTTTTTAAATTGAAGCATTTCATCAGGGGTATAATAATCTGATTTCATCTTTGATGCGGAAGTAAGGTCTTCTGTCTTTTTTTGGACATAACCACCTTCAATCCTTTTGCGGAGCTGGCAATATGAAAATACCCATTAGTCAAACCATGCAAAGCTGCAACCATAGTGTACTAGTATTTTCAGGTTGTACCCAAAAAAACTACAATACCAATGGCTACATATCATGGTTTCTAGGGCAGAAGATAAATTACCTCTTCCAGCTTCTTTTCTGCTTCACCGGTGAAGCGTCCACCTTCATCAAGTGTCACTCCCTGATAAGTGAAAAAGCAAAAGAATTAAAGAGACTCGACAGGAAGATCTAGCAAATGAAGCAGAACAGCATGTTTACCTCATCTTCCATTGGGTCATCATAATGTGAGAGTATAGGTTTCTTTGACAATGAATCATCGTTGAACCTAGAAACAGCCAGCAAAATGAAGATCAGAAAAGGAAAAAAAAAAACCCAAGAAACATCAACAACTGTCCTATGTGGATAGCGAACTTACTTATCATCGTATGTTCCTTTCTTCTTCGCAGCCTTGTAAGCGTCATCTCTTTGCTTCTGCTCACCAATCTCGATGTTCTCAAGCATATCAACCTCTACAAATTATTTTTGCTGAAGTTAGAAAATGGTCAGAGAGGAAACAAGCAAGTTATAAAAAAAAAAAACACAACCCATTACCTTCATTGATATCCCCATCAGTCAGAATACTCTGATCTTTGAGAGTCATGACAACTGCTCCACCTTCTATGACTTTATCAAGGCCATGAAGAACCTTCACTCCAGATAAGTGGTCTGTTTTCCCCCCCAAAAAAAAAGGAGAAAAAAAGAGTGAAATGTTACTCTAATTGCAATTGACAGAATAATATAACTCAAATAATGTATTACACTGAAAAATGTAAACAGCTACTAGTGGTTGTAAAAAAATCTTGATAACTAGAAGGATTTGTAGATGAGTACCTCCGCCTTGTCTATCTTCCTCCTCCTCATCGTTGTCATCACCATTGTCTGCTAAGATGTTATCCTGAAGTTTCAACATATGATGGTTAGTAAAGCTCACATACGACACTTAACAATATATCCAAAACCAATTGATCAATAAATCAGCACCTGTTCCTCCAATGCTCGTGCAAGGCGTAATGCTTTCTCCTTTTCAGCTTGCCTTTTTTCCTCAAGTTTACGAGACTTGCCCACCCATGATAATATCTCAGAAGCATCATCGTGATCATCCAGTATTCCTCCTTCCTTTTTATCCTTCAGTCTTTCTTCCTTCACCCTAAAGGAAATAACCTGATTTATAAATTATTTGCATTCTCAATTGTTTAATTACAAGATTTGACAACGAGGAAAAATCATAAAACTCTAGCATGTTAATCAACAATCAATGATCGAGTAAAATAAAGAAAATGTCAACACTAAAAGAGAACATAACAGCAATATGAGAGCACAGAAAGTTTCACAGATAAGCACTGAACAAAGATGAGGAATATGAAAGTGCAAATTTTGGTATGTTTAACTTTACTTTGTAATACAAACCCAACCAATACTTTCATTGAACAAAACCAGCAACACAGATTATTGAGCAGCACAAACGAATAATTCTCAAGGTTCAAGAAAGCGCTAGGCGCTAGTCGGGCGGTGGCCTGGCGCCTAGGCAGCCGGCTAGGCGGCAGTGCAGAGCAGCCACAGAAGATCCAATAAGAGAAATAAAAAAGAAAAGATAAAAGAAATAGAAGGCATTTTTGCAGTTGGGCTGGCCCAGCCCATGATGAGTGCCTCATCTCCACAAGTCCACCCTGCCTCAACCCTAACTCCCTCATCTCCATGCTGACTCAATTCCTTCCCATGACGCCGCCTCCTCCCATACGCTGCCTCAAGGCCCTCAACTCCCGGGTCGAATCGGCAGCAACGGCGAGCTGCGGCAGGCACCCTCCTTACCCCGCCGCGGTAGCGGGTTGCATCGGCAGCGTTGGGGGCGGCTGCGAGCAACGACCTCAGCGGCGGCGACGGTTAGCTCGATCCTCTCTCTTCCTCATCCATCTCCCCTCTCCTCTAGTTGCCTGCCCCGGCGCCTGTGCCGCATGCCTAGGCCGCCGCGCAGCGATCCGCGCAGACCCGCCTTGGACCGCCTAGGTGGGTAGGCCGCCTAGCTCGCCAACTTCGCCGAAATTGCAGCGGCCGGCCGTCGCTCACTCGGCGCTGCCTAGATCCGATTTTTAGAATCTAGATAATTCTTGACCAAAAGTAAACAGTGCTAAAGAGCAGCAGTTAATCAGAATGAAGGTAGCATATCCATAGTTACAAACAGATACCAAAGACAGCATTCGCTGATTACACTGAACAGTTGTGGATTTAATGCCACATAGACAACTTTCAAATCAGATAGATTTCTGTATTTATGTTGCTTAAAAGTAAAAACTTTAGAAGGTACTGCTTGAACTTTGTAAGTTTTTTGAGGTTTCTAATAAAGCTGGGCCAAGGGGTCTTTGGTGTAAAGGTTCCTCTATTGGCAGTTTCTACCTTAGTAGATCAGCGATAGTCAAATTATTCTAACCTGAGTGTCTTCGCACAGCCTCAATATTGTGTACTCATATTAGGCTTATATGGACTAAAACAGATTCTAGGTTGTGAAGTAAAACTAAAGGGATACGAAAGGCTTGGTTTCCATTTGCTGGAAACGGACATTTCGTATCCACATCAGATGTGCTGGAAACGAAAATTCCATCAGCCACAACTTAGCCCAACTTATGCATATGAAACCCGACAAGGCGACAAGTAAAGAAATTGTACAAAAAGCCAATCTTAATATGCAAAGTTAGCGCAAAGGCAGGCCTGAATTTAACCTAAAATGCACTAGTAGATATTTAAGGAGCATCAAGTGAAACTAGCAGAAAGACTGCGTCTATAAAACATGTTTTAGCCACACAATTGCTATGGAGTTGATATTTCCTAAGTTATTCCGAATTAAGGCAAACGGGATTTAGTTACACAACATACAAAAACAATAAAACATACATATGAACAGAAAAAAAAAGGCTTGTCAAGCAAACACTAAAACAAAGTACTCAAGGGCATACCTCGCAATACGCTCCCTGAGCTCAGATGTGGAGACCTGCTCAGACTCCTCTAAGGGATCAACTCCTTTCTTCTGATCCCCCTCGTAGGCCTTAGACAAATCTGCATCATCTTCCCCCCGGTCCTTCCCCTTTGACTTCTCTCGCTCTCTACCCTCCCTCTCCGGCCTCTCCTTCTCATTGTTCTTGTCTTTGTTGCGGTTCCTCTCCTTGTCCCTATCCCTTCGTTCCCTTTCCTTATCCCGCTCGGGCTCCCTCTCCCGATCCTTCCCTCGATCACGATTGCGGCCACGGTCATGCTCCGACCCCCTCTCCCTCTCCCTGTGCTTGTTATCCCTGTCCCTGTCCCTGTCCCTATCCCTATCCCTATGCTTGCTAGCATCCTTCTTGCTCCTCCTCTCGTTCTTATCCTTCTCACTATCCCTCTCCCTCTCCCTGTCCCTCCTCCCAGTACCATGGTGATCCTTCTCATCCCTCATGTGCCTCTCCCTCCTCTCCTTGCCCCGTTGCCTCTCCCCACCATCCACCTCCATATCCTCCACCACCGCATCCCTCGCGTCGTCGGCCGCCCCCATCACCACAATCCAAAATCACCAACGAGCAGCAGCACGCTCTCCCCCCTGTAAAATTACAGATTCTCGGTCAGCTAGAGCAGATTAAACAGCGCATTAGAACTAAGCATCAACAAGTAGAAACAGTGGCGGAACCAGGATTTCGCCGCGCCCAGGGCTGAACTCTAGCAGGCTAACAGCCTACAAGCAACGCCACCATGGCATAAACAAGTACGTCACAAATGCATCATTGATATGAAACTTAAGCTCGATGCTTTAACATACAACATAATAAGAAAAACATGGGAAACATAAACAATGTAGCATAGTAGAGATACAATTTGAGTACCTAAAAACATGGCTCCTGTTTCTGGAGGGGATTGGTTGGATTGTGTTTGTGTTGGAAAATATGATGACAATGTCTTGGTCCTCTTCATTCTGTATTTCTAATTTTCTAGCTCCTACACGTGACAAATTGGCAATAACATCAATTCAGTATTAACTAATTCACACGGGCAGACTCCAAATCTTCAATAGTTCAATATGTGGACTAGGGAGGGAGAGGGAGTAGAGTAACAACCGGCTGCGTGCTGCGTGCTGCGTGGGAGCGGCGCGGCGCGGGAGCCGAGCTGATTTGGGGGCGTCACGTCGGGGCGAGGAGCGGTTGGGCAGCTGGCTGTGATCGGAGCCACGAGTAAACCCTAATCCGCGCCGAGCCGGCGGAGCGCACAAGCGGGAGACTCGCGACCTCCAAATTGACGCGAAACAAGTCAATGATGGAGGAGGAGCTTGCCTTACCTCAGAGGCAGCGGTGACAACGAGAAGAGAGAGGCGAGAGCGAGCCCTAGAAGTCGACGACGAGAACGCCGGCCGCCGCGCCCGAGCGAGTTTCGAGCGAGTTTGGGAGGAAGCGGAGGAGACGAATCACGAATACGATACGACTCCGAGGGCCTCTTTGTAAGATCGAACTTTTTTAGAAGACTACACACCGGACGCGCACACACACCCCACACGCACACCCACACCCACACCCAAACACGTAAGTGTATTCTTAACACACGTCTAAACTATAGCGGAGGTTTAGACCTCACGGAGTACGGGTATACGTTTCGACCACTGAACGCACACACGTACATATACTGTTCGAAAACCACTAAATGACTTGAAAATATGAGACGGCGACGTGAGCCAACCGAGCAAAGCTCGGTTCTCTTATTTTTAGAGTACATACTGGACACACACGCACCCACACTTGTAAGATCGAACTAACAAGGGCGCTTCGTCCTTTGGGCTTAAGTCGGTGGTACCCAAAAAAAAGTGGGTATCGAGCTAGTGAACGGGCTAGGCCTTTGACGGAGAGACGAAGGCCAACACGAAGGGGCGTGCGCATGTCGTGGTGGCGTCAGATTTGTCCTACAAAAATAGCGCCGGTGGAGGGGGCCTGTTGGCCCTGTACGTATCGGTGATTTGGTGTGGCGCCGAGCTGCCGGCTGCGTAGGACATGGGTTTGCCCAGCCCGGCCAGTTGCTCGATTGACGGTGGGCTGGCCCAGCAAACTGTTGTGTATGCTTACTGGATCCAGATATATGTGAACAATAATATACGAGTGTGAGAATGGCTATCGGTATCGAGACCGTAGTGGATACTTCCGAGCAGCGCAATGTTTATTATAACTATTTTACTATATCGAAAACTACTGTTACGAAAATGTTGTAGTCGATTGATCGAACCCTTAGCTTTTCAATCAGATAGCGGAGATCGACTTCTAATACGTGGCACTGTAGATTCTCTGTATTTGAAGTCTAATGCAGATGATCCGTTTTCATACTTGTTTTTTTCCCTCTCTTCCTCCGTCAAAGAAAAATACTTGTTTTGCCCGAATAATAGTGATTATGAGCATGTTTTGTTCGAGGCCTAAGAGTTGTGTCTGAGAAAAAGTGGTGCCTGAGAGTAGCCTAACAAGCAGATGTTTTTTGCCTGGTTAGGCAAAGTTTAGAGATGTAGTGTTTGATTGGTGATACATGTTTGGAGATAGAGAAAATACGTTTTTAGAACTATGAAGCATAAAAGGCGGAAATATGTTTCCTTCCTTCACGAGAAAATACGTTTTTAGAACTAGGAAATGTAAAAATCGAAAATACGCTTCCTCCTTCCTCATCCTCTGTCTTCCGGCTCAGAGACAAAGGGTGGCTCGGCCTTGCTCGCCGCCAACGAGGGGGTGGCAGGGAGGATGCGACAAACCCGAAAATGGGTTGCCTAGGGGGAGGTAGCCCTGCGGGTGGTGGCAGCGCGGCTTGAGGCAGTCAGTGGCGGCTGAGAGACGGCGCGCGACGGCCGGTCGTGGAGGGGAAATAGTGCGGCGGCGCCGGAGAGGGAGAGGGCAAAGGAGAGGGTGCGCATGGGCATGAGGGTGCTATGAGGAGCTTACTCATGCAGTTTGTCGGGAGAGAGGAGGACTGAGGTGGCCTGGCAACGCGAGCGCGGCAGTGGCACAGCCGGATTCACGCAGCGACAGCAATCAGCCAACGGAGAGGCCAAAAAGATGGCGGGGAAATAAAGGGGAGGCCGTGGGGGTGTTCCGATAAGAAGGAATTTGCTGGACTAGCACCGTGCAAGGAGGGCCAGCCGAGGCGGCGAATTTGGTCAGGATCGGGGAAAATGGAGTCGGCGGTGGCTTCCCGTGATAGAGAAGTGAAATCAAGTGGGGCAAAGGAGAGGGGGCTTGGGAACACGTTTTTACGTGAGTAAATGGGGGAGAAATTCACCGAGGCGGCCGAAATGGCGGGTGGGGGCGGGCACCTAGCTAGGGTTGGAAACGAGCCGAGCCATCGCTCAAGCTCGTTTCCATAGTAGGCTCGGCTCAGCTCGGCTCGTTTTGAGCACAAGTCAGAAGGACGGCTCGGCTTGGAAGGCGGCTCAAACCAGCTCGCGAGCCAGGGAGCAGAATGTGAACAACAGTGCATCCATTCAAATTCAATCAACAAAATCAGTGCATCCATTCAAATTCAATCAACAAAATATCACAAGTGAAGACACAAGAACTAGATTCAACAATCAGTGCATCCATCCTAAATCTCTAGTAAAACAAAAATATATACAACATCTGCAGGTCTGCACTTGTTAGTTGTACATGATGTTACATCTCAAGAAACCATCTCAACAAGGGGATGGACATGGAGGGTGGTGGATGGAGCCGGAGGACTGGACGACGAGGCAGATAGAGGGGCGACGGTGGAAGGGGCGGCTGTTGGGGGCTAGAGGCCTAGACCTGGAGCCTGGACGACGGGGCGAAAGGGGCGCAGCAGGCCAGCGACGCAGTTGAAGGGGTGCAGCGGCGCTGGCGCGGTTGCTTTTGGTGGTTTCCTTGGGGAGGTCAGCGGCGCGGAGGACCGAGGCGGCAGCAGCTTCGACGCCTCCTTTGCTCGTTGTTTTAGGCCGTTGCGCAACCAGGGCTGGGCTGTCGCGGTGCCGCCTGCCACCATGGAGGAGGTGAGGGGCTTCTCAGGCTTGGGGGATCGGGTTCGGAGGTGGGAGCGAGACGACGGAGAGGCGAGAACGGGAGGAGGTCATGCGAAAGAGGAGGGGTAGTGGCGCGGAGGACCGGGGCGGCAGCGCGGATGACCGGAGAGGGGAGGATGGGGTGCGGGGGCGGCGGGCCGGAGGTGGATTCAATCTGGAATGGGGGAAGTCAGGAGTACTTGGGAGGATTTGGGGGCTTTATTTAGGGACTCGGTCGAGAGGACCGGGCGGCTACAGAGGAAGCAAACGAGCCGGCCGAGCGGCTCGAGCTTGACTCGAAAAAGTTGTGAGCCAAAAGTCGAGCTTGACCCGGCTTGATAATCTCCGAGCCGAACCGAGCTTGCTCACAAGCCTTGAGCTATTTTTCCAGCCCTACGCCTAACAGGCGGCGTGCACGAGTGCTCGCCTGGGAGCCAGGCGATGGTTTTTGGAGGCCTAGGCCTAGAGCCCCCGCTTGGACCAAGCAGCCTCCTAGGGTGCCAACCAAACAGGCCCCTGGCGAGCGCCCGGCTCGTCTTCAGCCAGGCGAGCGCAACTGAGATACGCAACCAAATATACCCTACGTTCGTGTAGAGGAGTACAATGGAGGTGAGAAGAAATATTTGTCTTTAGCAATCATATGTACCGTGCAAAAGTTACCGCTACAACAAGCCATTTCACCAATCTACAGTTGTGGGTCATTACACTAGAAATCGCATTAACCAAAGCAAATTACAGAAAAGAAGATCAAGAAACAAATTGCTCACCACGCACATGACGAGTTGACGACATGTTGTACACTACACATGCAACCTAGCTTTGTGTGTTTATGTCATCACCCAAAACTCAATGGGTTCCACGTCTGCGGCTGTGTTCCATTCTGCTCCACATAGCCCTCGCTCCAGCCCTGAGGGAACTCCGGCTTTGGGCCGCTGCCACCTTCTTCCACCATGCTGCTTAGCAGGTCCCTGAAGCTTGGCAACGGCGCTGGCCGGTGGTGCGCGGCCGGGAGGCCAGAGCCCTGCTGCTCGTAGTAGTAGCCGTCGATGGTGGCCGTCGGCGCGCGACCAAAGGCGGCGTGATAGGCGTTGACAGGGGCCATGGGCAGCAGCGCCGGCGCCACGCTGAGATCACCGTTCAGTGAACCTGCCTCGTCGGAGGCTGCTCTCGGAGTGGCAGTTCTGCTTTTGTAGAACACCCTACACAGCACCCAGTCCTCCTGCAATTTTCAAAAGGTAGTCAGATATTCAGGTTCTTTTAAGCAGAGACAAGAGGACCCTTAATCAGGCTTTGGTTGGTGATGAGGACTTGATTTCTTAGGATTTGGTTCAGATTTAAACGGAATCCTAGCGCATCCCCCTTCATCTAGACAAGATGCATGGGATTTAGTTCAGATCTACATAGAAAAAGGTGTGATATATTTGCTCTCGGAACACATTTTCAATCATGTGTGATATATTTGCTCTCGGAACACATTTTCAATCATACATAGAAAATGATATTGTCTATTTGTAAGATGATTGGATTTTTTTTTTAAAGTATAAGTTACATTTTTTATCCATTAGATCAAAATTCAATCATATAGCGCATCAATCTCTGCACTGATCTAACGGTCATAATAATTGACTTAAACGTAAGAAAATTTCAGACGACTTAAAAGTAGCAAATCGTACAGAAAATATATTGAGCACAAGCTAGCAAGCAACCAGTTAACCTCACGTGAGAAGTTTCTGCTATCTTGTCAAAGTAGTTCGTTGCTTAATAATTGTTACTCGTGGAAATCTGGATGCTTGAATGACAACTCGAACTTAACTCTATGAAAAAAATGGCAACTTGAAATAAAAGGACTTCTGAGATAAAAGCAGCCAAATCCTTTTCAAAATGTTTAGTACACGCAGCATTGTTGTTTATCGCTGCTGATGTATGGTGATGAAGCCAACCGAACAACCTTGGAAAGCATTGGTGATGTGTATGTACCATGTCTGGAATAATTGGATAAGGTTAGGCCACCTAGAATGATTGGCAAGTGGCATAAGTAGTTTGTCATATCAGAATGTTCAGAGCATCTATAGCCTGAATGGGAGAACAAAATCTGACAGAAACATATAGCTACTGATTTCTAGCTGTCAATTAACATGCAAGAGGCGTGCGATCGAGGGAATTATAAGAGTTTAACTTCTAATTGACGAAGAAGCTTCTTATCTCTGCACGAGTGATTAACATGGTCCTTTTTTTTTTTAACTTTAGAGTTTCGACATGTGTGGTCAGCCCATCTATTACCTCTGCTTCTTGCACCCCAAATCACACGAAACAAATGCTACCTGAGACAGAATTGCTGCAAAAACATGCAACTCGTCTGAGCCATCAGAGAACATGTGGCATGGAGTGCAGTAGTAGTATACCTTGAGAGGTGGCGAGCTGGCGGGGTGGTCGGCAGCGGCAACCGCCTGGCCCTCCACGCGGAACTCGTGCATGATCCACTCGGTCTTGGTTCCCCTGGGGGCTCTCCCTTGGTAGAAGACGAGCGTCTTGCGCATCCCGACCACCGCGCCGCCGCCGTGCCGGCCGATGATGGAGCGGTCCTTGCCCGTCGCCTTCCAGTACCCCGACTGCGTCGCGCGGTTCGTTCGATGCCCCGTCGCGTACTTGCGGTCGTGCAGGCTGAAGAAGTACCACTCGCTGCCTCCCACGCATGCTTCGTCTGCGTACATGCACAGCGCGCGGGAGGAGAATTAGATTTGTGCACGCGAACAGCTAACGACAAGGATGTGTAATGACATTGCTTAGCTACCCCTTTGCTTAATTCCTTTCGCGGTTGGGTTGGATCAGTAGTACAGATTCAGATTAACTAGATCATCAGGGCGGAGCCAGAGGTGGTGTCCGGTATGCACTGGCACACTCAAAAGATTCAAAAACATGAAAGTATATAGTTATCTTGGCAAAACTGTTTGTTCTATTAAACCTTAAGAGTTATTGTACAAAACTTTAAATTTGTGTAAAACATGCACCCTCGTCGAAATTTTTCGAGCTCCGCCGCCGATCATATGCAACTACTAGTACTGTGAAGAAAAAGCAGAGCAAACCTGTATCAGCTGTTCTAAGGAAATCATGCAGGGTAACCAGTGAATTTGGTGTCTCCAGTGCTAAGGAAGCTAAATGAAAACCGACGAACAGCAAGGTGTCGTGGTGTAGTTGGTTATCACGTCAGTCTAACACACTGAAGGTCTCCGGTTCGAACCCGGGCGACGCCATTTTTCCTTCCGTTTTTGCTTTCTTGATCATGGGCTAACTGAAGCTAGATTTTTATTCTACTGTTTTTTCTTTCAGGAAATTGACTATTTTGTTCATGTTATCCAAATTCCGGTTTGCTATATTATTGTTCCTATGGGCTATGGTGCAATATGTAAGAGATACTGGTACTAGGGTTTAAAATTTTGGCCGATTTTCACCAATCGGTGAAAATCGGTTCTATCGCCCCTCCGGTAAAATTCACAACCAGCTAAAATTTTTCGGATTTGCTAGTTTTTTTTTACAAATATAAAGGAATTTGGTAAACCATATGCAAGCGCACCTGTCCTGGTGGAAGCACTCTTGCCCTTTGGAGAGGTTTATCCTGGGTTCGAACTCTGACTATGATTTTCTATATTTTTTGTTTTAACTTCACAAAAAAAAAAAAAATCAATTTTTGATTTAAAAATTTTGGCCAAAATTCATCAAAAAAATTCCGATTTTCGGCCTTACCGGCCACCCCGGTAAAAAATAATTTCCGGTGAAAGAATCCTTGACTGGTACTACTATTACAGCTTAATTCTTTTTTGTTGTTGGGTGCAACACATGATTAGATTTACCCTGCGGCTCTAGTTGTGCCTCTGTAAGCAATCTTTATCATATAGCAGCGAGTTGCATACGTGAGACAGACCGTACGTACCTGGAAGATCCCAGGGCTCGCGCTTGTTGAGGTCGACGTCGACCATGGCGACGCCGCCGTATGCGCCGCCGCCTCTGCCGGAGAGCTTGTGGCAGAGGTAGTCCAGCACGAGCTCGTCGTCCCTCGGGTGGAACCGGAACCCCGGCGGCAGCCTCGCCTCCATCATGCTTACCAAGCTCATTTTGTCCGTGTGTATGTCGAATCACGCCTAAGAGAGAACGAGAGGCAGAGACAGACACAGAGAGAGAGAGAGAGAAGGGCGTCTGCAGAAGTTTCCAAGGACACGAACACGAGGGGGTATTAATAGGGAGATCTAGGCAAGGACTTTTTTTTAGCACGCCATAGACAAAAAACTGACGCAACGGTGGCTTCTGTTGATGGTGCAACGTCACCCGTGTACATACTCGACAGTCCATGTAATGTTTCTCAGTTAATTTTCTTCTTTTATACCTTTTCTCAGTAAGTTTTCGGCAAAAAAGAATTGGTATCAATTCTCAAGTATGCATATATAGGAGTACATATGCGTATATGACTGTACATTACTACTTACGTGTGTATAGCGTACCTCTATCTCTCTGTTTTTTTTTCAGCGAGGATGTATAGCGTACCTCTAGAGAAGTGTGCCGTGACGTTTGGAATACGCAAGTGCAGTGTTTTATGTATTTGTTCCGGCATCGCTTTACTGGAGCCAAGTACATTACACACTTTGCATTCAGAAAGAAAAGTCGCGGTAATATTCAAAAGATGCCGGAGAGGACACAATCTTGTTGTTAATATTCTGGATGTACTCCAGATCGATCTGTCGATCAAACAGTAACAGCTAAGATAATGATCCATGTCATCCATCAGAACTCAGAAATCTGCTTTCGTTCCAGCTTTCATATAGCCAGCGGCAGCGCTCTATCCATCATGTCAGGTAACTGATAAACCGACCATGACCCCGGGCATGGCCAGCCAGGAGCGGCGGGTCCCCGTGTTCCACTGCCCGCGCGTCGCGGCCGCCACCGTCCGATCAAGAGCCGTGTCCCTGAACGCCGGGCAAGTCGTGCAGCGCCGGCAGCCTTGCGCCAGCTTGATGTTACGGCCGCGTCTTCATCAGACGCCTCATTGGCTGCATATGAGGATGATTGCTCAGGCGGGGGCTCATCTCTTGCTACAAATGCAGAGCTAGTCTCTTGCAGGTGATGGCAATGTCGTTGTCGTGGTGCACTGACGAATTGACGAGTTTCACCAGCATCAAACGACGGTTTTGGCAAATGTATGTACACCACAGCAAATCGGCTGTTTGAACAGATCAAATTAGGCCTGAGGCACGGAATCATCGCGTGGTCGGTTTGGCCTTTCCGTTTTCCGGCAGGGAGATCAACCGGCCCAAAGAAACAATTCACAGAGTGCAAACGAATTAGAAATGGAACATCAAATCATGGACATGTCAAACCAGAAATAGGATTCCATCAATCGGAGGATTAGTCAAAAACTGCCAAACTAACACTGTCTTCTGACAACACCCAACAACCGGTCAGGCCTGTTCGTCCGCGTGGTCTTTGCCGTCGCATGATATCAGTATAGAGTGGCGGACCATAAATGGAGCAATGATGTGTTAACTCATGATAGAATAAAAGTGCCACGCCTTGTGTGATTACTCTAAGGGTAATCACACTTAGACATACAAATTACTATTCGTCTCCAACGAATAGTAAGTCTTTACCAGAGTTAACGTAGCAGAACAATAAAATAAAAACTGTACTTTCTATTCCAGTTAGCCACGCAAGGCTAAGGTTCTTACATAGTAATTTACTAAACTTCTTTTTTATTTTGGCCCCCTGACGCCACGTAATTGCAAAAATGGTCTCTGTGCGTTTTTATTTGCAAATGTAGCCCCCTCTCGAGCGCGGAAGCCTCCTTCCGCGGTCGGCGAGCGCGGAAAGTGAGCGGGAGGTGGCCGAGCGTGGGACAACGGCTGCTTGCCGCGGTGGCGGAGCGCGGAAAGGGGCCAAGAACCTCCTGCTGTGGCTGAGCGCAGGAAGTATCTGCTGCATGCAATTCCATTTTGCATTGTATTAGCATTAAATGCATTCACATTTAGCATTAAATGCATTCCCATTTTACTAATTTGCACTTCCTGCGCTTGGCGACCGCAGGAAGCCGACGCCCACCACCTTCCGCGGTTCGGCAGCGCGGAAAGAGCTCGGGGTGAATTGCTGCACTGGCCACCGAGCTTCCGCGGCCTCCGAGCGCGGAAATGGACACGTGTCGAGCTCGAGGGCATTCCGCGCTCGGGAGGGGGCTATATTTGCAAATAAAAAACGCACGGGGGTTATTTTTGCAATTACGTGGCGTCAGGGGGCCAAAATAAAAAAGAATTCAATTTACTAAATCCCTTCGCTGCCTTTCTTGATCCATCGATCTTCTACTCGTTCCACAAGCATAACAGGACATCCACTTCACGCGGCTTCTCGAACCAATGACCCCATCACCAGCGACCTTCCCGGTACCTGCAAGTCCTTCGTCCCACGCGGGATAGTTCCTGGCGAGACTAGGGTCTACAAAGGAGAATACTAGCAAGGTTGAGTACAAATTAATGTACTCAGCAAGCATTAATAGCAAAATGCACTGTATGACTCATCTCTGTTCTTTTCTTCATTTTCTAGCTCATCTCTTTTCTGAAAATAACTCATTAAAACATTAGGTGGTAAAATTTTATTCTGAAAAGACTACTAGTCACTTGGAGAGAGGAAAGACCCCTAGCGGTTCCCGTAGACTCCAATCCAGGAGACTGACATGATTTCATGATTTTATATAGCACTGCGCGAGCTTGTACCACTTTATCCATAACTATTCTGAGCTCTATATGAGCTAGGTCCATCGCATTTCCTTTGATACGACTTCGAGTTCAGAATACAGAACGTTTTCCAGGTTACGTGATTAATTTCTCCACCCATTACTTTCCGTCGGTGCTGACCTGACCACCACCGAGTTCGGGTAATGTAGGTTGGGCCAGTTCATCCTCTCTGCACCCAACACTCCACCTAGCGCTATAGTGCCTGCTTCTTTCTTTACACACTCACACATATATACTTACCCATTGTGGAGAGCATAATTACGTAACCGGGTAGCATTTTCTGTCTGCCAAAACAGGAGAATGGTTGGTACTCAAATACGGCATCTAACCGAGCAAGAGTGTTGTTGATCCTTATATTTTAACCATATGTAAAGGGGTCCCACCTCTTGCCCTCTTTCATCCTTGCCCCAGGCCCCCTTTACCAGCCATAATATTACATCATCTTTCCTTTCATTCGTCTTTCATCACATCTTTTCCTTTCTTTCATTCTTCATAAATATTTAATGATTTGCTTTTGGAGAAATAGTTTTGATGCAATAATTATATGATATAGTAATATACAGTTTACAATTAAAATAGCTAGATTCATGTTCAAGAGGATCGCTTGCCTTCGGAATTGTAGAAATGACCGCCACGTGGCCGATATCACTCTTCTTTATCTGCGTAGGTTCGATCTTTGCAATATACTGTGGCGAATAATACTCAAATAAATACTTGGTGGATTTTAGTGCCAAAATAAGTATAGGGGTCAGTTGGTTCTTTTAGTAGCAACCTTTAATTAAATAACATTTTGCGGATCTCCGACAAGTCAGCACTCCCCAACTACGATTTTCTTGTCGTCTACCGAAAATTATTCGCACGCAGCTCCTACCCACAAAATGAATTCTAAGGTTAAGCTCCACTGACTAACAACTATCGTTACTCTGGCTAACTCTAATGCAAGAAAATACTAACTAACACCACGCATTAGAATCTACACAATTATCCTACAATCATCCTATACTAATTGCCTAAACACACATTCTAACCCTAATCCTCTCCTCACCTCCCCTAATCTCCCCCCCCCCTCTCTCTCTGCTTACCTCCTTAACTTCCAGCCAAACCGCCCCTCCCCTCTGGCTCCTTCTACCTCCCCTGGTTCCCTTTATCTCCTAGATGCCTACCGCGCCTCCTCCTAGCCCGGCTCCCTGGTGGCCGGCGCCTCCTCCTGCGGGTGTGCCTAGCCCCACGCCGCCCGGTTGGACCCTCCTGGTGCCGCCGCCATCTACCCAGTGCGTCTCCCTCCTGTGTCGCCCCCCACGCCGCCGGCTCGCTCTCTCTGGCTTCCCCCCTCGGTGCGGCCGAAGGCCAGCGCCGCCCTGGCTCGTCTCCACCGTCGGCCCGGCCTACGACCGCCGACGCTGCTACCCGGCACTGCGCTGCTACCCGGCTCTCTCTCTCTACTCCCTTCCTACCCCCTCTCGCTTAGATCCAAACCGAGCAGAAAATTATTGCTAATGCTGTGATGAAATGCTTTGATGAAAATGCTCATGTATGCAAGAAGAGTGCTAATGTTGGCTTGATTTTTGTTTATGAATGCATATGCTGCTGCTTGATGATGGGGAGGTATGAGGCTCGGTGGGTATGAGGAGAACTGTAATAGCCCTAACTTAGGGTTTGTATTTCAAATGTAAAATTTTGAGGAGAAATAAAAACTTTTGTTGTCTCTTCAAATCATTTGAAAGTTCCTACATTTTTCCCTAGCAATTTCCATTTTCTAGAATTAAACTCTTGTGAATGGAGATTGTTGTCAGCTAATTCTTAGCCTTCAAACTTTGATCATCCTCTGAAATTATTTTTCCTAGCATCTTGATCATCCTATCTACCTCCCTGAATTATTTCACAATTTTTAGATTTTGTTTGCTATTTCAAATGGCCAAGTCAACTCTGTTTGAAATCTGGTCAAACTCCCTGGACAGCAGCTTGTGAATTTTTTTCTAGAACAATGCAGTGCATAAAAAGTTCTGGAAAAATTATACAAGGTTGTTCTCTGTCTCTAGTAGCTACCATAAAATTTCGAAATTTTTGGAGCTCAGAGCTACCTCTAAAAATTCCCAAACCTTCTCTGTCTTTTAAATCAAATTCTAAAAATCGTTCCTCGGGCCGAACCCAACCTCGCTCGAGTCCGACCGCGCCACTTGACTCGGTCGCGTCAACTAGCTGCACCGCGCGTGAGTCCAATCGATCGTGACCGTCCGATGCAAATCGAACGATCCACGCTTGCGTCGCAACCGACTGTCCGAATGCATACATCAATCTCGACCGCCCATCTCGGATCCAACGGTCGGAGCGATTCAGACGAGTCAAACCACCGGTTCGCACCGTTTCGTCGATCGGCCGACAGGCGGTCCCACCTGCAGTTGTTTCCGCCACGCCACTCGCCATGCTCCAGCCAGCACCGCCGCTTCGCGCTCGCCGGCCGCGCCTACATGCGTCTTGCCACCTCACCTCACCGGTCTTTTCACCGCCCACCGTCTCACCTCGCCGCCTCCGCCGCTCCTACAAAACCCTCAGAAGGCTTTCCTACCTCGCTGTCTCCATTGCCGTTTTCTCCACCGAGCTCCGGAGCCGTGGCGCGCCGCCGCGACGCCCGGCGCTCTCGCCGCTCCGGTGATCTCCGAGCACGGCGAGCCGCGTCACGCGTGTTCCACATCCTCGGGAAGTAAACCTCAAGGAATTTCGGTTTCATCGCTTGGAGCTGCGCGTGGCCTTTCTTCTCCAAGTCCCACGAAACCGCTTTTTCCACCGCCGCGTCTTCTCCGGTGAGCTCCACTCAATTCTTCGCTCGGTGAGCACCACAGACTCCACCTTTCTTCTTCACTCACTCACATGTCCTCTCGCTCACCCCGCCTCGTCGCCGTTAACCGCCTTGCGCCGCGGCGGCTCGTCGCCGGGCCACTCCGGTGCCTCTCGTCGTCGCCGAGCACACCGTGAGTTCTCGTAACCCATCGATGCTCATGCGCGCGCTAATTCTCACCTTCTTCTTCTGCAGTGCGCCGCACCTTGTCACCCTCACCGCCGCCGTGCTCGTCGCCGCGCCACCTCGGTGCATCTCGGTGCCGCGTGACCACCTTCGATTTGCCATGGTCCTCGTGCAACCCATTTTGCCTTGGTTTCCACCTCGCGCGCGCCTCCACCGCCGGCGACGAATCCAGTCCGAGCGCGAGATCCTCTGTTCTTTTCGCTTGTGCTCCTCTGCATGCAATCGATGATGGGGCCCACTCCTTCAAAACCAATTAGTTAGTCGCTAATCATGCTTATGATTGTTCTTTAGTTCACTCTCATGCGTGATCAAAGTTAGTCATTGAGGTTTGAAAGTATATTAGTGCAAGTTTTCCTTGGAGTTTTTCTCTGTTGTCATTTTCTCTGTTGCCAGTAAACTAAAAATTTGTATCATGCTTACTAATAGGTTTTGTTAGGTTTGTTGCCTCCTTCTTGGTCGTGATGGTTAGCATGAAATCAGTAGTTAGTATCTTCATGCTTCTAAGCTCTTGTTGTCATGTTTGATCATGGGATAGTTAGCTGATCATGTTACTGTCTCTATACTTTGGATTTATCAATGCGATTAGATTTGATGCCATAGCTCATTGTATTGTGATAACCTTGCATAATGTGAGCATGTTGCTTAGGAGTATGAGTAGTCAATCTTATTAAATACCCAAACTCAATTGGAATTTTGTTTAGCATCTCATAGTTGGATATTTGACCGTTAGTATTGTCGTGAGCTTTGTAGGTTCTGTAATATCACTTATAATAGTTGAGTTAGAGAAGCTAGTCGTTGTTGATTTTTTCACTTGATGATTAAATAATAGATGTGCACTCAATCACCATCAAAGCTTTGTCCAAAGTTTAAAGCGTGTTAGAAGTTTGATTTAGAGGTTAACCTAGCAAATGAGTGGATGGGTCTCTGTAGCAATTATTTGTCATTCTTTGTGATAGTCTAGCCTTGGTGTATATATTGGTGTTTGTATTTGATGTTTGAGTTTTGCTGTTATTCGTTCTTATTATTTGCTTTGTTCGATCGTTAGGCTTCGATATTTGCGGCAACCCCGAGGACGATCCTCCGCACCATATTGAGCAACGACAACCGAACAAGCGCTTTGATCATGTTTAATCCCAAGATTTTAAAGATTAATATTTTGTTTCAAATTGTATGTATGCATTGCTTAATTTGTGTTAAATTGATTAGTTAAATCCGTAGTGCATATCCTGTAGCCAAAATATTGATCTCTACTACCCGAGCCTAGGTTATTTGTCGTGATTAGAGGTCACTGGATGATCTCTTGTCACTTAGTAGATACGATTTCAACTTGCTTAGACATGCTTAGCTATCGGTAGAATCAAGGCGGTTATCGACTTTAGTCGGTAACCTTGATCACACAAAGTTTACTACAACTTTATGTTTCACAGATTTTGCTATGCTTACTTGCAAAACTAAAACCAAAAACAAAAATGATTTAGACGCGCACAATGGTAAGATTGGTGTGATCTATTGGGTGTGATCGAAAGGTGCCCGGTCAATTAAGGACCGAACATCTTGTGAGTTTTTGTTATCCAGCATTTCGCGCTAACCACACCGGAGGGTATGGGACCTCTCTTGACCTAGTACTTTGGCGTGTATTGGTCCCGGTCGCAGGAGGTCGCAGGAGGGACGGAGGTGGGAGCATGGTAGTTGTCCGAAAAGCTTTATCCCGAGTGGGTAGTTGTCTTTTGGCTTTACCATGTAAGCGTATGGTGTTTCTACCCATACGAGCGGCTCGGGGTTGATACACAATATTGGAAACAATCTCGTAGGACTTAGTCAGGTGGCATACCTTCGAAGTGTGCTTTGGCTTAAAGGCGATCCGAGGTGTGGATGCGATGGTACACCCCGCAGGTTAAAAACTATTCGAATAGCCTCGTCTAGGTGATGGACACGCTTGGGTAAGCTTATCGAGAGTTAGACGCAACATTTAAATTAAAACTTGATGGGTGGTACGAATGCGGGATTCGTGCTATTGTTGTGGTGACTATTGGGATAGTCACTTCTAGGTTGTTTATCTTTCGCTTTTGTTATTATTATCCTTCTTGTTATTTCAATCTTAAAAATGAATTGCAAACTTGCCTTTAAAATCAGTATTACCTTATTGCAAATGAAAATTGGCTTTATGCAAATGAAACATATGGCCTCCACCGCACAAGCTCGCATGTAGCTTATGAACAGTCCGCTAGTTCACACGTCGGTCTTGCGGGTACAAAGACAATCTTTGTACTCGGTGCTTTGCTTAATGTTTTGTTGCAGAGGAAGAAGGTGAGCCTCGGGGTCCTCACTTCGTGAGTGGTTTGTCTTTGTCGCCGTGGGTGACGACTAGTCTTGGCGGTCCTGTCGGATGCCTTGTGGGTTGAAGGCACACCGATTGGCTTTGTTTATAGCCATCTTATGGCACTTTTGCTTCATTGTCTTTTTGTTGTTATTTGTGTATCTTGTGGCGGTCGGCCATTATGTCATAATATCTTTGCTATTTGTTTATCTTCCGCTTGGAAGTGTGGTGTTTGGACTCTATGTGTGGAATGGAGTTGATGTCTAATTTTGTACCGGGTGTGTATCTTGCTTTAGGGAAGTATACATATCTCGAGGATCGATTTATTTGATTTGTGATGCTAGGACCGGTGGTTGGTTAAGCATTACAAACCAAATAAACTGGGTCCTCACAAAGTTGGTATCGAGCCATTCGACCGTAGTAACCCAAGCATAGTCGTCCTTAGGATATTTTGAAAGTCTTATTTTCAAATTATAAAAGGTTTATGAAAACCTAGGCGATTCTCGATTTTATTCCTTACCTATCTTAGCTTTCTACTCATCTTACTCTAATTTAAGTTTTGAAACTTGGTTTCTCTCTTCACCTTTCAAAAGATAGTTACTACCGGTGGAATTAGTTTGGGGAGAACCATGAAGTTTAATCCAACTAAAACTTGTGGGGATAATAGGTAAGATGTAAAGGAGTAGTTATGTGTCCGATTTTTGCTAGTCGAACTTTATCCCGCCTTGTGTTTGTTTCTCGACCGCTTTCATGAATTTTGGCTTTCTTGCTCTTAAATTTGTTGCTAACTTGTCTTAGTAAAGCAGATGGCCGGAGAACGCGCGGCGATCGCCAGGATGGTCATGATGAGGAGCTTCCTCCTCCGACCATGGTGAGGTTCTCGCCGATCGAGCGAAACCGCATGGACCGACGTATCTTGGAGGTTATTGCTAGGAATACCTCCACTCCTGCCGGTGGTGGCGACCACCGGACTCGCGGGGACTTGCGAGTTCCTCCGCACCACGCCGCCGACTTTCTCCCGCCTCGAGGACCCTCTCGATGCGGATGATTGGTCGCGCATGGTTGAGCGGAAGCTCAACATAGCTCGATGCCAGCGCGGGACAAGGCACTCTTCGCGTCCCACCGCCTGAGGGCGCAGACTCATGGTGGGAGAACTATCTCGCCATGCGGCCCGCGGGCCATGTGGTCGCGTGGGAGGAGTTCGATCGACTTTCGTCGGGCCCACATCCCTGATGGCCTGATGAAGCTGAAAAAGAAAGAATTCCTCGCGCTCAAGCAAGGGCGCAAGTCTGTGACGGAGTACCTGTATGAGTTCAATCATCTGGCTCGTTATGCTCCGGGGGAGGTGGCCTCAGATGAGGCTAAGCAGGAGAAATTTATGGATGGCTTGTCCGAGGAGCCGCAGACAAGCTATCCATTGTGGACTTCTCAGACTTTCAGGCCTTGGTAGATAAGGCCATTGTTGCAGAGCATAAGGCAAAGGCGCTGGGCGAGTCCCGCAAGCGCAAATGGGAGGCGCATCAGTCTACTCACACCAGCCTCGTTCGTCCTCGGCCGGGCGGCACGATGGCCCGTTCTTTTGCTCCACCGCGCGAGACCATCTGCACCACTCGCCCACCGCAGCCGTGTTTGACCACGTGCGCCGCGATCCAAAGAGCAGAGTGGCCTCCGCAATCCGGCGGCCGAGGTGACTTGTTTTCGCGCCACAACAAGGGCCATTATGCGAATGCTCGCCTCAGTGTTGCGCAGCCCTCGCCCTAATGGAGGACGCGGCGGGAGCGATCACCGCCGACGGTAAGATTATTCGAAGACCTGTGTGCGAGCAATGGTCGAGTGAACCACCTTTCACCGAGGAGGCTCGGAGGCGCGGATGTTGTGATTGGTATACTTCTTGTTAATTCTCGCCCCTGCTGCGGTATATTTGATTCGGAGCATCGCATTCTTTATTTCAAGATCATTTGCTGCTGCTAGTGGTCTTCACCGTGTTCCTTTGGAAGTTCCTTTGCTCATCCGCTCTCCGGGTCGGAAATGAGAGCCGATTCTGATGTCGGGATGTTCCTATCATAGTTGAAGGAGTGGGATTTTTGGCAAATCTCATTCTCTTTCGATTCGTGAGTCCGGATGTGATTCTTGGCATGGATTGGTTGTCCCAACACTTGGGGCAAATCGATTGTGCCGGAAGATTGTCTATCTTACCACCCTCTTCAGTGGGCAAGTCGGGTTTCGCCACGGCTTGGGGCCGTGTCTATGTGCATTAGAAGCAAAGCCACCTTGCAAATTCAAGATGTTCCCATAGTATCGACTTTGTGGATGTCTTTCCAAGATTTGCACGGATGCCTCCGGTTCGAGATCCGAGTTTGCCATCGAGTTCTTTGCCATCGCTCCGATTTCAAGGCGCCAGATCGGATGCCTCCCAATGAGCTAGAAGAATTGAAGAAGCGGCTTGGTGAGCTCCAAGCAAAGGGTTTCATCCGTCCCGCCATCTCCTTGGGGTTGTCCGGTGATCTTTGTGAAGAAGAAGGACAAGACTTTGCGTATGTGTGTTGACTACCGTCCTCTCAATGAAGTGACGGTGAAGAACAAATATCCTCTCGCCCGCATTGATGATCTTTTGACCGCTTGTCCGGAGCTCGTGTTCTCCAAGATTGATCCGAGATCGGGCTATCATCAAGTCCGGATCGTATGAGGATATTCAAGACGGCTTTCACTACTCGTTATGGCTCAGACGAGTACACCGTCATGTCTTTCGGTTTGACCAATGCTCCAAGATTGTTCATGAACCTTATGAATTCGTATTCATGGAGTATTTGGACAAATTTGTGGTGGTTTTTATTGATGACATTCTTATCTATTCCAAGATCAAGCAGAGCATCTTGAGCATCCAAGATTGTTTTGGGCAAGTTATGGAGCATCACCGTATCACGAAGTTCAAGAAATGTGAGTTCGTTGAAGGAAGTGGCATTTTGGGCCATGTTCTTTCACCGGAGGAATAGTCAGAGATCCCAAAGAAAGTCGGCGATGTTCTATCTTGGGGCCACCCAAGTCGATCCATCGATGTGCGGAGTTTTCTTGGTTTAGCGGGCTACTATCGCCGCTTTATCGAGAACTTCTCCAAAATCGCAGCCGATGACCGAATTGCTTAAGAAGGACAAGAAGTTTGTATGGTCCTCGCTTGTGATGAGAGCTTTCGGGAGCTCAAACAATGATTGACTTCACTCCAGTCCTTACTCTTCCCGATATCCACAAGAGCTTCGATATTTATTGCGATGCCTCTCGTCGGGGACTCGGATGTGTTCTTATGCAGAAGGCAAGGCGATCGCCTATGCATCTAGGCACCGAGGCCTCATGAGCTCAACTATCCCACCCATGATTTAGAATTGGTTTGTGTGGTGCATGCACTCAAGATTTGGCGCATTATCGATCGGTATCACGTGAGGTGTATTCGATCACAAGAGCTTGAAATACTGCTCACCCACCAGATCTGAACCTCGAGCAGAGGAGATGGCTAGAATTGATCAAAGATTATGACATGGGTATTCAGATCATCTCGCAAAGCCAATGTGGTTGCTTGATGCACTTAGCCGAAAAGTGTATTGCAATACTGATGATCCAAGAGCAAGAACCCGCACCGCTGCGTGCAATTTCAGCGTCTCAACTTGGGTCCGATTGAACATGGTTCCCTTGTTGCCTTGGTTGTGCAACCAACTTTGGTGGATCAAATCAAGGCAAAGACAAAGAATCGATGATGGTGTGGGTAAAATCAGCGTAATATCAAGGGTGGATCACCAAGTGTTTCACGTAAGATGAGCACGGTGTTGTATGGTTCGGCAAATTTGTGGTCCCAAAGGTTCCGGAGTTGCGGGATTTGATTCTTCAGGAGGCCCATGATTCGCCTTTGTCCATCCATCCCGGGGCCACTAAAATGTACCAAGATCTGCGTCAGAGATTCTGGTGGACTCGCATGAAGCGCGAGATTGCCAGGTTCGTTGCCAGATGCGACGTATGTTGTCGCGTGAAGGCCGAGCATCAGCGTCCAGCAGGTCTTCTTCAGCCCTTGTCCATACCGGAGTGGAAGTGGGATTCCGTTGGTATGGACTTCATCACTGGTCTACCCCGTACTTCTTCAGGGAAGGATGCTATCTGGGTTGTTATCGATCGATTGACGAAGGTAGCGCATTTTCTGCCAGTGTGTACCGCCCTCAGCGTCAGTAAATTGGCAGACCTCTACATATCCCGCATTGTGAGTTTGCATGGTGTGCCACGAACGATTGTGTCAGATCGTGGCTCTCTTTTCACTTCTCGGCTATGGCACAGTTTACAGGAAGCCATGGGGACCCGTCTTTCATTCAGCTCAGCCTATCATCCTCAGACTGATGGTCAGACGGAGCGCGTCAACCAGGTGCTTGAAGACATGCTCCGTGCTTGTGTTCTTTCCTATGGGAAGAATTGGGAGAAGTGCCTACCACTTGCCGAGTTCTCCTACAACAACAGCTTCCAGGCTAGTCTCGGTATGGCACCGTTTGAGGCTTTGTATGGGAGGCGCTGCAGAACACCATTGAACCGGTCGAGACCGTGAAAGGCGCTCTTTGCCCGATTCCATCAATGAAGCCGAAAGTCAAGTGCGATTGATTCGTGAGCACTTGCGCGTAGCTCGATCGAGCGTAAGAGCTATGCGGTCGGCGTCGTCGCGAAATGAGTTTCCACCAATGACTTTGTGTATCTCAAAGTCTCACCTCCGAAGGACATCGTCGCTTCTGTCAAGGGCAACCGCTCCTCGATATGTCGGGCCGTGTCGCATCATCAAGAGAGTGGAGCTGTTGCATACAAGTTAGAATTGCCGGCTACACTCGAAGGGTGCATGATGTTTTCCACGTGTCGCAATTGAAGAAGTGCCTTCGTGTTCTGTGGAGGAGACGCCTTGGAAAATATCGATGTGCGGAAGATCGTCTTATCGCGAGCGCCTGCTCGTATCCTCGAAGAAGTGAACGCAGACAAGGAACCGTGTGATCAAGTTCCTTAAAGTTCGTGGTCAAACCACTCCGAGGATGAAGCCACTTGGGAGCGGGAAGATCGCCTCCGAGCAGATTACCCGCCCTTCTTCTCCGGTGATCGAATCTCAAGTAGATTCTGTAAGGGGGAGATTTGTAACAGCCCTAACTTAGGGTTTGTATTTCAAATGTAAAATTTTGAGGAGAAATAAAACTTTTGTTGTCTCTTCAAATCATTTGAAAGTTCCTACATTTTTCCCTAGCAATTTCCATTTTCTAGAATTAAACTCTTGTGAATGGAGATTGTTGTCAGCCAATTCTTAGCCTTCAAACTTTGATCATCCTCTGAAATTATTTTTCCTAGCATCTTGATCATCCTATCTACCTCCTGAATTATTTCACAATTTTTAGATTTTGTTTGCTATTTCAAATGGCCAAGTCAACTCGTTTGAAATCTGGTCAAACTCCTGGACAGCAGCTTGTGAATTTTTCTAGAACAATGCAGTGCATAAAAGTTCTGGAAAAATTATACAAGGTTGTTCTCTGTCTCTAGTAGCTACCATAAAATTTCTGAAATTTTTGGAGCTCAGGAGCTACCTCTAAAAATTCCCAAACCTTCTCTGTCTTTTAAATCAAATTCTAAAAGTATTGTTCCTGGGCCCAACCCAACCTCGGCTCGAGTCCGACCGCGCCACTTGACTCGGTCGCGTCAACTAGCTGCACCGCGTGAGTCCAATCGATCGTGACTGTCCGATGCAAATCGAACGATCCACGTTGCGTCGCAACCGACTGTCGAATGCATACATCAATCTCGACCGTCCATCTCGATCCAACGGCCGAGCGATTCAGATCGAGTCAAACCACCGTTCGCACCGCTTCGCCGGCGGCGGACGGCGGTCCCACTGCAGTTGTTTCCGCCACGCCACTTCGCCATGCTCCAGCCACCGCCGCTTCGCTCGCGCTCGCCGGCCGCGCCACATGCGTCCGCCACCTCACCTCACCGGTCTTTTCACCGCCCACCGCCTCACCTCGCCGCCTCACTTTGCTCCTACAAAACCCTCCGAAGCTTTCCCTACCTCGCTGCCTCCATTGCCGTTTTCTCCACCGAGCTCAGGGGCCGTGAGCGCCGCGCGACGCCCGAGCGCTCTCGCTTTCCGGTGATCTCGAGCACGGCAGATCGCCACGGCGTGTTCCACATCCTCGAAGTAAACCCTCAAGGAATTTCGGTTTCATCGCTGTGGAGCTGCGTGGCCTTTCTTCTCAAGTCCGGCGAACCGCTTTTTCCACCGCGCGTCTTCTCCGGTGAGCTCCACCAATTCTTCGCCGTGAGCACCACCGACTCCACCTTTCTTCTTCACTCACTCACATGTCCTCTCGCTCACCCCGCCTCGCCGCCGTTAACCGCCTTGCGCCGCCGCGGGCTCGCCGCCGCCACTCCGTGCCTCTCCGCTGCCGCCGAGCACACCGTGAGTTCTCGGTAACCCATCGATGCTCATGCGCGCGCTAATTCTCACCTTCTTCTTCTCTCGTGCGATCGCACTTGTCACCCTCACCGCCGGCCGCGTGCTCGTCCGCGCCACCTCGCATCTCCGCCGCCGCGTGACCACCTTCGGGCCATGGTCCTCGTGCAACCCATTTTGGCCTTGGTTTCCACCTCGCCGCGCCTCCACCACGGCGACGAATCCAGTCCAGAGCGCCCGAGATCCTCTGTTTTTTTGCCAGGCTCCTCTCGTGCATGCGATGGTGGGGCCCACCTTCAAAACCAATTAGTTAGCCGCTAATCATGCTTATGATTGTTCTTTAGTTCACTCTCATGCGTGATCAAAGTTAGTCATTGAGGTTTGAAAGTATATTAGTGCAAGTTTTCCTTGGAGTTTTTCTCTGTTGTCATTTTCTCTTGCGATGAAACTAAAAATTTGTATCATGCTTACTAATAGGTTTTGTTAGGTTTGTTGCCTCCTTCTTGGTCGTGATGGTTAGCATGAAATCAGTAGTTAGTATCTTCATGCTTCTAAGCTCTTGTTGTCATGTTTGATCATGGGATAGTTAGCTGATCATGTTACTGTCTCTATACTTTGGATTTATCAATGCGATTAGATTTGATGCCATAGCTCTTTGTATTGTGATAACCTTGCATAATGTGAGCATGTTGCTTAGGAGTATGAGTAGCTGAATCTTATTAAATACCCAAACTCAATTGGAATTTTGTTTAGCATCTCATAGTTGGATATTTGACTGGTTAGTATTGTCAGTAGCTTTTGTAGGTTCTGTAATATCAGCTTATAATAGTTGAGTTAGAGAAGCTAGCTGTTGTTGATTTTTTTCACTTGATGATTAAATAATAGATGTGCACTCAATCACCATCAAAGCCTGTCCAAAGTTTAAAGCGTGTTAGAAGTTTGATTTAGAGGTTAACCTAGCAAATGAGTGGATGGGTCTCTGTAGCAATTATTTGTCATTCTTTGTGATAGTCTAGCCTTGGTGTATATATTGGTGTTTGTATTTGATGTTTGAGTTTTGCCGGTGTTATTCGTTCTTATTCGCTGTTTTGTTCGATCGTTAGGCTTCGATATTTGCGGCAACCCTGAGGACGATCCTCCGCACCATATTGAGCAACAGCAACCGTGCAAGCGCTTTGATCATGTTTAATCCCATATTTTAAAGATTAATATTTTGTTTCAAATTGTATGTATGCATTGCTTAATTTGTGTTAAATTGATTAGTTAAATCCGTAGTGCATATCCTGTAGCCAAAATATTGATCTCTACTACTGAGCCTAGGTTATTTGTCGTGATTAGAGGTCATTTGGATGATCTCTTGTCACTTAGTAGATACGATTTCAACTTGCTTAGACATGCTTAGCTATCGGTAGAATCAAGCGGTTATCGACTTTAGTCGGTAACCTTGATCACACAAAGTTTACTACAACTTTATGTTTCACATTTTGCTATGCTTACTTGCAAAACTAAAACCAAAAACAAAAATGATTTAGACGCGGCACAATGGTAAGATTGGTGTGATCTATTGGGTGTGATCGAAAGGTGCCCGGTCAATTAAGGACCGAACATCTTGTGAGTTTTTGTTATCCAGCATTTCGCGTGCTAACCACACCGGAGGGTATGGGACCTCTCTTGACCTAGTACTTTGGCGTGTATTGGTCCCGGTCGCAGGAGGTCGCAGGAGGGACGGAGGTGGGAGCATGGTAGTTGTCCAAAAGCTTTATCCCGAGTGGGTAGTTGTCTTTTCGGCTTTACCATGTAAGCGCATGGTGTTTCTACCCATACGAGCGGCTCGGGGTTGATACACAATATTGGAAACAGTCTCGTAGGACTTAGTCAGGCTGCATACCTTCTAAGTGTGCTTTGGCTTAAAGGCGGTCCGAGGTGTGGAGTGCGATGGTACACCCCGCGGGGTTAAAACTATTCGAATAGCCTCGCCCTAGGTGATGGACACGCTTGGGTAAGTTTATCGAGAGTTAGACCGCAACATTTAAATTAAAACTTGATGGGTGGTACGAATGGGATTCGTGCTATTGTTGTGGTGACTATTGGGATAGTCACTTCTAGGTTGTTTATCTTTCGCTTTTGTTATTATTATCCTTATCGTTATTTCAATCTTAAAATGAATTGCAAACTTGCCTTTAAAATCAGATACCTTATTGCAAATGAAAATTGGCTTTATGCAAATGAAACATATGGCCTCCACCGCATAAGCCTGCATGTAGCTTATGAACAGTGTCCGCTAGTTCACACGCTCGATCTTGCGGGTACAAAGACAATCTTTGTACTCGTGTGCTTTGCTTAATGTTTTTGTTGCAGAGGAAGAAGGTGAGCCTCGTGGTCCTCACTTCGTGAGTCAGGCTGTCGCCGTGGGTGACGACTAGTCTTGGCGGTCCTGTCGGATGCCTTGTGGGTTGAAGGCACACCGATTGGCTTTGTTTATAGCCATCTTATGGCACTTTTGCTTCATTGTCTTTTTGTTGTTATTTGTGTATCTTGTGGCGATCGGCCATTGTGCGTAATATCTTTGCTATTTGTTTATCTTCCGCTTGGAAGTGTGGTGTTTGGACTCTATGTGTGGAATGGAGTTGATGTCTAATTTTGTACCGGGTGTGTATACCGTCAGGAAGTATACATATCTCGAGGATCAGTTTATTTGATTTGTGATGCTAGGACCAGGTGGTTGGTTAAGCATTACAAACCAAATAAACTGGGGTCCTCACAAGAACTACTAGGATCTACCGAGGTATGCACCCATCTCCCTTCTCTCTTCTCGGATCTCTCCCCTTGCTCTGTGATGAGATGAATTGAGAGCTACCTGTTGATGCTACTGCGTGATGATCTAGGTGTGAATGATGTGTATGTGTAGTGCATGCTGATGAGGTGTAACTGAGGTTACCTCTGGTTGGGTTCTGGGATTGGCGGAAGAGGGTAGCAGTGCCGGCCTCCTCGTGCTGGTGCTCCCTTCTTCTCCTTTGCGGTGGGTGGCTTGCCAGCGATGATGGTGAGGATGTTGAGCTTGCTCTGAGGTCTCCTTGCTTGGCTTGAGCTGTGCTCTGTGATATGATACATGTGTATGTGTAGAGCAACAGAGGTGCACTTGTGTTACCTCCTATGGGTTCTGGGGTGGAAGAGGGGGGTGGCAGTGCCGGCTTCAAGTTGGTGCTCTCCTCCTCTCTTTGTTGCCCTAAAGCCTGGTGGGAGTTTGCTCCTGAGGATGACAGCGGAGGGTTTGCGCTTTGCTTGCCTTCGGCTGGTTCTTGCTCCTGTTTGCCTTGATGCTCGGTGGTGGCTTGAGGTGGCTTGGTCGCCGCCTGGCTCCTTGCCTCTCTTGTGCCATGGTTGTCTTCGGCTGTGGGTGGAAATGATGTATTGTGTTGGCTTGATTGGGGGGATGAACTTGGGGAGGCTGGCTATGGGAGATTTTTTTTTAAAATAATCTATATTTTATTATAAATTACAAGTTTATTCCTGCTTTTTTTTTATTACAGGAATATACTCCAGTCGCCACACCGTTGGGCGACAGGGACTACTCGCCACACCGTTGGGCGACAGGACCCAGTCGCCCAACCGTAGGGCGACTGCATGTCTGCCGCCCAACTGTTAGGCGATAGTTGGTAGTCGCCCAACCAATGGGCGACAGTAGCTCTCCTTGTTGTTTTTTTAAAAAATAATATTATTTTGAAGAATCAATTACAAAATATATGTAGTCGCTAAAAAAAATTACCAAAATATGGAACCTATCGCTAGTTGAGCGTCAATGGAGGTACCAGTCGCAATATCACTTATCTTTCCATTTACGAATCGTTCATACCTCAAACGTTGTCGATTAATTCTCCAAAAATTAACCATAGTACAATAACATACTACGATGACAAAGTGTTATTGTGAGTGCAACAGATTTGGTACCATTTAAATTTTATGAAAATCAAAAAGTGGCTAAGTGGAACATGAAAATGAAAAAGCGTCGGATATATGTGAATATTTTTTTAAATTATGTCGTGTATTGTTGTACTAAGGTGAATATTGTAAGAATTTTGTGAGGACGATTGCGGTTTTAATTATTCGTATGTACGAAGGCAACTGATATTACAATAAGAACAGAATGTTTCATCGAACAGGGGGGTTACAGGGCACGAAGGACAACGAACCGAGGACGGTACACGCATGCCTTTAGGAAATAGAAATACATGCGATATGTGGACGAATAGGTAGAACTCGATGGCCGAATAGGCGTAACTCATCGAGTGGAACGGGCCATTTGCCCTTGCTCGCCTAGCTCGGCGTTATACTCCTCGCCTTGCGCCTTAGCTCGCCGCGATGGCCTCTTCCGCTCCCTCTCGGCCTCCGTCGCTTTGGCATGCTCACGCCTCGCTCCTCGCGCGCTCTGTCCGACCCACGTTGCTTTGCTGCTCGGCTTTCACCTCTTTGAGGCGCCTTTCACGGGCCTCGATGTCCTCCCCGCCCAACTCTCCGTGTCGCAGAACCACCACATGTCGAGGGGTGGATCTTGTCGCCGATCCACTAGCGGAAGTCGCATAGGGGTGGCGGAGACTGCAATAGGTGAAGATAGTTCGTTACGCCGCACGCAAGGAAAAACCTTGTGCACTCGAGATACGGTTTCATTCACGGGTGCCCGCCGTTGTAATCCGCGGCGTAGTTTGGGAAGCACCAATAGCGCCGCCAATGGTCTACTCATCGGTTGATTTGACGCACTTACAGCGCCCGGCACCAAAGATAGGGTGGCGCCACCCCTATCGGTGGCCCTTCCGAGGGTGCTCACGGCATTGGTGGGGTCGCGGCTCGACCACGAATCATTGGGCGAACTACGAGCGCCTTCCTCACATCCACTAGTTCGGAAAAGTTTGGTGTGAAAGGTCGCCGACTAGCGGCACGATCGCGAAGCGGCGGTCTCATGGGAGACACCCATCCTTCAAAAGTTTGCGATTTTCTCCCATTCCTTCTCCTTGTCCATGTTTTCTACTTGGTGGTGCTGGTGTGGAGTTCTTGAATGAGTTGCGCTGTATTTATAGGTACAGCGGAGCGAGTGGTAGCTGGGCTCAGAAAAAGCTGACTCGTTGGGTCACATCGTCCCGAAAAGCTACCTCGTATGGTCATGTCCTAAGAAAAAGCTGGGTCGTCAGGTTACATCGTCCTGAAAAGCTACCTCGTTTGGTCATGTGCTCAGAGAAAGCTGGGTCGTCGGGTTACATCTGATATGAATAGCGCTTGTATTCAATATGAGGCCAATGGGCTAGTATATATACACAGGTATATGCGGTGAATATGCAAAGAACCCCTTATAACAATGGGGAATTACAAATTATACATATATATCTCTAACACCCCCCTCAAACTCATGGTGGATCAACAACACCGAGTTTGGAGAGGTAGAAACCGTCTTTGTCTTGCGAGTGCAGGCCTTCGATAGAAATCCGCTATCCAAGCTCAAGGCACATATTGAAGAGCAATCACCGGTCATGCACACAAGACCGCATGAAGGAAGCATCAACACCAATATGCTTGGTAAGCTCATGCTTCATGGGTCTCGAGCAATCTTGATAGCACTGCATCGTCGGACAAGAGAGGAGTCGGTGTAGTTACTGAAACACCAAAATCCTCCAAGAACCACCGTAGCTGGTAATCTCTGCGCCAAGAGAGCCATAGCGCGCAACTCGGCCTCTGCACTCGAACGGACATCTGCGATGCTTTCTTCGTCTTCCGTGCAATGAGAGAACCACCAAGAAAAACACGATGCGAGAGATAGACCGCGATCGAGGGATCGCCGCCCAAGTAGCATCCGAATAAGCTCAAGTCAGAACGAGCCGGAGTTTGGAAAGAAAAGACGAGAGATAGTTCCACGAAGGTATCGCAACTCAAGAAGGTGGTCGTAGTGGACTGAGTGGGAGCAGATACGAATCGACTCGTAATGTGGATGGATAAGTGATATCCGACGAGTAACGACAAGATAGACAAGACTCCCAACAAGATGACGATGGCGAGTCGGATCGTAAAGAGGCTCGCCATCGAGAGTCTGAGGTGAACATTAAGTTCCATGGGAGTCTCAACAAGACGTTGTCGCTGAGAGATGCGCGATCAAGAAGATCTGAATGTACTTCTCTTGGGACATAAAGAAACCATCCGGAGTGGAAGTAACCTCAATCCCAAGGAAGTAACGAAGAGGACCAAGATCCGACATAAGAAATTGCTCACTAAGACGAGCCTTGACAAAGGCAATGAACTCGTAATCATCTCCTAATGATCATATCATCAACATACGTAAGAAGAAGAGTCCACCACGAGACGAAGTGTGGACAAAGAGCGCAGATCATGATCACTAGGTGAAAAACCAGCGAGCAAATCACGTAAGAGAAGCGCCAAACCAAGCACGAGGGCTTGCTTAAGGCCATAAAGAGAACGACGAAGACGACAGACCATGCCCTCAGGAACAGAATACCCAGGTGGCGGAATCATGTAGACCTCCTCACGCACCAGGACAGGAGAACTGAGCGAGAGTACCCTGCTCAGTAAGGAAACTACGCAGGTAACGAGAGAGGTACTCGCCAGCGGAGTCAGCACGAAAAACACGAATAGGGGTGGAGAACTGTGTATGGACCATAGTGGCAAATTGTTTATAGATAGACAAGACCTCACTACGAGAAGACATGAAGTATATCCAAGTGTGGCGAGAAAAATCATCTATAAAAATGATATAATATCGATGACCCCCTTTCAAAACGAAGGGAGCCGGACCCCAAACATATGAATGAACAAGATCAAAAGGACGCTGAGACACGGACTCACTATGAGGATAAGGAAGTCAATCTGCTTACCTAACTTACACTCGACAATCTAAAGACACATCTCCGAGATGGACTCGAAGACCACGACGAACCAAAGACGGCATGGCGAGATCCACACAAATGACCAAGACGGTGATGCCATCTTTGGAAAGAGCCGTAAGCGAGGTGGCGGCGCCGAGAGACCGTGGCAACCTTGTAGCGTGGAAGGAAGGTGAAGCAGCCAAGCTCCCAGAGACGCCGTGAGTCAAGGCGCCGAGGCCGAACCAACCGAGCTCCGTGTGGCGGTCCCGAACACAATAAGAGTCGAGTCGAGAATAACCCGACAACCAAGATCGATGTCGCCCACAGAAAGAAGTCGCATGGTAAGGCGAGGAACATAAGCAACGTAAGGAACATGAAAAGAGGAGTTGCTAAGAGGTCCTCGACTGAGACGAAAGAGATGTACCATCGCAGTGAAGAACACCGACAGAGAATCAAGGGGTGTAAGGAAAGACAGAGTGGAAGAATCAGGAGTCATGTGAAAAGATGCTCCAGAATCAAGAATCCACGGGGAGGTACCTGACTGTGTAGGAGGTGGTCTCGGTTCAAGAGTTAGTAGCGAGCTGCGCAGAACACGCCGAGGAAGAACACGGCGGCAAGCGGCGTCGAAGTCCGCTATCTCTGCCTGAAAGAAACTGCGGAAGAAGTCGATGCAGGCGTCGATGTAGAAGCACCAGTGCCAGTGCTAGTAGAAGAACGGCGAGAAAGATGTCGCTGCTTCTTGTAGCACTGGGACTCAATGTGGCCGACCTTATTGCAGTAGGAGCAGTGAGGACGACCACCGCCGGATGGAGGGCGGCCACCACCACCGTGGCAGCCGCTGGAGGAGGCAGTGTCCTGACGCGTGGAGCCGTCGGTATAGTAGGTGGGCGAGCGGCGAGCACGGAGGGGAGGCGGCGAGCCGGCACCACTCAAAGTAGTCTCCTCGCTCGATCTCGATGGGGCCTCCAGAGAGTGACACGAGGGTGGCGTGCAAGGAGCCGGGCACGCCGCTGCGAACTCAGGGCGGCGAGTAAGGAACTCGAGATCCTCTGAAACTGTGTCGCACGCATACCAGCAACAGGACAAGAGCGACATCCAAAGAAGCGAAGGAGTCCACCGACGCCAAACGGCAGAGCTCGAGCATAAAAAGCGCCAATAGTAGCATCACCTGCTGAAGAGAGTGCTCTGGCGACCACGGACGGTAGAGAGCATCACCGAGGGCTCGTGAAGGGCCGACGAAGGTGAGTCCACATCCGAAAGCGATGAGCAGTCCCACTCCCACAACCTCGTAAGAGAATCGAGGCCGATATCGGCGATGAGGACAACAAGGCCGGCGCCGCCGCCGCACTCACCGAGTGTAGGCGGTCGGCGATCCTTGTAGAAATCGAGCCTCTGGGTAGGCGAGATAGCCTCATCATCGCAAGCGGCGGTCTCAAGCAGCAGCTTTGTCGGCCGTTGGGGCGGCGCAACAGCGAGGTTCCGCTGAGGTGTAGGGCAAGGCGACGAGTAACATCGCCAGAGGGACGCCCGAGACGAAGACCACGCATGTGGATACGCATGTGAGACACAAAGTCGGTGTAGTTAACACCATCAAGATCACCGGGCGCGAGGAGGGAAGCGGTGCCCATTGGTAGGCGGCGCCGACGGCGCGGCGACTGTAACAACGAAGTCTAACAGCGGCGGGCGGCGCGCGGTTAGAACCACGTTTTTTCCTTTTTCTCTTCTCTTTTTCTTTTACCGCCGCCAAAGCGCCCAAAAACACACGCACACGCCGCTTCTAGCTCTCGGCGGAAGACCGGAGAAGCGGCGCGCCTAGGCGGCGGCGGCGTCGGCGGGCGGCGGCGACGACAGCGGCGTCGACTCGGGCGGCGTCGGACCAGCGGCGGTGGCTCCCGGCGGCGCTTCTCCTGGTCGGCGCTTCTCACGATTGCGACGGCGGCTCCTCGTGGCTCCCCTGCGCGCGCTTCGCTGGCGGCGGCGGCGGTCGTCCCTGGCTCGGCGCAAGTGGCTGGTCCCCACTCGGCGCGGCGCAAGTAGTGGCGCCGCGGCTCCCCCCGGCGCCGAGAGAGCGAGCGACGAGGAGGCCGATGGGGGCGCCGCGGCGAGACTCGACCGGGATGACGGCGCGGCGGGGTGACGGCCGGCGGAGCGACGAGCGCAGCGCCGACTCTCCGTTCGGAGACGCCAAGATGACGTCAAGCGACAACCACCGATCCGAGGATCGGCGCGGCGTGCGACAAGCGGAGCGATGGAAACCCTAGGTTTGCTCTGATACCATGATATGAATAGCGCTTGTATTCAATATGAGGCCAATGGGCCAGTATATATACACAGGTATATGCGGTGAATATGCAAAGAACCCCTTATAACAATGGGGAATTACAAATTATACATATATATCTCTAACAACATCGTCCTGATAAAGCTACCTCGTCGGGTCATACCCTCGGGTCAATATCTGCGTCGTGCCCGTCACACCGCTGAGAAAAGCCGCTCGCTTGGTCACATCGCCCGTAAAAGCGGGCTAGTCGGGTCACGCTCGTCAAGAAAAAGCATTCCACGAACACGTGTTGTATGAACGAGTGGGTAGTACAACGCGAAAGTATTACATGCATCACGTACGCAAAAGTATGACATGCATCACATACGCAAAAGTATTACATGCATCACATATGAAGTGCAAAATTTAAGTATGACATAACGAACAAATGTACCCGTAGCATCCCCTCCCCCTACTAGCCCCTACTAGGCCCCGCTAATCGCACTCCCAAATCCCCTCCTCCATCACCACGCCCCACTCCACCTCCGTGTCCTCCCCACGGCTCGCTGGGCCCTCCTCTCGCGCTGGTGTCGGGGCCTCGGCCCGGCAGGAAAGACGGCCTGAGCCCAGTCCGACGAGGACCGAGAGGCGAAGGGGTGGGCGGCCGCTGCTGGTGGGTATCGCGCAGCGGGCAAGTCAGGTGTGAGAGAACCTCACCGGCGGGCCGAGGTGCCGTAGTCGCCCACCAAGAAGTCGTGGGCTTCGCGAAGCTGGAGAGGAACCTCTGTCATAGGGAATTGGACCTACACAGAAAGTATTGTTAGTCAATTAACAAAACACGATGTATCTTGAGAAACGGATATGTTACGTACTCTCGCCTACCGCCATAGCGCGCGTCGGCGCCCGTAGGTAGTATGGCACGCCGTCTGGCGCTCGTGTGTACTCGGTGTGGAAGGCAAAGGGTTGTGGAGGACCAACGAGCGCGCGCGCGTCGGTGTGCGGGCGTGCTCAGCGGACCTCTAGCCTCCTCGGGCCTCGGCGGGCGTGGTTCGCCGAGCATCCGCCTCGCCGGGCGTGCGGTGTCGGGCGTGGTCTAGCCGACCTCTCGTCTGCGGCTTTCTTTGTCGGAGGGTACGCGCAGCGACGTAAGGATCGCCGACCGTGCAACCGGCCGTATGAACCTCCGGTAGCCTAGCGCACGACAACAAAGCCGAAAATACGTGCGACTTGATCGACCACACGACGCACCATCCGACCGCTCTCGCGTGTGCCCTCGACACCGTCCGATAACCTCTCAACCCATGACCGATATCCGTCGTAATCTCTCGCGGCGATGCTCGCCACATCGAAAACAAGACCTGGTGAAATATGTAATGGCAGAGGCCAGAACTGAAGTATTCGAAGTAGGATGTAACGTACCGCGCTGTGGACATCCTGCGCGAAATGAACAGGGTATGTGTCTGTCGGTGCCGGGACACGTGGTGCGGGCGCATCTGCAGCAAGTACGAGCCTGGTGCGTGTCCGAGGAGCGTACCAGCGGAGGTACGCGTCGTAGGTCGTAGGGTCATAAGGCGTGTCCTCCTGCACACGGTCATCTAGTGAGCCGTCCCACTGGTCCACCCAGTCGTTCATCCTACCACCCCAGTTCGTACCGCGACGAACTCCCTTCCTACTGAACCTGCAAGACGTAACATGTAATTAGAAGTAATGCGAACTAGACGGCGACAAATAATCGGGATGTTTGTCGATTACTCACGCGCACGCTGCCGCACCGCCGCCGTGACCGTATCGGAACCTCTCGCCGTAGGCCGAATCGTCGCATCACGCGATGTGCCGCGTAGTCTCAACGAAGACGCCGAAGACGAGCACCTGCGGGTGAGCCGAGTCCCGGTCGCGCAGTACGCGAGGAAAGCCCGTGAGAAGCGCGGCGACTAACTCCTCGGGGGAGTATGGCCGCCAACGAACGTTGTCCGCCGTGAGTCGGCCGAACGACTCCACGAACGGCTCAGACGCGACGTGTCACCGTGACGCGCAAACCGCACTGCGAGGAACACAACACGGCATATTAGATTGAACGATCGATGATATTAAAAAATAAGTCACAGAAAATAATACGTACCCGTCGCCGACACCAAAGCGAGCCCATAGTCGGCCGATCAACCTTGCTCGCAAAGTACATCTCCCGCTCGTAGGAGAGCTGTCGCTCAACAAGGGTCGCCCGAGGCTAAAGCGCTCGAACGACCACAACTGCAGCAGGAGAGGACACCCCGTGAGGAAGGAGTTCGGCCGCGACCTGAAGCACGAGTCGCACAAGCCGTGATAGGTGGCAACAAGTACAGCAACCCCACCGACCTGCGGGCCTGTCCGCCGGCGATGGCCACTGGCGTCTGCGATGAGCGCGCTGCGTCGACGGTGTCACCGTGGTGGTGGTGAATAGGACCCACCGAATAGCCACGCAAGTACGCCTGTGTGGCGTGACACTGCCGTCGTCCGCGCAGGTCCATCCGCCGAGCCGTACAACAAAAAGAAAGTAAGATCGCATTACAAAAAGAGAGTGCAGCGGTTCGAACGCGAACATCGTCGAACACGTACCCGGAACTGCGATAGTCACCGTAAGGACGGGCCGTGCCTCTGGGTCTCCGGGAAGATGTAGTACTGCCGCGGCGCAGCGGAAGGACTCCACAAACTCGCCTGCACGTCTCCGACGCCGCCCGAGGCTCTGCGAAGCGGCACCTCCCGCGGCGGGGAGGCCAAGTAGCATGGAGACGCCTCAGAGTAGGGGTCATCTCCCCGAACGGAAGATGGAACGTGTGAGTCTCCGGCCGCCACCGGTCCACAAGAGCTGTCAACAAGGACCGGTTGAATAGGAAGCGTCGGGACCGCTCTGGGCCGGCATGGACGTCTGCGCTGCCGTCACCGCGGTGTCGCGGCTCGTCCTCGCCCGTGGCTCGCACCATCCGGCGAGTGGTAGTATCTCGCGCACGAGCCTACAAAACAACAAAAGGTTAGTACGAGATGTGCGCTTGGTGATAACATAGTGCCAACGAATGCTAACTCGGCCGCCCAAATGGGTCTAGCCTCCGTGCCACCCGAGGTGTCCACGCGCGGATCACCCCAACACGATCCACGCCACCGCACCGCAGGATGAGGGACACGACGCGACGCGCGATGTAGCCGGTCGATGCGCTCTTCCAAGAGAGCGAAACTCCAGTCCGATCCGTGAGCCATACCTGCAAAACAAATTGAAGGTACAAAATACGTGAAAATATTACATAAAATGTAAAACAGGAGTAAATTTAACTTGTAAACAATGAAACCAATACAAAGTACATAGTGCTAGAACAGTTACATAAACAATACGAAGTACACACGGTACCCACGACAATACAAATTATATAGTAGCAGAACTATTACATAAACTTTCAAAATTACATAGTGGCAGGACGGTTACATGAACAATACAAAGTACACATGGCAATACAAATTATATTGTACCAGAACAGTGGCAGAACAGTTACATAAATAATACAACGTACACAATGTCCCACTTTGCACACTGCAAGAAGCGGTGCCGCAAACCATGGCAGAGCCTACTCTCACCGGTGCCTTGCATCGTGCGTCAGGGCCTCCCGCCGCAGAGCCCGCAGTTGACCCAACGCCCGGCTTGTGCCGTCCATATCATTGGTAATACCGACTCTGCGACGCCCTTGCCACCCTTCGCATGTCAAGGTCCGAATCCGCATCCTGTTTGCAATGTCCTCGGTGGCGAAGTTACCCACAGCCCTGAAGCCCCTAAGCTCACCAGTCCAAGCATGCACCACCCTGTCCTTCAAGAAGTACTCGGACACAAAGTTGGACGGGTCCATGCGCACAATCCCGCACGCGGCGAGGACATGGGAGCATGGCTTGTGTAATAGCCTCGGTTTATTGCATGTACATCTAGGTTCGTTCACATGATCTCTAAGCCATACCTCCTGCGTGACAAGAGAACGAGTCGTCCCAAATCCGGCTTTACCCCGGAGGAGCACGTCGAAACGATGCTCCGTATTGCCCATCACGTGCACCATGTGCGACTGGCCCTTCTCTGTCTTCGCCTGTATGTATGCCGTAATCTTCGAGCAGTACGCTGTTTGAGGGTTGCTGGCATGAAGTGCGGCATTTGAACGCCTCTCCCTGAAATACCCGATTGTCTTTGCGTAACATCTTCCACGATGGCGACGAGGGGCCGAAACGAGACCCCTAAGAACCCAGCTTGTACACCTCGCAAGGTTAGTCGTCATTATGCCATACCGCCCCATCGGTGTCGTGCGGCAGCGACCACTTCTCCAATGGCACGCCGATCCAAAGGCGAGAAGCACTCGATGTTCCTCAAGGTCCTCCGCCTCGCTCCAGCAGGTTCAGACTCTGGTCCATGGTTCATCCTGTCCACGTGTTTCCTGCTGTGCTCATCCAGTAGCATCCATAAGGTGTCAACTTTTCGCTGCTGGTTCTGCATAGCCAGCCTCTTGAATAGCTTCACCAGCGGTTGCTTCGGGAACTTCTTAAAGAAGTTCGCCCCTAAGTGTCGAATGCACCATCTACTCCTCATATCCGACCAAGAGAACGGCTACTCGGGGTATTCTTGAAGTTTTCTTATGGCCTTCAGCATCCCGGCGTGGCGATCGTGGATCACGCACACACCAGGACGACCTCCAACAACTCCCACCCTTAGATGTCGAAGGAACCACAACCAACTGTCGTAATTCTCACCTTCGACGAATGCGATGGCCAATGGCAGTTTGATTATTCCACAACGCCTATGATCAAGTAGGATTTGCCCTTGTATTTCCCAATGTAAAGGTCCGTCAATCGAGATCATGGGCAGCATATGCCTAAAAGCCTCGATCAGGCCCGAAGGCTAAGAAGGCCCTTTGTAATATTAAAAACCTCGCGTTTTTTGATGGCATGTCCCTTACAAAGCAGTGTCGTTCGGGTTTCTCTCTGCGGCACCTCCAAAGATACGAGGAAGGTTGTCATCGCGCCTCAAAAGATCCAAACCGTCTTTCTAAAGCCTTTTACTTCGCACGCCACGCCTTTGCGTAGCTGATCTTGTACTTGAATTTCTTATCGATAGCCACTATAATGTGCTTGGCCTCCACATCCTTCTTCTCTACTATCTCTCCATACATCAAATTGGCTACGAAGGTTGACGTTAGGTTACGATGTCTGGACAAAATAGTGTTGAGCATGCAGGAGTGTGCCTCTACCTTCGAGACAATCCAGTGAGTCTCATACTTTGGTATATGTGCGTGCACTCGCCAAGGACAACTGGCTTGCTTGCACTTGACAGTGTACTGCTCCTGGCTAGATTTGATGACCCGAAACATCCGCTGCATGGACATAGCCCACAACTTAATGGCATCCTGAAAGGATGTCTTATCAGCAAACATTGAGTGCAACCGAACCTCAGTAGCATGGTACTCCCACGGCGATTCGTGCTCGTCATGCGTACCTACACCCTCAACGTCAAATCTATTCCATTCCTGGGGGATGGGAGCTCCGTCCTCATCAGAACTATCCTCCTCGTCCTCCTGTAGAGCTTCCTCTTCAGCCAAGGTCATCCGGTCATCGCTATCCATTTGACGCAATATGTACTCCATGTGCTCTCCTTCATAAGCTTGTCCTGTAGGCTCACCATGCGGTGCCCGATCTTCTTCTTCTGTATCTACCGCGTCGGGCTCATCACAAGCAACATCCTCCGAACCCTTCCTAACGCCTTCCTCCACCTCCTCTTCTTCACCAACATACTGAGCACCCGAGCTGCTCCCACCACCAGGATGATATCCGACAACGGGTCCCTGCACAGCTTCTTTTGGGCATGGTTGCACAAGCACTACACACTCATATCCATGGCGCCTACAACCTTCTATGAAGCCCTTCCACACAGTCGTGTGCATCAGTGTTCTCAACTCCCATCTGATGTCCGTCGGAGACCGGCTCCAAAGCCCTTGTATGACGACGCTGCACACCTCAGGGTCCAAGGAGAAGCTACGGGTGAGCCAATACATCACATCTACGATTCGTGCATTCTCGCCGTCTGGGTGTACCAGAGTGGTTTGAGAAAAACTACTCAAGTCAACACCGCACGGACCTTCACGAACGGTGCCAACACCGTAATGCACTTTCAATGTAGTGGGTACAGGCATGACTTCATCAGATATGTCGCAAATATTTTTAACATTACAACTAGTCAGATCACAACGCACGACATGCAAACACTACTACATTGTATTTTACATTTGTAAGGCTCTTCGTCTATCGTCGACAACTACACTACATCATGATCAACACCCCGTTCATTCCATAGAAGTCATCATCTGATTCTGACGCTAACTTGCTATCCGAAATGCTACAAGTGGCGTGGCGTTCCAGTCTTCTACGTAGCTATTTAACCTCTGCTAATTTGTTCATACTAATTTACCTCTACTAATTTGTTCGTACACCTAATTCATAGTCTACCCTAAACCCTAATTTTTTTCCTCAACCTAACATCCTAATTTTTTCCTCTACCTAAAATCTCTAACAGATTAAACTATATAAACTGATTACCTACTACAAAATGTACATTACAAAATCAAAAGACTTACCTCCGCGAAGTCTTCTGCTCCCTTCCCCCTCCCTCTCTCTCTTTTTCTCTCTTCTTTCTTCCTCCCTCTCTTTCCCTCTTCCTTCCTCTTTCCCTTCTCTGTTTCTTCTTCCCGAGCGTAGGGCGACGGGGGGACCGCGCGCGGTTTATAAAGCCCATCCAGTCGCCCAACCGTTCGGTGACTGGAGCACCTATCGCCCAACCGTTCGACGGCTGCATTCATTGCCCAACGGTTGGGCGACCACAATTATGGGGGCGTCTAACCGTTGGGCGACTGGGTCCTATCGCCCAACGGTGTGGCAACTAGTCCCTGTCGCCCAACGGTGTGGCGACAGGAGTATATTCCTGTAATAAAAAATAAAGCAAGATTATATTTGTAATTTACAATAAAATATAGATTATTTTTTAAAAAAATTCGGCTATGAGGGATGGTTCGACTGGGGGGAATGTTTCGGTTGTGGGGAGGGATAAGCTTGAGGAGTCTGGGCTGTGCTGGATGTTTAGCTGGCTGCCCCTTATGGTGGGTTAATGACCACTATGCCCTTGCTCTTATCCTGGTGGCTTTCACAGTGCATGATTTTTGTTGGGGGCTTTTTGGTCCCTGGTTTGAAAATCACTATACGTGTGTGCCCGATTAAATTAAACGCCGAGTGATGAGACCCACGGAAGTGACAGGTGCCGACTGACCTCGGGTGGTTTGGATATCTTGACGATCAAGAGGCCGACTAACTTCGGTTGGTCTGGGTATCTTGACGGTCAAGGGACCAACTACTCAGGTTGCTTCGGGTATTCTACTGCACTTTGGGGAAAATCTGACGGCCACTCCCTTCATTCTACTACTCTCAAATACTGCTTTCAACTTGGCTCGCTAACAGTTTTATGCATTCTTGGCGAGCGATGGCAATGGATCAAAGGATGGTTCAATAGACTAGCGACCAACGGATGATGATATAAGGAGGGCTTCGGCAGAATGTATGCAACATTTTATTATTGAATGCAAACTACTATGGTTTGTAATTATTTACATGACAAATGATGAAATGAAATGATGAGGATGCACTGCTATTGCTCTATTGACTAGAAATGCAATGCTCGGAAAATGAAACCCACTAAACCAACGCGCTGACGACAAACTAGAAGCTTAATGACGATCGCAACACTATTGTTAGCTTACTGCTAAGCCGAGATTAATTACCGCTAAAATACCGATTACTGCTACTAGATTAGTCTAAAAAAATGCGGGTCCTCACAAAAAGTCTCACTAGATTGCAATTAAACTATAACATACCAAAAGCACATAACTACTGACACAACAACTGATATTACAGTGAAACAGATAAATGACATTGAAAAAAAGAATTCTAGCCATAATAAATTCCTAATCAAGGGAGATTTGGTCCACCAAACTTCAGAAGCCCTTTGGCTTTCTTTTAGAAATTCCTCCTAAGCTTGCAAGGCTGCTATTGCCATTTCGTGAGATTTGTCAGAGTTTCCTTCATGAAGAATCAAACCATAGAAATAGTGTGCAATAGCCTGATAAAAGGCATGTATAGTAACATCAGCTTAGATGGTTATAAGACTAGTACATTGCAGACAAAATTTCTATAATGTGAAGAATTGTCAGTCTTTTTTTATTCAAGACATGCGTTTGCTATTTGAAAATAAGGTAGTTCACACGAGGAAAACAATGGTTAAAGTAGCTCACACACCTAAGAGAGTTAACATCAGGATAAGTTTAAACTAGCTGACATACATTTGCTTCAGCATACTTCCACTTGACAAATAGTAGATGCTTTCTCCACCGTCCATCGGACACAGGATGCTCTCGAATGCTCTTCTGAACCTGGTGCTAATATTTGACCATTTCAGAAGCTAAGCATCGTTTTGCCGCTAGAGTGACCTTTGGGCTATCAATTGTCGTCTTCTGTGCACTAGCTCATTTGAATTATTGTTTAGCCACCAAAATTAGAATCAAATGTGTTGAGTACACAGAACCCGACCGGCTGACCCAGAGCTTGCAGGCTGAGAGCTTTGAGATTTCCTTCAGCCAGGTCTATTGGAAGTTGTCTCCTAAAAATCTTAGGCTGGGAGGGGAGCCGAGAGGGAGGCACCGTCGGTGGCACAGACTCCAGAGAGGGAGGCAGCGAGGCACTACGAACGCCGGAGTGGGAGGCGTTGCGGATGTACGGACGTCGGAGAGGGAGCCGCTGCGGACACACGGACGCCGCAGAGGAAGCCGAGAGGAAGAGCTACATAACTCCTTGCCTGATCTCGCTTTGGTCGTACTCCCACAGCTCACGGGAGCCTTCGTTGACGATGAGATTGTCAAACTGGTATGTGTTCCACTCGGATGGAACCGCCTACTGGTCCACATCATCCTCGTCATCAGAACCTTCATCTTCTGACAATGTCATGTAGTTTCGGTCTTCGAGATCCATCATTTACGCTATGGCTTCTACCTCCTCACCCTCGTCAGCAAGACTACTAGCTTGCTTGACCGAAGGAGCTACTCCCGCAGGGTCTTCATCGACAGCATCAGCAACTCCGGGAGCTTCAGCTATTATGTGTGCCACGCTGTGGCTGGAGTCCCTGACTTCTTCGGCGTCAGCACCCCTTTCTTGTTCAGCCGCGGATGGAGGAGTGAGCTTGGTATATGCTTAGGCTGCAAGGACCAATTTCCACCTTCCTATCCTCGTCATGCGTACATATGACTGCCATACATTTGTTTCCTTCAGCTATACTAACTCCCAATATGTGGGTTGTACTGCTCAGGCAGTAAGGTAACTCAATCTCAGGTCGTACAAATCACAGTCCACTCGGAATGTGTGGAACAACCATCGCACAACAGCGCCCCATGTACGTCGCTCTGGTCTTAGCAAGAGCACGGTCGCCGATTGAAAATAATGCAAATCAATCCCCTCAGGACCCTCCATAATTGTCCCATAACTATAGTAAATTTTGAAATTGACAACGTCCGACATATCTGATGCACTACACCATAAAGAACATTTCCACGGTTAACCACATATATAAAACTAGACTACCCACCGAAAAATATTATGTACAACATACTGCATTACGTAATCGCACATCTAAAACTATGTAATACATTAGGTTAAAAAAATTACCTGAAAGGTGAGCAACCGGACAGACAACGCTTCGCTAGCTTCTCTCCTCCTCTCTACTCCTCTCTCTTCCCTTCTTCTCTTTTTTTTTTTGAATAAAAATGAGTTCTGTGCCGAATTTTAAGGTTTCAAGGGGTTTTCATATGATCTAGCTACCTATCACCAGTTGAACTGGCGACATGTACCTATTTTTGTAATTTTTTTGGGTGATTATTTATTTTTGTAATTATATTTTAAAATAATAATATTTTTTTAAAAAAACGGTATTATGCTACCAAACTCAAAACTCAGAGATGCATATGTAGCTGGAGTTGGTCCGGGTAACAAATTGGTGTCATCTTTGGCGGTACCATAAAACGCTTTCAAAACACGTAAGCGAAATCTCCGCAGTATGCATTCTTTTGCAATATTAATTTCGTCAAACAATTTCAAGAGGAAAGATCGCAGCCACCGTGTAGAATCTAATCGGTGTGTAAGCTTGACGAAAGCAGTGAGGAAAAGCAATCAGCGGCTAGCATCTTATGACTAGTTTTTCATGGAAACTGCACGTCAGCATGTATTAAAGCAAGAGGAACATACTCTGGTTGGAACTCTGCATTCAGATAGTTTTCAGTCTCCTGCAAGCACATTATAAGAGCTTTTCTTCCCCTGGTGTTTCATCTGAACATGATACTGTTACCGCCTCCTATTTCCAGGCATTGCACGATGCGTACATTGCGTGTCATGATTAAAAAAATAATCTGAAGGCAACTTCTTTCATGGCTTGAGAATTCAGATAAGACTATGCATAAATTCAGCACATGCTGAAATCATCTGAGCTGGTATTCTCTGAATCCGGCCTAGATTTGCAAATAGGCATCATCTATTCATCTTAATATTGTCAAACTTCCCCTGCAGATAACGTCACACGTGCACCTTCCGACGATTTTTTTTTTATTAGCTGATGATCCAATTAGTCAGCTAACCTGCAAAAACGTGAGAAAAACTCAGTGAGTTGACCATTCTGATCGCATATAAAATGGTTTCATGGAGAAGATTTAGCAAATGGCTCCATGCACTTACCATCGAAAAACTATTCAGGATTTAAAAACTATAGTATCTAGCAGAATCATTGCTTGCCTTGCATGGAATGCTCATCTCTGTAGTAATCGAAAACTAAAATGACGATTAGTGTAAGCTTCAAGTAATAACTTTGTAATGTCAGATAGGAATTATAAGATAACTGCAAACCTTGAAAGGACGGTGTTTTTGGTCATGCTTGTTTGGTATGGGTACTTGTCAGGGCAATAAAATCAGGCAAGAGCACTTGTAAATTACTTGCAATTGAGAAGTATGCAAGCCAACATAAATGAAACAATCTGGGCTGTAAAATGCTTTGATCTGTTGAGATTTGAGGCCGAACGTGAGGCGCAAAAGTAGGCCCAACGTGCTTATATGATCATCATGGATAGACATTTTCCTGAAGCTGATGATCAAGTTGGACTCATACTTGTTGGATTCCTAGCTTTTACGGCATCGCGGACATCTACAGTCAATGATACAGCAGTTGTACCAGAGTAGCCAGACTGATGTACATCATGAACAAACATAATGTCTCCTAAATAGTAACCTGTGTGGGTTGAAACTTAAAACCACCATAGGCTTCAAATCGCAGTCATTGGGATCTGCACTTTAACTCATGCACTCTTCTCAAAACTCAAATGAAATAATTATCACCATGATGTGTCCTTGGATAAAATTTCCAAAGAAGAAAAAAAAAACAAACGAAAGGGGAAAGAAGGAAGTGTCAATGGGAAAAACAGAAGGGGTGGTTCACTACATAGTTGATGATAATTGATAGTTCAGTGCTTTTGAGAGAGAGAATGCTATAGTTGAAATGATTGCCGCAGGGGTGCCTTTGCTGTTGCCCTTGTCCGCGAACATTCTTCATGAAAGTTTTATAGTGCTTTGTCTTTAGGAAGACAGATAGAAAAATAAATTAACAGAGAGGGCTTTAGTAAAGGGGGGTTTAGCAAGCAAGCTAAGCTAGGCCATGTTCCAAACGGCCTCAAACCGCTTGGTTTGTTCCCTCTGGACGGCCACAGGGGCCAAACGTTAGGGCATCTTTGCTCATGGCGCTCACATGCATTGCCCCCCGCCCGGAGAGACAGAAAAGAAAGATTTCATAAGAACTTGAGCAGATGCGCGACGGAGGCGCAACTAGCTGCAGCGACGACGGCGCAGATGAGCGTCCACGGAGGAGGGTGCAACCGCGGCGCAGCCGAGTGCAGCAGCAGTAGGAGCGCCATCCAGCGCAGTCAGTAGGAGGGGCGGCGGCGGCGGCGGCGGCGGCGGCGGTGCTAGCAAAGCCTCCTTCGTTCTCTATCGGGAGGATTGAATCGATGGGGCCCTACGTGGGCCTATATGGGCTGCAGCAGCCCTGCTCTGAAGTGGGGCAATACAATGGGCCGCATCAATAAATGGGCTTTCAGTTTGGGCCGCAACAGAAGGCCACGTTTCAATCACTAGGAGCTTCAGCCAGGATTCCAGCGACATGCCCAATATTAGGCAAGAGCTTACCACTATATTTTTTTTTTGAATTGAAGAGCTTACCGCTATTGTTGACGAGGAGTTAGTGTGTAATATCTCGTCAAAGTGGGGTTACGAAGGACATCATCCCTGGCCACCACCTTGCAGCTCGTCCTGACGAGGAGTTTGATTCGTAATATCTAGTCAAAGTGGGGTTACAAGGGACATCATCCCTGGCCACCACTTTACAGCGAGAACGAGCTACATGTCCAGGAGGGAAGAAGGGTCTTGGGCGAGCCATATGGGCCCATGGGTAGATTACTAAGTCTTAAAGTATGCATTAGATTGAGTTGTTAGGGGCTCTATCTCTACATAAGTAGAGCCGCATGGGCAAGCTATGATAATAAAGAAATAATTTAGTTTCTCTCTCCACCTCCTACGTTCCTTCTTCTTCGGCCCACGCAGTCCGACCCTCGTCTCGACGGTATTTACCCTGTCATGATCACTAGATCATAACACACTACTACAAAACAGGCAATAGTAGACGCCTCATCACAGACGGTTAAAATGGAACCGTCTGTGTTGGGTCTGTCGAACCTATCACGCTGCACGGTTTGGCCGCTCGTGTTGGGTCTGTCGGGCTTATCACGAGCATTTTGGCCGTCGTGTTGGGTCTATCGGGCTTATCACGAGCGGTTTGTATTACAAACCGCTCGTGATACTCGATATCATAGACGGTTCTATTAAAGAATCGTGCGTGATAGTATCACGACAGTTCTATTCAAAATCGTCGTGATAATCTCGATATCATGAGCGGTTCTTGAATAGAACCGTCTTTGATAATTCACAGACGGTTCTATTAAAAAACCGTTTGTGATACTAGAGATTATCACAGATGATTTGTATCACGAACTGTATGTGATAAGTACCTCATCACAGACGGTTGGTGATACGAGTCGTCTGTGATATGTGATTCACAATGCGAGAGTTTGAAAATTTTGAATGCGTGCGCGGGAGTAGCAGGAGTCCTTATATATTAATAAGGTCTCCCCCAAATCCAGCGTGACCTTTGGGCTCCCTTCTCCCGCCACCGGCCCTCGTCCCTCCCGTTCGTCCAACCGCCACCCAGTGCTCCCTCCGCCGAGCCTCCTCCTCCGCTCGTCCTCCCCTCGACGACCGGCCGACGTCTCCCCCACTGGCTCTCCTCCCCGCGCTGCCCCCATCCCGGCGCCGGCCCTCCTCCCTCCGACGCCGCCTGTCCTTCCCCCCGCCGGCTTCTCCTAGATCGAGGTATACATGTGTGCTTGAATATAGTTTTGTGATTGAATGTGTGCTTGAATATAGTTTTGTGATTGAATGGATGGGGAATAATGTGGTTTGATGATCTGACAAATGCTTGGTTTGCGGCCCTTGTAGTGACTAATCTAATCAACGCAGGGATATCGGGAGGACAGACCAACGACTTCCTCTGCGACATCTAGGAGGCTGCGAGCCAAGCGGCGGAGGCGCAAGCCAAGCCGCGACGCGCGGGAGGAAGGAGGCGGGGATGAGGATAAGGATGTGCCTTTCGAGGAGCTCCGCGACGAGGACAAGATCATGACCTTCTTCAGAAGGCTCATGAGCGAGTGGAGCCAGGAGGTGGACGAGGTGCCGGAGGTGGAGAGGCGACGGCCAAGAGGAATACATTTAGTATTTTTTTTGCAGTTGAAAAAACTATCACGCACGGTTACGAAGCGTAACCGTGCGTGATAGTAATATCACGACGGTTTTAACGCTGTTATTACGAACGAATTTTTGAGCGTTTGGAAAATGCATGCGTGATGACGGTTCCGATCCGTCTGTGATGAGCCTGTGTGTAGTAGTGACATCTCTATTGTTAGTTCTACATGACAGATTTAGTAGGTTAATTTGATTGATGCGCAGGTAAAGCCTTGTATAGCTAGATTCTTTTCCATCTGTCTTTGGGCCAGGGTAGTTGCACCAAGCCAAAGAGAGAGCCAAATCGATCGCTACCTAGCTAGATTAATACTATTGTCGAGTAACGGACCAACTTGGGAGCACCTTCTTGACTGATTTGGATTTGGACCGTTCCTTGATCTGATCTTCTCGTGTTTTTATCCCGGAAAATTCGGTAGACACCTGTGGCGTCCCTTTCGATAGCCTTTGGCGGGTACCCGCAGAAGCAATCAGCTTCTTTATTCTTGTACCAACAAACAACTTCATCGTATGTATAGTACAGATTAATTACCTGTCTCCTGCATCGCAAGCTTTCGGTCAATGTATCAATGGCAGGCGTTTCCTCTCCTGTCCATTGTGATAATTCGTGGTAGATATTTTGTCTTGATTACTGAAACACAACTAGTTGACTTGAGCCCATTGATTCTCATGTACTCCCTGTATGTGTGTGCAGGGGCCGACCTAAGCCTCGAGCCGCTGCGACAATAGCCCAAGGCTCGGGATAAAAAAAATCTCATAAAAATAGTAGTAGCCCATACATGTGGCCTGTGTTCGGCCTAAGAGCAGCCCTGGGGCTTCTCCGCCCCTGTGTTTGCGCGTTAGTGTGTGTGTGAGAGAACGAGACCGATGTCATTGGACCTACCAAATCTCATGTGCGATTCCTAATCAGGCGAGATGTATTATGAGCTACTCTGCAACTAATTAGAATGTATGTCCTCTGCATGCCACGCAGCTCACATGATCGTAGGGTGCATGCCGTTCGTGACATCTCTCAATCACTCGACCAAAAACTAGGCACACGGCGCGAAGTTTTATAAGGGAAATATTTCAGAGGAAAACTAGGGATCTGGAAATGTGAAACGGTAAAAAGGCTTTTGTACTTCTCTCTGGCCCTGGTGGTGCGACAGCCCCGACGACTCGCATAACCTGCTCTTGCTCCGCCACGGCTAGGGTTGGAAACGAGGGTCACGAGTTGAAACTCGGGCTCGGGCTCGGGCTCGGCTCGGCTCGAACGCGAGCTCGTTCAAGCCAGAGGCACGCTACTCCTCCTCAGTCCTCATGCCTGTGGCCGTGGCCTCCTGCTCCTCACGCCGCACGCTCCTCCTCCTCAAGTGACGTCGAGCTTGAGTTCGGAGCAATGGCAAGAGCAAGAAAGGATTGCCATCCCTCTCTCTCCCACTACCAAATCAAACTCAAGAATCAATCACGCTTCACCGAAGGCGGAGAGGGAGAGCTTGGAGCCGAGGAAGGCCTTCAGATCGGAGAGCGTGGCCGTGGGTCTCGGTGGCGGTGGCGCCGCCGCCCACGTCCATGGACCGCAGCCGAAGCTTCATCCTTCATGGTTTTTTTTGGGGGAAATTGGCGATTTGGAGGGGGGTGGAGCACGAGGCCGGGTGGAGCATGGACCGGGCCGCCGGGGGGAGGTAGGAGCATGGAGAGAGAAGAGAACCCGGGTGAGGTAGGAGGAGGAGGCGGCGAGTGGCAGGTGAGGAGGAGGTGGCGGCGGATGGAGCAGTGGTGGGTGAGGAGGAGGCAGCGACGGATGGAGCAGGTGGCCGGTGAGGAGGAGGCGGCGGATGGAGCAGGTGGCTGGTGAGGAGGCGGCGACGGATGGAGCAGGTGGCCGATGAGGAGGACGAGGCGAGCTGGGCGGCAGATGGGAGTCATGGGAGGGTAAGGGGAAGGCCAGGGGAAGGGGATTGGGGAACCATGCCACTAGGGGGACCGGGTGAGATGCACGCACACAACGCAATTAGTGGGCTCGGCCTGGCGACTGCAGTGCCGAGCAAACTTGGCTCGCGAACCGGCTCGAGCTTGGCTCGATTTTTCAACGAGCCACAATTGGGGCTCGGCTCGGCTAAAAAATTCACGAGCCCGAGCCGAGCCGTGACAAGGCCGAGCATGCTCATGAGCCTCGAGCTATTTTTCCAGCTCTAGCCACAACCCCATCTGTAGGGTTCGGTGAGCCCCAACCTTATACTGTGAGCTCTTTTACGATACACTTAGTTTAATATGGATCGTCTATTCTTTTTGATCTAATGGTTTAGATTAGTTAGCATTTTAGTTATACTACACCTAGTAGTATGAGTAGTAGAATTTCGATGGGTAGAATTGTAACTACCCATGTGAGGATCACATGCTACAAAAGTAATATTTTTCAGCCGTAGTTGAAAAAGTTCATAATACCCTCACAAAAAATTATAAATACAAAAAAAAAACTATTATATCATTTACAAATCAACGGTCAAATTTGATTTATACTATGATTTACACTATCATCATATACTACTAGTGGAATGTATCGTAAATTTCTCTATATTGTTGGGGTGGCCGGCAGATTGGCAATGGGCAATGGAGCTACAATAGTTTAACAACATTTACTGCGAGACCGGCAGTAGACACTAGTCACGAAGTCAGGGACGAACGGCGACTGGGAGAGGCAACGATTGAATAGGCGACCGGCACCCCCAACTAATCCGAGAGAAAGCAATGGCAGTGGCACACCAGAGGGCAACATCAGCGCCTACTATGGTTGAGGGCAAGTTGAGGTCAATTTGAAACGGGATATAGTTGTTCCCTTACCAATGGAGTCATAATTTTTCCACTAAACAGAAAAAATTCCTATGGCACCAGTGTTATGTGGCACCGGACCAAGATGCACAAGTGCACGACATGTAGCAAGTGTTATATAACACCGGTGCTACGTGTCGTGCATCCAGACCCAATGCCACGTAACACCGATGCCATTGAAACATTTGTTGTGTTAGATCGAGTAAAGGTATTTGTCCCTGCCCCTTATGAGTCGGTGGGTGAAAGTGCCCCTCCAATTGCATAAGTCTCTCCAATCCCAACAAGGGGAGTTTTTGGCTAAAATAGTGTTGTTAGCGTGCGCAATAGCAAAACTAGCTCTCCTGTGCATCAAAGGCAAAAATAACATCTTGTTCGTGCCCTAGAGTACCGGATTTGCCGAGAACGTGACACATGGTGAATTTGACCCCCCCCCTAGGGTGCGAAAATGCCTCGTCCAACCCCTAGGGCACGGAAATAGGTATTTTCAGCCCCTATGGGCGTGGATTCTCTCTCTTTGAAAAAAATACAGCTTGTAGGAGTTTCTAAATACAGCAAATGAGCTCTAAAAATTATAAAACTTTTTGCAAAGGCTCTTGACATAGTATACTTACTTGTGTAATTTTTTTAAAAAAATTATATATTCTGTATTTTCTCAAAAAAATTATTTAATGCTACTGTTTGTAGGAATTTCTAAATATAGAAAATAGGCTCCAAAAAATTATGATTTTTTTGCGAAGGCTCCCGACACAGTGTAATTCGATGTGTAATGTTTTCATAATTTTATATATTGTGAATTTCTCTCTAAAATTCCTTCAAGTCTAATATTTGTATGTAAATGAAATAATCGATTTGAGAAAAATTTCAAAAACATACTCAAAATATTTTTCACATTTATCCTCTATATAATTATCCCAAGAATGATTTTTTTGGTACAAGTGATAATATTTACTTCTTTTTTTACCTTCACCTTTACCCTATTCTTATCGCAGTTTCTGTAAAGAAGATACAAACCTATCAGAATGTTGCTGTGAAGTCGGAGTACGATTTCTGTATGTCTCAGTCGACTTTGGGTACTGATACTATTTATTTTCATGCTCCGAGTAGTACTAATAGTACTACTACTTTTACTATCTACGATTTTTAGTTTTGTCTGATCTGACCACTCGATTTGTAACATAAAAAAATGTAAACCTGGGATAACTATATTGAGAATAAATATGGAAAATGTTTTGAGCATGTTTTTAAATTTTTTCTCAAATCGATTATTTCATTTACATACCAAAAGTAGCCTCAAAGGAATTTTCAAGACAAATGCAGAACATATAAAATTCTAAAAAAAAACAAGCAAGTACACTGTTTCATGCGCATTCATAGAAAAATTCATATTTTTTGAAGCTCATTTGCTATATTTAATTTTTTTTATAAATAGTAGCTTTAAAAGAATTTTTGAGAAAAATAAAGAACATATAAAATTCTGTAAAAATTACACAAGCAAGAACACTGTGTTAGTAGCATTCACAAATTTTTTTCATAATTTGTGAAACTCATTTGCTATATTTTAAAATTCCTACAAACAATACTTTTCTGGAAGATAGAGATTCCACATCCCTAGAGGTCGGAAATACCTATTTCCGTGCCTGTAGGGGCCGAAAGAGGTTATTTCCGTACTCCTGAGGGCCGAAAGGAGTATTTATGCGCTGGGGGGGGGGGCGGGCGGGCGAGGCATTTCCACGTCTTAGGGGCCGCATTCACAATGTGTCGTGTTCTCAGCAAATTCGGTCCTCTGAGGCACGACCAATATATCATTTTTGCCTTTGATACGCACATGGTGTTAGTTTTGCTATTGCACACCAGCAACGCTATTATAGCCAAAAACTCCAACAAGGGACCATCAGTCCAGTTAGCCAGTTTTGGAAAGCTTTTCGGAGTGCTTTACTAAAAAATTCATTGGAAGTTCGTTCTTCTACCTGGGAGTTCTGTTACAGCAATTGGGAGTACCTTCTCACCGCAAGCGGGTCAAGTTGGACGTAGCCATTGGTTCAAAGTTGAGATGCGAACCTGCAACTGGTTGGTAGATCGCTCCCCATTTGGCCAAGTCAGCAGCAGTCGGCAGCTGAACTTGCATGCTCCGATTTGCCTCGTATACCCTCTTCCCGGATTCGGATTCTCCGCCCGTGATCCGGTAACCCGAAAGCATCCGCATATATACGGAACTTTCCGTGATGCGGTGAAGTTAACCACTCCTCGCTCCTGCAGGCCACCGCCGCTAACCAATTGCTCACGCGTTAATGCTCCACCGCCGCCGGCAATGGCCACCGCCGCCGTGACCTCGCCGGATCCCTTCGCATTCCACTCACCAGCCGCTCCCCTTCCACCTCAGGTGGACGCCGAAGACGACGACGACTTCGAGTTCCGCATCCCCGCCGCCGCGGCCGCCCTATCAGCCGCCGACGAGCTCTTCTCCGGCGGCAAGCTCGTGCCTCTCCTCCCACGTCCGCCTCCCTCTCCACCCTGTTCCCCTCCGCCGTGTCTGGAGCTCCTCTCCGAACCTGACTCTCCTCGCGCCCCGCGATGTGCTGGGCGACGGTGGCGCGACCTCCTCCTCGTGTCCAAGAAACCAAACACCGGCGAGATCAAGAATCGTACGGATGGGTCTCTGAAGCGCCGGGAAACGCATGCCCAGCCGCTCCTCTCGCGCGTCTCCTCGTCATCCTCGTCGACCTCCTCGTGCGACTCCGGTAAGAATGCGCGCCGGCCGCCGCCGCCGTCGCGGTCCCCCCTGCAGACGCGCTCCGCGTCGGTGGCGAACCTCCTCCATCTCATGTCCAAGAAACAATCCGGCGACAGGAACGGCGCCGCGGACGCGCCCTTCAAGCGCCAAGAGCCGTGGGCCCACCCGCTCCTGACCCGCGTCTCCTCGTCGTCCTCGGCCTCCTCCTCAGACTCCGGCAAGCACTCCCGCGCGCCGTGGCATCCGCGTTCTCCCGCGCGGCCGCGCCCGGAGGTGGCGGCGGAGAGCCCCCGGGTAAGCGCGTGCGGGCGCGTAGTGTTCCGCAGTCTGGAGCGCAGCTCAAGCTCGCCCGCCGCGGCTGGCATCGGCCCGCGGCGACCGCGGCCGAGGGGCATGGAGAGGTCTTACTCGGCCAATGTGCGCGTGGATCCGGTGATTAACGTGTTTGGATTCGGGCATCTGTTCTTGCCAGCTTCGCCAGCCAAGGAGAAGAAGCCCGACAAGGAGAGGGACATCGCCGCCGCCGCCGCCGCCGGCCGGAGGAATAGGCCGGAGAAGCTTGCTATAATGCTGAGAGATCCACAGGATTAGGTAGTGGTCATGCTGGAAATAACGCATGAGATCCCTATTCTCTCTGATTTTTGAAACTTGATGTTGCTTCATGTAATTCTGCACCTAATTTTCTTCTCGTCTTTCAATTGTTGTAATATATACTACCCCAGTTATTAGAATTAGAGCTCCGAAATTTCAGAGACACTTGAGTGAATCTGAATTTTCTCTGAACTATGTAACTCAGAGTGTCAATGTAAAAAAAATACTCCATGAACAGAAGAACATCTGGTGTTCCAAAATCCAACTACGAATTAATAATCCAAGAATGCTTCAAGCTGGAGGTGTGAATTTTGATCGAGACGCAATATGTGTTATTTTAAGGAAGATCAGGATGCAATGTCAAATCACAACTAGTGGAGCAATGACTGGAACATCAAAGTTTTGAAATTTATTGCTGTCCCTGACAGTACGATAGAATAGGTTGCAGTGACTGCCCTGCTGCTACCTGCTAGGAAGAGAATACGTTGACAGGCCTCGTGATCTGTGCAGATTTCGGGCTCTGTGCTCTGTCCCCCGGTGCTGCAATTTGAAAGTTTTAAATATGCTTAGATATTTGTTGATTAGTTCGTGACTGCTTAGTTTGATTTGAAATCATTTTCAAGGTTACTCGTAGTATTTGACACAAATAATTTCCTACAAATCATTTGAAATCATTTTCATGTTCAAGTTGTGTCCTTGGCAGGGATGCTTATTTTGTAAACTTTGAATCGTCGGTTCGCCACCATCCCCCTTGTCGATTTAGCATGTTATGCAAGGATAGGATGCCAAATACTACTAGCAACTCAATTTTTATACTGTCCGAATAGTATATTTATCCAACTAACTAGAATTGGACATGCTTGATCTGATGGCTCCGGCGCCGCCGTCTCACAGCCGCCGCCGGTGCGCGCACGTCGATGGCGTTGGCGCCGTTGAATGAATCGGAGCGCTTTAGGGAGATTTCTGTTGCCAACGCCATCGCCCTGAAGAAAGCTGAGTGGTTGAGCTTACTCCATCACTCGTGACCACAATAACATGAGACCAAAGCAATGCATCACATCAGTACAACACGACAACCAACGACAACTGCTGCTGCTCCTACCATATTGACAACTGTGACCTGATCGAGAGCCATCAATCAACTCCCAGCATCACGAGACATGAGTTTGAGATGCACAGCAATACGTCACAACTAAACCTCTTCCTGCAGCGTAGTATAGCATCGGCGGCGGTCAATCAGCGGCGTAATAGCCTGACCACACATGGCGACTGGGGAGGCATGCATGGCATCGCATTGGAAACTCCATGGCGCTGGGCCACCGTCCGTGTCACGCAGAAACTACGCGCAGTACGCAGATGGATGGGCCTCGCCGCACACGGCAACATGCGTTTGGTGGCTCGTCAGCAGGGCCCGGTCCGGTCAGCCAGTTTTGGCCTGCCCTGCAACCTTCTCTCACTCTCTTTCTCTCCATGATTCCTTGGCACATCCTCTGACGGCATTCGCTACGTCTTCCGGCGAGGAGATAGTGTCACGGGATGGACCAGCAGGGCCCAATGTCAGTCTGCCAATTAATTGCGCGCGTTGGGGATGACGCTGGCTGTCAGCCCAGGCTAGTTTTGCAGGCGCCGCCTGCAGGTTTTTGGATCGTGCCAGCCAAGGTTAAGGGCCTCGAAGTTCAGTTCCAGGTCCAGTTCGGGATGTATCATTGCATTGGACAGGTTCATCATGTTCGTCTCTCCTGTGCCAACCATGCACTCGTCACCTCACTGGATTCTGGCGTTTCTCACTTTTGCTTCTCTCTTTTCATGCAGATCTATTGTTGGTGGGCTACTGGGCTAGATAACAAATTATACTCCATAATAGTTTTACATTGGCCCCGTTATATTCTGAAGAAAAACATGAGTTTAAGTGCATTTGGATTCGCAGCTTGATCAGGATTTGTTCGGAATTAAGTGAAAAGATTATGCCTAATGTCATACTTTGGCCATAGAAGAACCCCGTTGTGGAGCTCTCGCATCTCTTTCTTGTCTTCCATTACACCAGCTGGAGGAGCTTTGGTTCCCAAATTAGTCAAACCGCATTCCTGCAAAAGTGAAATGACCAAATGAGATGTGAAATTAACATTCTTTCAAGAGGTATACCTGAAGGTTTTTTTTCCCCTTCTGCCTAAACTTCGTGATGCAATATCTTCTCAACTTCACAGCAGATAAGCGGGAGCGGTGGCGGGGGCAGTCGGGCGGAGGGGTGGCGGCGGTAAAAGCTGCGGCAGAGGACTGGAGGAGGATGGGTGTGGGCAGTGGGCGTGTGGCGTCGGGCACTCCGGCGTCGGGCTAGGGTAGAGCGGCGGATGGCCGAACTGCCGGCGGCCGAGGTATGACATCGAGGCTCGCCCGCACGGCACGACCTCGGCTCGCTCATGGGTCGTCTTGGCCGACACGAAAGCTCGTGCCATGCTTGGGCCGCTACCTAGGCACGGTGGGCTGGCCCGGCACGGTACGAACAGTGTCAGGCCATGCTAGGCACAGCATGAGCCCGGCACAGCCCATCTGGCCTGCGTCTAGAGTTGAGCAGTGAACGGCACCCGAGTGGCCAAGCAGGCAAGCCGCCGGGAGGAGAGGAGGCGGTGCGACGCCAGGGCGGGGGAAGAAGGAGGAGAGGGAGGAAGAGGAGGGGGCCAGGAGGAGAGGAGGCGGTGCGGCGCCAGGGCGGGGGAAGGAGGACAAGAGGGAGGAAGAGGAGGGGCCAGGAGGAGAAGAGGCGGTACGGTGCCGGTGCGGAGGGAGAAGGAGGACGAGAGGGGGAGCCGAGCAGGAGAGGGGGAGGGGAGGCGGCGCTTGTCGGCACTGCATGAGCCGGTGCACCGGGAGGAGAGCAGGAGGCGCCGTGGAGGAAGGCTGTCGTGGAGGGTGGCAATGCTACAGTGGCATGGCATGCGGCAGTGCCTGTGCCGCACTCGGGCGAGCGCACTGCCGCATGCGGGCAGGGGCACATGGCAAAGGGAGAGGAAAGGGTGCCAGTGTGGGCAGCCGGGCAAGTGACCAAGCAATGGGCAGGGGTGGGCAGTCCGGGTAGCGAGCTCGTGGGCTATGCCTGGCACGACACGGCCCGACTAAAATATAACCGTTTTTGTCTGTTTGGTCTTTTAAAAATAGCAAAACAATTTTAAAAATCCGAAATTTTTCCTATAAATAACCACCATACCCCCCTCATTCAGCACCTGATGAACCCGAAGGTCCGATTGTTGGCCTGATCTTTCGATGAGAATGATAAGTTCGGTAGGCGTCGCTCAACTCTCACGATCCTGGCTACGAACACGCAAGGCCCGAAACCACGCAATCGCTGAACTGATTGACAAGTCGTTATCAACCGGTACGAATACCGGATGACGACGACGAAGGTCGATTCTCGCATACACCAAGAAGCACGTAAGAACAAGATAAATAAGCAATCTGAAATTGCGAATATGAATGAAATATTTGATAATTTGGGATTCCGAAGCGGTATTATGGTTGGTCTAGTCGACACAAGCCAATACACGAAGTTGCATAAAAGCTAACTTTTAACTAAACAAAATTCAAGGAAAACTAAAGGGGTGCGGCCTCTTTATAAAGAGGAGGGGGAGCCACAAATGTCTAAGAGCTAGCAATACGGTACTATTCACAAGTTACTGTTCACATGAACAGTACTGTGAACAGTGTATGTGAATAGTGCATTCGGCCCAGATGGAGGCGGCCCAGGAGGTGGCCGGCCCAAATAGGCCAAGGAGGTGGCCGGTCCAGATAACCTAGAGTGGTGGCTGCCCTTTGGGCCAAATAATTGATACAAATACAAGGCCCTCGACCCAATGCGAGGTGTCGCAGCACCAGGTATAAATGAAGTAAATTCGTCGGCACGTTGGAGTAGCGCTTGACGCAGCCGAAACGATGGCAGTCGAATCGCCCAGTTGGAGGTGGAGTAGTGGTCGTATCCAAAGGGTTGATGTCCTCATCATCCTCCCCTTCTTGCATTTGAGTCGTCCTCGACTCACTCCCATCCTCCAGCGGCAAAAGAAGCTTTAAAACTTAGAGCAACGCATTCTCATCTTTCTGCAAAATGTTAGCAATAGCAGGTGGCAAAGACATAGAGAAGCTGTGGAAATGACAAATGATTGTGCATGCATCAAATCATCACAGGTATATTTTCTCATAGCATTCCGTTTGTAACCCAATTTGCAAGTATAAGTGAAGTAAATAGTAGAGTTATGCATCGCTCGATTATGAAAGAAAATTATCCTCAACTTTTGTAAGTTAATGGGCAGCACAACAATTGATTTCAAAGTGCACAAGTCATGTATATAATCTGAATTCAATTGAGTAATAGCAAATACATCTAGCAAGGGTGAGAAGATTTGTACATCATTATTCAGATTGTCAATGCTAGATGGTGGAATAAGAGATGAACATATAGGTATCGGATAATCCACAAAATTCAGCACACAAGAATTGTTGTTCGAAACAACAAGCTTCAAATCATCCATGTGATCACAAGTTATGCATATTCGATATACAAGAAATTGATTGTCTACACCACAAACTCCAATCAAATTAAACTTATATCCAAGTGTGTTGGCACTAAACAAGGATTTCGAACATGCAATTGCAGAAACTTTCTCCATAGCATGTGACAATTTCATAGGTGGATCGAACATAATGTAACATAAAGAGTCACCAGGAGAAATTCTAGTCAAAACTTCTTTATGTCTAACTAATTTCACATGATCATTGTATGCTTTTAATTCATCACATGAAGTACTCACAATAGCAGGCAATTCAATTATTTCATCACAAGGTGCACTCAAGTCAGCAGGTAAATCAACAATGTTATCACATGGTGCACTCAAGTCGTGAGACAATTCAATCAGTTATCACGAGATTCATGCAAATTCTTAATAATATCAGATTGAGTGTTCAAATCATGGGTATTAATCCCAGGTTGAACGTTCAAATCAGTACCTTTGGTATTACCTTGTAGGCGCGACTCAGATAATGTCAGTACTGGAGGCGGTGAATTGTCACAAGCTTTCCCTTCTTCTTCTTGCTCTAGCTCAATTGCCAATGAGCGAGCCAATGGTGCATGGCAGTGAGACAGAGTGTCGCTCACAGCAGCAAGGGCGGCAATCATAGTAGGTGCAATAGTAGAAAAAGCAACCAAAGATGATCTTGATGCGGAGGTGTGTACCGTGCGCTTGTTTGTGTCATTTACACGTGAAGGTTTAGTGGAGTAGACGAAAGTGCACGACTAGTCTTGGGTTGTCGTCCCTGTACTTCCTTTTCAATATCGCAAGCAAGACGAAACAAGCGAGTGACAGTTGGAGGTTTATAAACAAGTTTATCCTGAATTCGACGGTTTAATCCTCCTAAAAATCTAGTCATTTTAGCATCTTCAGTTTCTTCTAAGCCACAACGAGACCAAGCAGTTTGCAATTCTTGATAGTACTCTTCTACAGTGTTACTACCTTGGCGTAAACATTGTAATTTATTTAGCAAATCACGAGAATAATATGAAGGCACAAATCTAGCTCTCATAGCACTCTTCATATCATCCCAAGTTCTAGGTATGTTCTGATTAGTACAACAGTATTCACTCCACCAAATAGATGCAAAATCATAAAACTCACAGGTAACAGCCCTAACTTTGAGATGATCAGGAAATTCATGGTATGCAAATAATTGTTGTACAGCTAATTCCCATGTGAGATAAGCATCAGGATCATAATTCCCAGCAAAAGAAGGCACAACGAGTTTAATTTTATGAGACGTAGTATCACGATCATATACCTCCCGTGGTGAAAAAGCTTGTCTCAAGCGTGCATCTTCCTCGTTCACTATCTTGCACTCCCGTCCAACGGTTCGAAAAAGAGGTGAATATATCTTGCAATCATTCTGTGAACTTGCCATAGTTAGTAGAAAACAAAAAAATAAATCACAAGTATATGTTCCTATCAACTACTAGGATCTGGAGGCTCAACCAAGTCACTCATACTCAAGCTTATACCCAGTTCTTACAAGTTCTTACCAATGCAGCAAGGAAGTGGTACAACCGGTGGCTGGTTCGTGATACTCTCACTTGCGATCAGCCCAACGATTACGAGGAACGGCACCTGCTGAGTTAGTAGGAAGTGGAGCTCGGAAGGCTAGTATGTAGTAAAGGAATAACAATTATTCAATTCAGTATGCAAAGTTGAAAAATAGTTCAAAGTACTAGTCACAAGTGCTGGTCTTAGTCTAAACCAAGCCTAGCTAGAGCAACTCACAAGAACGACTAGTAGCAACAACGGTGGGCTAGTACAGGAACCAACAATGCAAGCGAGCAATGGATGAATTATGCCCAACTGAACAAGGAAATAATGTAAAGAAAAAGGAGGCAGCTCTGAATTTTTTCTTCTTCTTCTTATCCCTTTTTTTCGCTTCTCTTCTCTTTTTTTTTCTTTTTCTTTTTCTTCTCTTTCTTTCCCTTTTTTTTCTACCTCAGAAACCACTAGGAACTGAAAATATGGTTTTTTTGGGTTGCTACAGTAACCAAAAAACACTTTTTGCTGTAGCAATGGCAAAAACCGATTTTTTTCCTTTTTTTTTTTTCCCTTTTGGCTCTTTCTTTTTTTTTTTCCTTTTAAAACCTCAGAAGCTACCAGAACCGAAACCACAAACACAAATCTTGGGTCCTCACGCGAGCTCTTGCTCTGGCGGCGGCGGCGGCAATGTGAGCGGCGATGCGCGGCGGCCCAGCCAGCGCGGCGCCGTTTTATCTTGTAGCGATGGCGGCAACAGCCCGGCGGCGCGCGGACCGGTGGAACTGCGCGTGGCGGCGGCGGCGGTTCGGCGTCGGCGGCGCTGCCCGGCGTAAGCGGCGGCCTTCGAGCGGCGGCTCGGCGCAGTGGAGGCGGCGGAAGCGGCGGCGCCCGTCGCGGCGGTGGCACGAGGCGGCGCCGTTCAGCGCAGAAAGCGGCGGCCGTTCGAGCAAGGTGGCGGTGGCGATCGGCGGCAATGGCTCAGCGCGACTGCGGTGCCACGTTGGTGGCGGTCCCGGCGAGGGCCCCGGCGGCGGCGGCGGCTCCCCCCTAGAAGTGTGAGCCCGAGCAGAATCGGCGTCGGGCGTGCTTCGGCTCCAACGCGGACGGCGACGGTGGCCTGTGCAGCGACGACCTAATCCGAGGCGTCGGCACCTTCGGGGCGGGATGCGCGGCCGGCGGCACGGAGAGGAGCTGGAGCGGCGGCTCGGCCTCCCTGTTTTGGCGGCGGCGGCGGTGGTGGCGTGTGCAAGCTTCAGCAGCGGCGGTGGCGCGGCCTGTGCGGTGGTGGACGAACAACAGAAGAACGAGGATTGGATCTGTTCTAGAAGAGCACTTGTCCCTCGTTGCTGCGGAATTGACTGCTTGTAGCCAGATTGGATGTGCTCAAATTTTGTTGTGTGAATGCTACCTGATGAACCCGGTTAGATCTGCTGCTGCGCTGCTGACCAGATGATTTGCTTGCGCGAAATACACACAAGCAATTGATTGATCTGCCTTTGTCTTTGGTATTAAAAACAAGCCCTAATGCCACACAACGTGCCCTTTTCTTTTCTTTTTGCGAAGAACAGACCTAGTCGATTTGTAGATACCTTAAACTAGACCAATCTAGACAGGAAACCAGCACAACGACTCGACGATGCAACGACAATTCAACAATGCAAACTAAAAAGAAAAAAAATTGCAAAGGCACAAATTGGCTTGGACGATGAACTAAAACTAAATTTTTTTCTTTTTGATTTTCGGCTATATGGACTGTAGGAAAAAAAAATTTCTCACCGATGAACTGTAGCGCTGATACCACCTGATGAACCCGAAGGTCCGATTGTTGGCCCGATCTTTCGATGAGAATGATAAGTTCGGTAGGCGTCGCTCAACTCTCACGATCCTGGCTACGAACACGCAAGGCCCGAAACCACGCAATCGCTGAACTGATTGACAAGTCATTATCAACCGTGCACGAATACCCGGATGACCTGACCACGAAGGTCGATTCCTGCATACACCGAAGAAGCACGCAAGAACAAGATAAATAAGCAATCTGAAATTGCGAATATGAATGAAATATTTGATAATTTGGGATTCCGAAGCGGTATTATGGTTGGTCTAGTCGACACAAGCCAATACACGAAGTTGCATAAAAGCTAACTTTTAACTAAACAAAATCCAAGGAAAACTAAAGGGGTGCGGCCTCTTTATAAAGAGGAGGGGGAGCCGCAAATGTCTAAGAGCTAGCAACACGGTACTATTCACAAGTTACTGTTCACGTGAACAGTACCGTGAACAGTGCATGTGAATAGTGTGTTCGGCCCAGATGGAGGCGGCCCAGGAGGTGGCCGGCCCAAATAGGCCAAGGAGGTGGCCGGTCCAGATAACCTAGAGTGGTGGCTGCCCTTTGGGCCAAATAATTGATACAAATACAAGGCCCTCGACCCAATGTGAGGTGTCGCAGCACCAGGAATAAATGAAGTAAATTCGTCGGCACGTTGGAGTAGCGCTTGACGCAGCCGAAATGATGGCAGTCGAATCGCCCAGTTGGAGGTGGAGTAGTGGTCGTATCCAAAGGGTTGATGTCCTCATCAGCACCTCTCCATTCCCCCATTCTCTCTTTGAAATTCTGTTGTGCAAATTTAAATTAGTGTTGAGCTAATTTGACAAAATTCAAAAATTATGCCAAATTTTGAAAAATTCTATTTTTGGCAGCAAGTCAGCAAAAGAGGTACAATAATATTTTTTTGCATGCTTTTATTGTTAGTGCTTGCTATGCTAATATGAAAGTAATAATGGTGTTAGTTTCGATTTTATAATTTTTGTTATGGACAATCCTTATGACAGCTTTGCTTTTGGTGATTACAGACTTTTACCGGAGGAAATTGCGCCCATGGAGATGGCTACGGCTGCCTCAAGCCAACCACAAGGGCAAAGCGGAGTTCCAGCATCAGGCTCCACGCCAACCGGAGCAAAGAGGTCGAGGTCGTCTACATCGACAATGTGGGAGAATTTCGACAGGACAACCAAGCAAAACGTATAGGGAAATGATGTACCATATGCTATTTATAAAATTTACCGCAATGAATTATTTGCAAGGTCTACAGGTGAAACGGAGCACTTGATTAGATATGCTACAATATGTAAGGCCAAGCAAGAATTGGTGATGAGATAGATGCAGCTGCAGTACAACCCCGACTGTATAGTACGTAGTTGGGACTGCGATCTCGAGGTAGCTCATCAATCTCTCAGTCGTTTAATTGCTTCTGAGGCTTTACCGTTATGCTTTAGAGATCCTGTTGCTTTTCAAAATTACATTAATTAGGACTACGCATAATCTTAGATTTTCTTTAGTTTCTAGACAAACAACAACTACAAATCTAGTAAAATACTACAATGAACGCCATGGACTGTATTGTCAAAGTCGTTAAAAACTTTGGTCTTACAGATAAAATATTCTCAATTACTTTAGACAATACTGCTTCGAACTCTAGGGCCATGTATATTCTTACTTCAGTGTTGAGTACATACGCCGATTCCTTCTTACTACATCAACGATGCGCTTGTCATATTATCAACCTTATAGTCAAATGTGGTCTGAAGAGGTTAGGTCTGTATATTAAAACTTTTCGTGATGCGATTTCTTTCTTGAATAATTCTAACATAAGAATGGCACAACATAAGAACTTCCGTAGAGCGATGGGTGTACGTCTAAAAAAGTTCGGTTTGGACATGCTGGTAAGATAGAACTCTACTTACGTGATGCTTAAGAGTCTTTTACTATACAAGAACACTTTTTCTGTTTTTATCCAAATGCACTATCAGAGCACTGACAGTAGTATACTATTGACTGAGCAACATTGGTTCGTTGCTGAGAAGATACTGTCGTTTTTAGAAATTTTTTATAGGCCACTGTTGTTTTGTCCGTTGTGTACTATCCAACATCTCCTATGATTGTGCATAGTCCGAAATGGCGAAGTTCATTTGTTTTGCGGATAGGAAACTTCCGGATATTTCCCGATATCTGGGTTTCGCTCCATATTTTACGGATAGTGCTTGCTCCGAACCCGGATTAAACTATGATCCTGTCCTGAATCCGGCCAGATATTAAAATGTCTTCCCAAATCTGATCCTGCCCGGATCTGGCTCCGTGTCGGGTGGGAAAAAACCGTCCCGTTTTCACCCATAATTTGGTCTACGCACTTTCCAGTTTTTTTTTTTTTGAAAGCACGGTGTAAAGTTGTTGGCTTGAATCGTGATGTCTAACGAAAAGCTTTGTGAACATGGAAAATAATGAGATGGATAACATCTGACGCGACGAAAGGACTCGCTCGTTTTGGATCGTCGTCAGAATTAGTCCAAGCATGCATGATGCGAGATGATTCTAAATCCGGCTAGCTCCCCATCTATTCGTCTGCAGCCCTGCTGCGCCGCCTGCGACTTGCACTGCCTCCTCTCTTTTTTTGAATGGAGCTCCAGCCGAGCATATATATAAATGAGAAGAGAATTGATCCAGTTTATAAGGGAAATCGGGTCCGAAAACCTTAACAAATGGACGATTTCAGAGAGGAAAACCGGCAGCCAACCCTGAGACGACAAAACGACCTCAACTCGAACAGAACGACGCTCACACCGAAAGGCACTACCAGACAGCAGGCAAGTCCAACCCAACTTAACTCGCGCGCTAACCAACCAACCAAACAACTCGGTCGGCGGAGCGCTGCTCCCACGCCGCTTCTCTCTGTCGGCGGAGCCCAGCTCCCACGCCGCACCTCTTTGTCACACAACTCGATTGGCGGAGCCCTGCTCCCACGCCGCTCCTCTCTGTCACCCAAGTCGGCAGCGCGTCACTTTGGAGGAGTACACATTGAACCAAAATGCTGTCGTGAAGCGCCAATCCAGAATGAAGAGCCGCCGTGAATCGAGGACGTAGGGGTAAACCTATAGAAGAAGCCGGCGGTTCAAAACGAAGAAAGCAGGGGCTTCTCGAAGCGACGCCTTCAGGAAGGTAACGGCATCAATGCTGCCGTCGCCCATCCAGACACCCCGACAGGGTTTTCACCCGGAGAAGCATATAGGGTGGAGGAGACGCGAAATTGTCGCCTCCAAGGAGGGAATGGCGCTCGAGGGTGTCAACGACATTTGCACAAGCAAGCCGGGCAGAGCTTTCGCTCGCGGCTCTGCACCCTGGAAACCTGCACAAAAGGTGGTACTGGTCAAGCGACCCTCGCCCAGCAGCACCAGCGCCACCTGGTAGAGGTTCCCGTGGCGCAGCGGCCATGATCGGCGGCATGGAAGCTGCAGCCACAGCCGGCCCGAGCGTGGCCGGACCAAGCGGCGGCGAGCGGAGGGCGTGGCGAGAGGGCGCCACCGCAGCCGCCGCGCCGGAGCTCTTCTTGGCGTTGGTGGAGGCACCACGCGGCGGCACGGCCAAAGACGCGCGCGCGCGCGCGGACTCCTGGCGACCCTCGCCGCGGCACGAGTTGCACTCATCATGGTAGAGGTTCCCGTGGCGCAGCGGTCGTGATCGGCGGCGTGGAAGCCGCAGCCGCCGCCGGCCCAGACGCGGTCGGACCAACCGGCGCGGCGGAGGGACGCGGCGAGATGGCGCCAGTGCGAGCCGCCCGCGTCGAGAGCTCTTGCCGGCGTTGGTGGAAGAGGCGTCACGCGGCACCGGCCGCGACGGCCGCGCTACGCGCGGACTCCTAACGTGCGCCCGCGGCCGAGGCGTCGCCGCGGCCGAGCGCAGCTGCGTCGCGCGCCAACGCCGAGGGGCGAGCTGCCACCCGGAGGAGGGACCGGCGGCCCAGGACAGCCGGACCCGGCCACAGCCACCGCCGACGTCGCGCAAAGACGGCAACTGCCAACCGAAGGAGAGACCGGCGACCGGAAGCCGCCGGAGCTCAGATTTGGCCAGAAGAGCGCCGATCCGGGTGCCGACGACGCGCCGCCACGCCGAAGCACCGGAGAGGCGCGGATCCGCGGCGAGCTAGCCGCCAGGACGCAGATCCGGCCGGCGGGAGGCCCATTCAGACTAGGCCGGAGCGGATCCGGCGAGCACCTCTCGATGGAGAAAACCAGCCATGGGGGAGGGGAGGGGGGGCCGCCGCCGCGTCGCCGACGGTGGCGGCGGCCGGGCGGGGTGCGGCAAGGGTGGGTGCTAGGCGGCGGGGTGAATCGCCCCGAGGGGGACGACGCGAGGCGTGGGTGACTCCCTTGCATTGCATCCTCGCTAGATTCAACTACGCGTCACAGTATCGCATAAGATTGCTGACTCTGTGGCCAGTGAATGCGCTTTCCACTGGACATGGATAATGGATTGGCATGAAGGAAGCAGTGAAGCAGGAAGATGGTCGTCCCGTCCCAACCGTCTGATTTTGATCCTACGGTTAGCTGACGGGTCTTCCGCTCTGACCTACCTGTGACTCTGTGAGCGTGTTTGAGCAATCCAAACCATCCGTTGCCCACAACCGAACGGCTCGGATGACCCGCTTGACTCGGCGCCGTTGGATTTTGCATTCCCAAAGCCGTGGTCACAACCGAACGAACGCGCGTGCCGCGGCGGCCGCTGGTATTCGGTGCGTCTCCCACTGAAGATCACACGCACAACAGCACAAGACGCCGATCCGTGCGCCAGGTTCATTTGGCCGTTTTCTTGCGTTCAACGCACGGCGTCGGCAGAACAGGCGTGCGCCCTCTTCTCCCCTCCTCCCCCACTGAATGCACCTTGCAGTTGCATTGCTGAACAACTTGGAGAAACGGCACAAGTCAAAGTTCTTCCTTGCCCGCTCACACTTCAAATCTTGCGTCGCTCAAAACAAAAGCCATGCACGGTGGGCTGGTCCTTTGCCGTGTCCGTTTCCTCGCAGCTAGCTGTCCAGCACACTCCCAAGATGGCTGCACTATCGTTTTGTTTAATCTACGTACTGATCTCCAAGACGTGAGTTTCAGACTTCAGCTGGTGTGAGTGCTTTCTTTGCTCCTGGCACTATCAGGTGCTGCCATGATGAGTGCTTTCTTTTGCGAGAGGTGGTTTGTTCCATGAAGAGAATAGTTTGTCTAGGCAGCTTGAGCTTGCTAGATCAACCAAAAGAATATTCAACTGAAACTTTCACTCTGGCTTCTGAATCAAGATATGCAAGTATAGCACAAGTGGGCATTTGTTAATTTTAGGGTCTTATACACATGATTTTTGTTACAGATTCCATCAATTTTGTCTGGGTATCTTTGATAAATGGGGAAGCTGGGCCATTGGAGATGCTCGAAGGCCTACCCTTATGATCATTTACCAAAGAGATCACCACGTGAACTTTAAAAAACAGTTTGACAGTTCCTCATCTAGTACATGGAACGATTAAAGAATTCCCAATCTGCTGCTGTTTTCCCTTTTTCTTTTTGCCTTCCCGTGCATTGTCCAAAATTTTCAGTCTGATGTTTTGACCGAAATTTTTGTTACTCTAGCTGTTCAAGAACCAAACGACAAACCCTATGTTTCTAGCTAACACCGAAAGTCCGGGAGTTTATCTCTTCGGATTTTCTCTTATCAGTGTATATGTCACTATCTGTCACATTGTACTTGGGCTTGGTTTTGTTAAATTGCTGATGCTAGCTATATCTATTTTTTTTTTATATATTTCGCACTTAACTTACTGAAAACACAGCACGTAAGGGTGGTACGTACCAACTGTTATTGAATACTAGTAATGTCCAAGCATGTCTTTTTGGCAGATCTCTGCAAATACTCTAAACGTTTAAGATGAAGGTTTTAGCCTTTTAGGCCATTTTTGCTGCTGTACTGATGAGAAAGATGCGGTTAGTGGAAGCCAACTAACATTCCCCTCGGCAAATTGGTACGGAACCAATGACCATGGGTCCAACTCATTGCCCTGGTTTTTAGCTAAGCATGCGTTGATCTCACTCTGAATGGTCCAACAAGTGATACATACTGGCTTGTATTTTTGTGAAGTCTTCCTGTTGCCTAAGATGTAAGATGCACTTTTCCCGGTCTGATGGCATGCCTACTGATTACTGACAAAAACCTAATTTACTTTCATGTGGTTTACCTTGAATTTGGTGACAAAATTAAAGCCACAATGATCCATACATAGTGACAAACCTAGGACAACTGGCACGTGAATTCAGAATCAATTTGCCTGCCATTCTAACCATCCCTTCTTACTCCTAAACTAGCGAAGGAATTTCATTTTAAATTATTAAATACCTGAAAATACACTATTCTGTTTACCGTAGAGTAATTCGATCAGATACCATCTATCCAATTCCTCCCGTATGAAAGTCCAAGCAGCCAAACACTGATAAACAATCTGAAACTTGCATATGCATGGCATAATCAGATTATCAGGTGATACCTAACTTTTACACTTTTCTAGTTTTCTTAAACAGAAAATTATAAAAATTATACTGGGCATATATCTAAACATAACATTCTTCAGCGGTTCATCTGAAATCTCAAACCTCAAAGCAACAACGATGAACAGACAGAAGAGAGCTTTTGCAGCTTGCAGAAATGACGAGTTATCTTCTTCGTGGCGCTGGTCAGAAAGCGGCGCGCTGCAGCAGGCCCAAGCATTTGTACGAAACCACTTTCTGGTAATCGTTTACTTACAGGCTACGACCATGTCAGCATGACAACCATACGGTCCATACCTGAATATCGATATACTGAAAGTTGCGTGTAGCTCGGCCGTATGGTCCCACCTCGTCCTCCCCTTGTATCATTCCCGCCACATTTCGAGTCAAGTTTATCTCTTTCATCACGCGTTGACGCGGATTGGAGGCAATGATTCGACGTCCTTTATAAGCACTTGTGATTCGTTCACACGGTTCCATCGGAAGGAATATAATTGCAGGTGAAATGGTGCCTCGCAAGAAAACTCGTTACACTTCATTACTACCCGTCCTTGCTGTCTTAGTAGCATTGTTCTTGGCGGCGCCGGCCACTGCTGCCGTCGCCGTCGCAGATGCGTCGGTGTCTGTGCAGCTCGAGGCATTGCTGGCATTCAAGAAGGGCGTCACCGCCGACCCGCTCGGCGCGCTGTCCAACTGGACGGTGGGGGCAGGTGACGCCGTCCGCGGCGGCGGCTTACCGCGGCACTGCAACTGGACCGGCATCGCCTGCGCCGGCACCGGCCACGTCACGTCCATCCAGCTCTTGGAGTCCCGGCTCCGGGGCACGCTCACGCCGTTCCTCGGCAACATCTCGACGCTTCAAATCCTCGACCTGACGTCGAACGGATTCGCTGGCGCCATCCCCCCGCAGCTCGGCCGCCTCGGCGAGCTCGAAGAACTCATCCTCTCTGACAACTACTTCACCGGTGGCATCCCTAGCCGCCTCTGCAACTGCTCGGCGATGTGGGCGGTCGGCATGGGGGTCAACAACCTCACCGGCGCAATCCCTTCTTGCATTGGAGATTTGTCTAATCTCGAGATATTTGAGGCCTACATAAACAATCTTGACGGAGAATTGCCGCCGTCCTTCGCGAAGCTCACTCAGCTCAAGACGCTGGACCTCAGCTGCAACCAGTTGTCCGGCCCGATCCCGCCGGAGATCGGGAACTTCTCGCACCTCTGGATTCTCCAGCTATTCGAGAACAGATTCTCCGGCTCCATCCCGCCGGAGCTCGGCCGGTGCAAGAACCTGATGTTGCTCAACATATACAGCAACCGGCTCACCGGCGCGATCCCTAGCGGGCTCGGCAAGCTCACGAACCTGGAGGCGCTGCGGTTGTACGACAACGCGCTCTCGTCGGAGATCCCCAGCTCGCTCGGCCGGTGCACGTCGCTGCTGGCGCTCGGACTTTCCATGAACCAGCTGACCGGCCCGATCCTACCGGAGCTCGGCGAGATCCGGTCGCTTCAGAAACTGACGCTCCACGCCAACCGGCTCACCGGAACGGTTCCGGCGTCTCTGACGAATCTTGTCAACCTGACATACCTGACGTTTAGTTACAACTTCTTATCCGGCCGGCTGCCGGAGAACATCGGGTCGCTCCGTAATCTCCAAAAGCTCGTCATCTCAGGCAACTCGCTCTCCGGGTCGATTCCGGCGAGCATCGCCAACTGCACGTTGCTGTCCAACGCGAGCATGGCGTTCAACGAATTTTCCGGGCCCTTGCCGGCAGGACTTGGCCGGCTACAGGGCCTCGTGTTCTTGTCGTTCGGCAACAATTCGCTTTCCGGAGACATACCGGAGGACCTGTTCGATTGCAGCCGCCTCCGGGTGCTGGACCTGGCGAAGAACAACTTCACCGGCCGCCTGAGTCGCCGCATCGGCCAGCTCAGAGATCTCATGTTGCTGCAGCTGCAGGGGAACGCTCTGTCGGGGACGGTACCGGAGGAGATCGGCAACCTGACGAAGCTCATCGGCCTGGGGCTCGGGAGGAACCGCTTCTCCGGGCGCGTTCCGGCGAGCATCTCCAACATGTCGTCCCTCCAGGTGCTCGACTTGCTGCAGAACCGCCTCGATGGCGTCTTGCCCGACGAGATCTTCGAGCTGCGGCAGCTCACCATCCTCAATGCCGCGTCGAACAGGTTCACCGGCCCGATCCCCGACGCGGTGTCCAACCTCCGGTCGCTCTCCCTCCTTGACCTGTCGAACAACTTGTTGAACGGCACAGTCCCCGCCGCCTTGGGATGCCTCGACCATCTCCTCACGCTGGACCTCTCCCACAACCGCTTCTCCGGCGCGATCCCCGGCGCGGTGATCGCGAACATGAGCACCGTGCAGATGTACCTCAACCTGTCGAACAACGTGTTCACTGGCCCGATACCGCCGGAGATTGGCGGCCTCACGATGGTCCAGGCCATAGACCTGTCGAACAACCGGCTCTCCGGTGGTATCCCGGCGACGCTCGCCGGGTGCAAGAACCTGTACTCGCTTGATCTCTCCACCAACAACCTCACCGGCGCTCTCCCGGCCGGGCTCTTCCCTCAGCTCGACCTTCTGACGAGCTTGAATATCTCGGGCAACGATCTCGACGGAGAGATTCCTTCCAATATCGCCGCATTGAAGCACATACAGACGCTGGACGTGTCGGGGAACGCGTTTGGCGGGGCCATACCGCCGGCGCTGGCGAACCTGACGAGCCTGAGGGTTCTCAACTTCTCATCGAACCACTTCGAGGGGCCAGTGCCGGACGCCGGCGTGTTCAGGAACCTGACCATGTCGAGCCTGCAGGGCAATGCCGGCCTATGCGGGTGGAAGCTCCTCGCATCCTGCCACGCCGCTGGGAGGCGGGGGTTCTCGAGGACAAGGCTCGTGATCCTAGTCGTGCTGTTGGTGCTGTCGTTGCTGCTGCTCTTGCTGTTTGTGGTGATTCTACTTGTTGGCTACCGGCGATACAAGAAGAAGAGAGGAGGCTCTGAAGGCTCCGGCCGTTTGTCGGAAACGGTCGTCGTGCCGGAGCTGAGGAGGTTCACATACAGTGAGATGGAGGCGGCCACCGGTTCGTTCCACGAAGGCAATGTCCTTGGGGGCAGCAACCTGAGCACAGTCTACAAGGGCCTGCTCGTCGAGCCCGACGGCAAGGTCGTCGCTGTGAAGCGGCTCAACCTGGAGCAGTTCCCGGCCAAGTCCGACAAGTGCTTCCTCACCGAGCTCGCGACGCTGAGCCGCCTGAGGCACAAGAACCTGGCCCGGGTGGTCGGGTACGCGTGGGAGGCCGGCAAGATGAAGGCTCTGGTCCTCGAGTACATGGACAACGGCGATCTGGACGGCGCAATACACGGCCGAGGACGGGACGGGACGCGGTGGACGGTCCGAGAGCGACTGCGTGTGTGCGTCTCGGTGGCGCACGGGCTGGTGTACCTGCACTCCGGGTACGACTTCCCCATCGTGCACTGCGACGTCAAGCCGTCGAACGTCCTGCTGGACAGCGACTGGGAGGCGCATGTCAGCGACTTCGGCACGGCGCGGATGCTGGGCGTCCACTTGACGGACGCGGCGACGCAGTCGACGACGTCTTCGGCGTTCCGGGGCACCGTCGGGTACATGGCGCCAGGTAATCCACAACGAGCTCATCGTTGGTTTTCTGTCAGTTCTTGGCACTTGTACTGAAAACGTTTCTCTGTCTCCAAACACGCAGAATTCGCGTATATGAGGACTGTGTCACCAAAGGTGGACGTGTTCAGCTTCGGGGTCCTCATGATGGAGCTCTTCACCAAGCGAAGGCCAACCGGGACGATCGAGGAGGACGGCGTGCCGCTAACGCTGCAGCAGCTCGTCGACAACGCGTTCTCGAGGGGGCTCGAGGGCGTTGTCAACGTCCTGGACCCTGACATGAAGGTGGCCTCCGAGGCCGACCTGTCCACGGCGGCGGACGTGCTGAGCTTGGCATTGTCGTGCGCCGCGTTCGAGCCGGTGGAGCGGCCTGACATGAACGGTGTGCTCTCTTCGCTGCTGAAGATGAGCAAGGTCTGCGCAGAAGACTAAAGTGAAAATGAAGGAGAAAATTGTACACATGTGTATGTAGTATCTGCTCTACGGAAGAGCAATTTTTTTTGGAGTTTACTACTGGATAGGTAGCGAATGTTCTCTTATCATCTAGTGCCTTAAGAGTGTCATAGAGATTGTGCCGTTCGCGTGCTGCATTTGAGGTTTTGAGCCCAATTTTCTTCAGCAGTGAAACTTTTTTGGAGCTACTAAGCAAAAGAGAAAATAATTGGAAGCTCTAGATGGGAGAGTATTTTTCTGCTATTTGTCCTTGTCGTAGCAAAAAGACTAGACAGTAGGTACAAAGTACCCTTTTGTCTTAGGAGATGACCGAACAGGAGATGAGCCCAAAGCAATGGTTGTATAAGCCTGGTATTATGAATGTGTCAAATGAGAGAATGAGGGAATCCCCCCTCCATACCCTTGGGGCTCTATATAAAGGGAATGGCTATACATCATTCGCATTTTTTTATCCCTCAAATCAATTAAATTTTTGAACATCGGTTCTCCATCCAACGCTTCAGATTTCTCTTGACCCACACACACGCCACCAACAGCCCTACCCCACCCTTCGCGCCACCGCCCTTCCGCCTCGCCGGCGTCGCCAAGTCCTGCCAGAGAGCAACCCCCACCGCCGCTACCGCCTCCCACCATGACTGCCGTTGCCGCCCACCTCCGCCCCCACCGCCGCCGGATGAACCGCCGACGACCACCTTCCCTGCGTCTTAACTTCTAGTTGGTTCTCTTCGCCCCCGCCGCCCCCGACACCTCCACCGCCCATCGCCCTCCTCTGACTTACGGCCGACGGCGCACCGCTGCCTCCCCATGAAATATAAGGTCGGGGTGCTGATGGACCTTGGCCCTAACCCGGGTGAACTCTGACCCAAACTTGGTTGTCGTCGGTGACGAGGAGGAGCTGCCAGGCGCACGAATCTTGGTGCCGATCCGAAGGTGAGTAATTTGACTGATTTGGGGTGAGAAATTATTCGAATTATTTCTAGCTTTTCTGCTATATAAAGGGGTCAAGAAGGGACATTTCCCTTCTCGCCCTCACAATGTATTGGGAGGGAGAGGGGCATTTAGGTACACTTATCTAAATACACCACATAGACTTAGTCTACACACATATACAATATCCTCAACGGCACACCAGTATTCCTGATGACCTTAGGGGGCGGGGCACCCCTTGGTGTCCTGCTACGATAACTCCCTCGTCTGCAGGGCTGAGGCCGCGAGGACAGGTCCCGCCGTCCCGAGGGGTGAGTGGACGCAATTCTTTCGCCCACAGCCCCTCGAGAGTTGGGATACCCTGAAAAAAATCGACACAGGGCCACCCCGCTGTGGCATGACCCTTGGGGTGGGCAACGCACCGTGAACGCCCTACCGAGGCTATGGCCTCGAGGCGAGCGACGAGCAGAAACGAAGTCTGCGGGCGAAGTTGTCGCGGTGCTGCCACGCCGAGGCATGGCCTACAAGGCGGGCGACACATCGAGGCAGAGCCCATGCTAGCGAAGTCGACGCGGTGCCACCACGCCGAGGCATGGCCTACGAGGCGGGCGGCACGTTGAGGCGGAGCCCGTGCTGGTGAAGTCAGCATGGTGCCGCCACGCCGAGGTATGACCTACGAGGCGGGCGGTGTGCTGAGGTGAAGTCATCACTGTACCTCGTTGTGTTATATTTACGTCAGTGTGACCGTTTACATTGGTCCTGTTGGGGGCCAGGTCCCGTCCCCCCCCCCCCCCCCTCGACCGCTTCTGGTGGATTGCTCCCGCAACTTGGAGTGGCACGAAGGGTTGATGTTTTTTTTGTCTGAGAAGACGGTTGTTTACTATTATTATTACTGGACTTATTCGAGAGCCCACAACTCACGTACTCTTTTTGATTGGGCTCACTTGGGAGCCCACAACTAGCGAGGGGGAGGCGAAGCCGAACGCCGTCCACCATACTTTTTTTTGATTGGGCTCGCATAGGAACCCACAGCTAGCAAGGGGGAGACGAAGCCGAACGTCGTCCCCCATACTTTTTTTGATTGGACTCGTTTGGGAGCCTACAGCTAGCAAGAGAGGGGGGGGGGGGCAAAGCCGAACGCTGCCCCCCATACTTTTTTTGATTGGGCTCGCTTGAGAGCCCACCGCTAGCGAGGGGGGCGGCGAAGCTTAACGCCGCCCCCCATATTTTTTTTTTGATTAGGCTCGTTTGGGAGCCCACAACTAGCAAGGGGAGGCGAAGCCGAACGCCGTCCCCCATATTTTTTTTGATTGGGCTCGCTTGGCAGCCCACAGTTAGCGAGGGGGAGGCAAAGCTGAATGCCGTCACCTATACTTTTTTTTTGATGCAACAAGATTTTGGCACGCTGATGCTTTATTTGCGGGGCGAGGCGTGTTTGGCGTTAGTGTGCACCAGGGCTTGGGGCTATGCGTGGTGTCTCATTTATACACTTCACACTCGCAAGAGTGAATTGGCGTGCACCAGGGCTCGGAGTCATACGCGGTGTCTCGTTTATACATTTCACCCTCGCAAGAGTGAGTTAGTGTGCACTAAGGCTCGGAGCCATATGTGGTGTCTCGTTTATACACTTCACCCTCGCAAGAGTGAGTTAGTGTGCACCGGGGCTTGGAGCCATACACGGTGTTTGTTTTATATACTTCACACTCGCAAGAGTGAGTTAGTATGCACTGGGGCTCAAAGCCATACGCGATGTCTTTTCTTGCGGCAAAACCGAAAGCAACTAGCTCATGTTGACAGCGAGTCTAAGCAAAAATATACGGCAAAAACACTTAGCGAAGCCCCGCGCCTCACCACTGGCATGAAATAAACAGTGCCTATTCACTTGTGGAGTTACGCTTATGGCAAGGAGATTATTTTACTAGTCCAAGTCCATTATGGCCGACTGCAACCTACTGTTATTACCATTTTTACAATACTTACTCTTAGAACACCGAGCTGACCTAAGATTACTACTGTCAAACTTATGCGACTAGTTATTGTTTGTACTGGAAAACTATCACTCACTTTGCTGCATGTTCCTGGCTTGAAGATGACGGGGATGTGACAGAAGTCTTCAGTGAAACATGGGCCTATCTTTATTGAAAGAAAAATGTCCATGCCATGCTAGTCAAAGTGTGAGACTTTCAGTAGTCCTGAGGCTCTAATCGCTTGCTTTAAGTGCTTATCCGCATGCTGCGGTGCTGCATTCACTCCTAGGAGACACGAGGTTAATTTGTGCTGCGCACATATGCGAGTGTGACATACCATTATCAGCTTATTATGAAACCCTGTAGCAGAGCGGGCTAGTGAACATGCTTGTTTCTGGAAATGACGAGTACTGCTAGTGGTGGCCAGAGCTCCCTAGGCCTGGTAGTTGGCAATTACTACGTGGCCCCGTCACAGTATGACATATTAGGTAGAATCACAAGAGCATCTATAACAATTCACATCACTTCTTACTAAAGGGTTGATACATCAATATTTAGATGATATGGAGTAGAGAATGTGAGATTATTTCTACATAAAGAAACTAGCAAATTGTTAATACTAAAACACAAGAAATAACCAAATACTCTATTGGAGACTTACTTATTACTTAAAAACGCGTTTTGTAGGTCCCACTATCTTCAAGTAAAATATCCACCGCATCATATGTGCAGCCCAACTTCATTATTGGTATGATAAATGAGCCAAAACATATAGACCACAAAGTTGTACTTCATTATTGATCATCAAGAATCATACACACTTGTAGCAATGAAAGTCTTAGACACAAGTTCAAGAAATAATCTATTGGAAGACTTGTTTCATTTTATTAGATTGAGTACTCTCTTTCCTCTTAGTAACAATATAAGAAACAAACTATTGTAGATGCTCTAAAATGCATGCTACAGGATCTAGCCCCTTAATTGTGCAGATAATGCTGCCTCTAGTGGTCTAGCATAGATTCCTTGTCCTTTCAAAACACGAAATTCTTCCAAGATAGAACACTTGCCTCTGAGCTTCGAATAGAGATGTTCATGGCCTCACGGGTGACCTGACCCGTCGGCCCGGCCCGAGCTCGACCCTGTTAGGGTCAGGCTTGGGATTGATTTTTCGGCCCGAAGCCCGAAGGCCTGGTGAAAATAATAATAATAAAAAAAGTGAAAAATCTATTTTTAAATTTTGAAAATGAATTAAATATTACTTTTTATTCCAAAAAAGGATTAAAATAATTTTTTTTATCGGAGTTTCAAATTTCGGGCCAGGCTCGTTTGAGACTGGGCTTTTCAAGCCCGGCTCGGCGTTTGAGCCGGTTGGGCTTCGAAGCTCTTTGTCTGCATAGCATGTGCGCATCGGTCTTCCGCGGCCACGTGGTGGAGCGAAGCGGCGACACTTCGACGGCTGCACGTAACGGCGGGGCGGTGACCCTTCGGCGGCTGCATGGGGCCGGCGCAGAGGGTCCCAAGGTGCTGCGCTGAGGCCAATGCTCGGGCGGAGCGGCAAGGCGGCGACCCTTCGGTGGCTGCACGGAGCAGGCGCGAAGGGTCCCGAGGGGGCGCGAAGGTGCGTCAAGGCCGAAGCTCGGGTGGAGCGAAGCGACGATGCTTCGACGGCTGCACGTAGCGGCGGGGCGGCGACCCTTCGGTGGCTGCTCGAGGCCAGCACGGAGGGTCCCGAGGTGCTGCGTCGAGGCCAGAGCTCGGGTAGAGCGGCAAGGCGGCGACCCTTTGGCGGCTGCACGGAGCCGACACGAAGGGTCCCGAGGGGCGCGAAGGTGCGTCGAGGCCGAAGCTCGAGCGGAGCGGTGAGGCGGTGACCCTTCGGCTGCTACACGGAGTCGGCGCGAAGGGTCCCGAGGGGGCAAGAAGGTTCGCCAAGGCCGAAGCTAGGGCGGAGCGGCGACCCTTCGGCGGCTACATGGAGCTAACGCGAAGGGTCCCGAGGGGGCGGGAAGGTGTGCCGAGGACAAAGCTCGGGCGGAGCGGCTACCCTTCGGCGGCTGCATGGAGCTGGCGCGAAGGGTCTCGAGGGGGCGCAAAGGTGCGCTGAGGCCGGAGTAGGCGAGGTGCCCTAAGGCGAAGCCGGAGGTGACCGAGGTGGAGGCCGCGCCCGAGCCGAAGGCGGCACAGGCAAGGTGGAGCGACAAGGGGGTGCTGGCGAAGCCTCATCCTGATGCGAGGTGCGCATTGTCCTTCAGCTAAATGGGCCTCCAGGTCTCCTCTGAGCGACCCTTTGCTTAGAGCGAAGGGGTATTGACACCCCTCGTTGTCAACCGAAGGGGGAATATCCGCACCCCGCACTTTCTCCGAAACCTGACACTTTCAACTTCTCTTCCTACATAGCTTCTTGCCCAGTCCACACAGACGGCGCCAACTGAGTGTAGTAAAAAGACTAGACAGTGGGTACAGAGTACCCTTTTGTCTTGAGAGAGGACCGAACAGGAGAGGAGCCAAAAACAATGGTTGTATGAGCCTTATATTATGAATGTGCCAAATGAGAGAATGAGGGAATCCTCCCCTTTACATGCCCTTTGGACTCTATATATATAGGGGTCAAGAAGGGATATTTTCCTTCTTACCCTCGTAATGTATTGAGAGGGGGGGGGGGGGTATTTAGGTGCACTTGGTTAAATACACCACATAGACTTGGTCTACACACATGTATAATATTTTTAACGGCACATCAGACACCAATATTCCTGATGACCCTAAGGGTTGGGGGCGAAGCACCCCTTGGTACCATGTTAAACAATCCTTAGAACAGTGCACTGGTATCAGTCCTGCCCATACTGCCTGATGGTATGGGCCTGAAGTGGTACCAAAGTTTCTGCTTTGGACTCTTAACTTAATTTCAGTGCTGCAACATACCTGTATCTGCAGACTTGCAGAAGAATGGAAGCTGAATGATTCGGTGAAGTTGTGCGAGAAGTGATATATTATTGAGTTCCTTGGATACAAACAAAAGTACTAGTCCATGAACACATCAAGCATATATGTTGAGGTGAATTATGACTCTCAGATGTAGATGTGTCTTGAATTCCCACCAATAGCTTGTTGGTGGGCAGAAGAATGTCTCCTAATAGCTCTTATATCCCTTTTGAAAATTATATAAAAAATGCCAGAATGTCTCCTAATAGCTCTTATATCCCTTTTGAAAATTAGATAAAAAAAATGCCAATGTTGTTATTACACTGCTCCTTTCACACATGCTTAACAAGGCAGTTCTGTCACAGCCGTGCCCCATCCTCTAGGGTCGTTAGGAATACCTAATGTGTCCCTAGGAATATGAGTATATACATAAGCTAGACATATAGCCATATCCACGGAAATATACCAAAATATCTCTTCTCCATCAACGTAAGGCAGGGGCAAGAAGGAAACTATCCCTTCTTGTTCCCCTATATATATAGCTTCAAGGGCATGTAAAAGGGGGTTGCCTCATTCTTCTCACCCATATATGACCTCAAGGGTGGCTCCGTGTCGACGACCTTACCCCCACGGGCCTCGTTTCGATGCGCCGCCCGCCTCAAAGGCTATGCCTCAACGGGCGGCACCGCGTCGACGATCTCGCCCCCACGGGTCGCCCCGACGCGCGGCGCGCCTCGAAGGCTATGCCTCGGCGGGGTGGCTCCTCATCCACGATCTCACCCCCACGGGCCTCGCCCCAACGCGCTGTCCACCTCGAAGGCTATGCCTCAGCGGGACGGCCCCTCGTCGACGGCTCCGCTTGTATGCGCTACCTGCCTCGAAGGCTATGCCTCAGCGGGGTGGCCCCACGTCGACGGCTCCGCTTCTACACATCGCCTGCGGCAGGGCAGCCATAACGGCTCCACCTCTACGTGCCTCCCACCTCAATGTCATCATCTCGGCAGTGCGGTCCTACCTCGATGGCACACGCCTCCTGCCTTGAGACCATGGCCTCGACAACTACGCCTCCACGGGCCACGCTACAAGGCCACCTTTGTGGCATCACTACTGATAAGACCCGAGGTATTCCGACTCCCAAGGGGCTAGGGTGAAAGTCTATTGCGTTCGCTCGCTCCTTGGGACCTCGGAACTTACAGACGAGAGAGTAATATCATAGCTGTGCCCTATCCTCTAGAATCATCAGGAATACTTAGTGTGCCCTAGAGAATATGAGCATATACATAAGCTAAACATATGACTATATCTACGGGAATATACAAAAATGCTAATTTCTTCATCAATGTAAGGCAAAAATAAGAAGGGAAATCCTATATATATATATATGGCTCCAAGGGCATGAAAGAGGAGGGTAGGGGGTTCCTCATTCTTCTCACCCATAATACAACACTTACTCCTCATAGCCTTCGGCTCCTCCATCTCTTGATCCCTCTAGACTAATGGTACTCTGTCCCATTGTCTAGTCTTCGATGCTACAACACTCTGTCCTATTGTCTAGTCTTCGATGCTACGACAGTTGGCATATTCTGAAACTACTACAGATATTCCTGCGATGCACTGGATTAAACTAGCCATGTCCATTTGGATGCTAGAACACATAGTTAATCAGAAAGTAGATTGTTATATATACAGAATTACAGACATCGATCAGAAAGCTCTATTGGGTCTTGCATGCACACAACATGGTGGGGAAGGGTGAGATGCGGACAGCAAAGTAAGCAAGATCTCAACCTTTTATTGAAGAACATACCAGCAAGTTAACTACAACACATTCATCACTCCGTTGAGCACCTTATATCATCACCGAGATGAAACACGTCAGACTGAAATCTATCTTCAGACTAGACTGCTTCTGATCTCTTAGTAACTCATCAGGATCTCATCATTCCATAAAGTGGTACGAGGAATTCTCCTCTGCGATCCAAACGCCGTTGTGGCCACTGCTGCTTGCCAGCCCTCCCCTCTGCTCCTGCATTAGGGATGCATCAGTTATTATGAAATATGAAATAGCATTGTTCAAGTACAGGAAGTACCCGTACTACAGCAGTCAAGTACAAACATACATGTACTGATATTATGAATAGAAAAAACATGTACTACCAATGACATTGATGAAGCATGAAAACATACCGGCGTATATAGTTGTAATTTTGGTTGCCTGAGGAAGTTCTGAGGTGACTCAGAAGGGTGCAAGTTCTGCATCTGGCTCAAGAAGTCCGACTCGACATTAGACTGTCGCTGCGGGGTGGCGTGAGTTATCTGAAATGGCCGCGGCTCGGAGGGGCGCAAGGGAAGCATTTGGGCAGAATCAGCAGTGATATAGTGCACGTATTGTTGCAACTCAGGAGGCACCACTGGTGCCATTCCCTTCCCCATGACCAGCATCTGTGTGCATGACAGCATAATGATAAGAACGTACATGAAATAAATTTCGTTACTCAATTTCTGTCACAGCTTCATATTAACACTAGTCAACTGGAGATCAACCAGATTTGCAGTTTGACAAACTAAAACAGCAAATGATGCAGAGAAACAAGATCTGGTCTATTTAACTTGATCATATGATATGATATGACGCCCTTCATTACCTGGAGTTGTACTTGAAGTGATTTCAGGTAGTCGATCGCTTCGTCTAGCATAGACACTTTGTCGGTCTGAAACAATAACGAGATCAGATATCAGGCGAAAAGCTCCGCGAGAGATATGATCAAAGATGCAACATGTATTGCCTTGGTGCAATTTGGAAGCAACTCTTGCAGCGCCTTCAGCTTCTCATTGATCCTATCCCTTCTCCTCTACAAATATTTCAGATTAAAGCTCAGAAACATTTTTAGCTAATAAATCGGTCGCGATCGATATGCATTCTAACAGCCTACCCTTTCTGAAAAATTGTGGAACTCAACAGATCTGCTTCTGCGGGTAGGAGTAGGCCTTCTTGGAGCCCTGCCATCTTCCATCAGTTCTTGATGAACTTGTCCACCTTCCTAACAATAAAATGTTCAGTACATCTAGGCAATTAAAGATCACTTGTAAACAAGAATAAACATAAAACTTCCGGAAAAACTAACTAAGAACAAAAGCTTAGAGCCATGTTTTTCCTTGCCATGCATACCGTTCTTTTCGGTGTCTTTGTTCTACTTGGCTCCCCCTTGCCTCCACCTCCTTATGAATTGATACTAGCAATGCCTAACTGGTCCAGCCTTAGGCTAGGATAGAGATGGAGAGTCTGAGAGCTCTTCGTGATCTGATGGTCTCTTCGACCCATCAACCTCTAGTTCTGGATAGTATTTTATGGCATCTGATTTCTGTAATTAAGCTTTTGCATCATGGCAGGACTGAGTAGTGAGCACTGCACTTATCCTTATCTTTCACCCGCCGTGGAATTTCTTGTTTGGATTTTCAGCGGCTACCATGTATCTGAGACTCCGATGGGACTTGTTTACGTTTTTGTAGAGTGCCCACCAGGTCAATCATTTTACCTACCTTACTAGGGAATGGCTCAAACTTGACTTGCAAAAAAGAGTTTGTTCAACCTGAATTCTTTACATACTGCTTCTGCGAAATACCGAGAGGCATGTTATTTCTTCAGTAGGGGTGGGGATTGTTGTATTACTGAGTCTCGAGTGCGGATTATATAGAGTACAATGCTTAGAGGGTAAGCAGCCTCTTCTAGAAATAAGGCAGGTATCTGGTATTACAATCAATCCTGAACTACCATATCTGGAGATATCTCAATATACTCTAACATCCCCCCGCAGTCGTAACGGTAACGTCGTGGACAGCAAGAGTGTCGCGGATGGTCAGACTGGAGAAGAAGCCAAAGGTAAAAAACCGGACAGGCTGACATCCCCCCGCAGTCGCAGTGGGAGCGTCGTAGACAGCTACAGCGTCACGAACGCTATGACTAGAGAAACCGACGAGTTGCTCATGCAGATGGTAGCCCTTTGTGCCGATGTTGAGGTAGCCGAGAGCGAGGCGAGTAGCCGTGGTCAAAGATGTCGTGCGTGAGATAGCCGTGGTCGACGTAGCCGTAATCGGGGTTGCCGGTGATGAAGTAGCCGCATATGAAGCCGCGGGCGCAAGTGGGCGCCATGGTGACGGGACGCAAAGAGGCCCCAGGGAAGAAAACGGTAATGCAGTCGAGGCAATCGTTGAGGTAGAAGGTCGATGCCGAAGACACTATCGAGGCCGCCACTGACGAGGCGTGCACCGGGTTTGCTAGGCCCGGGAACGCGTCAGGGATGAAGGCACACACCGGTGTTGCCAATACCGGACGTGCTAGAGAGAGGGTCCAACCATGCGCTAGTGTCTGAGGGACCAGCAGAGAAAGCCTCCAAGACAGTTGCGATGCGCAGTACAGCGTGGGGTAGAAGATGCCGACGTAGCCCGCGGTTGCCGGAGTAGACGAACGTAGTCGGGGAAGAGACGACGACGCTGGCGACGAGGTTGTGCTGGACAAAGGCAGAAAGGTGCAAGGGTTGGACGATCTGGAGGTGACGCGGCGGCGGTACTCGAAGAAGCCGGCGAAGAACCCGATCAGTATGACGAAGACCATGTGCGCCGATGACTGAGGCGATGACGCACCGAAGAAAGGTGGGGTCGATCGGCCAGAGAGTCGTTGATGTATGGGAACGACGATGTAGAGTGATGGCGAGAGCCACTGTTGGCTGGACCGCGCCTGGAAAGGCACGATGACCGTGGGTGGCGATGACCACAGGAGGCGACACTGCAGCCCGAGGAGGTGATGCAGCAGCAGCCTCGGTACTTGGAGGTGAGACGCGCGTACTCGTGGACGAACATCACGTGAGCCAGGAGGAACCGCGCGCGATCGACTGAACAGACCGAGAGCGCGCGAGGCGGTTGTGGTGGAGGCGCCCCGATTGGTGGTGGCGACGACGAACCGGCGTGGAGCGTCGTGGATGAAGTGGCGGGGCAGCGACGCGTGAGGGTGTCCCCTAGAGCGCCGTGAGCCCGACTATGCCGCATGGTCAGAGATGGCCGGTGGAGTCGACGCCGATGTTGGTGTAGAGGTGCGTGAGATCGATGAGTGGTGGGCGATACAAACTGATCTCTGATCGGAAAACCAAAGAAAAAATGCCGATCTGAAAATGACCGGAGAAAAAAAATCTAATTGGAAACCGATCGGATGATCGGCGACACAAACTCTAAACTACGGGTTGCGCAGCCCCCGAGAGAGATCATAGAGATCGAAACATCTCCCAAGGGCGGCGCGGCGGAAGCTGTGGGGGCGGCGGCTCAGGAACGGCGCCGGCCTGATACCATGTAGAAGAATATAATTGGTTTAATGTGGATTGTTGTATTACTGAGCCTCGAGTGCGGATTATATAGAGTACAATGCTTAGAGGGCAAGAAGTCTCTCCTAGAGATAAGACAGGTATCTGATATTACAATCAATCCTAAACTATCATATCTGGAGATATCTCAATATACTTTAACACTAGCTAATAGGTAGTAGGCAGCAATAGCTTTCTGCACAAGGAGTTCTTCAAGAAACCAGGTTCAGAGTAAATCAATGTGTACTAGAGATTGGGTTGAGGGAAGTTACTATATGCTACAAAATACCGAATGAAACTAATATTTTTCAAAAACTTTATAGGCATTTGGTCTTTACCAATTGTTTCTGTTAGCATTGAAGATTTCTTAAAACTAAGGTACTATCTGGAAATGGACGCATGATTCTTGATCTTTACGCAAAGTAGGAATATCCAATTGATAGCTGAGTTACCGGTTATCACGCAAGCATATCCAGTCTGCCTGTACTAATCATGCACTATATATATATATATATATATATATATATATATATATATATATATATATATATATATATATATATATATATATATATATACTTTCTACTCAGGTGTAGTTACTCCCACTTTTGATATACCACCTAAAAGAACTTGACATACTCCTTTATCACTTTCGGTATACTCATATACTAATTATAAGATACTCCAATGTGAATCACACAAAAAAATTGTAAGAGAGTCTATAGTTTTTAGCATATTTTATAAATACCTTCATATTCACACATAAAAGGAGTATGTCTAAAAAATTGCACATACCACCCCTGAAAATGTGTAAATACAACATATGTGGTCTTATATACTCATATACTACACATACATACTCTCAGTTGTGCAAGATACTCCCTACATTGTGAGATATGTGAGATACGGAATAGGGAGTAACTACTCCCGGGAGTAGGAAAAAGGCTTCCTATATATATATATATGCTTTGATGGATAATAAGTTGTTAGGGTTTTAAAAAACTAACACTCTTTATCATGCATAGATCATGTAGTTACACGCCTCTATTCTTACTCTATTTTTTTAAAAAAATTATATGTATACACATGTACCTCTATTTAATCTCAAACAACACGTCAATTATGTATGTGGCAAATTATCTTATTAGTTTATATAGAATAATGTATTAGAGTATCTTGCTTACGTACACACTGATGCACTATGAGCGACCTACCTTGAACTTATCTTTTCTCATACGTTGGCTACCCCACCAAATAGTATGGCTTCTATCTCTTCTCATCGTCACAACCTTTTTGTTTCAACCTCCAATAGTAATCCCAAATCTTGATCGATCCCTCTCAACTGCTATCCCTTCCAATGCAATATTTTACCACATAGTTATATTCTACTTCTCTTCAATTATTGCTTAATGTTAACCATTGTGACATCAACGCGCATACACATGTAATCATTGCTGATCCCAACTGGGGACACGTGTCACGCTCTCTCCGATGAACCGAGTATATTCCCTACAGCTGTGTCATCTCTACTCCAAGCTTTTTGCTCAACTGCCTCTATATGCAAGCGTTTCAGATGCATGCATGTACATACACATACATGGTGTTATACATGCTCGACGTCATCTTCTCTCGTGTCAGTCACTCTTCTTCGACGTTTGCCAACTCAACGTCGTAGCTTCCTCACTAACCGTGGCGACCTCCCATCTTCATTAATGTTAGTATACCAGCTTTAGTCACTGTCTAACAATATGGAGAATCTTTTCGTCATCGCCAGCGACAACGTGTCCCCAATATCCTCATATCATCCATAGCTCGTTTTCATACAAAACTTCATCTCCTCTATGTTAGGACCAGGGGTGGATCTACAGTACCATAGCAGGGTGCACAGGACACTGGGTCCAAAAATTAATTTTCATTGGATATAATCATGTATATATAGTGTGGACACCCCTAGCCCAATATAATGGGATACCCTAAGCCACAACATAGCCGAACGTGGCCCCATCTTGTTTCAGGGACCCCCGGTTATTTTTGTTCTGGATCCGCCACTGGTTAGGACTTCTCTATTATCGAGCTTCTTTGGCTAGTAACTTCCTCAACAACATCGATGCCCACCACTTGTCATCTTTACTGTTAATTAATCACATAATTGAATAAATAGGGTCTTACTCATAGCAAAGTTCCAATGATCTTATACCTTAATGAAAGGTAATCAAAATTCATGAGGGGTCAGGTCCTGCCCCCCCCCCCTCTCCGCCTCTGTATAGTTTTACTGACTCATGACTAACTGTTCTACCATACATAATATATAATCTATACAATTTTACATACTAATATATAATCTAACAGTTACACATAATTACAAATGTGATTGACTATATACTAAAATTTATTATATGTACATATATATATATTCTAAAATTTTTGGGGGTACGTACAACTGTATGCTCCTATGCTAGCTCCGTCGATGACAAAGAACCCAGTCTTCTCCTCCTGGTCAGCAGGTTGGTGTCATCACCGGATCGAAAGGTAGCGCGCGTCCAAGAAGCGCCCATGCCGCTTTTGCGAGAAAGAGGGCATGTAAGCTGCAGGAAGCGAACAAAGGGGTCAGTCACCTCCATTTTGTTGCTTTCGTAACCCAAAAGCAGCGAGAGTAAGAGCCCTAGGAGTAGGACGCCCTAGCTAGCTTGCTCTACCATGCGGAGGTTGCGGTGCATGGTCCCTCCTTAGTCCTTCCTCCCTCGCAACGGCGCATTATTGTGCGGGTTAGGTGACCACTGACTCGATCGCCAGATTTCTGGACGGACTCGCAACACGCGTGCGTGCCAGCCCACCGCACGCACGCATGGGCAGGCATTCTGCTGCGTGAATCGTACAGAGCAGTCGTCCCTAACGGACGCACGCCGCGGATGGTGGAATCGACCCCCAAACTCCCAAAGGTGAAAGACGAAGCAAACAAACGTACCATGATGTGATATCGCGAGTTTCGTGCTGCGTTCGTACAGGCGCAACGGATCTGAGGGGGCGGTGGTCCTGGTGGACTGGACGTGGTCTCAGGACGTGCGGTGTTTTGGTGGTGGAACCGCGCTGCCGGCGCGGGGATGCGGGCGCCGACGTGCCGCGCGAGCGCGCGCGAAGCAGTGTTTCGGGTTCTGGGCAGTGGCGTTCGTTCCGCGTTGGGTAGTAGCGCAATGGCCGCGGGGAGGGAGGGTGTTAGGGGAAATGGGGGCGGTCGGGTCGTGTCGTGTCGTGCGTGCGTGAGAGAGGCTGGGCTGCCTTGTTGGAGTTGGAGGAAGATGGGCCGCGCGCGGGAGACAAACTGCCCGGCGAGGCTTGTTGGCCGCGTGTATTGGCCGCGCGTGGTTAACACGGCTCTCAGCAAATGTTGGGCTCAGATCTAGGCCCCATGGACGCCTTCAGCCTCGGATTTTGCCCTCAAGAAACCGGCGGCTCTCCCAAAACAGAAGGCTTCCGAAGGGGCCTTTGAAACAGTTGCGGCTGGTCTCTACTGCAAGAAGTTGCAGCCTCATAGCCACCCGGACCTCAATGCTGCCACCCTCGCCTCCAAGCGTACCGTGTCGCCCCTGGCCATCTCCGTTCTCCGACTCCGCTTCAGTCTCCGTCGCACCCTTTGCCTCTACCTCGGTCTCCGCCCCTTTCTCCGTCGTCGCGCCCAAAGCGTCGCCCCTGGTTGTCCTCGTAGCCAAAGCGCCGCATCCGGCCATTGCCTCGCCTACACCCGACGACACCATCTCCTCGTCGTCCCCATGTGGCGCCTCCACCGTCGCCGTCCCCGACCCCGTTTAGATCAAGTTTTTTTCTCTCTCTTTTTCTTGATTCCGGTGTTCTTCTTGTTTGCATTCGGTGCCACTGATGATGTTTGTAATTTGGATTATTGAATAATCTCGTTCATTTCAGACCATGCCAAATTGGGATCCTTGTTGTTCATGTGTGTTCATCAGTGTTCAGTGTTGTCAGTGGTAGATGTATGTTAGTGAAAACAATTGCTGTACTTTGTTCTTTACTGTGATTTGACTTGTTGGCACACACTGCTAGATTATGCCCAATTGATATGCATGAAAGAACAACTTAAAATAGTTCCAAACTTGTCTAAATTCCATGATAAACTTATTTAATCCCGCATAAGACAAGATAAGCATGAAATTCTCAATCTGATGTAATGCTTAAATTTACATTTATTTGCCAACGCGCAAAATAATTAAATCAAATCTACTCACAATATCCTTTAAACGACGGTATCAAATAAATCATAATTTACCTCAAAAGCATTTCAAATATTTTTTTAACTCAGAATAGCCAATAACACTAACTAAAATCTAGACTATCAAACAACAAACTACTTCGATTCAGCCCTTAAGTCTGCACGAATCTCGGAGAGGATCCAGACTCCCCGTCCTCACCCCATCCAGCAAAGGGCAACTCAGCTCGACTGTTCGCCTCGACACGGCGACACAGCGCAGAAGACACGTGAGGATCTGGGAGGAGCAGCGGAGAAGAGGAGGTGCCGAGGTGGTCTCCGCATGGCGAGCTCTTCTTCCGACCCCGACAAGCTCATGGCCAAGGCCGACAAATTGCAAGTCCCTTTATCCCTATTGCTTCCACCGCCCCCCGAATTCTCTTGCTCCTTTCGATCCGCGCGCCATCGCGCTGTTGGCCTTTTTTTTAAGGAAAAAAAACGAAATCTGAGGTATTTTCTTTCGGTCAAGAAGGCGAACTATTCGATACCTGCTGTCAAATTAGAGCATATTGTTTCTTCAATCCATCATGTCGAACTTTCTAGCCACATATCATCTCCATCGAGTGGATCTCTAGGATTTATTTGGGTGGATCAAGGACCGGAGACTCCTGGATCTGTTTGATCTTAGATGGGGCGGGGCTAGTGTTTCTTTTTGCAAATTCGTGGCGCTGATTCTGGGATCTTTGAGATCTCAAGTGGCTGGTAGGTAAGCTTGGGGCAGTAGGTTTCAGGCGACTCGCCCCAATTGCTAGGGTTTTCCAAGTTATTCCTGCATGGAAGGGTCCATTAACTTGCTGAATTTGCAGGAAAAAGGCAAGCAATGTGAGCATGCTCTTTGTTTGCTGCAGTTTAGTTTACATCTGTATTGTGTAGGAAATTCCAGAAGAATTTGTCTCCTAGATACACTCCATATTTCCATTAGCTTTTGAAATATTAACGCATAATATTCTTGTTCTGGTCCTTGTCACTCTAGCAATGATTATGCTTTATGTGGTGTTGTTTGTAGGCCATGTTAGCGCATTAATTGTTGGAGAATTTGCCATGCCAAATCCACTGCACTAGCTGCAAATTTTCCACATTCAGACATGTAGCTTGGGCTGTACTTTTATTCTAAGAGTAGATGAAAAACAAGATCTCCTTGCCTTGCATAAAAATCAGCTGCCTGTTGATCCTTGCCTCTCGAATATTATGAGTTTGTTTGTAACGAATATTCATGTGCACCGTTGTTCAGACATGCAAAATATAACCCACGTTTGAGCTGTCTCCTCAGGAAAAACAAATTTGCTAAACAGTACTTTGAATTATTTTTCAGTAGGTTTTGTTTTTTTTCTTTGTTCTCAATTTCATGACAGTATATAAGCTAGTTATAAGATTATATCCTGTCATTAACAGTTGTTTGTTTCAACGCGTGAGTACTTGGTGAGTATGCCGATTTTCCTATTTTTACTGCTGTTACTTTATCAATGCGTCTCTTAAAAAAAGTCCTGTTTCATGCACTTCATAGTACTTCTGTACTAAACATGAACATTTTTTTTTTCAATATATTCTTTTGCAGAACAAAACTGAGCTTTACAAGGTGGAATGCTGATTGGAAGAGTGCTACCTCCTTGTATGAGCAAGCTGGTCAGTGACTTTGTTTGCCATATTTGTTTGTTCTTGTTAGCTATTTGCTCCGGCGGTGCATATAAAAGAACTTCATCTCTACTTTAAAGCAATTGCTTATAGGTTCAGAAAGGACAACGAGAAAGCAAAGGATGCGTTCGAGAAGGCTTCGAAAGGACAAGAAATGATCTCCTCGTATCCTTCAAAACATTTCTCTATAGCTGTTGTGTTTTCACATAATTGAACAATCACCTAATGCACCCTTAACTAGTTCCATAGACCCTGGGATGCTGCTAAACATATGGAATCTGCTGGTGCTTTAGCAAAGGAGCTTGGACGCTGGAACGAAGTTTCTGATTTTTATCGCAGAGCATCAGAATTATATCGTGAATGTGGAAGACCACAACCTGCCTCCGATGCTCTTGCGAAGGGTGCCAGGTATTTCGAAGGCAATATAATAATTATGTGAACATTGTGAGGCTATTTTTCTAATCATGATGAAATCAGTGCCTTGGAGGATAAAGCTCCAGAAGAAGCTATTAAAATGTATGATGAAGCTTGTTCAGTTCTGGAAGAAGATGGAAAGGAGCAGATGGCTTTTGACTTGTATCGTGCTGCTGCAGCTTTATATGTTAAGCTTGAGAAGTAAGATTATACATCAGCTTAATGTCTGTTTATCACAGTTTCACACTGTAGCATGCCCTTTTACGCTTATATTGTATGTCATGCATGATTTCCTTGATTTCTTTTACTGGTAAGTTCTTATCTTCTTTGTTTTTTTACTTGCGAAGTAAGCAGACCTTTTAGATAAATAAAGATAATCCCAAAACTTGAGTGACACTAGGGACTGATGCAACACCTTCTAAAGTCAGTCCTCCACAGCGAACACCAAAGTAATTGGAGTAAGCCACTTAGACTTGATCTTTACGGCATGCACACCACATGGTACGCAACAATAGGGCTATCTATCTTCACCAATTTCGGTCCCTACAGTTGAGGGCTCTGTTGCTTGTGGGCTTAATTCCAAGTTTTTTCTTGGTTTTGCAATTGGATCATCCTTCAATTTTTGCTTCAACTAAACATGTTGCTTGATGCATCAAACACGAAGTATTTACCCGTAGGCTAAAGAAATGGTCAAGGGATTATAATTACTGTACTAAAAAACCAGAACAGTTGATCCTATGTTCAAAGAGCTTTTATGTCCTTGATCAACTATTTCTCTATGTGGATTGAGTCTCTGTTTTTGACAAAACCACCTCCCTTCTCCCACACTTTTCTTTATTTACAGGAAGCTCATTTTAGTGTATGTGCCTTTTCTATATGTGTTGGTCCATTCTTTATTTTTCTGAACAGCTGCACCATACGACGGTGACAGTGCTTTAGAGCTTGCATTCGTCCCTTTTTGGTTGTTGATGACTTTTAGTCTTACTAGCACTTATCAGACATATACTGGTGCTGTTAGGTGCCTTCATTGCTGAATGTAATTATGGATTGGAATGTGCCTCTAGGAGCATCCTTATTTGTCCTTTTTTTTTCACATCTTATCCTTTGATCTCTGTTGTGACATTTATGCATGTATGCATCACTTAGCATTTCTGGTAATAACATTTATGTACCATCTTATGTATCGTCTCATCTTTGTCCATCTCTAACAGGTATGCGGATGCTGCAGCATTCTTTTTAAGACTTGGTGCAGCTGCTGATAAGTGCAATGCCATCAACAGCCAATGCAAGGTAATATTTACACTGAAATGTGCTTACTTAATTATTGAGAGAGTTTATACTTATTATACAAGGTAGAAAGATTATGCAATGGAAACTTAGACATTTTTAACAACTAATAGCATGCTATCTTGATCTTGGAAGTTGGTCTGTAATAAAATTTCGTATGCAAATGGCAAAAAATATTAAATCTTACTTGTTCAGGTAAGCATTATCACGATTTGAACACCAAACTTGTCTAATTCCAAAGTTGTTTCGTGTATGCAGGGTTATCTGAGTGCAATCATTATCTACCTTTATGCACATGATTTTCAACAAGCTCAGAAATGCTACAATGACTGCTCAGAGTAAGTTGTACATTGGTGGTAGTTACTATCACTGATGAAATTGGTATATGTGCATTGTCATGTAATATATTTTTTGCTATGTTTGGTTGCATCAAATCATGAAGCGCAAAAAATAGTTACCACCTTTATTTCCTTTTCTGCTACATTGCAGGGTTCAAGCTTTCCTTAATAGCGACCAGAATCGATGTGCAATGAAACTGTTGTCTGCTTATGAGGAAGGTGATGCTGAAGAAATCAAACGTGCTGCTCAATCAAGTGCCGTCAATCACCTCGACCATGTTGTATGTCTCTTGATTTTCATAGTTAGAACTTAAAAGGACATCCATTGCTAAACTATATCAGCAGTGCTACATTGTCTGTATGATTATATCAGAAGATGCCCTCTGATGGTGCAACCATGTGCATAAAATGATGAATTCGGAGCCCAGGCATCATAGGCTACACATGTTGGTCATAATCTCCCTTTTAATTAACATGCAATCATTAGTTCCATCGATGCTATCTGGCTATATTGCGTGCTTCAGCAGTGATCTCATCAGTCATCAGGATCAGTGTTCCCCCTTGGCGTCCGCCTAGGTGCTAGGCGCAGCCCTCACGCCTAGCCGATTTACCCCACCTAGACAGCCGCCTAGCTCCGCCTAGGCGGCGATTAGGTGCTAGGTGCTGGTCTGCTGCCTGACTAGCGCTTAGCGCCTAGGGGAACCCTGATCAGGGTAGGCTGGATGCAAAGAATGTCAAACTCTATCGCCTAGGGGAACCCTGATCAGGGTAGGCTGGATGCAAAGAATGTCAAACTCTATTGCAGTAGTTATCGGCTTACCATAGGACCATTGATTGCTCCATCTGCTAGATTTTAGTTTGTATTCCATCTGATATAATTCTTCCCTGGTGGTTTGCTTGCTTGTTTAGTACTTGTCTTCACTCGGATTTACGTTGAACCATCACTGCAGGTAATCCGGCTCGCAAGGAAATTACCGACAGGTGATCTGCAGGCCATCAAGAAAGAACTGGCAGCTGATGACGGCGAGGATTCCTTGGACGAGAATGACCTAACTTGATACCAAACTATCCGGGAAGATGCAGGGAAAGCAAACAATTGACGGTGACTCAAAATACGCCATTGCTGGACATACTGCAAACTTGTGGGCGGCACGTGTACTATGGAATTTATTATGCTTAATTCCATTGTTGGATCTGTGCACATACAACCTACATAAGTACATATGTATTGTTCGTTTGCTGTGGTTGAGATGATATTATTGGTTTGATCACCTAGCCTGTGCTTTATGATCTGTATAATATCAGCATGATGCACAAGTACTCGTACAAACGAATTCCATACCTCTTTCTCTGCCTCTATTGAATAGATCAAACCAAATCAAATGAATCATTGGTACCAGCCGAACCATACTGGACCTATTCACAAGCCAGGCAAGAACGAGTCGAGCAGGGAGGGAACGACAACAGCGGCATCTGACAACGGCGCATCCCGGCAAAGATCCTCACCCATCCATACAAAAATTCATGCATTCAAGAACCTGCTAGCCTGATTCTTTCAGCAATTACACAATATGTTGCATTCAACGTTCTCAACAATTCCATTCAGCAATAACAAGAACTCAACAAGAATGGCACACCATGATATGATACAAGAATTCATCGAGTAAACAAGAATCTGGGAGACAAGCCATACATTGAAATCCACTACTATATACCCTTGCATCAGAGGGATGCAAAAAATCGTTTTTAATAAGTGCGGCCATAGCAGTATAAAAAACACCAACAATTTCAATTAGACAAGTTTCACATAGCCTGCTTCTGTGCAGGCAACAGCCTCGGCGAGCATCTTGGGGACAGGTCGGCGGGGCGTCGTCCGGGCGGTGTGGCTCGGGGCAGGGTGGTGGCCTCCGCGAGAACTCCTAGATGGGGCGGCCGGGGGCGGCGACCTCGCTGTGTAGCTGGGCGACGGGGCTGCGGAGGTGGCGACCTCGCTGAGTGGATTGGGGATCTGGCGGCAGCTGTGATCGGCACAAGGATGGGTGGAGCAGCAGTAGCTGGCAAGATAGGACGAGCGGCGGTGTTCATGCTTGTATGGTTCTATCCAGCGTGAATCTGGTTTGGTTGAGATCGGATCCAACAAAGGAAAGCGAAAGGGGCAGGGGTAAAATGCGAAGAATAACGGGAAAATAGGAGAAAAGAATGAGAAAAAAAGGGAAATCAGAGAAAGTGACATATTTACAATTTCACGAAACTGATTGACATTTCTTCAAATGCCAAGTTTTGAAGTGACATATATCCCATTTTGTCATTAAGTCAGCATCTGCTGATCTCGGCGCGATGGAGCTCTCCGGCGATGCCTCCGGCTCCCGCAAGCGCAAGCGTCCTTCCTCCGGCAAGCCCATGCGTGCCCTGGCGCTTCACGTAGAGTCTCCGGCGGCTCCTTGCCGTCCTCTGGAACAACTACTTCGACGACACCTTCCAATCGTACGCCTTTTACCCCATCCTGCCGTTTTCTCTTGCTACTCCACGGCGGCGACCCTGGTGTTTCAGTGATGAAATTCCCGTTCTTGCTTGCGAGTTATACATGCATGTATGGTTTCGATCGATCCACAATTAACTGGCGTACATGTTCTCCCCCAGAATATACTAATGCATATGCTTAATACAGTGCAGTACGAATCCTGAATCGATCTGTTTGCATTCATGCAGGCTGACGCACGAGATGAATGTGTTGTTCCTTGTGGAGCATCTCCAGCAGCTTGTGCAGGCAGGGTCAATGGCAGGACGCCAAGCTGTCCATTGCCCATTGGGGCAATGCTGGAGCTGGACAAGCTGGGCGTCGCCGGCAAGGTTCTCCCCAACTTCATCCACATCAACGAAGTCTTCGCGGACCTCGTTGCCAACAGACCGTACGGCTACTCATCGGCCCAGCTGTACGAGCAGCAGTTCGATGGAAATACCTCAAGCGTCAGCATCGACGTCCTCAAGATCAGGAGCATAGTCTTGTGCGTCCGCGACTCCATGCGACTCAGGTTCGTTCCATGTCTCATATGAAGCGCATTCAACACAACGTCATAGTTTTGATTACATGCCGAAAATCAACTGAAAATCAGAATTATCTGTTATTTCTGGCACCCCGGTAAAAGTTCAAACCGACAAAAAAAAATCGGATTTGCTTGAATTTTGTTTGAATGCGATCTTTTTAAATATATTTTTTTTAAAAAAAATCAATTTTTGATTTGAAAATTTCGGCCAAACCGGGGTCCTACCGGTTACCCAAATCCTGCACAACGTACATGTGCATATATAAGTTTAAGTTTCTTAACGAGAACTCTATTAGTGTGCAGTGGTGGGCATACAAGTTTGTGAACCCACTTACACATGTTCAAATCTTACTTCTACCTTAAATTTAAAGTATGTGAAAATAAGTCTTACCCTGTCACATCTGAAAAAGTTTTAAGGTTCTTGATTGAGCCACATCGATGCCTTGTGCTGTACATACAGGGCCGCCGTGGACTGGGATCTCGTGAGGCTCAGGGCAGCGGAGGTTGTCAAGGACTTGATATATCAGGTTCCATCGTTCAATGACCTGCGGCGATTACCAGCCTGCCCAGCTAAGCTGGACGACATACTTCCTATTGGCTTCGGGTAAGTTAATTACTTATTAACTCGAGTTCTGAATCTGATCGATCCAATGTGCGTTCTTTTTGTGATCTCAATGTACACCAGATTGTCTCGAGTTTCAGTAGTAAATATATGGTAGCCGTTGATTTGTTTCATAATCTTGTCAGCTTAAGAGATCGCCGCAGGCATCATAGTAAGAATTCAGACAGGATGCCAGCATCTGACCTTGCCCAGCTCTTTCTCCAGAAAAGGAAGTGGTACAAAAATATGTGCGAAAACAAGTACTTCAGCTAAATCTGAGTTTTGACTTTTGACACATGTATGTTCATTGCTTATTTGTGCAGGGTAACTTCATCATGTGATCAAGAGAAATCCTTTTGGTATGTTACTTGGCGGTGCTAGCTAGATTGTATCCTCTCTATGTACATCTTATGATTAATCAGTGTAGCTCATAAACATGTTTTCTAGTGGCAGGACTACATTGTGAGGCAATTGGCTGGCTGGCGAGTCTTATTGGTAAAAACTAGTTTGGCCTCTGTTAACTTTCCTGTTTGTGCATCAATTGTTGTGCTAAACATCTTGTTAGGATTTGGTAGCATGCAAGAGCACTCATGTAATTACTTATGATGGCATTCTATTTCCCATGGCAAGCTATCGGTGCTAAAATCTAGAACAGCTCAGATTTGTTTGGACACTTTTTTTGGTGTGTGTGTTTTATGCACAGCAATTGACAAACTTATGTGATCAGCTCTAAAACCCTCAAAAAATTATAGTATCAACTTTTGGCAATAATCCATTTTGGCCCGGTGCTGTAGCATTTAAGGGGGGTTGGAACCGTAGGGTTCCAGCCTACCCAGCCGCCACTGTTTTCACATGCGCGCAGCGCCGTCACCAGCCATCTTCGCTTCCATGGCCGTGATCGTCTTCCGCGGTGCGAGCCATCTACACCGTGCCGTCGTTTCCGGCGGTGTTTCCTTGTCGAGTGCGAGGAGGAAAGCCGCGCGTCTATCCTGCCTTGCAACGCCTCCTCCATGCGCACAGAAAGATGCCGCTGCCAATCTGGCGGTGTTGCCTCATCGCCCGCACGGCCGATTGCATCGCTGCCTGCCCTCCTTGTTGCATCGTCCATTCATGGCACCAGGGAAGCCCATGCTGTTCTTGGGTTGTGCATGCAGCACGTACCATCCGCGCCTGCTGGCTGCTGTTGCTGCGGTGTGTGTTTAGCTCGTGCGTGCGACTGCCGCGGTTGCCGCGCCTCCTGCCGTGGCTGCCGCGCAACAAGGAGCTGTTGTCGTCGTACTCGTTTCGCCCGTCGTCTGAGATCTTGGGCTGCAACCGGACTAACACAGGCCTAATGATCGGCTTTCCGCGGAGTGTCTTAGTGGCAAGTTACATCGCGGCAATCTAATTCCCAACATTTAATCATACTAATTACTAGTTACTCTTGCATGGTTGGTTAATTAATTAGCACTGTGAATCCATAATTTGTTAATTAGTGTTGTCTATTTGTTCATTACGATCAATGGCTTAATCAATTAACGGATTGCTGATTAGTAGAGTGAATCCTATATGGTACTGTTAGTACATATCAAATAGTGAATTTCCTATCCAATTAACGTCCTTGCCGAATCCAAATTTCCTATCCAATTAACATCCTTGCCAATCGATTATCAATTACTCTTTTACTGTTCCTATATATATATATATATATATATATATATATATATATATATATATATATATATATATATATATATATATATATATATATATATATATATATATATATCAAATAGTGAATTTCCTATCCAATTAACGTCCTTGCCGAATCCAAATTTCCTATCCAATCAACATCCTTGCCAATCGATTATCAATTACTCTTTTACTGTTCCATATATACACACACATTTTAAGCTAGTACATAATTTAGCATCACATATATGGGTATACCACCTACCACTCAACAACACACAGGGTCCGTTGTTGAGATAATAACACCCAGCCATAAGTATACAGTCGACGCGGGCTCCTAACTAGTTCTGTATTATTTAGTATGCGAATGATTAAATCGGTATCATACTTGCTTGCTCATTAAATAACATAAAACACCTTATCATTACTCTCGTTTCGCTATTCCGCTTTCCAGGTGTTGCGCTTTACAATTTCACTTCACATGATGTCATATTTATTCCTATATTTCTTTCGCCATAGTCATACTTGGTGTGTGACTATCTAGTTAACCTCTTGCTGTTGTTGTGTATACTTGCTGAGATTTTTCAATCTCACACTTGTTCTTTCCATTCCAGGTAAAAAGTTAGTCGAGTAGACTTCCATGAGAGCATGGGCATAGGTGGCACACGATTTATCAGCACCATGGCGTTGCCACTATTATGTCAAATGTTGCTTCTTCAAATTAGCTTTGGACTGGTCCAGTGTGTCAAACTATTTGTTTTTATTTATTTTCATTTGCTTCCGCTAGTGATATTGTTGCTTTGAACTATATATTATTGATCAATTTAGAGATGTTGAAGTTTTAATTTCCCTTGGATTTTATATCTTGTGTTACCATTTATCCATTGCGATGACGTTCCACGTAGTACTGTATTTTCAATATGCCGGTGCTACGTCTCAATATGAAACTTTGCAAGCTTGCATGTATGCGTCCAGGGCTCCTTCAACGGCATCAAAAATATCTTGGCGATGCCAAGGTACTTTTTTTGGGCCACCAATCCTTTAATTTAGTCAATTGACACTGTTTCCACCTTCCATATGGACTACTGTTTTTATTGGGTGTGAAATTTGTTGACACCTTTTGGGCCACTTCTGCATAGATATGCCTATCCAAGAAGGCAGTCACACACTCACACTGAAAGTATTACATTGATGATGCCATGCAATACATCAAGGAACATGTCAACTATGAAAATACTGGAACATGAACCGACTAAAAAAACAGAGGATAGTTGATACTGATTAAGGCACATGGATATCAACGAAACGCCGATGTTTTACGACCTAGAAACTCGATACTCATTTTTGCTCCATCACACTCACAGGATACATCATAGCAGCTAGAAGCACAAGAGCTCGAGCTGCCTGCAAGCGCACGCATGGTCAATTGGTCATGGAGACTTGCTGGTGGCGTCTTGAGCAGGAGGGGGCCCAGGAACAACGGGCGGGAGCGGGATCACAGGAGCAACGGGTGGCAGCGGCACGTTGGGCAGAGGCGGGAGCAGCGGCAACACCGGAGCCTTCAACCCGCCGTCGCTAGTACCACTGCCAGCACGGCGCGTCGTTGCACGATTGCTCCCTTTCAGCTCTCTTCCGTCGCAATAGGCGCCCAGGAGGAGCGCTGCCACTAGGAGGAGAGCAACGGCAAGATGCTTAACCATTACTGCTTGCTTCTGCTAGCTGTTGAGAGGTTGTAACGGATATGCTTGTGTTTGCGTGAGCTTAGGTTTTATTCGATCGGTGCTACCTTTTGTTGTTCAAACCTTCAGCTTGGCTAGCTCGAGACTGAATCCGATGCTGGTTTGGCCGTTGCAACACACGGTACTAGTTGTTTGAATAAGTCATGAGCTTGCTAACTTTGGTAAGTAGAAGGTAGATTAGCAGGTTGTGCTAAGAATGGCATGTCCCAGATTGTTGGGATGGCAACAATTGCTCACGAGCATGCCGTGATTGTCTCAGTCATTTGTATCCATATTTTCCTGCATGTAATTTGCTTATATAGGAATGAAAGATCAACAGAAAAGGTGAACACTGCACCAAAATAACTGCCTCAGCTCGTTTTCTTCAGTTCTTCGTCAGAGAGTTGAGAGAGATCGAAAGAAAGCACAACTACATTTGGTATCAGAGCAAGTGTTACGATCATGGTCGGCACACCACCGCCGGCGGCCTCCGCCTCCAAAACGCCTGAAAGATCGGCATCCCAGCGTCGCGCGCGCTCACCAAGCCGCGGACGGAGCAGGGTAAGGAGGGGTGGCGCGGCGAGATCATGGTCGTGAGATCGTGCGCGAGGCGGTGGCGGCGGCGGTTCCGCCACGCTCCCACCTCACCAAGACGAACTACCGGAGTGGCGGATCTCGATGCGGATCGCGCCTGTGAGCGCGCCTCGGGAGGCCGTCGACACCGGCGACGCGACCGAGCGCCAGAGCGGCGTGCTCTCGGCGCGATCTCGTGTCCGTCCCCGCCGAGATGGTGCCCGCTCGCCGCCAAGGACGATGCCAAGATCGCTTGGGACACGCCGACGGCAATGCGCGTCGGCGACAATCGCAGACGGGAGGCGCGCCGCCGAAGCTCCGCAAGGACTTCGGCGCATTGGCGTTCAAGAGCGCGAGCGCCGAGGATTTCGCCTCCGTCTCTCGAGCCTCCTCGAAGCCGCAATCTCGGCGACAACACCATGCAGCTCGACGCGTGCAAAAGCTCCTCCGCGTCGTGCCACCTCGGTACGCGCAGATGGCCTGTTCCATCGAGACGCTACTCGACCTGAGTACGCTGTCGATCGAGGAGCTCAGCGGTCGCCTGGCCGCATCTGAAGGCCGCGGCGCGCCCGAGCAGGACGCCGGAGGTCGCCTGCTTCTCACGGAGGAGGAGTGGGCATCCCGCCAGCAGCAGCGCGGGCGGGGATCGTCGTCAGCACCAAAGGGGAGCTCAAAGCAGAAACCCCAAGGCGGCGGCGACAAGGAAAAGGGCGCGGCCAACGCATCCGGCGGTGGTGGCAACACGGCGCCTCGACGCGCCGGCAACTGCCGCTACTGTGGCAAGCCTGGGCACTGGGCAAAAGAGTGCCGCAAGGCTGCCCGTGACCGGGAGAAGCGCGGCGAGGTGGCCAACCTTGCGAACGCCGAGGAAGAAGAGCAGCCGGGACTGTTGATGGCGCAGGCCTGCACGCTGGTGCAGATCTCTGACGCCGTCGACGCGCAGGAGGTGAACCTCAACGAGGAGAGGGTCGTGCCCGTGCCATCGCCTGCCGGTGTGTGGTACTGGACTCGGTGCTAGCGCCACATGACGGCCGCCGCAACATGTTCACCACGCTGGACGAATCCGTGCACGGCACGGTACGGTTCGGAGATGGCTCCGTCGTTAAGATCCAGGGGCGAGGCACCGTCGTTTTCGAGTGCCTCACCGGCGATCACCGCGTCCTCGGCGACGTCTACTTCATCCCGAGCCTGCGCAGCAACATCGTCTCCCTCGGACAGCTTGACGAGAACGGCTGCAAGATCACCATCGAGGGTGGCGTTATGTGCATCCTCGACAGGACACGCAAGATCCTCGCGCGCGTCACCCGCACCGGCAACAGGCTCTACACCGTGCGGCTCCAGATCGCGTCGCCCGTGAGTCTTCTTGCACAGAAGGACGACGTGGCGTGGCTGTGGCATGGACGCTACGGGCATCTGCACTTCCGCGCCCTGCACTCATTGGCGCACAAGGGGCTGGTGCGTGGCATGCCGCCAGTCGAGCACGTGGAGGAGTTCTGCGACGGCTGCGCCATGGGTAAGCAGCATCGCACGCCGTTCCCAAGGGCGACGGCATTCCGCGCGGAGAAGCCATTGGAGCTGGTGCACATGGATCTGTGCGGACCGATCACACCGCCGACCGCTGGCGGTAAGAAGTACTTCCTGCTCCTTGTTGACGATCACTCGCGGTATATGTGGGTCGAGCTGATCAGGTCGAAGGATGAGGCCCTGCGTTTCTTCAAGAAGGTGAAGGCACTGGCGGAGAACGAGCGCGGAGCAACCGCCGCGTTCGGACGGATCACGGCGGCGAGTTCAACTCTGCAGAGTTCTCTGAATTCTGCGAGGAGAACGGCGTCAAACACTTCACCACCGCGCCGTACACGCCCCAGCAGAACGGCGTGGTGGAACGGAGGAATCAGACCGTCGTGGAGATGGCCAGATGCCTGCTCAAGGCAATGGCGGTGCCGGGGCCGTTTTGGGGAGAGGCGGTGAAAACCGCTGTCTACCTGCTCAATCGGGCGCCGTCGAGGAGCCTCAACGGCGTCACCGTCGACGCAGGCCCGCACGGCAGGAAGCCCAATGTTCATCACCTGCGCACCTTCGGCTGCACTGCGCACGTGAAGAAGCTGGGACCGGGACAGCACAAGCTCGCCGATCGCTCCACGCCGGGCATCTTTGTCGGGTACGAGGAGGGCGCCAAGGCATACCGTGTCTACGACCCCGTCGGCGAGCGCATCTACGTGACCCGTGACGTCGCGTTTGAGGAGCGCCGTGCGTGGAGCTGGGACATGGCGAAGGACGCTCACAAGCTCTCCGCACCGTCAACCTTCATCATCGAGTACACCATCGAGCACGTGGTGGAGGAACGGGCACAAAGCCCTGTCTCAACAGGCACTGCAAGTGCAGGAGCAGGTGCAGGTTTAGAAACTGAACTTGACACTGGCACTCCAGCGCACGGGACAGCGACACCATTGACGCCGAGAGTGGAGTTCGCCACTCCACCTAGCCACGACAGCAACCTCGACACCGACTCCGGCGGGCCTCACCGCTACCGGCGTGTCACGAACCTGTACGACACCACGTTGCCAGTGGAGGAGGAGGAGACTCTCAGCCTGATCACGGCCGAGGAACCTGCAAGCCTCGACGCCGCGCTTGCCGATCCAGCTTGGCGCAGCGCGATGGAGGCTGAACTGAAGTCCATAGAAGACAATGCCACGTGGTCACCGTCGTCGTTGCCCAAGGGACACCGTGCCATTGGCATGAAGTGGGTCTTCAAGGTGAAAAGAGACCCGACCGGCGCCGTCGTGAAGCACAAGGCGAGGCTGGTGGCGAAGGGGTACTCACAGCGTCAGGGGGTGGATTTCGATGAGGTCTTCGCTCCCGTGGCGCGCTTGGAGACGGTACGCTTGCTGCTCGCGCTCGCCGCGCACGGCAAGTGGGAAGTGCACCATATGGACGTCAAATCGGCGTTTCTGAACGGGGTCCTCACCGAGGAGGTGTACGTGCAGCAGCCTCCCGGTTTCGCCATTAACAAGGACGCCACCAAGGTCCTCAAGCCGACAAAGCGCCGATGGTCTTCGCCAAGCTCCACGCGCATGGAACGCTGGCTCGACGCGACCCTTGTGTCGCCGGGTTCACGCGCCGCTCACTCGAACATGGCGCTCACCGCCGTGGTAACTCGAATCTTTTACGCTTGTCGGCGTCTATGTCGATGACCTTGTGATCACAGGGAGCAACACTGGCGAGATCATCGAGTTCAAGACCCAGATGAAGCAGATGTTCGAGATGAGCGATCTCGGTCTCCTGAGTTACTACTTGGGGATCGAGGTTCAAGAATGACAGCGGAGATCACGCCGACACAGCAAAGATACGCCGAAAATCTCGAGCGCAGGGGACTAAGCACATGCAACCCCGCAAAGACACCCATGGAGCGGCGCTTCACCGTAAGGTGGTCGACGGCACCGTCGTCGACGCGACGGAGTACAGGAGTGTGATCGGTAGCCTCCGCTACCTGGTCAACACCCGCCCTGACATCGCCCATGCCGTGGGCGTCGTGAGCAGGCACATGGAGGCGCCGGGCAAAGAGCATCGGGCGGCGGTCAAGCGGTTCGCGCTACATCCGTGGCACGCAGGACTTTGGCCGCCGCTATGTGCACGGGGGAGCGACGCGTCTCGTCGGCTTCAGCGACAGCGACCATGCCGGCGACATCAACGATCGCAAAAGCACCACGGGCTTCGTGTTCTTCTTCAACAACAACCTGATCTCGTGGTGCTCACAGAAGCAAGGAGGGGTGGCGACCTCCTCTGCGGCCGAGATGCGCTGCAGCCGGCGGCAGCAGCGTGCCAAGGAGTGTGGCTGAACAGGCTCGTCGGCGAGCTCATCGGCAAGGAGCAGCCAAAGTTCAAGCTCTTCATCGACAACAAGTCCGCCATTGCTTTATGCAAGAATCCAGTGCACCACAGCCGCAGCAAGCACATCGACACCAAGTTCCACTACACGCGTGAGCAAATTGAAGACGGAGTACTGGAAGTCGAACATGTGAGCACTGAGGAGCAGCTTGCAGACATCCTCACCAAGGCCCTAGGCCGCAACAAGTTCGTCGAATTTCGTCAAAAGATCGGCGTCCTGAAGATCAAGCAGCAGGTTTGAGGGGGAGAAATGTTGTTCAAACCTTCAGCTTGGCTAGCTCGAGACTGAATCCGATGCTGGTTTGGCCGTTGCAACACACGGTACTAGTTGTTTGAATAAGTCATGAGCTTGCTAACTTTGGTAAGTAGAAGGTAGATTAGCAGGTTGTGCTAAGAATGGCATGTCCCAGATTGTTGGGATGGCAACAATTGCTCACGAGCATGCCGTGATTGTCTCAGTCATTTGTATCCATATTTTCCTGCATGTAATTTGCTTATATAGGAATGAAAGATCAACAGAAAAGGTGAACACTGCACCAAAATAACTGCCTCAGCTCGTTTTCTTCAGTTCTTCGTCAGAGAGTTGAGAGAGATCGAAAGAAAGCACAACTACACCTTTTATACGCGCGCGAGTTGCAGGGGTGGTGAGGATCGGAGGGTGGAGTGGGAGCGGGGGAACAGGTACGTCAGGAGAGGAAAACGGGTGGCGGGCGGTGTGAAGTGAAGGCGGTGGGCGTCCGCACGGGGAACTGCAGTGCGGGCTCCTCACGGGCGGGGAGCGAGGCATGGCGGCGCATGCACGTAGGCGAAATGGGGCGGATGGATTCGTTTGTCTGTGGCGACGTGTGTGGCTGCGCGCAGTGCAACAGCACGTGCTGGCGCGGGACGAGGCGATGGCAGTGCCGCCACTGCATGCATGTCTCACACCACGTCCAGCCCGGTGGTGTCCAGCAACCGCGCATGTCCACCACGTCGCGGCGGGCCAATCGCCAACATGGAGCTCGATCGACCAAGGGTATATATGGTCTCTAACGACGAACAGTTGGGGGATCACAGCCAAACCGCCCGTCCTGCCTGATTCATGGAGTTCGCCGCGTGCGCGCGGTACCCGAAAGGGGGCGATGTGATTACAGAACGACGGCTTCGCGACAGCTTCGTCTCGTACACCGTCGCCGTTGTCCTCCTGCTGCTGAAGCAGAATGGAATTTTTAGTTTTGACCGAAGGAGCGCGACTAGCGCTCGGACGTACGGTCCGAGTGCTGGTTTCGTACGTCGCTGCATGCAACTTTCCGGACATGATTGCAACATCCTGGGATAACGGTTGTAACATCACAAATCAAAACAAAGCATCTAATGCGTTAACAACATCAACATCACCGTGAAACATCATCTCAAAGAACATCAAAATAAAAAACAAAGCATTTGAAAAAAAAATGCATTGAAAAAAATTGTAACATCATCGTGAATAGTATGTAACACTTTTTTTTCTACAAACGCAATACGTTTTTTTTTTCTATAGATGCAATATTTTTTTCTTTACATATGCAACATCTTAAAGAATAGTATACAACATTATTTTCAACGGGATGCAATAATATTTTCAACGGGCCGCAACATCAATATTAGAACCAGAAAAAACAATAGATGAACGGCGAGGGAGGGGTGGCCCTGGGCGAAGCAGGAGAGCACGACAGCGGTGACGCGGAGGGAGCGGAGGTAGTCGGCGTGGGCAGAGGCGAGCAACTGTTGCACCACAACGGCGCCTTTCATGTGGCGGCGGCGCTCCTTGTAGCACCGCATCGTGTCCTCCTACTCCACCTTGGACGCCGCGCAACCCATCACCAGGTAGCAGATCGGCTCACCTCTGCTCTGCTCCTTCGACTCGATCTGAGGAAGGATTGGGTTTCTTCTCTCTCACTCTCTCCTCTTCTTCCCCATTCTACTGATGAGAGAGGAGTCCTTGAGTGGGAAAAGTGGGAAGGTGAAAAGATAAGGGGCGGATGGTGCTGCATGGATGGGATAGAGTAGAGAGATGGAGCTCTGGATGAATTTAATGTGGTCAGCAGGTCAGGTGGGGAAAAGTGGTAAGGTGAAATGAGGTGTGGAGTGGCGTCCGATGTTTTATTTGTTCCGTACGTATGCACAATAGCATTAGCCAAAAAAAATTATGTTATACCTTACGCCTAGCAGCCCTAAGATCATATCAGATTTTGTAAGGTACAATATGAGCGTGCGCAGTATCAAGAACGATATAGATGAGTCTCGTTGAGAAACCGAAATAACAACGATGAGGCAATCTGTAGGACCGGAAAGGCGACTAGAGGGGGGTGAATAGGAGCACGCTCAACTTTTTCACAAACGATCGGATTCAACACGATGTTTACTCCAATAACTATGAAAGCTATGAAGATCAATCAACAAGCACAGTGGAAGACTTGTATTGAATCCAATCAAAACCCCGAAGCAAAATCAACAAAAACTCAAATCACAGAGTCTCGGGCGGTCTGACCTCTCAGAAATCGGGTCGAGTATTTTTCCTAGCGGTCAGACCTCTCACACGGGCGGTCTGACCGATTTGCCTAGCGGTCTGACCTCTCAGATGGGCGGTCTGACCTCTAGCACGATGAACAGGAAAATCAGCCCGAAAACCGAAACTAAAATCGGTGTAACTTTTGATCTACACGACCAAACTTGACCAAATTTGGAACACACCTTCCTAAGGATATTAGGAACCTATTCCAAGCAACGATTGAGTAGATCCACATCAAAGTTTTGACCTTTTTCCATTTTACCGAAGGAGGGTTCAAAACCGGGCAAAACCGAAAACTTGATCCAACAACTTGCTCGTGGGAGATTGATGATCTTGAAGATCCTAGATGTATTCCCACACATCACAGCAAGGTAGAAGAGGGCAAGAGATCAACAAAAAACTCACGGATCAAAGAAAGACTCAAAATCATCAAATAGAGAGAAGGAAGAACACAAAGAGACACATCTTTGGGAAAGCATCCATAGATTGATTCATGATGTTGCTGGTTACAGCCACTCCATCAAGGAGGACAAGAACTCAATCCATGAGCACACAATCAACTCATCTCCATAGAACCCTAAGCCTATCTCTTTCTCTCCAAGTCCCTAAAACCAAACTAAGGTTTACAAATGAAGTGCTTGGGGTGGCTTGTCCAGCACACCCCCTATTTATAGAGAGACCTAGCTTCTAGAAGAGTTTCTCTAATGGGCTCCCGTTAAGGCCCAACATGAACGGGACACTTACGCACGCATTTTAAAGCGCCATCTTCGTCTTCGATTGACCTAAACCGCTTCTCCAAGCGCCGCGGTTTAGCCAACAAGTCACAAAACCGGTATTTGGTGAAATTACCAAAATACCACTTCTCGACCCTTCTCCGAAGACCGAGTCCAATCCAGTCGAAGCAAACGCCTGCTCCGCCACGTGTAGGTTGATCAACAGCTCTCATCATGTCGGCAAGTCTCTCCCGTCCAGATCCCTCCGGAACCACCAAGGCACTTGCACCACCCCGCGCCGCTTGATCAACCCGTCGCACCGAATCGCCTGCTCGGTCATCCTCGTCCATTCTCGCGCCACGCTTGAGCCACTTGACCTCACCCGCATCCATGATCGTTCGGACCTCGGCTCTCCAAGCTTAGTCCCGATCCTCTCGCCGTTGACCGTCATTGACCTTCAAGACACCTGCACAACAATAGACAGAGAAATCGTCTCCGGGAACAAGTTCTTCACAACTTGACCCACGTTAGTGAAACCATGCAATATGCAACACATATACAAAGATAAACATGGATATGACTTAAATCAAAACCAATTAGCCAATCAAATCAACATTCAGCACAAAACCGGTAAGACCGCCATTCAATGGCCGGTCGACCGCTTCGCCGGCCGACGCGCTTCAACACGGTCGATCGCTTTGAACTCGACGACCTTTGAACATTTGCTGAAAACACGAGAAATAGCAAACCAAAAGTGTCATTGCCAGTTGTAACATCATCTTAATATCGTGCACATATCCTCATGATATCCACACAATCACAATGAGAGAGAAAGATTTTGCGAAGCCGACCGTAAATTCCTTAAGCATGACCTAAAAAAGTATAAGTGATTGTTGTTCTCTTACCACATTCTCGAACCTTTTAGAATCATCGAATCCTTGTTCTATACAAGAATATAATATTAAAAAATAACCTAGCATCTAATTCCTTGCTTGGTTGCTTCTTGCTCGCTTAGGTCTTTATAACCACATCATGGCTTTTCATAAGTTTTTCTAGTCCTTCTTCAAAGTAAAGTAGGAATCCTATCATAAAGAAAAGTAGGAATCCTAATCCTATTATGATTCATCTTTGTTTTCTTGTAGCACATATCTCCAAGTCCTAGTAGATTAGGATACGAGTCACCATACTCAACAATCTCTATCTTGACTTTTATTCGTTGAAGCCATCACACTCCTCCAAGAACTCACTCCAAGTCGGCCCAGTCTTTTTTTTTGTCCCTCTTTTTTCGTGTTTTTTGTCCCACCTTTGGAAGTGCCCCACCATAGGGGCTAATGCACATTACCACAATATGCATGTTGGTGTATGGGCTTAGTCGTCCGGACACTCTATCTCAGAGCTATTTCCTTGTGTAGTTTAGTTAATCACACATTTTGTTCTTATAGCCCTCAATGTCATAGGTTTGTACCGTCTTCGAGCTCCATTTGTTCATTGGTACCGTGTGGTTGGTCCCACCACGTCTTTCTTCCTCCAGCATCTCACACTTTTGCCTTTGCAATTGCTAGAGTTTGTAACCATCTTTATAATTCCGCACATAACTATAGATGAGATCTGAGTATCTACCGTTGACGAAACGGTTTCCTTCTCATGGTTGTGATTTTTATCAAACCTCGCATAGGTTGTCATTCCTTTAAGTTTATATATCAATCAATATCTTTCATTGCTCTAGATACTTTTTATAATTACTTGCTCTTTGCAAGTAACTCGCATGACTCCACCTCAAAGTAATATCTCACAACCTTCGAGTTTAAGCAACCTCACATATATTATATTCTTTTAAGTCGGGAACATACTGAACTTTTGTCAATGTGTGACGTGCTCCATTATACATCTCCAATGTAATTGTTCCCATCTCAGTAACTGCATACTCTTTACAATTGCTAAGTGAACAACTCCATCTATCGGACGTTGAGTCCTTCGTCAAACATCTCTCTCACTGAACATATGTGAAAACAACAACATAAATCTAATATTCATTCATGAGAAGTACCTGATTGATTGACGACTAGTACGTCCGAATTATCTTTCGCTATTGTCACGGAGCATGCACCTTTCATTTTCTTCAAACTTAGACAATTTTTTATCATATGACCTTCCTCGTCACATAGATAGAATACACGTGCGCCCTTACTCTTGCCCTTCTTCTTTCTGTGATTATTGTTTTTGCATGCAATACCTATGACAGTCAATGCTTGATCACTCGAGGATAAAGAATCCGATGGCTTCTTCAAGGACTCCGCCTCCAATAGGTATACAATTGTCTCATTGAAGTTGAGAATGATTTCTCGACGAGAATATTCATCACCAACTGCTCCTATGATGGTGGTAGAGATGATGACAGTATGACGACCTTATCATTCTCCTCAATTTTTTGATCCACACTAATCAGCTGCATGACAAGCTTGTTGAAGACATTAAGATGATCAACGAATCGTGTGTCTTCCTCCATGTGTAACCTATACAGTTGCCTCTTCAGCACCCATCAGTTTGTTAGCGACTTCGCCATATATAATTCTTTTAAGTTACTTCATAATTTCTTCAACGAATTTTTCTTGATCACCAAACACTTTACCTCATCAAAGAGATATAGACGGAATGTACTGACTGCCTTCTAGAGCATCGATTAACCCTTATTGGACAAGGATATTCTTCGCCACACATTGCCACACACTGAAATTTCCTCCGCCATCGATTTTCCCTAACTTGATTCCACATCGTTGACATCGATCTTGATCTTGTACCATCTGACACTCTGTCAACATTCTCACAAATCAGATTAGTCCGACCTTGGCTCTAATACCACTTGTTGCACTCAAATACCCCTTTTTTATGCGCATCAGCTCCCGGATCGGATCAGAATTTGTGAGATACAACACGAGCATGTACAATATCAAGAATGAAGTAGATGAATCTCGTAGAGAAAATCGAAATAATGGCGATGAAGCAACCGTGACGAGAGAGAAAGATTTGGTGAAACCGGCCGTAAATTTCTTAAGCACGATCTCAAAAGAGTATAAGGTATTGTTTCTCTCTTATAACCCTCTCGAACCTTTTAGGATCTTCAGATCCTTACCCTATACAGGAATCTAGTGTTAAAAAATAACATAGCCTCTAATCCTCTCTTGCACCTCTATTTTGGATGAGTTCCTTATTTGATTGCTTCTTGCTTGCTTAGGTTTCTATGGTCACATCTCATGGCTTTATATAAGTCCCGCTCAAAAATAAAGTAGGAATCCTACTATAAATAAAAGTAGGAATTCTAATCCTATTAGGATTCAACTAGGTTTTCTTGTAACACACATCTCCAAGTCTAAGTAATCATACTCAACATATTACTATTCGGGGTCTAAATCTACTACTACTCTATTTCACTTCACTTCCCGGGCATCGTTAAACCCAGACCATGCATTAGACAGGCAGGAGTGGAGGACCAATCCCAACAAAAAAAACATTTCTACAGTTCGTGTATTGTCCAGGTCAGTAGAAAAGTAAAGGATGCGTCTGTATACGTCCATGAATTTTCATGGAAACGTAACTCACACCCCACCCAAAAAAAAAAAAACTTAATTTCTTCGAGGCTTCCATCCACCTTCCCGCACCGGCTATTCTAGAACAAGGCAAGGCACAGTTCTAGAAGAAAACCAACACAACTGTCAACTTGTGTCGTATGACAGCATGCATGACGTAGGTGTTCAAATCTCGCATGCGCCACGTCCTCGAACCTACACTAATTTCAGAAGTGTGAACATAATTTTGGGTTCGCAAAGGAATTTTGCAAAAGCATCGTGAATGAAAATGGATAGTTAAAGATCAGCGATCGATTCACCATTAGCGCCGGATTCAGTCACTTTCATGGGCACCAACCAGGAAACTGCATGCGTTCGTGCGAACTGTCACAATGGCCTGCAGTATAGAACAGAAATTCCTTGCACAAGTAATAACCACACTAACCAGGACTAGGAAAGACTACTTTTTTTCTGCAGGTTTTCTCTGAAGTTACGTGACAAAAGATTTGGGCCGGATATCTGCAGGTTTTCCAGTCAAGTGATTGTAGCAGTTGGTAGTCTGAACTCTGAAAAGTCGAAATCAGTAGCACTTGAAGACTCTGAAAACTCGAAATCAGTAGCACTTTCTTCCTGCTGAAGGGAAGAGAGAAGCCAAGAGCCTTTCTTAAGTAATCAGATCCATCTGAAGCTGTCCGCCACTGAAAAGGTCCCCCCACATGATTCCCCGATTAAACACAAACAAATATAGCTTCGACTAGTCCTGTCAGCATTTGCGCACTAGCTGGACAAGGACAACAGAGTTCAAAATCAACTGTACTTTGCGATACGAACAAGTGAAAGTGAATAGCAGCTAATTTAGTTAGTTAATGGAAACCTGCTAAAACAAGTGAACTTCGAAAGTAAAGGACAATCGAACGAGAGTGGCCGTCATTTCTTCTCTGGTTTCTTGCCATCTGGCAGTGTGTGTAGGCACGCTTACAATTCTTAATCCAGTCAAGTGGAGCATGGCCCCCGCCTTCAGGGCAGAAAAGACGATCTGCCGAGTTTCATGGCAAGTCCCTCTTCACAGAGAGGGAATATCTTTTTTTTTTTTTGACGTAAAGAGAGGGAATATCTTAACAACCATGTCACCGTCACATAATTTTGGTTTACAACCTAAGAAACTTCAATACATGTCTCCCTTTGCAGTTCCACACTTTGCAATACTGTCTGTCTGTCTGTAATATGCGATAGTGCGAATAACCACAATGTGATTTTTTAAAGCTTATAAACCTGATTCTTTTTATATAAAAAAGGTGATTTATTTTTGCATAGGATAGGAAGTTTCCGAGAAGCATCCAATGATCCAAGCGCCTCTCCAGGCTGCAAGCTACATACACACAGAGATTAATGTAGTACATACTGCATTGTCTCAGATAATTCTCAGGAAATGACGTAAAACTTCCGCGACAATTCCTTGTGCACACCACACCTTCCTAACCACACAGAGACAGAGCTACCCATGTATGGTAATCCCCACGCCGTCAGTAACTCAGTATATAGTCGACTGCGAGTTGGCGCGAACTCCAACGGCCTCACTTTCTGAACGTAGTAGCTACCAAACCGAGCAGTGCTTTTCGCCACCATCATGCGTCCAGGGCGCCACGTGGGGCGGGCGCGCCGTCGCGCCCCAGCGGACGCCGCCGGCTTCGCCCGCGCGGGGCTAGCCGTCGTGTTCAGCGCGGCGTCATTCCTCCTGCACAGCACCGCCGGCGGCGAGACGGTCCCGGCGGGGAGCGAATGGCAGCTCGTCCTAGCCTTCGCGCTCCTGGCAGCCGGCTTGCTGTGGGTCATGCACGGCATGCGGCAGCTCCGCGGCGCGCGGCCACCGGCGCTCGTGGTGCGGGTCGCACACGCCGTGGTGCCCTGGAACGCGGGGGGGCCCGAGCGGCTGCTGCCATTGGTGCTCCTCCTCCTCTGGCCGCTTCTCGAAGCATGGTTCGATTTTATCTGATGAAGCTTGAATTACTTTGATGATTTGATGGTTCTCCTCCTCGTGGTTTCGTCGTGTTCTCCATCTGGTCCTTTTCAAAAAGCTTACTGCGAATTTAACGGAAAGGGCATGCGAAATGCCTGTGACTTCTCTCGTACTTGACCCTTTCCCCCTTTAAATTAGTGCGCCACCATGTACGTAAGAATAGGGAGTGCGAGGTATCACTCTAGCAAAAATTAGATACATATCGATTCTCAGTTTGACACACTATGATTTGTCACTTCTCCCGCCGTAATTGTTTCTTTGCCCCTGTTTTCATCTAAATCTTTAGGATTTGTCACTTCTGACCTGAATTGACAAATTTGCCCCCACTATAGACAAATTTGCCTCTTATCACTTCTTCCTCCAACTCCTCTCTTTCTCCCCAAGGGCATTTCCAATGAAAAAGATGTTTAGATAGATGCTTAAAGAGAGAGAACAACGCCACGTCACGAAGCATTTATACAAGAGCCACAACCTCCAATGAAAAAACTATTTTATAGATGCTTAGATAATTGTCCATACGTGTGAAGTGTGAACTGCTCCAAGCGCCGACCTCCTCTTCAAGCAGCGCCTCCGAGGATCCAGGCTGCGCGTGTGGATCCAGGCTGGAGATAGCATGGAGAGAAGAAGGCGGCTAAAGCAATGGAGGCAGTGGTGGAGCGGCCATGGACGAGGGAGGAGGAGGAAGAAGAGGGAGGGGCACAATAGTCGATTTAGGCCAAAAGTGGCAAATCCTAGAGAATTAGATGAAACCATGGGCAACTAAACAATTATGGCGGGAGGAACGACAAATCATACAGTGCCAAATTGGGCAGCGACATATATCCAAATTTCCCATCTCTTTCTATTTTCTGTCTTCAGATCCATAGGAGCTCTATCAATGGCCATCTGATCTTGTCACCTGACGGCTAGGCCTCAGGTAAATTACAATCCTTTGACGTGGATAGAAGGATAGTGATGCCTCTAAAGATTAGGCACTGTTTCTTTCTTTCTTTTTCCTTGTACTCTGTAACATATCTGTATTAAATGTTTACAAGTGAGACCACGAGTTCTATAAAGAAATGCATTGTATCACATTTCAATAAGTGCATTGACTTCTTTGGTCTTCGGTGCTATACTGGTACATGCCAGCATGCCACTTAACACAAGAAATTCAACTACTGAACATGCAGAAGAATGTTTGGGTAGACATGAAGTAATTAGCATACTTTACTTATTTATATCGTTTCGTCCACCGCAGTGAAGGTTCGTACACAAGATTGATCTAGCTTGTCTACAACACAATTTTGTATTTGTGTTATTATAGTATGCTTCGACACGTAGCAAAATAAATGAAAGTGTCAACATAAAAAAGAAAACCTATATATTATCCTAAGCCAGGAATAAGGAGGACATTCTTCCAAGTGCTGCAAAAAATCACTACTCTTTTGTGGCTGTGTGCTGTATTTCTATGGTGAAGAACCAGTTTTCTGAAGGCTATATGACTGCACATGGACCCATAAATCTGCGTAGGAAAACTTTGATGAATCTGAACCTACCGAGACCTGAATCAGGCTGATCCATATCCGTTGGGGTGTGTCTTCTGCCATTTCCATGCGGTCGAAAGACTTTCGCGAAGATCCGTGTGACGAGCTGTCCAGTTCAGCTCGTCGCGGATCTTGGATGGGTCACTGTAAACTTCTGCATAGTCTCCCGGCCTCCGGGCAAGGAATTCAACCTTGATGCTGGCTCCTGTTGCCTTCATGCATGCTTCTACAAACTCCTTCACTGATCTACCTGATAAAACATGAACGAAATACCATGTTCAGAAACAAGGAAATCTGTGAAAAAAAACAAATGGGTGTATTATTCTGCATGTGTTGATGTGATTATTGATCTTTCAACAACCTTTCCCTGTGCCAACATTGTAGATTCCAACTTTGCTAGGCTGTGCTTTATCAAGAGCTTTGACATGAGCATCAACAAGATCTGTGACATCTATGTAGTCCCTTATACAAGTTCCATCAGCAGTAGGGTAATCGGTTCCTCGAACCTGAAGGGAGAAGAAAGCTATATACCATAATTATTTTGTCATGCCAAATTGATGTATACTAAAATGAGCATGTCGAGTACCTTTAACCCTGGAATGATTCCCAATGCTCCATCAAAGCAAGCACCAGAAATCCGCCCATGCTCACGCAGCTCTGGCCTTGGAGCTTCCCCTAGCCGTCCCTCCGGGTCTGATCCAATCACGTTGAAGTATCTAATTCAAAAGACACGAGAAGTGAGTTTTCTCTATGAATTATATTCTAGTCTAGGCTAGGGGAGACAAACCTTAAGATCACGACAGCCATGTTCGATTGCTTTGAGAAATCTAAAATAATGTCCTCTGCCATCTTCTTTGCCTTCCCATATGGATTGATAGGATTCTGCATTGATTTACAGATTATTTAGAATCAAATCATTAACTGGAAGATACTTAAGAAGTAAAATGTTGATAATAACCATCAAATTTCGAGAAAAAAAAAAGCACATGCATCAAGAAGCCAACCTGACGGGTTGCTTCTGTAATGGGCATCGTGTCAGGTTCACCATATGTCGCACAAGTGCTTGAGTAAATCAGAGTTTTTACATTGTGCGCCGCCATTGCCTCAAGCACTGTCAACGTATTTGATGTTATGTTGTGGTAGTACCTGTTATATCAGTGTTAGCATAGAACATGTAGTAGTAACAGAAACTGCTGCAGATAATTTCTCCAGGCAGCAGTGTTACAAGGAGAGCAACACAGGAAATAATTAGAGGGACAAAGTGTTCAAACTTTCAATACATCCATTTACATTATGGCTGCAAAATTTTCCTTAGTGATGATGAACTATCAAGAGTGACAACAATGGCATGACTGTATTTTTCCAATAATAAAGGAAAACAAGGGTTTTTTGCTGCCTACACATCAAAGAATTGCACATGACGATACCAAAAAAATGAATTTACGTAGGATCATGTATTGCCCATCTTTCAAATATTTTGATTAATACAAGAAATCCGACATATTACATGCCTAAATTAAACATTACCTGAGTGGCTCCATTGTGCTCTCACCAACATAAGCAACAGCAGCAAAGTGCATAACAGCATCAAAAGCATTCTCCGAAAATATTTTGTTCACCTGACTATTTGTTAAGTGCAAAACAGATCTCACCAATGCAAAAATGTAGAAAAAACAACTATAGTTAATTAGTTATCAAAATTCGTTTTGTAAGGACAAAGGATACAGCTTTTGCATCGCCTAAGTCAGCATATATAAATTGAAGCCTCCCAGGCTCTGGAAACAACCGTTGAAGAATTCTGACAGCTCCCATGTTCCCTCTAGAAAGGTTATCCTGTGAAGATCAGATGACAGAAGTTGCTATCACTATCAAAGCTCTCAAAGTTAGGAATAAAACATGAGTTACGAATAATAAATTTACCACAATGGTCACTCGGTACTTGTCCGTAAGGAGACGAAGAGTAGCATGCGAGCCAATGTATCCAGCACCTCCCGTCACCAACACATGAGTCACCCCAATTTCATGGCGAGAGAACTGCAGGACATGTGAATGTATCAAGAAAATGCCTCAAGTTTGAAAGAGTGAAACTGTAAACGCAAACAATTGTAAACTACTGGATCAGATTGCAATCTGAAACGCTTCTAGGATTTTGCTTGCCTCTGATGGAATCATGAGCCATGACTATGCAGTATTGGGAAAATAACGATAGCACAACAGAACAAGATCAATGAACAGTAAACTCATAAAATTAGATGGCAGACTAACATGTTTCTTCCCATTGCATTAATGGCACTTCTGTCATGGAAACAATATATTAATGTTTCATGTGTAACTTAAATGATACAATAAAATCAAGTCTGAAAGAAGGAAAATGACAAGTGACAGTGACATGGGCTAGTTGTAGAGAGATTCAGCACATACCACACTAGTACTGCTAAAACCAGGAGACTGTTTCAATACAATTATGCACATGACCGTGAGGGCAGCAGCCACAGCGACCTTTCCCACGAAATTAGGCTTGCGTCTCGAATCACCGAAGTCCATGCCTGCAAAAGCGATGAGGTGAATTATAAGTTTTGCAAGTAAAGTCATAATGTGATGGCCTCAACTATGGTTTTGCAAGCCAAGATCAGTATAGTCTACTCATATGCAAGCAATATGACCCATTGGTGGAATCAATCTTGCCTTCACATGTCTATAAGTTTTTAGTAAAATTTGAACGGTGTACGCTGTACGCACCGTAGAAGCTAAATTTACTTGTACGACATTTGACCTATGTACGCTTTCGAGTTGTAGTAATTTTCATGATAAAATGTTTTCGTCTATATTCACACAAATTTCATTTCCTTATTTTAACCAGATCGGTTAAATTAGGAGCAAAAAGGAAAAAGAGAAAAGTACCACAAACTGAGGAAGAAATTGATGTACCTGACAGGATCCAAGACCTAGTGGTCCTAGCTTGGCTTCTGCTCCAGGGGGTTGTTGGCATGTGAGGTCGGCCTCCACGGATGAAACCAAGAAGAACTCAACTCTCCCGTCCACCTACCTACGAATCTGTATTTGAAATTTACAAATGGTTATTTCAAGAACACACAGCAGAAACATCGCGAAATTTGTTTCAAGAACAAAACTTTGCGAGCTACAAGAATCATCCGCGGTTTGCTCATGGAAGAAATCAAAAGGAAAAGAAGGCAAGAAGCAGAGAGCCGCAAGGACCAACCTGAAACACCTCGCAAGAACTCAAATCCTTGACCAAAGAAAAGAGAAGAAAAGAGAAGAAATAGGAATCAAGCCAAGAAACCCACCTCACAAGCAGATCAACGTGGCCGGAAAAGGAAGCAGATTTCCCCGGCGATTTAGGGCAGCGCGAGATCGGTATGCGCCTGGAGGCGGAAACGGAGGGAGGGAGCCCAACGGCCCAAGATGGGAAGGGGGGAAGAGGGAAGTGAGGAGGAACAAGTCGTCGGGGAGTTTCTATTACCAGGTCATAATAAGTTTGTGCCAATTTATTGGAACCTTTTGCATATAGGTAGCTGGATTCTTGCGTATTTGCGTAAAGTTCTTTCCGTTATTCTTTTATGATGACAATTTACTTGTTGGCCCCTCGTGCGAATGACAATCTGATTGCCTATACTCTCTTTTTTTTTAAAAAAAAAATGGCTATACTCTTTTCGTGTTCTCTGCTAAATCACAAAATCAACGTGTAGGTAAGAGATGAAGGCAAAAATTGTTGCAAAATTGGCTATATGACATCATTTTGTGTCATTGGCTATTGGACACCCAAATTTTGTGTCTTTGCCGAATGATACTATAATTTTGTGACTCTTTGCTATAGGATACTGAAACTATTATAATATTATTATTTGTTGTTTTGGAGAGATAAACAGTTCAAAAAGACCTTCGTGACTATCTCCTCTTCTTCTTCCTCCCTGTTCCTTCTCCGACGACCCTTTGTGGTCGATGGCGAAATTTCGCAAAAATCGATGGAAGTCATGCGCGCATGGCGTGTTCCCAGATTTGGGGGGTTCCATTTTAGTGGTCTAGGTTGGTGGGGGAGGTGCTGGGAAAGCCGATATCGGCAACGACCATGGCGAGGCGACGATGCTCTGTGATGGCGACTGCCCCTTGCCAAGAAGAGAGAGAGGCGGCGGGGCCGTCGTGGGATGATCTCATGGCAAGCTAGTGGCGGCGTGGGCTCACGGTCGGGGGAGGAGGGAGCACGGATGAGGAGGAGGCACCTTCACCACTGCCGCCATGGCAGCCACCACCCACGTCTATGTGGTCGCTCGCGTGAACTTCAACCATTGTTGCCTTGACATTTGAGCTCGCCTTGGTCCCCTCTTTCTCCCCCTCACCTTGATTTCCTCTCTCGTGCACAGGGTCACTAGAAACGCCATCGTCTCGTTCAACTCTGGTGTCCACGGCGCTGAAGTCGCCTCCACCCAATCTCCACATCCTGACCATGAATTGGTACACCACTCGCGTCATGTCGTGTTCTATCATGTAGAAAAATCAGTAGGCTACTCAATGTGCATCGTAGAGCACTGTCGAGCCATTGCTTCTCCTCGCCTTCGTCCTCGACGCCGGTCGCCATGGGAAGCCCGCTATGGAGGACCCCGCGCCAGCAGTATGGCACCAATAGAACCCCCTTACCCTATTGATGCTCAAGACGTGCTCGATTCTAAGCTTTAGCTCGTGTTTCATCTCCACCATGGTGGCTTGCCACCATAGCCCGTAGCTATCCCACCGCCATAGGTCGCATTTGTCCGCGCCGCAATTGCCCTTGAGGTTTTTGTGGTAACCACATCTCATTTTGGTGCTAGTTGGCCGCCGTCGCCGTCCTCACTGTCGCTGAGCTCGGACCACGCCTCCCATGGTCGCCTCTCTAATCCCTCTCTATTTCGAACAAGGGAGATGGGAGAAGAAGTGGTGAGCCCCACTTTGGTTAATTAGTAATTAAGCTGCAATTAGATGAGGGTAATATGGGTGCAGTTGCTGCTCCGCCGCTGTGTGCCACCAAGTGCACAGGAGGAAGAAGGGAAGAGAAGAAGGGAGGAGAAGGAATAGGAAAGAAGATAGGAGATCGGAAAAGGCAAAATGGATTTTTCACTAGCCTTCTCTCTCCTTTTCAGCCCGAAAATGATATTTTAATAACCTAAGTGTCCCATGTGTTGTGGTCGTTGGTTAGATACGGGTTCGAGGATCGAGGGTAGGGCATTCGTCCTCGTCTAACCGCTGGCAGAGTTCTTCCCTATTGAGGTAGCGAGGCTTTAAGACTTAGTTGAACTCTTGATTTCTCATTGCTTGATTGATAATGGATACATACTATCCCTTTTATAGGAACAGTCCAACTTGACGCCTAAGAAATAATCTATAAGGAAACCTATCAATTCAATCCAATCTTTTCAACTATTAAAAATAACCTTCACAATAAATAAGGTCCTATTCCTAACAATAACTACATAAATAAGAAATCCCAAAGTACTACCTAACAAATTATTCTTTATTCTAGGAAACCAATCAACACGCATAGAAAGCAACGTGCTACAATACCAATGGGTACTGTTCACACGTGCTACAATACCTGCGGTACTGTTCATGCGCCTGCTGCGACGCTTCACGCCTTTCTCCATAACATTTGAACAATACTCGTCGGTACTGTAGCACGTTGCTTTCTATGTGTGCCGATTGGTTTTCTAGAATAAAGAATAATTGGTTAGGTAGTACTTTGGGATTCCTTATCTATCTAGTTATTGTAGGAATATGATCTTATTTATTATGAAGGCTATTTTTAATAGTTGAAAAGATTGGATTAGATTGATAGGTTTTCTTATATTTTATTTGTTATGCGTCAAGTCGGACTGTTCCTATAAAAGGGATAACATGTATCCATTATCAATCAAGCAATTAATAAGAAATCAAGAGTTCAACTAAACCTCATAGCCTCGCTACCTCGACAGGGAAGAACCCTACTGACAGTTAGACGAGGGCGAGTGCCCTACCCTCGGTCCTCGAACCCGTATCTAACTAACGACCACAACATTTGGTATCAGAGCCAATCGTTGTCCCTTCCACCATGTTAGGTAGCGAGGGTTTTGACTCCATGACAATCAGTGACATGCTGGATCGTATGATTGAGATACTTGAAAAGATGCTTGGTGTTCCGAAGGAGAGAAGCCACGCTAGGAGCAAGGAATGTTCCACCAATCTGTTGGCCTTGACGGCAACCCCGCCGGCTGCGACCTTGATCAAGATGGAGCAGAAGGAGGTGACACCTGTCATCGCCAACATGACTGCGTCACCACTTCCATCACCTCCAGAACTAGCACCGCCAACAATGTCATTCCGCAGTCGTCACCAACACCTCCTCAACAGGCAACATTGCCCTTGGCTGCACCCTTGGTGCGTTCGCCGAGGAGGGTTGCCGCTGTCCAGTGGTGGTATTTTTCGTGCGGCCGGCCGACACCATGTCCTAGGCGATGCGGAGCGCAACGGCTGAGGTGCCAACGCCACCATCGCGTCCTCCTCGCCATCATCACGCTCCGTGGCAGTACATGCATCACTGCTTCCCCATGCCGGTTTCCCATATCGCCAACGTCTACTTCAACGCCACAACATGCTAAGGTGTTTCTTCCTTGAGCGCTATACGTCGGAGTATTGCTGATCTACTCTCAAGCGAACGGACGCTGGTACCGGATACTCTTGTTAGCATGAGGCTACCAAGGACTTCAACCGTGGTCTCCACCGCAGCTCGAGGATGAGCCGCTTCGCCGTGAGGGGTGTAATGTTATAGAGAAAGGCGTGGGGTGGCGCAACAGGCGCATGAACAGTACCATGGTACTGTAGCATGAGTGAACAGTACCCATTGGTACTGTAGCACATTACTTTCCATGCGTGCCAATTGGTTTTCTAAAATAAAAAATAATTAGTTAGGTAGTACTTTAGGATTCCTTATCTATCTAGTTATTGTTAGAAATATGATCTTATTCATTAAGAAGGTTATTTTTAATAGTTGAAAAGATTTGATTAGATTGGTAGATTTCCTTATAAATCATTTCTTAGACGTCAAGTCAGATTGTTCCTATAAAAAAGATAGCATGTATCTATTATCAATCAAGTAATGAGAAATCAATAGTTCAACTAAGTCTCAGAGCCTCGCTACCTCGTCAGAGAAGAACCTTGCTGGCGGTTACACGAGGGCGAGTGCCCTACCCTCGGTCCTCGGACCCGTATCTAACCAACGACCACAACACACGGTAAAGAGTCACATTTTAGTAGTGTGTTCTAGCCATAGTTACTGGATTCGCTATAAAACCTCGTGAATTGTGAGTCAGATTCATCGAACCCGAACCGGTTTAGGGTATAGGGTTTGTGTTCATAGTGAAAATTGAAAGAAAAAGTGACAAACTATGAACCCAAATCTCGTACCGCGACTCGGACGAATCGCGTTTCTGGTAACTATGGTTCTGGCAAAGACACGAAATTTGGGTGTTCTACAGCTAATGGCACCAAATTGTGATGTCCTGTAGCCAATTTTGCCAAAATTATTTACAGGGCACATCTAGATAACACAAGCTCATGTCGCTGTTCAATATCATTATGAAATCATGTTCATTTGCTGGTGCCAATCAAAGTGTCCTATAAACGATTGGTGACAAAATTTGTTTTGAGTGACAACTAGATTAGTAGCATTGTTGGTATGCTTCAGGAGGACTTCAATCTAATTAACAGACAACTTTTAGTGTTTTCGAAGGACCAAAAGTTTGCTTGCGAACAATAGCTAAGCAAAATGGATAGCTTGGCTGCGAGAAAGCCACGATTTGTGCGAGTAAAAGCTCCCCAATTCTGCCACGATGCTCTTGTGATTGGAAGTCGCCTCCCTTCCACACGGACTCTCCCAACAATTTTTCTTCGCTTTTGGCTTGTGCCCTCACCGACCGATCCATCGGTGCAATTATGTGCGCTGCAACCTCCGACAAAGCAGGTTTCACTGAAAAAAAACTCATTAGTAGTAGTACATCAAGCAATACCCACAATGTACTAATTTCAAATCAGCTTAAGAATACAGTTTACAAAAATATTCATTAAGGAGTAATTGTAACATATTGGTGGATCAAATGTCAGTATTTTGCCGGTGAAAATTCGGTGACAGATAGAACAAGTAAGCAGGCACTGATTGATCGATTCAGATCGGCGCGTGTTGAGAGCTGGTCAACACTTGGTGTGAGAGATTGCGATTGTACCTAACCATTCCGACTTAAATAGACGTCTGCACTCCACTAGATCCCCTCATTATTTTTTCTCTCTGTTTTCTTTTCCATTGTTTGGTTTTGGGAATCTTCTATCTCCGGTCTCTGATTGGCCGTGAGATTGTGCATGCACTTGCAAGCAGTAGATCGCATCCTGCCTAACAATTGTAAACTTCCTAACAATTGTAAACTAGTACTCGTGATTGTTTAGTCGTTACATTTTCGTGCGTTTGGGCGACATGCAGTTGAGGAGAAATTTGGCCAAACTCAACAGTAGTACAATGAAACAATCCCAGTAGTGCCTGCCAGTCGCGTTTCAATGGCAGCCTGGCAGGAAGCTGAATGAGACGGCTAAAACGAAGTGAAAGCAGACAAAACTTGACCTTTCCAGCACCAGTCCACTTGCAGGACACAGCTCAAGCACCTGGCTGATTCTTGCCGCATCACCCTTCAAGAGATCATCATCAAACGCACATAGCTAGACTGGCAGAATGCTGACTGCTGAATTAATGTTGTTACTGAACTTATTTTTTCCTGGCAGTGGCTGGCTTGTTGGCATTGCAAACCGGGCACCAGTTCATCAACATGGACACAGCTCTCCTGCATATGCTCACGGCTCAGGTAGGCATATCTCAGCTTCGAACAAGCAGCTGGAGATGGGGGCATCCAATCTCCATGGCGGCAACTTCGCCGCATCCGCCTTGCTCATCTCAAGTACCATTCATCCCTGGCAATGGCAACCATGGGTCCATGGGTCATGGCACGTCGTTCTCACATCTGCTGCTGCAATCCACTTTTGTCAACCCGTTAAGATGACACTGCAACCGCTAGCTCTCCGCATTGGAGGCATACAAAAATGGCCTCATCACCAAATTTATTTTGCACCAGGTCAAAATTTCACAGGCCTCGAAAATGATAAATCTAGGATTTATTGTATGTAATATACTATACTGTTGTATCAGCAGCGTACTGCAAGATGCAATTTTATTCTTGATTTCTAGTACAAGATAGTTGACTAATCATAGTTTACACGGTCCAAGTGTCCAAGACAGACTCACATGATTTTTTTAGTACACTGTACACATTAGTCCCTCTTACTTAATGAGATGAACTGACCAAGTCATTCCGGACTACCAAGAGTTCCTGATAAAGAAAACATAGAAAATTTTGGATAAATCTGACTTGCTAATCTGTGCAGTCAAAGCAATTATGAAGGTTATGTTGTAATGTGGACATCCAAATTGTTCTGCCCTTCTCTGTGATCAATATTCCCAAATTGATCATATTTTTTTCCCTTCCAGGATTACTACGCAGACTCAAATAGAGAAACTGGATTTGACACCTCTGTAGTGGAGAACAAGTGCATAGATATGTCTGCAATACCCAGACGATATATTGCCAATTTCTTGCAATCATGTACCAAGTCATGATCGTTTTATCAGTCTTCTCTGCCTTTAATCCATACTCCAACCTCTTCTTTTTTTTTTTTTTTTGTCTAACAGGCTATACAACCATGTAGTTGCTTCCCTGCCACACCAGATTATTTTCCTCATAAGTAGATCATATCAAAATTAAACAAAAATAAATGCAACCAGATATATCATTATGACTAATAATTTGAAAATCCTCATTCAGAGACTTACAGGAGTTGCAAGTTCTCATCCTAAACGCTTACATATCTATATAATCAGAAAGATTCACCACTGACAGTTCTACAAGGCAACAATGACAATCTCAAAACTATCAGTGAAACCTAGGAACAGAAGTATACTAGTATTATGGTTAGTTAAACAATTTGATAGTGAAGGAAAGAGACGAACAACTATCTAGGGACATTCTGTTTCATTGAGAGCATAATCGCAGCAAAAAGCAATATCATGATGTACACTTCAAGGATATAAAAGGCGAAAAACTACCTCATGGCATGCATCTTTCAGATTGTTTGCCTGGAATCCAATAGCAGGAAGGTCTAGAGAAAATGATGAGAAGGCTGAAGTGAAGATCAACTGCAAATGCACAAACATTGTCTTCAGATATTTCACATTTCAATTGAACAAAATATGATTGTATCCAATGTCACAAGCTTACCAAAGAGAACAATTATTCTTTGTCAGCGTCACATTGTTCAGTAACACAAGTTAGAATTTGTATACTTATCAGTACATGCGGCATTAGTAAACAGGTCTAGGTCATTCTGAGACCCCAATATTCCCAATTTCCCGTAGAAGAAAGATCTGGCTTTGGTATGCATGTCTAAGCAGAAAATCAAGCTGGCATTGGTCCACTGGTTCCAGTAACAAAACAAGATCCATTCAGCTGTATTGTCGGGTCCCCAAAATCACTCACATGAAAACATGTTTTAGCACATGGATGTAAGAAGTTTTGTCCAAGTACCCATTCGAGGAACAAAACCTTGGTCCACCATTTGCTTCAAGACAAGATGTGCATCATCTAAGCAGTTAACACTACAGAGACCATCAATTAGCGACCTGTATGACAAGAAACTAGGCCTCAGACCTTCTGCACTCATCATGCTAACAAGGTCCTTCGCCTCTATGAAATTTCTTGAGCTCACAAGGCCATCAAGAAGTACCTGATAAGTCCCTGAATTAGGATAACAGCCTTCAGACGCCATTGACTTAAACAGATCAAATGCCTTGGTCACCCTTCCCTCTCTGCAGAGACCAGAAATCAATATATTGTACACAACTGTATCTGCAGCAATATCCTCCTTCCGCATTCTCTCAAACAGTTCAAATGCTTCATCTACCTGACCATGCTGGCAAAGGAAATGCATCAACGTTGAGTAGGTATTCACATTAGGCAGACAACCTTGCTTCGGCATCTCATGCAACAGTGAAATTGCCTCATCAAATTTACCCAATTGGCACAAACCCTTGACAAGAATATTGAAGCAGCAGGTGTCCAACGTCACGCCCAGCCTGGGCGCGCTCGAGTATACCTCATGGACGACCTCATACTGCCGCTTACATACAAGCATGTGAAGAACATAGTTAAATGTCTTTGTAGAAGGCCAACAGTTATACCCAGGCATCGCAAAGAGTGTCTCGATGGCTTTCTCAGGATGGTTTGCCACATTGCCGTACATCTTGATTAGCCTGTAGAAGAATTCATCGGAAAACTTAAACTTTTCAACCCTTGCCCTGGCCAGCAACTCCTCCACATCACCGAACCTCCTGGCACAGGCTATCCTGTCAATCATCAAGCTGTACAGGACCTCATTGGGCTTGTAATCTCTTCGGGTGCAAGCTCTCTTGAACGCTCTGGTTATAAGACTAGGATCCCTGATATTTGCAAAGATCTTGAGGACTTCATTTGGGGCAAGCCAGTCCTTGTGGTCCAATCTACCCATCCAGTAGTTGTCATCGCACACTATGGAGCGTAATCTCAAGAAAGGAGGAGACGAACGACGCGCTAAGGCTCTCGACATGCTGCTGCAAGGAGGTAGGAATCAGATGAAGCGGAGCTACAAAAGAACTAGGAGGCAAAAGCGCAAAAAAGAATCTTGGAGACTAGATAAACAGGAGCGTATCAGAGAGGTGGGGGACTACATAAGGCGTACCTTGCCTGGGGGCCAACTTCCGTTGTGGGGGTGGGGGTGGGGGGATGAGTGGCGGCCCCAAGAATAAATTTTAGGTATGGCGGAATCGCAAGCGAGGACCAAAGAGTATTACCCAAAACAAAAGAACCTATATGCAAACTATATGTAGGACATCGAGAAATACGAATGAAGCTTACTTAACAACTTGTCACCAAGTTATCGAACATAATAATTTGAACAAAGATGATACATAGAAGAAGCAACCTGTCAAAAATAAATGAATTAGTAGTTCACGATTAGTTGATCATAAATTATAAAAGATGCAGAAAAAAAAGAGAAGCCAAAAGACATACGGCTAAAGCACTAATCACGATTAGTATCTCTTCAAATCCATTTCTAGCCAATTAAAAAACCAATCATTCAATCAGCACAGTCAATCAGTACAGTACAAGAGAAACATGCATAAATTTTGTTGTCTTAAAAAGCATAAGTGATACTCTTTCTGTTGACATGTTTGTTATTTTGTACATTGTACCAAATTGTTTTTATCATTTGGTGAGCGAGCAGGTCAAATTTTACCTGTTCATTCGTATACAAGAAAACGATTATTTAAGGAATGCTTCAGGGCAGTACTACCTTACCATGCTATCTAATACATACAGTGAGGTCCTGGGTTGTTTGGTAGTACTAGAGAATATAACCAAATTCAGGCACTTTTGTTCGTCTTGATGTACAATACAGATGGTGCAAGTGTGCAACCTCCGATCTCAATGGACCAGAAATGGAAGGACAATTCAGTAGTGAGGGAAGAGCAAATCATTGATTAACAAAGCACAGTCTAATTCATTTCTTTGTGTTAAGACAGGCCCATGGGACCAGTATAGAGTTCATGGTAGTGTAAACACAATCAGCCTTGAGCTTGCCCTTTGCTTGGAGTTGAAACAAAGGATATGAGCTACTTTGCCTTAAAGAAGCTACGTGACATGAGTAGCTGTTGCTCCATTTGACTTGAGACAAACACTTATATATAAATTTGTTTTTGAAGATTGCGATTTCTTTTTTCCTTTTCTTGGAAAGGAACGTGAGACACACACCTCGCTGGACCTACGCAGCTACAATTGGAATTGTAACAATATCTCCACCATTTCCCCTAGCTTGGGCTGATGATCCAGCAAGAAAATAGAAGAACATACAGTATCTCCCCGACCGATCTTGGTTGCTAACAATTCGATTTCGATCCGGACAGACACAATTGTAGGCAGCGGCAGGAGCAGCTGCTCGCAGAGGCCACTGGCGCCGGCGCGGGGGACGATTAGAAATGTGGGCATCCTTTTTTTATGAGCCAACTAGTATTACTTTCACTAGGACAATCTAGATACTGGACAGAGTACTTACTGTTACTGGCCTTAGATTTTGACATTGCTACCGCCCACGGGCCACGGCCTACGCCGGATGCCGCCCCCTGCCGGCATGCCCCTTGGCCCCGTCGGCAGCTCGGCTCCTCGCCCCCTCCGGTCGGCCAGTGGCGGACCCGGGACTCCTGGAGCAGAGCCGCCCGCACCCCGCGCTAGGGAGCAGCGCCGCCACGCGCTGACGCGCCCACGCCGCAGCGCTCGCGCCCCGCGCCCCGCGCTAGGGAGCAGCGCCGCCTGGTGCCCGGGAGCAGAGCAGCCACGCTCCGTCGCTCGCGGCCTGGCCCCACCCGCGCTCGCCTCGCCTGCGCCTAGGGCTAGGGCTGGGAGTTTGGGTTTGGGACTTAGGATTGGAGGTACGGCCACACTGCCTACGCAGACACTCGAGGGTTGAGGCGTTGAGCCGTTGAGGCAAGCTTCGGTTGGGCTGGGTGGTCCACGGCCCAACAAACAACTTGAAGACTAGAACTAGAAGTCAGCCAACGGTCGCCCAGCAATGGAGGTGTACCAGGGAGGGGAGGCAGGAGGCCTCTTCTCCGACGCCGGTACCAGGAGGCAGGGAGGAAGGATCGGGGGTAGGGGGTTCCGGACCGGCGGAAGCTCTGGCGGTATAATGGTAGGTCCGCCCGATGGACGGCGGCGACAGTGATGGAGGGGAGAAGTGTCGGCACCGCTCCCCGGACAGGACCAGGATGGTGGGCTTTGGGCTCTTTCTTAGGAAAGCCCAACTCTCGTGGCTGCGTTATGGCTGCATCATAGAGAATAACGTTACATGGCAAATGCTACTGTTCCAATGGACATGAAGTCAGGTGTCCATCAACGTTTATTATAGATTTTAATCCGGATCCTTTTCTATAATCCATGTTTTCGTAGAAGTACATGTTTTCGTCTACGTTATTCCATCATGCATCATTTGCTGATTTGTTGCATTTTGGTGATCTAGATCCAAAGCTGTGGAGATGACGCATCTGAAATTGATGTTAAGCCTGATGGTTCCTGGAGAGAGTTAAGGGGGGAGCTGAACTGAAGGATCTTACGCGGTGGCATTTTCCAGATGGTACTCTCTGTACGACCACGGATATAGGATCCAAGCTCAACATGGGTATTGTAAAGCACGAGATTAAAGAAGAACCGTTGTCTGAAGAGCTGGGTTGTCGTCTGAAGTTGGGAATTAGAAAGAAAAAAACAACAATGGCGAGTGGGAAATTAGCGGGAGAGGGGATGTTAACTTGACGCCATCTTCTAATAATGATCAAACAGGAAACTTAGAAAAAGGAAAATGCATCACCGTTGCAAGCAATATTGATCATGAGAACGCCAAAGATGGAAGTTCTAATTTAGAACAAGGGCAATTTGATTACACAATGAGCAATGTCCACCACGTCCCCTCTACCAGGCCGCCGTGACCACCAGGCCTCCACTCTCCACTTTGGTGAGATAAATCAGACAGAAGCCCTAAGGCAAACGAAATTAAGAGAAATCAGTATTAGGGAGTAACCTCGATTGCTAGTCCATCGAAGGAAGTGCGGCGGCTTGAATAAGATCAAATCGGTGGTGGCGTCGAGAACGACGGAACAACAAGATCGATCTAGTGGAGGAGGAAACAGGAGGTGCTTGGCAGCAGGATATGGATGAGAGGGGTGTTCCTCTTGGATGTCGTGCGCGCTGCGGCTGAGCGACAGGGGCGCCGGCGGGGTGATGGCGCGGTGCGGGCGGAGGAAGCACGCGGAAGCATCGGTGGTAGCTTTTCATAGATAAAATATTAAAGAGATTAACAGCTACGGTGATTTACTACAATAAAATCGTTGTAATAATTTTTTACTGTTGCTTCTGCATTTGCTGCAGTGCTACGGTGGAGTATTATTGGGCCTGCTGAGGTAGGCTGAGCCGATTTCGGTTTTCAGCGGAGCGGGTTTTTACCCAAAAACGAACTTCTGTATACCCAATACCGAACCGAGTTTACGGTACGTTCGGTATTTTTTTTGTTCGGTGGCATTGTGAACACACCTACTTCTAATTTAATTGGGCTATGGCTTTATCATATGACCGCGTGGCCTAATGGATAAGGCGCTCGCCTCCGGAGCGGGAGATTGTGGGTTCGAGTCCCATCGTGGTCGTTCATTTATTTTTATAGTCCATTCCGTTTTTTTTCTCGATTCCTTCACACATGGGCTAGAGGAGAGGAAGATCAGTGGCAATGTGACGTGGCATGGTCACGATGATAATTGATAATAAAACCCCATTAGCATCAAATATCTGCAATTCGATCACTGATTTTAGCCACGTTGCCCAACCTTATCATCAATGACTATGAGCAGTGGATTGGAGAAGATACATTACACCAACTGCCGTAGCAATTCATCACTGTTTCAGCTTTCACCACAGTTAAATTCAAACCTAGGCATGTGGGAGTTGTTCATTCTCTCTCTAATCTCTTAACTTGTTTTTACACCAATGGATTGTACTAATCAGGGTAAGATGAACGGCTATCATCGAAAAAACACAATTACATGACCTTTTCAGTACACAACATATTACATGGCTTACCAACCAAGAGGTCCGTTATGGAATCAAATCCCAACTAGTCCACAAATAAATTCAGGGATCTGGATTCTCTACAGTAACAGCAGAATACTATGTGAACAATACTTTACAGTAATATTGCAGCAAAACACCGCAGAAATAGCACAGTTTTACTGTAGTGGTTTTCACTGTTCCCTTTCATACTGTAGCACTCGATATAACCGTTCATTTTAAATTGTATGGTGGAAACAATGCCATAATTGACTAGTAGATCATTTGTATTTTCTCTTCAATGCAAAAGATCCATTTCCGGTACACAGGCATGCAACAGTGCAACTCAAACCATTACCTTTAGTCCAGTACACAAGACCACAAGCTAGGAGCCACATTGGTTGGTGGTAACACCACACACAATTGGAAGTTAAATGAAAATGAAGCCAATCAGGCAGATAGCGGAAAGCAAACCTGACCAGATTTCTTTCCAAAAAATGCTAAGTCCCATCAGACCTCCAGTGGTCGATACGTGTCCTAGGATCCTAGCATCGCGTAAGAAAAAGAAATCTCACGAGCCACAACCTCTTCTACATAAACACACAAGGATGGGTGCTGTGTATCGCGGTTCCATTCCGACGTCTCATCACGCAAGATATATACTGTTTGATCGACAACAGATGTCGTAACCCCGGAGAACAGCCAAAATTGCAACTGGGAGCAGATCTCATCACGCCAAATGCCAATGTTGTAATTAAGATAAATAAACCCTGAGAATGGTTATACATTTGATTTTTTTTATTTTATGATATCGTTAGCGAGGATTCCATGCTTTGTCATTGAAAGTTGAAACTACTGCAGACTCCCACTGTAAGTACCAAACAAGAAGCTGTAGCTTGCCGCTCCATTTGTTCCCTCTGATCGTTGCAAGATACAAGGAACAGCAGCATGCGTCCATTTTCAAACTTGTAATGCTATGACCTTGACAAAACACCTTTTGAGCTGTGATCGAGCAAGCAAAGATACCATCAGGGATGTCAATGTTTGAAAATCAGCACTGAGATAACCAAATGTTTATTAAGTTGCATTCCCAATTCTTGTCCCAGCTAACAATGGGAATGTGAGATGCCAGTCAAGAGTAGCAAAGCCAAACTATTTCTACAGAAGTGTGTGGTTGGAAATAGTATATGAAGCATATATCCTAATGATCATGCACTATACAGAGTTTCCTGAACAATCTTTGCAATAGGGGAAGACAAACCTGGGGACAGTGCCATGTCGGCGCAAGTCGTACTCTGTTGCTTGTCGAAGGGCCCTAGCAAATGCTTTGAAAGATGCCTCGATAATATGGTGCGAGTTTTTTCCAGCCAGCTTGAAAAGAAAAAATGGAGTGGGATCAGGTGATGAGGGGCAGGGATATGCCAATTAGCTCAATTAACTAAAAAAAATCAACTATCCCAACTCCTACGTTCAACCTAGGATCTCAGAATCCAAAAATATTGTAATACTGATTAAATGTACCTGACAGATGTGAAGCGTCATCCCAGATGTATTCACAATAGACTGGAAAAAGTGCTCAACTAGCTGTCACCAAAATAAATAAATGAGTATTTGCGTAAGTTGATAGCAGGAGTACACAGGATAGAAAAAGACTGATGATGAAGAAAAAGACTATCAAATACTTTTGAAGACTTCATAAAAAAAGTATCGTGTGAAGCATGGAAGAGTTGAATTTAACAAAGTAGAATGTATACAAATGAATGTAAAGTAGAACTCGAAATGAATGGCATATGTAACAATCAAGGATAGGCTTTTTAAGTCAGAGCATAAAGAAGAAAAACACCACAAGCTTTTGCAAAAATCAACAGAGCAGACAATTGATAACATGTTGCAAATTTCACAAATTACCTGTGTATCGTATGTGCCAACTCGCTCGGTAGGAATAATTAAGCCACAGCTCAAATGAGGCCGACCAGATAGATCCTGGATACATGGGGGAAAGAATGACCGATTTGTTTAAGCCTACCAGATGAGGTAGTAAAATTTTGCATATTCACAATTACAGTAAGCCAAAAAAAAGGACAACATCACAATTATCCAACAAAAATAGGTAAGTTAACATGAACCCCAAATGCAAATGAAGATATGATAAGAGTAACATAACTGCAATGGCCTTGGTATTAGTCAATTTATTATGTGTGATATATGAGTCTCGAAAAAATAACAAAACAAAAGCAAAGATTATCATTCTGGGTGCTAGTGCTCATATGCCAAAAGTTGCATATGGACCAGCCTATAATAGCAGCAGATGCTCATGAAAACAAGACCAAGAAACAGTTCATCACTGAGCATTTCCTAAGCTCAGGACCAGGCAGATGTAACTCAGTTATATGCTTGCACAACATAAGAGGCTTGCTGATGCATGAATGCCACATATACATGCACACCACTTGAATGCAGAGAATTGTACATTCATAATATGTAAATACAGCAACAGGGTGCTACATACCAGTATAACCTCAACTGCTGCCTCATCAAGTGGAGCTGTAAAATGCCCAAACCGGTTAATTCCTTTTCGATCTCCAAGTGCTTGAAGTAGAGCCTACAAGTACAATTAAAAAAGTCACCCCACTATTTGTTTACCTATCTATACAGATTGCAGAGCATTAAATTAAAGATGATTCAACATGGGGTAAAGAACAAAAATACAGTGTGTGTAGTTGAGGTGTTGAATTTAGCACGAAAGATAAAAATGGAAAAAAAATATATATCAAATATGGATACTCTAACCTCTTGTTAATAATGATCCCTACAAGTGTCTCTAGAAGTAGAAACATCAAGTTGAAATTATTCTAGGAAAGCAGCAATTACCGTTCCAATTGCCAAACCAATGTCCTCATTTGAGTGATGATCATCAATGTGTGTGTCACCCGTCGCCTTAACATATACATCAAATAGTCCATGGGATGCCAGTTGCTGTAAGTTATAAACTGAAAGTTAATGGCCAACTTTGACATAGGGAAAAAAGCATACTTACACAGCAAGTGTTAGAACCTTCTACTGTCCAGCACAAGATATGCATAGAATAGAATAGTAGAACCATTCAAAGTGCAGCAAACTGTACAAAAGAAATACATTTTCAAATAAATACTTGGTTTTTTTGCTATATGCATTTAAGCAAGCTAATGAACTTCTGTTCGCACTTTACTGTAATTTCTCTTCACATATTGATTTGAGATTTAAGGGCTTGTCACATGCAGTGGTCATTTTTGTCATCGATGTGGAATAACCAAAGACATGTTAACGATTAGTACATTAGTTAATACGAGGAAGAGAAGTAACAATCTTTCCATGGATCACAGAGCGAACTAGGAAAAGAAAAACCAAATAGCATTTCCCATCCTAATTGCTCGATAGCACGGCTCTTAGAGAATGACCACCTGCAACACGTGGAACTTGAAAAGCGGCAGATTTTTCCTCAGTAGGTCGGCTTCAGGATTTAATAATACAATACATCGCTTTCTCCCAATAATAGTAGAATTGCAACTAGTGGTGCTCTTAAACATCAAAAGTTAGGCAGCCTACTTGAAGGCTTTGCCCATCAGAAATTCAGAACGCTACTTATCTCTTTTATGTGTTTGTTCTTCCATTTCATGGATTCGAGCTAAGATGTCTTTTTCTGTGTATTTACAAGGTTACTAGTCTTCTTCCCATGGATGCAATACATATCACCACATTCTTGCTCCGAACAAACCTCTAGGTCAAAAACCAAACATAGCTTTCTCCCAATAATAGTAGTTGAGGTGTTTATACAGAAACTCCTCAATCCACAATTAGTGACACAAGTAAACCATACTGAGGTACTCACATCAAGCATGTGATCCAAGAAGGGTATCCCTGTGCTGCAGTCTGCAACACCAGTGCCATCCAGGTTGATCTTCACATGCACATTTGTCTCCTTGGTCACCCTCTTGACCTCTCCAATCCTAGACGATACTAAAAATTTACAACAGTCAGAGAAAAAAAAAACAACTTACAATTAATCAAACTCGTTGAGACAGCTAATAGAGAAGCTGAACAAGGGTGGAGTTGTAAAGCATAACAGGGCAAGAAATCACACACGCAACAGCAAACCGAATAAGAGTCTTAATCAACTATGCAGAAACCACCTGTGGAGTCTTCAGGCGCGTCCGGAGAGCCGTTCCCGAAGACGCCGGTGGAGGCCATAGCAGGCGACCTCAGGCGAAGCAAGAGACCGCGAGGCCGAGCGGGGAAGGCGACCCCAGTCCCAGACCTCGCCAAGGTTTTATGGACTGGAGAGGCCGGCGCGGAGGATAGACGGGAGGGGGAGCGGAATACGAACGGCGCGGTGGTCATCGGCGAGAGCTCCGCGCCAGCGCGCGGTGGCGGCGAGGGTGCGTGGGAGTGGACGGCGGGGTGGGGCTGCGTGTGCGGAGTGCGGACTTGGTCTTGGGCCTTCGCCCTTCCGTTGAGTACAGCCACACGGCTACTTCCTTATCTAGACCGGGCCATCAACCTAATGGGCCTTGCGTTGAGTACAGCCAGATGACTACTTCCTTATCGTGGCCGGCCCATCAACCTAATGGCAATTCACTGTACACCACTACTGAATAACTTCGGATATTCATAATATATCACAGATGTCTCATGACCTATATATCAACCTCACAATGAGTAACATATTGTCAATAATGTAGTTATTCAATGATATATTGTGAATTTTCTCTAATATTAACAAGGTTCAGTAGAAATTACATTGTTTCCGGTAAAATTCTTGCGTTCCGACCATGTCTTTAAAATGAAGGCGGTGTTACCTGAGTATTTTGTTGCTAACAAGTACTCAAATTTTGAATTCTTAGATCTAGATTCAATGCATGAGATCACTTTGGCTCTTCCCTTAATGAGATATCATCAAGCATAGTATAGATAAAATAACTTAAGTACTCACAAACCCAAAAAACACTTGAGTACTCCCTAGCAAATCCCTAAAATGAACTGTCTTCAAAATGAAATAGTACCGGTTCACGACACGCTGATGGGTTGTATGTGATGTATACTCGCAGAATAATCACGATGCAGGGTAGTTGTCCAGGTATAGCTACGGGCAACCATATCTAGAGGAGGAAGGAATGATTACACACAGCAAATTACTCCCTAATCACTATCCTTAGCATTATGCCAAATACCCCAGTAATGAGTAGAAGTACTCCCACTTCTCCTTGCCCATCCAGATGAGTAGCAAGTACTCCAGCTTAATTTCCCCATCCTTTTCCTTCTCGGAGGAAGAAAGGAGAAGAGAGAGAGAGCCGTTCAAGGTGCATTTATTGGAGCAGTTGGAGTAAATTGACACACAACACATGAATCCAGATTCTCTACGGTACTGTAGAGGATTTTTTGGTGAGGAATTAAACGGTACTGTGCAGTGCACCACGGTACTGTGAAGGAACTAATACAAAAGTCACTGTGCACCAGACTCGATAAATTTGCGTGTGTTTTGTTCCTTTGCAAGGATGAGCTAGCCCCCTCCCATTCAATCCCTAAAACGACCTCCCCTCTCGTGCATAAAATTTCAACTAGGAACCACTCTGCATTCATGGAACCATTTATTGTGCAGGCTTATTACTGAAGACTCGTACTTGTCCAACCCGCTGCCTTTTGTAGAGAGTAATGGATTTGTCTCCTCTCTTCCTTCTACTAGGACTACTAATTCTCTCCGCATTATCATGCACACAAGTCCTGTGGGAATTCCGTATTCTCCAACTAGGGGCTACAATTTCTTTCTTTCTTTCTTTTTTCAGAACATGCAAAAGTTTTGCGCGTGTTTCGTTGAGACCGGCTATTCTGCCATCAGCATGGCACTCATCACCACAGGTGCATGCATTAATCCATAGGTTGAGTCAAGGGTTGGGCTAACTTACAAGCTACAAACTTGTATAGTTTGGAGAGGATTTTGCAACCCATGGAAATAAACCCTTACTATTGAACCACAGTGCAGCTCATGACTTCTTATGTCAGGTAACGTGGACCCTGTCGTAACTATTGAGCAGCTATCGGATCAGACATGCGATATCGAGGTTGTGACTTGTGAGAAAATAGCATCCATTGTATCGTACCAAAAATAATGTACCTTTGTTGAAGAGATTGCTTTTGGTTCGTTGCCACTAGGAGTGCAAACGGAGCGGGTAATTCATGTCCGACCGATCGACTGGAGGATTGTGGAGCAAATATGATAGGGATAATTAGGTATCTGATACTATTCGTGTCCGACTCCGACTTCGAGAAAAAAATGTTGAATAGAATATGGGATGAGCGATATACGTCCGTATGTCAGGTGATATGAGAAAAACATGTTATGACTTCACTTAGAAACAAGGTAACATATAGGTGGGTTGTTGCATCTAAGTAGGCAGAAGATACTCAATGTTTTTTCATCGACATCTCAGCGATTAGTCTCTCTGGATTCGCTCGGATTGCACTTCCACTGCCCAATATCCTGTGTAAGGGTGCAAAAGAAGCGGATAATTTTCATCCTACTGACCGACAGACCGAAGGCTCGCGGAGCGAATACAGGATGGAAAAATTGGTATCCGACACTATCCGTGTTCGATTCCGACTCCGAGAAAAAAAATACGTAATAGAGTAATAGAATACAGGATAAGTGATATCCGTCTGTAGCCATTTCAATTGCACCCCTAGTCGCAACAGCTTGCCGAGCCATAACTAAGTCTTATAACGTGTAGCACAAGTACAAAATTGACATTCTGAGCGATGCATAAGAAGGTTGGTTACATAGGGTTTTAGCTTGTAATAACTTCATGATCGGTACACTAGGGAAGTACCACTAGCAACTAGTACGTACTCTTGAACAATAGAGTAGTAATGCATTTGGTTGCAAATGGGTGCAGTATCATTAGTGCTAAGCCTGTAGCAATTAATGTACGTACTTGCCGCAGTACTCCGTTTTCTTTCGATAGCATTGCGGCAGTACGACTTGCTGGACGGTTACAAGACTACGAGTAATGCTACAATTGTTCTTTGCATTGGTCACGGTTCCCTGTTGCTTCTGGCCGATCAATCGAATGACGCTAGTTGCTGATAACTTGATACTGTAACTGATGTACCCTGATTTGGTACGGGGACAGTACTGCCATCCAGTTATTGATCAACTGACCCATGAACAATCTTTGTAGAGAAGAAAGTCTAGGTTATGTACTATTTATTCATTGATTGCTTAACTGTGCCTGTAGATTATATATTGGTATTGTCCATGCATAACATTGCTAGTTGAGAGTTGGGAAGTCACTCGGTGTTTTTTTTTTCAGTTTAGGGTTGAAGATAGCATGGAGTAGGAGTTTTTTTTTCCCTGAAAAACATTGACTATGCCTAACATCTCATTATATTGGTAGCGACGTAGCGTCCATGCATATTGCAAGTTGAGAAATGGGAAGTCAATACCCACTACTCAACTTGTGAATTTTTTTCCCTTTCAATTTAGGTTTGAAGAGATCAGCTGCTCAGCTCAGCAGTTTATTGTTTTTTTTCTTGATGACATTGACTATACATCATCTCATCATGCATAATGAGCCTTTTCAGAGCGGCACACGAGGACGAAATTACGGAATTTTTGGACGTATTGGCTCATTTCCATTTTGTATTTACAAGAGTGGTTGTTCTCGGGTTTTTTTTTTTCAAAAATAACCCCTACCGCACGGCCACCGTGTGGTAGGCCCTCCCAGCCCACCACGTGCCCTCTGCCGCACGACCACCATGTGGTGGCGGGCCCGCTGCCGCCATGTGCCCTCTCCCGTCCCGTACGCCTGACCCTCCCCACCCGCCACGCACCCGTCCGGTTCTGCAGAGAAAGAGCCCCCCCTACACATCTGTCGCCTCGTCCAGAATTCCCGGCGCCAACGCTTCCAGAATTCCCAGCCCCAATGACACGGCTCCTCCTTCACTTGGCTTTAAATATTGAACTCTTGCAGTCGCTCTTCGCTTATTCCAATTGCGTTTCGCTTCTCGTTCTGACGCTTGTCGCTGAGAACTCAAAGAACGTAACATAATTAATTTATTTTAGAGATTAAGTATTTGCTTGCTGCTCGTCGCTTGGCCTTTTTTTATGGCTTTCCCCCGAAGGACAGGTAATTTGTCAGATTCTTTTGTCGTTATTACCGTAGTTGTAGTTAATCAGTCTTAGTCAGCTAGTCGTAACTAAATAGTTTAGTGGTAATTAATTACTTGTAATTAGTTAGTTTAGTGATAATTAATTAGTTTACTAGTAATTAATTAGTTTAATGGTAAGTAATTAGTCATAATTAGTTTAGTAGTTGTAAGCACAACATATTAAATTAGTGGAAATGACTACTCGTAATTTATTGAGTGGTAATTAATCAGTCATAATTAGTTAATTTAGTGGTAATCAATCAGTCACAATTAGTTAGTTTATTCGTAATTAATTAGTTTAGCGATAAATAATTAGTCGTAATTAGTTTAGTGGTCATCAGTTCGGCATATTAAATTAGTGGAAATGAACCACTTGTAATTTATTTAGTGGTAATTAATCCATCGTAATTAGTTAGCACTACTACAAAACAGGCTATAGAAGACACCCCATCACAGACGGGTTAATTTGAATCCGTCTGTGTTGGGTCTGTTGGCGCAGCATTTGCTTTGCCGGTCTATCACAGACGGTTCTTACTAGTAACCGTCTGTGATATATGATTATCACAGAAGTTTTATATAAAGAACCGTCTGTGAAATATCACGCACGATTCTATTTATGAACCGCTCGTGATAATCCCCATATCACGAGCGGTTTATAAATAGAGCCGCTGTGATATTTCCTGACGATTACGTACATAAAACCGTGCGTGATAATCCTCATATCACGAGCGGTTTATTAATAGAGCGTGTGTGATATGTCACGACGGTTTTGTATATAAACCGCTGCGTGATAATCCTCCGTAATACGAGCGGTTCATAAAGAGCATCGTCGTGACATATCACGACGGTTTTATTTATAAACCGTCGTGATATATGCCTATCACGCATAGCCTCATATTTGGAACCGCTCAGCGATATCCTCGCGCTATAAATACCTTGAGTACCCCGCCCATTCCCATTTGAGCCGCCACCGGATAAAAACCCATGCGCGCACGACAGAGAGAGAGGGGAGGAGAAGGAGAGGAGAAAGGGAGGGAGAAGGAGAGGAGAAAGGGAAGGAGAAGAGAAAGAGAGGAGAAAGGGAGGGAAAAGGAGAGGAGAAAGGGAGGGAGACAGCAATCGGAATAGATCGATTTGGTATTTTTGTCGTGAGCTCCGATGGTAACATTCTTTATAACCCAATCGAGATATGGTAGAATATGCTAAGCATCGCGTGTATAAGAGTCGAAGTGGGAGTAAACTTTTGTATCCGATGTAAGGGAATAGAATAATATTTTTCATTTGGTAGTTGGAATAATATTAAAGTTTCGTGAGGGGAAGGAAATGGAGAGAGAGCGGTTGAGAGAGATTTTATTAATCTAATTTGACACTATATATTTTGTTACATGTGTAGCGTAGATGGACCAAAGCTGGATGTATGGTGTGAACCGTGTGAGTCAAGAGTACATTAATGGCGTGGTTGCTTTTAGAAGAGCCGCGAAAGCGGGATATGTTGAAAAAGGGATAAAATATATGTACTTGTCCATGCATTGATTGCGATAATCAAGATGTTTACCAACTCGCGCAGATAGAAGCACACTTGATTGAAGGGTTTCAAAAAGGGTATACATGTTGGACCGATCCACGGTGAAGAGCGGCGGAAGTTAGTAATAACGACATCGCCGAGGAAGTCAACGATATGCCGGATGTAGATCGTGCTTTTGATGAGGATAGGTCACACGATGACAATATGGATCGGATGCTACGCGATGCGAAGAGAACTACAGTGAGAGAGAGTTTTGTAAATTCGGCGCTTAATGGAGGACTTCGGTGAGACCTTTGTTCCTGGCCGCAAGCCGGAATATACAAGGTTGTCAACCGTGATTGAACCGCTTAAATTAAAAGCAAGCAATGGTTGGTCCGATAAGAGTTTCACGGCGTTGTTAGGTCTCCTAGCGGACATTCTTCGGAGGGAAACGTGTTGCCCAACACCACCTACCAAGCAAAGAAGGTTCTTTGTCCATTGGGAATGGAAGTAGAAAGAATACATGCATGTCCGAACGATTGTATCCTCTATCGTAAAGAGTATGCGACATGCATGTATGTCCGTGTGCAAAGCATCCCGATACAAGCGTCGAATACTTCTAGGTTGAAGCAAGGACCTCCTGCTAAGATGTTGTGGTATCTGCCTGTGATCCCACGTTTGAAGCGTTTATTTGCGAACTTAAAAGAGGCAAGATTGGTGCGTTGATGGAAAGCTAAGACACCCTGTTGATTCTGCTCAGTGGAGAAACTTCGATCGGAGGTTCGAAGAGTTCGGTGCGAGAACCAAGGAACATAAGGTTAGGGTTGAGTACGATGGAATGAATCCTTTCGGTAACATGAGCGATCGACATAGCACTTTGCTTTGTGAATCTATGCATGTACAACCTTCCTCCTTGGTGTGTATGAAGCGGAAGTACATTTTGATGTCACTACTTATCCAAGGGCGAAACAACACAGGGAATGATATTGATGTGTACCTAGCACCATTCTTTGGAAGATCTTGTGACACTTGTGGAACGAAGAGTGCAGGTATGGGATGCGTACAAGCGAGAGAACTTCACTTTACACGCCATGTTGTTACGCACCATCAATGATTTTCCCGCCTGGGTAACTGTCGGGCTTGATACAAAAGGAGCCAAAGCTTGTCCGCTTTGCTTAGATGCTACGAGAGTATATGGCTAAACAACTCACGCAAAATTGTGTATACGCGTCACCGTAGGTTCCTTCCGTGAGTCACCCATACCGGAAGATGAAGAAACAATTTGACGGAAATAAGGAGGACGGTTCGGCTCAAGGGCTTTTAGAGGAAAGATGTCTATGATATGGTTAAGGATATCGATGTTGTGCTTGGGAAGGGCGTCAATTAAGAACCCGCGAAGAACATCCGGAAGAAGCGGTCAATTTTTGGGACTTGCCTTATTGGGAGCACTTAGAAGTTCGCCATCGCATCGGCGTCATGCATGTGGAGAAGAATGTATGTGATAGCTTGATTGGTCTCTTCTTGAACATTAGTTGCAAAACAAAGGATGGTGTTAACGCACGGAGAGACTTGGTCGATATGAACATAAGGACCGAGTTAGCACCGCAAGAGACTCGTCTGAGACGAGCGCATTCCTCCCAACGACTTGCTACACTCTGTCCAAGGCCGAGATATGAATCGTGCGAGCTTGCATGGTGTGAAAGTCCGTCTGTTACTCTGCTAACATAAGAAACTTGTTTCTATGCAAGATTTGAAATTAATTGGTATGAAGTCGCATGATTGTCATGTCTTGATGACACAAATGCTTCTGTTGCAATTAGGAGTATCTTGCCGAACAAGGTCCGAGTAGCAATCTTGAGGTGTGTTATTTCTTCAACTCAATTGCTCGAGAAGGTCATCGATCCCCAAGGACTAGATGCTCTACAAAGCCGAGGTGGTGGCGACTCTATGTCATCTTGAGATGTATTTCCCTCCGTCATTTTTCGATATCATGGTCCATCTCATTGTTCACCTTGTGAAAGAGATAAAGATATGCGGCCTGTGTTCCTACGTTATATGTACTCGTTCGAGAGGTACATGGAATTCTCAAGTCCTACGTGCGGAATCAATCTCGACCGAGAGGCGACATCATCGAAGGTTATGCAACGGAAGAGGTCATTGAGTTCTGCGTCGACTATATGGCTCGTGGATCCGATAGGTGTGCCTCTTTCGTCATGAGGAGACTTGATGGTATCGGGACCATCGGAAGGAAATCAATCACTCCGATCCGGATACATACGCTCAAGCCCATTTCATGGTCTTGCAACACATGACCAAGTGTCCCGTACATCGGCGAGCACAAAGACATGGTACGCCAAAGAATCCAAACCGGTCGGAGGTTTGGATCATGAGAAGCACAACCGCTCGGTTCAACGGATGGTTAAAGGTGCGAATCACGGGAGGTCATCAAGGGATGATACATTGCTATGGTTGGCACAAGGGCCACAATTTACAATTGTCACATGGCAAGGATATGACATAAATGGGTACACATTTTATCGACATTTCGGGATAGGAAGAGCACTGATCGAGCAGCGGTGTCCGCATAGATGCATTCATGATGATGGTGAGGAGCTCGTACTATGGGCAAATAGAGGAGATATGGGAGCTCGACTACGTGCTTTTCAAGATCCCCTATTTCGTGCCGTTGGGTCCATCTCACACGGTGAAGGTTGACAAATGCGGCGTCACTACCGTGGACCTTGAGCGTGTCGGATACAAAGGCGAACCATTCGTCTTGGCTAATCAAGTTGTTCAAGTATTCTATGTAACCGACCGGCAAATAAGAAACGCCACGTAGTTCTTCATGGAAAAAGAAGGATTGTCGGAGTTGAGAATGTAGTGGGCGAGGAAGAATACAATCAATTTGACGAGTTGCCTCCTTTCGGAGATGGCATCGGGCTCGACGAAGAACCCGATGAGGAAGCTAGCTATATGCGCGTCGATCATCATGAAGGGCTATATTTTCATTAAGATTTTAATCCATTGTAATTAATTTATTCTATAACATCATGTGTTATGGACTTGTAATCTCTCATATATTTTGATATTGATGTCAATGTGGGCGTTCATCGAATCGACAATTGGTTTTGAAGTAAAATGTGTTATGAGCTTGTCTTCATATATACTTGTCACGAGTTTTGTCATCTCTCATATATGTGGATATTGATGTTCATTGTCATCGAGTTCATTGTAATTGATAATTATGCGAGCTATCACGAGACGGTTCTATTATATAACCGTCTGTGATAATGAATCACAGACAGTTCTAATATAGAACCGTCTGTGATATGAGATTATCTCAGACGGTTGTATTTAAGAACCGTCTGTGATATCCCACAACACAGACGGTTCTAGACACAAACCGTCTGTGATATCCCACAACACAGTCGGTTTAAATAAGGCCGTCTGTGATATGGAACGTATCACAAACGGTTATTAGATAGAGTCGTCTATGATTACCTATCAAAGACGGTTTTATTAAATAACCGTCGTGATAGCCTCTTATAAGGTGGAAACCGCTAGGTTTTCCTCACTCGTCCCTTCCTCTCCGCACTTGAGTTTATCGCGCGCCTTTGCCTCCTCTAGGGCTCCGTTCACCGCCGCCTCGACCTCGACACGCCGCTCCCGACCTCGGCGCCGCCGCTCCCGACCTTGGCACCCCCGACCTCGACGCCCCCGACCTCGGCGCCCACACCGGCGCCCCCGACACCGCCGCCTCCGACCTCGGCCACCGACACTAGGTTGTGCTCTTACTCGTCACCTCCTCTCCCTCGCACCTCCCTTGCTCTGTGATGGGTTCTGTTGATGCTCTGTGATGGGCTCTGTGATGGGTCCGACCTCGGCGGCGACACTAGGTTGTGCTCTTACTCGTCACCTCCTCTCCTCGCACCTCCCTTGCTCGTGATGGGTTCTGATCATGCCTTGTTGATGCTCTGTGATGGGCTCTGTTGATGCTCTGTGATGGTTCTGATGATGCCTTGTTCATGCTCTGTGATGATCTCTGTTGATGCTCTGTGATGGGTTTGATGCTCTGTGATGGGTTCTGATGATGCCTTGTTGATGCTCTGTGATGTAGTCAAAATCAAATCATATAGATATTTACAAGCAGACTTGAGCTCTTGTACTCTTTGTTTTGCGATTATAGCGGAATTAAGATACACTTGTATGTTTTCTGTGATGATAGCGAAATCGAAATCAAATAGATGATTAGAAACAGGACTTGAGCTTAAGCATATTTTTATTCTCAATCTGTCAATTAGGCTTATTGTTGATATAAATTTGTGAATTATTCTGAAGATATATGATTAGATGTTCTGTTTATAGAATGCTTTATGTGTTGTAGTTTGAGCTCAAGATCTGTTTTGTAATTATCTAAATTGATTGGTGAAGAGATTTTGACAGAGGACTAAGATTGCAAAGACTATGTCTTATGCAATTTGTCAACTGAGAGCAATTTGTCAGCAAAAAATGCATTTGAGGGTTCGTTTTGATTGCCATGGCATCTAGTTGTTGAACATTGCTTTAGGGCTGCTGTTGAGTTATTACACTAGATCATTCCATTGTTTGCATTAATAAGAAAAGAATGCTCACCACATCTTTTGGTATCAATCGGTTTGTTTTCTTGGTGTGCTTAACCTCGGCCCGGCACGGTAGTAATATATCTCAAACTAATTATATAGATAGCAAGTAAGCGAGATGGCGAGGCACCATCTTCCCGCCGTCGCCGACGCCGCGATTGCGAGGCACCATCTTCCCACCGCCGACGCCGCATGACGACAATGACATGAAAGCGAGATGGCGAGAGAGAATCGAAGATGCCTGTGGGCCGACGGTCATCACGGAGGTTAGTCGGTTTGGGGTCCTCTGCGTTCCAAGAGCTCGTGGCGAGATTCGAACCATGTGCGGGATACTTGCAAGGAAGCGGGTCCCCATCACCACACCAAGGTGGAAGGATCGACGAAAGAAGCGAGAGGCGCGTGGGCGAGAACTATTACAAAAGTTCACTATCCCGAAGCGGACATGGCACGCGTGGAGCGGACGGCGATGCTCACGATCGATAAATCGTGGAGGTCGTTCAAGAGCATTCTTGTCACGGCATGCGTGAACACGGTCGACGCCTTCGCGTCACGGATTCTTGACGCAGAAACATGGGACGCCTTTGTTGCTATGAAGACGGCGCTTTGAATTTAACGAGCAAAGTGCGGCACACAAAGCTCTCGGACACGAAACACTCATCCGCACGCACTCGGCACGGCTGGATACGCAGGAAAATATGATGAATGGGCGGCGGAGGACAACGCGTTTCTGATGTCACGGACCGCGTTCCCTAGCCTGGTTAAGCGAGGCAAAAGTCTCGTCTTGGAAGCATCTCTTTCACAAACCCTGCACGAGGAAGTGTCTCAACGTTTGGTAAGTATGTCGAACTACCTAGTTAATAACTCCATATATAACTTCATAGTATCTATAATAACATGATGACTTCTTGCGGCGTGAATTATGCGCCCAAACTTCCCAAGGCTCCTTCCATGTAGACGAGGAGAAGGATATACTCTCTACACTCGGGAAACAAGGAACACCGGAGTCGCACGCGAGTCTTGGGGTTACCGTACCATGGAGTCATGGATTCGCAGACGACTACCGCACGTCATGAGAGTAGGAAGAGATCTAAGGCGAGCGTGAGGACCGGTTCGCATGCATGATGGTGAACATTTTGAAGGAAAGGCGGCGGCATTGCGAGATCAATTGAATCAACTCCTCGGCCGGCAGCGATGCAAGCCGCCTCTGTTAATTTGGGAGCAGATCCGCCGACATCGAGTAGCGTCGCGTCCACGCATAATTCGGACATGGCGATGTCCAATTACCGATAGACGAGATCAAGGTAATGTACATATATGGAATGCAACAAAGATAGACCTATAGGACACTTTAGCTAATTGCGTGTCGTTTTGTAGAGCCGACGGCTGCAAGCTCGTAGTGAGGTTAGTTGGGTCCATTTCTATTGAGGCGCGCGGGGATGGTGCATCCATACCGGGAAGGGCGATGCGGACGGTGTCCAGTGGCGCGAGGTTACGCCAGGGTGGAGGTGGACATGGTACATGAACATTTCATGGCCGTCCCGCTAGAGATTCGCCCGAATGAAGAGATCACAACACTAGGGGATGCCGTGCACAATTTTATCCAGTGGCCCAAGAAGGACATCGTCCTTGACCCAGCAGTGCCGCGATCTCAACACGACCATTCCTCTCCAACGGGACCCTCCATGACTCCACCTCATATTTCGCCTCGAAGGCCACCTTTTCGGTTCCCTTGAGAAGACATCGAAGGAACAAGAAAAGCGTGTCACCGTGTCGGTCCCGAGTCGCCTCGCAAGAAGACGCCGCCAATGTTTAAGACCAAATCGGCGCCCCTCAAGTCCGGCAAGTCGGGAATATCCGCTGAAGTACATCCTCGGAAAACCGTTGTGCTCCCCGCAGATTAGGGCGTCTTTGGATATGCTTGTCGCTTTGCATGCACGGTACTTGGATAGGACCCAAAAGGAGGGTGCGATCATCGAATCACCGTCGATACGAGGATAAGCATTTCTTCAACGGGACGAACCACTTCGTCGTGGGCTTCAACGACCTATATGACCTATTCAACCTCGTTGGCCTTGGCGCCTCGCTTCTACGATGTTGGACACTGTAAGTGCATACAATCAAGTTCTACATTCACGTAATACCGATAAATATCACAACTCATTTCTTATGTACAGATACATGATGAAAAATGTCCGTGGCTGGAAAGAACCGGTGGGTTTCCTCGACCCACATGTGGTATCATTGCAAACCATCCAAACAGACTCGTCCTTCGTCGAGAAATCCATAACACGTGCATTGCTTCGTGAGAACACGAAGTACATCGTGGTGCCCTACAACCGTGGGTAAGTGTCACTACTTGCTCTACTTTATACGCAGCACGAACTCGGGTTTAATGACTATAGTGACATACATGAGTAGGTACCATCGGATCCTTTTAGTCATCATACCAAAGAGGAACCATGTGATATACCTTGATTCCCTAATCCGCAACAACCACGACTTGAGATTCTAGGAGGAATACTCGATGGTATGCTCATTTCCTTCATACATAACTCTATTTTAGTCTTCATTAGTTTGAAATGGTCGAGGATAAATTTTTGGAATCATGTAGGTCGTTCATCGACTATGTTGCCAACAAAGGAATATACGATGGAAAGAGCGCCCAACTAACACACAGACAAAATTTCCGATGCGCGCTATAATACGATAATCCTATATCATACTTCATAATAACGCATCTCGAATCGATATATGTAATTCTATTTTTGCGAAGCCATGACAAAAAATGATGAGTTATGTGCAATCTCGTTTGCCATCATATGGACCAAATCATTAGAGCTAGGAAGAAGGATCCCGAGGTTCGTGAATCTCCAAATAATTATTTTCTAATTATAAAATTAAATATATATGCATAACACTTTACTCTTGCTAGCGGCAGTGGTTTGAATATAGAATTAGATGGACTCGTTGATAATGAGATCGGGACATTCGAGGAAGCTCTGCGGCTTTATCATATCGAGATAATTAAGGACAGGAGAATTTCACTCATTGCGATCGAGCGCATCACCTGCGCACTTCTCAACCACACGCAAACAATTGACTCAATTGTAATCCAATTTATTTTGTAACAATACTTGAACAAATGTGATCTTTTGTAATTTATTTTGAGTAATGATCGATTCGGTTTGTCGACAATTGATTATACGTGATGTATCTGTTTTTGTATGCTTGTTTTGAGAGGGCATGGCTAGCAATTCCCGAGGCTAGCCAAAAATCGAGAAAAATGTAGTTAGTTTAATGAACTATCACGAGCGGTTTTTATAAAAACGATGCAGCGAAGACGCAGTATCACGAGCGGTTCTAAGTAAAACGCGTCGTGAACTCGAGTATCACGAGCGGTTTTAACAACGAACCGCGCGATAATCGACTTCACATACGTTTACGTGTAAATAACGATGCGTGAAGACGAGTATCGCGACGGTTTTCAATAGAACCGTGCGTGATATTCGACTTCACGCACGTTTTGTGACCATAACCGCTGCGTGATACTCTGTCTTCACTGACGGTTGTTGATAAAACCGTCATCATAACCACCGTTATCACGGACCTATTTTTCTAGGCGGTTGGCAAAATCGTTTGATGATGATTCGACCAACCGCGTGATGGCTTTTTCTGTAGTAGTGTAGTTTGCTCATAATTAATTAGTTTAGAGGTAAATAATTAGCCGTAATTAGTTTAGTGGTTATTAGTCTGACATATTAAATTAGTGCAAATTAACTACTCACAATTAGTTTAGTGGTAAATAATTACTCGTGATTAATTTTCAAAAAATACTTGTAATTAATTAATTATTTGTATTTAATTACACATATATAATCCATCACTTGCATGCAATTTATCGTATTTAATCACACATATGTACCACAGATAGGGTTGTTGTGGCTTGAGATAATTTCGAGTATGCAAGACTTGTTAGTGTTTTATGGCGATGGTCTCGTATGGGCTGGACCTGATGGGTTGGACTTGCGATATGCCAGTACAAGGTGGTCCGGGCGGAGGTGTACGTGAATTTCGTACATAGGGTGTCAGGAAATCTTGATGATGCCAGGGCTTCTACAAGCGGGCAAGTGCAGTCCAAGCCTGAAGACGACAGCACGGAATGTGCTGCCTCAGAGGAAAGACTCGTGCATAATTTTTATGAAATGAGGAGCAGAATTATGGTGGTCAGCCCGCATTAACTACCACGAGTATCTATCGAACCAACCTCTCGGGTTGGAGTCCGACGAGTAAGCCGACCCAAGGTCGGATGGTAGCGACGAGGACGCATACCAGCCCGGTGGTCCAACCGGGGGAATTGTGTCATCGAAGGTGCCTTACGTGGCATCGAGACTTGATGATATTCAAGTACGTTTGCTCGTACCGCCGCAAAAAGAAGGCTCCCACTAGGGGTTTGATGTCGACACCCTCTTAGTTGGGCAGCGCTTCCCTAGCAAGATGGTCATGCAACAAGCTATAACACGGTATGCCTTATCCATCAGCCGTGTATACCGAGTGCACCGGTCTAACCCAGGAAAGTATGCAGTAAAGTGCGTAGTGGAAGGTTGCCCTGACAAGATCAGCGCTCGACGAGCAAAGATGTTCGGCTCGGTCTTCGGGGTCAAGGCGCTGATCGACCACACTTGCGAGCTTAGCGAGCCTCTACAGCAGCATCAGAACGTGATTGTGGTACAATACGGTGTTAAAGTGGATGATATTATTTAATACTGTATTGTACCACGGGCTAGATAAGCTTGTATATAAACCAACAGAGGGAAATGCGTGGTATGCAGATCATATAACAACATACCATAGCCTGCATATTGTTATATGATCTGTATGCCAAGTATTTCTCTCAGTTGGTTCATGCACAAGCTTATCTAACATGTGGTACAATACATTATCAAAGAATATAATCCACATTAAACTGATAAATTAACAAAGAGTGTCCTATTTGATTGGGGTACATGTGATAATACCCCCATGCCCTTCAACCCGATTGCAATAAACCTGCACGTGTATCATGTAATGCTTGTAACGCTTCAAATGTCGTCAATTTTATGTATGGAAACGTACATTGCAACTCCATTACAAAGTAGCTTAGTATGGTAGGTACAACTTAATGAAAATAATGTTTGCTTAATTGAACCTCTTAAATTGAAAAAAAAATCCTGAGGGAGTAAGCATCGGGACTCCCCACACCACCCTCTTTCTAGCCTTACTCCCCCCACGCCACCTTTTCATACCGATATGATAACGCACTGCGGCGCTTACTTTTCAGACTGACAAGACCACACTCTGGCCCGCGACGTTTTTAGACCGAAAAGACCGGCCCCTCTCAAGCCACAAGCGGCTACTTTTTCACATCGATATGACAACACACTTCGATGCAACCACGCTTACTTTTCGGACTATGCTACACTCTGCCACTAACTTTTGAAAATGACATGACAACACTATACCTCACCAGCAACTTTTCAGAAAAAACATTACAACACTCTGCCTCATAGGCTACTCACACGAATTTAACCAAACCCTGCCGCAAGTTTTTCAGATCGATGTGACAACACTTTGCCTCACAGACGCGAATTTCCTTCAACCGAATTACAATTCAGCGGCGTACATATATTTGGCTCGGCATATAAGTACTACCCCTTCTACGGCGGGTTCTCCTACATCAAGACTTCAACATAATCTCGCTCAGATGGATAACCAATGAGACGAGATCCGCGAACTCACAAGGATGTTGCGGCCTGGGACGAACAAAGGGAGCGTGCCAGGAGGGCACCTCCCCACAATGACACCCCCCGTAGCAGCAACCCCTACCTGAACATTCCAACCGAGCATTCACCGCAACACCCGCCCGAAGGGGATATGCCGCCCCTCTGTTGGTGCAAAGACACATGCAAGTTCTTCAAGTCCAAGCAGTGGTTCAGCCTAGGCATGCGTTACTGGGGTTGCGCGAACTACTCCTGTGACTATCCCGACCGCTGTTGGGACACGGACCGCTATTGGCAGCCGGTAAGGATCGATTACAGTATGTTTCCTTACCATTTCTCTTTCAAAGTACACACTAACAACCTCTCTAGTCTACCCGTAGTCCTCGGATCCGCTATGTGGCTACCGTAAGTGAATCGACAAAGGGATTCACCTACACAACTAGTGGCGTCTCGACTGTGAGAAGTGGGATGCCAAGAGGGACCGCGAGAAGAGGGAGGAGAAGTGCCGAACGAAGAGCACAACGAGCATATCTGGCAGGAGACACAAGCTCATCTCAAGACGTGCAGGTGCAGGGAGCGCGAGGCTCGCGAGAGGGAGTGCGAAAAAAAGAGGAAAATAACGGTCGAGGCTGAGGTGGCCAACGAAGAGTACAACGCCGAGCTCGCAAGAAAGGGCAAATGGCCTCGGTCCACACAGTAAGTTGGCCCATTCCGTAGTAGTCCCCCATCCTACCCGCATGTTATTCCTATCTCCTGAAGCATGTATACTTACATGGTTCAGATGCTTATGTCGCAGTGTGCCATAGTAGTAGCGAGAATGACTAAAGCAATTAGTCGAACCATCATGCCAAGTGACCACGTGTAACATGCTTTTGTCTGTGGACTCTAATATATTTATGGTTCCGTGCCTCGCTCTTTACCTTCGCTCAAAAGATTTCATTAACACGAGTACATTTGTAATAAAAAAAAGCCTCGTACAAAAATTGGACTTCGTGACGATGTGAAAGTGAATGATCCAAACGTAACATGAAATTCCTGCGCCATATTGTATATCGACATCTCCAACGGAGTTGCAATGCAGTTTTTTTTTCATACATTCCAAATCACATGAAATCATGAAATCCTAATTTCCGAAACCTAAAATACAAATTTTCACGACCTAAATCCTAAAATTTTGAGACAATTCCAGAACACATATAAAATTGTTGATACATTACACAATCAAGTCCATTGCATGAGGAGCCTTCAAAATAAAATTCATAATTTTTTGAGCTCATTTTCTATATTTACAAATTCGTACAAACAGTACACTTATATGAAATTGTATGGAAAATTCGGAACAAATAAAATTATGAAAATTTACACAAACAAGTACATTGTGTCGGGAGGCTCCACATTAAATTTCATAATTTTCTGAACTAATTTGATATATTTTAAAATTCCTACAAACAGTGCTGAAACCGGGAAGAAACCCTAATTTTCTCACGCTGAAACCCTAACTTCCGGGAGGAGAGAGAAGGAGAGGCGCCACCGCACGGTGGTTGTGCGGCACGCCACCGCACGGTAGGCAGGAGGGCCCGTGGCAGGCTGGGAGGGCCTGTCGCACGGTGGTCGTACAACAAGGGGTTATTTTTCAAAAAAAAAAAAAGGACAGTCACTCTTGTAAATACGAGACGGAAATGAGCCAATATGACCATTCCTAACATCTCATCGCACTGGTAGTGTCCATGCATATTGCAAGTTGAGAAATGGGAAGTCACTATACCCACTACTCAACTTGTGAAATTTTTTCCCTTTCAATTTAGGTTTGAGCTCAGCAGTTTATTGTTCTATGGCTATGCATCATCTCATCATGTATACCGAGCCTTTTCAGAGTGGCACACGAGGACGAAATTACGCGCAGGGGTGTGTGTCTAGACGGTCAAATTACGCGCGCGTACACACAGGCGAAAGATATCGCAAATCATGCATAATTCCACGAAAGTGAGATGTGGCCATGTAGTAGATACTACAATCAGCTTTGAATCAAATGGTAGTAGTACGTGTGTGAGAAGTTTGTTAGGTAGGTGACACAAGCTTTAGGCGACTTACCTCGAAAAATACGCCCTCTCAAATTTGAATTTGAATTTCCGATCAAATGATTCGCAAACACGCGCCATCGACTCATATTGTCCAGACGAATGCATTTAAAGTCCTAGAACTGTTTCCGATAAAATCCATACGATTGATTTTGAACGTAGCGTGCACCATACATGGTGAAAGGGCCTGAGAGGGTAGGCACCCAGGCAGCTCGCAAGGAGCACCAGAGTGCAGCTCCCACAGAGAATCCGGGATGAGGATTTACCTCACCATTAATGCGGGGATAACCAAAGGCACTAACAATCCGTTCATTAATAAGTGCAGCAGTGGAGCTATACACACGAACTTCATACGAAGCACGTACGAAAAGGGCATCGCACGTGACAAGGCGAGCATCCTTCTCTCTCTCATGGTGAGAAAGGGGGCCACCGTCTCCTTCATTCGCATCATAATCCAAGCAACAAGACATGAAGCCCGAACTAACAATGGCGTCGGCGCGTCGCCATGGACGAATAACATCGCGATTTCATCTCTCGCTGTGGCCGAAGCATGCACTAGACTGTGTTTTTGACACTCCTCTGCTGGTGACGACAAATCGAAGGTGGTCAGGGCTCGCCGCAGAGGCTTGAATGCCTACCGTGCATCGACCGTTGTCCGATGTAGCAGTAGGGAGAGAGACGCTGTCGGCCCCCGCCATGGCCGAACCACGGCCCACTACCAGAGCCTGTGCCCGCCCGAGCCGCGGCGGATCGACCACAGTGTACCCGCGCTTTGCCTCGCCAATCCACCCGACCGCGTGCGCTTGTCTCACTGACACATTGTCTCCTCTCGCACCACCAACCTTGATCCACCATGGCGACATGGAAAGGAGGCGATGCCGAACTTCAAAAGTTTGCATCCGAAGAAATCTGAAGGAAAAAAGGGAACCTCAAATTGATAGGATTCAGTAGCTAGCGATGCTTATCACCAGCATCGACAGTAGATCCAGTGCAGCAACGTGATTTGGGATGGTTGGAGCTTCGGGTGAAGCCAAGGAGGTGGGGGTCGTGGTGGCTGTCGCCGATGGGAGAGGGAGAAGGCGAGGTGACATGAGCAGGAGAGAGCCCGGTGCCGACGACAGTCACGCGAGGCCTGATTTCGTAGGGGTTTCGTAGAAAACAATTCGTGTGCACAGCGTTTTCCATAAGTGCAGTCCAAAGATCAGTAAGTTGATCGCATTCAATGGGTAATTTAAGTCTTGAGTGTGAAGACTTGGGAAGGTACTTTTCCCATGAGAAATCAGTCATTGCTGTTAATAAATGGGTTTGCTGGGGTCATTTTACTCGGGCCTACCTCATGCAGATGTACACCTCCAGAAAAGCTAAAGAGGATCAGGATATGTTAGTTTGACTTACTCCATCCGGTACATAAGAGTGACGCCCTAAGATACGTGTAGTCAAAGCCTATTAAGCTTGACAAAAAATATCATTTCAGATTTATGGCTCTGATATATAAAAATGGTGCACTGGATTTGTCATATAAAGTACTTTTATAGTATTAAACTTTTGTAACTTTTCTTGCATGTATGATGAGAGAATTTACTGATCAAAGTAGCATCATGTTAACTTTCAAAAGTAAAAAAATATCACTCTTTATCACTGAGGCTCACTCAGAGTGTGAGCGACGTAAACATAGTATAATAGGAGTAGCAAAATGGATTCATCATACTCCCTCCATTCCTAAATGCATGTTATTCTACCTTTTAAATTTATTCATACATTTCATTATACAAGTTGGAGGAAACATTTTCCCCATTTCCAAGTAATGAAAGAAATGGGTGAATTTGCAAGTACACTTGCTATGAACCTACGATCACAACTAGTTATTGTTGGGAGAGTTTAATGGGAAGAAAAGAGTTCTTCATCTGCAATTCAAGTACAGCTAACTACTCCCAACTACACTTAATTAAGGTGTTGATTCAAAAGCTCAAAAGTTCCAAAAACGTGTTTAACACTGTTGCAATTAAGAGAGACAAATCCAACACACCCTGGCTACTACTGGCCGTGAACAAGTACTGTAGCACTCCATCCTGTTCACCAAAACAAATCGTTTTGGGCATCAACTCAAAATACAACTTTGAGAATTAATTAATATAGTAATATATTCATAAAACCCAATAAACAATAATATTATAAAATGGATTTTCGAAACGAATCTACATATATAATTTTCATGTATCTAATTAAAATATTTAAAAATACATCAATAACCAAAAATTTTAAAGTTTAACTGCACGTGTTTAAAACAACCTTTTTTTTCCCCTGAACCGAGCGAGTATATGCACGAACTGCAGTATATATTTATGTCGACGGACCAATGGAGTCAAGGTGGCAAGTTTTCATGATGGATCGATCCAGCTTGCGTGCGAATTAAGTTCGTCTCACAGGTTGTTGCCCATTAAACGCTTTCTATTCGGTAGTTATGGAAAACAATCTTCGCCATTAAGCCGTGATTCACTACCGGACACAGCCCCTTTGCCGAGTGCAAAAAAAACTTTGCCGAGTGCCAAATATCGGGCACTCGGTAAAGAGCTATTTTGCCGAGTGCGACACTCGGCAAAGAATTACACTCGGCAAAGCCCTCTTTGCCGAGTGCCATGCACTCGGCAAAGATTAACACTCGGTACATTCACTCTTTGCCGAGTGCGGGCACTCGACAAGCGGGGCACTCGGCAAAGCGGCTGAGGTAACGGTTCCGCCGACGCCAAAGTTTGCCGAGCGCGGCCGTTTGGCACTCGGCAAAATAAATCTTTGCCGAGTGTCGTATGAGCGCACTCGGCAAAGACTTGCTTGCCGAGCCATGGCACGGCACTCGGCAAAGATATTTTTTTATTTTGGCCTCAAATTTTTTGCAGTACACATAAGATGTCAATACTCTATGTTAGGATTTGGTACATTTTTGTGCCTTTTGTTATACTTAGTTAATTTATTTCATTTACTAGAATTATTTGGAAAATGCAAATTTGAATCTGCGATGTATCGAATAATAGAATTTAATGATTCAAAAATGATAGTCATGTTATTGATCAGTAGTGTGGTCGTATCGAGAGCGGACCGAAATTTGGACATCTTGTTGTGAAACATGGCCAGTGAACTTGCGGCGAAGTGTTTTAAATTCTATAAAAAGCAAACAACGTCCAAAATTATGAAACTTCGTGGAGATGTCATGATATCATATGTGGAGGCTGTGATAAAAATTTGAGAAGATTTAGTGCGTTGTCACGTCGATGCTTTCAAACCGTGACATCTCCACATGTGATACTTATATCCTAGCGGAGATGTCCCGGTTTGAAAGCATCGACGTGACAACGCGCTGCTAAACCTTCTCAAATTTTTATCACAGCCTCCACATATGATATCATGACATCTCCACGAGTTTCATAATTTTCGGACGTTGTTTGCTTTTATAGAATTTAAAACACTTCGCCCGCAAGTTCACGATCATGTTTCACAACAAGATGTCCGAAATTTCGGTCCGCTCTCGATACGGCCTCACACTCGATCAATAACATGACTATCATTTTTTGAATCATTAAATTCCATTATTCGATGCATCGCAGCTCAAATTTGCATTTTCCAAATAATTCTAGTAAATGAAATAAATTAACTAAGTATAACAAAAAGCCACAAAAAATGTACCAAATCCTAACATAGAGTACCTTATACTGTAGTAGGGCTCCAAAAAAAATTTGAAGGCCAAAATAAAAAATAAAAAAAATCTTTGCCGAGTGCCGTGCCATGGCACTCGGCAAAGATGGGGAGCGGTCCTGTTGTTTTTAAAAAAATTTGGAGGGGAAGAAAAAATTTTAAAAATTTTTTTTGAAAAAATTCCTCTTTGCCGAGTGCCATAGCTCGGGCACTCGGCAAAGAAATTAAAAAAAAAAAAAAAAAAATAAAAAACCTCTTTGCCGAGTGCCATATCCGGGGCACTCGGCAAAGGTAATAAAAAAAAATTACAAAAAAAAATTACAAAAAACTCTTTGCCGAGTGCCAGATCTTGGGCACTCGGCAAACAAAATAAAAAAAAAATTGAAAATTGTTTGCCGAGTGCGGATCTCGCACTCGGCAACTCAAACAAGTGTGGTGTCAAGGCACCCACACACGCACACGCGACATCCGCAGCGGCGCGCGCCGCACCGCCGCGCCTGCGCCGCGCGCCGCCACCAGCGCGCCCCGCGCGGCGCGCGCCCCTGCGCGCCTCGCGCCGCCACGCTGCCAGTGCCGCCGCGCGCCGCCGCGCCGCCGGCCCGCCGCCGCGCCGCGCCGCCGCGCCGCGCCTCGCCCACCCCGCGCGCGCCGCCTTACTGCCGCCGCCCGCCTTGCCGCCGCTGCCACGCCACCTTGCCGCCATGCTGCCGCCGCCGCCGCCGCCGCCCGCCGCCCATTGCCGCCCGCCGCCCCATGCCTTCCGCCGCCCCGCCCATACCGCAGCTTCCCATACCGCGAGGTGAGTAAAGCAAATCTCCTCCGTTTCTTGATATATTTTTGTTAATCGATCTTTTGTATGTATGCATGCATGCATTAATACAAAGGATTGGCTTAATTGGTAGCAGAATCTAATGAATTAAATCTATTGAGGTGATCTTTTGTATGTATCTTGTATGCGTGCATTAGCGGGAGGATTGACTTAATTGGTATCGAGTTAATGACTTATCGCGATGATCGTCTGTTAGTTACTAGGTTCTTGACTTCGGGCATTCTATCAATAAACCGATTACACTTTCTGATAAAATTATTTGGTGGTGTGCTCTAGCAAAGTGGTAGCGATATACAAGTAACTATTAGTTGCCACCGGTGCGCTATGATCCGTCCTTAATCAAACTCAATCACCGATTTGACTAATAATTTCTTAGTACAAGAAAGGGTTTGAACTTTGTGAAATTTTAGTACAAGAAGTAATGACAAATTTTGTAGATGGGATGTGGTTTGAATCGAACAATACTTAGAAAGATGTTTCAACTATATTACATTACTCACGATTGAACTCAGATATGGTTTATGAAGTATTGTTTATTAGTGTTAAGTCTGAATTAGGAGAGCCTTTATAAGGCCTACCCTATACAGATTGTGGCCAAATGATATGTTTACTCTCTCATAATGTTAGATGATTAATTTGCATACACGAAGGGTTATACTGTACATTGATGCCTTCGTTGGTTGTATAGCACAAGGAATCATTTTTAAGTAGGTCATGAGATCAAGGCACGGCGGAGGATAATCGATGGATAATTAATGCCGATTACGGTGTAGTTGTGGTTGTACATATATATGTGGTTGTCGCCATCGTGCCGTTGTTTTTACAGTTTTGGAAACCTCACGTGCGCGGGAGGTTCTGCGATTTTTTTAAATGACGATTTTGTTCCATTTTGCGAGAAGAGCCCGCCGAGCCGAAGTCGGAGTTCGGCGCGTGCGGTCTCCTGCACAAAGATCCATGGGCAATCGCACCGACTCGCCACGGCCCGCTTAGCCCGACTCCACCGCCACCCTAGGTATAACCCCTCTTTTAGTATCATGGTCGTAGATCACGTAGATGCAATTGATGGTTACATGACTCGCCGATACATATGTTAGAGGATGGATGACCGTCCTTTGGATGTACACGGCCGAGAAGTCGAGTGATTACACCACGAATGGATGAACAAGACCGATGCTTTCTTGAACTGCATTTGGCAAGGTTGCTAAAGGATATTGTCTAGTTTTGTGTCCTCGCAAAGAAATGTGGAAACAGGAGAAGGGTAAACAAGGTGGACATGGGTAAACATCTTTTGAAGAATGGATTTACGCGGACTACACCGTGGGTCCACCATGGTGAAGCCCATCGATGAGAGAAGAGGTGGTGAGACCACGCGTCGAGGCTTATGATGCCGATGCCGGGTAGCGACATGTTAGATGACTTTCACCAAGGACAGTTCGATGAGGGCGTGAGAAGGAGGAGATGGAGGCGACCGCACAGCGTTCTACGACATGATGGACTCGGCACGAAACCCCTTCACGATCGGTCAACGGTGTCTCAAGTGGATGCCATTGGGCGCTTAATGGGGTTGAAGTCCGAGTTAAACTTTGAGTCGAGAAGGCTTCGATAAGATGTTGACCGTGATTGGCACCACGCTTCGGAGGGCCACATTCGCCAAAGAGCATGTACGAGTCACGAAACTCCTTCGTGCACTTAAGATGCCGTATTAGCGATACATGCTTGTTCGGAGGTGCGTCCTATTTAGGAAAGAACACAAGGATGCAAAGTCTTGTCCAAAGTGTAAATCCTCCGGTACACGGAGGTAGACTCGTGATGGCCGAAGAGGCGACTTACGATCCCCGTGAAAATCCTACGGTACCTTCCGTTCCTACCGAGGATCCAACGGCTATACATGACCGAGGAATCCGCGAAGCAGATGACATGGCACAAAAATGGCAAGCGGTACAATCGACAAGATGGTACATCCATCCGATGGTGAAGCATGGACCCGCTTTGATGACAAACATCGTGAGAAAGCGGATGAGGCTCGCAATGTGCGTGTCGCGGCCGGCAACAGATGGGTTCAATCCTTATGGACCGATGGTGCCCCATACACATGTTGGCCCGTGTTCGTTATCCCCTCAATCTCCCCGGCGTCTCCTTTCAACGACATAACGTATTCTTGTCGTTGATAATTCCTGACACCCGGAGTAATATGGGTGTGTTCATGGAGCCCGTGTTTGATGAATTGGTCCGTGCTTGGGACGAAGGGTATGGACATACGACCGAGCTACAAAGACAAGCTTCAAAATGCACGTTTGGTACCACTACTCCTGCATGACTTCCCGCGTATGGGTTATTCTGCGCTGGTGTGTTCACGGAAGTTCTCATGCCCGTATGCAAGGAAGGTGTGAGGTTCCATTGGTTGCATAAGGGTGGCAAGTACTCATCGTTCGACGGACATCGTCAATTCCTCCTCTTGACCATCCATTCGGACAAGACATCAAGAACTTTACGAAAGGTGTCGTAGTGATGCATCGCACCGCCCGACGTGGTCGTGCCGAGGTTCATGCTCACATAGATGCTCGTGCCCAATCAAGAAGGTGGTTTTGTGGGATATGGTGAGCAACATATGTGGACTCATAAGTCGGGCTTGACGAGGCTCCCTATTTCGATGACCTTCTTCCGCCACATAACATTGATGTAATGCACACCGAAAGAATGTCGCCGAGGCACTTTGGGCAACACTCATGGACACCGAAAAGTCTAAGGACAACCCTAAGGCTAGAGTGGACACAGCAACGTTATGCGATAGACCAAATCAAGAGATGCACCTCCTAGTCGCGGCAAGACATGGAGAAGGCCTAAGGCGATTTCGTCTTGAAGAAGGACCAAAGGAGGAAGTACTTGAATGGATCCAGACGCTAATGTTCCCTAATGGGTATGCAAATAATCAAGAGGGGAGTGAACTTAGGCACTCTGCGAATCAACGGATGAAGAGTCATGACTACCACATATGGATTGAGCGGCTTCTTCCGCGATGGTTCGAGGCTATGTCCCCGAGCATGTCCGCAAGTCTGGCAGAGTTGAGCTATTTCTTCCGCCACTTTGTGCCAAGGAGCTATCTCGGACCGTCATTGATGACTTGGAAAAAGTGGCACCGTGTTGCTTTGTAAGTTGAAGAAGATCTTTCCACCGGCTTTTTCTTGGCGATCAAAGATTTGATTGTGCACCTCCGTATGAGGCACGTATGGGGGCCGTGCGAGCCGTTGGTGCTATCCAATCGAGAGATGTCTGAAGACTCTTCGCCCAAAATGTAGAAATAAAGCCAAAATTGAGGCTTCCATGGCAGAGGCATACATTCTGGAGGAGGTGTCAAACTTCACAGAGAAATACTACACTGAGAACCTTCCTAGCGTTCATAATCCACCCCCTCGTTACAATGCTGGCGAAAATGAATCGAACCTCAGCCTTTTCCAAGGGCAACTCGGGAGCGCAAGTGCATCGACCACTAAGCAATTGAAAAATGAAGAGTGGCGCAGTATCATGCTATATGTGTTGACCAACCTTGTCGAGGTGCAGCCGTTCATTGGGTAAGTTCTCATGTACCTGTTTCAATACGCCGTCACTCCTTGTTTCTTCGTCCAACCCCCTTGTTTCTCGTTGGTACAGGGAATTTCTTCGTCAATCCTGGCATGAATCAAGGGATCCTACCGCAGGAAACTGATACCCTTCTTTCACGAGTGCGGGACCGAGAGCCCGATTTCATTTCTTGGTTCAAGCGAAGTCTTGTCCAATTTAGCTCGTGCCTTCGACATTCCAAGTTGATCGTGCGTTCGAATAATATAACGATCAATCTGCTTGAGCTTGCGTGCCCAAACCGATCGTCTATAAGTGACGAGTTGAGACGGGTTGCAAGCGGTACGTGTCGTTAGGGTCAAGTCATTTACCGGTTATGGCGTGAATGGATATCGTTTTCACACGCAAGCTACGAGCGAGTCGGCCCAATCGAAAAACCACAAACAATGGAGTTTTTACGCCCAGACCGATGGCCTCGACTATTATGGAAGAATTGAAGAAATCTACGAACTTCCATTCTATGGTTCCAAACCTCTTAATCTGTCATATTCAAATCTCTGGTTTCATCACGGAGTAACGAGACGAACCCTAATCTTGGGCTAGTCGAGATTCGACGAGATTCCGTCTATCGAGAAAAGATGTCTACATTGTGGCTCAACAGGCCGTCCAGGTTTATTATACGCCATACGCGTGCCAAGACAAAGAGCATCTTAAGGGTTGGGCTATTGTGCACAAGGTATCGCCACACGGTAAACTACCTGTCCCAAACGATGAAGATTACAACTTCAACCCATATGATGGAGAGTTCTTTCAAGAAGAGGGGCTACAAGGGAGGTTTGAGATAGACTTAACCGAAGCGATAGGAATGGAAGTAGACAATGAAAGGGTTGATGACGAGGACGCTGGAGACGAGTGCGAAATGTGAAGGACTTACAAATGCTTGGCGATTACGTTTAGGCAATGACAATGAAGACAACATTCCTCCTTCGGATAGTGTTGATGATTTGGACAATGTTGATAGTGATGGCGAGAGCTATGATCCACTAATCCCAATCATGAAGATTATTTCTAATACATGTAATCTGTGTTTTTGTAATTATGTTTTGTTCATTTTGCATCTATTTCTAATACATGTATTACTATGTTTTTGGAAAATATGTTATGTTCATTTTGCATCTATTTCTAATTACGTCTTGCTTATTCATTTTAATTGCGGTGAGTGAACAAAGATGGCGGGAACCGTCGTAACGTGTCCTCGCTTTGCAGAGACCACGCCTGCGCGGGAGGAGGCGGAGGGTCGGACGGAGGAGGAGGAAGAGGACCGCCGCCGCAGAGGGGCCGTCTCCTCCCACGCCGCGTGAGGAGGTCTTGGAGGAGGAGGAGGAGGTGGAGGTGGCGCCGTGGGCGAGTTGGGCGAGGAGCCGGTTCGGCAGACGGCGAGGAGCCGGTTCGGCAGACGGCGAGGAGGAGGCGGCGACGAGGACGGCGACGAGGCGGTAGGCACGGTTCCGCTTCCTCCTCTGCCTCTTCGGTGTCTACTTGCGAGGTCCCGCGAGCCTCCTCGAGTTCTCGCATCCTCACCGACGCCAGATGATTCGCCCAGAAGGGCAAAAGTAAGTAACTTTAGATGTTGTCACCACTACTTCATATGATATGTTGAAAAAGGAGAAACTAATAATTTTTCTTAATCACTTGTGCAGAGGCGGGTGGTTGTGTCGGGTGGTAGCGCACGCTCCCCAATGGCATCTGGGTCTTCATGCGAGCAACACTACCCGGCATTGTCACGTCTGGCGGGAAGGCGAGCCGCCTACTCGTTTGACCACTACGTCGTTGGCCCCGATGCGAGTACCCCAACAAGGCGGCGCGGTGAAGGCGGAGTTTTGGGTAAGTCTCCTCGCACAACATTACTCAATACATCGCATTCATTGGACTTTTCTTGAAATAATGAATGGATACATCGCGTTTGTATGCGGACTTATTTCGAGATGCGATGAGGATTTGAGGCCGAGCGGACGGTGGCTACCAAAGCTCAGTAAAACTAATCACCGACATGCATCACGAGTGCGCATCGAGCCATCGTAACCTACCACGGTCGAAGCTTGAGAGAAGGTCACCAAGAAAGACGCAAAAAACATGACGCCGACCGGGAGCGGTGACTTGAGGTAGATGAAGAACATTAATATTGATTCGCTTTGAGATTAAATACGTTTAATTTGATCTTCTTACATGTCAAATACTTGATGGCGTGTAGATGATTCCCCGTGGTGCCAATCGTATCCCGAGTCTTTGGCGATGATCGTGGACAAGTGGTTCACGGAGGAGTATCTCGGATGCACAAGTGATGCCCGGACCGTCGTTTGATGATGCAAAGTCCAAAGCACACCATCAAGGCAGCCTCTCCGCATACAAACAAGCATGGGTACACGATTCATTTATCTATTGTGACGCTCAATTCGCACGATTTCTAATTATCTTGTCGTCTTTCTCGATCGGCGTCACATAGTGCCCACTTGCTCGGACTTCCGTGCATGGTGTATGGCCCACAAGGGCAAGGCGACGTCCGACGTCTCCTTCAACTGGAGGACCGCCCGGGCGTACACGAACCCGCGTCCACACCGCATCGGTGAGTACACGCCGGCGGCAAGGTCGGTCCATGGGCGGACCATGATCCGAGCACCCGGACTTTGATGGAGAGATCGTCATGAGGTGGGACAAGGCAAGAAGCATGGGCGGTTACGGCTTGGCGGCGGCCTCATCGACACGGCCTCTACTCCATCTCTCTCCCGATCCGAGCACGAGCACGGCGAGAGCCGACCATACGCCCGGCAGACGCATCGCACAAAGACCGGTCGACGACTCGAGGTTATTCTGTTTTACTCGTCGTACATTGATCTTTACACACCTTTATTAGCTTTGCATTATCAAACATTGGAGTGAAATATTGCAGTCCGGTGGAACAAGAAATGAGGCAACGTCGAGCCGGAGGCGAGCGGAGAGGATGTCGGCCACCGAGGCCGACCGGGCGAGCGGCGAGAGGATGTCGGCCACTGAGGCCGAGCGGGCGAGCGGCAGCCCAGACGCAGAGCTTGGCGGACATGATGGAGTTCCTACAAGGTCTTGGGCAACATACGGCCGTTGTGCGGTGGCCGTTTGTTCAACCTCGCCTCGCGTCCCCCGCAGCAGCTACTCCTGTGAGTATGAAAGTTATTTGCTTTCGCTTGTGCTTTGCTTGTATGACCTCTACCTTCCTAGATTAGGTATCTAATGTAATCTTGTCTCACATGCAATCTCTTCTCCTTTGTGCAGCCTCAATCGGCGGGTTCGAATAATCCACCTCATGCGCCTCCGAATGATAGAGCTTTTCCTTCACCACAGTCGCAATGGCCACCTTCGAGATGAATGATAGTTGTATTTTCATTTGTTGTTCACTTGGTGATGGACTTGTGATATACTTATGATGCACTTGTCGACTGTGATGAACTTGTGGATTTGTTTGGATGGACTTGAGCACTTATTGTTATATATGTGATGGATGTGATAAATATGTGATGGATGAGATATATGTGTGATGGATGTGATATATATGTGATGGATGAGATATATATGTGATGGATGTGATATATATGTGATGGATCTGATATATGTTTGGATGGATTTGTTTGTCGTGATGGAATGTAAAAAACAAATAAAAATGCGATTTTGGGTCACTTTGCGAGTGCAACACACAAAATAGGTCCTTTGCCGAGTGCCATGGTCATGGCACTCGGCAAAGCTGGGAATGTGGGCTCCTCAAAATCCCTTTTTTCCAGCTTTGCCGAGTGCCATGACCATGGCACTCGACAAAGATTTTTTTTTTAAAAAAAAAATTAAAACTTTGCCGAGTGCCAGACTGCGGATTTCGGCAAAGAATTTTATAAAAAATTTACAACTTTGCCGAGTGCCATAGGGATTGCACTCGGCAAAGGATTTTCAAAAAAAAAAAATTTAACTTTGCCGAGTGCCATGACCAAGGCACTCGGCAAAGGATTTAAAAAAAAAAATCAAAACTTTGCCGAGTGCCATCATTCCGACACTCGGCAAAGACATTTTCAAAAAAGTAAAAACTCTTTGCGAGTGCGCGGTTTGGCACTCGGCAAGCGATAAATCAACGGGCCGCGCCAGAATCGTGTCTTTTCTTTGCCGAGTGCCAAACCGGCACTCGGTAAAGCCTTTGCCGAGTGCCCGAAAAAATACACTCGGCAAAGGCTACTTTGCCGATTTTTTTTTCCCGAGTGCCCTTTGCCGAGTGTCGCACTCGGCAAAGCCTTTACCGAGTGCAAAGGAGCCTTTGCCGAGTGCCTGAGGCACTCGGCAAAGTGCTTGAGTCCGGTAGTGATTAGATGCGCGCTATGATTACAATATTGTAGAGCCTTTAAAACAAAATATTCGTACCCCACTCCGTTTCTTTTTCTGATCAGAAATTCCATTGAGCTGCCGCTATTGAATTGTTAGCATATATGCTGTTCTTCCTTGAAACTTTATGTAATCTTAATAATGCTCTCCTATTATATCTAATCTTCAAGATCAAATGATCCCATGCTCATTTCACGCTATATATCGAGTAAATTTCAAGAATTACTGTGCTCTAATTGGATAAAAATATTTTCATACAAAAAAAAAATAGCCCACGCGCCATCATATATACGTAGCAAATTAAAATAATACGCCGCCATGAATACATATATGGAAGTTCAATACAGTACTAATGAAATTCAATAATTGACATCTGTTTATAGATGAACTATAACAAAGAAAAATAGTAGAATTGAATAAAGCACATAAATCGCCCATCATTTCTCATTAAAACATTAATAACACTAAAGTAAAACAATTCAATCATGCACAAAAAAAAACAATATGTAAATGCACCGTGTTAGGGTTTGTTTGGTTGGTGCCCTGTATTTTAGGCCTGGGAAAAAGTGGTGTCTGGAGGTAGTCTGAAAAGTAGATGGTTTTTTATTTGGCCAGACAAACCTGAAGATGAGTTGTTAGGTTGGAAACATGTACCTAAAATTGGTGAATGAAAAATAGAATATTGAATCGAGCTATCAACTATGGATCGAGTAGCCTGTGAAGCCTGGCCCCCAGGCGCTCATTTCCTACGCCTGGGCCTGGTGGCTTGCCGGGGAGGCAAGCAAACACCGAACAGACAGCTTTCAGGTGATTCCCGGTCAGGCAGTTTGCCACCAGACCTAGAAGTAAACAGGCCCTTACACGTGGGCAGCCCTTTTTTTGGCCAAATTTTGCACCCATAAATGCAAACTTTAAAACAAAAATAAATTCAAATCCAGTCGACTGGAGTAGATTAAACAACGGGACGCCTCCTCCCCCAAAATTGGAGTAATTGCCATTGAATAATTCCCCCGAACATTTCCTAACAGCGGCAATAAATAGTACTGCTCCGTATTCATTGACCTCCCCAGTCCCTGGCGCGCGGGCCCCACCTGTCGGCCAGGGCGGCGCGCTCGCGCTATATATAGGTGCGCCCCACCACGCGCAGCAACACACAACAACCCCGCCGCTCTTCTCCACCTGCGATCCCCGCAGAAGTAGAACAAACACAGAAACGAGGAGGCAGAGGCGCCAAACAACTGCGTGTACAGGGAAGCCAGGGCGGAGCGAGAGGGAGAATGGCGGCGTACGTGGGCTCTCTTGCGAGGCTGCTGCGCGGGGAGGCGGGGAAGAGGGGCGCGCCGTCGGAGATCGTGACGATGGATCTGCTCGGCGGGTGCGGCGGCGGAGATCGCGGCGGCAGCGGCGGGGAGGATGAGGTGGTCGACCTGGAGGTGAAGGTGCCCGCCGGGTGGGAGAGGCGGCTTGACCTCCTGGTGAGTCCTTCTCGCGCGTTTGTATATATTACGGGTTGTTCTTGTATTATTACGCGCGTGTGTTGTTCTGAGTTTGTGTTTCTTCTGTCGAGATGAAATTTGAGAGAACGCCTTTATTCGATCGGTGCTTGATTTTTTCCTTACGATCAGAGTTCAATCTGCGTCGTTTCCAATAAAAATATATGTAGTATATCATCAGTTAGACAACGCGTACTATGTTGGTTTTTTCCCACAGAAAAAGGCCCTGCATATGTTCTTGATCTTGTCAACATAGAGATCGAACTTTTCGTGTTGTTCGATTGTTACACGATTTTCCCCCCTGTTCTTGGTTTGATGGAGGACACATATCGATTAGTTTCAAACTACTCACCAATTTTTTTTTGGGTTTCTTGCAGACCGGCAAGACGTTTCTGACTCGGCGCCACCAGGGCGGCCAAGACGTTCACCAAGACCTCAACCTGCCTCCACTGGCCGCTGCTGCTCCCGCCACCACGGCTGCTGTCTGCACCCTCGACATGGTCCGCTCCGCCCTCGAGCGCGCAACCGCCGGGCGGCCCGCTGGCTCGCCGGTCACGTCGTCCTCATCGTCCGCGTCCTCCTCCTCGTCTTCTTCCTCCGTGGGAAAGCGCAACCGCTCGCCGCCTGCAAGCACGGCGACGCCCGCAAACCCGTCCATGCGGGCGGCCGCGTGCCCCTCCTGCCTCACGTACGTGCTCATCGCCGAGGCCGACCCCCGGTGCCCGCGCTGCGCGGCTATGGTGCCGCCGCTCGTTGGGAAGTACGGCGATGCCTCCGCGGCCGACGGCAGCGGGAAGAAGTTGAGGATTGACCTTAATGCCGCTGCCGACGAGACCGAATGAACGGAGAACAATGGAAAGGAAAGAAAGGAATTTGGAAAAGTTTTTCCAGTTATTTTTCATTTTTTTAGTGATGTTAAATATTCTGATATTTTTTTGTTGAGTTACGTAGGTCTATAATATTAATTGCTTTAAAAACATCACATGTTCTATATAGAAAATGATCGTAGGATCAAATTAGCTGGGTCCTTATATAGAAGTTGAACTTGTTAATTTCTTTTGTTTCTTATTATTTCGTTGTTTTTTCTTCAATTTATAGCTGTACAAACTAAAATAGTAGAAAGAGAACGTCTCTTTTTGTTCATGAAAGTGGTTTTTTTACTAAGAGTGTTTCAGCTCCAAGCACAATCCAAGGGCTGAAAATACCTCGAGACTTGTGCACCTATCCTCCGAGCAGGACCGAGGCCCATGACCGCGTATGCTTTGGCCTATGGCGTGAGATACTTATCCGTGCTAAGTCTAGTTAAGTCCGAGTCGCAATCTTTTCTCTTAAACTTAGTAGTTGTGGCATCTAGTCCTCTATAGCATGGGATCGACATCACAAAAACCTAGTTCTGCCACTGCATCTCCTCTCTCTTTCTCGGCGCACGACCTCACCACCAACCGTACATCGCGTCGTCTCGCGCTGCCTCCAGCTGTGCGAGCCCGTGCCTATCTCCTCCTCACCGGCTCTCCCTAGTCTCTCCTCCTCTCCCCCAACTCCGGCGTGAATCTCAGAGCAAGAAGCAAGGGGTCCAGATAGCGCACGTAGCTCCAAGCGCTTGACAGAATGCATTTTCGTCCTTCCTTAATTTTTATTTATTCCCTGAATATTTTAGCTGCTATGGTTTGCATTAGTGTATCTTCAAAACAAGGAATATAAATAGTTTAATCATTTAAGTGTATTTTTGCGTATTTTATACTACACACGACACACTAGAGTGGGGTTTTGGCCTAAATGACACTGTTGCGGCCGTTTTTTACAAACATATCTCTTCTCACGTTGTATTGCCAAAAATAGCAGCACAGACGTTTCTCCTCCTACCACGTGTCCTCCACCACTCGCCCCTAACCTGGAAAGGCTTTGTCTGTGCGCTGCGCACCCGAACACATGAAAATCCGTGCGGCCCTAGCCTGGTTTTCTTTTGCGCCCAACACGTGGCTGCACCAGTCGCCCCTAACTCGGATAAGGCTTGTCCGTGTGACTCTAGCCCGGATGCCGCTTAGTCGCACGTGTGTCACCTGGACACCGCTATGCCAGTCCTCCAGCGCCCGAACGTCGCTCCACTACACGCGTGTCGCGTGCACAACTGGCTCTACCAGCCCCCTATCGCCTGGACGCGCCACTTGGGTGACGTCCCCTCCTCCCTAGCCTGGATGCGCCACCACGCCCGCAGCTCCATGCACTTTATTCCCTGTCGTTGTCCATCACTGTCTTGTATGTGCTTGCATGCAAGCTGTGCGCGGGAGGGAATCTGATTCCTCCTGCCGCTTCGTGGTCGGACGTGTTTTGCATCGGGCGGCTATAATTTCTGAGTCATTCACCCACTCTCATCCTCGCTCGTTCTCTCATTCTCACTCGCTTTGTCATTCACAGTCTCAGTCAATTTTGTTTTCGTAGATGATTAAGTATTATTTAGAGCTGTCATTAGCGGTCATATTAGCAGATAATTTTTCTCTCGTATGTATTTTCTTTATTAACTGTGTAGTTAGTTAATTAGTATGATGTCAGCACTTGTCAACAGGTGGAGACCCGAGATGCACACCTTCCACAACTACTCCTTAGGAGCGTAGAGATTGATCCACTACGTGAAACTTATGGTGTTCCTAGATTGCTCGCGCGTGGCCTGCTGTCTCTCCTATGCCTCCGGAGGGAACTTCCTTGCATGCCTCGTAGTCTGATGTTCGAGGTCTGTCCAGATGGACTCAAACTTTCGTCTTTGGTTCTGCATGCACAACGCCTTGAACATTTTCATTAGTTCCTGACTACGGAACCGCGTGAAGAAGTTTGATGTAAGATGCCTTATGCATCACTGGGTTTCCACATCGTTTCACTAGTGAGCGGGTTTCGTCCCATTCTTCATGGTGTTCAGAACTGACAACAACCCAGCATTGCGATCTGTGATAAGGCATTCGTTGCGCCAGTCTCCCACAACCGACCGCTTCACATTCGCTAGGAACCACAACCAACTGAATGTGTTCTCATTCTCTACGATGGCAAAACCAACTGAGAAAAGCAGTGAGAATGGTGCCCTTGTACCTCCCTAAGAGGAAAGTGCTATCCATCATGAGCACCAGACGACATAACTTGAAGCCTTTTATGGCCTGGGCGAAAACCCAGAACACCCGGTCCAGTATGAAGCAATTGGTGCCTCTATCAGCATCTACACTTTCAACCTTGTTTATGTACGTGCCGGGGTTTGCTTCGACAATCTGGTGTAGCATTCTCAGTACAAGGTTGTTCGCCTCTTGGTATGCCTCGTACATAGACTCGATAACCTTCTGCTTGGCTCATCGAACCTTATTATAGTTGACTGGGTAACCAATCAGATTGGCGACTTCTGACAGCAGCATCTTGGGGAGACGGATACGTCCTCCGCAATTAGGTGGTTGATGAGGCTTGCCACATATGCGGAAGTCACATTCCGTTGCTGCCGCACCGGCTCGCTAAGCTCGTAAGTGTGGTCGATCACCACCTTGTAAGTGAAGACCGAGCCGGAGAACTTTTCTCGGCGAGCGTTGACCTTGCCAAGGGCAGCCTTCCACTACGCACTTCATTGCGTAATGCCCTGGGTTAGATCAGTGCACAAGGTACACACGACTGATGGACAAGGCGTACCATACTATTGCTTGTTGCACGGTCGCCTTGCTAGGAAAATGCTGCCCAACTAAGAGGGTGTCAGTATCAAACCCTATTGGGACCCTTCTTCTTGCCAAGTAAGGCACCTCCGATGACATAATTTCGCCGGTTGGACCACCACCCTGGGGTGTGTCATCCTCGATACCAACCGAGCCTGCATCGGTGTCCTCGTCGGACTCTGACCTTAGAGGCTGGTCCGGTAAATACTCGTGGTAGTCAATGCGGGTCGACCACCACAGTCCCGCCTCCTTATTTTGCACAAAATTATGCGCAAGTCTTCTCTTGTGAACTTCCTCCAAAGCAGCACATTCCGTGCTACCGTCTTCAAACTCCACCTGTAGTTGCTCGCTTCCCGAGGCACCAATATCATCAAGGTTTTCCGACGCCCTACGTACGAAATTCACGTACACCATCGTCTTCTCTATATTGTCGGCTTAGGCTGGGAAGCAATCTGCATGTACTGGTCCCATGCTACGCTTCCATTCACCTTGACTAGCTATCATACGCCTTGCCCTACTCATGCAGGTGATACCCTCGATGACGAGAGTCTTCGTTGTTGGCTCCGTGTCGAAATCCTTCCTGATACAACTCCTAAGCTTGTGAATATTCATCGCATCGAGTCCCTCTGTTTGGACCACCTTGTACTGGCATCTCAATAAGTCCAACCCATCGTGTCCGACCCGTACAAGACCGTTGTCATAAAACACTAAGTCTTGCATGTTTGAAATTACCTAAAGCCATAACAACCCGATTTACGGTACACAATATAACAAACAAGGTATATAATTAGCACTAATTAATTAATAGTACACGACTATTTACATGAGATTATTTTTTCAATTACCATAAATTAAATAGGACTAAACTAATTAATACTATTTAAATACGAGTAATTTTTTTGCCACTAATTACCCATGACACAAATAATTACGACATATTACATACAAGTAAGCAATTAAATGCAAGTAATTAAATATGAAAAATTAACTAATTAGCAACAAATTTATTACTTATCAATAAATTACTTCCGAGTAATTCATTACATCTAAGTAATTCCCACTAATTAACTGCAAGTCATTACTTACCAACAAATTAATTATTACCACGTTAATTCGATCACTTAATTGGCACTAATGCAATTACCACTAATAAACTACAACTCAGATAATTACGATTTATTAATTAGCACTGATTAATTACCACTAAGTTAATTACAATAAATTAATTAGGAATAGTTAATTACCACTAAATTAATTATGTCTAATTAATTACCACCAAATTACTTACAACTAATTAAATAGGACTAACCTAATTAATACTAATTAATTATGAGTTATTTATTTGCCACTACATACCCATGAAAGAAATAATTATGATATATTACCTACAAGTAAGCAATTAAATATGAATAATTAATTAATTATCAATAATTTGATTACTTATCAATAAATTACTTACGAGTAATTAACTACGAGTATTTAATTATGACTACTTCATTATCACTAATTTAATAACCACTTATAAACTACGAGTAAATTAGCACTAACTAACCACGACTAATAAATTAGCACTAATAAACTACGACTAAAATAATTGCAACTAAAGCTTAGGACAAAATTTTTACCTTGCCTTAATGTCAACCTCGCTGTACTTATACGGTCTTAAGCACTTCTTTAAACACTGCTTAATTCATAGCGTAATCCGAATAAATTTTGAGTTCAATTCTCTGCGTTCTCAGCGACAAGCGCGAGAACGAGAATGATTTCCAGAATGAGAGGCAACAGGAGATAGTCTCACGTGTTGTGCGCTACGATTATACATGCATGCGGACGAAGGCAGCGAGGTGATGGATGGGATGGGGGGAGAACGAGGGGACACGGGAGGCTTTCGGCGGAAGAAGAAAACGTGTCCGTGCCCCACCACGTGGCACGTTCGGGCGACCGGGGGTGGGGTAGAACCGGATGTGCGTCGCGTGCAGTCGGGCGACGTCCGGGCAACACGTGTGCATCCGAGAGGCGTTCGGGTGCTGGGGGACCGACAGAGCGGCGTCTGGGCTAGCGTCGCACGGACAAGCCCTTATCCGGGCTGAGGGCAACCGGTGCAGCCACGTATTGGGCGTAGAAGAAAACCAGTGTGAGCATGGACAAAGCCTATCTGGGCTAGAGGCGAGCGGTGGAGGACACGTGGCGGGAAGAGGTACGTCTGTACTACTATTTTTAACAATACAACACAAGAAGAGCTACGTTTATAAAAAAAAAAAAGGCTAATAATACCATTTAGATCAAAAACTCACGCAAGTCGTATCCACATTGTTACACAATACGTACATGGTCTCATCCAAACCTTATCGAGTCGAGTAGAGATGGGATGCCTATTGGACAGTAACTGATGGATAAGCTGCCGCCAAATAGCCCCCAACTCGATCTATTGGATGAAGTTCACATCGAAACATACATCAAAATTTAAATTTTTGGTGAAAGCAATCCAATGGAATGCTCATATGAAAGCAATCCAGCTTGTTGATGAGTTTGTACAAAATGGTCGACCATGCATGTGTACATTCGAACTGCAACATCTCCATCCGACAGTATCCTTGTAGTATCTACGTATCATAAGAGTATTTACAATAGTTCATATCATTTGTTACTAAGAGATGATCACATCAGTATTTAGATGATGTGAATGAAAAAAGGTGAGTTTGTTTCTAGATGAAAAATAAGCAAGTTGTTGATACCAAGACACAAAAAACAACAAAATAGCTATTGGAGATTTGTTTGTTACATAAAAACTTGTTTTGTATATAACAATTAAAGTAGGAATTAAAGTCTTAAATACAAGTTTAAGAAACAATCTATTGAAAGACTTGTTTCTTTTTATTAGATTGAGTACTATCTCTCCTCCTAGTTAACAACCTAAGAAACAAGCTAGACGGTCCGAGCAGCATTAACGGGTGATTGAATCGATCGACAGGAGCTAACACGCCATCATACGTGGCAGGTAAGGAAAGGAATGGCGATTAACACCGTAATTAACTCAATTGGCGCAGTGCAATGGAAGTAAATCCAGCCAATGCATCTCTCTACTCTAGCTAGCTGGTTAGTTGCCGCTCTCCCCGAATTAATGCCCATTAATCCATGCAGATATATATGGACGCATGCCTATATGCGCTCTAGCTAACCCCATGGGGGGTTTCGATTAGTGCAGTGATTAATTACGATAATGACGACAGCGATTTGATCTCTTTTCGTATTTGTAGCTGGTCAAATTAAAGCCACAGTAATCCATCCACTGGCCGTGCGAATAAAGTCCTCCCGATCAATTGAACGCGACTAATTAATGGCATGGCTCGTTTGCGTATTTACTCGCGACAGCTGCGTCCACCTAATTTTTTTTTGGGGGGTTCCGGCTGATTAAATTAGATTGGACTTGCGACCGTAGGTGCTAATCAGGCGAGGTTGTGTCTCCGAGACGCCGTTGATCCGATCGCCTGCTTGCTGATGGTGGCGGATTAACTGCCCTAATACGTCACTAGTAGCTGGGGTGATTAGGGCATGTACAATGCGACATCGAGATGCTTATATACGAGTGTTTAAAGAAAAAGAATATAACCACGTCATCAAACACCTATGTAAGAGTTATTTTATCCAATGCAAGCATCTCTTTTGTAGGTGTCTAGATGATTGTATTATCTATTAAATACATATAGTTATACATAGGTGCTTAATCAAGCATCGATGCTACAAAATAAACGTCTTATCTGTACTATGTGGTAAAAAAAATCAATTTTTCTTTGCTAAACACCTTTCTAAGCACCTGCATTGTATATGCTCTAATTAGCCCTACCACGTCCACGGTTTTGGATTATTACGGGTGGTTTGGTTTCGTTCGCTGTGGAAAAGAAACGAGGGCGTGGCTTGAAATTTCATTGCACGTTGGCATGACAGGACAGAGAGTAAGCACGTAGTAACAACTTCGATTTTCGGAACTGTTAAACTCTTCACAGCCACTCAGGATGTGCAGTTGTGAAGCAAGTAGCATCTCAAGTAAGTTTTCGATTACAGCAAAAATCAAACTTTTACTACATAAGATTATGGCTTAACAGCTAGTTTTAACACTGACACGGGCATCCAAGCCCAAAGTTAATATAATACTCCCTTCGTTTTTAAATTCATGGCGTTTGACCAAACGTACAGTCAAACTTATATAACTTTGACCATTACTTTTTATATGATTTTAGTAGTAAAAAATTACAAAATTATTATATTATGAAAATATTTACCATAACAAATCTAATGATATTATTCACTCATGATCAATCTAAATAGTTTTTCATATATTATTAGTCAAAGTTAGATAAGTTTGACTGCACGCTTAGTCAAACGTCATGTATTTAAAAACGGAGGGAGTACATGTCAAAAGAACTTCCAAACCACATGCATACTTGAGCACAGTCGAGACCTAATAACAGTGGTCGCTGCCTTCTGGGGGTCCACCAAATTCTTACTCACAAGGATCCTCTGCAATTTCCCAAGTTTCTTCTGTAGATGTTTTGTAGATTGCAAGAATGAGCACTACTACCATATTCAATAAGCCACACGGAAATCCTAACTAATTAAATGCTAGGATTATCAAAGAAATGGTACAGTTTTACCATAACAGACATATGTAGATGCATTTTGCATTTAAAACAGTTTATCTTTAAAACAGTAATAAATATAGCATCAGGGGTTTCTCAACAACTGCAATTACCAATTTAACATCTCAAAACTCTACTTATGCCTCTGTATTGGATTTATCCATTAACACAACTTCATTAACCGGAAGCACGTCGTATTCGAATATCTTTAATTATGCACTCTGCAGAGTTGCTCAATTTTACTCACAAGATATCTCAAACTCGTACTATCAGAACATATACACGCAACCCGTTAGCGTGCGACTGAGCTGAGATATCTGCTGAACCTTTTTAGTCTCTACCCGGTAGGTCTTCATCCATACAACTCGAGAGACCACCAACCAACAGTAGAATCCGCACTCCGAGGTTGACGGGCCCATACCGTTATGTAGTTCAGTGAGTGCCTTAATTGGTCCACTCCTGACTCACCCCATTCCGCGTCTACCCTATCACACAAGTAGCAGTTGACATCCTGTAGACATTCAATCGAAAGAGCAGTGTACTAAGCCAGGGAGTAATGACCACACTTGTGGTTGAGCAGTTTATGTGTCGGTTACTTTGGCACAGGGTTCTTGTCCTTACTTATCTTACAGTGAGGCGATAGACCAACACCAACACGTGGCTATCCACCCTTACCTCTGACTCACTTTTTAACGAGTCTATTGGATTGTCCAACTTCCTGAACATAACCTTCAACTCTCCACCAAAACCAATGGCGAAATAGCCAATACTCTTTTGATGATTTTACAAACACATTGTGTGACAATGCTAATTATATAGCTATCATTTTATGTGAACTTGTTAAGGTGAATATGGCTTACAAATGCTAGGTGGGTTTGTCTGTGGGGTAGTAGGATTTATCTACTCATCATGTCATTCAAAAGTATTATTTGAATATTTAAAGTATTTGGCACAAATACAGTAATGAAAGTAATAATATAAATACATGAAATGTAGGTTCAAAATGAGCAAGGAATGCGACTTGCCTACTTGCACAGAATCTTCTAGATACTGGTCTTGTCCGGCGTCTTATAGAGTCTGGTCGTCGAAGTCGTGATCTAACGCGAAAAGAAATAAAATAAATCGAATAAAATCCGGCTTGACAAGGAATGAGTTGGGAACAACATGCAAGTAAGTAAAATCGAAAAGAAACTTAAAGGAAGGTTGTGTGGGATGCTAGAGGTGTATATGGTATTTAATTGGACTGAACAGAGCTAAGAATTGAATTCACAGGCTCGAAATGGTCAAAATGAGTATATAATAATGAATTAGGGTTTCGGGCGGAAAAAGGGTCGGACGATGAATAGTACTATTTTACTATTCGAACAAGAAAATAGTTTAGTGGATAGTATTGAATTTTACTATTTATGGACAAAAAATTGGTTATGAATAGCAATCATGTTTTATGAAAATGAACAGTAGTTCTTTTTCGGTGGCAAACAGTACATAGATTTACTGTTCATTTGAACAGTATTTCGCTTGCTGTGCAAGACCTATGAATAGTAATGGCTACGGCCCAAACCGGCCAGGCCATAAAGGCCCAGCTCTCACGCGGCTTGAGCCGCGCGGCCAAAGGCCAGCGCGCTCGCCCGTGCAAAGGAGGAGGAAGGCTGGCGGCGCTCCGACGGCTCCGGCCACGCTTCGGCTACGCTGACTGGAGCTAGTGCACTAGTGGGCCTAGGTGAGTCCTTGGGTGGCTTTGGTGAGGGTGGAGGTGCTCTAACGCGGCCTGGCGGTGGTGGGTAAGGGAGGTGCGGCAGGGAGATGCAGGGCCGGCGAGCTCCGGTGAGGGAGGAGGGTAGGGAGGCTAGGGAAAAAGAGCAGGACGACGAGGTAGCGTCGGGGCCAGAGTGGGGAGGCAAAGGGAAGCGAGGGGACGACATAATTTACCTCGGGCTGTCAGAGAAGAAAAAGGAGGCGGCGGCGGAAGCTTGAAATTCGGCCGGTGCCGAGGGAGATGGAGGGTGGGAAGGTGTTGGAGGTGGGGATGAGGAAGATGGCGAGCCGAGGGTGGGCTTTTATAGGGCGATTGAGGCGGTTGGAGCAGGGATTGGGCGCGTCAGTGGCGGCGATGTGGGCGGCCGGGAGTGGCTAGGCGACGCCGGGAGAGGGGAGGTGGCGGGGTAAGGTGGCGCGGCAAAGGCGGTAGAAGCTGCGGGTAAAGGTGAGGTGGCGCGAGAGGTGGTGGCTGATGGCAGCACCGGGGAGGACGGTGGCATAGGGGCGGTGACGTGCGGGAGGCCGAAGGGGGGTGGCGGGGGGAGGCGCTAACGGGTGGGGAAGGCGGAAAGCCAAGAAGGGAAAGCGGAAATCGGGCTGGAATTTTCGAAAAGGGAAGGAAATCCGAATTCAAGCAAAAGGTTTCAAAAAAAATAAAAAACTTGAGTTTTTGGGTTGTTTCACACGTCGCATTAAGATTAGATTATATTAGATTAGTCGTGTGCCAAATTAAGTGACATCACATTAAGATTAGATTAGATTAGCCGTGTACCAAATTAAGTACTCGTGTCTGATTATGTATGGCACAACGGCATGTGCATGCTTCTACGCTCCTGTGAAAATACGACGTGATTAGGGTTTATGTCAAACCAACGTCTACGGTGTCATCGAAGCACAAGTGCGTTCTACCTAGTGGCATGGGCGGCGTCAGGGGGGTGCCTGTGGTGCACAGGCACCCCAAAAAAAAGTGTAATTTTTTTAAAACTAGGTATACCTCAAAAAAAGTGTAATTTTTTTAAAAACTAGGTATACCTTAAAAAAAAAGTGCAATTTTTTTGAACTAGGTATACCCCAAAAAAGTGCAATTTTTGTTAAACTAGGTATACGTATGAGCAATTGGCACTTGGATTGAAATATCAGGTAAAAGACGCCGCTTCAATGTTAGTTGGTTTGATAAGTATAATTGGATTGAATATAGTGTCGAGAAGGATGCTGTATTTTGCTTTGTCTGTTATTTGTTCAAGGAGAAAATTGTGGGAGGCAATAGTTTTGTTAAAGGAGGATTTAGAAATTGGAATATGTATGATTCAGTTGACAAACATGTGGGTAATAGAAGAAGTGTCCATAATCGAGCTTAAGAGAAATACAACTTCTTTGTTAAACCTACAACATCAATTGCTCAAACTCTTAGAAAACAAACTAAAGAGGGTAAACAACTTTACATTTCTAGGTTGACTTATTCAATTAGATGCTTGAGGTTTATTTTACGTTAAGAACTAGTATGTCGTGGATATGATGAAAGTACAAATTCTAGCGATAAGGGGAATTTTCTTGAACTTTTGGAATGGATTGCAAACAACAATAAGGAGGTTGCTAAGGTTGTCTTAAGCAATGCCCCCTGGGAATTGTAAGATGATTGCTCATGAGATACAAACGAACACAATTAATTATTGTGCCATCTAAACTACCAAGCACATTATTGAAGAAATTGGTGATGATCACTATTTAATTCTAGCTGATGAGTCTAGTGATGTATCCCACAAAGAACAATTTGCTCTTTGCTTGCGTTATGTTGATAAAGAAGGACGGGTATATGAGCGGTTCCTTAGAGTAATTCATGTAGCTGATACCACTTCCTTGTCACTTAAGAATGCAATTGGTATTGCTCCTACCGGTGGTAACGGCGAGCGTTGAAAGAGTATTATCGGCGATGAATCTTGTGAAGAACAAGTTGAGAAATAGTATGTGCGATCAAGTATTGAATGATTGTTTAGTCACATTTTTAGAGGGAGATATCTTCTCGAAGGTTAGTGATGATAATATAATCAAGTGTTTCTAAGGAATGAGATCGCTTCGTGTGGTATTGTGATTTCTATTAGCTATTTAGGACTCTTTTATTCATGTAAGATTTTATTTAAACTATTTGTATTGCATTATTAACTAATTTTGAACTTTTTTGTGTAATTGTGTCGGACTTATGAAATTATATATGTATCGTACAAGATTTTTTTTCATCCTTGAAGTGTGCACCCCCATTGTTAAATTCCTGGCTCCGCCACTGCCTAGTGGGGTCAAACACATAAGAATTTTCATCAAATTTATACGTGAGTACAGGTAAGAACGTATAGGCTTTAGAGAAATACGTAAGGTTTTCGAAGTTAAGATCGCACCGACCCGGATCAAGTTGGGCATGGCCTGTCAGTCCGAAAGACGGGTGGTTCGATCACCCATCCGTATGAACAGTGCGGCGGATGGATCGAGCAGCCGACGGGATGGGTCTTGAGCAAAAACGTGAGAAGTTTCTGGCTCCAGACCTCCAGTAAGTTGAGGTCAGACGTGAACATTTTATGGGGTGATGTATACTCGATATCTGCTGCCGTCTTGGATTGATTGTCCGTATCCTATCCTCGTAGCAGCTGAAATCGATCGATCTAGTGATCCATGGGCTGTGGATTTTGTGCGCTTGTGCAGGGGCGGATCTAGTATAGGAAAATCGGTGTACAAATATACATCCAAAAAATTTGGAAAAAATCAGTATTTGTTAGGTATATTAAACATATATACTAGAAAGTATACTTAAATACGTATTTCAACTATGCTGCACGCTCCATCCCGATCGACGAGGCGAGTCAGCTCAGCGCTCTACCCCTCTGCGCCCACGCCACCAGCCTGGCAGCCCACCGTGGCCCAACTCGACCAAGCCCACTCGCCACTCGTAGCCGCTCCACTCCACACTCCTCCGCACTCGGCAGCCACAAGCTCCCAACCCTATCCCTTTCTCCGTGTCTCTTCTTGCTCTCTTGCGGCGGCGCGGTGCAAGGACGCGCAGCGAGGCGAGGCGAGCGAGCGGGGGCGGGGTGTGCGACGAGCTGGAGCCGGGGATGGAGTGCGCGTCGAGCCCGAGCCCGAGCCCAAGTAGAATCAGCCACCGGCACCGGCGCAAGGAGCGGCGGCAGCACGCGGCGAGGTCAAGGTGAGCTCCTCTGCTGATTTATTGCCTGGTCTCATCTCGCGGCCTCCTCCTACTCGCCACTCGGGCTGTGTTGGTGCCTCGGCGGCTCCCTAGTCTGACAGTCCCCAGCCCCCAGGGGCCAGGTCGGCGATGCTCGCCTCCTGCGGCCGCTCCTTCTTCTCTGCCATCGCCGCCGTGATGCCGTGATGGCCTGATGGAGTGATGGGGAACAGCCGAAGCCGAACAGGGGTCAGGGGAAGCCGAGAAGGCCCGACTAGCCCGAGTGCGGAGTGCCCGAGGCCGGCACCGTCGACGCCGAAGCGGGGATGGATTGGACTGGATGCTTCCCCAGAATCCAAATCGGCAGTGAGCCACTGATTGAGTGATTGCCTGATTGGCTCCTTAGTTAGTTAGTTGAGTTAGTGACTTAGTTCTGATAAGTGATAATTGGATTTGCATTGGCTATTTGGCTCATGCCTCATGGAATCAGATTGGCACTGATGGTTACTTAGTTACCTGTTACTTTGTTAGCTTCATAGCTTAGTATGTATGTATAATGTATATGTCATATGTCAGATTGTCAGTGAATCAGATTGGCACAAAGGCACTGATCGTCTGATTGTTACTTGTTAGCTTCATAGCTTGTATGTATTAATGTATATGCCAGTTAGTGGATAATTTGCAAGCTTAAATAAATGTCCATTTTATGTGAAGCTTGTGATCGTCTGATCGTTACTTGTTAGTTTCATAGCCCACATGTTTGTAACTCCAAACACCATTCTAAAAATCTTGGATCCGCCACCGAGCTTGTGTACAAGTCAGTGCTGATCTGTGTAACTACCCGGCTAGTCTTTTGTATGATGATGCGAACTGTGCAGGAAGAGGTCTCTGAAGTCTAAACACCAGCAGCAGATTGATGGACAGTCCACCGTTTGATCGGATGGTATATGAGCTCTCGTGATGCTTCGATCTGACCACCAAAATACCCCAATTTCACTTTGTTTTAGGCTCAAAGTTGAAATTGGAAGAGAGAGAGAGAGAGAGAGAGAGAACAACTCCAGCTGAATATCCTGTGAGAACTGATTAAATATCGAAATCTCGTCAAAACCATACGTGTGAGTTGAGAAAATTCTCAATAAATTAGCGGATGTAGCAGGTGCGTGTTTAATACTCCATCTCTGCAAAATCTTACTCCAGAAACAAGCTGAATACTATCAATTAGTACAGGGTATGAAAAATCTGGTGCCACCCATGCCAGCATGCCATATCGCCATGCGCCGTAAACCCCTCTGTTAACTTAAACCACGTCGCTGTCGCATGATGGCTCGCGCTGGTCGGCCAGAAATTAGGCAGGCCTTAGGTTAACGTTAAACCCGGCCTCGCTCGTCCGCTTTCTCCGTCTCCACCGCGTGTGGCGTAGGATGAGAGTCGTAGGCGTCTCGTTCAAGCATTAACTGTTCGATCCGCTCGTCCTCTCCCTACCAACTGCATTGATGAGCAAATCAAAATCGTCGGAGCCGACTGGAGTTATTAAGAGGCGCATGCAGGAAGCTCATCAGATCAAAAGGCTTCGAATTGATAAAAAAAAATTCCTTCAAACAAAAGGCCTCGGATTGAATTTCGCCTCTTCACTTGCAGTGCCATCGGAGTATCTCTGTGTGTGCGCGCGCGCATGCGTTGCGTCGCCCGTCCGTGGCAAGGAAAGGAAGAGGAACGAGCAATTAATGGGCCGATGACCATCTGCATTTACGGCAAGGGAACAACGTCCCTGTCAGGTTACCTAATGGCATTGATGAGATGATTTTGCTGCCTTTTCACACATTTTCGGTCTTTCAGATCCTCCGGGAGCAACAGTGACGACTCCTGTGTCCAACACCCCCCCCAAAAAAAAACTAGAGTAACACGGAGAATGCAGCAATTTTTCAACAATTTAGCCAATAGTTTTAGTATTTCACTCATTTTGATAGCTCAATTTAATTGGTAGCTAACGTCCATCACCACTGCTTTATTTTCTGCTTCTTGCTCGCTGCCTTCAACTCATGCTGCGGAAAACCGTGAGCGGCAAAGTCACAAAGACAACTAGATGAGGCATTGCGGCGGCCGACGGAACACGAAACATCTTCGCGCAACTAAAGCTTGGAGTGGTCGGGTAATATGGCCATCAACCTAAGTGGTTGCTACGTTCTGGCGCCTGGTGTCTCTTCCTCCTCTATTTTTTAGAGTAAATATATACATATATCTTACCGATTAATGGAAGTTTATAACCAAAATGCAGACAAGATCTACATAAAATTTTTCAATAGTTATAAATTCTACCATATTGTAGTAGTATGATTTAGTATTAGCCTTTAGCCCCCTTGAGATTTAGCTCAAGCTCCGCCACTGCATACTTGTGTTTGTAAATTGTATACTTTGCTCATGGTTCTGTGTAGTGTAGGATGGCGGGTGAACAACCGCTTAGGCGAATCATGATAACCCTCGGATACAACAACTATTTCGTTTGGAATACAGAAATTTCAGGTAACCGTCCTATTTTCGTGGAAACAGAAGGAAAAAAATTGTGTTTCAAACTGGACTAAGTCGTCAACGTTGCGATCCGTATAGTACGTAGGGGTCCCACAAAGCCAACCATGTCTATAAGTAAGACTGCAACCACCTGCTTAGTGCCGTCGGCGCGCGTGAAAATTGTGTGCTTTGGAGGGATAAGTGTCTACGCACATGGCAGAACGCTTCCGAGACTGATGTTACTGGAGCTTGGAGGGAGGAGCGAGATTGTTTTTTAGTTGCGGAGCCGGATTCTAATACCGCGCGAACAGTTTTTAGTTTGTGCGGACACTATATGGTAATCCTATAGCAAAATAATGTAGAAACAGTGCATGTTACATGAGCTCTTAGTCCACGGTGGAACTCATGCCCTAATGCATGCTACTCTATATTCCTCGCATTAGCCTGTGCACTAATGCATGTCACTGTATCCCTCGCATTAGCTTGTGCTAATGCAGAGAATCCCCCTTTCCCTCCTTTTTTTTTGTCCCTTTTCCATGGGAGCTGAGAGCAGTTAGTACGGCAGTACATGATTAAGACTAGGCTAAGTGACATGAACCACGGCAAAACATACGTGCAAACATGGAAGAAACATGCGGGGCATGTGTTCGTTGGACGGTTAGCTGGGAGAGCGAACGGTTATGGGAAAAAGGAGTGATGCTTGTGCAACGGTACGGCGGTTTTCTGAACCTGCCCATTGCACGATGGAATGGAATGTTCTGAGCAAAAGCCGCAACGCTGCCACCGTTTATGCAAAACACGTACTCGCCATATCGTAGATGGGGATTTACCTTTTTTTTCTTCTTTCCCTGCTAATTAACGTATACGAAGTTCTTATAAAGTTCCCGTGTTCCAAGCATGTCCTTTTAAACTCTCAATTTGATAGAGGGGCACTGCGCGAAAAGGAATTCATAGAAGAGAGAACACGTACAAAATCATGTCAGATTCTAAAATGTTCAGGAACAGGTTTCTATCCCAGCCTAATGGGCGAGGATGGCCTGATACTGATATGGTGAGGCTATGGGAATTCTGTACTTAGGCTGGGCCGGATGAGCCGGCTAAACCAATGTATGGGCCTCTTTTGTTCAGACTTCAGACATTTGAGCCCCCATCATCAGGAGTTTCCTGGTTTTCCTCTCTTTTATACTCCCCTCAACTTGACCAAAACAACTCGTTTTGAAATATGCAACTTTGACTACTAATTACCATTGTGAAATATTTATGAAATCCAATAAAATTATAATATTATAAAAGTATTGTTTGAGATGAATATACACATATGAATTTTATGTATCTGATCTCTAAGTATTTTAAAAAATATTAATAGTCAAAGTTTAAAGTTTAACTATACGCATTCCAAAACAATGGTTTTTGTGAACCGGAGATAGCACAAACAAAACTGAACTGAGATACGCATAGTGTTTTGATTTTGACCATGTTTCTCCAAAAATCTGGTTTACATATACATTCAGTCATCAATCTGACGATCAAATAATAGTGGCTTCTGCAGCATGATATGATTCGTGCAGACCTCAAACTCAAAACTCTGACAAATTGTTTCCTGCCAGTAGTATTTTCATTTGATCCGTGTTGACGATTGCTTTAAGCTGGATGACCCGCCTCTCTGCAGCATGTTAAAAGATGACTTTCTCAATTTTTCGAGATGCGCCCCAGCACTGGAGGAACTATGGATGAGCGGTTGCTTCGTTGAAGCTGACATGATCTCGTCCCAATCCCTGAAACAGCTGACCATCATTGACTGTGTGTTTTTTCCGAATGTCCTGACTCGAATTTCCATCCCAAGTCTCGTTACTCTAGAGTTAACTGGATGTTGGGGGAAGACTCCTTTGCTTGAAAGCTTGTCGTCATTAGTAGCAGCATTTGTTAAACTCTCCCTGTGATGATCATTGTACAAATTAGCTTGCTTTTTTTTGTACCAGCAGTTCATATCCATAGCACATATATTACCTAACAGTAGTGATCTGAAATTAGTGCTGCTGTTGTTGTTCAATTAGTCAAACTAGTGTGTGCATGTTGTTCATATACCCTCTGTGCATAATGTTCTTGCTGTTCAATTATGCTGCTGCCGGTCCCGATGAGAAGAGTTTTTGGCTAAAATAAAATAAGAAAACTAGCCCTCCGCCCCGCGCATCAGAGGCAAAAATAGCACATTGTCCGTGCCCCACAGGACCAGAGCTACCTTGCGGACGACACATGGCTTCGTCCGCACTCCTGAGGCCCAAATTTGCCTCGTCCTAACCCGTGGGGGCCGGATTCCTCTCGTCCTAACCCCCAGGGGCGTGATATCCCCCCCAGGGCATGATATTTCCCTCGGCCGACCCGCAGGGAGCGGTAGGTCCTCTCCCTTTTCTATTTTTTTTAACTAAAATTTTGCTTTTGGCATCCCTAGATTCTCACTGCCCCTGCATGCGCAAAAATAGTATTGGTAACCGAAGTCAACTAGGGCGTAGAGTAAATCGTACTTCAACTTCACGATAACATTTTGATACGGTTTTTATCTTCTTTACGGAGGTAAAAAAAAGTAAATATTATCATATGTACCAAAAAATTCATTCCACAAATTTTTTTACGTGGTCGGCCGCCTGGCCCGCCCCTGCTAATCAGATCAAACTTTTGTTGTCGGGGGAGGGAGTATTATCATATGTGACAAAATCATATCAAACAATATTTTTCAGATGAAATCACCTAATTTCATTCCAAAAATGTATTATCACATGTATCAAAAAAAAAATTCACAAATTTTTACACATGAAATCATGGCGCAGCACAGCCAGGGGAGGGGGCATTATCATCTGAACCCCTATCAAATATGACATTTTTTTGTTAATTTATCAATTTAATGTGAATGATATTCTTTAAAACTATATTGTATCATAGGCTAGATATGTCTGTCTATGAACCAATTGAGAAAAATACTTGGCATGCAGATCATATAATATCATACTATAGCCTTCGACTTGTGTGTGTTTCTCATAGAATAAGGGTGAGTTAGTTCGGAACAAATAAAATGGTAAAATACATACTTGTAAAGAAAAATGGCGTACACAAAGGCACAAATATGATAACACTACGCGTTTACATAAAATGAAGATCCCCTACATGCAAACATTATAATTAATTACGACACAGAATGACGCATAGACGAGTCAATCTATTAGGACAATCCTTCACAAAATTTACTATACATATTATAACAAATAGGTTGCACTACGTAGTCTACATTTCACACGACCTAACCAAAATTAATTAATTACAACTAATTAATTAATAGTATTTAATAAAACCAAATTAATTAGGATTATTTCATTATGGTAATTTAATTAGGTCTATTTTAATTACGTCTAACTAACGACGACTAATTAGTTATGATTTAATTAATTAGGCTAAATAAATTGCAAGTAGTTAGTACTTAACTACGACTAAATAATTAATAGTACTTAATGTAGCCTAATTAATTATAGTTGAAATTTTTATGACAAATAAATTGGGACTAATTTATTACGACCAATTAACTACCACTACATAGTTAGGATTAACTAAAATAATCATATTTAATTAACCCTAATTAATTATGACTATTTAGTTCATACTAACTAACAATAACTTTCTAATTAAGCCAACTAATTAATTAATACTATTTAATGAAGCCTAATTAATTATAATTAAATTGTTACGTTAATTAAATACGACTATTTTAGTTACGAATTTTAATTACGACTAACAAACTGCGAGTAGTTAATTATGAGACTAACTAAGTGCGAGTGGAAAATTATGATTAATTAGGACTAATTTAATAATAATAAATTAATTAACCCTAATTAATTAGTACTAATTATTTAGGCTTGATTAGGACTAATTAATTACATTTGACTAATAATTACACTTCATTAAATACAGCGCCCAAGGGGTTAGGATCACTTGCCGTGAAGTCGGAGTACGATTTCCGTAATAAAGCATGATTTTTGGTACATGTGGTAATATTTACTTCTTCTTTTGTACCTCTGTAAGAATATATAAACTATATCAGAATGTTGCTGTGAAGTCGGAGTACGATTTTCTCTACGTCCCGGTCGATTTTGGACACCAATACTTTTTTCGCATGGGGTGCAGCAAAAATCCGGGGACGCTAAAAGCAAAATTTTAGTTAAAAAAACAAAGAAAGGGGGCTATCGCACTCTTAGGGGCCGACCGAGGCAAATGCCACGCCCTAGGGGTTAGGACGAGGGGAATTCATCCCCTAGGGGTTAGGACAAGGAAAAACCGGACTCTAGGGGTTAGGACGAGGGGAATCTGGCCTCCAGAGGCATGGACGAGGCTATGTGTCGCCCGCACGGTAGCTCTGGTCCTCTGGGGCATAGACAAGGTGTAATTTTTGCCTTTGATGTGGGGGCTAGTTTTGTTATTTCACGCAGCAACAACGCTATTTTAGCAACAAAAAAAATAATACTCCGATGTGAGTGATGCCTAGTACAAAATAATTTCAAATGGGAGGAAATGGTGAATAGAGTATGAGAATCTCAAGATAGAATCGGTTGATACCACATCATGTTTTTTTTGGGGGGGGAATATGCGATTTTTTGTTAGCACCCTATTTACCCGTGTACACTTTTATGTATTCATGTGGTTGGTCTCTTTTATCATATGGACAATTCCATGTTAGTGGAGCTTTGGACACACTTGTAATTAATCGGTTATATTATTGATATAAAATACATTCCTGTCATTACATTCGCGTGGTATCCCATTCGAATAGACTATGGGCCGGTACCAAAAATTTTGTATAAAATTTTCAGAAATTTATGTATAGGTAGAATGGAGTAAGAACCAAATAGACTTGAAATGCTAAAATCGGCGATATATCCTGTGCACACGTCCCACTTGGTTGACATGTGCACATAGCGCATCCGAGCTATTCCTTCGAGAATCCACAGGCGATATCCTTCTTTCTTCCTTCTGCCCCCGACCCAGCCTGAGTTCATTTCCCACCCACGCCATGAGATGAGCTTAGGGTTCCCCTGCACCGCCCGCCAGAGCCCCTCCAACGCCGCCCCCGCCGGAGCAGAGCTGACCCTGCGTCGGCCCCCACCGCTGGGTGCATATCCTATGGGTGCCGAGTCCCCCCCACACTGCCCCTTCGTTGTCCGCCGCGCCTCCCCCTGCACCACCGCCTCTGGCGTCCCCCTGTACCTCTACCCCCCCGCCCCCCGCCTCACCCTGCACCTCCCATGTACCCCTCAGATGCCCGGGAATCAGCCTCAGATGTGAACTAAGAAGCAGTAGTTGCATTCTGTAGTAGAATATTGTCGCTACGTTTCTCCATTTTGGTTTAGATTAGAATGTAGCCACTTGCTAAGTACAACACCAGTGACTGACCAATTCATGGACATGTAATATTTACTCTGATGTATGGATGTGGTGTTGCTGAATGTTGGACATGTTGAGCTTGAGATTTCTAACTCATGGACATGTTGTATGAACATGTAATATTTGCTTTATTTGTATGGATGAAGTGCTGCAGAACTTCTTGATTCCAATTTTGGACAGTACCGAGTTTCACCAAGGAAACAAACTAAATGGTTTGTTCCTTGATTTCAATTTGTTTCGGACTAAAAACATGCACATACATTTCATTTCCATTGCCTCCATTGACTTGTATCAGGCACACACACTGCCATGATTATTGAGCCTTCTTTGCTTCAGTAGCCTGTGGCGCAAATCTGAACTATCTGCAGTCACAGCATGTCAATTGGAAATCCTTCTCTCTGACAATAATCTCTCAGGCTGTCTGAACTGTCTACAGGATGTTGATTCCATTGACTGTCTCTCTCACACGGATGGTCTGTTCCCTGATTCCAATTTGTTTCGATTCACTAAAAACATGCACATACATTTCATTTCCATTGTTTCCATTGACTTGTATCAGACACACACACTGCCATGATTTCAAATATCATGTTGTTGATTCCATTGCTTCATTGCCTCCAACGAAATCTGGCACACACACTGGCATGATTTATAGTCCAGACATTTCAAGTATCAGAAAAAAGCATACATCTCATTCATACAACACAAAACATGCACATACAAGAATTAAAATCATACATTATTTGTCTATCAATACTACAAGCTGCATTACAGTTCACGGCTCCGTGATGCAAATAAGTCATGTATCAGCAGAAATACACAACAATTCTGCTTGATACTACAAAATTTCTGCCAAACACATTTTAGCTCCCAAAATACACAGTAAATTTTCTAAAACAAATACACAACAACTTCTGCTTATCTACTCCTTCAATCATTCACACTTCATTAACGATTTGTATCTGATACAACAAACAAAGAGGGAAACAACAGATCTGAACATCATCTCCAGAGTGGTGGCCACTGCAAATTAACCAAATCTGAACATAATCTCGTCAACAAACACCCAGTAGGTCGTGGGAGCATGAAGAAGCTGAAGTGGTGGGCGCCTTGAAGTACTGCCGTCGCCGCACTGCACCCAGTGGACGCAAACCCTTCTAAATCCGCCACCACACTGCACCCGTCGCCGGAGCGGGGCCGGCAGGGGCGGCGGAGCGGCGGCAAGTGCAGCGCCCTCCCCTAATCCTAGCTCAGTTTGGGGAGGAGGGGAATAAAGGGGCTAGGCTGGGATGAAGATGCCCAGGGCGCTCGGCTCGGCGTACGCGGGAGGCGTCGGCTCGGCGCAGGGGGCGGGGGCGTAGGGGGAGGCACGGGGGCGGAGGAGCAGGGGGAGGCGCCGGGGGCGGAGGCGTAGGGGGAGGCACGGCGGGCGACGTTGGGCACGGCACGGGGGGACTCGACACCCGAACCCTCCCTAGTGGCGCGGGGAGGTGCAGGAGGGTTCAGCGCAGGCTCAGCTCGCCACAGGGAAGGCGCGGGGGCAGAGGCGCCGGGGGCGACGGCGCAGGAGCAACCCTAGCGGCGCAGGTGGAGAATCGATCGCGGGACACAAGCTTCGGTTGGTGTGCAGGGGCTGAAGGGAGAAGGAGGTCCTGCGCGGGGGGCTTTCGCAAAGCGTGAAGTGGGAGCTGAGGGGATACCACAGCTGTGGATTCTCGAAGGAACGACTTGGATGTGCTATGTGCACATGTCTACCAAATGAGACGTGCATAGGATATGCCGCCGCTAAAATCAGGGGTACAATGGTATTTTTTTTCAATCCTCTTTCAGAATTTTTAAAACCAACTTTCCCTCTGCCAACTCAGGTTCTCAAATGAGTGAATTCTGAAAAAACAGAATCCGGAGGTCACTTCTCTCCGTCTCTCCCCCCGGTCGCGGCTATGGTGGTGATGCGGGCGCGGAGGAAGCCGCTGGTGCTCGCCTCCACGCAGGACTCGCTCCCTGGGGACCGCCGCCGGAGCCGGTGCGCCTCAGGGCCGGCGTCGTCCGCTTCCCCTCGTCTGCGGGCGGCGAGTTCAGGGGGCTGGCATCCTTCGTCACCCTCCCCGCGTCCGCGCTCCGCCGGCTCGCCGTCGTCACCGGCACACCGGTACGTGGACCCTCGCTGCGTTTCTCGGATCAAATTCCTATCCAGTGGCGTCAATCGGATGGTCGTGTCGGGGAATCCTATCTCTTAGGAGCTGAATTGAGGGAAGTTTGGCGTTTTGAGGAATTAATTGGGTTTCATGGACTTTTGGTGGTCACTGATGGGTGTCCTTGTGAATTATTCTGATGAATTGGATGGGAATTGGTGATTCGTGTAACCAGACTGAGCTTTAGTAAGTACAAATGTGCGTGATGTAGAGCTCTGGTGCTACAAAAAATGACCTTTCTTGGCATATGTTTGCATTTATATGTACTTGGTTCAGTCAATTTAAATGATGGAATTTTTGTGCGATTTTCAGAGCTTAAATTGGTATACAGAAATCGCTTCTGTTGAAATTAATAAAAAGCTATTATATTAACCCGCACTTCCGCAGGTGCTTGTCAAGAATACTGACAACAATGTTGGGAGGATTGTCAAAGCAGTAGTACTTGATCTCCCATCCCTTGATGAGTCCCAAAGCGAACATCCTGATCCTGTGGCCTCGACCTCTTCCTCTGATCATGTCATGGGTTTCTTGCCTTGTCGCTCATTTCCAGAAACTGGCTTTGCACCCTTGGATGAAGAGGTTGCTTATGTTAGCCCACTTTTGGCATTCAACCTAGGAGTGCATGTTTCTTGCCTCAAGCTTCTTATTCAGAAAGGGGAGGAACCTTTCAAGTTTTGTTCTAAAGTTGAAGAGCACGGCGCTGCTGGTAGTGGAGGAAGTGACATTTCTCTGCACTTAGAGCTTCTCCCATGCCCTCAAGTGCCTAAATGTGACGCCCCGTGTTATTACCCCAGGGGTAATAACACTTAGGCACACGGATTACTATTCGTTTGCTCAATAGAACACTGCTCCAACGAATAGTAAGCCTTCACCAGAGTTACGCAGCAGAACAATAAGATAGAAACTGTCCTTTATCTCAACAGTTAGCCACGCAGGGCTAGGGTCTTAATACAAGATTTATATAAATACCCAAGAGAACTTCCCCGTTTCTCTTGTATGCCCTGAAGTACCGGCAGCCTATCCGTCCCACAAGACAAAATAGCTCCCAACTCGCCCTGGGTCCTCTTAATCCAAGCCTTCTCCTCCAGTTGTTGCTTCAGACACCAAGTCCTTCGTCCCACTCGAATAGTTCCCGGTCGGACTAGGATCTACAAAGGAGAATACTAACAAGGTTGAGTACAAATGAATGTACTCAGCAAACATTAATAGCAAAGATGCACAGGATGTACTATCTCTACTCTTTATCACAATTTCTAAACCATCTCACTTTAGAAAATAAATCTCGACAAAAAGTGGCAAGTTTTAATACTGAAAAACTCTACTAGTCACTCGGAGAGACGAAAGACCCCCTGTGGTTCCCGTAGACTCCAACTCGGAGACCGCATGAATTCATGATTTAGTTTAGCATCGCGCAGCTTTGTACCACTTTACCCATAGCTATTCGAACTCTCGGTGAAGCGGGGTCCACCGCATTGCCTTAGATGCGGGTTCGAGATCGAATCTGAACGTTTTCGAGTTACGTGATTAATTTCTCCACCCATCACCTTCCGGCAAGTGCATTAAGTCACGCTGCTGACCTCATCATCCACCGAGTTCTGGTGAGGTTGGTTGAGGCAGCTTCTATCCTGCACTCAACACTCCACCTTAGCGCATATAGCGCCTTGGATCCCCCACTTCCGGACTATCCCCCACCGGTCCTGGGTTCCTCCATATCACTCACACACACCTATTACATACCCGATGTGGAGAGCATAGTCACGTAACAAGGTAGCATTTTCTGCCCGCCGAAACGGGAAAATGGTTGGCACTGAATTACGGCATCTGACCGAGCAAGAGTTTGTTGGTCCTTATATTATAACCATATGTAAAAAGGGGCCCACTTCTTACCTCATCGTCATCGTCGCACTTCCCCAGCCAGGGCCCCCTTTTACCCTCCTAATAAGTCTCATTCTTTCTTAATCATCTTATCTTATCTTATCTCAATCATTTTCTTTAGGTTTTGGAAAACCATTTTGATGCAATACATATAATAGTGCAAGATAGGGTATATTTTTAAAGTAACTATATTAATGTTCAAGAGGATCGCTTGCCTTTGAATAAGTAGGAAAGGTTGGTGCTGGCGAAACTCTGATCAGCTGCTCTTGTCGGTGCCAGTTCGCCTTCTGTAGTAGATCGGCAACGAACAATAATAGTATAAGTAAATACGTATCGATTTGAGTGATAATAGGAATACATAAGTTAGTGACGGCTACCAGTTCGCACATTTTAATTGACTAAAACATTTTTGAGACCTAAGCGAAGTTAGCACTTCCCTAAATAGTCGCTCTACTGCCTACTCACACTAAGGTCGAAACCCGAGGTTCCCGCTTAACTAACTCAATTAACCCGGTTAAACCGCTCTCAAAGCCCGACTAAAAACCAGCGATGCACGATACTGCTACACGTGCAAGCTAGTCTACTAACAAAAGGAAAAACAGCTACCCAACCTGCTCTAGCAGTCAAACCACCGATCAACAAGAATCTGCAACCTTACTGAGATTAACCCTAATCCTAAATCTAAAACCCAAATCCTAAACCTAACCTTCTCCCTAATCTCTCTCTCTCTCTCTCTCTCACCCCTACCCGACCGGTCCTACCTCCTAATCTCCCCCCCTTTCGGTCCCAACTCTACACCCACACAGAGCACTCCCCACCTCCTCTCCCGATTCCCTTCTTCCTCCCTATCCGGCCCCAGAGCCACCGCTCCTTCCTTGCGCCAGCTCCAGCGCCGCGCTTCCTTCCTCTCTGTTCTCTCTCCTCTCTCTGCTCTCCTGCGCTGCTCCGCGCCGCCCTTAGGTTCGGCCCGCTCCGGCGCCCGCCTCTCTCGGTTCACTGCGCTGCCGCCTCGGCTCCCTTCCGGTTCGGCCCGCCCCACATCTCCTCTCTCGGCTCACGCCGCCGCTGCGACTTCAGCTCACTGCCGGCTCGGCTCTCCTCGCCGCCTCCGCGCCTGCGCGGCCGGCGCCGCGCGCCTCGCCTCGCCGCTTTCCCCGGCTCGGTGGTCCTCCTCTCACGGCGGCGGCCGAGCCAGCGCCGCGCGCCGCGCTTTGGCTCGGTTCGGTCCGACTCAACCCTTCCTCGGCTCGGCGTCCTCACTGGCGCCGCGACCGACGCCGCCTCCTCCCGGCGCGGCTCCTCCATGCTTCCATCTGCGTGAGATCTACCGGTCCTGGGACTTCGGCCGGCCGCGGCGCCATGGCACGAGGCCTCTCCTATTATCGCTCTTCTTAGCTCTAGCTAGATGCTTAGGTGCCGATGCTTGCTATTTGATGCATGAATGTAGGTCAAGGAGGTGCGGATCGAGAGGAATGGCTACTAGAGGTATGAAGATGCTTACCTAGAGTTCAAAGGCGAAAGCCTTTACAGTGATTGAAGACGGATTTTAGATTTTTGTGGGGTTATGGATCTGTGAGGATGGTCGCCGTGCTCCAGTGGTGATGTCGGCGATGGGGATGGTGCCGCGGTGGTGAGGGATGGTTGCCTCTGCTTGCCACCGTGTCATTGTGCTCGAGCTTCCTTCCTCTGGATCGCTAACCTCCTGGTTGCCTTCGGTTGAGGCGTGGGAGGGAGATGGTGTGTTGGAGATGGAATAGGGTGTGCTTGGGAGCGAATGTGGAAGCTCGAGAAGGAGAGATGAATGGAGATGGGGGTGAATCGGTTGGGGGCACGAATGTGTAGCACTGCTTGCTCGGCTTGTGAAGGCCAGGGGGGATAAGAACGCTGCTCGGCTGTGAGGATAAGGATGCACTGTACATTTGCAGAGTGTATTGAAAACTGTGTAAATGGGTGAGTTTGAATTGTGCTAGTGATACACTGTGATGATTGTGTGTAGCGGGGAAATGGGTTGAGGCACTTGCTGCCAATTTGCTTCAATCTGAGATGCAAGATGTACTAATAGAATGATGCCGATGCTTCTAGATTTGTTTGGTGTATGAGAACTACTGAATTATTTGTCTAATGTAATTGTGAAGCACTTGATTCGACTCGACCCTCCTATTGTTGAATGATGAGAATGCATGAATGGTGAGAGTGTATGAATGATGCGTTATGATTGGGCTAATTAGTTATGCAATGCTCACGAACGAAACCTAACGAAACCAACGCACTGACAACGAAACAGCTGCTTAACAACGATCTAATACTATCGTCAACTCACCACTAAGAGAAGCTTTAACCGCTGCTAAACCCTAATTACTGCCTAAGAGCGATTAGAGATGTTTTTAGGTTAGTCTGATTTTCCGGGTTCTCACACTAAACATGCCTTGCACTTGCGGGTTTCTGTTGTGAGGAGTCCTGAATGTGGTGTGCTTGCTTCCCTAAAGATAAATTCAGCCATGGGAGGAAGTGACTACCAAGATATGATAGATCAGGGAAGTGAGCGTAGCTCACTTGGTTTGTGGCGTCAGGGGCTGCCTAGCCCACCAGAGTTCGAGTCCGGGACTCGGCACTGGTGGCCGGTCGGTTCCGGAGGGGAAATCCCGGAACAAAAAAAAATTCCTTAAGAGAAAAAAATGGCTAGTTCCTCCTAGGCATTTCTCAAAAAGATATGATAGATCAAGCTTTGAATGAACACTTTAGGTTTGATAGGTTCCTAGCAAGAGGGGATGTTTTTTGCATACGTAATGACTGGAATTGTGGCCTGAGCTCCTGCCTAGCATGCAACAAGGAGAATGATAGACTGCATCCTCGTAATATGATATACTTTAAGGTAAATTACCCGCTTTTCTTCCTTCAAACATGCTTGAATCAAGAAAGAAAGAAACTCAACAAATGTGATCTAGCTTTTTAGCTTATGTTTCCCCTCATTTGTTCATCGATAAACCTTGATATGTTAATATTTTAATTACTCACCAGGTAACCGGCATGGAACCATCAGATGAACCAATTCTTCGTGTTAATTGTAACCAAACAGCCCTTGTGCTTGGGGGAAGTGCTTCTGCTCCTGTTCCCCCTTACAGCTTCTTTGCTGCTTCTGGTGATTCAATTCCTTTGCACGGCGAAATAGTGGAGCAATTAGCATCTATCATTGCACCAGCATTGTGTCCTTCCAACATTTTACCAAAAATCAAGTTTTCCACTTTCTTATACGGCCCCTCAGGTTACTGCACTTTAACTGTAATTTCAGATTTTTTTTTCAGTGATAGCGACTCAATCGAACTGAACATTTGTTCCCCAAAAAAAATGGTGTGGGTACAGGATGTGGAAAAAGGACAGTAGTCAGGCATGTTGCTAACCATCTTGGTCTGCATGTGGTCGAGTGCAGCTGTCGCGATGTAATGACGTCATCAGAAAGTGGAGCACCTGCTGCACTTGTAGCTGTGTTCAAAGAAGCTCAGAAGTACTCATCTTTTGTGTCTTTTTTACATTCTTATTCTCTACGGTTGAAATTTATCCATGTTTCAGCCGATAAAATGTTTTCTTTAGTTTGTTTTATTTTCTTCAGGTGGTGTGTTTACTTTGTTTACGTTTATTTTTGTTGAATAAATTTTTTGTGAAGGTATTCTCCTTGTATAATACTTCTTCTCCACTTTGATGCAATTGGGAATACATCCTCCAATGAAGGTCCACAATCTCAATCTGAGCAATCTGGCATTGCAGCAAACATTGAGTCTGTCATTGCCAGCAAGAGATGTAAATGGAAATTCAGTAAGCCTTTGCGCCCCAGCCCTACTTTTAACAAGCACTTATGATATTATGATATAAGACCGTCCGTGTGTCAAGTTCCTTATTGTCGAATCCCTTTTCTTTTCAGTACCTTGTGGAACCTGAATGTGTAAGCTCGCTTCAAGTTATACTAGTTGCAACTGCAGACAGTGCTGAAGGAATGCAGCAATCAATTAGGCGATGTTTTCGCCATGAGATCAACATGAAAACTATAAATGAAGAGCAGAGGAGGAACTTGATATCTGGAACACTCCATGGTGTTTCAACGGTTGCTGATGAGGTGCTTTTTGTCGTTATTGATCCAAAAGCCAAGTTTTATGCTCCTACAATGCATCTACGGCTTATTGGACTTCACTTTTCAGAGTATCAATGACAAGTTTGTAAAAGATGTAGCAGTGCAAACGTCAGGTTTCATGCCCAGGGATATACTTGCATTGGTTGCAGACGCTGGTGTGTCGTTTGCGCATAAAGTTGCAGTGGAGAAAAATAGCAATGAAATCAGTAAAGCTGAAGACATCTTTCCTACAGACTCTCCTACCACTCAGAATGAAGAAAAACGTTTTTGCAAAGAAGATATTTTGTCTTCATTAGAACGGGCCAAGAAAAGGAATCGTGCTGCATTGGGTACACCCAAGGTAAAACATCTCAACTTCATGTCTTTCAATATCTTATTCCTCTAGCTTTCAGGAACATCTGCAGACAGCCCATGACACCATATATGTGAGGTTGAGCTTGCTTTCTGCAAGTCCCTGATTTGGAAATTTTTGTGTTTTCATAGGTTCCTAATGTCAAATGGGACGATGTTGGTGGGCTTGAGGAAGTGAAAAAGGTTATTCTAGATACTATTCAGGTAAATTTGACTTCATTCATCTCTGAATGTGTAGTGCTAATGTATCACATTCTATGAATGTAAATAAGATTTGTTTATTGTAGTTTCAGCACTGGAAGCTGAGTCTGTAAGTTTGGGAATACTAACTAGTCTTTTTTTTCGGCTGGTATTCAGTTACCTCTGTTGTACAAGCACCTTTTTTCTTCTAAATTGTGGAAACGATCAGGTGTCCTATTATATGGACCTCCAGGCACAGGGAAGGTAGGTTTAGTGAGTTTTATACTTTGCTTGAATTGAGTTTGAGTTTTCCTTTTTTTTCCATTTGTCAAAAGATAGCCGCATATGATAGCAACATGATACATGCTCACTAAGATAATTGTTTTTTTTTTTAATTCTTATGACATTACTAGCGAAAGCAGTAGCAACTGAGTGCTCATTAAACTTTCTTAGCGTAAAAGGTCCAGAACTGATAAACATGTATGTTGGAGAATCAGAGAAGAATGTCAGGGACATCTTTGAGAAGGTATATTCATTACACAAGTACACAACGATGTAGTTGCCATAAAATATGCATAGATACTTAGGTTTTTAATTTTTCACTGTCGACCTCAGGCTAGATCTGCACGTCCATGCGTAATTTTCTTTGATGAGCTTTAGGATCAGCTTCAGATTCTGCAGGTGTGATGGATAGAGTGGTTTCTCAGGTATAATTAACTTCATCACTGAGGTGGTGTCACATCCCCCCCCCCCCCCTTATTTTCACTGTTAAAATGTTGGAGTCCGTCAGCTCACTTCCCCCTTGCTGTCTTTACTAGTTGCTTGTGGAGATTGATGGGTTGAGTGATAACAGCCAGGTTATTTCCTCGTCCATGCTATGCTCATTTTTGCTGACGCTTCTGAGATGCTTTATCTGAAGGGAACCCATTTTCCGTATTCTTTTGTAGGACCTCTTCATTATTGGGGCTACCAATAGGCCTGACCTTCTTGATTCTGCTCTTCTTCGCCCTGGCCGGTTTGATAACCTTCTTTATGTTGGTGTAAATACTGATGCATCATACAGGGAAAGGTTGTCATTAGTAGTCCATCCATTCACCAAATTTCAGATTCGTTTCAACTATGATCTCAGTGTAATTGATATGCAGGATCCTGAAAGCACAGACACGCAAGTACAAGCTCCATGAGAATGTATCTCTATTATCGATTGCTCAGCGCTGTCCTCCAAACTTTACTGGTGCTGATATTTATGCATTATGCGCAGATGCATGGTTTCATGCTGCTAAGCGTTCGGTGAGTAGCTGGGCTTCCTTGCTGCCACCTTAGATTTTTCTTAGCTTTGCTCTGTTGGACTTACACATGGTATTTCAAGGTCAAAACACTTGAAGCTGATCCTTCAAGAAATAGTGATGCCAGTGCTGAAGAAGTCATTGTTGAGATTGACGATTTTATGACAGTAAGACTCCAAATCATTTTGAGCAAGCACAATAAATATTAGTTTGGTCATATGTTAGGAAATAAACTGGTTTTAACACTACACAGGTGTTAGGGGATATCTCACCATCATTGTCTATGGAGGAGTTACAAAATTATGAACAGTTGAGGCAGAAGATTGAGGGACCTTCTAGATGATGTTTGCTAATATTCTATTTTTCATGGATGACTGCTTGCTGCCAGAGCATCCCAAGGTTAGTATTCCTTTTCTTTGATAAGATGAATGTTCATATTCTTAAACTGCTAAAATTTTCTGAACGCCATGTCTTACAGAATTGTTTCCTTCCAGAATTTCAGTGCATTTGACAGATAGTGGCCATGCTGAAAGCAACTGCCAGTCATGAATCTGGCATAGTTTCTGGTTCTACCATGTGGGGACTCCTCCTGGTTGCACTTGTATTTTGACATCAACACAAGCTAATTCAGCTAATTTGTATAGAGTTTAGACGTTAAACATACTTCTTTGCTGAAGATCATATACTCGTACTGTCTGTCATTCTTTCGGTAACTGCTGTAATTTGGTTTCAGTGAGACGGCACAGAACATTCTAATAGATGATATATATCATTCTGTAAACTGTACATCTGTTACGACATCTTTTTATTTTACTTAACACCTCCTGTGCAATGGGAAAGGTATACGTACGATACGAAACAGTTTTTACGAATTGTCTACGGAACGGAAAGGGGCATCGCACGTTATACGGTTCCCACTCCCACGTAATGTTTCAGCAAGGTATCCTCCAAGCTCCATCCTTCCAAGAACAGCGCTGCATTACATAAATAAATTTGTTTGTATAATTATTTATTGAACTACTCTGCACCTTTAACAAATCCTAGCGTGACCTTCAGCAAAAGCAAATTTGAATTAAAGCTGACCTGTGCCCTTTTCTTTCTCTTGTAAGAACATTTCATAAAAAGTTTTAGGGCCTGTTTAGGTGTTATAGTTTCTAAAAAACCATAGTATTAAAAAACCACAGTTTTATAACTGTCATTTAGGTGATACCACAGTTTTTAGAAACAATAGTTATTTACAGTTTTTTAAGAAACCATGTTGTGTTTGGATGTTGCAGTATTTTGTGTGGTATTTTAAAAAAAATGCCTGCTAGATAATCAAACTATGTATGTCAGTATTGTATATATAGTGTACTCCTCCCTATATGTTGATTCTCACGAGTATGAGATGCCACATATATAATAAATGAATATGTAGTAGTTAGAGATAAAGCAATAATACTTGTACGTGCATATTATATCTATTAGCTCCTATTAGACAACGATCAAGTCTTGTAGCATTAAAAAAGTTTGGTTGGTCTCCCGTGTCGCTCTCCTGGGCGACACCGGGGGCGGGGGCGATTCAGCCCTAGCTCGAGCCCACCCCTCCTCCCCATCCCTCCTTGCCGCCGCCGCCACCGTCGGCCGCGGCGGTAGCGGCGGCGGGACCTTCTTCGTGCTTGGAGCCAGAGAGAGCCCAGGCGCCGGATCCGGGCGACACAGCGGCAGCCCGAGCGGGGAAGAGGCGCTCGGTGGTCGGGTCGAAGAAGATGAAGACGAGGCGGTCTTCTTCCTCCACTCCGGTGGAGCACGGAACTTGAGGCTGCGTAAATCCAAGTCGGGGCGAGCTCGGGAGGCTCAGGTAGCCCGGATCCGAGTGGGCACGGCGGCGGCCGGATCCAGTTCGGATCTGGACGGCGGCGGGAGCTCGGGGCAGAGGAGCTTCGGCCCAGCGTGCCAAGCAGAGGACCACGGCGTGGGGACGACAACGACAACCGACAGCAGTGGGGGGAGCACAGGCGGAGCAGGAGACTTGGGCCGGGTAGCGCCTCGGGCGGATCGAGCGGGAGGCATGGCGACGCTTCGAGCTAGCTCGAGGCGGCGCGCCTCATTCCGGCCGGATCCGAGGCTGGAGGCGACGCCGACGCTCGGGCGCGGCGAGGGCGGTTGGCTTTGATCCGAGCGGCCGAGCCCCGAGTGGCGGCTTCAGAGCGGCGCGGCTTTGATTCGCGCGAGGCCGAGCCCCGAGCCGAAGCGGCCGCGGCGGCCGACCGGCCTAGATCTAGAGCTGAGCGGTCGTGGGCGGCCAGCTTGGATCTGGAGCGAGGTTGAGCCCCCTGGAGTGGTGGCTTCAGGCGGCGTCGGGCAAGGGTCTGGCGGCCTCTCTGACGGCGTCGCGAGGCTTCTCGCGCGGGCGGCCTGGATCTGGAGCGGGGGTCGTCTCGTCGCGTGGCTGGAGACCCCCCCCCGAGTGCATGGTCGTTGGTGCAGCTCGTTGGTGGCGCGCGCCGGCGTCAATCTGGCGCGGATCTGGATCTGTGGAAAAAAGGGGGGAAAAAAGGACGGTGCTCCTGCTACAGAGGTCAGTGGAGGTTGTCTGGACGTGGTGTGTCCATTGGTTTCGGTTGGTCCCTAGGCGACGGCCGGCAAGCCAGTGCTGCTGTTGCGGGGTGGCTATGGCGGGCAACGGCGGGAGCTTGGGGGGGTGCCTGTTCCGGGTGAAAACCTTTGATCTGGCTTTTAGCTGGATCTGGCGACGGCGACGTCTGCGGGTGTCATTTTCCTTCTTGGAGGCGTTGTCTTGGAGCTTCAGTTTCTCACCCTTCCTGAGCTCTTGTGACATTCTCCGGTGAAAACCTCAAATCCGGTTCCTACCGGATCGGCTGACGGCGACGTCTCCGACGTCATTTCTTCCTTGGAGGAGTCGGCTTGGAGTCTATGATCTCCCCTCCTAGTTGTAGCTTTGGTCGACTGTGCATCATTGAGTGGAGTCGACGTGGCCTTGCTCTGGTGTGGCGGCGTGTTCTTGTATTTTTCTCTCGAGGTTGTGCTCAGAGTTTTTTCTTTTTTCCTATCTGTATTTGGTTGTATTTTTTTTCTACTTAATGAAAAGATGTACAAAGCTTTTGCACTTCCTAAAAAAAAGCTCCTATTAGACTGATTACTAGTATATCTATAAGCTAGCTACTAGTTTAAAGAAAAGATCCTCAAAGACACTCTGCTTCTTCACGTAACTTTTTTCTTGAATACTCTTGAGATGGGGAACTACATCTACACACACGTACATCCACAGTTTCAAATTCGAAAGTTACGAATTTTATCATTACGTAGGAATTTCTCGAAACGGGAGAGTAGAGATGTTGATGAATTGGCTCTTGTCGCTTGAAATCCATACTCGGGTTGTATCTGGTACAGGCATGTATTTGGGAGAGGTACGTCTCATCGGTTTAGAGAAAAGAGGGTTTAGAGAAAAGAGGTCCCGGGTGGAGTTTCCAAAACTCTAAAGAAATCATAGTTTTAGATATAGTATGGTTTTTAAAACTATAGTGTTTGTTACACCCAAACACATTATGTTTTTTTTTTTTGAAACCAAACTAATTTTCAAAGCCATGGTATTCTTCCAAAACTCCAGAAAAACTACGACACCAAAACAGGCCCCAGTATATAATATATTCTGCTTCTGCAGTCCATCTATATATGGAAACAAAGACACCACACCAAGTCAGTTAGACATGCCAGTATTTCCCCAAGTAGGCAGGCCCACGCAGCAGCATCCATGGAAAGTTGCTTCGTTGCAATGTCAGCAGTGACCCATTCTTGATGAGATTTGAACGCTGAGCAGCGATAAGCACCATCTGTTCTCGTGATGCGACCATGCTTACGCAACATTGGAGACCCTTGGGCCTTGGGCCAAGTGTTGCATTCTTTACAGTCGAGTCGCCGGAAAGGAAACTGGTAAAGGTTATCGATTCGTTTATTCTCGATGAACTTTGGATGTTTCTAAACCTTTTGATGGGACCTGTCGGTGTCAGATACATGTATTATTATAAATCATTCAGCCGTCAAGCCTAGCCTTTCTTTAATGTTTCTCCGACGATGTCATTCTCTCTGACTAGTGTGCATTTTGACAATTAGGCAGATTAATTGATTGTCCACGCTCGCGGCGAAGAACGAAACTACAGGAGAAAGTCCAGCAGCTTGCGTTTCAGACATAGAAAACGATCCATGCATAGACTAGTTTTTTTTTTTTTATAGAAATGAAAGCATAACTCCCGGCTTTTGCACCAACTAAGGATGCATATAGTCATAATAGACATCCAAATTCGCCTCGAAGAGAACTTGAACCTGGATGATGGAGGTGTACATCCACACCTTCGCACCAAATGAGCTAGACTCAGTTCCTAGTACTGCTAGTACTACTAGTTACTGGACAAGAAATCAGGAAAGGCTGAGCTCACACATTGCGCAGATGTGTCAAAATGGATCAGCACATCGGCGGGGTTTCGTGTTTCGATCAATTCCATAGTACTGCACGTTCCACGCACAGCGTCGCTGTCACGAACATAGTTTCGGTGCGACGGCCTTGGAAGGAAGCAACTTGCAAGGAAGCGTGCACATTGTCAAACAGCGGCGGCGCGCGCGCGGACACTGGCAGGCACCCAAGCCACCAACGCGCGGCCGGGCGGCCAAATTATGCGTCAAAACGCACGCGCGGACAGAGCAAACGCGCGGCCGGGCGGTGGATACAGCAACCGATAGACGGACCCCGCGGGAGACGCGCGGCGTGGTGGGCGGAGGCGATTGCAAAGGCGGCCCCCGCCCCGTCATTTGTTGTCTCGGCAGGCCGCCGCACCGCGCAGCATGCCCGGCCGTTTGCTAAGATTTGACGCGTTCTAACACGAAGCGGGTTAAACACAGGGTATCACGCCTGCGTGCATCGCGCGGCGGTGCAGCTTCGCGTCGAGAAATGGCTTGGCCGACACAAGGGCCAACGAGCGCGCGGCTACGTAAGGGGCGTGTACAACAGTTTATTTTTTAATATTGTTTTTAAAAACTCTAACTTATCTATAGACAATTTTAGAGACAACATCTTTAATAATTTATCTATAAAATTATTCATTTGAACACAATTTCTCTCATTAACTACTCAATATTTTTCGATGATTTATGTGTTCAGCTTGTCTCTTATATAAGAGATAACACATTCTCTCTTCACATCTTTTCTCCTCCGACTAGGCTTTTGAGTGACATGGCAGATAAAAGACAGCTGAGGTAACCACTGTTGAAGATACACTAACATGACCATATGTACAGTAACAAAATTAAGCTCTCCGCACAAAATTAATTTGTACAGTAACAAAATTAATTTGTGTAACAAAATTAAGTACAGTATGAGTAATTAAGCTCTCCGCACTTATTAAAATTATTAATCAACTTTTGGTTCTTGACAATATTTACTCATCTCAGATGAATCATCCGGAACTATGCACTTGCAAATTAATACTGTCTAAATTAACGCATGTACCCTACTCTACCCTACGTAAGGGAAATTAATCCTATAGGATATGGAGCCAGTGGGTGTCGATCGAGTTGATCCATCAAAAGGTGCATACATCATCACACACCATATAGACTCTGTTTGTTTAGTTTTTTTTTGTTTAAAAGCAAAAGAAAATGAAACCTAAATAAATGATCCATTTTTTATCCAGTTTATAAAAAGTTTAAGTCATTTTAAGTCTAAAAGTCATAAGCCACGATAGATGTGTTTTTGTTTTTGTTTTTGCGGAACGAAATATCCCTTTACCACTGAATTTCGTTGAAATTACCCTCAAAATGTCATTCGTATATAAATAAAAACCATTTCATTTTTTCCTCTCCCATTCGTCTCCCACACTCGACGCATCTCCTCCCCGGTTGCCCCAACACCGCCACCTCCCCTCCCCTCCCCCCACTGACGCCGCCTCCTCCTTGCCGCCGCCTCCCCGCACCGCGTCGCCTCCTCCCCCCAATTCCGCCGCCTCCCCTCCCCTTGGATGATGATGCCGCCTCCCCTACACCAATGTCGGCTCCCTTGCCCGGACGCCGCCTCCCCTGCACCGACAGCAACATAGATAAGGTATAAATATATACATCCTATAGTGTCCGCAGTTTCTTCTCTTTTATTTTCCTCTCTATTTTGTTACATCGCATCTGAGATCATGGGAAGTGCATACGTGAATTTTCATGTGTGTTACTGAAAAGGAATTTAATTCCTGGCTTCCTTGCGGGAAATGGAGATATGGAATTTCCTGTACGCAGAAAGCTCCTTCGTTTTTTTTGTAGCTGTACGTTTTCGGTGGGATTTTTTTGTTGGAACCATGCGTCTGGAATACTAGTAGAACTGATTTTTGCCTCATTTATTCTCATTTATCCATAGCTTGTATTTTATGACAAGGTTAGCTGTGTGCATCATCGGTTAGCCGGCCACAAAATTAATAGCGATCATAGCATAGCACTTCTAGTCAACAATTCAACAGGCATTTTTTTTACTTTTCAAGTTTCTATTGATTGTTCGGAGACTTTTGGGAAATGAAAACGAACACGATACTTCATACAGAAAAGGGAGCTTCTTTGACACAAATGTTTGTTCTGAATTAGCAATTGTGTACCAGTATCCAGTGTTAGTGGAAAAGTAACAAGCATCAGTTATTCAACACATGAAATTTTACACAAAATATGAAATCATGCACAAAATATGAAATTACAGTAGTTGTAAGGCACGCGGAGCTAGCATGCTCCAGCAGGAGCATGCTTGTTCTTGTTGTATATTAAGCTACATGGGTCAATATACTTGCTCCAGCAAGAGCGTACTAGAGCATAAGTAGCAATGCTCACTGGAGCATTATTAGGCTATAATCATAGTTGGGTTTTTTCTGTTGTATACTGTTGTATATTCGTATTTGTAAATTCTTATGCTGCACCACCTGATTGGTCTTGTTCTAGGTTTAGTTTTACTGTTTTTTTTTTTTGCAAGTTAAAATGTTAGTTTTACATGTCATATAGTATGCCCTAAAAAAATTATAAATCAGCATGTAAATTGTATAGATATAACTAATTGCTATCGGCAAGGCAAATTGGGATATATTTGGCAACAATGCATTTTGTCATATCTGTACTGAGAAAGTTGGTGTTTGGAATAGACCATTAGGATGTTTGAATACCATGGGTTACAAAAATCTCCAGAAGAGGTTCTTTGAAAGGACAGAGAAAAAGCACGACAAAAAATAACTGGAAAGCATTGAAGAAAAATACAACTTGTGGAATAATTTGAAACAAAAAGCAACTGGGCTAGGTTGGGATCATAAAAAAGGAACTATATCTGCATCCAATGCTTGGTGGAAGGAGCACAAGTTAGTCATTGGAGAAACGCCTATTTATTATTGTGTGAGAATATGTTAATTTATGCTAACTTCAGTCTTTTTTATTTTCAGCAATATCCTAAACATTTTCGTGATGGGCCACCTGAGAACCTAGATGATATGGACCATATGTTTGACAAGGCTCATGTCACGGGTAACACTTCAGCCATTCAAGGTGAGTTTACATAAGAAGATCATACCGTTGTGGACATTGATTGTTCGGAAGACGGCGAGGAAGATGTCGTCGCCGATGTGGAGAACAATGAGGTCATCTGCACGAAACTGAATGTCGTTGCGAAGCGTAGAGCTAATAATATTAAGGAAGAAGTCCATTCTACCCCCTCAAGTATCGACATGTGGACACCTAACCCGCTGAACTAAAAAATCACCCCTTTGACACCCCGAAGTTGCAAAACTGAACAACCTACCCCCTCCGATTGTTTCGTATGGTGGTTTTGCTGATGTGGCGTCCGCTCAGCCTGGTTTCGCCAGGTCAGCGTTGACTTGGCTATGTGAGCTGGCAGTTTTTTTAGTGCTACCTTTCTTCTTCCCCATCTCCATCACATTGCTCTCGATGCGCTCCTCTCCGTGATCCTCTCCTGCTTCGAAACCGTCGAGGTGGCCCGCACCTCCCACCCGGCCTCGTCGCGTGCTTCCTCTGCTCCTCCGTGAAGCTCTCACCTTAGGCGACTTGCTACTCCCTACTACACCGAACCGAGTCATCAGCTCACGCATAAATCGCTCGCTGCTCTTCTCTCGTGCTTGTGCTCTTCTTCCATTTCCTTCACGGCTGACCACGTCCACCGCCCACCAGCACCGTTGCCGGGCACGTACATCATCCAGATCCCCAAGGATCAGGTCCTCCGCGTCCCGTCCTCTTCCTAATCCTCCTCGCGGCCGCCTTCATCGGCGCCGTGTACCTCGTCTTCCGCCCCGCGCCGCCTCCTTCTCTGTCGCCTCCCTCTCCATCCATGGCCTCGACGAGCTTGCCCTGTCCTCCTCCTCCTCCACGTACGCGCAACTCTCCCTGGAGCTCGAGGCCACCGTGTGCGCGAACAACAACGCGAATGAGAAGGTTGGCATCGACTACCGTGGTGGAGGGTAGGCCACCGTCTCCTACTCCGTCTGGCACCGCCGCTCCCTCGGCCTCCAGCAACCGCCGCCTGCTGGCCTAGCCCCGAGATCTCCTCCCTGGCTCGGGCTGCCTCCCCGGCGCCCTGCTCCCTTCGGTCCACGTCGCGGCCTCCCGCGTGCCTCCACCGGCCTGCTGGCCTCCGACCGCCGGCGCTTGGCCACTGGTTGCCAGCTGTGCCCGTCGCCGGCTCGATCTCGGCCCGTCCGCGCTCGACCCACGTGCGCCCGTGCCGGAGTCTGGAGGAGGCCATCTTCTTCCGCCGTGAGGCACAGCTCGGCCTCGTCGACTCCCTCCAGCGCCTCTGGTAGCGCGTCGCGGATGCCCTACAGCTTCTTCACCGTGAGGCCCTCATAGCGGATGTCGGCCAGGAGGTAGCACCCCTCCAGCTGCTCACGGACGGCAGCGACCGTGTCCTCCTTGCAGCCACGGGTGATGGACGCGCGGCTGGTGGGCCGGCGCGAGGAGAGACGACGAGGAAGAAAGAGTGGAGTGGGAGAGCTTATCTGTGGGGAATATGAGGGGAGTTCTGGTGGACTTGGTCTACGTGGACCTGTTGACCTTTGGATTATGTGGGGGCTGTGTTCAGTCACTTACAGGTGGACCAAGTACCAAAGAAGCCAGCTCATCTAGCCGACCTGGCGAAACCAGGCCACCCAGATGCCACATCAGCAAAACCACCGCACAAAACAACCGAATGGGGTAGGTTGTCCGGTTTTGCAACTTTGAGGTGTCAAAGGGTCGGTTTTTTAGTTCAGGGGGTTAAGTGTCCGCATGTCGATACTTGATAGGGTAGAATTGACTTCTTCCTCATATTAATCACATCCCAAAGAAGAATAAGAAAAATTCCATAGCTAAGGATTTCAAGCGCATGGTGAATATTATGGCAAAAAGCCTCCATCCGTAGCGAATGTAATGGATATAGCTATTCAGACTGGGGTAGTAGAAAGAAGTGATGAACAATTCATTGCAACAAAACTCTTTACTAAACTAGAAAATCGGGAAGAGTTTGTCACTACGAAGACCATTGAAGTAAAGATGAATTGGTTCAGGAGGATGTTTGATCTTAAGGTGAAGAAAGATTATATCTTTTTTGTTGTTCTTTTTAAATTTGAAAACTATTCAGTGATGATTATGTAAGGAGTTGAAACTATTTAGTTATGTCGTACTCGTATTATTGTTGCCTTCTAATGCGTTCTCAATTAAACCATAATGGGGTTGAAACTATTCAGTTATGTCGTATTCGTATTATTATTTACCTTTGTTGTCGTCGGATGATCGGTTCAGCGCATGACACAAGGATTTTCAATAACACTTTGAACAAGTATTCGAACCGGTTTCTACGTTATCCTGAAGGTACTTTGCTTATTTAATTATATAATTAATTATTATGATAATATTTTTGATTTGTATTGTCAGCATTTATATGTTTTATATATATAAGAAAATATTATCTTGTTGATGCGGGTTATCCCAATCGAAAGGGCTATCTAGCTCCTTACAAAGGATAAAAGTATCATCTACCAAAATTCTGCTATAGTCGACAACCGAGCGGGAAATACGAGGCGTTCAATCATACTCACTCGTCCCTTCGCAATGTGATTGAGCGTTCCTTTGGCGTGTTGAATATGAAATAGAGAATCTTGTTGGTTTTGCCAAGTTACAAAATGAAGATTTAAATGAAAATGATAATTGCATGTATGACGCTACACAACTTCATCCGAGATAGTGCTTTATGTGATGAACTTTTTGAGAGATGTGATCTTGACAAAGATTATGATCCAAACAATACACAAATTGGATCTATTTGAGGGCACGATGCCAATGAATCAACAATCGATGATGGAGATATGAGTGTATTTCGTGATACTATGATATGAGTGTATCTCTGATAGATGTTGAGATTTACAATTTATTTGGATAGATCATAGTACACACATGCATACTCGTAAGAGCTAAATCCCATGCAAGAATAAATTTAAATACATGCTTAAAAGGTCGTTTAAACCCTAAAGGGCAATTCAGCTCTTTTATCCTTGTATACACATACGGCCAAGTTGACGGCGCACACGTACGTGGCATCACCGTCTGCACCGAGCCCCAGCGGTGTCGGCCGCGACGGCGCGTCGGAACTCCTCGGCGGAGCAGGGGATGCGCAGCACGCCCTTCTGGTCGTACCCGAACTCCCGCGCCGCCATCTCCAGCAGCGCCCGCACGCACGGCCGCCCCAGCGCGCGCACGTCCACCACGACCCGCTCGGCGCCGTCGCCGTCCGCGTCCCCGACCAGCACCGCCACGCACCCCCTCGGCACGGGCACGCACGCCTTCTCCTCGCCGAGACACATGCAGAGAGGAGCAAGCTTGGATCGCGCGAGACCGGTGCAATTGTGCTAGAGAACGCTGGTAATTGTGTAGTACGTGTGATTGCTCGAGGATTTCGTGAATATATATAGGTGATGAGTGGGGTAGGGTGGTCAACGTGTGGGGCGATAGGAATGTCGCATGATCGCGACGTCGCACTCATGTCGTCCAATTATTGACCCGTGTTTCGTATCGTCGAAAAACGAGTCTCACCGGTCCGGCTGAACCCATCCAGAGCAGCCGGCTTCCGTCCGGCGAACATTCACGTACTCCGGTTTAAAATCCAGTTTAAAACACGTGAATTTCCTTGTCTCGTAGGAATTAAATTGTTTCCTACGAAATACTTGGGCTCCAAACCCGCACTAACTTTATACTTCATATTAGCATGCATGGTTACTGAATCAAACCGGCCGGCAGGTCCTTTTGAAACCAGCAAGCCAAACCGGGTTGACCGAACTGAGCCGGGCCGGAGTCACGCTCACGCAGGAAAGGTTGACGTCGGTCGTGGTGCTAGCCAGCAAGGGTGTTTACCGTGTACGTGACAGGATTCAAACACCTCGTTTTCCTATGAAAAAAAACATTGGTTCTGACTCGGTCCAGCTTACGCGCTATCCGAGAGGCACAATCACGATTCCGTGACAAAGTATTTGTTGCCCAGACCAGGGAATCAAAATATCAAATCCTAACATAAGCCTGCTCCCAGCTGGGTGATTTCTTACTACAGTTTCTTATTCCATGAAAAGTATTTAGATACCACCTTCTCAATATATGATATCCTAAAGTGTTGTATCTTGAGCCTTTGATATAGGGTTTTTACTAGTATTTCTACCTAAGATACTGTGTATGAGTGATATCTAAATAAGATACTAGTCTGTTCTCTCTCTTCCTTAATTACAGTGTCACATTAGACTTTTATCCATATATCAGTCTTAAAAAATTTATCAATATGAAGCATTGGGAGCAGCCTAAAAGCCCACACACGTAACTCAGCCGTACTCAAATCTGCAGGTGCCAAGGCCACGCGCCAAGTCTATCCATTTTAGACGATCACTATCACTAATCAAATTTGATTTCGTAGTTTGTCGTCAACCGGTTCTTCTTCTTTTAACGTCGCATGCCAGATTCAATCCAAAAATCTCGTTGGTGTTGGCGCCAATAGTATCTCTCATTATTTTACTGTATATTAAAGTATAAATAAATTAGTCTCCTTTCCTCATCTGCCTAAGCATTTGGATGAACTGATAGGTGTATATAAATCGATATGGTATTAGAGCTAAGAAGTCTTAAGTTCAAGATCTAGTTAGCGCAATTATATAGTAATAATTGCAGCTCACTTCTGTTTCACGTCTAAGACCTGATGGAGTCTACACATGGGGGGTGTTAAAGTATAAGTGAATTGTCCGTTTTTCCTCATCGACTTAAGTTTTTGGATGAATTGATTGGTACATGTAACTCAATACTTTAGAAAGTTGTCAAATACAAGACCCAGAGCACGAAAACATTAACAAAAGAGGGATTCCAGGATTTGCCCTCATGAGATAGATAGATTTCAGATTTTACCCCTATGTGTCCATGACATGTGGGCTATAGGAGGGCAAAAATCTGAAATCCATTTATTCACTAAGGTAAATTCTGAATTATTCCTTGACAAAAACAACAAAGAAAAGCCCCGCGACTCAATCTTTACATTATCATACGATTTTAGGTGAATTAATTGGTACATGTAACTCAATACTTTACAAGGTTGTCAAATATTAGATCCAGAGCACATAAACATTGACAAAAAAACAACAGAGAAAAGCCTCACGACTCAATCTTTAACCCTCTCGGTCAAAAAATGAGAAACACGTACCCAAAATGACAAGCTCGGTTCCTAACCCTCTTTGTCAATCACTTGTTGTTCCCTAAAGGCAAACGACCAAGAATTGATTCTCTTCAAAAGGCATCGATTGGAGAAAGAAGATTAGGAAGAAATATATACCTCCAGAAATGAACAACCAATCAAACCACGTTACATCTCAATGTGCTCTGGTATTTAAGCAAATTCTACAGTTTGAGAATCTGAAACCAAATGCCCTGTCAGAGCAATCGATGTGGAGCTCTGAAACTGACAGCCCATCAGCCTCGGTCAGTATCTACGTCCAAATAATTGACTTGACCGCATTGGGGAACTAAGCGAGCTGAAAGGGTCGACCTCCTCACGACAGCAATGGAGAAATACACGAGACTTGTACTTATTGGGCGTAAACTTAGACTAATCATGATCTCGTCGTAAACCCTAGCTCTAAACTCATGAACACCTACAAAACTTAGATGCGGAAGCTTGAGTGTCACATACCCAAACCAGATGACGCCATTAGAGAGGTGATGAGTTGTCGGTGCAGAGCCGGGATGGAGTAGCGGTGGTGGTCGACGTTCGTAGATGAGCCGGCGGTGTTCGGTCTTCGCCACAAGACACACACGTTAGAGATCGGGTTGTTAGGACGTTCTTCACCTAGAACCACAGATTAGAGGCTGCCAAGTCCCTATTTGTGTTGCCTTCGCGTGAACGGGACCGAAACCAATTTGTTGGTTGCGCCCCGATCATAGCGCGTGAGGCCATTGCTCCGTGACTTTCTGAGGTCGTTAGCCGAGAGATCAATCCCAACATTCTCCCTTTGATCGTAAGGCTAACATCATAAGCCCATTCTCAATAAAACAGCAAACCAAGATAATGCGTCGCATGGCCAATGAAGTGCCATACAACCTCGCACCTATAGTGTACTATCTTATCTTAAAATGGATATACATTATACTTAATGGGAGTTGGTTTACTTTAAGGTCCTTTTATCCGTAATCGCAGGCTTTCCAATAAACCCATGCCGGCAACATGATCACGAAAAATATTGGGTGGTAAGCCTTTAGTAAGCGGATCCGCAAGCATTGACTTAGAACTAATATGCTTGATACTAATGGTTTGATCTTGGATTCTATCTTTCACAACATAATACTTAATGTCAATGTGTTTGGCAGCACCACTTGACTTGTTGTTACTTGCATAAAAGACTGCGGGCTCGTTATCGCAGTATAAGGTGAGTGGTTTTGAGATGCTGTCTACCACTCTAAGTCCCGGGATAAAATTCTTAAGCCATACAAACTGCCGGTGGCCTCATAACATGCCACAAACTCAGCTTGCATCGTTGAAGACGCCGTAAGGGTTTGTTTGGAGCTTTTCCACGAGATAGCTCCTCGAGCGAGTGTGAAGATATAACTCGACGTGATTTCTTAGTATCAACACATCCCGCAAAATCTGAGTCCAATAACCAACAACTTCAAGGTTATCGAATTTTATATGTGAGCATGAAGTGCTTAGTAGCTTGCATATAGCGCAAGACTTTCTTAACGCCTTCCGTGGTCCGGTCCTGGATTTGACCGATATCGCCAAGCATCCGGTTACAAAAGCTAAATCGTATGTGTACATACTTGAGCATACATAATACTTCCGACAATGAAGCATAAGGAACCGACTTCATCCGATCGATTTCATATTGGTTCCTTGGACATTGAAATGTCCCAAACTTATCGCCTTAACAATAGGAGCAAAGAGCCGAGCACTTATGCATATTGTATTTCTTCATTACTCACAACGTATGCCTTCGAGATAAACCTAATATTCCTTTGGACCTATCTCGGTGAATTTCAATGCCAAGAACGTAAGAGGCATCACTAAGATCCTTCATATCAAAATTAGATGAAAGAAATCTCTTGGTCTCAAACAAAGATATCCTTATCATCACGCCAATAAGATATCATCCACATAAAGCACTAAGATGGTGAATTTACTCCTTAAACTTAACATATATGCAGTTATCAACTTCATTTTCTTTAAAACCAAAATTTCTTATAATCTTATCGAATTTGAGATACCACTGCCTTGACGCTTGTTTCAAGCCATAAATTGATTTCTTAAGTCGACATCCCATATGCTCCTTGCCTTCCACGACAAAACCTTCCGGTTGAGCCATGTAAACATTTTCTTGCAAGTCGCCATTAAGAAATGCCGTTTTAACATCCATCTGATGCAACTCTAAATCATAATGAGCTACAAGTGCCATTACGATTCGAATGAATCCTTAGATGAGACAGAGAAAATGTGTCATTATAATCAATCCCCTCTCTTTGTGAGAAGCCTTTTGCTACAAGCCTTGCTTTGAACCTTTCGATATTTCCCTTAGAGTCGTGTTTGGTTTTGTAGACCCATTTACTGACCTCTCGTTTTGACTCCGTCAGGAATTTCTACTAGGTCCCATACATCATTAGTGCTCATAGACTTTAGTTCATCCTTCATGGCATCAAGCCACTTAGGAGAATGTTCACTCATCATGGCCTCCTTATAAGAGGTGGGATCGTCTACCTTCCCTACATCATTAATATCTTCATTCATATATACAACATAATCATTCGGGATGACGGATCTTCTCTCCCGCTGTGATCTTCTAATAGGTTCATTAGTTATGACAGGAGACTGCTGAGGCTCATCATTAGGTGCAACATTAGGAATTTCAGAGACCTCAACAGTGGGTGCAACAACAATATTTTCTACTGGAGGTGCAGCCACCTGAGGCACAGGAATAAAGGTCTCTGGGATGAGCGGTGAAGGAACGTAAACCCGCTTCTCCTCAAGATCTATTTTCCTGGGCTCCAACTCCTCATTATTTTCTAAGAACACAAATAGTGCCTTGTTTCTACAAACTTAGTTGTCCTATTAGGACAAGAAAAACGATACCCTTTGGATCTTTCGGGTACCCAATAAAATGACAACTTACTGTTTTATGGTCTAATTTCCCAATATGTGGATTAAAAATCTTAGCTTCAGCACGACAACCCCACACTCGTAAATATTTCATACTCGGTTTTCTCCCACCATAATTCATAAGGTGTCTTAGGTACCGATTTCTGGGAACCCGATTAAGAATATGTGCACTGTCTTTAGTGCTTCCATCCACAAACTAATGGGTAAACTAGAGTGGTGAGCATGCTCTGCACCATATCCATAAGTGTACGGTTGCGCCTCTCGCCTACTCCATTCTCGAGGTTCACCGGCATAGAATATCGGGCAACAATGCCATTTTCTTGAAGAAACTTAGCGAAAGGGCCAGAATTTGTCCATAAGAGGCATGTCTTCCATAATATTCTCCTCACGGTCCGATCTTACCACTTTAATTCTTAAGTTGTGCTGATTTTCAACTTCACCTTTAAATATCTTAAATTTATCAAGTGACTCAGATCGGTCTTTAATGGGAAAGATATAACCATAACGGAGAAATCATCGATGAATGTTATAAAAGAATCAAAACCATCCACCGATGTCACAGAAAAGGACCACAAATATCGGTATGAATTAATTCTAAAAGTCCTGTCTTTCGCGAGTAGCTCCTTCTTTATTTGTTTCACATATTTTCCTTTAATGCAATCAATGCGATGGTCCGAGTCGAGAAATCTAATGGGTGGAGAATCTCTTCCTTAATGAGACGCTCCATTCTCCCCTTCAAATGTGGCCTAAACGACAGTGCCACAATTTCAAGAAGTCTCATTATTCTTTTACCCTTAGCATCACACACATTCAAGGATACAGAGATTCATTAAGGAAAGCATATAGAGTTTGTCTCGCCTAAAGGCAAGACCAATATCATTAGAATCAAACGTAATAATACATTTATTATCACCAAAAGTACACTTAAAACCTTCATCGTCCAACAAAGAAATCAAATCAAATTCCTCCTAATAGAAGGAACATAAACTACATTATTGAGACGGTGAGAAGCCGTTGTTCAAGACTAATGTAATTGATCCTATTGATTCCACTTCGCTTCCTTTCCATCCGCGACTCTAAGGCTTCGCCCCTTTCTTAGGGTTCTCGTGTATGGAATCCTCAGAAAGAATTAGTAATGTGCACAGTTGCACTGAGTCAATCCACCAGAATTAATGGAAAAATTAGCATAAAGTGTTTCATCAACAAAAGTTATTGTATCATTACCCTTCTTTGCGAGCCACTTTAGGAATCCGACACACCCTTTTGAAAGTGCCCTGATCACAAAAATGACATTCACCCCTTTAGGTGCTCCAAATGAGCCACATGAGGCTTAGGTGCAGATGCACTTTAGGCCCCGACTTATCGACATTGGGAGAGAACGCCAACTTCTTCTTAGATTTGAAGTCCCCTTGGAACTTCCTTTTATTGGAGCCATATAGTTGATCGATCCTCCTCACGACAGCAATGGAGAAATACACGAGACTTGTACTAACTAGGATTGCCTAGAAGAAGAGAGCTGTTCTCTCTCTCGATCGAAGAAGAAGAAGAAGAGTTGTAGTTTTTAGATCCAAGCTTTAATCGTTAGACATTGGCAAAATCAAGTTCGGTTTTTGAAATTTAGGGTTCAACAAGAGCTAGAGAAGGCTCGATACTAAATATTGGGCGTAAACTTAGACTAATCATGATCTCGCCATAAACCCTAGCTCTAAACTCATGAAGAAGTAGGTTCGGTCTTCGCCACGCAGAAGACACGTTAGAAGAGGACGAAGAACCAGAAGAAGAGAGTTGTAGTTTTTTTTTTCATTCTTTTTCCTACAGTTTTCTAAAAGGAGAAGAAGAAGAAGAGAGTTGTAGCTTTTTTTTTCCATTCTTTTTCCTACAGTTTTCTCCTGTGGCACGTGAGTATCAACCGGTCACGGTTGTGCATCGATCAAGGGTTCCATACTCCAATCAAACAAAAAGAGGTTGGCTCTAAATAAATTCAAACTACAAAGCATTTTCTTGTCCGTAGATAGCATCTATCGAGCTCATAATTGACAGCGATCGAAGTTATCCCTAGCTCACTCTGCTCTCCATGCATGCGTACGAGTCGAAACTGTACTGTTGCAGGATATGAGGCGCTGATCTTTATTGTTGCTACGTAGATATGAACTGTCTTAACGGATGAGAGTATGAGACGCTGCGAATTTTTTAAAAATAATATTAATTTTAAAAAAATGCAAAATTAAATAGTTGATTTTTTTTCAAAACTAGGCTACTATCACCGGTTGGCCTGGATTTTTTTTAAAAAAAAATGTGTGCAGAATTGGCCTAAGCATTTATTTTTATTTTATTTTATTTTTATTGTTATTCCAGATCTGAACCACTACACAACACCCACAAACTAAACTACCATCACCAACGGCGCCGCTGGCGAAGACAATAGTGGTGGTATGAGAAAGAAGGTTAGTTACATATTACAATTGGACGCACAACATAATAAGAAATAGGATAAAACAGAAAAAATAAACAATATTTGCACGACTGTTTTAAAGCAAAACGTCGTCACATAGTTTTCCGATAAATAACAATAATGTTACAAAATATTTCAGCACAACATCATCACATAGTTTTTCGACAAATCACAAAGTCGTTATAACACATTCTAGCAAGACGTCATCACATAGTTTTTCAACAAATTACAATGACAATACAAAACATTCACTATATAGTTTTTCAACAAATTACAATGACAATACAAAACATTCACTATAACATATTTCGAGAAGACAAACCATTCTAGTGGCTGACGTCCGGACTGTCGATCTCTCCTTCGTCTTGTGGACTTCTCGTAGGGCATTTCTTGTTGATATGCCCGGACTCACTGCAAAGTGAGCACTTCGTCGTGCGACGCCTCGCTTCTACTTCGTCCATATCGTTCCTGATACGCATACCAACCGCTGGCCAACCTTTCCCTTCAGCCTAGCGATGTCTATAGCCCAGATGAGTTGCTTCTAGGTAAGATGGCTAGTGAAATGACCAACCATGCCATAGCCATACAACTCTACATTCCAGCTCCGCATCACCTCTTCCTTTGAAATATCTAGAAAGGTACTGACCAGAATGTTGCACCATCGTCGAATATGCGGTCATGACATGTGAGCATGGCCTATGTAGAAGAAGAGGCTTGTTGCAGGTGCATACACAACTAGCACGGTGTAGTGCACTTATGGATGATCCTCTCATGGTTCGTCTTGCGGTGTTCTTTTTTCTGCACATGATCTCGAAACAAAGCTCCCTTGTGCCCATCTTGAATGCCTGATGCATCTCACCCTTCTTGCTCTTCTCCTCCGTGTACTTGGTGATCATGGCGAGGTACAAAACTTTGTTATTTGCCATGAAGAGCGACACGTTGTTGCTTCGGTCAACGAAATACTTTGTGGTACCTCGAAGAATTGCCTCCACAATAGCAATCAAAGGGATGCACCTAGCGCCACGCATAACCTAATTGTACACCTCGGTAAGATTGGTTATCATGACACCACAATGAACACCATCCTTGTCATGTAGCAGCGACCACTTCTCTTTAGGTTCGTGCTCAATCCAGTTCGAGAAGTATTTCATCTGCACCCCCATCTTCTTCGTCACACCAAGAGCATTTGTGGGTATCTGTGGCAAAGCCTCAGGGTCTTGATAAGCTTTTGCGGATAGCCTTTTTTTCAGCCTCCATTTTGTGCGCCCTAGTACGCTCATCCAGAATCTTCCAGATGGCATTAAACTTTCTCTTCTGGTTTTATTTGTATAGATGCTTGAACAGATTCATGAAGTGTTTGTTGCGGAACTGCTTGTAGAAGTTTGCACACAAGTGCCTCATGCACCCCCGGCTATGCAAATCCACCCATGGAAGTGTTTCGTTCTTCCCTTGTTGTAGCTGGGTTATTGCACTCAACAGGGCCGCATGTCGATTATGTATGACGCATACGTTAGGACGGCCATGTACAACAGAGATCTTCACATTCCTAAGAAACCACACCAATTGTCTTTGTTCTTGCTTTCGACGAATGCGAAGGCCACGGGAAAAACCTGGTTGTTCCTGTCCCTCGCTATTGCAGTTAGTATCTAGCCCTTGTACTTTCGAGTCAGAAATATGTCATCCATGCATAAGATTGGACGGCAATGTTGGAATGCATTGATGCATGGATCAAAGGCAAAGAATGCTCGCTTTAGAACCCTCTTTTGTTCCCACCGCGGTTGTATTCCATCTTGAATGTCGACATGAGTGCCAAGATTTCTGTCTTGTATGACTCGGAGTTGGTCGAAGAGGTTGTGGTAGGAGTCCTCGAACGTATCGAACCTTGATTCCAGTGTCTTCTGCTTTGCCCTTCACATCTTAGTGTAGCTAATTGTGTACTGAAACCTTACTTCTATTGCCTGAATGATGGATCATGACTAAAAATCTAGATTATCAACGATCTCAACATACATGATGTTTGTGATGAAGGTTGATAACATGTTCTTGTGAGACTGCGTTGATTCAGCGATGACACATGTGTGAGGGACTACTATAAAATATTTCTAGTAGGTGTCCCACTTATGATAGAATGCATACACTCTCCAAGGGCATCCCTCTATGTCGTACTTCACGGCTTAGCATCTGGGGTTAGATTTCACTACCGTGAATGTACGTCACTCTAACAAGGCCCAAAATTTGACAGTCTCCTGCACGGTCTCCTTGCATTTGTACACAGCCCCTACCTGACCTCGTTCTGGTCATACTCCCACGATACACGGGAGCCTTGGTTAACAACGAGGTTGTCGAACTAGTATGTGTTCCACTCGGATGGAACCGTCTACTGTTCTACACCATCCTACTCATCATATCCTTCATCTTTTTAACAATGCATGGTAGTCCTGGTCTTCAAAATCCATCCTTTCAACTAGACCTTCGATCTCCCCACCTTCATCAGCAATCCCAATAGTTTGCTTGATGGAAAGAGGTCTTTCCCCATGGTCTTTATCAACCACATCAATAACTCCCCGAGCTCCTGCCGCGCTAGAGTCTCTAACTTCTTCTTCGCCATCACCACCACCTGCTTGTTCAGCCGTTGTTGTAGGAATGGCCTGGACCAGAAGGACCAAATCCCACACTTCCTCCTTCGCTAGGCCTACATAAGACTGCCATGGCCTAGATCTCTTGAGCTGCATTAACTACCAATATGTGCCATGTTGTGCTCGATTGACAAGGTAATTTAATTTTAGACCATACGCAACATGGTCCAAGTCGAATGTGTGGAATGACCACCGCATCACACCGCCCCATGTACGTTGCTCTGGTCTTGAAAGGGTTATGATCACCGATTGGAAATAATGCAAATCAATCCCCTCAGAACCCTCCAGAATAGTCCTCGCCGTAGTAAATTTTGAAATTCGGTTGCACCCTACATATTTGATGCACTGCACCATAAACAAAATTTCCACGATTAACAACATATCTAAGGCTCAACTGCCCACCAAAAAGGACTATGTACAACATACTACACTACGTAACCATAGATCTGAAACTGCGTAATCCATTAAGTAAAAAAAAATACCTCAAAGGTGGACGACCGAACGGGCAGCGCTTCACTAGCTCCTCCCCTCCCCTCCCCTCCTCTCTGCTCCTCTCCCTTCCCTCCCCTCTTTCTCTTTTTCTGAATTAAAGTGAGTTTTGCACTAATTTTGGGGGTTTTAGGGTTTTTTATAGGGAACATTGTGTCACCATTTGGAATAGCGATAAGGACTTGCGGGATCCGGGATCCCTGTCGCCATTTCAAATGGTGATTTACCTAAATTTTAATATTAAAAAAATTACACGGCATCCCGAACCCCACCACTACAAAAGCTCACCCAAACAATTAAACTTCATATCTCTGTCTTCTAACCTACTCTATTCTAACTTACTTACACTTGTTTCACAACTCTACTCGGCTCCATGTCTCAATCGTCTTGCGCTGGCGATTGCAAGATACGTGAACTGCTTGAACTGCGGTGTCCAGGCAAATGTCCTATACTCCAATACTGAAGAGAACATGAGACGTGTGTTCTACAAGTGTCCGTATTTCTCGGTGAGTTCGACTTTCATGAATACTGGTATTTGGTTTTAGAGTTTGTTTCTCACTTCTTTTTCACTATTTGGTGTGGTTATCAGGGCGATGGTTGCAAGTACTTTCAGTGGTGAACTCTATTGGTGTCATGGTCGAAAGAGCAGTTAAACATCCGTATGTAGTTCCATATGGTTCAATGGTGAACATGCCACCTGCAGACGAGCGCTTGACAAGATTCTTGACCACGACACTAATAGAGTCCACCCAAGAAACTTATGTGTGTGTGTATATTTCTTATAGTGTTTTCAATATGTATTAAGTAATGGTGATTGTCTCTTTAAGGGACTCATGTATGAACGATGTTGTATACTTTTTATGTATTACGAGAAGTCTTTAACTTTTGGCAACTAGGTCTGTATGAAAGTAACATGACAAGGGATTCACGTATGAACTTCGATATTACACTTGTGCATACCGCAAATACAAAACACTCTGTGATGCTACATTTTAAGTTAGAAATGACATCTCTCTGCCATACCACCTTTTCAGACCGAAAAGGTCACACGTTGTCATGTCCCACCTTTGTAGACTGAAAAGATGACACACTGCGATGCTACCTTTTAAGACAGAAATGATCACACACTATCAGGGCACGCACTGCCATCTTTGCGGACCAAGAGGACAGCACACTACGACGCTACATTTTCAGACCGAAATGACCATACTCTGCAACGACACCTCTTCAGAATGAAAAGACAACAGTAGGCCACACCACCTTTCCAGACCGAAAAGACCGCACACTTTCAGGCCACGCATTTCCACCTTTGCAGACAGAAAAGACAGCACACTGCGATGCTACCATTTCAAACCAAAATGACCACACTATGTCACACCACTTTTTTCAGATCGATGGATTTGCACTTCTCCTTCCACCCTCAGCATTACATCATATTCACTTATAAAAGGATGGAGAAGAAAGCTGGAGGACAACACTATACAACCATACCCAACACTTCATTCCAACTTGATTCACACAATAGATAGGAAGGAGATGTCGGACTCGTCGTCAAACTTCTACGCGAAGATGCTGCGGAAGCACAAGTGGCTTGCTGATAGTGCTAAATCCTACCCCAATTGTTCTATGAAGGATGCGTCGGTACCACGGTGTTTCCACGCCCACGATGTGTGTGCGAAGAATCGGCGAAAATTATTTAGTCCACACACCTGGCGATCGCCACCCAGGTATACTACACATGCAGGGACATCGTTGTAAGAGAATCTTATAGATTTTTCACTTGTTACGTTGCATTCCACATATCCCTAAACTACGCGAAGCGAGCCGAGACCCTCGAACGCTGTAAACCTTACGTACCCGATTCTATTGAAAAGACACCGAAGGAGCCCAGGAAAGCTGGGTGGTGGTGGAGGACTCTTGAACAGGAAGCTGAGTATGACCGAGCCGAGCGTGCGACAGACAAGGGAAAGGCTCCTGCTAGTGAGACCGACAGCTATCCTAGTGCTCACCGTCGCCCAGGCGCACTCCATATCGAAGAGGTAAGTTAGGTTCAATTTGCATCCTGATTATTGATTTGGCTCTATGTTTTGCTATCCTAACAGTATTCAATTGTCCAGCATATCTCGCAGAACATAGCTGACTTTGAGACTGCCCGGGCAGTCCAAAGACAAGGGGAAGGGACTGATGGGCCGCCAGGACTAACCGACTTCATTCCAATCAATCTTTATTTTCGATTCCAAAAAGGTGCGCATATATCGTAGGTGTATTTCGGTTTGTTGATTCGTGCATGTTATCATTTTTAATGCACGTTACCAAACCCGTGCGCCATATAATTCGCAATTAAATTATGAAGTCTTTCACACTTAAGTTTCTTTTCCCAAACGTTTTGACTATTAAATATTACATAATATTTTTCGCAAAGAAATCGATTCCACAAACAATATAATTGGGTCAACGACGCGCATGGCAACCCTAAGTCTAAATAATTTTTTTCCCATTTCGCTCTATAGGGGGCTGTTTGTGTTATTGCACCACCGATCTCGCATTCATTACCACATATTTCGTTATATTCTCCTATTTCAGATTTCGAATTACGCGACCACTTAAATAAATTACCAAAAAACCCTAAAAATTACTAAGTTTTTAGGCTAAATTATGTACACACAAATTAAAAAAACAAACAAACAGTACTGTGTCGGCAATTCAACTAGCGACAGGGTCTTGTCACCAATTAGAACGACGATATGACTCTGTCGCCAATTCAACTGGCGACAGGAGCTTGTCAGGGCTATTATCGCCTGTTGGAATGGCGACAGTAGCCTAGTTCTGCAAAAAAAAAAACTGACAGTTTAATTTTGTAATTTTTTAAAATAAATTAATATTATTGAAAAAAATCGTGACGTTGCTATTGAGGTTCAGCCCAATCAGTGAACAGACTCCATACATTCAAGCTTCAGATTACCAAACTATTAACTCTGATTGTGACATAGTACACTGTCAGGGATCCTACGCTAGTTGATAGTAGTATCTATTAGTGTATGTAATGCTATCGGGCGATCGACCGGCGACAATGACAAGAAGAAAATGTTTTAAACTCTGATCTCATAAGAGGACCCAACTTAGTAAGTATTGAAAGTCGCGTCGCAACCGGATGGCCCGGGTCGAGAAGAAGTGGCAGCAAGTCCAGCGCTCAATGGGCTATGGGGCTGTTTTGGTTGGGCCTAGCCTAAGAGAATAACGAGTTGGTGGGATCAGCTACATACTTGTCCTTTTCTTTATTTATTTATCCCTTCTTTTAACAAAATCTCGCCCGGTTGGTACCTCTCCCATGCAAGCCGCGGGTCTCAGGCAGTCGCCCGCCGCCTCCCCTCCAACCGTCGCCTCGCCCGCGTCGCCCACCTCTGCGCCACTGCTCGCTCTCCTCCTCCCCTGCCCTTGCCCACTCTGCAACGCGCCGCGTACAGGCGTCGAGGCCCGAGCCGAAGCCCGTCTGCCGAAGAGGGAGGCCGGAGGCGGGAGCCACCTCCATCCCAAGAAGGAGGAGAGGAGGACGGGAGGAGGCGAAGCGAGGAGGGCCGAGCCAAGGGGTGACCACCAGGCGAGGGAGGAGGCTCCTCCCGATTGGTGCCTGAGCCCAATCCGACCTGGCCGCCGTCGCCATGGATGGTCTGAACGGTACGGACGCCTGCTTCTCGCCCGGGAGGGCCATGTCGCCGCAGGTGAGCCCCCCCGCTGGGCCGCCGGACGTAGGCGGGTAAAAACTTTAGTGTTTCCCTGATAGATTTTTGTAATCGTAGACCCTATTGTTGTTGGTTGTACATAGTTGTGTCCAAACTATGTTGAAAGTGCTTCGCATGTGCGCCGCGCTGCCCCGCCCCTAACGCATCTGCGCCCCGCCTGTGATGGCCACGGCGGCACTGTCGTGGGTCTCCTTCGGCTTTGTCGCGGAAGTCCTTTGGTTCGTGTCTCCACCACCTGGTGTGTCCTTGACGATAGCACAAGTAGTAACATTGTGGTACGTTTGTCAATACCATGGGCTGTTTACCCTCCTGATTTAATTTCCTATAAGCAAGATATGGTTAATTCCATGCCATATTGTTTCTCGTCCTTGCCCACCACCTGTTTGCTCAAATGTCCCAATACTGAGATCTTAATCTTCTTTTCTGAATTGAGTTAAAACCCATGTACGTATTGTCAGACGGGTCTTGGTCAGCAATTTACTGAGTTTTGGATTGGTCTTCTTATTGTTCAATCTTCATCAAATTGTTCAATCTTCTGTAAGGGAGGAATTAAGACAGTTACACCCAGATGATCAACGGATTGTGGTCCTAAAGCACAATGTTTGGCGTGTGAAAGGCCTTATTCAGGTATTTCACTTTACTGAGTTCTATAACATATATGGTGTATAAAAAAACATTCCATGTGAATTTGACTCTGGAGTTTAATTAGGATTTCTATATGCAGCTCGTTCCATGAATTTGTTGCTTGATTATTTGCTGTTAAGGGCATGCCATTTGTAGAAAGGTCCAAGACCACACACCTTTAACATATTAGCATAAATACTCATACTTTGCCTTTTGCGCTCTGTTCAGGTTTCCAGAACAATTGGTGATGCCTATCTAAAAAGTTCAGAATTTAACCGTGAGCCTCATCTGGCACGGTTCCGTCTTCCAGAACCCTTCCATAAACCAATTCTTTGTCCAGAACCATCCATAGAAGCACATAGACTGTATGCAGAAGATCAATTTGTAATATTTGCTAGACCCTGTTTTGTGGCGGGGGTTGCAATGAGTGTCATCATTGTTACACTTTTGAGCAAAATTGCCTAGCTTGTCTTCTCAGGATATTACACAAGGTTTCCTTTTATTAAATTGTCTGAATGACCATCCAGGGCAAGCGCTATGCTTGCGAAGCTTGGGCAGAGTGACCTTGCATTTTAGGACCAACGTGATCTTGCATTACTCAGGTAGATCATCATAGGAGGTACTCTATTCAGTCTCGTATGTTGCAATCATAATCCCCTTCTTTTGAGTTGTTGCATGCTCTGGAAGTTTCAATGTCAATTGCTATTTGCTAACATATTAGAAAACCTTTGTCAGGGTGTTGCAAGAAGACTAATAAAAGCAGCTCTGAGAGAGACAGCAAAGAAAAGAGAAATGAGGTACTCAAGTCTTGAAAAAGATTGATCGTGGGGTCAGGAGACACTTCCATGATGACTAACGAATTAATAATTAGTGAAAAATAGACATGGGTAAGTTTACTACATGATCTCTGTTGCCTCTTTTTTGAAGCATTCACCATCATATTCTTTGGCAGGACACCCTTTGTATTTTTGGTTGTGGCTGTTTAAAGTATGTATTCTTGATCTATCAACTTAAATACTAAACAGATTGCTTACAAACACTATCTTATGCAATAAACCCTTCTAATTAAATGGCTTTTGCTAAGCTCTTTTTAAAGTACTCTCCAAAGTATCTGTGTCACTTGACTTCTGTAACACTTCATCACATTTTAACTTAAATGAGTGAACTCGTGCTTATCCTTGAGTTTTTAAAATCAATTTTAAATGTGCTTACTTGTTTTAGGTAATAAAATACCTTAGGGAAGGAACTCTCTTGCAAGGGATAGTCCTCAAGTTGTTTCCATATGGTGCACAAATTGGGATTGGCGAGACTAACAGAGGGTAACATCCCTGACCTGTTTGTTACATATGGCATTTCTTCCTGTTCAGCTGAAGTTCAATATACTTTTAGAACTATTCACAACCCTTCCTTTCCATTCCATTATTTCATTTAGTAGATGCCAAAAAGTTCGTTTTAGAACATATTTTCTTCTAGCCAAAAAGTTCATTTCAGAACATATTTTCTTCTAAGCAGCATGATGTAGGTCAATCCCATGCATCTCCTGTTGTTGACAGTTCACCAAATCACCCTAAATCAAGCATGTGCTTCACAATTGCTTACTCAAGTATTCTGTATCAAATTATATAGAAGCTAACACAACATGTATTTAATTTTGACAACATTGTTAGGAGTCTTGAGTTTACATGATATTATTCACATTCTTAGACTAGATGATCAGAACAAAGGCATGATAGTAGACCTCACTTGAGTGAAACATAATATTTACCAATTGAGCTTCACATTGATGGCTTTCATTACAAATTCACTGCTATGTCGATAGATTATGGGCACTTGTGTTGTGCTTTAGATAAGGGTTGTGCTTTAAATAAGGGTTGGTTCCCTTGAAATGTATACTAGACAACCACTATCATGTATACTAGACAACCACTATCTTTGACATGTGATGCTTCAATTTTATTTATATCATATAATTTCATGCATTTGTAGTTGTGATCTAATTTGCATGCCTATTTGTGTACTGCCATCTCAAGGCTGCCAATTCTTTGATGAACAACTTTCGTTCCTAGATTGTGAACTACTCTGCGTTTCCTGTTCTTGCCCAATATTAATTTGGGTCGTGTCTAGTCCAATGGAATCGTAAATATCACTTCACTGAGATGGCAAACTTGTGAGGATCAACAAGTGGAAACATTTTGCATGTCAAACTTACAGCTGTGTAATGTTCTGCATTTTGCAGTGGTTTGCTGCATATCTCAAACATAACACACGGTCAGCTGACATCTGTTGGTGATGTACTCAAAGTGGACGAGATAGTGAAAGCTCTTGTGATTAAATCGACAGCTCAGGACATGATTGCTCTCAGGTACACCAGAGCAAACTTGTAATACTATAGCTCAAATCATTGAAATATAAGTGCATAGTCGCTTTTGTTGTAAAGGAGGCCATCTGTTGTTCATTGACTCATTTCATCTGTGATGGTCCATTGAAAGTATTTCTGTTTCGCTCTGTGCAGTATTAAAGACCTTGAGAGCAAGCCTGGATTGTTTCTCTCTAACAAACAAGTAAGGACAATGTAAATGGCTCTCCATCAGGATACACTATTTTGGCAGTTTAAGTTATATATTTGTGTCAATGCTCAGGTTTGTCACATTTTCCATTCTCTGGTTGCAAAGGTATTTTCTGAGGCTGAAGAGATGGCACAAATATACCAGGACCAAATTTCGGAGATGCCTTGAACTAGACTCCTTGTGCGACGACGCTACTCCCTTCAACGATGAAGCACAGTCCTACGCGAACTGGAAGTGGTTGAAATTCAACAAGTTTGATAATGTAAAGTGTAACTCTTATAGTTCTGAATCAAGATTGTAATACAGGGATTCTCTATAGTAATTTTGGTCAATTCAATATCCATGGTTACAATTGCAAATTTTGGGTCAAGGGCAATTTGGACAAATCACATCGATTATTTTTTAATAAAAAAGAAAGAATTAATGGTAGAATATTGATTTTGTGATAAAAGCTGGCTGTTTCAGTGAATAGTGTGGCAAATCACGAAGGACAACCTTTATTGTGGTATTTTACAAAGTGATAATATTTGGCGTGATGAATAATCGATTTTCTTGTTTTCTTTTTGCTTGATAAGTATGCACATATCTCAAGATGTTCCAAGGACACATCCATTGTGGAGAGGATCTTTGGTGGAGAATTTCCATCTCCACTTCCCCTAATGCGTGCGTGATAGTTTACGAAAAAATGCCCCGAGATGGCAACCACGCGAACGTTGTCAATCGCTGCTGCTGATGTAAGAGAGGTAGTTTGGTCGGAGCTCCCCATTATGAACTGAAAATAGCAAAAGTTGTTTTGTTATTGCTACGATGATTTTCTCATCAATGTTACTCCATTCATTTCTTTTCATAAGGCGTATTTTAGCTAGGCACGGGAATTAAGAAGGTTGTAAACCAAGAGAAAGACCAAAGAAAATGACTATGCTACATACGGTATAAATACCTTAAAAATATGTGAGAGAATTACTTATAAATGCATGAGAGAGAAGATGTGATAAATAAAAGTAGACGAGTAAAACATCAACAAATTTACATGCACATCTTATATTTTGAAACATTAAAAATTGGAGATTGTGGTCGTCCATCCTCGCCACTCTCTTCGGCGTCCGTTGGATCGACGAGCGAGGCATCGATAGCCAGATCGTGTCACTGAGTATGATGAAGGTTGATGACCTAATATGCTGTGACTATGATTTTTTTAATCCGTAGCAAAGCACAGACATTGACCAACCGATCGATCTTGGATCCGGTTCCTAGGAGCTTGAATTCGATTCACGTTTGCATCTCTCTTCTTGTTCTTCTTGATCTGAATGCGATGTGCTTGTTCTTTTGTGCGTGTGATGGTCCAAGGCCTGAGGTACGACGATCTGTGCGACCCATACCATCATCTGGACATCAAGGAGGCGCTCGCGAGGCGGCCCAGGGTGGTGTTTGACGCCCGCATCCAGCGCCTCAAGCGTGCCATGGACCTCTCCATGAAGCACCAGTACCTCCCCGACGACCTCCAGGTCCGCTCCTTTCCTTTCCTTGCCCTCCTCTGGATCTCTCGATTGGTATGCGTGCGGCTTGTGGATGCGTGGTGGTTGTGACGATGGTGTACGAATTTTATAGTCTGTGTTCTTCAGACCGCCTGCAATGGCGCAATTTCTGTGTAATGTGGTCGATGATTGTGTATCCAGTGAAATGTATGGGGGAACAGAAGGGCGTATTGCATTTGAGTTGCACCTTTGATCTAGGCTTAAGTTTGTGGATTTTCCGTTAGGTTAATCGATGTTACAATGCAATGTTGTTGCTTGCTGAGAAACTGGTTGACGCAGAGGTGAATGTCTGAAGATTTCAATTAAGTTTGGATGAAAGAAATCCAGGAAATTGGCAATGCTCATTACTGCATTAGAATGAGAGTAACGGTGGTTAGGTTTGATAAACCTTTTGAAATGCCTGTGGAAGTTGCTTGCAGGATAGGTTGTCACACTAGTGGGTCATATTATTTCAGGCGTTCTTGCTGACAAGCCTATTAGTATTTTTCACATGTCATTTTCCATTTCCGGTTTACATCAGTTACAGTTAGGTGAGAGTTGGTTCGATTGTTTCAGATGCCCGTACGCCTTTTCATATGTAGTTTAATATTTTGGATTGCAAAGTTATTTTCCCTGCTTTCCATGTACCTTTAGTTTAAATATGTTTAGGTGGATACTCAACCTACAATTTTTTTCTTCAGCCTTGAAGATGTTCCAAAGTAATTTATCTGAAGCCATTAATCATTAAACCTATGAATTGGTGATATGTGAAAACAGCTCGTTATTAACTATGCATTCTTGAAATTATCTTCTCACCATGGAACCTCAATTTTTAATTGGGGCATATCTTTCATCTTCAGCAATGCTTACCATTACATTTGTTATTCTCTAATCTAACTTTACATAGATCTTAAGAAACATTTACTTTCTTTTGCATAGGCTCTGCAGACACCATTTAGAGGCTATTTGAGTGACATTTTGGCTCTGGTAAGCATGCACAGAGTCATCTTGTACTTTATGACAATTCAAAAGTAACAATTCTTGCTTGATCTGAAATGTTCAATTCTCAACATTTGCAGATATCTTTGAACCATGTTTAGTGCCCACTTGCTTAGCACGTGATACTGAACCATGTGCTCGGTCAATTTCATGGTCTTAAGTCTCAACAAGGATTTGCACCTAATTCTGGGTATAAATATTTTTGCTGATATTTGAAGCTATATTTTTGTCTTACTGTAATGTTTATATGTGATTAATATTATGTTCATCTGTTAATCTTATCGCCTAACATTCTATATGTATGACTATTTCAGTTGTTTGCTGGTTGTTTGCCCTGTTGACGGTCATGTGAAGCTTTACCGGCCGCCAATTTGTGAATTTTGTGATGAATGGGTTGAGGTAAGCTTGTTCTGGCAATGTATAATAATTGGGTTTATAGACAATCTTGATTTGCATGAACTATTGATATGAAGGCATCTGGAGAGTTAGATTGAATGCTCACCAAATTTCTGTTTTGCAGCACTGATTTTTCTTGTGTTTGGCTTGGGCTAAAGTTCCCATGATCCATGTGCATATGGATCCTATACATTATTTTAACAAAGATCTGTAAACATTTTGGAGTGAAACAAAGTTAGAATGAGCTCACCATTAACTGCTTCACCTAGATTTCATTCAAAATTTTATATATTAGTACTTTCTTACTTCTGCTACAAACAAAAGGAAACTTGCACTTCGCACTTTTGATTTTTCATTTTTTAAGAAATAACTTTTTTGATATTTATAAAATCCCTTACAAGTTTGTCCTCGTCAGAGATTATAGTTTATGTTTCCATTTCATCATGTGTGTTTGGAGTCATCAGTTCGTCTAGGTCGTTGATACCATTGTGCTTATCAACTTTTAATCCATTGGTCTAGGTCACGGATATATCTCAGTTGATGTTTAACGATTACAAAAATTAAAACTGTTTGATCAAGCAGACTAGCATACAGTTATACACTGCTTGTAGTAGTCTCTGTTAAATTAAAGCCCCTTCCCTCATTTTAGCCATGTCATGTTCATGTACTGTGGGTTCATCCTTGATTTCCTGGATTTTGATTGCTGTGGCGTTTTGCATTGTGGAGACTAGAGTTGAGGTATGGGTGGCATTTTTCACTGTGGAATCATCCTAGGTATTACGTCCCACATCTGTTATGTGCATAGTTCATGCTAGATTGTACACAGAAAAGGGGTGTTTCTTCATTTGATTTTGTTGTTTTTACAAGAGGTTTGAGGAACCTCCAGGTTCTAGATTGTACACAGAAAAGGAAGCTAGCTAGCAGTAATTTCTCAAAAACGCTCAAACGAAGACCTTTGCCAAGTTCCACAAGCTGCAATTCACCGAGAGTCTCGAATTCAAGCCGCTCTTTGTGATTCGCATCCCTGGATTGGTAATCATAGCGATGAAATGCTTCTACCTTTTCTATTTCTGAAAAGTTAATTTCCTTGGTTGGTGATGATATTTGATAATGAGCTTTGTTTGGTTTGTGTATTTGCAGCACTATTGTGTTGAAATTTTTGTTGGCTGGTCTGTAACAATATGCTCCCAAATTGGAATGATGCAATGGAGCTTAGTTACAAGAAGGGTTGTGCATTGTTGGACAAGGAGCCTTTCCTTTTACCAACAATAATCTAATAGAGAAGGTATTCTTTTGTAACATCTCATAAACATTGATGGATGAGTAAATTCTGTGAGCTATTTGTTGGTTGTTGCACAATAGGTATGTGAAGTATTAGTAAGGTGTAGCTATATATGATATATCTTGTCAGTTTTATTTCACCAAGCCAACATAATTTTTTTTATGGGGAGTTACATTATCTGAAGCTTGAATTCTCTTGAGTCTCTTTTTCTGAATCAATGGCTTTTATTAGGTTAAGAAGCTCCAAGTGTAACAAACTACAACAATTCAATTTGAATGATCATCTACATTTTTATGTGCTCCATGGTGCCTGAATTATATTTTCAGCATCATGCTTAACAAGGTTTCTTGTAGCAGAAAGCAGGAGCAACCATTCGTTGATAAGAAAGGTGTGATTTCCGTGTTAGTGATAGTTCAAGAGCTTTCATGTCATGACGATGCCATAATGCCTCATACTTTAGGTTAATTTTAAAATTTATTTATTTTGTTTACTTCTTATTTTAGCTGGATCACATTTGCTTTCATTTCGGACCTGCCACCTGACGGTGAATACTTTTGTTTACAGATGAACTTTCTTAGAAGAGATGAGCACATGTAGTAAGCAATGGTCATCTAGAAAATGCATATACTGTTCATTGCTTCTTTTTAGCTTTGGATTTTTTTAGCCTGTGTTATCTTGTAATCAGAACCAATTAAAATACCTTGCATAATTAGATTTTTTTAGTAAGCTTTGAACCATGTTTTTACAGTACACATTTTACAACTATAGATGTTAATAGCTGGAACCTGGAAAGTTGCTAAGATAATGGTATTCTTCAAATATTGCAGACTATACTTATATCTGTTGTAAAAAAATTACTTGAAGGCTGCTGCGGGAGGTGCTAATCCATCTAAAGCCATGAGCTTTGATAACATGCTTAGCAGACACATAGTGTTAATAAAAAAATGAAGTTGTGTTGTTCTGTTAATGAAAACTCTCCAAGGTGCTTATATCATGTGTTGTTTGGAAAAATCGAGTTGCATAGCATAAATGTGAGACAAAGTTGCTATTTGTTTATATGAAAACTCACAGTCTGACAATCTTTTCCTAATTGCAGAAATTTGTTGAGTGTGATTTTGGCACATGGGATGAAGCTATACATGAGTGAATCATTGGCGCCGAAGGATTCACTGGATCATATCATGCACTTTGATGTTTCTTTAGGAGATTTCAGAAAAAGGCTGATGCTCCTTTGTGTACATTCGTTACAGGTCTTATTTGGCTTGGTAGGACATATTTTCAATTTAAGTAAATATTACCCTAATGGTGAAACAATACTATTCAGATCTTAGGAGCACAACCCACAAGCACACAAAGAACATGATAGTACAAAGCGAGTTCATTTAATTTTATCTACTCTATTCTGCTTGATTATACATGAGTTGGATCTGTTTAATTTAATCTACTATGTTCTTCTGCTTTCTACATGCTTATTTAAAAAAAATTAGAGACCCAAATGTGTCAGGGAGTTGATCATTTCTACCATACAAAAACACTAATGACTCTCGCAAAGAAAATGAAAGAAAATAATGTACATACTAATTAATTTGGTAGATGTAATGCACGGCTTTAGTTTTTCCATGCTTACTTTGCATGAAGAAGATAGCTGTCGACGATCAAGACGTCGATCTTACGAAAATAAAAAGGAGAAAGTGACGTGGGAAATCTCAGGAAATAATGTGGTTGCTCTTTATTTATATGAACTGGGTTTTACAAGATATCCTCTAAGAATACTGCTTATTCCCTTACAATCTCAGACCTATCACACGAATCTATGGCTTGTTCTTTAGTCTGATGACTATGTCTTGTCTTCTGTCCTCTCTTCTTCTTCCGTCCAGGTTCCATCTTTAAATAGCCTTTGAAGAGGCGTAGTTACTTCCATAGAAGACGTCTGATGTGAAACGATACGTCTGGTCGGAGCCAAGCGATAGTTGATAAACAACCAACTGTTCGACGGTTATATGTATATGAGACATATAACCGCATGGAGGTTATTTGTTGTTGTGTCTGGATAAGATACATCGTATGGTATGGAATATGCACGTGTTCTATTCATCATACGGTAGAGAATATTCTTGGAATCAGTTCATACCTTTACGAGCAGTTCTCCTGGTCTGGAGCTTGGCTTATGCATTCGTCCGACCAGGGTACTCATTATGTAACCTCTGAAATCTCTACGACCAGTGAGGTCGTGCACCTCAGGAGTTACGACCATAAAGACGTATGGTCTTTTTATATATATATGGAATAATATATAGAGGTTTTAATCCTCGTCAATAGCTAATGGTTGTCTTCCGAACGGTTCCTGGTACATGGACTCTGGAAGTTCCTTACTTGGCCATGTCATTATATACTGATGTGCTCAATGCCTATTTTGGTGTCATGTCATAATCTAAATGAAGAAATGGGAATGGTAGTATTAGAAGCATTTAGGAGGTGTTCTCGGTGTCAGAGCACATCAAAATTCATTTCCACCAACAAATTTTTTCTTTGTTCTGTGAGGGTCTGAATGATCCCTTGAAACCCCCCCTTGATATTTGGGAAATTTTGTGCCTCCTTCATATAACAGAATGATGAAAGATAAAATGTTCATACTTCTGTTATTTTTTCTTCAACTCATACTTGTGTATTTTTTGGTAAGTTAGCTGCAAAGGGTCTTACTCAAGACTCTTTAGTAATTTGTGTTTGATTATACTGTACAAGTTGTGAGTGCTTGGCTGCACTGATAGATTACATAATCATAAAAAAAAAATCTGATGGAAACATAAGGTGGTCTAAATCTCGCCTATATGTTTTGCGGGCATGCAAATATTAAATGTCCCCTAAAATTTTCAGAAGTTTGTACATCAGATTTCAGAACTTAGGTCCCAAAGTGCACCTGAAACACTCCGAGCATTTGAATGGAACACTTGATTGCCAGTTGTTGGCTGCTACCTGTGATGTTGGCGTGAATCAGTGCAAGGAAGAGGGGTTTAAAGTTGTCGAAGTTGTAAAAGTTTCTAAACTCGGTTACAATTAGTTGGATGTAAAAACTTAGTTGTAATGGAATGCAGAAAGTTTTATAGCATGTACTAACTCCTTTGATTTGTTGTATTTAATGGATAGTTTTTGTTGTAGTTGAATGAGTCAGTTAATTTTTTTAGAACTAGGATCAGGTTAATGTTGTGTTCAATATATGTGCACAAATTATTGAATGGATCAGTTTGTGAATGAATTCTTTTTTGTGTTGTATGCATGAACCAACAAGTGCAGTACACAACTATCTTGACGATGCTTTGTTAAGATCAGAAAGATCCTGCCTAGAGTTCCATATCTAAAACGGTTCAAAGTAGTTGAAAGAGCAAGCGTGCTCTTAACTTATCCTAGTCCTAATATGAGAAATGAGAGCCAATTGTAAACATGTCACACAACTAATACAGGGTCTAAAATCACTGTAGATGTTGATGAACAGGAAAGCAAAGAAATGATATAAGCACTTCATTTTTTTTTCTTTCCAGGTACCTTTGTACGGTTAGAACAAATTGTTAACAAATCTCTATTGCCTATTTAACTGAATTTGGTATAAGAATTAACCATTTAACTGAATCAAGTTTTGAATCTGCAAGAGACCACCATATCTCTTTGAAGCGACACATATCTCTCTGTCATTTCATCAACCTTCCAATGAATCCTTCTACTTTTATTGAAGAGTGTCACATTGCAAAATTATAGGTAATTTTAAGTTTGAGTTCATGAAAACCGTGGGCAATTTGTATGCTTCGATGAAATGACTTGAAAATTCGATGATTGCACATTCACATTCGAGTGAATAGTATTTTTCAGACACGGTTAGTATGCATTGTATACTAAAATTTTGGTACAAGTATGACTTTTCGTTGCAACGTACGGGTACATGACTAGTTTCATATGAATTTTCAGTCTAAAATAACTTTAAATATGCATACGACCTCTTTCAAGATGTACATATTTAAAACTTGAAATATGTATATAACATCTTCTACACATGCCTATTGATTTTTTGTGTAATGTATAGCATAAAAAAGTAGTCATATTTGTCCGGCTCCTATATCTGTTTTCTGGCCCCGAGGAAGCGAGGGGAGCTCGATATATGAAGGCTATAAAATATATACAGATGCTACGCCACTGAATCTCTGCCGAATCTTTACTGGTCCTTTCCGGGGGGGGGGGGGGGCATTCGTTTTGCGAACGTCATTAGGTACTGTATATATAGTTTGGTCTCAAATTTAGAACTGTGGACGATAGTGAAAGGTAGAATTAACATTTTTTTTTGTTCACGTACAGGATTTGTATAGTATAGATCAGGTAAATACCATGTAAGGAGCATGTGCTATACATGCAAGCATGCTCCATAAGAGCAAAAGAATATTTACATAGGTATTACAGTGTAGCGTAGTCGTGACTGAGTTAGGTTATAGTACAAATATTAGTCTAATATGCGTTGTATAGACGTGTTCACTATGCTGAGTAAGACATGAGCGCATATAACAAACAAAAGCTCCCTGTAGTAAAAAAAACCTATTGCTAATCTGAGCGAGAGCATGCGCCGTTGATTTTAGTTTGGTTACAATATAGATTTTTTTTTTGGAATTGTATAGAACGAATTTCTCTCGCGCATGCCGCTGCCCGCGCGTGCAGCATTGCGGCACTCACTGCCGCACCCTGCAAGCTGCAAGGGCGCCGCCACCGCGCAAGGCGCACGGGGCACCGGCGCCACGCCCGCCTGGCCACTTCCTGCCTCCCGCCTGCCTCCGGAGTCTAGCCCTCCACGGTCCACGTCGGCCGCACGCCTGCTTTCTTCCTCCACGCCGGCGCTGGCCCTTCTTTCTCCGCCCCGCCTCCTCTTGCTCTCCCGGCTCCGTCCTCTTCTTCCACTCCGGCTCCCTTCTCCTCTTCGGCTCTTCCTCTCCCGGCTCCCTTCTCTTCGGCTATTCCTCTCCCGGCTCCCTCGGTCCCTCCTCTTCCTCTCTAGCTCCCCCCTCTTTCTTCCTTCGCGCCAGGCGTTGGCCCTTCTTCCTCTGTGCCGGCGCCGCCCCGGCCACGCTCTTCTCTCCTCCTTGCCCGGCTCACTGGTTTCCTCCCTCTCCCTGGCTCCCTCGTTCGGCAATGCGCAAATGTGTCGTGTGGGCCGTGTCGGGCTCGTGCCGTGCTTGACACGGCCCGACACTGTTTGTACCATACCGTGCTGGCCCGTTCTGCTGGTGTGGCGGCCCAGGCACAGCCCAGGTGATCATGTCGTGCCGGTCCGGCCCATAAACAGTGTGAATTGTGTCACGTTTGGACCGGTCCAACAGTGTCACGCTTCGGGCCGGCCCGGCAGACACGGCCCATTTGGGCAGCTCTAGACGGAGGGGAAGGGACGTGAAGAATAGCAAGGTCTGTTCTGCTGGCTGCAATCGCTCTGCTGCCTGCGATCGTACGGCGACGAAACGCGTCGCGCGTGATTGGCCGAGAACCAGGAAACACGTACGTGGACACGCTCGGAAGGCAGCGTTTCTTCCCGCTATAAAGGGAGGTGTGCATACTGTGTTCCCTGTTCGCCAATCCCACGATATCAGCTAGTCTGCATCTCACGATCTGGGCGACCCGGCCGGCGTGACGGAGTATCCCTGCTCTGCGTGAGGCGGTTCCGCCTCCGGCGGCTCGTCACCTTGCACTGGCTCCAAGGCTTCGGCGACATGCAACCTACAGAGCGTACGCATTCGCTTGTGAACGGATTGGATCTGCGCGCTAGCATGCATGCAGGCAGCCAGGCTGATCCGCGAAACGTACGTGTTCTTGAGCGTGCTGCATCTGCAGGGACGATGCCATCAGGTACCTCGGCCGCTTCGTGCCATCCACCCTTGCGCATGCTGAGCGTCGAGGGCCATGCCCTCGTCAGCTTCCTCATGCACAATGACATTGCCAATATCGTAGCCGGCACAAAGAAGGGTGCATCCGTGGCCGTACACTTCAATCGCTACGTCGACCATAACACCCTCGACCGCGCCACCATCAGGCTCCGCTGCATCTTCTTGTCCCTGCTCTACTCCGGGTCCCTATCAAGGGTAGCCACTTCAATGTTCTTGCAATGGATGTGGAGGGTAATTTGACAGCGCACTGACGGGATGAATGTACAAAATTCTTGCATTTTTGCAGCAGCGGAGCAAGTGGCGCAAACTGAAGGTCGGAAATCGAATGCCTTATGAACCAACTGAAGGGAAGCAGTGGATCTTGGTACACACGATGACACGAAAAGGAACAAGAGAGTGTCAGTCAAGATTAATGAAGAGATTCTAGCTATCGCTTTTTGTCAGTTAATTAGTTGTGTCTTAGCAGTAATCAAGGGGAGCGAAAATTTGTTAGGGATTGCACTCTGATATATAGATTCTTTATTGTCACGAACTCACAGTGAGCTATAAGCCTATAAACAACCTGAAAATTGTTTACCAGAGTTATCCGGACTCTGAATGATTATGCCTGAGTCGCAGTTGAACAAGCTGAACAACGGCTTGCGAGTGGAACCCTGTCGTCTGCACGTGAGAATCGATCACTATTATGCATCAATCACGGGTTTCAAAAACACAAAGAAAAACATGCATCAATTATCAATGTCCTGTGTCTGTGTAGTACTCAGCATCAATTCATGCAGATGATTAGCTCTTACCTTTTTCGCTGTTTAGATCCAAACTGTCCCATCAGACAAGACTTGCCTTGCATCATTGTGGTTGCCCTGCCATTGAAGAGCAACCTCCGCATCTGCAACTCATATCAAATTGTGAATTGTGATTTTGACAGCATCTGGAATACATTAATCTACATAACAATATCCACAAGTGCTGGGCAGGAACTCTCAGGTTGCCCCCCCCCCCTAAATTTATTTTCCGAACGGAAGAGAATTCTCTGGTGAGGCATTCCCCCGCAGCCGTTGGATATGGGTTGGGGGGATGGATGGCTTCGGGCATCAGGCGAGGCCCCCCCGCCCCCGGCGAATTTATTTTCAGTCGAGGATACTTGTCCATGTTATTTTTCTTTTCTTGCCCTGCTGCTGCTCTCTGCTTCCTTAAATTTTTGTAAGTTTGTGGGCTCCGCAACTCATAGCCTCTTACATTTGAGCCCATCTACGGTTTAACATTTATCTATCTGAGCTCCTGCCATGCTTTTGGAAACAAAACATTTCTTTTTCACGCAACTGATCTGTTTGTTTTCCTCGAGTTCGGTGGCACTTCCATCTAGACACCAAACAAAATTAGACAAATAACATTGCAATGGAACTCGACTACTAAATAACATCTAAAAGGATTTAAAAAATATTGAAAACAACACTCTAAGAAAACATTCCATCACAAATTTTTCAAAAGACACAATTGCCCCTTTCTCCCCCAACTCTGGTGTCTCCTCTCGAGGTCTCTCTCCGGCTGCGTTGTGCCTCTTCCGACCACGTTGTCGTATGTGGAAGCCGCACCGCGCCGCCACGAGCACATCGGTGCTGTGCGGTTTGGAGACCGGCGGCAGCACGGGCTGACAGCGGCGTCGTGCTTGAAGACCGGTGGTGGAGGCAAGGCTCGGCCGGAGAAGAGGTGGGGAGAGACGGCGAGGCTTGGAGACAAACGGCGGCGGCACGGCTCGGGGGAGGCGGTGTAGCTCGACCAGGAGAGAGAGAGAGAGAGTGAGTGAAGTAAGAGAATAGGGGGGTGTAAGAGAGGGTAAAAATTTCATTCTACCATCCTAGGTGTTTTTTCCTACATTTTTTTGCTATTCATAGTGTTATTAGGCAGTCAACTACGAATACAATGTTATTTATCTAAATCCTGATAATTGGGATGTCACTCGCCTAATTTTCCCAACAAAATTTCATCTTTTTAGATGCCACTCACCTAATTTTCCCAGCAAAATTTCATGGTTTTTTTCTCTAAGCTCTAGGTATGATCGATCTGTGAACATGACAGTTCGTCTGGGCCGGATCGGTCGTGTCCAATAAAACACACACACACACACACAACACGAAAACACTAATGAAACGTAATTAGCCTGTCAAGCCGTACGGTTTCAGCCTTTCAGGTGGTAAGGTGTACGTGCAGCAAAGAAACTAACCTAAGTACCTAACCACATTTTTCCTGAACAAAAAGTATTCGTTCGCATCTTGATCCCTTCCCTATTTGCTGGGTCACAGCTTTACGTTTCGATCCAAAAATTGGACAGCGAGAGACACGTCAGATAGCACAAGCAACCAGAAGGCTTTTGTCTTGCATGCTGTCTCGCTCTCATCTAATAAAGGAAGTTGTTCATCGATCGGGTAAGAGCTTTTGACTTGTCTACCTTATTTTTAAAGGAATAGCAAAACTAGCTTTACATAAACAAAATGATAAAAATGATACTTTTATCACACAAAATCGTTGTGGAAGCCAACGTGTCATGCATAATCACCGCGAAAGATCACTTGCTGCGAACCAAAACCGCGGTAGCTGGCTTGTCGTGGTTTGAGTTCATAGCAGGTTGTCTGCCATGAACTAAGATGGCAGCATGTGACTTGCCGTGGTAAAATCGTGTGGTAAGGGTGTTTTTTTTTTCCATTTTGACCACAGTAGGGTTGGTTTTGCTATTATGTTTAAAAACATGTCATTTTAACCTGAGACTTGATTTATTTCGTGTACAAAGAAGGCTTGTTCGCCAGCTGTTACATCGTGTGGATCACTGGATTCGCAGTATTGATCTGTTCAGTTAACGAGTATTCTACTGTACGAGTAACGATTGACGGTGAATGGTTCTGTGCATTATGGTCCACTTCTGCAGGAAGCATTGGGTGTCGCTTTGTTTTCTAATTTCCGCTCGATGAATAAACATTATTCTAACAATGGTGCTACTGTACTTAAGTCTATCGGCTAGCTATTAGCAGGAACTGAACAACTCCATGTGAGGAAATTCTTTAAACAAAAACACGTACTACACCGTAGCATGCCCTCTTACCTTTATTTCTTCAATAAAAAAGAGGATACCATCTCAACGTAGAGAGGAACTACTCCTACTTTATATGTACGCCATTGAATTCATCACACAGAAAGGGCTGAAAATCGAAGGATCATAGAGCTCAAAAGCATAGTCACAGGGACCTCGTGCTGATGTCGCGTTTCACGTGTCGGATTCATCAACTCGATACAATTTATAAAACATAGTATATCATTTCTATATAATTTATAAGAAAAGGTGACATTCGTTAGCCCGCAACCCGTTCTCGACCCGATTAACCTAGTGACTATGCCCAAAAGTTTCCTAGGAAACTGAAGATCGCATCCAGAATCCCCTGTGCGGACGGGGACAAGCTATACGCGACGTCGGCAGCGCTTTCGACGCGCGATGTCTGTACTTGCCGGGACCTCCGCATTACATTAATTACAGCCGCACTGTTTTCCTCGGCGCTGGAGCTACGGGGAGTGGATTTAAGTAAGAAAATTAACGGACGGAGAGCGACGGGTAACGTACGGCGGGGCCCCACGTGCGTCCTCCTCCCTTCCGTGCCGCTACGGAACCGTACAGGGACGGGGGTACGGAAGCCTCCGAGAGCGACGGCGCGGGGCCGGCCCCATCCTCACGTGCAGTCGTCTTCGCCCATCGAATTCCAGCGATGGGAACCTCTCGCCTGTTCCGTTCGTTCGCCGCGGACGCTTTAAATCGCTGTTGCTTGGCTGCAAGCGTGTGTTTGATGCGGTGCACGGCAACGTGTGTGTGTTTTGCAGTGAACTTACGCATCAATTGTAAGAGTTTTTTTTGAAGCTAATTTGGTCGCTTTCCGAATGAAAATAACAAATCTAGTCCTCTTGTATCTGGACCGATAAAAATAACATCGCAGTAGGTTAAACAGACGACACATGTTCTCTATTACACTCCAGTCCGCGAAAGCCACCAACCGCCCTCTCAGTCTACGGTAGGTGGTCTGCCGCACTCCCATTCCGTGGCAGGATGACATACGCACATACCTACCGCGGACAAACACGTTCTTGTCGCGAGTTGGGAGCGCGGCAGATGGCCTACCTGAACCTGGGAGGGCGGTAGGTGGCTTTCGCTGATTGAAATAGAATGGTGCCTGTTGTGGTGTTATTTTTATAATTTTATGCGAACGATAGCTATTTTTGTTATTACAAATAAAAACATACCAACTTAGACGAAGACACTCAAATGTACTGTCGTGGTGACGTGAATTTAATTTGCATCGACGTGGTGAAAGATGATTTGCGTTGAGCGAGAAAAAGAATGAGGGGCAGCTCATCGACAAAGTAACCGACGTTTGAGAATGATGGGTAGCAATGACAGCATTTGGATTTGTGTAGTAACGCTATCTTTCGATCTAGTACTAGCTAGTGTAGTAACCTGGAGAAAATGACATGCATTCGCATAGTGCTCAACTACTCTGTGAAATCATCTAAAAAGAACTACTCTGTGAAATAGTAGTACAAATTCAAATGAGAACGCGTAATTAGCTGGAGAAAATGACATACATTAGGCCATCCACAGAGTTGTATTTTAGCCGATTCAAAAGATGAGAGAGTATATTGAATGGATTCAATACATTGGACACATCGATTCCAACAAAAAAGATTTGTGGAACTAAACTCTAAACATGAGTCGATTCAAGAAATAAACACAACTCAAATGGATCCACCTGTCAGCACTAGCTTTTGCTCCTCGCTGCTCATCGGCCGTTCATCGTTGCCCCTCGTCCGTCGGCAATTTGACTCATCCTTCTCCATTCGCCGCTCGCCTCCGTTCTCTAGATCTAGCAGCCACTGATGTCCCCGTCGAGCTGTAGGCTGCTAACACGGTGGCCTTATCCTCCACCGGCTGTCGACGTCGTCTCCTCCTCCATCGTTGCCTCCATCGCCGGCCGCTAAAATTGTTGCTGCCCCCACCTCTGATCTTCCCACTCCACCTCTGCTGCTGCGAAGTAAACCATCGGCGGTGGCGGAATAGCCACCGACAGCAATGAAACAGCAACCGGCGTTGACGAATCGCCCATGCCAACAATGGCAGAGGAGGGTGAAATTGGAGAGAGCGAGAGAAGAGGGTTCAGTGACAAGAATAGTTGGGGATTAGGGATCGGTTTTACCAATTAATAGGTGGGTCCCGTTGAATAGAGAAGCAGTACACGACAGAACTTTGATCCTGAACTGATTCAATACACTAAAAATGTCTTTAGCGTAGAATCCGTGACAGTATTTCCATAGGCTTTTAACCTGACGTGGCGCAGGCAGATAATCATAAAAGGTCAAAAAGACCCCTCACTTCGGCGTGGGTCCCATCCGCCACGCCACCCTCACGTAAGTATTGCCGCCGCGGCCCATACTGTCATCACCACGTGTCGCCCAACCGTGGCCTCACCACATGCTGTCCTGTGTCCACACCCAAACATGAAACACCCGATCCCAGTTCCCATCCCACTCAACCCAACATCGTCTCTCTCTCTCTCTCTCCTCACACCGCAGGTACTCCCCGTGGTCCTATTCGTACACTCCCCCGTCCCTCTCACCGCCACGTGGGCCCATGAGCTATCCTGGCCCACCTGTCCGCGTGAGCGACCCAAACACTGCCCGCTCACGCGCGCCGCTATATAGCAACGCCTGCACCACCACCCCGCCTCCTTCCTCTCTCGGCTGTGCGCTCCTGCACTGCAACCTCAACGCGGTCTCCATTACTGCAAGTTCGTGAGCTGCGAGCTGTGTGTGAGCCTAGCTACGACGATGAGAGGGCTGCTGCGGTGCGTGTCGACAGGGGCGTGCAGGGTGGCGCCGGGCGCCGTGGCGGAGAAGGCGGCGGTGATGGCGTCCGGGGCGGGGAAGGTGCCGGCGGGGCACGTGCCGGTGGAGGTCGGCGCGGAGGGGGAGGAGACGGAGCGGTTCGTTGTGCCGGCCGAGCTGCTAGGCCGCCCTCCCATCGCAGAGCTGCTACGCCGAGCCGCGCAGGAGTACGGCTACGCGCGCCGCGGCCCGCTGCGCATCCCCTGCCCCGCGGCCGCCTTCCGCCGCCTCCTCAGTGCGCTCGCCGGCGGCGACGGGGGGCTCACGCTCGCCTACTACACCATGGTGGTTTGAGCCCATATAGCTGTGTCTCCGATCCTGTTCTTGAGGCGTGGCTATTCTGCAGGCGGTGCATGTGTTGTGCTGTACTCAGTTGTTCTTGCCTTTTGGGGGCTCCCAGCTAGATTCATTTGTTTCTTTACTTCTTCTTTGTTATTTTTCCCTTTTTTGTGTAATATATGTATGTAAATTTGTAAATCCGGATTGATAATATGTTTGTTCTATGGACTAGTAATCTAGTATGTATAGGTTTGTTATTCGTAAATCCAGATCGATGAGATGTTTAATAGTCTCTTAAGTTGCTAATTTTTACCCGGGTACTTGGATCCAATGCAGGCCAGATCATGACATATCCCAAACAGGTAGATCATTTAGCTGTAAATTTGTCTTATGTGCCAACTTTTGGGGATTGTCTTCAACCTCGACAACGTATGAATGGGGATGATTTTATCTGGGTTTACTTTTGCCAAATTCTTCATAGAAAAACCAAATGCAAATCTCGATTACCAGTTTTCTTTTCTTATGATATTTGTTTCCTTTTGCGAGATATTTGGGACACTTGCTGCCATGTTGATATATCCCAGCAACTACTCCCCAAGGACAAATGAAAGACGGGAGCACATAATTTACTGAGCTCACAGCAAATTTTTAGTCAAAAGAGCACCTTTGCCTTTTCCTGGTACGAAAAAATTCGATGCTCACCCAAAGGCCCCAATCAAAACAAAAAGAATTAGAGATGGTCCATCAAGCTAGTAGTATACATATAGTCGATCTGTGCATACAAAATTCCCAAAAGTGCGTGGAGAATAACCAATTAAAGGAAGAGCGTGTGGAGGTGATAAGATTGGAATGGAATCACAAAGGAAGGACACTATAGCTAGCAGCTAGCTTCCGTTCAGGATCAGTAAACAAACAGCAACTGTACTCTGCTACATATCATGCGTGATCGAATCCGATCGCGGATGCGAAGCGTGGTCGAGCGGAGGACCATCCAAAGTGGGATCAAGCAGCTACTTACTTGTTTGATTGCTCTTGATCGACGATTAGCATGGAGCACAGTAAACGCACTTTGGCTTAATTTTCTTTTTCGTGGTTGCTAACAGAACGACTTTCCGGGTGATAAATTAAGCATCTGTTCGTTTTGGCAAGTCACAAATTTGTAGTTTTCCAGAAAGTGTCGCTGGAGTGCAATTTTGTATCTTGATTTATGATTTGTGTATGCTCTATTAGGGTTTACTTTTTTTCGAAATGCAAGAATTTTAATTAGGGAAGAGCATACAGAATGAAACCATATATATGCAGGCATGGATACTTCATTGGACAACTCAGGTTGATTCTCCTACCAGGCACTCAAGAACAGAGATGCCCATGCATGATAAGTGTATAGCATAACAAATATCAGGATCTATATGCCACTTCTGAAGCCCCAAGTTGTTCTTTGCAAATAATTCCTGCATCCTTCAACGTTGGCATTTGTCCATTGGTGTACTGGACAAGGCGGTAGCATCAGCCTGGGTAGAGACACCAACCAGAGGCGCTGGTTTGGAACTTTGGATGCAGGTGGAGCCTGTGTGGGATCAGTAATGCCCACGACGAAGCACTCACAAATCATAATCCAGCTCGTGCAACTGATGATATGCAACCATCAGCTGGTGAAATTATATTTGCTGACGACGCGAGGACCATGTGGAATGGAGAGCAACGTATTGACAATACTGCTGTTAACACTTAACACTACTACTGTGTATTGCTGGCGACTGCTACAATTCCAATTCATAGACAGTTGTTAGTAACTCAGTCTCCATTTGCAGAGGCAATGGTAAGAAACTAGGAGGTGTGTCCTGTGTATTTGCGCAAGATACAACTTATGTGGTTTAGAAAATAGAATATCTAATTATCTATTAAAAAATATCTAATTATATAAAATTTGGGGTATATAGGTCTTTTCATATGAACCCTATGGGCAGTATGTTGTGCGGCCTGGCAGGACCGCGCGGCAACAAGCTCATGCCGTTCAACTCTGAGTCTGATCGACCATGCCCTTGACGATCTCGGCCGCCTTGAGCCTCACGAGTCGCCAGTCCACGGACCCCCTACATGTCATATACATCATTGCGCTTCGATGAATTCATATGATGGATAGGCCGCGCGCGAGAGTGCGAGACAAGAGGTAGGAGATGGAAGATGCAGAAAATTACGTAACCTGAGATGGTCGAAGCTCATGGACACGACGGCACGCGCGGCCACAGCGAAGCAGGGGTACTTGGCGAGGGAAGAAGGGTCGTTGGAGACGCGCTGGTACCAGCGGGCCATGTAGGAGAGCGGCTTCCGGAGGCCGCCGGCGTAGTCGCTGAGGTCGGCGATGTGGTAGATGAACTCCGCGAGGGTCGGGTGCTACTACGGTTCGGATGTACGTCCCCAATGCAACACACAGAAATGGCAGGTGCAACATTTTTTTTTGGCTTGCTGCGACATATCAAATATTCATACGCAACATTGTCTCAAAAATCTCAGGATCAAGAAAAAAACATCCTCATGATCAAAACAACACAACTATTATCAGAAAATCAGGCACACAAACACATTTGGAGACGCCAAACATATAAAAAAAATACAACATCTCAGAATTTTGTGTGCAACATTTTTTCCGTCGTATGCAATAAATTTTCCCCTCGTGTGCAATAATTTTTTTTTCCACGGTTGCAATATTTTTCTCTTCGGCTCTCTTGCTCTACTCCCGTGACCACCTCGCGAGGGAGGGGAGGAGACATGAGGGAAGAGTTGCGTGGGGCGGGAGGGGAGGCTATTGCGGAGGAGCCAGGTCGGCATGGAGGGTGCTGCACCCGCAGAGTCCTCATCGACCCGCGGGGAGGAGGAGGGTTGGGCGGAGCTGGCGGCCCCAGACGAGCTGGCCGCCATCGGGGGCGGCAGCGGGTGGCGGAGCAGTGCCACTGGCGTGGGTCGCGCGTCGGAAGCGAATCCGTCTTTGAGGTGGCGGGAGGCGGAAGGAGCAGCGCGTCGGCGACGGGCGGGAGAAGCGGCGAGGCGGCGGAGTGGAGGAGGCGCAGTAAACGGCGCTCGTGGGGTAGAGGCGGAGAAGGCAATCGGGGTGAGCGAGGTGGCAGGGCGGAGGGGGAGGCGGGCAGATCTGGCGGCGAGGGGAGGCAGAGGGGAGCAGCCGGTGTCGGTGACTGAGCGGGAGGGGTGGCGTGTGAGAGATGAGCGTGGGAAGAGGAAAGCAGTGGGGAAAAAGGAGAACGGGGAACAATGGAACGAGTGGCAGTGGGGAGAAGGGGATCGGGGGAGAGGATAAGAAACGAGTGGCAGTAGGGAGAAGGAAAGTTAGGTGGGAGGATAAGTGCATCCGATGTGTCGAACGTATGCCTCGTATCAATTCTCATTTAAAAATTAGAAAAATGTAAAGAGGCTACGAGAGATTGAGACAATGAGATTACTTTGATGAAAACTAGGTATTTCTTGCATCCTAGCCAATAGCCATTTTTCGGGCCGATCGAGCTCCTCAATTCCTTCCCAGTCCATGCAAATAAATCATGTAGACAATTTTCACTAATCATTAAATTGAAAATTGAGAGCTTCCACTTGTTATCCTAAAGCAAAATGCTAACCCAAATCAGCTCACAAATCACAGTCTTATCTGGGCATCTACTGCTAAATCACAAGAAAATGCAACACAAAATCAAACCTGGGAGGAAGGGAGAAACGAAGCCTTTGTTGCAGCGTCGGCAGAGGAGAGGTGGCTGGAGGAGCAACGCCGGCAGAGAGGTAGCTGGAGGATGAGGGGCGGCGGTGGCTCTCCAGGCATCGGCAACGGAGGGGCGGCGATGATTGGAGGAGGGGCCGCGGTGGCTCTCCAGGAGTCGGTAGAGGAGGGGCGGTGGTGGCTCTCCAAGAGTCGGCAGAGGAGGGGTGGCGGTGGCTGGAGGAGGAGGGACGGGGGCGACTGGAGGAGGGGCGGCGGTGGTTGGAGGAGGAGGGGCGGTGGCTGGCTGGAGGAGGGGCGACAGTGTCTGGAGGAGGAGCGGCGGCGGCTGGAGGAGGCATGGAGGAGGGATGGAGGACTGCATGTAGGGTTTGCCCTCTGGAGGATGAGAGCTAGCTAACAACCATTGGGCTACTAGGCCTTTCTTGGGCTGCTGTTGGGCTTCGTGTATCGGAAACGTATCGCGCCGCATCGATGACGTATCGGGAGTTTTTTTATTTTTGTTTTCGAAGCTGAATTTCACTGATACTCCACGATACCGTATCGCGCCGTATCGGTGCTATATTGAGTACGGGAACGACAGCAAACTGAAGTATCGGTGTATCGTAGATTAGCATTGTGTGGCTAATTACGGACAATTGCTATATAATTGCAGCACAAGATCTAATTTGGCCAATTAGCATTTTATAGGAAACTCCAAGCCATAATATGGTTCCAGAAACTGAGATTGGAGCAACTAGTGGCTCACCGGCTTGCACATAATATGCTAGGTCTGTCTAAGGTGTACATTGCCTGATTCATTTGTCCTGAGGACCTTCGCATGGTTCGTTGCATGAGAAGCTTCATAGAGAAAAAAAATTGATTATCTAACGAAGACTTTATGGCCCATTTGTAGCATTCTTAGGCCCTGTTTGGTAGAGCTCAAGATTCTTATTTTTCAGATTCTGCTCCTGATTCTCTGAGAATCCACTTCTCTGAGAATCTGGAGCTGTCTGTTGAAAGTGTTTGGACGGCAGGTTGGCTCCAAAAAACATATGAAGGAGGATTAGAGTCAAATAGACTATGTTACCCTTAGTTGTAATACTTCATTTGTATTTGTGTCTTTCTCCTATGTCTTTGTACACAAATTATAGAATTTTTTCCTAAATTTGTTTAGACCATATGAATGTATATACGTTGTATTTGTACACAGTTTCAGCTTACATTGCATTTGCACTTCATGATGGAGTACAACTCTTGGCAAATAACGAATTGATGCACAACCATTGATTGTGTATAAGAAAATTTTGTAATGTTCAAGGTGCGATAGATGTAGCTGGAGATATTGCATTCATATCGTATAAGCGTTCAACTGATAATTAAATGCTATTACGTACAAGTATTGAAATGATAAATGAGTTATAACAAAAGACCGTAAAATATCACAAGTAGTGTGTCCATCATCCTGATTGAGCAATTGCACTTGCAAGATCATCAAGAAAACTATCTATGGATGTAGCACTTGTTTGCGACGTTGATGCATCCGATGCATCCTGAGAAATGACATATTTGGCATATCTTGACGGTATTGTGGGCACATAATTAGGATCTCGATCGAACCTACGAAAATGCATGTCCGACGAAGCATGTTCACGTATGAAGTTGTAGATTCCCATGGTTGCTGCAACAATCATTTTTTGCTTGGACATGTGAAAGCTCGACATCTTAAGAAAAATTCTCCATTTCATCTTTCATACACTAAAGGACCTCTCAATTACGTTACGAATACTCGAGTGCAAATGGTTGAATTTCTCTTTCTCACCACTAGGAGCAACACCTCTACGAAATTCTAGAATACGGTACCTTTGCCCCTTGTATGGCGCTAAGTACCCAGGCCTGTTCGGATAACCGGTATCGACAAGATAATATTTCCCTGCATCATGAAACTACATTCGACAGAGAAAATTGGTGGTGGCCGACGAACAAGAAGGAGACGAAGGGAGGAGTAGGGAGGGCAAGGGGGACGGCCGGATCTAGAGCTATACCTTCACAGGAGCCGGCCGGGGGTGCTCGGGAACGGCGGTGGCGAAGAAGGTGGGGAACGGCAGCGGCGAAGAAGGTGGGGAACGGCGGCGACCTCTAGGGTTTCCTGGGTCGCGGTTGTCTTCTCCAGGCGTTGCACCCGGGTATGGCGGCGGCGCAGTGGAGGACCGGCGGGGAGGAGGCGGTGGACGGAGGCGGCACGCTCGAGGCCCAACGCCGATTTCGCCTCGGTCGTGAGAGAGGAGGAGAAAGAACGAAGAAGGAAGGAAAGCGAATCGGTGGGTTCTCACGCTGGGAGGTCCAGGGGGTAAGTGGATGGCAATCGGCGGGTAAATATGCTGAACTTAAATGGGTATTTTTCTTCTAACAAGTTGGATTCTCACGAGAATCCAAGGAAAGGCTGCTTCTCCTCGCTAGTGTATTTTTTAGACAACTCCACGCGAGAATCAGAATCGAGTGGTTTTGAGAAACATAGTGTTTGGTACGGCTTCACGAGAATCAATTGAGAAGCTGGGAGTAGAAGCTGTACCAAACAAGACCTTATATTCTTTGTTGTAACCATATTATGCTGTCTGGATTCTGTAAAGCATAAGGTTTCCACCAATGCGAAACATTTTACATTTGTGACAAGTTTATGTGTTTAGCAATATTGCACTTGTGTGGTATATAACATGATGTGTAATTGGTCTATTTATGGTCAACGTTGAAACTTGAAAGCATCTGCTACATGGTTTGTATTATTATACTTAGTAGAGATATTATTAAAATACACTAGATGCTCTTGGTCAATGGGCCTATATAAGTTTTTTTAAATGGTCTTTATTCATGATGTTTTTAATACTAGTTTGATTGCTAAGTGTTGTTTGGTAAAATTTATTAGTTTGCACTTTGCAGGTGTTATGACGCCGGTGTTGTGGGACATTTGCTGCGTTGGTACCTAGGTAGATCTTTTTTCCTTGTCACTAGTTTACTGCATCAATTCAACGCCTCTTAAAAAATAATTGATTTTTATAGATGATCTTTGGATTTTAAAATGATCAATTTGCAACATCGCATAAATATTTGTTGCATTTCACCCATAGCAGAAAAATAGAATTTAGCTAAATATAGAATCATATTATCTTCTCTCTTTGAATTCCAACAATTTGGTAGATGAACATGTCATCTCTCATTGTGTTGCAAGTGACAAATGTCCAACCATGTTCTGACAAATATTCAGTTTCCTATACATGTTCTGATATGGCATAATTTAGCTGTTTTATTAGACAGGCTAGTGATTAATTTGGTGATTTTTTTTCATTCTGAATGTGGATAATGTAAACTTGTCCCTGATGCACCGCAGCACCATGTCAGCATGATGCATTCATTATGTTGCGGATCATGCATTTTATGAGAATAAGGGTCCTTGGCGGGGCAATGCTTGTTTCTCTTGGTATTTAGGTTGTTGTTCCCTAAAATGGCAAAGAGAAATATTACATCATTTCTGTTTTATTCCGGTATGATTCTTCATTAAAAAAAAAATTATCTCTTGCATTTGCAGCTCATATTCCCAAAAGAAGCTTGCAGAGCTTAAACCCTGCTGGAATGGAAGCCTTTGGGTGTGTCATATTAGCTTGATGAGACATTTGGATACTAAGGTCAGTCATCACAAATTATGAGCTCAAAAGGCATCTAGTGTCTTAGGGCGCATACAATCATATTTTAACTTTTGTGGCGAAGTTACTCTTGTAGTCTCGTTACAAGCTTTTGTGGACTGAATCTAGCGTAGCGGTAATATATATTTTGCTGCTTACTGCAATGTGGTTCTGATTCAATCATTCAACGCTGTTTTGTTGCCCACAGGTGAAAGAAGGTGCAGCCTGAAGTGTTGTCACTCGTCAGGCCTTACAGGCCACCCACCAAAGAAGCTAGTGAAGTGAAGGCCGCCCCAAATGGGTTATAGACTTTGGTGAATCGGCGTTTGGTGTTAGGCTGCTAGTGAAGGCCGTGCATTGTCTTGTCGTTTTGTGCGACGAGATGGGCCGCATTTAGTCGTCTAGTTACTGTTGAGGAACCGTCGCTGGCAAGTCCAGTCCGAGCGATTACCTCGTATACAAAATCAGAATCGTAAGAACGATGCAAGAACACAAGAACACAACAATAGATGAAAAGACAGGTATGAGAGGGGACTTCAGGCTGCTCTTTATTGCTCTTTCAATAATGAATTGTGTACAATGCTTGGGGGGGTCCCCCCTCCTATATATAGTCTACGGTGGATGAGGTGCCCACCGGACCGGACTCTGGCGGGCAGGTTTCCTAATCTCCCCTTGGGCTCTCATCCTTCATGTTCATGCCTCGCTAAAACTCCATAAAAACCAGTGGGAAAAATTTGGAGAAAAAGTACATGTATCATGTTACGCTATGTCGCATACAATTGCCTCATTAAAAACCTTAGCAGAAACTTGGGAAAAACTCGTCAAGGGAAAAAGTACAATTCACCCAATTTATTTAATCTTCAAGATTTATTCTTTGGGTACTCGACCTTCGTGATCAAGCTTTAGTAATGAGTTCGTGAAGGTTCTCCCCACAGATCTGCACTTCTCTAAGTCTTATCATTCCAATTCCACGCGCACCTTTCAAAGCTAGATCTTTGGAGTGACTTAGTGAACAAATCGCAAGATTTTCACATGACTTAGTATCGATGCCTTAATTTCGTCCATCTTTTGCATTTCATGAGCATAGAAGAACTTGGGGTTGATATGCTTTGTGAGAGGACTCTTCATAACCCATACGCACTTGTGCAACACAAGCTGCATTATCTTCATAGATAATAGTGGGGTTTGTGCGGTATTCAATCCACATGATGCTGGATGTGGTGAATCATCCGCGAAGCCAAGAGCATTCCGTGCGGCCTCGTGCGGTGCTATAATTTACGAATGGTTCGTCGAAGTTGATACAAACTCTGCTTAGATGATTTCCATGAAATTGCGGTTCCACCACCGAAATACATAGCATGTTTGCGACTTAGGCGTATCGAGGTCAGCAGTGCGGCATCTGCATAGCCGATCATTGTAAGGTCTGGTTCTTTCGTAGAACAGGCCAAGATCTTTACTTCCTTGGAGGTATCGGAAGGCGTCCTTTATTCCACGCCAATGCCTTTTGGTAGGTTACGCACTATACCTTGCTAAAAGATTCCTTTGAAAGCAATGTCGGTCTAGTGCGGTTTGCTAAATACATGAGTGCTCCAAGCTGCGCTCAAGTATGAATTCGGTCCCGAGACTTCCTCCCCTCTTCTTTAGGTGCGAGCGGATCCTTGTCTTGCTGCAAGGATCTTAGATCATTAGCACTTTTGAGGATATGCCTTTTCAAACCGAACCTTTCCAACACCTTACGAGTGTAGGTTGGTGATGTACTAAAATCCCTTGAGGTATGCTCAAGTGCAAGCCTAGGCAATATTTGGTTTTACCCAAATCTTTCATTTGAACTCGACTCGGTAAGAGCTTGCTTTTCAATATCTTCAAAGTCAGATGATATTGGATCATCTACATATCTGAGATTATCTGAGATCCATCACGGGATCGCAGTATAAAAACACAAGGACAATCCTCCTTTGTTCGTGTAGCCTTTCTTGCGAGAGAAAGTCGCTTAAGCGATTATACCACATCTGCTGATTGCTTGATCCATCGGTGACTTTACGGTTGCACCTTTGTATAGATTTCTATTTGCTCTGTCTTGGTTGGTATAGGGATACCTTGGTACCTTCATATAAATTTTCGAATCCAAGTTCCCATAAAGGTATCTGATTACCACATCCATCAATTTCATTTCCAAATTCAGATTCTGCCATTGAGATTAAATATCTAAAGGTAGTTCCGCCCATGAATAGGAATAGGTTTCTTCATAATCGACTCTGGTCTTTGAGTGAAACCTTGTGCAACAAGCCTTGCTTTATATCTTACAACTTCATTTCTTTCATTTCTCTTGAACAAATACCCATTTATGCCCTACGAGGTGCACATGAGGAGGTGTGCGGCTACAGAGCCCAAATACCTCTCTTTTATTCGAGATATTAGTGCTTCTATTGTCTTCTTCAATCTTTCCGATCGATCTTTTCTTGCAATCGTGACGTGCGAGCTCTGGATCAAGATCAATGATTGTGGCAATTTTCTTTGCAAAATAAATGTCGACATTAGTTCTTTGCTCTATTCATAGATTCTCCGTGGTCACATAATTTATAGTTATTTCTTCATAAGGCGGTTCTGCTAATGCTTCTACTTGCTCACGTTGCTTTCAATTGCGGGGCAAGTCCCTTTAGTTTTCAGCTCCGATGTGTGCGCACACATCCATCTTGATGTCTCCCTCCGTGGGAATATTCAAATCTGGTATGTCTTTTCTTGAAGGTTCCATACCAATGCAGTCTCAAGCGCTCCCCTTACATTTGTGGGAACTTGGTGATGGTGTGACAAGTCCTTCTTATCCTTTTTCGCGAGCGTCCCGGTTACTTGGGATTGAGTGCGGAGTTCTCGTCCTTTTATTACGAGGCCTGCGGGCGGGATTAGGATACCTTCTATTTTCTTTGGTATTTCAACCTCTCGGTGCATTGCGTGCGAGCACATGCGACTTAGTCACGCTCTTCAAATCACTAAAGTGGTGAGCGATTGATTCGCTAATGCTTGCAAATCAATTATCTTACGGACTTCTCTATACGCTTCACTAGTGCGTGGGTCATGTGCATTAATTCCGTGGCTTGCCACGTTATTTCCGACATTTTCATCAAGAGTTGATTTCCTCCCCTAATGACGAAAGCTGTCCTCATCAAATATCTTTGTCGTAAGCGGTTGTATGCAAATCTCGATCATTGGGTCGAATGCACGATTATGGATGCGATCTCATAACCAACGTATATCCAGATTTTCGGAGAGGCCCATTGCGATTCATTTGCGGTGGTGGTATAGGTACATACACCTTGCAGCAAACCTTGAAGATGAGAGATTTTCGGTGGTGACCCTTGCGCTAGTTGCATAGGTGAATGGATGTTGTATCTTGACGGTCTAAAATTGATGAGAGTTCTTGCATGCGGATGCGTGTCCCCAACACGTAGTTGGTAAATTACAATTCTGTAAGCGGTCGGGCAATGAATTTAATTCTTTTAATCAATGCTACGCTAGTCCATTACGAGTGTGGACATGTGGTGCCGAGTGCTCAGCGGTAATTCCCATTGCCATGCAATAATCATCAAATGCCTTTGAAGTAAATTCTCGGCGTTGTCCATTCGATGGACTTCACATGATGATCGGAAATTATTCTTTATTTTAATTATCTGCGAATCGACTTTGCAAAAGCATGGTTTCTTGTAGATATGAGCATACATCGACCATTTGAGGAAGCATCGATGAGCACCATAAAGTACCTAAATGGCCACAGCAGAGCTGAATAGGACATAAATATCTCCTGGATTCGGTCCAGAATGCGGATTTCATCCTTCACTTTGAGAGGAGAAGATCTAGTAATTAATTTCCGTTGGCACATGCAGGGCACACGAAATCTTACGGATTCGGAAATTCTTTACATTGATATTATGTCCACGAGAATTGTTAATTATATTTCTCATCATTCTAAGACAGGGTGACCTAATCTATCATGCGAGAGCAGAAAAAGTTGAGCTTCTAAAAGATGTTTCGGGACGAGTATAAATTTGCGGTGCCCTAATATGAGTGTAGTATAGCCTAGATTCATATGAAGGAAGTCGTTCTAATACCCTTTTCCCATTCTCTTCACGCTTTGTAATGGCGGGTATTCCTTACCATACTCTTCTTGGTCTCTACATGGAGACCGTTAGCGCGAATATCTTTAAAACTTAAGAGAGTTCTAGTCGATTAAGGGTACAACAAGGCTTCTTGAATGACCAATGTCGTGCCCATTGGAAGTATAATTGTGGCTCTTCACGAGCCTATTATACAAATATCATTTGCCGGCGATTGTCGTAAACTACCGGCATTCTTCTTGATCATTTGGAAAAATTCGTTTCTCTTAGTATGGTATTCGTTGTGCGCTATCCGCTAAACACACTTCCTCCATAGGCGCCACACGCGTTACGATATATAAAGTATTTATCAATATGGAGCAAAACAATCCACACATAAAACATACTTCAAAGCAGAACAAAACTTGCTTTATTAATACGAGAAAAGTCTTCTTTGGACATATCATAAGAATTTATTGCAAATGCTCTTCTAGAGCTTACAACCTTTATTCAATAAAATCCTAACATAAGCGCAAATGATTGTAAAACTAAGTGCCATGCATGCACTAAATCGAATCGACAAAGTAAAATTAACCATGCGAATTTCATCTACTTCTATGTTTTCTTCTTGGCAACTACGGTGCGGCGGCTGCAATGTCAAAGAAGGAGTGGTAGGGCTGCTTTGTAGGCATGTCCACATCCATAGGTGCGACCAATGGCGTGGATCTTCTATGCTGCAATGGCGAGTGCGCCTCGTCTTTGTCCTTTGCCCTTCTTCTTTGCTTTGAAAGCATCAATCACGTCTTTGCGGTTCACGGCGGACACGTGACCAATGTCCCAAGTGCCACATTTGTAGCGACTTTGGTCCTGCGACCATAGGGCTTCTCATCGCGCTTCTTTTGGTCGCCTTTCTTGACTTGAGCATTTTGCTTAGTTTTGTGGCTCATGACCTTACCCTTCTGCCTCTGCGCCGGGTGAGGCTTTCTCCTATGTAGGCTGCTAGCATTGACTTCATGGCCAACTTTGCTACTAGGTGGGCTGCGAGATGTAGTTCTTTACGAGAACCTCATCTTGAGCTTCCGCAACTTGCATAATATCAATCGATTCGGCATATTCCTTGAAACCATCCTGCGGTAGTTGCGTGCGGATTGCACGCATTTGGGTGAAAGGTAGATAGGTTTTCTCAATCCTCTCTGCATCTGTGATTACTTTACCACAAAGTGAAGATTTGTACAAATTACGTAAGCGAGTTGTACTCCCCACGGTCTTATAGTCGACCAAAGCGTAGTCGAGTCCATTCTGCTCTGCGGGGCGAGATGGTGTGCCGATTTCTCGAACCGCTTCTTGAGCGGTCCATAAAGCGATGCGCTTTTCTCGCCATATACTCATTCTTGAGAGTTAGACAAAGATGATGTGCGAGGAAATGAAGTGCACGATCATTTTCTCGGCGATTGGAGCGACATCCTGCAAGCGCCGAGTCGATAGCGACGGAGCTTCTTGGCTCCTAGTACAATCTCGACATCTGATGCCCAAGTCAAATAATTCTGGCCATGCTGGGCCAGCTCCTCGAACTCCCGGTTCGTAATTCCAGTCATCTGCATATTCATGCAAGGAATGCATAAGATTACTGCTGGTAATGTACATAAAAGGTTGCAAGAATTCCATAATATTCCGTATTTTTCTCGCATTTTCAAGATTCTTGCTATTTTTAATGATTAAAAGCAATATAAATAATTACAAATAATCAAAACAGTAAATACAGAAAATAAATTGCATAGAAATAACAATAGCAAGAATAAATATGCTTCAAATTTCAAAAATATGCAAAAATTCGGATTCCCGAGGCCTTTTTCTGCTGGAAAAGTTACTTTTAGTAGCGCAAGTTCGAGGTTAAACGCGAAATCTCGATTACGAGAAAATTTGGCGTAAATTTCATATTTTTAGGGTTTTCTGCAAAATTTCATTATATCGAAAACTTCGCTCAAAAATTAGAATCTGCAAGGTCCTTTTTGCAAAATTGTCGTTTTGAATTTAGTAGAGGTTTCGTCAGGACCTCTTCCGGCCCATCTGTCGGCCTACCTTTGGGCTTCGGCCCACATGGCCCATCTTGATCGGGCTAAAGGGGAGGAGAGGTTTCTTAGGGTTTCCTCCCCGGTTCTTTAGGCGGCGGCGCGCGCTGGCGGCAGGCGGCCAACGAGGTGTGGCGCGGCGGCCGTGGCAGCGGGCGCATGGCTGCCGCGAGTGCGGCGCGGCGTGGCGGCCGGCGGCGCGGCGCAAGGCTGCCGGCGAGGCACGAGCGCGAGTGGCGGCGTGGCGAGCGCGGCGCAAAGCTGCCGGCGAGGCAGCGCGCGCTGCGGCTCCTTCGAGCGGCGGGGCAAGCGCGCGCGGTGGTGGCGGCATCGTCTTCATGGCGGCGTGAGCGGAGGCGCGGCGAAACGCCGCCGGCGGTGGAGGCGGCATCGTCTTCATGGCGCGCGGCGGTGGCTTCTTGCCCCCGTCCGTCGGCGGCGGCGCTGGGCCGCGGCGGCAAGTGCGGCGAGCGGCGCAAGTGCCGAGCATGGCGGCGCCGAGCGTCCGCCATGGTGCTCCTCCTTTTTTTTTTGTTTTGGATTGAGGGTTGGCCGGCCGACCATGCGGGGCGGCGGTGGCATGTGGAGGTGGCGGCCTCATGCAGCGAGGCGGCGGCACCATCTAATTTACTGTTCATCCATGTTGATGTATGAGATGCAATACGATGTAAAACAGTACTACTGGCACCGGTTCTTCCATGCAACCTCCGATCGGATTTTCCGGCGACTTCAAGTCAGCTCGCGGTAGGTTAGAATGGATTTGCAATTTTTCAATCTACGGTACAATCGACATCGCTCTTTCATGCAATGCGCCGATCGACATTGTCTGGCGACTTCAAATCGACTATGACAGTTAGAGCAAATTTGCCGTGAAACAAATCTAGAAAGCCAAATTTGCGAATTGAAAGCAATCTGAAAGCGATTCAATATCACGAGTGTCGTTCATCGACGGTTACCTTTTCGATGCGAGGAGAGTCGATCGTCGCGATAACGTGTTGAGGAACCGTCATTTGGCAAGTCGATCGGCGATTACCTCGTATACAAAATCGAATCGTAAGAACGATGCAAGAACACAAGAACACAACAATAGATGAAAACACAGGTATGAGAGGGGACTTCAGGCTGCTCTTTATTGCTCTTTCAATAATGAATTGTGTACAATGCTTGGGGGGTCCCCCCTCCTATATATAGTCTACGGTGGATGAGATGCCCACCCGGACCCGGACTCCTGGCCGGGCCCGGTTTCCTAATAGTTACAGCCCATCGCTAATCGTTTCTTTTCCTCCCGTTAACGTCCCAAAGGAATGGTTTGGTTAAGACATGGATCTTATCGTTCCACGGCCTGAAATGAAAAGCAGCAGATTATGCTTGGCACAGATACATAATATTCTTACGGCTAGCTTTCAGAGGAAAACTAAATACTAAGGATAATATAACAACTAAGAAATGGATGACAGATCCTCACTGCGACATTTGCCCAGCTTTAGAGACAATTGATCACATCATTCTGAGATGTAAACATGCTCATTATCTTTGGACTAAAGTAGGACTAGCGACAGAAGCTGCCTCCTCCAAGGACATGCTACATTTTGTGGAAAAAGTATCAGCGCAATCAATGAGCTATGGTGAGATTTGGCCCGTGTGTTTTGCAGCCTGCGCTCATACATTATGGACTACGAGAAATAAGCGGGTCTTCCAAAATACCGAAATTGGAAACATTACAATGCAGCGTCAGATCCGAGAATACATTAGCCTTTGGTCCTGCAGAACTAAGTCCGAACACCAGGTTTCCCTCTGACAGTGGTGTCAGCTCTTTTTGTAAATAGTTTTTTTTCTCTACTTTTGCTTGCTTTCTATTTTTTTTTTAATGTATTTGTAATGCTTTGGCAACTATTTTAATACAATGATCATAAGATAGAGAATTCTCTACCTTTTAGGTCAAAAAAAGACATGGATCTTCATGTTGCTTGGGCTTGGCTGCTGGTCAATACAAAGCTTTGAAATTAGCCGACCATGCATGCATGTGCAGCCGTCCGTACATACCACATTGTGGTGGTTGCGGACGTAATAGTGTAATAGTGTAAGTTTATTGCGTAAGGAAAAAAAGAAAAAATTAATTAAAGGCACGGGCTACCTCTTGATTTGGTAATAATGTAGCAAGTAGGTACACGTTTTCAACCACTAATATGTTCGAAACTATACATAATACCTATAGATTATATTTATTGTTGTATCGCTTTAAAAAGTACGGAGGGAGGGGTAGTAGGGTAAGAAGACGCTGGAGGTCTTCGGATCAAACAGTAAAGAACTAAATATATATAGTAACACAACAAATATATCCTATACAGATAGCCTGCTGGATAGGAGTAACCAACCACTTAAACAACATAAGCTGCACGTGATGGAACTAGTTCTTAGATATAATATATGATTACGAGCAATCGGATATTCATACCAGTTGAACTACAACATGCGGGTAAGGTATGTGCATTTGAGTTTTTGGGTAGTGACTGTCACTATTGTGGACTTTTTTTATTACATAATTAACGTTTCTTGCGACGCTATACTAAAAATAGCATCTCGACCGCACACCACAGACTAGATACACCGTATACCTGACACGTGCCCTCGTCTACGCACGAACACCGGCCGGACACGCCTCGCCTGCACAGCCCCAGACCGAAGACGGTGCGTCGACCGCTCGATGGCCGGCTGGACCCAACCTGCCCACGCGCCCCCACCGTCAGCCTATCACCATGTCTTTTTCCGTCACCTCCCCGTCACATCGTTCTGTGCACATGCACATCGTTAACTAAGGGTTAACTCAGGAACTTCAACTACACAGAATGTGACAACTCCTTGGTAGGACACCGGACACGGATCGTGTTTAGACCCTAGACGATGGGCGCACATCAGGGGTGTACCTGTGCGACGAAATGTGCCTGTTTTTTTTTTTTTGAACCGGATGAGGAATCAAAATATGTGGTCGTGCGGTACGTATACTGGATTCGTCATGCATGCATGTACGAAGTACGACTGATAGGACGGGCAGGGGTGACCTGAGACACACGCGTGTTTGCTCCGTCAGGCGCTCACCTCAGCTAATAATACATACGGGAATCATCTATTGTTGCGTCTCAAACTTGTAGAGAGAAAAAAATATACTCTCACTGATATGACTTTTATTGTAGTCACAACAGCATCACTCTCTCCAATCGTTTCAAGAAGATCAAAAGGGAATTCGATGTATAATATCCAGCGCAGCAAGAAAGTATTATACATGTTCCTCACGTAAGCATTGCTGACCTGTGGCATCGACCTGTTCCTCACGTAAGCATTGCTGACCCTGTGGCATCGATCAGAGAAAGTTACCAACGAGGACACGTGTCGGGCACACGACGTATTCGGTCCATAAGCGTGCGGTCGAGACGTCAAAAACTCTGTGCATTTTAGCATAAGAGGTTACCAAGGATGGAGTCAAAAAAAAATACGGTCATCACTAGCAAGGGCGTGCGGATCCAGACGCACAGCAGCCTAGGCTTCAACTCGAGATGTGAGATATTTATCAGTGTTAAGTGTAATTAAATTCAAATCACAATCTTCCCTCTTAGCCTAAATAGTAGTGGGTAATGGTCTCTAGCCCTCCGTAGCCTGGGACATAATAAAATCCTAGTTCTGTCACTGATCACACGACCAATTAGCGAGCGTAAGGGGCCATCTCCATCCTCGGAGGGATATCCTTGAGATGATCGCGGCATCTGTAGATGGTGCGGGGAGCCCTCGTTCACTGCATTTGGGCAGGATATTGGGTAAGATGTCTGAATCATCTTGGTAAAGTTTTAAGTGTCTTTTCGATGTCTGCCTCAGCTTGATAAAGTGAAGTTGTTTTTTCTCCACTTTCATGTGGCTAATTAAAATTAGCAACTAGCAGTTTATAATAGGGCAAGTTGTGATAAAAGGACAATTAATAAACTATCACACCGGCATGCATGCATGATCCATTTTCTATTAATTTGTAGCAGAGCTATGTTGGACAAAGAATATATAAAGAAAAACAAGTACAATATACATAATCTCATTGACGTGGCAGATTTATGGTTTCATTTGTGGATAACGGCGTTGCTTTCTCTATCTTCAAGCTAATTAACAAGGTAATTGATGGTCAAGTCCAAGTTGGCACAGTACAACAGTACAACCAAGGCGGGACCAACCACATCAACAAACCTCCTTAATAATTACCCACACATATATAACTAGACGCAAATATACACCTCATTAATAGATTATTAGCACTGCAATCATATACCCAGCTAGTACGATGATTTAAAATTCCACCGTCTTCAGAGGGAAATGTGAAGGCAATATATACACCACATCTGGACAACTTAATTGATTTGCCCCCTGAGCTACTCTGCCTACTTCTACTTGAATCATCAAATGGCCTGCGCAGGATGTCCTTGACTGCATAAAATGGAAATTTAGGGAAAAACATAGGGATTTAAAACTCGATTGTTCAAGCAATCTAAAGTTCTAAACACAGGTCAAGCAGAAGTCTACTGAAAAACCTGAGTCTTGTCATCTTAGGTGCCGGTCCAGCCCAGCCATTTAAAGCTCAATTCACACATCACCAGCTAACAAGAGTACGATTGATCACTCTGCTTTGGCTGCATTGTCAGAGCAGGTGTTGCTCAGTACTAGTTTGTACAGCAAGTAGGACTGCCACTTTCGTATAAACAAAGTGGTACCCTACATCCACATGATTGCATGCTTCCATAGGCCAAATATCTGTCCACTTTCTTAGTTGGATTCATCCCCCCTTCAGTTCAGTGGGAAGCAATCTGAGAGAGAGAGAGAGAGAGAGAGAGAGGGAGGGATAGAGATGAAGCCTAGGTTGAGCTCTTGTTTCTTTCATGGCTCTGTGCTGTTCTTGCTGCTTCTGTGTTGCTGGAGGGCAGCTGCTCAGGCTCAGCAACCACCACAGACTGACCCAACTGAAGGTACATGCATGCTCTTGAAGTAAAAGGTTCCTTAATTTGCTTTCCAATTTACGGTTCGTTTTTGCATGCAGCGGCGGCGGTGAACGCGATACTGAGCAAGCTGGGGCTGAGCGCGCCGCCGTCGTGGAACATCAGCGGTAACCCGTGCAGCGGCGCGGCGACGGACGAGACGCCGCTGGACGACAACCCAAACTTCAACCCGGCCATCAAGTGCGACTGCTCCGACCAGAACAACACACTCTGTCACATCACCAGATTGTAAGCTGAGTTACTTCTTGCCACACCATTCTTACTTCCTTTCTCCATGACAGATTCGCCTGATGGCTCAACTAATCAAAAGAACATGCAAAATGATGCTGTTTGTTCTTGGATGGAGCAGGAAAATAAACAAGCTGGATGCGGTTGGTCCGATTCCAGAAGAGCTGCGGAACCTCACTCACCTCATCAAACTGTATGCGCTGTCAACTTTTTCAGCATCCACAACGAAAAGTGTTCTCTCTGAGCAGAACCAAAATAAAAAGCCATGTCTAGCAGAGTAGCAGTACATACTACATAGTACTATACATATTTTTTTTTGTTTATTTCGATATTTTTGCTCAGTTATATCCTTGCGCTTGTGTACATGATGGGCTTGTTCAAAGCCATTAGGGCATGTTTAAACCGCAAGAATTTCATAGGAAACAGAAGGGGCAAACCGTTCCAAGCGGTGCTTATATCAGTTTGACGAATTTTATGGCGATATTTTCTTTCATGTTAAATTAGCCGATTTTTTTTGCGCTAGATATTACAATATATATGGTTATACTTATATTTGGAAATAGAGTCCTAGTAGTATCTAGGAAGACTATTGCTGATTTGTTGTAGATAACTATTGGGCCGGGACCAGTTGGCCAGGAAGAGCCCAGTCTTTCTTCCGGCCCAGCCCGGCCTGCTCATGTACAGGTACGTACAGCCCACTTGCAAACACCCCCGTCGTTCCATCCATTCCACTTCCACCCCCCAAAAGGCAAAATGGCGAAATGCCGGAGAGGTTGGCCGGCCGTCGTCGCCGGGCGCGCTCCGCTCTCCTCGATGGCGCAGCGCGCGCCGGTGGCGCTTGCCTTCCGCCCGTTGGAACGAGGATCTCGTTGCTGGTGTTCAGAGTTCAAACCCAAGGGCTCGGTGGTATTCCGTAACGCTCACGGACGTCAAGATCGCGGGGGTGATGGTATTCTATTCTTTTTTACCCCAATCCAAGCTCGCGTCCATCTTGAGATATTAGCAGGAGCAGGTTAGCGATTGTCGTTGCCATTGCTCTGAAATGGAACTGCCACACACTCACAATTCCCATTTTTATAGGCTGATGTTTGGTTGGCCAGTGACCATGAATCGAATTTGCCACACCTACATTTCCTCCACTGCCAGCATCAGACTTGGTCGTTGTTTGGTGGGTCACTCACCGCACGCCACAAGCGTCGCTCATGCCCAAGGTTTTACGCATGGGCGTATGATCTTGTGTGGTCTCTTCTTGACATGTCAGTGAAGGGGCTCGGCTCCATTGGACACAGCTTGACAGCTATATAGTGGAAGGGTCTCTAGTGTAGATTAGAAATCTAATAAGTAGACTTTAGAGGATTACAGTCGATTGTTCCAGGTTTGGAGACGATTACAAATCTTTAGTGGCTGCCACCCTAGTTTATTTTCTTTCACAAGTCTTTTCAGTTTCAGTAATTAGGTGAACAACATGCCAAGATTTACAACCATGAAACATCAATATCTATTACAATTTATCAAATTGATACTGCTTTCCAGTTTGCGATGAACACTGAAGATCAATAACTAGCCGAATTAATGAACAAGTTTGAATGACCCACTCTCTGATATTATCGTTTCAGGGACTTTAGAAGAAACTACTTCACCGGCCCATTACCAGCGTTCATCGGAGAACTGACTGCTCTCAAGTACATGTAATTCTTTTGTACTCAAAACATTATTGCATTACAAGTCTAGCTTTCCACCAATCTTACATTATTTTCCTCCAACATCACAAGGACTGTGGGCATCAATGCATTATCTGGACCTGTCCCAAAGGAGCTTGGGAATCTTACAAATCTCTTGTCACTGTAAGATCCAATCATGTTGTTCTAATGAATAATTTTAACACTAGATATCTTCTAACCAGGTCTTGATGTTCAAGCAGTCCTTTGCATTTGTTGTCCTGGGTGTACTCAGTTGCAGAAAACCGCATGATATTATATATCAAGGGCTTTAAGTTTTCATATATAGGATATCACTCCAACATTATGGCCAAATATAGCAGTGGAGTATAATTTGATGTGTATTCTCGTTAATGCAAATCTGAAAACAATATTGTGGAAGAGAGAAATCCGACAAAACAGAGCGTCTTTCTCATCAAATATTCAGCAGCATTTAGATATTTAACAAGAATTCAGCAGCACTTACTTTTCAACATTGTTGTGGAGCTAACCTAATTTATCTTATGCTTTCAGGGCATTGGGCTCAAATAATTTTAATGGTCCACTTCCTGGTGAGCTGGGGAAATTGACAAAACTTCAGCAACTGTAGGTCATCCATTTGATCATTTTTTACATTGTCTTTTACATGATCATCAATGTTTTCTTTGTTGTTCAGAGTGATAATCATCTGCTTGAATGAAAAATGCTCTGTCTTTGAATTGCAGTTACATTGATAGTAACGACTTCAGTGGTCCTCTACCATCGACATTGTCCCTACTTACGAACCTGTCAACCTTGTAATTTTGTAAAACAAGATATCAGCTTGTGGATTTGTAATTTCTACTAAGGTTTCAACCAATAATCTTGGACACTCTCTTGTCATCATGCATCCAGGTGGGCATCAGACAATAATTTCACTGGGCAGATACCTGATTATCTTGGGAGCTTGACCAACTTGACCCAACTGTAAGATCTATCTTTGACCAATTACCAATATTTTAATGTTTTTCTATTCTTGGCATAAATAGTAGCTCAATGTTCACCAAGGCGCTAAGCGCTAGTCGGGCAGTAGACCGGCGCCTAATTGCTGATTAGGCTGGCTAGGCGGCCGCCTTGGGGAACAATTAGTAGGGAAAGACATTCATAGTTCTGGAAAGTCACAAGAAGTTGCATATTTACCTGCATCAACTGTTTATGCAAAATGCAACTAATTTCTCTGAGCCAGGATAGTTCGTATTATTTCTTTACTAACCCAATATATATGAACTTTTAGGAGGCTCCAAGGGAACTCTTTTCAAGGCCCAATTCCCAGAAGTCTTTATAATCTTGTCAAGATGACAAGCTTGTAAGTTTCTAATAGTTTCAGTTAGTAGCTGTGTTCTCGTTGCAGAGATAAGCTCATGGAGGTGATAGACACATTGGTTGTACAAATGTAACAGAAGAATAGGCGATATAGTAAATGGAAGCTCTTCACTGGCGTTCGTCGGAAACATGACATCTTTGGGTGATCTGTATGGCACGTGCTCTCCACTATACTTTCAATGTAAGTTTAAAATCCTGAAAATTCAAATTTCTGACCTGCAGAGTATTAAGGAACAGCATGATATCAGACACACTTGCATCTGTAGACTTCTCCAAATTCGGAAGTTTGAATTTACTGTAAGCATTCCCCTATCAGAAAATCAGTCAAGTGGTAACTTCTTTATATTATAGTATAATATCAGTTGAAAGTGCATTTTGTTGTCTAATACTCCATTTTCCATTGGTGCAGGGATTTGAGTTTTAACAATATCACAGGCATAATTCCTCAGTCAATCTTGAATCTTCCTTTGCTCAGTTTTCTGTAAGCATTACCCGCTGTCGTTTTTCTGCAATGTGTTTGAGTTGAACCCTGTTTTTCTTTTACGTTCTGCTGATTTTTTGCAACTATCCTACTTCCAAAATGTGTTTGAATCAGATTTCTTGGGAATAATAGCCTTTCAGGAAGTCTGCCAGCCACTAAAAGCCCCACACTTGCCAATCTGTATGGTCATGAGCTCTGTTTTTCCCCATTTGTCTTAATGACAGAAATGTGTCTTGATCTAATTTCAAAATTTTACCGCTTGTTTGTTTGCAGGGATTTTTCATACAACCACCTCTCAGGAAGCTTTCCTTCTTGGGTTACCCAGAAAAATTTACAATTGTACGTTTCATGTTCTGAAACTTGTATTATGAGTTATGTACACTTTACTGATTGAACATACAAAGCCAGTCTGATTCAATTAAATAACGATATCTGATTTTCCACTCCATCTGTTGTGCGTTGTACTAAGGAATTTTGTGGCAAACGACTTTGTGATGGATAGCTCCAATAACAGGTACTTGCTAGTTGCCACATTTCATCAACTCCTACCAAGAGAAGTAAATCATTGATTCATCTCAGCTTGTAGGATAAATCAAAGCCACATGTACATGGTACCACATGCACTTTCTCCACCGTTGAAGTGCTCCAAAATTCGTGCTACATTTTTGCAAAAAAAAACCTTCCCTTTCTCTCCCTTTCCCTCTCCTCCCCTGAGGAAGGAGAGAGATAGGAAGGGAGAGAAAGGGAGGAGGATTTTTGCAAAAATGTAGCATGAATCTTGGAGCACTTCAACGGTGGAGATAATGCATGGTGTATCATGTACATGTGCAAAAACTACATTCCAGCTTGTAATTGGAATTCAGAATAGTGACTCACTTCATCTGCAGTGTTTTGCCATGGGGTTTGAATTGTCTTCAGAGAAATACCCCCTGTTTTCTTGGTTCTCCGCAGTGTAAGCCTTCAACTCTTTGCAGTTTGGAGCCTACTCCTGGAATATTAGACTCGTAATTGCAGATTCATAAGTAAATACTATAGTTTTACTTTTGATAACTTACGTGCAGCTTCCTCCTTTGCGGTGGACTGCGGTGGTAGTAGAACTATATCAGGTTCCGACAATTCCATGTATCAGGCTGATAATGCTAGTCTTGGTGCTGCATCATATTACGTTGCGGGTGCACCTACATGGGGTGTTAGCAGCAGTGGAAGATTCATGGATCCACCCAATGGAAGTTACATAATCTACAGTTCACGCCAATTTCAGAACACACTAGATTTAGCTCTGTTCCAAACAGCAAGGATGTCACCATCATCTTTGAGATACTATGGCATTGGACTCGAGAATGGAAACTACACAGTAACACTTCAATTTGCAGAGGTTGACTTCCCTGACATACAGTCTTGGACAAGCAGAGGGAGGAGGATTTTTGATATCTATGTCCAGGTGGCTTACAGACTTAAAATGCCGTTGTTATCTGATGCTTTTAGCTCATATGCTGTGGTCAATACTTTCTTTTGCTTGATGTTATATAGGGAGAGCGCAAGGAGCAGAACTTCGACATAAGAAAGACTGCAGGAGGGAAATCTTTCACTGTTGTTAAGAAGCAGTACGTTGTTCCTGTGACGAAAAACTTCCTTGAGATTCATCTCTTCTGGGCTGGCAAGGGTACTTGCTGCATTCCTAGTCAAGGCTACTATGGGCCTGCAATATCGGCTTTGAGCGCAACTCCAAGTACTGAGCTGAACTGTAACTTTTTTTTCTACGTTGCAGTTATACTACTGTCCACAATGCCATTTTCAAGTCAACTAAACTAACAACCACTTGTATATCACCTCTGGTTGCAAAAGCATTCCACTGTCGTATGCATGCTGTCAAGTTTTTTTAAACTTTGACCGCTGAGAGCTGATATATTTAATATCCAGAATCAGAACATGAAAAATTGTTGTCAAAGGTACTTTCATGATATTTTACATTTGTAACTGAACAGTTTATTGTAAGTGAATTATTCGGGTTTCTGTGGCCGGAGGTAGTAGTTTGTGCCAGCAAATATTGGCTATAAGGCCGACATATATACACTGAATCACTGATAAATTTGTGCCTAAATTAAGTTGAATATATTATATTTCAAATGAAAACTAGAATGAATATCGAAACACCCATGATAAGGGTTGAGATTGCACATGATCCACTTTAGTGCTTGATGTAATCATAAATTCATAACTGCTTTAAATTATGCCTATTCCATCCCAATTAAGTTATTCGAAGTTTTCCATGCTCAAACTAAGTTAAACTTTCTTCAGATTTCATCCCTACGGTGCGTAGCTCTGTGGACAACAAGAGCGGCAGTAAAACTGGTGTGATTGTTGGAGTTGTAGTTGGTGTTGCAGTTTTTGCATTGGCTGCACTTGCCGGAATCTTTGTATGGAGGCAGAAAAGGATAAAACTATTACTGGAGCTAGAAGGTATTTGATATACCAGTATCACATTGTTTACTTGACTGTACACAGAAATTATGCTTACAAGCTTTGTTGTACCTGGTTCTGCAGAGCTTTACACTATTGTTGGAAGACCAAATGTCTTCAGTTATAGTGAGCTAAGGTCAGCTACGGAAAATTTTAGTTCTAGTAACCTACTTGGTGAAGGTGGATATGGATCAGTTCACAAGGTTTGTTTGTGTAATATATACATGGATTTGTATGTCGTTTGTGAATTTGGTAATGCTTAAAAGTTGCTTCATGGTAATCTAAATAGTAGTATACAGCAAAGTCAAAATATATGCCCTTTGACGTAAATTGATGCCTTTTCAAGTGTGTTCATTAGCAAAACTTGTTTAACCCCTTAGCCATGAAATACCTTGCATAATTGAGAAGTGCAACTTTCTTGAAGGGTAAGTTAAATGATGGAAGAGTGGTGGCAGTGAAGCAGCTCTCTCAATCATCTAATCAGGGTAAAAAGCAATTTGCTGCAGAAATAGAAACTATATCTCGAGTGCAACACCGTAACCTCGTGCGGTTGTATGGTTGCTGCCTTGAGAGCAATACGCCACTGTTGGTGTATGAGTACCTGGAGAATGGAAGCCTTGATCACGCGCTTTTTGGTACGGGTTCATTTGATTTGACATGACTCAAAAGTTCAACTTCAATGTAGAAATTTTAAAGCCTCAACCTTTTATCTTCAGGAAAGGGAAGCTTGAACCTAGATTGGCCAACACGATTTGAGATATGTTTAGGCATAGCAAGAGGTATAGCTTATCTCCATGAGGAGTCTAGTGTCCGCATTGTGCACAGGGACATAAAGGCTAGTAATGTCTTACTAGATGCTGATCTAAACCCTAAGATCTCGGATTTCGGGCTTGCCAAGTTTTATGATGACAAGAAAACTCAAGTCAGCACAAAAGTTGCAGGCACATTGTAAGTACAATTTCATCTCGCTTTGCTATGTTGTCAATTATTTGCAAATATGTCCTAACGGCAATTGTTTTTCTCTCCTTTGTCAAGTGGTTATCTTGCACCTGAGTATGCCATGAGAGGTCATTTTACTGAGAAGGTTGATGTGTTTGCATTCGGCGTGGTAGCATTGGAGACTGTTGCTGGTGAATCAAACTGTCACAATACACTCGAGGAAGACAGAACTTATATATTTGAAAGGGTGAGATCATTATGAATTTTAAACCGAAGAAAAGCCGCAACTACACTTTGATCACTGTATTATTGGTAAAATCCACAAATGAAATTTGTACTATGATTGAGAACATCAAGTTCATATGGTATAGCTCTTCTGAAAAAAGGTCATATATTATATTAAAATTTTAATTAAACCCCTAATACATAGTTTGGCACCGTACTGAGTTGTCATACCTGCAACTTCCGTAAAAAACCTTAATCAGATCCCCAACTGTATCTAAGTCCAAGGATTCAATGTGCTCAGCTTTTTGCTATAGCTTAACATAGTGTGCCTGCAGAACCTGTGATAGTGCAAGAGCTCACTATCTTCTACTTTTTGCTGAATGCCTTGAAGTCATATCTTTTGGTAGTACAAGATACAAAATGTAGATATATCATATACCACAATGTAACATCTCAAATTCTCAATGCTTTCAGGTCTGGGAATTGTATGAGAACAACAACCCCCTTGACTTCGTAGACCCTAAGCTCTCCAAATTCAACAGTGAAGAGGTGCTCCGAGTTATCCACATCGCGCTTCTGTGCACCCAGGGATCACCTCACAAACGACCGTCCATGTCGAGGGTTGTTTCGATGCTCACTGGAGACGCTGAAATAACCGAAGGGGCCACAAAGCCTAGTTACATCACGGAATGGCAGATCAAGGCTGGGAGCAGCAGCTACACGAGCAGCCAGGTCGGTTCGTCATCGACGCAGCCGTCTTCTGGTGTCCATGCCGGCGTTGAAGCGAGCCCAGAACCAGGGGATGGCACGCCACTGACCCCATCGCCGTTGTTCACTTCCATCATTGATGAGGGCAGGTGACAGCATGCACGAAAGGTGCTAGTTTTTGGTCGTCGGGTGTAGCAAGGTGAAGAAGGCCTTGTGTAGTTGTGTTCTTGCTCAGTTGCTCCCGCCTGCTTTCTCTTTTTGGCCGACATTTATATGGTATTTTTGAGAGATTTACTATTGAGGCTACAGATTTATTGCCAAGGCACTCTAAAGATTTAATGGCATCGCGGTTGTCCATTTTGCGTACGTAGCATAAAAAAAAGTTTTGCTTTGTGATGCTGTGCCATCGTGCTCAGAAATTCCTCTCCGTAAAAGAGTTGTTTGTGTGCAACCAAAAGATCTCTGCTTTGGATTTCCATAAGATTCCCACTGATTTGTCCGCGGAATCGAATCTTGCATCCATCCATCCTTGTGCCACGCCCACTGTGAAGCGATCGTGATGATTCGAGTCGCAGGAGGCAGCTAAAGCTGTTGCCATGTTGCGGGGAGAGGCACAACCGCTGCGATGGCACGGCACGGCGGCCTCGATTGAATGGTGGGCGCGCGCCAAGCGAAGCGACGCGACGCGACGTGCAACTGCAACCATGCTTGGTGTGGCGCGCGATGGCGTTCGGCTCGCGCGATGCCATTAAATCTTTAGCGTAGCCAGCCACCAGAGCTAACGCTCGGTCCTCAGCGTGGGCATCGTGTTGGTGTGGGGGCCGCGCTGGGCTGCGCCTGCGCGCGTGTGCGGGGCCGTCGGCCACGCCCTCGGCGCGTGGTTTGTGCGGCGCGGCGTGTGCGTTCGCTGCGCGCGTATGGGGGCGTCCGCTGTGGCAACACTGGCAAGTCCGCGGCGCGGGAGCTTCGGTCGTGCGGCGGGCGGCGGCCGCCCGCGCGTGATCGGGACCAGTGAGCGGTTCGGCCGTTCTAGCAAGCTGCCGCGTCTCACCACGCGCCGTTTCAACCAACTTCCGACGTCGCGTACGATGAGTGGCAAGTGTTCTGCCTTCTTTTTCCGTCAAGGCTGGGATGGGATAGCGCGCGCGCGCGAGCGCGAGGGAGGTCGAGCAACGTAGTGCCAGGTCTGCCACGTTACACTTTGGAAGAGCCTACAGAACGTTCCAAGGCATCTTTCTGTCTAAGGTATTCCCGTCCCGTCCGTCCCGTCCGTGCATCACGCACCGCATCGCATGGTACAGGTGTTTAGCATTGTTTCCTTTCTGGACATGGATTGCGCCGTGATCGGCTGACCTTTCCGAGATGGCTCCGTGAGTGCCCTATCTTTTTTCTTTTCCTTCTTTCTTTTTTCTATGTATAATAATGCAATAGTGCTGTTGTATCATGCATTTCATGCTACATTACTAAATGAACCCATGCGTATTTGCCCACTACTTTTGTGTTTTGATAAAAAATATTTTTATTAAAACCACCATACTCCTTTGAAAGGACAATAATATTGAATTGGGCAAGTGATGGGTTAGGGTCACGGCTTATTTGTGTTCAGTTTAGTCCCGCTGACATGCCAGGTAAAGTTTATTAGTGGATTTTTCGAGATTTGATCTTACAGTCTCTCGGTTACAAAGCCTTAAATATGACTATATTATACTCTATCTGTTTTGCTATATTTGTCCATAACCCACTATATGCACAGACTAAGGAAACATTAAATATAAAAAAATGTGCTTGATGAGAAATGATCATACTTTTTTTGACCCAAAAAATGATCATACATACTCATATTAAATGACATACCACAACCATTTAACCTCTTCCAATGCATTTAAATAGCGGAAGAGAGAGGAAAAATTGTAATAACTACACTCTAAATTATCTCAATAGACAAATATATTGAAACAGATACTCCTGAGGCCATAAACAAATATAGCAAAACAGATAAAGCAATAACCAGTAACCAGTATTGTCTTAGCGAGTGACCCCTTGATCCTTTTCCTTTTCGCCGCATGATTTTTTTAATAATACATTTTTTTTAAAAAAAATACAAAAATAAATAGTCAAAAAGAAAATTACAAAACTAGATCTCTGTCACCAACAGAAAAGAAAGCCAATCCTCTAATTGACAGGGACTTCTCTAGTGGCATATGCCCCCTCTAGATAAGAGCAATTCAAGGATTCAGTCACTGTCGTCAATTGAATTGGCAAATGGCGACAGAGCCTTGTTCCATGGGCGATAGTGTCTCTGTCGCCACTTGGCGATAAGGTCTAGTTTTGTAATTTTGTTTTTTTACTATTTTTTGTATTTATTTTAAAAAAATGTATTATTAAAAAAAATTCTTTCCCCGCATGCGTGCCCACCTCGATTCCACTTCGTCACACCAACCTCCATCCGCTTCATCCTGCCTACCTGGTTATCCCCGCACGCTTCCTGGCCTGCTAGCAATTTACGTCCCAAATTGGTCGAACATGCGACTCAAGCTTCATTTTATCATCTAACCATCCGCTTTTTTACCATCTACTACTCTAGATTCGCCTCTCTCTCTTTTTGAAAGAAACAGTCAAGAGAACTACCTATTATATTGATAAAGCAGGAATAAAACAGAGATCTGATCCGAAAGGATCACAAAAGGTTAAAAGAAAAGAAGTAACTCTCGAGTGGCCCAAAGGCCGAAAGATACAAAATAGCTACTCACCCAGGAAGGTTGCGCTATGCACCTCTCTCTAGCTGGATCAAGCCCTTAATTTCTCCTTATCCTTGGCCACAGTCAGGAGTAGCTCGAAAGGTTTGTTTCGCTTCCGTAGCAGTAGCATCATTCATAACAACCACCCACACCCTGGCCACCGAGCTTAATTTGAGCGTCAAGCATGAACAATAAAATGAGCACCTAAATCTTGTCAGGAGGCATCGGGCCAACGAATGTGGCCATGTAATCCTTGAGGGCTATCTCAAGGGGGCTGGCAACATCCTACGGAAGACCTAGATTGCGGCATAGGTGTTGTTGCTCCCCTTTGGCCATAGTGATTGGCCAGGACTTGACAGCAAGGCAAGCACTACGACGAACAATGGTCATGCCAACAGGTTGGCGAGCGCGCTTTGGCAGGGTTGAAACCATCAGAAACAGTTGTGGTTGTGACAAAACGGGTGGCAGGGGCACAATAAAGAGGTCATTGGGACCACTCATGGTATGATCAAATGTGGTGCTCACCGAGATGGTCCTTTGAGCTTCACCCGGCGTCACTTGCATGCTTGCTTGCCCATCCACCACAGGCATCGTGGTCGGTGAGGCTTGCGTAGAGTCGAAGATGGCTGGCAACACTTCTACAAGCCCATCACACTGGATATATTCAACTTGTTTCTATGGAGGATCTGTACTCGGCTTTGTGAGAGAATCCTTAAAGTGGACCTCCAAGTTGTTTGAGAAGGAGGTGACTTATGCAATCGGGGCAACTGGGGTAGAGTTGGTTGACGCACACACCGCCAAAGGCAGAGCATGCACAACCTCGCTAGTGATGGTTTGAGCAAAAGTGTCGTGGAGCATTCCAAGTGGCGATGGAGAGCCAGCCTACTTGTGTGCTAGCTGTAGGTACTCTTCAGCTTTGAGGAGCCAAGCTTTGCATGCATCATCAAAGGAAATAACTGCCCTGTCAAGGTTCTCCATTGCTTGATTCAACTTTGTTGTCGAAGAGGTTGAACAATTCGATTTTTAGAGAGGTTGCGAATGCTTTGAACATCTCCTGAAGCGTAGCAACAATCTCGGCCTTGATCTCTTCTAGGGCTGGTGGTGGCTAGAGAAGCACTGCCTAGGCTGGCAGCATGGCGAGGTTGTGTCGCGTTGGTTGTCGATGGTCCTGAGTTCTCTGGCCACTATCGTCGTTGCCACCATCGTCCGTGTACTTTCCTCTAAAATGGAGATATCGTCTACGGACCTCGAGGTCGTCGGACCGACTAGGTGGTGCAGCATGAGGGGCTTCAGCTAGGGGTGACCTAAGCCGATTAAGGTGATAATGTCTTGCACGATGACCACTTCGTAGGTAGAGCAAACAATTGATTGGGTCACAGCAAGAGCTTGCCCAATGATCTCTTGCTAGACAATTGAAACACCGGTCTTTGGTTCTGCTAATGAACAAACTCATATGTGTATTGAAACACTTTGGCACTGTAGAGAGAGGCCGTCGAGGTTGTCTTGAGAAGCCGTCTCGCTGCCAGAAGGAGCGAGGTCTGACCTGCTGCCAAAGAAGCTCTTGGATATCGCCCTGGGTTATGGGATCACACTTTGCCCTCGTTGTCTGTGTAGCTATGGAACCCTTTGTTTTGACTCGGAGGGACGATGTGGTGGATCGGCACCGAAGTAGAGTAGAAGGTCTTGGTGGTGGAGGATGGACTTTACTACTTGTGTCCCCTTGGCCAGAGGCGTGGAGTGCTCGACCGAGGGCGATCACAAAGGATTTGATGCGCTTGCAGGGGTCAAGGAAGATGTGTTGGTTCTCACCATGGCATGTCAAGTCCAAGATGCCTGGAAGAAGGCCTTGTGCTGCTGCTGCTGCTTCTGAGGTAGCTACTGCGGTAGTGGGAGGCCGAATTGGGGTCATCAAGGCTAGGATGGCCATCGGGTTGAGAGGCTCTGTCTCTACAATTTTGGCCTTGATATGCTATCATGGGGTGGCTAGGCCCGCTTCAACTTCCTCATCGGAGCTCTAGGACAGCTTTTTCGGCGATGAAAACGGGCTTGGGGGAGACGGATTTGGATCTGGACTCTTGCGGAGAGGGGATGAGGGTGCAACGGCGTGGGGAGGTGTAGAGTGAGGGCAGCAAGGTGAGGCGGCTGGGTACGTCGACCACAGGGAGGGGAGGAGGTCCATCTCACCTCCTGCGGATGGCGACGGCGGGCGGTAGAGGCGAAGTGGAGTGGATATGGATATGGCAACTGAAAAGCATCTAGGCCCCTAAAAATTGGTTTTGGTAATTAATGATAATATGTGAATATGAGACTTATTGGTTTGTTGAGTATTTACAAGGTTAAGTCTCATTGGAGAAAATAATCGTGAAGAGGCATGCTAAAGAACTTATGAATATCAAAATTGGTTCAAGGATGAGGTACAAGTGGTTTTCTAAGTTCTTTCTATTTTTACCGGTCTTTGAAGAAATGGTTGGAAGACCGGATTATAGGTTAAATGTAGGGATCATGACTAGTAGCTTGATGGTAGGGGTGAAAACGGATCGGAAACGGACGGATAATGGCTTTGCCATATTTGTTTTCATATTATTTTTCGGATCGGATCACGATCATTTAATACCGGATCACGAATACGAATACGGGTAGTATCGAATCTGAATACGGAGCGAATACGAATCAAAGCGAATACGGTCCACGGATATTTTTGAACATGAAAACCCCTTAAATTGTATGCGAAATTAACGAAAACATATAACTAATTTATTTGATGTAAATATTCATGAATTGTTTTTTTAGCAACCACACATAACATTGGCACTAGTAAGTTACATTAACTAGTTCATCACAAATACAACACTTAGTTTACCATATTTAGCTCATAAGTCATAACTTACAAAGTCATCATGCATTCACACTTAGTTCATCATATACATAAAATTTAGTTCACACTAACATCGATTAGATGGATGGTTAATCTATCATAAATGACTGTAACATCCCAAAGTATGTTACCAAAAATAAAATTAATAAAGTTATTATTTTATTGTATTTTCTAAGATTTAAAAGAGTTTTTAAGTTAAAAAGGAAAAAACAATAAAATAAAGACAATTATTTATTTTTCTACTTTTAATGTAAAAATAAAATTTATTGAGTTTTTGGGATTTTATTGGATTTAAAGTGAAAAGAAAATTTTAATTAATTTATTGAATTTTTGGATTTTAAAAGGTTTTCCTATTTTTAGAAATTTAAAATAATTTATATACAAAAATAAAACCAACTTTAAGTTAGAATTAATTTTATTAAGTTAAAAATAATTCAACGAATTTCTATGATTTTTATAGGATTTTGAACTCTATTTGTTATTTTCTAAAGACTATTTGATTTGTTGTATTTTAAAATTCAAAAATCAATTAAAATCTCCTTTTCTCTTTTGGGCTGAAATCCACTTTTGGGCGAAATCCGGATATCCGGACTCCGTCTTATCCGGATAATCGTGATTCGTTTCGTATCCGCGGATAGCATGCCTACCGTATTCGTTTCCGTTTCCGACAAAAAAATCCGAATTTGTTTCCCATCCGAAAATTATCCGAGAAAAATCCGATCCGAGACATTCCGAATCCGTTTTTGTCCGGATCGGTCGGAAACTATCCGATCCGTTTTCACCCCTACTTGATGGCATGTTCTTGTGCTTTATGGATCAATCTAGGATCATGCATGCATTTAGGTTTCTTCTTTCTTTGCCAAGTCTGCGTTTGTCAAGATGATCGGTAGTACCGACGTTTGTTGTGCGGTACTACCGCTCAACGGTATGACCGGGCCTGTAGTGCGGTATTACCGCACCCCGGTTATTCCATTTGTTACTTGGCGGTATGTTATTTTCAGAGAGGCGCTTTTTCTTATCTGGTGCAAAACCCTCAATGCGGTAGTACCGCAAGTATTCGTACGGTATGACCGGACTACGGTAATACCGCTGTTCTTGAGCGGAACTACCGCACACCGGTTGCTCCGATCGTTACTTGGCGGTATGTTTTTTCCAGTACGCACATCTTCTGATTCTCTTGGGAAACGGTAGTACCGCACTTACTTTGCGGTATGATCCGTGCTGCAGTAATCTGCGAGTCGGTTAAGCGGTAATCTGCGCGATCGGGAGAAAACGACTATGTCAGAGCATTTAATGCCACTATTATAGCCGTTACAGTAGTAGTTGGAGATGTGCGGTAGTACCGCTCGGTACATGGCGATAGTACCGCATATGGCCTGAAAAGCTATTTTTTTTCTCTCCAACGGTTATAATTGTTGGTGGGTGGAATAAATACACCCCCACCTGCTCAAGGACGAAGTGCTAGACCTTATTTAACATCCTTAGAGCCTTGTGCATTCATTCAACTCCTCAAACTCACTTGTACACTCTTTGAGAGGTTGTTGAGCTCATCCAAGTGCATTCATTACTCTAGTTGATCCTCTTGCACTTGAGTGTTGTCAAGCGAAGGTCATCGATTTGTTACTCTTGGAGTTTTGCCGAACTCCTAGACGGCTTGACTGAGATTGCACGGTGATCTCTTCAAGAAGATTGTGAAGAGGTCCGGTGCTAAGATTGTGAGTGGTTCGGTGTTCACCATCTCCGGAGTGGAGGAAGAACAACCAATAGTGATCGAGAAAAGGCTTAATTGGTGGAGCCGGCTTGATTTGTTCAAGCTCCCTCAACGTGGACTAGTGAAGATCGGCAAGTCTTCGACACCACGGGAAAAAAACCTCGTTGTCTCACTTGTGGTTATTTTTGTCTTTACTTATTCCGCACTTATAATTGAAGCATTATCTTGTGTTAAATTGCTTAGCTAGGATTATATCTTGTATCGACATTAGTTTCTTATTGTGTTAGAAAGTATTTGCTAGAATCTTTTAGCCCTAAGTTTAATTTGGTCGATAAAATTTAGAAACCTCCTATTCACCCCCCTCTAGTCGGTTATCCTTGATCCTCTGACAAAGAATCGGATGTAGCGGCGGCTGGAAGGGCGAGAGAATCGGAGGCGGCATTCTGGAGGCGACGGACCGGAGGCAAGGCTGGACATCGGTATATAGTTGAGGTTGGTCTTTCTCTTCTTGCCCAAGCTTCCATGTCAATCAGGTTTTGGGATGAGGCATTTTTTACAGCACGCTTCCTCATCAATTGAACACCTAGCAAAGTGATTCAATCTGTTGTTCCTTTTACTCGGTTTTTTGGGTTACAATCGGATTAAACTTTTCTCAAAGTATTCAGTTGTGCATGTTGGCCTAACCTTAGACCATTCAACAAACACAAACTTGAATTCATGTCCAAAAGATGTGTTTTCCTTGGATATAGTCCTATTCATAAAGGATATAAGTGCCTCCATGTACCTAGTAGCCGGGTTTACATTTCTAGAGATGTCGTTTTTGACGAACATACCTTTCCATTCACACATGAAACATCTTCTTCTCTGGACATGACTTCATCATCTCCTGTTGTTCTTCTACCTTCCTTGAGTTCGTTTCCTTCTCACACTACGGAAGCTGAGGGTGATCATATGATTAATGAACATACTACTGCTACTTCTAATTTGCCGACTAATGTTCCCTTGCGGTTTGAGTCTGATTCTGCAGGTCATTAGTCTATTACTGAACCAACTACAATATTGCAATCAGTTCATCCAATGCGAACTCGAGCCAAAGACAATTTCAGACAACCTAAATAGAGAACAGATGGTACTATCCCCTACACAAGTATTGGTCGTCGAGCTCTCAGTATTGAGTTGGAACCTGCTGGTTATGTCGAAGCTTTACAGAATGAAAAGTGGAAGCATGCCATGGATGAAGAACACAATGCCTTGTTAAGAAATAATACTTGGCAGCTTCTTCCTCCTGTTTGGCAGCAGAATGTGATCGATTGTAGGTGGGCATTCAAAATCAAGAGGAGGGCTGATGGCTCAATTGTCCAATACAAAGCACGTTTAGTGGCTAAAGGCTTTAAGCAACAATATGGAATTGACTACAAGGACACCTTTAGTCCTATGGTTAAGCCAGCCACAATTCAGCTTGTCTTGTCAATTGCAGTTTCTCAAGGATGGAACATGAAACAATTGGATATACAAAATGCATTTCTTCATGGTTTCCTTGAAGAAGAGGTCTACATGAAGCAGCCTCTAGGTTATGAGCATAAACAATATCCTAATCATGTGTCTAAATTGGTAAAAGCACTATACGGTCTCAAACAAGCACCTCGGGCCTGGTATTCAAGACTGAATAGTAAACCGCAAGAACTAGGGTTCCTGCCCTCAAAAACTGATACTTCACTTTTCATATATATACAATTTTATATGTTGGTTTACGTTGATGATATTATTATGGTGAGTTCTTCATAAACACTGGCTAATGAAGTTCTTCAACAACTACAAGTGGAATTTGCTATTAAAAATCTTGATAACATTCACTATTTTCTGGGAATTGAAGTCAACAAAGATTCTGATGGCATTGTCTTAACACAGAAGAGATGTACTCTTGATTTGCTCAGGAAAGCCAATATGGAGAGGTGCAAACCTGTGGATACACCTATGGCAACATCAAAAAAATTAACAAGGACAGAAGGAGAAATACTAACTATTGCAGAAGCAACTAACTATCAAAGTATTATTGGTAAATTGCAGTATTTGACTCTCACTCGTCCTGATATATCTTCTCTGTTAACAAAGTGTGTTAGTTCTTGAGTGCACCCACAACTTAGCATTGGTTGGCAGTCAAGAGAATTCTTTGTTATCTCAAGAAAACCTTTTCAATGGGATTGGTGATCAATAAGTCTCCCTCGGTACTTATCAGTGCATTCTCTGATGCAGACTGGGTCGGATGTCCAGACGGTCACAGGTCAACTAGAGGCTATGTTGTGTTCTTCAGATCAAATTTGATTTCCTGGAATTCACGCAAGCAAGTCACAATGTCAAGATCAAGCACTGAGTCAGCGTACAAAGCCTTAGCAAACGCCACCGCGGAAGTAGTTTGGTTGCAGCGGAAGTAGTTTGGTTGCAGTCACTATTCAGCGAACTCAACATTTTTTAGAATCAACCTCCTATCTCTGGTGTGATAATCTGGGCACAACATATCTCACTGCTAATCCAGTCTTCCATGCCAAAACAAAACACATCGAAGTGGATTTTCCAAAAATTACAAAACACATCGAGTAGTGGATTTTCATTTTGTTCGAGAATAACAAACGGTTCGTAAACTTCATCTCAACATTGACATTCTTATTCACATAGTACCCATATCACATAGCCTAACCTATCCACCGAACATCAATGTAAAGACTCCATAACTTACTAAGTTAGGCCCGTTTTATCGACATGTGGTCGTGCAGAAGGCTCAGTTCAATGGCGCACAAAGTTAAGTCGTGGCTCTAACTTGCCTTGCTATAGCAATGATGATCTTATTTTATCTTCAATCTTCTACTTGCTTGATCTTCAGCTCCTTCTGATGATTCCTGACTTCATTGCCTAACGAGAAAGAAAGCGCAAAACAAACTAAATTCAAAAGACAAATCAAATAAACTCCAAATTGAAATTGAATGGTACTGGAAGGTAGATATTGAATTTAGATGAATTTAGAAACTTGAATGGGTTCAATCGAATTCGGATGAAGAAGATATGTCTCTCGGAAGATTGGAATTCACATGAAATGATGAAAAGTTTCACGGAATATTCCCAGAATATTCTATTCCGAAAATATTAGAAAAAGAATGAGTGTATGATAGGTGGGACCGACTGGTATTTATGAATTTCTAGAATTAAAATAATTCCGAAATAAGCTTTGGAAATCATATTTATTTCCTCTCAGGATCAATTGGCTGATGGTTTTACAAAGCCTTTGCCGACTTGGCAATTTTCAGCAATACGACGCAATCTCAATCTTACGGGTTGAGATCGAGGGAGGATGTTAAAATATATGATTCAGTGTTATCTCGCAACATCTATCTCCTGTAATCTAGGAAGATCAAGCTTGTACAGTCTGTTATCGATTGTAACAGAGCATAGCATTAGATATCAATTCTATTATATCTGTTGTATTTGTCGGTTGTACTGTAGCTAATTCGGCATTATATAAACCAACAATAATGAATGATCCTGGTGTGGGATTCTCTCTAACTCTCTTATTCTCATCTATTTTTACAACCGACTCATCCCTTTGCCTCCTCCATCACCGGCAGCTCCGCTGCTATGAGCTCCATGGCTCTATTTAGGTACCCTCTCTCTCTCATGTGCACACACATCCGATGGCCATCCTTTGTTCCTGTACCAATCCCGAACAATCCCTCCTAATCCACCGGCCCCTCTGTAGATTTCATGTGAGCTGATTTAGGTTTTCTTTTTTGTGCAGGGATTTGGGCCGTGGAAGCAAGAGGAGGAACTCAATAATCACTACCGGTTGTCATCTTATTTTGATGCCTTCATTTGATTTTGATGCCTTGTAGATAGCATTTTAGCATGCCGCAGATGCATGTTGTGATCCTTGAACGGTGCTTCACCGGACTAACAGGTAGGATCAAGGAGATGTTGAGTTATTCACACCGCATCACTTGATTAAGGTAACATCTCCATGTAGTCGTGCACTTCATAAATCAACTTCGAAGGTAGTATAGATCTTCCAGTTGACCAATTTTTTAAGATGTCCATGAACTTGGGAGTGATATATAATCCACTTTTTCCTTTTCTATTTTCATGTGCTTTGCTTAATTTCTATAGGTCTGAGCAATTTATCTAAATATAGCTCAACATTTTTGCCCTTCTTTTGATCTATGACAGAGGGACAATGCTGTTGTTGCTGAAACAAAGGATTGGAATTTCACATGAGGCAAATTTGATTTATTAAGTTTAGCTTCTCTATGGCTTTTACTACATCTGAATAAAAAAATATGTTTTTGTTACCTCCCTTCTAGGTTAGTGTCCAACATTTGATCCTTGTCAACTTGGCATGTATACATTCCTTTCAATAGATAGGAAGACTGACATTACTCTACGCAGAAGATTTTTTTAAGGTATGTGGTTCAAGAAATAATACGTGTTAGCAAATGGATGTTTTGATCATTCAAATTAAACTATGGTTTAAAAAATACATCATGGTATCTTAGGCCCTCTGTTTTTATTTACTCATTTTATTTGCCCATCCTGTAGGAGAAAAATTGGCTGACCGGCCAAGATGAACAAGTTCCACTTGATATAGAGTCAATACGTGTTTACTACGTGCTCAGAACGCAGCAACTGAAGAGGAACTTGAGTTCCACACACGATTTGCCTCTGTGTCAAGCAATAATCGCATATTGCTTTGCTTTAAAAGCTGCTTATCAAAATAGAGAAGTGTACTTCTTCCTTGTTTGTGTTTGAACTCTACTATACGTTGTGCCTATATGCTTTGAGATTGTTGTCCAGTGAGGTGTGTCTACATGCCAAGAAAACAGCTGAATGTCATGCGTAATTTGTTATCCTCTGTCATGGTCTATTAGTTTCTCATTAGATACTTGAATGCATGTTTTTTTTTCATACAACAATTTGTTGGTGTAAATCGCCATTTTTCGATTCCCGCAGCAACGCGCGGGAAAAAACTATTATCTCTGGTTCGCTATATTTGTCTACAGCCTACTATGTGCATAGACTAAGCAAACACTAAATCTAACAAATATTTGATGAGAAATGATCATATATACCCTATTAAATGGTATACCACAATCATTTAACATCTTTTAAAGCATTTAAGTAGGGGCAAAGAGGAAAAATTGCAATAACTACACTCTATATTTTAATAATAGAAAAATATATTAAAACAGATACTTTTGAGGCTATAGACAAATATAGCAAAATAGATAGAGTAATCTTATCTTAACTAATAAAAGAAGGAGTTTACCCTTGTGCAGCGGGAGGATCATCCCACCCCTACGTACTTAAAAAAACCAACAAAACCCCACGCGCACTGGGACCACTGTGTCAGCCGCGACACGTCCCTAACATGTCTGCTCATCACATCTGCACCATTGTCGCCCCGCCTCGCACCCACGTCGGTGTCGCGCCTTGATTAGCGTGCCTTTGACCTCGTTGTTGCCAGAACCACCCTCACCACCAGCCGTTCGCATGTATCCCCCATCCCTCAGCGCTTGCAGAGCCCCCTGTGTCACATTCCTCGTCTCTTTCTCGTCCTAGGCTCCGTCGTCACTGCTGCTCCACTCACTCTCCCGTCCCCATCTCCCCTCTCACCCTCCAATCTTATAGAAAGTTTGTGTTTCCGTTGCAACGCATGAGTACTCTGCTAGTTGTTTAGTAAAAAGACGGTAAAATAGTTAGCTGTACACATCGTGCAGCTCGACGGTCGCCCTGGCCCTCCTTATATCCTTGCCTCTCACAGGGAGCGATGTGGTACTAATCGCTCGCTATACGCACTCAGCCGCTTGGCGGGCTAGGTCCGTGAAAGCTCCCACCAAGGCACGAGCCACCAATACTGGGCCAGGCCCCCAGACCATGGCAAAGGGATTTTTGGGAGAGAAATGGTATTATCTGGACTTCTGGATATCTCACCCACTTACGCAAGTTTTTCTTTTTCAACCTTAGGGTCTGTTTGGATGTAATAACATTTACAAACCACACTATCTGAAAACCACACTTTTCAATGCTTCGTCTATAAAATACTACAGTTTATGAATACAACAGCTTTTTGCAATTTTGAGAAAAACAAGAGTGTGTTTGGATGTTGTAGTTTTTAATGCAGTATTGCTTTGGAGGGACAGCTAGAATTATTAAATTTAGATCAAACTTTACAAAATGCAAGGGGAATTTAATAACTTGATTGTTTCAAATGAAAATTTGTTTTTTTTTTAAATTTTTTTGACAAATCACCAAAAAAACCTGAGATATCTACATTCTAATCTAAAATCTAAAATTTTGACTTTAAATCTGGAATACGGAATCATGTTTACATGATCGAACAACACTCATGGTAATGTTTCTTCATTGTATCAAGTTTCATTAGCTTAGTAGAAAACAAACGAAAGAATGTAGTACAATATATGTAAGTACATAGCATAATACAAGGAAAATATCACATATATTGCATTAATGTACACAGAGATTAGATGAGGTTGCAACATGTCACGCCATAATAGAAAAAACATTGTTTTTAAAAAGGTATTGAGTGGATTTTTTAAAACTAAAAAAATCATGGTATTTGCAATACTACGGTTTATAAAACTACAATGTTTGTTGTATCCAAACACCTTAAAGTTTTAGATACCATGGTATTGTCTAAAAACTCCAAAAAAAAACTTTGTATACAAACATGCCCTCAGTCTCTCCTTCCTTTCTTTCATATTAACCTTGCATAGGGGTGACTTAAAAAAAACTTGCATGGAGGCCGAAAAAAAGTACTTGTATTCACTACCAAGCATGCTATGTTAGGCTAAAAAAACTTGTTTAGTGAGTATAGTGGATTAAAGCATTATAAGGTACCTTTATTCATTAAACAAATATTGTATTGCTTGTCAATACAAAATGGAACACTTTCAATTCAAGAACTACCTACAAAGGGATCTGGATCATCTGCAGTATTGCATAGAGATACTGTGCACACAGTAACATGAAATATGAAATCGGTACAATGATTACTGCATGGCACTGTAGCATTTTCGTTGTAGTGTAGTACTCGATCTTACTGCATGAAAGAAATTATACTGTAGCACTTGATCTAAACCATTGGATTTCGATCGAACGGTTGAGAGACGCTCCTAATGTGGAGTACTGTTCATCCTCTGCATTTAACCCTCTAACTCAGAGGATCCGAATCCCTACAAAGGGGTTAGCTCAAGCTATAAGTATTTTTTTGCTTTCCAGCTCCTATGAAAAACATCTTTTGTACAGACAACTCCTACCAAGAACTGTTGTGAAATTAATGGTTTTAGCAAATATTTAGAAATAATTTTAACTGCAATTATGAATATAAAAGCATATTTCCAGCAGCATTTAAATGATAGAAATATCATACAACCAATGAGTTTAGCATGTAAACTTTTTGTGTCAATTAAACATGATAATATGCTCAAAACATAGAACATGTGGACAATTAAAATTGGTATGATGCTCAGATTTAATATTTATTTATTGCTCTCGGATGTCAGGCTGCTCAAGAATTAATTCTTGGCCTCCTTGCCACTTTTGTCTAGTCTTTTCACTAATTAGATATAACAATTTTCAAGAAATAAATCAGACCTTGAGCTGAACTAAATGCCTTACCAAGATGACAAGAATATAAGTCAAATTATCTCATAAGTCACAATAAAAATACTTAACACTTTCGGTCAACAGAAGGAACAGACAGATCAATGTAAGATCAGAATTTGAGCTTAATCAAATTCGGCCAGCAATGAAGCAACCGAACCACAATGTAACAAACTGATCTATGTGACACTCTCAATAGAGATAAATGAACAACTTGACAATAGTATGCAATTAACAAGCTCAAGTTTGATTTATAATATCAATTGTCAATCTAATCTCACTAGGAACAAAATCTTCATCGAGCAATTCACAAGCCCACAAAATTACCATGCAAAGTCACCCTATGCTAGACAATATAATTTGAAATATACTAGCACAGCACACTCTACAAAGTAAAGCGATCAAACTGAAAAAACCAATTCACTGAGCGGATGGCACTCAAAGCCACCGAGAAGTAACCAAGCAAGGCACACGAATGCGCCGACTTAGAAAACCAATCGCCCCGCTATGCCGCGGTGAGAGGACGTGGTCATCGGAGATACAATGTTGATCTTCATAATTCGGGACACACCAAACGTGAAGTAGAGGTACCGAAAATAACACCGCACAAGAATCACCAACGAGATGCACCGACCGAATGAACCAAGGAGTACCAATCACCAGAAAAACCGAATGCTTCTTCCAGCTCAAGATCAACCAGAGCCGACTGGATCAATCCTCCAAGTTGCACAAGTGCCAAGTTCCACACCGACCAATGGGATGCGCAAGACCGAGAGTCCGGACCTCACCACCGACGGTGGAGCAGCAGCTCCAAAGATGAAAACTCAATCCCAGTCAGAGGAGAAGAAGAAACACTCAAATAAAAAAAAGGGAGAAAAGCTCACTGATTTTGGGTCAAATCAGAAGAGGAGAGGAGGCCCCTCTTGAAGGAGAGGAGGGGAGGAGGAGGCCCCGGGATGCCACTCCAACGATTGGCGTGCCTCGCGCCCAAGTCGCTCCCCTGAGCCGGCTTTGCACGCGCCGTCGCCAGCCAAGGCACCGAAGCCCTGCTACTTGCTCGGGGTTAGGGTGTTAGGGTTTGAGACAAAGTCTCCAACCTTATCCCTCCCCGTAGCACAATGACAGGTGGGCCCATCTCTTTTCATTTTCTTTTCTATTTTTTCTTTTATCAAAATGAGAAATTACTAAATAGCCCTCAAATCCAACAAGAACCTAACTCTTCTCTATATTGATTCTTGAGAGGAATGAATCTGTCTGGAGCCTTTTTTATTATTTAATCTTTTTTAAAAGTTATTTTAAAGATAACCTCTTCTTAAATTTATTTTCAATTCTGACCCCTTTGGTCACGTCATGACCCGTGGTGCGACCAAACCGTGCTATCACACCACTGACTGTAGCGTGATCAAACTGTATTGTCACGCTACTCCTTTTGGCGTGAGACTTAGCCTAAAAACGGGCGCATCCAAAGGAGTCGGTGGCGTGACAGCACAGTTAGTCACGCCGCTATCGGTGGCTTGATAGCGCAGTTTGGTTACGCCACCAGTCATAACGTGATCAAAGAGGTCAGAATTGAAAATAAAGTTAGAAAAATGTTATCTATAAAATAAATTTTAAAAAAGATTAAAAAATAAGAAAAGGCTCCTTCGACTCCCACCAACCCAAGATTAATAGAAACTTAAAAGGATCTCGCAAAAAAAAGATCTTATAAAATAAAAGAAAAAAGAATGCAAGTGTGAGAAAATGACTTGGAACTGCAGGTCCCAAGTGCCCACATGCCAACAGTATACAGCCAGCCAGCCAATCCCCATCACATCCACACACAAAAAAAGAGGGGAACTAAAAAATTCAGGGGAAAAAACTTTAATTTCCAGTCTTGCTCTTCCCCGACGCCGGCGACCACCACCACCGACCAGACTGACATACATATCCGTCTTCGGCGGCGGAGATGGCGAGGCACGAGGCGGCGGCGGGAGTGGACTTCCACCTGCCGGACGAGATCCTGGCCGTGATCCCCACCGACCCGTACGAGCAGCTGGACGTGGCGCGCAAGATCACCTCCATGGCCATCACCTCCCGCGTCTCGCGCCTCGAGGCCGACGTCGCGCGCCTCCGTCGAGACCTCGCCGACCGCGACCGCGCCGAGGCCGACCTCCGCGCCCGCCTCGCTGACTCCGACGCTCGCCTCCTCGCGGCCCTCGACGAGAACGTACGTTCGCGTCGCCGAGACGTTTGTGCCCGGGAAATTAAGATTTGTACTTAGCTGGTTGTGTTTGATTCTTGGTGTGCAGGCGAAGCTGGTGAAGGAGAGGGACACGCTCGCCGCGACGGCCAAGAAACTGGCGAGGAACTTGGCAAAGGTGCGGCTTTTGTTGAACTTTTTAGCTCCCATTGTAGTGGTAATTCTATGATTTCTGATTAGAAGGTTTGTTTTTTTAGCGTGTATTGTAACGGAGACCTGTAAATTTTGTTAGAGTTGTGGATTTTAGTGTCTATTCACTGGAATTTGTGGAAATTTAGACTAAAGCCGTTAGCTGTGGCATGTTAGTGTTGTTTCCTTGTCTATTTACTGGAATTCAGTGTCGATGATAGTGGACAATTGCCGAAGGTGGGTGAAAGAAGCTCCGTAATTTTATGAAATTGGATGAAATATCAAATATGTGCTTGAAGTGTTGGCTGTAGTGGGAATGTCACAAATTTTGGTCAAATCTATTATCTTTGTTGTGCACTCCAGTGGAAAGTTTTTTTTTGGAGAGAGAGGAGGCACCACAGTGGAGAGTTTATGTACTTGTTAAGTACCCTGATGGAAGGTTACAACCTTTGATCGGTCTTTTGGTTGTTCTCAAGATTGCATAATGAAAATTTTGTGACTTCAATCAGAGACCAGAGTGCAACTTAGGCTGGACTGCAAAATTCGGACTGTGGAAATCTTGTTAGTTCTGTCAATTTTAGTGTGGCGAACGATTTGGCACAGTTTTACTTGTATAGGGGGAGATGCTACAGATGGAAAATAGACAATGCTTTGCTCCAAGTGTTAAGGTGTTGCATCAAACAAACTAACATGGTGAACTCATGGGGAGTAAATAATTTTGATATGAAATTTTTAGAAGATCAAAGTGCTGACCCAGATTTGTGGTAATTGATTAAAAAGAAATAACAATAGGATTTGTGACCTACTGACTCCTTTACTGTCAATTACCAAAATTTGCAATTTGACGCTGCACTGTGGTGTGGAAGCAAGAAGTGTTGGGCTGTGACCTGTGAGGTTCTTGAGCAGAATATATAGCCCTTCTTTAACTATTTATTTACTTTTCTTAATGATCACATTGTTTGGTATGAGCCTACAAGGGAATGCTAATCAGTATAAAGTTAGTCAAACCCTGATTATTCAACATGAAAAATTTCTTTGCTAGTTGACAAATTATTGAAGATTATTCTTTCTTGGCAGTTGGAGGCATTTAAGAAGCAGTTGATGAAATCACTGAGCGAAGATAATATATTGGTAAGTATTATTGATTAAAAAGTTTATTTCCCACTTATTCAAGATTATTAGTTGTGTTGTACAGTTTCTCTTCAGCTGGGGCTTGTTTTGTGGAAAATAATTTTTACCTGCATAATTTCACAGCAATTGTCAGAAACAGGTGATGACCGTGATGTAGACGCAGAGAATAATTTGAAAGCTCGAGTTCCTTCCTGGAAAGGTGTTTCTCAACCTCACAAATTTCATAGCTTCTTCTGTTGAGCTAGAATTGCATGTCTTTTCCTGATTTCATTTTTTATGTCGACTTCACAGATGAAGTTTCAAGTAGCAACACCTCTTCAGATACTTCCAGCAGATCCACAATGACTGAATCAGCCCAAGGTGGCATTAGCTAACTCTTTTTATTAAACAACTAAACCATAACATCATATCACATCTTATCTCTTAACAGTCAACACAGTCACTTACTATGAAAGCATTTACAGGATACCAGTTCTCAATCACGCCATATGTACCAAAACTAACTCCTGGTTCAACACCAATGATTTCGTCCTCTGGTGGTTCCCCCCGAGCATATTCAACTGGTCCATCCTCTCCCAAGTTCTTATCTGGCCCAACATCACCTACAAGATCTCGGTCTGAAGGCCAATCGACATTTTCATCATGGCATGGATCATCAAGTCATCAGTATTCAGCACCCACATCTCCTCCTCAACGCCGGTCATTCACAGGTTCTAGACAGTGAATTATCAATGTGAATCTATTTTTTTTTGTTTCAAAAGAATGTGAATCTGATTTTCATTTGGGATAGTTGCTGAACATTCATATTCGTTATTTTTATGTTTCCAGGGCGACCTCGTATAGATGGAAAGGAATTCTTCCGACAAGCACGGTTGGTTATTGTGCTCTTGACTGTATTCCGTAATTTATAGTTTGTTTCTCTCGTAACACTTGTAGCCACAAATCCCAGGACACGGCTTTCTTATGAGCAATTTGGAGCATTTTTGGCAAATATCAAGGAATTTAATGCTCAGAAACAGTCGCGAGAGGTAGCGTAGTTTACCAGTATTTACAATCGCTCAGTTCATTAGTATCCACAAGATGTGTAAATGTTACGTTCTTTACTTGATTAATTCTGCAGGGCACCCTGTCAAAAGCAGAAGAGATTTTTGGAACAGAGCACAAAGATTTATACATTTCTTTCCAGAATATGCTTAATCGCAACCAATCATGAACCTGCCACAGTCTGCTCTTTCTTCTCTTAAACAAGCAGGTTCCTTTCATTCTTATGTCTCTTACGAGCAAGGAATCTAATGCTCTGTGGTCTAATCATGTCTATTTCATGCCATCTGTTTCCAGGAAAGCATGTAATTGTTCATTGTTGGAATACAGTTCTTTCGTCGATCACAAGATCAAATTGCCAAGAATCGGTACATAGGCCACCATAATTTGAGCTGGTCTTCCTCAATAACATGATGTAAATGGACAAAGTTGAAACTGAAATATCTCATAACCATAAAATTTTTTGGTCTGTGTAATTAAGCATACACCCACATTCCTTTGTAGCACTTCCTGTAGAAAGAAAGCTGTATGAAACTGTTCTTTGTTGCAGTTGTGCAAACTGCCAGGTCTATGCATAATTCATGCGATGCAATGGCAGAACGTGTTACTTCTGTTATTTGTTGGAGAAAGTGATTGTGAATTTTGTTGGATCGTCCATTCCACTGTTGGTCACTTGATCTTTCACCATGTTCATCATCATGTGACGCTTCATGCCGTGAATTGTGAACTTGTGGTCTACTTGATCCATTTACCCCCCCCCCCCAATGGTTGTGAATTTGTGATGTGATATACAGAGAGAGAACAAAAATTGATGGATAGAAAGCAAAAGAAGAAAAGCTGAAACATGAATCATCTCACCGACAGGACGGTCCCAGGGATTTTCCCCAAGCACTGGCATGGAGGTCCCACATGTCGTATACATACTTTCTTCCCACTCGTCTCCTACAGGCTACACAGCCCAACTCTCTTCCCATCCCCTTCGATCCCACCACTATGGCCACCGCCTCCACCTCCGGCGAACCCACCCCGTCCTCATCAGCACCGTCCCAACCACGCTACCCGACGTCCCGCATCTCCCACATCGTGCGCACCTACCTCGACCTCTCTACCAACTCCAAGAAGCGCCGTGCCGCTCCCAAGAACCAACCCAAGGCCGGCGGCCAAGAAACTCCCGCCGCCGGAGACGACAAGGATGGCGGCAAGTCGGAGGGCCAATCGGCGCAGCCGTCGCGGCTGCTTCGGGAGCTGGGCATCCGGGTCTCCCGCTACACGTACGAGGAGCGCCGCGACATCATCCTCCGGTACATGCAGAAGCGGAGCGGCCGCCAGGGCATCAACCGCGCGGCCACTAAGGTGGGATTCATATCATAGGAGTTCGGTCTTGTGGATCGATTGGATTGGGGAGAGCACTTTCCCTAGACGAAAGATGAAAGCTTTTGCTGCTGCCGTTGTTGCCTGCAGGTCCCATCGAGGCAGGCTCTGGCGGAGCGGCGGCGGAGGGGGCCCGGAGGGAAGTTCCTTGGCAAGGAGAACGCGCAGGTAAGGTATGGGATCTCTGGTTTCTCGAGATTGGATCGAGGGATTGTGCATCCGTGTACACATTTTGGGATTGCACATTGCAGGTAGGTAAATGTAGAAGTGCGTTTTGCTAATGCATTATAGATTACAGCTTTGGGTCTGTGAAGTTTTGAGTTTTTCACATTTGTGCTCGAGTGTCTAGAGTATGGAGTATATGGATTGCATAACTCATGTTCTAGGTGTTAGCCTACTAGGTATGCTAAGTGGAGATTAATGTTCTTTGTGTTGATGTGGCAATGGTGGCAGCATAGAACTTTGCATGGTATCAGTGGTGAAGAATAGTATTATTTTATTAATATTACAAACGCTTCAGTGTTGTGATAGAAAGATGAGCTTATATAGTCATCTGCATGTCTGTTCTGTAAGTGCGCTTGTTTCTCCCAGACTGCAGATAAACCAGAAGAGAAGGCAGAAGAAGAGCCGGAATTGCCACTAGAAGTCATTGCGAACGCTGGAGGAGTGCCCATAGTTGGAATGGTTTTCAAGAATGAAGAGAATGCATATGAGTATTATGTTAGTTACGCAGGAAATGTAGGATTTAGTGTCCGAAAAGGTTTGTGGGATAAAACAGTGAAAAATGTCACTAGGTCAAGGGTCTATGTCTGTTCTAGAGAGGGCTTTCGCTCAAAGAACGACGCCAAGAGACCTCGCCCAGAGACAAGGACGGGTTGCCCTGCACAGATAGCTATTAAATTAACGTCCAGTGGCAAATACCGAGTGACAGAATTTGTGCAGGGTCATAATCACCAGCTTGCTGCACCATTTGATATTGAGATGCTGAAGTTGCAGAGTGTGTTGACCAAGGTTCAACCTGGGAATCGAAATGTTGGTAATATTCCTTCTGGGTACAAGAATTATCTTCGGACCAAGTCTGCAAAAGATATGAACTCAGGGGATTTCGGAGCTCTTATGGCTTATTTTCGAAATATGAAGAGTGATAATCCATCTTTTTACTATGCCATTCAGGTGGATGAAAATGACAAAGCAGCTAATGTCTTCTGGGCTGATGCAAGATCAATCATGGACTATCACTATTTCTGTGATGTGATCTGCCTTGACCTGACCTACAAAGTAAATGGCTATAGCAGGCCATTAGCTTTGTTTTTAGGTATGAACCATCATAGGCAAATGGTCATATTTGGTGCTGCTTTTCTGTATGATGAAACTGTTGAATCTTTCAAGTGGCTTCTTGAGACCTTTAAGAATGCCATGTGTGAGAAACAGCCAAAGACAATTTTGACAGATCGATCTGCTGCGCTGATGGAAGCACTGAGTCTCACTTGGCCTGGTACAATTCATCGTTCTTGCGTGTGGCAAATATACCAGAATGCTGTTAAGTCCTTAGCACATGTTTTTAATACTTCAGAAGAATTCACACATGATTTTAGCCACTGTGTATTTGATGTCGAGGATGACCAAGAGTTTGTTGAGACATGGAATGTGATAATCAAGAAGTACAACCTTAAAGAAAACGAATGGTTAAATAAGCTTTATGAAGATCGGGAAAATTGGGCCTTGCCATACGGCCGCCAAATATTCTCCGGGGACATTAAAAGCATGTTACGAGCAGAAACTTTTGTCATTAGGCTCAAAGAATACTTGGATTGCGAGAAAGAGCTCTTTCCTTTTTTAAAGTTTTTCGAAAGTTCAGCGGAGAAGAGGCGACAAGATGAAATACAAGCTGATTTCGAGGCCAGTCAAGGGGAACCGAGAATACCTCTGCCATTGCTATGGCAGGCTGCAAATTTGTATACCCCAATAGCTTTTGAGTTATTTAGAAAGGAATATGGCCTATGTATGGACTGTATGGCTTATGGTTGCGGGGAGTTTGGCTCTCTTTCTGAGTATATGATTACTGTTAAGAACAAAACTAAAGACCAGCTTGTGCGGTTTGACTCATCAGATGATACAGTTGCATGTACTTGTAAAAAATTTGAAAATGCTGGAATATTGTGCTGCCATATATTAAAGGTATATGAGTTGAGGAATGTTAAAGAGATCCCCCTGCAGTATTTTCTTAAGAGATGGAGAAAAGATGCAAAGTTGGGGACCATTGATGAAACGGATGGATTTAATTTTGGCAGTGACACAAAATCTTCTGTTCCAGAACGTTATGCGGCTCTTTGCCGGTTGTTCTATAAGATTGCTGCTAAGGCTGCAGAGAACATAGAGACATTTGCGCTGGTGGCAAGCCAATCAGATCAACTTATTGAAGAAGTTGAACAAACTTTGCAATCTGCACTGGCTGATAAGTCATCTGTTGACCACTCTATTAAGGACCAATTAACTCGTATGGTTCAGAATGATCATCTCCTTCGTAGTAGCAATGAAGCACAGAAATCTACTGGAAAGAAGAAGAGTGAAGTTGTTCGCAGTAGAAATGATCTGGAAACCAATAAAAGGCGGAAAACAAGAAAAGGCCTGTGTACAGTTTCTTTGTGGACCTTAAATTTTTGGAATAAGTCTATATCACTTCCTCCAACTATCAGAAAAGTCTGGTTTACCTCCCTGAACTTCAAAACCGGTTATTTAACCTCCTAAATTTACGAAATCCGGTCAATAAACCCCTTATGCCGGTTTCTGGTGGCAGTTTTGCACACGTAGCAGTGGTTTTGCTGACTGGGAGAGAGAGACGGGAAAGACCACAAGATTTTTGCTTTAGAAATATTTTTAATTTGCACATAATTTTTCCATGGTGTTCCTGTCGCATAGGAACGGTGCCCGACGCGCTCTCCACCGTCACGTCGTTCGTGTCCAGCGACAGGGGCAAGGGAGGAGCGACCGCCGTGGGGCTCAACAACATGCTTGGCGGCACGCTGTTCATGTCTTCAGTCGTGCTCGGCATCATAGCTCTTCGCCTTGGCGGCCGCGGGGTCGCCGTCGATAGGGCTAGCTTCTTCCGAGATGCGTCCTTCCTCCTCATCGCCCTCACCGCGGTGGCTATTGTCCTCCCCGCATAGTCCATAGTCCATAGCCTATAATACATATCTTCATACCCAAGAAAAATCAAAGGAAATGAAGGCCCACAGATTAGGTACTTTTCATTGTGAAATGCTCAACATATATTTTACAATCAGCTAAACCAAAGCAAGACAAGAAAGAGTTGAGACACATAATGCAAGACAATAAACAAAAGGTGAGACTAGCATCAGAGATTCCCCTAGACGGAGTCATCATGCTATTGCGTCCCCGATTTGATTCAGGGGCATTGCAGATGTCCTAGTCCTATTTCTCGTCATCTGCTAATTTTGCTCAGATAAAAAATGTTGCAACACTCACACACCAGTCAAGTTTTGCTGATGAAAAGAAGCAACAAAGACTGATTGGATTCCAGCGAAGATCCATCCAAGACAATTTTTGGTAGAGTAAAACACCTAGCAGTAAACCAATGCACTGGCTGCATGGAAGATTGGTAGCACCAAACTAGCATCAAACAAACCCTTTTGCAGTCGTTAAGAACCCATTTAATAGATCCCATGAATCTAGCTGGTACTGGTACTTGGGCTTGGGTGCGTCGTCCTCGTAGTTGGACGGCCACGGCGTGGTGCTGGTGCGGACGCCGAACTCGTCGGCCGTGCCGAAGTTGGAGCTCCGGCCGGCCATGGAGTAGAAGTCGGTGTGGTTGAAGCTGGAGCCCCTTGGCGTGGGGTTCCGCGACGACTGCAGCGAGTAGATCTCGGCGTTGGTGAGGTTGCTTGGCCATGGCATGGTGCTGGGGTGCGCAGGGAGCAGCCGAGCGGCACTGGGCCGAGCGCCGCACGGCCACGGGCGCAGCAGCCCAAGGGAGCAGTGGGCATGGCACGGGCGCGAGAAGGAGGCCGTAGGGGAGCGGGCCGGTGGCGCAGGCCGAGGGCGTTGGGCCGGCGACGCCGAGGCGCGCACACGTGATGGCATGGCACGGGCCGGACTAGAGAGAGGCGCTGGAGGCGGCTGGCAGGGAGCCGGCGGCGGCGGGGCTGCACCATGGCGCCATGCGCACTTTTCTTGGCCGGAGCAGCAAGCTCCAGGGAGAAAAAGTAAGGAAAGCAATGAAGAGGAGAGAGGAGTTGGGGAAAGAATGAGGAAGAAGAAAGCAAAAAAGGACATGGCTGGAGAAGTACACCCCGCGTGTTGTATGCTGATATGGACAGCCACGTGTGCTAAACCGCTCCATCAAACTGGCACAAGGGGTTTAGTGACCGGATTTCGCAAATTTTGGGGGTTAAATAACCGGTTTTGAAGTTTAGAGGGTAAACTAGACTTTTCTGATAGTTGGAAGGAGTAAACAAGACTTATTCCTAAATTTTTTATAACTATTCAAATAAATTTATTTTCATTTGTTGCTATGGACATAGGGCATCCTGACGAAGCAGTGGCTGGACCAAGGGATGGAGAGCTGAATATTATACCAGACAGAATGCAAACAGAACCAAGAAATGCTTCAAATCAGTTCCTCCCAGATCAATTAATGCAGGTGAATTCTTCAACAGGATGTCTAGTATTTTCATGTGCCCCCCGTAAATATGGAAGAATTATTTATTTTAGCTGCTGCTTTCCTCGTGCAGGGACATTATGTTCTTGGTCACAACTTTGGGCTTAGTATCTCACAGAATCTTCATGACAATTTGAATCAGTTTGGTCAGGTCTGCGTTCATCTCTGATAAAAATTTCTTGTCATGTTGATTACATATCAGGTTTCTCATGTTCTTGTGGCATGCAGGCTTCCTCGGTTTCAACCGTGCAACCGCAGCCATTTCCTGGGAACGGTCAACTAACTCAAGTGAGTTCTGTACTATTATCGTTTGTACAGAAGCTTATGCTTGACATATCGCTTTTTTTGGCATTTGATCTTCTTGTCCACTGAATAAAGTAATAGCTTAAGATCAGAGTCTAGAGTGTACATTATATGCACAATTATGCTGCAGATATATTGTTTTGTTATTTATTCATATTTTCGTATCATTCTTGGTGCCATCTTTACTGAAGTGTTTATACAATCATGCAGGGCTATCCTGGTGACATACATGCATTGCAATTTGTGGGGACAAATCCCCAAATCGACCATCAGAGTGCCGATCAGGGGCAGTCGTCAATACCAGTGTGGGATTTTCTCTGATGTACGTATTCGTATCATGTGCATGCTCCACCACAGTTAGATTGTCAATGGTTAAGCAGTGATTGCTTCCTGCTTAGCGCACTTCAGTTATCATGCTACCCGGCCAGCCTATCCTGCATGAAAGGGGCAGCTGTTCACCTAGGTTGAAAGATGATAGGATCCCTGGAAGGCTGGAATCTCAATGATGAGTTTTTTTTCTTCCATTTTAACTACTATGAGCTGGTTTGGCTAAGAGAACTGCAATGGCGAATTTCAGTGTAATAGGCCCTGATTTTTTTCTTCAGTTGGGCATCCCAAAGGGAGCTTTTGTATATAATTGGTTATATGTTGCTCCCAGGAATGCTAAGTACATTATGCTGTCTGGGCTTATAACTAGTTAAGCTTGACCTTGAAACTCCATGTTGGGGCATGATGGTATGTGCAGCAGATGCTTAAATTCCAAGCAAAAAAAAAAGTAACACAGAAATCAGCCAGAATAGAAGAAACCTGGAATCCTGCTTGTAACGACATGTAAGCATACACTTAGCCGGATGGGCTCTGATATGTAAATACCTTGTTGATCGTAGTGCACAAAATAGTAATTGCCTGCAAATCATCAAGAATGAACGCCAAGGCAATATATCCTTAAAATCTCAAGTTGCAAACTGAACATCACACAGAAAGCCCTACATGTCAGACAAATGCATGAATGTTTGATGATATATCAAGGCCATCGCTCTCAGTGTTGATGTCTTCGACTTGCTTCCGGCTGTCGACTGTCGAGCCTTCTTTCTCTCCATTGAGAAGTGGCGTCAAGAAATTGGAATTGTCACTCGACTGCTTAGTTTCTGAAGAGTAGCGAAGGAATCCCTCAGTGCAGGAAGGAAGTGCAGCGGGTACAGCCGTACAGGGCGCAGCATTTCCTCCACCAGGACAGATTTGATTATTAAACTTTCACTAGAAATCAGCAACAGATGCCGTGAAGGCACCATAGTCACTAGCTGCTTTCAACAGCATCTCTGAGAACTATTTCTGAGTAACAAAGGGAAAAGGCATATATTTTAACACAAGTACCAAGTTTGGAAATTAATTTGTAATAGCTCATGTGCATCATATGTGAGCAAAACGACGGTCAACACAACTTTCTCCTTATGCCATAATCTGATGTCATCTGGAACACCTCAAAAGGGGAAGCAATGGCAATTTTCCTAATCCTATTTTTCACCACCCCACTACCTAGTATACACATATGTCTAAGCAAACCTATAAATGAACAGCGTGTTTTTATAAGCATCATCAGTTCAGAAGATCGGTAAACTTACCTGGTCTTCAGCTTCAACAGGAATGCATTCCAGAGAGTAAGGTTGTTGCAGACTAGCAACGATGCGGTCCTGATAGAGTTGCAACATTTTTGCTTAGTAGTATTTTACGCGCTCAAGATGAATATTTGAATTTCGTCAGGAAGCAAGCAAAAGGAAAGTTTGATTCCTGATTTCCATTACCTTGTTTTGAATAACATCCTTCAGAATAGCAGTGATTCTGGCCAAGGACTCCCACTTTTCCATTTCACTAACATGTGTTAACTGAGCAATGTTTTTATCGTCCTGTTGAAACCAAAATTTCCATCAATAGGCTGGAAGATAATAATATAGGCTGAAATCACAAACAACCAAAGAATTCGCTAGCAAAGCATCAAACACATTTAGAAATTGTCTCTGTACTGTCATCAGTTGAATCCATGCAAGCAAGAGGACATACAAAAACTTCACAAATGGACAAGTGTGTGACAGGGCTACAATTGCTTGGAAAAATTCATGAACTAACTTGCTTTGAGGTGTCAAAGTGTGACAACACATTGCCAAACGCAGCACGACGATGACAACGACGACGACCACCACCACCAACAGTGCCGCCGCCGCCACCACGCGAACGGTACAGGCGGAGGAAATGTTTCGAAAAGCCCCTCCTTTTAACAATTTTTGAAAAAGAGACCGGATCGAGGAGAGAGCATCACGATCGTGATTGGGTACTCTATGACCGTCCGGTCCATTTTTAAGGGTCCAGATTGGGAGGGAGACGAAGTCGGGACGGTAGGTCTTTCGAAATAAACCCTCTTGAGATTATAATTCGAGCAACAAGCCCTCGACTAGGACCCGCGGCCGCGAGTTGTAACTACAAGTCTACAACTCTTCACCGGCCGGTCGCCAAGTTGAAAGCCCCCTTCCTCGCCGTGCCCGCCGCTTGTTCGAGTAAATGCGCCTCCACATGCTCAGGCCAATCCGCCTCCGGTCTGTACCTTCTCCACCGTTCCCGCCACCTACCCCGAGGACGCGGTCTTCGCCCGGCATGGGCACGTTTGCCCGCGCCGCCGCCGCGGACCGCGGGTGCACGGCCGACGGTCTCGGCGCGCTGCTCCGGGAGAACAGGATCGCCTCAATGGCGCCGGTGTACGACAGCATGGGGGAGGGCGGCGTCCAGCCACGACGTGTTCGTTCACGGTTCGCCTACGACCTGCTGATCATTCACATTCAATCGTTCAAGATGCTGTGCCAAAACGAACGGGTGGATCTCTCCTTTTTTTTTTTTTAAGGATGTATAAAAGCTTTGCACATCATTAGTAGAAAGAAATTAAAATCTCAGAGGATACAAAGTATACTAGTTTGTCTGAAAAACTTGAGCGTAATCGCCGCCAATGACGTTAGTTAAAATCAAAACCGAGCGTGGTTAACTCGTGAATGCTCTAACAACCGACAAAACAGAAGGTAACTACTGCTGCTGCGTTGCCGACCCCAATCGATGCGCAGTCGCCAAGTGCCATTGCCGGTACTCCTAGAGAGCAAGATGAGAGAGCTGATCGACAACTACGGCGATGTTGTTAAAAATCATCTGGTTGCGCTCTTTTCAGATGAACTAAGAGACGAGAATAATACAGCAATATGTATCCTTTCTTAGATGTTTTGGTGCTGAAGTCCTAGCGGCCAACCAGAAATCTTGAAGAATGGTCTGTCCACTAGGCACAGGACATTGTGAGCCAATCAGTGCTAGTGTGCTACAAAGCGAGCCTAAAATTGCGTCGTTATCGTGCACCCTAGCAGAATACGATCAATGGTCTCTTCCTAATGGCTGCAAAAAACACGCATTCCTTGATTTTGCAGACCATGACGTCTTAGATGATCAGTTGTTCAACATCATCACCGTATCGCTAACCACATGAAAAATTTGCATTTCAGTGGCACCAGAGCTTTCCAAATGGCCTCCGCACACGGAAACCTAGTCGATCCTGTGAAAAAAGCCAAGTACGCTGACTTAGCAGAGTAGCAACCTGAGGCTTCCCAGCGCCACATTAAGGAATCTACATCTCTCTAGGCTAGCCAAATATGTTGTAACCTATTCCAGAGCCTTAGAAGTTCAGCAATAGAATTTCCGTTTCGGCTAACCCTGCAAGTCTAGAATCCAAGTATCATTGTCAAGTGCTTGGGCCACTGTTCTATTCCTCCGAATGGAAGGTATACCATCCGGACGATGGACGGTGCGAGGTCTTGGATGGAGCAACTGTTCAGCCATCGGTCCTCCCAGAACAACGTGTTCTTGCTATTCCCTAATCTGTCCAGAATGGAAGCATTGAACATGTCAATTTTCTATCGGTTACTCTGGGCTTGCAAACTACCCTAAGGCTGTGACACCCATGTACGCTGTAACCAATGCCATCGGATGCACATGGCCTTTCCTAGCACCGCCAAGTTGTGCACACCGAGCTCGCCCAACTGGAGGGGGCGACAGACTGACGACCAAGCTACCAAGTAATTGCCTTCTAAGATAGATGAAGATCATTTCCAAAGAAAAGCCCGACGTATTTTGTCAATCTCTTTCACTACCGAGCGGGGGGGGGGGGATTGAGATCCATGAAACTAAAAACCAACATGGCTGACAGCACTACCTTAACCAAAATCAGACACCCCCCTTGAGAGAGCACTCCGACCTACCAAGCTTGGAGGCGATTGGTGACCTTATCCAACAAATGTTGAAAATCTAAACGCGACGGCTTCCGTAAGGAAAGAGACAACCCCAGATATTTGCAAGGAAAAATAGCGATGTTGCAGTGCAAACTATCAGTGATGAGTTGAATCTGCAGATCATTGTAGCAGATAGGTGAAAAGGAGCTTTTAGCCAAATTAGTATGCAGACCAGTGGCCTCGCCAAAAAGTTATAGGATTTCCTTAATTGCTAGCAGATCATCACTCATCGGGGTTAGAAACACCACCGCATCATCAGCATACAAGGAGAGACGATGTGGTAGCCCTCGACGCCCCGATCGGATAGAGCAGCCCGTCCTTTTCTGCTGCGAGGATCAAACTATTTAGAGCATCCATTGCAATGATGAATAACATCGGAGATAACAGATCTCCTTGACACAAACCGCGGTCATGCCAGATCGGTCGCTCGGGCTGTCCATTGACAAGAACTTTGGTGGAGGAGGACATGAGCATCATGCATAGCCAAGAACACCACCTCGTGCTGAAACCTTTGTGTTGAAGAATCTCAAGCAGAAAAGGACAGGACAATAAATCGAATGCTTGAGCAATGTCTAGTTTGAAGAGGAAGGCCGATTGTTTTTTATGATGTAGCATGCAAGCGGATTGCCTAACTAGGAAGAAGTTATCTTGAATAGAACGAGCTTTGGTGAAAGCCGACTGGTTCGAAGCAATTAATTTAGAAAGTTCTGAAGTAAGTCTTCGAACAAGAACTTTAGAAAAAAATCTTGGCAAAGCTATGCAAGAGGCTTATAGGCCGATAATCCTTTGCCTCCTGTGCTTCTTGCTTCTTGGGCAAGAGGGTTAACAGTGCCTTGTTGAGTATGTGAAAGTTCGCTCCCGCTAAGCGACCAACGGCATGGAAGGCCGCCATTATATCTGACTTAATGATTAACCAACAGCATTGGTAGAAAAGGCCTGAGAAACCATCTGGTCCCGACGCCTTCTCAGAGGGCAAGCACCTAATCGCTTCCAAACCTCCACTTCTGTGAAATCAGCGTCCAGCGACCGTAAGTCATGAGAAGGCATGCTAAGGTAGTTCAGGTCCAGGGAATGTTCACACTCGATTGGTTGTTCCATGATTTTGATGAAGTGATCATGGAAAGCCTCTTCTAATCCGGACTGAGTGTGCACCTAAGAATCCGCTACTTTTAAGCCTGAGATGAAGTTTCGTCGCCTACTACCATTTGCATGCAAATGAAAGTACCGGGTGTTCGCATCCCCTTCGCTCAACCACTTGGTCCGAGACCTTTGGCGCGCGATTGTCCTTTCAAAGGAGCACAGGCCTAACAGCTTTCTCTTTATCGCCAATTTGAACCATCTTTCCCATGGGGATAATAGTTTTATTTCCTCAGCCACATCCAGACGGCCAATTAAAACTTTCGACCACCCTATCTATTGGCGAATGCTACCACATTCGCGCTGGCTCCAACTCTGCAAAGCACAGCTTGTTGAAGAGAGAAGTTGATGGAGACGACGCAGCGGATCAATCACTTGGTCTTCGCACTGCCAAGCTGCCTGGTCCCTGTCTTGAAACCCTTCCAGTCTTGTCCAGAACGTATCAAAACAGAAGCGTTTCTTGGGACCCGCCAGGCCAGTCGTGGAGAACAACAGGGGACAATGGTCAGAAGTCGTAGACGGTAGAGCCAGTAGGAAACCGTCTGGAAACTGCCAGTCTCAATCCGACGAGATAAAGACCCTGTCAATACGCTCCAATGTCGGTCTTTCCCTAGCACTCGTCCAAGTGAACGACCTGCCGTTAAGGTGAACTTCCTTTTAACAGTTTCCAAACAGTGGACGAGTGGGACGTATATCGTTTGGTTTACGAACGGGTGGATCTCGTATATGCCCCTTTTCACGTATATTACAATGTGCATTTCGAGGCAAAACAAAGACAAACAATGCGGCTTTTCCTTTCACCGATGTAACACACAGCATGCACCTTCAGTAACAACCCAACAGAATGTACAACAAAGTACTCAGCACCAGTTTCTGAAAGCCGTTCTTGGCTAGTACATGCCAGACCGTATAAGAGGTGAAACAAAACAACACACCTAAGGTTTGTTGGAACTCAATTATAGAGGGAGGCAAGAAAACAGAGCAAGAGCAGTATTCAATTGCCTGAACTAAATTGATCATATCACATATGCATGCACACACTCTATTGAAGCTTTATTGATCTTCTCAAATATTACAAGCTTGCATTACAAAGGAGTACACAACTCTATTTATAGGCTCATACAAACCGACTTATACACCAACACACTGTGTACAACACATGCTAGGCTAACTACCTTTACAACTCATGGTTTGCTTAGCATTAGCTAGAAGTCTCCAAAGACAACTGTCGACATGCATACATATATACAAATTAAATTTTACTTTCCCAAACTCAATCTCCTCTTAATTTATTTTCTTGAGATATCTCTGTCGCATCTCTAGGACATAGACATATACTCGTATTGGTACTTAAACTCCAGTCGCCAGTTGGACTCAGCTTCAACTTTGCACACACGCACTCGGACGAAGACGGTGATACAACTCAAACACGTCTTGTACTTATTCATTGAGATAGTCGATCTCAACTACAACTTTTTCAATTCGTACTAGACTTAGGATGGCGAACACATCTACTCAACATCCCGGACTCAATTCCACAGTCTCAATTCAGGACGGTGAACACATCTCCTCAATATCCCGAACTCAACTCTACACATATAAATATGGCACCGCAACCGCCTAGTACCAACACAACGCTTTTACCATAGCAACACGCAACTCACCTTACGTTTCACCGACGTGCAAGCTCCTCCTCATTATGGAGCCACATGCACTGTACAGTGCGTCAGTCTCGCCGCATCGAGCCGCCACTGCCACGCCTGATGCGCCGCCGGGATCTGCCCGTGTACACTCCTGCCATGCACTACGGGAGCTCACCGCTCCGCCGTGCTCGCGCCGTAGCAGCGCCTGCGCCGCCGCTCCATCGGCCATGCCGCCGCGCCGCTGTGCTGGGCAGCCGCGCCGCCGCTCCGCTCGTGCCGCCCGCACACTCCCGAAGCCGAGCCAGGGTCACCCATCCTTTGCCATAGCTCTGATACTAATTGTTGGAACTAAATTATAGCGGGAAGCAATAAAACAGAGCAAGAGCAGTATTCAATTGGCCTGAACTAAATTGATCATATCACATATGCATGCACACACACTATTGAAGCTTTATTGATCTTCTCAAGTATTACAAGCTTGCATTACAAAGGAGTACACAACTCTATTTATAGGCTCATACAAACCGACTTATACACCAACACACTGTGTGCAACCCATGCTACAACTCATGGTTTGCTTAGCATTAGCTAGAAGTCTCCAAAGACAACTGCCGACGTGTATACAAATTCAATTTTACTTTCCCAAACTCAAGAGAATAAATTAACTTCTAACAAAGGTTAGACCCTGACGTCACCCCTTTCGCTTAAATGCTTAATGCAGTAAAAACAGACACGAGTACACGACACAACCAGCAAAGCGTAAGTTCAGACCATGCTCCGCGACACCGTCGAAAAGCTGGTGTCAGATGAAGAACATGTTGTCCTCCAGATCCTTGTGCAGCGTCGGGAAGTTCCTGAAGTCGGAAGCTCCCGCGGAGAATGAAGATGTAACACCCGAAATTTCCAAAGTTGCAAGAATCCAAATTTCGGATCTTTTTGCAAGATCTTCACGTGATCAAGAACTCAACTTCGAAGATTTCCCAAAATGCTCAAAGATTCGATTCCCCCCCTAAAGCACCGAGCTCTTCTTTCCCCCAAATCCCCTAGCCCTCCTCCCTACCCCTCCCTAGCCCGGCTTCGCCATGCCCTGCGTCGCCGCCCTCGCCGGCCGTGGCCGACGCCCGAAAGCCGCGCCTCTCTCCCGGTTCTCTCCTCTTCACGGGTTGCGCCGCCTCGCCTCGCGCGACGATCCGGCCAAGCCACCGCCGTGTCGGTGCCCGCGCGGCCGTGCCCTCCTCGCCTCGCCCCATCCCGTCCGCCTCGGTTCTTGCGCCGCCTTCGTCAACGGCTCCTTCCTCACCTCCCGACTCCAACTTCCCGCTATAAAAGCCAAGCCCTTTCTCCCCTCCGCCGAACCACACCCCTCGCTTCCTTTTTCCGTGCAAGAAGAAGAGCCAAGCGGAGAGTGGAGGAGACTCACCTTCGAAGCCGCCGCCGCCGAGCACCCCGAGCTCTTCTCCTCCCGTGCGTCGCTGCCCCTCCGGCCGTCGCCGCTGTCGCCGCTGCCGCGCCTCTCCGAGCACCTTCTTCTCGCAGCGCCGCCGCCCGATTTCCCCTCCCGCCTTCGCCCTACCCCTCGCCTCCTTTCTTTCTCTGCGGCCGCACGCGCGCCGGCCGTTCCACTGGGCCAAACGCCGAGCCCGTGGGCCATGCGGCCAGCGCCGCCCAAGTAGCGCCGGGCGAAAAGTTGGCCGTGGGCGCTTTCTTTCCTTTATTGCTGTTTTCTTTTCCTTTTCTTTTAAAATCAAAAGAGAGGCTTTAAAATCTCTTTTCTCCCATTTCAACTCCAAAATTGTGAAGTTAGTTTCTAAAAATTTCTAAAATCAAGCTCTTTCTGTTGGTGCTAGTTTGGTTTATTTTTGGAGTTCATTTGATGAGGATTGTCATTTATTTATTTTGTTTGCTCGCTTGTCTCCTTTTCCGCACGATCGTCGCGTAGAGTTCGAGAAGCCGAGACCCCACTTCGATCAAGCTCAAGAGTATCAAGATCATCTAACCGTAGACCCAAAGTAGTCAATACTTTGATCATATTGAACCTACATTTTATGCAAATTATGTCCTTTTAAAGTATCAAATTGCATGCTTAATTTCGTTATGCAAATGTATGTTAAAAATCCTAAGGTAGTTAAAGGCCAACTTGATGTTTAATTATTAATACACCATCCCTTGATAATTGAATTACCTTAAGCCTTTGTCACCCTAGTAATTATTTGGTAACTATACTAGTTTAGGCTATACTTAAGCGCCATGCTAGTCTTGCTTAAGTATCGGGGTATTATCTACCACATTCATCATCTCTTAAAAATGAACATGGTTTTTGGGCAGTCATTGGATGTAAATGACCGAGGTGATTGTGTTGATGTATTTTCCTATCTCTCAAAAACCCTAGAATTGCTTATCACATCTGGGCGGATGGTATGATGAATGGTATGTTGGTGGGTGCTAATGCAGCCCAAGAAATGTTGGTTTGTGGATGGTATGTGGTATGAACCGCCCAGATGGTCCCTAAGGGCTTAATCCTGTGATGACCTCCCAATGTAAAACAGTACGACCACATGCCTATAATGGTGTCGACTGGCTAAATAATTTGTATCCGTTAGTATGAGTTGCACTGTGCAGATGACCGCTACGCCATAAGCCTATGTGGCTATGGGTTGGGGTGTACGACTTACTGGTCTATGTGAGCGTAAGTCGTGTGGCGCAAGAGGGGCCGGGAAAGAGTTGACGGGTCTATGTGAGCGTAACTCTTCTCAGGTGAAACCTTAGCGGGTGTAACAAGTACTGGGGGACACATTGTAAAGGCCTTGTGACGATCTCCCCTTGACTCACATGTCTACGGAAACATGTGTTCATGTCAAAATGATTGTCTCTTGTGGGTAAAGTGTACAACCTCTGCAGAGTGTAATAAACTGTTCGAATAGCCGTGCTCACGGTCATGGGCGGACATGGGAACTTACAAGAGTTAGTTCTGTTTATAAAACCTTGTGGGCGGGATAAAATGTGATGGGTCGCTGTGACCCTGGTTTTGGTTTTCCCTGGGTGGATGTACCCCAGTGATGTTAATTGGTGGATGTAACCGCTATAAAAAATAAGCATGAGGTGGAGGTAACCTCTGCTGTTACAAATATTGCACAAGTAATCTCTTTAACAAAAATGCAATTTGGTTAAAATGCTAAGTGATAGGACTTTTTAATATTGGTACTCAAAATATTGCTTTGTGCAAATAAATGAACCCGAGTCATCCTTGTTAAGCCTTGCATGTATAATATTGCATACTGTGTGTTGGCTCGCGAGCACGGTAGTTGTGCTCATCCTCGCTCTTTCCCCCCCAACCCCCAGAACCCGCAGATCATGGAGACTTCGCCTACTACGTGGACCTGGACGCCGAAGAGCAAGGAAATGATGAGGAGTAGTATAGTTCTTGTAGTCTAGGTCTCGCCTCAGTCTGGTTGGCTCCGTTGGTACTTGTGTACCTCCTATATTATCCAAGCCCTGGCTAATATCGGTCGTACACCTAGTACCCGATCGCTGTTCGTGGAGAGACTTGCTCTACCCCTTTGCTTCCGCTAACGCATCTGAGATTTTGTAATGAACTCATTTGGCCCGATCGGCCCTATTGTAAACTTCGACCCGACGTGGTCTATTTGAACTCTAATGCTTGTATTAATGAATGATTTGGTCACGCGATGTATGAAATGATTCAGCAATGTGTCTTTGTGAGCGCTATCTATCGATCCAGGGAATAGCGCAGCTTTATCACAGAGGATTCTGGATTACGAAATCCGGGTCCGACAGAAGACGTCGAGGAGGAAGACGACCCACGCGCCTGGGGCTGCGATGCCATCATGCCCTCGTAATAGAGCCTGCCGCGGTACGCCGCGAGGTCGGCGTAGTAGACGGGCGTCGCCAGCGACACCGGCTTGGTGCAGCGCGCGAAGACGAAGCACAGGTTGTACACCAGCTTCTGAAGGTCGTCTGACGCGAACCCGTGCTCGTCCATCAGGCAGTAGTAGTGCGTCGGCCGGCTCGTCCCCAGCAGACCATGGTGGCTCCACAGGTAGAAGTCGTACGCCGCCGGGTCGACCACGTTGGTGTCCACCACCGTGCGGGGGAGCACGTTGCCGTTCTTGCTCTGCGGCTCATTCCTGTCCTTGGGAAACAGTCGCGTGTGGTTTTCCGCTTCTTGGCCACGATCACGGTGATGGTCGGTGAGTAGCCGTTCACCTTGATTGCCTTCTCCATGTCCGCCAGCTCCTCGTTCAAGACCATGTCGAACACTCGAACTGCCCATCACTCACGCCGTCACGGAAGTAAATTATCTTCTGTGGCTTGACGCCGTTCCGCTTCTCGTAGACGCCGGTGAGCTCACGGCAGATCTCACCGAGGTTCTTGATCACCTCGCAGCGGTGCGGTTGAGCACGGATTCTTGGCACGTACTTGCTGGCTTCTGGGTGATCAATGGACGCAACCACGGCTGCTATCGACGGGCTCTCCACATTCCCGGCCGACGGGTGGTTCACGTCCGCACCGATGAACATGAAAGGTGCGCCGGTGACCCGTGGGAGCGCGTCGAACAGCTGGACATTACTGCCTCCGAGCTTGCCGTTGATCTTGAGAGCCAGGTTGGCCATGTACTGGTCCTGGCCCTGGGACTTGTTCGCGAGGTAGTTCAAAAAACACTGGGTCAGGATACCCAGCTGCGTCTCACAGATCAGCTTCAGTGTCTTGTTTATTTAGAAGAATGACATCAGTTCTTTTGTTTAAAAGAAAAAGATAAATACAAGTTCTTTCATTTTCCAAAAAAGAACGACAAAGATCAGTCGTCGAGTTTATGTTAGTGTGTCTTTGCCAAAGATAAAGATCGGTTCTTCTGTTCTTTGCCAAATGTAAAGATCAGTTCTTCTGTTCAAAAGAAAAAGATAACGTTCAGTTCTTTCGTTTTCTAAGATAAGATCACTTCTCAAGTTTATGTTGCTGTGTCATTGTCAACTAAAAATGACAGAAAACAGCTAATTATCAGGAAAACAAATTAGATAAGGAGAACAATTGAGTTGACAAATATACTGATGACATAGTTACAGTCTCCCGCTTCTTTAGCGGATATATTAGCACAAGTTTTGTAGTAGAGGTATTCTTTATGCAGAAAAAATATTGCATTGAATTCCTAACAAATTTTATTGCGCTGAATCTATTTTAACGGTGCCAATCAAACATAGCAATATGTTAAGTTTTCAGATTGACAAAAGAAAAAGAAGAAGAGGAAAGATGGTTAGGCATTTGCAAACAGTGGGAGGGAGTCTAAAACCAAACAATTACCTGCAAGGCCCATCTCTAGCTTTCACCAAATCCAGAATCTCCTGCTTCCGCTTAAATGCCGGAATTAAAGCCATATCTTTCAGTACTTTATCGGAGTCCCTATGCAAGTTTGCCTTTGGATACCTCTGCCCTTCAAGAAGAATGCAAAGCTCAATCGGCACATAATTTGGCTTGTCCTTGCTCTTGCTCAAATCCAAGCATGGGAGCATCTGATATTCAATCACCTTGCCATACTGCTGAGCAAAATAATCAACAAGCCTCTTCGTTTGCCCTGATTCAGCATCCACAAAGGTGATTTGGCTTGCAGTCAAATCTGTCAAGCCTTGAACAGTATACTTCTGAGTAGTCTTCCGGTGACTCACAGTAACACGTTGGCCTTTGAGCTCATACTTCAAATATTCGGATTGTTGGTTGTTCAGTCTTGTACTGTATTCAAGGGGGCGCACGAACTGGTTAACAAGATCCAGCACATGCCCAGCTTTGCGAAATGGCATAACTGAATAGTCCACACATAGGATAAGCCCTTGCAGAGTGCGTTTGAGGGTCTGTTGGGTTCCTTCAAGAACTACAACACCTCGCCCGATGTCCCGACCGCTGTCCTGTGAGTAAAATCCCTGACCAAGGATAATCTTGCGCCAGCTAGAGGCTACACGCACAATGACATCAAGACCCTGCAAGACCTCTCTAGGCACGGGCAGCTCCGAGAGTTGGCTTAAGGGCAGCTGCTTCTTGAACTCTACCGATACAATGTAGGTCCGTGACCGAACTCTCACACGGTATGGACCTACTGGCAGTTCAACAGGACTGAATAGGTTTCTCTTGCCATCATAAGGAACATCTGGCGAAAGCCGCCGAAAGATGTCATCCTTGAAAAGCTCGGCCTTGGCAGAAAGAAAATCTGCCTTGGAGAGTTCCTTGCCTGAAGCCTGGGGAGATGCTTGATCAAGCTTGATGTCTATGTCGTAGTGAAAAATGGTTGGTACCTCTCGATAGTTGACTATGAAGTGGTTCACCAAAAGTTTGACCTCGGCTTTAAATGATGATCCTCCACCATCAGGTCTTCGCATTGGCACTCGTGCGCCATTAGGAGACACAGCAATTGGAGGTGCTAATGGTTCTACTTTTGCCACTTCACTGGAGACAATGCGTTCTAGAAGAAAAGGAAGAGCAGTTAGAAACAGAAAAGTTAAGTTTACATCAGGAAAATATTAATGTGTCATGCAGTTAGAGGGGGGAAAAGGGTCAACCAAGCTATAGTTTTCCCTTACAATTTGTAATTTGGCACAAGGTTTTCCCAAATTAAAATGTTGGAGTAAATGTAGCATGTGATTCACTTTCATATAGGAAAAATCGCCCTTCCTTCCGAACTTTGGATTTGGATAGTAAATGTTTCCCTGCACTGCAATTCATTTCCTTTCGTTCCCATACTGCAAAAAGTTCCTCCCACAGCGACCTTTATGTTCCCATTCTCTCTCCAAAGCATAACATTAAGCGGGAAAAGTGTTATACACGACGGCGGAGGAACGACGAAGTAAACAAGATCAATCGCAGAGAGACACGAGATTTAACGTGGAAAACCCTCTCAAAGTGAGAGGGAAAAAACCACGGACGTCATCCAGCAACAATCTTCACTATATCGGGGTGAGGTTACAACGCTGGGGATTTACAACTCTTAATTCAATATCCCAAACAACGACTTACAGGAAATATATATATCCGGCCCTAAGCCTCCGGCGACGGGCCTCCGCTACGCTCCGTCCAGAAGCTGGCCTAATTGATGTATAGAATTTGAATCACAAATCAACAAAAAGCCTAGTTGTTAAGTAACACAGTCCCAGGAGAAGAGAAAAAAGTGTCCAGCGTTAGACGCAGGACCCTGCATTTTCAGCAAGAAGTCCTGCAGCCTTCTTGATACATTTCCTGTCTAAGGATACAAGAATTAAATTTAAATGATGTCCTGAATATTCTGAAATTGCAAGTTGGCAAACCAAATAACGCTCCTCTTCTTCAATGCTAGCTACAATGATTTCCTGTTTTCTCATAAGCCGTGAATCCTTTGAAACAATCAACTCCCGTCTAAAAATGGTGGAGGATTAAAGTTTGCAAATGGGTTTGAACGTTTCGTTTGTGTGTAGACAAGCTCATTGCCACATCTCCCTCTTGCTTTTTCCCATAACAAGATCGCAATGACCTTCTCAAGCTAAGAATCAAACGCTTCCTATAGATACAAACTTTAGGACATAAGGCTAATGACTAGCAGGCTGGCTACCATCGACACATAGCGAAAGGTACGCCTCGATCAATCGCATAAATAAGCGAAATTAAACTGTGTAGACTAATCTACTAGTGTCACGAAACCACAGATCACTTGATCAACCGCCTAAATTTTCGAACATTACGAAGGAGCAAAGCATGCCAAACTGCGCAAAGCACGCAAGTAAATCAGGAGAGGCGCTTACCAACGGATCCAGACGAGCTCCCCGCCTCCTCGGCCTCGATCCTCCTCGGTGTTGTCGCCGGCGCCGGCGCCGGCGCTGTCGCCCTCGCTGGGCCGTACTCCCCGTGGCCCCCTCCGCGCCCTCTCCCCGACTGCGCCCACGCGTCGCCGCCACGCCCACCGACGTACTCGTACCCGCGTCCACCACCGCCGGGCCAACGCCCACCGCGCCCGCCTCCGCCGTAGCTTCCTCCGAGGCCCTCACCGCTTGCATGAGAACCGTAGCCACCTCCGCGGCCCTCACCGCCTCCATGAGAACCGTAGCCACCTCCGCGGCCCTCACCACCTCCATGAGAACTTATGTAAAAAAAAACCTCTGTGAGGACCCGCGTTTTTAGTCCTAACCTCGTAACCGTAATCGGTAATTAGCAGCGATTAGTCTCGTCTTAGTGGTGAGTTAACGATAGTATTAGATCACCCCAAATTAGCTAAAGCGTATCGTGTCGATCATTCTTACACTCGCAGCATTCATGCAATGTCATCATTCAGCACCATAATAGAATCAGTCGGTAATTAAAATGCATTGTCATTGCATTAGATAAATAAATCAGCATTTGCATTCCTTGCATTAGTACAGTTTACATCAATCAGTCTAAGAGCACAGTACATCCTACAAGAATTAGCTAATTAAATGGCAATCCAATTTTTGCATTCATATCGCCGAAGCCCTCCTTGAATCTTTGTCCAGTTATCGCCCTCTGTCAAACCCATTTCATCGCCAACCCAGCCACCCCAACATCTGTCCACATTTTCCTCGACCGCCAACCAAAAACACAAGACCGGTGTTAGACCAAAATCAATAAAGAGGAGTTAGAGAAGGAGAAGATTGCCGTCAGATTATTTACGAAGGTCATGGAGGCTTCCCAACCACCCTAGGGTAGTGGCACCATCTCGCTACATGGGCCTCATCACCCGGCAATATTAGAATCGGTGCCCACATTTTACCGACTTACCTCCATTAGCAGAATATCCGAAAATAGCCTCAAAGCATTCTTGGACCAAAAGGTCCTTAGCCCAAATAGTATCACAAGAAAGCATTGAGGATAAGGGCAAGGGGCATAGTGGTCTTTGGCCAGCCACAAGGGAAGCCAGCCGAATGCTCCCCCTATAATAAGCCATTCTTGGAGGGATGCATCCACAAAGCCTTTCTCAAGCCATCCTTCTCAGCAAAGCAAGCCAAGCAATCGCAGAGCTGGCTATAGCAAACCAAAGAAAGCCCCAAACACAAAACCCAACTCACAAAGCCACCACAAGGCACAAGCAAGCCATCGCCACCACCAAAGACACCGTCCATCACCCGCTGTCCCCCCAAGCCCAAGATCACCTCAGGAAAGAATCAGAAGGAGGCAAGAAGCGGAGAAGAAGAAAGGGGGTCGAGGAGCGTGGACGACCCAGCGACAGCATTGGACCATCGACATCTGGTAAGCAGCACACAGCAAGGGAGAAGAGGAGAGCACTAGCACAAAGCCGGCACTGCCATCCTCTTCCCCACCCCAGAACCCCAACTAGAGGTAATCTCAGCTGCACCTCAGTATGCACCACACCTCCACATCATTCACAAACATCACCAGATCTCAGTAGCAATATATATAACTCTCAGTTCACTAGCATCACAGAGCAGTAGAGGGGAGGGAGTAGAGGAAGGATGTAGGGGAAGTATCACCTCAGTATAGCAGTGAGTCAGAACCATCAGTAGCAACCCCCCTTCCGTTTGCATCCATCAGGCATCAACCATTTGTCATCAAGAATTAAACCAACCAACATCAGTTAAACCAACGCATAACAAGAAGTAATTAGAGAAAGTAAGGGAAGAGGGGGAGTTCCGGGCCAAGGTGTCGGCGGCCGGGAGGCCGAGCCGGCCTAGCGTATGCGCGCACGGTCGGAGTAAGCCAAGGGGAGGCCGAACCGGCGACGCGGCACTGGCCTACGGCCGAGCCGAGAGGCGGCGGCGAGCCGCGCGCCGAGCGCTCGGTGGCGTGGACGGAGCCGACCGAGCCGTGGCGCGCAGCTTGGGAGGCCGAGGCGCTCGATCGGCCGGAGAACCCGGCGGCTTGAGCGGCCGAGTCGGTGCGCGCTGGGAAGACGCAGGTTTTGCGGCAGCAGAGGGAGCCGAGGAGGTCGGGCCGATCGGGCCGCTAAGCCGAGAGGAGCGCGCCGGTGAGGACGCCGAGCCGGAGGAGGCAACCGAGCCGGGTAGGGCGGCGACAGGAGCCGGCGCAAGGGAGCGCGTGGCGCGCGCTAGGGGTTGAGGAAGGGGAGAGGTGGAAGGAAGAGGTTGTGTGCGTGTGTTGAGGGCTTGCTGTGTGCGTGTGTTTAGGGTGTGCTTAGTGTGTTAGTGTGTGCGTGGGTGTTTGGTGTGTGTTGGGCCGGGCCGGATGCGGTGTGCGTTGTGTGCGTGCGTGAGTGGATGCAGTGGGCCGGCCGAGTGTGGTGAGAGAGAGAGAGAGAGAGAGAGAGAGAGATTAGAAGAAAGGTTTAGATATAGGATTCGGGTTTTAGAATTAAGTTTGGTTTAATCGTTAGTCGAGTGTAGATTCTTGTTAAGCTGTGGTGGACTGCTAAAGTTCGTTGAGTAGTTTGTGCTTCGGTAGCCGTGGGTTAACTGGTGGGTTAGACAAGCGGCGATCATTTGAGAGTGCTAACTTCGATTAGACCGCAAAAGCATTTTAGTATTAAAATATGCTAACTTGTAGTCGTCGCTAACTTATGTATCTATATTATCGCTCAAATCAACTATGTATTTACTTATATTATTATTCGTGTTGTCGAATTGCTACAGAAGACGAACCAGCACCGACAGGAGCAGCTGAGCAGAATGTCATCGACACCAACCTTTCCTACTTCTACGAAGGCAAGCGATCCTCGTGAACATTAACATAGTTACTTTAAAAATATACCCTATCTTGCACTATTATATGTATTGCATCAAAATGGTTTTCCAAAACCTAAAGAAAATGATGGAGATAAGATAAGATGATTAAGAAAGAATGAGACTTATTAGGAGGGTAAAAGGGGGCCCTGGCTGGGGCAACGCGATGATGATGATGAGGTAAGAGGTGGGCCCCTTTTTACATATGGTTATAATATAAGGACCAACCAACTCTTGCTCGGTCGATGTCGTAATCTGCCAACCATTTTCCGCTTTGCGGCGTAAAATGCTACCTTGTTACGTGACTATGCTCTCCACATCGGGTAAGTAATAGGTGTGTGTGAGTGATATGGAGGAACCCAGGACCGGTGGGGGATAGTCCGGAAGTGGGGGATCCAAGGCGCTATATGCGCTAAGGTGGAGTGTTGAGTGCAGGATAGAAGCTGCCTCAACCAACCTCACCAGAACTCGGTGGATGATGAGGTCAGCAGCGTGACTTGATCTGCACCGGCGGAAGGTGATGGGTGGGGAAATTAATCACGTAACCTGGAAAACGTTCTGTATTCTGATCTCGAACCCGCATCTAAGGCAATGCGGTGGACCCTGTTCACGGAGAGTTCAGAATAGCTATGGGTAAAGTGGTACAAAGCCTGCGCAGTGCTAAACTAAATCATGAATTCATGCCAGTCTCCAGGATTGGAGTCTACGGGAACCACAGGGGGTCTTTTGTCTCTCCGAGTGACTAGTAGAGTTTTTCAGTATTAAAATTTACCACCTTTTGTCGAGATTTATTTTCTAAAGTGAGATGGCTTAGAAACTGTAATAAAGAGTAGAGATAGTGCATCTTTTGCATCTTTTGCTATTAATGCTTGCTGAGTACATTCATTTGTACTCAACCTTGTTAGTATTCTCCTTTGTAGACCCTAGTCCAAACAGGAAGTATCCCGAGCGGGCGAGGGCACTGCAGTGTCATGATGAGACCACAGGAGGCGAAGACCCTTACTACGAGGCGCAGGGCGAGATGGACTCCGTATTTGACTCCTGGGACGACTAGGAGGCCAGTGGAGTTTGGCAGGCAAGAAGGAGGGAGTAGTCTCATTTTGGCTTTGTAAATTAGTATGTGTATCAGAAGACCTTAGCCTGGTGGCTAATCGTTGAATAAAGGACAGTTTCTATCTTATTGTTCTGATGCGCTAACTCTGGTAAGGCTTACTATTCGTTGGAGCGGTGTTCTACCGGGCAAACGAATAGTAATCCGCATGCTTAAGTGTTATTACCCTGGGGTAATAATACGGCGTCCAGATGGTATCGAGCAATAGGTTCGCCACGCTAATAACATAGAAACTGAGGAAGAACTTAGGTGTGCTTTTCTACCGCTATATTGCAATAATTAGCTTATTAACCTCATCCCCATATCAATTTCTATTTCCGTCCCGTTTCAAAATTATTATGTCAAAAACTTCATCTCCTTTAAAGTGACAGTCTGCTAACATAGAACCATCCCCTCGTAGGAGGTTTAGATTAAATCTTCCATTCGATAGAGTACGGGGGAAAAGCGTGTGCTTCGTCATTGGACTCGTGTTGTTGATGCCTGCTAGATAATCTGTTAGGCTAGCAATTCGATCTAGGGTAGAAGGCTTGAGACTATAGGTGGTGAAGCATCAATATAAGATCATAAGTGCAAGCCGGGGTTAGAGGCTTGCAGTAGAACTCTGGTATGGACCTACTTTTCCAGCCTCTGGAATAAGTCTAGACCATACCCATTAGCTTCCTTATCTTTTCATTCTTGTAACCAAAGTGACATGTCAGCCTCCTCAGTAAATCAGTAACTACTTAAGGAAAAGAGAACTAATGGCTGACGGAGGAAAAAGGTCTTATCCCCTTTCTGCACTTCAGTTTTCCCGGACGAGTGGTCCGTGGCACTCCGAGCGTGTAGCTCGCGCACTCAGAACGAACTCCGGCGTACTCGTGAATGAGCTCGAGCGTCCCAAACACGTGGTTTGGGCGGTCTTGAGAACGGGATCTCAAGCGTACCTGGGCACGTGGATCCAGGGTAGTGTAGGTCGCACTCAGAGGCAAGCTCTGAGCGGTCCCAAACACGTGGTTTGGGCGATCTTGAGAACGGATCTCAAGCGGATCGAGCACGCAGAGACTCGTAGAATAGGATTTGGATCTTTTGCATCTCTATGTTTCTTGGTGTTATTTGATTATCGCTGTGGCGTAATACAACTCACCCGCGTTAACTCACAACTAAACATAATACCCTCTTATCTACCTCAAATCATTCAAGAAGCAAGGAAGTTCGTGCAATCGCGGAAGATCTCGTCTAAGTAAAATACTGCAACTGCGGATCCAACGCAACCAGCCTCTCAACACTTTTCCCTCAGGACGCCAGATCAGTTGCCAATGACTGACATTATAAGATCGGGCGATCGCGAACTTGATGAAAACCTTCTAGCTCGTATGTGGTTGCATGCGAAAGATATGTTGGACAATACCCACCCTTGCCAAGCACCAATCCTATTGCAGTCGAGTACCACAGTCACTCAGCCGCTGACAACAAACAGACATATGACAAAAATTGGTCTCTACAAAATGAACCACCGTTAGGAAATTAACCATCCCTCCCTGAGGCTTCGGGTGACCCATCATTATATGAAGTGCCACCACAGTCATCTACGTACGTTGTTGATATGGCTAACTCACATGAAACTCTCAATTCAGATGGAAACAGCTTAACTATAATTAAGATCAGTAAATACTCCCGAGAGACATCTGGAGCATCATGAAGGTAATTTTGAATACAAAGGTGGATCTTGGCGGAACCCGAGTACCTAGCTGGCTCAGCAGCATTCTCACACAGAGGATAAAGCTGATGAGTCTAAGGTGGATGTATCGTCACCGGCAGCAAACCTCCATGGATCTAAGTTTACATAATGACGAGTTAATGGCCATCAAGTTAGCCGAGGATAACACAACAATTATAGTTCCTGACCATTTGCAAATTTTCGACACCCAGTGGACCAAATTGAGCTTTAGCGGTTTTCAATCCGGTGCATTTTCTGGGTCTCGCACTAGAAAGCACCGATAGCAGTGTGGAGTTGCCTATTGTTGAAGAATCGGTACCTTTTGATCCAATACCTATGAGGGGTCAAGATTCCTCTGACCGTAATGCAATGAATTCGTCAGCCACTGAGGACTGTGAGACCACCATGGGTACTTGTGTGGAGCGTCTTGATGTACCTCATGTTTCACATCTTGACATTTTGAGACAGGAAGTACGGGACCATCCATCTCTAGCGTAAGGATGGGAGGACAAAGACACGGCAATCAAGACTCGTAAATAAGATTTAGACGATTGCCACGGACACATCAACGGAAAATCCACCAAAGAAACCTCAACGAGACAAATACCGCCAATCCGAACAACCACCACACCAAAGAATACCATCCTCATCCACCACCTACCTGTGGACCTTGTTCAAGCATGCCACAACAACCACTACCTTGATATAGACCACTCGGGCCAAGAATTTTCAACCCATCTTTCCATAAATCCATAATCCAAAGAAGAAACTGTCGCAGAGCTCCTAATCGCAAAGTATAGAAGTCGCCACCTGGCAAAGGATAGCTTGATTGTTGAATAGCGAATTAAAGGATGACACGATTGCGGATATTGGATGATTAGAAATACATCGTGGTGGGATATTGATCATAGAAATAAATTATTGTTTGATACTAGATAAATGAATTGCTGGATGTGGAATCATAGAAAAAGATCATGATTGAATACTGGATGTTGGGTCATAGCCATATGTTACTATTGGATTATTGGATACTGGACAAATGACGTTGAATTAAATAAGTAAATGGTTGTGGAGCTTGGATCGATGGACATGGGATTAGTAATGATACATGATTATGGAATAATTGGATTATTGTTGATATATAAATAAACACTAGCTATTGGATTATAGGAATGTAATTATGGAATTATTGAAGTTAGGAGTATTGGATTATGGGGTAGATTATTGTTGAAAATTGATTGCGGATTACATAATCGTTGGAGTTGGCTTCTCGGAGTTCATTAATTATCTGATCATAGGATTATATCATAATTGGATTATTAGAAATATAATATCGCTGGATTATAGAAATACTCTTGTTGGATACTAGAATACGTTAAGGTTGGATTATAGTAGTATATTTTTGTTGGAATACAGGCATAAATCTTGATCTAATTATGTAAACATATCTTGGCAGATTCAAATGGATTTTGGTAACTATTGGAGAGTTAGTACTGAGAAATTGATCCAAGAAGCGCGTAATTGAAAGGCTTAAACGGTTGGATCTTCATACCAATACCGAGGTTAATTTTTGGTGAATTAGTGTAATCTTAATATATGAGTAAACTCTATGGAATTAATTGATAATTTGGTTATGTCGGATTTGTTAGATTTAATTGGATAATGAAATGAGATTTAGAAATATTGCTAGTGATCGTGGAGATCTAGTATTAATAACTGATCGGTTTAGAAAATGAATAAAGGAGGATTGGAAGAGTATAGTAAGTTGTGATTGGAATTTGGGTGCATAGCTTGGGTAATAAAGAATTGAAGAAATCAGTAGAGTGAATTGAATAGTAGTGCTTGAGTGAGTCATAGTTATCGGTGGACTAATGTAAGCAATGAGGCGGTAGATAAATTGGCGTAATAGATTGACTTGGAAAGTACGATTCTAATATAGAAGCTTGGCCTCATCGATCTTAGCAAGGACACCAATATTGGAATTGGGAAGTTAGCCAAAGGTGCAATTACAATTTAAATGAGGCTATGGTATTGTTTTGACCATATAAATCGTGAGCCATGATTTAACTCGAAGACAAGTAAAAGTGGGTGTAGACTTGGGTTAAATGAATATGTGAATAATGAGGGTCGATACATACGATCAATTTGTTGCTATGATTAAGATCAAGTTTTGTTGGAAGCAAAGACAAGTCAATTAGAAAGCGGCTTCAAGCGACATCCCGCTTGAGCACCACAAAACATCCAAGGTAGCACGGGCCATGCCATAGTCCGCCACTACAACACTCCCACCGCAGATTGACCTCCTAATAAGTTTGTGACTTACCTTCAAGTCACCCTTATACCGTTACCCATACATTACCGCTATGGTATTCCATCCCATTCTCTCGTGGTCAAATCCAGAACATCAACTTTCGATCCCTTCATCGCCGAAGAAATCCAACACATCAAGTCGATCAACCTCTAAGTTCCGCATGTGTGACTCGAATCTTATGGCGACAAACTAGAATCTGCATTCCCGACCAACCCAAAGTTAAAGGAGACCGTCCTACGTGAAGCTCCTGATACTCAGTACACTATACATTCAGGCAGCACGAAAACGTATCGAGACTTGAAGGAAATTTTTGGAGACCAAACATGAAGCGGGCCATAATAGAATATGTAGGCCAATGCTACACCTGCCAAAAGATCAAAGCCGAACACCAACATCCAGCAGGACTGCTAAAAGCACTGGAAATACTTGAATAGAAATAGGAGGATATCTGTATGGACTTCATAACAAATTTTTTTCTCTCACTATCCAAAAAGAAGGATGCCATTTGGGGTTATCATGGATCGTCTTACAAAACCAGCTCACTTCATTGCCACAAATCAGAAATACACCAATAAACTTGCTGAGATTGATATCAAAAGAAACGTTACCTTACCCGAGCAATCAAGACCATCACATCGATAGAGGATCGTGTTTGTATCCGTTGATGGAAAAGCTTACATACTACCTTGGGCACCACCACAATTTCAAAGACGGCCTATCATCCACAAACTGATGGGCAGACTAAACGGGTGAATTAAATCCTAGAAGGTATGCTAAGAGCATGTATGCTAAACCTTAGAGAATCATGGGAAAAATGTCTAACCCTAACGGAGTTCGCATACAATAACAGCTATAAGTCTAGCCTTCAAATGGCCCCGTACGAAGCTCTCTACAGCAGAAAGTGTAGCTGACCAATCTATTGGTATAAAGTCAGAGAAAGACCGCTACTAGGACCCGAACTGGTACGGGAGAACGATGAGAAGAACCAACTAATTTGAGAACACCTCAAGATTTCCCAGAGCAGGTAAGAGAACTATGTTGATAAACATAGGAAAAACCTCCAGTTCGAAGTTGGAGACTATGTGTACCTAAAGATATCCCCTATGTGTGGAGTACTCCGATTCGGCTAAAAGGAAACTAAGTCCGCAAGCATGGGACCCTTCGGATTCTCGAGCGTAAGGCACCCTAACATATACACTGGAGTTACCAACCCGCTTGTCCCGATTCATGATATATTTCATGCCTCTCAACTTCAAGATATCTAAGAGAACCTCGTAGCGTGTTACCGCCTCGATATAACCTCGCATAAAAGATGAGTTGACCTACGAAGAATGCTCATGAAAACTTTAGCGATGTAAGACCGGCGCTAAGGAACAAAATAATCCGCTCGCAAAGTGCTATCAAGAATCACTGCGTGCAGAAGTTACAGGGGAGAAGGAGGAAGAATCGCGCGAGTCCACCCCCAACCTGCTCCAAAGAAGATTCTAAACTTCGGGCGAAGTTTGTTTTCAAGTGTGGTAGGATGAGAGACCCGCGCTTTTTAGTCCTAACTCGTGAATCAGAATCGGTAATTAGCAATGATTAGTCTCGCCTTAGTGGTGAGTTAACGATAGTATTAGATCACCCCAAATTAGCTAAAGCGTATCGTGTCGATCATTCTTACACTCGCAGATTCATGCAATGTCATCATTCAAAGACCATAATAGAATCGGCCGGAATTAAAATGCATTGTCATTGCATTAGATAAATAAATCAAGATTTGCATTCCTTGCATTAGTACAGTTTACATCAATCGCCTAAGAGCACAAGACATCCTACAAGAATTAGCTAATTAAATGGCAATCCAATTTTTGCATTCATATCGCCAAGCCCTCCTTAAATCTTTGTCCAGCTTATCGCTCACAAACCCATTTCATCGCCAACCCAAACACCCCAACATCTCGCCCACATTTTCTCGACCGCCAACCAAAACACAAGACCGTGTTAGACCAAAATCAATAAAGAGGAGTTAGAGAAGGAGAAGATTGCCGCGATTATTTACGAAGGTCATGGAGGCTTCCCAACCACCCTAGGGTAGTGGCACCATCTCGCCTTCTCAGGCCTCATCACCCTAAGAATATTAGAATCGGTGCCCACATTTTACCGACTTACCTCCATTAGCGTAATATCCAAAATAGCCTCAAAGCATTCTTGGACCAAAAGGTCCTTAGCCCAAATAGTATCACAAGAAAGCATTGAGGATAAGGGCAAGGGCATAGTGGTCTTTGGCCACCACAAGGAAGCCACCAATGCTCCCCCTATAATAAGCCATTCTTGGAGGGATGCATCCACAAAGCCTTTCTCAAGCCATCCTTCTCAGCAAAGCAAGCCAAGCAATCGCCAGAGCCAGAAGCTATAGCAAACCAGCAAAGCCCCAAACACAAAACCCAACTCACAAAGCCACCACAAGGCACAAGCAAGCCACTGCCACCACCAGCACACCGTCCATCACCCGCTGTCCCCCCAAGCCCAAGATCACCTCAGGAAAGAATCAGAAGGAGGCAAGAAGCGGAGAAGAAGAAAGGGGGGGGTCGAGGAGCGTGGACGACCCAGCGACAGCATTGGACCATCGACATCTGGTAAGCAGCACACAACAAGGGAGAAGAGGAGAGCACTAGCACAAAGCCGGCACTGCCATCCTCTTCCCCACCCCAGAACCCCAACTAGAGGTAATCTCAGCTGCACCTCAGTATGCACCACACCTCCACATCATTCACAAACATCACCAGATCTCAAGAGCAATATATATAACTCTCGCTCACTAGCATCACAGAGCAGGAGAGGGGAGGGAGTAGAGGAAGGATGTAGGGGAAGTATCACCTCAGTATAGCAGTGAGTCAGAACCATCAGTAGCAACCCCCCTTCCGTTTGCATCCATCAGGCATCAACCATTTGTCATCAAGAATTAAACCAACCAACATCAGTTAAACCAACGCATAACAAGAAGTAATTAGAGAAAGTAAGGGAAGAGGGGGAGTTCCGCCAAGGTGTCGGCGGTCGAGGCCGAGCCGCTTAGCGATGCGCCGCACGGCCGGAGTTAAGGGGAGGCCGAACCGGCGACGCGGCACTGGCCTACGGCCGAGCCGAGAGGAGGCGGGGAGCGCGCGGCCGAGCGCTTCGTGGCGTGGACGGGAGCTGGACCGAGCCGGGTGGCGGCGCAGCTTGGGGAGGCCGAGAGGCGCCTGGATCGGCTGGAGAACCCCGGCGGCAGCTTGAGCCGGGCCGAGTCGGGTGCGCTCGGGGAAGACGCAGGCTCCCGCGGCAGCAGAGGGAGCCGAGGAGGTCGGCCGATCGGCCGCTGCCGAGGAGCGGCGCCGGCGAGGACGCCGAGCCGGGAGGAGGCAACCGGAGCTGGTAGGGAAGGCGCACCGAGCCGCGCAAGGAGCGCTGGCGGGCGGCGCTGGGGTTGAGGAAGGGGAGAGGTGGAAGGAAGAGGTTGTGTGCGTGTGTTGAGGGCTTGCTGTGTGCGTGTGTTTAGGGTGTGCTTAGTGTGTTAGTGTGTGCGTGGTGTTTGTGTGTGTTGGGCCGGGCCGATGCGGTGCGCTGTGTGCGTGCGTGAGTGGATGCAGTGGGCCAGCCGAGTGTGGTGAGAGAGAGAGAGAGAGAGAGAGAGAGAGAGAGAGAGAGAGAGAGAGATTAGAAGAAAGGTTTAGATATAGGATTCGGGTTTTAGAATTAAGTTTGGTTTAATCGTTAGTCGAGTGTAGATTCTTGTTAAGCTGTGGTGGACTGCTAAAGTTCGTTGAGTAGTTTGTGCTTCAGAGTCGGGTTAACCGTGGTTAGACAAGCGGCGATCGGTCGGAGAGTGCTAACTTCGATTAGACCGCAAAAGCATTTTAGTATTAAAATATGCTAACTTGTAGTCGTCGCTAACTTATGTATCTATATTATCGCTCAAATCAACTATGTATTTACTTATATTATTATTCGTGTTGTCGAATTGCTACAGAAGACGAACCAGCACCGACAGGAGCAGCTGAGCAGAATGTCATCGACACCAACCTTTCCTACTTCTACGAAGGCAAGCGATCCTCGTGAACATTAACATAGTTACTTTAAAAATATACCCTATCTTGCACTATTATATGTATTGCATCAAAATGGTTTTTCAAAACCTAAAGAAAATGATGGAGATAAGATAAGATGATTAAGAAAGAATGAGACTTATTAGGAGGGTAAAAGGGGGCCCTGGCTGGGGCAACGCGATGATGATGATGAGGTAAGAGGTGGGCCCCTTTTTACATATGGTTATAATATAAGGACCAACCAACTCTTGCTCGGTCAGATGCCGTAATTCAGTGCCAACCATTTTCCCGCTTCGCGGCGTAAAATGCTACCTTGTTACGTGACTATGCTCCACATCGGGTAAGTAATAGGTGTGTGTGAGTGATATGGAGGAACCCAGACCGTGGGGATAGTCCGGGTGGGGATCCAAGGCGCTATATGCGCTAAGGTGGAGTGTTGAGTGCAGATAGAAGTCGCCTCAACCAACCTCACCGTAACTCGGTGGATGATGAGGTCGCAGCTGACTTGATCTGCACCGGCGGAAGGTGATGGGTGGGGAAATTAATCACGAACTCGGAAAACGCTCAGATTCGATCTCAACCCGCATCTAAGGCAATGCGGTGGACCCTGCTCACGAGAGTTCGCATAGCTATGGGTAAAGTGGTACAAAGCCTACACAGCAGCTAAACTAAATCATGAATTCATGCCAGTCTCCAGGATTGGAGTCTACGGGAACCACAGGGGGTCTTTTGTCTCTCCGAGTGACTAGTAGAGTTTTTCAGTATTAAAATTTACCACCTTTTGTCGAGATTTATTTTCTAAAGTGAGATGGCTTAGAAACTGTAATAAAGAGTAGAGATAGTGCATCTTTTGCATCTTTTGCTATTAATGCTTGCTGAGTACATTCATTTGTACTCAACCTTGTTAGTATTCTCCTTTGTAGACCCTAGTCCAGCAGGGAAGTATCCCGAGTGGGGCGAGGGCACTGCAGGTACAGATGAGACCACAGGAGGCGAAGACCCTTACTACGAGGCGCAGGGCGAGATGGACTCCGTATTTGACTCCTGGGACGACTAGGAGGCCAGTGGAGTTTGGCAGGCAAGAAGGAGGGAGTAGTCTCATTTTGGCTTTGTAAATTAGTATGTGTACTGTAAGACCTTAGCCCTGCGTGGCTAACTGTTGAATAAAGGACAGTTTCTATCTTATTGTTCTGATGCGCTAACTCTGGTAAGGCTTACTATTCGTTGGAGCGGTGTTCTACCGGGCAAACGAATAGTAATCCGCATGCTTAAGTGTTATTACCCTGGGGTAATAATACGGGGCGTCACAACCTCCATGAGAACCGTAGCCGTGATCTCCGTAACCTCCACGGCCTCCGCGAGTCCCGTAGCTTCCTCCGCCTCCGTGAGGCACGTAGCCTCCTCCGTAGCCACCGCGGGCGCCGCCGCGAGCTATCCCGCGGCCTCGTCCACCACCGCCGTGCTCGTACTCCATTGTGATGACAAGAGATACAAGCGACAATAGGGTCGACTTAGTTGCGATCACGCATTCCAGTTAAGCGGGAATGTGTTGGACTGTAACTTGTTTTAGCCTTTTCTAAAGAGTAGCAAGTGTGTTGGGCTTTCGTTGTGACGGTCCATGTAATGACCTGGGTGAGACGCTTAAAAGGGACTGTAGGGTTTCCGAAAACGGGATCGAAGAGAAAAACTCAGACGCTGTTGCGTATCTTCTTCCTCCCCTCTTCTGTGTTCTTCTTCCAGCGAGTGCCGCTTGTGTAGGTATGACAAATTGGTATCAGAGCGAGGTCGAACCTGTGGATTGAATCTACTTGATCCGAGGCCTTGACTGGTAAAATCCCGGGGGAAAGGGGAGCGATCGCCCTTGGGTGATTGCTGTAATTCCTTAACCAAGGTTCGGTCGGCTAAGGAAAGTGGGTCACCACGGCTCCGACCAAGCAGGGCGTGCAAGTCCGCCAGATGGTTACGGCGATGGAAGGGATGGAGGCTAGACTGGTGGAGTTCCTGAGGTCGGAGATGTTGCTAGCACGGGAGGAGATGAGTTCGCGAATGGCGGCGGTAGATTAGAAGTTGGTACAGCAAGGAGAGAAGATAGAGGAAATACAATTGAAGTTGACCTTGTCGATGGAGTCTATTGGACAAGTCCAGCAAGATCAGGTGATGGTAAAGAAGGCCCTTAACAGACCAGTCCCTCCGCCCTTGGAGATTCCAACAAGGGGTGAAGCGGGGGGTTTTAGCAGCGAGACCATTGGAGATGGGAACTCAGGCGGTGGTACGACAAGAGATTCCTCCTGCTCCGAATCCACAGGTACAATTTCCCCCCACCAACACCAGTGGTAGCCAAAGTTACAGAACCAAAGCGCGGAAATATGGAACAGGGAGGGAGGAATTGGATGCCAAAAATGGATTTCCCTCGATTTGATGGCACTGATGCCAGGATTTGGATAGATAAGTGTCACACCTTCTTTGCTTTGTACAAGATTCCGGATGGTTTCAAGGTTGCAGCGGCGACGATGTACATGACTGACAACGCTGCTCACTGGTACCAAGCTTATAAGATGACCCATGAATGGCATGATTGGGAGCAATTCAGAGACGCTGTGGTGTCAGAATTTGAAGGTGATACTCAAAGAGATAAGATGAGAGAATTGCTATTACTAAGGCAAACCGGGTCTGTGGAGGAGTACCGGAGAAAATTCGATGCACTAGTTTACCAAGTTAAATTGTATGATCATACAATTGGTGGTCTGATGTTGGTAACTAGGTTTGTGTTGGGACTGAAGGAGGAATTGCGAGCAGCTGTGGAGATTCAAATGCCAAATACGGTGGCTTCGGCAACAGCTTTTGCAATTGTCCAGGAAGGAGTAATGGAGAGAACCAAGAAGTTCCAGTACCGAGGGAAGGGAGTAGGGTCTAGCGCCACTACAGGAAGAAACGAAGGAATTATAAAAGGGGAGGATCACCCACCAGCTCCAAAGTTTGAAAGGGGAGATCTCTGGAAAGCCAAACAATTGAAGGAATATAGAAGAGCAAATGGCATTTGCTTTAAGTGTGGAGATAAGTTTACCCCTGGACATAAATGTATCATGATACCTCAGGGACAAGTCACAACTATTCAAGTTCAAGAACACTTGTCTGATGATATACTGGACGCGGTCGTAGCTGGGGAAGTAGAGGACGAGGATATGCATTTATCCCTGAATGCTTTGTCAGGAGCAGACCATCCGAAGACACTAAGGGTGAGAGCCTTAGTTGGAAATCAAGTGATGTTGATGTTGATTGATTCTGGCAGTTCGCATAGTTTTGTGAATGCAAATCTGATTGAGAGAATAGGCTATCAGCCAGAGTTCATCAACACCATGGTTGTCAAGGTAGCCAATGGGGAGCAGTTGCTCTGTGACAAGATGATCGTCGGAATGCGATGGTGGATGCAAGGAAATACTTTCCAGCACGATATGAAAATATTAGAATTGGGAGGTTATGATGCTATACTTGGGACCGATTGGCTGGGAAAATGGGAGTGATGAAGTGCAATTGGTTGGAGAAGTGGTTGGAGTTTGAAAATAACAACAAGACTATCCGGTTACAAGGTATTTCGGATTCTGAGGACGATACGAAATTGCAGGAAATCACAGTAAAACAAGTAGAGAAATGGAACAAGGGAAATGAGATATGGGCAGCAGTGGTGCTCGAGAAATCTCAGGAGCTAGATCCGGACGATCTGCCCGAGCAAATTCAGTTGATTTTGCAGCAGTTTGAGGATGTATTCCGAGAACCAACCCAACTACCACCTCACAGGATCTTTGACCACGACATTACCTTACTGTCTGAGAGCACATATGTTAATTCAAGACCCTACCGATACTCTCCCTTGCAGAAAGACGAGATTGAGCGCCAAGTGGCAGAAATGATACAAGCAGGCATTGTTACACCGAGCTTAAGTCCCTTTGCATCGCCGGTGTTACTCGTGAAGAAGAAAGATGGAACGTGGAGATTTTGTGTCGATTACCGTAAGTTGAATGCTATCACAATGAAGAGTAAGTTTCCAATGCCAATTGTGGACGAATTGTTAGATGAATTAGCAGGGACTAAGTATTTTTCAAAACTGGATCTCAAATCTGGATTTCACCAAATTAGGATGATCGAACAAGATGAGTTTAAGACAGCCTTCAAGACTCATCATGGTCAATTCCAATTCCGAGTAATGCCGTTTGGGTTAACGAATGCACCATCCACATTTCAGTGCTTAATGAATTCGATCCTTGCACCTCATCTCAGGAAGTTTGTATTAGTTTTTATGGACGACATTTTGATATATAGTAAAAGCATGACCGAGCATTTGGCACACCTGACTGTGGTCTTGGAGACATTACGACAACACCAATTGAAGGTCAAAAAAAGTAAGTGCAGTTTTGCCCAACGTCAGTTGGAATATCTAGGGCACATTATATCCGACAAAGGAGTTGCTACTGACGACACTAAGATTCAAGCGATGAGGCAGTGGCCGGAACCTCGAACTGTGTCTGAGTTAAGGGGATTTTTAGGCCTGACAGGATATTACCGAAAGTTCATTCGACATTATGGGTTGCTAGCCAAGCCACTGACGGTGCTACTGCAGAAGAAGGGTTTTCACTGGACTGGAGAGGCTCAACTCGCGTTTGACAAGTTAAAAGAGGCTATGAGCCATGCTCCTGTATTGGCATTACCGGATTTCAACCAACCCTTCACAGTTGAAACAGATGCATGTGATACAGGGATCGGGGCAGTCCTCAGTCAACAAGGGCATCCCATTGCGTTCTATAGCAAGGCACTTGGAGTTCGAAACACACAATTGTCGATTTATGAGAAGGAATTTTTAGCCATTATGATGGCAATTGAGAAATGGAGATCCTATTTACAGAGGGGACCATTCATCATCAAGACAGACCACAAGAGTTTATGTCATTTGGAAGATCAAGTCTTACATTCGGATCTCCAAAGAAAGGCGATGACCAAACTAATTGGATTGCAATACAAGTTTCAATATCAAAAAGGGGGAAATAATAAAGTGGCTGATGCGCTTTCAAGAGTTGGACATGTGAATGAACTCCATGCAATATCCATAGCCCAGCCGATATGGCTTCAGGAGGTCCTTATCTCGTATGAGATGGACAAACAAGCAAAGGAGCTATTGATACAGCTTGCAGTAACTGGGTCCAATGACCAGGGTTATACTTTGGTAGAAGGAGTTATCAAGCATCATGGCAGAATTTGGTTAGTCTCTAATACTGGACTACAAACTAAGTTGATCCATGCACTTCATGCTTCACCTGTGGGAGGGCATTCCGGCAGTCAAGCAACATATCAACGTGTTAAAAAGGTGTTCAGTTGGAAAGGGCTGAAGAAGGATGTCGAAGAATTTGTCAAACAATGCAACGTTTGCCAGCAAGCCAAACATGAGCACTGCAAGTTACCTGGATTGTTGTGCCCCTACCGATCCCTAGTGGTGCTTGGCAAGATTGGACCATGGACTTTATTGAAGGACTCCCTCGGTTAGATGGTTCTAATGCCATTCTTGTCGTCGTGGACAGGTTTACGAAGTATGCGCATTTCTTTCCTCTAAAGCACCCTTTCACTGCAGTACAAGTAGCAAAGGTAATTCTCGACAATGTAGTGAAGTTACATGGTGTTCCTAGATCCATAACATCGGATAGAGACAAGATCTTCACAAGTCTTTTTTGGAAAGAATTGTTCAAACTTATGGACACTAAGCTGCAAATGAGTACGGGCGTACGGCTTACCATCCACAAACTGACGGACAAAGCGAACGAGTTAATCAATGTTTAGAAATGTATTTGAGGTGTGCTGTGCAAGAATCACCCACTAAGTGGAAACAGTGGCTTTCCTTAGCTGAGTATTGGTACAATACCAGCTACCATACGACATTAGGTTGCACTCCTTACAAGGCTCTGTATGGTACTGACCCACAATTCGGCATCATTCCAGATCTCAGCAATGCTCAACAAACATCAGTGATTGACATGTTTTCAGAGCGAACTGCATATTCAGAATTACTGAAAGAGCAACTGACCAAAGCTCAGTTACGTATGAAGTAATATGCAGACCAGCACCGGTCCATGCGAGAATTTCAAGTTGGTGACTTGGTATTCTTGAAGCTACAACCCTATGCCCAATCGTCAGTGGTCAACCGACCATTCCCGAAGTTATCATACAAATATTTCGGTCCCTACAAGATCTTGGAGAGGATCGGCTTGGTAGCTTACAAACTGGAGCTCCCTAAAGGATCGTTGGTGCATCCCGTATTCCATGTCTCTCAGCTAAAGCCTCAAGTTCCTGATCATACGCCAGTGTTCGCCTCCATACCTAACCCTGTGGATTTTTCTCGTATGGAGATCCAACCGGAAGAAATCCTTGATCGCAGATTGGTCAAGAAGGGTAATGCTGCACATCTGCAGGTTTTGATCAAATGGGATTCGCTTCCATCGGCGATGGCTACCTGGGAGGATTACGATGTGCTGCGCGCCAGATTTCCTGATGCTACAGCTTGGGGACAAGCTGTTTTTCGGGCCGGCGGTAATGTGATGACAAGAGATACAAGCGACAATAGGGTCGACTTAGTTGCGATCACGCACTCCAGTTAAGCGGGAATGTGTTGGACTGTAACTTGTTTTAGCCTTTTCTAAAGAGTAGCAAGTGTGTTGGGCTTTCGTTGTGACGGCCCATGTAATGACCTGGGTGAGACGCTTAAAAGGGACTGTAGGGTTTCCGAAAACGGGATCGAAGAGAAAAACTCAGACGCTGTTGCGTATCTTCTTCCTCCCCTCTTCTGTGTTCTTCTTCCAGCGAGTGCCGCTTGTGTAGGTATGACATCCATCTCCACGCGGATCGATCAAGTGGCGGTTTCGAAGTCAAGTCGGCGGTTTTTTCTAGGACTACGCTAAACTAAAGCAGAGGAGGTGGGGAGCATGCTAATCGTGGGCGCGAGAATTAGGGAATAAATGACTATTTTACCCCTGAGTATTAGGGGACAATGTGCATGATCGGGGTAATTTGGTGGTGTAGGCAGGGGTAACATAGGAATTATAGGTCAATCCAAGTCAGGAGGGACGTGTAACGGTGTAAGGAAGTTTCCGCGTGGAGTCGCGGTCTCGGCCGTGGGCTCGTGGCCGTTCTGTTAGGAAGGGTGTGGCTCTTTTGCTGTTAGGTACCTGCGTTCTGGCGAAATTGTTGAGACCTATACAAACATGAATAAGAAATTAACTGCTAATGTTAGCAAATCTGAATCCCTTCTAGAATAGGAGAAGGGAGAGTTAATGAGATTATTGAGATATTTCCATTGGATTTGAGCACACCAGCAATTTAAAGATACCACACTCATTTAATGAACTATTCCATCTTTGCTCTCTCTGGTCCATCATTTTTTAAGTTCAAAACTTAATATTTTTTTCACCATTTTTTAAGTTTAAAGCTTAATTTTCCTACTTCGATGCTTCGTCTCTATAAACAGCTCCTCTTGTTTTTTTTTTGTGTCAAGCCCCGCCATCGATGACGTGGCAAATCAAAAGAGGACAGTTGAGTGCAAGAGCAGGTGAAGTAAAGAATCTTGGCCGTCCTTGCATTGCCTGATTTGACCCTGGTCCTTCAGAGCGAAGGCAGGGATTGTACTCCTATTGCTGGAGCAACTAGAGGGCCAACCATGGTTTAATGGTCGGATTTCCCTATCCGATCTACATTAAAGAAGAAGAGCACCCTCACTCGCGAGGCATCCTGGGAGCCAACGTTCGAACCGTGACGGGCTAAGAGCTTAAAACTCCTCTCATTTTTGTCACCTGAGCCCCAGCTCAGTCCTCAAACCCCACCCACACACTCACACCCATGCGAGGCACTAGACGAGCCAAGGGCTCGAACACTGGTGGGCAGCCCGCACACTTGCGGCGCCACCACCCGAGCAAAGCTCGGTTCGCCAGGGTCTAGAAAGTTCTTCCTTCCCTAGCAAGCTTGTCGTAGATAAGCGTACTTAGTACGAGTACAACTAGGCAGAGCAGTATAGTATTAGTGTACACGTTTACGGCCAAAATATACTAGTGTATTACTGTACGGTACTAGCTCACAATTCCGTATATTAGTAGTAATAACTTTTTTATAAAGTTGAGTAGAAACCGAGCAAATACGCTATGCCGGGCGGTCAAACCCACAGGCCACACTGACCATTCGACTGAGCAAGTGTAGCTAGGCCGAGCACGAGCATGGATCGGGCTGTGATAGGTTGGGCCCGATTTGGGCCTATGTCGGGCTTGCGTTAGATGTGAGGTTGGTTATGACATAGGATGGGCCAACTAAGATTATGTATCGTACAAGTGCTTTGAGAGGTGATTTGCAAATAAAAACTAATTTTTCTTTGCATGTAGGATAGATAAAGTACTTATTTTGTAGTGGTTATCCAGCATCAAGGCAGGCCCCCAACTGTAGCTTGGGTTTGATGTGAGAATTGAAACTTAGGTCCTCTACATCTCAACCAAGGCATCCATAGGATGCAATCCTGTGATGGACACTAACTTCTTTCTTTATTTTGCTGGCTCTAGAGTAGTATATTCAATTTGTGTGACTGCATCAATTGTTGTATGAATGGTGTCTCATTAGTTTCTTTACAGTCTAGATAATGAAAATGGTGTTCTTGTTCGAGTTTGAATGCCGGGCTATGTGTATTATTTCGAACTTTGCATCAGAAGCCTTCAGATGTCAGCATCGAAGATATGCATCACAAGTCTTTATATGCTACTTTAGTGCATGCAAATTACAACAGAAGCAGCTACATTAAAACAATTTGATAGTCAACACGTACTGTACCGTGATATACACGTTTCTAAATGGTTGATTCGATACCAGAAAAAAAAACCTGTTAAATTTAGCTATAACTGCAAAAGTGAAGAAAAAAAAACCCCATAAAGGTATAGTTGAATCTCCCCGTACGGTATTAGCTTAAACGCAGCCTGGAATACATTAGATTTGCTTTTCCCTGTGAGTGCCATCTTATTATCCTAATCTTAGTCCTATTTATAGCTTCACCGTAGTTCACTCTAATGATAATTTACCTTGGGGTTTTGGTGAAGCATCATTGTATTTCTAGCTAACTTCGACCTTAAAATGGGAGTTTTCCAACGGCACGCACATGGTTTCTAGTGGGCGGTGGGTGGCCGAGGTTTACTTGACAAGCTAGATATGATGATGAATCTTCCATAAAACTGTCGCATCAGCTTTATTTCTAAATTTTCGTTAATGTTTCTGTTTAATGCATGATGTTTACTTTATAAGTTGGTTTGTAATTATTTTACATGATAGTATGATATTTATTTATGTATTGAAGTATGCTATAGGAAAATATTGATTTGTCTGCTCATTTACAAAATTGCCGTATGGAGTGTTTGTTCTATCATGTTGCACCAATGTGATGTTTGTAGATATATGCATCACCATCTTTTGATTGGTTGATTTGTTTTATGTGTTAAAGACAAATATTATTTGTGTAAGGTTTAAGGTTCCGTTGCAATGCACAGGTACCCTACTAGTATATATGATATATCTAATTAAGTGCTATCGCCGAATTTGTATTATGCTAGAGGGTGAGAAAAGGGGAGAGTAATTACCACCTCAATGACACATCAACATTTAGTCCCACATGACAGCCACGTCAAATATGCACAACCACCTTTGGACCTCTTTTGTTCGGTTTAATAAGTTCATTGACTCAAAGCAATGGTTTCATAGCTCATTGACCTAGTTTCACCAACCTTGCAAGTTATGTAAGTGTGGTGCAATTTACTCTTTTGTTTATTTCCAATTAAACCATCCACACCTTCTAAGCACCTACTTTAACCAACTCATTCTAGTTTCTGCTCTTGCAAAAAGGCATGACTTTGAGGAGTGTGTACTTCATCCTACTATTGGGGCACTCACACACGCACCTAAACAGTTAGAGCGTGTATCCACATCTAGGCCTTGTTTGAATATGAGGTTTAGGTTCAATCCCCTTGGATTAGGGGAGAATTTGAACTAAAATATCTATCAATCCAAGGGGATTGAGTATAATCCCAGTCTATCCGAACAAAGCACCAATGGGAAGTTATTTTTTTAAGATGCGTCCAAGGGGAAGTTGCGAGTTCGTTTAGGACATGTACAGTGGTATAGATAGTGGTTGTTTGTAGTACCTTCCATGTTATCTGTAGACAAAACTAAACACAACTCATACAATGAGTTGCCTTTAAGTTGTCTATATATGTCCCCTATAAAATGAGGCCACAAAACATGTGGATTACAGACGGCATAGATACAACAACAAAAGTGATGTCTATAAGAACCTTATAGACCGTCTGTTGCATGCTAGACGGCTTCTACCTCTCTCCTCCTTCTCTCTCATCTATGTCACAAAAAATCTTACATGGCAAGAATTATAGACGGCTGATGTCACCCTATTGTATATGCCCTTAGTACCAACTTTTCTTTAGACGAACTAACCAGTTTACCAGCTAGTAAGGGCATGTACAGTGATATAGATAGTGGTTGTCTGTAGTATCTTCCATGTCATCTGTAGACAAAACTAAACACAACTTATACAATGAGTTGTCTTTAAGTTGTCTATATATATCCCCTATAAAATGAGGCTACAAAACATGTAAGTTACAGTCGGCATAGATACAACAACAAAAGTGATGTTATAGGACCTTATAGACCGTCTGTTGCATGCCAGGCGGCTTCTACCTCTCTCCTCCTTCTCTCATCCATATCACAAAAAATCTTACATAACAAGGATTATAGACGGCTTATGTCACCCTATTGTACATGCCCTAAGGTGTGCAATGTGGCCCGTTTTCCTCTCCCCGTCACTTTATTCGGCGGTTGAACGAACAAACGGGTCAAGCTAGCAAGCATGCAGTAGATAGCTTTCCACCAACCAACACAAGCACTAACTCCTTTTCTCTCTCTAAGATCAGCAATGGGAGGTGAGGTGAGGTCCAGTTCCATGGAATCCGAGACCAACGGGACGGGCCAGGGAATTCGGCAAAGCAGCCTCACTCACTCCCTACCTAACCCCCAACGTTGAGCCGCGACCGCTTCCTCCCTCCGATGCGCGCATAAATAAAGGCTCGGCGCGCGGGCGCGCGAGCGCCACCATATATTCCCGAGCTTTTCCTCCTTCCCTTGCCGTCCTCTTGTACTCGCGCGAATCAGAGATGGGACGCCAAGAACGGTGACGGAATCGTACATACAGGACAGTGGTACACAAAAGGATTGACGGTGCCTTGGTTAAAAGCTGCGGCAAATGCGTTGCGATGTGATTTGCTCAACAAAGAAATACAAGGAACGAATTGATTCTCGGCGGTCGATCCGGTGGATCGCTTGTACATGCATGTATGGCAGGATCACGTTCACGTTCATGGGGGATCGATCGATCACGTTCACATCACGCGGCAGCCGACCGTGTCGTCGTCGTTGAAGAAGTCCTCGTCGAAGCGGGAGGGCTGCGGCCGGAGCTGGGGAGGCCGCTGGGGCATCGGCGTCGGCGGTGGCGGAGGCGGCATCGTGTAGTAGCCGCCGTAGTAGGGCGTTGCGTTCGCCGCGTAGTACGGCATGTGCACCGGCACCACCACGGCGGGCTCGGCGCGGTGGTAGTGGTGGTGGTACGTCGCCGCGTTATTGGGAACAGAGGAATTGGCGCCGACGAAACCGTCGCCTTCGTCGCTGCTCTTGGCGGCGGCGGCATCCTTGGACGGCGCCTTTCCGTTAGCGTGATTAGTGTCATCGGCGCGTGCAGACCCCTGCTGCGTGCACTTGTTGCATTCTTGCTTGGACGACGTCGCCGCCGCCTTGCCGCCCGTGTCCTTGCCGTCGTCCTTGCGTTTGCTCTTCTCGTCTTCCTGTGCCGGCTTGTCGCTACCGTCGCTGTCCTTCCTGCCATTGTCCTCGCGCTTCTTGTGTTCCTCCTGTGGTGACGGCGGCGCCACTACCTCGGCTATCTTGCCGATCTTGGCGAGCTTCCTGACGAGGACCCTGCTGTCCACGTCACCGACGACGGTCACCTTGTCGAGCGACGGGTGGATCTCTGTCCTCAACACCCCTGCACAACCATGCACGTAACGTAATTCAGGATGTCTCAAGAACACAAAGAGCAGAGGCGAATGCAACGGCAGCACAGTGAAGAACTTGTGAGATTTGAGAGTAGAACGATCTTGAGACCTTTCAGGCTCATCGCTTTCATCACCTTCCTCCTGCAGCCCTCGCAGCAGCTCACGTTCATCTTCAAATCAACTCTCTGCACATGACAAATCCAAGTGTTCACAGCTAGTAGCATGGATCAATGAATGGATAGACTCATATAATGATTGGTAGTACCTTGAGCTCTTCTTCCCGAGCCATGGTGATGATGACTACGGTGCAGGAGGATTGATTGATTTGGAGCTGAATGCTGAGGCAGATTGGTGGTTGCTGCCTTGTATTTATACACGGCCAGTCGGCCACATATGCAGCTTTTGCAACGAACAAGACCATCAGATACCCGGTCATACGTCCTATGGTCCATTGGTTGATTCCTAGCTGCATTTACTTCTGTTATTTTAATCACCCTAGCACAAGGGAGAAGAGGTATATAGTGAGACAACTCAATCATGTGTACTTGCACTGCAGCTGCTCCCTCTTTTCTCTGTGCTTGCGCCAGCATCAGAGATTATCATGTGCTGATGACATCTTATTTTGGCCAGTATAATAATGGTAACATGAAGGTTCTTTTCTTAATGCATATATGCTATTTTAAAACGAAAAAATGCACAAGTTTGAAGCAGTTAAGTACAAGTGGCCTAGTTGGCAAATTGGTTTACACAAGTTGTAATTGCAAATGCTTTAGGATCTATGCAGTTCACTTCTCGGAAGAGCATGGAAGCACATCTCATTACTCAAATTATCGTAGAATTTGTTACCGGGGATATATATTTTCCTTGACTAAACTTCTCACATTCCATTTGACATACAATTCCTAACATACATGAGCACCATCAGTAAGTGGCACTATATAAGATTATAAGTAGCTGGTGCATAGCATGTTACAAAGTATACTGAGAAAGATAATACATTATACTTTTAATCTGATCTTTTAGTCCATGATTAATTACAGCCAGGCGCACAAATACCCGAACAAATCGCCTCGATTAGTTTAATCCAAAGAATCAGCTCACAATTAAGCGTAGTACCGGCAGAGAAAGGTGAGGCCATCTGTATGGCCATGTATGGAACCATTTTAAGTGCCTCACAGTCTAGCATAGGCAAGAATAAAGCATCTGCTGCCATTAAACAAGATGGTATGAAGTACACCATATATGTTGCAGAGGCCATCATTTTCACTTTCAGTCTTGTCGTGCGTCCTCAGTTCATGCGTTTATCCTGCAAAGCAGTGACCCACTCTGGACAAAGTGCAGAAATGCAGGGTTGAAGAACATTGTCATATTGTCATGCAGCCATCCGAGCTTCCTCGTAGTCTGGGATGACGATATCAGTCCTCATCATTGGCCGGTACTCGTCGGGTACTTCAGCTCCTGCCTGCACACACAGCTCGACAACGGCAGGAGCTTTGCCATAGAAACTCCTTAGAGATGATCTGAGAGGAGGGCCAGTGGGGTCAGGGACATGCCACACGTAGTTTGGTGGGATGACCTCGTCGATCACCGCATCCTGCCACCCGTGCTTGCCGTCCCGCCACTGGTGCTTGAAAGCCCCGCAGAGCTTCACATTGTGCCCCCATGGACCAACATGGACCTCAGAGCAGTACCCGCATGCTTTTACTGTATACCTGCTCATCAGCTTCCCCACGCCTTGCCGGACGTTGCAGTATGCTTTCAGTGTCCTCTCTGCGAGCTCTTTCACATTGGATGGCGTGGGTGACTGGCCCTGTTGGTTGCTAAATGTGTCAAGCTCAGCAAGCAGAGATACACAGTCCTCCGATCGGTGTGGTTTAGGCTCATCAACAAACCCACCATGGTCAATCACCTTCTTGCCTATCATCCGGACAGGAGCAGTCCGTCTCCTTGAGGGATATTGTGGCAAGTCAACACCAGCCTGAATGCATAGCTCAATGATTGCTGGAATCCTGTCATAGTCAAACCTGGTCTCGTGCTTGACCCTCCGCCCAAATGGGTCAAAAAGATGGTAAGATTCGATCGGGATGAGGATGTCGTTGATGAAGCCTCTGACCCAAGAGTGGTGACTATTCCGACGCTGGCTTCCTGTGCCATAGCAATCTTGTATCTGGTGACCAACCGGACCAACATGGACTTGAGGGCATTTTCTACAAAATCACCAGCCAGATGATAAAAGTTCAAGATACTGACAAACCATGTCACACGACAGTGATGTTATGACATGCCTATGTAAGAGTCTCTTTAAATATAAATATATGTATAAAACAGATTATGACACAGATCAGCATTCTGTAGTTACCTGCAACCATAAACTGTAACGACATTCAACAGTTGAGAGAGGCCTCTGATGAGCACTTTCCAGTTATCAAGGACTTCATAAGCAACAAGGACAAGCTCAGGTACAAGCAAACCATTCTTTGGGGGCTCAAGAGGCTTCTCTATCCTCATCTGTGCAAGCTTCTTATCTTGTCGAGAAGCTTGCAGCATCGTTTTAATTGGAACAGGAAAAGGCTTCTTTTTGTTCTTTGGGTGCATTTCTGGGAGATCAACATTTTGTGGTTGTCGTTGATACCTCTCATGCCTCTTGCTAGCAGTACCAGGAGAATACTCACAACATGCTCTTGACGTTGCCCGGCCAACTCGTTGAGGTCGGGATCCTACCTGTGACAAGTTGTAACCGAAAGGGCAAGTGTAAACTGATCCCGTTGTTTGCAAACAAAGAGGATAAACATAAACTTTTTGCATTGAGTCTCAAATAGAACGATGAACGAGCTATTACGAATTTTCTCATTATGTGATATTCAGTACCGAATATCGCCACTCACACATTTTAACTAGTTACCTGAAACTGTACTGAGATAAATGTTTAAGAGATTTCTACCAGAATCCTGAAGACTGATAAACATATCTTAAGTCATTTCTGGAAATTCTGCCATAATGTAATAATAACAATAATAGTGCAGGCTGCCGGGGAACCTTGTAAAGCAAAGTTCCTTGTCAAAAGACACTGAAACAGACCTGACTGCATGATATATCAACAATGTAAAATGACAAGAGCTATGTGTCTGGATCATTAACCTTCCTAGTTGGGCGGATACTGGAAAGAGATTTAAAGGGGGAAAGCAGGTGATAAGGTGCTATACTTGTATGGACATGTAATTTTGCATCATTTGATTAGATCAAAGAAAACCATGATCCTTCAGCAGACTTATCCATAATCAACAACAGATTGAGCTGTGCATGTTTTATGCTTGTTTTTGCAAGATTTCTCAGTGAGAATCTGCCATTTTGTGATCTTAGTACTGGAAAAACAGTTACATGTGACATGGCTTGAGGTGGTGAAAGGGATAGGTGAGGCGCAGATCGCCCTCAACACCGGCAAGGACTAGCTCCTTGCGGCTAGAGGCTCTGATCAGGCTAACTCGAAACTTGATTAATTGTTTATTGCCTTCCCCAAGAGATATCCGGCTGCCTTTATAGATTAGGAGCCTTCCTAACAAGGAGTTACTAAAGATAACTATCCATAAATGGATTATACTTTCCTAACAATGCTTAGCGCCTTAGCCCAATAATAGAAGATATGTATCTCTTTCCTTCTGACTGCTGTCGACCAAAGGAAAGGCTCTCATGCTCCCACCGTAGCCCCAATGCTGGTCCCAATGCTGCGGCGACACCGTTGATAAGTTTGCTCAACAAATGAGTCCACAACATACATGTTTTGGATTCATCAATCAATAAGGTAAATCATATCATGGCAGTAATAGTGCACTACAGGTGCCGAAAACAACAAGCGACAAAATATTGCTATGCAGTAACACTGCACTTCTGATGGTTACCATTCATAATACCAGTAACGTAAAATAAACTTCCCTTTTGATTATTACCTAGAAAGTATGGAGGGTACTTTATGTACTCAATGGCAAGGTTCTAAAAATCGGTAACAGGTACTCGACAGGTCACCCCACCTAGTAGTAGTTATACGTCATAACCGGCCTATTATGAGGCATAACCGGCCCGATTATGCGGTATAACCGGCTAATAAGTAGGGCACTTGTTACTTGTATACGGCTGAGTATACGGCCTAGTAAACTTGTTTTTAGAACACTGCTCAATGGCCTAACCTACACATGATTTCAGAATATTTTTTTCAAGCCACAGTACCACACTATTGTAATTGAATGAAAAGTAGTTGTAAAGCTAGAGCAGGGAATCAGTACCTTCACTAACTTGTTTGTTCTGGTTCTGTTGATGTCTATCAAGCTAAAGCAAATACCTGAATGAATGATCCAAAAGGTAAATATAAGAAGCCAGTAATACACAATTCCGGCTACTATATCAAGATGTTAAAGGTAATGAAACTATGGAATAACGAAGATTGTTTGACAAGCATGAACATACCCTTACTGTTAAGTATCTCCATGACGAAAACCCAAGCCCCAAAAATATCTGCAGCTTTTCTTCGAGGTCAATGTGTACATGCAATTTGAACTGGCCATTTTCAAGAGAAATGGAAGTAATACTCATTTCAAAGAAAAGAATTGGCAAAATGCACAAAATCATTAACTAAACAGTGCACTCTAAGAATTAGTCTTTAGACTATTATGAATCTTAATTTCTTGCCACACATGAATGCACGATCTAACAAAATCACTGCTGATTTTTTGTGTTGTTCACCCTGAAACACTAAGCAGAACAAAGAAAAAAACATGGGCATCGGATGCTTTCCCAACAAAATTTTAGGTGATTTTAAAATCATCAAACAAGTCGCACATTGACATACTCCAATGGCAATGCCAAAAGCAAAACCTGCTTGTATACACTTGGGCGGATTACGGGTGGTTCTCACCTCCCAACGCCACATATACACAAAGTCTCATCACCTAAAGAAGCAATAATCCCCACCCCCGTGCAGTATTCTACTCTGAGTCCATGAAGCAAATCATTGAACAGGTCGCACGTGCAGAAACCATACTAGACAAAGAACACCATCTCTGTCATTTCCCCTCCTAGCCAATGGCGGACCTAGGACAAAATTTTAGGTATGGCAGAGTCGTGCATGGACCAAGAGTATTACTCAACAACAAAGGAATCCATACATAAACTATATTGCAGTCACAATAATAAGAGTATCTGACACTCAAATTCATTCGAAAAAATCATTTGATTTTGATTTTGACCGGTGCTTGTGCTCAAAACTATGCTAAAATACCTCCTCAATCAATTTTTAGCAAATCAAACAAGACACCAACCACAATCCATTCGAAAATTTCATTTGATTTTGACATGTAAACTAAAGAGTAAGCACTAGTATCACTACCAAGCCCCCAATCGCCGGCTCGCCACCTAGGGTTAGGACGCACTAAGACGTGGCTCGTGCTCTCGCTCGATGGCTCACACGACCGATTGGCTTTCGCTTTCTAACGTCGTGGCTTGGTCCCTGCTAGGCTCACGGGAAAATGAACCTCGGCGGCTCGGCCCACCATCTCCAAGCCAGCCTAAGAGGCCAAGACAGTGCGGTTCTTCTCTCATCGCGGTGGCGCAGCTGCACATGCTGTCTTCTCCGATGCTAGGGAGTCCTGGAGAGGAAGGAGGGGGAATGGGGGTGTTTCCGGCCGGTAGTAGCTGTCCGTCGAGCTCTCCAAAATGGATGGTCCGCCCTTGCTCCCAGGTTCCCTCTAACTGTGGCGCTCAAGAAAGCATTCAACTAGTAAAGAAGAATAGAAAGAAACCCAAGAGGAAGAATAGAAAAAAAAGCCGAAGAGGCTAGAGCTTGCTCACCCACATAAGGCCAGAGCTCACTAGCAGCCATGAGAAGGACGGGCGCGGCAAAGCCAAACTAAGGCCCTGTTTGTTTGGGTTTAGGCTTTTTTTCTTATAGCTTAAAACCAACTTTTTGGCTTAATCAGCTTATAAGCCCTTAGCTTTTAAGCCAAGCTAGGTGTTTGGTAATTTGGTTTTTATAGGATGTTAGCTTATTGAGTTGTGTGTGAAGGATAAAAAGTCTGAATTACCCTTGTGTTTGAAGGAACTGCAAGGGCTTTGTATTCGTGCAAAAAAACAAATGCATACGCAGTTACGCATGCACACGTATTTGGGAGTGTTTTCAACTCCAGAGAGGCTGAGGCAATGGAACTTTGGATACATCCATATAGGCATTGTTTCTGTGATAAGATAGCTTCTCTCTGGACATGATTTTACCATCTTGGTGAATTGTTGTCTATATTAACTCGCAAAAATTTAGTATATTCTGCTTGTGGGATGTCTTGGAAACTTGTTCTCTTGGAAAAAAAAAACCTTTGTGTAGGGACCCAAAGTTCACAAAACATTCAAGAGCAAACGCAAACCCAGAAGGCTGAACTTAATCAATGATCTAATATAGTAAATGTTCAGCTAATGGTCACCATACCAATTAGGGTTTATAAGGGTAAATGGCCTTGTACACAGACTTGTCAATGGTTTTACTATTGGAAATAATCAAATAATAAAGGAAATCAACAAGAGAGCAATCAGCCCATTACACTATAATTATGGCATCTTTTGCTCACACAAATTACTTGCAGTCACCTTGACCTAAGACGGAGGTCGAGGGGAGGCGGCGGCGTCGGGGCACGGTAGGCGGCGTCGGGTGAGGGGAGGCGGCGTCGTTGGGGGGAGGGGAGGGGACAGTGGCGGAGCCAGGATTTCCACGATGGGGGTGCGAACTTAAGTAGGACATAGTAACTATTCTACTTCTACATAATACATAATCTATACAATTCTACATACTAACATACAATCTAACACTTACACATAATAACAACATGGGACGAGCACATTCCATGCTTCTTTGAAAAAAAAAAGGGGAAAGGAACTGAAGGTGAGTAATGGCAAGGAGTGGATGTGAACCTCATGTTACGCATCATGCAATGCTCGCCAATGTTTGAGCAAATAGAGTAAACCTAATAAATTCTCACTTATAACAAAAGTTCATTTCATATGGTCGAGTGAATGAAGAAAATTACCTCACTAAATATAAGTGACGAACAATGGAGCAGCACATGCCAATGCCATTATGCCAAACAACAGGCAAGGAAGCAGCCAAAAGGTTAGTTACAATTCCAACTGAGTACTTTTAAGAGTTCAATCCATCAGCTTTGATACAGTGATACTAGTATACCTCATGAGCCCAGAAGGGCCCCTTGCCACTGAAGCAAGTGGAAGCGGATGAGCAGTACATGGACGGCCAGAACTTGTCAAGTGTCGGCTTTAGGGGCAATATCTACACCAAATTGATGATGATGATGAAACCATCAACACGATTAGCACTTAGCACAAAAGAATTAAAGAACAGCATAATTTGAGGATGGAGAGGGGGTAGGATAGTAGCATTAGCATCACCCCCAGAACCAGTCAACCGGCGACGGCGCACGGCAGTGAGCACACGTACGCGGACGGCAGTGGGCGGCCGGCGGCCGGAGGCCGAACCGGCCGTAGGCGGGCTGAGAGCGCGCGGGCGCGCAGGGAGGCCGGTGGCAGTGCGGGCTGTGACGCAGCGAGGGGCGAGGGCGCAGCCGCGCAGGCCCAAGTAGCGCACGGGGCCAAGCCGCGCGGGCCGACGCGAGCAGAGAGAGGTTAAGGGAGGGGCGCGCACCGCTGCACCGGGCCGAGCCGCCGAGGTAGGCGCCCAGGCCACGGGACACGGGTAGGCCACAGCGCGGGGGAAGCGCCCGGAGCGTTGGTGGGAGGCGCGCAGGCAGGGAGGCCGGAGGCGACGCCGGCGGCGTCAGAGGACAAGCAGCCGGTGGTGGCGCCAAAAGCTTAGTGGCGGCCGACGGCCAAGACCTGGAGACGGGACGGGACGGGAGACCACACAGAGAGAAATAGAGAGAGAGATAAGAGGAGAAAGTCAAAGCAAAAGGAAGCACCAGGAGTGGGGAGCTCCAACCGACAACAGACTTGGGCTTGATGGCTTGATCTTATCTGTTGGGCCGAATAAATGGGTTGCGGGCTGTTTGGAGCTGAGAGTATATATGATATTATGTTCAGTGTATACTTTACTATTAAGAAGGGTATATATTAGTTTTTTTGTGCAAAAATTTTGGGATGCGACTGTACCCCCATGCATCTACTGTAGCTCCACCCCTGGGAGGGGAGGCGGTGGCGTCGGGTGAGGGGAGGGCGTCGGCCGTCGGGTGTGGGAGCCGAAGGGGAGGGAAAAGAACGGGGGAGAGGAACAAGGAAGAGATAAAAAATGAATGGGTTTGCGGGGTATTTTGTGGGTAATTTTTTAGTTGAAATAATTATTTTAATCTGTAAAAGTTAAAAAATTATCCCTCTGATAACTTTTGGTTTATAGATTTAAAGTAACTTAAATTTTTCGCAAACCAGTTAAAAAGATAACCGTTTACTTAGGCTTTGATTTTTTTCTTTTAAATAAGGCAAAAAAAACTAAACAACGTTTTTTTTTGGCTGGTGGAGAGATAGGAATAGCAGGAAGGAGAATATCTCAGTTATTCCACCACGGGTACTACTAGTACTGGCCACTTATTCGATAATGGGCCTATGTGTGAAGGCCCAAATTGTTGGCCCAATACAGAACACGTATTGGGCCTAAACGCCAAGTCATGAGGACGATCAGGAATTTATACCAATTTTTTTTTAAAAAAAAAATCTAACACAAAGAAATTCTATAAAGTAGGAGGGCGTAAAACTAGATGTATGCAACTGCTGAAAATTAAGATAGAAGAAGGGAGAATTTTTTTTCTCCTTTGAATATGCCCTAAGAATATCTTGCTGAGTTGATATGTGGGCCATGGTGAACCTTTGAAAGTCAAGGATGCAGAGATCATCAAATTTGACCAGCTTGGGAGAACAGGCGCTGGAAACTAGCAAGAATTATCGGTGTTGTCCAGAAGGACTAGTACATAAAACTCCAATTATCGATCTTCACCGAACTGAGAACCCGATTCGTTTGGAAGTTCTTGCACTTGTGTAGGTCAACAGTGGAGTGGTTCGAAGGGCGATGAACCCGAAGCAACTCTACCGGAAACATCCAAACGGGAAGCAGACGCTGCACTTCTCCCGCTAGCAATCCTAGCCGGCTAATGCGATGGGAACTGCATGCATGGAAGCTTAAGAGGTTAAGGCCGATTCGAGATATACCAATTGGCTAAATGCCACTCCATACTTTATTTGGACGGTTTTGCCCTTCGCTCTTGCTCTTCTCCTCAACGGGCTCCAGCCGCGCCGCACCGGCATCTTTGGAGATTCTTTGGCGAGCTCCAAGCCTCCGTGGAGCTGGCGGGCAACGCATCACTCTCTCACCTCACCATTGTCCCTCTTTCCCCCCACCACACGACATCCCACGGGATGGCGGCGAGGGCACGCGGCGGCGGCGAGAGCGCGCGGCATGGGGCAGTGGGAAGGTTGGGCGAGTTTGGCGTTGGCCACGGCGCCACCTAGTCCCCGTCGAGGGGCTACGGGGGTGGACTCTGGGTCGTCGCCCTCCGCCGCCATGTACTATCCATGCCGCCATCGACCAAATCCGACCCGGTTGCCTGGAGGTCGCCGAAGTTGAGTGAGAAGGTGGTGGTGAGTAGCGAAGACATGACGGGGAGAAAGCGGAAGGGAGTGGATTGGCAATATCTCGGTCGAAGATGCGTGGGATTTGGGTGGGATGGAGCCTGGAGGTCGCCGAAGTTGGTGATGGCCGCCGGAGTCGAGGGAGGAGGTGGCAGTGAGTTTGTGGAGGCGGGACAGGGAGAAACACGAAGGGTAGAATTGTCCAAATAAAACATGCAGTGGCATTTAGCCAAGGTACTCAAATTGCCATCTTTTTAGTGGCATCTATCCAATTTTGCCATACAAGATTTCACAGAGTGTAATTGTATTAAGGGGTTTGCATTCATTCAGATAGGCTATTTGCAAATAATTAATAGCAGTGCTCACTGCTCAGTAAACATAGTGAAAACAGTAGAGGTTCGCTGCTCATCTCTGAAAAAGCAAGCATACTCTGAACAGGGATTTGGATCCTCTGCATTCTATAGTGAATTGGCATCAGGAGCCATCCGTATCGTCCGATCAAAAACAAATGATACGATCAATTGCTACAGTTTGTATGGAGTGGAAATTTGGTTGATTCTAGAGTACTCCTGCCCGTTAGAGATAATTCATTATTTGTCACTGTAATCGAGTGAAATTCAAGATATACCACTCTATATGAGTGGATCCACACATCATATTTACATAGAGTGATAAATCCTGAATTACGCATAAAAGTACAGTGAAAAATAATTAAACCTCCTCGTCTGTTACTGTAGGGTACTATTCAACCCGAGAAAACTGTTCACGCGGACCCCCGATCCCTGAAACAGAGGTTTTCTTGTTCTAAGCAGAAACCGATTCCTAACTTAAACAACGCGTCATTTGGAAGGGACAAGAAAAGTAACTAATCTAAGCAGCCGTGCATGAGTACATCTGTGACCGGCGGCTTTTTGATGTTTGAATGTGTATCTACGCGTATATGTATCTATCAGTTTCTCTTTTTTCTCTCTCTTACGAATACGCGCCTAACGGCCTAAGTAATCCTAATCTAGGTGGTAGTAGTAGTGTATGCTTTGTAGGAGTCCAAGGTTATAACATAGCGTCCCAAGTCTGCTTTGCCAATTGCCATTTCTTGAGTACTTCGCCTGCACCTTGGAGTGAACATGAGCTATCAAGCTCCTCCTCCCGGCACTACAGGTACTAACTATGATCTCTCTCTCTCTCTCTCTCTCTCTCTCTCTCTCTCTCTGCTTGGACAACTTCCGATCAGTCAGTAATCAACAATTTGTAAGACGAGCATAGGAAGTTCAGAGATTTTGCAGCACATGCATGCATGATGCATGAACTGACGAAACACTGTGACACTGTTTTTCCGTCTGTCTTGCGGTGAACTTTTGCAGCGTACCCGCCACCGGGCACGGCCTACCCTCCGCCGGGCCAGCAGGCGTACCCGCCCCCCGGCGAGGCCTACCCGCCACCGGCCTACGGCGCGCCGCCTCCTGTCGCCGCCGCCTACCCGCCCAAAGACGGTGGCGCGTACCAGCAGCCCCCGCCGCCGGACAAGCAGAACCGCGGCAGCGACGGCTTCTTGAAAGGATGGTAAGAACTAAGAACCAAGAAGCTCACTCTTTCCGGCACGTCAAGACTCCTTGCACGATGCATGCTTCACTCGAAAAAATATTTCATGGATGAATTCATCCATCATGCTTGGATTGCTTCTAATTTTCTTCTCTCTAATATGTGATTGATTAATTGTGTCTGCGTCTGTGTGTGACTGATCTGCAGTTGTGCTGCTCTTTGCTGCTGCTGCCTGCTCGACATGTGCTTCTGATCACAAGATTGTGTTAAGATCAGGCAATTCGATGATCTATATAGTATTATAGAGCTGCTCATGCATCGTCATCGTTCCACATCTTAGTAGATTACTTCTGGGATTTACAGTTCATGTGTTGTCAAAAAACGTGGGACCATTTTGTATCATGATATCGCTTATTAGTTCGGTTTGGTTGCTTATTGGTGTAATCCTCGTCTCTTTTGTTGACTATGAATTGGATATGTATGAGTAATTTTCAGCATCCAGTTGGGGAAAAGAGTGACATTTTACCATTGCCACGACATGAAAAGGACTCGAATTGGTATTAATCAGAAGAGTTCATAAAGTCCAAAGCAAATCTTATGTACATCCCGACTTTACAGTATGTGCTATCGGTCTAGCTACTTGACAACCGCATCTTTCATTGACTAGCCATCATGGCTGACACCAACAGCCCTAACCTCCACATGCTGCCGCCCTTTGCTCTCGGGGTGAACAACGACGGTAGCCTGCGCCTCTTCCAGTGAGCCCTCCTCACTCTCACGAGATGCGATTAATGTGCTGACCATGGGAGGGAGCTCAGCTGGCATCTTGGTTTTGTCGTCGCTGGGGGAGATGATCTCCCAGTCCTCCCTAACCGATCGATGTGACCTCCCCGCATCTCTCGTGATGCCTCTCGATCTCAAAGGCTGTAGGGAGGATGACGTAGTCGTTGAGGGGGTCGTAGAACGGGTCAGGTTCGCCGGCGTGCAGCCATTGCTGAACTATCCGGAACACGTGGCGATCACAGACGATTCCTCGGTGGTCAGCAGCAACCCCAACTCTTGCAACTGCATCAAGGCCATCTGCCGAGAGAGAGAGAGAGAGAGAGAGAGAGAGAGAGAGAGAGATTGTGCTCAATTTTCTCATTGCATACTTTCCTTATGCTCAATAATAAACCAAAATGCCAATAATATCAGACCTTTGCTGATTCTTCTGGGACTGATCCATCACCATCAACATAGATGTTTCCCTCAAAGAACACATCGTTCAGACTACAGACACAACATCAAGGGGATTTATTTTGGTGCTCCAGGAAGCCAGAAATTTGGTATGCACAGAACACAACATTTACCAAAAGAACTAACCTGAGTATGTAAGAGGTGACTAAGATTTGAAATGGGATGGTGTTCACTCCCATATATAGCTGCAAAAGAGATGGGTATTAGTAACTTCGCATACACAGTACACAATTATAAGTTGTGAGAATATCCCCCAGAGATGGTTTGATCATGCCCTGGGGCATATTCCAATTAAGAATTAACAAACATAAATCTTTAATCCAACTCGACTACATAATTCCTACCTGCATTTTCTGAGACATCCTTTTGTTGCTTATAAAAGTCAATACATCTTTAAAAACAGGTCTTATTTGGCACAACAGAAAGAGCAACAAATAATCATTCGCATTGATACTACTAGTTTTGACCTTGGGTTGGACTGGCATGTTGTCTAGTCGTGCCTTCCGGTGTGAGTGTCGTTCTGTTCGAGTTGAGATCGTTTTGTCGTCTCGGGGTTGGTTGCCGGTTTTCCCTCTCTGAAACCGTGCACCTGTTAAGATTTTCGGGCCCGATTTCCCTTATAAACTGGGTCAATTCTCTTCTGCTTTATATATATGCCCGGTAGGGATCCTGTCGGCTCATTCAAAAAAAAAAAATTAAGCACGGTTAACATGCTAGTATAAGCAGACACATCTGGTCCACTCCTATTTAGTGAGCAATTTATGAACAACAATTAACCCAAGCCTAACTAATTTTAGTGGAACCAATGGAGATTATAATTGGTACAGAAACAAAACTGAAACTAAAACCAGAAATAGTAAAGTACCAAACAGTATGAGAAGTGTCATAATCAATCCCGTAAACATTGTAGAACTTCACTGATTTTGGAAGTTTCGCCTTGCATAAAATATCCTGAGTTTCCTTTGCCCATCTCAATATATCCAAATTAAGGGGCAAAGGAATGTGCATACCATCAGAGATAATCTGCAATAACAATTTAATTATCAGAAAGAAGAATCAATATTGGCTAAATTATATTGCAATGTAAAATGCAAAAGACTCACCTCATGCTTGGAAAGAGCTTCTGCAATCATCTTTATTGCTTCATCTTCAAATGACTCTAATAATGCACTTTTCTCGCCACTATCATCCAGCTTCTCTCTCCAGATCTGTAGCAATGGAGTTTGTTCCCAGTGGAAGGTCGAACTAGCCAACAGCTCATATATTGATCGACATTCAATCAACTGAAGCAGAAAAACTACTTTAAATATTTTAATTCATTATATGCCACTAAATAACTTCGTATGTTCACTATATATCATTGATGTCTCACCGATATGTGGACTCAAACCCCACATGTCAGCCTCATAATAAGTGATATATTGTGAATCATACAGTTATTCAGTGACATATTGTGAATTTTCTCTTTTTCGAAAGGCAAAATCATGGGGTCGGCATGAACACATGCAGAGGATGAGATGAGTGGATAGGCTATCAAATCATACCAATTGCTGCATACTCCATTTGGAGATAAAGAAATTTGATTCCCATCCTTCGACAAAAGACATTCCATTCAGCACGCTAGTAGTTATGTACCCAGGTGCACCTGTAATGAAGTAGCAAGTTGTTTTTGTTAGAGATATATGTATATTGTACTATTCCCCATTGCTATAAGGGGTTCTTTGCATATTCACCACCTGTACTTGTGTATATATACTGGCCCATTGGCCCCATATTAAATACAAGCGCTATTCATAACATGGTATCAGAGCGAACCTAGGGTTCCCGTCGCTTCGCTTGTCGCCACCTTGACGTCATCTTTGACGTCTCCCGATCGGATCCGGGGCTTCCACGCCGCCTCCGCCTCGGCTCCACCCGACGCCGCTGTTGCCGCTCCACCCGACGCCACCGTCGCTCCCGGGGGCCGCTTCACCCGTCGCCACCGACCGCGCCGCCGCCGCCAGGAGCTGCACGGGCGCTCCTTGACGACTCCGACGTCGGCACCGCCGTCCGAAGCTCCGCCTCCGCTACCGCGTTGCGAGCCGCCGCCGTCCGAGCTTCGCTTGGTGCCGCCCGAGCTCTCTGAGAGGCGATCTTCACGCGCCTCCGCCACCACCTCGGCGACGCCGCCGACGCCGCTCCCTCACGCGCCGGCGACGCCACTCGCTTCCGCGCGCGCCCGACGCCGCTCCCTCACGCGCCTTGGCGACGCCGCTCGCCGCGCGCCGCCACACTCGACGAGCTCTCACGCGCGCGCGCTGGGGAAATCTCTAGCAACGCGCTCGGTTCTTCGGGCAGCCGGCAGGCCTCGCTTTTCTAACGAGGCCCGCTTTTTTAAAAACGCCGTTCTAACCGGGCCGCGCCGCCCGGGGCCGCCGTTAGACTTCGTTGTCTTGTCGCCGCGCCGCCCGGCGCCGCCTACCAATGGGCACTGCTTCCCTCGCCGCCGGTGATCTTCGATGGTGTTAATTACACCGACTTTGTGTCTCACATGCGCATCCACATGTGTGGTCTTCGCCTCGGGCGTTCTCTCGCGATGTCACCGCCCGCTTTGCCCTATTCCTCCGACGGAGTTTACGCTGCTGCGCCGCTTCCCAACAAATGACAAAGGTCGCGGCTGAGGCCGGCCTTGCCGATGATGAAGTCGTCGCCTACCAAGAGGCTCGATTCCTACAAGGATCGCCGACCGCCTACACTCGGTGGTACGATGATGATGCTCGCCGCCGCCTGCCTTCATCGCGATATCCAACCTCGCTTTTCTTACGAGGTTGTGGGATTCTCACGGCTTTCGGATGTGGACTCATCTTCGCGGTGCTATGAGCCCTCCGTGATGCCCTGCACTCTCCGTGGTCCGCCAGAGCACTATCTTCAAGAAGGTGATACTACTGCTGACACTTTTATGCTCGTAGCTCGCTGCTTGGCGCCACCGCACTCCTTCGCACTCACCGGATGTCGCCCCGCCCTCGCGTTCGGTCCGTCTGCGGCGACTGATTTTCGGCGCTCTACGAGTTCCTTACTCGCCTTCGTCCTGAGTTCGAGCAGCGGTGTGCCCAGCTCCTCGCAGCCACCCTCGTGTCACTCTCCTGGAGGCTCTTACTGAGATACATGCGGAGGAGACTCACCGAGTGGTGCCGGCTCGCTACCACTCCCCTCCGTGCTCGCCGCCCCCCACTGCTACACCGACGGCTCCACGACGCGACACCGCTTCCTCCAATGGCCGCCATAGGTGGTGGTGGCCGCCCTCCATCCGGCGGTGGTCATCCTCACTGCTCCTACTGCAATAAGGTCGGCCACATTGAGTCCCTGATGGATAAGTCTCTGTGTTGGCTTTTTTGCCCTTCAAGGACAAAGATCCTTGACTGGTCATAGCATATCTTTATGACAAAGATCTTAGGACAAGCATCTTTAGGACAAAGATCTTAGGACAAGCATCTTAGGACAAAGATCTTAGGACAAAGATCTTGACTAGCATCTAGGACATCTTGACTAGCATCTAGGACAAAGATCTTAGACTAGCATCTTAGCATATGCTTGGTCGACAAATTTATAAATTTGTATCCCCAACCCTCAAAGTTGGCATGGCATTGTGTGAGAAATAAACCTAGAAAATTTGCCCCATCTCCAAGTGTCATCCTCTCGATGAGAGTAAGGATCTTGCTATCACCAAGAGCAAGAATCCAAATGACTAACAAGTGGTATCGTAGTGTTCTATCCTCAAACTGAGCATCTCCCGCCAATTCCTTCTCCAACCTCGCTTCAACCCCGCAGCTGAGCCCCAACCAAAGCAGCAGCAGCCTCCGCTGCCTCTCGCCACTCTCCCCTGCTCGCACGAGCAGCGGCTCATCGAGGCGCTCTCTTTCCACGCAGTTAGCTTCCCTGGCGCGCCATGTCCGCAGATGCGATCTCGCGCCGGCCGCCTCGAGCACGCGGCGGCGGCAGGAAGCCAAACTCGCTGTGGCAGAGGAACGCGAGCGAGCGGCGGCACAGGCCGCTGCGGCGGCGGAAAGGGCGTCAAGGCTAGCAATGGCGGCGAAGCTGGCAGCAGCCAGAGCGGAGGTGGAAGCAGCGGCGGCGGCTGATGCAGTGCGTGCGGCAGCAGCGGAGGTCGAGGTTATGCGCGGCAACAACAGCACTCCATCTCCGCTGATGACAATACCGACGCGGACCTTGAGCTGCAGAGAGGAGGCGCGCGAGGGCGAGCAACAGCAGGGCAGCCGCAAGACGCCACGCGCGCGGCGGCAGCCAGACAGCGCGGACGCCGCCGCGGTGCTCTCGAGGAGGCACGACGGTGGCGGCGTGGACGGTCGACGGAGAGCACGGCCTTCACAAGCGACGCGGCTCTCTCTCCCCGGTTCGGCATCGTGGTCACCACGAGTACCGTGTTGTCGCCGGGACGCCGCCCGGCGGCGGGTGGCCTACCTCACCAAGACCAACTACGCCGAGCGGTCGCGTGATGAGGGTAAAGCTCCAGCGCGGCATATGTGGGATGCGATCCAGACGGCGACGCCGACTACAACCAGATCGATCGGGCGCTGATGCTCTCATCGCCGCAGCCCCGCTCGAGATGCGCTTCGCTACCAACAAGCGGATCGCCAAAGAGGCTTGGGACGCCATCGCCGCAAAGACGCATCGGCAGCCGATCGCGCCCGCAAGTCTACATTGCGCATACTCACGCAGGAATGGGAGAACTCCGCCTTCAAGCCGGTGAGGACGTTGATGACTTTGCTCTCGCCTCAACACTCGCTGCGTAAGATGGTGCGCCGGGCGACGACACCTACGGCGAGGAGAGGGTCGTGGAGAAGCTCTTCCGCGCGCCCCGAGAAGTACAAGCGATGGCTCGCCGATCGAGTCTCGCTGACCTCTCCACGATGACGATCGAGGAGGCGCGGTCGCCTCAAGGTCGCGGATGCGATGAGCCACAGCGTCTCTCAGGACCCGTCACCATTGGCGGGAAGCTCCTCCTCACTCGGGAGCAGTGGGCTGCCGGCCAAGGTGACAGGAAGAAGGGGGAGCCTTCCTCCATGACAGGCGGCCGCAAGCGCGGCAACCCGCGCAAAGACGCCCAGGCAGGGGCGCGAGGACGTGCCGAGGGTGATGACCGTGGAGGCGCCCAGGGCGGCGCCGCTGGCAAGCAAAAGCCGGCACGAGACGACTCTTGCCACAACTGCGGCAAGCTTGGTCATTGGGCCAAGGATTGTCGACAGCCACGACGCGGCTAGGCCCACGTCGCGCAAGCGGAGGAGGAGGAGCAGCCGGCGCTGTTCATTGCTCATGCGAGCATCGAACTACCTCCAGCGGCACCGGCCGCAGCGGCTCTCCTCCACCTTGAAGAGCCAGCACACGCCTCCTCGGCGGCGATTCCCGACAACAACAAGACCGACGGGTGGTGCTCGACACCGCGCCACCCACCACATGACCGGGCGGCGGAGTTCTTCTCCGAGCTCGACTCAGCGCTCGAGGCACCGCTGTTCGGCGACGCCCGCCGTGGAGATCAAGGGCGCCGGATCTGCCGCCTTCGCCGCCAAGATCGGCAAGCACCGGCCGCTACGGTGTCTACTACATCCCCGTTGAGGAACTCCATCATCGCCTTGGGACACCGGATGAGAACGGATCGCACGTGGAGATCGAGCACGTGGTGCCGCGATTCGGGATCATCGCCGCCACTCGCCAAGGTCAACAGGAGCAACCGCCTCTACGTCCTTCACGCGCAAGTGGCGCAACCTCTTTGTCTTGCAGCCCGCCGCGACGACGACGCTTGGAGGTGGCACGAGCGCTTTGGGCACCTCAACTTTGAGGCCCTAAGACAGCTCGGCAGCAAGGAGATGGTGCGGGGCATGCCGCACGTCGACCACGTGGAGCAGTTCTGCGACACCTGCGTCCTCACCAAGCCGCGCGGCTCCTTCCTCGCCAGCGAGCTCGCGCCAAGGAGAAGCTGGAGCTCGTACACGGTGACCTCTGTGGCCCCGTGACACCGGCTACACCTGGAGGCCGGCGCTACTTCCTCCTTGTCGACGACGTGTCCCGCTACATGTGGGCTGTCCTGCTCGACGTCAAGGCAGCCGCGGCGGACGCCATCAAGCGCCTTCAAGCTGCTGCGGAGACGGAGTGCGGCCGCAAGCTTCGGGTCCTACGCACGGACAACGGCGGTGAGTTCACGGCGGCCAAGTTCGCAGCTGCATCGCGCCAACGAGGGATCCATCGTCACTTCTCGCGCCGTACACCCCGCAATAGAACGGCGTCGTCGAGCGCCGCAACCAGACGGTGGTGGCCACCGCCCGCGCCCTCCTCAAGCAGAGAGGGATGCCGGCATTCTACTGGGGTGAGGCGGTGATGACTGCCGTTCACTTGCTTAACCGCTCCCCCACCAAGGCCCTCGACGGCAAGACACCATACGAGGCCCGCACGCGCAAGCCGCGGTGAGCCACCTCCGTCTTCTCGTGCTCGCCTTCGCCAAGGAGCTCAACCACGCCGGCAAGCTCGACGACCGAGCACGCCGAGTCTTCATCGGCCACGCGAGGGCGCCAAGGCCTCACCGCGTCCCGACCTACGACACGCGCGCGCGCATCACGCGTGGACGCCGTGTTCGACGGCGGGCGGGATGGACGTGGGACAAGATGGTGGATGACGGCCGACCGACGACCAAATTTCGCCGCCGACCACGCCCACTTCGAGGAGGCGGGGGGAGCCAACACCGCCTTCACCGAGCTCGCCTACCCCACCACCTCCGGCGAGTCCTTCACCACCGCCACCACCAGCTCCGGCAAGCCCACAGGCTCCGGCGAGTCCACCGCCAGCACCGCCGGCCACGCCTCGCTCTCCTACACCGGCGCCTACTCCTTCAGCTCTCAGACCGCAGCCTTTCGCCCACGACGAGCGCAAGCGCGGTGGAGTTCGCCACTCCGTCCAACGACGATCGCGATCGATCGCCTACCACGGCGGCGAGCCTCGCGCTACAGACGTGGATGACCTCTCGCGAGCGATCGTCCTCGAATCGGCGCAGCGCGACCGAGAGCGTAGCCGCACTCGCGACAGACGACGGCGAGCCTCGCTCCTTCGCCGAGGCGAGAGACGCGGCATGGCGTGCCGCGATGCGAGAGATGGACGCTTGTCGGCGAAACAAGACGTGGGAGCGGCCGATCTTCCACCGCCACCACGCCATCTCTCAAGTGGGTCTTCAAGCTCAAGAAAGACGAGGCCGAGAGGTGATCAAGCACAAGCGCGCCTCGTGGCACGTGGCTTCGCCCAGCGGAGGAGTCGACTTCGACGATGCTCTTGCCGCTGTACCGGATGGAGTCCGTCGCTCCTCCTCGCCCTCGCAGCCCGGGAGGCTAGTGCGCCCATCACATGGACGCCAAGTCCGCTTCTCAACGGCGACTTAAAGGAGGAGGTCACGCCCGCCACCACGGGATTCATCATCCCGGCAAGGAGAGCAAGGTCCTCCGCTCGCGCAAGGCCCTCTACGGCTATGGCAGCACCGCGAGCTTGGAACGACAAAGAAGTCCGCTTTGGCCTTGGCGAAGAACCCCGTCTTCCATGAGCGCAGCAAGCACATCCGGTGAGGTATCACTTCATCGGTCGCCGGATGAAGGGAGTGTCCGCCAACTACATCAACACCCAAGACCACCGCGACTTCGACCAAGTCTCTTGGCGGATCAAGTTCCAGAGCTTCGCCAGATCGGATGGCTCAGATTCCTCACAAGGAGACACACAAGACTTAGGGGGAGATTGATGGATAAGTCTCTGTGTTGGCTTTTGCTACCCTTCAAGGACAACATCCTTGACTGGCTGTTAGCATATCTTTAGGACAGCATCTTAGGACAAGCATCTTTAGGACAGCATCTTAGGACAAGCATCTTAGGACAGCATCTTAGGACAAGCATCTTAGGACAGCATCTTGACTAGCATCTAGGACAGCATCTTAGCATATGCTTGGCTGGTTGACAGCCTACAAATTTTTATCCCCAACCCCTCAGGTTGGTATGACATTGTGTGAGAAATAAACCTAGAAAATTTGCCCCATCTCCAAGTGTCATCCTCTCGATGAGAGTAAGGATCTTGCTATCACCAAGAGCAAGAATCCAGCGACTAACAGTCCCAGTGCTATAAGAAGCAGCGGCATCTTTCTCGCCGTTCTTCTCCTAGCACTGGCACTGGTGCTTCTACATCGACGCCTGCATCGACTTCTTCAGCAGTTTCTCTCACTGAGCAGGAGATATCCAGACTTCGACGCCTACTTGCCGCCTCGTGTTCTCCTCGACAGTTCTCGCAGCTCGCATCGACTCTTCTCGCACCGAGAAACCACATCCTACACAATGTACCTCCCGTGGATTCTTGATTCGAGCATCTTTTCACATGACTCTGATTCTTCCACTCGCCTTTCATTACACCCCTTGATTCTCCCCGGTGTTCTTACCACGATGGTACATCTCTCTCTGTCTCAGTCGAGGACCTCTTAGCAACTCGCCTTTTATGTTCCTTCGTTGCTTATGTTCCTCGCCTTACCATGCGCCTTCTTCTCACGGGCGACATCGACCTTGGTTGTCGGGTCATTCTTGACTCTGACTCTTGTTGTGTTCAGGACCGCCACACGGGAACTCTGGTTGGTTCTGACCCTCGGCGCCTTGACTCACAGCGTCTCTGGGAGCTTGACTGGCTTCATCTTCCTTCCGCTGCCACCGTCGCCGCCAGTCTCTCCGCTTCTGCCGCTTCACCTACCAGCTCTTTCCAGCAGTGGTATCACCGTCTTAGTCATCTGTGTGGATCTCGTCTGTCGTCTTTAGTTCGTCGTGGTCTTTTGGGGTCTGTCTCAGGAGACGTCTCTTTAGATTGTCAGGGCTGTAAGTTAGGTAAACAGATTAAGCTTCCTTACCCTCACAGTGAGTCAATGTCTCAGCGTCCTTTTGATCTTGTTCATTCTGATGTTTGGGGTCCGGCTCCCTTCGTTTCGAAAGGGGGTCATCGATATTATATCATATTTATAGATGATTTTTCTCGCCACACTTGGATATATTTCATGTCTTCTCGTAGTGAGGTCTTGTCTATCTATAAACAATTTGCCACTATGGTCCACACACAGTTCTCCACCCCTATTCGTGTCTTTCGTGCTGACTCCGCTGGCGAGTATCTCTCCCGTTACCTGCGCAGCCTTCCTTGCCGAAAGCGGTACTCGCCGCCTCTTGTCCTGGTGCTCATGCTCAGAATGGTGTCGCTGAGCGCAAGCATCGTCACCTCCTTGAGACGGCTCGTGCACTGATGATTGCCGCCTCTATTCCACCTCATTTTTGGGCCGAGGCTGTTTCCACTTCCACCTATCTCGTCAACCTCCAGCCCTCTTCTGCTCTTCAGGGTGCGATCCCTGCTGAGCGTCTCTGTGGTCTTCCTCCTGACTTCTCTGGCCTTCGTCTGTTTGGCTGTGTTTGCTACGTTCTCCTCGCCCCTCGAGAACGCACCAAATTGACTGCTCAGTCTGTTGAGTGTGTCTTTCTGGGATACAGTGCCGAGCACAAGGGCTATCGGTGCTGGGATCCTGTTGGTCGACGGATGCGGGTTTCTCGGGATGTGACTTTCGACGAGTCACATCCCTTCTACCCACGTCCTGTCTCTTCTTCGGCTTCCTCTGTGGAGTCTCTGTCTTTTTTGACTTTTCCAGATACACCTATATCTGTCTTGCCCTCGTCCACCTATTCCCCTGAGGGCACCCATTCCCCTGAGTCTCCAAATATTTCTCCTGTGGCCTCTCCGCCGTTGTCGCCGCCCCCTTTGCCTCCTGCGGCTCCTCAGGCTCCTCCCACTACAGTCCCCTCTTACCCTCTCTTCTACACTCGTCGACCCCGTACTGAGGATATTCCAGATAAGCCATCTTCTGATGCTCCATCTTCTCCTGTTGGGTTGTCTTCTCCTCGCTACACTCTCCGTGATCGCCAGTCGATTCGGCCCCCTGCCCGTTTTGGTTTTGCTGGTGCAGCTACTCGTGAGCCTGTCGCCTACCGGGATGCTGTTACTCATCCTGAGTGGCAGCATGCCATGCCCGAGGAGATTGCTGTCCTCGAGCGTACTGGTACTTGGGATCTTGTTCCTTTTCCCTCTCACTCTCGTCCCATTACGTGTAAGTGGGTCTATAAGATTAAGACTCGCTCTGATGGCTCTCTTGAGCGCTATAAGGCGCGTCTTGTTGCTCGTGGCTTCCAGCAGGAGCATGGTCGTGACTACGACGAGACTTTTGCTCCTGTGGCCCACATGACCACTGTCCGCACTCTTCTTTCGGTGGCGTCTGTTCGCCATTGGTCTGTTTCTCAGCTTGATGTCAAGAATGCCTTTCTTAATGGCGAGTTGCGTGAGGAAGTCTACATGCTTCCGCCACCTAGGTATTCTGTTCCTAAGGGCATGGTCTGTCGTCTCCGTCGCTCTCTCTATGGCCTTAAGCAAGCCCCTCGTGCTTGGTTTGAACGCTTCTCCTCTGTGGTCACTGCTGCTGGCTTTTCAGCTAGTGATCATGATCCTGCGCTCTTTGTCCACACTTCGTCTCGTGGTCGGACTCTTCTTCTTCTGTATGTTGATGATATGATCATTACAGGAGATGATTCTGAGTACATTGCCTTTGTCAAGGCTCGCCTTAGTGAGCGCTTTCTTATGTCGATCTTGGTCCTCTTCGTTACTTCCTTGGGATTGAGGTTACTTCCACTCCGGATGGTTTCTTTATGTCCCGTGAGAAGTATATTCAGATCTTCTTGATCGCGCTTCTCTCATCGATCACAGATCGTTGAGACTCCTATGGAGCTCAACGCTCACCTCCGACCCTCGATGGCGAGCCTCTTTCCGATCCGACTCGCTATCGCCATCTTGTTGGGAGTCTTGTCTACCTTGTCGTTACTCGTCCGGATATCACTTATCCACCCACATTCGAGTCGGTTGTCTCGCTCCCACTCAGTCCACTACACCACCTTCTTCGAGTTCTCGCGATACCTTGTGGGACTATCTCTCGCCGTCTCTTCTTTCCACGCTCCACTTCATTACGGTGAAGGGAAACGGTAGGCTACACTAGCGCAAATTAAAAAAAATTCTACCCGTAAACCAAGATCACCGCAGCTTATATATCACGGTCTTACCACTAGACGCGCAGTGCGGAAGTTGATGCAACACGTCGGGGCGGTGTAGTCGTACCAAGTTGATGCAAGACGTCGGGCGAGTAGTCGACTACTTCCTCGCCCTCGCCGTGGCGCCCCACGCACAACTCCTTTCTTGCGGTTCGTCCCAACGCCACGATGCGGCGCCTTCAAAGGTATCCACACGCACGGAGGAAGCGACGCGCGCCGGACTACTAGATCCGCGCGAGCGACTAGGGCGTGGGAGGGTGGCGCCGTGGTTTGGGGATGTCACGAAAACTCAACCTCAACCGGCGCGCCGCCTCCTCCTTTTATAGAAGTCCTTATAATGAGCTTCTACGAATAGAGGTCCATTATGACTCAATGCCCAGTCTAATTCGGATCCAATCCGAATTAGGCTTCAACCCCTTAAGTGTGTGACCCTATGGTTCACATATGTTTAGACATGACGCGAGTACACATACTTGGTCAATAGTTGGTAGCGCCTCTAGCAAGACGTGCCAACTCCTAAACATACGTAAAGATCATATCGATTTAACCATCACAACGCTATGTACATGCCAATCCCTTTGCCTCACGATATTCGGCCGAGCTCCAAGTTGACCACTCTTTCTCGATCCTGTGATCCGGAATCCCTTACTAGGTTAACTCTTAACCTTAAGTAGCATGGCCATGCATTTCGGATCCGATCACTCGAGGCCCAGATATCTCTCTCGTAGAGAAGGGCAAATCACATCTCGACCGATCATGCCTCGCAGATGCTTCATGACAAACCCGAAGCTACCTTTATAACTACCCGCCATTGAGTAGCGCTTGATAGCCCCTAAGTAGGTCGATTCACATCTCAAGTACATGTGACAATCTCGTGTCTAAGGACAAGGCATACACATTGTGTAGAGAGAACCATAAGAATAATTACTATGTCTCATGTTGGGTCGGTCCAACCCCATGTTCTAAACATGTGTCCACATTATTGGTTTGACATCTCCATGTCTATGACCTGTGAAACATGGTCATCAACCGATACATGTGCTAATCCATCATTCACGTGTGTCCTCACATGAACTCCGACTAGGGACAACTTTAGAATAACCATACAAGTAAAGAGTTTCACAAACAAGTCACATACTTGTTAATCAACACAAAGGCAATATTCAAGGAACATTTATTAAATCATGGATACAATGAAATATCATCATCAATATGATTGCCTCTAGGGCATATCTCCAACAACAGCTTCAGGCTTATTCGGATGCTACTTGGGCCAACGATCCCTCTGATCGCCGGTCCATCTCTGCTTATTGTGTTTTTCTTGGTGATTCTCTCATTGCCTGGAAGGCGAAGAAACAGACTGCAGTATCCCGTTCAAGTGCAGAGGCTGAGTTGCGCGCTATGGCTCTCTTGACAGCAGATATTACTTGGCTACGGTGGTTACTTGAGGATTTTGGTGTTTCTGTCACTACACCGACTCCTCTCTTGTCCGACAAAGACAAAGTGCTATCAAGATGTGCCGTGACCTGTGAAGCATGAGCTTACCAAGCATATTGGTGTTGATGCTTCCTTCATGCGGTTTTGTGTGCATGATCAGGTGATTGCTCTTCAGTATGTGCCTTCAGAGCTTCAGATAGCGGATTTCTTCACGAAGGCCCAGACTCGAGCACAGCACGGCTTCTACCTCTCCAAACTCAGTGTTGTTGATCCACCATGAGTTTGAGAGGGGGGTGTAAGAGATATATGTATATTGTACTATTCCCCATTGCTATAAGGGGTTCTTTGGATATTCACCACCTGTATTTGTGTATATATACTGGCCCATTGGCCCCATATTGAATACAAGCGCTATTCATAACAGCTTTGCCATGTAAAGTTGCTCCAGAACATGATTTAAGGTAATAGGTCATGTAAAATCCTAAATGAATTAACACTGCAACTGGTAAAGGTATCGGAAAATACGCAGCTATAGTGCCTGCTTAGAAAACCCCTTGCAATACTTTGGGGTTGTTCTGGAGCTCCCTATGGTTTAGGGTAGACTGAGGTAGTGTCGTAGTGAGAAGACTAGACAGTAGAAAGAGAGGACCCCTGGTGCCCGAGAGAGGCCGAAGGGTCCTCAAGAAAGGGACTCAGTAGGGAAGTAAATCTGTGTATATTACCAAAAAAATTGCTCCTTGAATATTACATGGGGGAGGAGGCTATTTATAACCTCCCTACCGGGCACCTAAGTTTATATTTGTACCCCTAAGAAAGTATTGCATCCGTAGGGGCTGCAAGGGCTTTTACACGCCCTACGTGTAGCCATTGGCGTACGATAGGTCTTCCTAAACTTAGTCTATCCGGAGAGTACACCCGGTCCACCAGTCCTGTTACTCTTGTGTCCTCTGCAGAGATGGCCCTGTGAGGCCCTTCGATGGCCTCTTCAGAGGGTCTTTGGGACATCTGGAGAGTCTTCGGGACTTCTCGGAGGGTCTTCAGGACACTTCCGGAGGATCTTCGAGACTTCTCGGAGGGTCTTCAGGGGCCCTTCGGATGAGTCTCCAGGGAGACCTTCGGAGGAGGGTCTTCGGAGCCTCTTCGGATGGGTCTCTAGGGGAGAGCTTCTGTGCTTCGCCGGGTCGTGGGGCTGGTGGGGCGCCCCTACGACAGGTAGTAACCACAATTACTCCAAACATACAGGTTACGTTCACTTGCAGATTGCACAATTGATAGGCGTTCCATGAAAACTGATCTAATTATCGAGCTTTCACTGTAGCAACTGAGAGCATCCAATAGATATTCCGAATGTATTTTATGTTGAATTAAGATGACCTACAAATTTAGATGCTCAAGTGACCTAGTACCTTGAAAATGGTGCAGCAATTGCAATCCAACTCTTTACGTATTTTTCAAAGACCTATAGAAAGGAAAAGGCATTATTTAGACAAGGCAGTTACAGCCTTGCAGGTAGCGCATGATGCTGAGCATGAAAAATTACAAGCAAAGATCCAAAATATGTGGAGTACTCACATCATTATGAAGAGACATGAAGCATTTGACAAGCAATCCTCCCATTGAATGAGTAATGAGATCGATCTTTTTTCCTCCAGAAGCTGTGTATACTGACTCCAACTTTCTTGAAAATCTGTCAAGTGTTTCTGAAAGCCTGCAGAAAAGGAGCGTGAAAAGGACCCGAGCACTGTTCATGCATGGCATTGATACAGTGCCCAAGAACTGCTCACGCACGGCATTGCTACAGTACATGCCGTGGAAGCATCACCGACCGTACCGTGTCATGGCTTTTACACCATAACAATATGAATTTTGGCGGAGACCATAAACAACTGTATATTGGATAACATATAGCAAACAGGAATAGAAGTGCAAAACTTACCTGTTACTTTGGCGGAAATCGTAACCAAATCCAAACAGTGTTTTGCCCCCTTGATATCCCCATTTATTCATTTCCACTATCATGTCATGATAGTAGGAAACACTGTCATCACAAATAATCTGCAAATTTAAAATGTATATAAGTGAAGCGTCAGATATCCACTGTAGTACATGCATTTTGTTGGGGGTGTGAGGGTCCAAGTTCACAATCAAGTGGCTTCAAAGTTCTAGAACATTTAAAAGTTGTTGTTTAGCCAACAATAGACAAATAAGAAAATCATCACTAAGATGTCCATTTCAATAATAACAAAGCACTGAGGGATTTACTACCGGTAGAGCAGGAGGGGGCTAAGAGAAAAAAAGTTAAAAATCATTACATATATCCTTCTAAAAAGTGTGGTTGTTTGTCTGCCAGCATAAGTAAATTAACAAAACAAAGGTAAAGCTTTGTTCAAATAGATGAAAATGAAATAATGTTTTACCATATCTTAATCCAATGTGTCAATGGCGTATAATCCATATCTATCCTCAGGGACAAGGATGCTTGTTTTCTCACCCACAGAAACAGTTTTGCCTGCTCCATTAGAAAAGTTTGACATCATATGACATGGAGAGGGAATTGCTCTACTGAATCAGCACAATATGCAATGAGATGGAATGGAGGTATTGAATCAGCAGTTTATCAGTGAAGGCCACAATATCTACGAGTTGTTCAAGAACCAATCCGAAGGCAACAAAAACATGAACATAATTTTGTTTATCAAGCCAAACAAGATACATAAATTTCTATAGATTTGTTTTCTAATTATCATCCACGTTCAGCTTATACGACTCACTCAAAGGTCATGCAACTTACCAAAGCAATCTACCATTCTTGTCTATGTAACATTCTAACTTACATGCTTAGCTTAATTTTATATTTTTAGTAAATCACATAAAATAACTGAGTCCACACTATTCATAACATTCTCACGCGATCTATTACTTCATAACTGACAGCTGATTGTAAACCAAGAAAGGAACAGCTGCTTTGGTCATACCAGTCGAGGCATCAAACTTGGACCAGAGCTTGTCCCGGAACTCATGATCCGCGGCGAGGATGCGCACCCACACCCTCTCCTTGTTCCCGGCCTCATCAACCGCCTCAAGAATCGAGCCGCCGATGGCAGGGACAAGCAGCACCGGGTAGAGGGTGGGATCCACCAAGGGCACCTGCTCCTTGCGATCCGCAGCCACAGCTCTATTGCCCGGATCAAATCCTCCAGCACGGCCATGCCCATGGACACCAAAAAAGGCCGTATTTTTTTTCCCAATGCTTCTATAAGATAAACATCAAATCCCCAATTGCCCCAGCAATTGAAGCACCACAGGAGAGTGAGATGATTTCCAGCCAAATCCACTCCGATCGCAGAAACGAATGGGAGCAATTGGTGAGTGACGTTGGAGAGTACGGCTCGGCGGATGGATCGTGGGATCTTTCGGGGCGTTATATGCTTTCCGGAATTGGGCGGGAGTGGGATGCCGGAGGCGTGAGGGTTTCGCAGTCCCCTTCCGTATTTTAAACTTCTAATCGCCAAATCGAAGGGAGGAGAGGAGGTAACACGAAGCAAACACATGGTTGCGCGGCTTCGTCCTTACCTCAACTTATCTCCCTGGCTGTGGATCCTCACCTTCCTGATCAGCATTGTTTGACCATCTCTAATGTTGTGTTTTAATCAATTCAAAGGAGAAAAAAGAATGTATTGAATCGATTTAATACATTAAAGATGTCAATTTCAACAAAAAAAAGTTTTTGGAACCGGACTCTACTTAAAGCATCTTTAATGTATTGAATCGATGCTAGTTCAAAGCTATGACATGTAAACATTTAGGGAACTGAGCAATTTTTTCTTCAATGTACAGATCCGATTTCTACTAATAACTGGGACCCACGTTATATTAAAAATACATAAAAAAATAATATCGCATGTTATGAGTTGTTTAATGCTTTGAATCGATTCTTATATAGAGTCCGGTTCCAAAAACTTTTTTGTTGGAATTAATCGCTGCAGTGTATTGAATTGATTCAATACCTTCTCTTTCCTCTTTTGAACTGGCTAAAACATAACATTGAAGATGGTCTTAAGAGTCGATTCAAATCATTAAAAGTCCAGTTATGAAAGAGAGAGTGTGGTTGAGAGAGGATATTATTTTTTGTGGTTTTTAATATAACATGAGTCCCAGTTATTAGTAGGAATTGAATCAATATATTGGAGAAAAACAAGCTCAGTTCCTTGAATACTTACGTGACATCTCTTTGAATTGACGTCGGTTCAATACACTAAAGATGCTCTTACTGGATGCAAGTAGTGCGCTCTTTCGTGGCAACGGCTCTGAGAAGTTGAGTTTATTAGAGTTTTTGGATAATTTACCCTCTTTTTGAGATGAAATAGTAAAACTAGACCATACGAACGAAATAACAAAAATAACACCTCTATCACGCAAAATCACTGCGGAAGTCGACGTGTCTCATGAAATTGCAGCAGAAAGCCACCTACCTCAAACTGGGACAACGGCAGGTGAATTTCCTGTGGTGATTTTACGCAGCATGTTGGTTTCCACGGTGGTTTTGTATAATAAAAATATCATTTTTGTTATTTTATTTGTGGAGTCAGTTTCGTTATTTCGTCAAAAAGATGCCATTTCAGGCGAAGACCCGGTTTATTACGGTTAAGTATGTGGCGACTCGCGACAACACGTGGCTCCGCGCCACTTGTAAGTGAAGATGGCTCTGGAACGCGAGAACAGTAGAGGGGACTTTTTCTCGGATGATTTCATGGTTAGATCTGCACCGTCGGTTCGGCGTATTCGGTTTACGGGAACGTGCGCTAATATTCGTGCTTAGTTTGCCTGCCAGTTGTTGCTACTCCCGGACCATGGACACAAATATATGACGACACCAACAAAAGCAGGAGATTTATCCTTCTTCTCCTTCGTCTCGAAAAAAAATATATACTCTTCTTTTTCTTGCGCGCGCGCGCGAACGAGAGAGGATTTCTAGAAATGGGTATTGAGATTTAATCAGAGTATAATAGGAAAATGAGATCATCTCACATTCTCATCACTCCCTGCACATTGTTCTCTAAGATTAGAGATTCAGCATTGTGTATATCAAATCTCATGAGCACAGCAAAACTGCAGGGCTAGCACCTAACATCCTACAAGGGCTAAATCAGGTGTCATAATACATGATATGCTTCCAGGAAGCTGCTAATTTAAGCTAATATTGTAGGTTCAATTTGCTGAACTACAGCAGATCTTTCATCTACTTGTTTTGATTGTCCATATGCTCATTCCGAAACGCCGAAAATGAGCGCTTCACTTCTCCAGGTCTAGGCTTGATTCTGGGTCTGAACGAAGCCGCTTGGGCTCCCGGTCGCCTAGGTGCAGCGACATGGCGAGCTCTTCATCTGAAGGGTTATTCAGGTTGGTGATGTTCCTCGGAGCATCTTGTTCACAGCGCACAGGAGACATACCGACAAAGTTTGAGATGAACTGATGCTCTTCCACATCGACCAATGCGTTGGTTACCTCCTCCCCTTCAGTTCCAGACGCTGGCAAGTCATGACGAGGCAGCTGCTGAATTTTGATCCCTAAAGGCTCAAATATCTCTTCGACCCTTTCTTCTGCGTTGGCAACAGCCACTGTGGAAGACTCTCTGGCAGCAGAGTTAACTGCAGCCACCAAAGCAATCCTTTGCTGCTGCACAGCATCTTTATTGTGGATAAACTCTGTCAGTCTTGTATCATGGAGCAAAAGTAACTCAGTATTGCAAGTATGAAAATACCAGTAATATCACTGCCACCACTAAAGACTTCTTTCTAGTTAATAGCAATACTTTTTTATAGAATATCTGATGATAATTTTTTACAGCTCAATGCACTTTCAGAATATCTGGACAAGACTGCAAATGAATAAAACATAGATAACTGAAAAAATGGAGAAGAATTGACCTTGGAGCGATTCGTTTGTTATGATAAGATCAAGTTCCAGACGGTCGAGAAGACGGCCAAGATCAACTCCACTAGTCCAATTTTCAGGGCCATGGTCACTTGTAAGCTTTAGCCTCCCACGGTTTGCTGTGCCACCCCATATTATGCCAATAGGACATGGCTTCTCACCATCCTGGCTGGTCAGGATAATAAGGCTTCCGCTATCACCTTCCAAATCAAATGTTTGGCGGTTCTCACCAACAACAAGGAGGTCAGTGAGGAAGCATATTCCTTTCTCGTCGTTGTACTCAAGGGCATAAGCCATCACAGTCCCAGTTGTGTGACCAGAGCTTCTGCCGACTTTGCAAACTTGCCTCCCTATGAGGCTATTGATAGGACACTGCAGATCTATAACCTTTATATCCCCAATCTCACCGACTCCCCTAACTATAGTTGTGACTGTGGAAATATCAAAGTCATCAGCAAATGGGATGAATGCCCCATCAGCTCGTACAAATGTCTCTGCATGTCCATAACAGTGTAGCATGTATGTTTGGGAATTAGAATGGTATATACATCATTTGGAACAATAAATTAAGAGAAATGTATTAGTTTACAAACATAACAAAAAATGTGCAAGTTGGTATTAATTAGACTAACAAAATAATAAGTCGGTATTAATTTGACTAACAAAATTGGTGAAATCAGATAGACAAATCCTGCTTGATATGAACCGATCAATCGTTAGTGGTGCATCGTACAAATATATTTTTGTGTTTGTTCAATGAATTAATGTGTTTTTTTATGTATTTAGGATACTATTATTTAAATAGACAAAAAATGAACTAGGCATAATGCACTAAGACCATATACTTTGCAATTAAATGCTGCAAATAATACATAAATTCCCTTATCAACCAGATAATTTGTAACTGCTCTACCTGGGTTTGTTCCAGCATAAATTCCATACCAAACATCATCGGTGATGAATGATGTTGCCCTTTCGACAGCTCCAAGATAAACACCAGGCCCAAGATTGGGTGGCAATGGGTGAAACATCTTCTGGTTAGGGTAGTCCAAGTCAACTGCGACATGTCGGTTGGTGAGGAAACCAACCTGCTTGTTGCTGGTACGCCGTTTCACAATTGCACCCAAAGTTCCAAAAGTTTCCTGGCTTGCAACCTGAAACACCGAATGAGAACTGTGAGGAACTTTCCAGAAGCATGCCCTCTTGAATCATCAATTGCATCATCATGACAAGCACTATCTGCTGCTCTAACTTCTAGATTACATAGTTCAAATGTATTTTGCAAAAGAATTAACACTCAAAAATAGTCCAAGTGTTTGAAAGAGAAGTGATGACTAGGTTGGAAATTTAGACGAAAGAAACACACCAACACATAAAAGGCCTAACTGGTGAAGCCTAGCACAACTAGGTTTGTGTGCGATCCCTAATCGTTAAGCTGCATGTGCAACAACTTACATTATGCGGTATTTCAAATGACATGATGCGCTGGACACTCACAGGGAAAATTAATTCTGATCGCTGATCACCAAAGGGGGTTATCATAACATCCAATAGGATGAAGTGAACATTGGCACGAGTTATAGTAGCTGTCTTAACCTGGCGTCATACATAATAGGACTAACTGACAAAGTAACTGTCAGTCCTTGGGATAACCTTATGTGTCATGCTATTTTATTCGCTTTGTACTAGTAAAATCCTGAGAAGAATCTTGACAAATTTGAACGGTCCCCTTACAAGATGAATAGTACAATTGGTAGTACATGTTTTTGTCCAATTCAATTTGTCCACATGGTAGCATTCTCTTCTTAAAGCACATGGTATTTTACGGAAATACAGATAAGAGCACAGATATACCTGAGAGCCTGAACCAATACATTCATCACTGCCACACAGCTTATCAACAAGCTCACTAAACATTTGTTCTTTAGGTGTTTGAGCCGGTGCACCATAGTATGAAAATTCGACAACATCAACATCACACCAAACACCTCCTGGACCCTGTTAATGATCCAACTAAGTGAAAGATATTTAATCCATGACAAAACTAATTCTAAGTCCAATAATCTAAAAGACAGATGAAATAAGGTTTTCCTACCTCAAGAATAGCAGGAAGGCATTGTGTCCGATTAAGCCACTTCCTGTGAACCTTTCGAGCAACAAAGACAAGAATTGCAGGGATATCTGTCAGCTCCCCTTTCCTGATGCGGAAGCCCACTGCTGTCCCAAGGCTAAAACGGCGCAATATCTTGCTGTGGAAAGCTCTTATAGTCATCAAGTCAAGCAAGCTATTTGCTTGCTGGCCCTTGGGCAACCGGCCAGGGTGCACTGGCAGTAGCCCTTTCTGAAGGTTCCCAAAGTAGTTCGCCCGTCCCTCAGCCGCACAATGCTGTAGGTTTGATGTTGGCCATAAGAAGTATGCCGCGCTGTTTTCAGTGTGTGTGCACCCAGAAGCAATTGGTTGCATTGAGGGAGAACAAGGAAATGACTGGTGATGGTAGCAATAGCCCTCCACGTCGAGTGATGATTCTTCTGATTGCGCCAAACCTGAGAGCTGCACCCTGTCATCTAAAGGCCTCATTGTGCTGAACAGTTTGCAAACCTATAATAGATAGGAGAAGCTATGACCCTAAAAATGAGAACAAACGAGTCAGAAAATATGATCTTCAAGGCTAATAACCCAAGGTAGAAATGTCAGAAGAGACTGGAAAGCCAGTAATCATGCAAATGCGTTTGCAATCTACAGACTTATAATGGGCAGGGCAAGCTATCCTATGGTCAAAATAAGTAATGTGTGAGGCTAGCTAGCATCCAAGATAAACACAAGAGAATAAACAACTACTTGTGGAGTAGCCTGCTCTTCTTGGGGAATAGGTTCTGCAAATTGCAAGGAGAACCACGCAAACAAAAGAAATCTGAATTTTTGTGTTTCCCACAGATGACAGAACGGAGATACTCCACCAATCCGTCGTACGAAGAATACGATCCGTTTGTATGGCGCATCTGGCATAGAAATAAGCAGATAAGAGGAATCTGCAAAAGCCAGGGCTGGAGTCTCCACCCCTTGTTCTCAAAAGGCAACAGTGACCGGAAAATTTGTGAAATCGGGTCCATGAAGGTTAAGGCATGGCACAAATTCTCTCTTTCATCGCAGGATTTGGCATAAATCCGCATGACAACTACTTGCAATGATAGTATCATGTTGGAGCAAAAGGTAGGACCTACACGAAATTTGGTAGTCGGCACTGAAAATGAAGTTGGGCAAAGGCATCATGTACTTTCTTGAAAAGAGAAGCAGGAACAAAAGGCATGACAAATCAACACGCGAGGAGAAATTGGGGGCCGAAGCACCAAGCACTCCTTGTTCTAACCAAGAACAAGTCTCAAATCCATGTTACTGGAGCAATGCGATCTCCATGGCAGGGGCGGACCTAACGTGGGACATTGAGGGGGAGGGGTTCAGTTGACCCCCAAAAATTTTGGAAACTACACTGCTATTAGTTCTACACCACGCAGCAAACAAATCCGCAACAAACTGTGTATGGATTGGAGCATCCATCCCAGAAAGAAAGATTTGGATGAGATTGCTCACAGCAAAGAAATAGGCAATATCCCCCAGGACAAAATTCACTCTAAGAACAACAGTCCAATCAAGCTACCAACGAAAGAATAAATCAATCCAACTCCGGATGGACCTCCACTCCACGCCAGTCCGGTAGAGCGGGCGAGGAGGAGGACGACGCCTACGAGGGATCGCTTCGAGGTGGCAAGCGTGTAAGGAGGCCTGGAGGTGTGTTCGGCGTGAGAATCCGAGACAAACGAAAACGAGGAAACCAATCGCCGCCGCCCGTCGCGAGGGGAACTGGGGAAGAAGGAAAAGGATGGGCTCACGGGCCATGGAAAGATCCGATCTTGGAAGGATTTCAGGGGGGAATTCGAGCCGCTCACCTCAGCCGGAGCAAGTGACAAGTGGCCTCAGTCTTGCGCCTCTTCTTGCTGTGCTGTGCTGTGCTATGCTATGCTATGCTATGCTATCATCCTCCCTCCGCTGCTCCCGCGGTTGTCCATAATTGGGAAATGGAAACGGGAATCTCCACTGTTTGGAGTGGGGGCGAGGCAGAGGGGGCAGATGCCAGCTTTGCAGGCCTCCCTGCCCTCCCTCCGTATGGCCTCTACTGTTCGACTGTGTGTATGCGTGCGCACACAAACATCACAAGAAGAGACGAGAGCAGATAGAGAGAGGGGAGGAGGTGCTGGGAATCTGGGGGAGAGGGGGAGGGAGGGGCTGGGCAGCTAGGTGGTGATCATGCCATGGTCAGTCACAGTCTGACAGATGAGTGTTTTTTTGAAAAAAAGAGGCACAGACGAGTTGAACAGCAACTACTACATTGCTGGTTCGGCGCACTCGCACTGTTGCGCCCGTGTGATGTGTAGAGTGGCTGCTTTTTTTTAAGTACACACCCACGCACACACCACACCACACCACACCACACGGTCTACATGCACGCACACACACACCCACACCCACACCCACACACACACACATGTGTCCTAAACACACGTTTAAATTAGAGGGGGAGGCTAACACTTCACGGAGCGCGGACATACGTTTTAACCACTAAACGTACCCATGTGTGCATGTACTAGTCCTAAAGCCACTCAGAAAATGAGGTGCGCGAGTTTGATCCCAGGGATCAAACCCGAACGGGCTACCTGCTCGACGGTTTACGCTCGGTCCTATGGAGCTGTGGCTGCTAGTCGTCCAGAGGTGGTCAAATGGACCATACTAGCCGGGTCGGGCCGAAGCACGCCACTGTTAGCCTGGATGGCAGGCGGTGGGATGCTCTGATCATGGTATTTAGGGGTTTTATGAGCCCTTAAGATATTCTTTTGTGTGCTTGTTTTTCTTTTGGTATGATCATCGCAATGGGAGGTTCATGCTTCGCCTTAAGACTATGCTGCCTTGAGAGGCGCTTCTAAGTGTTCTTTTCTTATAACTCTTCTAAGTGTTTTCTAAGTCCTAACCTAAAAAAATGTTTTTTCCTAAACGTTTGAGTTGCACATGTCCCGAAACAGTATTTTTAGAGCATCTACAACAGTCCATGTCAGCTGTTACTAAGGGGTTGCCGCATCAGCATTTAGGTGATGTGGAAGAGAGAAGGTGAGAAGAGAGGGTGAGGTTGTTTCTACATGAAAAAACTATCAAATTGTTAATACCAAGACACAAGAAACAACCAAATACTCTATTAGAGTTTTGTTACTTAAAACGCGTTTTGTGGGTCACACTGTCTTAAAGCAAAATATTCATCCGATCATTTGTGCAGTCCGATTTTATTATTGATATGATAAATAAGTTAAAACATGTAGACTACAAAGTTGTACTTCGTTATTGATCATCAAGAATTATGCACACTTGTAGCAGTTAAAATCTTAGACACAAACTCAAGAAAAAATCTATTGAAAGACTTGTTTCTTTTATTAGATTGAGTACCCTCTCTCTTCTTAGTAACAATCTAAAAAACAAACTATTAAAGATGTTCTTAGTAGCAGAGTGGTTGATGGGCGCAAATCGTTCTTTTTTTAGATAATAAAGAGAAAAATTTCCCGATCTCTGTATCTGAAGTTCCAAACAGCCCAAATTTAGCTTGCTTTTAGAAAATGTGCTTTACACTTTTTTCGGAAGAGCACATAAGCGTTTACATAAGCTAGATGCCTAGATCGCATCATCCGGCCACCGGAGAGTTGCAAAATGTTTGATATGTAGGCTCATCCATTAGTCTCTCTTCAGATTGTGAATTCCTCTTTGGGAAAAAGACACGTAGCTCTCAAATAGGTATTCCTGGTTGGGATGACGAGGCTCAAATCCGAAAGTACACAGTTGAGAAACGCTTGTAACTGTGTAAATCTGGGTAAGCTACTGATTGTATAGTTCTAGAACTTTCCGGCGACTCAATTGAAGGTGCTCTATCTTGGAAATACGGGTTTCCAATCACAGTCGGGTGAGATGTCAATGGCAACTCGTCGTCTCGTGGATGAATAATGAGTTGCTTTTGGATAAGTGTGTTACATTTTTGCAGTTTATGTGGACCACGGGTAATAATTGTGTTGATTGAGATAGAAAGTAACAAGGGGCGTACACCCTTTTGGGTTGGGTTACTCTGTGTTCTCTGAGACATCTGGATTTTCTCATGTAAAGTCAGCGTACCGCATCCTGAAGCCTGACAGTGGTGAAGCTTGAAAATTTTCAAATAGACGTGCACACTTCATATAAGTTTAAAGTCTTGTATAATGATCCTCGTCAAGGTCCAAAGAGACAAACAATTTAGCCTTAATACCTATATACTCTCTTGGGTTTTTAATTTTTTTTAGCCGCGCCGATGCATACTGGCACCACCTTAGCTCCGAAACACCAAAACGATTTTTTTGTGGGTATATAATAACAAAATAAAGAGAAAAAACCTAAATATAACACTACCATCTTAAAATGGTTGATGGTTCTCGTGCATGGAAGACAAGCTTGAATATACAGGAAAAGAGATAACTTTTCCTGTAGGACAGCTCAGCTCGAGTCCGACTGGATTTTCAGCCCGAAAGTTCGATGAATGTAATTAAAAAATAAAAAACGAAATATTTTTATTCTTAAAATAAATTAAATATTACTTTTTATTCCGAAAAAACTAAAATAATAGTTTTAAATCAGAAAAAAAAAGTAAAAAAATTTCAGGCCGGACGGGCTCGGACTCGCCGTTTGCGTCCGATTAACACGGATTACATGCTACAGGAAATAAGCAACCCAGATCTACTAGCTACTGCAGGCTAATTAATGTGAGATGGCGTGCAGTACGAGGTAAGCAGAAAAGTTGATATGGTTCGTCAGAATTAATATCTCTCGCGTCTTTGCTTCACCCAAAATGGTCCTGACCTGGGTGCCGCGCACAACTTGACCGGAAAGAGCCACATATCTACTGCCATACTTGACCACAACCAGCCACACCGAATTAAACCACATATATTACACGTCCGTGGCAGCGTCTCAGCTTTTTTCTGTCTGAATCCTGATGATCTGATCGAGTCTGGGGCAAATACATACGGTTGTTCCTGAACAAAGGTTGTCTTTGCCCATGCCCCATATCATCCCAAGACAACAGCTTCCTGTAGACGGCGCCCGGGCGCTGTCGCCGCGGCCCCCGCGGCTACGCTCCGGCCACGGCTCTTTTCCGTGTGTCTGAATATGTGCGGCTCTTTCCTTGTCTGAATATGTGCGGCCGGACGCGCTCCGCGTACCGACCGTTTTTTCTTTTATATTATGGAATCGTCGCGAGCAGTCACTGACAAACAGGCCTCGCCGAATCACGTTTGTCGGTGGAGCTGATATGCCAACGTGTCTGTGACAGCTCGTAACCATCTTGTACCATGCTTGAGTGATGGGTTGGAGGGGAGTGAGCCCTGAAGGCCTTGAACCTGTGAGGACTCTTGACTCTTGAGTGTGTGCTTCTGTGTGCGTGTGGAATTAAGAGTGAGTGACTAACAAAGAAAGTATAGGTCCAAAAGGCGAATTAGAGAGAATGGGACCAGAGAGAGAGAGAGAGGGGGCAGTGAAGCTTTGGCCATGTATGCCCTGCATTGCACATCTGCAGCAGGTTGCATTGCTGCCCCATTTGGAGCTGCAGGGTGGGAGACCACAGCTGCCTGCATGCCTCCAAGTTTGACCACGTTGATATCTCTCATCATGGCGGCAGCAACCGAGGGGAGGAAGAAGATGAGCCAAGCCACACCCCTTGGCGCCACGCTGGAGAGCATCACCAACAGTAGCATGTTTCTCTCTCTCCTCATCTCTTGGTGAGGCTGCGTCCCCGTCCGATTCAAATCGGACGGCGAATTTCCGGACGAGACAAGCTCTCTGTCCTGTTTGGATCGCATCCTGGGCGTCCGAATGCAAATAAGCGAATGGGATAGCGCGGAATTCTGGAACTAGTACGCGAATTGTACTTGGAAATACTGGTAGCTAGGCGCTAGGAAGAAAAGGCCAACAACCACAGGGGACCAGGCTTAATTTGACGCTATCCTGAGCCTGTACCACGGTACCGCCTTGTGGTGTGTAAAATATTTTTGGTACAAGTACTGCTGCTGGTAGTATTTTATCCTATTCCAAATATATTTTGCCAAAGGGGAACGAACATACATGCGGTATTTCGGAATTCTTTTGCTACTGTTCAAGCACTAAATCATCACAATGTGGGTGGGTGAATGCAACTTGGAATCCTTTACCTTCTTCTTCTTCTTTCATTCGTCCGTCCAGTCGTGGGGAGTGGTGAATGCAACTTGGAATCGTTGGGGGGTTTTGCTGGATATGCCATTTTGCCAATCCAAGTGAAATCGTCGCATCTCATAGGGGTAGGGGGTGGCATGCTACGGCTTCACCTCACAGTCATAGGCAGGCTTTAAAATGGCATCTATTCCTGCCTTTGCCACCTTTCACCTTTCCCTTTTTCCTCCGAGAAAGTTCACTTGGGGATCTTGGGAAGGAGCATCATGTGGGTGCGGTTGCACATAGTTTATTGGTGCCTGTGGCAAACCTGTCGGACCGAGCCTCTCTCTGCCCGGGCGTCCAAATCCGACTGGAAGCAGCTACTCTATCCACCGTTTATTGCTTCAATTCAATGGTTTATCTTTTACTTACTAATTGCAGGTATAGCTTTTTAACCAAATAACTCATATTTAGGTTCGTCTGGTTAGATAGAAATTATCTACTTTTTATACTACCTTCAGATACTACTTTTTTCCATACATAAAATCCAGGTGACCAATCAAACAAGCCCTATCTTCCGGTAGAAAGTCTTGGTTTTTGTAGCATTGGCCCACCTAAAGATTTTATTTTATTTCTTTCTCTTCGAGCCAATCTACTCTGGTTTCAGTTCATCCCTATGCTACCGAAATTTGATCGATTCCTTGGGACTCGGTGCCCACGAACAAAAGGAATGGTGATTAGTATGCTTTCTACGTGATGACCATCGCTATCCTAGTCATTCATTTGATCCCTGCAAAGTGTCAGGATTACACATTGCAAAGGCTAAAAACTGTGGTCTTGCCCCCCCCCCCCCTACTGTTCTCCATTAGGATAGGATAGAAAGATAATGGACTTTACTAGCCAAGTCACTAAATCTGTCACATGGCTGTGACCAGATCTTGCTGGAGACTTTTCAGACATGCAAATTGTTAGCCTGTGGATGCCAATCCTTAACAGTTTCCATACAGTTGGGTCTTTAAGACTATCATCATAAACCATGTAAGCACTGTAACCGATTGAAAAGCACTAGTTCTGGCTAGTTCCCAAAAATAAAAATGGAAAATAGAGAGAAAGAAACAATAATTTTACTAAAAAAAAGAAAAGAAACATAAGTATGATGTGATATTAGCCCGTTAGGCCTAATCATGTAGACACTTTAACAAGGCTCATTAGTCGTTAAAATCCATTAAAGCCTAGATGAATGTAGTCCGCTAGTTTAGTCTCATACTGCTTATTGATTCATGAGAGGAGACAACCACAGAGCAAACTCATACTTACAGACGGAATTCGAGATGAAAGATTTGGGTGATCCAAATATTGTCTTAGTTTGCAGGTCGAACATATGTCTGGTGGCATATTCTTGTACCAAACCACTTACACCAAGAAAGTAGTCCAAACATTTTATCTGGATAAATCTCATCCACTAGTTACTCCAATGATCATTAGGTCATTTGAAGGGGAGAAAGATCTATATGAACCTAAGCGTAAGAATGAAGAAGTATTGGGACCTGAAATCTCATATTTGAGTGCAATTGGAGCACTCTTATACCTTACAAATTTTATTAGACCTAACATTGCATTCACAGTGAATTGTTTGGCAAGATATAGTTCCCAACCTACTAAGAGGCATTGGAATAAGATTAAAGGCATTCTTATGTACCTACAAGGCACTGGTGATCTTGGACTCTTTTATCCCAAGAACCAAGACACTAAAATTGTTGGATATTTAGATGTTGGCTATCTTTCTGATCACTCGTGAGTGCATATAGCTTAGAAGATTGATTCATCATATGCAAGAGCCATGTGGTGTAGAGGCGGGAAAAAAAACCCCACGATCCTCTATAAGGATAATGTTGCTTGCATTGTATAGATGAAAAATAGCTATGTCAAGACTCTAATGACAAAACATATACTCCCTAAACATTAATATTCTCATGGGTAGCGGGAGAAAGGAAATATAGAAATATATAAAATCCAAACGAGTGAAAATCCAAATAATTTATTCACTAAGGCCTTGCCATCTTCTACCTTTGCAAAGCATGTTCATGGCATTGGTATAAGAAAGCTCAAAGAGTTGTTGCCTTCAAGGAGAGATTAAAATCTTCATATATACATTCATCTCTGAGACGTTGTACTATTTTTTCCCCCTTAATTAAGTTTTGTTGCAGTGAGTTTTCTCAATTGAAGGTTTTTAATGAGACAATACATGCAATAACAAGGACGCAAGTTATGTACTCTTTTCTTCTTATTGATTTTTTTCCATTGGGTTTTTCGGAAAGAGTTTTTGACGAGATATGAGCATAGCGTTGGCAAAGTATCTAAGGAAGAGTGTTGTAATATTGGCCCGTTAGGCCCAGCCATATGGACAATTTACCTAAATGAAGCCCATTAGTGGTTATGTGGCTTGCATTGCAGAGATGAAAAATAACTATGTCAAGACTCCGTTGGGCCCGTTAGGCCCAACCATGTGAACACTTTACCTAAACGAAGGCCATAATACCATATGTACTATTTGATACCACTCGTGAGTGCATATGGCTTAGAAGATTGATTCATCATATACAAGAGTCATGTGGTGTAGAGGTGGATAACCCCCCCCCCCCCCACGATCCTCTATGAGAATAATGTTGCTTGCATTGTAGAGATGAAAAATAGCTATGTCAAGACTCTGATGACAAAACGTACTCCCTAAGCATTTATATTCCCATGGGTAGCGAGAGAAAGGGAATATAGAAATACATAAAATCCAAACGAGTGAAAATCCTACGAATTTATTCACTAAGGCCTTGCCAGCTTCTACCTTTACACAACGTGTTCATTGCATTGGTATAAGAAGCTCTCAGAGTTGCTGCCTTCAGGGGGAGATTAAAATATTCATATATACATTCATCTCTGGGATGTTGTACCATTTTCCCCTAATTAAGTTTTGTCCCAATGAGTTTTCTCAATTGAAGGTTTTTAATGAGACAACACATGCAATAGCAAGGATACGAGCTATATACTCTTTTCTTCTTACCGATTTTTTCCATTGGGTTTTTCGGAAGGAGTTTTTGACAAGGCATAGGCATAAAGTTGTCAAAGTGTCCAAGGGGAGTGTTGTAATATTGGCCCGTTAGGTCCAACCATGTGGATACTTTACCTAACCAAAGCCCATTAGTGGTTAAGGCCTATGAGGCATGATTGTCTAGTTTAGTCCTATATTGCTTATTGATTCATGAGGAGAGACCCCCTCCGCCTATATAGGGGAGGACAGGGGCTCTTATTGTACACATATTTGCGGATCTCGTATCCATCCAACAATAAAAGAGAGAGAAACTGTCGGGACTACTCATGTCTTCTACTTTTCGGATGATTGTTTGTTGGCCTTGGATAACTGTGATATATTTTCCTGTCTTATGATCTTATCTAACCATCCTAATTAGCTATCTTGACATGTTTTTTTTTTCTTTCCAAAAGAGGGTGGCATCTTTTCCCAGCACAACAACTACCGTTGGTTGTACCAAAAAACATCGCTAGTACCAACACAGAAGCATGTTGTGACACATTATTGTAACTTGTTGGTGTGGTTGTGTTCCCCCTCTTAATCCTCACATGAAACAGTCAGTGTTAATTAGTGTCAGGTTATCACATGTACTAACTAATCAGAATAAAAAAAGTGTGCGATTGTTCATCTCCTAATCTGCTAGCAATGTGAGAAAGGGAGATGCCTTGAAAACTAAAGTTTCTGATCTCATTCAGTGTCATATTAACATGCATTGTACTCCTCCCTTAACTAGATAGCTACAGTACGATACCCATGCATGCACCTGCAAAAATACAAATTTGACCAGATTCATTCACTCTTATCATATAGTCTCCAAAAGAAAGTAGCACTATGCAGCAAAAGTAGAATCTAGCAAACTAGGTGAGCCCCGCGCGTTGTAGCGGGCGTCAATCAGCTATGTAATTTGATACCGTATGAAAATAAATAGTTGTGTGTGTACACGTCTCGAGAGAAAAATCTAAGGATCAAAGACTGTAAATAGGAAGTAAACTAACCTGCATTAGAGGAGACATCATAGGGAAATATATGTATGGGCAGCAAATTGGTAGGTAAATAAACATATTTTGCTTTGGTGGGCAACGGACCATCTTTGACGTTTGTTGTGGACATTTAGCTAAAAATGAGCTTTTAGGAGCCAAATTAGTTGCAAAGCGAGATAAGATTGTAGGCAAATCAATAATGTACCCACAAACCTCTAATTCGGGCAGCACTAATTACCAGACAACAAAATGGCATTCAAATACCATTGGCAAAATTATTCGGATTATAAACTGTAGTATATAGAATGAAGTAGCCTCCTAGGTTTTCGCTATCATGAGTACAGGTGGCACTTTCCAGTTTCAGCACATATTGTACACTCATCAACATCACGTGCAACATGTCTCAGGCAATACTTGATGCGATCATTCATAACATCCTGCAAAACATGTTTATCATGGAATTATTGAATACGGTATGTTATTGAATGAAAGGAGCAAGTCGTCAGCCATTCCTGTTATTAGTTGCTACCAATGATAGCATTGCCTCCTGTATTAGGAGGAAATCGCTCTGGATAATAGGAATAAAGGAGTGGTTGGACCAATAACCAGATCAATTGATGGCTATGGAAGTAAAGAATCTTTGGAATCAAAAGTTACGCTCATGATAATGCAAGAATTTCCCGACTACCACATTTTATTTATTGCATTGGCCCAAGCACAAATGAAATGCCTGAGAAAATATGGGATTCAGCAAGAATTCCAAACTATTATAATCATATTGCTTTGATGAGGGGGATGCCAAAAACCATTCGCACCAAATGAACTATCTTGTTCCATAATCCAAATAAATATAAGGAGTGGTTTGGAAGGGCTACCTTGGTTTGGGATATTGAACTAAATCCCCAAACTTCCTGAAAACCCGCCTCATCCAAACACCCCTCGAATGTATGTGAAAAAAGCAGGAAAAAAAGGCTCCCTTTATTGACTCTAGACTAGGGTTGGAAAAATAGCTCGAGACTCGTGAGTCTGCTCGGTCTCGTCATGGCTCGTCTCGACTCGGGCTCGTGAATTTTCGAGCCAAGCTGAGCCTCCTCTCCAGCTCGCAAACCAAATGAGCTGAGCTCGAGCTGGCTCGCGAGCCATTCGAGCGGCTCGTTTGGCTCGGCCCACGAAGGCCCAGTTGTCTAACCCCATCCGGCCAATGCCATTTGCCATCCCTATTTTCCTAACCCTACGGCGCCGCTATCTCCCGATCCCCTTTCTCCCACGATGCCGGCCTTCCCCTCACCCTTGCCCAGCTCCACCTCGCCGTCACCGCCTCCACCCACCGCCTCCACCTCGCCTCCTCCACCCGCCGCCTCCACCTTGCCTCCTCCACCCGTCGCCTCCCCCTAACGGCCCCCGCCTCCTGCCTCCGACCGCCCCTCGTGCCTCCGACTCCGACACTCTGAGTCACCGCCCTGTGCTCCGCCTCCACCTCTGCCCGTTCCCCCACCGCCGCCGCCGGAGGCCATCGAGGCGAGGCGGTCGTCACCACCGCCCCTTCCTCCGCGCCGCCATCCTCTGAGCTCCAGCCGCCACCGCGCGCCCTTCCATCAAGCGCCGTCCAGTGCCAGCCGCGCGCCAGGAGGTTGGAGGAGATCAAGAAGGAGCTTGAATGCGATTTGCTTGAATGTTTGTTCTTGCGATGAATGCTTGAATGCGATTTGCTTGAATGTTTGTTCTAGCGATTTGCTTGTTTGTTCTTGCGATTTGCTTGAATATTCGTTATTGCGGTGAATGCTTGAATGGATGATGGAGGAGATCTGTGAATGGATGATTGCCATGCGGATGCCGATCTGATGCTGCCCAAGTGCCGAACTGATGCTGCCGAACTGATTTTTCGCTCGGGCTCGCGAGCTGCTCAAGCCAACTCGAGCTCCATTCCGAGCCCGGGCCAAGCCCCTCTCTTGGCTCATTTCCAAAATAAGCCGAGCCAAGCCCACTGTTCATCCGAGCCAGAACAAGCCTGGCTCGAGCCGGCTCGGCTCGGATCATTTCCACCCCTACTCTAGACTCTTCATTCATAAGAAGAAGAAAAAAGGTTTCTTCATCCATCTTTTTCTTATATAGAAAAGTTCAACATTCCTTTGTAGAAAGTTAAAGTGAAAGCAATTTAGAAAATCATTAAAGGGCGACATTTGTAGTGGATCTATTTATCGAGGAAAATTCACACTCCTTTTCCATGAAAGAACAATGCAGTTTCAGACTTTCAGTGGATATCAACTTTGCCTTTTCTATTAACGACAATTGAGTGCACAATGTACTAGTGATAGAAATAATCTAGATAGAAATCTATTAGCACAAACCACCACAAACTCATACAGTCCAAGAGGGGCAGTGACAATAAAGGGTACGTTGGAGGGCTCCTTAGAGGCCTCTGCTGCTAAAGCAGGGATATCATGAGGAAAAAAACAGTGCCAACTTATATGAAAATTCTGATCTTAATATGACTGTTATAAGCAATAACAGATAAGGTAGATACCCATATACTTTCTACCCTAAAAAAGCATTATAAGCAACGGAAATAGCCTTAAGCCATTAGCCCCTTAACACCCTTAACATTGAGATTACCAATCTTTAATAACAAAAAAACATACTTGCTTCCAGTGTTGTCCAGGAGAAAGGAAATATGGGCTAACAATAACGCGGGATGCTCCTTGCTGCACACATTTTCCAAAAGCTTCTTTAATAGTAGGTTCAGCTAGCTCCTGCATTTTGTCAAAAAGTGCACATTCAGCCACTTAAAGAGAGTTATACATGATAAAGTGACAAATACCCTAAGAATAGGGATAAGAAAAAGTAATGATAATCCATTGCCCATTGGCCCCAAAAGCTCCCGCTCATACAAATTAATATTACAAAGAAATAGCAATTGGAAAGTGAAGAGTAGATATCAGAGAAATTTGGCAATATATCTTTCAAACAACAAAATCATACAGGGTAACACCATTACATATAGTGACTAACTACCACTCTTAGCTTCTTGTCTACCCAACATTTAATGATTTCTCAACCTGAAGGCACTGATAATGTGCATCCCTAGTACAATATTAATAGAATTATGATATCACTATGGTGCTAACATGCGCCATGCCATATGTCACCTTTCGACCGAATTACTTGATGGTTTATTTCACCGATTCCTTCTTGGCATCAACGATTCAGTAAGTAGATAAATATGTAAGGAAATTGTCTCTAACTTCATCAATAGACACAGGACCAACCTTCTACGGAACACAACAAAAACATACAATGCGGTGAATCCCATTTACAAAGAAGCATCTTCTAGAAATCAAGGAAATGTCTATTAATTAGAAATTTGGAACCAATATATAACAATTAATTACAGCTATTGAAAGAAAATAAGATGTCTTTGATGTGCACTTATTCCAGTCTTTCTGTACAACTCAATAACTTGTTGAGCTATTGACAGAACTATAAACGATATAACTATAAATGGACTAATTCACCACTAAGTGAAAATAAAAGAACACCAATAGCCTACGAAAAAGGAAGAGGCGCTATCTCTCCGCTTAGATGGGCTAAAATAGAGCAGGGGAAGGCTGTGAACCAATACAACTAAATAATGTTAATGCATACACCTAAAGATTAAACAAAATGCAAGACATCCCAGTCGATTACCTAGAAAAACCACAATAACACCAAGAGAGGGAACAAAGCAGCAGCAAGCAGAGAGCACCAAAGAGCGGCTGCCCATACAGTTGGAAGCCTTGAACTTGAAATAGGAGAACACAGAAACAAATTAACAACAAAAGCTTCCGAAAAGAGAAGTAATAATGGTAGAATGAAAAAGAGAAGAAAAGCGCCTCCTGATATGCATTAACCATATGCTAAATTAGCTACAGGAAATAGTGGTGGAATGAAAAATTGAAGAAATAGCCGAACCAATTAGAGAACTAATAATACCATAGCGCCCCCTGATATGCATCAACCATATCCTAAATTAGTTATAGGGAATCATTGTTCACGAGCTCAGCAGAATTTCTTGATTTCTCAACTAAATATGTCCTTATATTCAAGCAAGGCAATTGGTTCGCAGATGATAGAAAATCTAATTTTCTCTTTATCCTATGTATGCAGATGGTAGCAAGTCTTGCCATCAAAAACTAAAACCAAAATCTACAAAGAGGACATCCCATATATCACAATCACGGACATCCCATATATCACAATCACAATGGAAGAACTAAGTACCTGCGAATTCTGCAACACTTCTATAGCAAAAGATGGCACAAAAGAAGCAGGTATCTCGGTCTGGGTAAAGCTCTAAAAATTTCAAGGTGCGATCGAAGCAAACAGACAAACTATCTGTGCACAGAGAGGAACAAAATACAGTTAAGATGTATAAAGACCTATATGGAAAAGGTAGATTAAGGAATGCTCTTTACCTAAAAATTGACAGTAAAGATATGGTTTTGAATAAAGATGGTTGTATTTGCTTAATACCTCTGCATAAGTGGTCGGCATCGAACCATTCGACAGAAACAATTCCACCAAACTACCAATAAGATGAGTTCACAAAATTCCACCAGACAATTTAAGAGTATATAAAATTCTCAAAAAATTACAGAAACAATTAAACTATGTAAGGAGAGTTCACAAAAAAATTCATAATTTTTGGACCTCATGTGATATATTTAAAAATTCTACAAATAGTATACTTAAATGAATTTTAGAGACAAATGTATAAGGTATAAAATTATGAAAAAATTACACAAGCAAGAAAACTCTATCAGGATGCTCCACAAAAAATTGTGTAATTTTTTGAGTTTATTTGTTATATTTAAAAATTCATAGATTCCTGTCGCTTGATTGAATCGCGCATGCAGAACTCGCCTCATGCATGACAGATTCTGCCGCCAGATTCAATGGCGATAGGAACTTGTCGCCAGATGAACTGGCGACAAGAACCTATTTTTGCAATTTTTGGGAGCGATGACCTAGTTTTGTAAATATTTTTTAAAAATATATTATTTCTAAAAAATTGATCGCATAGACCCTTCAAAGATCGTTGCGCCATCGCGCGCCGTCCCGCCACGCTTCCTTCTACAGATCGATCGGCGTGGCGCGTTGGAATCGATGTAGTCACGCGTGGGGTTGGTTGGTCTTTTTCCTTCTCTTCCTCCTCGGCTACCACTTTGTTGGGTTGGGATTGGCGCGGGAAAAACGACGACCGCGGCAAAAGTGAGGTGAGCGGCCGGCCGAGGCTGGGGACGCGCGGGATGGGATGGTGCCCTGCCGACCGACGACGCGGGAGGCACCACATGAGTGAGCGGAGGCGGAGGCGGAGGCGGGCGGAGGCGATTTGTGGGAGGGGGATCTGGGGGGAATCCAGCAGGGGTAGGCGGCGGCATCAGTTTGTGGCAGGGGAATTGGGGGGGGGAGCGGCGGTAGGGCATGCGCGTTCGAGTGAGACTTGGGGCAGGGGGAGCTGTCGAACGAACGGGTAGGATTGGAGGCCGAGGGGATCGAACAGACACGAAGCTACTTGCGCTATGAACAGTGTAACAGTAAGGAGCTACGTTGCGAGTTTCGGTGCTGACTTGAAAAACTATAATAAGGTATGATACATCATTGTGAGTGAGATTTACAAAGAGGAAAGCTAATTCATTGGGCAGTACACATGCACATAGTATTCCATATCATTGCAAGAAAGAAATGAAATGCCAGGGCCTGAAAACCTTTAGATCTTGGAGAAATGTGACACTTCTTGCTGAGCAGCAATTCAGATATAGATCAAAAGCACTGGAGTGATCATTGTATGAAAATACGAGCAACTTTTTTTCCGGGAATCCGTGCAGGGGCGGGGGGTCCCGGCTGAATTATATTGGCTCGTTATGAGATTTAATGTGATACATGAAGGGATGAGGAGAGTAAAGCTTTCCAAGCGGAGATCACATGCCGGTCTTGGTGTCACATTTTCTCCGCCCAGAGTATTGCATCATAAATATGAGCAACTTGGCAAAGGCACCATGTTTCAAATCCTTTAACTTCTGAATTTATTTACAGAGTAACGCAAGTGCAAGCTCATTGACGGCAAAACCAATTGCACGCAGATGGCCTTTTGCATGCAAAGGGTAGAAATGAACAAAAATCAAATTCTAGCCCCGTTACCCAAAAAGAAACTAAAAGGAAAACTCGAAAACAGGAGGCAAAAAGAACTTCCAAGATTTCTGACTTCTTAAAAGTCATCCATCCATTCCGATGAAGGCCACCAAATCTCTCAAACTTCGGCTGACTGTGGCTATGCACTGTTCAGCTATAGAATAACTGTGGTTCATGGAAGCAATATTAACAATGAGACTTCCATGGGCACCAAGACACGTTCACAAAAGCAGCACTAGTATCTCTTTCCAAGAAATACTCCGATGAGCACGGACAACAGGGCGACTCCCAGGATGAACTTGAAGGCCATGATACCAGATGGTTCTTGCATTTCTTGCATTGTTTGGTTTGGAGAGGCCGTGTCAGGAACCTGAGATCTCTCATGTTGTTTATTTGACACTGCTGACGAGTCCAGGCTAAATTCTCGGGATCTTGTTTCCACAGCATCCTTTGGCTGCAAAAGAGATGATGTGATTAATTCCTAATGACAACTGACCAGAGGTAACTAAAAGATTTCATAGCATTGTTTCTGCCTGCCTGTTCCTCAGATTTGGAATAAGCTAGCAGAAGCTTTTGCTCAAGGTCCTGTACCTTCTCCATTTCAGCACTCTTGCTCACATTTTTTGTCAGCTTGTTGAGCTCTGTATTAACAAGAGCAAGCTTCTCCCTCTCTTTTGTAACCTGGAAAACCCAGAAAATTCAATACATGGAAGCTGTAAACCGTTAAAGTATAAGTGAATTGTCCACATTTCCTCATCAGCTTAAGCTTTTGGGTGAACTGGTTGGTGCATGCAGCTCTGATACCATATTGAGTTGCATGCACCAACCAGTTCACCCAAAAGCTTAAGCTGATGAGGAAAGGTGGACAATTCACTTATACTTTAACACTCCCCTTCACGTGTAGGCTCACTCAGGCCTAAGATGTAGAAATAGAAATAGTCTGCAATTAATTTTTTTAATTGCGTCAGCCTGGTCTTGAACTCAAGATCTTTTGGCTCTGATACCATATTGAGTTGCATGCACCAACCAATTCACCCAAAAACTTAAGCTGATGAGGAAAAGTGGACAATTCACTTATACTTCAACATAAACATGCAAATGCATCATGTATATAAACTTATTAAGCGCCACATAAGTTGTGGAAGCTCCAGGTTCCAACGGCAAATGAAAGTTTTCTGATGCTAACGCAAAGCGCCCTTCATCATTGGAAGCAGTAGAAAGTATGGAGGGAATTTAACAGCTTTTGTATCAGCAAGAATCTGTAAATATCACTACCACAAGATTGTAAATGTTCTTTGTGCTATTTCAAATCTTCCCTCGTATATTGCGATGAGTTTTTTACTATTAACTATTCCAATAAGGATGGAAGTTTACCTTCTGCTTGTACTGTGTTTCGGCTAATTGTAACTGCTGTGCAAGAGCTCCGATTTGTTTCTCTAAATCTGCAGCATACTGATGCTGAGCTTTTAGCTCATCCACTGAATTTTGTTGATCTGCCTCCCATTGAACTTCCCTAAGAGAAACTTGCTCTTCCTGTCAAAAGAAAGAACATTCATTTTAAGTTTTATCAGAAATATCCAAATATAACTTGATATGACAATATAACTTTTAGTATCTCATATAGTTGTCAGAAAAATGTCGAATCCATTATCATGCGAGCCTTCAGTCATGATGCTTTCATTTTGAATGAGAAATGACATAACAATAAACTGGATGCCTCAGAACATGACTTTCACACTGAAGGATGTGAAGCCTAAAAACAACTGATAGAATTTAATCGAAATATCCTTGATTTTGGAGCCATAACATCCTCTTTCATAGTCACATGCAACAGGTGAAATAGTATTATATCATAGGATAGGCACTCAGATAAAATCCCACCTTGTGCTTGTAATGGATCTCAGCTTCTTGCAGCTGTTGTTTAAGAGCTGATACATGTACCTCCAGCTCTGCAGCATGCTGCTGCTCAGCTTCCAGTTGATCCTCTGTATACTTCTTATATGCATCCCACTTTATCTCCCTCACCGAAGCTTGCTCTTCCTACAAAAGACAAAGATTTTTCATGTCAAGACTAGTTCAGATAATGATACAATTCTGAAGAGGGAAGTGTCAGAATGTTTGGATGCTCTTGAGATCAAAAACTTAACTACATGTCAATGACTGCTGATCACATAGTGATGTTAATATTTGGAGAGGGTTTTGCTATTCACAACCATGCAACTTATTCATTAATTGAGGGTATATATAGACATTGTTACATAGCCCTCATGGGCAACATAGGCCAAGACAGAGAGAGAATGTACAATACTACTCTAAACACCCTACTTCAAACTCAAGGTGGATTAGCAGGATCTGATGCACTAAGTTTGAATAGATGAAGCTGATGTTGTTCTCAGTACGAGCTTTAGTGAAGAAATCTGTAACTTGAAACTCTGAGGGAACATACTTGAGAGCGATGGTCAACTGCTGACAATGAGACCGTGTGAAAAATACATCAACACCAATGTGCTTTATCAGCTCATGCTGGATTGGATCACTAGCAATCTGAATGGCACTTGTATTATCACAAAAAAAGTGCAGGATTGTCACAATGGACACCAAGATCAATCAAGAGCCATCGAAGTCAAATGATCTCTGAGGTGGTAGCAGCAAGAGCTCGAAACTCAGCCTCTGTACTAGAGCGTGACACCACAATCTGCTTCTTGGACTTCCCGGTAATGAGCGAAGTACCAAGAGAGATACAGTAACCAGTGATAGATCGGCGATCAATAGGATCACTCGTCCAAGTGGAGTCAGAGTAAGCGTAGAGCTGGAGCTGACTCAACCTGGCATAGAACATACGTCTGGACGCAATCCCCCTCAAGTATCTCAACAAAAGGAGAGTGGACTAAAGTGAAAGCACTGACAAACTGGCTGAGCACATGAACAACATGAACAATGGCTGGCCTGGTGACAGTGAGATAAACAAAGCTCCCAACGAGATGACGATAGCGAGAAGGATCTGTCAGTGGTACACCATCTGTAGTCGAAGCTGCAGGTGAAGCTCCATCAGTGGCAGCATTGCGTGTATCAGTCATACCAGAGCAAGCAAGCAGATCCTGAACATAGCGATGCTGAGAGAGGTAGTAGCCATCACTATCAGAATGAACCTCAATTCCTAGAAAATGGCTCCTATGAAGGAATAGGAGCAGTACCTGAAATGGAGGATAAAGAGAGACTCAGACGATCAAGAACATAGAGCCCTACAGAACCTCTCTGACGATGATCTGAACTAATGACAACTCTTGTTCGACGATCTTGCACAAAGCAGGCGCTATCATCGAACCCAACAAAACAGTTCATATCTACAAGCTGCCCGACAAAGATGAGATTTATGGAGAGCGTGGGGACAAGTGAGACATCTGAAACTGCGAAGTGAGAGGTGGAAAGAGTCCCCTGATGAGTGACAGTGCATGGTGTTCCATCAGCTATCTGAATCTTGATACCTTGTGCAGCAGAACGACATGATGTGAGCTGAGTTGCATCAGATGTCACATGGAAAGAAGCCCCTGAATCCAACAGCCATGGGAGTGAAGTACCTGACACAGGACATGATGGTGCAGTCAAACCGGTGGATGCACCGGGCGGTCGAGCCTGAAGATTGCTCATCTAAGCCTGAATCTGACCAAACTGAGTTGCACAAGACTCCACAGCACTAGCAGGAACAGAACAAGCAATAACAGCATCAACACGAATAGGTCCAGGACCAAGAATGCCATCAAGAGTCATGATAGGATCAAGTACATTAGCACCAAGCAACAACATCAGTAGTACCAACATCAAGAGCCATGATAGGATCAAGTGCAGGAGATCATGATCCACAGCACAAGCTAACACGACAACATCAACAGGAGAGCAGAAGCATAGTATCTTACTGAAGGAGTAGATGCAGCACTGAAGCAGAGCAACTCTTCTCAGTCGAATGAGCACACTGGGCAGTAGTGTTCTGATCCTTAGTTCATAGGGGTAAATATCACCGGGAGGATAACCGGGTGGCGTCGGCTGCTAGAGAGTGAAGACTATAGATTGGGGGAGACGAAGGGGATTGAGACTTAGACTATTGTATTCTCATTGCTTAATGCCAACAATTACAATAAGTCTCCTTATATAGAGGGCTCTTCTAACAATTATGAATAAAATCAATCTAAATGATAACCTTCCTAACTACTAGATACCATTCCTGACTAATAGATAACATTTCCGATTAACAAATCTGTATACAAGGAAACTAATTAACTATTTAGAGAAATAGATATTCTTATTGGGGAAAGTAACCCCTTCTTAATCTTGGTGCTACAGTACCCATTGTACTGTTCACACACATGAACAGTGACCAGCCCATGGCGCTACTCCCCACCTTTCGCGACAGCTCGTCCTCGAGCTGTGGTGGCGGCCATAGCTGAAGCCCTAGGAGACCCTATGTTGACGAGAGATCGTGGTGCTAGCAGAACATTGTATGGAAGATAGTCCGCAATGCTCCAATAGATAGCAGCGAGGACTACGGTCCCTTGGCGTGTCTTGACGTTGCAGGAGGCGTCGGTGGCATGGACAAGCTGCGCGGGGCAGCAGCGCAACGTCGTCGTGGTCCTGACACCTGCCACACCCCACCTGCCAGGCGTGTGGAGAAGACAGTCGTTGGGCAGTGGCCTTCTTCCTCGGCGAGGGCACTGTTGGTGCAACCACGGGCAGCGAAGTTGACGATGCGGAAGTCACCGGCGAAATCAGAGACGCCTCCGGTGGTGCAGATCACACAATAGCTACTGCCCGTGCATTCTTCTTCTCCTTTTCCATCAGCTTGACCACCATAGTTGCCATGTCTGTCAAGATGACTTTCATGTCGTCTACGCCGATACTCATCTCGTTGAGGGTGGCCCTCATGGCCTTGAAATTCTCGGCAGCAGAAATCATAGTGTTGGCTCTGATATAAATTTGTTATGATCCTTAGATCATAGGGGTAAATATCACCGGGAGGATAGCCGGGTGGCGTCGGCTGCTAGAGAAGAGTGAAGACTACAGTAACCTGGCCCATGGCAAGTAGACTCAGTTGAAAGGAAACAAAGGCAGAGCACCTCTGCGCCGAGGCAGAGCAGCTTCGCGCTGAGCTGGACGGATGCAGCACTGGAGCCCAGCGACCGGAAATGAGACCGGAGGCGGCGGAGGGAGCTCCCGACGCAACGATGGATCCTGGCAGCTGTCGAGGCAGGGGAACGACCGAGATTGAGGCCCGGCGGCGGCCGAGGAAGGGGAGAGCGTAGGATCGAGGCGGTGGCGATGAAGTGGCCCCAGATCTGAGCGATGGCGACGAGGTGGCCCTCAATGGCCTCTGATCCGAGCGGTGGCGACGAGGTGGCCCCGGATCCGAGAGGCGGCGACGTGCAAGTGAGGAAGATGACTGGAATCCGTCCGGGTCGAGTTAGGGGAAGACAAACCACGGGGGAGGGAGAGGAAAAGTGGTAGCACACCAGTGACAGCTCGACGGAGGCTTGCCGACGACGGCGAGGATGGTGGCGGTCGTACCGGGTCTAGTTCCTAACCCTAATCCTAAGCTCTGATACCATGTTAATATTTGGAGAGGATTTTACTATTCACAACTGTGCAGCTTATTCATTAATTGAGGGTATATATAGACATAGTTACATAGGCCTCATTGGCTACATGGGCCACATGGGCCAAGATAGAGAGAGAATGTACAATACTACTCTTAACAAGTGATACGACGAGGCAAGTGCCACTGTGCCATCATTTTAAGGTGTCACCAATTAAGTTGGATAACAAATATTTCAAGTGAACCACTTAAATTTTCTATGAACCATGTGAACATTTCGAGTTAGGTTTAACAATTTATGATTGCTTAATAATTGAAACAGATATGCACTGATATTTTAATGGTAGTAGTGTAATGTGTGGTAGTAGTGTAATAGTCATATAAGTGTTAGGGATAGTTATGTAATTGTAGTCTAGTTTAGGGTTTCTCTTGTACAGTATACATTGCCCTTTGGGCTCTTGCAATAGAATGAACTATTCAACCCCCATTCTTCTCTTCTCTCCCAAAATCTAACATGATATAGCTGCAAGCCTTGTCAAGGCACACAAGTTTCATCTGTAAACAAGTAGGGAACTGATAGCTCCAACAATCTTTTATGCATTTAGCAGAAAGGCTTGATAATAACAAAAAAAATATACTATTTTATTATAGAAATGCATTTAACAACGTCAATTTACCTGATTTGCTATGGTGCGGTAAGCACCATCCAGTTCCTTTCTAACTTCCAGCAACTGCTGTTTCAATTCATCTTTTTCATGGAGTAAGCTTGCATGCTCCTGCATCTTAGCTGACAGCACTTCATCCTTCTCAGTTGTTTCCACTTGCATGGTCTGGATCTGAAAAGATTTAATAGATTATACAAATAATGTTTCCAAAGTCAAAACCCCAAATAGTTTAGACTTTAGAGGGAGACAAATAAAGAGATACCTCCTCCATGTATTTTAGCTCAGACAATGTAATCTGTCTCTCAAGTTTTGAGATGTGCAATTCTTTTTCGGACTTGTCTACATTCATTTGCTCCTCCAACTTGGCTATTGCTTCCTCAAGCTCTTTCTTTGCAGTTTCATACTTCTCATTCAACATCTGCTTCTCTTCCAGCGTATTTTGGTACTGGCTCTTCAGTTCTTCATGCTCTTCCAAAGTAGAAGATACCTGAAAAAGGTTACCTTGTTTAAAGAACAACAAAGGTTCTTTTTCTAGTGCTTTTGAAGCTACAGAATATGTAATGGCCAAAAAACAGCTATGTAATTGCATGACAAAATATTTTGAAGCTAGAGGAGTTAAGCAGCGGCAACAACAAATATAGAATGCTTGATCACCTGGCTTTCCAGTTCTTCTTTGCGTCGAATCATGCCATCTAGTGTTTTCCGCAATGAATGAATTTCTTCAGACGACCCCTCCTTTTCTGCTACTGCCGCAGCAAGCGCCAGCTGTAATTCATTCAGCTTGTTTTGATGTACTTCCAGCTCCTCATTCAAACTGCTATTTGCAATAACCAAGTTTTCTTTTTCTGTATGGAAATGCTCAACCTTGTTTTGTGTTTCTGCAAGTTGTTCTTCTAGGCTCTTTATTTTGTGCACAGCTTCATCAAATTTAATCTTATGATTTTCTTCAGTGGCAGCAGCTTCGGTTGCCTGCTCCTCATAATATCCCAACTCAATTTCGAGAGCATCCAGCTTCTTGCCCAGGTCTTTAACTTCAGCTTCTTTCCGTTCTATCATCTCAAGGGCTTCTCGCAGCTGAACTTCAATTTCTTCATTCTTCGATTCAGCTGCAGAGTGGAGTTCCAAGCTTCTTGTATGTGCCTCTGTCAGGTCTGTGATTGTTCTCTCATGAACAGCTAGCTTCTCTACAACTTCTCTCTTTTCAGCATGAGTAGAGCTAAACCGTTCCTGTAACTCACCAAACATAGCCACTTTAGCATCCACTTCCCCTTTTAAGGCCTCATTCATACCAGCCAGTTTTCCATTCTCAGCTTCAAGAGAAGCCAGCTTTTCCTTCAAGTCCGTAACTTCAGCTTCTTTATGTGCTATCGTCTCAAGAACTTCACACAGTTGACTCTTGATTTCTGCATTCCTCGATTCAGCAGCAGACTGGAGCTCCAAGCCCCTTGAATGCTCTTCTGTCAAATGTTCTATTGTTTTCTCATGATCAGCCAGCTTCTCTGCAGCTTCTTCTTTCTCGGAACTTATGGACCTGAACTTTTCCTGCAGCTCATCAATCATGACCAGCTTAGCATTGATTTCCTGTTTCAAGGCTTCATTCACATGCATCAAACTTTCAATCTCAGATTCAAGTGCAACCAGCCTCTCATTCAAGTCTTTAACTTCTGAATCTTTCTGTCCTATTGTCTTGAGAGCTTCACACATTTGAGCTCCAATTTCTGCATTCCTTGATTCAGCTGCAGATTGCAGTTCTAAGCTTCTACTGTGCACCTCAGTCAAATGTTCTAGCGTTCTTTCATGCACAGCTAGCTTCGTAACAACATCTTCCTTTTCAGCATGAGTAGAATTAAACTGCTCTTTCAGTTCATTAAGCATGGCTAGCTTAGCATCAAGTTCCTCTTTTAGGGCCTGATTTGCCCCACTCATCACCGCACTCTCAGCCAACACCTGTTCAGCCTTTGACTCAGCATTGGAGGCCTTGGTCTTGAGTTCCTCAATGGTGGTCTCAAGAGTAGAAATCTCCATTTCAAAGGCTTCGAGCTCCACCTTCATGGACTCCACCTCTTCAGTGGCTGCAGTTGCTTTTGCTTGGTAAGATGCTGCCTGTTCCTCGACCGATTTCAACTTTTCAGACAGTTGCTGGCATTCTGTCTCCTTCTGAGTCAAGTTATCCGCTGCTTGTTGGAGCTTCATCTCTGTATCTTCAACTAAAGACTGGAACAGAGCTTCCAGATCTATCTTCTTGGAAGTGGCATGTTCTAGTGCCCTCCCTTTGTGCTCTAGATGCTCCTCTGCAGATTTAAGCTTCTCAAGTACTGAGCTTTCTCTAATACCCAGAGCCTGAAGATCATTATCCACCTCTTCCAGTTTACCACGGGCAGATTCTAGTTCACCCTGTAGAGTCTGGACCTGCTTCTCCGCTTCCAAATGCTTTATGGTGGCTTTCTTTGACAGTTCTTCAAAATTCTCCTTTTCTTCATTAACTTGAGCCAACTTCTCTGACAATTCAGCCTCCTTTTGTTTTGCTTCTACCAATGAAGCCTCAAGACTAGTTGAATTCTCCTTGTATGCTTCAAGCTCCCCAGAAAGTTCATCGACTTTCACACAGCAATTATTGCATTCCTCTGTCGAATCTTTAAGCTCTTGCTCAAGATCCATGCTCTTCTTCTCAGCAGATGTTAACTTTGACTCAAACTCAGTAAGCTGCAGCTTCAAACTTTGTTCAGCAGCACTTAATTCCTGAACATGAGTTTCAAGCTCTGCAATTCTTTGTACTGCAGACTCCGCAACTGTTTTGGATTCATTGTGCAGGTCATTAAGAGATTTCAAATTTAGCTCCAGTTCCTCTTTGTGTGATTGTGCTTCAGAGAGAAGTGATCTAGTTTTGCTATGATCATCCCCAGCCTGGTTTAACTGGGACTCCAATTGCATGTACATGTTATTCTTATTGGATAGTTGCAGGCTAAGATCAGCAATGGTGTTCTCATGACTTTCTTTTGCTTCTCTCAATTTTGCCAACAAATCTTCTAAATCCAGCACCTTCAATTCTTGGCTCTGCAACCTCTCTTCAAAAGATTGTTTTTCCTTTAAGTGTTCTTGAAGTTTTTCTTCATATTCCACTGTTAGTCCTTCAAGTTTCTTCTTTTCTTCAGTAATTTGGCTCAACGAGTCCATAAGCTCTTTCTCCTTTCCGCTCGCAGCTTCCATCACAGCTTCAAGGGTGGCCGCTTTTGTCTGGTAAGCTTCTAGATCATCAGAAAGTTGAGAAAACTTGCTTCTGTACTGTTCTAGTTCTGCTTCAACCTCCTTGAACTTTGCATGTGTGGTGTTCAGCTCTTGCTCCAGATCCTGTGTCCGGGAGTGTGCACCTTCAGCATCAGACTTTGATGTATGAAGCAAGCTCTCCAGTTCAAGACTTCTTTGATGAACAGAATGAGCCTGTTCTTGGTGCTCTGAGAATTTGTCAGTAAGGTCCTTGACTTCTTGTTCAAGTAGCTGATTTTTAGATGTTGAGGAATCCAGAGAAGATTGCAACTCATTGATCTTTTCTTTGTATGCCTCTGCACTGTTCACTGCTTCTTCAAGCTGCTTTTCTTTTTCTGCTGATGAAGCTGACTCCTGTTGAGCGTGCTCTTCCAGCAAAATTAATTGTTCACTTGAAGCAACTAATTTATTCTCGGCCTCACTGAGCTGTTGCTCAAGATCTGAACTTTTCTTCTCAGCAACTTCCACCCTTGCCTCAGCCTCTTCCAGCTGTGACTTCATAGCCTCTTCAGCTGGATGCGCTGCCTGGATTTGTGCTTCAAGCTCAAGAATCTTCTGGTTTGCATTTTCCACAACAGCTTTGGACTCACCATGCTGCTCATTGAGAGATTTCAGATTCACCTCCAATTCTTCTTTATGTGACAATGCTTCTGAGAGGAGCGACTGTGCGTTAGCGTGCTCATCTTCAGCCCGACGCAGCATAGAGTCTCTCTCTGAAAGATTTGAATTAAGATCAGCTAGAGTTCCTTGGAGAGTTTCATTTTCATTCTTCAATTCATCAAGCCCAGCCTGCAGGTTGAGTATCTGCGCCTGTTGCTTCTCCAGTGTAGCTTCACTTGTCTGTTTTTCCTTTGCCTGATCTTCAAGTTTCATCTCCATTTCCTGCAAACTCAGAAGCTTTGATTGTAGCTCTTCATGCGCAGAAGAAAGTTCATTCTCTAGTTTAAGACTCTTTTCCTTCAGTGATTCTTCAGATGAATGATGGATACTCAACTCTTCAGTGAGTTTACTGATGTTAGCATCCTGAGAGTCAAGCTTCTGCTCCAAATCATCCACTTGTGATTTTGATAACTCCAATGCCTCCTTTGCCATCTTGAGTTCTGAGATTGTGCTTTTCAGTGTTTCTTCTACTTGCTGATGATCTATGGCCATGTCTTGATGTCCCTTTATCTCCTCTTGAAGACTACTGATCTGGCTTTCCATCTCTTTCATGTTCAACTGCGCAGTTTCCAGCATCTTATCAAGTTCTGAGGCCCTCTTCGCCTCCTGTGCAGCATGCAAGCTTCTTCCATCCTTCAGCTCTTCAAGTTTTTGGAGCTTATCAGCTGACGAATCTAATTCGGCTTCAATTTCTTGAATCCTTTTTTTCGAGCTTTGTAGCTCAGACCCCAGCTCCCTCAGCATTTGTGCTGCATCAGCCAGCTCCTTATCTTTCTCATTGAGAGATCTTTGTGCTTCTTGTAGAGCATTGTAGTGCAGACTCTGCTTATTTTCTGCTTCTGTCATGTCCTTTATCAATCTGTCCTTTTCAAATTCAAGCTCTTCAATACGCCTTGCTAATTCTTCCAATCGTTTTGTTTGTTGGTTCAACATGGCAGATTCTTGAGGTCTCAAGCTTCCTGGAAGTGTTTGTTCTTCAAGTGCTCCAGTTTTATCTTCCACTATGGGACTTTCCTTTGTCAAAGCTGAGACATCATCTGTTTTAGTTCTCAGACTTGCCCTTTCTTTGTCCATCACTTTTGCAGAATCAAAATTTTCCTTCACATCTATCAGCTCAAAACCATCGGATCCTGCTCCATCATCTTCATCATTGTGTGTTTCCTTCACCTGCAGATTTGAATTCCCGTTTACAAGATTTTCTTTGTCATCATCATGTACCTGCAACGGTGGCATTGTGAGAATTCAGTGATCTCTTAGTAATTTCAAATCTAACAATAAAGAAGTTGTCAGCGAAACATAGACATGTCTTCATTGAAAGAAAATATCAATGCCATGCTAGTAAAAGTGTGAGACTTTCAGTAATCCTGAGCCTATAAGCACTTGCTTTCAATGCAACGGATGCAAATATTTTTAAGACCTCAAACTGAAAACTATAGTGAAGTTTCTAATATAACTTCATTTAACCAATAATGAAAACCGCATTATAATGTTCAATACACAATGCCGTGAAATATTAATCTTTTCTTATGCTCACCAATTATCATCTATCTTTTGCAACTCCAGGATTTTCACATATTCAAAATAGAACATTCAGGAGACCATAGACCAATGTAATGAATTGACAAATGATTGAGCACAACATTCTACTTCGTCACCCAGAGAAATGTCAGAAACAACACTTTTTCTTTGCCTCAAGAAAATGCTAGTGTGATAGTATTGGAAGCCAAACAACTAAACTCAGCATTAGGGATGTATTTTCTTACCGGAGTCTTATCAGGCGACTTAAGACCAGTAGTCTCTCCAGAGCTTACTTCGGCAGCCTGCTCGACTTCCATCTCGGGCGACTAGTTTAGCTATTCCTCTCTGCAAATCACAACAAGAAGCACTAGCATCAATCCTTACATCAAGAATACACGTACACCAAGCTAATGTGCAATGATTCTATAACCTACAAATCGAATCCTCTCAAAGTAGGCTCAGAAAGCTCGATTCTATAACCTTCAAATCGAATCCTATCAAAGCAGGCTCAGAAAGCTCAACGGGTCTCCCTAAAAGAGGCTCACTGGGATAAAAAAAAAAAAAAAGGATTTTGCGTACAGATTGGATGATGAAGGATACAGAGAAAAAGCAACAGCTAGAATCCATTTTTGGGGGGATAAAGTAAACATTGTGTTATTATTAAGAATCAGCTTATCTCTTCTTCCACCAAAGCCTACCAACTTCACGCAAGGCCGACCAGGCAAAACATTACATGCACAGGACATAAACTAGCACAAGATCCTATCGATCAAGAGATGATCGATTAAAAAAAATTGAACTTTGATCCGAGCTCACTGACCTTTGAAGAACAAGCTTCTAGCTACCAAACGCAATAACCAACAGATAACTCAGCAACCAACCAAGAAAAAGCAAAAGGACAAAAACGACAATTCGAGCTCACCAACTTCCCCACGATCACTGCCTACCCCGAGCAGAGACATGCCATCTGCAGCACTTTGAAAGTAAAAAAGAACGATCCGATCGAAACGAGCAAAACACCATCGACTTCACAAGAACAAATCCATCATCCTCCGCCGCGAGAAAAGATGGCTCCAGAAAAAAAATCGAGCAGGAACAGACCAGAAACCCAAGAATCGATCGAAATGGCTAAAAAAGGCAAAGAACGAGACAAACGAAAAAAAGGCACAATCGAAGAAAGAAATCATAAACAATCCCAACAGCTCTCATAGTCTCACACACTCACTCCACAAGCATGATTCAGACAAAGGAGGTCACTCCAAATCAAGATGAGAAGATCAGATCAAAATGGCAGAAACGGTAAGCAAAACCAGAGCTCCCAAACAAAACCAATGGATCGCTGATGGATGATCACTGACCATGGCCGCAATCGAACTCAAAAAAAAAAAAGGAAAAAAAAATCCGAAAAACACTAATAAAAAGAAACAAAGCTCACCTTGGAAGAGGTCCCGGTGATGCGATCTTTCTTGCTTCCCTATCTCCCAATGGTCTTAAGCAACCAACGATCAAGAACCGAAACTAAAAACCCCCGTAGAAATCAAGAGAGAGGGAGAGATTTACCAGACCAGAACGATCCAGGTGGAGAGGGAGAGGGAGAGAGAGAAAGAGAGAATCATTTTATTTTGCCAGGGTTTCAACTATTTTTTTTTCTTCGTGGGGGGGTTTATATGTGGTGCGCAGTATGCGCATACGTGCTGCTGAGTTGGCGGGGTCCTGTGGATGGGGCCCACCTGCAGGCCAGCGGGGCTGCTAGGCTCACTGACACGTGAGCTCACCTCCTAAACAGTCTCTGCGCGGTGGGTCCGTGTGTGGTGGCGCCCACTTGTCAGTGGGTGAGAAGGGATTGAGACGTAGGCGATAATTTACTAGATTGCCCCTCCGCACGACGGCTTGCGAATGTTGGGGGCGACGGAAGAGCGGTTTTTGGAGGGAATTTTGCAACGAGAACCCTCAAGCTTAGAGCATATTCTGAGACGCAACCTAGAACATTTTAAATAGTAAGTATTTTTTAACATATTAGAAATGGTAATACTAGCTGAGGATTAGTAGAAAGGGCAATATATTTCCAAAGGCCAAGTTGGGTCTTTAGAGGAGCATGTACAATGCATGTGCTACATATATGCTTAGCAAATAAAAACTGAGTTTTTTTAGCCATGTAGGATATATAAAGTATTTATTTTGTAGCATTGATGTTTAAGTAGGCATCGGTGCTTAACAAGTGTTTATGTATAAAACTATATCTAATTAATAGATACACAACATCTAAGCACCTATAAAAAAGGATGTTTGCATTGGAGAAAATGAATTTTACATGAGTGTTTGATGACATGATTATATTCTCTCTTTAAGCACTCATATATAAACATCTTGGTTTGTACAAATGGCGTTAAGTTTTCTCCAAAAATGTGATGGCATATTTAATTGATCTAAAACGGAAAAGTGCTATGCCATATCTACTTGAAAGGTTTGGTACAAATCAGAATATGCGAATGACGGTGAGCAAGAAATTGAGTAATTTTCTTGTTAGACCATACACAATAGTGGTGTTTGTTTCGACTTCGGCTTCCAGCTTTCGCCCGAAAAATTCGAAAGCCGAACCAAACGGTCAGCTTTTCGCAGCGGCTTTCTCGGAAGTTGGAAGCTGTCTTAATGTGAAAAAGCCGAAAGCCGCCGCAGGGCAGCTTCCTGCGGCTTCCCACCACCCCCTTCTGAATTTGCCCCTCAACTTTATAGATTATTACCCGCTTTTGCCATCACATAAATACCCAACTCCTTCCACCGGCTCGCCTCCCCCCGCACCTCCTCAAGCCCCTGCTACTCCTCCCTCTTCCTCCAAGCTGCTCCCTCCACGCCCCTAAGCCCCTCCTCCTCCTCCCCCCCCCCACCGGCCCCCACCTCCTCCTACACCGGCGTCGCCCCTCCTCCTCCCGGCTCCCTCCTCCCACGCCGCCGCTTGCACCTCCCTCCTCCCCCTGCGCTCCTCCCTCCACCTCCCTCCTCCGCCCACGGCCCTCCCTCCTCCTGCGGCCCTCCTTCCCCGGGGCCAGCCTCCTCACCCAGCGCCCTCCTCCCCCCACGCGGCCTTCCTCTGTCGTCCTCATCCTCAAGCATTGTCCCATGGTCGTCCTTATCCCCAAGCGTCGCCCCTTCCCACGCTGGCCTCCTCCTCCTCTGCCAGCTCAACCCCAACAACTTCAAATCCAAAGGTCTAACTTGCCTCCCACTCTCTCCTCCTCCTCCAGATCAGCTCCTCCATTTGGGCCTCTTCGCCTCCACCGCCATCTCCCCCTCTGCCACCGTCGCCTCCCTTCGCTCCCTCCTTGATGGCGACCACCACCACTCCAAGGTCCTCCCGTTCAGTCGCGGCCACCCCCTCGCGCGCTCCCCGGACCCTCCACCTCCTCCCCCGTCCTCCTCCGCTGCGGAGGCGCCGATTTGGCGCCTCGTGTGGCTCCCGCCCTCGTGCGTCCCTGGTGTCTCCTTCGATGCCTTCGTGTTCTTAGGCGCACACAGTGACAAGGAGGGCAAGGAGGCCGCGGCGTACTGGGCCGTCGACGTCAGCGAGGGCGAGGGCGCTAGGGTCGGTGACGGGGGCGATGGGCCATGGGGGAGCTCGCTATCGCTGGGCACGTATTTGCGGTTCTTCTTGGCTCAGGCACTGCTAGAATGGCACAATACAACAAATTTTTGCGGAGCATGTGGAGCAGGGCTGTTCCTGCTGAAGCAGGAAGGCGAAAGCATTGCAGCAATGAGTCCTGCAAGAAGAGGATATACCCTCGAGTTGATCCCGTATGATTTGTGCTCTATCCCTAACCTTTGCATAGTGTTTGCAGTTGGCAATAGCATTTGGTGATCTGTACTCACTATTTCCTTGTCTCTTTTGGTGTATTGTAGGTTGTGATTTATGTTGGTCATTGATAAAGAAAATGATCGCGCCCTCTTAAGCAGTGCAAATTACCTCTTCTCATTTCTTATTTAGAGTTGTTCATATGTATACATTGTGCATATTTTTATGTGCTTTGTTGATTCTTATCACTAATTTTCTTAATCTGGTATTGGGTGGGGTGAGATGGAAGAAAGGCATACTTCTGTAGCATGCCAAGTATGAGAACTTGAAAATTTGGGTTTGACCTGTTAGGCATCCAGTAATTATTAGTACACAAGGAAGAACCTCTTAGATATCCATTATTTGTTATTACATAGTAATTTTTCATTTGATCGTCTAAACCTGGTAATGTTTGGGTTTAACAAGTTGGTTTGAATTTTGTAAGATTCTAACGGCATCGTTGTTGTTTGTATCCAGGATAAAGCTTGGAAGAGGCAGTGAGAAGGGAAACGTGGGAAGAAACTACGTACACTACATGTATAAACACTCCTTGTTAGATATAAACCTCAGTGATTCCATTCACTTGTCATTTGTTTGGCTATTTCAGTGTGCTTGCGATCAGTATCATGCAAGAGCTGAAAGATCTTGCTCATATTTTAGCTCATGCAAGTACTTTTAGTTGCATGCAAATTAATGTAGTTGTCCTGTGAATCTATGATCTGGTTTGGTTTACAAACATCTGAAAAGATGTGTCTGCAAGTTGGCTGTAGGATATATTTTACATTGTTTACCTCATGTAACCATTTTCACATTTTATGTTATTTTGTTAGGTTCCTGAAGTCAGTTGACAGATTCAATGACCTTGTGGTGTCTTTCTGTAACTACAGGTCATATCCTTTGTAGTGATGATGACAATTCTTTTTATTGTGTTACATGACAATGAATATATCTCATTGTTTTCATTTTAAATGTTCCATCATTACAATGTTATCGACATACTGATATATGTAATTCTGTTGTTGATTGGGCATGCATGACAACTTCTTGTTGATAGTTATAAATCAAATTACTTGATTGATGTTAGATCAGTTAATATGTTATTTTTTATTTACTGATGATTGGTTTGCTCTACAAAACATTATGGAATGGGCTATATTAATCTTTCCATTTTTTGGGGTATGTGTGAGGGTGGGGTGCCTAACACTGCCAATGTCGGTCCCAAGCTTGGAAAAAAGTGGAGGAGGCATGAGTTTGTTGTAATAATTATTTATTGCAATAATTATTATTGTATTTATTTATGTAATAATTGGTTGTATTAATTATTCATTGTAATATTGTTTTGTAATAATTATTTATTTTATTAATTATTTGTTGTATTAATTATGCACTTTAATAATTATTAATTGTGATTATTTATTGTAATTATTTCTGCAATAATTGTTTGTCGTTAATTACATTAATTACGGTCAATTTGTCGTTAGTTGTCATCAAATATCGTTAGTTATCATCACTTGTCGTTAACTACTATTAGTTGTCGTCAAATTCATTATAACAAATGTTTTTAATAAATATTTGTTGTAATAAATGCTTATTAGTCATCGTTAATAATCATCAATTGTCGTTAGTTGTTGTTAATTGTGTTAAACGGCATCAAACAAGTCATTACTGTCCTCAGGAGCATTTTAGATATTTTTCATCTCGGAAGCTGCAGCCAGCCTAGCTAAAAAGCCAGACAGTCAAACACCAAATCAGAAAAGCTCAGTCATCCAACCTTACAGCACAGTCGAAAACCGCTTTTCAGAAAAGCTCAGCCAAAACAAATAGACCCAATGTATGAAAAAACGGTGCTAGAAGAGGAGAGAGAGAGTAGACAATGGGTGCCGACCATTGCATAGACTGGAGCTAACAATAAAAAAATCCTAGAACCGGTGCACCTACATGCACCGATGCGAGCATAACAGAATTTTTTTTTGGCCAACTGACGGATGCGGCGTGAAAGGAATTTGGGCGGCCTCACCTCGTTAGTCGAGTGCTCAGCAGCAGCTGATGGGGCAGAGGACGCGGGCGCGACAGCACCAGATGGGGTCAAGGACCCATCGCAGCGGCGTCAAATGGAGAGGAATCGTAGGCTGCCGCACGCCAGATCAAGGTCTTCGTGCACAAGGACGGAGCTTAAGCTGGACCAACAAAGGTCCTAGCCCCCCCAGGAAATTTGGGGAAAAAATTTCAACACCATATCCTCCCGTCCACCTCCCTCCCGTCACCTCCCTCCCGAGTCCCGACGCCGGCTGCTCCGCCTCCGCCTTCGCCTCCCCCCTCCGCCCTCTGCCTCCCGTCCGCCTCCCTCGGTCCCTACCAACGCCTACCCCCTCCGCCTCCCGTCCGCCTCCCTCCCGAGTCCCGACGCCGGCTCGCCTCGCCTCCCCGCGCCTTCCGCTTCCTCTCCTCCTCCGCCAACCGCCCGCAGCCCTATCGCCTCCGCCTTCGCCTGCCGCCCTTTCGCCTCCCTCCCGCGGTCCCGCCGGCTGCTCTCCGCTGTCGCCTCCTCTCCTTGCGCTCCCCGCTCCTCCCCGACCTCCTCCAGGAGTCGCCAGGTTGGCCTCCCACCGTCATCACTGCCCCGACGCGGCGACGCCACCGGCAGCTCCTCTCGGCCCCCTCTAGGAATTTGCTCAAGCTCTGTCACTGGTCGTGCATAGATCTAGGATGCCACGTGCCGGACTGGGGTCTCCATTGTTGGATCAAGTCGCCGCGAGCCAAATCGAGGTCTCCATCGATGGCTCAGTGGGGGCGGCGGATCTAGAGCGTGCGGTGGCGGGAGTGCAGTGCCAACGTTGGCAGAAGCGAGCTGCGGCCACAGTGGTGAGAAGGAGCATCGACGGCGACAAAGATGGAGAAGGGAGAGAGAGAGAGAGAGAGAGAGAGAGAGAGAGAGGAGGACGGGGGATGGAGCGCGAGAGTGGAAATATAAAGTTTTTTTTAGTATACAGTGAGTCCCACCAGGGAGAGACGAGAAGGTGTTAAATGTAGTAGCTACAAACTAGACAATAGAAAAGGTTGAGGAAATGGGAAACAATACTGGTAAAGTAAATGTGTCTTTTGTTTTTATTCCCAATAATGCTCTCTCTCTCTCTCTCTCTCTCTCTCTCTCTCTCACAAAGGGGATGAGGGGGTATATATAGTGTTACATCAGGGCTATGGGAGATTACAACCATAGCGCAAAAAGTCGGATCGACAATCGAATCGATCAAGCAACCGTTTCACCAGTTTACCGGTCCAACCGCTGGTTTTTATATATATGAATATTATATTTATTCATCATTATTTTTTTTTATAAAAATAGAGATTTTCTATTAAATACCGCAACCAATTTGTACATTTAGATTATGAATCTTCAGAACAAGAGCTTTATCATTAGAATTAAGCGCGTATAGCTATAGCAACAACATAGTTATATTGTAATTGTTTGTCATAGTATTTTATTCAGAGAAATCGGTGGAATCTACAGTCTAATTCTGAATGAAACAACTAGTGCACAACAATAGGGTACTCATATTCACATCTTTCCAATCTTACCCTTGAATTCACAGCAAGAAAACAATAAGAATGAGGGTATTTATGTCCTAAACAAAAACCACCCAGTTCAGTGAAACCGGCACCGGTTCGCCGGTTTACTAAAAAACTGGCCGGTTCGTCAGGTTTTTCCTGATCCGAATGCATGAATGGTCTTTGAGCTGAACCGAGTTGGCTAGATCGCTGGTTTTGGCCTTTTCCAGTTTAACTGGTGGTCCAATCTGACTTTTTGTACTATGATTTCAATGCCACCCCTAAAAAGGACCATATAACTATAGGGGCTCAGAGCCTTTGCACCCTCTGATGCCTAGCCTTGGTGCATGGTGGACCTTTATGGACCCTGTCCACCACGCCTTTACTCCTGATCCATATGTGGCATCGACTCCCTTCGATCCATGCGAGGTGGATCCATAGCGAAGGCTTCCTGGACCCTTCACTCTATACGAGGGACCTTAGAGCGAAGGCTCACTGGACCCCTTCGCTCTAGGGTGTGTTGTACCCTTCATCCAAGGCTTGTTGTGCCGGCCTTTCTATATCATTCGCCCTGTATGAAGGGAGTATGTACCCTTGTTTGTAGACTTGGTTAGGTGGGTGGGGCCGGTAGGCCGCTCCTATGACACTATATACTAGAGGACAAAAGCAGTTTTAGCATCCGTGTGATGTGACAATAAAGTGATGAATCTCACACCATCCACACTGTGAATGACCTAAAGAGTTTTGTTTACTTGTCAAGCGTCATTTGGATTCTGTGATGAATAAATGAATATATATATATAGTCATCTAGCCGCCTATGTAGACAAGCGATTGGTCTTTTTCTCTCTTTTTATCGTTGTCTACTCATGGGTCCAACAGAAATAAGCGATCAAAATGACAACTAATTGTGTTTTTTTACATCAGGTCATTTTCAAATCCCACTTCAGAGCTTTTCCATTTTGGAGGACGAATTCTCATTCAACCTATCACATTGCTTGAGAGAAAATGATACATGGATAGTGCACTCCAAAAGGTGCTTCCATCGTGCACGTCTTTAGAGTTTGGATTACCTTGCAAGCATATCCATCTATTCATCCTCAAACAAGAAACTCCAATCATTTTCAGGTGTGCCGTCGTAGCTTCATCACTCTGATGTTTCTCCCTTCCTAACCCAATTAGGCTACCAGAACCAATTATTTGGCGATTGATTTGATTTCGTATAGTTAAGAAGAATATGCACTGGCCTTTCATGGCTGAATTTGTGTAAGGAATTGTCTCATGCTATTAAAGCCATCTTTGATGGAGGAGGTGTCTCTAGTTCATGAAATTTCTACAGGAGAACTTTCCATGGTGGGTGCAAATGAAAATGCTCTGGATCATATAAGATTCTTCATGACTTCATCCACCAAAGAGACCAATTCAGTACACAAAAAAAGTGTTAATACAATGACACATGCTTATGCTTATGCTTATGCTTATGTTAGTAAGCACTGGTGATAACCTTCGAGTCTACATCATGCTAGATATAAAAAGTCACTGCCAAATTTATCAAACATTTATGTTTCTATATTCTAGGGCGATAAGGTTGCCCACCTTAAACTTAAAGAGAGTGTGCAAGGTTGGCACACGAGAAAGTAGAAAAAAATAAAGAAATATTTCGAGTAATGGCATCATGGCACAGACCAAAGCTGGTCCAGTTGAGCCCAACCACAAACTCCATGAAAGAAAAGGAAAAAATGGAGTAGAAGAATGGAGACCTTCGGCTTTTTGGTTCTCTTTGGTTGGTCTCATCGGACCCACAATGCAGCGGACGGCAGCTAATAGTCGGCCGTCCAAACCGACGACAGCAACTCCTTTTGGCGTGCTGATGCTGTCACTGCCTGCATGTACTTGTCTCTAGTTCAGTACAAGAACATTTGATTTGCAAAGAAAATAGTTTGGTTGATTTACTTTAGTTTAGCTAGTCCAAAAGCCTTCTGTTCTTTAGATTCTTATTGCTTGGGTAGTTTCCTTAAACCTTTTTTGTTTGCATCTTCTAATGTTCAGATCTCTCAGTGTTCCATGTGGAAGTGTCATATGTTTTTAGATCCGTAGATTGGTAGTTTAGTAAGCCAAGAATCGTTAACTTTGATTAACAAGTATAATGTTCAGTTCATATAGTATCTTCGATTCAACACATATTTACCAATTGGCCAACTCCATCAGAAGAATTTTGTGGGTCAGGAACCTGAAATCGATTAAATTCAGTAGTTTCAGCAAACTGGAGCTGGTTACAAATAGTCAAAGCAATGCCCATCTAGTTGAATTACTTCAATCGACAGTCTTACACATGTAGATTAGCAGTCGGCAGTACAATTATTCCATCGCTTTCTTCAGTCTGTACCCTTTCCAGCATTGACAACCATTCAGCATCTCTGCAACTGTTGCTCCTTTTGTAATCTTGAGAGCTTCAGATCTAAAATTCTTGGAATATCACGTGTGCTGACACTTCATATGAGAAGGGTATTGAGACACTGTTGCGTCTCCGGATCCTGCAGGCCAATGGTGAATGGTTCGAGTCACATTCAGGTTTTGGCCATTCTTGGAGGCATGTAAAGCTGCATGATGCAAGTGACTTGGTCCATGTGGGCATTGTTGGATTTAATATGGGCTAGGCCCAACTTTAATTCTAATTAAATCCTGGAAAATCCCAAAGGCCCATGTGCATGTGCTAAACCTTTTTAGTCCCATATGGAGAGTTAAAGGGAAGTTACACCAATTTATAAGGTGGAACGTGGGAGTCCTCTTGTGGAATTGGAGAGAGCCAATACACGCGCGCGCTCGCTTCGCCTCGCCTCGCCGAGCCGTCGAGCCGAGCCGAGCCGTCGCGCCGCGCCGTCTTCGTCGCCGTGGCGTGTGCGTGTGCGTGTGCGTGTGCGCGTGCTTGCGCGCGCACCGCAGCGCGTCGGGTGCGTCGCGCGTTTTCTTTATCTATTCGAAAATCGAACGCACCGACTCACAATAAACGGCCGCAATAATTGCGATCGCTTTACGGTCGCCGCCTCTTGACTAGCGCAAGAACTGCTGCCGTTACTAGTGAGTAATGGCGACCGTTTCGCCTCTTGACTAGGCGAGAATTACCGCATTACTAGTGAGTAATGGTGATTGTTTACGTCCGGTTGTTATATATAGTCATTATCCGGAACAGAGTGATGCTCTCCAATTCTCTCCACGAAAGACACCACGCTTCTTTGTTGCTTGTCTCGGCGATCTCCATCCGGCAAGGCGCGTGTCTGATCGCACGGAGAGTAGGCCTCGGAACCCTCGTCCTGAAGGCTTGCACGAGCAAGGGCGAATAAGGTTTTGGGGAGCGTTCGCGCGATCGCCGCGCTTCTCTCCATTCCATTCGACTCTGCGCTACGCCTACAACCGACGACTACTACCGCGACGTCCCATCGCACGACTACTTACCACTACGCCATGACAAACGACGATCTCACAAAGACTCGGTATCGCTTCTTCCACTCTCGCCGCTCCTTCCACTGGATCCGGGTATGTCTATTTCATATGTATTTCTTGGTTAGTAATATTACTAGTTGTTACCTTGAACACTGTGATAGATATGCTAGTTTCTGTTCTTCTGGATATTAGTATGTCTATAGTGTTCTTGCTTACTTGCTTTGTGAAAGTGGCTAGAATATTCATCATGTTTTATCTACTATATTTCTGGATTAAAGTAATTCGAAAAATGCTCTTATTCTCAACAATCCAAAAACCTTATTGTAATAGGCATTTTTCATCAACTGGCTTTGCTGCTGCGCTTAAGCCCTCTCAATTCGATGGTGCGAATTATAAGAGGTGGCGCACCAAGATGGTGCTTTAGCTAACTGCCATGAACGTTTTTCATGTGGCAAAAGGCAAGCCTGAAGGAACACTTACTCCTGAACAGGAGCAAGCGTTCGAGGCTGCTGATAACCTTTTTAAAGGTGCCGTGATCAGCGTTCTTGGTGAGAAGTTAGTTGATGCATACATGGTGATTACAAATGGGAAAGATATGTGGGATGCACTCGATGCCAAGTTTGGGGTTTCGGATGCAGGCAGTGAACTGTATCTCATGGAGCAATACCATGACTATAGAATGGTTGATGGTCGTTCTGTAGTTGAGCAGGCTCATGAAATACAATCCATGGCCAAAGAACTTGAGCATTTCAAGTGTGTGTTACCGGACAAGTTTGTTGCGGGAGGCATTATTGCCAAGCTTCCTCCTTCGTGGAGGAATTTTGCTACTTCTCTGAAACACAAGAGACAAGAGTTTTCTGTTGAAAATCTCATTGGGTCTCTTGATGTTGAAGAAAAGGCAAGGGCAAAAGATACACACACTAGAGGAAATGAGGGACATTCTAGTGCCAATGTGGTGCGAAAAGAATGGCCAAGCTCAAAAGTTCAAAGGCAAAAACAAGATGCACAAACAACAAGCTTTAAAAGAAGAAGAAGAACACAAAGGATGGCCTTTGCTTTGTGTGTGGCGAATCTGATCATTGGGCCAAGGATTGCAGTCAACGCAAGGGTGTGAAGAATCAGCAAGGGCAGAATTCCAAGTCTGCCAATGTTGTTGTTGTTACTACTTAGACGGGAACTTCAGGGTATGGTAATTTACCTCATTGTTTTTTCCGTATGTCAATCTACCGATTGGTGGATAGACACAGTGCTAATATACATGTGTGTCTGATATTTCATTGTTTTCTTCTTACCGGTCACTCGGGATTCAAACGTTCTAATGGGAACGGGTCACATGCCACTGCTCATGGTGTTGGTACGGTCGATCCAAGTTTACTTCGGAAAGATTGTGCAATCAAGAACGTGCATCATGTGCCATCCATCAATAAGAATCTCGTGAGCGGATCTCTTCGTGTAGAGATGGCTTTAGATCGGTATTTGAGTCCAATAAATTTGTAATGTCCAAATGTGGACAATTTGTTGGTAAAGGCTATGTGTGCGGAGGCTTGTTCCGCCTATCTCTTTCAGATTTGTGTAATAATGTTGTGAATCATATTTTCAGTGGTAATGAGACTACTATTTGGCATTCACGACTTTGTCACATAAATTTTGGTTGCATGACGCGTTAGCCGCTTTAGAGTTAATCCCAAATTCACCCTTGCCAAAGGTTCTAAATGTCAAGTTTGTGTGCAATCAAAGCACCTCGTAAGCCTCATAAGGCCGCGGAGATAAGAAACTTGGCACCATTAGAACTCATACATTCAGATCTGTGTGAGATGAATGGTGTGTTGACAAAAGGTGGTAAGAGATATTTCATGACTTTGATTGATGATTCCACTAGGTTACGCTATGTGTATCTTTTAAAAACTAAAGATGAAGCTTTTCACTACTTTAAAATCTATAAGGCGTGTTGAGAACCAACTTGAAAAGAAAATCAAAAGGGTTAGGTCCGATCGTGGCGAGTACTTTTCTAATGAGTTCAATTTATTCTGTGAGGAACATGGTATAATCCATGAGAGGACGCCCCTATTCACCCAGTCAAATGGGATTGCCGAAAGAAAGAACCGTACTCTAACTGATTTGGTTAACGCCATGCTAGACACATCGGGTCTTTCCAAGGCATGGTGGGGGGAGGCTATATTGACTTCATGTCATGTCCTAAATAGGGTTCCCACAAAGAATAAAGAGATAACTCCATTTGAACAATGGGAGAAGAAAAGACTATCACTTTCATACTTGCGCACTTGGGGTTGTTTGGCGAAAGTCAACGTGCCAATTTCCAAAAAGCGTAAGCTTGGACCAAAAACCGTGGATTGCGTCTTTTTAGGCTATGCTCACCATAGCGTTGGATATAGATTTTTAGTGGTGAAATCTAGAGTACCTGACGTGCATGTCGGTACAATTATAGAGTCCAGAGATGCTACTTTCTTTGAGGATATTTTTCCGATGAAAGATATGCCTAGTTTATCGAGTCGAGCCCGATACAACTCCCGAACTCTGCCATTCCAATGGAATATTTTGAGCAAACCCCGATCAAATTCTCGAGGAGGAAGACAATGAAACTCGAGGAAGAGTAAAGACAAAGGACTGCAAAGTCTTTTGGTTCGATTTCATTGTGTACCTTGTGGATGATACTCAAGTACCATTTCAAGCATATGCTTCTCCGGATGCGAATCTTGGAAGGAAGCAATCCAGTGAAATGGATTCCATTATCTCTAATGGAACTTGGGAGATCACCGAGCGCCCTTATGGTTGTAAACTCAGAGGATGTAAGTGGGTGTTCAAAAGAAGCTTAGGCCCGATGGTACTATCGAGAAGTATAAGGCACGGCTTGTGGCCAAGGGTTATACCCAAAAGGAAGGCGAAGATTTCTTTGATACTTATTCACTGTGGCTAGATTGACCACTATTCGAGTACTACTATCTCTGGTCGCCTCACACGGTCTTCTCATTCATCGATGGATGTTAAGACGGCTTTTCTAAATGGAGAGTTGGACGAGAAATTTACATGGAACAACCGGATGGATTTGTAGTAAATGGTCAAGAAGGAAAGGTGTGCAAGTTGTTGAAATCTTTGTATGGTCTTAAACAAGCACCTAAGCGATGGCATGAAAAATTCGACAGAACCTTAACATCTGCAGCTTTATTGTAAATGAAGTCGACGGATGTGTGTATTATCGCCATGGTGGGGCGAGGAGTCATTCTATGTCCGTATGTTGATGACATATCGATCTTTGGGACCAACCTTAATGTGATTAAGGAGGTCAAGGATTTCTTGTCTCGAATTTTGAGATGAAAGATTTGGGAGTAGCTGATGTTATCTTGAACATCAAGTCGTTGAGAGGTGATGATGGTGGGATTACATTGTTGCAATCTCATTATGTGGAAAAGGTTACGAGTCGTTTTGGTTATAGCGATCGCAAACCTTCTCCAACACCTTATGATCCTAGCGTGTTGCTTAGGAAGAATCGGAGAATAGCCGAGACCAATTGAGATATTCTCGGATAATTGGTTCACTTATGTATTTAGCTAGCGGTACAGGCTCGACATCTCGCTTGTCGTGAGCAAACTAAGCCGGTTTGTTTCTAATCCGGAGATGATCATTGGCATGCTCTTGAGAGGGTAATGCGCTATCTAAAGGGTAATATGAGTTATGGCATTCACTATAATGGGTACCCTAGGTACTAGAGGGTTATAGTGATTCAAACCGATATCGATGTCGATGAGATTAAGGCCACAAGTGGATATGTCTTCACACTTGGAGGTGGCGCTGTTTCATGGAAGTCTTGCAAGCGCACCATCTTAACGAGGTCAACAATGGAAGCGAACTCACGGCATTAGATATCGCCATCGTTGAAGCCGAATGGCTTCGTGAGCTCTTGATGGACTGTCGGTGGTTGATAAACCGTGCATCGCTATTCGATGAATCGTGACAATCGATCGTGATCGTCAAGGTGAACAGATTCTAAGGATAATATGAAATCATCAAGACATGTGAAGAGAAGATCAAGTCCATCGGAAAATGAGAAACTCCGAGTAATAGCTTTGGATTATATCCAAACAACTAAGAATCTGCGATCCCTTCACAAAGGGTTTATCACGAATGTGATAGACAATGCATCAAGGGAGATGGGTTTGAGACCCACGTGAGTTATACCATAGTGGTAACCCATCCTATATGATCGGAGATCCGTGAAGTAGGATTGGCGAAACAAGCTTTTGGTTAATCGGAGGAGAGTACCTTTATAGACCCACTCCATTGGAGATGCAATTCTCTCCTAAATCTGTATGGTAGGTTGATTTTATCTTAATGTGTTCTGTGGCTTATTTAAGCAAAGATGTTGTCATCAGAGCGATCTTGAAAGAACACACCTATATGAGCCCGATTGCTAGTCACGCCTATGAGATAGGGTAATCTCTAGGAAGCTCATGAATAGGCGGAGTATGACTTATATGCTCCAACCCGCGGGATGCTGGCGACCTAGTATCGCTTAAGGACTTAAGTGAAACTTATTCACACAAACCGCCAATTCAAGGCTTAGTCCATTGTGCGATTGTGGATAAGTGTAGCCATTCTAGATGGATGTTCAACCTAACCGGTCTCCATCGAAACACCGATATATTAAAACAATACGTGGATCAAGGAATTTGACATGTGCCCTTGGGATGCGGTGGGGATTGTTGGATTTAATATGGGCTAGGCCCAACTTTAATTCTAATTAAATCCTGGAAAATCCCAAAGGCCCATGTGCATGTGCTAAACCTTTTTAGTCCCATATGGAGAGTTAAAGGGGAGTTACACCAATTTATAAGGTGGAACGTGGGAGTCCTCTTGTGGAATTGGAGCGAGCCAATACACGCGCGCGCTCGCTCGCCTCGCCTCGCCGAGCCGTGCGGTGCGGTGCGGTGTCGTGCCGTGCCGTGCGGTGCGTGTGCGCGCGTACACAGGCGTGTCGGGTGGGTGCGCATTTTTCTTTATCTATTCGAAAATCGAAACGCACCGACTCGCAATAAACGGCTGGCAATAATTGCGACTGTTTCTGGTCTCTTCATTTTTGCAAATTAAAAGAACAGTGCACTGATTCAAATAATGGTGGCGATGAAGTTCTTTGTTACTAGTGAGTAATGGCGACCGCTTCGCCTCTTGACTAAGCGAATAATTGCCGTTACTAGTGAGTAATGGCGACCGTTTCGCCTCTTGACTAAGCGATGCAGTGCGCCGTTACTAGTGAGTAATGGTGACTGTTTCTGGTCTGGTTGTTATATATAGTCATTATCTGGAACAGAGTGAGGCTCTCCAATTCTCTCCACGAAAGACACCACAGTTCTTTGTTGCTGTCTCCGGCGATCTCCATCCCGGCAAGGCGCGTGTACGATCGCGACGGAGAGCGAGCCTCGGAACCCTCGTCCTGAAGGCTTGCACGAGCAAGGGCGAATAAGGTTTTGGGGAGCGTTCGCGCGACTGCTCGCTGCTTCCTCTCCATTCGACTCTCTGCTACGCCTACAACCGTACGACTACTACCGCGACGTCCACTGCACGACTACTTACCACTACGCCATGACAAACGACGATCTCACAAAGACTCACCGCCGCTTCTTCCACTCTTCGCTCCTTCCATTGGATCCGGGTATGTCTATTTCATATGTATTTCTTGGTTAGTAATATTACTAGTTGTTACCTTGAACACGTGATAGATATGCTAGTTTCGTCATTCGGATATTAGTATGTCTATAGTGTTCTTGCTTACTTGCTTTGTGAAAGTGGCTAGAATATTCATCATGTTTTATCTACTATATTTCTGAATTAAAGTAATTCGAAAAATACTCTTATTCTCAACAGGCATGGTCTGGAAGATGGAAATGAGAGGCCGATGCAAGAATCATTACACGCTCATTACTGTCTGTAAAATCAATTTCTAATTGGTCAAATTAGTGTATTCTGTCTTAACGAGTCTCGAGATGCAGCATGCATGTTGGCTTTTCCAGTTGGTCTGAAACTCTGAGTTGCCGTTCTGTCCAGTCAGAAAACTTTTGGCCAACCATTCGCATCAACATGGTAGAGTTTGACAACCTCCAAAGTAAGGCCGGCTGCTGCTCCACGATCTATCATGATGACTAAATACTTATGTTCTCAACTGTTAATCTCGTCAACGATCGGTCAAGGTTTGCCACTGAAAAATCAAGAATCTCCAGCAACGCATACACAACTCCCTCCTTTTCCATGTCATCTTCTCACCGTCCATCCATTCTTCTCCTTGGCATTAGTTCAGTAATTACTTTTGGTCTGCACCTTACAATTTGATTTTATACAAACTTGTAGCACAAAATTACGTATTTGTACATTACATTGTCCTGTTCCTTTCAACTTTCAGACAAAGATACGGCCGATCCTAAATCGACAGGCACCGAAAGGCTACAAAATCGTCAAATAGACGGGCATTCCCGTCAAGATTAGGCGTGTAGTACTCCATGCTGACGTGGACGCCATTGCTTTTTCAGGGTCCACCGCCACACGCGGCTTTCCAGCTCTGACGCGGCCCACTGCGGGGCCCGCCATGTGTACTTGGCTGGCCCAGCTAAGACTCTTGCTCCCAATGATATATGGGCCCACGGGTCCAGAGTGGCAGTGGAACGGAGCCCCGTGCACAGCTCAAAATAATGATCCGTTCCATCGCTTTGCAGAGTTAGATGTGTTGAAGAACATAGTCCTGGTTAGACCAGGACACTGGGCAGGGCTTTTAGGCACGGCCGGCCCGACACGGCGGAAGAATGGCACGACACGAGCATTGTTAGGGTTGTGTTGACATGGCACGAAACCTAGGGCCGTGTCAGGCCTGGCTCTCCGGCACAGCACGACATTGCCGTCGCGGGCCGTGCTTGAGCCGACACGGCATGTTCAGGATCGGTGGGCACGAAGCCAACACAGTACATTCAGGGCAGATGGGCAAGAAGCCGACACGACACGTGACAAGGCACGGCGACATGCGGAAGGGTGCGCTACCGCATCCGGCGCCCAACGCTGTCGCCCGCCCGGTCGCCCCGCCATAGTCACCGCGCGCCCGCCCCTACGCCCACCACCTCGGCCTTGCCCCCGCCTCTCCGTCGGTGCCCATGCATCTCCCTTATGCGGACCTGACACTTCGGCTCCCGTCTCCACACCTCTCCACCGTTGGAGAGGGAGGCGACCGTTGGAGAGGGAGGCCAATGGGGGAGAGGGAGGCGTACCTCGGCGAAGGGAGTCGTGGCATGTGCGGAAGGCGGCGCAGTCACGCTCGATTTGCATGGTCTTCCAACGAGCGCGACGGTTCTAGATCTGGAACCAGACGACGACCTGGAGCGGATGGAGGCGGAGGTCGCGCGTGATGCGAGCTTGCGCTCCGGGTCCAGCCGCCGCTTCTTCCCCCAGAGCCCGCACGTGCCGTTGGAGAGGGAGATGGAGTGGGAAGGCCGTTGGAGAGGGAGATGGAGAGGAGAGGCAGGCCAATGGAGAGGGAGGCGTTGAGGTGTGGACTGGGAGATGGAGAGGGGAGCCGGCCATTGGGAAGGGAGGCGTGGCCGCGTGGGGAGATGGCTGTTGGGGGCAATGGAGACCGAAGAGGGAGGAGAGGACGAGAGATGTTGCGAGTACGCAGTGTGATGTGTGCCAATGTTAGTGCCTTGTGTAAGTGGGCAATGCTAGTGTCTTTTGCAGTGACAAGATGGGAGCATGGAGGACGAGAGACGTTGTGATCTTGGGGACATGAGATAATGTTTGCATTTCTCCTTCCTGCCTATAAATTCTCTCCCCCTCCTTATTTGTTCACCGCACAACACAACCATCTCTCCCTCTGTCCATGCTCTCTCTTTGTTCTCTAAATTATAGTCTTTCAATATGTTTGGTAAGAAGAAGTCAGGAGGGGGAGCAGGAGACCACGCCACTCGTAGCCCTCCTCCCATAGAAGAAGTGAAAGAGCAAGAGATCGATCCTCGCCAACTCTCCCTGGGCATGAAAGACTATGGTATGGATGACCATCATATAGACGGAATGGAGGGCTTCGAGGATGCCCACATCTCCACCCCGAACGCTGAGGCTGGTGCATTGGTGCATGCAATGGGTAGAAGCTCCGGTGGCCAACATGCATGGTGTTGGCAGCATATGGAATACAACATAGAAATAGAGGACGGACATCAGATACCTTATGCCACATGTAAATATTGTTATACTAAATTGTTTGCATGCTCAGGTGAAGGAACATGTCATCTCAAGCGGCACACGCAGGCATGTTTGAATAAGATAGCGGTTGGGAGGACACAAAGGGGGAACGTCCAAACACAGCTTAACTTTGGGGCCGATGGTTCGGTAAGTACATAGATGTATAGCCCTCAGGTAGCTAGAGATAAAATTGCTAGATATATAGTTACTAAGGATCTTTCGATTAAATGGGCGAAAGCTCTAATTTCGAAAGAATAGTCCAACTTAGTTTTTGCCCACAATACCAACACGTAAGTAAGAGAACAACTGTGTGACATAGTAGAACTCTACCAACGCAAACTATCAAGTTTGAAAGAGAACTTCATGAAAGTTATCTTTTCTTTTGCTTTAACCTCAGATATATGGACTTCATCCCACCAAAGGGTAGGCTATCTTAGTGTTGTTGCACATTACTTAGATAACGATTACAACTTGAACAAGCGAGTCATAGGATTCAGGCCTATTGATGAGGCACACATCGGAGAGACCATTGCACAACGCGTATTAGAGGTCATTCAGGATTTAAAATAGAGAACAAAATTATTGTCATCACTCTTGACAATACCTCAGTTAACACAACGACCATGGAGTTCCACGCACCGCATCTGGAGTCCTACACTGGTGGTTTCGTCCTCCACTAGAGATGCATGTGCCACATCTTGAACCTCATCGTGCAAGTAGGCTTACATGTAATGAAACATAGTCTAGACAGCCTACACGATGCTATCTAGTTCATTACAGTTTTGGGCCCAAGATACGCCCAGTTCAAGGAGTACTACAGGACCAACAATAAGAGACCAAGAAAATTCAACCTGGACATGAAGGTGCGGTGGAACTCCATGTATACTATATTGGAGCGGTGCAAGGAGTACGAGTACATCATCACTCTCTTTGTCAATAATAATTTTGTTAAGTAGTTGGTTACTGGAGTGGGTTGGCTAGTTGCCGGTCATTTTTGTGAATTTTTTAAAGTATTTTATGACGCAACAATAGTTTTATCTGGTGTTTACTATCCTACTTCTTGCTTAGTCATCGAGTGGCTTTGGACTATTGCTAATGCTTTCAAGGAAAATAGAAACAATGTCCTTCTGAGACCTATTATTGAACCAATGGAGAGAAAAAATTTAAAATATTTTCAAGTTATCCCACATCTCTTTTGTTTTGGTACTATTACAGACCATCGGAGAAAATTAGCAGATCTGAAGGGGACTTACGAGAGAATTGGGGAGGCACTTGATCTTAATTTTTCTGAGGCTTACACTCACATTCATGACAAGATTTTTTGATTTTTTGATTTGTATTATGAAAAGTTTGGCAGCAGAAGTCAATCGAGAATAACTACTTCAACAACGCAACAAGGACATTGTAATGTGTGCGCTTCCAACGTGTGGAAGTGGCTAAAAGGCCTGGTATCCAGTCTGTCCTACCGTGCGCTGATAAGGTCTCAATGGAATACAGGAGTAGAGATCAGCCACAACCTCGACACACATTTTGTGAACACCGAGCTTGACTTCGCGGAGGGCAATGATGTCAACCTCCTCTTGTGGTGGAAGACCACCAGCGTATTTATCCCGTACTGTCATATTTTACACGAGATGTACTTGTGGTTCCGGTGTTGACTGTCTCATCGAAAGCCACTTTTAGTATGGTAGGGAGGATCATCGAGCCAAGGAGGTCGTCTCTCACACCTGAGATGGTTGAGGCACTTACATGCCTCAAAGACTGGGAGAATGCAGATGAACGGATGCAACATTAGCTCGAGGATCTGGAGATTGCGGAGGCAATAGCCTACCTGGAGAATCTCGATGTCAACTAGTCTATCTATGTGTATGTAGTTGTAGCACTCTTTTCCTTACCAGGGGTACCCCACATTGGGTGTAAGGTTTTTAACGAGGCAACAACTTTGTATTTGTACTGTACCGAACAATGAAGAAATTTTAGCTATTCCCCTGGATATTTATGTGTTGTTGCGTTATGAGCAATTTTTATTTTGTTTTTCATTTCCCATCTTATTTTGTCTTTCCCCCACTTTTTTCCTAACCACTTTTCTTTTTACCTAATCTTTTTTCTCATTCCCTCCCTTTTTCCCCACTATCCCTCTGCTTTTCTCTCCTTCCCCGAGAAGCTGAGGGCCTGAGACCCATCTTCTTCTTCTTCCTTCTTCCGTTCTCCCAATCTCCCCTCCTTCCCCCTTCCTTTCGTCGTTTATCCTCCCCTATCTCCTCCTCCGCTCCACCACGGCCCTCCTCCACGGCTCCACCCCCACCTCCCCTCTCCACGCGATCACCTATAAGATCAAGGAGGCTGACTAAAAAGGGTGAATAGTTATTTTTAAAAATCTCTAAGGCTAAAACCGATTTCGAATGCGAAAGCGAAAGTCAATTTGGTTTTGCACAATCAAAACCTAAAAATTCTAGTTTCCCTTAAGTGCACCAACAACCTTAGTCTAAGTTAAGGTTTATAATCCTAGTTTGACATTCAATCAATTTAATTGTAGGAATGTAAATTGCACAAAGTAAATCATAAGAGAGCAAACCACAATAACATAAGAACATTTTACCGTGGTGTTCGAAGACTTGCCGTTCTCCCCTAATCCACGTTGAGGTAAGCCCAAACGAATTGGACCAGCTCCACAAATTAAGTCAATACCTCCGAGGTAAGCCCAAATGAATTGGATTGGCTCACAACTTGAACCAACACCTCAATCCACTCGGGGTTGCTCTTCCTCCACTCCGGAGATGGCAAGCACCAAACCACTCACAACACACCGGGCCTTCTCATAAGCTTCTTGAGAAGATTATCAGACCACGACGCATCCAAATCATCTAGGTGTTGGTAAACACCAAGAGTAATAAGCCAAGCCTCTTGCTTGACTCTCACCAAGTGCAACACATGCACAATTGGATGCTCAATCCAATTTTAGTTGCAACACATGCAACTAAAATCTCTCTCTTTGCTCACAAGATGCAACACACGCATAATTGAGAGGAGAAGCTCACACTAGCTTAAGAGAATGAAATAGGGTGCCAAGAGATGGTCTCTTAACCAGCCAAGGGGGTATTTATAGCCCCACCACAAAAACTAGCCGTTGAGAGCTGAAATCCTCAAAAATTAGTATTTGCGGTACTACCGCCATAGGATGGCTGGTACTACTGCACATACTGTTCAACGGTCGGAAGGGGAGCATTAAATGCACAAAAACTAGACGTTAAAGTGTTAGTACGGTACTACCACACTCTCAGGGGCTGGTACTACTTTTGGGTGGTCACATCGCAGGTATAAGGGCAGTCATATCGTAGGTGTAAGGGCGGTAGTACTGCAGACAATTTGTAGTACAGACGACACTTGGAAAAAAAATTATAACTTTTGACTACGATGTCAGAATTAAAGTGATCTTGGGCTCTATTGAAAGCTTATTAGGGAACTACACAACTCATCTATTGCATGATCTCAAACACATTATATCAATGCAAAAAGTACAAGAACTCTAAAGAATCACTACCATGGTCTAAATCCAAGGAAATGGCAACAAACAATCTTAGACCATACAAAGGGAAAATGCATGAATCCTAATAATTTGCAAAACACATTTGCAAACTTAGATCATGCCACAAAGAGTAGCTACATGGACTTCAACCATTTGCAAAACATATTTGCAAAGTATAGTCATATGTTACAAGGATTAGATGCATGAGTATCAACTATTTGTAACACATATTCACAAATAATAGCATCATGCCATGGAGAGCTAGAGCAAGCGAGATTGAGCTATCAATATATGATGAGACTCAAACTACTAGATAAAACCCCTCTTAGTAGTACGACAAGACCCCTCTACTTACTTAGTGCACTATTAATTATTGGTTTCCGGGCGACTAGGCCACTCACTTTGAAACCTAGGCCATCTAACTTCCGGGCCACCGATTCGCTCACATTAAAGCTAAGACTTGTGATTCTGGGCGGCCATACCACTCCTATTGAATCTTAACTTAATAATGCACTGAGTACTTAGAAATGACACGAACTAACCGAGAGACTTACAATTACAAAATGCTACTTTATTAAAACACGAACATTATTATAAAAAGTGTACACACACTCCTTTAGGTGGCTATCCTAGCACTCTCTCCTCTCTTGCACTTCTTGCATTCTACCTATGCTATCATGCCATGTCATGGCAAGAGCAAGTCACTTCCTTATATAGACACTCAAGGCCATTGGATGCTTGCCACTTGTCAAGATCTAACCATGCCATACTACAAATATCTAGATCCTAGAAAGTTCATTACAAATATCTACATCTAGATATATCTAATTTTACCATGACAAATTAGTTCTAGTACCTTCCTAGCGAATATCTTGCCTTCATGCAAAATTTGGATGAGAGTAGATTATTCTAGAAGTTTGCATTGCAAATTTTAACATATTTTATCTCCACGCCTTCTATATATTTTGTAGCACATAGGGAAACAGTTTGGTGTATAGAAGCAGGTTAAGAAACAAGAAATGATATTTAAATTAAACACCTCATAAAAGAGTCCATTTACGAAAACAACAGCTTGCTTTAGGATGGACATGTGTTCATACTTCAACTAAACTTGTCAACATATCCATCAAATTAAAGATCAAATAAGGCGTCCAAAGTAGAAAGCGAGAACTCTAGTACCATTGAAACTTATCTTGTTCGTCATAGTGAATTGTTGGCTTGCATGTTTACGCATTTGCAATAATAAGCTAAAAACACAGTACAACCAGGAACAATTGATAAGATGATAACACAAATTTTAAAAAGGGAGTAGAAATAAGTACTCCAATATATTTTCAATATATTTCCTATAGAATGGGAGTTCATGTACTATGATGATATTTACTTGTAAGGAAAAGGAAGAAGTGAAAATCATGGTAGAATGCTGATATGATCATGACACAATCGATTCTCGTGAAATTATTCTTTACAATTGGCACAAGTAGCCTATCAATATCAATAACTCTGGTCAAGAACCAAAACACCATGTTTATGAGTTAGTAATTTCACATAAGTTTGCATCAGTGGAAGGAAATACTTGGTGAAGTTATGAGCTAACGTGCTATTAAATATTTTTTTTATATATTTGTGTTCATTTGTAATGGTTATTGAATGATTGCTTTGCATATCTTTCTTGCATTTCAAGCATGCTCACCAATTACTCCAAAATCAATTGCCAATACATCTAGCTCCATATGGGCAATAAATCAAAACAACCGTTATGTTGAACTACTATGAGTAAAAGCATAAGAAAGAAATGGTCTAGAAGTGGTCTAACCAATTACTTTTGTTATATATAGGCAATATCTGGACTCGATCTCCTACTAGAAATGATGTGCTCTGCTGAGGGGAAGAATCCTTTGTACAAGAAGCTGAAGCAATGTTTCGACATCATCAGACAGTCCACAAATGTGGCCAATCACCTGAGTACTATTAAGGAGCAGGTGTGTTTTGTTATATTGATTCGTTGGAAAATATTCAATTGAGCGTAAATCGCTTACATTTGTTTTATGTGTAGGTAATTATTGGAACAGACCTATTGGATTTGATGCGTTCTCCTAAGGTTACTGACAACTGCTGCAAACAACTAAGGGACCGCTTTAATAACATTGAGAACTTAGCCAAATCTAAGGATTATGTCCCTCCAACAGCCAAGGAGCAAAGAGCATCCCAAGAGGTTCAAATCAAGCTCACTCTCTTGCTCAACAGGAAACAACAACCCTAGATGCTGAGATTCAGGCTTCCCCTCTTACAACAGTAGACATGGAGGCTCCTCATCTTCCTCAACCATACATAGCACCCCAGGAGGTTCAAACATTCAAGATCCCCATATTCCTCAATGATACATAGCACCCCCAGGAGGTTCACATTCAAGGTCCCCATCTTCCTCAACCATACGTTGCACTCTAGGAGGTTCACATTCAAGATCCCCATCTTCCTCAACCATATGTTGCACGAGGTTCACATTCAAGATCCCCATCTTCCTCAATCATATGTTGCACACTAGGAGGCTCACATTCAAGATCTTCCTCGGCTAAATGAAGTAGCCCTAGCGGATCAGGTTCAGGCTCTTCAAGCACATTGGCAGCCTGCTGTGATAGAAGCTTGGGATATAGATGGTGGTGACGAATTTTTGCTTGCTCTTGATAATTTTCTACAGAGTCCTGGAAATCAGATCCCCTATGGTTAAGTATCCTCAACTAGAAGGGTAGGGTCACCCTACCATCTATGGTGACCATGATGCTTGGCCAGCTCCCCCGCTGTTCCAACTGAATGACAACTTTCTTCTGCAACAACAAGGAGAACAACAAGCTATGCAGCTTCCAATGAATTGGAACAACCTTCTTGCGCAACAACAAGGACAACAACAAGATATACAGCTCTATGGAAACAACCTTCTTCCACAGCAACAAGGACAAAACCAACTTATGCAGCTCTTATTGAACGAAAACCTTCCGCGGTAACAAGGGCAACAATTCCTGCAACTTCTACTGGATGGATAGCAACAAGGGTAACAACAACTTCTACTGTTCCTACTGAATGGAAACCTTCCATAGAAACAAGGGCAATAACCACTGCAGCTCCTACTGAATGGACAGCAACAAGGGCAACAACTCTTGCAGATCCTGTTGAATGGAAATATTCTTCCCCAGTAACAAGGGCAAGAACAACCCCCGCACTCCCGCCGGATGGAAACCATCAACAATGGCAAGAGCATCTCCCGCAACAACTAGATGGAAACCATTAACAATGGCAAGGGCAACTCCTGCAGCAAATGGATGGAAACGTTCCTCCGCATCAGCAATGGCAACAACCTTACTGGGGTAACAAAGATCAATGGAAGAAAAAAAGAGCACCACTAACTGGAGTAGTCAATTGCAAAGAATGACAGAGGGATTAGATGGTAACATTTGCAGTTTAATTGACAACTCGCCTCAGTTAGTAGTAAATTTAACATCGTCTAATAATTAATTTTAGGGACCAAAGCTTAACTTGAACTCATGAATGTTTGGGGGTACCAATTTGAAAACAACTAAAGCTTAACTTGAACGGTAGAGAACATAATGCAAGTTTACCTTCTTTGTATGAATGTTCAGGTCGATGTCCTTGATTGAGCAATGCATGAATGTTTGGGGGTACCCTTGATTGAGATATATATTTTGGACTCGTGTGGTTAGGAGAGTTACTTTTTACAGGGCTACTTATTATTTGCTATTTACTGGGTGATAAGTAACTAACATATGAGCTGACACCTTATTATCTTGACAGGTAATCTTTGAACTACACAATCAAAATTTTGACCATCCTATCATACTCACTATTGTATTTTAAAAAATGTAGCTCAAACCTGTCGAGGACATTCCCGGAGTTGGCAGCTCGGCAGGCCCGTCATCGCCTACATTCTCGGTGTCGTGCGCAGCTTCGCAGCCCCATCATCTTTGTCACTCTCGCCTTCGCAGCCCCATAGCCAGGGGTGGACCCACCGAGGGATCAAAGTGGGCTAACGCCCCTGCTACCGCCGAGCAAATAGTAGGTACCCCTAGCCTCCCCATCCATCTTTGGGGTGCCATGGATGCTACTTCGGTGAAGGTGAGGACTGAGGTAGAAGATGAACCGTTGTGGATGTAATTTGGGTTAAAATCGACTCCCGTGGAGCATGCCAGACACCATATGGGCCAACCGGTCAAGCCCACTAGGTCATTACCTTCCCATCCAACTCATATCCAATTAATCCACCCTAGCGCGGTTGCGACAGCCAGCGGCTTGCGCGGGCGTGTGGCACCAATCGTGAGACAGCACTAGGGGCGGCTCGCGGCTGGGCGTAGCAGGGCAAGCACAACTGCTCAAGGCTACAGGCAAGGCACTCGGTGGGTGGCAGGCAAAGGCAGGCCGTCATGTATTTGAAATAAAAATAAATCTGATTGTCAATCTATGCAATTTTAATTTGTCATTTTCAATTGGAAGAAGTTCATTCTACACCCTCAAGTATCGATATGCGGACACTTAACCTCCTAAACTAAAAAACCAGCCCTTTGACACCCCTAAGTTGCAAAACTGGACAACCTACCACATCCGGCTGTTTCGTGCGGTAGTATTGCTGATGTGGCGTCCGATCAGCCCGGTTTCGCCACGTAGGACGATGTGTGTTCATTGCAAATGCACTTTCCTAAAAGGGACCCACACTAAACTTACATTGCTATTGTAATTCTTTCACATATATTGAATATTCAGAATACTTTGCTATTGTGATTATTTTCAAATTCTTTGAAAAGAGTGTCAAGTGTACTTGTTTGTTCATCTTCCTTTTTTCATGTAGGACAGTTCATGGGGGAAGAATTTCAGAAGGGAACTTATGAACTGCATTATCAGATTTCAGACTCATTCACGAGTCATGATCAAGAACCATCAGAACAAGATGGCAGAAGAGAGCTTTTCTTAAATGGGATACTTCCAAGGGAGTACCAGGCACCATCATACTGACTTATAAGGTAAAGAAATTATGCTCTCCTACACATGAGGCAGTTGAGGCACAGAAGGAGGCTCACACATATTTGCCTGGTCTGTCAGTATCTGTTTTTCTTTTTCTTGGAGATTTGAACCATGTTCACACCTGGTAAGGAATAAAGTTGTTCTGTGTTGTGTTACGCAAATGAATTCTTCGTCAAAACAAACTCGTCTCACTTCCCTTAATTTTGCAGAAGTTACAACTTCATGCTGCCCGTTTTGAGATGTTTGCCACATATTTATCCTAAAATTAACTTAGGTCCTGGGCTACATGAAACATGATAGATATGGAATTAGTTCAAATCTTCAACATAACACTTCATCAACAATATGAAATGATGTTGCGACTTGTTCACATGTGCATTTTTAGCATATCATGGGAATATTTGGTCTTTTGGTTGGGATCCCAAATCAATTACAATATTTCTAACACAATTTGAAAGATAACAGCAAAGGTAAAAATTGAACTTGCTCGTTGAAACAAACTGTGTTCAGCAGGTTACAAGAGTCACATAGACAATAAAGTTTGGTGACAACAATACTGCAGAATGCTACAGCACATACATAAGACGGAGACATAAACCAAAGATGCCATCACAATTTGCTGGATGGCACACCAACACCAGAGGTCCTAACCTTCTTCTCGACAACCTTTGAGAGGTCCTTCACTTCCTCCTTGGGAATATGGCGATGGTGACTTAACCAAAGACCTCCATCAACCACCATTGTAGTCCCATTTACATATTTGCCTGCAAATTGAATTGTAGAATAAACATCAATCCTGGGAATGACATCGACAAGGTAAGAAACATTAATTGACCTAAACCAACAAACACCAAACACCGCAGTAGCAGAGCTCGTTAATTTTATAACCCTGGAGAGATCAATCTCTTCCAGATGACCTTCAGGTAAGCGGACGCTCAGAACTTATTGAACTTTTCTGGATAAAGGAACTTTTGATTATTTGGTTAGAAAAAATGGAAGAACACAGCTGACCTGCATCAGAAGCAAGGTAGAGCGTGGCCATTGCTATGTCCCATTTCTCCCCCAACTTAAATAAAGGCATCATTTCCAGTTTCCCCTTGCCCATTTCCTCAGGTGCAAGCTTCCTCATTCCTGTAGTGCCTCCGATTGGCCCTGGTGCAATTCCATTGACCCTGATGTCATAATCTGTTCCCCATTCCAGAGCCAATGACCTTGTGATACTATCAACACCTGCCTGTAGAAGCCGATCCATCAGGAGAAGTCTACTTATTTCAATCATTTTCTCAAAGTGGATCAAAGAAGATCCAAATACCTTAGCAGCAGAGACGTGAATTTGGTACCAAGCTGCAGTGTAATGCGACGTCGCACTTATGTTAATGATGAGGCCACCAGTGGAGGGGCCTTTCCCCGGCCCACCTTTTTTTAGATACTTCAGTGCTTCATAGCACATTGTGTACGTACCCACAGTGTCAATGTCAACAACTGCAGACAGAAAATTCAGTCAATACTAACTTCTCGGGAAAAAAAAAAAGGAATGTTAAGCAATTAGTACATACTTCATCTGTTCAGAAATATATAACGTTTTAGAAAGCCTGAAGTCAAACTTATTTAACTTTGACTACTAATATATAAAAAACTATTTGTATTGATCATGTAAAAATGGTATCATTATATTAGTCATGATTTTTTTTATAATATAATAATTTTATAGAGTAAATTTCAGAAAACCCTAAGTTTTGGGGCATTAACAACACAAAACCCCATGTTTTAGAATTTTTTTCAAGAAACCTCAGGTTTTGGGGCAAAATGTTCAGGAAACCTCGGGTTTCCGGTCAAAGGTAACACAAAACCCTAGGTTTTAGAATTTTTTTCAAAAAACCCCAGGTTTTAGGGCAAAATGTATAAAAAACCTCCATGTACACCACCTGGGCCATCAAATACATGGTATTTTCAAGTATATACACACATTGATGACCCCACAGTACGCCCGGCCATGTCGCTGTGTAACCGGTCGCTGTGCCGCCGCCTCCTCGGTCGCCACATTGATGAGAGAAGAGAAAAATACCATGTTTTTTTATTATGTACCGGTGTCCTGCACAAATCTTGGAGAAAAAACGACTGTCAGGTGGTGTACCTGAGTTTTTTTTTTTTGAGTTGAGGCCGACATGGCGACACAAAGCGGCCGAGAAGACGGCGAAGACAATCATCGATTACACAATGGCGTGGGCGGCGCATGTGGGGCTATCAATATGAGTATATACTCGAAAATACCATGTATTTGATGGCCCAGTGGTGTACATGGTGTTTTTTATACATTTTGCCCCAAAACCTGGGGTTTTTGGAAAAAAAAAAACTAAAACTTGGGGTTTTGTATTACCTTTGCCCCAAAACCTAAGGTTTTCTGAATATTTTGCCCCAAAACCTAGGGTTTCTTGAAAAAAAAACTAAAACGTGGGGTTTTGCATGTTGAAGACCGGATCGATGTCCAAAACATCATATATTCTTCAAGAGAAGGAGTAATAGGCAAGTTAATAGCACAAAAATGCTTGAGTTAGCAGCCTAGCACAATTGCACAAAACTAGTAAGACTTTAAGACCACAACTTTTCAAATGGCAGAGATAATCTTAATGTAGTGCTGTCAATGTGCGCACGATTGTATCAAAGAGCAACTCTCAAGCAAACCAAGAGCATATAGTTTGATGAAGTACCGGTTCGAAATCCCTTGGGCGTCAGATCCTCCGGGGAAGCAAGGAAGTTGCCGGCCGCACCATTGACAAGAATGTCAAGCCTGCCGAAATGCTCAACCGTTGCCGCGAGCACTCTCGCTGCATCCTCCTTCTTGCGGACATCTCCCTCAAAGCCAACAGCCTGCACGTCACACCAAGCTCGCATTACTACAGTACAACACTACTGTATCCCAACGAACAACAGATTAGTACATTTAATCATGGCGGCATATTCCTTGCGAATTTCGTTTCATAAGTCAATATGTCAAGACACATGAGGCACAAAGCATTGTACGCCGAGCAACCCAATTAGTATAACACGAGCATGCTCGCTTCAGGAATTAAAAATTTGGATGCGTTTCATATACGCGTTCCTACACCGAAGGCACTCGCCAGGTATACGCTTCCCTAGAAAAACCCGATTGGCTTGGATTCGATGAACCAAGAAAACAGCAATCTTTTCATAAAAGCCGCAATAATTCCTCTTACTCTATCACGCAACTACGGAGACAAGAAAAAGACCAAATTTTTTGCAACTAACGACCAGGAAACACCAAACTTTAAGCAAGAAAACAAACGCCGTGCGTAATAATGGTAGGTAGGGTAGCCTGGTAGGGTTGAGCGGAGGAGGGAGCGGATTGGGCGCACCCGGAGGCCGTGGGAGCGGAGGACGGCGACGGCCTTGTCGAGGATCTCGCGGCGGCGGCCCATGATGGCGACGTGGGCGCCGTGGCGGGCGAGCTGGGCGGCGATCTCGAAGCAGATGCCGGAGCCGCCGCCGGTGACCAGCGCCGCCTTGCCCCTCAGCACGTCCGCCCGGAACGGCGACTGCATCGCCATATCCCCTCCCCACCTCTTCTCTTTCTTCCCTCCGCGCGCGGCGTCCTCAACCACTCCCAGTTTCGGTGTCCTTGGATACGCAGATGGAGAAAGATGCGTGGTTAGTGCGCTGCTAATTGCCGGCTTTGTCCGGTGTTTGGCCTTGTCTTTGACACGAACGCACGCGGCGTTATTGTCCAATATCTAGTGCGTGGCTGTGATTTTCTTTTTCTTTTTATGGGTAACCGTGTCTCCGTGTGTTACAATAAAAACTCATATTTGTATAAATTTTTTAATATGTATCCGTCCATTACAATACATACTAACTGTGTTCAAAGCATACTATTCTCTCGAACGGAAATGCTTCGTGTACGACGCCCTAGCCGCCCGTGCTGCTCAACCCCTCCTACTCCCGCGCCTCTGCCCGCACCGGTTGCCCCTCCTCCAGGGTCGCCTGCGCCTCCGCCAGGCCGCGGCCTTGTGCGTAGCACTTGCCTGGCCGCCCCCGAGCACCCATTCGGTCGCCACGTGCATCGTACACGTACGATGACAAAAATTGTAGTGTGTATAGCATTCCCCCCCTCTCTCTCAAATGTGCAATCATCAAATTTTCATGTCATTTTGTCGAGAAAAATATATTACGCTAATACCACAATCAACGACTCACAAATTATCTAGGTAACTGAATAACTTAAGCTAATAATCACACAATATGTACAAGAGGCGGAACCTAGACTTTTTATACACCAAATCTGTATTACGAAATATGAAAAAGAAAACACGTCAATTGAAACTTGTCTCTTGCACATATTGCACACACATCCTTCTTTCTTGGGCTCCCACATACATACATTACATACAAACCATTTCACATGCACATCTTATTGCATTGACAGTTGTTTTGTTGGGCACCTCCATTGCCAAGGGCCCATGCTCCATCTGGCACACTGAAGATTGGACCTTATATATTTAAATATTTTTAAAAAATATAAATGTGTTACAAAAAATTATGAGTAGAACCCACGGATTTCAACTATCATAAATTGTAATAAGTGATACTTGGTTAACAATAAACTAAACATTCACTTCTTAAGAAACAATCAACATATACAGAACAACAAAAAATGGGACAAACCTCGGCAACAATGTTTACCGAATGAGCAATGGCATGGGAGCTAGGAACCATTGCGAAACTCATTGCATGGATCAGCCTCTAAGGCAGTCCTCAGTCCATCCTTTACCACGTCACATTTCCACATCATAAAGATATAGCAATGTGGTGAAATGTTGCATGTAACGATGTATAGAGAGATGATAAAAGCAATGACTAGAAGTTGAGTTGCCACCGAGAAATTTGGGTTGAATCTCCACCGGTTGGACCAAAGGTTGTTGTTCTGGGGAGGGGGGGGGGTGCAAACTGGGAAGAAAGCACACAGCTCCCATGACCTGAAAACAAGTGGGGTTTACGGTGGTGAGCAAGGGGGCACTAGAGAAGTCAAGGCGATGCGGTGGGAGGCGTGTGTGTGGAGGTCGGGTGGGTCATAGCAGTGTCGTTGTGCTGGATGGCGCAGCAGTCGGCATCGCCAGCGGAGCACACACCTAGTCGATCACTGCCTGCAATGCGCCGTCCTCAACTATTCTCTATGTGATTCATGAGTCCTTTCAAATTAAACTAAATATACTAAAATAAATTTATGATAAATGATAATACACTTCTTTGTGAGTTGTGAATAATCAATTCCCGATCGATTCAAATGTAAAATATTTAAGCACAATTTAACAACCACTCTATAAAGATGAAAATTCATGGCAGGTAAACCCAATTTTTAAACAACAGTGAATAAACCTTTTAAAAAAACACAAAAAATGTGTATCAATTTTTCAATATGCCATAACCATGAATCAAGTTTAATGATTCACTGAAATTATACTTCGTCGATTAGAATCTATAAAAGAATATCTCAAGCAAGCAGAACCATAAAATACCAAATAAATATTCTAGCAATACAGCTAGAAGATTCAGCTGGGTACGTAGAGCCAAGAGTGAAAAAATGACAGCATTATATTTTGGGACAATAGTTCTTGGCATGTACATTATAAATTTTCAACAGCTACTGCAATGAGCACAAGACAGGAAATGCCACTAAATGTTCACAATACTTCTTTAGTCCAGCAAGCATACTTTTAACAATAATTAGCGTTCGGCATAGAGCATTTGCACAATTTCAATTCCAAATCACGCCAAAATGCAACAAAGAACTAAAAGAGCAAAGCACACCATCCAAATTTTCTTGCAAAAGCTACACGATTGCACATACATAAAAAAAATCATTTGATGCTAAATACTGGAATTCCTAGGTAGTAGTCATTTAGCATATTATCATGTTGGATAGCTTAAACACTCCCTCAAGCGGCCGGATACTTATTATAAGCTAGACACTGAAATGTGATAAACTGGAGCAGAAGACTTCCATTAAAAGAAAAAGAAAACAAAGAGTGAGATGATAAAGTACAATTGCAATGAAATTGTGCAAAAACTAATGACAATTAAAAGAATATTTTGCACATAGAACTCATAAGGTTACCTAATTTTCATGTAGTACATAAATAGAAAAATGTAGCAGAAAACTTTGTTCAGGTAGTGCAAACTACAAACATATCTAACAGAAAGGTTACAAAGGCCAGTAGACCACAATATCACACCCAAATCCTTCACTCCCACCTTTCATCCATGATCATAGCATGTCAAAGACAAAACTCTCTTCGTGAATAATAAACTATAAGTACTTGCAAAAACAATTCCATCATCTTTTGCACATCCATGCATAAGTAATTATTGGTTGTTGACAGTGAGATTAACCATGAGGATAATTAAGAAGCAATACCCAACTGTTTTCCCTACACCTGACATCTCTGAAGTCGGGGAGCTTCAAACTCCATGAAGAAGCTGTGGCTTCTTCAATATCAGCTGCTAACAGTTCACCAAACCTGCACATTCAATCATTTAGGAGTAAGCATATTGATGTAGAAAATTGAAATAGATAGGGTAAGAGATGGTTTCCTGACCAAATAAAAACACATGTAACATTTAGTGCACATTACCAGAGAACCAATAAAAAGACAACATTCATCCAAAGATTACTTCTTGTAGAGTTATCAGTAATGCACAGTTTATCCTGGAGTGCAGTTTCACAAACAAAAGATCGAAGAGTGAATGATTCGGACTTACACTGCAACCACCACTTCTAAAAGCCAAACTATACAACAATTGAATCATTTGCTCTAGCAAGTTGTGGGCATATAAGATGTCATGTACATGCTCCTTCTGCTCTAGCTCATCTTATCCATTGCTACTACGTTTTGGGGTTCCAAAATCATAAATAAATAGAATATACTACCTTAGAAATCCCGTAGCTAGGCACCATGGACGGCGTTCATCATACGCAACAGTAGCAGTCAAGCGCATCAGTGGATTCGGCGGTGGCCATCAAGACCGGTCGGAATCCATGCCATGGCTGGGACCAAGGGAAGATGTAGGCAGAGAGGTCAGAGATGCCATCGGGAATTAGAGGGGAGACAAGAGTCATAACTCACCGAAGGAAATCGCTATCAAGCTGCCGTTTCCAATGAAGTTTCAAGTCTTGCAACAACAATATGCGTCTGTCTAATCATTTCCAAGGACATGTGCAAGAGTTACATGGAAACAGGACTCCACCTCTCTATTTCTGAGAACAAGTTAGATTGGGGAATCGTGGGATCAATCAGCAGACCAATCAGTTAGCGTTTGTGGGCTTACTGAGCCTACCAAGCATGACTTGAGACATTAGTCACTCCCAATGGATCTTACTAGTTGATCAATCAAGATTTACCCGTAATTCGATAAATCGATGGGAGTTGGAGTTACTTGCTGCTTAGGAGGTGGGCGTTTGAGGAGACTATGACTCGCTCCTGCTCATCTTCGCCTCTAGCGGTTTGGGCAGAGATCGAGTGTGTGGGTTGGAGATGAGTGCATGGCTGGGAGGTTGAGCCGACAAGGGAGTTGGCTCAAGCTTGGAGACACTGACGTTAGAGAGGCTCGATCGGTGGTGGGAGAGGCCGCGGAGTTCACCGGATAGGGGAGAAGGTGCAGGAATGGTAGCATGCTGGTCAAAACACAATCGAAGGCACCGCCCTCCTCATCGTTGGCATCTGCATCGGTGGTGACAGCCGCCATCTCTTTTTCCCCCTTGCATCCCCCTCCGGCTGTGCTTCCTCTTCCTCGTACGCATCGGTGGGAGAGGCCTGGAGTTAGCCGAAGGCAGGAGAAGGGTGGCGATCGCCTGACGCACGAAGAGGCGCCAAGTTCACAGAGGATGATTTGATTAGGCATGACAATTTGATTAGACGATGTGGTCACGGGGTGCGATGGCAGACAGCGATGCTGAACGAAGCCGACAACACGGAGCATGAGCGGCGGCCGCGGGAGGAGACGAACCCACCACGAACCAGCCCAGATCTAACGTGGTCAGTGCGCACGGTGGCAGATGGCGGTGTCAGAGTAAGCCAGTAGCACCACATCTGGTAGTTACTCAGTTAGGAACTACGCGAGCTGCGGTGGGGGCAGATGGCTTGAGACGCGATGGCGGTAGGGGAGCGGCACCAGCTGCGACATGAGGGGGAGAGAAGGGAGGTTCTATGGGGAGCATCGGAAGGGTTCGGTGGCTCGGTGGTTGTCGAACCCGGGAACGAAGGATCCCGAATTCTCTGTGTTTATACACTAGTCCAGGATTTCTAGTGTACACAGTCAAACAAAAGTAATAGCAAAATCATATCACGCACTTTATTAATAATAATCTCAGAGTTTATTATAAAAGGGGCCTGAGGCCAAATAGAAAAGAAATGACACAGCGGAAGCGAAGTAGTAGTAGACCACACGACTTGCCACAGGCGATCATCTGGGGGTGTAGCCTAGTCGTCAAGATCCTCACCGTCCTGATAGAGGTCTTCTCCTGAATAAAGATTATTCACCAAGAGTAAGCACAACTTCCGTGCTTGCAAGTTACACCCAATATTGAAAGATAATGCATGCATAAGGTAAACAAAGGATAATGGCAGGGTTGTTTTGCATAAACATCATTTTCAAGTTAAATACCAATAATAATTTCTAAGGCCAGTTTTTACATTACAACTAAAATTATTGATTAAAATGACAGTGAATAGTTGATAACCTCCATTAAATGAATGGTGAAGGATACCCTTCTATCACTTGGCTAACCACCCAATTTTACCATAGGATTATCCATCCTAAAATCATCTCTGAAAATCATTTTATAAACCAAAAACAAGTCTAACTTAGAGTGGCTTTGCTAGCATGTCCATGACCGCGGACGCGGCTATTCGAATAGTTTCTACTCTGCAGAGTTTTGTACAGCTTTACCCACACGAGATAATATACGTTTAATGTCGGCCAAAGCACGCTTCCGAAGGCGTGTGACTAAGAAATTATCATGAGGCCGTTACAATGCAGTGTCTTAATGTATTTATGTCCGCTAAGGTTTCGCTACCATTGGACTAACCATCCTTCGGGAGCCCCCTCTTGCGCCAGGTGGGACTAATGTCTAACCAACACCACACATATAACATAGCACAAATAACACTAAGATACCACAAATTATTTAGCCAAATCTGTCCCATTCCAGACATATGGTGGTACGGTAAGGCGTAGCAAAATACGCTCAAAGACCGGTCCTTAACTGACTTGGGTGTCTTTCCATTAAAACCCTGGGCCTTAATCCTAACCAGATTAGGTCCGTGCATGAACCTGCACCCACCATCTATCCATCTCGCCCAAGTCCAAACCCATTTTATTTTATTTAGAGTAAAAACCTCTTTATAAACTTTCGTGGTAAAACAATACCGCAGAATCAAATTGAAATCAAGTTGTAAAAGATTTGGCTAAACCTTCCCAAATTTCTAAATATGATCTAAGCATAGCTAAGCATATGACAAATTTTACCTAAGAGTGTCAAGGCATTCATATTCAATAATCAAATTGGTCATACCATGGAAGTTGGAATAACTATATACAAAAACAGGACATTCAAACATTTATATAAACATATGCATGCAATAGTAATTTAAAAACATGAATTAAATACTTTAAAATACTGGGAATAATATAATCAATAGTGTAACTTGCCTTCGTTGAAGTCTTGAAACTCTAAATCGTCAGAAGGATCTAACTCTCCGGAGTCGTCGAGGTCTATACGCGAGAATACGATAAATTAACTTCAAATTCAAATAAATTCAAAAACTCAGCTCAAATAACTCCAAATTGAAATATTTTGGTTTAGTTAGCTAGATTATGATTTTAGATAAATTTTGCAACTTGAATCACCCAATTTGGAGTTCAGATGCAAAAGATATGAATTTTAGAAGTTTTAAACCTAAATCTGGAATTTAATTGAATTTCCCGAATTAATTTTCTACTGGAAAATCTATTTTATTGCACAATGCTGACGCCAGCGAAGGATTTTCCAGAATTAAAGGAATTAAAATATTTCCCTGACATACGGCCCCACGTGTCATAGACACGGTCCACGTGAACCAAGCCTACGGGCTTTTGGCTCGGAAGGACGGGGTGGACGCGGCTGTGTGTGGCGCCACGCAGGCAGATCTAGCAACGTGGCGCCCATGTGGCGGTGAGGTGGCGCCACGGCGGCTTGCTCGTGGCAAGGCCACGTCGGCTCAAAACCGGCAAAGCCCCGATGGTGGCCTCGCCGACGTTCTACGCCACGACGAGGTGAGTGCGGGTGCTCAAAAGAGAGAGCAGGTGAAGGCGAACCTGATGCTCACCAAAACAGCGGTGGAGCGGGGAGTCTTGACCGTCGGCGGCGAGGTTTAGCGGCGGCGGCGCAGGGTCGTCGGTGAAGAAGATGCTCCCGGGGTCCTCCGGCGAAGGGGTTGGCGGCAACGGCTTCGCAACGACGAGACGACGCTGATGGTGAGGTCGGAGTGGTCGGGGCGTCGATGACGGCGTCGGAAACGGAGAAGAGATGAAACTTTTACCGCCGACGAAAACTTCAAATCTATGGCGATAGGAGCGAGGAGGGAGACGGTGGTTGGCGGCGCTGGGATGCGGTGAGGGAGGCGGTCCTGGTGCCCCTTTATATAGGGCGAAGGTGACGAGGGCTCGTCGTGGCGCGCAAGAAGCTCCCGCCGATGTCCGAGGCGGAAATAGGGGAATCGGAGCCAGCGATGGAAGGGAAAAGACCGAAACGGGCGCGATTCGGTGCGGTGGTTTTAATGCGCACGACAATTAGGTGATTTGGTCTGGTTTTAGCCGTGTATAGAAGCTCCCCGAATCGCATCCATGGCGGACTTCGCGGGCGAGAAAAGGAAAGCGGCGAGGAAGAAGATGGAAAGGAAGACGACGATGTTGGGCCGTCCGATTTGATCGGACGGTGGACAATAGATGGGGCGAAACGGTAAGTGGGGGTAGATCGAGGGGGAACGCGAGAGTAGTTAAGTACTAGGTCTTATGAGAGCCGTCAGATTTGGATCTAACGGTCATCATTGAGTGGGACGTTCGGAACTCGCGATTGATTCATTGAAATCTGGCCGTTGGATTTAGATCCAACGGCTGACAACGGCCGATGCGGCGCGAGTGCGAGAGAGAGGGAGAGACTGACAGGTGGGCCCCTATTGTCGGTTGGCGCAGGTGAAGCGGGCTGGCGCGGGCCGCGCGCGGGAAGATGGGCTGGGTCGGAGTAGGTTTCGGCCCAATCGCTGTTGGAGGATTTTCTTTTGGTTTCTTAATTAATTTAATTCTGGTAATTCAATTAGGCTTTAGAATATAGCAAATTAAGTTCAAAATTTTTGAGAAAATTCACTGAAATTCTCTGGAGAATTTGGGACTTAAATAAAATATTTTCAACTATTATTTGGTAATAGATTTTGCAAATAAATTTGTTTAGCTTTAATTTGGTTAAGTAAAAGCTTTTGGAAATTCCACAAAAATCCACAAAAAAATAATTTAACTTTATTTTCAACTGAAATTTAAAATTTGGGCTGTTACAGTGGTGGCAGGTGAGCAACCGGTGAAGCGCTGGCGAGAGCAAGGGAGGGAGGCTCGTGAGAGGGAGAGCGGAGAGTGCAAAGTGGGGGGGCGACGAGGAGTGCAAGGGTTTAGCAGCGAGACATCGTATTAGGGAGGAGCCGAGGAGGTGCTGCACTGCGAAGAGATGCGGGAGGGGAACGAGCAATACGGGAGGGCAAGAGAAGGAAGGTGAAATATCGCACGTGTTTGTTGGGGGCTGTTTTTTAAAGTGGGGAGTGGGAAATGCATCACTCATCACAACTAGCGTATTTTTAAATAGTAAAGAGTAAAGATACTTTTATTCTCTCTTACGACTTGCCAGTCAGCAGCGACCAGCGTTGGCAGAAAAACATAATTGGGAAGGGAACAAGAGTCAGAGGCTCATCGTGTACGATACAACATACGGCTGAGTGTGTACGATATAACATACAAGCATATTTTCATCCGTGCAGCATTTGCCTTGCAGACCATGCTACGAACAATTGTACACCGGGCTGCTGTCTTTGGCGGCTTCCAGGCCAAGCACCGGAGAGAAAAAAAAGAGAAAGCGTACGTACACGGGGCACCCACTCGAGGCCCGTACACTCACGCTCCAATGACGCATGTCACCCACCAAATCCTAGAGCTTCAGCTGCGGGACGAGCGAGTCCACCTCGTCTGCTCCGCATCGTGCATCTCTGCGCGACTGCGCTCGTGGGCGTGGCGCGCTCGTGCCGTCCCGCGCCGCACATTGGGTACTCGGGGGCGCGCAACGGTCATCACACATCATCTCCTAACCTCACGTAGGGTGTAAGTAGGGCGGATCTGTCCGCTAAACTGTTAGCTCACCCCGTGAAAACAGCCCACGTATCTATCCACAAAAACCCACTTAGTGCTAGCTGTTCGAAGCAGGTCGGCCCACATAGCCCGTGTAGCCCGTCAGGCACAAAACCACAGAGCGAGTTTGCACAAAACGCGTTTGCAGTTTCTCCACTGTGGTTCGATGATGGATGCTCACCACCACGCCACCCGTGTCCTCCGCATCCACTTCTTGGACGTCGATGCCACCGACGAGTCCTCCAACGAGCACCGTGAGCACCACGCCGCCCGTGTCCCCCGCATCCACTTCTTGGATGCCGACGCCATCGATTCCTCCTCCGACGAGCACCACTGTGTTCGCCGCTGCGTCCAACAAATCGACCTGCTGCCGTCTTCTGCTCATGCGGCGGTGCGCTCCGGGGCGAGCCGGAGGAGGTTGCCCACCACAAAAAAAAAGCAGGTGTGCGGCTGCGCAGAAGGGGAGCCCAGGCGTGCGAAGGGGAGCCCGGGCGTGCGACAGCGGCCGTGGGGGAAGTGGGCCGCGGAGATCCGCGACCCCAAGTTGGGGAGGCGCATCTGGCAAGGCACCTTCGATACCACCGAGGAGGCCGCCTCCGTCTACAACTCCGCGGCCCCAGCGCCGTCACCAACTTCTCCTCCCCCTCCCCCTCCCCCTCGTCTTCGTCTTGCTCGGCCGTGTCCGTGCCGTCGCCGGAGAGCTTGACGGCATCTCGTCGCGTTGGTGGGCTTATCAACAACCTCGGAGGCGCCAAGGTCACCTTCTGCTGCGTCATCCAGTATGCCAGTGTCATCCAGTATGCCAACCTCGTCGGCATGCTTTGGGGAGGGGAGAGGTGGCGAGAGGAGGAAGAAGTGAGGGAAGTGAGATTTGCATTTGTGGGCAGCTGCCAAGCCCACTTACAGGCTAACGGCAACCGCAAATGTCTCAGTAGCCAGTGCAGATGGGCGCGGGCTGTCTGCAGCTCGCTCCACTTGCACCACTAACCTCACGTCTGCCCCCAGCCGTGTACAAGCGCGACGCGCGCCGATCGCACGTCGCCGCGCGCATGCAGGCCCGCGCAGAAGCAAGGGTCGCACGCACTATTGCTGGCTTCGTTCCGTGTTTGGCCTTGTCTTTGACACGCGCGTGGCCGTGGTTTTTCTATGACTGCTTTTGTTCTCACTTGTGTACCATCAGCAGTGACGGGTCACGGGGGTTAGCTCGAACAATCAGGAAGAGAAGAAGAGTTAAGAGGCTGAGCGTCTACTCTACACACAGCATTTTGTCTCGCAGAGAAGCCTACATATGCTACGGACAACTTTCTTCTTTTCAGAGAGCACGTACTCACACACACCACATGCACGTACATCCCAACTCACACACATATCTAGTTAGAGCGGAATTCTAAATCTTCCCAACTACACATATATGGGTGTGTCCACTAGCACATGTCTAGCTAGAGCGAAGATCTACACCTTCCGAATCACACATATGTGGATGCGTCCACCAGTACATGTCTAAAGGTCTAAACCTTCCGAAGCACAGTATATATTTTAACCGTTAAACGTAGCCACGTGATTGAACACAGGACAGGTGGGTTAGCCCAACTCGGATGTCTAAACCTTTCGAAGCACGATACGTGTTTTAACCGCTGAACACAGCCACGTGATTGAACACAGGATAGGTGGGTTAGCTTAGCTCAGATGTCTAAACCTTCTGAAGCACGGTACGTATTTTATAATTTAACCGCTAAACGCAGCCACGTGATCGAACACAGGACTGAACAGGTGGGTTAGCTCAGCTCTTGTACGCTAGCTGAAGCTCAGTTCTTGTATGCTACGGACAACTGTACACCGGCTTGCTGCCTTTGGCGACTCGCAGCCCAAGCACCGGAGAAGCCCAGAGAAAATAAGGCCGTGCGTCCCAGCATGACCCGAGCCGGGAGACGACACCAACCCAACGCGCGGCCCACTTTCATAAACGCACCCCCGCCCCGCACGTCATGGGCGTGCCGCGCTCGTGCCAGATGCCGTTTCGCACCGCACCGCACCGCACGTCGGGGTCGGGGCGAGCTCAACGGGCGCGCGCGGCACGCATCTCCTCCTCAACCTCACGTCTGCCGGTGGCCCCGGGCGTGTGCAAAGTGTCGCCGCGCGCATGCTGCGTGCAGGCTCGATGGACGCACGCGCCGCGCGTACACGTATATATACATGGAGTAATCCGAGCAGACGCATATATACATGGAGTACCAGCGGGCAGGGCATGTACCTAGTGATGCAACGCACGGCCGGCGTTCGATCTGGACATGCATGCATGGGCTAAAATAGCCCCCTTGACATGCATGTTGCCTGCACTTCTCCTCAACATGATCTCCATTCACTGCTGTCCGTACTGCTTCCTGTCCTGCGGCCAAAAAAATGGCCAAAGACAAAACGAACGAAAAGAGAGAGGGTCTGGTCAATTGCAGGATGCATACTGTCAGCCACGGCCAAGGCCTTCCCGGCAAGCGGCCAGACAAAATGCGGCAGCATCAGCATGCATGATAATTAAGCACATCGACCACCCTCTTTTCCTCTCTAGCCACTGTCCACATATAAACACTCGGCTCAAGCACTTACCGAGATGATCACGACACACTCAATCTGAACCCCTCTCGATCGACCGTGGAACGGAAATTAACGGGGGTGCGCGCGTACGAGGAGTACTCGTCGTACTTTTCCGAGAAGAGACGGGACGAAAGCCACATGCACCTGCCTGCTGAGACCTCGGTGCTGACCAACCGGCGGGCCTGGCCAGATAGTGATACAGTCGCGGCGCGACAGTAGTCCACGTCGTAACGCTGCACCAAAAAGTTTCAGCGAAAACGAGCCAACGTAGTTAACAGCCGCGACGTCCTCAGTTCTCCTCGCGGTAGTCATATATATATATAGCGCGATCGACCGATTTGGCTTTGGCTAAGATCACCACGTACATGTTGTGTAAATTTAGAGATTCCAGCAATAATTATGAATATTAAGACATATTTCCAGAGGGGTAAAAAAGATAGAACGACATATAAGCCATCAGTTTAGAACATGTGAACAGGTAAAATCAGCATATTGCTCATGTTTTAAATGGTTATTTATTGCTCCTATATGTCGGACTGCTAGCTCAAAAATATTTTTTAGCCTTTTCGTCACTTAGGTCAAAATTCAATCATAAATTAAACATGACAATTTCTCTTAAATAAATTAGGCCTTAAACTATAATAAAATCTTGCTAATCTAACAGGTCATATAAAGCAAATTATCAATTCACTGTTCACTGTACAGCAGACAAAGGATACATAGAGAGAGATGCTGATGCATTCGACCATGGCAAGTGATTGTTCAACAGTAACGCTAGTTGGCGGCCAAAAAAGGGTAGTCTCCTTAAACAACACAAGAAGTTAGACCATCGTAAGCTAGACCAATCATTGTACTTTGGAGCATTATGATTGTTCAACAGTAACGCTAGTTGCCAAATTAGGTCAGGTCATAAGCACACTTCGCTATCATTAAAGCGGTCTCTCTCCTCAATTATTTATTTTCTGCGTCATGTATGACACATTTCACTTCCGCGTAATGCAGCAGATTGCTTCGTCCAGTCCATATATGTTGTAAAGTAGAAGAAAAAAAATTACAGTTCAAGTGAGTTAAAACTTTTTTTAGATCCAAGTGAGTTAAATCGCTGGCTTTCTTTTCCATTTGTCTCCAGGGAAAAAGAAGATGTTTTTTTGAGTGAAACATAGAAAGAAGATATGCTGTACTCCATCCACTAAGAACAACCTTCTCTCTCTCTTGTTTGCTGCAACTTGACCAGCAATCCAGCATGCATCAAGCTAGCTAGAGAGAGCTTATATAACCCAACGTACAACACTCACAACAAAGTCAAAAGGATCGTGGAGAGAAGAAAATAGGACAGTGTGATAGGAATAATCATATCCTATCAACCCACCAACAAGCATGGTATGCATGTGTATTCAAAGTATGTGCGGCTATGAGATAAAGCCGGGTACACCACGATTGTAACAAATCCTGTTGTAAATCCTAACCGACGTTTGGTTCGGTTCCTATAAATATACACCACGCGGCCTCTACGGAGGATATACGCTTCTCCAAACTTTACATGGTATCAGAGCCATCCTCTTCCCATTAAGATTCGATGGCTGCTTCATCTTCTTCAACAGCGTCACCTCTCGGGCCGCCGGTCTCAGAGAAACTCACGAGGGAAAATTTCCTTGTGTGGAGAGCGCAGGTTCTTCCTCCCGTGCGAGGAGCACAACTCACTGGATACCTAGATGGATCCACACCAGCGCCACCCAGAACCATTGAAGTTACCAAAGGTGACAAGACTACGGAGACGACACCAAATCCTGCGTACGCGCAGTGGGTCGCTCAGGATCAACAGGTTCTGGCTTACTTGCTCAATTCCTTATCTAAAGAAGTTTTGACGCATGTTGTCACCATGACAAGCGCAGCTGAAGTCTGGACAGCTGTACAAGAGATGTTTTCATCACAATCTCGAGCCCGGGTGACAAATCTAAGAATCACGCTCGCCAATGCTCAGAAAGGAAACATGAGCATGGCGGCATACTTCTCCAAGATGAAGAACTTAGGAGATGAACTTGCTGCAGCAGGAAAAGGTTTGGACGATGAAGAGATGGTGTCCTTCATCCTTGCAGGCCTTGACATAGAATATAATCCGCTAGTTTCATCTATTGTGGCAAAAACTGAACCGATCTCCTTGAGTGATCTCTATGCCCAGATGCTGAACTATGATATGCGCATGGAGCTTCTTCAGGGATCAGGAGCAGACGGACAGTTTCAATCCTCTGCTAATGCGGCCATGCGAGGTCGTGGTGGTGCCAATCCGCGAGGACGAGGAAACCGCGGTCGTGGTAACGGGCGCGGTAACGGACGAGGTGGCCGCACCTACAACAATAGCGGCGGCTCAAGACAGGGAGGCCCAAATCAGTCCAACACACAGAGACCCGTATGTCAGTTGTGCGACAAGAGTGGTCATACAGCCTTCAATTGTTGGAACAGATTTGATTCCAACTTTCAGCAGGAAGAAAAAATTGCAGGAGCCGCCACTACATCTTATGGTATAGATACAAACTGGTATGCTGATACAGGGGCTACAGATCATATTACTGGAGAACTTGAGAAGCTAACAATGCATGACAAGTATAAGGGACATGATCAAGTTCATACAGCAAGTGGTACAGGTATGGAAATAAGTCACATTGGTCATACATTTGTTCATACTCCTGATCGTGATCTTCACTTAAAAAATGTTCTTCATGTTCCTAATGCTCAAAAGAATCTTGTTTCAGTTCATCGTTTAGCCACTGATAATAAAGCCTTTCTTGAATTTCATCCAAATTTCTTCTTGATCAAGGATCAGGTATCGAAGAAAACTCTTCTTCGCGGAAGATGTGAGAGAGGTCTATATCCTCTATTGCCGCAATCCTCAAGTCAGCAACCAAATAAACAAGTGCACACTGTTAGCAAACCGTCCTCTACACAGTGGCACAGTCGTCTAGGTCATCCCTCTTTTCAAATTGTGGAACATGTCCTTAGAAATAATTATCTTCCTTGTTCTAATGAGTCTAGGAATGAGTTAGTTTGTGATGCTTGTCAAAAAGCTAAGAGTCATCAGCTACCCTACTCCAGGTCTACTAGTATATCTATAGTTCCATTAGAGCTTATATTCTCAGATGTATGGGGTCCTGCTCCTAGCTCTGTTGGGCGACATACATATTATGTAAGCTTCATTGATGATTATAGCAAGTATACCTGGCTTTATTTGCTTAAGAAAAAGTCTGATGTATTCCAAGTGTTCCACAATTTCCAAAATTTTGTTGAGAGACAGTTTGGCAAAAATATAATCACAATGCAAACTGACTGGGGCGGTGAATACGAAAAATTAAATTCCTTTTTTCAAAAGATAGGAATAGCCCATCATGTGTCATGTCCACATGCACATCAGCAAAATGGATCTGCTGAACGCAAGCACCACCACATTGTCGAAGTTGGTCTAGCCATTCTAGCCAATGCCTCCATGCCTCTCAAATTTTGGGATGAAGCTTTTCTTACGGCCGCTTATCTTATAAACCTTCTGCCAAGCAAAGTCATTGACTATCAAACCCCTACAGCACGGCTCCTTCATACAAAACCCAATTACTCCTCTTTACGCATTTTTGGTTGCGCTTGTTGGCCGAATCTCAGACCATATAACTCTTGAAAGCTAGCTTTCCGATCCAAACAATGCGCTTTTCTTGGCTATAGCTCTCTTCATAAGGGCTTCAAGTGCCTAGACATCTTCAGTGGTCGTGTCTACATATCTCGTGATGTGGTTTTTGATGAATCTGTTTTCCTGTTCGAGCGCCTTCATCCAAATGCTGGAGCCCGTCTCCGCCAAGAGATTCTACTTCTCCCTTCCCATCTCCAAAATTGTACTGGTTTGGATCATGGGGGAGAACGATGTAATGACCAAGTGATCCATGCCCGTACTACTGACCATCCTGTTTTTGAGAATATACAGGAAACAGAGCACCCAATTGGAGAAGAAAACGAAGCAGGAATTGGCGCAGGAAGCTACGTAGATGAAGGGACGAATATGGACTTGCATGGCGCTGGAACCAGAGTTGATCCAGGCGCTGAAAATCATGGAGGACAGGGTGAGCTCGAGCCTGCCACGCCTGACGGCTCGGTGACCGTCACACCTATTACCTCGGTGGGCACGGAAAACCACGGAGACTCGTCTGGAGAAGGACCGCTAACTGGATCGGGCGTCGTGTCCCCTCCCGCGTCTTCTCCGGTCACATCGTCGTTGCAGTCTGGCGAATCTCCAGGCAACCCTGCGTCATCGCCGGGCAACTCTCCAGGATTACCTCGACCGCGGACTCGGCTCCAAAGCGGGGTTTCTAAACCAAGACAGTATACAGACGACACGATAAAGTATGGTTTCATGTGTTCCACAGGAGAACCAGAGATGCTTCAAGAAGCGCTTACAGACTCAAGGTGGAAATAGGCAATGGATATTGAATATTTGGCACTTATGAAAAACAAGACATGGAATCTGGTTCCATCACAACAAGGTAAAAATATTATTGATTGCAAATGGGTGTACAAAATCAAAAGGAAGGCAGATGGCACTATAGACAGGTATAAAGCTCGTTTAGTTGCAAAAGGCTTTAAACAGCGGTATGGTATAGATTATGAAGATACCTTTAGCCCTGTCGTCAAAATTGCTACTATTCGACTTGTTTTGGCCATTGCTATATCCAGGGGTTGGAATCTGAGGCAGCTGGATGTACAGAACGCGTTTCTGCATGGTGTTCTGGAGGAGGAGGTTTACATGAGGCAACCACCAGGCTATGAAGACAGCCATTCCCCGCAACATGTCTGTAAGTTAAATAAGTCAATTTATGGATTAAAACAAGCGCCTAGAGCATGGTATTCTCGATTGAGTTCAAAACTACAACAAGTTGGGTTTGTGCCATCCAAGTCAGATACATCTCTGTTCATCTATAACAAGTCAGAAATAACAATATTTGTGCTCATATATGTGGATGACATAATTGTTACTAGCTCGTCACAGGAGGCAGTTTCAGCATTATTACGAGACTTGAGCGCTGATTTTGCGCTTAAGGATCTAGGAGACCTACATTATTTCTTGGGTATAGAAGTTAAGAAAGTGCAAAGTGGTATATTGCTGTCTCAAGAGAAGTATGCATCTGACTTGTTAGATCGCGTGGGCATGAGTAAATGCAAACCATCACCGACTCCCCTGTCAACTTTAGAGAAACTTTCAGCCTTTGAAGGAGATCCCTTGGGTCCAGATGATAGTACAAAGTACAGGAGCTTAGTGGGTGCACTTCAATACTTGACAATCACAAGACCTGATATAGCATTCTCGGTCGATAAGGTATGTGTGAGGACCCCAATTTATTTGGCTTGTAATGCTTAACCAACCACCTGGTCCTAGCATCACAAATCAAATAAACTGATCCTCGAGATATGTATACTTCGAGCGAAGTTATACACACCTCGGTACAAAATTAGACATCAACTCCATTCCAAACATAGAGTCCAAACACTACACTACCAAACGGAAGATAAACAAATAGTAGAGTTATTACAGACAAAGGCCGACAGGCCACAAGATACACAAATAACAGAAAGAAGACATCGGAAGCAAAAGTGTCATAAGATGGCTATAAACAAAGCCAATCAGCGTGCCTCCAACCCACAAGGCATCTGACCGGACCGCCAAGTCTAGTCGTCCACGAAACGGCAACACAGCTCACAGAAGTGAGGCCCTTGGGGCTCACCTTCTTCCTCTGCAACAAAAACATTAAGCAAAGCACCTGAGTACAAATATTGTCTTTGTACCCGCAAGACTGACGTGTGAACTAGCAGACCTGTTCATATGCTACATGCAGGCTTGTCTGGTAGAGGCCATATGTTTCATTTGCATAAAGCCAATTTTCATTTGCAATAATATAATACAGTTTGAAGGCAAGTTTGCAATTTATTTTTAATGTTGAGATAACTACGAAATAAAAATAGATACAAGTAACCACCTAGAAGTGACTATCCCAATAGTCACCACAACATAGCACGAATCCCCAGATTCGTACCACCCATCAAGTTTTAATTTAAATGTTGTAGTCTAGTTCTTGGGGGGCGTATCCGAGCGTGTCCATAACCTAGGACGAGGCTATTCGAATAGTTTTAACCCTGCAGGGGTGTACCAATGTACCCACACTTCAGACCGCCTTTAAGCCAAGCACACTTAGAAGGTATGCAAGCACAGACTAAGTCCTACGAGACTTTTTCCAATATTGTGTATTAACTACGAGCCGCTCGTATGGATAGAAATCCATACGCTTACATGGTAAAGCCGAAAAGGCAACTACCCACTCAGGATAAAGCTTTTCGGACAACTACCATGCTCCCACCTCCATCCCTCCTGCGACCTCCTGCGACCCGGAGCCAATACACGCCAAAGTACTAGGTCAAGAGAGGTCCCATATACTCTAGTGTGGTTAGCACGCAAAATGCTCGATGCGGTGGCGCAAGTAACTCGGTCCTTAATCGACTCGGGCACCTTTCAGTCACACCCAACAGATCACACCGGTCTTACCATTGTGCCCAAGTCTAAATCATTTTGTTTTCATTTTTAATTTTGCAATTAAACATAGCAAAATGTGAAACATAAACTTATAGAAAATTTTGTGTGATCAAGGTTACCGACTAAAGTCGATAACCGCCAGATTCTCTGATAGCTAAGCATGTCTAAGCAAATTGACCGGACCTACTAAGTGACAAGAGATCATCCAATGACCTCTAATCACAAAGAAATAACCTAGGCTCGGTAGTAGAGATCAATATTTTGGCTACAGGATATGCAACTACGGTTTAACTAATCAATTTAACACAAATTAAGCAATTCATACATACAATTTGAAACAAAATATTAGACTTTAAAATCTGGGATTGTCATGATCAAACCGCTTGCTCGGCCGCTTTGCTCAATTTGTTCTGGAGGGTCGTTCTCGGGGTTGCCGCAAATATCGAAGCCTAACGATTGAACAAAGCAATGAATAAGAACGAATAACACCGCAAAACTCAATAATCAAACACAAACACCAATTTATACACAGAGGCTAGACCAACACAAAAGGAGTAACAATTAAGCACTCTGAGGATGCTTCAAAAAGACATGCTTTCAAGTGATTGATCTACCCACTCACTTATTTATCAGGTTAACCACAAAATCAATCCTCTTATATGATTTAAACTTTGGACAGACTTTGATGGTGATTGTGTGCACATCTATTATTTAATCATCAAGTTAATATATCAAAAACGGCTAACTACTCTAAAACAACCATTATTAGTTGAGATCACAGAACCTACAAGAAGCTATTGACAACACTAACTAGTCAAGTATCCAACTATGAGATGCTAAACAAAATTTTCTATCTAAGATAGGATGTTAAAGATGCTCAGCTATTCATACCCCTAAGCATCACACCAAGATATTGCAAGGCTAACAAGTTCCAGCATGTGGCTACTATAAAACCTTACCTTCACGAAAATACACCACAAGCACGGAGGCAAAACCTCAAGTTACTCAAACGACTTCATAGATCAAAAGCCAACTAGTGATTTGAAACCTATAGAGATTATCTAATTAACTTCTTGTTAAGCACCACTTCTAAGGGAGTCACCAAGCACTAACCAGATATGAATAGCATAAGAATGAACCCAATTTCAGTTTATAGACAACAGAAAAACGACAACAGCAAGCATACAGAGAACTAAATACTTTCAAACTTCCAATACCAATTTTTGATCATGCAATGAGAGTGAACTAATGAACAATCATAAGCATGATAAGCAGCTAACTACAAAGCCTCGGGAGGTGGGCCCCACTTGTCGACCACAACAAAGACAGGAGCACAAGGAAGAACAGAGGCTCGGACTGGATTCGGCCGGTGAAGGAGTGGCGGCGCGGGCATCGCGACGACCAAAATGGGTCGCCGAGTTCACGAAGCTAAGGGTGGTCGCGGGTTCGACGGAGAAGCACGGGCGGCGGCGCGAACGGCACGTCGGCGGCGGGGTGACAAGTGCGGTGCACGAGAGAGGTAGACAACGAAAATTAGCGCGCATGGGCATCGGTGAGTTACGAGAACTCACCGGAATGACGCGAGCTCAAATGGCTGCCGAGATGGCCCGGCGAGCTGCGGCGGCGATCAAGGGTCACCGAGGAAGGAACAACTGAGCAAAAACAGGAGAAAAGGGAGATGGAGATAGCTCGAGTGAGTGCACTAGATGGCGCTAAGCGCGAGCAATTACTCTATGAACCAACTCACCGGAGAAGAGGACGAAGGTTTGAACTTTCGGACGAGGAAGAGGGAAGTTGAAATTCAACGGCTCCTGTGAATAAAACTTCAAATTAGTTGAGTGGAAAGCACAGTTGAGAGCTGGAACACGAAATGACGCGCAGAGGAAAGGATGATCTTCACTGCTTTGCGGTAATGACACGGCGGAGCGGCACGGCCGTGAACCAGAGCTCGAGCATTACTACGATTTGAGCTCAGAAGGAGCAATGGTGATAGGAGTTGGCTTAATGGTGTCTAAAGAAGGAAGAGGGAGCTTTGGGTGAGCTTAAGTAGGGACGAGGGCGGAGGAAAGCGAGCGGCTTTCGGCACCGAGGAGCTCAAGAAGCGGTCTTGACAAGTGGTGAAAGGAATGGTGGGTGATTAATGCTGCGCAGGGCATGGCCTCTCAGCGGAAGATGCGGCCGAGGTAATGCGCGTGCGAAAAACCGGAAAGCGGTGACGGAACAACGGAGCTGAGGTGGCGCTCATGCGCGCTACGGCCGCTCTCGACCCTTGGCGCAAGGTAGGTGGCGACCGACATGTGGGGCCGCTGTCGGCGGCAAGACAAAGCAGCGCGAGCCCGAGTCAAGTGCGGCGCAAACGGTGGTTCGACTCGACCATTATCGCGCCGACCGTTGGATCTCGAGATGGACGGTCGAGATTGATGTATGCATTCTGATGATCGACGAGACCGCAATATGGACCGTCGATCTCCATCGGACGGTGATAACTATCGGGCTCGCGGGTGCAACTAGGTGGTGCGACCGAGTCCATTAGTGCGGTCGACTCGAGCCCAAGTGGGGTTCGAACCCGAGAACGATGATTTGATTTGAATTAGAAAGACAGAGAGGGTTTTGGGAATTTTTAGAGGTAGCTCCTGAGCTCCAAAAATTCTGAAATTTTTATGGAAGCTTACTGGAAAGAGGACAACCTTGTGTAATTTTTCCAGGAGTTTTTATGCTCTAGATTTCTCCCACTAAAATTCACAAGCTGCTAGCTAGAGGTTTGACCAGATTTCTAAACTGGTTTGACTTGGGCATTTGAAATAGCAAATAAAATCTAAAAATTGTGAAATAATTCAGGGAGGTAGATAGGATGATCAAGATGATAGGAAAAATAATTTCAGAGGATGATCACAAGTTTGAAAGCTAAGAATTTGCTGACAACAATTTCCACTCACAAGAATTTAATTCTAGAAAATGGAAATTGCTAGGGAAAATTTGGAAAACTTCCAAATGATTTGATGAGACAACAAAAGTTTTTATTTCTCCCCAAAATTTTACACTTGAAATACAAACCCTAAGTTTAGGGCTGTTACAGTATGTCAGTATTTACATGTACCTACTACAATACACTGGACTGCAGTTAAAAGAATTCTGAGATATATCAAGAACACCCTAGGGATTGGTTTAGCATTAAGAAGATCACAGTCCCTGGTGGTTAGTGCCTTCTCTGATGCAGACTGGGCAGGTTGTGTGGATGACAGGAAGTCAACTGGAGGATTTGCAGTATTCTTGGGACCAAACCTGGTATCTTGGAGTGCCAGAAAACAAGCTACTGTGTCAAGGTCAAGCACTGAGGCAGAATACAAGGCCTTGGCTAATGCAACAGCAGAGATTATATGGATGCAATCTATACTTAAGGAGTTAGGTGTCTCTCAGGATCAACCACCTCGTCTGTGGTGTGACAATCTAGGTGCAACTTATCTCTCAGGGAATCCTGTATTTCATGCTAGAACAAAACATATAGAAATAGATTTTCATTTTGTAAGAGAAAGAGTTGCAAACAAGCTACTGGAGATCCGGCATATATCAACAAAGGACCAAATTGCAGATGGATTCACCAAGCCGCTGACTGTTCAGAAATTAGAAGAATTCAGACACAATCTCAACTTAGCAAAGTTGTGATGGAGGGAGGCTGTTAGAATCTAACAATAGATAGCTATTCTTGTAGATATGCATGTGTATTCAAAGTATGTGCGGCTATGAGATAAAGCCGGGTACACCACGATTGTAACAAATCCTGTTGTAAATCCTAACCGACGTTTGGTTCGGTTCCTATAAATATACACCACGCGGCCTCTACGGAGGATATACGCTTCTCCAAACTTTACATCACACACCTGCAGAGAATAACACCCACTAACAATCTTCTCATATATTCAGAGAAGCCATCAGATTGTTCAAGGCTTTTGACTTGTCACACCTGCACTCTGTAGACCACGCCTTTCAAGTGCTCTCATTGCACCATGCCTCCTTTTGGATTGTTCAGTTCCGTTTGAGTTGTGACGTAGGCTGCAATGCAAGTGTTCAGTTCAGCAGTTTTGGCTTTGTTTGATGCACATCACTGCATGCTGCTGCTTCTTGGCATATCCGGAACTAACTGAAACGGCAGGCACGTTAGTAGACTTCACCTGTCAGTTACTCATGGATAGACACGTTCAAACACCGGGCCAGGCTTCAGGCTGGCCTGAAAAGCCCGGCCTCGAACGGGTAGACTCGAGTCCGTTTCGACTTGAAAAATGATTTTCTCAATAAAAAAAATATTATTTTAGTTTTTTTTAATAAAAAGTAATGTTGAATTCATTTGGAGAATAAAAAATAGCTTTTATTACTTTTATTGTATTTAGCGGGCTTTTGAGCCAAAAATCAATTCCGAGCCCATAAATGGGTCTACTCATGGATGGAATTTTTTCACTGTTTTTTTTTTCTCTCTTCCGTAGTCATAACAACCTCTGAATGGAGTAAGATATAATCTAGTTTAGACGCACACGTTAGACTGCGACTTTTACATGTGGGGGTGAATCACTTACGGATCGGTAAAGAAAGCCGCCTCGGATTTTTCTACCGCAAGAAAAGTCACTGGGGATCAATTCCGTAAGCATAATTCCCCCTTACATTATTACTTAACATAATAATTTCATTCCATTCCAATCCCCTTGCATAATTGTAGCACTTTTCTCCGAGGAATATATGGCACAAACACAGCAAGATTCCTACAATCCTATCAGTAGTATATGTTTCAAGGGCCGTGCACAAACCTCACAGGTTTTCTCTGTAAGGGACCAGCTGTCAGCTGTGGGTTAATTCAGATGTGGCTATTTCATGTACAAAATGTCCTAATCAAATAGCTCTAAAAAAATACATTTTGTTCACATTACCCCACTCGAAATAACTGAAAAAGTACACTTAATTTCATCTGTTCCTGACACCTGGCAAGACAGCATGGATGGGAACAGTGAGCATATGACACTGTTCTTGTGTTTATCTTTTCTTTCTTTCTTTTGTAACAAAGTTCGTGTTTTTTTTCATGTTAGGTAAGCATAAGAACAGCAATCAATGAATACAGTTTTGAGTAAAGGTGTGCTTCTTAACTAGTCGAAAAATAAAATAAGGTGGGTTACAATTGTTAATTACCTAATTAAATAAATGGCATTCCACTCACTAACTATTCACTAACTATTGGCTGATGCGGGCAGCCTAGTACTCAAGATACTACAGAAAATTCCGCAACACATAAACAACTCAACAAAGTCAAACAACAAAATTGAGATATATTCCAAGTTGCAAGTAAGCAACAACGGTTGTATTTTTAGGTAATTTGGTAATTTCTCAATTAGAGAAAAAAAAGAAATAAAAAAAGAAAAGAAAAATAGAAGGTGGGACCCACTTGTCATTAAAGAAGGGAAGATAAGGTTGGAGACTTAGCAGAGGCGTGCGGCATTAGGGGATTCTCCCTTGCCTGGCAGCGGCGCAGGCGACGCAGGCGGCGCGAGCGCTTTGTGCACCGCCCATTGGCAGTATCTTACAATGATCTAATAATCCTCAATTAATTAAATTATTTATCTGTAATATTCATTATAGATGATAATGTCTTTATACAACCTTCAAGTGTACACCCCTCATTATTAACAATGAGGAAGATTATAAACACATAGTGGTTGTAAGTTATTCTACGACCACCTTATATGGTCGTAAGTCATCCTACTACCACTTTATGGTCGTAAATTCTTTTACGACCATCTATTGATCGTAAGTCCTACTACAATTACCTTATGATTGTAAGGTCTGCTACAATCACCCTATGGACGTAAGCTTTACTACGACTAAGTCGTTCATGATCACCCTATGGTTGGTAAAAATCACAGACATGTGGACCCAATCGACTAGAGACCTTATACAGTGTCAATTACACAGTGTATCTAATATGTGCCGTTATTCTATAATATAGCTGCATGTATTAATATGTCTCTCGCATAACCGCAAGGCAAACATGGGGTGTTGTCTCTCTGACAATAACTGTCGTCAACATTTGCAATTTTTCAACCGTTGGGGCACCTCTTGACATAGACAACTATCACCCCTTCAGACGCTATATAAGAGATAATGTCGGTGGACAGAGACAAAGGATACAAGCAATAGAACAAACATAAGTCATTAGTCTCAGTCTTTGGTGACTTCTCTCTGGTTGTAAATAGAATCAATACAAGAACATATGATTAGGGTTGTTATTTTCTCAGTAGAAGGCCTGAATCTGTATAAATCCCTTGTGTCTCATCCCTGTGTAGTCTCAAGCAAAGAGACCCTCCTTTTAATATTCATTTCATAAATTCAATATTAAAACATCGACATTATCCCTCTTCTTCTTTCTTCACCCTGGTACACAGTGAGCTTTCCCCCCTTTTGGTTCTTCATCCCTTCCGATTTGGTTTCATTTTTGGGCGGTGGGAGCTGCTGCGCCGCCATGGTTGGTCATGGCGCCGTCGACATTGAGGTTCGGCCCCTCCTTGCACACTCCCTGTTCGGTTCTTTGCGCCATCTCTCTGTTGAGGTCGCTGTGAGGGAACTATGGTGTTGCGCCGTTGAGGCTTGGACTCGGTCGGCTCTCACTTGATCTGGAAGAAAAGGGAGGTTTCGGTTTGGTGATTTCGCTCCTTGAGTGCATTCGGCCGATGCATCGTTGATTGGTTCTTGTGCGGCATTCTCTTGTACCTCGACTTCACGATTTGGTGTGTCCCGAATTGTGAATTGTCGTTGTATCTCCGACAACCTTGTCCGTTTTTCGTGGCACAGTGGGGCGATTGGTTTTTTGAGTAAGCGCATTCGGCGTGCCTTTCCTGGTTTCGACTCGGTGGCTTTGAGTGCTATCCGCACCGTGAGTTTGCTATTTCTAATTTTCATTTTACTATGCTTAGTGTGTCGTGCTAGTGGAAGTTTCAAATTATATTTGTTATACATTAGCATTGTGGGACTTTGCATTGTATTGTTGATGGACTAGGTATATGCTCGATGAAAATTTGATGCCAAATTAAAATTGAATACAACAATTGGATATAAATTGGTCTTGAACTTGTAGATTGCTTGTTGTTTTCTATTGTATTATGCAATTGATCCATTCGGTTATCTATTTACAGTTCACTGTGATTCGGTTTGGTTCATGCTTTTAGTTCACAGTGGTGCATTCAATTGCAGTCTTTTGTTCACTGTGATTCAATTTCAGTCGTGGTTATATAATCTTGTCAATTGATATCTTGTGCAGTTGATTTAATTGCCTGCTGTCAGTGAACTATGGATTGATTTAAGTGACTGATTAGAAAAGCAAGATTTTCTTTAAAGCTGAAGGCCTAATTTATTTCAGAGTAATTGCTATATTTAATTTGTGATCAATTTTTGACCAAAGTGACGAGAAGGCCAAGATTTGATCTTGAGCGACCCGACATCCGAGAGATTTAGTATGTTTTCAAGTTGTATATTTTGAACATATTATCATGTTTAATTGATATGAAAAGATTACATGTTTATATGTTATTTATGTATTTTATATGCTGCTCGAACTATGCTTTAATTATCGTAATTAATACTAGAATTATATCTGAATATTTACTAAAACCGCTAATTTCACAATAACCACGGCAACAACAAGCTGACTACTACCAAACAAGAAACAACTCATAAAACTACTAGTTTAAATCACAAACTGATAAGTTTGGGTCTCCAAACCAAAAAGATTAGGAACTAATTACAAACTGACAAGTTTGGGATCTCCAAACCAAAAGGATTAGGAACTAATTAATCAAGCAGTATTAGTACCACAACACAGTAATTTGCCAGGTCAGCATCAGCAAGCAGTTTGTTACAGTTCTAAGGGTATGCACAGTGGTTGTCTGTAGTACCTTCGATATCATCTATAGACAGAACTAAACGTAATCTATACAATGGGTTGTCTTTAAGTTGTATATATATGTCTTCCATAAAATAAGAATATAAAATATATGGGTTACAGACGGTATAAATACAACAACAAAAGTGATGTCTATAAGGATCTTATAGACCGTCTGTTGCATGCCAGACGGCTTCTACCTCTCTCCTCCTTCTCTCTCATCTATATCACAAAAAATCTTATGTGACAAATATTATAGACGACTAATATCACCCCACTGTACATACCTTTATAGCAGCCAGAAGCAGCAGCAAGAACCACAAGGGAGAAGAACACCTCCCTTTGTTTCTTCTCTTCTACATGCCTGTAACTGTAATAGTGCAATCCATATCCAAATCCGAGAACTTTTCATCGGTTAAATTCCAGACCGAATTTGTGGGCGGCCATGCCTCCTCTCATCGCAGTGTCCGGACATATGCTTCTCCTGGCAATATTTCCTTCCTTCTTTTGTTCTGTTTGGTTGGGCGCTGCTTTCTCCACCTCGAATCCTTTTCCTCGTTCTCCCCTGTTTAGGCCGTTGTGTTTTGCCAGTTGGAGCCCGACCGCCTCGGTGTCCGGGCTGGTCTTGGCGCCCGCCGCGTCAAAATTTGATCTTGGCGAGGTCTTCGGGAGGAGAGGTTGGGTCTTTCGTAGGGATTTTCGTGGTTCTAGGAATCTTTGGCCCGTTTCTGTCCGGTGATTTCGGTTTTGTGTTGGAGTCTTGGAGTTCCGATGCGAAGTTCTTGTGCTGTGTGATTCTTGGCGTTTCGTTGCTGGACGAAGCTTCCATTCTTGTTTCTTGCGAATATCAAAGCGGTGGAGGCAATTCTTCTGGGAGAGAGGAGCTGCTTGGTGGGGAGATTTGGTTGGAAGCTTAGTGCGTGTTTGACAAGTTGAAACTCCAATTTTTCTATTGATGCAAGGATTGCAGGTGGGAGGTGTTGGTGTGGAGATTTGAGATTGCATTTTGAGTGGGATAAAATAATTGTACTTGATATTCTTAGCGGCTTAATGCTTATTGGTAAGCTATTTGGTTGATGTAAATACTGGGGCTGGTCTTGGTGTGAAGATTTAAGGAGCTGTGGCAGAGGTCAAAAGAGATCAATGGCGTCGCTGTCAGAGAGTGAGGGGACAAATAGGGGTAGCATGTGGGAACTAGATCAGAACCTTGATCAGCCCATGGATGAGGAAGCAGGCAGACTGAAGAATATGTACACAGAAAAGGTTTGACGTTTCTCTTCTTCATTAGATACATGTTAAATTTGTTTTGCTGCCAAGAATTGAAGGTTTTCAGAATGGTCGCAGTAGATATAAGATTGGTGACTGCGTATGACTAATTCATCTCATTGTGCAGTTTGTTCTTTGAGCACATTTAGAACAGATGCACTACTTTGAGATGGATTGTACTACATGAATATGTACTTTGTCATTTGCAGGGCATGAAGTAAACTGGTTTGATTCATATGATGAAATTTCCAATCTTCTAAAGGGGGTGATGTTTTAGTTTTACGCAAGTTTTTGGCTTATTCCACCTCGATGAAACAACTAGCAGAAGAATCCTTAGCCCAAAAAACTAATGCCTTTTTTTTTATTGAAGTAACTACTGCTAAATCAAGAATTTCTATTGATTGTGCTTTCCCTTCATGCAGAAGTTTTCGTCAGTTTTGTTACTACGGCTCGCATTTCAGAGCCTTGGGGTGGTCTTTGGTGACTTGGGCACATCACCGTTGTATGTGTTCTATAATATTTTTCCTCGTGGAGTAGAAGACAATGAGGATGTTATTGGAGCACTTTCCTTGATCATTTACACCCTTACTATCATTCCTCTTCTGAAGTATGTTTTTGTCGTCCTGCGGGCAAATGACAATGGCCAAGGTGAGATACCTGATCCTCACAAGGTCTAAGTAACATGTTGTTTCTAATGATCTGCTTGGTACTTAAAAAAAACTAACTGCAACGCGTCTCAAATGCATGATTTCTACACATTAACTAACACATTAGAAGTTCATACGTTGCAATTGTTAATGTATATCATTAGCTGTGTATTTTCCCATTGTATAAGGGGTTACCTGCATATATACCACACTTGTACTTGTATATATATTGGTTCATTGGCCTCATGATGAATACAAGCGCAATTCATAACATGGTATCAGAGCCAAGTTAGGGTTAGGGTTTTACAGTTGCCGCCGCCGGTCCCTCTGTCGACCGCCGCCCTTCCCATGTCCTCTGCCACCACCCGTTGCTTGTCGTCTTCGATCGCCGCTGCTTGTCCTCTGCTGATCTCCTTCTCGTCTGGAGGACGCCTTGTTGCAATGCGCCGAGCCATCTTCGTCTTCATCGTGCCGCCCCTGTCACTGGTCGCCTGAGCTCGCGCCCGCGTCCTAATCCGTCGCGCAAGCCTGAGCCATCGTCGAGACGAAGACGTCGCCTCATCTTCAACGCTCGCCGCCATCTTCTTGTGCACAGCCGATTGGCGCCGATCCGCCGCCGGCTCGGGGACCCGCCGACTCGCCTCCCACCGACGTCGCCCCGATTGGCACCGATCTGGAGCCAGCTTTGGGGTGCCACCGCCGCTCGAGGAGACGCCGAGCTTCTCTCCGTCGGTCTTGAGCCTCTGCCGCTAGGAACGGTTTTTGTTCTGAAGCCTTTGTTCTGAAGTTTGTTTTCCTTCGGTAAAAGAAAGCCTTTGGTAAAAGAAAAACAAAAAAAGGAAAAAATGTCATTCTAACCGCTGCGCCGTCCAGCGCCGCCTGTTAAACTTCGTTGTCTTGGTCACCGCGCCGTCCAACGCCGCCTACCAAAGGTCATTGTTTCCGTTCCTCACTGCCCGGTGATCTTTGATGATCTCAATTATCGGGACTAGTTTCAGCAAATGCGTCTCCACATGCGTGGTCAGCGCCTTTGGGAGTTTCTTACCGACGAGTTGCCTTGCCCGCCTCGCCCTGCTCCACCTGCTGAGCCTATGCTCCCAAAGTCTACTTCCAAAGACGCTCGTAAGGAGGCATTTGATGCTTTTGAGGATGCTATGGAGACTTTTCAGACTCAGTGTGCTGCCTACAAGACATGGATTGATAAGGATGCCCGTGCCTCTGCTACTCTGGTTGCTAGCATGGAGATGCGATTCACTGGGGATGTGGTTGATGTGGACGCATCTGCGCAACCGCTATAAGCCGTCTGGTGATTCCTTGTATCTTTCTGTTGTGCGTCAGGAGCAGTCGCTGTAGCAGGGAGATGCCACTGTGGATGATTCTATGCCCAATTATCTGCGGTATGGCGTCAAATTGACTCTTTGGGACCAGATTTTGCCACACGTGTCAGTGTTGTCAGCGTTAGCAGCCTCACCTGGAGCTTCGTCGTATCTATGATTCCTTGACCCGTCTCCGGGCTGAGTATGAGCAGACTCGTGCTCATTGGCTGGCGCGCCACCCTCGTGTGACTCTGTTGGAGGCTCTTGCATCTGTTTAGGCTGAGGAGATTCGCCTTCGTGCTGCGGGTCTGCTGTCGTCAGCGTCATTTCCTTCGATTCTGGCAGCTTCTACACCCGCTATGACTCCAGCTACCCTTTCACTAGTGGTGTCTTCACAAGTGACAGCTGCTGTTGGTAGGGGACTACACTTCACTTACTGCAACAAGGATGGACATGTACAACAGACCTGCTACATGAAGAAGAAGGATTTACGTCATGGTAGTCGTCCTCCACAGGGCACTGGTGGTTCCTCCTCTCAGAAGAGCTCTGCTGCTTCTGATTCTCAGGAGTTTCTCACATTGTTGCGTTGCATGGCTGCTCTTGCACCGTCTGGTTCTGTTGGTTCTGCTGCACAGTCTTCTAGTGAGAGACCACCTTCTACTTCTTCCTCAGGTATATCATCTTGGATTCTTGACTCTGGTGCTTCCTTTCATATGACATTTGATTCCACCAGTCTCACTTCCAATCGCCCTTTAGCTGCTCCTATCACTGTTCAGATAGCAGATGGTACCTCTCTTTCTGTCGCAGGACGAGGCACTCTTTTGAATTCCTCTTTTCATATTCCTGCTATTTATCATGTTCCCAAACTAACCATGCAGCTCATATCTACCAGATAGCTCACTGATCATGGTTGTCGTGTTATTCTCGATTCTGATTCTTGTTGTGTTCAGGATTGACGCACGAGGATACGGGTTGGTACTGGCCCTCGCCGCCGTAACTCACAGCGTCTCTGGGAGCTTGACTGGTTTCATCTTCCTTTCGCTGCCCCTGCTAGTCTTGTCGCCTCCACAGTCACCGCCGCTTCTGCTACATCCTCCACTGCGTCTTTTGCTCAGTGGCATCATCGTTTGGGACATCTTTGCGGGTCACATCTATCTTCTTTACTTCGTCGTGGTCTTTTAGGGTCTGTGTCTGGTGATGCTTCTCTAAATTGTCAAGGTTGTAAGCTTGGTAAACAGCTTCAACTTCCCTATCCTTCCAGTGAGTCAGTGTCACAGTGTCCTTTTGATCTTGTTCATTCTGATGTATGGGGTCCAGCTCCTTTCGTTTCGAAAGGAGGTCATCGATATTATATAATTTTTATTGATGACTTTTCTTGACACACATGGATATACTTTATCTCATCTCGTAGTGAGGTTCTCTCCATCTACAAGACCTTTGCCACCATGATCCGTACTCAGTTTTCTTGCTGAGTAGGGCACTCTCTCTCAGTTTTCTTGCCTTGGCGCTCATGCCCAGAACGGTGTGGCTGAACGAAAGCATCGTCATCTTCTTGAGACAGCCCGTGCTCTTATGCTTGCTTCTGCTATCCCACCACACTTTTGGGCTAAGGCTGTTTCTATTGCCACTTTTCTGATTAATATTCAGCCTTCTTCTGCTCTTCAAGGTGAGATCCCAGTTGAGCGTCTCTATGGCAAGACTCCTGATTACTCTAGTCTTCTCTTTGGGTGTGTGTGCTATGTTCTTCTTGCACCTCGTGAGCGCACCAAGCTGTCCGCTCAGTCCGTGGAGTGCGTTTTTTTGGGCTATAGTGCTGAGCATAAGGGATATCGTTGTTGGGATTCTGTTGGCTGACGGATGCGGGTTTCTCAGGACGTCACTTTTGATGAGTCTTGTCCTTTCTACCCTCGTCCTTCTCCTTCCACTACTCCAGTATCTCTTGTCGAGCCACTTTCTTTCCTGACTTTTTCTGCCACCCCCATAGTCACCACGCCTCCATTATAGCCTTTGGCCTCTTCGGCTCCTCCTTCACCGTCTCTTTCGCCATCGCCACCCTCTTCAGATGCTCCTCCCGGCCTTCGTCCTTCTTATCCTCTCTACTACACTCGTCCGCAAGTTGAGGATTCTTCTGATGCGCCATCTTGTTCTGATGGTTCATCTTCTTCAGCCTCTCCTCGATATGCTCTTCGTGATCGCCAGCCTATTCGGCCTCCTGCGCGCTTTTGTTTAGCGACTCTTGCCGAACCGACTTCTTATCGTGATGCTCCTGTTCATCAGGAGTGGCAGCATGCGATGGCAGAGGAGATTGCTGCCCTTGAGCGTACTGACACGTGGGATCTTGTCCTTCTTCCCGCGCGTTACTTCTATCACGTGCAAGTGGGTCTACAAGGTTAAGACCCACTCTGATGGTTCACTTGAGCGCTACAAGACTCGTCTTGTGGCACGTGGTTTTCAGTAGGAGCATGGTCGTGATTATGATGAGACATTTGCTCATGTAGCTCACATGACCACCGTTCGCACTTTTCTTGCTGTGTCGTCTGTTCAGGCATGGTCCATCTCTCAGCTTGATGTAAAAAATGTCTTTCTCAATAGTGAGCTACGTGAAGAGGTATATATGCAGCCATCACCGGGGTATTCTGTTCCTGAAGGTATGGTTTGTCGCCTTCGCCGATCTCTTTACGGCCTCAAGCAAGCTCCTCGTGTCTGGTTTGATCGTTTATCTTCTGTTGTCACTGCAGCTGGTTTCTCTGCCAGTGCTCATGATCATGCTCTCTTTATTCACACTTTGCCTCGTGGTTGGACGCTTCTTTTATATATTGATGATATGATCATTACTGGAGATGATTCTCAGTACATCATCTTTGTGAAGGAGCATCTTAATGAGCAGTTTCTCATATCTGATCTGGGTCCTCTTCGCTATTTTCTTGAGGTTGAGGTTATTTCTACACTCAAGGGCTTCTATCTGTCTCAAGAAAAGTATATTCAGGATCTTTTTGCTTGTGCTTCTCTTACTGATCAGCACACCGCTGAGACTCCTATAGAGCTTAATGTTCATCTTCGGCCCACTGATGGTGAGCCTCTTGTTGATTATACTTGCTATCGTCACCTTGTTGGAAGTCTTGTTTATCTAGGTGTCACTCGTCCTGATATTTCATACCCTGTGCATATCTTGAGTCAATTTGTTTCTGCTCCCACTTAACTCCACTATAGTCATCTTCTTCATGTTCTACAATATCTTCGTGGAACCATAACTCATCGTTTGTTTTTTCCTCGCTCTAGTTCTTTACAGCTCCAAGCATATTCTGATGCCATCTGGGCTAGTGATCACTTTGATCGCCAGTCTCTCTCTGCTTATTGTGTTTTTCTTGGTGGTTCTCTCATTGCTTGGAAGACTAAGAAGCAGACAGTAGTTTTTCGTTCGAGTGCTGAGGCTGAGTTGCGAGCTATGGCTTTATTGACAGCGAAGGTTACTTGGCTACAATGGTTACTTGAGGATTTTGGTGTTTCAGTTTCAGCACTCACTCCTCTTTTGTCTGACAGTACAGGGGTTATTAGCATTGCTACAAATCCGGTGAAGCATGAGCTTACTAAGCATATTGATATTGGTGTTGATGCTTCCTACATGCAGACACAGGTGTATGACCAAGTTGTTGCTCTTCAGTATGCGCCTTCAGAACTTCAGTTGGCAAACTTCTTCACAAAGGCGCAGACCAGAGCCCAGCACAGCTTCTATCTCTCTAAACTTCATGTTGTTAATCCGTCATAAGTTGGAGGGAGGGGGGGTGTTAGATGTATATCATTAGCTGTGTATTTTTCTCATTATATGAAGGGTTACCTGCATATATGCCACACATGTACTTGTATATATATTGGCCCATTGGCCTCATGATGAATACAAACGCTATTCATAACAGCAATGATTTGTGAACAATGCATTTTTGTCATCAGATGTGTTAGTGAATTTATAGTAGAATGCCTTTATAGGCAAGGGAGATGCCAGAGTGGCTGATTATTTGCATTCTTCAAATGATGAAACTTTTAGCCTGAGATCGATTTACCGTTGCTCAATGTTGGAAACAACTGTTGCTTGTGCAATTCTGCTCCTTCACTTGATAACTTGTTTGCATATTTTGAGAGATGGCAACTTACTGTTTTTTTTTCTCACAGGTGGTACATTTGCTCTTTATTCACTACTATGTCGTCATGCAAAGATCAACACTATACCTAACCAACACAAGACTGATGAGGACCTAACGACATATAGTCAGCAAACTTATGAGGAGAATTCACTGGCAGCAAAAATAAAGAGATGGCTAGAGGCACATACGTATAAAAGAAATTGTCTTCTTATTCTTGTTCTCATTGGCACTTGTACAGCTATTGGAGATGGAATCCTTACTCCTGCTATATCAGGTACTCAGCTTAATTTCTTCTGAAGTAATACTCAGCATCATATTCTTCTTAGTAAATCCAATGGATCTGGGAATCTGATTTATGATTTTTGTGTTTTTCCAAGTTCTTTCTGCATCAGGTGGAATAAAAGTTCAAAATCCAAATATGAGTACTGGTAATGTTGTGCATTCAATATGGTTTATTTAGATCCTTGCATACTGTAACTTCTGTAAATTCTTTAAGTAGTGTTAGTAAGTAGAAGAATGTTCTTACTGCAATGATGGAAGGAATCCAGTGCATCCGTATCTGTTTTATGTGTTATGATCTCATATACAGCGGTCATCCTTCTTGATCTTACTACAAGTATCCCAAAATCCAATCTAATAATCTATCTTTTACATAAATTGATGTTGTAAAATCGTTTGATCTTTGGTTTCCTCTGCATCTGACAGATGTTGTTGTACTTGTTGCTGTGGTCATTTTAATTGGATTATTTAGCATGCAACATTATGGTACAGACAAAGTTGGGTGGCTCTTTGCACCTATAGTACTCCTCTGGTTCATTCTAATTGGAAGTGTCGGAGCACTGAACATACACAAGTATGATAGTGCCGTGTTAAAAGCATATAATCCAGTCTATATATACCGGTATTTTCGAAGGCGAGGGAATTCTGACAGCTGGACCTCCCTCGGAGGAATCATGCTTAGCATCACAGGTCAGGCCTTTTTTTTAAAAAAAAAATTAGCAATAGAGTTTACCTTCCATCAACTTTTTTTTTTTAAGTGCGAAAACCTTCCATCAACTTATAGTAGATCCGTTGTAACATACAACAAAATGTTTTTCTCTTCAGGAACTGAAGCATTATTTGCTGATCTATGTCATTTTCCTGTATTGGCCATTCAGGTAAGATGTCTTCACTCTTCTGTGAGGTATTACCTTATATGTATGCAATTGTGCGCTCACTAAAGTAAACACGTTTATTTGCAGATTGCATTCACCTTGATTGTATTCCCATGCCTTCTACTGGCATACACAGGGCAGGCTGCTTATATAATTTCCCACAAGGATCATGTGGCTGATGCCTTTTATCGCTCCATTCCAGGTCCTCCTTAGCTCCAACACATCCTGTTCACTAATCTTAAGACAGGTGTCAGTGTGCCACCACATCATGTCTGCAGGGTGCACATTGGCGTAGTGCGTACCCATTATCGACAGTGCATACTATGTTCTAGTGCTGTATGTAATATGGTGCTCATGGTGAGATGTTTAATCATTGCAGATGCCATATACTGGCCAGCCTTTGTTATAGCAACTGCTGCCGCAATAGTTGCTAGTCAAGCCACCATATCTGCAACCTACTCGATAATAAAGCAAGCTCTTGCACTAGGCTGTTTTCCTCGTGTAAAGGTAGTCCACACCTCGAAGAAATTCCTTGGGCAGATTTACATCCCTGACATCAACTGGGTACTCCTGATTCTTTGCATTGCTGTGACTGCTGGATTCAAGAACCAAAGCCAGATAGGAAATGCATATGGTAAGGTTTGCTTTTTATATGAATTTTGATGGTACATCTTTGGGCGTGTCATGGAATGATAAGAACTGACATTTTGGCATCCTGATGCAACTTTTCTTTTCCATGCTAAAATTTCAACATTTTTACAAATTGCTAAATATTGGACTAAATTAGATGACACTTGATTTCCATTTCATGTTGTATGAACAGGCACGGCAGTGGTTATAGTTATGCTAGTGACAACATTCCTCATGGTACCAATAATGCTGCTGGTGTGGAAGAGTCATTGGATTCTTGTTGTCACCTTTATGGTGCTCTCTTTGATGGTGGAGGTTCCCTACTTCTCGGCTTGCATATTAAAGATCGACCAAGGCGGTTGGGTCCCACTTGTCATTGCAACAGCCTTCTTCATCATCATGTATGTGTGGCATTTTTGCACTGTAAAGCAGTATGAATTTGAGATGCACAGCAAGGTCTCAATGGCCTGGATTCTTGGCCTTGGTCCAAGCCTTGGTCTGGTCAGGGTTCCAGGGATAGGCTTTGTGTACAGTGAGCTGGCAAGTGGTGTCCCGCACATCTTCTCCCACTTCATCACCAACCTTCCTGCTATCCACTCGGTTGCTGTCTTCGTCTGTGTCAAGTATCTTCCAGTCTATACTGTCCCGATCGAGGAGCGGTTCCTTGTGAGGAGAATTGGGCCGAAGAACTTCCATATATTCCGGTGTGTTGCAAGGTACGGATACAAAGACCTCCACAAGAAAGATGAAGACTTTGAGAAGATGCTCTTTGACTGCCTCCTGGTCTTTGTCCGACTTGAGAGCATGATGGATGGTTATTCTGATTCCGATGAGTTCAGCGTGCCAGAGCAGAAGACTGAGGGATCAATCAATAATGCATTTCTGACTGAGAAAACTAGCAACACAATGTGTTCCAATGGTGACGTGAGCTACTCATCACAGGATTCTATTGTGCCGGCGCAGTCACCCCTCATGGGGAACCGTCTATTGAGGTATTCAAGTCAGGCCAGCCAGACAGTCGGCGACGAACTGGAGTTCTTGAACCGGTGCAAGGATGCTGGTGTTGTGCACATTCTAGGGAACACCATTGTGCGTGCACGGAGAGATTCAGGGACCATCAAGAAGATTGCTGTAGATTACATGTATGCTTTCATGAGAAGGATCTGCAGGGAGAACAGTGCGATATTCAATGTTCCTCATGAGAGCCTGCTCAATGTTGGGCAAATATACTATATATGAAACTTTTTTTTCGTTTGGTTTGTGTTGGATTCCAAGCGAGCAGCTCTGATCTACTTCTCCATGGAGGGGGAGGAGAACGGGTGTACATAGTAAATAATCCGTTATTGTTCATGTGGTTAGAGATAGCTTTTGTTTTTAGTCCTTTTTCATCTTTCAGGCAGTGTTCATGTTGCAGATGGTCATGTTTTGTGTTTTAACTTGTAAGATTCAAATGTTTCTTTGCCATGATATATGGTGATAGTTTTGTCCGACTGGACAGAGGTCACTCACCGGCTCACCAGTTCCATAAGACTTGATGGATTCAGACGCACTTGCAGCTTTCAGATTGCCACTTGTGCCAGTTTTTTCAGGTTCAGTATGGTTGAAATCGACATGACACTCAGAACCAATATCCATAAGCTGCGACAAGATGGCATGTTCAATTGTTCATGCAATACCAGATGTGCAGAGTCAACTAATTAATAGGGCACACAAGTACACAACATAACCACAGTTCAGATTGTTCAGAGAGAAACTCATTCAAAGCAATAAAAGAGTGCAACAGCAGTCAGGGGATCAGACTATCTAGATCACAGAATACATTTGCAGGACAATGCCGCTCTTCCTTCCACACTGTCGTCCTCTTCCTCCCGATGAAGCTACATCGCGAAGCATACGGTGCATTGGGTAATTGCTGATGATTGAACAAGAAAATGGACAGAATGTCAGATGAAATGAGCCTAAGGCTACTCTTACTCTACATTGGGCTCGTACAATTGACAGAGACATGGCTAATTGTCCCTGGCCAATCTACGGATTCGGCGTTGGCGTGGCTGGCTGTCTCGGTTGCGACAAGCGCCATCGCACGGGGTCTTGTCGCAACGGCACTTGTCTGCAGGACCGACGGCTTCCTCGGTGGATTTTTTTCGGTGACTGCGCCGAAGTTGGTCGAGCTCGTTTTGCAGGTTCTCCACTTGCAGCTCGAGGGATTCAACGCTGTCTCGAAGGTAGTTGATGTGTTTGGTCGCGTTCTCAGGGAACTTGAGGTCCAACCATTGGGTGAATCTGCAGTCCTCTGAGGAATCCTGAAAAAAGAAAAAGAAATGTCATTACAAAATCGATGCAGTGCTTGTTCAGAACACTATCTATGACATTGATAAACTTCTTTTCGAAGGAAACGCACCGCGAACAGAGGACAGCGGTAGATCCGGCATCCCGGGTCTTCACGGTCGCAGCAAGTTTCGATGGTGCACGGTTTATCGTGCTTGCAATTTGGCCAGCTTCCGTCGTGTTCATCAGTTACTGTTTATCTGCAACCATTGTGTTACCTTGATCGACTGCGTCAGAAACGAAACCTGCTTTCTTGACATTCCACTGAACGTACAGTTTGAAAGATCCATCAAGGCGCCGTGCTACATTTAGAAATGCCCTCCAGGAATCGTCCCCGATTATATCAACCAGCACATAGAAAGGACGCGCTGAGGGTTTGTTCTTTACGCATAACAGCTGCTGCAAAATAAGTTCATGCGTCCCTTCATTCAACTGAATTATCTCCATTATCCAGCGTCGCACTTGCTCGAAGGACTTGTACTGCGGCGCTACCAGCTCTTTGACCACACATGGGCAAGTCCGGCTCACTTGTGCCCTATCAGGTCCATTGCAAATCATTCCTTCTCCATGATCGACATACCTGTAGAGAAATGTCAACTATATATTACATTTTTTAAAAAAAAAGTAATCCATTTTTTATGGGGTTTGCTTCAATACAACTCTTTTAGAAAATTTTATTAATCTTAAAGTAAAATAGTTAATATTAGGTGATTGCATATCTATACCAACCTATAAAAAAATAATTCAAATTGAAGATTAAATATAGATATAGACTTCAATATTATGTAGGGGCAAATCATTGATTTGATTTATTTTCTTAGATTATGCATATTTGCTCTCATCTAATACTAACTAGCTTTCTTTAAGTTTTGTAAACTTTTTTTAAAAGAGTTGTACCCAAGCATACCCTTTTTATTAATATTACAAAAATAAATGTCCTGGAAAAAAAATACTATGTATCCAATTCAATGGGTGATTGTGCCCTATCGCTAGTTGAATAGGCGGTAGGATGACATGGCAGTTTGATTTGCACAGCTTCCTCTGCCAACCCCATAGCTTCCTATGTCTGGACCAAGGGAACGTGTCCGGGCTCAACTTCGTCAACACCACCACCAATTGCCCTGTCTCGGCTCATAGTGTAGGCGTTGCTAGGACTGCACTCCCCAACTTTCCCGGCATCACCACCAATTGCCCCTTCTTGCATCACGGATGCGGGCAAAACTTTGCCATACTCTTGGGCCAGCAGGACCATGTCCCACCCACGCTCCCTCACAATTCACAAGTATAATTGTCATGACTTTGTGCTCTTCAGTTGCAATAACTTCTAGTATGTGTCTCGTCGTGCCCAGTTGGCAACGCAACTCAACTTCAGATCGTGCAACGTATAGTCCAGTGAGAAGGTGTAATACAACCACCGCATCACAGTACTCTACGTACGCTCCTCTGGTCTTAATAGACTTACAATCACATATGTGAAATTACACAAATCAACCCCTTTTAAACCTTTTCAGGACAACTCCTCCATAGTATTTTTTGAAACATACTCGTTCCGACATACTTGTCGACCATTTCAACAATTAAGCCAAAGTTAATACCACGTATTAAATCGAATGAGTACCATCTACAAAAAAACAAAAAAAAAACCTACATAAATTCTACAAATCCAGAGGGACTACAAATTATTTACTAGAACAAACTACTCTACAAAATTACTAGTCTAGAACTAAACTATCTACTCAAACCACCTATGTAAAACCAAACGGTCTTCTACAACTAGCTACTATAAGGAAAAATGGATCTAAAAAAAACTTTACTAGAACAAGCTATTCTATAAAACAACTGGTCTAAAACTAAACTATCTACTCAAACTACCTATCTAAAACTAAACGGTCTTCTACAACTAGATATTACAAGGAAAAATAGTTCTAAAATTTTTTCCACTCCAAAAAGCTAGTCTATACAAACTACAGATCTAAAACTAAACTATCTACTCCAACTACCTAGTCCATACAACTACAGATTTTGCCATTTTATCTGCTAACCTACCGTGGTTTCAATTTTTTTTACAAAGAAACGAAAAACTGAAGAGATCTCCGCTCCTCCCTCTTCCTTTCCTCTCTTCTCTTCTCCTTACATCTCCCCGCTTTCTCTCTCTCTTTTTGGAATAAAAGTGAATTTCCAATGTGATTTTTGGCCCTTGTATTGGCAAGGGGATCGCTGCTAGTTGGAATGCCGATTGGGGTGCGGAGGAGTATGTTGCTGTTTGAATTGGTTATTCGGTTAGCTGTCACCAATCCAAACGGTAACAGCTAACTGAATCGCCGAATCAAACGGCAACAAGGTAGGGGGGGGGGGTTGACAACAAGTCGACGTGGCGCACTGTCGTCCTTTCGTTTGGCAAGAGGGGAAGGTATCGCCATTTGAATTGACGATAGGATGACATGGCTAGCTGTCATTCGTTCAATGGCAACAGAAACCTTGTTGTCATTCAGTTTAGAGACAGGTTCTGCCACATCACCCTGTTGTCATTTTAGTTGGCAGCTGGTTCCAATCGCCAATTGAAATGGTGACAAAGGGTATTATTTCTGTAATTTTTTTATATGGACATTTCTTTTTGTATATTAATAAAAATTTGGAATATTTATACAATCGACTATCTACTCCACACAACTACTAGTCTAAAACTAGACTATCTGCTCCATACAACTACTAATCTAAAACTAGACTATCTACTCAGTACAACTACATATTTTATGATTTTGTTGCTAACCTACTATGGTTTCATAAAGAAAATTGTAGAGTAAAAAAAAATCTTACCTCATTGCTGCAGATCTGACACCTCTTCTTCTTCCTTTCCCCTCCTCTACCCCCTCACTTTTTTCGAATTAAAATGAAGTTCCGACAAATTTTACGCCTTATATAGTGCTAGCGAACTGGTGACAGGGCTCTCTGTGCCCCTGGTCGCCAATTGAATTGGTCATTGGGGAGGCGAGGAGACCCATCGCCATCTGAATTGGTTATAGGATGACGTGGTATGCGATAGTCAGTTCATTTAGCAACAGGGGGCACATGTGGTACCTATCATCATTTGAATCGGCGATGGGCTTACGTGGCTTGCTGTTGCCCTTTGGATCGGCAATTGGTTGTATACGGATTCCTATTGCTGACTGGTTTGGGACAGGAGATGCCACATCATCCTATCTCAAATTCAACTTGCGATAGGACCCAATCGCCAATTGAATTGGCTATAGAGTAATTTTTCTATATTTTTTTGCTAGTACATCTATTTTTTAATATTAATAAGAAAATGGATTATTTAAAAAATCTATAAAATACACCATGGTTTATTCACTACCTTAACCTTAATAGATCTAGTAAAGTATTATCCATAATTTCCTCACGTTTCCTAACATTTTCTAGACATTTATGTTATTTCTTCTTAAATTTTGAACATTTCCATTACAAATATCAACATTCGTGACATCCCTCATTCCTTATAGTACTTTTCGATGCTGCACGGTCTGTCGTGCTTGCAAGTTGGCCAGCTTCCGTCGTCGAATTCATCTTCCAGATGCGGCGATTGCTGCTCTTCATAGGACTCATCAGGCAATACACTTGCCTACCGGTCTCTTTGTTATGCGCGCTGCTTGCAGCCACGCTACCACCCTCGGTTTCCTGAGCAGGCGCAACAGCTGCTCCTTTGAAATGTGCTTGAGCATGCAAAACGAAAGACCCAACGACAGGCTTGCGGCTTGCCAGAACCACTACTAAACGAGCTTTTCTCCGACTACATTTCATACAAACCAACTACTGGTACTGGTACTGGTACTGGACCATCACAACGCTACCTCCTGACAAAGCAGACCCCAACACAGATATTACAGCAGAGCTATCAAACAAAAGACTTCCAAAACATAGTTTCAATCTTCTAATTTTTCTCTCTACCAGTTTCTAGACGTATCTTACATTTTCTAAATTTTCTACATGTTCATTAGAATTAGCAACATTTCATGTTCATAAAAATTATCAACATTTTCGGAAACTATGGATGTCATGCAGATAGGCTCCTAATCTTAGGATGATGATATAATTAACAGTGGTGAAAACTTATGCTTTCAGAAATATTTAAGAAGCTGTCAGTCTCAGGCGGTTGGACAGGCTAAGGGGCGGTCTGACCGGCCAGCCATGGCGGTTAGACCAGCCCATGGGCAGGTCAAAGGCTGGCCGTCAGACCAGCCACTAGAGGTGATTTGACCGGCCAAAATTTCATTTCGATTTTTGGGCCGGGCCAAAAATAGAGGGAGTAAGTAAGAGAGGTTTTTTTTTCTGTACTTGGTCTTATAATTTTTTGAGCTTCAAGCCAAAAGTTCTATTCATTTTAAATTTTTAGAGAGGGTGCGGATTTTTCGATAAAAAATTTGGCTAAATCCCCGAGCTAGTGGTCACACCACCCAAGCTGGAGGTCAGACCAGCTAGGGGGCGGTCAGACCGGCCATGGGCAACGATCTAACCGGTTTTGCCCTGTTCGCTAGCCAGCAAGACGGCGATGATCATAGGTTCGATCAATTTCATAGGTTTCAATGCATATGTATTGTATGATGCATGTTTTGACTAACGTGGATCAAGTTGCAAAGAACTTGTGTCCGAAATCGATTTCTTTGTCTATTGTTGTGCAGGAGGCTTGAAAGTCAACGACGAAGATGATCAGAACTAGGCTTGGAGAGCTGAGGTTCAGAACGATCAAGGATGCCGAATGAAGTCATTGAACTCAAGCATGACACAAGATGGATAAGGATGTCCGAACAGAAAGTTCGGTGCGACGAGTTGTATCAAGCGGCGCGGGGGTCGGTGCAAGGGCCATGGTGATTTTGGTGAGAGCCGGATGGGAGAGATTTGCCGACATGAAGAGAGTCGCTGATCAAATTACACATGACGAAACATGAGATTGCTTCATAATAATTAAGACCGGTCTTTGGAGAAGGGTCGAGAAGGGGTATTTTGATATCTTTACCAAAATACTGTTGGTGATATGCCCTAGAGACAATCATAGAGATGATTGTATCACATTTATGTTTTTGAGTTATTGAACAAATGTTATTATGTTCCTTGAATGAATTATCAGTTATAAAGATTAACAAGTATGTGATTTGTTGGTGAAGTCTTTAACTTATATGATGTCATTCTAAATGTATCTCTGGTCGGATGTCACTGATCGGAACACTAGTGACTTATCGGTCAGCGCATGTATTGATTGATGACCATGTTTCACCGGTTATGGATGTAGGGATATCAAATCAATAATGTAAACACATGTTAGAGAACATAGTGTTGGATTGACCCACCTTGAGACACTATTGAGATTGTTATGATTTTACGCGTCATCAGTTGGTCTCAAGCAATGATGATGTATAATTCTTAGATCTAAGATCAACATGGTTTTCTACATGTGTAATAGTACACTTAGGGGCTGCCAAACGCTACTCCGTAACTGGGTAGCTATAAAGGTACCTTTCGGATATATTATGAAACATACAAAGGAATGTGACTGGTCGAATATAGGATTTGCCCCTCCTAACATAACAGGAGAGATATCTCTGAGCCCCTCGATGTGGTCGGATAAAGAAAGTGCATAGACATACCACTAGTGGTCGAAGAGTCGATCATATGAAGTTATCTGTCACTTGGTCGAGAAACTATTGAACTGTCCATGGATGACCATTTATCTCACCTGGAGTTCAACTAGATGTCATGAGGCAAAGGGAGAATACACAAGTAGGTTGTTCAGTTCGATCATATACAGACTGGTCGTATGGAAATACGAACTAGTCATAGACTGGTCGAACATAATCACTAAGTGGTCGTAAACTGGTCGTAAAGAGTTACGAACTGGTCATAAATAAATATGAACTGGTTGTATAGAGATATAAGCCGGTCGTAAGTGATAAGGATTTAGTCGTAGATCATATTGTATTAAGCTTTGTCCGATATAATTTATGTGTATTCAGGAATCGTCATATCCTGCTAGGAACCGCTAATGACTTGTGGTCGAAAAGGTGTTTCCGAGTCACAACTAAATACGCATGAACCTACAGGAGCACACACTTAACAGGTTGGAACAAACGTGTTCGGATAGGATCCGTCATGAGCCCTGTATAAGGGGATGCATGAGGCTGTTGGGACAAGAGGCAAGAACGACGTGAGTTGCTCCACCGAAAACCCTAGCCACCATGTTCTTGAGAGCCCTACTGTGCGAGTTAGTGCTAGCACACAGGCGTACGATGTTCCATCTCTAGACGTGTGGATATCGTAAAGGCACTACTGCGGTTGCTGTTGCGCTCAAAGACAATCCACGACCTTCGCGAGGAACGTCATAGGTTGCTGGAGGAGACGATCGACTACGACCACTACACCGACGTGCTCAAGTTGGATCAGGCTACTCCAACTCTTCTTCCACTGCACTGCGCGTCTGGTGGTAACGATCTATGATCTCTTTCTTGCATGGCTTCCTGGTCTATGTGATAGAATTTTTGAATTGGCAGCTAGTATAGCTTACCCGTATCCCTTCAAATACCACTTTGGTGACCTTTGGAAAAACCGTGGCGCAAGACGACACAAGAGAGGCAGTCTAGGTCAAGTAAATATGAAGTTCATGAAGAGACAGATTCGGGAAGTCCGATTCGTCACCCACTTTGAAAAGCGTGTGCAAGTGTAGACCCATTTGTGTGTGGGCTTAACGGGTACCCGTTAGGGTCTTCTCTCCAATCCCAGTCTCCACTATAAAAGGGGATGTCCAGATGTGGAGTCCCCAAACCCTTCCAAGTGAGAAACCCTAATTTGTGATTTGGGGTCTTTGGAGTAGTTGATGCTACAATTGTGAGAGATGGATTGATTGAGTGATCTCAAGTATTGAGCTTTTGTCCTCCATGATGGAATGGATGTAAACCAACATCCTTCTCAAATCAATCCAAGCAAAGTTTTCTCAAGATGAGTCTCTTCTTGTTCTTGCTATCTCTTTGATGACTTTTAGGATTTTGATGTTCCTTTGGTTTTGCTTTAGTTTCTTGCTGTGATCTTGCTTGTTGGGATATGTGAGAATACATCTAGGATCATCTTGATCATTATCTACCCACGAGCTAGTTTTTGGATTAAAGTTTGAATATCCTCGGTTCTTGTGCCCTTTTGCTCTCATCGAACCAATTGATGGAACCATGGCCTTGATCTTCCCAATCGTTGATTAGAATAGATTCCTGACCCTCTTGATGAGTTATGGTTGAAAATTGAGATGATTTGGATCATATAATCAAAAGTTAAGTCATTTTTTTATCTTCCTGGACTGTTCCTCGGGTTGCTCCTAGGCCATAGCGGTCAGACCGGCCAGCCACGATGGTCAGATCGACCTAGTGTTGTGTAAGGTGTCTTGTGTGTTCTTGTCTCGGGGTTCATCGATTTCAACACAATACTTTCACTGTGATTGTGTTTTGATCTTCATAGCTTTCATAACTATTGAGGAGAAGAAATAGTTGAAATCGGTCGAGGGTCGAAAAAGAGTGTAGCTCCTATTTACCCGCCTCTAGTCGCCGTTTTGGTCCAACAGAAACCCTAGGTCTCTCCCTCTTTCTCAGCATTTTCTACAATTTTGTCCCGTATTTTATCCCTCTTATAATTTTTCTACGGTTTCACGATGAATTTTGATAAATATTCCATGTATTTTCCAACTACGCTCTCTTTACTCTAGTCGCCCTTCCCTTTCTCTACTGCTATCTTCTCCTAGCAATTGACATCTCCCTCTGATATTTCCTAACTATTTTCCCAACATAGCTGCAGTTCAAATGGCACTGATCAAGAAAACATACCTTCACCGATGGTAGATCAGTTCCTACCAAGAACGGAATCACCTACGCCTTCTCTTTCAGTCTTTCTCCTCCTCCCCCAATCTCTTGCTTCTCCCCAAACCCTAGTTAGTTTCTCCTTTTTTCAATTAAAATGAGATTTTCTCCCCATTTGCCCCTTATGCAGATGGCCGGTCAGGTTGTGGCCCAACGGAGGAACGGCTGGTGCCTCCAGGAGTCAGGGTGATCGATTGATTTCTCCTTCTGGGCCTCCCCCACCCAAAAAAAATGGTTATTTAAGAAATTAATTGAAAATCATTGGTGCTTTCAATCATACTGCACTGCAAGGTATGTAATAATAAATTTCGTACCTTGTAAGATATGGTGGAAGTAATCAAACAAAGCATGTTATTGGCTGAGGCAGGGGCGTGGCAACTGACAAAATCTAGAGCCAGTTTTTTTGTTCCACACTCCCTCGCATTTCTTTCTTGAGCTGTGCCGGAGTTGACCCAACAAGGTATTTTGTATGCGTGCATTTGATATATTACTACCTTTTGGTGATGTTTTTACAGGTACACACAGTGTGTTTCTATTTCTATCATGAATTGATTGACCATAAGTTCCCTAACAATGATTTTTTAAAAGAAAAGTTTGCCAACGATGCTACTTTGTGTTTTTTCTTCTGAAAATAGTTTTCCTAAGTATAACTGACACTCTTTTGTTTGAAATGACAATATCTTTGTTCAAGCCCTGTGTCCTCACATTACAAACCAGTAGTTTGTGGACTATCCAAGAGTGGGGTTTGGAATCTTATAGTGCAGTAAACATCCACTTTTGTTGAGATGACCACTCCACTAATCCATTCACGTGCGAGATACCCTGTAGTTCCTTGCATCGTGGTCAGAACTTGACTAAAATCCCTCGCCATGAACTTCACCATCCCAAAATTTGAAATCTTTGGAACAAATGATGCATCCAAAAGAATATTTTGCGGCTTAATATCGCAATGTATGATGCACTCCTGGCAATTATCGTGCACGTAGGACAATCGTCTAGCAACACCAAGTGCTATTTTATATCGAGTACTCCCAAAAGGTTGTGCGATTACTCTGAAAAAGATAGGCGTCAAAACTCAAGAAAACGGTTTGGCATGTTTTCGTAGACAAGCAACTTTAATTGTTGTTGATTGCGGTCTATTGTGTTAAATGTCATTAATTGCAGTCAATTTCTTTAATTGTCGTTAATTTGCGTTAATTACGGTCTATTGTGTTAAATATCATTAATTATCGTTAATCACGGTTTATTGCGTTAAATGACGTTAATTGTGGTTAGTTTTGTTAATTGTGTTAATTATCGTTAGTTGTCATAAAGTGCCATCAATTGTCGTTAATTATCGTTAGTTATCGTTAATTGCTGTTAAACAGCATCAAACAAGTCATCATTTGTATCAGGGGCATTTCAGATATTTTTCAACTTAGAAGCTCCAACCAGCTAATCTAAAAAAACAGACAGCAAACATCAAATCTCTTCAGCCCAACCGTGTAGCCCTTCAGCCCAGTCGAAAGTTGATTTTGAGAAAACTACGGTCGTACCAAACAGAACCTGCTTGGTGAAGGTACGTGGTGCTCAGTAACTTAGATGCAGGGGCCTCGTGCCCGTGGCCTTCCTAAACCCTGACAGCTTCCAAATTGCTACTGGCTGCTTGTGAGTTGCGCAACCTTCTCGTTTCTTTTCAGGTGGCGCACAGAAGTTGCGGCAAATCAAACATGTTTCATGCAAAACTTGTCTCTACGTCCGCAGGCAGGCGCAGCCGTGCCGCCTCCTGATATCGGCTCAGCACCGCACGCGACGCGAGGCTTCCAAACACCTTGACGCACGGTCGGATCCAGCGCGTGTGCCCCAGCCAGTCTGCTACGCGCGTTCGGCTCCTTGTGACTTCACCGAACGACCACCGCGCGGCTCGCCCTCGCATCGCAACTCACAACTCGCGAGATGCTTAACCCTCCCGCCGCGCCGCACGCGGTCTCGCGGTCGCGGCACACCGGGTGGGATTCGGCCGTGACAGCGCACAAGCCAGGCAGGCGGGCACGACACGGCACGGCTGCACCTGCACCTGCACCTGCACCTGCACGATGGAGGAATCGGCTCGGCTGTGCAAACAAGGAAGGGATATATCATAGATTTGCAGTTCTTTTCACATAGCTCGCTGCGCCGCCGCCCAATAGGCAAACCACCACGATGCCACTCATCTCTATCTGCTCTCCTCTCCCGTCGCTGCCGCCAAGCTCGCCGCCGCCTTACGCGCATCCCCCTCTCTGCATCTTTGTATATTTTGACCGAACAAAGGTGATATTTTTGGACTGGTTCATGCGTTAGTCACCACTAATAGCTTCTTTAAGCATTTTGATTCGATGCTTCTTTCAGTTTCTCTGTTAATGTATTTGTAGCTCTATTTGCCACCCATAGATCTATACTGGACACTGACTTACTTGTTGGTTGTATAAACCACTGAATATCTAATTGGGTCATTGTTCAGTAGAGATTAAATATGAGGAAAATTCACAATATACCACTAAATAACTACATAATTCACAATATATCATTCATTGTCCGCCGCAGATCCTCGACGACCTTCGGCTTGGGAGCCGCCGGCCTGCAATCCCCGCGTCGCCGGCTACGCGATTTTTGTGCCAGCTACGCGATTTCTGCGCCGGCTCCTCTGCTCGACGTCCTCTCATAGCGCCGCCTCCCTTTTCGTGCAGCCGGCGTGGGCGCTGGCCCTGGCCGCCGTTGGCCTCCTCGTCGCGGCGCGCGCCGTGCGCCTCGCGCTCTGGGTCTACGCCGCGTTCGCCCCGGCAAGCCCCTGCGCCGCTGCTACGGGCCCTGGGCCATCGTCACCGGCACCACCGACGGAATCGGCCGCGCCATGGCCTTCCGACTCGCCGCCGCGGGGCGCCCCGTAGGCCCGCTACTTCCACGACGTGGACGAGGACAGTGGCGGACGTACATACGAGCTGTGGGGTCGCTTGACCCCACAGCTTTTGCCGAACCAGCAAGTCCCCGTGTATGCAATATGGGCTTGACCCTACAGGTCCCACCATCTGACCCCACAGGTCCCACCATACAAATACAATAATACTACCATACCAAACAGCACTCAAGAGCTGAACAGCAAGCAGCCTTTTTTTTGCTTCGGCCCTTTCCTCTTGGCTCTTGCCCACAGCAAACACCAAACAGCACAGAAGCATTAGCAGCAGCACGAAACAACAAAAAGCAATTGCTCTCCCAGTCTCCCTTGCGGCCTTGCGGCTTGCTCTGCCCTCAAATCCTGCAGCCATACACAACAAAAGCGATCTTGCTTCCCGCTTCCTAGCAGCCTAGCAGTGGGTGACCGGCCCACGCGCGCGTGGCCTTCGGCCGTTCGGCGAGTCGGCCTTCGCGGCTTCGCTCTCACTTGTTTCCTTGCGGCCAGCTAGTAACTAGTAAGTAACTAAGTATAATTCCCCCTCCCCTTTTCTGATTTTCTCTACACATCAATCCAGTATTGCATCAATCTGATCTGATATTGGAAATTGTATTTGTATTCCTCAACTGGTCTTCTCAAATCTCAATGCGAATCGCATATTTGCATGATTGCATCTGCTATTTTTCTAGGATTTTTTTGGAAATGGATAGATATCTCAAGTTGTGGGCGTCCAAATCAAACACCCCAAATTCTTCACAAGATTTACCTATAATTGAAGAGGAAGGAAATCAAGGAACTCAGGATGAAGTGCTTTGGTTGCGATGCCACCTTCTCTGAAGAAGATGTTGTTGATTTATGCATTCTTCCAGCAGATCCATGCACCGAAAGCCAATTTCACAATATCGGACTGCCAAAGTTCGTGATGAAGTGAGACAGTGGCGGACGTACATACGAGCTGTGGGGTCGCTTGACCCCACAGCTTTTGCCGAACCAGCGAGTCCCCGTGTATGCAATATGGGCTTGACCCTCAGGTCCCACCATCGACCCCACAGGTCCCACCATACAAATACAATAATACTACCATACCAAGCGGCACTCAAGAGTGAGCGAAGAAGCAACCTTTTTTGCTTGGCCCTTTCCTCTTGGCTCTTGCCCACAGCAAACACCAAACAGCACAGAAGCATTAGCAGCAGCACGAAACAACAAAAAGCAATTGCTCTCCCAGTCTCCCTTGCGGCCTTGCGGCTTGCTCTGCCCTCAAATCCTGCAGCCATACACAACAAAAGCGATCTTGCTTCCCGCTTCCTAGCGACCTAGCGATGGGTGGCCGGCGGCTGCTGCGCGCTGGCGTTCGCTGGCCGTTCGGCGAAGTCGGCCTTCGGCCGCTCTCACTTGTTTCCTTGCGGCCAGCTAGTAACTAGTAAGTAACTAAGTATAATTCCCCCTCCCCTTTTCTGATTTTCTCTACACATCAATCCAGTATTGCATCAATCTGATCTGATATTGGAAATTGTATTTGTATTCCTCAACTGGTCTTCTCAAATCTCAATGCGAATCGCATATTTGCATGATTGCATCTGCTATTTTTCTAGGATTTTTTTGGAAATGGATAGATATCTCAAGTTGTGGGCGTCCAAATCAAACACCCCAAATTCTTCACAAGATTTACCTATAATTGAAGAGGAAGGAAATCAAGGAACTCAGGATGAAGCTGCTTTGGTTGCAGTGCCACCTTCTACAGAAGAAGATGTTGTTGATTTGTCTGTTCTTCCAGCAGATCCCGCACTGAGAAAGCCAATTTCACAATATCGGACTGCCAAAGTTCGTGATGAAGTGAGAAGATCTTACCTCCAGAAAGGTCCATTTCAACCCCTAAATCACAATTTCCCTCAAACAGATATCAGTGGAGTTATGCGTCGTTTTAATCCAACATGGTTTAATAAATATAGTAATTGGTTGGAGTATAGTATAGAGGAAGATGCAACATATTGTCTTTGTTGCTATTTGTTTCAAAATGAAACTTTGGGGCATGGTGGGGGAGATGCATTTTCGACCAAAGGGTTTAGGCAGTGGAAGAAATGTGGTAGGTTTGATATTCATGTCGGTGGCCCTTCCAGTGTTCATAATCAAAATATGAAGAGATGTGATGATCTCATGAACCAAAAGCAATCCATTCAATCTGCTATAGATAAGAAAACAAAGAAAGATAAGAAGGACTACAAGACTCGTTTAATTGCATCAATTGATATTGCTAGACTGCTTCTTATTTTGGGCTTGCCGTTTCGGGGTCATGATGAAAGTGGAACTTCTAAGAGAAAAGGAAATTTTCTTAGTTTTTATGAATGGTATGCAGCACACTGTAAAGAAGTGGATGCTGTTGTTCTAGGAAATGCTCCAAGGAATTTACAATTGGTTTCTCCTACTATCCAAAAAGAGATTGTGAGCGCTTGTGCTAAAGAAACACTTAAAGCTATCATAGAAGATATTGGAGATGAGTATTTTGCTATATTGGTTGATGAGTCTCGCGATGTATCTCACAAGGAACAAATGGCTCTTGCTGTAAGATATGTTGATAGAAGAGGGTTCGTAATGGAGCGACTTATTGGACTTGCTCATGTTACTCAAACAACTGCTCTGGCACTAAAACAAACTATTTATTATTTGCTTGCATTGCATTCACTTAGTCCATCTCAAATTCGTGGCCAAGGTTATGATGGAGCTAGCAACATGCAAGGCCATTTAAATGGGTTGAAAACTTTAATTATGGAAGATTCTAGATCTGCTCACAGCATTCATTGTTTTGCCCATCAACTTCAATTGACACTAGTTGCAGTTGCCAAAAATCATGAAGATGTTGTATGTTTTTTTGAGTGGATGAGTGTTGTCCTAACCATAATAGGAGGTTCTTTCAAGAACAGGGATATGCTTCGAGAAAAACAAGCAAAGACGGTTGAAGAGGCATTGCGATCGGGTGAACTTGAAAGCTGGCGCGGTTTGAATCAAGAACGTGGGCTTAAAAGAGCGGTGATACTCGATGGGGTTCTCATTTTAATTCTCTCTTGAATATGATTGTCATGTTTCCCTCGATGGTTGGAGTTATTGATGACATTGCGGATAATGGCTCCAAAGTCGTTGATAGGCTTAAAGCAAAAGGAGTCTGGATGCTTTACAAACATTTGATTTTGCTTTTATGTTGCACTTAATGAAGCTTATACTTGGTATTACTAATGAATTGAACATATCTTTGCAAAAGAAGGACCGGGACATTGTGAATCTTGTTTCATATCTTGGTACAACTAAAAGAAGGTGCAAGATTTGAGAGATGAAGGTTGGGAAGGTATGTTTACAACAGTTATTGACTTTTGCACCAAACATGATATAGAACTTCCTGATATGGACGCCAAGCATGTTCCTCGGGGATCAAAATCTAAACGTAGAGTTCAATTTCATGGCATATCAAATGAGGATTACTACCAGAGTGTCATGTATGTTTATTATTGATTTATTACGCATGGAGCTTAATGACCGTTTTAGTGAGAGCAGCACTACCTTGCTTCTTGGAATGGCTTGTTTGGACCCTGCTGATTCATTCTCTAACTTTGACAAGGACAAAATATTGGAAATGGCCCGTTTGTATCCTGATGATTTTTACAGTGAAAACAAGATTGAAGAACTTAGTTGCCAACTTGATAATTTTGTTGAGAACATTCGTGATGATTCAAGATTCTCCAACTTGAAAGGGATTGGTGATCTCTGCCAGAAACTAGTTCAAAAAAAGAAGCATACTAGTTTCCCTCTAGTGTTTTTGTTGTTGAAGCTAATATTGGTTTTACCTGTCGCCACGGCAACTGTCGAGAGAGCTTTTTCTGCAATGAAATATATCAAGACCGATCTGCGCAATAGAATAGGTGATGATTTTTTATATGATTGTATGATTACCTATGTTGAAAGTGATGTATTTGAGACGATTACTACTGACTCTATTATGTGTCGCTATCAAGCCATGAAACACCGTAGAGAGGAGCTGGAATACAATTGTGTTTTATGTTTTGAATGTTTACATGCATGTGACTAAACCATTAGTGTGTATAAAACTTGACCCCACAGGGTTTGAATCCTGGCTACGCCACTGGACGAGGATCACGCAGGCCGTGCTCCCAGGCATGGTGGAGAGGACGTGCAACACCATCGTCGCTTGGCCTTGCCGCGGAGGGAGGCAGAGGCGGACGGCTGTTGGTTCGCACTCGCGCTGCGCATCTGGGCATTGACGTTGAGTACAGATGCTAGCAAGGGCATTGATGTGCAATGCCACAAAGCGTTGTTGACGTTTTGAGCTGTGTTGGGTTGCTAGTTGTTGTGTGCTGTTGTCGGTGGAGCTGCTGGGTGCTGTTGTCGGTCGCGTATTGGACTGCATGCGGTACTTCTAGACTAGTGCTATTTGCTGCTAGTCCTTGCTCTTTGGGAATTCTGGACATTTTTGGCCCCGCTACGTCGCTCAAATTCCTAAACTAGCTCTCTTACCCATAAAATTCCAGATTTAGTCCCCTCTGGCCACCTGCTGCCATCCCTTTGCGCAAAGACAGAGGTCTTTGCCCTACCCCACTGACACTAAGGTCTTGCCTCCCTCTGACATGAGGTACAAGGAGAGAGAAAGAAAAGAAAAGTGAAAAAATCCAAAAAAAATCAAAAAAATCAGAAAATTCCAAAAAAAAATATACTATGAACATGAAAAGATTTAATAAAAAATTTGAATTTAATTGAAGTTTATTTTATTCATTTAACTTTTTGGAAGAATTTCTAAATATAGAAAATAATCTTAAAAAATTATGAATTTTTTTGTGGAGCCTCCCGACACATCATACTTGCTGATCACTTTGAAAATTTTGAATTTAATTAAATTTTATTTTATTCATTCTACGTCGATCACTTTGAACTCTAAAGAATTAACGACACCGAATAAACACCGAGAAATACCATAAAATTCAAATTGCTCAAAAATGTATGAATTTTCTACAGTAGCTAGGTTAAGATTTTAGATGAATTTATGTGAAATAATTATTCCATTTGAATTTAATGTGTGAGAGTTATAGCAATTTGAAAATCAGTTTTTTAGAAAATACTCAAAACAATGTTTTGGTTACTATTCATTAAAAGCATTTTCTAGTGTGAAAATAATTCAGTTAAGCATCAATTTTCAAAAACTATATTTTCTCGGCTAGAGACAAGTTTTAAACCTATTTTAAAATAATTTTCATTTAAAATGAAAAATATCAAAATTAGTTTCAATTGATTTGGAGTTGAGTTGAATTAGATATGAATTTTTGAAGTCAAATGAATTTTGATGGATAATTAATGTTCGGACGGTCCGATCAGAGCAGTGCAGTCGGATGGTCCGATCATTAAAAGAGATGTTCGACAGTCCAAGCGTTCCAAAAGTGTTGTTAAATGCAATCAACGTTACTAGGATAACTATTTTAACTTCAAACCCCTAAGTTTGACCGAGCTAAAAATAGCAAATAAATTCCTGAAATTATATAAATTTTTAGAGGTGTTTCGGATGATTTAGTACCTAGATAAAATTTCTAACATTGCTTTTGAAGATTTATTCTTCTTACTTTAATTCATTAACAACAAGGGTTTTACAACTTGGTTTGAATTTTACAAGGTTGCATTAAGCTCTAAAATTTTAAAAAATTATATTTATTCATGATAAATATTATAGTATTTAAATAAATTATTTTCAAGTTTTTTGAATTTTTCTGATTTTTTAAATCGATTTTTCACTTTTCTTTTCTTTCTCTCTCTTTCTTTCTCTCTCCTTGTACCTCATGTTTGTGGGAGGGCACCTCGATCTTTGTCGTGAGATAGCATCAACTTTGTTCTTCTTTGTGCCGCAGCGCAGTGATCGAGGGGCTAAATTCGGAATTTCGTGAGTGAAGGGGCTAGTTTAGGAATTTGGATGGTGTAGGAGGCCAATAGTGTCCAGACTTCTGCTCTTTGGTCGCCGTCTTTGTCTTCTTGCTGCTAGTTATCCTTATGTTTTTATTTATTGGCATATTTTAAAATATGTCACTCTTCAGTTTGCGGTTTTAAAATATAACACTTCTTAGTTTTTTTTTGAAATATGTCACTCTTTAATACTAAGAAGAGTGGTATATTTCAAAGAAAAAACTGAGTAGTGGCATATTTCAAAACAACAAACTGAGGAGTGACATATTTTAAAATTCGCCTTTATTTATTCGTGTCTTTTTTTTCGTTGCGTTCATCCAAATTCATATCACTCAATTTTTTAGTTCGTCTAAATCATGCGAGTCCACAAATTTGTTATCAGTCATAGAAGCATAGGAATTGCCTTATGCATGACAGCAGCCGCCGCTCCCGCTCGTCTTTCTAAGTCGCGTGCAGATCGTAGAATTCATTATGATGCAACCGCTTTCTTAGCCGTCGCCCCAAGCTTCTAAGGCCGCCACGCTTCTTCTGCGTCGCCGCCGTCTTGGACTTCGATATGCGCTGTTATGCTTCCACCTATTCTTATTCGGCTTAATTTGACAGTTCTCTCTATTTTTGTCGATTTTATCATCTTCTTCGTCGTGTTGTCATGGTCGACTTTGCTCCCGCACTTTGTGCTTTATGGGCTGTCGCACGACACCGGATAGGAGATATTTTGTTGACATATTTTTCAAGAGCTGCATGCTACGACGACATTATCAAGACTCGGACTTCTAATTTTTCATATTTTAGTGTCAACTCTTTTCAAATGCAATACTATTGCATACGCTTTGCATTTGAGGGGGGTGTTAGAGATAGGAGTCCTTTTGTGTTTTCTTATCTACCTTTTGTATTGTCTTATCTGTATATGGCATACACCTCTTTAGGGGTGGATAACGAGCTGGCTCGGCTCGGTGAAGCTCGTTAAGAAAACGAGCTCAGCTCGGCTCGGCTCAGCTTGTTAAGCTAACGAGAAAAAAAACCAGGCTCGGCTTGGCTTGTTAAAAAGCTCAAACTCGGCTCGTTAGGCTCGTTAAACTCGTTATCAATAAAAACTACATCTTACTAACCCAAATGTAAAATGATGAAACATCAATCATAACAATCACCCAGTCAACACATTTTCTGAGTTATTCCCTCTTGACGTTGGACATGGCCACAAATGCAAGCCCATAGCATACAACTTATGCTCTAGCTAAAGCAATCATTTCAAATGCTATATCATTCGAGTCTTCCAGATCCATACACCATACATGGAGCAGATCCATGCAGTCCAGACTCCAGATCAATAAACATCCATAGCAATTATATAAACCAGAACATAAACCACATACAACCAGAACATAAACCACAACCAGAACATAATCTCACATAACTGCAAAGCTTCAAAGGATAATCTCACTATCACTCATTTACACTCAATGTGCACTCATTTACAGTTCTCACATGATTGCAAAGCTTCCTATTCACTAAACTCTCACTGTCACTCGTTAAACCTAGCCATAATCCAACATGTAAATATAATTCAATGGATAATCCAGGTCAGAGGAGAACTCACCGAGGGGGCAGCGGCAGTGGTCGGTCACTGCGTGTGGCCTTGAGTTTGAGCGGGGATGGCCGGAGGAGATAGGGTGGCGCCCGGAGGTGGGCGAAGTGGAGGCTTGGGGGGTGGACTCTGGACTGGAGGGCGAGGAGGGAGCGGGCTGCGGCAGGCGGGAGGCGCAAGGAGGTAAGGTGAACCGGGAGAGCAGCGCCGCCGTCCAGCCCGGACCGGAGTAGGGGCGGGAGACCGCAGCCTTGCTCGTGGGCGTGGGCGTGGGCGCGTGGCCGTGGCGGCATGGGGATGGGGAATGGGGAGTGCGGTCGTGCCCGTGCAGCCGTGCGGGGAGCGGCTTAGGGTTGGCCGCTTAGGGTTGGGGGCTTGGGGCCTTGGGCCGCCGGGCCTGGTGTGGTGGCTCGACTGGTGGCCTAGTGCTCAATCAAGTGATGCTATTGATTTTCCTAACAAGCTAAACGGGTTAAACGAGCCACTCGAGAGCCAGCTTGAACTCGGCTCGTTAAGGAAACGAGCTAAATAACCAACTCGGCTCAGCTCGTTAAGGGACCGAGTTTGAGCCGAGTCGAGCCGAGCTGGCTCGCGAATTTCGGGCTTTTTTTCCACCCTTACACCTCTTGTACTCCTATATATATTGCCCATTGGGTCTCTGCATACATACACACAATATTCATAACAGTTTCAACCAATGGATGTGATCTATATGTCCATAAGATGTTGCACATGTTCTTTCATTACTCTTTTCCTAATTCACAGCTTAAGATTAGTTTCTGTTTGTTAACTGATGGCAAACTCCTACAGTGACAAAACGGAAACAAGTATTGATATCACTCTCGGATAAAACAGACTTGGCTTATCTTGGAAACGGTCTTCGGGGCTTGGGGTAACCATTCAACTTGTTGAAATCTTTCTCCTGAATTTTATGATTGAGGCTCCTACTGTTTTTTCTTGTTGGATCAAATCCTGTTACACTGTAAAACTTGTATCAGCGTCAGTGCGTCACCAGGGTTTCTATTTTTTTTCCTACACTCCAAGGCAGTACTTGTTGAATGATTATCACAGTTCGAGCTTTCTCAAAAGTACAGAATTGTGATCAGTGACGAGTTTTTATGATGTTTTTCATTAAGGCTATTGTTAGTAACTTAGTATTTGGATCTGGCTTGAATAGGCTTCCTACCAAATTACCAATATATGATAGTAAACAGGAGGGTACAAACTCAACTGAAAATTTCCATGTTTAGATTCATTATACTAGCAGTGAAGCATCTTATCAACATTTTGCTTTTATAGGTACTCTATTGTTTCCACTGGTGGAACAACATCCAGCCTAGAAGCATCAGTAGTTAACGTGACAAAAGTTGAAGAAATTACACGTTTTCCTGAAATGGTATAAAGCGCTGTTAGTAATGGGTGCTTTTAGTATTCTATTGACTACTTATATTATATGAAGAGACATGTGAAATGCTGTCAGCTGTAATAGGTATAATTTTTTGTTCATGTTCATATATTGTTTGGTCATTTCAGCTTGATGGAAGTGTGAAAACATTGCACCCAAGTATACATGGTGCTATTCTTGCTCGAAGAGACTAGGAGTATCATTTGAAGGCATTAAAGGAGCATGAAATTGGTGAGTTTTATTAATCTGTCTGTATTATCTCATTTCAAACATTGCATATTCCTTTCAAACGTTGCTTGATGAGGTCTCAATCTTGCTGCTCACTTGACAATTTAATCAAAACTTGATTTTAGTTATAGAATAACTGCTTTCGATCTTAGTATTAATATCCAAACTAAAAATGTTGCTTTATGCAAAACTAAGCCATATAAGCCTTCTTTTGGCATACGTGTGTGCATTATATTATGGTATTGAGTGTAACTTGCGGAGTACAATTTTGTACTCACCTTGTTTAAATAAATTGTTGATCAGAGGAGGAGTACTACGTGGACAGTGAGGACTTGGATGACTAGGCTGCGCCCTCAGACGATTTCGTGTAGCGTATCATGTGACCTACTTTATTATTTACGCTTTCCGCTGTACTTTTCTTTTGGCTTCAAGCCTTTTTGTAATAAACTTGATTATTATGAATAAAATGTGTATTATGGTTGTGCTATCATCTTTTGTTTAACTGTGTACACTAGCTGTTCCTGAACTAGGGTGTGAAACACAGAGAATCCAGGATCCTTTAGCATTGAAAATATTGATATTGGTGGGCCTACATTTATCAGAGCTGCAGCCAAGATAACTAACTGTTCTGGTGCTTCCATCTATTTACTGAGCAATTTTATTGGAGGATTGCAATTTATGCAAACATATTTGCAGTGTAATATATGGTGCTGATATTGGCATTTGAAATGGTCGGTGTGTTTTAGCGACAGCAGTTTCTGTTTAATTTGTTAGTCTATGTTTAACAGAACCACACATATGTTCTTGTTGTGGTGGATCAAAAAGATTATCCTGCTCTACCGGAATATCTTCAAGGAAATTAAGATGACCAGCAGTTCCGGAAGATGTTGGCGTGGAAAGCTTTTCAGCATGTTGCTTCTTTTGATTCCGCTGTTTCAGAGTGGTTGTAGAAGCAATCCCACAAAGGTATTGGCTCCATAATTGATTGAAGTACTTGATTGCTTATATTGACTAATGACTATTTGACAATGAGCACATTATGTTGTTTGTAGGAGATACATTCCCTCCAAGCTTTACTGTGCCTCTGTCACTGAAATCTACACTTCGGTATTGTGAAAATCCTCATCAGAAGGCTGGCTTTTATGCTGACAGTAGCCCTTCTCTAGTCAATGCTGGCGGTATTCCAACTGCTATGCAACACCATGGAAAGGTGAGATAGTTTATCACCAACTTTAGTTGTTATTCTGTCACTGAAGTGTCCGGTAAATTGATGAAATTCAGAACAGGAAAGCCAATACAGAACCTAATTAATGTAACTTGCAAGACATCATTTTCTTCTAGCCTTGTCCAGTTATAATCAATGTTTCATTTCATTATTGTCATGCTTCTTAAGTTAAAGGATATCCTGTTACACAGTTATATTCTACATATCTTAAAGAGTTCTCAAAATTAAATATTCCTTTTCAGGAAATGTCTTACAAGTTACAACAATTACTTGGATGCGGATGCTGCATGGAACCGCGTATCAGAGTTTGATAGTCCTACTTGTGTTGTGGTGAAGCACACAAATCCATGTGGAGTAGCGTCCCGACAGGATATCCTTGAATCGTGCAGGTTGGCTGTAAAGGCAGACCCCGTTAGCGCATTTGGTGGGATAGTTGCGTTCAATACGACCATTGATGAGGTATTCAGAAAGCTGAATCTTTCTATCTCTTACTTCTATCATTGATTTCTCTTACTTCTATCATTGATCACTTTTATTCATTCACTGTTATATATATTTAGGACCTTGCAAAGGAAATACGTGAGTTCAGGAGCCCTACAGATGGCGAAACGCGAATGTTCTATGAGATAGTGGTTGCACCCAGCTACACAGAAAAGGTTCTTGAGATTCTCAAAGGGAAATCAAAGACGCTGAGAATACTAGGGCAAAGAGAAGTGGAAAAGGGATGCTTTCACTTAGACTAGTCAGTGGTTGGTGGTTGGCTCAAGAATCTGATGATCTAACCCCCGAAGACATCACCTTTACCACAGTGTCTGAGAGGGCTCCACAAGAGAATGAGCTTTCTGATGCCAAATTTGCCTGGCTTTGTGCTAAGCATGTCGAGCAATGCCATTGTGATAGCCAAGGTTTGTGTATTCCTCTCAGTTACCCGAGTAAATTCAGCGAGATAATACACTTGTTCAATCACTGAACCAGCTTAATGATGCGATTGATGTTGTCGCTGTAGAACAACTGCATGTTGGGGATGGGGAGTGGCCAGCCAAACAGACGAGAGAGTCTTAAGGATTGCATCCAGAAAGTCAGGAGAGGAGGCCAAAGGAGCTGCACTGGGAAGCGGCGCCTTCTTCCCCTTCCGTAAGAAACAGTAGAATTGTTTCCTCCATTCCTTGGTACTATTTCGCCCCTGATATTTGGCGAGTGATGCTGCTGTCAAATGTGCAGCTTGGAACGATGCCGTTGAGGAGACATGCCAGAACGGGATTGAAATCATTGCTCAGCCCGGAGGCAGCATCAGGGACAAGGACGCCGTCGAGTGCTGCAACAAGTACTGCTTGTCTCTTGTCTTCACCGGCGTCAGGCACTTCAAGCATTAACCTCAAAGTCCATGGCTGTTCATCTCAGCTAAGCAAAATGGATTACTCAGAAAGCAGTAGGATCGAATTCAAGCTTTGCTTTTAGGAAGCTACAGTCTCTTTGTTCGGTGAGCTTGAAGGAAGCGTTTTCGTCCTCAGCTGCATAAGGAATTTTTGGCGCAAATAGCACCGTTGGGACGGAAGTAGCGCCCCTCCCCTCCACGTCGCCTCATCCGGCCCGTGGACGGCTGGATGCGCTCCACGCCCTCTACATCGCCTCCACCGGCTCCACGTTGCCTCGTCCGGCTCGTGACCGGCCGGACGCCCCTCCACGTCGGTCTCCACTGGCCCGTGATCGGCCGGACGTCGCCACAAGGCTCCACCTGCCACTACTTAATTTCCGTCGCCGGCCTCTATAGTTTTCTTACAATGCAAGATCATCGGCAATTTTTCCGCTTCCACTGCAGGCGCAGTGAATGGCAAGTGCTTGACGGAGACGAAGAGCAGCACCGTGTGGATGAAGGGGATTTTCTCGATGAGGTGCGGGAACACTGGTGGGATGCCCTGCACCAGCTCCGTGTAGAAGAGCCCCACGCTGGGCACCTTTCGTAGCTCCAGGCCAGCGAGCAACTCCCTCACCCTGCCGTGCGATACCGTGCGCTCCAGCTCGTACTTGTACCGCTTCACGTGCACGTAGTGCCACACGACCATGACGGCCACGAGCACCGCCGAGATGGCCACCGGGATGTAGCCGCCGTGCAGGAACTTGTAGAGCACCGAGGAGAGGTAGACCGACTTGGAGGAGGCGAAGTCGGCGAAGAAGAGCACGACCCACCAGGCATTGATCATATAGACAGCAACATGATGCGGTGAGCAGCAGCGTGGTGATGATCATGACGAGGACGACGCAGATGCTATGCGCCTCGCCAATGATGACGGTGGTCTGGAAGGTGACGGTGACGCAGCGGCGGCGCCGCAGCGGCGAAGTTGACCTCGGGTATGTAGAGCGACCACAGTGCGCTTGGAGGTGTGGAGGATCTTGATGCGCGGAAGCGCCCATGGCTGCGAGTGGGAGATGGTGGTGAAGGCGCGAGAGATCATGGCTTGGATGCCGATGATGGAGGCGGCGATGGCAAGGACGAAGGTGGGCCAGAAGAGGGCGCCGGGGATGGACCGGTAGAAGGTGTTGACGATGTGCTCGGGATGGCGGTGGAGGAAGGCGGCCTGGCCGGTGTAGGCGAGCAGAACGGAGGGGACGAGGCCGAAGCCTAAGCTAAGCTGGATGGAGCGGACGCTGAAGTAGCGGTGGGCATTGGGCGTGCCGTGCCGGCACAGCACGGGCTCGCCGTACTTCGGGCGCATCATGCCGTGCTGGCTCGGCCCGGTCACTCCATCGTGCCATGCCGTGCCGGCCCGCCTCGCCTCCGGCCAGGCCCAAGCACGGTCCAAAGCCCGTCGTACCGGGGTCGTGCTGTGCCGGTCCAAGCCCAACCCTAAGTAGCTATAGACGGTGGAGGCGGCGGCGGCGACAACTATCTTCATTCCTCTCGTGCCCGTCTCGTTAAAAATCTAGTTAAAATTGAATTAATTGCGTAAAACCATGTGCACGTGAGGAGTGAGAGGGAGGGAGGCTGCTAGAGGAGTGGAGGGAGGGCGGCGACCGACGGCGCGCGAGGAGTGAGAGAGAGGGAGGCGGCTGCAGGAGTGGGGATTGGGTTGGGAGCCGGGACTCAAGAAGTCGAGAGGGGGGTTGGGGATGGGGGAGCAGTGTGGGAAGTTGGGTCAGGCTGGCGGTAGTGGGGGACGGGGTTGGTTGGGTAGGCTAGGGGGATTGGGCTAGGCTAGGGGGAAGGATTGGGCCAAGTCGGGGGGATTGGGCCAGGGGAAGGGCCAAACCTCTTTCGTGACATACCGGCCCGAGCACGATCCAACTGACTGTGCCGTGCTGCCGATGGGTTGCATTCTTAGGGCCAGCCTGGCCCGCCGTTCGTGGTGTGGCGTGCTGTGTTTGGACCATGCCATGCCGATCAGGCCTCAAGCTGGCCAAAAAGCATGGCCAAGTCCCAGATCTATGCTGAAGTAGCCGAGGTCGGCGAAGAGGGCCTCGGTGCCCGTGAAGCAGAGGAGGATGCCGCCCGGGGAGACCCAGGCCTCCTTCCCGTTCCGACGGGAGTAGTCAACGACGTACTTGGGGTTGAGGGCCCTCGGCACGCCGATGTCATCGTAACGAGGTTGTACATGCCGACGTCGCCGATGAGCAGCAGCCACAGCAGGATCACCGACGCGAAGAAGTAGCCCACCTTGTCCGTCCCAAACCGTTGCACCGCGAACAGAGCCACCAGGATGCCCACCGTGATCCACAAGATATGGTCTGCAATGCAATTAATGCGGTAATTTCTTCTTTTCATTTCTCTTCAGATTGCTTGTAAAATCAGTAAGTAATCTTCTTGAATTTACGACAATCATATCATGCTAATTGCAAGGTACGGTGTCGCATCGCATCACGTCCATCGATTGCAATAGTTCAGAGTGCGTGCTCCACAGTTTTCACTTACTGTTAGGACGGAAATTAGGCGATGGAAATTAATGACCGACCGATGGAGTCCTGAGGCGACGTCCGGCTGCTCACGGATCGGACGAGGCGACATGGAGCCAGTGAGCCGGTGGAGGCGATGTGGAGGGCGTGGAGCGTGTCCGGTCGTCCACGGTCCGGATGAGGCGACGTGGAGGGGTGTCCGACCGGTCACAAGTCGGACGAGGCCACATGTCGCGTGAAAATCAAGTCTGGCCGGTGACCGTATGGACTAGGCATCAAATTTGCTATTTCGTGACGAGGTGTGTTACTTCCGTAAAACAGCATTGCAACAGTGCTATTTGCGCCAAAAATTCCTGCATAAGCTGATGGACCACTAGTGCCAACAATTGTGAATTGTCGCAGGTCAATTATCGCAATAAGCTGTACCTGAATTTTGGAACGACTGAACACTAAACCTCAAGTGTAGCATCATGATTATGACAGATTTTTTTTAAAACAAAACTATCTCTGAAATGTTACAATTTCTTATGGGATGAGAGGCAGTTTGGCTTGCAATGACACCGACAATTTTTGAGCTGGATTCAACCTCCAAATCACCAACCAAGAAGGCGCGATCCATCGTTTTCCACGTTTAAGCACGTGGCACAGGAAAAATGGGGTCCAGTGCGCTGCCTAAGTCGACATCTGCTAATATTTCTTGATCACCCATATCACTATACACGGCTGGTAGGTTTAGAGAACTGGATTCCGTTGTGCTTTCTCTCCTTTAGGTTGTCTGTCCCGTTTGCTATTCAGAAATCAGAGCATCTCATTCGTCCGGATTAGCGGTTGCTAGATAAGATAATTCACGGTCGGTCCTCAGCGTTGTCTTGAGATCTCTGTTTGCTTTGTTTATTCTGTCTCTCTGCCGCACTTGTGTGATATTCTGATGAAGAATGCAGGTGCGGTTTTGCGAGAATCAGGCCAATAATTGAGACTGCCAACAAGGGAGAGGACCGACTTGGCTTGCTATCAAAGGCTATCTCATCCGTACGACGAAAACTGATTGGGGCTAGATCTGAATTAGTAAGGTAAGTAGAGAGTATAAATGCTTGTAGTAATGCAGCAAAGCTGCCACACCATGCAGCTAGAAGCAGAAAGCACCTTGAATGAAAGAAACAATTCACTAGACTAGAAAACATCACCAAAAGAAAAGAAGAGAGAGAGAGAGTTATTGAAACTGGAAATAATACTTTTTGCAGCAAGCTGAGCCTTCTGCAGTTTTTGCCTCATTTACACAGCCAATAAAAACTAAGCCAAAGAGAGTAGAATACAGTACACCAGTACAGAGTTACAGACAGTACTGCTCTGTACAACAGTACAAGTGAGCTTCCAAGGCCAAGTTCACAAGCAAACAAAGCAAGGGAAAGCAGAGGAAGGGCTCCATCAAGCGACCCTTATGACTTTAGCCAGTAGTGGCGCAACCATGGCATTCATTCAAGATTATTTCCAATCAGCAGAGTGCGAAAAGATTTAACACTCCGAGGACACCGTCACAGTCGACACATGACACCACCGCATCGCATTCACAGGGAGCGAGCGAGCAAACAAAGCCGCTCGCGGCATCGGAGGAGACAAGTAAAAGAAAGGGGAGCTGCTTTTTTCCGCTCCTCCTGCTCCTAGTGCGTGGAGTGGAGCAGTGGAGCCACCTCTCCTCCTGCTGCTCTTCTTCGCGAGTCTCCTCATCTACTACTCCCAACTACTTGGCAGCGACGACCTCTGCTCGAATCGAGCTCCATGGCCGCAGCGGCCGGGCCGTAGCGCGAGCTGGTGACCGGTGAGTTCTTGCTCCGCTTCTTCGTTTCTTGGCCCGTGCAGTTCGCTAGTTCGTGTGCTAATTAATTTGAGTCGGTTAGTGTGAAATAGTTGTTTTTTCATCTAAATTTCTATGATTTACGGTTTTTTTGGGTTTCGTGGAGGTTAGTGTTTGGATTGTTGAGAACATGGACATGTTCTTGATGATATCATGTAATTGTTTTGGTGTCGCCTGTGCTGCTTGGTTACGTAATCTGTGTGAGGTTTTGGATCTGGATTCTGAGACTGTACAAAAGATAGGTTCTTGGCGCTTGTGTGTGATTTTGTTCAGTAAATTGAGCAAGATATTTGCTGAAAGACTAGATTTTCTTTTCTGCTGGAATTGTTTGGTTTTCTGCAGCTCCATGCTAGTGTGCTATTTGGACTGTAAAATAATGAAGGAATCAAGAGAAACGCCAATTTTTCCTGTAAAAAAACAAGACCTAGTACGCAATTATTTGCTTCCTTTTTAGCTAATCTTCTAGTATTCAGAGCTTTGTTTTGGAGCTGTGCGTTGCTAATCTCTGGTTGGTGGGTTTGGTGAGCTATCTACAGTGTATGATACTGTGATTTAGAGTGGTTCAACATCTTGCTAAATTTTAGCCCTCCTGTCTGGGCTTATGTGACTAGCTGCTTCTATGAAGCTCAGTAGCTCACTGCAAACATGGACATTGGACATAGTTGGTCATCCCTAGGATTTGTCCATCTTTTAGGAGTTGAGATTGTGAACTTCTAGCAGTAGCTGAATAACCTGAATCAAGGCGGGTGAGGAGTGGATTAGAACAAGTTCAGTTTCCCTGGTTCATTTTGAGCCCACTTGTCTGAACTTTGAAGTTCCTGTTCTGTAAGGACTTTTTATGTGGTTCTCCCATAGCCTTGTGCCATCACTTTCCTAGCAAAAGACTTGAGGCAGTGTACTCAATAAAGCACATGAATGCTTGACTGCTTGTAACAAAGCGATTTTTTCAATAAGCTCCATGTATTTATGTGCTCCATCTAAATACTTATCGTGTCCTTGCGTGACTTAGGAAGTTTTAACTAAACAGGATTTTGTGGATTGCACTATCCAAACGGGAGATAGGCTATGGATTCCAGCGAGGGCTCTCATCCTACAACGCGAAGTGGGATTGTCAGGGAAAAATCCACTGTCTCGGTATGGAGATTTTAAACTCTTTCTTTTTGGCATGTTTAACTGTTCAGTCCTATTTGACAATTTTGCTTAATTCCTACTTCTTACTTACCCGCTTAGGTTGATAGCAAGAATAAGCCTGCCGGAGAGGGGTTGCCTGATGGTTGGTTGAAAGAATACAGGCCTAGAAAGACTCTATCTGGATCTAGAAGCAGGGGTGACATGGTAAACTGTAGTTCCCTTGATTAAATTGTGAAAATACGAAAACTTGATAAGTTTCTTCCGAGTGACCTTACTTTTGTAACAGTTATTTCATATGCATTTATGGTTTCCTTCTGATACCTCTTGCTTCCTCAATGAACCTACAAAGATCCTAACAAACTAGTGGTTGCTAATGATTTGGTGCAGAGCAACCACTTAACTCCTCATTTGCACTTGGATTTATGCAGTTTTCTTTTAGCGGACCTTAGATCACTTACCTTTCCTTTTTCACAAGCAATTATGAAATCTGCTGATGATATACGGTGTATTACATTGCTGTTTACCAGTTGTCTGTATGAATAATTAAGTGAAGCTGGGTAACGAACAACCTTTCTGCAACGCAAATCTAATATGTACAAGACATGCTTAAGTACATCTGTACGAAAACCAAGGACTAGCTATAGCCATGTAAAAGACCAAAACATAACAGTATTTCACTTATACTGCTTATGGCATATGTTTGGTTGACAACTGCATTATTTAGTACATTTGCTTATACTTTATAATGCTATGTGGAAATTACCAGTTGGTTAGCCTTTTTCGATTATTTTGTTTGTGTTATGCAGTCACACCAATTGATGTTAGTGCATATTAGTGCTCAATTAGCTTGTCCTTGTAAAAATTTTTGGATTTCTTACTTAATTTTGCACATAAAATTTCATTGGACCTTGACACCTTGTTATTATGACGGTATGAACATGAACAACTGAAACTGCTAGACTCTTACCTGACTTTGAGCCTTATAGTCCAAGAAGTTTAAAGGTCTTAATGAGTTGTTAGTGAATGTATTGTTGGAGAGTTAGTATTAGAGTATAATATAGAAGTTGTATTAGGGTCAGATTGTATCTTGAGACTACAAGTAAAGGGTGTGGGGTCCTGTGGGACAACACACAATTATTCCCCAAAATCTTACATGGTATCAGAGCCAATCCATCCCAAACCCTAACCCAAGCAAACCCTTAACTCGGAACCGTCGTCGTCGTTGCTCCTCAGTCGATCCGTCGGCCGTCGCTGTCCCGTCGTGCGTGGTCCTCCGCGACCGTGTCGTACGGGAGTGGACCTGCGGCCGGATGGGTTGCATGCGGGTCTCCGCATGACATGGAAGGGGAGAGGAGGGGAGACGGGATCCGACGACGCTTAGGCCGGCGGTGGAGGTGGGGAGGCGGACCGTGATGAGACGAGGGCACGGTGGCTTGGCGGCGGCCCAGGTGGTGCAGTGGCGTGGCTCGAGGGGGTGGCCGAGAGCGGTAGCGTCGTGGTGTGGTGGCGGCTCGAGGCGGTTTGCGGAGGAGCTGTGGAGAAGGGGATCCGATCGACGATGGAGGAGTAGTGGGGGGAAAGGGGACCCGGCTTGACAGCAGAGAGAGGGAGGCGGCGGCTTGCGGGATCCGACCGAAGGCGGTGGGATCCGGGCGCGGGCAAGGAAGGTGAGGAGGCGGCGCGTCAGGGCGCAGTGCGAGGCTAGTGGGGAAAAGGAAGGGGAGGAAGGTTTGCTAGCGCTCAGGAGGAAGTGCTTGGCACTCGGGGGAGAAGCAGGAGGGAGAAGACGCTCGAGGGAGAAGCTTTGAGGGTGGAGGATCTGATGATCTGATCCGGTGTGGGTGCTTCGAGGGTGGAGGATCTTCTGATCCAGTGTGGAGGAACTGATCTGGTGTGGCTGAGGGGGATCTGGTGTGGATCCAGATCGGTTGAGGATCAGGTGTGGTCAGATGATCTGGTGTGGCTGCGTGTGCTGTGTTGAGGAAAGGAGAGAGATGGTGTGTTTGCTGAGAGTTTGTTGAGAGTTCTAGCTATTGTGTTGCTTGGTGCTAGAGTTGTGTTTGTTGAGAGTTCTAGCCGCTGTGTTGCTGAGAGTTCTAGCTGTTGTGTTGCCCGGTGGTGAAGGAAGCTTAGGTGGTGACAGTATCGGAGGTTACGACGGAAGGCATTGAAGACAAGGGGAGAATATTGTTCAGGCGATGGTTTTGATGGTCGTGCTAATGGTGGTGACTTCGATGGCGGTAATGACGAAGCAGGAGCTAGTGGTAGCTCCAGTGAAGGCTATGTCGTGCAGTGGTGTTGGTATGAGTGCCAGAGATAGTATTGCTGGAGAAGTCCGGAAGAGGATTGAGACTAAAGTCAAGCGTAATGGTTTGTGGCAGAGGTATATGTGGTGGAGGCCGAGGCTAGGGGTGTGGGCAAAGTGATGGAGGCCGGGGGTGGCTGGGGGCATGAGGATAGAAGAAGAGGAGGTTGATGTCCCTGATAGCATTGGTGGTGGACAGTTTTTTGTCTTTATGATGATATTAGCTATAGAGTCGATGGTAGGTTTGGTAAGGTCTAAATGGTATGTATTGCAATATGTAACAATATGAACATGATTGTTATCTCATACCCATCTTGAGGGGGAGTATTGGAGAGTTTGTATTAGAGTCTAATATAGAAATTGTATTAGGGTCGGATTGAAAGTTATATTAAAGTCGGATTGTATCTTGAGACTTTAAATAAAGGGTGTGGGATCCTGTAGGACAACACACAATTATTCCCTGAAATCCTCATGTATTCTATGTGGATAACAAGTAGTTGACAACTGCTTCTTGAGTTGTTTTCTTACAATAGCTTTTAAGCTCTAGCTCCGCCATAAAATGGTATACTTAGATCTGTATTTGCTTGACATCATTTTGTTTACTCTCTATTTAACCCTTTGATCTGTAGTTGTAACAACTCTATTCATTTGATCTCTACAGTTCTATATTGATCCAACCAATGGGTATGAATTTCGTTCTCTGAAGGATGTTTACCGCTATCTTGAATATGGAGACATCAGTAATTGTGTTAAGATGCCAAAGAAGAGAAAAATTGAGGACCTGCATGTTGCAGGGAACCAATCTCATCATGTATGTTCCTTTTCTTGTTTCAGCTACATTATTGAAAGATGCAAAATAACAAGGATTTTTTAGGTAGTATTAAGTTTCTCATACGACCCTAAGCATCTACATTGTTGTTCTTGATAAACAGTGAAAATATCTGCCTTAGAGACTTGGACTAAGACTCTGTCATGTGCTGTGTTCTAGACTTCTAGTCATGCACAATCATAAAATTGAAGTTATGAACTTCTAGTCACGCACAATCATAAAACTGAAGTTATGACACATGTTATGGTGTATGTAATAAGCATCATACTAAATCATAGTGGTGCCAAACTGCCAATGCCTGCATCTTATAACCTTTATTTTGTGAAATTCAGACAGGAAGACCATCAGATTACAGACAGCTAGATACTGCTGACGAGTCTAATCCAGAGAGTAGAGAGAATTCAGAAAATATGCCATCATCAGAGCCCAAAGGTGTATCCAAAGGGAAACTGACAGAGTTGAAGCTTCAGAAGGCAAAAGTGGTCAATCAGTCTCTGGAACATGAAACAGCTACAGGAGAAGAAGCAAATGTGGAGCGGAAACCTAAGGAAAAGAAGCACAAAACTAAACATGTGAAACGGATTGCTGCACCTCTTCGAGCGTCACCTCGTTTAGCTGCACTGAAAATCAACCAGGAAGCAAATAATGTGCCCAAAGATGGAGCTGTCAGCACACAGACAAACATTGCCGATCAGTTACAACCAAAGCAGGCCAAAAGTCCTAAGCCAAAGACCAATTCCTCTTTATTTCCTCAGAAGAAAGATGGAGCACATACCACAAGTGCTTCTGAAAATGCTGAAAACAAGTATCCTTCAGCTCCTGAACAAATACTAGGAGCATCTGCTGCATGCTCTTTAATAGATGAATGCCAGAATGCGCCAGCTGAGGTACCTGTTCCGCCACAACAGGTTGGACTGGTTGAAACAGCTGAGGCTATGCCCGGATCTGCCCTTTCATCGCTACTTGGAAGTATCTGGTCAGACCCATGCCTTGAGTTTGCATTCAAGACTCTTACAGGTGATATCCCTGTTCTTGACGACACGCTAGCTGTTGCAAACTACTTCCTTCCAGTTTCACCACAGGACTTGAATAAAGGGACGGCACCCAATTGTTCCTCTTCCGCTTATGATGGTGGTAGAAACCATGCGCAAGTTGACTCTGTCAGCATGCCAAGGCCATGAGATAAGCTCTACAGCAGTGGGTGGTTCCCTCCCCAGTGAATTCCATCTGAGAAGATATGCAACAACGTTCTCACCTGCCAAAAGTGTATCAGAAGGAAGCCTAAGTCGTAGTCATGGGCGTCTTAGCGGTTAGCGCTCTTTGTTAGGTACCTCGACAAGGATGCATGTTGTACGAAGACTGTAACTTGTTGTAGCTGTAGTAGAGGATCCCTCACTAATAGCCTAATATACGCATCGTATGCTAGACTTGACAATACTCTCTGTTGTTTGAATGTGTAGTAACCTGAATACCTGGCTAGAGATGCTGATAGTACTGATACACCCCCCTGATTTTCATGGCCGAGGTTTCTACTGTCTGCAGAAAGCCCTTCCAGTGTATTACCACTTGTAACTTGTAAGGCATTTTGATTTGCCTAAGTTCTGCCTAAATTTGGTCTATGTTTTACTGGTCCTAAAATTCTCTTTCGATGGAGTGGCAAATGCTGTTGTGATGTACTCTTAATTGATTCTTCAAGTACTTGAGTGTGGCTGGCATCTGTGTTTGTTCTCTGTTTGGTTTGCCACACTGTGGTTGGGTAATAATTGTTGATGCCTGCACCAGTTGTTGGGAGATGCATTGGATGCCATGGAAGTACAGATCATTGGTCTTATCTGTGCTTGTGGTCCTTGAACTATTTCCAGAACAATAATCAGACAGCAAAAGAATTTGCTGTTCTGAGAGGTCCACGCACTAACTTGTGAGACTACAAGTCAAAGTTTCCCTACAAAACTTGATGTACTGCCCTCTGTTAGGCTTTATTGGCTGAAATATTCGGAGATGATATTGTCATAATGCAGACTGTCTGGTGGAACTTTATCATCTGTACGAGTAGTACCTTATCTGCTTAAAAGTTCCTAGCTAGTGCAAACAAAGCTGACAAGGCTTCCAAATGGAGTATATAGATAAAATTTAGTCTATGATTGCTAGTTACTGAAGTTGCAGCTTCCATAATAGGCTCAAGATTCTTCCTGATACTATATGATCCCAATATCCCATGCTATCTCATGATAAGATGCAACTTTTAACAGAATAATGCCCTAATCCACAGCCTTAAGCTGCCCCTCTCTTTCTTAAGCTCACCAACAAGCATATTGTCTGGATATGTTATAATATATGTCTCCATGGTACATCCAAATCCAAGAGATTTTTTGCTAGCAACTAGGCATTTCTTGTTAGTGTTACTTGCTCTTCTCTAGTTAAGCCGTCAAATTTTCGTTGTACATTTCTTTTTATTTTCTTTGTGCGCATACCGTAGTTATACAATGCTTCCCTGACTTTCTGGCGCACCGACAACGAAATTTTCTCGACTTCTGTTTGGACACGAGAAGTTTTCTTGACTTGTGAAACTGCTATTCTACAGTGCAGAATTGGCCCCAATTCACAACAATGACACCAGACAATGTACTGATCACTACTAGCAAAGATCCAGGAAAACCGGTCCCTAACTCTTGTCAAAGTGGTTAAAACTTCGGTGAGATTAAATCTGAAGATTTTGATAAAAACCAACATTTAACTGAAGCTTATCTTCAGGTTTACACAAATTTTCAGACTTGAAAGACCTTACACGAATGGAGTTGGTTAAGGCCAAGTTTACGTCCATCTAGATATTATTCTTTCAGTTTCTTCCTAAACATATAACTAAATTCCAAAGAATATTCGATGTTAGTTAATCAACCGGGTTTTCTAGTTCGGATGTCAGGTTTCTTGCAACTGCAGGTTTAGCTTGCATGACAGCGACTTCAGATCTGTGATACTATGATGAGAACTGACGAGTTTTGAGTCGGTACACCACAATGCAGTGCTAAAGCTGGCCATAACAGCAAAAGAAATCAACACCGTGCCCTAAATTATCGTCGATAGGGCCGACAAATTTGGTGTTTTCTGGTCCATGATTAATGAAACGATGGAGGCCGACGAGAAAGTAGTTTTTTTTTAATCATTTTTCGGAAATTTTGAACGGGGAAACGAATGTAAGGTTGAAGCGCCAGCCCTGTTTGTCGGAGCAATAAACAGTGCAGCGAATGCATCTCAGACAAACTATTGGAAAAGGCAAGCTACTGTGGAACTGCAGAGTGATCAAAATGTAGCACCATTCAGGGTGCAGTGCCAAGCGGCAGAGCCAGAAAATTACCACGAGGCGGCAAAAGTGCAGATAGGAATTGATAAATTTTTTGTTCTCTTTTCTGCAATGGATTCCGAAGAGTTGTGGCACGTAGTTGCGTGCTTGTTGAGCAAAATGCCAAAGCCAGAAGTACTACTTTTTCTTCCAGCCTGACCCACCTGTCAGACCCTATCATGCAATGCCCAATCTGCAAGTTGAAAACTTTTCGTGTTGCCATGGCTGGTTGGTTGGTGCTTGCCAGTGTGCGGTTGCATCTACTGTCCAGTGACAGAAAACTCCTTTTTAGCAGCATTGCTCCCTCCTGCCACTCGATGCATGGTCTACTCAAGTGACATATGACCAAACTATTGGTTGATGGCTGGTGCACAAAGCTCACACAATCACAAGCTGCTTCAAGGCTCCAACTAACAATGCACACACCATATGGATACATACATAGATAAATAGCTTTCTATCTATCTGTCTGTCTGTTCATATTTTGACATCATGGATTGATTTGCTCTTGAGTAAGAAGCAAGTCTGCAACCGCAAGAAAATGCTACATCAATGCAGTAGGTACCGTTGAGTTTGAGTGCGATACGAATTTAGTTTACTACTTCAATTCATAGTTCTATTCCTGCCTGGAGTCTTCCATATACCACTATAAATTCAGTTATATAGTCCATAGGGTAGGGAAGAGCTTTATTATAAATATCTCTTTATATAGTGATATTGTCTTTGTGTATCCGTAATTTTTCCCACAAGAGTTTTTTACGTAAAATTTATGTCTCCTGTTTCTATTTTTCAGTGCATTATTTGCAACGATGACAAAAGAGAGAGACGGAAAAAAGAGGGGTTGTAAAAGCTACTGCCTAGTGGATCAACCAGAGAGAAAAGATCAAGGTACACTTCTTTGGGGGTAGAACCTAACTTGGAATGTAAGTCTTTCATCCAGCAGCTTGGTGTCGATGATCGGTCCTTGAAGGTTCATTTGCTGCTCCTTTTCTTTTTCTAGTTACGTTCAAAGGGCACATTGAGTTTCATTCACCAGCCAGCGAACTACCGAAATGCAAAAGCTGTTAAAGAAACAACGAACAATATATCTACTCGTACTTTAACATACCCTTCAAAATATAGACCATGCATTTTCTTGAATGTGAGACCCGACAGATCGTAGAAAAGAGCACAAATGTCAAATGATCTCGGCCAAATGTGATTGGTAGTAATTTATTGTTATCAGTCGACATCATATGGTAACTGGTCTAGGCCACTTGCCAACGAGTACTCAACCGTAGTACGTAGTACGTAAGACTGTACTCCATGATTTTTTTGTGTGCTTGGCAGGCAGTAATGCAGAAGTGGACCACGAGAGCGTGAATGCAAATGCAAATGCAAATGCAAATTAATCGGAACAATCGACTGGGAGAGGGTGGTCTGGCCATGAAAAGGGAGGCTGGACACTCGTCATCCAGTCCAATGTAGCAAGTGGCTATGCCCTGCAATATACGCTTGTGTCCCATTACGTTGCTACTGTCACTACTACTACTACCTCTCGGGCATATTTGACTGGCATGTGGAGCCATCAGAGGGTGCCTGGCCCACATGTGAGTTGTGACATGTGAGATCATGTAGGAAATTAATACTCGTCCGGTCAAAAAAAAATAGCATTTTGGATATCGATATGGTCTCCACAATACAACTTTGACCACTAATTTCTACTGAAATATAATAATAAAATCTAATAAAATTATAATGTTATGAAAGTATTTTTTAAACAAATTTAAACATATTATTTTCACATGTCTAATCTAAATATTCATCGAAATATTGATATCTAAGTTTACAAAGTTTGACTACATGTATCCCAAAACATCTCTCTTTTGTGACCCAAGGGAATAGAAGGGATATATGACATATATGTACATATCCGAAATGGGAAGTGTTGATGGCAAAATGGGTATTCTTTCTTAAGCAATTGTTGCTCAAGGAGTCACGAGGCTTTGTTTCTGTTTTGATGGTTGAATTATGTGACCGATGTACAACTATGGGCCTGTTTGGAAGGGCTTAGCCTTCGGTTTTTCGCTCGAAAAAGCTAGAAGTTGTTCCAAACGGGCGGCTTTTTTCCGCGGTTTTTAAGCCAGAAGCCTCCTATAACGCAAGAAAGCCAGAAACCGCTGCAGTGTAGCTTCCTCCAGACCCTGTTCCACATTTACCCCCGAAGTTGAGGGTAATTACTCGCTTTTGCCACCGCACAAAACCCCCCAATCCCTAGCGCGCCCGCAGCCCCACCCGCCCGCTGCTCCCTCCTCCTCCCCAGCCACCCACCTGCTGCTCCCTCTTTCCTCCTCCTTCCCAGCCGCCTCCCTCCTCCTCCCCAAGTGTCGCTGCCTTCCTCCACTCCACCCCTGTCGCCGCCCTCCTCCCCCGGTACCGCCACCCTCCTCCTCCTTCTCCCCAGCCGTCACCTCCCCCCTCCCCCCACCACCGCCGTCCTCCTCCGGTGCCGCCACCCTCCTCCTCCTTCTCCCCAGCCGTCACCTCCCCCTCCTCCCGACGCGCCCCCCACGCGGTCGGCGCCACCCTCCTCCTCCCGCGCTGGCGCCGCTCTCCTCATACTCCTCCCAAGCTCCGCCACCCTCCTCCTCCCCCGACACCGGCGTCGTCTTCCTCCTCCTCCTCCCCCACCGCCAGCCCCAACCCTAGCCACCGTCGCTCCTCCTCCCGAGCGCCCTCCTCCTCCCCACCCAGCGTCGCCCTCCTCCTCTCCCGCCATCGCCGCCATCGGCGGCGGCCAAAACCCTTGGTGGTCCCCTTTTTTAATTTTCTTTTTTTTTTATAAATTATTTAGTTATGTAATAATTATTTATTGCAATTATCTATGTGATATATTTTTGCAATAATTTTTTATTGTAATAATTGTTGTTGATTACATTAATTCCGGTTTATAGTGCTAATTGTCGTTAATTGCGGTATATTGCGTTAATTATCATTAAATGCGATCAATTGCGGTAGTCGTCACTAATTGCAGTCAATTGCATTAATTACAGTAATTCTTGTTAATTGCGGTAGTTGTCAATTGCATTAGTTGTCATTAATTATCATCAATTATCGTTAGTTGTCGTTAACTGTCGTCAATTGCGTTAATTGCCGTTAAACGGCATCAAACAAGTCATTACTTGCCTCAGGGTCATTTTAGACATTTCACATATCAAAAGTTGTAGCCAGCCTACCTAAAAGTCAGACAACCAAATACTAAACCTCTTCGGCTCAGTCATTCAGCTCTGCAGCTCAGTCGGAAGCTGCTTTTCAAGAAAGCTAAAGCTGTGCCAAATAGGCCCTATGTGTCAAGATAGTTAACTCTCCTAGGAAAATATCTATTGCATTCTAACTTTTGGTGCATTCTCATGCATCCTTTTCAAAACACAATGCAAATGATTATGGGAAAATCTAAAGAAAAAAGTCAGGATGCACTAGATATACCCTCTAACTCTCTCCTACCTCTCCACATGCAAGCTACAATGTGAATGGGCAACATATCAGCGGGTGCAATTCAACACACTTTAGATAGCGCTTGGTTGGTGGAACCAAGTAGCATTAGAGTGCAAAACTGTGGAGAGTGGATACCGTGTGGTATGATCATAATCTTCATGTTGAACAATTGACATCAGCGTCGAGGTGTTCGAGGAGAAACCCACAGTTTAGCAATTGCTGGCCTAACCGTCAGGTGGTGGCAGTCTGACCGGTCTTCTAGGGCGGTCAAACCGGCTAAGGCTTGTGGTCTGACCTTCCACGGGTGGTAGTCAGACCGGCGATGAGAGATTTTGAGGATTGCACACCAAACACTTGTGTGAGAGTGTTTTGGGAATGAGTTTGCACCAGGTGCCATTGAAAATAGAGATTGAACGCGAAACTAGATAGAGTTTGGCCGAAAAGTCCAAAGAAGGGCGTTTTGAATTATGGGAAGCAGTCTGGCCAACAGGAGGTTGGTGGTCAGACCGGCCGTTGGTTGGCAATCAAACCGGCTAGGGCAAATTCATGCACAGTGAGCTGTGGTGAATTTGATTAAAATCATGGGATTCAGTGTATAGGTGTTGCATGATGTATGTTTTGACTAATATGGGTCAAGTTACGAAGAATTTGTGTCCATAATCAATTTCTTGGTCTATTGTTGTGTAGGGACGCTTGAAGTCAACTACGGTCAACGACGAGGATGCTCGGGACTAAGTTAGGAGAGCTGAGGTCCAAAACGATCAATGATGACATGTAAAGTGGTTGGACTCAAGCATAACGTAAGATGGACAAGAATGACTAAATGGGAAGTTTTGTGTAATGGATTGCATCAAGTGGCTTGAGGCCAATGCAAGTACCAAGGTGGTCCGATGGGTGTCATATGGGAGAGAGTTGCTGGCATAAGGAAAGTCATTGATGAAACTACGCATGGCGAAGTATGAAATTGTTTTACGATGATTGGACTCGATCATGGAGAAGGATCGAGAAGGGGTATTTTGGTATCTTCGCTAAAATACCGGGTTGGTGACCTTGAAGAAATCGTGGCGCAAGACGGCGCAAAGGAGAAGCGGTTTAGGTCAAGAGAAGGAGAAGATCATGAATAGACGGATTCGGGAGACCCGGATCGTCATCCGCTTTGATAAGCGTGCGTGAGTGTAGACCCTTTGCGTGTGGGCTTAACGGGTGATCGTTAATATTTTCTCTCTTGACCTAGCCTCCTCTATATGAGGGTTGGTGCATGATTTGCACAATCAAGTCTTAAAAATCCTAATATTATATTTGGGTAAAGTGGAGAAAATAGAGAGGGTGAGGGTTTAAGAGAGATGTATTGAGAGATTGTGTGCTCATAAGTGAGTTTTGTCCTCCGTAGTGGAGTGGCTTAAACATACAATCCCTCGTATCAATCCAATCAAGTTTGTCTCACGATGAATTTTCTCTTGTTCTTGCTCTCTCTTTGATGGTTTTAAGGTTCTTGTGTTTTGGGGGTTTTGCTTTGATTTTTTTTTGCTATGATCTAGTTTGCTGGGAATTGTGGGATTTGATCTAAGGTCATCTTGACTATCATTCATCCACAAGTAATCCTTTCGATCAAGTTTATGTTTTCCCCGGTTTTAAGGCCCTTTGCCCTCAATCAAGAAATTTGAGAAACCTTGGTAACGATCGTCCCGATCTTCGATTGGAATAGGTTTCTAGCCTTCTTTGTTGAGCTATGTGTGAAATCTCAGGTGTTTTGAATCACTAGATCAAAAGTTAGATCAATTTATGGATCCATCGTCGTGCTGATTTTCAGTCAGCGTTCAGACTGGCCTCACAAGCGATCAGATCGGTACCAGCGGTCATACTAGCTTAGACTCAGCGGTCAAACCGGCTGAGGGCTTTGAGCTTTGGCTTTCTCGATTTTAACCCAAGTCTTCCACTGTAATCTTGATATTTCAATCTTCAAAACTTTTATAACTATTAGAGTGAAAATAAAGTTAAATGCCGAAGTGAAAAGAAGAGTGAGTTCGTATTCACCCCTTACTCTCTGTTTCGGTCAACAAAAACATAGTACCTCGGCACGCTGCACGATATTTTTGCGATGATGAATTATTAACGAGAATAGAAAGAACTGTTAAAATGGTATCAAACGTCCGTAATCTTGATCCTCCTCAGGGGAAACACACGAATGAGGACGCAAAATTGCAGGGAATAGGTATATTTTGGAGTAGTAACATCCAATGGCGTGGCTACCGTGGCATCTGTTGTATGTAATTATCCAAACTCAAGAGAGAGGACAGTCGAGACAGACAGACGGACATAACGCATGGTATATAAGCGCGCGCGGCGCACACACAGGCGGCCCACACACCGGCGATCCAAGAACAATCCGTCCGAGTTGGCTTTTTTGGCCAAAGTATCATTACCCAATCACACAGATCTCTTCTCCTCTCGTCTGTAATCTCTCTCTCTCTCTCTCTCTCTCGTCTTCCCACCGTTTGCTTCTTCTCCTCTTGTGCTGCTGCTTTGAGTTGTGGAGAGGAGATGAAGGAGATGTTGGTGGGATCGGCGGCGCCGGCGCCGGTGGGGAGGTGGGGGGCGGCGCCGCCGCAGGCGCTGCTGGAGAGGATGAAGGACTACGGACAGGAGGGCGCGTTCGCGCTCTGGGACGAGCTCTCGCCCGAGGACCGGGAGCTCCTCGTCCGGGACATCGAGGTGAGCCCAATGCGATGTGGTTCGAGGTCAAGATTTTGTGTTTCGCATGGAAAAGATTTGGTTTTTGCGTTTAAATTTCGCGTGAACATTCGTTCCTGCGTTGGAATTCTCGGGAGAGGTTTTGTTTTGAGTCGCGGTTGTTGATGAACTCTTCTTTACCCGTCGGGGCAGCTTAGTCCTTGTTTTTTTCGTTAGTTAAGGACGAACCCTCCATAAATGTTGTTTTCGCGTCGGAATTCTGCCGAAAGGTTTGGTTTTGAGTTTGAATTACGCATACAGATTTCGTTCTCAGTTGAAATTCTGCATGGATTTGCGTGTGTGTGTTGGGGGGGGGGGGGGTTTGAATAACACTTTTTATCATTGTTTAGTGGCCAATTCCTACCATCAATTTTCCTTGGACATTAATCAATAATCGCTCGTGTTTTCCCATGTACAATAGCGCAAGGAAAATCTGCAGCAATTTTTATTCTTTGAGCTTACCATTTTGACAGTGGCTAATGGAGCTGTACATACTGTATATTTCAGAGTCTAGATCTTTCCAGGATTGATCGGATCATTCGACGCTCCCTTGGATCACAAGGTCAGAGGTCTCTCAGTTGGACAAGCATTCATCGTCAACATTCTCTCATGTGCATCTCTCATGTGCATCTTTAATTAGCACTCGTAGTTATGTGGTTTGCTTTCTAAGCACAGGCATTCCGGTGCCCGCCGTTGAGCCCGTCCCGGAATCCAGTGTCTCCAAGGTGGAGGAGAGATCTCCAGAGGACAAAGAACGGTGGTGGAAGAAGGGGCTGAAAGCCATTTCGGAGGGGAAGCTGGCCGTTGTCCTCTTGGCTGGTGGTCAGGTACTCGAAGAATTAGACTCCCCCCATCTTGTTATCTGATATTGCCGTCTCTGTTGCGCGCACTGCGAAGCAGTATCCTTATCTTATGGTGTGATTTATTCTCATGTTGTGCGCAGGGGACTCGTCTTGGCAGCTCTGATCCTAAGGGATGTTTTAGTAAGTTGGTTCCACCTGAATCCTTGTATGTTTACTTGACTGCATATCTGCAGTGCTATGCCTTTTTCTTTTTTTGAGCCAAAGAAATGTATGCCGTTGTGAATTATTTCTTTTTGGCACAGGTCTTTTATTTCATACTTCATAGTGCTATATTTCACATGTTATGTATTTTACATCACTTTTATGTTGTGGCATTTAATCGAAACGGAAAAAATGTATTACTCTATCTAGTTCTGCATATTTGTTCATCGATATTAGTGTTGAATCGCCCTTTGCTGATAATTCCAAGTCCAAAAATGCTTATATGGTTGTCATAGCTTGTTTTTTTACCCCTCATTTCTGCCCTTCAGATATTGGACTTCCATCTGGAAAGTCGCTTTTCCAACTCCAAGCTGAACGGATTTTGTGTATTCAAAAGCTGGCTGCTCAATCCAGTGATAGTAATGTCTTTTAACCACAAAATTTTATATTATTTATTTGTTCTTTGCTTCACGTCCTCACCCTCAAATTGAAAATAAATTGCAGCTCCGAGTAACATTGTACCGATCCACTGGTATATAATGACCAGCCCCTTTACCGATGATGTCACTCACAAATTCTTTGAAAGCCGTAAATATTTTGGCTTAGAGGCTGACCAAGTAAGAGCAAGTACAAAGTTCTCTGTTTGTGTTAAACATTCCATGGAATTTAAACAAAATGCACAAGACTTCCAATCCACTAGTAAGACTTATCTTTAATAGTTAGGTTTGAACGGTTGAACCTTTTCTTGGCAGGTGACTTTTTTCCAACAAGGCACCCTTCCATGCGTTTCTGCTGATGGCAGATTTATTATGGAGACACCATACAAGGTACCATCTTCTTTTACTTTTTTTATTTCTCATGCGACCTTATACGGTCAGGAGGCAGAGTTGTGATTTATTGCAACTTGATTTCTGAGTTTGACTCATGGTGTGAGATCTCAGAATTCAAATGCAATCGTTATGCCTACATAGTTTTTTTTTTATACTGCGAATCTTCCAATGCTAAGTGGTGGCATTCCTTTTTACATGCTCTGTTCAAACCAGGTAGCAAAGGCTCCTGATGGAAATGGTGGAGTTTATGCCGGTAATCTCCCGTAAAAATACAACAGTAGTTGTATCTCTTGTGGTAGTATTACATAATCTTTTGTGATGCTTAGTTTTCGCTACTATAACATCTCACAGCTCTTAAGTCTAAAAAGTTGCTGGAAGATATGACTGCACGGGGTGTAAAATATGTAGATTGCTATGGAGTTGATAACTCTTTGGTGAGGACATGCATTTTGAGATACTTCTGATTTTGTTTTCCCTCCTCATTCGCTAACCGATGTCCTGTATTCAGGTCCGTGTTGCAGATCCAACGTTCCTAGGGTACTTCATAGACAAAGGTGTATCTTCTTCTGCAAAGGTGGTTAGGAAGGTACAGTCAAATATTTCTCATTTCTTCATCAATTTGTGGGTTACCATTTACCCGAACTATGCACCTTGTTGATAGTCAATTATATGCTGAACAGGCTTATCCACAAGAGAGTGTTGGAGTATTTGTTCAACGAGGTCGTGGTGGACCTCTCTCTGTGGTTGAGTACAGTGAAATGGATTCGGCTATGACTACTGAAATTAATCAATCAACAGGACGGCTTCGTTATTGTTGGAGCAATGTATGTTTCTGTCCTTTGCTTCTCGCTCCCTCTCTTACTCTTGAGGCACAACAACAGCATATTCTTTTCTCTCTTTGTAGGTGTGCTTGCATATGTTCACTTTGGAATTTCTGAATCAAGTAGCAAACAGTCTTGAAAAGGACAGTGTGTGAGTGTTCTATATCCTATTTGAATTCTGTAGCATTATGGATTCATTTTGTTTATGGTTTTCCTCCTTTCCAAATTTTGCATGTTTGTTATTATCACTAGATTATCACATTAGTTAACTATTTGCTGAGTATCTCTCTTTTTCTGAGAGAGTGAGAGCTACATCTAAAACTACAAGCACAAGCTATATTCCAGAGTTCCACTTTGTGATTTGATGATAATCTGTTGGACATGCCATGGCAAGTAATTTTACCTTGGCAATTGCCAAGTCATACCATACATTCTATTATATTGTTGCGCCTCACATTTAGAAAAATTTGCGGCCAGTTATCATCTTGCTGAGAAGAAGATTCCTTCTATCCATGGGTACACAATGGGCCTGAAGCTTGAACAGTTTATATTCGATGCATTCACTTACTCCCCATCCACTGCACTTTTTGAGGTACGATTTCTCGGTCACCTGCGTTTTAAATACATTTGAAGTTTTTCCTACCTTATGTTTTTAAGCTGGAAAAAACTTTGGGTGCATAGTTTTTAAGCTGGAAAAAACTTTGGGTGCATCTCTGAAAATTCAGGTCCTGCGGGAAGAGGAATTTGCGCCAGTAAAGAATGCGAACGGTGCAACCTATGACACCCCTGATAGTGCAAAACTAATGCTGCTTCGTCTTCATAGCAGATGGGTAGTTGCTGCTGGTGGCTTCTTGACCCATTCTGTGCCCTTGTATATGACAGGTGATTTTGTGCTGCTGCATATATCCAGAAACTTATCAAGAAGAAATCATAATTAAACATTTCCAGACAAAATTTACTTCCCTTACCATTTTTCTTGTAGGCGTCGAAGTTTCTCCGCTTAGCTCCTACGCTGGAGAAAACTTGGAAGCGATCTGCCGTGGACGGACATTCCATGCCCCAAGTGAGATTTCATTCTAGGTGCAGCGGTTTATGACAGCAGCAGCTCTATATCTGCAAATGGGTGGAACAACGGTGCACAAGGATTGCAGGATCTGACGATTTCCTTTAAGCGTGAGATGGATGCATTCCGTACAGTTGATTGAGCTCTTCAGCTATTGCATTAGAATTTCAGATATTTGCCAGATTGTTGTATGTTCTGTGAGTATTGTCATGTGGCTCTCAAATTCTAAAGCCGTGTGTTGCCTTTTGTTTGGCAATGCCATTTTTAGTTCTTTAGTGTTGCTCCCCTGTAGATGACTACACGTTTTTTTTTTTCTGTCAACTCCATGTCAAAATAATAAATCTTCGGAATGCCCATGAAGCCATAACTTCCGAGCACATGCATATGCATTGTGAGATTCTTGCACAGAACCAGCGAGCTACCATACTTATTCTTTAGCACGGTGAGGTTGTGGAGAAGCTTGATCGGAGAACGGTGAATGGTGATGGCGTCCAACTTCAAAACGACCAGCCAGTTTACTATGGACATGACATGGAAGGATGCAGTTTTGCAACTACTGCGTTAGAATTTCATTTGCTGACAGACAGGGATGCTATTATATGTTATGCTGAGTATTGTAACGTAGCTTTAAATTCTAACGGCGAGCCCCTCCCGGGCATTTGCATATGCGTTGTACATTATTGACACGAAATGTGCGCTCTCATTGTAGCTAGTGTAGTTATCTGGCACTGACAGAAACGGGACAACACGCCAACAAACCTCAAGATTGCAACTGAAGGACTGATGGGAACAAGAGTTGATGGCATGATGCTAACGCAGCATTGCTTCAAATAAGGATCACGGTATGCCAGGGTGAACTGCTGCACCAAAAGCACGACCGTGGAGGGGAACAGTGCATATCTAAACAAAAATTTGCAAGAGTAGAATTCATAAAACATGTTCAGATGATAAGAGACTTCATTTTGATGGAAAAAAACAATATCCAAATCGAAGGACAAAACACCAGCCTAGCAGGACTCTTAAGCAGAAACATCTCTCTATTAGCTACTCATGAATTAAGCTCAGGCTGCAATGAAGGCCTTCTTCCCGCCACCGCCAGTGGATCCAGCTGGAATGACTTTCAGGACGTTGAACCTCACAGTTTTTGACAGGGGCCTGTTGAAAATACAAAATTGATACTTCAGCAACGAACAAAAACATGCTTAGTGGTAATTATGGCGCGAATTAAAAGACAGTGGGGTATCATGACATAACAGTAGTTCTGTTAGTAACAAATGTTGGAAAGCTAATGCTTTTTATCTAACCGATCCAGACAAAATAAGAAAGCTGATTCTTACAAGTCAAATAGCAAGTTATTAGAGTATTACCTGCACTGGCCAATGATGACATGGTCACCTTCCTTGACACGAAAGCATGGGGAAATGTGAGCTGGAATGTTGGAATGCCTCTTCTCATACCTGCAAGGTGTGGACAGTTTGTCTTCTAAGTTAGAAATGCCACTGGGAGGGGGAAGAAATGCATGAGTACAGAATCCAGCAATAGTTTACTTGCCTCTGATATTTCTTGACAAAGTGGAGGTAGTTCCTGCGAACAATGATGGTCCTGTTCATCTTGGCACTATGGCATGTTCCAGCAATAATTCTACCTCTGATAGAAACCGTTCCAGTGAATGGGCACTTCTTGTCAATATAGGTCCCTGGAAGGGAATAGAAATTAATTGATTGTTCAATACTTACAAGAAATAGAGTACAGCTCATTATCATTCAGGTACATCACAGTACTTGTCAAAAAATCAACATATTGGCAAGAGCATATAAAAAACACCTAGATGTCACGTTCATTACCCAATGATTTTTTTTCACGCTGCCAGAACAAATTTGGCTAAAATCGACACACTACAATTCTTTTGGTAACAACAGCTGAGTCTTAACAAACTACAATTCTTTAAGTAACAACTGTTTAGATAGGATGATTGGTACAGAGGCGAGATCTTGGGCATCCTTCCACTATCAAGACTAACAATACCCACCTAGGATTCTGAATACAGAGCTAGAATAGATGTGGTTGTACCTTCAATTGCTTCCTTCGGGGTCTTGAAGCCAAGGCCAATGCTCTTCCAGAAGCGGTTGCCTCCCTTGCCTGGCTTCTTACCCTTGCCAGATTTCTTTGTGCTAAAATTAAGTAGAAAATATTTGTTAAGATATGTACGTTGCTCATAGAGAACAGAAAGCATGGAAGTTAAAAGCAAAACCCTCACCTGAGGAAAACCTTTGGCTGCTTGAGGAAAGCCTTCTCAGTCTGCACATTGGGAACATGTGTAAAACATCAAAACTACGCAACCACTAGCTAGACACTACTGACATCAATTATACACAGAAATAAATGGAAAACCAACAACAAATATGGACCTAATTCAGTAATTGCTAATTCCACATGAACCATACAACAATCACACCATTATCAACAAATTGCTGCATCATGAATTTAAGCACATACCTTATCACCATGGACATGCCATGCTAAAGAGTTGAAATGTTGAACGTACACAATTGCGGTAATCAAATTACCATACCCAACATCTCAACAAACTCCAACGCTGATCACGATACACTACACTAACCACATCCCGCCAATAACGACACGGCGATAGCACAACATTAACACATATCAAGTGAGTGCTGAATGTACCACGATACAAAACTATCTTAGAGCGACTAGCCCACATCAAACCTCAAAACCTAGTCAAGTTCTTGCGGCCGAGAACTACCGATCCACAAGGAGCAAGAGGCCCGATCAAGGGGCGCGCATCACTACATACTATCACTTAGATGTGTGAAACTACCAACTTCTCCTCACTGCCAAACCACACAAACTCATTGACGAGAGAGTCAGAGAACAACAGATACGCAAGCTTCCCCACGGTAAGATGGAGTTTCACATGGCAACAAGCGTACTACATGATAGATATCCTAGAACTGGCCCTAGCAAGTGACGTCAGATCTCTACGGGCAGAGCGGGAGGAGCCTTACCTGCTCCGCCATGGCTGCGCGGTGGGGCGTCGAGCGGCGAGGAGGAGGAGGAGGAGGAGGCGGCGGCGCGTGGGAGATCCGGAGAGGAGCGAGGCGGAAGCGGAACCGAGAACTTGGAGGAGGTGGCGGCGCGGCGCAAGCAAACCCTAGGGAGCGAGTCTTATAGCGCAGCGACGCTAGTGCGAAATATGCAGTAGTCACCCCTGTACTTTTGGGCGCTATGTCCCAGGTCCTCACGAAGCTTAGATCTTGCGTAAACACCCCTAGGCTGTACCAGAATTGAAAGATCGGGAGGAATCCCAACCTAGACGGTCCATTACCTTGCGGGCTGGCCCAACTGTTCTAGGCCCATAATAGGCCCACCTTCTCCTCTCGCACCCGCGGCCCATCTTTATCCTCCATTTGATCACGCCGTTCGTAGTGTACGTATTTATAGTCACCGGCCGGCCTGGGCGTCTCCTCCACCCTTCCCCTACCGTCGCAGCGAGCTCCGGTGGTCGGTGGTGAGGTGAGGCGTGGTCCCCTACCTACTTGATTCGAGTGGAGTGGTGTGGAATAGAGTAGAGATCCGTACGGAATTCGATTGGTTTTTTTGTTGCTGTTTCTCTTTTCTCTAATCCGGTTTGTCCTGTCAGCAATCGAACCCGAATCTATTTGTGAGATTCCATGCCATTCGATTTGTGTACATGAGTTCGTTGCTGGAATTCGACTTGATTGGTTGTGCTAGAATTTTGTGAAGAAATCCGTAATGTTGTTTCACTTCCCTTTGTAGTTGCTGTGAAATTCGATTGAGTTTTTTTTTTTTTTTTTTTGCTGTTGGTAATCTCTAACTTGGATTAGTTTCAGTTTTCCCTAATCCGAATATATTTGTGAGATTCCGTGCCATTCGATTTGTGTATGTGAGTTCGTTCTGGAATTCGAATCTATTGATTTGATTGTGTTAAAATTTTGTGAAGAAATCTGTAATGATGTTTCAATTCTCTTGTGTAGTTGCTGCGAAATGGCGAATCTGCAGCCTTCCCTCTCCATACCCCCCTCCTTCGCCGGGGCCTCGCCGCCGTCACCCTCTCCGATAGGTGGGGGCAGCGGCGGCGCTGCCGTGGGGCAGGCGGCCAAGGACAGGAAGATGGCGTCGGCCGAGCAGCTGGTGCTCGACCTCTGCGACCCCGAGTTGCGCGAGAACGCCCTCCTCGAGCTCTCTAAGGTTTATCATCACGTCTTCTTCTAGGATTCTAGCGCCCCTTCATGAGGAAGTATTTCTGCTTTGTGATCTCTAGTTAGTAGTCATGTTGTTCAGGGATTCAGGCATTGGGGAATTGATTGGTTTAGTTAGTTTTGGTGGTTTGGTTTAAGGGTTAGCGTATGGTTAATGTGCGTTATCATGTGATTGGCTTTCTATACTGTATTTTTATCATGATATCAGCTTGTGGACAGTGCTTTGGGTGGCATTCAACAGTTTTGTTTTGAGAACAAATTATTTATTTATAGATTACCTTTATTAACTCAGACACACTGACATGAAGTTGTGAACTGTATATTGTTGTTTCAAAATTAGTTGTTGAGTTGCTAGGGCATGAACCAATTTCCAAAATGAATGGGTTCATTGTGAACAAATGCTGTTTTGATGTAGAAATATTTATCTTCTATAGTAACTAATTTATCGACAATCCTGTTATAGCTAATTAATTCTGTGATTGTTCTGAACTGAATTATTCTAGACTGCATGTTTAGTCATTGACATGCCAAGGCATTTGTAACGCCAATTTTTTTTTAACTAAATGCACCCATTTTCAGAAAAGAGAGATATTTCAAGATCTGGCCCCGCTGCTGTGGCACTCCTTTGGCACAGTTGCTGCACTACTTCAGGTATGCATAATTCCTCTGTCCTTTTATGTTTAGGATGTGCATGCTTGAAAATTGAAATAAAAAAGAACAGGGAGCTTTGACCCTACGTTATACCTCATGTTGTGTTTATGTTTTTTTGTTGAAATCAGTCATTGTTTGTTCCTCAAATCGGCACTTGTCATTTTGAATGCAACTTGTTGAAACTTCTTCCAATCTTTTTCACTTTGTATATTTGGAAACTTTGAAAAAAAAACATACAGGAAATTGTGTCGATCTACCCTGCACTTTCACCCCCAACATTATCGCCAGGTGCATCAAACCGAGTCTGCAACGCACTTGCACTTCTTCAGGTACACTTTGACAGAAAAAAAAAGTGGATAATAACAGAAAAAATTAGCTGTTATGTTGATGCTATCCCATAACATATTGTACTGTGGAAAATAATGGGGGAAATTCCACCCTGTTCTAAAATTGCTTTAAGTTGCCCATGCTAGATTTGTGCCATATCTTTGTTGTCTAACTTTTTTTGGCTGTTTAAAATTATTGCAGTGTGTCGCATCGCACCCTGAGACCAGGATCCTCTTCTTAAATGGTAACTAGCACGGCCCTTTGCATACAAAAGTTCAAATACGCTGATGATGTGCATCCTGCATAGTGATTCACTTTCCCTCTCTCTTCTTCCTTTGTTCTTTTCAGCTCACATTCCACTCTATCTGTACCCATTCCTGAATACTACCAGCAAAACAAGACCTTTTGAGTACTTGAGGCTTACCAGCTTGGGTGTCATCGGTGCTCTTGTAAAGGTAATTTATTCTTGGAAGTTTATAAGTACCAAATTCATTGTAATGCATCCAATGCTAGATAGGAACATGCTATATATTACACATGATCCATTTCACTAATTCTTCAATGCCACATCAATGAAGATTCATGTTGTTATTATTCCAATACCTGGGCATGAAACTAATAAGGAGTGCATCCTTCTTGTTTTATGTGGAACAAAAAGATAACCAACTGTTTAACTTCAAAACAAGCGAATGTGCTATGTAATGTTTTCTCCTATCTATTTTTTGAATAAGCTGCATGTGTTTATAAATACTAATTCTGCAAATGGGAATGAAGCTGCTTTACCTTGTGATACATGCAGGTTGATGATACTGAAGTCATCAGTTTTCTGCTGCAAACTGAAATAATTCCTCTGTGCTTGCGTACCATGGAGATGGGCAGTGAGCTGTCAAAAACCGTATGTAGCTAGCCATCTCAATCCCCATCTAAAGTATCATCATCTTTCTCTTCTGTTTAGCCCTAGCAAAGGTGAAATTGCTTTTTGTGGAACACTATCCTGCCATCAGTTCACAGTTTGATCAGGTCTGAAATGTAAAGTGGGCCATCAATTATATTTAGAATCTTCTTGTCCCAGACCAGGCTTCTCTCTGATAAAAACTACCTTACAGTTTATAAGCCTAAAAGGTGGATTGTGCAAGAAGCCTCAAACACTGTTTGGCAGTTCAGCAACTATCCTATGCTACTAATCATTGCCTTAGTTTTATCAGTTATCACTTGAACCTGATGATTTATAACTTGGTTGGCATGTAAATATGCCAACGTTTTGTAACATCTCTTCTGTATAAAGTTATAAACCGCAAGAAGTTGAATATGAACTTATGAGGCGCTTAAGCTTTTCTTAGGTGGAGTTATAGGTTGAATTTAAGGCCAGAAATAAGCCCCATAGGCCAAGCTAGGCCAAACGTGCCCTTATTCAGCGAAATTTATAGCCGTCACTTCTATATCACTAATTTAGTCATATGTCTATGCAGGTGGCTACCTTCATTGTTCAAAAGATTCTGCTGGATGATGTTGGACTGCGTTACATTTGTGCCACTGCTGAGCGTTTCTTCGCTGTAGGCAGTGTTTTAGCAAACATGGTGGTTTCACTTGCTGATCAGCCTTCCACAAGGTTGCTGAAGCACATTATCCGATGCTACCTCAGGCTCTCAGATAATCCTAGGTTTGTGCTGTCATTTGTACGTTACGAAATGATTTTACATCTATCTTCGCGTGTGCTAATGTTTTTCTTCCCTATTTATATGCAGGGCCTGTGCTGCACTGCAAAGTTGCGTCCCTGACATGCTGAAAGATGGCACATTCAATAACTGTCTCAGGGTGAGTCATGCTATTAACCCATCAGCCATCACTAATTTCGTTGTTTCTCCGCAAAAGAAATGATATGTTTAATCGGAAGTTTCAATCAAATACTAACTGTGTTTATTGATGACAAACACAGGATGACCCTGCAACAAGGCGTTGGCTCCAGCAACTGCTGCATAATGTGACAGGCGGAGGAGGCATGGGAGGAGCTCCTCAGCCAGGCCTGGATCACATGATGGGGATGTAAACGAATCTAGTTGCTGCAATTCACAAAATAATACCTCATCTTCTGGTGAATTGCAAGTAGGGAAGATCTCTCAGGCGTCTAGAAGAAGGTAGTATGGTGTAATTAAACCCTCCAAAAAAAGGAACTGTGGTGTTGTACTTGTACTATCGTTAGCGGTTAAGGTGCTGTGCTTATCGTGTAATGCTGTAAACATAGTTACATAAGCGCGGCAAGCTACTTCTTTTCTATGGTTGCACCAGAACTGCTCTTGCTTTGACAGGTCAACATTTAAGAAAAAAGAGGAATAATCCCATTGTGTGAAGTTTTCTCTACTTGGGCACTGCCTTTCAGTTAAATACTTAAAATGCTTTGGTTTGATGCCCTAAGGAGCATACTGGAAAGAGGTGTATGCATATGCTCTATTTGCTTGATGATGTTGAAGTTGAACTGTGGTATGAGCAGCGGCAATCATTAGGATCATTTTTCTTGATGCAAGTGTAGAATGGTCATGGATTATACATTATATAATGTGCAATACCTACCATCAGTTTGACAGGTATAAGGAGGATGTTTCTATTAAGAACCAGGTGCTGCACAATTTTCCCCCACGAAAGGCCCAAGCAATTTAATCTCTACATTTAAAATTCATAATGTTTTGAAAAATTTATGGTCTGGGATATACAACTTAGAACAGTATTTTATATATGATCCTTCAATTCTAGCAACTAACAAGCTGCAAGAAAGAGAACAGTTAATTACTCCTTTTTGTGCCAAATGTAATAACTCAAAAGGGGATCTGTTGCATGGACGTCCTCTACTTCTATTTGTAGCGGATGGATTCATGCTTTCGAATGTAGAAACTTTCAACTGAAGAAAGGGGATTTTGAACTTTCAACTAGAATTTTAAGAAAATATTTACCTGATCGTATTTTGGGGACCTTTCTTTGACGAGGGGCGATGGTGATGAGAACGTGATAGTTTGTGACGGTGACTCTACTTGAATACACTAGATCCGGTTTTATGAGGGCACCATGGCGACACGCCGACGCATGAGGAGAAGGGCAAGGAGGTGGCCGGGACGCCATGCTTGGTGGAGGGTTTTGTCAGAGGCGGCGCGGGATGTGGAGATAGTAGAGCTAGGGTTTGAGGAATAGAGAAGAGTCGAAGGGGAAGTGGGGTGCACTCTTTATTCAACTCCCAACATCACAACGAATGGTTGCGGTACGTCCAAATATTACTTGAGTGAAAATACACTTGTACTATGCAAAACAAGTTCCCCACCAACACCCACAAATCAGTGTTATCGCATACCAAAACGTTTAGAAATATATTATTGATATTTATTATGAAAATTACGGGGAAATGTGAACCGAATTCCTAGAATGGTAGCAAAAGGAAACGAAGAAAACCCAGATTATCATACCACGTCGGTCGTCTCTCTCCGCACGAGCTCGCTGCAGCCCTGGGAGCCACTCAAATCTCCCTCCCCTCTCAGACACAAAGAAGTGAAAGAACGCAACGCAATTGGAAACTTTCTACATGGAACACCAAGGCTCGTAGAAGAAGAAAAGTGGACAAAGAAAAGAGCCAAGAAAAATCGAGGAGCACGAGAGCAGGAAGCCATGGTCTTCCTCCTCCCCAAGCTCACCACGCCGTCCTGCACATCGCCCCCGAATCCACTCAAATCCCAGCTCGGCCTCCCGAACCACGGCGGCGGCAAGCTTCACAGCTCGGGTTCGGCGCAGGCCACGGCGCCGGGCCACCTCAACCTCCTGCTCCTCATCAGCGCCTCGCAGCAAGAAGCCGCCTCCGTCCCCACGGCCAAGTCCACGGAGACTAAGAACCGGAGCAAGAATACCGGCAGGAGCGGCGGCGAGGACCCGCAAAGATCAGATTTTTACCTCAACCTTGGGACAGCGGTGCGCACGCTGCGGGACGACCTGCCGGCCGTCTTCGTCCGGGAACCCAACTACGGTATCTACCGGTGAGGAGGCCTTTTCTTTCCTGTGACTACTTCGGTTAATTTTTGGTTGGTGATTTGAAAACTATTGATATGTCTGTAGAACGAATTCTGGGATTTGCTAGTTCATTGGTGATTAGTCATGGAGAAATCGTACCGTTATGGTAGCTCGGTATTTCCGGGAATTAAAGGTGAAACTTGAAGTAAAATTGTGCAGCTAGTGGCTATTCAGTGTTCATAAAGTGGCTAGATAGAGCTTGTCAGTGATACAAGTCATGATTCCGAAATGAAGTATAGATTTGGTAGTTGATTTGTTCTGCAGTTGCGATATTAGCCTTGTGGAACTGATAATTTGTCATATCCAAGATTGAGAATTGAATCAATCGATTGATTTCTAAGGTTACGTCGTTGTAGGGCAGTGACAGGTAACAGTCCATCATCAGCAATTATGCCAGTATCAGTAGTCCTACTAACTAATTGTGACTGGCCATGTCTGACAAGAACGCCATACCTGCATAAATTGCATTGCTTGCAAACTTATATTCTTTGTATAGACATACTCTACCCACAATCCTGTAAAGTGGTGATTAAAAACGTTATATACATCATATTGCAGCGAAGACATCACATTTGTCGACCCGTTGAACACTTTTCATGGGATTGACAACTACAAGACAATCTTCTGGGCTCTTAGATTCCATGGGCGCCTACTGTTCCGTGAAATTGGGCTTGATATATCGCGCATTTGGCAACCGACAGAGAACTCGATAGTTGTCCGGTGGGAGCTGTGGGGCACCCCGCGTGTCCCATGGGAATCATATGGCTGCTTCAGTGGCACTTCGAGGTACAAGGTTGACAGGAATGGGAAGATTTACGAGCACAAAGTCGACAACTTGGCATTGGATTTCCCCAGGCCAGTAGCCAAAGTGGGAAGCATTGCTGACATAGTAGTTGCCACATGCTCACCAAGCCCCAATTTGACGTTTTGGGACATGGTTGGGACAGGCGATGGGTGCTCATGGACAAAGCTTTACCAAGCGGTGGTGGAGACTGTGGAACGGGAAGGTGACAGTTCCACAGGCATTGGCATTGAAGGTCTAGTCACTTGTTCATAGCATGGAATGAGCTTCAGGACTAGTTGCTTGATAGTGAGTTTTCTTAGGGAAAATGTATAGAAAGTGGATACATATATCACAGTGCTATTAATATCTCTTTGTGTACTGTAGCTGTAGAATGATAATTTTGGATAAAATACATGCCTGGTATATCTCATCATCCTTGTCACACATTTTAGGATATTGCCACCACTTTCTTATGTCTCGTAAGATTCAAATACCAAAGTTGTTAACTTTTCGTTGCAGGTTTTGGTAAATTTTGTTTCCTAAATTATGAAAATGAAAGATTGCCAAGAACATTTTGTGATACATTAGCCATTTTTGAACTGCTTGTTGAGGGAGTTGGGCAGACTGAATTGTGAGCTAGTGTTAGCATGCATGAACTATGAAGGTATCCCAATGTGAGATGCCATTGAGATTCACAAATATTTGAGTCTCACGTATTGCTTCAGACTGAATACCTATATTAGAACTTTGAATATAGCAGGCTAGACTAGGCTGATGTTATAAATGTCAGCATCTGAAAAACCACATGCCCTAAAGTTTGCTCATGAAAAGCGAAGAATATGTTAAGGGATTCTGAATGTCTGCGTCTGACAAAATGTATCCACTGAACTTGCTTCTGAAAAGCGAAAAACTCACCTTTCATTGAAAACAGAGGGAACAAAGCATTTCTTGAATCCTGGCTCTATCAAGTTAGGTTGAAAGTAAGTCTCATGTGAAGGATACATAGCATAAGAAAGTTTCTTGTATGGCCGACAAATATGTCTGGTTTCCGAAGTCCAAACTATTGCAATTTGCAAGATTTATTCATTGAAGTACTGTACCATGCATTACTTCCCTTAACAAAAAAGTATAACCTTTATGATTTCTTGCTACTTTCCGTATCAATTGTTGACCTAATATCATTAGGTACTTCGCTTTGTCAGATTAGCTCACCAATAACAATCAGTACGATGGACGAAAGTCAAGTGAGGTCTCAAGTCTCAGCAAGGTTTGTTCTTTACTCCTTCAGAGACTCAACTACCTTATCAGACATTTCAGACTAATCCTCGCACAATCACGGCATATTTGAGTTGTATCTGTTACAAGATAGTATCTGTTCCAGAAGTGCTGTATCTGTTCCAAGATAGTATATTTTAGTTGCTGCAAGTCCCCAGTTTCTAGATCTATTAGAGACGAAATCGAGTTGTTGGACTTAGGTGAATCGACTGTCAAATAAGCTGAACTGAATTCTGTAGTTCAGACCTTGTCTTCAGATGTTTTGGCTCCACATACATCACCTTTTCAGACCTGCTATATAAACTATATATGCTCTATTGGTTAGTTAGTATTAGGATCTAATCAAGTGTCGTGTTAGAGTCGAATTCGATCTTTAGACTATTAATAAAGGATGTGGGGATCCTGTAGGACTATACACATAATTATTCTCAAAATCCTACATGGTATAAGAGCCATCCCCATTTCCATCCACAACCACCGAACTCGAACCCTAACCCTGGCTTACCTTAGCCGTCGTCGTCGCCTCCGCCTCCTGTAATCGAGCTATCACGTCACCTCATGGGTGAGCTCAGGCTGCGTTGCGCCTCCTCGGATCACAGGAGCGGGCGAGGAGGAGGAGGTCGGCGCTTGGGACAGCAGATCCGGGCTCAGGATCCATGGGCCGCCATCGCCGCCGCTCAGGGGCGTCCGCTGCGAGTCGCCATTGAGACGCACAGGATGCGCCAGCCGCCGCCGACAAAGCCATCGCCTCGGGTCGCCTCGATTTGGATATGAAGAAGAAGGTTGTGGGGAGTAGAGGAAGAAGGTCGCCATCGTCGTCCGTCTCGGGTCACCTGGATCTGGATACGAAGAATAAGAAAGGTGCCTCGATCGGGATCGGGTCGCTTCGGTTTAGATCCGAAGAAGAAAGGTGTGGTAGGTGAAGAAAGGAGGTGAGAGGAGAAGGGAGGGGGAAAAGAGTTCTATGTTCGAAAAAAATTGATGTTACGGTTCTGTATGATTTGGGCAACTGTGAAGACAGTCGTCGAGGTTTAGCAGAACGTTGATGCATGAAGGATTGTCGTGATTGTAGGATATATGTGCGGCATATCTTGGTAGTGATTGGCATTGCTCTGGTCGTATGAGAAGATAGCCCCTAAGGAGATTGAGGTTGGGAGGAAGGAGGAGGAAGAAGCCGCAATGAAAGAGGTAGAAAAGAAGAGGAAGACAGTTGTTAAGACTACTTTCCAGCTGGTCACGCAAGGTGATATGAGAAGCATATTATAGGACCTCTTCGCGACGGGTATGATAGGTCCGAGAGCTGATGCAGGGTCACCTGAATTAAAGCTGGAGCTGATGCCAAATGATGTAAAGTTAGAAGGGAGCAAGAATTACCTAAGTTGGTCCATTAGGGCTCAGCTAACTCTGGGGACGAATGAGGTGAAGCACTACCTGCGGGAGACTTGTGTTGAGCCTGCAGACAAGGAAAACATGGATTAGAGGGTGTGGAACACCACCAACTCTGTGATGGCGGCTTGGTTGCAAACTTTGATGTCTTCATCCATCGTTTGAATAGTGGAGATGATGGAGAGTGCACCGACAGTGTGAAAAACACTAAGCAACATGTACTCCGAGGCAGGAAATGTAATGATGATGGTGGAGACCTTAAAATAGGAGGAGAAGACCGTCCAAGAGTATGCTAGTGAACTGCAGCAACTATAAACAGATTTAGATCACTATGACCCACTTCAATTAATATGTGCTGGTGATATTGAGGTTGTCAAGGTGTGGCTGCAACGCAAACAAGTTACACACTTTCTGAAGGGACTGAACCCAAAGTTTGAGAGTAGGAGGGTTAGCATGTTTCACTTGGTAAACTTGCTTACTATAGAGGAGGCTATTTCGGTTATGGCACAAGAGGAGATTCGACTATGAGTAATAGGAGACAACAATCCTGTTAGGTTTGCATATGCCATACCCGATGATAAGGAATGCTACAACCGTGGGGTGAGAGGACATCTGAGCTGTACTTGTCCTTCTCCACGGTATGGAGGCCGAGGTGGAGGTTGTGGTGGTTGTGGAGGCGAAGGTGGAGATTATGGAAGTCGAGAAAGGGGTCGATTTGGTCCCAGTGCTAATATGACCCTGACAGAGGAGAGCACGTCTGTTACTCTTACAGAGAGCAAGCTATGCAATGAGAAAAGTGACAGCAGGGAAAGGCATTGGAGACTCTTCATGATTCCACTGCAACAACTACCACCTCCTTTGGTAACTTTGTCAACTACGCCTACGTGGGTGAAGGTACTCAGGCACATGCACTTACATCCACATATAAACACACTCATATTGATTGGATCATAGATTCAGGGGCATCCAAGCATGTCACAGGTTCACTTAGTGTATTTGCATCTTACACTTCATAAACTCATTCTGAAACTGTCCAAACAGCTAATAGAACATCCTAGTTTATTCAGGGTGTAGGATATGTAGAGTGCACACCATCTATTGCTTTATCATATGTTTTACATGTTCCATCATTTCCAGTCAACCTTCTTTCAATTAGTTCTATCATTAACCAATTCAAATGTACTATCACATTTGATGAGGATTCGTGTTTGTTCCAAGTGAAGAGAATTGGGAAGAGAATTGGGACTGTAATAAGGCGTAATGGGCTATAATACATTGATCAGGTTGATGCGGCATTAGCTATGGTTGTAGGAGCAGTTGAGGGAGAAGTTTTGTTACATCATTGTTGATTGGGACACCCGTCATTTGAGATTTTAAGTCGGTTGTACCCGGATTTGTTCAATAAAGTAGACAAGAGCAAACTTGTGTTGTAATGTTTGTGAGTTTGGAAAGCATATATGATCTTCATATAGTAGCGTTGGTCTCAAAGTCATGAACCTTTTATATTAATATATTCTAATGTTTGGAGTTCATGCTCAGTTACTTCTGCAAGTAATGTTAAGTGGTTTGTTACATTTATTGATGGTTATACTCGTATGACTTGGATTTATATGATGAAGTACAAGAACAAGGTCTTTCGGTGTTTTCAGCACTTCCATAGGTTAGTTGCTACTCAGTTTGATGCAAATGTTCGGATTCTTTGAACAAATAATGCAAATTCTTCGAACAGACAATGCAACTAAGTATGTTAACAATGAGTTTGTAGCGTATCTCTCAGATGATGGGATACTTCATCAAATTACTTGTCCAGGAACCCCATCTCAAATGGAGTAGTTGAAAAGAATAGCCGACATTTGTTAGAGGTAACACGATCACTCATGTTTCAGATGAATATGCCAAAAGGATTGTGGAGCGAGAGAGTGATGACGGTGGCGTATCTTATCAATTGTGTGTCGTTTTGAATACTTAGGATGAACTTTCCAGCTGAACTTCTTTTGGGTTAGCGGGATTTCAAGGTGGCTCCCAAGGTGTTTGGTTGTGTGTTTTGTACGGGATCACCGACCAACGATTGGCAAGCTGGATTTGCAGGCAATAAAGTGTATCTTTATAGGCTATTCATTAAGTCAGAAGGGCTATAGATGCTGGAGCCCAGTTGAGAGAAGGTTGTTCGTGAGTATGAATGTGATATTTCGGGAGTTTGAGCCGTACTACACGAGTGGAGGTACCCTTGGTCAGTTTTTTGGAGGAGTTCTCTCCTATCACTAAGAGTGACAATCAAGAGGGGGAACAAGGAGAGTGATAGTCAACGAGAAGAAGTCACTGGGAGAGATGTGATAGTCCCAAAAGAATTGAAGGTTTATCAGCGAAGACGCTTTGGGAAACAGGGGAAAAGCAAAGGGATAAACAGTCAGCACCTGAGCTAGCAGAGCTGGCAGAGGCGCAACCAGAACGACCACACCCTGAGTAGCTGGCCTTGCCAGTTGATCCAGTCCAAAATCCCTCCTCGAGTCTCTCTCCATCAAGTTTCTTGCCTCCCATAGGGGCAAGTGGTAATGTTCCCTCTAATCACACCCATCTAGAATTACCACTTGTGCAATGTAGGAAAACTGGAGCTACTACCGAAAATCCTCTAGTCCGGAATGGCTTTGAGCATGACATTGCAAATTTTATCTCATATTATCATATCTCACCTGCATACAAAGTATTTGTTGCATCTCTTCAGACAGTGCCGGTTCTAAAGGATTGACGAGCTGCTAAACAGGATCCTAAGGGGAAGGATGATATGAAGGAAGAACTTAGTGCACTTCAGAAGAACAAAACATGAGATATTGTTCCACTTCCAAGGGGAAAGAGGGCAGTAGGATGCAAATGAGTATTTACGATTAAGCAAACTCCTAGAGGTAAGATAGAGAGATACAAGACACGTTTGGTTGCAAAATGTTCTAATCAAACATATGGGATAGACTATGATGAGACATTTGCACCAGTGGTGAAGATCAGTACGGTAAGAACGTTGATCTCTTATGCAACTCACTTCGGATGGCTCCTACATCAGTTGAATATGAAGAATGCTTTTCTACATGGTGATTTACAATATAAGGTATACATAGAGAATCCTCTATGTTTTGAAGACAGACAGACTATTGGGAAGATGTGTAAACTCAAGAAGTTTTTTATACAGTCTAAAGCAGTCTCTAAGGGCATAGTTTGATAGATTCAGACATGTAGTCTGTAGTATAAACTATTCTCAGTACAATGGATATTATACTATATTTTATAGGCAAAGAGGATCACATATCACCATATTGTCAGTCTATGTTGATGATACCGATGAAATCAAGTCCTTGAAGAAAAGACTAGAAGAGGCATTTGAGGTGAAAGATCTTGAAACTCTTCAATACTTTCTTGGGATTGAGATTGTACGTTCTTCAAAGGGTATAGTTCCCTCTCAGAGTAAGTGTGTTTTTGATTTGCTGGCAGAAATAGGTATGCTTGGGTGTCGCATTATTGCTTCACCTATTGACAAAAATCACAAGCTATGTGCTGAGTCGAGAGATCTAGTTGACAAAGAAGCTTACCAAAGGCTTGTTGGACGTCTTATCTATTTGTGTCATACAAGACCTGCTATTTCATATGTAGTGAGTGTGGTTAGTCGATATATGCATGATTCTAGAACATGACACATGGATGTTATCTATCGAATCCTGTGGTATTTGAAGAATAGCCCTGGGAAAAAGCCTTTGGTTCAGAAAGAATCAACACCTGAATGTGAAAGGGTATTGCGGTGTTGATTGGGTAAGCAATGTGGATGACAAGAGGTCTACCTCTTGATATTGCATCTTTGTAGGAGGTAACCTTGTGTCATGGAGGAGCAAGAAACAATAGGCTGTGACTCGGTCTACTATAGAGGTAGAGTACAGAGCAATGGCGTTGAGTGTGAGTGAAATGATATGGATAAAGGGTTTATTGTCTGAGCTTCGGATATGAAGGAATAATATCTTGGTGCTGCATTGTGATAGTAAATCTACAATCAGCATTACTAACAATCCAGTACAGCATGATTGTACCAAGCACTTTGAGATTGATAGGTTCTTCATCAAGGAAAAGCTCGATGGCAGAATGCTGAAGTTGGAGTATATCAAGTCTGGTGAACAATTGGTTGACTATTTCACTAAAGGGTTAGGTCATAACGATGGTGTTACAATATGTAACAAAATGGGCATTATCGATATCTTCGACCCATCTTAAGGGGAGTGTTGGTGAGTTATGTAGGACCGAAGAGGCGACTAGAAGGGGGTGAATAGGAGCATACTCAACTTTTTCACCAACGATCGGATTCAACACGATATTTACTCCAATAGCTATGAAAGCTATGAAGATCAATCAACAAGCACAGTGGAGACTTGTATTGAATCCAATCAAAACCCCAAACCAAAACAATCAAAAGCTCAAAACCAAAATACTTGGGCGGTCTGACCTCTCAGAAATCGGGTCAACTTTTTTGCCTAGCAGTCAGACCTCTCACACGGGCGGTCTGGCCGATTTGCCTAGCGGTCTGACCTCTCAGATGGACAGTCTGACCTCTAGCACGATGAATAGGAAAATCAGCCCAAAAACCGAAACTAAAATCGGTCTAACTTTTGATCTACACAGTCAAACTTGATCAAATTTGGAACACACCTTTATAAGGATATTAGGAACCTATTCCAAGCAACGATTGAGTAGATCCACATCAAAATTTTGACATTTTTCCATTTTACCGAAGGAGGGTTCAAAACCGGGCAAAAACGAAAACTTGATCCAACAACTTGCTCGTGGGTGGATGATGATCAAGATGACCTTAGATGGATTCCTACATATCCCAGCAAGAAAGATCAAGAAGAAAAACCAAGTAAAAACTCCCGGATCAAAGAAAGCCCCAAAATCATCAAATAGAGAAGATGGACACAAAGAGATACAACTTGTGAAATCTTTCCTTAGATTGATTGGATAGATGGATGATTGATGTTTACAGCCACTCCCACATGGAGGACAAAGCTCTATCCAAGAGCACACACTCAATCCATCCCTAGAACCCTAACTCTCCATCTTTCTCCCCAAAGCCCTAAAATACAAAATAGGGCTATCAAATGAATGGGTTAAGAGGTGCTGGCCAGCACCCTCCTCTATTTATAGTGGAGGCTAGATTCTAGAGAATATTCCATTAGAGCACCCATTAAACCCTAACACACAATGGGTTAACACACGCACGCATCTCAAAGCGCTGTCTTCGTTTTCGATTGACCTAAACCGCTTCACCATGCGCCGACCCGCACCGCGGTTTAGCCAAAAGTCACCAAGGCGGTATTTGATGAAATTACCAAAATACCCATGTCTCGATCTTTCTTCAAAAGACCAAGTCTAATCCTGGTGAAGCAATCGCCTGCTTCGCCACGTAAAGTTGATCAACGGCTCCATGTCGTCAAGTCTCTCCCGTCCAGATCCCACCGGCACCACTGAGCACTTGCAACGACTCCCGCGCTGCTTGATCCAACCAGTTGCACCGAACTGCCCGTTCGGTCACCCTTGTCCATTCTGCGCCCCGCTTGAGTCCTCTGACCTCACCCGGCATCCACGATCGCTCTGGACCTCAGCTCTCCAAGCTTAGTCCTGATCCTCCTCGCCGTTGACCGTCATAGACCTGCAAACCACTTGCACAGCAATAGACAAGTAAACACGAATATGGGAATAAGTTCTTCACAACTTGACCCACGTTAGCTAAAACATGCATCATGCAACACATATGCACTGATAAACATGAACTTGACCTAACAAACACACATCGCCGCCACACGGGACGACGAACAAGTCAGAACCGGTCAAACCGCCACCCTTGGCAGTCGGACCGCCCACTGGCCGGTCTGACCGCCAACCAAAGGCCAGTCTGACCGCCCCCAAGGGACTTAGCTAAAATCTCAACTCTGAAATCCGCAACCTCTCTGGAAATTTCAAACCAATAGAACTTTTGCCTGGAGACTCCAAAAATTATGGGACCAAAAGCAGTAGAACCTCCTCTCTTGGCTACACCCTCTATTTTTGGCCCAGCTCAAAAATCCAAAGCCACTTTAATGGCCGGTCTGACCGCTCAGCGGTAGCCGGTCGGACCGCCGCCCTGGCCGGTCGGACCGCCAGTCTCTCACAAGCAAAGCAACCTGACACGGCCGGTCTGACCGCCACCAAGGCCGGTCAGACCGCCTCAGACCTGACAGCACAGGAACTTCACCGAAAATGAGGGTTTCTCCCAACACCTCGATGCTATTGCCAATTATTCAACACACTAAGATTAGGATCATATCCACATGATCTCCACAAGTTAGTATTATGATCTAATCAAGAGTCTTGTTACAGTCGAATTCGATCTTTAGACTATAAATAAAGAGTATGGGTCCCGTAAAACCACACACAATTATTCTCGAAATCCTATGTGTTCTTCTTACTTAAACAATTTGACAAGTTCGAATAAATGAGCAGAAAATTGCCAAAACAAAATAGTGAAACTTATCAGTCGAATTTAATATTTAGACTATAAATAAAAGGTGTGAGATCCGTAAGACTACACACAATTATTCTCGAAATCCTGCGTGTTCTTCTCCTTAACGATTTGACAAGTTCGAATAAATGAGCAGAAAACTGCCAAAACAAAATAGTGAAACTTAACAGGCAAAACATCCGTACAGATTCCGGAGTTGCCAAAACTTTAAGCAAGTTCATGATGACAGTAGAATAGTATTAGATTGGACTACTCTAACTAACTCGCTTAAGTCACTTTTTGCATAGCTTATAATATTGGGTTAGTGACCCAATAATCGTGCTACTATCCAGATTTCCAGAGGCCATAATTCACATGGTCTGGGACCAAAGGCGTAGAGTTCCCACTGGCTCCACGTTAATGACAGTGCACCAAAAGGACAGAAACCGCCACATGGATTTGTGGTAGTTGGAAAAGGAAGGTTCTAAATTAGCCCCCAAAAAATTGCACTTACTAACCCAGCAGGAACTGTCAAAATTCATCTGATTTTATTTTGCAGTCAAACAAGAACTACAGAGACTTTTTGTCTGTGAGTTGGTTCAGAGTTGGTTACAGAAGTGAGACCTTTCGTTTCATCTTAACTAGCAGCATGCATTTGGTGTTCTGTAATTCAAAAGCTTGTGACGTGTAAACACACAAGATTCAACAAGAGGAACTCGCGAGCTACTTAAATATTAGAAAATCAACATTAGTTGTCCATTTGGATGCATGATTTCTGAATGAGAAGAAGATCAATAGATAGAGCAAACACTGACGTCTGACGAGAAAACTGGTAACTAGCCACACACGAAGTCCTAACATGCATCAAGAACGGCTCAAAGGCAACATTTCCTTGACATTTCAGAACTAGAGATCAAGGAAAGGCCAGTTTGGTATATTAAAAGTGGTGAGCTACCATCGATTGGAAAACTTAGCGTCCAGTGATCTTTCTTTCCTTTGGTTGTTCTGGAAGGAAGATTAGTGATGTTGAAGCTTGCATCAATTAAACATGATATATTGACAACTAACAAGAAAACAAAACTGGTAAGCTATTTATGTCTTGTAGCAGTGAAGTTTATTATCACTTGATTGAGGGAAGATCAGTGCTAACAACAATTCATAAATTGTAGGAGAAGCGATAAGCTACCTAGTACCTACGTGCTCTTGTAGTTGAATCACGCATGAAGAAATCAAGAAATGACCAGTGCCGACATATTGAAAAATTAGCAAGGAAACAGGTGGGCTACTTGTAACGCTCTAGAAATTCAGCATTGTACTTGTGGTCTCGGGGCCACTTCTGAATCATAAACGGGGAATGATTAAGCGTGCATGAATCAATGGACATTAATGCAGAGGCCCACTGTTTGCACAGTGTTTTTGAGATAGAAACCGTCTTGTACTGTAGCAACAATGAAAAGTATTGTATCGATTTTACTGTACCAAAAAAACGCTATAGCGATTGATCTCGGCTTTCATTTTTTATTATACGGTAGAAATCACTCCTAATGCCTATGCATTGTAGCATCCATGTCTCGAGGATCCTTCTACTTTGCTGGTACACTTGTCAGTGAATTTACAGGTGACCAGCAAAACAAACCGGGCCAGGTACTGTTAGATACAGTTCTATGCAGCATCATTCTTGTCAGTGAATTTAGTGAACTGAAAGGTCGATGATTTTTTCTGTCATTTTTGCAATTGAGAAAGGTAGTATGATTCTTATCGTTCTTGCATGCTCTTGAGGCATTTTGGACAAGCAAAATGCATGATGAAATGATCCATTCTGAATCATTTTCTGAAACAATAGCTATAACTATTAGCTGCCCTCTCTCTGACACAAATCGTAAGAACAAATGAATCGCGCCTTGCTCGCATGCAGTCGCAGCATCAGCGAGAACACATCCACAGTTCAGCTGCTGTTCTGGTCGACGAGCACGTGGACGGTGGCCGACACGGCCTTGTCCGTGGCGACGACGACCTGGTTGCCGGACACGTTCCTGAGCGTGTGCCCCGGGAACGCGTCGCCGGCCACCAGCGAGTACTGCACGTGCCCGATCCGGTCCGGGAACAGCAGCACCGGCGAGAAGTCCACCGTCCACGAGCTCCCGTTCCCCTCCATCGACCCCTGCGCCGACGTCGACTTCACCGTCATGCCGATGGCCGCGTTCTGCTGCACGTACACCTGCTCCACCGTCACGAACTTGCCGTCCAGCTGCACGATGTCGACGCCGTTGTTCCTCCCGTTGAACAGGTTGCCCACGATCTGCACGCCCTTGGCGACGCCGTTCACCGCCTTGAGCACGACGTTGGCGTCGCCGAGGAAGAAGGAACCCGACACGTGCAGCAGCACCGGGTCCTCGGCGACGATGCTGGTGAAGTCCATGTAGCAGTTGCTCACCCACGTCTGCGTCAGCCCCGGCAACTTGATGTAGATGCCAGTGCCGCCGAACCCGGTGGCCTTGTTGTAGCAGTGCACGCCGGAGATGGTGTTCGCGCCCGCGGTGACCATGATCCCGGTCCCCGCGGAGAAGATGACCACGTCGGAGACCGAGTTGTCGTTGCCGTCCAGCCTGATGCCGGTGCCGGTGAACCCCCTCTCGCCGGGATCCTGGCCGGCGGTCATGTGCTGGCCGAGGAAGCAGTTCCGGATGAACGTCTCGTGGCCGCCGTGCACGGCGATCCCGTCCGATCCGAAGTGCACGACGTAGCAGTTGTCGATGCCGACTCGGAGCGAGTCGACCACCGAGACGCCGCCGCCGCGGTAGTTGCAGTCCAGCATCAGGTCCCTCAGCGTCGCGTACTCGTAGTAGAAGCTCATCGACGGCGAGCCCGACCCCGACCCGGCCTTCGCCGACAGCTCGATCAGGTACCGGTCGGTCGGGAAGTCGTCCGCCGCGCGCAGCGTCCCGCTGTGAATCTGACACGTTACACTAGTTAGTGACAACACTAACGGCATAATAACTAGCCGAAAATCCCGCGCACTACAATCACGTAACATTTACATTGAAGTTGCCGCCGCCGGAGGCCGGCAGCGTGAGGGGGCCCTTGACGAGGTACGTCCCGCCGTCGAGGTGGATCTCGGCGCCTCCGAGGTCGGGGATGCCGCCGGTCATGGTGGCGTTGGACGCCGGGCGGAACGCGTCGGCGATGGCCTTGTTGATCGCCGCCGTCGCGTCGGCGCCGCCGGTGGGGTCGGCGCCGTAGTCCGTCACGTGGTACACCCGCGCCGCGCTCGCCGAAGACTGCAACGAAACGCCAAATCGTCAGCGCACAAACACGTACACCATGTCAGACGTGACAGTACCCGGAAATGTTTGGTCAGTGCGCCACACCTAAGCGCCAATCACGCGAGCACGAGTAGATGCGAAGCATTTGACACTTGTCGGGTGGTGGTCGTGGCGTTGGGCAGTTACTACTTACTGCACGCTATTAGAACATGTAGAGTGGAAGAGAGAGAACGAAGAGAGAAAGATGCTATCTACAATCCTATAGTCGACTTATAGTTGTAGCACTAGAAACAAGAAAAATATTAAAAAGTTCTGTGTTATCTACAATCATATAGTCGACTGTATCATCACAACCATTGTATAACCTGTTTTTAGTGTTGTCTATAGGTGATATAAAAAATTGCTATAACAGCATCTGTCTGTACTATTATACATACCCATAGATTCTCAGACTACCTGGCTGCCAGACCTAGTATCAAAATCCTGTAAATGTCGTATTGAAAAATCACTTAACATACAAATTTAGCCTACAAATTCGGTCTAAGAACAGTTGGCTCAGTGCGAGACAAACTACCGTAGGACTACCAAACATCGAAGGGGATAAGGATTGGTTGAGGTGGAAAGTTTCTTTTCTGCTGTGTAAGCACACCACCTAACATTATTGACGAAATTGCGTGAGAAATTGGAAGATGCCCTGATTAAGTTGATGCCATATGCAGAGAGACAGAAAAAAAATTCACACGGCGTGTTCGATTGCAGTCAAAACCTGACGCCCTTTCAAGGGACGAAATGACTCTGAAGTCTTGCGCATGGACATACCAAAAGAGTTTTTTTTACTACATGTATTCAGTTGATCATCGGTGAGACGGACGTGTGAATTAGTCTGTGAAACGCACTCCTCTGGGTGGCAAGACTGGATCTCTTCGAAAATATCGACAGCGACTTTCGGCAGAGAAATGACGGAAAGATGTTTGGAAATGCTCCTTTTTGGGGGTGAAAACTGCCCGTTTTCTTGCAAAAAGCAAATGAAAAATCTGCAAACCGACACTCCTCTCCCCCTCTCTGATGGTAGTACTACAAACACCTTAAAATGTGGGAATTTACTAGCTCTGGTCCCGTTTAATTAAACTACCACAAGTACACAAATGGAGTGGTAACTTCGAAAGAGAACGTCAACAACTGCTCCCCAACAAGATGATCAAACGGAAGGGCACTGAATGTATCCACGAACAACTCATTAAAAAAGCTGATCAGAAGCAGAGTTTGGGAGAAATTAATCGACAACTGCAACGCAATCAAGCCAAAGAGAATGGAGGGACATCAGGCATGTTACTACTGACCGTTGCTAGCTCCCTCCTCGCCCCGAAGGAAGATCTGACGCTATCCATCCTCCTCAGCGCGAGATCCATGTACCGCTGCTCGCCGGCGACGGCTCCGGCACCGGCGCCCACACCGACACCGACGGCGCCGTGGTGAGGCCACGCATTTGCACAGCCCACCAATGCGAGAAGAAGCAGAGCCGCAAGAACCACCAAGAAACCACCGCTTCTTCTTGCAAGAAGCGCCATGCTTCCTCCCTCTCCCTTTCTTGGACCTGACCTCCCTGCTACAGCATCAATGGCGTCCAACACCCCCTCCCCCCCCTCTCTCTCGGCTCTATGTATCTCTGTGTGTGGCACTACGTATTTGCGCCCTAGTGCTTAAATGGCAATGCTTTTGGGAGAGAGGGAGAGAGAGAGAGAGGTGTATATAGGTATCGGCATCAGCAGCTTCGTATGTGAAAATGTCGCCGCGATGGTTACAAGGTTGGTGGAAGGGGTCCTGTCCTCGTAGTAACTGAAGGAGGAGGAGCCTGAAACGACAAGGAGTAATGGCAAAAGCGCAAAGCCTTCGATAATTGACAAGTCCATTCATTCAATGAACGGGTCCTGCCAAGCCAATAGAACTAGGCATGCCATTGAATATGCTAACAAGAGTATTTCATTTCTGGCTGTCAAAGTATATCTCATATTCTCACGCTGTTTCATTAAAAAAAAAATCTTTTTAACAGCTTGGTACAGGCGGTTATCTGAACATGAACAAGTACAATTTAGCTAGATCTGTTTGTCAGTTACTGTTTGCTGCTTGTCTAGGAGTACCATATCAAACCTTAGTGCTACTTGGATGAGTGGACCAGGTTTTACCGACGGTAATTCTTGGCACGGCGGTGGTGAATAAAGTAGTATTATACTAGTAAATCAACGGACGAGCGCGCCGTGTGCATCTAGAAGTAGAAGGGAGAAGTTGCGGGTGGTGCTTCTTGGTGCGTGCCGCGTTCTTTAATCGAATCGAAGGAGCTGAGAAAAAGTGGCTTTGGTGTGTGGGCATTCTTTTCTCCTCCTCCTCCTTTAGTTGCCTTGCTTTCACAACCTTTTTCTTCTTTCCTTTCGTGGGTGCTCTCCTTTTCCTTCGTTCCCTCCATGCTCAAGATGCTATCGATTTTTTAGAAGCTAGTATTAATATGCTCTACTTTATTGTACTCCAATTGTGTCGTATGTTGAGTAGCAATGCTCTTCTAAGTTTTGATTAGTAATAGCAAAAGTAGCCCCCGCCTCGCACGAAAGTATAAAAATAACACCGCGACAGGTTAGATAGGTCACCTGCAGGCTGCAGTGCTCTTGGACCGCTGCGGGCTTCTTCCGCACTTTTGGAGCGCTGCAAACGCCTCTCGTGTTTTCTGTATTTTTGTCCTTTAGTGATTAAGGGGTTTGTCCTGTAGTGATTAGTGTGTGTTGCAACCTTCCGCATAATGAGTCTGTTGCAGGTTCCTGCAATGCTTGGGGAGCTCGGTATGTGGCCACGTGAACGGGTTGCCACAGTTCGGAATGTGCAGCAGGTAGCCTGTTGCGAACTGAGAGCGCAGAAGGGGACACGTGTCGTCTGCCTAGCTTACCGTGATGCAAATTTTATCATTTCGGATGCGGAGGCTACATTTGCTATGTCGTTAAAAAAGGGGCTAAATAAACCAAAACTCCTAAAAGAAAGCTCCTTGATATTTGGGGTTTCTGCTAGTTTTTTCACAGAGCAGAAGGTGATGGAACGTATATGCGCCTTTTCCCCTTTTATATGATCTTTTTTCCAACTAACCTGAATTACTTGATCTTTACACTTGGAAGGTAGCACAATGATATCTGAGAAATTAAAGTAGATCGTGAAAAAGAAGTACTAGTACGAGTATCATAGCACCTCTCGTTTTGAAAATTAGACTAATTCTCGTTTGATGCACACGATCGAGGAGACTAAAATTTTCATTTCCAAGCTTGCGCGCAGCATGCATGCAGAAGAGTTTTTCGCAGTTTGATCGATCCACTTGACGAGACGAACCACATGGAAGCCATTCTCAAGAGTAGGAATAAGGAGAGAAAAGCAGTACGCCTTTCCAGGAAGTTTCCAGCGTAGCAGCGCAGCATGCAAATGCTAAGCTAGCACCGGAAAAGAACAAAGGCGTAAGAATTATTCGATCCTGCAAACACAACAGGTTGTGTGTGCATGAGCGTTATCTGGACAGGTGATTTTAGGAGGCTCAGGTAGCAGGCCAGTTGCGGATCCAAGACTAAAATTTACGAGGTGCTAATGGGACGTTGTCACTTGCTTGCGCTGTCGTATACCTACCCGACCGTACTGCATGCTTGCTCGATCGCCGACGCTACCTACTTGCCCTGCCGGCTGTCGCGTTGCACACGTGCTTGTGCCACACAGCGTTGCTCGGTTGCCGCCGCACCTCATGCCTGCGCGAGCCGCCCAGCACACCTAGGCCCACGCCCGCACGTCGGTTGCGGCACTAGTCGTTAGGGTTCGCCATGATAGGGGTTGGGAAATTGGTTAGAATTTGGAGTGAGACACGATGTCTGGTGGGAAGAGAGAGCAGAGTCAGAGAGAGAGATGAGTTTGGTGGACTTGACCAATTAGGCTAGGACAACAACGACAAACACTCAAATCATTTCTTTATTCTTCTTCTATCCTCAGAGTAGCTAAGCTACAAATCATAGTGTCCGGTGGATAAAGATACTAGGGATACCCATGATATGTCATGGTATCCGGTGGATGGAGATACTAGAGGTACCCATGATCCCATCGGCCGTAGGAGGTGCTCTGCTTCCCAGCCCCCGTTGGGTCCGCCGCTGAGCAATGCTTGCTCGATCCATGGTCATTTGGAACGCATGTAAATCCTAGTTGTGTCCCAAGCATCCGCTGTTTGTCGTCCGCGACAAAGCGATAGATCCTATTCCGCCGATGCCGACGCGCTGAAAGCTACCCGGCGCCCAACGTCCGCGAGCGGTGTCGACGAGACGACGACGGCCTTCTCTGTCCTCTGTTGGCTCCGAGGTGGCGACGGCCGACGGTGCCTGTTGGTTGGCCATTGGTTGTGGCGTCGTCATGAGCTTGCAGGCTGCTGCTACAACACAAGGACATTGGTGAGTCGATCTCTCTATGAATGTACGTGTTTGGCACGGTGATCGTCTTGCCCTCCCTGCTCGGATGGATGGCTCAGCTCGCGCGCGCGGTGAATTGCGCGGAACGCACGTACATCTCCGATTAAATCAACGCGACTATGTCGCAGCCCAGCTAGCCATATGTAATCGTCTGTGTCTCTGCTTAACTGTTGCAGCGAATTTTTTTTTAATCAACTTTCTACTAGAATATTTTTACCCTTTCACTTTCTGTCTACTGCAACAAATCGACTAACTGAACAGATCACACCGGATATGATTGGAGCAGCTATCATGTGGATGGTGCAAAGCCAAACTGAAGGTGCCTATCTCCTAATTTCAGGGAAGAAAATTAATGGCCATGAGTCTGTACCACTCCTACATTTGAGAAAGCTACGTACGCGCGTAGAGGAACAGAAAGGGAAAGGTTCGATTCCCGTTTGGTGTTAACTGCCCCACCTATAAATACCTAATGAAAGCTACGCAAAGCAAACTTAATTATTCACTTCTTAATTATTTCTTTTCAAGTGCGACAGCAACTCACATGAATGGCAAATTCCTTGTATGATGATGCTAGTGCGTACGTATATCATCTGATCAAAGCTGGTGGCTACGTGGATGCAAGATTAATTTTCCTTTACAAGACTTGGGACTAGCTGAGGAGTCTCCCAAGGCCAGGTTAGCACCACGGGTGATGGGCTAGTCAACTCGCGTTGAATGATCCCTTTTTAAATACGTTGTGTGGAGAAATAAATCTTATCCTTTCACACGAGCGTTAGATTTGGACTAGCTAACGGACAGATCATTAGTGGCCACCCTAGCTTGGACAGCTGGACCAAGAAACTTCTACTCTAGTACTGTACCTTGCAAGCAGAGAATCAGGCAAGTTTGGTGGATGAGTACATATATAGCTCGTTTGGTTCGTCGTTTTGCCTGAAAATACTTTGATGATGGAGCCTTTCATGTGTAAGTCGGTTAAGAAGGTAGTAGTATTTACTCAAAGGCAGTAGTATAGTATCTGAGTGTGAGTAGGTCTAATTCAATATCCACACTGAAAGAAAGAGCGTGCCTAATCGTTTACACTGAAATGTAGTTATTGGGCCACCCAATAAGCCTGAGGCCACGGTAGTCGGTAGCTAAAAGAGGGCTCACGAAATTACGTTGGGCCCAAAGCCTAATCTTATTGTGCTCTTCCTGTGCCGTTCCCAGGCACCCAGCCCATTTGGGATCGGTTGGCCGGCGTTGCCAACCCAGACTGTCTCATCGAAAACCATTTCGAATGTATATGTAAGTGTATTTAATGGTCAAAGTGTGTCTATATTTTATAGGATTTAGTCCAAGTTCTAAATTAAATGTGTGTTGAGAGCGCACCTACGTGTGTGGATGAACGTGTGTGTGCGCGTGAGTAACGTGCCCGCATGTACTAAAAAAAGCCGCATGTTGCAAACTTGCAATGCTCCTGGGAGTCTTTAGACGACAAGATTTGCACATGAATCTGCAGCATGTGAGCATCAAGATTCAAGCATCTAATCTCCTGGTAGCATGGACTCAAATTATTGCATCATCATCCCTTGTTTCTTTCGGAGGTACTGAATAATTACTAAATGTGCGTGGCGACAAGATTCAACAATTTTGGTTTTACATAAGGCTAGTAAAAAGCAGGATCACATCTGATCGAGCATCAAGATCCTGGGGGAAACATGAGAACTCGTCGCGGATCCTTCCTTGCACAAATAACACTGGTAGTACTTCAGCGTGGTCGTTGGACGGAACAGCGACCACCGGAGCCGCCCCCGGTCTCTGGCCTCCGGCCTCCAGCTAGCTCTCCACTGAGCTCCGACGACTACGCGCGCGGCCGTCAACAAGGCCATCACTGACATCAACTAGCGTCCGAGTGGCCATGATGTACGCGTAGACGAAAGATCTGACGAAAGGCACGCACACGGCAGCACAGTGGCGTCGATGAGCCCATCTCCTGGTCATCGGTACGTATGCATACATGCTGGAATGTATGGGTAATATGGTATGATCTCACCACCAAGAAATTCAGAGCTTGGTGGGCTGGTACAGCATATGCACTAGTCTTGCGCTCACTCTATCAGTCTAGTTGACAGTGAAAAGAGAGCATCATTGCACTGTCCTGCAAAGTGCACAACTGTCGCAGGATAGTCCACCAGCCCCAATAACATGGCGAAGACCCCAAAAGATCTCCAAAGGTCACCGAAGGTACCAGGTCAGGTGTGCGCCTCGGCCGAAACAAAGGCCACCAACGCACCCCTCGCACAGCGCGGGTGTGCGCTAGGGACACCGAGGGCGACAAGCCAGGGTGCACCGTGACCCTGACGAGGGGTACCGCGGGTACCCTGGCACATGGCGAGGGGCGAGGAGGTTGCCGAAGATGCCAAGTCAGAGGATACTGCATCATAGAGCGAGGGGGTTTCGAGGGCCCTCTTCCCGGCCCCCTCACAAGGGGTGTTCCCACGCGCGGGGTCCCCCTGCTAGCAGCGAAGGGGCGCAAGACTATTGATGGACCGGAGGAGTATAAGTGTGGTAGACCAGGTTCAGGAAGGACCATCGTGTATTGGGGACTATGCCTAGGGAGGTATAAGGACCCTGTAGCCCCTGCACCTAGGGGGTTTGTAGGGGTATAGTTGTAATCTCTTGTGCTCTCTTTTATAACACTATAAATAAGGTTTTGCCCCCCTGTAATAGGGTCTTGCCCCATGTGATAAAGGACTTTTTTAAGGCAATAAAGACACAGTAACACACTTATCGTTCCCCTCTATTGAGGACCTTTGGGTTTTCCCCTTCGTACACGCAAGGCTCCTGGGGTCCTCTTTCTCTACTATTTAGTTTCGTTGCTACGACCACAGCTACCATTTAATTAGATCCACCTAGTTTTCACTCTTCTTCAGCAATGGCAAATGCAGCACAACCCAAAAGGGCAGTTGAGGGATGTACAACCAACCAGCAGTAAGTCTGAGTCCCTTTAACCATGTACTGATAAATTAACAAAGGCCACACATTGGTTGATCTACTGCTGCTGCCTCTTGCAGAACAAGGCCCCTCTCTGAAGCTGCCAAAGCTAGTACATCCCCCGATTCATTTCAGAACTGTTAGAATCATGAACTGTTTCGGGGTCAAGTCAATTGCACCATCATGTATCTCGGGAGCATTATTGGCTTCTCCAAACTCCACTCCACTCCGCCACAATCAGATCAATGGTGCTCCTGCTGTTGATGCTGTACAAGGATCACGTGTTCCTACCCAATATGCTGTCCTTGTGCGTGTTGCATCGCCTTCTCCCTCTCCTTTCCGCCCTAGTGCATCGGCCATCACCCAGCCAGAGGTCAGCAAGAAACAAGGACAATTCTGTTATAAACAGCGCTTGTATTCAATATGGGGCCAATAGGCCAGTATATATACACAAGTACATGTGGTAATATGCAAAGAACCCCTTATAACAATGGGGAATAACAAACTATACATGTATCTCTAACACCCCCCCTCAAACTCATGATGGATCAACAACACTGAGTTTGGAGAGGTAGAAGCTGTGTTGTGCTCGAGTCTGGGCCTTCGTGAAGAAATCCGCTATCTGAAGCTCCGAAGGCACATACTGAAGAGTAATCACCTGATCATGCACACCAGACCTCGTGAAAGAAGCATCAACACCAATATGCTTGGTGAGCTCATGCTTCACAGGATCACGAGCAATACTGATAGCACTTTGTCTTGTCGACAAGAGAGTCGGTGTAGTGACAGAAACACCAAAATCCTCAAGTAACCACCGTAGCCAAGTAATCTCTGCTGTCAAGAGAGCCATAGCTCGCAACTCAGCCTCTGCACTCGAACGGGACACAGCAGTCTGTTTCTTCGTCTTCCAGGCAATAAGAGAACCACCAAGAAAAACACAGTAAGCAGAGATAGACCGGCGATCAGAGGGATCGCTGGCCCAAGTAGCATCCGAATAGGCTCAAGTCAGAACGAGTGGAACGTGGAAAGAAGAGACGGCGAGAGATAGTCCCGCGAAGGTATCGCAGAACTCGAAGAAGGTGGCTGTAGTGGACCTGAGTGGGAGCTGAAACAAACTGACTCAGAATATGAACTGGATAAGTGATATCCGGACGAGTAACAGCAAGGTAGACAAGACTCCCAACAAGGTGACGATAGCGAGTCGGATCAGAAAGAGGCTCGCCATCAGAGGGTCGGAGGTGAACATTGAGCTCCATGAGAGTCTCAACAGTACGCTGATCAGTGAGAGAGGCACGATCAAGAAGATCCTGAATATATTTCTCTTGAGACATAAAGAAACCATCTGGAGTGGAAGTAACTTCAATCCCAAGGAAATACCGAAGAGGACCAAGATCCGACATAAGGAACTGCTCACTAAGACGAGCCTTAACAAAGGCAATGTACTCAGAATCATCTCCCGTAATGATCATATCATCAACATACAGGAGAAGAAGAGTCCGACCACGAGACGAAGTGTGGACAAAGAGCGCAGGATCATGATCACTGGCTGAAAAACCAGCACCAGTGACCACAGAGGAGAAGCGCTCAAACCAAGCACGAGGGGCTTGCTTAAGGCCATAGAGAGAGCGACGAAGGCGACAGACCATGCCCTCAGGAACAGAATACCCAGGTGGCGGATGCATGTAGACCTCCTCACGCAACTCGCCATTAAGAAAGGCATTCTTGACATCAAGTTGAGAAACAGACCAGTGGCGAACAGACGCCACCGAAAGAAGAGTGCGAACAGTGGTCATGTGGGCCACAGGAGCAAAAGTCTCGTCGTAGTCAACACCATGCTCCTGCTGGAAGCCACGAGCAACAAGGCGCGCCTTATAGCGCTCAAGAGAGCCATCAGAGCGAGTCTTAATCTTATAGACCCACTTACATGTGATGGGATGAGAATGAGATGGAAAAGGAACAAGATCCCAAGTACCAGTACGCTCGAGGGCAGCAATCTCCTCGGCCATGGCAAGCTGCCACTCAGGGTGAGTAACAGCATCCCGGTAGGAGACAGGCTCACAAGTAGCTGCACCAGCAAAAGCAAAACGGGCAGGAGGCCGAATCGACTGGCGATCGCGGAGAGCGTAGCGAGGAGAAGATGACCCATCAGGGGAAGATGGAGCATCAGAAGAAGATGGAACATCAGGAGAAGATGGCTCATCTGGAAGATCCTCAATACGAGGTCGACGAGTGTAGAAGATAAGGGGAGAAGGTACTGTAGTGGGAGGAGCCTGCGGAGTCGTAGAAGACGACACAGGCGGCGACAACGGCGGAGAGGCCACAGGGGGAATATGTGGAGACTCAGTGGGACAGGTGGACGAGGGCAAAACAGATATAGGTGTATCTGGAAAGGTCAAGAAAGACAGAGACTCCACAGAGGAAACCGAAGGAGAGACGTGGGTAGAATGGACGAGACTCGTCGAAAGTCACATCCCAAAAACCCGCATCCGACGACCAACAGGATCCCAAAGACCGATAGCCCTTGTGCTCGCATCAGATCCCGAAAAGACACACTCAACGATGGCGGTCGGTTTGGTGCGTTCGAGGCGAGGAGAACGTAGCAAACGCAACCAAACAGATGAAGGGTAGAGTAGTCGGGAAGAAGGCCACGAGACGCTCAACGAGGATCGCTCCTCGAAGAGCGTAAGAGGGCCGATGTTGACGAGATAGGTGGCGATGGAAACACCTCACCCAAAAGTGAGGTGGAATAGAGGCGGTGATCATCGAGCACGAGCCGTCTCAAGGAGGTGACGATGCTTGCGCCAATGACACCATTCTCGAGCATGAGCACCGGGACAAGAGAATCGAAGCGAGTGCCTGCCGGCAAGGAAGGCGCGCGCAGTAACGAGAGGTACTCGCCACAGAATCGGCACGAAAGACACGAATAGGAGTGGAGAACGTGTGTGAATCATAGTGGCAAATTTTTATAGATAGACAAGACCTCACTACGAGAAGACATGAAATATATCCAAGTATGGCGAGAAAAATCATCTATAAAATGATATAATATCGATGACCCTTTCAAACGAAGGAGCGGACCCCAAACATCCGAATGAACAAGATCAAAAGGGCGCCAGACACGGACTCACTATGAGGATAAGGAAGTCAATCATTTACCTAACTTACACCGACAATCTAAAGACACGTCTCTCCCGAGACAGACCCGAAGACCACGACGAACTAAGGACGGCAGCGAGATCCACACAGATGACCAAGGCGGTGATGCCACCGCTGGAAAGAGCCGTAGACGGCGAAGTGGCGGCGGAGAAATCGCGGCGTGGTGGCGCGGAAGGAAGATGAAGCCAGTCAAGCTCCCGAGACGCCGTGAGTCACGCGCCGAGGGCCGAACCAACCGAGCTCCCGTGGCGATCCCGAACACAACAAGAGTCGAGTCGAGAATGACCCGATAACCAAGGTCGATGTCGCCCGTGAGAAAGAAGTCGCATGGTAAGGCGAGGAACATGAGCAATGTAAGAAACATGAAAGGATGAGTTGTTGGCGTTCCTCTACCAGAGACAGAAGAGATGTACCATCGCCAGTAAGAACACCGATAGGAGAAACAAGAGGTGTAATAGAAGACAAATTGGAAGGATCGGAGTCATGTGAAAAGATGCTCCGAATCAAGAATCCATGGGAGGTACCGATCGTGTAGGGTGGTTTCTCGGTGCAAGAGTCGATGAGCGAACTGCGAGAACTGCCGAGGAGAACTCAGGCGGCAAGCAGGCGCCGGTTCCGCTATCTCCCGCGGTGAGAGAAGTCTTGAAGAAGTCGATGCGACGTCGTCGTAAGCACTAGTGCCGAGAAGAACGGCGTGAAAGATGCCGCTTCTTCTTGCAGCACGGGACTCAGTGTGGCCATCCTTGTCGCAGTAGGAACAGTGAGGACGGCCACCTCCAGACGGAGGACGGCCACCACCACCTGTGGTAGCCGCTGGAGGAGGCAGTGTAGCAGGCAGACGAGCGGCGAGCACAGAGGGGAGTGGCATCGCATCAAAGACCACTCAAACGAGTCTCCTCTGCGCGTATCTCGGTAAGAGCCTCCAGGAGAGTGACACGAGGGTGACGTGCAAGTAGCTGGGCACGCCTCTGCTCGAACTCAGGACGAAGGCGAGTAAGGAACTCGTAGACCCGCTGAAACTCGGATCGGACGCATAAACGAGCGGACGGGGCAGTACGGCGGCCAAGCCGATGCGGAGAGAGTCCAATCGACGCCGAATGCAGAGCTCGGCGTGAAAGCGTCAACGATAGCATCACCTGCTGAAGAGAGTGCTCTGGCGGACCACGGGCGAGTGCGGGGCATCACCGGAGGGCTCGTGGCGGCGAAAGATGAGTCCACATCCGAAAGCGAAGAGTCCCACAACCTCGAAGAGAATCGAGGCCGGACATCGGCGATGAAGACAAAGAGCGAATCGAGCGCCGCCATCGCACTCACCGAGTGTAGGTGGTCGACGATCCTTGTAGAGATCCGAGCCTCTGGTAGGGCGAGGCGCCTCATCATCGCAGATCGAGCGGCCTCGATGGCGACCTTATCGGTATCGGGGCAATGCAACAGCGTGGGCTCCGTCGGAGGAATAGGGCAAGGCGGACGGTGACATCGCGAGAGGACGCCCGAGACGAAGACCACGCATGTGAATGTGCATGAGACACGGTCGGTGTAATTAACACCATCAAAGATCACCGGCAATGAGGAAGGGAAACGGTGCCCATTGGTAGCGGCGCCGACGGCGCGGCGACCAAGACAACGGTCTAACAGCGGCGCCGACGCGCGCGGTTAGAACGACGTTTTTCTCTCCCGAAACCTAAAACTTAACTTCGGCCGTTAGAAACACGCACACACGCGCACACGCAGGAGGCGAGCGGCCGGCGGCGGCGCGGCGGCGGCAGCGCGGCGGCGGCGGCACGCGGCGGTAGAGAGCGATCGGCGCGGAGTCGGCCCGGCAAGGCGGCCGGTGCGGAGGCGACGGCAGCGGCCACCAGCGAGCGCGAGCGAGGTGGCGGAGGCGCGCAGCGCGCGCGAGGCGGCGGCTTTGCGCGGAAGGCGCGGGAGGCCGGCGGCGGCGCAGGAGGCGCGGGGAGCCCGGGGAGCCGGCGCGGGGGCGCGTGAAGGCCGACGCGAGCCCGGCGCGTGGGAGCCCGACGGCGCGGGAGGCCGACGGCGAGCCGGCCGCGGGAGGCGCGGGGAGGCGGGCGACGCGCGGGAGGCCGACGGCGAGCCGGCGCGCGGGGAGGCGCGGGGAGGCCGACGGCAACAGTGGAGGCGGAGGCGGCACGCAGGAGTCGGCGACGGTGGTGCAGAGTCGACGACGGCGCGTGGAACCCTAGGTAAGCCAAAACCCTAGTTTTGGCCCTGATACCATGTTATGAATAGCGCTTGTATTCAATATGGGGCCAATGGGCCAGTATATATACATAAGTACATGTGGTAATATGCAAAGAACCCCTTATAACAATGGGGAATAACAAACTATACATGTATCTCTAACAAATTCAATACCTGATTTTTACAAATTAACTAGGATAAAGGCCAAGGATGATCACTAGATTACATGGTAACCTAAACCTATATGGCACATGTGACTTTTGCTAAAGATGCGTGGTATCTGGTTTGATACTTTCAGGCTACTCAACTTTATGCCAGCTTCGATCGCAATGTTCAGAATTGTAGGAGCGATTTTATATGGGCAGTGCTGATCTGTCTTTGCAAGCACTTCAACGAGTTGTCGTTCTCTGTAGATCAGAACGGGTGATAAAGATAAGCATGATAATCTTGGGATGATATGGAGTGAAGGGAACAAGAAGCACCCTGCATATATGCTTGCCAACAGTAGAACCCACGAGTGTAGATCGATGAGTTAGAGAGACTCACACGCATGGACAACATGTACTTTTCAAGTCTTTTCCTTGCATGTACACATCAATCCTTTTGCCTCCAATGATGCAGCACATTCGTGCCAAAAAGCTAATTAAAGCGAGTAATTGGGATTGTAATAAACGGATGCACATAGGACCTCTCTTCTCGGTGTAGCATGTCCAATGATGAGGGGTCAGGCCCCCTGATCAAGCAAGCATGTAGAATGCAACTTCTGCAACAACAGCAAAAACACCATTTCATGCATTCAAGTGCTTGTGCAGTTCCCTGGATGCATGAAAACCACAAAATCCTAAAGCAACCAAATGAATCAATGGCAAATCTAGACCAAGCTAGTTACTAAAAACCACTTATCTTTTAGAATCTATGCAGTTTCTTTCCAGGGAACATTGAACTAGATACTAGCTAGCTCGCATGCAGAGACGATAACATCCTTGCTCATAGGTCAACCCTGATCTACGACAGCAACACCGACCAAGAATGCGAGAAACATGGCGACTCGACGGAGCAGAAATCTATCCATGTTGGGCGAGGATTGCTGGCACTTCAGCTTTATCTTTTTGTAACACCCGAATTTCCCAATGTTGCAAGATCTTCACGTGATCAAGAACCCAACTTCGAAATTTTCCCAAAATGCTCAAGGATTCGGATTCCCCCCGAAATGCACCGAGTTCTTCCCCCCGTTTCTCCCCTAACCCTAACCCTAGCCCCTCCCTAGCCCGGCTTCGCCATGCCCTGCGTCGCCGCCCTCGCCGGCCGTGCCAACGCCCGGAAAGCCGCGCCCTTTCTCTGTGCGCCGCCTCGGCCGCGCCGCCCGCGTCAACGCTCCGGCCGCCGCGCCCTCGACCCGTCCCATCCCCGCTGCCCCGCCGCGCCCTCGGCACTCCCGCCGTGCCGTCGTCAACGGTCACCTTCCTCCTCCCCGGCTATAAAAGCCTCGGCGCTCCCGCTCCCTCTCTACCACCCCCCCTTCTTCCTTCCCCTTCCCCGAGCTAGAAGAAGACCAAGCAAGGAGTCCGAGGTACTTACCTCCGTGAAGGCATCGTGGTCGCCGTCGTCACCACCTCTGGGTTCGCCGCCGCCGTGAGCTCCTGGACCCCTTCTTCCCCGTGCACCGCTGCCTCTCCTCGGTCGCCTCCGCCGCGCCCCCCGAGCCCTCCTCTCCCCGCGCGCCGCCGCCGCCACCTCCCGTTTGCCCTAACCCCTCCCCTCTCTTTTGGCACTCGGGCCGCACCCCTCCGTGCCTTGAGCCGGCCGAGCCCCAGCTGGGCCACGCCCTTAGGCCGCGCGTGCCTTGGCCCATTTCGCGCTGGGCCGAAGGCCGAAATCATGGGCCGGTGCCGGTTTTTGTTTTGTTTTGATTTTCTTTTCCCTTTTTCTTTTTAATTCAAAAGAGAGGTTTCAAATATTTATTTCTCCCTCGTTTTAGCTCCAAAAATTGTGAAGTTTGTTTCTAAAAATTTCTAAAATCAAGCCCTTTCTTTTGGTGCTAGTTTGGTTTATTTTGGAGTTCATTTGATGAGACTTGTTATTTATTTAATTTGTTTGCTCGCTTGTCTCCTTTTTCCGGTACGATCGATCGCGTAGAGTTCGGAGAAGCCGGAGACCCCCACTTCGATCAAGCTCAAGAATATCAAGATCATCTAGCCGTAGACCCAGGCGAGTCGACACTTTGATCATATTGAACCTACATTTTATGCAAATTATGTTCTTTTAAATATCAAATTGCATGCTTTATTTCCCTTATGCAAATGTATGTTAAATACCCTAAGGTAGTTAAATGCCATGTTGATGCTTTATTATTAATACACCATTCCTTGATAATTGAATTGCCATACACCCATGTCACCCTAGTAAATATTTGGTAACTATACTAGTATAGGCTATACTTAAGCGCCATGCTAGTCTTGCTTAAGTATCGGGTATCATCTACCCCATTCATCATCTTTTGAAATGAACATGATTTTGGGCGATCATTGGGTGTAAATGATGGGATGGTTATGATGTTGTATTTTCCTACCTCTTAAAAACCCTAAAGAAATTGCTTGTCACATCCGGGCGGATGGTATGATGGATGGTATGTTGGTGGGTGCTAATGCAGCCCAAGGAATGTTGGTTTGTGGATGGTATGTGGTATGAACCGCCTGAGATGGTCCCTAAGGACTTAATCTGTGATGACCTCCCAATGTAAAACAAGATGCGACCACATGTCTATAATGGTGTCGACTGGCTAAATAATTTGTATCCGTTAGTATGAGTTGCACCAGCGGATGACCCGCTACGCCATAAGCCTATGTGGCTATGGGTTGGGGTGTCGACTTACTGGTCTATGTGAGCGTAAGTCGTGTGGCGCAAGAGGGTGCAGGAAAGAGTTGACGGGTCTATGTGAGCGTAACTCTTCTCGGTGAAACCTTAGCGGGTGTAACAAATCTTGGTGGATGCATTGTAAAGGCCTTGTGACGATCTCCCTTGACTCACATGTCTACTAAACATGTGTATATGTCGAATGATTGTCTCTTGTGGGTAAAGTGTACAACCTCTGCAGAGTGTAATAACTGTTCGAGTAGCCGTGCCCACGGTCATGGGCGGACATGGGAACTTACAAGAGTTAGTTCTGTTTATAAAACATTGTGGGCGGGATAAAATGTGATGGGTCGCTGTGACCCTGGTTTTGGTTTTTCCTGGGAGGATGTACCCCAGTGATGTCAAGTGGTGGATGTAACCGCTATCAAAAATAAGCATGAGGTGGAGGTAACCTCTACTGTTATAAATATTGCACAAGTAATCTCTTTAACAAATGCAATTTGGTTAAAATGCTACGTGATAGGACTTTTAATATTAGTACTTTAAATATTGCTTTGTGCAAATAAATGAACCCGAGCCATCCTTGTTAAGCCTTGCATGTATAATATTGCATACTGTGTGTTGGCTCGCGAGCACGGTAGTTGTGCTCATCCTCGCTCTTCCCCAACCCCGTAACCCGCAGATCATGGAGACTACGTCTACTACGAGGACCAGGACGCCGAGGAGCAAGGACATGAAGAAGAGTAGCATAGTTCCGTAGTCTGAGTCTCGTCTCAGTCTGGTTGGCTCCGTTGGTACTCGTGTACATCCTATATTATCCAAGCCTGTGGCTAATATCGGTCGTACACATGGTACTCCAGTCGCTTGCCTGTGGAGAGACTTACTCTACCCCTTTTGCTTCCGCTAACGTACTCGAGATTTTGTAATGAACTCATTTGGCCTGATCGGCCCTATTGTAAACTCGACCCGACGCGGTCTATTTGAACTCGGATGCTTGTATTAACGAACGATTTGGTCTACGCGATGTATGAAATGATTCAGCAATGTGTACTGTGAGCGCTATCTACTGATCCAGGGAATAGCGCAGCTTTATCACAGAGGATTCTGGATTACGAAATCCGGTCCGACAGAGTGAGTATCGAGCATACGACTGTAGGAGCCTTGGTTAGTTTGGTCGTTGCCTAAGGTCTTGAGTCTTATTTTCAAAACCTAAGAAAAGCTTTGGCAAAATATAGTGTATTTACTGCTCTTACTTGTCATTCCTAGTTCTGTACTTATCCTACTTCACTTGGATTTATTCTGTTACTGACTTCCTCTTGTTCTCAAAATTTTAGATGGCTGCTCCGTCGCTCGTTGGCTCTTGGGACTTTTTCTCTCACGGAGAAGACCTCGGAGGCTTCGTGGGGATTTTTCGCCAGCTGATGCAGTATCTGGGTTACTACCATCCGCCTATCTTCATGGGCCGGATGACTCAGGTTCTGGACCGAGAGACTTGGAGCATGGAGGTTTTCCTCTATGCTAGGGAGGTGAGTTCAATACTCACACCTTCAAGGCCGAGCACCCCAGAGCCGTGCTTTGGATGTTTGTCCAGATGTGGCACGACTTGCCGCGTCTCGCTTGTGCGGATGCATGGAGACCTTCTGCGAGCTCGCCTTACGCTTCCACCCGACTCTCGGAGGAGAGCTTTACCCGGTGGTCCGCCACATCCGGCAGATGACCCGCACTGTCACATCGGCTCCACCACGCAGCCTTGTCGATTGCCTCGCCAACGCCGTTGATGAGATCGGGCGCCGATTCCTCCTCACCAGCCAGCCTACGAGCACTCACACCCTCCGTGGCAACATGTTCGAGATGATGAAGCCCACCGCGAGTAGAGCGGGAGAGACGCTGCTGCGAGTTGGCCCGCCTTAGAGCCGCCATCGCAGCCGCCGCCCGGCTCTGCTGCTGCCCGGCTCTGCCGCACCGTCGTCGTTCCGGCAACCCGGTGCGTGCCGACGCTTTCCACCGAGGACCCCACACCTGCTCACGGCGCGCAAGAAAGTCGTCCACCGCCGACCGACCGCGACCTTGGAGAGTCCACCGTGGGCGCAGCCCGATCCGCGCTGGATTCGACGAGTTCGACCGCGGCGCCACCTCGATCGTTCGCTCGCCGACCATCGATCGCGGCCGTTCGATCCGGTAATCAGTACCACTGCGGTGGTAAGCACCCGATGGAGGAGTAGTCAGGATAGCTAGGTTAACTAGCAGTGCTTGCTAGGTAGTCTTCTGGGTTGCAAGCACTTTCTTTATCCACCTTTTGTAGGCGTTGTGTTTGTATCTCGTGTTATGGCTTTGCATGGCCTATATGCTGTGTCCTAGGAGTCATGTAACACTTACCCCCCCTAATATTAATGAATTGTAGCCATTCGGGCTTTGTATCGCATTTGTGTTGTTGTTCAATTTGATTTTCTTTCTTCTGTGTGTGCCTTAGAGGGCCAGTGAACCCTCATATACTACCCCCTCTCTAGTTCTAAGCCTTAGTGTTTCTTCAGATGGCACCAAGGAGAGCTGCTGCCCCAGTCCGTGGTGCTTTTGCAGCAGGCCGTGGAAGAGGCCGTGGCTATGGCCGTGGTCGTGGTCAAGACCTACCTCCCCCACCGCCAGAGCATCCAACAATGGCACAAGTTATGCAACAACAAGCCCAAATCCTTCAAGCCTTGCTCGCCAATCAACAAGCGAGGAGCGACCGATCGTCACTCTAAGTGGCGATTTCCTCGAGACAAGACCTCTTACCTTTGCCTCGGCAGATGAACCCACGAGGCGTAAGATTGGCTCGGGGATGCGAGAAGAAGCTCCGCCAGCCCGATGCTCGAGGAAGACAAGGTGGACTTTGCCACTCACCGCTTGAAAGGAGCGCGCGCGCGGGGAAAACTACCTCGCCGCTCAAGGTGGTGAAAGCCCGATGCGGAGAAGAAGAAACCGGCAAAGGCGGCATCCGCGATCGGAGATCAGCAGGATCCTCGCCATCGTTGAAGCAATTCTTGAAATGCAATTGACGAGACCGCACCGCATGGCGCCAATCTCCGAGCGAGTTCAAAACCGCCAGACTAATTTTGTACCTCTTTGGTACAATGAGGCTAAAGAAGAATGAGTTTAGAACTCTCAAGCAAGGTCAAATGACGATCAATGAATATCTAACCAAGTTTAATCGACTTGCTCGCTACGCTCCCAAAGGCGTAGGCGATGAAGAAGAGAAGATTGACCGCTTTGTGGAGGGAATGCGTGGGGACATGAGGAGCCGACTTATCCTCCATGATTTCCTAGCTTCCACCACTTGATCAACAAAGCCCTCGTGGCTTTGAAAACGAGAAGAAGATTGCGGAAGTAAGCCGCAAGAGAAAGATGGTATTCCAGAAGCCGCAAGGTGGCTTTCCTCATAAGTCAACATTCCCGGGCAACTCATCTTTTAAGCCAGCTGTAGTTTCTCCACAAGGAACTCAAGCCCCAGCCCCGCGTACCAATGGGAATGGTTTCCGCATCCTTCGCCCACGGACACTGCAACAAGCAACCCAGCAGCTCATCTCCATTGTTTCCACTGTGGAGTGAGAGGACACTTCGCCAATCGATGCCCTCAACGTCAGAACACTCCCGCGAAGTTCAACTCAGGAGCCACACCAGCTCAAGGTCAAACATCAGCTCCAAGCAGGAACCATCAGGCCCCGCAAGCACCTAGATCTACCTCGACACCAAACCGCGGCCATGTGAACCATGTCACAGCCGAGGAGGCTCAGGAAGCTACAGGAGTTCTAATGGGTGCGTTCTCTGTTAAATCGATCAAAGACAAGTTTTGTTTGATTCTGGAGCTTCGCATTCTTTCATATCAAGAAAATTTGTTGAAAGGCTTAAGTTGCCAACCTTTAAGCTAAAAAAACCCGTGGTACTTAGCTCGCCCGGGGGAGCCTTGACTACCATCTTAGTAAGTCCCCGAGTAGAGATTGCTATGGAAAATTCTGGATTCCTAGCAAACCTCTTAGTGCTTCAGTCCCAAACTCTGGATATCATCCTAGGGATGGATTGGTTGGCCCGATACCAAGGAATGATAGATTGTGCCAACAGAAAGGTGGTACTCACTAAAAACCCGGGCACCACAATAAAGGTTAATGTAAACCGCTCCTCAGGTTTGGATCGTACCATCCATAACCTCGAGAAGGTGACTCGAAACAACACCGTAGTTCAAGATTACCCGGAAGTTTTTCGGAAGAATTGCACGGCATGCCACCGCATCGAGACATAGAATTTGTGATCAACCTAAAGCGGGAACAACCCCAATTGCCAAGAGGCCATATAGGATGGCGGTTGATGAGCTTGAAGAGCTTAAGGTACAAATGGAAGAATTGCGGAAAAGGATTTATTAGACCTAGCTCATCCCCACGGGTTCGCGATACTTTTGTAAAGAAAAGGATGGCACCGCCAGATTGTGCGTGGATTACAGAGCCCTCAACGAGGTGACCATCAAGAATAAGTATCCCTTGCCCGCATTGATGATCTATTCGACCAACCGTCGAGAACAACGATGTTCTCCAAGATAGACCTAAGGTCAGGATATCATCAGGTTAAGATCAGGGCTGAGGACATCCCTAAGACAGCTTTTACCACCCGGTATGGTCTATATGAGTTCACGGTTATGTCGTTTGGCTTGACAAATGCGCCAGCCTACTTCATGAACCTTATGAACAAAGTATTCATGGAATACCTGGATAAGTTTGTTGTCGTGTTCATCGACGACATCTTAATCTACTCCAAGACTAATGAGGAACATCTTGGAACATCGGCATTTGGTCTGGAGAAGCTTAAAGAACATCAGTTGTATGCCAAGTACAGCAAGTGTGAATTTTGGCTTCAAGAGATCAGTTTTCTCGGACATATCGTATCCGCTGGAGGAGTCGCAGTCGACCCATCCAAAGTAGAAACGGTGTTGGGATGGAAACAACCAACCTCAGTGACCGAAGTGCGTAGTTTTCTCGGAATGGCTGGATACTACAGACGCTTCATTGAAGGATTCTCCAAGCTATCCAGACCAATGACCCACCTGCTCAAGAAGGAAAAGAAGTGCGAATGGATGTAAGCTTGTGAAAAGAGTTTCCAAGAGTTGAAGAAGAAGTTAACTCTCGCACGGTGTTGTTAGTCTTGGACATACACAATGACTTTGAAGTCTATTGTGATGCTTCGCGCCAAGGTCTTGGCTGCGTACTTATGCAAGGAGGAAACGTCGTAGCATATGCATCCGCACAACTCCGCCCACATGAAGACAACTATCCAACTCATGATTTGGAGTTAGCGGTAGTAGTGCATGCCCTAAAGATTTGGCGGCATTACTTGATTGGAAATCATTGTAATATCTATACGGACCACAAGAGTCTTAAGTATATTTTCACCCGATGCACCTCAACCTCCGACAAAGGAGATGGTTAGAAGCGATTAAGGATTACGACTTGGATGTTCATTACCATCACAGGAAGGCTAATGTAGTGGCCGATGCATTAAGCCGTAAGTCCTCTGCAAAAATGTTATGGTTCAAGAGTATCAACCTGAGCTTTGCAAGGAATTAGAGGCACTTAACCTCGAGTTAGTAGAACAAGGCACCTTAGCAGCTATGGAAGTTCAACCAACCTTAGAAGAACAAGTCAAGACCGCTCAGAAAGGACACCCCGGAGTTCATAAATTTAAACATCTCATGGCCAAAGGAAAAGCCTCAAAGATGGTTGAAGACCAACAAGGTATCCTATGGTATGGGAAACGTCTCTTTGTTCCCCACCAAAAGGAGCTCAAGGAATTGATTCTAAAAGAGGCCCATAGCTCAGCATACACCATACACCCAGGCAGCACCAAGATGTATCAAGATATGAAGATTCTATATTGGTGGCCGCGAATGAAAAGAGACATCGCCGAGTTCGTAGCTTGTTGTGATGTGTGCCAACGGATCAAGGCAGAACATCAGAGACCCGCAGATTGCCGCAACCACCGCAAATCCTCGGTGGAAGTGGGAAGAAATTGGAATGGATTTCATTACAGTCCGCCGAGAACCAAGACCGGATATGATTCCGTATGGGTCATAATCGATGATTAACCAAAGTTGCCCATTTCATCCTGTGAAGACCACCTACAAGGGAGATAAATTAGCCGAGTTATACATGGCTCGTATTGTATGTCCGCATGGAGTACCCAAGAGGATAGTCTCGGATCGAGGTTCTCGCCACCTCGCATTTACGGGCTAGTCTACACGAAGCACTTGGAACTCACTTGAACTTTAGCACACATATCATCCTCGGTGATGGATGACGAAAGGGTAAATCGATTCTTGAAGACATGCTTGGGCTTGTGCTTTAGAGTTTACCGTGAGATCGAGAGATGTCTACCGTATGCGACTCGCCTATAACAACGATTACCAATCCAGTTTGAAGATGTCTCCGTTTGAAGCACTTTATGGGAGAAAATGCGAACTCCATTGCATTGGTCGAATCGGGAGAAGGTTATATCTTGGACGGATACTCTCAAGCAAGCGAGAAGAGAAAGTCGATTGATCGAGATCGTCTACAAGTCGCTCAATCCGCATGAAAAGTTATGCCGACAACCGTCGTAGAGAGTTAACTTTGGTTGGAGATCATGTATACCTCAAAGTGTCACCCTTCGAGGAATGCGAAGATTTAAAGTGAAAGGCAAGCTTGCGCCAAGGTACATAGGCCCGTTCCCAATCACCGCCAAGCGTGGAGAGGTAGCATATCAGCTGGAATTACCAGGAAATTTGCCAGATGTCCATAATGTGTTCCACGTCTCTCAGCTCAAGAAATGCCTCAGAGTACCAGAAGAGCAAGCTCCAATTGAAACCATTGCACTCCAGAAAGACTTGTCGTATCCAGAGCATCCAATCAAGATTCTTGATGTCGTGGAGAAGCAGACAAGACGTCAGATCATCCGCTTATGCAAAGTGCAATGGAGCAACCACTCGGAGAGAGAAGCCACTTGGGAACGCGAGGATCAGCTGGAGTTGGATTACCCCTACCTGTTCTCTGAAGAGCTCGAATCTCGGGGTCGAGATTCTTTTTAAGGTGGGTAGGTTTTGTAACACCCGAATTTCCCAATGTTGCAAGATCTTCACGTGATCAAGAACCCAACTTCGAAATTTTCCCAAAATGCTCAAGGATTCGGATTCCCCCCGAAATGCACCGAGTTCTTCCCCCCGTTTCTCCCCTAACCCTAACCCTAGCCCCTCCCTAGCCCGGCTTCGCCATGCCCTGCGTCGCCGCCCTCGCCGGCCGTGCCAACGCCCGGAAAGCGCGCGCTTTCTCGTGCGCGCCTCGGCGCGCGCCGCCGCGTCAACGCTCGGCCGCGCGCCTCGACCCGTCCCATCCCCGCTGCCCGGCCGCGCCCTCGGCACTCCCGCCGTGCCGTCGTCAACGGTCACCTTCCTCCTCCCGGCTATAAAGCCTCGGCGCCCGCTCCCTCTCTACCACCCCTTCTTCCTTCCTTCCCGAGCTAGAAGAAGACCAAGCAAGGAGTCCGAGGTACTTACCTCCGTGAAGGCATCGTGGTCGCCGTCGTCACCACCTCTGGGTTCGCCGCCGCCGTGAGCTCTGGACCCCTTCTTCCCGTGCACCGCCTCTCCTCGGTCGCCTCGCGCGCCCCCGAGCCCTCCTCTCCCCGCCGCCGCCACCTCCCGCTTGCCCTAACCCTCCTCTCTTTTGGCACTCGGGCGCACCCCTCCGTGCCTTGAGCCGCCGAGCCCAGTGGGCCACGCCCTTAGGCAGCGTGCCTTGGCCCATTTCGCGGGGCAAGGCGAAATCATGGGCAGTGCGGTTTTGTTTTGTTTTGATTTTCTTTTCCCTTTTTCTTTTTAATTCAAAAGAGAGGTTTCAAATATTTATTTCTCCCTCGTTTTAGCTCCAAAAATTGTGAAGTTTGTTTCTAAAAATTTCTAAAATCAAGCCCTTTCTTTTGGTGCTAGTTTGGTTTATTTTGGAGTTCATTTGATGAGACTTGTTATTTATTTAATTTGTTTGCTCGCTTGTCTCCTTTTTCCGGTACGATCGATCGCGTAGAGTTCGGAGAAGCCGGAGACCCCCACTTCGATCAAGCTCAAGAATATCAAGATCATCTAGCCGTAGACCAAAAGTAGTCGACACTTTGATCATATTGAACCTACATTTATGCAAATTATGTTCTTTTAAATATCAAATTGCATGCTTTATTTCCCTTATGCAAATGTATGTTAAATACCCTAAGGTAGTTAAATGCCATGTTGATGCTTTATTATTAATACACCATTCCTTGATAATTGAATTGCCATACACCCATGTCACCCTAGTAAATATTTGGTAACTATACTAGTATAGGCTATACTTAAGCGCCATGCTAGTCTTGCTTAAGTATCGGGGTATCATCTACCCCATTCATCATCTTTTGAAATGAACATGATTTTGGGCAGTCATTGGGTGTAAATGACTGGGATGGTTATGATGTTGTATTTTTCCTACCTCTTAAAAACCCTAAAGAAATTGCTTGTCACATCTGGGCGGATGGTATGATGGATGGTATGTTGGTGGGTGCTAATGCAGCCCAAGGAATGTTGGTTTGTGGATGGTATGTGGTATGAACCGCCCAGATGGTCCCTAAGGACTTAATCCTGTGATGACCTCCCAATGTAAAACAGTACGACCACATGTCTATAATGGTGTCGACCTGGCTAAATAATTTGTATCCGTTAGTATGAGTTGCACCAGGCAGATGACCCGCTACGCCATAAGCCTATGTGGCTATGGGTTGGGGTGTACGACTTACTGTCTATGTGAGCGTAAGTCGTGTGGCGCAAGAGGGGTGCAGGAAAGAGTTGACGGGTCTATGTGAGCGTAACTCTTCTCAGGTGAAACCTTAGCGGGTGTAACAAATACTGGTGGATGCATTGTAAAGGCCTTGTGACGATCTCCCCTTGACTCACATGTCTACGGAAACATGTGTATATGTCAGAATGATTGTCTCTTGTGGGTAAAGTGTACAACCTCTGCAGAGTGTAATAACTGTTCGAGTAGCCGTGCCCACGGTCATGGGCGGACATGGGAACTTACAAGAGTTAGTTCTGTTTATAAAACATTGTGGGCGGGATAAAATGTGATGGGTCGCTGTGACCCTGGTTTTGGTTTTTCCTGGGAGGATGTACCCCAGTGATGTCAAGTGGTGGATGTAACCGCTATCAAAAATAAGCATGAGGTGGAGGTAACCTCTACTGTTATAAATATTGCACAAGTAATCTCTTTAACAAATGCAATTTGGTTAAAATGCTACGTGATAGGACTTTTAATATTGGTACTTTAAATATTGCTTTGTGCAAATAAATGAACCCGAGCCATCCTTGTTAAGCCTTGCATGTATAATATTGCATACTGTGTGTTGGCTCGCGAGCACGGTAGTTGTGCTCATCCTCGCTCTTCCCCCAACCCCGAAACCGCAGATCATGGAGACTACGTCTACTACGAGGACCGGACGCCGAGGAGCAAGGACATGAAGAAGAGTAGCATAGTTCCGTAGTCTGAGTCTCGCCTCGATCCGGTTGGCTCCGTTGGTACTCGTGTACATCCTATATTATCCAAGCCTGTGGCTAATATCGGTCGTACACATGGTACTCCAGTCGCTTGCCTGTGGAGAGACTTACTCTACCCCTTTTGCTTCCGCTAACGTACTCGAGATTTTGTAATGAACTCATTTGGCCTGATCGGCCCTATTGTAAACTCGACCCGACGCGGTCTATTTGAACTCGGATGCTTGTATTAACGAACGATTTGGTCTACGCGATGTATGAAATGATTCAGCAATGTGTACTGTGAGCGCTATCTCCTGATCCAGGGAATAGTGCAGCTTTATCACAGAGGATTCTGGATTACGAAATCCGGGTCCGACACTTTTACATCAAATTCAGCTTTCTTTTCCATAAAAAAAATACTCAGCTTTCATCAGCCTTCTGGCCAGGGGGGTCCCTCCTTATTTGACGGCTCATGTTTGGTATGTACAAATATTCCTCAACTTTGGATTGGGACATGGGAGGAGGAGACCTCTGATGTAGTGCTGTGTGCCAAGGTTAGTGAAACTATCAAACATTCTAACGTCACAATGATGGGATCTGGATCCTCTGCATCACTACGGCAGAGATTCTCTGTGTGAACAGTGTTTTACGAAGAGGTGAACAGTGCTCTACAGTGTACTGAAGCAAGAGAACAACAACGACTGCACACAGCCATAATAGACATTCAAATTCGCCTCGAAGAGGACTTGAACCTGGGTGGTGGGGGTGTACATCCACACCTTCCCACCAACTGAGCTAGACTCAGTTCCTAATAACATGCCACCGTAGAATCAAGCATGTCACTATAGAATATCTGCATTGGTAGTTTCCATGCAGAGGATCTCAATCCCGTAATGATGCGACCCAAGCCAATGGGCAGTTAAAGTGCCAAGCGGCTGTATATTGCATGCATTTTGGTCCAGTCGTACAGAGAAACTGGCTCACTGAGACGTCCACTAATGAGTCAGGCTCAGGCCCCCGTGAAGTTCCTCCTAGATCCATCAGCTGGACTTCACGTGATCTCATCCGTTCGATTCAGGTTCGATGTTCAGGATCCAATCATATGTCTTGAGGACATTATATATTTGAAAATCTTCGACTATACCCACACGTCAGATTTGCAATGGATAACCTGCCCCGAAATTCAATCCATCTGACGAATCGAGGAGAGCTGTTAGAGCAACCCCAGTGTTGGGAGAACTCGGAGGCAATAGAATTGCTCTTGACGACATGGACCCTCCACAGAGGAATCTTCTAGTGTCTACTGGCTAGGAGCACACAGCTGGTGTGCTCAGGGGCGTAGCCGGCTAGGTGCCCGATATACACGGACACCCCAAATGTTTTGAAAATTATGTATATACTCTTGTTAGCTATAGGCTCCAATTGAATTTGGACTTTGTTTCAATTTGACAATACTTAAAAGAATTAGATATCAATTGTATCTTCGGGTGATGGAAATTGGGTGTCTTATATGATATATTTTACTTACAAATTTTGAAGCCATATGTGACGTAAATAGGCTGTATCAATACAAGCCTACTAAGTATAGATGTACTAAAAACCATATGTGTTTCTTGCGAGGTAGAGTATGTGAGCTGTCATGCGGGCTATGTTGCATAAAAAAAAAATAGAATATCTACACATTTTTAATAATATATTCACACATATTTATAATTTATTTATCAATATTAGTATTTGTTGTCATTATCACTCCATAAAATAAGTTGTTTTTGCAACTAATTGTGTAAAACAACCAATTAATTGTAAAGAAAGTCCAACTAATTATATAGAAACATTAAGTTCCATATTAATACAATATTCATAATGCATGATTTACCTAGCGCTAACATTCGATCGGACGATAATCGTTTAACCATCGTCCTTTTACAGTTTTACTCCATCTCTTAGAGCGTAGGGCTGGAAACGAGCTGAGCCGGCTCGAGCCAAGCTCGATCTGAACTACGGCTCGTGGCGGCTCGCGAGCCGAGCTGAGTTTGAATTAAGATGCCCTGTATAGTCTAGCAACAATGCATGTAAAGTCATGACCACTATTATACACCAGTCTAGTCTAGCAACAATTAAGATGAAAATGCAGAATAATTATGCCTTGGTCAAAAAAAAATCTAGTAGGTTTTTATGCAATCTCATCAGCACTAAACAAAGCAATCTCATCTTGCAAGTTTCCAGCACATCCTCATCATGAGGAAACATTGGTATTAAAGACAAAAGCAAGATCCATCAATCCAAAAGAACAGACCAAAATAGTTTAATGTTTCATGTTTAACAGTCCATGCTTAACACTAAATCTGAAATTAAGAGTTATAACTTCTAATTCATAAATAGACTTCATAATATTAAAAAGGTCTTGTATTATGCAAAGGCCACCAAACAAAAGATCATCTTGTCAACTTGTCATGATGTCTTCATGTCATCCAATTATCCAAAGCATCTAATGAGCCTACAATACATAGACACAATCAGTAGATGATCATGAAATATAATTGAAAAAACACATTACCTTATGTAGTTTCAAGTTTCAACATATTTAATAATTGCGAACTCTCAAAATTCACACAAAATAATTTACATGTATAGGAAAGAAGAAAATAGATGCCCATTAATGATTATGTTACTTGCCAAAGAGGACATGAAAATGCTAGACATTATTCAGGTTCTTGGACTGAACAGGAGAAAAAATGGGAAAAATAAATACAAACCACTCATATTGTAGATTCAAAGTATAATAACTGGAATTTATTCCTTTTCCCCGAAACCTTACCTGCTTATGGACTAATTGTTATATAGTAGAATTTACTAATATCAAATTTTATAATCCAACAATTTGGTACCCAACATTGGGCTAGACCATTTTCCGTTTTAACACTCAAATCTGATAAGTCAAAACTGCTAGCTAGAGCGTCATGGAGTAGTACACCAAGCAGTTTCACCAATGTAAATATACTGTACAAGAATATTACTAAAATTTTGTTTCTGAAAATGAGTAACATGAGTTCAAATGGACCACAATTACACAGGAGCTCAGCTAGTTCAAATGGAACTGCAAATATGGGAATTTTCCAGTGGAGATAGGCAATATGTTAAAGCAAGTCACTGAGAAGAAAAAAAAAAGTATTAGGCCAACTGAGACACTTAATTCCAACAAAAAAAAAAAATCTCAAGCAAATCAAATTGGATGATAAATCCAAAAAGAAATCATGTAGCAGAGTGTAAAGAAAACAGTAAAATTCAAACAGAATGCATAGATTGATAAACCGTGTTTCTGGTAACTATAATAGAGTTATTTTACACATGTTATTTGAAACATGTTGTCTGTCTTGTTCTATGTCTTTTGTTCTCTTCTATTTTCTTCATCATTTCAGATTTCTCAACCATGAACAGAACATGCTTCATTTTTTTTATATGGCAATTATGTTTACTTAATAAATCCCCGCTGCTATGATGAAATCTGAACTGGCCAAGATATGCAGATACTTGCAGTGGTTGTTTGATCAATAATAGCAGTGCACTACATAATCATTTAGAAGATTTTATTAACACTACACTACATAATCATTCACAAAATGAGAGACACTACACTACAAAACAGCTACAAGATTTATTAACAATTTGAACATAACTCACCGAGGCTGCCGGTTTGGCGAGGTCAGGAGGCGGCTAGGAGCTGAGGAGGTATTGACCGGTTGCACGCTTGCCCGCTAGTGCCGAGGCGAAGGCCCCGACGTCGCCCGACTCCATGCTCCGTTGGCGATCCATGGGTGTTGGTTGGAGGAGGGCGCGGCGGATGGAGGAGTGGTCGGAGCGGCGAATGGAGCAGGGGGCGACTGAGGAGGACGGAGCGGCGGCGCGGAGGACAGGGGAGCACAGGGTGGGGTGGACAGGCAGCGGCGCGGAGGACGGGGGAGCACGGGGTGGGGTGGACTGGGGAGGACGGGGCGAGGTGGACGGGGGTGTTGGCGCGGAGGAGGGGGGGCTAGGGGGGAGGACGAGGCGCGGTGACGGGCTGGAGGATGGGGCGAAAGGGGTGGGGTGGGTGGGGGCGTTGGCGCGGAATATGGGGAAGGCGCCAAGGGGAGGACAGGGCCGCAGTGGCAGGCTAGAGGACAGGACGATTGGGGATCGGGACTCGGGAGGACACGACAAGGGGAGAGGAAGGGGATCGGGAGGATTTGGGGATCAAGAGTCTAGAGTTGTGCTTGTGACCGTGTGACTGGCAGGTGGCGGCTGCCTCCTGGGCTCCTGGCAAGGTCTCGGGCGACTGGGACTTCGTGGGCCGGCAATCCGGCATGAGCCAAATGAGCTGCGCGAACGACTCGAGCTCAGCTCTTTTTTTTTTGCGAGCTGGACTAGGGGCTCGACTCGAAAATTCACGAGCCAAAGCCGAACTGACTCGTGAGTCTCGAACTATTTTTCTAGCTCTATTCGAGCATCAATAGTGCACCCCCAACACAAATCTTCTAGCACTGCTAGCACTGCCACGCGCAACGGAGTGTGCTAGCCAGTCCGGATCCAAAATCCTCCTCCACACCACTAGTGTGGCCTAAGATTATCATCATGCACGACAGCTGAGGTGACGGACGTGACCTCCTCCGGATGTTGACTGAAAAACATTGCGATGCCTGCCCAAGTCACCGAGATCACCAAATAAACCAGTTGGGTTCGGGAGCACTCCTGCAGAGACTCGCTTTTCCCTACCGACGGCGCCTGGTAACTGGTACTGACAGTAGCCGTATCTGATAGGCAGGCCGCAGGTAGGTCTCTCCTGTTTACGACGACATTGGTGTCTCAAAAGCTAGCAGTAGCCAAGCTAGGCTGACAGATTCGTTGTTGGGGTGTGCTGTGCTACGCTGCCGTGAAATGAAGCAAGCAGTCATCGATTTTTTTCCCCCCGTATTCAGAAAGATTTCTCCATTAGGGTTCCAAAGGGAGATTCTTACTTAAATCTACCCAAACATGCAATGGCCCCCTTTGCGTACAGAAGCAATGACGTTGAGCTGGGCCAGCATGCATGGTGAAAAAGATCCCGATGACTCCAGTCACTCAACCGGTCCACCCCTCAGTCCATGACCAATGATTCTCACTGATGATTAGACGCAAACCAAACAGCTTCTCAATGCAGCCCCAACACCGAAGATGGTCAGTAGGCTCCTAAAAATATCACCGCTGACTGATGACAACACTGTGTAAACACTGCACTAAACTGACCAGAAAGCTTCCCCCACCCCCACTAATGGAATCCTCAGCCGCCAGTAGCCAAACACACCTTCCTTTCTCAGGGTGAATACTTAGTTACCAGGTGCTATCTGCTTTCGTCCATCCATGATCCATCGGTCACGGGACAAGCCAACCAGGCGATGCGGCCACTATCACCGATTCCAAATGAACAAATTCAGAATTCAGACCGATGACCATGGATGAAAACAAGTTTCAACTGAGCTTGGGAACCTCGGTTCGATCTGCCTTTTGTATGCCCGATGAATCACCGGTCGTTAAACATCATGATAAAGTGGTAACTGACGGCAACAATATGTTGTGGGGGTTCAGTCCTTCCACATTGATGGCAGACTGCAGATGGATCAGCTTCGACCAAAGTGCAGAGAATCCAGCTTTTGGATACTGTAGGCTCCAGTTTCAACAACTTGCACTACAGTTGTTGACACATGGCCACAGGATGTGGAAATTTGTGAGTAGCAGACTCCGCCTGGCCACCCTATGAGCTCATTCCCTCCTATATAAAGTGCCCAGCATTGCCTCCATCTCCTTGCAACTCACAACAGAATATACAGCATATCACACAGAGACATAATCAACATAGTCAGCACCATGTTGGCCAAGAAGCATACCTTGCAAGTGCTTCCATGGCTCCTACTCTTTGCGCAGCAGGCTGCGGCCAGCGCCTGCGACTGCACTAATGCCACGGATGGGACTGACAGGCGGAGTGCAATGAAGCTGAAGTTGATCGCCATTGCATCCATCCTTATAGCCGGGGCGGCTGGCGTGTTGGTGCCGGTGTTTGGCCGCTCCATGGCTGCGCTACGCCCTGATGGTGACATCTTTTTCGCGGTCAAGGCGTTTGCGGCTGGTGTCATCCTTGCCACCGGCATGGTGCACATTCTGCCAGCGGCATTTGACGGGCTCACGTCCCCATGCCTCCGCAAGGGTGGCGGGGATAGGAACGGCTTCCCCTTCGCAGGCCTCGTGGCGATGTCTGCAGCAGTGGCCACGATGGTGATAGACTCACTGGCTGCTGGGTACTACCGCCGGTCTCACTTCAGTAAGGCAAGCCCAATTGACATACATGAGCATGCTGGAGACGAGGAGAGGAGGACCGAGCATGCGCAGCATGTGCATGTGCACACGCATGCAACACACGGGCATTCCCACGGTGAGGCAGTTGTCATCAGCTCACCAGAGGAGGCTTCAATAGCAGACACAATCCGGCACAGGGTGGTATCTCAGGTAAGAGCAGTCAGTCACTTGAAGCCCGTAGCTTCCCTGGTAATAATAACGAGAAGAAGTTAAGTTCTATTACTTCATGCATGCCAGAAAACAGGACAGTAAAGAAAATGATACGGAAGCATGAAAGACATAACTTTAATTAGAATCAAGCAATACATTGATTTTTCACAAAAAATGCAGAGAGATCAAGCATTAGAGGTTAGGTGAACTACAGTAGCATATGATGTTTCAAAAATAAAATCTCTCATAATTCTAACCAATCTGATATGTACATTGAAATTACATAAATAATTCCCGGAAACAGTTTGAGGGAAATCAAAAGGCATAATGGCATGCTAATAATTCTCCAAAATCATTTTGGTATATATCTTTCTACTCAATGGGTCTGACAATCAGTGCTTCAGGACAAACTTTTCCTCCCCAGTCCAAGAACTGATTCCTTTGCACACTGTTCGCAAACTAAGTAGATATTTTCAAGAACCAAACAGTCCCTCTTGAAATAACCACGCAAGTTTCTGGCCATGCAGGTTCTTGAGCTGGGAATCTTGGTGCATTCAGTGATCATTGGGGTGTCCTTAGGTGCATCTGTGAGGCCATACACCATCAGGCCTCTGGTTGGTGCCCTCAGCTTCCATCAGTTCTTTGAAGGCATAGGATTGGGTGGTTGCATTGTTCAGGTACCTGCTTGTACTATAGCCTAGATACTAGATATCTCACTGATAAAAATCCAACTTGTTTCCTCTGCTTCCATTTTTTTCTTTTTGACTAAGATAACAGGAAGCTGCAACTTGTTCAAAAAGACAATTCCATATCAACATGTCCAAACATATACACCACTAGAAGGGCCCTTTTCGCAGAAATGGGAGGAAAACAAGAGACCGGCAAATGACATATTAAGTTCAAATGAAATGGTTTCCTGATAGCAACATGACACGTTACAAGCATGAAATATTATTAATCATTTTCTTCCAGTAACAATAGACATAATATATATCCAAAGCGATAAATCATGTGACAGATTGATGTTGCAGAAGCAAAATAAAACATATCTCAAACTGTTTCAGAAGGTAAACACAATTTCATTAATTAGGTCATGCAAACAGACTCTATTAAGGATATATTACTTCATCATAAGTTAAAACAAGCATATATTTTCAAGAAAGCGAATAATTGAACACAAAGGAGAAAGAACACCGCTATATATTGTATTTCACAGCAACAAAAATCTAACTTTTTTTATCCCTGCTTCTCATTGCAGGCTAATTTCAAGGTAAGGGCAACTGTCATAATGGCAACATTTTTCTCCCTGACTGCACCTGTGGGCATTGTGCTAGGGATTGCGATTTCATCTAGCTACAACACGCATAGCTCTACTGCCTTCATTGTAGAAGGAGTCTTCAACTCAGCCTCAGCTGGGATTTTGATCTACATGTCCCTAGTTGACCTTCTAGCCACAGATTTCAATAACCCGAAGCTACAGACGAATACAAAGCTTCAGCTGATGACATATATTGCACTTTTCCTAGGTGCAGGCCTGATGTCCATGCTAGCCATATGGGCATAAATCTACAGTGCAGGCCTGATGTCCATGCTTGCCATATGGGCATAAATCTACAGAGCAATGGAGAGCTGTGTTTCCACTTGTATTCCCGGCTAAAGCTGAAGGCTTGATTGTATTCATCCAGGAGTTCTCCATTTCCCAAAATAATATACTCTTGCTGAAGAATTGACCATATTCATCCCTGAGTTTTCTATTTCCGAGAACAATATACTCTTGGTCTCTTGGATAGTCTCTTTGTACTTCCTTGTCATGTGGGGCCGTTACTACTCTCGGCGCCGCCACAATCAGCCGAAGGATGTGGCGGCTGCAGAGCTGCCTTTAGATTACTTTCCAAGTATTAAAGATTAGTTTCCGTGTTTAGGACTCATCTCTTCCTATAAGAAGAGAGGTGTATTTTCTGACTGGAATAAGAAATACCAGAAAACTCAACTCATCTCTCCTTCTCTCGATGCGCCCTTGCCCTTGCTGCGTGACAGCTGATCACGGCTCCTCCGTCGCGCCGCAAGTGGCCAAGGACACACCCCGAGACCTCGCACGACTATCCTCTATGTTCCAATCCCCTCTCCAATATCCCTACTCGTGACATCATAATATGAGATTACATGATGAGTTAGCTTGGTCCTAACTCCTAAGCCATGTAAGCCATTAGTTGTGCAATAGGTCCTTAACTTTCCATTTTAGACCAACTGAATTCCCTTCTATCATACAATCAACGACTCTGCATTCATAGTTTTTCCATTAACCTGAAGCAACAAAACATGCCTAGTTTGGTCAGATTCATAGTTAAACAACCTGCCTAGAGAGGTTCAATTTCAAAGCTTCAGAACATACATAAGATTTTGAAAAAACGAAAAGGTCTACACAATTTAGTCAACAATTGTATGCTCCTGTGAGAATGACACATGTAACCCACAAGACTAAAGACTGAGGCTAGTGCACCCTGGTCCTATGTCGGGTTAAAGCTTCACAGAAGATTCACAACCTTCAGGAAGTCAATGATAATATATGAAGAGTCTATTCTGTTTTGTGACACAAAAACTATGCAGTGTTTGTTAGTAGTAAAACAAAGTCCTATTTTATCCAGCCCAATTAATTGTTCAAAAATACTTCTTGGTTAGATAAGTAGTGTCAATTTAACTCAAATATCTACTCTCAGAAGAGTTAATATGTTGGATCAAATTTGCTATGTTGTCAGCAAGACAACAGTTACCCGAACTAAACAACTGTCATTCTAGCACCAAATATCCACAAGAGCAAATGACCTAAACATTAATAAAATAATTTATCTCCCTAAGTCCCTATAGCATAATAGCCTTACTGCACTAAATCATTTGCGTACAAACAAAACAAATTAGTAAAAATTGATCAGCTTAAAGTGCGTGCTAAAGAAGATCTAACCAAGTTAGTAAAAATAGGTCCCAGAATTATGGCCAGCAGTAGACTCAGCATCATAAGTTCATAACAAAAGTAGCAAGTCGAAGTGAACACAGTATTTATTGATAAAGGGTACAAAAGGTTCATCTTCTTATGGTTCCATAGTTCTGAAAATTTACAGCGGTAACATCGAACAAAATCCAAGTAAAGTTGTGCTACTGCCTACTCCACCTTTCCCTTCCCCTGGGTCTCATCACTAGCTTGAGAAGATGTTGGCTGGTTAATACTTGCTTTGGCGTTTGCCAGGAAGGTAGGATCAGGTTGTGGCTCTTGGTGGGGAGTCTCCTTCATCGCCATGCATATGTAAAAGCCGATGACCAGATTAACTGATATGACAGCAAGAAATCCACTGGCCAGAGTTTGTGCTGAGGAGGAAAGCTGACTCACACCTGAACAAGGAGCAAAACGTCGTATCGTTATGAATGTATGCACCTCACTTCCATAGAAAATATGAAGTGCAACATAAAGTAGGAGGAACAGCAGTCAAACCTGGAAAAACCTGGTAGTAAAACCCATACATAATTGCAACTGGGGCCATCCACATCACCATAGATGTAACAGCAAACTTTGTGATCACTCCTGACATTGCTTCTCCTAATGGGAATGCTGCAACAAAGGCAGTACAAACATGCACCGTGAATTCAACATACATCTAACCACTGGGACTAGGGCTGTTCATTAGGTGTTTTCGGTAAATATGTTTAGAAATACAGTATTCAAAAAATCAATACCATATTTACCAAATAAAAATACGGTTCGGTTTCGGTAAATACCAAAATATTTCGGTATAGTATAGATAAATACCATATTTACCAAACTAACATGAACAGTGGAATGATGTGACAACTTTTTAGTGCGAGGACAAAACAAGCAATGAGACTATATATAGTCTTCTACAGAGCGATGAACTAGCTGTCTAGCTTCCAGTCAGTACACACTACACAGCACGCCAACAGTCAACACCAAACAAAACATGGCTGGCTAGCCGGCCGAAACATCTACTGGAGAAGCAATCAAGCAAAACAACAACAATCCAACATCTACCGAGCATCTACCGGGCAGACATTAACATTCTACCATAGATAAAGTCCAAGACTCCAAGTTCTGTCATACACAAAGTCCAAGTTCTAACTTCTAACAAGACAAAGCAACCACATGTCTTCTCAACACCTTAAAATTTCACTCCAAAAAGCACCTTAAAATTTCCAATTACAATGCACGGTCCTGTTGATTCCGTTGTTCGTAAAAATCACTAATCGACACCATCAAATTTCCAACCCAGCAAAATCCTACAGATCTGCTCACTTAGACCATGAAACCAAGCGAGTTTATCAATATACACCATAATCTATTCTCTAGTCTACCATTAACTCGTGAAGAAATGATCAAATGAGTAAGGATGTTTGGACTGCTGCTTACCTGAGAGAGAAATATTGGGGATTTGGGGGAGGCGGCGGTCGGGGAGCGCAGCAGCGCAGGGGAGCCACCTGAGAGTCGCGGGACCGGCGGAGGCGCGCAGCGTCCGGTACCTGTGACAAAGCGCGAGCAGCGAGTTAGCAAGGGTGGGCGGAGGGGAAGTGAGTGGCGGCGCGGCGGCGCCTAGCCGGAGGGGAAGCCGAGGGTGGGGCGCTCCATACCTTCGTGCGTGCGATCGGGGCGGACGAGAAGCGGCCGAGGTGAGGTGAGTTTTTTGGGGATTAGTTCGCATTTAATAAAATACCATGAAGTGGATTATATATCACATCTCTCGTTATGTTATGTTATTTATTTGTTGTTATTTTCGAGTTATTAAATCGTTTTTTTGTTTGTCTTTTCTACACAGGTGAAATGACCTACTTGCCCCTCTCCTTCTTTTCCTTTCTTCCTTACCGAGGGGTGCAAACGGAGCGGATACGGTCGGATATCGCTCATCCCGTATCCTTTTTCATGTTTTTTCTCGGATTCGGAATTGGACACGGACAGTGCTGGATACGAATACAAATAGTCTCGGTCACGGACACGGAGCGAATACATGACAAACCGAATACGGATTGTCTCGGTCACGAATACTTATTCGGATATTACGCGAAAACATAAACCATATATATCGCACAAATAAAGATCAATCAACCATACTATATATCCAAAATGCAACTAGATTAGTAGTTTAACAAACAAATTTAAATATATCACACAATAACATAGGCTTTTTAAGCAAGTAGTACTAACTACTGACTAGCAAGTAGTAAGTACATAACAGGGGCTAGGTAATCAAGTAGTGAGTACTAACTAGCAAGTCACAAGTTTGCATTTGATTTTAGAAGGTTAGTCTTTTCCAAGGACATCAAGCTCTTCCTTTTGAGCTTTAATCTTAACAAATGCATTCAATATAGACAGTGGTATCCAGCTTCATTGCATTTTATTGTTTCGAAGTACACTCATCCCAATTAGGATGTTACATCAATGAAGAACATTAAGCATAAATCCTATTGGATTCAATGATTTGCATGGACATAAGAGCGATGAATCAATAAAACTCGTGATTGCACCGATAATAAGTTATGCCAATGTGTATGGCACACAAGATAATAAGTTTGCACTGCGTTGTGAATTGTAATGATGTTGCACCCCTTACCACCTCATACTAGAGTATCTCATGAATCTTAACTATAGAATACATGATGTTATATTAATACATGACTTGTTAGTTGTTACCAAGATGGAGAAATCAAGGTACCTTTTCCTCAATATTTGAATGTTTGAACTGCAAGAATTATAATGAAGCTCTTGAGCTTCTCACCGCAAATCTTTTAGTCCGCATGAAGCAATGGATATAATAGAACTAATGTGAATTGTGAGTCACATGAATATTGACTAATTAATTAATAGTAGGCGCTTCAATTTTACCAAATATCGTGTATCATCAACTTCTAGTCTTCTAGGCATAAACTAGTTACCGTATCTTTTTATACTTATTTCGAATAGAGAAATATCGACAGTGCAAATGCAAATTTTGCAGGAGCATTTGGAGGATGGACTCTTGTCCTTCGCCTAAGTGGTGTTGGAAAATCAGATGCCCTTCATGCTAGTATTCTCTAAATATTTTATACTCATTTTGAGGTGGACCATAAACAGATTAACACAATAAAAAAATTATGTGCGGGAGATATTAAAAACACATTCCAAGTATTAAAATGGCAACTCGCAATGAGCAAGCATGCATATTTTCACTAATTTTGTACAGAGATATTAAAATTGAACGAATAGAAAGCTCGAAAGAAGAATCGAACGGTCGACGCTCGATTCATAAGTTCGTATTATTGATGGTGCATATCAATGTTAGCACGATTGACTACAACTCCAAATCCAAAAGGTCCGAGAAATCTTATCTCATTCCTTATAATAATACAAGTGTAAGGACGGAAAATCTAAAATCGGGATCCGACTAATGTTTATAGCGCATAGCGCACTCATAGCGACAGATAACGGAGAACGTATGCATTGTAATAATATTCCTTCGCTTCGCCCTATTGAATCCATATTCCCTATTTGATTACATCCGCTTGTATCGCCAAAAAAGGACATCATGGTGAAGTTTTACAAAAGAATGTTTGAAAAACATACCGCATGGTCTCGATAATGTAGAGCGTCATTTAAACTTTCCGTGTCACTATGTTCTATGATAAAAAAGTATTATACACGACGGGTAACAAAATTGAGTGTGAAAACGGAATATGGTTGCAATCAATGATTCTATTTGGAGTAGCTAGAGACCGATTACGAGACTACTAAAATTCATCGACGGTTCTTGAACAGATTTATGATACGAAATAAATTAGTGTAACTCTACAGGCTGCAGGAAACGATGAGTATAGGAAAATTTGCTGTAGTGATTTAGTATCAATCTAAGTACAATTTAAAATCTAGATCGGAATAATGTTCATAGAGCATATCAATACTCATAGCGACAATATAATGTAGAGCACACTAAACTTTTGTTTTAACCATGTTCTATGATAAAAGCATGATATAGTAACTAAAAATTGACTATGAGGCTACCAAAGTTCACTGAAAGGTACTTCATAAATTGGCAAGAAGAAATTAATTTGCGTAACTATACAGGCTCCAGGATACGATCACTATAGGAAAAATTTCAGTATACACAAAACAAGACCGACAAGGGCACAAATTCTAAAATACGATCCTTTCATTAGATTGTAAGCCCACATTAGATTTGGCGGATGACTCATTTCTCGATCTTTGAATGGTACGCATTTGTGTCAATAAGTGGTTTCGATCGTGTTAGCTCAAGAATATGCCCTCATAATATAGTATAAATAACCAATTTTATGAGTTAACCATTACTCCTACTAACACCCACACACCGCCACAATGGGTTAGTAAAGTTTGACACGATGCTCTAGTCCGACAAATTGACATAATCTGCAAACCTTTTAGGGCCTAACTCGTTGAAGGGAAAAGGATAGCCTATTATACATGAAGTTCTCGTGAAGCAAGTGCTTCTACTATTGAACCAAGTGCCTCTACATAATTCCAAACAAAATATAGGAAAACGAAACAATTGCATTATACATATGTAGGACTTTGCTTTGGCCAAACCAATCGACAATCCCAACCATTCAAACTGAGCAATACAAAAGCCAAAGTGCTTTCTTTTCTAAGCCCTTCAGATGAGTAACAAAGTAAACAAGTTAGGATTATGTGCCAACCATTCAATGCAAAGAAAGCCATTCAAAGAAGAAACACAATTTCAAGCCAAATTATGTGCATCCCGAACACCAGTGTTCATTCCTACAAAAGAAATCAACAAGTTCACATTTCTTTATACATTTGAACTTTAGATGCATAATAGAGAAACTCAACATGCATTTTAGTATCAAAATTAAAATAAACCACCGAGGTGGTCATGAGTTAGGTGGTTCCACCGGGCGGCGGCGGGGAGGGAAGGAGGCGCGCGCGACGAGGTGGTCGGAGGAGGTGGTCTATGACTTGAGCCGCCCAACGGCAACCGCCTCGCCTCCTCCCGCAAACACGAGACCATTCAATGCCATGAAGGCTAGGCGAATCGCAAATGATCTATCCTACGGCAAGCTACATGAACCCGAATCGGCGGGTCGAGCGAGCGAGCGATGGCGGCGCGCGGCCGGAGTCAAGAGCGTGCCGCGGATAGACGACGTTAGGCGCCGCCGTGCTCGAGACGATGCGGTCGGGAGCGGCCGTCGATCGCCGCGACGGAGCTCGTCGGGCGTACTCCACGAACGCCGCGACGCTGCTGCCGTCGTCCGGCGGCGCCATTCTCGCACAAAACAAATCGATAGCTCGTGGGTGGGATCAGCTAGGAGCAAGAACAAAAGCAGCGAGGCGAGGAGTGGGCAAGGGGAGCGGGGGCGGCACGCGACGCGAAGGGAGGAGGCGGCCGGCCGCGGCGGCGCGAAGGGAAGTCGAGGCGGCGGAGGAGGAAGAGGTAGCGAGAGTGGCGGCGAGGAAGGAGACGGAGGCGGAGGAAAGAAGCCGGCGGCGGTGACCGACGGCGGGCGCGGCGGTTTGACCCTCCAGCCGCGAGAGGCGGCGGGGTGGAAGGGAGGCGCGGCGGCGCGAGGGGCAAGGGCGGCGAGCGGGAGAGCGGCAAAGGCAAAGGGAAGAGGGGCGTCGCGAGGGTCACGCGTGCTTTGGTGGCGCTAGGAGGGCCGGGAGGAGGAGGCGCGCGCGCGGGAGGAGGGGGCTAGGGAGGAGGCAACGGGAGTGGCGCTGGGAGGAAGGCGCCGTCGGGAGGGGAAGGGAGGCGGCGGCGGCGTTACGTGGGCGCGGGAGGGAGGAGTGCGGGTTGCGGGAGCGGGATGAAGGGGAGCCGGGAGCGATTTGGGGGCTGGGTGGGGCGTGGGACGGCGGGAGATCGCGAAAAAATCGGGTAGTGCGCGGATAGTTTGCCGGATATATCCGATTTTAATTCCGGATAGTCCCGAATAAACCAGATAAGTGCTTGCCCGAATCCGAAGCAGTATCCGGCGCAAACAAACCGAATCCGATCCCGAATCCGAGAACCGTACCCGGATATCCGAAAAGATAACCGAATTTTGGCCACATTTATTCGGTCGGTCGGGAACTATCCGCTCCATTTGCACCCCTTTACTTCGACCCGACGACCTCTGAAGCAACAGTGACGTTGCGTGCGGGTTATGGTCAAAAGAAAAGAAAATCCTTTAAATAACCTAGAAATGGTAAAAATATAAAGAATGCAAAGGGAGATGTGGTTTATGATTTATTACGTTGGTACTTCATTGTATTTTGTTAAATGCAAACTAAATGTGTGGTATATGATTAATTCCCCATTTTTTAAAGGACCGTGGTGGAGTCTTTGGCTAAAATGACCTATTGTTGAAATGAAATAGAAAAAATTACCTCATCGTAAATGAAATGACAAAGATAACACCCTTATCGTGTAAAATCACCGCCGAAGTCGACATGCCGCTATCCCAGACCGCAGCAGGCCACATGGTGCAATCTCCGCGACTTGCCGCGCTCCCAGACAGCGGCTTGACACGTGGCATGATCTCCGCGACCTGCGGCGCTCCTAGATAGTGACAAATGACCTACCGCGCTCCCAATCCACGACAGATCACCTGTGCACGTTCCTGCCATCGTACCGTGGTTTGGGCGCACGACAGACGACTTGTCACAGTTTGGATGAGTGGCAGGACATCTGTCGCGGTCTGGGGCGTGACATGTGTGCTTCCGTGACAAAATCGCTCGATAAAGATATCATTTTTGTGATTTCGAATGTGAAGACTAATTTTGTTATTGCGTAAAAAAAAAAGGCTAAATGAGGCCCAGAAACACGACCGAGGTGAGATGAGTTTTTTAGATGAGGGGTGAGATGAATTAGGACTCTGGAGAATACCAGAACACCAAATTAGGTTGGCCGAAATGCTTGGTGGGTCGGCCCATTTCTTGATGTGATTAGTATGGGTCGTTCCGATTTGGGCCGTATCACGACGTGTCATTGGGCCGGGCGCAGATTCTACTCTACTGCTGCGCCGCTCGGCCGCTTCTTCACCAAACCGCAGTGCCCGAAGGGCAAGAACCCACCACAAAGATGCTCCTCCGCGTCGGCCTCGCCCGCCTCCGCCGCCGCGGGGTGACCCTACCCCTCTCCCTCGCGCCGCGCCGTCTGTCATCGGAGCCTCCCGGCGCAGAGTGGACGGACACGGTGGACTACCTGGACGAGTCGGGGGAGATCCTTTCGTCCGCGCCCGGCGCACGCCCCGCCGTGCCGGGCTCCGACCCCACCATCCTCTCCGGCTCCTCCGCCCACCCGCTCCCGCGCCTCGCCGCGGCCGCGCGCCTCGCCACGCTCGCCCTCCGCCTCCGCTCGGGTCCCTCACTCTCCACCGCGCTCTCCGCGCTCCCCTCCCCGCCCGACCCCTCCCTCCTCCTCCTCGCCGCCAACTCCCTCCCCGCCTCCGACCCCACCCCGCTACTTTCTCTCGTCGCCTGGGCCCGCCTCCAGCCCTGGTTCCTCCCCTCCGACGACCTCTCCTCCCTCCTCGCCGCCCGCCTCCCGCCGGCCACCCACTCCTCCGACCTCCTCTCCCTCTTCGATGACGCACTCGCGCTCCCGGACCCCGCCGCCTTCCCCAAGACCCTCAACGCCGTCGTCTCCGCGCTCGCCACCCACGGCCTCCTCGAGCCCGCATTCTACTGCTTCAAGCGCCTCCGCGACGCCGGCGTCAGGTGCCTCGAGACGCCCACCTACAACGCCCTCCTCTCGGTGCTGCTCACCAGGGGCCTCGCCTTCAAGGCCTTCGAGGTGCTCGACGAAATGGCCGCGTCGGGCCGCGCGCTCGACGAGGGCACTTACGAGCTCGCGGTGCCGGCGCTGGCGCGCGCCGGAAGGATCGACGCCGCACGCAAGATGTTTGATGAAATGAGGCAGAGGGAGGGGGTTGGGCAAGCGTCGGCAGGAATGTATGGCGTGATGGTGGACGTGTTGGCCAAGGCGGGGAGGCTTGACGCGGCGATGGGGATGTACAGGGAGATGGTGGTGGTGGGGCACCGGGCAAGCACAGCGGTGAGCACAGCCATGGTGGAGGGTCTGGTGAGGGCCGGGAAGCTGGACGCGGGGATGGAGCTTTGGGACGAGATGAGGCGAGGAGGGCTCCGGCCAAGCTTTGGGTTGTACACCATGGTGGTCGAGGCGAATGCACGGTCCGGGAGGCTGGACATGGCTGCACGATTGTTTGGTGATATGGAGAAGTCCGGCTTCTTCCCTACGCCGGCCACATATGCTTGTCTGGTTGAAATGCATGCTTCAGCAGGGCGGGTGGATGCAGCAATGCGGTTATACCACTCAATGGCAAATGCAGGGACAAGGCCGGGGCTGAGCACGTTTACAGCATTGCTGACAATGTTGGCGAATAAGAGGCTGCTGGATTTGGCTGCAAAGGTGTTGCTGGAGATGAAGGCGTCAGGGTTCCCGATCGAGGTGACTGCGAGCGACCTGTTGATGATTTACATCAAGGATGGGTCGACAGACCTCTCACTGCGGTGGCTACGGTTCATGGGCTCGGCCGGGATACGGACCAACAATTTCATCATAAGGCAGCTCTTCGAGTCTTGCATGAAGACGGGGCTGTATGACTCGGCACGGCCACTGCTCGAGACGTTTGTTGCGGGGGCAGCGAAGGTGGACTTGATACTCTACACTTCGATTCTTGCGCATTTGGTGCGGTGCCAGGATGAGGGCAGCGAGCGGGCAATCATGGACATCCTGAGTGTGAGCAAGCACAAGGCGCACGACTTCATGTGCGGGCTGTTTACTGGGCCAGAGCAGCGCAAGAAGCCCGTGCTCTCGTTCGTCCGCGAGTTCTTCCAGGGCATCGACTACGACAATGAGGAGAGCGCAGCCAGGTACTTCGTGAACGTGCTCCTCAACTACCTGGTGCTCATGGGGCAGATGAATCGTGCCCGCTGCGTCTGGAAGGTGGCCTACGAGAACAAGCTGTTCGCCAAGGCCATCGTCTTCGACCAGCACATCGCCTGGTCCCTGGACGTCCGGAACCTGTCCGTGGGCGCGGCGCTCGTGGCGACTGTGCACACGCTGCACCGGTTCAGGAAGCGGATGCTCTACTACGGGGTCGTGCCACGGCGCATCAAGCTGGTGACGGGGCCGACGCTCAAGATGGTGGTCGCCCAGGTGCTGGCATCGCTGGAGTCACCGTTCGAGGTGAGCAAGGTTGTCCTGCGCGCACCCGGCGACTCGGTGCTCGAATGGTTCAAGAAGCCGATCGTGCAGCAGTTCCTACTCAACGAGATACCGTCCAAAGCCGACGTCCTGATGCACAGGCTTAACGTGATGTTCCCGAGCTCGGCGCCGGAGGTCCGGTCACTCTCCCTGCCCAGGTCGCTTGGCATGTCAAGGTGATGATGTGAGTGAATCTCTGTGGTTTGCGCACAAACCCAAGCAGAAACCATATTGGCATATTGTGTACCATAGCTTTTTGTCAAAGAATGAGAATGTTCACTTGTCTCACTGTGTACAAGCACAATAATGCAAAAAATTGCAAATGGTTTCCTTCGTTTCGGGAGAAAGAGAGAGAGAATACAAATTGTTCCTACACGAAGTGGAAGGTTTCCATCTGTTTGAAGTTTGAACTTTTCAGATGTTTATTCATATACGAGGTAAAGGATGAGCAGATGCTACAGACGCATAATACATTGATGTTACAGACGCATAATACATTGCTATACCCCCAATCCATTAATCCATCCGCATGACACACTATATGTAAAAGGCACCACTATATTGATACCCCCAATCCATTAATCCATCCGCATGACACTATATGTAAGGCACCACTATATTGAGGAAGATTAAGCACACAATATACCACTCTCGCTACATTTATTGGCACAGGTAGGGATCAGGTGTTGTAGCTAAGATTTATACTATTGATCTCGCAGGTAGATTGTGCTACAGAGCCGAGACCTGTGACCTCCCCAGTCAGTCTGACTTGAGGGTGTTGCCGACGTCGATGACGAAGCGGTACCTGATGTCCCCCTTGGCGAGGCGCTCCATGGCCGTGTTCACGCAGTCCGCGCCGACCAGCTCGATGTCGGCTGTCACCCCGTGCTTGGCGGCGAAGTCGATCATCTCCTGCGTGTCCTTGATACTCCCCATGCAGCTCCCGGCCAGAGTCTTGCCGCCTGTTTGCGCAGATTATCACAGCGATCGTCGTCGTCAGTCATCACCGTGGAATTGAAGATCGTCGGTCGCATTTGCGCAAAATGCAAAAAATGTACTGCCAAATTTTGGATGAATTCGAAAGGAACCAAACGGTGTGTAGCTGCGGACATCGGAAATTCAGAAGCGACTTACCGCCGACCAAAGCAAACGCCGGGACCTGCAGAGGCTTCTCGGGCAGGCCAACCAGGATCATCTTGCCGTGGGGCTTCAGGAGCCCGAAGTAAGGGTACATGGACGTGCTTGCGGACGCCGTGTTTATGATGCCGTGCATGGTGCCCATCACAGCCTGCAAACACAGGTCCAAATACTCAAGTAAAGAAAAGAATAGGAGCTGTTTGGTTCATGACCCTAATGAACTAAGCCAAAGTTTTGCATAGTTAAAACTTAGGCAAAGCCAAAATTTGGCAAAAAGAATGTTGTTTGAATTGCGATCGAGTCAAATTTTGGCGTTACTAAATTTTTGGTGAGCGATTTTCTCATCTTCGGATTACCCACGTGACATTGGATTTCATCGGCGTAACCAATTTTTTATTGATATTACCAAATATTAGTAGCAAACCAAACGATAACCAATTTTCATTGGTGTTACCAAACTTTGGTTTGGTTCACATCGGTAACAAACCAAACTTTGGATGTTTCGTAACCAGGCAACAGGATTTTGTTGGATTTTGTCCAGGGAATGCTGCTTACAGAGACTTGTGCAGCATTACCAGACAGCAAACTAGTAGATCAATATCCAGGTCCCGCCATGTGAGTTGAATAAAGTTTGTGTAGGAAATGCAATTAATAGTTCATTTCTTCCTAATCCAATGCAAAGGGCCCCTTATTAACCTGCTAGCATTGGAGTTGTACATGCGCAACAGTGCAACTTGCTCATTTAGTTCATCTATTAATCAATGGCAGCAGTTCTTACCTTCATCTCATTAGCATTGCTGCTGACAACAAAGGCGTCCGCGCCGAGCTTCTCCAACGCCTCCTGCCTCTTCTCCGGCGACGTGCTGATCACGGTCACCTTCATCCCGAACGCCTTCGCGAACTTGACGGCGACGTGCCCGAGCCCGCCGAGGCCGAGCACGCCGATGTGCTTGCCCGGCTCGCTCAGCCCGTGGTGCTTCATGGGCGCGTACACGGTTATCCCGGCGCAGAGCAGCGGCGCGCCCCTGTCGAGGGGCAGGCCGTCGGGGAACCGGACGACGAAGCGCTCGTTCACGACGACCAGGTCGGAGTATCCCCCGTGGGTGATGGTGCCGTCCCTGTCGAGGGAGTTGTAGGTGAAGACGATCTTGGAGCAGTAGTTCTCGGACCCCTCCTTGCAGCTCTCGCAGGACTGGCAGGTGTTGACCATGCACCCGACGCCAACCTTATCACCCGCCTTGAACTTCTGCACATTCTTGCCGACCTCGGTGATCAGCCCAACGATCTCGTGCCTGCATTTTTGCACAACTATTACTTGTGTTTCAGAGCAACCAGCAGTCGCAATTGTTGAAGGAAGTCGAGACTTGACCGTATTCAGATGCCTCATGTCTGGCATAGTACTATCAGATTCAGAGCATACAGCATGACAGTTCAGCCTATTTCAATGCAAGTATGTAATTGGTGAAGTAATAATAACGCGTACCCGGGAACAACTGGGTAGATGGCGTTTCTCCATTCATTCTTGATGGTGTGCAGGTCAGAGTGGCATATCCCACAGTACAGTACCTTTATAGCGACATCGTCATCTCCAGTGCTCCTGCAGAATGGCAAGGTATCAAACATAATCACAAGCCAATTCAGATAATCTATTCTATCCGAAGGCTCAAGTCAGAACACAACTATTTCTCTATTGCACCCATTAGCTTGTTGAGAAAGTGCAATTGTTGTCTTCAGAGTTGAGATTTAGAACTCAAAAGGAGACTACCTATAACCATCCTTCATGTGAAAAATGCTTCATAGCTATACATCTTTCTAGCCTCAAATGCAGCCCATCAAGTGTCCAATTCAACTTCATACCTAAGATTTCTTCTTTTTTTTAAAAAAAAAAAACGCGCGGGAACTTCATACCTAAGATTTCAACTAGTCAGTAATTAGGAAACTACATTTTTCACTTTTACTTCTTTTACAATGATGAAAATTAAACCTGTCACTTCAAATCAATTAAACAACTGTCTACATGTCCTACCTCCCACAAAGGTCTGTACTTTTGTAGCTGAAAGAAGATGCATGGTCACAAGAACACTAACAAGTGACCGGGCATAAAGGAGAAGGCAGGCAGCCTATTTACCATCAAACAGCTGGTTGGACCATTGTGAAAACTTAGAAATGCCTGTGCTGGCTATGCACATGCAGAATATAAATTTTTGTTTCTGAATATCACACGGTGCTTCCTGATCTACACTACGGTTGCTAACGCAAATCCAGCATATGCAGGGAGAAAAACGAACATAGACGACACTCTGTCCCCTTAAATTCGCCATGTGCAGCAGGGCCTACCAGTTGAGAAAACTCGATCCATGCACGTAGCAACGCTCGTCAATGGACATTTACTGCCAGCTAGGATCGGGGCCCAGACTCAGAAGGATACTACTAGACGATCTAACACAGATTGATGTGAGGAAATGACAGACTGTGAATCTGTGATAGCTAGTACAAACCATAAAATTGTTCAGAAATAAGAAAAAGGCGGTAGCAAACTAGCAACCAGAAAGGTTGCACAATGAAGAGATGGGTAACTACAAAGGCAGGCTGGTAGCGGGCACAATAAATTCCCGCAGGAGTGGCACATATTGTCACTCTCTGTATTTATTCGCCTCCAAAAAATCTGAAGAAAGGGTGCGTGCAGTTGGGATCTGACACCGGATGCACACTATATACGGCCATGTTTTTAAGTAGGGAGTTAGCTGTAGGTGAAGCAAGCAAGACTGGTTGGTGGGTGGCTAAAGGTAACTATCACCAATTCACAGTCACCACAATCCATAGGGTTGTTTAGAGTTCAGGAACAGAGCAACCTGCCTGGATTTTACTGCAGTAACTAAGAAAAGATTTTACCGTGGACTGTTTGGAACAGAAGGGTTGAGCTGAAATGTTCCAAGAATAGTAAGGTAGCTAGCAATTAATTTAAGGCAAAATGTGCCCTAAACAATCGTTCCTTTTCCGCATGGAGCACAAGTATTGCTCACAACTGACTGTAAATTTGAACAGCGGCATGGATAGGATAAGAAACCAAACGAAAACCTCAAGTTCAAGTGCGGACACAAACAGATTAAAATTCAGAATCTCAAGTTCGCACCTGGAGTCATCATGTACTCGATAAGCTATTAATTAAGCTCCAGCAATGGCAACCGGCAAGCAGTATCGGGGAGCGTCTACTATACATACCTTCGAGAGACGCGGATGGGCGAGAGGTGGCCGGAGGCGTCGTGCGCCGCGAGCACCAGCGCCTTCCTCGGGTGCTGCTCCGCCGCCACCGTCGCCGTCGGAGCCATTTGCTGCCCGGAAGAAGCTTCTCCTGCGAGCTGAGGGCGCGGCGCTTTTAGTTACGGGCTGGGGTAGCTAGAGCAGCTGAGACTCGAGAGCTGCGCTATGGCGTCGCAAGTAGCGGTGTGCTGTCTGCTGCGCTGCTCTTTTATACCGACGCGAAACCGTGTTGCTGCGTTGCACGCCGGGCAGGGAGTCAGAGAGCAAAGCCGAGCAAGTGCTGACGTTTGGAACACAAAGAATTTCGAAAGGATTTCACGAGAAATTCGTGCAAATGCTTCGTGATTCTTCCAAACGGAGCGACAAATGGAAGCGCCACGGTTCTCTTCTTTCTTGTGGCGCGTGGAAACTCATACATTATACTCAACACTATCACTGCAGTGTGTTATCTGAACACGAGACGGATCTGAACCTCAAGCTGAGTAGGCTATAGACTTCTAAAAAATTACCAAAAATCCAAAACAATAAAAGACTTAACTAGGGAGAGTCGGCCTAGCCTAGGGCATGACCCATCGTGGCCCCGCCCCTGTCTAAACATGTACTTTGAAAATTACACTAACCACATTGTTTGTCATTTGACAGTAGTTTTTTCGAACGGCCATGTAGATGTAGTTCAATTACACCTTTTTTTGAGACGGTAAATTACCCCTTCAGTTTACACAAAAATTGTACGATCGGGAGGCGCAATTGAAGCGGCAGATAACAAAACTTGTAAGAAATTAGAGGGGGCTCTCCTTTCATAGTGCCATGAAGGCCCAAATCCAACGGGCCCAGAAATGCCTGAGCTAACGGCCTAGTTACCGCTAGATCCACAGGCCTCCACTCCCGGCCCAAGTGAGCCCAGTTATAAGTACGCCCTCATTCTCCTTCCCACTAACTCGAACCACCACCAAAAACCCAGAGACCGAACAGGCCAAGCCGAGAGATCTCCCACTCGCCTCCGCGTCCGCCCCGTCGCCGGCGTAGAGCACCGCGCCCACCGATGGCCTCCCCCGACCTCCTGTTCAACCTGCGCAACCTGTTCTACCTGGGCGCCTACCAGGCCGCCATCAACAACAGCGACGTCCCGGGCCTTGACGCCGACGCCGCCGCCGAGCGCGACGCCATCGTCTTCCGCTCCTATATCGCTCTCGGGTCCTACCAGGTAAGAGCACCTATCCGCGATCTGCCGTGGTTCGGGGGGCGTTCGGCTGGCTCTGATTCGTGCGTTTGCGTGTGGCTCCTCGCAGCTGGTGATCAGCGAGATCGACTCCTCCGCGGCCACGTCGCTGCAGGCGGTGAAGCTGCTCGCGCTGTACCTCTCCGGCGATAAGGTTAGCGCGCTGGATCTGATCTATCTGTCGTGTTATGTCCCCGCTTTTGATATTTGGATTTGGATCTGGGGTTGTTGCAGTGTGGTTTGCTGTCATTTAGCGGTCAGATCTGTCAGTTTACACTGAGTGATGTGATCCGGGGTTAGATCCAGTGGCGGACCAAGACTAAATTTTAGGTAGGACGGAGTCACCTAGACCAAAGAGTATTACTCAAAAGCAAAGGAATCTATACACAAACTATATTGCAATCACACTAAATAAGAGTATATTTCACTAAATGGAATCAATGAGTACAATCCGCATGAGAACATGTGAAGATGAAGATAGGACATAAAAAATACATAACTATGAAGCTTAGTAGCTTACACACCAATTTGCCACCAAGTTATCAAACGTAATAGTTTGAACAAAATGACGAGACATAGAAGAAGCAACCTGTCAAAGATAGATGAATTAGTAGTGTCAAGATAGTTATTTTGTTTCCCCAAATCAAATCAAACACTCAAATGTGCGTGCGGGCTGGTGTTGTTTTGTTAACCCAAACTATAATCTAGGTCACACGAGTGAATATGCTTCAATTATTCAATTCATCATAGCGTGCAAGTATACACAAAAAAATGCTTTCATGACTCATGAGGTGGTTGTAATCTTCTCTAGTTAGTAGTAGTTGCACAATTCACACACATCTACGGTGACTGACAATCAGCAACAGCAAGAAGCAAACTGAAACAAGTGAGCGAGAAAAGAGAAGAATTGACAAAAGTAAAAGAAAGGCATTGACTTGGAGACAAAGGGGGAGGTGGTGCCGATGGGCGGGTGCGCTGCGAAGGCCTCCAGCCATCCACTCATGTTCATCTTTGGCTCGTTCCCACCGCAGCCCAATTGCACGCGCATGAGCAACAAGGATCAGTACGGGAAGCGAGATGGTCTAAAAAGAGAGGAAAGAAAGCGTGGGTGAAGAGGGATTGGACAAGCTACCTCGTCAAACCAGATGCGGTGTGCGCCATGCGGCGAGGGAGCCGAAGGGGGATGCGGTTCTGCCTCGCCCTGTGCCCACTTGGTCGCTCGCCGCTCGCCCACTCCATCGCCGCCCGCCGGCCGCGCCGCTAGGTTTAGGCCGCACTCAATTGGGCGTCTGGGCGAGCACGCACGCTCAAGGAGATTGGATCGGCTGGCCTTAGCTCCCTCATGCCGTTGACCTTAGCAGACTGCGGCCCACCATTTTCAAATGGCCCAATAGGCGGTGCGGAGGGCCAAACAGAACACTTGCTACGCAGCGCCGAGGCTGTGTCTTCTCAGGCAACGGGCCAGGGCTAGCGCTTGGCAGGAGGGGGTTTCCTGGGCGGCGGTAGCTCAGAATGGTCGGTCCACCCCTGGTTAGATCCAATGCATCGTTTTGCGCTCCAAGTGGCTGAGACTGACCAGGCTCTTGATCCTTGTTGGTTAATACCATTTATACTGAATTACACTCATTTTAGTGTCTGAAACTGTTAACATTAGCTCAATTGCACAACGGCTGTTACGACCTTGTGTTTGGATGTGCTCTGAGAACGTTTTCCTAGAGACCTACAACGCATCAGGGATTTACGTGCATTCGATAATATGTCACATTGGTACTCTGTGCTGGGGGTAAATTTCCTTTCCTCCCTGATATGACATTGTTTGGTGATATGGCACTAATACAGCTTTGACAATTTAGTGATTTACTAACACTTCATCAACACTGTTTGATGTGTTGTGTGTAACATATGCTGGACATGTGACATGCTGCCTGGTAGAATTGTTGGTGCAACCTATGCCCAGACCTATGAGCTCTGATGATGTGCTGTATAAGGTTGCTAAAGTGTGAAGTGCAGCTAATCTGCACCATTTACTTAGAAAATGCAAATTTTCTCTGTGTAATGTTGGAGAAATAAAGACAGTATCTTCGGGCTTTGATAAAATTTTAGAGGACAGTGAAAAAATCATTTCTGAAAGCATTTGCTTCGTAGCCAAACCCATATTAGATCAGGCAAAGATATGCATGAGATTATTATTATTTTTAACCTTAAGAGTATATGTTTCCCCAAACCAGAGGTAACTACACCTGGCAAATTGATAGTTAGTGACAACTCATTGTAGCTCGGATGCATGTGTCTGTGCTTTGCACTTTAAAGGTGCTCCTGTTTAAATCTGTAGTATTCCACTATAGTAAAGCTCAGACGTATATATCAAGGTCCCAACAAGATGATGGTATGCTCATAATGTATTTCAAATATTAAACAGCCTGCTTTTGGGGCATATTATACAAAAAAATTATTAGTATAGCTAAGACCTAGAATGATGGGTGGTAATTTCTTAGTTTTTCCCATTAGTATCTTCTTCTCATTCCATACACACTGAAATGCTTATATGCTATTGATCTGTGCAACTTTGAAGGAAGGTGCAATCTCCAGTCTCAAGGAATGGTTGAGTGATTCAGCAATAGGAAGCAATCCTGTTCTGCGATTGATTGCTGGAATTATATTTATGCATGAGCAAGACTACAATGAGGCTCTCAAGCACACACACTCTGGAGGAACTCTGGACCTGTGAGTTTCTTTTTCCCTCTTATCTTTAGATGGTTCAGCCTTTCAGTGGTGAATTAATTGTTGCATAACCATAGATGCGCGTGAGCAGCAGTAAATGCTCTTTGTGAATTTTGAATTTCGACCACCTCAGGAGAATGGTGTAAAAGTTTGTTTGGTTTCCAGTAAGAAAAGTCAAAATCATTTTTTTAAAAGTAAGATATATTGCATTTTTTTGTCACGTTGGTCATGAGTTTTCGGCTAAAATGTCACTGTTAACGTCCTCAATAGCAAAAATAGCCATCTGTCTGCATGAAATGCAAAAATAACACCTTGTTCGTGCCCCAGAGTACCAGAGCCGCCGTGCGGTCGACATGTCGGCGAATCCGGCCCCCAGGGGCGCGAACAAGCCGAGTGCCGGCCCCTAGGGCATGGCATTCCTTCGGTTGCGGTTTTGAAAATTTTGGCAAACAGTGTTTTGACACTATTAGACACTATTTAAATGCTATGTAATACTATTTAAATAGTGACAAATAGTATCAAGTAGTGTCAAAACACTGTTCACTGAAATTTTTTAGAACCACAACCAAAGGAATGCCGTGCCCTTGGGGGCTGGCACTTGGCTTTTCTACTGCCTTGCCCGGCCCCTGGGGTCTGGATTTGCCTGGTCCGCGCCCCTAGGGGCCGGATTTGGCTTGTTCGTGCCCTTGGGGGCCGTATTCACCGACGTGTCGCCTGCACGGCGGCTCCGGTCCTCTTGAGGCACGAACAAGGTGTTATTTTTGTATTTCACGTGGACAGAGGGCTACTTTTGCTATTGAGGGTGTCAACAGTGACATTTTAGCCGAAAACTCCATTGGTCATTACTTCAATGATGTAGTTGAACACTCCTTGCATGGTTATGTTGCGAGCCTTCCATAACCAGATGCATTTGATGTTTATCTTGTTGAATGTGATGGTTTAAGGTTAGAGGGAAGACTCATTATTATATCTTACTATCGTAGATGCCCTTTCGTGTAGAAAAATCATTGATACATGGTCATATTTTTGGGATGTACTGTGATTAGAAAGTTATCACCTCCCAGATTTGGATTTTTGACATTGCTATTTTATGAATTCACTGTGAACCATGGTGGTTGGAATATTATGTTTAAGTGTGTCCTACATCCATGGAAGTATACTGAGTGTTGGATGTTGATGATCTTATGTTTTGGTTAAACTTACAGGCATGCATTGAATGTCCAGATCTTCATTAAGATGCATCGTTCGGACTATGCTGAGAAGCAATTGAAGATCATGCAACAAATTGATGAAGACCATACACTGACACAACTTGCAAATGCATGGATGGACATTGCTGTTGTAAGTAATTTCACAACTAACGTCGTGAAGTACTGAGGTTTTAGCATTGCATTGCTATCTGCTAGAAACAGGTGCTTATCATCATTTTAATCTATGGTGCAGGGTGGCTCTAAGATCCATGAAGCTTATCTCATATTCCAAGACTTTGCTGAAAAATACCCGATGACAGGAATGGTTCTAAATGGCAAGGCAGTTTGCTGTATGCACATGGGGAGCTTTGAGGAGGCTGAGACTCTACTGCTTGAAGCATTGAACAAGGTTAGCATTGATGGCCCCCACTTTAATTAAAGAAAAAACAGATAAACATGCGAAATTTGGCATTTTTTTGCCACGCATAAGATGTAATGTTCAAGACATGTTACTTAAACTCTCTGTTTTTATTCTTGTAGGATGCAAAAGATCCAGAAACTCTTGCCAATCTCATTGTATGTAATCTCCACCTTGGCAAATCGTCATCACGATTCCTCAGGTACAAATTACAAAGCGTGACCCAATCAATTATACAGTCTATACCCATGCGCTGCTGCTTTTTAGTTGATTGGTGTAGGACAATGGCATTGTCATGCTGTGTCATGCGAGCTTTCCTTATGGATTCTAGATAATTTGGTAGATACATGCCTGATTTTAGAAAATAGTTGCTAACAAATGCATATGGATTGCACATATCAACTCTTCAATATGCATCAAGGGGGACCATCATTAGCAAACGGTATTTTAAAAAGTAAATTACTAGCAAGACAACCTGAGAACGTGTGTAGAATTCATGTTTCCACCTACTTGTTTTAAACTTAACGTTAAAGAGGCCCAAACATTCAAGATTAGCAGTTAAATAGTTAAATTGATAATGCAATAAGGCATCAGAAATTTAGCATCCTGGTCCAAATATCTTGTGTGCAAAAAGCTGCCACCTTGGAGCAATATTTGTATTTTCGTTCTCACTTGTGAGCTTTGTAGACAGTAGCCACTCAACTATTTTAGTCAAGTGCTAGCAATTGTACGATTGGCCAGCTATTTAAGAAACATGGACTGTGCTATTGGTTGATCTCGGATGTTGCAAGACGTGTCAGTAGTAGTACCACAGTCAGATTGTCATGAGATATTTTTCCCATTTGAACTAGCAAATCGTTTTCTCTTATTCCGGTGGATGAATTTGTCTGTTCTAGTTTTGTGCAGAATAGTATGTTTTTTGGCCTCTGATCCTGATTTTGCATATCTTGAATTAACATTGTAGCCAGTTATTCCTGATCTGATATATCCTGACGAGGTCCCCCCAGCAACTTGAAGCTGACCTATCTGTCTGTATTCAACAGTCCAACTTTTCCACACGGATTCCAGAAAACTTCTCTGCTTGTTTTAGATGCTTGGTATCTAGTATGAAAAGAAGTGGCAGGCTATCGTGCTAAGATCTCCAAACCATCTTTGATTACGAGGGATGTTTATAAATCACTTAGGGACATCCTAAACCTTTGTTAAAAAAAGTCAATTAATGGTTTATGATATACGTAAAAGACTGGTGTGTTAATAGTTGGGAGGAACATCAAGACTAATGACTTCACACTTGATCTTGTAAAAAAACACTGGTAGGATGGATGATGGATTTTACCTCTTTTCTGGTAGATTTCGGACAATAAACCGTAGAACATTTTCCTTGCTTTGTTTCATTGTTTAGCACCTGATTTGACAGTGTTTACTATTTTGACGAAATAAAACAAATGTATCTTGCTTCTAACTTCATTTCCTTCTGCAGCCAGCTGAAACTGTCACATCCTGATCATGTGCTAGTTAAGCGCGCCGCATCGGCGGAAGATAACTTCGAGAGGGCTCTCCAAGCCGTCGCCTGAACTCGTCCGCCAAACCCCCCTGCCAGATTGCAGATAGCGCATTGATCCCGTGCTCCATTTTGGGTGTCTTGACACAGTGAAAGTATGCTGGTTTTGCTTATCAATTTTACTCGACGGTGGCAATACTACTCGGCCAATCTTGTACCCAAACTTGTGCTGTATAAACGAATATGTAGAATCTTGAATGGTGACATTTGTCGTCAACATCGTCATTTTGTTATATTCTGCTGGATCGTGAGCGACGTTCTTCGATTCATGTAAGCGACTCGTTCGCTGTGCTGAACCTCTCGCTGATTTTCCTGTACTAGCGATTTGTTATGGCTGGATTTTGACGTTTCGTGATGCGTGCGTGTACACTCAAACCTGTCTGCCGGACGTACGTCGCTGGAGAAACTGCCTCTTTTTGCCAGTTGAGAGTACCATTTGAGAAGAACGCGATGAAATGTTTGACCTATCGGCTTATTAACATGCATGGCTAGTAAACAGATCGGTGCTGCTACTCATGGGTGAGTAGAAAGCATGAGCGATTGTCAGATCAAACATACAGTGCTTTCTCGACTTTGGGAGACAAGTTGGCTATTCGATCGGCAACGGCAAGCGAGTAATACAATTTATTGAGCTCCAACAAATCCATCTAAAGCATGCAGTTCATTGTACAGGCTGCACTGTGATATGAGTTCAAAAAAAAAAAGTTCGAAAAACTGCTCTGTGATATAATCCATCATCAGGTGCTTGTTTCTTTATACTACCATTGATTTTCCCCCCTAAAGAAATGAGTCGCATCGATGGTACTCCATGACGGTAGGATGGATTCCTTTGCCACTTGCAGAACAAGATGAGCAACAGCCAAGCAGACCCTCCGATCAAGATTGAAATTAAACCCCCAGATTTCCCAAGAAATAAAAATGAAAATATCCACTTGTCCATACAATACAATTCATTTCCTTTTCTTCCTATGCTTGTCATAGACAAATTTTCTTTTCTTTCCAATCAACTTAAAAGAAACTTTGCCTTTAAAAAACATGCATATTGAACATTGAACATCGGCATTTGCTCAAACAAAAAACATTGAACATCGGTTGGAGTAAGCACACTGAACTAGAGAAAAAACATCATCCTTTTTTTAAGCCACAACAACTTTGATTTAATAGAAAGTTGACAGGTTTTGTCAACCACGCTTACATCTGAACTACAAAAAAACCATGCATACATCTAAAAGTTCATATAAATTACACACACTTTATTCATAAATCTTCCAAATTACTACAAACCCAAAGACAACAAACTCACACTTATATATGCATGGTACATTACTATTTGATACACAATTACACAAAGCACATTCCACAGCTCACCGCAAGTCAGAGTTCATGTATAGGCTACATCATGTACGATATGTATGTATAACCAGAGATGCAAATTAAGACTCATGTAAGTACGTACTTTGGTAACTTAATCCATGCACGCATGCACGCAGATGCAGGTGGTACTAATTAACGAACTTAATTAAGGGCACTGGAAGCTGGAGGGCACGTGCTTGCCGCACTCGTTGACGAGCACCTCGATGGCGATGGGCAGCACGAGGCTGACGCTGAGCGCCTTGGCCTTGATGGTGGTGCAGAGGCAGAGCGCGGCGTCGAGGTCGGCGACGCCGGACAGCAGCGGGCAGCACGCCTCGCTGGCACTGGCGCCGACCACCGCGTGCACCAGGCCGTTGAGCACGTCCACGCACGCCAGCAGCTTCAGCGTGTTGATCGGGCACTTTCCCGTCGGCGACGGCGTGTACGGCGGGGTCGACGGCGTGGGCGTGGCCGGTGGCGGCGGGCACGGCACGGACGACGGCGGGGGCTTCACCTTCGGGGGCGGCGGCGGCGGGGGAGGCTTCGGCGTCGGGCAGTGGGGGCAGGCTGCGGCCGGCGCGAGCTGGGCGATCAGGAAGAGTGCCAGGAGCAGGAGGGGCACAATGCGGTGGCTCTTGGCGGCCATGGCGGCTTTCGATCAGTACTTCTTGCTCTTTGCTAGCCTTAGCTGGTGCGAGGGAAGCGGAAGAACGGGGAGCGCGCTTATATAGGCGTACGTGAGGTCGCCAAGTGATGGCGTCTTGGTGTCATGTCTCGGTGGCTAAGATTGTGGTTGGCGTCGAGCTGGGTTGCTGCTTCGACGAAGTCATGGCGCGCGCGCGGCTTGTCTTTTCTCTCTTGGAGTCGCGCGTGCATGTTGGGGCCTGCATGTCGCGGTTAAATCGACAGCCGGAGCCGGTTTTTCACTGTCGCTCGTTACCTGTTCTGTTGTTGCTTTGGAGCAAGCACGTCTCCCATAATGCGGTAATTTTGAGACACAGCACATCACCACCTGTTGAAACCCTAGCCAGGAGAGTACAAGCTGGAGGAGGAAAGAAACATCATCCAGGAGATCTCGGCATCCAAGTAATTAAGGGTGTGTTTGGCATGGCTCCACTCCAAAATTTTAGGGGGGAGTTGGCCAAAACCAACCAAACACCAAAACTCCATAAATTGATGGAGCAATTGCTTCTTCGTGAGTTGGTAGAGCTCTGGTTCATTTGGTGGAGACCTCTTTTCCCACTCCAGAATCTCGAAATGAATCTGAGACACGGAGTTTCAAGGTAATTACCCACCTTTGCCACTGGTTATAGAGAAAAACGTTTGAGTTCCGGGTGACGGCTCCTCAAGTTTTGAGTGAGCTGCTCACGCGTGCAGAGTCATGCCAAACACGCCCTAAGTACCTCACCCGGCCTAGCTAGCTATGTCCTACAAGACAACATGCTCCACAAATCAATTACACATCTACACTGTATGTGGATATAATTGCCTAGTTAGAATTTTGGAATTGCCTAATCAATTTTGTACAAACAGCCGGTTCTGATCTGTTCTTTCTAACATACACCGTATATATGCATGCATGGGCCCTTACTCCATCGACAGTGTCTTCAGATATTCAGAGGACCAGCTATAGGTGGCCAAGCTAGTGTCTTCTAGCTTCTTAATTATGTTATTTCATTCAATCATCATCTGTACCACACCAACAAATACAGAGGACACGAAACTTCTTCAAAACGAGAGAGAGAGAGAGAGAGAGAGAGAGAGAGACCTCTACCTCTACCTCTACCTCTACCCTGCGGCGAAGGATGCGCATCTCCACAACTGGATCCACCGAGTCACAGTTTGGACTTTTACATGCAAGTGGAAGATCCATCGAAAAACACGCGATTATACGAGAGATCGACGACGGACAGGGGTTAGGGAGGCGACGGCCCGCGCGGTCTCTTCCAAGAAGGGCGACATCAAGCAATAGAAGCCCCTTGGAAGGGCGTGGCGCGCGCGGTTTGGCGCCTTCCCGTGCCGACATCAGGCAGAGCTATCCATCGTCTATCTCTTCATCTCCTCAGTTTTTTCACCACCATTAATCTCCAGTTTGAGCAATGCATGTATATGTGCCGGCTTCAATTTGTGGTCCTTCTCATTCAACTCGATCGTGTCTTCTTTGGACGCCACAAGACCTTCCGTTCCTCTGCTACGTTGATCGCTGGCCCGTTGTGCGACACAAATCGAGCCTCTCTTCCTTTCTTCAGGCTTGCAGTTGATCTCTGGCTCTAGCTGCTTTCCTTCCAGAAATCTATGTTAACCCGACGGTACTTATTTACCACTAGTAGAAAGCTAGGAGTGCCCTGTTTGGAAGGGCTCCGGATCTGGTCGCCTAAAACTGCTAGTAACTTTACAAATTACAATCCCCTGGATGGTATGCAACTGTATCTTTTCACTGTTTCAACCCGTGATTAGTACAACCGGTGTGACATCCATGTCTAAAATAAGGCCCAACATCTAAGAAGAGCCGATTAAAAAAACCATTGCATATAATAACTGTAATATAATTTCTTTGAAAATTAATCTCGCTAAAAAACAAGTCTTGAGACTCTAAACTACTCCCTCCGTTTCTTATTATATGACGTTCTCTAGTACCTCAATCAACTACATGACTTCAAATATTTAAAAATAGAGGTAGTAGTATCTAACTTTACTTGAAACACGTTATCTTTCTAGCCACCAACGGAATTATTATGTGAAATCGCGAATTCGTTGGGAGGAGTTAAATTTCACGGTTCTGCTCTGCTCTGTGCGGCCGAGAGAAGAAACAAAGAGAGAGGAGGGAGGTGGGGATTAGGGAAGTGAATGAGATGACTGGATGGGGAAGGAACAATAAAAAAGATTGGCTAATACTGAGATTGACTAATGACTAGTACTAGTAATCGAGGATTAAGTACAATTTGGGGCCCTGATTTTTGGGAGCCCTGTGGAGTTGAGCAGGCTTCACCTGCTTATAAGGCCATGGTTCAAATCTCACTGACTATTGTTGCACGTCATCTAGATACGTAACTAAAGTTGAATTTGTTTCTCGAGATTGCACGAACCACGAAAGATGGGTGCAACCGGACAAATCAATCACCTGATCTGATCGAAGGATGGGATCTTTTATGTGCATGCACACTTGGGGGTATTACAATTGTGGAATGGCAACTATTGAACAATTTGTTTCCATTTAATCATCACACAAAGCTAGCTTTTTGAGCCCGAGGACTGAATGCGACAATGGGGAGGGTTTCGGGGGGAAATCAGAAGGTAATTACAGAGATATTTTGGATTTTCAAATTTTAGCATTTAGAAGAGTTGAAACGATAAATATGTGATGAACGCTCCTGTTGCGCGGCACTCACTTTATTGAATGTGATGTTACGGTCTTGCAGCTATCTCACCACACATGTATGCGAGAGAATTTATTGAATGTGAGGTAATTACAAATTAGCTTTATTTTGTACACTAAGCTTTGCTAGATATGTACTGTGGAAAAATCAGCAAAATTACGAGAAAATCACAGAAAAATAATCTTCCTAATTGAACACGAAACAACATGGTAGCAAACAGTGCCTGTCATGGATAACTTACAAAAGACAACACATAGTAAGTGCTAACTTCATCAATTAGCTAACACAGTCCAGGATACAAAATAGTGACCAATCGGAAACATTAAGCTCAAAGCAAAGTGTAGGAGCCGAGTATTTACACAAACAACATGATTCATAAGGATTTCCCAAGCTCTAAGCATGACAGGTTCCAGACGTTGGTTGCTTCTGGGAAACAACAGCAAAAAAGAAAAACAGTAAGTATGCTAACTGATAATGAGTGATGAAAATAAAAATATCTGAGTTTTAGCAATGTTACCTGGTCTTAATGTTCACATAGGAGGATCGTCGAGGTCAAGGAAGTCACGAATTGATGCCATGCTATGCTTAGTTGAACCTACAATTCAGATAAGTATAAATGACAAACTAGTTAGTACAGAAATCACTAAACATGTCAGCATGTGTGGTCTGTTGTTGTAACTAGCACTTCTAAATGAAAATAGACAACATGAATTAGGATTACCTGATGCTCGAAACCAGTCTTGTAGGAAAATGAGTGCCTCAACGGTCTCTACGGTCAATTTGCTACCAAAATCACTTATAATCCTCCCTCCTATGCTGAAAGTTGCCTTCGATGCAACAGAAGCAGCAGGAATCGCTAGCACATTCCGTGCTATGTGGACAATGGTAGGATACTTGAAGTTAACCATCCACCAATTTAATATAATCCAATTTCATGGACTGATGAAGTGGGTTCTCTTCCAAATATCTATCGAGTTCCGTGGACACTTGAGCTTATCGAGTTCCGTGGACACTTGAGCTTGCAGACGGTTAGTGAGATGTTGATCCCAGTCAACCCATGGGTCAGTCGCTGCTATAACTATCTCATGATCACCTCTTTGTTGTGCAGAGTCAACATTCCTATCTTTGAATTGAGAAGCGTATTTAGCAAACAGCCCTCGCAATACTTTTTGCACTTTCTAAAGACGTTTCTTAGCATCACTTGCAAAGGCTTTCTTGAAAATAAATTCAAGAAACCTGAACTTGTACACAACAACAACAACAATAAAGCCTTTGATCTCAAATAAGTTGGGGGTAAGCTAGAAATGAAACCTCTTCAAAGTCAAAGAGACGAGAACCTTGCAAATAAAATTAAAAAAAAAACCTACAAGGCTAAAACCCTAAGCCGTACATCCTGTCATTTAACCCGAAAACCTAAAACATAGCCCCTAAACCTTCTGATGGTTCCGGTACGTGGATCGCTAACTTCCATAGCTAATTCTTTAACTACATTTCAATCCCTCAAATCTCCTTTAACTGCTTCGTCCTACGTTAATCTTGGTCGACCTCTGTCTCGTACCGGTGCTTCAAAAGGCATCTGTTGGAGATGTCCAAACTGTTAGAGATATATGTATATTGTACTATTCCCCATTGCTATGAGGGGTTCTTTGCATATTCACCACTTGTACTTGTGTATATATACTGGCTCATTGGCCCCATATTGAATACAAACGCTATTCATAACATGGTATCAGAGCGAACCTAGAGTTTGTCGCTCCGCTTGTCGCCGCCGCCGCCGCCGTCCTCGGATCCAGGTGGTCGTCGCCTTGACGTCATCTTGACGTCTCCCGAACGGAGAAGCCGCCTCCGCCTAGGCTTGAGTCAGCCGCTGCCGCTCGTCACTCCTTCGGCTTCCTCCTTTCCGTCGCTCGGATCGTCCGAGAGGGTCGCCGTAGCTCCACCCGCTGTCACCGTCGCTCAGGGGCGGAGCTGCTCTCGTCACCCGCCGCCGCGGGAGCCGCTCCACCCGTAGCTCCACCCGCCGCCGTAGGGAGACGCTCCACCCGCCGCCACCGTCACCGCCGTGGGGAGCCGCCACCGTCGCGGGTTCCACTCGCCGCCGCCAGGGGGAGGGGAACCCTAGCGTAGTCGCGGCTCCGTCGTCGCGCTTTGGGCCGTCTCACCGGCCGATAGAAAAAGAAAAGAGCCGGAAAAAAAAAACGTCGTCCTAACCGCCGCGCCGTTCAGCGCCGCCTGTTAGACTTCGTTGCCTTGGTCGCCGCGTCGTCCAGCGCCGCCTACCAATGGGTACCGTTTCCCTCCCTCGTTGCCCGGTGATCTTCGATGGTGTTAATTACACCGACTTTGTGTCTCACATGCGGTGGTCGTCCTCACTGCTCCTACTGCAATAAGGTCGGCCACATTGAGTCCCAGTGCTATAAGAAGCAGCGGCATCTTTCTCGCCGTTCTTCTACTAGCACTGGCACTGGTGCTTCTACATCGACACCTGCATCGACTTCTTCAGCAGTTTCTCACACTGAGCAGGAGATAGCCAGACTTCAACGCCTGCTTGCCGCCGTGTTCTCCTCGACAGTTCTCGCGCAGCTCGCTCATCGACTCTTCGCACCGAAACCACCTTCTACACAGTCAGGTACCTCCCCGTGGATTCTTGATTCTGGAGCATCTTTTCACATCACTCCCGATTCTTCCACTCTGCCTTTCATTACACCCTTGATTCTCCCCGGTGTTCTTACTGCGATGGTACATCTCTTTCGCCTCAGTCGAGGATCTCTTACAACTCATCTTTTCATGTTCCTTTGTTGCTTATGTTCCTCGCCTTACTATGCGCTTCTTTCTCACGGGACATTCATCGATCTTGGTTGTCGGGTCATTCTCGACTCGACTTTGTTGTGTTCGGACCGCCACACGGAGCTCGGTTGGTTCGGCCTCGGCGCCTTGACTCACAGCGTCTCTGGGAGCTTGACTGGCTTTATCTTCCTTCCGCTGCTACCGTTGCCGCCAGTCTCTCAGCTTCTGCCACTTCACCTACCAGCTCTTTCCAGCAGTAGCATCACCGTCTTATTCATCTGTGTGGGTCTCGTCTGTCGTCTTTGGTTCGTCGTGGTCTTCTAGGATCTGTCTCAGGAGATGTGTCTTTAGATTGTCAGGGCTGTAAGTTAGGTAAACAGATTCAGCTTCCTTATCCTCAAAGTGAGTTAGTGTCTCAACGTCCTTTTGATCTTGTTCATTCAGATGTTTGGGGTCCGGCTCCCTTCGTTTCGAAAGGGGGTCATCGATATTATATCATTTTTATAGATGATTTTTCTCGCCACACTTGGATATATTTCATGTCTTCTCGTAGTGAGGTCTTATCTATCTATAAACAATTTGCCACTATGGTCCACACACAGTTCTCCACCCCTATTCGTGTCTTTCGTGCTAACTCCGCTGGCGAGTACCTCTCTCGTTACCTACGCAGTTTCCTTCGAGCGGGTACTCGCCGCTTCTCCGCCCTAGTGCTCATGCTCAGAATGGTGTCGCTGAGCGCAAGCATCGTCATCTTCTTGAGACGGCTCGTGCACTGATGATTGCCGCCTCTATTCCACCTCACTTTTGGGTCGAGGCTGTTTCCACTGCCACCTATCTCGTTAACATCCAGCCCTCCTCTGCTCTTCAGGGTGCGATCCCTGTTGAGCGTCTTTGTGGTCTTCTTCCTGACTACTCGCCCTTTCGTGCGCTTGGTGCGTTTGCTATGTTCTCCTCGCCTCGAGAACGTACTCAAACCGATCGCCACCGTTGAGTGTGTCTTTCGGGATCAGATGCAAGCACAAGGGATATCGGTGTTGGGATCCTGTTGGTCGACGAATGCGGATTTCTCGGGATGTGACTTTCGACGAGTCTCGTCTCTTCTACCCACGTCCTACCTCTCCTTCGGCTTCGGCTTCCTCTGTGGAGTCTCTGTCCTTTTTTACCTTTCCAGATACACCTATATCTGTCTTGCCCTCATCCACCCGTCCCACTGAGTCTCCACATATTCCTAATGTGGCCTCTCCGCCGTTGTCGCCGCCTGCTTCATCTCCTGCGGCTCCTCAGGCTCCTCCCACTACACTCGTCTACACTCGTCGACCTCGTATTGAGGATCTTCCAGATGAGCCATCTTCTCCTGATGTTCTATCTTCTCCTGATGATCCATCGTCCCCTGATGGGTTATCTTCTCCTCGCTACGCTCTCCGCGATCGCCATCGATTCGCCTCCCGCCTGCTTTTGGTTTTTCCGTGCGGCTACTCTTGAGCTCGTCTCCTATCGGGATGTCGTTACTCATCCCGAGTGGCGATGCTATGGCCGAGAAGATTGCTGCCCTCGAGCGTACTTGTACTTGGGATCTTGTTCCTTTTCCATCTCACTCTCGTCCCATCACGTGTAAGTGGGTCTATAAGATTAAGACTCACTCTGATGGCTCTCTTGAGCGCTATAAGGCGCGTCTTGTTGCTCGTGGCTTCCAGCAGGAGCATGGTCGTGACTACAACGAGACTTTTGCTCCTGTGGCTCACATGACCACTGTCCGCACTCTTCTTGCGGTGACGTATGTTCGCCATTGGTCTGTTTCTCAGCTTGATGTCAAGAATATCTTTCTTAATGGCGAGTTGCGTGAGGAGGTCTACATGCTTCCGCCACCTGGGTATTCTGTTCCTGAGGGCATGGTCTGTCGCCTTCGTCGCTCTCTCTATGGCCTTAAGCAAGCCCCTCATGCTTGGTTTGAGCGCTTCTCCTCTGTGGTCACTGCTGCTGGCTTTTCAGCTAGTGATCATGATCCTGCACTCTTTGTCCACACTTCGTCTCGTGATCGGACTCTTCTTCTTCTGTATGTTGATGATATGATCATTACAGGAGATGATTCTGAGTACATTGCCTTTGTCAAGGCTCGTCTTAATGAGCGCCCTTATGTCGGATCTTGGTCCTCTTCGTTACTTCCTTGGGATTGAGGTTACTTCCACTCCGGATGGTTTCTTTATGTCCCAAGAGAAGTATATTCAGATCTTCTTGATCGCGCTCTCTCATCGACAACAGATCGTTGAGACTCCTATGGAGCTCAATGTTCACCTCCGACCCTCGATGAGCCTCTTTACGATCCGACTCGCTATCGCCATCTTGTTGGGAGTCTTGTCTACCAGGCATTTACTCGTCCGGATATCACTTATCCAAATCCACATTCTAAGTCGGTTTGTCTCGCTCCCACTCAGTCCACTACACCCACCTTCTTCGAGTTCTCGCGATACCTTCGTGGACTATCTCTCGCCGTCTCTTCTTTCCACGCTCCAACTTGTTACGCTTTCAGCTTATTCGGATGCTACTTGGGCGGCGATCCTCCGATCGCGGTCTATCTCTCATTCGTGTTTTTCTTGGTGGTTCTCTCATTGCCGGAAGACGAAGAAAGCAGTCGCAGTGTCCCGCTCGAGTGCAGAGGCTGAGTTGCGAGCTATGGCTCTCTTGACAGCAGAGATTACTTGGATACGGTGGTTACTTGAGGATTTTGGTGTTTCTGTCACTACACCGACTCCTCTCTTGTCCGATAGTACAAGTACTATCAGTATTGCCCGTGATCCTGTGAAGCATGAGCTTACCAAGCATATTGGTGTTGATGCTTCCTTCATGCGGTCTTGTGTGCATGATCAGGTGATTGCTCTTCAGTATGTGCCTTCAGAGCTTGGATAGCGGATTTCTTCACGAAGGCCCAGACTCGAGCACAGCACGGCTTCTACCTCTCCAAACTCAGTGTTGTTGATCCACCATGAGTTTGAGGGGGGTGTTAGAGATATATGTATATTGTACTATTCCCCATTGCTATGAGGGGTTCTTTGCATATTCACCACCTGTACTTGTGTATATATACTGGCCCATTGGCCCCATATTGAATACAAGCGCTATTCATAACACAAACCATCTCAAGCGACGTTGGACAAACTTCTCTTCAATTGGTGCTACCCCCACCCTATCACGTATATCTCCATTACGGATTCGATCTCACCTTGTGTGGCCACATATCCACCGCAGCATCCTCATCTTCGCTATACTCATCTTCTGTATATGTTGTCTTTTAGTCACCCAATATTCTGCTCCATATAGCATCGTAGGTCTGATCGCCATCCTATAGAGCTTACCCTTTAAATTTTGAGGGACTTTTTGTCACATAGGACCTGAACTTGTACCTAGGTCAAAAATAAGAGGAATGCATAGTGATACATATGACTTCATCAAATATTTGTTGAACTTCTTTTGCATCCCTTTGACCATCCTCCTAAAGTCAATATCCTCCTCGTAGGCTTCTTTTTCCCGGAATCAACTTGATCTTCCACATCTCGTTGAAGTAGAGGTGTGATGTGGGGTACTTGGAGCAAAGATTGGGACAATCGTGATCTTGAATCGGATTGGAGGTACTCCGATAGAATCATATTTTATGATCGAATCATAGAATCTAAGATCCTACCTGATTCTACCAAATAGTATTTCTCTCTCTCTCTCGATCTACCACATCTTTTAATTGTCATTTTAGCATTTATTTATTCATTTAGCACCTAATTATATTTAAAGTTGCCTATATCATCGTCGTTAAATGAAAATTAACACAAGTTGGCTATATATTGCATATTTTTGTGTACATATTATAATTTAAAGCTTTCAAACTATAGTCAAAATGAAAAATTATTTTTTGTTTATACAAATAATTATTATATAAAAATAAATATATGGTGAAACTTTTCAATAAAAAGGACAATTGTTGAGTAATTTTAAATAGTTAATTACCAAAATAAGGTAGAATCGTATATAAATTACATTTGAGATCCTACAAAAAATTTTGCTATAATCGTAATGATATTAAGATTCTATCAAATTAAAATTCCACCTAGAATCGGATTGTTACAATCAATCTAGGATCGTGAAGTCTTAAGATTTTAAAACTCGGATTGAGATTCTGACAACCTTGCTTGGAGCCAGAAATTACCTTAACCGTGTCATAGAACACCTCCAATGGTTTGTAAACTATACATGCCCTTTCCTATTGTTCAAAAGAGGTTGCGTATGTGTACTTTGAGTCTTGCAATGCCAATGAATCAAATGCACTCTTGAACTCTAAGGTTGTCCCAAGCAGGGAATAAAAAAGCAACTGGTTACCGGTGATAACCAGGCTTACCGGTGGGGTTTGGGAAATACAAACCTGGCCGGTTTTATTCCGGTTTAGCAAATTCAAATTTTGATTTTTGAATTTCGGTTGATTTTTAAGCAAATTCAAACAAATTTTATCCGATTTTTCCTCAGGATTTCCGGTAACCGGTACCGCCCGCCGGCCAGGAATCCCCTGGTCCCAGGTTTTGTATCCCTAGTCCCAAGCATCAGATATGCAGAGTTCCAACAGGTGGGAACATCCAGAGAAGGTTGCTTCTTGCATGAGAGACCTTCTTGTGCAATGGTCTCCTTGATTTTTTGTTTTTGGGGTTGTGATGATTGAATGTACTTGACAGTGTCACGAATGTTCTGTTAAATATAGAATGTACAGCTGTATATACAATCAGTTTGTTTCCTTTTGATAGCTTTCCTAATTAGTTTGTTTCCTTTTGATGGCTTTCCTAAACTGATTGTAATATCTATATTAATAGACGCGTGCCCCTACCCTTGGTTGTGTGCGGCGTTTGCGCAAAGCCTCTGTGATGCCCTGTTTTTCCCCGAAGTCAACCCTCGCCGGGGCCCCCTTCGTCCTCCTCCCGTCAACGCCGCGGACCGACCCCCTCCTCCTTCCCCTCGCGCACGCTACCCCCCCGCCGCAATCATGCCCGCCAGACGCACGCTGCGCGCCGAAGCCGCGCCGCCACCGACCCTTTCTCCGCCGGCTTTAACCCCGGTGCCCTTCTTCTTCCTTCCCGAGAAGAAGAAGAAAGAAGAAAAGAGAAGGAGACGAGACCCTTACCTCTCGGTTGCCGCCGCCGACGTCGCCCGGTGTCGCTGTCGCCGCTCGTGAGCTCCGCCACCGCGCCCGAGCCCTCTTCTCCATTTCCGTCGCGCCGCCCTCATCTTCCTCTCTCGCGCGCGCCTTTTCTTCTTCTCTCCCGGCCGCCCGAGCCGCCGCCTCCCCTCCTCCTCCTCCGCCTCTCCTTTTCCCGCCCGCGCGCGCCGCCGCCTTCCTCTCCCCCTCCGGTTGCTTTCGCCGCCGCCTGCTCTTTCCTCCTCCTCTCGCCTCCCCTTTGAGGCCGCGCCGGCGGGCCTTGCTCGCGCCGTGGGCGCCTCCGCTCTGGCGCCTGCCGCCGAGCCGGGCGGGCTGTTTTTTTTTTTGCGGGCGGTTTAATTTTCTTTTTTTGTGATTTCTTGTTTGCTTTTCTATTTTAATTTAAAAGCTAGACTTTAAATATTAATATCTCCTCATTTCAACTCCAAAATTGTGAAATAAATTTCTAAAATTTCTAAAATCAAGATCTTGCTAATGGCATAGGTCTTGTTCAGTTTGGAGTTCATTTGTGTACTCTTGTGTATTTAATTGCTCTTGTTGCTTGTCGCTTATTTTTCCAGATTTACTCGCGTAGATTTCTGAGACGCTGAGACCTCCACGTCGATCAAGGACAAGACTACTCTGACTCTCTCCTACAACCAAGGCGAGTCAATACTTTGATCATATTGAGCCTACATTTTATGCAAATTATATTCTTTTAAAATAGCAAATTGCATGCTTTAATTCTTTAAACAAATGTATGTTAAAGCTTAAGGTAGTTAAATACCCATTTGATGATTAATTAATTATTATGTCATCCTTGATAAATTGAATCCCTTAATTCCGTTGTCACCCTAGTAATTATATGGTAATACTAGCTATAGGTTGTACTTAAGCGACATGCTAGCCTTGCTTAAGTACCGGGACATTAAAATGTCCCAATCATCATCCTTTCAAATATAAAATGATTTGGGCGGTCATTGCGTAAATGACGAGATGGTTGAATTGTTGTATTTACATCTCAAAACCCTAAATCGCTAATACCCGTGCGGACGGATGGTAAGATGGTGGGTGCGGATGTAGCACGAGAATGGCGGGAATGTGGTCGAGCCGCCCGCATAACCTAAGGACTTAATCTTGTCACGACCTCCTGTATAACAGTACAACCACAAGTCTGCAACAAATCGCGACTTGGCTTAGTACATTTATCGAATCAAAAATCATCTCACCGGAGGGTTAAAGGAGGCACAAGCTCGGGTATGTCGGGCTTGGATGGGACACCGAGTCAAGGGTGAAGTTCGCGATCGAGAGGTGTAGCCGCCACGCCGATCGGCGAGGTGGACATCCGCGCAACGTATGGGCATAACCCCATATGAGTGAGACGAGGAAGGGACGAGATAATTAGAAAGTTATTGTGACAACCTCTCGACTACACGACTACGAATCGTAGGGCAACGAGTTAATTGTCTCTTGTGGGTAAAGTGTACAATCTCTGCAGAGTTATAAATCTGTTTAAGCAGTAGTGCCTACGGTCAAAGGCGGACATGGGAACTTAACTTGAGTTAGTTCTATTTCAAAAACCTTGTTGGGTGGTATGAAAATTTTGGCGGGCTCACCTAGCCCTGAGAATGGTTATTCCTGGGTCTTTGTACCAAAGGCTTGCTTTAGTGGTGGATGTAACCACAATCAAAATTAAGCATGAAGGTGGAGGTAACCTCTGTGATACAAATATTGCACAATTTCTCTTTAACTAAAATGAAACTTGTTAAAAATGCTAAGTGCTAGAAATTTGTACTTATGGTTTTTAAAAGTATTGCTTTCGCAAATAAAAGAACCGAGCCATCCTTGTAAGCCTTGCATGTATATCATTGCATTGTGTATTGGCTCGCGAGCACGTAGTTGTGCTCATCCTCGCTCTCCCCAAACCCTTCGGATGACGCTGATGGAGGAGACTATGCTTACTACGAGGAACGAGGTTGATGGACAAGGAAACGGCGAAGAGTAGTCTAGGATCGTAGTCTAGGCCTCGACGCAGATCTAAGTTGACTTCGTTGGTACTTGCGCATAACCGATATTATCCGGTCCTTGGGTAATATCGATCGTACCTGAGTTACCCGATCGCTTGCTCGTGAAGAGATGAGCTCTACCCTTTGCTTCCGCCACCGTAATCGGTGTTACGTATTGTAATCAATTTGGCCCGATCCCTCGTTGTAAAACTCGACCCGACGTGGTCTATGTCACTCTGTTATGCGTAATATTGATACTTTAGTTCACGCCATGTATGAATGATTCAGAATGCTCGTGAGTGCTATCTTCGATCGAGGAATAGCACGTCGTTTTCCTGCAGGATTCGGATTAGAAAATCCGGTCCGACGGTAGTGGTATCGAGCATACGATCAGAGTCTTAGTTAGATTGGTCGTTGCCTTAAGGACTTGGATCTTATTTTCAAAACTAAGAAAAAGCTTTGCTAAAAATATAGAGTATTTATTGCTTCTACTCTTCACTCCTAGTCTGTGCTTATCTTTATTTCACTTGAGTTTTACCTGTCGACCTCCTCTTGTTTTCAAAATTTGTAGATGGCTACCCGTCGTCGGATGGCAGTGGGATCTCCTCGCTCACGGAGAGAACGAGGAGGCTTCAGCGGACATACTTCGCCACCGATGTTTGTACCTTGGTTTTCCCCGTCGACCACGCCCGTGGTAGGATGACGAGGATCGAGACCGCGAGTCTGGGCGATGGAGTGTACCTCTCCGCGTGGTTGGCGAGTTCACTTCCTTCCTCTTCGGGCCGAGGCACCGGCGTAGCCGCCACGACGCCATTCGGGGCGCCGCGCGCCGCTTCCACCCGCTTGTGTTGGAAGTACGAGGATCTCTTCTTGAGGTCACCCTTCCGCTTCTACCCGCACCTCCCGGATGAGGCGTGTCCCGCAATTTTCGACACGAGACGCCGACCGCTGACGCAGCGAGTCCAGCTACGCAGCGATGATAGCCACCATCACCGCGCCATGGATGAGATCGGCGACGGACACTCCTCACCGGCAGCTATGCCCACTCCGACACCCTTCGAGCAACATGGTCGAGTGATGAAGCTCACTCCACTGCGATGCAGAGAGGGATGCTGCGATGCAGAGAGGACGCGCTCTTGCGAGTTGGCACGCCTCGAGCCGCGCTTCGATCCTCGCCCACCCGGTTGCACCTCTCGCCGCCCCGTCCTCCCAAGGCCGAGCCGACGTTCCCGCCCGAAGGACCCGTCTCGACTCACACGGCCGCATAGCGAGTGCGCCGCCGCCGTCGGCCGTCGCCTAGAGAGTCCAGTGGACGCAGCCCGATCCCACCGCTGGGTTTGACGAGTCGATGCGTGGGCGCCACCTCGCCCGCTTCACGTTCACGCTCCGTTCGCGAGCTTGATCGAGCCGTTCGTTCGCTCCCGCAATCAGCTATCGCCGTGGTCGTCGATCCCCAGAGCATTGCCGATTAGTTTAGGTTAGCTAGCGATGCTTGCCGAGCGCCTTTGGGTTGCAAGCACTTTTGTTTCTTTCTTTTGTAGACGATGTGTTTGTATTACGTGTCATGACTTAGCTTAGTGTATAAGCTTTGTTCGAGAGTCATGTAACACTTAACCCCCCCTTATTATAGTGTAGCCGCTCTAGGCTTTGTATTGTACTTGCTTCGTTCTTTTTGTTGGCTTTTGTTCTTGTCTGTGTGTGCCTTAGAGGGCTAGTGAACCCTCATATACTCCTCTAGTTCTAAGCTTGAGTTCCTTCAGATGCCGCCAAGAAGAGCCGCCGCCTGATCTGTGGAGCCTTCGCCGCAGCCGAGGAAGAGGCGTGGCGTGGTCGTGGCCAAGGCCGAGGACGAGCCGCCTCCTCCACCACCAAAGAAACCCGACAATGACCCAAGTCATGTTTCAGTGACTCAGTTCTTCAGCGTTACTAAACAATCGCAGATCGACCACCAGTGCAACTCCAAGCTAGCGGACTTCCTCAGACAAGACCTCTCACCTTTGCTGCGCCAATGAACCGCTAGAAGTCAAGACCGCTCGTGGACACCGAGAAGAAACTTCGTCCTTGCCCGCCGCTCAAATGAAGACAAGGTGGATTTCGCCACCCATCACCGAAAAGCGCCGCGCGCATGGTGGGAGAATTACCTCGCCGCCCGAGGTGATGAGAATCTAGAGGAAGAAGAAGCGGGAATAGCGAAAGTCGTAGCATCTACGATTGGAGCCCCACAAGATCCCGCTACCTCTGCGCGCAATAGAAGAAGTTGCGAAATACAACAAGTGAAGTTGAACCGCATGGCGTACGATTCTCGGAGGAATTCAAGGCGCTTTGGGGCCAACCGTGCCAGTGGAACAATGAGATTGAAGAAGAACGAATTGAGCTCTCAAGCGGTCGATGTCGATAAATGAGTATCTAACCAAGTTTAACTGACTTGCTCGCTACGCCCCAATGATGTAGCCGATGAAGAAGAGAAAATCGACCGCTTTGTTGAAGGAATGCGTGAAGACATGAGAGGACAGACTTATCCTCCATGATTACTCTAGCTTCCAAGAAATGGTTAATAAAGCCCTCATTTGTGAAAATGAGAAGAAGATCATGAGATTAGCCGCAAAGGAAGATGTCATTTCGAGGCCACAAGGTAGCTATCCCCGAAGCCTACATTCCAAGGCGGCTCATCTTTCGGATCATCTGCAGCCTCCTCTCGGAAAACTCAAGTTTCCACCCCGTCCCCAAGGAAGTGGATTCGGTGCTCTCCGCCCGCCGGCAACCAAAGCAGCGAGCCAACCCAAGAAGAAACCTCCATCGCCGCTTGTGGAGAAAAAGGACACTTCGCCAATCGTTGTCCTACCCGCCGAATGCTCCAAAGGCAAGACTCAACACAGAGTAACGCCGGTTCAAGGCGGACCCCACCCCAAGCAAGAGTCACGGACTTCGCAGCATCAAGGTCTACACCAACGCAAAGCCATGGCCGTGTGAACCACGCCACGGTAGGAAGCTCAAGGTGCCTCGGAGTACTAATGGGCACGTTCCTCGTTAATTCGATGCACTGCACAAGTTTTGTTTGATTCGAGAGCTTGCACTCTTTTATTTCAAGAAAGTTTGTTGAAAGGCTTAAGTTGCCAACCTATAAGTTAAAGAAACCCGTGGTACTTAGCTCACCCGGGATCCTTTATGCTACCTCACCGGTCCCCTGGTAGAAATTGCTATGGAACATTCCTGATTCCTAGCAAACCTTCGGTGCTAGAATCTCAAACGCTGGATATCATCCTAGGATGGATTGGTTGGCCAAATATCAAGGATTGATAGATTGTGCCAACAGGAAAGTGGTGCTCACCAAGAACCCAGAGACCACAATAAGAGTTAGTGTGGATCGTTCCTCTCCTTTGAATAGAACAATCCACCACCTTGGAGAGTTGTCCCTAGAGACAACGCCTGTAGTTCAAGCTTACCCCGATGTCTTCCCAGAAGAATTACCAGGCATGCCACCAGACAGAGATGTTGAGTTTGTCATCAACTTGAAGCCTGGGACAGCCCCAATTGCTAAGAGACCATACAGAATGGCCGCTGACGAGCTTGAAGAACTTAAGACACAAATTGAAGACTTGCAAGACAAAGGTTTCATTAGACCTAGTTCTTCTCCCTGGGGTTCGCCAGTTCTCTTTGTGAAGAAGAAAGATGGCACCGCCAGATTATGTGTGGACTACAGAGCACTCAATGATGTGACCATCAAGAACAAGTATCCCTTACCTCGCATTGATGACCTGTTCGATCAATTGACAGGAGCATCAGTTTTCTCCAAGATAGACTGAGGTCGATACCATCGACTTAAGATCGTGAATGAGGATATTCCTAAGACGGCTTTACCACCGGTATGGCTCAGTATGAGTTCATCGTCATGCCGTTTGGCTTGACCAATGCGCCAGCCTACTTCATGAACCTCATGAACAAGGTATTCATGGAATACTTAGACAAGTTTGTTGTCGTGTTCATAGACGACATCTTGATCTACTCAAAGACCGATGAAGAACATTCTGAACACTTGCAATTGGTCTTAGAAAAGCTTAAAGAGAATCATCTTTATGCCAAGTACAGTAAATGTGAATTTTGGCTTCATGAAATCGCTTTCTCGACACATTGTATCCATTGGAGGAATCGCAGATTGATCCATCCAAAGTAGCGGTAGAACGAATGGAAACAACCCACATCAGAACGAAGTGCGTAGTTTTCTCGGCTTGGCGGATACTACTGACGCTTCATTGAAGGATTCTCCAAGCTTTCCAAACCGATGACCCATCTGCTTAAAAAGGAAAAGAAGTATGATTGGATAGAAGCTTGTGAAAAGAGTTTTCAGGAATTGAAGAAGAAGTTAACTTCGCCTCAAGATTAATCCCGCGGATATACATCAAGACTTCGAAGTCTACTGTGATGCATCGCGCCAAGGTCTTGGTTGTGTGCTCATGCAAGGAGGAAAGGTAGTAGCTTATGCTTCAAGACAACTCCGTCCTCACGAAGACAATTATCCAACCCATGATTTGGAGTTAGCAGCAGTAGTGCATGCCTTAAAAATTTGGCGACATTACTTGATTGGAAATCATTGTAATATCTACACAGACCACAAGAGTCTCAAGTACATTTTCACCCAATCAGACCTCAACCTTCGACAAAGAAGATGGTTGGAATTAATAAAGGATTACAACTTGGATGTCCATTATCATCCCGGAAAGGCTAATGTAGTTCTTTGATGCATTAAGCCGTAAATCCTCTGCAGAATGTCATGATTCAAGAACATCAACCTTGAGCTCGCAAGGAATTTGAAGCCCTCAACCTTGAGTTAATAGAGCAAGGCACACTAGCCACAGAGAGGCCCATCCAACTCTAGAAGAGCGGATCAAGGCCGCTCAAGAAGGACATCCTGAGTCCAGAGATTCAAGCATCTCATGGCAAAAGGAAAGGCCCCTAAGATGTCGAAGATCGTGAGGAATCCTATGGTATGGAAACGACTCTTTGTTCCCCACCGTAAGGAACTCAAAGATCGATTCTAAAGGAAGCTCACGATTACTTACACCTCGCACCTGTGCAAAGACCAAGATGTACCAAGACGTGAAGATTTTGTATTGGTGGCCACGAATGAAAAGAGATATCGCGAGTATGTAGCTTGTTGTGATGTATGTCGTGAATCAAGGTTGAACATCAAAGACCAGTGGATTGCTACAACCCTTACAGATCCTCGGTGGAAATGGGAAGAAATCGGAATGGATTTCATTCTTTGGTCTACCTCGAACTAAGTCCGGATGTGACTCAAGATGGGTTATAGTTGATAGATTGACTAAAGTCGCCACTTCATCCTGTAAAGACAACTTACAAGGGAGACAAGTTAGCCGAGTTATACATGGCTCGTATCGTGTGTTTGCATGGAGTACCCAAGAGAATAGTCTCCGATCGAGGTTCTCAATTTACCTCGCATTTCTGGGCTAGTTTGCGTGATGCCCTTGGAACACACCTTACCTTCAGCACAGCCTATCATCCGCAGACCGATGGTCAGACGGAAAGAACAAATCAAATCCTAGAAGACATGCTTCGAGCTTGTGCTTTGGAGTTTACCGTAGACTGGGAAAAATGTCTACCGTATGCCGAGTTTGCATACAATAATAGTTACCAGTCAAGTCTGAAAATGTCTCCGTTTGAAGCGCTCTACGGAGAAAATGCGAACCCGTTGCATTGGTCGAATCGTGAAGGATATGTCTTCGACCGGATACTCTCAAGCAAGTCAAGAGAAAGTTCGACTAATCGAGATCGCCTTCAAGCGGCTCGGTCTAGACAGAAGAGTTATCCGACAACCGTCGAAGAGACTTAACCTTCGAAGTTGGGGATCTTTGTATCTCAAGGTATCGCCGCCGTGGAACCCGAAGATTCAAAGTTAAAGGCAAGCTCGCACCAAGATACATAGGCCCGTTCCGATCACCGCTAAGCGTGGAGAAGTTGCCTATCGCCTAGAGCTACGAAAGTTTGTCGACGCCCACAGCGTGTTCCATGTCTCGACTAAAGAAATGCCTCGAGTACGAAGAGCGGACTCTGTCGAAGCCATCGCCCGGATAAGGATTTGACTTATCCGAGCACCGATCAAGATCCTCGGCGCCGCCGAAGCGGACAAGACGCCAAGTCATCCGCCTTTGCAAGGTTCGATGGAGCCATCACTCACCAAAGAAGCCACCGGGAGCGAAAGATCAACTTAAGCCGGATTTCCGTCCTCGTTCTCGGAGCGGCTCGAATCTCGAGGTCGAGATTCCGTTTAAGGTGGGTAGGATTTGTGATGCCTGTTTTTCCCCGGTCAACCCTCGCCGGGCCCTTCGTCCTCCTCCCGCCAACGCCACGACCGGACCCCCTCCTCCCTTCCTCTCGCGCACGCTACCCCCCGCGCAATCATGCCGCCAGACGCGCCGCCGCGCGCCTCGAAGCCGCGCCGCCACCGGACCCCTTTCTCCGCGGCTTTAAACCCCCACGGTGCCCTTCTTCTTCCCCGAAGAAGAAGAAAGAAGAAAAGAGAAGGAGACGAGACCTTACCTCTCGGTTGCCGCCGCCGGCGTCGCCTCGGTGTCGCCGTCGCGCGCCGCTCGTGAGCCCGCCCACCGCGCCCGAGCCCTCTTCTCCATTTCGGTCGCCGCCTCTCATCTTCCTCTCTCCCGCCGCGCCGCCTTTCTTCTTCTCTCCCGGCCGCCCGCGCCGCCTCCTCCTCCACCTCCGCGCGCCTCCTTTTTCCCGGCGCGCGCCGCCGCCGCCCCCTTCCTCTCCCCCTCCGGTTGCTTTCGCCGCCGCCCGTTCTTTTCCCCTCCTCTCGCCTCCCTTTGAGGCCGCGCCGTGGGCCTTGCCACGCCGTGGCCGCTCCGCCTGGCGCCTGCCGCCGAGCCGGGCCGGCTGCGGAGCTTTTTTTTGCTGCGGGCGGTTTAATTTTTCTTTTTGTGATTTCTTGTTTGCTTTTCTATTTTAATTTAAAAGCTAGACTTTAAATATTAATATCTCCCTCATTTCAACTCCAAAAATTGTGAAATAAATTTCTAAAAATTTCTAAAATCAAGATCTTGCTAATGGCATAGGTCTTGTTCAGTTTGGAGTTCATTTGTGTACTCTTGTGTATTTAATTGCTCTTGTTGCTTGTCGTTTATTTTTCCTAGACTTACTCGCGAGATTTCGGAGGCGCAGGAGACCTCCACGTCGATCAAGGACAAGACTACTCGGACTCTCTCCCTACAACCAAAGCGAGTCAATACTTTGATCATATTGAGCCTACATTTTATGCAAATTATATTCTTTTAAAATAGCAAATTGCATGCTTTAATTCTTTAAACAAATGTATGTTAAAGCTTAAGGTAGTTAAATACCCATTTGATGATTAATTAATTATTATGTCATCCTTGATAAATTGAATCCCTTAATTCCGTTGTCACCCTAGTAATTATATGATAATACTAGCTATAGGTTGTACTTAAGCGACATGCTAGCCTTGTTAAATGCCGGACATTAAAATGTCCCAATCATCATCCTTTCAAATATAAAATGATTTGGCGGTCATTGCGGGTAAATGATCGAGATGGTTGAATTGTTGTATTTTACATCTCAAAAACCCTAAACTGCTAATACCCCGTCTGGACGGATGGTAAGATGGTGGGTGCGGATGTAGCACGAGAATGGCGGGAATGTGGTCGAGCCGTCCAGACAACCCTAAGGACTTAATCTTGTCACGACCTCCTGTATAACAAGTACAACCACAAGTGCGCAACAAACCGCGACTTGGCTTAGTACATTTATCGAATCTCAAAATCATCTCACCGGAGGGTTAAAGGAGGCACAAGCTCGGGTATGTCGGGCTTGGATGGGACACCGAGTCAAGGGTGAAGTTCGCGATCGGCGAGGTAGCCGCTACGCCGGGCCGGCGAGGTGGACATCCCGCGCAACGTATGGGCATAACCCCATATGAGTGAGACGAGGGAAGGGACGAGATAATTAGAAAAGTTATTGTGACAACCTCTCGACTACACGACTACGGAATCGTGTAGGGCAACGAGTTAATTGTCTCTTGTGGGTAAAGTGTACAATCTCTGCAGAGTTATAAACTGTTTAAACAGCCGTGCCTACGGTCAAAGGCGGACATGGGAACTTAACTTGAGTTAGTTCTATTTCAAAAACCTTGTTGGGTGGTATGAAAATTTTGGCGGGCTCACCTAGCCCTGAGAATGGTTATTCCTGGGTCTTTGTACCCAGTGCCGTTTAGTGGTGGATGTAACCACAATCAAAATTAAGCATGAAGGTGGAGGTAACCTCTGCTGATACAAATATTGCACAATTTCTCTTTAACTAAAATGAAACTTGTTAAAAATGCTAAGTGCTAGAAATTTGTACTTATGGTTTTTAAAAGTATTGCTTTCGCAAATAAAAGAACCGAGCCATCCTTGTAAGCCTTGCATGTATATCATTGCATTGTGTATTGGCTCGCGAGCACGGTAGTTGTGCTCATCCTCGCTCTCCCCCAAACCCTTCAGATGACGCTGATGGAGGAGACTATGCTTACTACGAGGAACCAGAAGTTGATGGACAAGGAAACGACGAAGAGTAGTCTAGGATCTGTAGTCTAGGCCTCGACGCAGTCTAAGTTGACTCGTTGGTACTTGCGTACAACCGATATTATCCGGGTCCTTGGGTAATATCGATCATACCTGAGTTACCCGATCGCTTGCTGTGAAGAGATGAGCTCTACCCTTTGCTTCCGCTACCGTAATCGGTGTTCGTATTGTAATCAATTTGGCCCGATCATTTCGTTGTAAAACTCGACCGACGTGGTCTATGTCACTCTGTTGTCTGTAATATTGATACTTTAGTTCACGCCATGTATGAATGATTCAGCAATGCCTGTGAGTGCTATCTACTGATCCAGGGAATAGCACGTCGTTTTCACAGAGGATTCGGATTAGAAAATCCGGGTCCGACAGCCTCTCAATTCTACATGGTATCAGACTTTAGGTCCTTGGTCTAACCCTATCCCTACCTGACTGTCGGCTCCCGCCGCCGTCACCCACCTTCCGTTGCTCCCACCCCCACCGCGCACACGCCATGGGCTTGACTGGGGTCGCCCACGGCACCACGACCGTCGTGTCCTTGGCGCTCGCCTCCTCTACGAACTCCTTCAACGTCATCAACGTCAAGATGCATGTCCCGATCATGCTTGATCTTGCGGTCTCCAACTACACCAAGTGGAGTCAGTTCTTCACGATGATGTGCGGCAAGTTTGGCCTCCTTCATCACATTGACGGCTCCATACCTGCGAGCTCGGCAGACCCCTCGTGGGTTCAAGCCTACTATGTCGTTCTTTCCTGGCTCTTCGGCTCGATCTTCCATGATGTTCAGGACGTTACCATGGAGCCAGACCAACATGCACGCGATCTTTGGGTTGCTGTTGAAGGTGCTTTTCGCAACAACAAAGAACCGCGCGCAATCAACATCAACACCTAGTTCCACACGCTCCTTCAGGGCGACATGTCCGTCTCGGTCTACTATCAACGCATGAAGCAGCTCGCCAACTCCTTTTGTGACGTCGGTCACCCCGTCTCCGACCCTGAACTCATCCTCAACTTGCTCCGTGGGCTCGTCCCACGGCTCAGCAACCAGGCAGACATCCTCGCCGAGAAGGACCCCTTCCCCAGCTTCTCCTCGGCTTGCACCTCCCTACTACTAGTAGAGATGCGCGCCAACGGCACCTCTACCGGCACTGCACTCATGGCCTCTACTCCACCCCCACCTTGCAGTGTGGGTGGGTGCACCCAGGTCCTAGCCGGCGCATTCATGGGCGTGTTATCGGGCTCCTCCAAGCAACGCGACGACAAGAACCGTCATGGGAAGCACCAGGGGCCATCTGGCCCTAAGGCACAGACCCCCAGCCACAAGGCCCATGGATATACTTCAATCCATGGGGCATGACGCCCAATACGTCGCAGTGGCGCCCTACCACCCGTAGTGCTGGCCTTCTGGGTCAGCGTTTGCCGGCGCACCCCTAGGCCTACCATACATCGTTCGCGCCCTCCCACCTGTCCCCGCCACAAACTTGGACTCTCGTTCCTAGCCCCCATGGTGCCAACGTCGTTACTGGCAAATGGATATTCAAACACAAATTCCATTCCGATGGCTCCCTTGCTCGCCACAAAGCACGATGGGTGGCCCGTGGATATTCCCAACAACCTGGAGTCGATTACGACAAGACCTTTAGTCCGGTCGTCAAACCATCCACCATCTGTGTTGTCTTGAGCCTTGCTACCTCTCGCTCTTGGCCCATTCACCAACTGGACATCAAGAACGCCTTTCTCCATGGCAATCTTGATGAGACAGTATACTGCCAGCAGCCTCCAGGCTTTGTTGATCCCTCCTTCCCGGACCATGTTTGTCATCTAAATAAGTCCTTATACGGCCTCAAACAGGCTCCCCATGCGTGGTACCAGCATTTTGCTTCGCATATCCACACCCTGGGTTTTATCGCTTCTGCCTACGATACTTCTCTCTTTGTACTTCAGGACGGTTGTCAACTTGCATACCTCTTGTTGTATGCTGATGACATAATTCTCACAGCCTCGTCTACTTCCTTGCTACACAAAATAACTCATGTTCTCCACTCTGAGTTTTCCATGACCGATCTTGGGGATCTTTATTTTTTCCTCGGCATTTTGGTTACCCGTTCCACTCACGGCCTATTCCTCTCTCAACGCTAGTATACTGCTGATCTTCTTCAGTGTGCTGGTATGGCGGACTGCTACCCTGTCGCCACTCCTATTAATGCTCGTGCCAAGCTCTCTGCCTTGGATGGGGCACCTGTTGCTGACCCCTTTGAATGCAGAAGCCTCGCCGGTGCTCTTCAGTATTTGACACACACTCGTCTAGATTTGGCCTACGTCGTGCAGCAGGTGTGTTTGCACATGCACGATCCCCGTGAGCCACACCTTGCGCTTATCAAGCGCATCCTGCGGTATGTCAAAGGCACCATCGACTTCGGCCTTCACCTCAGCGCCTCCTCCCCGTCCTCATTGATGGCCTACTTCGACGCCATCTGGGCTGGTTGCCCCGACTCCAGGCATTCTACTTCTGGTTACTGTGTGTACCTTGGTGACAATTTGGTCTCATGGTCCTCCAAGCGACACACGACTATCTTTCGCTCGAGTGCTGAGGCTGAATACCGCGCTGTGGCACATGTCGTTGTCGAGTGTTGCTGGCGCACTGTTGTCTACTGCGACAACGTCAGTACCATTTACATGTCCTCCAACCCCATCCAGCATCGACGGACCAAGCATATTGAGACCGACATTCACTTCATCCGCGAGAAAGTGTCGCTTGGCCACGTGCGCGTCCTGCATGTGCCGTCTTCTCACCAATTCGCCGATGTGATGACCAAGGGCCTGCCGACGTAGATGTTCACGGATTTCCGGTCCAGTCTTTGCGTCCGGGATCCTCCCGCTGCAACTACGGGTGGGTGTTAAATATAGAATGTACAAATGTGTATACAATCAATTTGTTTCCTTTTGATAGCTTTCCTAATTAGTTTGTTTCCTTTTGATAGCTTTCCTAAACTGATTGTAATCTCTATATTAATAGACGCACGCCCCCTGTCCTTGGTTGTGTGCGGCGCTTGCGCAAAGTCTCTCAATTCTACATGTTCTCAACAATGGAATCGATAAATGTCAGCCCATCTTTGACTATCATATTTACGATACGTGCTGCACAACGGTTGTGAAGTAACTTTCCTTTCACGAGTAGAGTCATCTTGTCCACTAAATTGTGTTTCAACATTTCAACCATTGTATCATTGGCCGAAGCATTATCAAGTGTGATCCCAAATAATAATTTATCTTCAACACACCAATCTCGAATGCATTTGAGCATAGTGTTGAACATTGCCACTCTAGTATGTGATGTCTCCACAACAAAAAAAAAAACTTGACAGTCCTTTTCTGCAGTTTCCAGTCAGTGTTGATGAAATAACATGTAACACACATGTAGCCTAAAGTCTAATTGATGGTCCACACATCTACAGTCAATGAGAACCTACAATCTACATTCTTGAAGAACTCCTAAAGTGCCAACTTTTGCTCATGAAAAGCTCGCATGCAAGCATTCCTTGCAGTTGTCCGAGAAACAACCTTGAACAATGGGTTTAGACTTGCCACAAACCTAGCTTCTAAACCCATTATATTCCAAAAATGTGAATGGAATCTCACGTAAGAAAGCATTCGCATGTGCTCATGCTGTGAAACCTGTGGATCAAAGCTCCAGTCCCTCAAACGAACACCATCAGGAGACCGCATTGTGGAATTAATATTTTTCACAATCTTAAGAGTGTTGGCTCATTTCTTGCATTTCTTTAAATTCTTCCGCAGAGAATTGGTTCCCGCCCCGCGTTTGGCACTTATCTCATGCTCACAATGTTTGCATTTTCCTTTCGCAACTTGTCCATGCACAAGTATTGGCACATACTCTTTCCAAGCAGTAGATCTGAAATTTTTGGTTCTCGCTTCAACGGATGGACCGACACCAACAGTCTCGACTTGATCGCCGTCATCTCCATTGTCATCATCATCATTGTTAACATCAACGCCATACATTTCTAAATCTTGGATGAATCCTGTCAACAAACAATATATAAGCTTAACATAAATAACTAGCAATGGTGATACAATCTGTCCATTATGGTCATATAAACAGCCCATGATAATTGATCATACAGAAAAATTGTACAGCTTAACATAAATAACAAAGACTGGAACTAGATTAAGCAAAGAGTGGTATATCATCAGCAACTACTAGTACAAAAACAAGTCAATGCACACACTCGAGCAGACATTAATGCAAAATAGATTCATATTTCTGTAAAGGTTGGACCAGTTGTAAATTACTCGCAAACTAATGCAGTTCTAGATGGCTCACAAACGCAGCTTCAAGCTGCCAGTAAATGGTACAATACTAAGAAAGAAAAAAGGGAATGATCTTATGCAGTTCATACAATTTCCAGTATCGCAAATTTGTTATTAGTACATTCTTCATTGTGCAGTACTAAAACAAGATTTCACAGAGTTAAGGAGCAATGAAGATGCTGGATTCTTAAATGTAGGATATTTGGTTGTTGATAACTTGATACTATCTAGACAGCCTTTACTTGTCATTTGAGCATGTACTTGTGTGAGTTGTGACAAGTGACAAGCATCTAACTAAAGAGAGGCAATGAGATGATTTCAGAAATTTGAGGAGCTCTCATCACCAACGTGACATTAATTACGTCTCTACTGGAACCATGGAATAGGCCTTCCAGATCTAATCATCAATATGACATTGCAGCTAAGGGGCAAATTTCCCAATTGCAGAATCCTAAAACATAACGCCCAATACTCGACTCTATAATGCAACTATGCAAGAACGTCACTCAAGAACATGAATGGCATTTAAACACAATGTAGGAACAAAGAGAAGACCGAAACCTCACCGTTGGGGAAGAGACAGGCAATCCCCCGCGTTCTTCCGCTGCGGGATGGGCTAAATCTTGCAGATCTGAACTTGCCATGTCGGCCAACAGCGGGGAGGAGCTCACGGCGGGAATACTGTGCCATGCTCATGTTGATTCTGGCGTGAACGAAAATTATACGGGGACTATTTGCGTCGGCCAACACAATGCCATGAACTGGGTACGCGCGTACTTGACTAAACCAAATTCTTGTGACAGGACGCGTGGGGCCAGCAAGGAATTCTCTGTGTTTTATTCTTTTGTCCACTGGGACATGCATGCATGTAAACCTAGCTGCTTTAAGTACTCTCTGGTTGGAGAAATGCACGTTCCTACTTTGTCATATGTGTGTTTCTGCAGTACTCTCGATCGATATATATACATGCATCTCTCACAAGTCACAGCTCATCCGGGATGTGATGCCTAATCAAATTTGCCATTTTGTCTGAATCTGCTACAAGTCTAAGAACCTGTATATACCATACCAGTATATATGCGAGCTCCACAAGAATGATTTTAGTTTCTGGGTCGGTCGGCACTCAACTATACGCCCTTAATTACGTTGTATGTAGATTCAGAGCCATTGCGCGGATATGATTCATCGTCGCCGGCCGTCTCCACGTAATTTGGGTATATTTCGCTATGCATGTGGAGATACCGTTTGTTCGTACGTAAGCTCAACTTCTCGGCTTGCCTGCTCGATCTTGCCACTACTTGCTGAGACGCTAGCGCGCGATGCTAGTACGTAGTACATTCGGTGATATATAAATTTGTCCAAACCAAATCAGCCTCAATTGATCGATCCGTGCGTGCTGTCAAACTTTCTAAAGTTTGAGCACCAATTGATTTTTTTTAAAAAAAAACTTTTTAGAGTGGTTATACGAAAATTATATTATTAGATTTATTGTTAAAAATACTTTCACAATATTATAATTTTATTAGTATATCTTAATATAAAATTACAAAAAGTAGCAGTCGTAAAAAATAAAATAAAAAGCCAAGTAAAAAAAAACGGAGCGAGTATTAATCGTATCAAGCATAAGTACTTAAAAAAAGAAGCCAGGCTAATCAACCTGCGCTGCATGCCCTGGGGACTAGGCAACGTTAACGTACGTACTGGCACGGTGCCATCTCTCGCAATATCGGCCATCCAAAGCAGCAGAGCAGCCTAGATTGACGTACCGACCGATCGAGACATCGTTGATCAGTAACACGTCTTCGTGCACTACTGCAGTGTGTGCTGTGTCTATACATGTGCACGATCGACAAGGCCGGCCTACGTGCCATATCACGTACGGCGCGCGTGAAATGAACCCGTCGTACGTACCAGGAAGGTGTGGCCAACAGGGCATCACGCAGCAGACAGTAGGCGTCGACCCCGCGCGCCGGTCGCGCGTATATTACTGACCCAACTGTCGGCGACGAGTTGCAACTTACAACCAGGGCGCATGCGTTTCAGCGTACTCCTAACAAACCGAGTCTAGGATCGGGAGTTTTGGTCTAAGGTGGGTTTCTTATATTAAACCCTAGCAAGTTTGTAACTTATAAATAAAGGGTACTAGTTATTGTAAAAATTGATCGTTCGATGAAAGAATAAAGAGAAGTAAGAAGTCCCCTTATATCTCTGTGTTCAATCTATTATTCTGTTTTTGTATTGTTCTTACGATTCTACGTTTGTCTACAAGGTATACGTTCGGACTGAACTCACCAGCGATGATTTCTCAACATGTCCATCCTAATCTCGGTGACTTCCGATTTGGGTGGGTTTTTGACCGCGGATGGATGGCCCCCGTCCCGGACCAGGGACATCCACAGAAACGGGGGGCGACCCAAAACGGTAAAAACATAGCAGCGTCGGCCGTAACAAAGCAAAAAAGAGAGAGAGGGACGGCCGGTGTATGGCAGTGGTCGCATGGATCCCATCCAGATTGTAGATGCCAGTCTGCTTCGGCCCGCGCGGCCCAGCTCTATGAGCGGCAGGCCGCCGAATCGGCCGATCCTGATTAGGAGGCAGGCAAGAAAGTAGAGGCTCGCGCGCGTCCTAGCCGCGCGGGCGGGGCCTGGCTAGTGGCTTTTCACGCGTGATTCCTCCGATCGGCACGGGAGGGAATGATGCCACCCGCGGCCCACAGCCGCACGCGACGTTTATTTCCAGAGTACATGTTGGATGCACCCATGCACGTACACGTAGGTGAATTTGAGAAACTGACTTCGATCAATTGGCTTGGTGCGTGGGAGGTGCCCTCGCCCGCCATCGTTCCTAGCCTTCGGCTCGGCGCTGGTGCTCACTTTTAGGGTTTTGAGAAAATAGTATACGTACATGTGGGTGTGTTCAGTAGTTAAAGTGTGTGCTCGCACTCCGCAGAGTTTAGTCACTGCTCTAGATTAAACGTGTATTTAGGACACACTCACATGCGTGTAAGCATGTGTGTGGTGTGAGTGTCCTGTGTGTACTATAAAAAAATTAGAGTAAATTTAGTCTAAAAAATAGAGTAAATTTGGGCCGAGCGTTAGCTCGAGTGGCTCGAGCCCTCCTGGGATCGATCCTAGTGCGCATCACCATTTAGGTGGTTTAGTATACGTGGGTGCGTTCAGTGGTCAAGGTGCGTGGCAGCTCTCCGTGGGATCTTTGCCTCCACTCTAGATTAGGCGTGTGTTAAGAACGCACCCACATGTGTGTGTAGCGTGCGTGTGGTGTATGTGCGTCTGTCATGTACTAAAAAAATAAAGTAAACTTCACAAAACTCCATATAATTTGTACACACTATCGCAAGATTTCAGATTAAAGGTTTAATTTTACAAAACTCCATATTTAAGGAGGTATATTACCATAAAACTCCAGATTTAAAGAGGTATATTATCACAAAACTCCAAGTTTTTTGTTTTACCGTTAGGCGCCGTAACTCTGCCATGTGGGCCCACCTCGTCATAGTTATGACGTCTAACGGTGGAACCAAAAACCTCAAGTTTTAGAATAACATACATCCTAAAATCTAAAGTTTTATAAAATTAAACCTTAAATCTAGAGTTTTACGATAATTTTGTATAAAATATATAAAGTTTTGCGAAATTTACTGGCCAAATTAAGTGGCACCGCGGCATGGAGCCGAGCGGGACGCGCCATTCGCGTCGGGCACAGATGGGCACAGAACGGGACATGGGCTTGAGCTGGCCCGATGGCACCAATTTGTTGCCTCCAGCCATTCCAGTCTCGTGTCCCAAACGGACGGCGCGTTTCGACTTTCGACATGTGACATGTGACAACCCTATACGGCTACACATGATTGATCTTACACTACACTACGTAATGCCAGTGCTGGTTATTTTGTGGAATTGTTTCGTGACTTAAGGATGAGTAGCCTAATGGTCCTGCGATCAAATCCTACATAAGCCACGAATCAACAGACCTAAAGTGTAGTTAGTGTAGGACTCGAACTGTAGCCAACATGGAAATCATACCGTTTCGGTTGAACTAGCCACTGGTCGGTAATATGTGAAGTTTTTATTGTGCATGTAGCTCAATACAATTTTTGTTTTTGTTTTTGTTTTTTTTTAACAAAAAAAAAACTAGGTACATACTTCAACTGTTCAACACAGTGGAAAAGCTCGCACTCAGTATGAATTTACGATGTTACCCTACGAATCACACAACACTCGAAGACACTATAAATAAACTACAGAGCCCACAAGAGAAAGAGAGCACGGAGCCTCACAAAAAAAATGCAAAAGAGCATACATGAAGCGTAGGCAACCCTCAAACTTTGGTCAACCTAAACTCAGGTGACGATTGTCGAAAAGAAGTATACGTAGTACTATATGACAGGCCAATCAGTAACAAGAACACCACCGAGACAGGTTGCTATCGCTAACTTTTCGGTCATGTCAGCCTCACTTAAAACAGAGATGCTACGAGCATCGCCGAGTGCTTTCCTTGAGGATGAAGCAAGCTGTCGAAAGCGCAGACACGTCACGCGTTTCCAGCGCCCTGAACAGTATTGCCCTAGTGGCAAGCAAGCATAGATACCAAAATTAAACAAGAAGAAAGGCGGGGTGGAAAAACAGCAGCATCCAAGCCCATGGCCACTGCTTCCCTCCTGCAACAACCCAACCCAGCATACCAGCACGCTCGAACGACGCGAGATCGAGATGATAAAGCTAGCGCGCGGCAACCACGGGCACGTCTTCTACAGAAAGCGAAAGCAAAGAGACGGAGCAGAAGAGAGCAGGATCATCATCGCCACTACACAGATCGATCTCCTTTTCTCTTTCTGCCGCCGACTTTTCACTGCTTTAGGATCGATGGCCGATCCGCACTTCTTCCTCCTCTTCTTCTTCTTTAGCGTCGCTGCCACAGCTATAACAGCCTCCTCCTCCTCCTCCTCCTCCTGGTGCACTGGCTACTGGCGCCAGCGTGCCGTCGCGGATCGGCAGAGGTGGAAACGGGGCGGATCAGGCAACCATGGCACGCAAGAACAGAATCAGCGGATTGGGAGTGTCGCGGCTGCTCTTCTGCTTGCTCCTGGTCGGCAACACTCAGTGTGGTAAGTTCACTTCCATGCATAACGCAGTCTAGATTTGTGTTCTTTCGAGGATTCTCACAGCACTGATATATAAGGTCATTTTGCAAGTGTGTGCATGCTGTGCCAGAATGTTCTTGGAAATTAATGTGAAAATTGCAGTCTCAAATATAATCTCAGTGCTCAGTTTTCTTTAATCTGAATTTGCTTATGATGCACTGAGTAGAGCCTTGTTCAATGTTCATGGAGCAGAAGCAAGAGCTCTGAGGCAAAGCAAGAGCTCACTGCTCAATGCCCTGTTCAAGCTCAACTTCATCAAGACAGTGGAGCCAACATTACCTCCTCCTGCCAACCCTAGCAACAATGGAGACGCGGCGAGCCTCGCCGCCGCCGACAGCGGAGACGGCACCAACCCTCCGTTCTGCGTCAACCCTTCAAACGCTCCTTCGACACCTCCCTTCACCTCAACGGCGCCATCCACCCCTTTCATCCCGGACCAGCCTCCACCGCTGCCGCCGATCAGCCCCACGCCGCCGTCCTTCGAGCCGAGCCCGCCGGATAGCACCTCGAGCCCGAGCCCGCCGGATAGCACCTCAAGCCCGATCCCGCCGTCGACATCCACGCCGAACCCGCCGCAACTCGGCCCAAGCCCGCCGGGATCGGTGCCGAGTCCCATATTCGTCGTGCCGAGCCCGCCGACCTTCTTGCCGAGCCCGCCCGAGTTCGGGCCGGGCGGGCCAGGGGGGTCGGGGGGCGGATTCCTGCCGCCGATCGTGTACCCGCCGCCGCTAGCGCCGCCGGGGGCCGGGCAGGCGCTGTGGTGCGTGGCGAAGCCCACCGTGCCGGACCCGATCATCCAGGATGCCATGGACTACGCGTGCGGCTCCGGCGCAGAGTGCAAGTCAATAGAGCCCAGCGGCGCGTGCTACCAGCCCAACACCGTGCTCGCGCACGCGTCCTACGCCTTCAACAGCTACTGGCAGATGACCAAGGCGTCCGGCGGGACGTGCGACTTCGGCGGCACCGGCACCATCGTCACCAGAGACCCAAGTAATCCCCAAGCTCAAGCTCCATGCATGCATGGCCTCCTCGTGATCTTGATTTCTTATCCCGGGCTTTTCTTATGATTTTTTTTTACTTCATCTCTGCAGGCTATGAGAAGTGCGCGTTCAACCTTCTATGAGGGTACGGAGAGCAGAGATGCAGCCGAACAGACCGCAGATCGATGTGAATTTTTTTTTTCAAATACTTTGTTGGGAGTCATTGACTCCATTTGCTTCTAGGCCGCAGCAATGCGGATTTTGTAACTAGCTGTTTAGTATGATTTTGATTACTATAAGACTAATACTGTGCAAAGATGAAGTGATTCCTTGACATGTGTATTATACTAGTGAGGCTGCTTCTTTTCATCTTCTACTTCCATCTTTCTTTGCGCAATTATTTGTCAAAGATGCTAACTTCATGTTCGGGCCAACCCCAGGAATCTCTGGTAGTTAAGCTGTAGGAAAGTAGGATTCTGTCTGATCAAGCTGACTGCTTTCAACACTTAGCAGATTGAGAAAGAGATCCAAGCTCCCGCAGCTCAAAAATATGATAAGCAAGGTGGCAAAAGGAAACCTTGATTTTGACACAAGATTTCATAATGGTACAAGAACTCAGTAAAACAGCTGAGGGCTGTTTGGTTCGTGGCCCTAATGAACGAAGTCAAAATTTGGCAAAGTGGACGCTATTCGTATTTTACTAATTTTTTAAAGATTTTTTTTTATAAACTTTTGATTCTAAACCTTTAATCATTGCCCCGAGACTTGAGACCCAGCTCCGCCCTTGCGTGTACGCAATCTCGTTGCACTCCCAACGCTGTGGCCTTCGGGAAGTTGGCGCTCCGTGGCGGTCATCTTATTACAAAAGGTGACATGGCTAGCTCTCTACTTACATCATCAACGGCACCAGCAAGCTGCTCTCTCTTTAGAAGAACCAAAGATCTCTCTGTAATTTTTATTTTCTCCAGGGTCTTTCCTGGAAAATGGTGGGATTATGTACTAAACATTTGTATTATCCAGTGGAAAAATGCTATCTACTCCCAGGTGTAGTTACACACCCATTGAATCCATCGTTCACTTGTTCCAAGATCCGTGCAGCCTTTATAGCTATTCCGGGCGCATGCTACCAAATAACATCTATAAACCCGATCTGCATCGTGTGTTAGTTCCTACATTCCCAGGATTCCACGGTTCGAATACGTGATCAAATGCATTGATTTGCATTTGACGTTTTGCCCGTTTGATTTGTTGCCCGTTCCATTGAGCAGCACACGCACCGGAAGGGCGGTCGCCATGATTCTTGTTATCGCCGCCCACCGTGATTCCATGCTCCCATGTATCAATGGCCCGAATCCATCGATGGTTGGCCTGGACGCGAAGGAGAGGCTATGGCCACGTACGGTTGCGACGAGCAGCACTGCGGTGAGGCGACCACACGCACGGCGATTGATACGACTCGACTTCCAGTCGTGGTGGCTCCAGCGGCGATGCGTTGGCAACATGCATGTGAATGGATGGTGAGGCATGCATCAAGGTATATATGAGAGTATTGGTATGTACATTCTCAATGCATGGAAACTCCAATCCAATTTTCTTGTACTGTTTTTAATGCTCCATTGCTTATCCATGGAGGCTAGAACAAGCAGATTGAAACCCTTTCCGCGAGGCTGCACGACATGGTAGGCATTCGTGATGTGGCGTGAGGCGAGATCGAGCGGAGATCACGGAGACGGTGATGGCAGACCATGCGATGGCGGCCGCATCGACGACTCATGCATGGGTCACCGGTAGATGTAGAGATGACGAGGCACTAGTCAATCCGTGTACAGATGTTAGTACATTCATATGTGAAATTAATATTACATATGGACGAGAGCCATGCATGTACCAATCAGCGTACTTCATAAAGTACATTCATACGTGAAATACTCCTTTCCCAAATCTATGTACAAATGTACTAATATACTATCGTAGATGTATATATTCCCCAATTACATGTACTAACATACTCCTGAGGTATATATACTACCTAAGTACATGTACTAAAATACTCCCTTAGGTATACATACTACCTAAGTACATGTACTAAAATACTCCTATAGATATACATACTACCTAAGTACATGTACCATGGTGTGCTGCTTGCAGATGATTAAAATACCACCTCTCCAAGGGAATGCCATCAGTACAGGTATCTTGATCCTGGAAATTTCCTTCCTCCACGTTCGGAACATTTTCTTCATTTCTTGCTCCAAGACTAGACCTTTCTCTGTCTTTTCTTCTCGCTTGAGGACGACGACCGAAACTCAATGGAACGAGCAAAACGGGCAGCAAATCAAACGGGCACAACGTTAAATGCTAATCAATGCCAACTTTCACGGGATAGGTTGCCAACATCAAAGACAATTACATAGTACACGGGGATTGCATATTAATTTTGAATATCTTTTCCGGGTATGTTACGTAGTATGTTAGTGGGTTGCTAGCGACTGTTATAAAGTGGTATCCAGCCCAATAACCTAATCAAGCATGTGGTATTCGAGATAGATGGAAGTTAAATACAACGGGAGTAACTACACCTGGGAGTAGCAAATAGGCTTCCTTATCCAGTTAGTTACTTCTGTGATTATCCAGTTATATTTGTCCACAACCTACGATATACAAAAAAAAAACTAAATCTAATAAATACTTAAAAATAAATAATCATACATATCCCTGTATCTCTATTAAATGACACATCACACTAAGAGCATCTACAACAGTTCATGTCACTTGTTATTAAGGGATGGACACATCAGCATTTGCCATTTAGGTGATGTGGAGGAGAGATGGTGAGGAGAGAATGTGATCTTGTTTCTAGATGAAAAAACAATCAACTTGTTGATACCAAGACGCAAGAAACAATAAAATAGCTATTGGAGACTTGCTTGTTACCTAAAAACACGTTTTGTTGATATCAAGAAACATCATGCACACTTGTGGCAATTAAAGTTATATACAAACTCAAGAAACAATTTATTGAAAGACTTATTTCTTTTTATTAGATTGAATATTCTCTCCCCTCTTAGTAATAAGCTAAGAAATAAACAATTGTAGATGTTCTAACAGCCTTAAAAACAAAAACAAAAAAGAAAAAGAAAAAGAAAAAGACCTGTGGGCCTTCGGCCAGAAAAGTGCTATGCGTCGGAGGTGCGGCTGCCCGTAGGGATTCTCGTGCAAAAACACCAGTGTGCATGGTCCAGCCGGGGGCGCGACGGCCCAGCTCTCTATACGCAGGCCTCGCATTTCCGATGCAGGCGAGCCCAATCATCTGCAAACACCGACCGGACTCTTGTACCGGATCCCGGGATTACAATACCATCCCCTCCCCCTCTCCGCCCCCAAAACCCTACCGCCCCGAACCGCCTCGCCGGCGGTTGCCATGTGAGCACCTCTTCGCGCTACCCTATTGCTTCGTCCTGTGTCGGGTGGTGTTTGATTTGGCGTAGGTGGTGTTGTGCAGGTCGTCGCGGCTGTGTGTGAAGAACCTGCCCAAGGGCGCCGACGAGAGGCGGCTGCGGGAGGTGTTCTCGCGGAAAGGCGAGGTCACCGACGCCAAGGTCATCCGAACCAAGTAAGCGCGCCAAAAATTCTCATCTTATTTTTTTGAGGTCTTGGTTGGATGGGTTCCTCGTTGGGCATTGAGGTCGTTGCTGCTGCTGCTGCTAATTGCAGTTTGTCCATGTTATGTGCTTGTATAGTGGACCAGATGGTTAGGTAGCGAAAGGGCTGAAATTTGTTCCTTCTTACCGGATGCATATATTCGTACACAAGGATAAGATGAACAGTTGCTATAAAAAAGGGATAATTATTCTTTTGCCACTCAATAGAACAGCCATCTCAACTTTGCCATTATACAGAGTGTAATCATTTATTTGCCACTCCATACAATTTTCAATCATTCTTTTGCCACTTTGGATTTTTTTATCTCATTTTTCATTTTTCAAACCAATTACCCCTACCGAAAGTTACCAAAATGCCCCTAGGTGCCTCTTCCTCTCCCCTGGGTCACTCTCCCCAACTCCTTCCTCTCCCCTTCTTCATCTCCACCTCCTCCATGGTGCCTCTTCTCCCGCATGTAGCCCAGGAGCGAGGCGGTGGTGGCGGAGGAGCGGGCCCAGGAGGGCATTGAGGTGCATGGCGGTGGGCGACGGGGTGGTGGAGAGGAGTGCGGAGGCGCGGTCGGGGAGGCCAACCGAGGAGAGGGCAGAGTGCGCGGCGACAGATTTGGACGTGCCGCTTGATGCGGAGAAGGGCGAGGCGGCGTTGCAGTAGCTGCACGACACCGACCCGACTCTCAACCTCTCCCCGTCCGCGGACCTCGCCGCCGCCACCAAGGCGGCCTCGAAGCACCTCCACTCCTCGCTCGCCCTCTTCTCCCCCATGTAGCCGCCTCCACTCCCCAACCTCCTCACGGGGCCCCGCCTTCGATGCCGAGCAGATTTGGTCCCAGATCGAGCTGATCTCCCGCCCCATCCTTCCCCACCTGCACCGCCAGCACCGCCGCCTGGAGCACCAACCCCCGAAGAACTGGTTGGACGGGTCGTTGAGGAGCGCTGTGGCGAGGAGGCGGTGGGCGGCGGGGATGAGGGTGGGGGAGGCGCGCTGTGTGGCCTTGGCTGGGACGAAGCGGCCGCGGAAGGAGGGCGTCGGGGGCAGCTCAAGGACGGAGTAGGGGTCGGCGTGGATGTAGAGATTGAAAAGGTGGTGGTGTCCGCGAAAAAACTTATCCTAGAGAGGGGAGAAGACGAGGTCGGGGTTGGTGAGGAAGAGGAGGGCGACCTTGGGGACGAGGCGGCGGTGGAAGAAGTAGGAGGCGGCGGAGGAGGGTGTCGGCTTGGCGGAGGAGGACAGGATGGCGCGGCGGAAGAGCGCGAGGTCGTCCGACTTGTCGGCGTCTGGGATGGCAGGGAGCGTCCCCTGGAGGAGGTGCATCTGGATGAAGAAGGGAAAGAGGAAGAGAGAAGAGGGTAGTATGGTCATTTCACGTGGCCGAAAAATGAAAATAGGGATAAAAAATCCAAAGTGGCAAAAGAATGATTGAAAATTCTATGGAGTGGCAAATAAAGGATTACAATCTATAGAGTGGCAAAGTTGAGAAGACCACTCTATAGAGTAGCAAATTCTTAAATCCCTCCTAAAATAAATGATAGCTTTTTTGGGCAAGAGCATCCAAATATCACTATGTTGCTACTTGCTTCCTGCATTGTTCAGCTGCGAGCTGGCTTCCTTTTCACCTTACTCCTCAATAGGTTTCTGTTATGGTGCCTCGACTGGAGCTTTTTTTTTTTGTTATTCAATACATTTTTAATTTTTTTAAAAAGATAACCTCTCCCTAACTTTTTTAAAGTTTTCTAAATGTTTAAAATATTTTTTAAAAAATGGATTAAATAATAATAAAAAAAGACTGCGATTCCCACCTTTGAGGCTTTGTCTGTATAGATAAGATCAACCTGATTTACACCACACCTTGTTTACTGGCTGCTTGGAGAAAGTATATTTGTAGTGCGAAGACTATGCATAAAATTGAATGGTTTTGCTTTTGGGTAGGGATGGAAAGAGCAGGCAGTTTGCATTTATTGGTTTCAGAACCAATGAAGAGGCAGAGGAGGCCCTCAATTATTTCAACAATACATACATTGACACTTGTAAGATCGCCTGCGAGGTACTTTACTTTCTCAATGGTTTTCAGTCTTCGCTTCTTTGGGGTGGTATCTATTTGACGCATTGTCCATAGGAGAATGAATGAGGCTATGGTAGGTTAAGATGATGAAATAAACATTCCTTACCGATATTATTGTGCATGACAGGTTGCTCGTAAGATTGGTGATCCGGATGCTCCTCGCCCGTGGAGCCGCCATTCTTTAAAGAAGCCTGAATATAATAGTAAAGACAAGACTAACACTGGGGATGTTAATGCACCGCAGAATAGTTCTAAGGGCAAAGGAACACCTGTTGATGTGGGAGGTTCTAAAGGCAGTGTAGTTAGTGATCCCAAGTTCCAAGAGTTTCTTGAAGTTATGCAGCCCCGTTCTAAAGCAAAGATGTGGGCAAATGATACAACGAGTACCCTTGATGCTGCTGCCAAAGATAGCATGCTAGTTACTGAAGAGTCTAAGGAACCTCAAAAGAATGTTGCAGTTTCTGAGAATGATTCATCTTCTGAAGATGCTTATGACGAGAAAATGACAAATGATTCGCCTTCGGAAGATGCTTTAGAGGAGCCACAAACAGAAAGTAAACGAAACAGCGATATGACAGATATGGACTTCTTCAAGAGAAAAATCAAGAAAAATTGGTCAGATTCTGAATCTGACGATGAAGATTCTGGTGATCAGTCAGGCACCAGCACTGATGATAAAGACTCATCTGATGAAATACATGGTGCAGATGAAAGGAATCAATTGGCGAATCGGAAGGGTAATCTGAACCAGAAAAATAATGTAGACAAGAAAACACTCGTGGAAGGTACTGGCATGCAAGACGTGGAAGATCCCGACAACCAAGAGGGTGAACATGTTGACAGCCGACAAAAAGATGAAGATCATGACAATCATGAAAAGGAAGATGAAGAAGATGCTTCAACTACTGATGAAAAGAAGTTGGCACTGGAGACTGGTCGTTTATTTTTCTGCAATCTTCCATATGCAACTACGTATGTTCTTGCTTGGCCTTGTTATGTCATATCAGCATTTGTGTGTTATATTCAAGATATAGCTGCTGGATTGTTCTTAAAAGGATGTTGTTGCTTATGGTTTCAGTGAAGATGATTTGATGGAGCTGTGCAGCCAGTATGGCGATGTTGAACAGGCACATATTGTCGTCGATAAAACCACTAAGCTCTCAACAGGCAGAGGCTATGTGCTTTTTAGCCTTCCAGACTCAGCAGTCAGGTAAATATTTGGTTAGCAACTTTTATTGTTTCCAATGTACAAGGATGAACTTATTTTTGACAGTTTAGCTTACAGGCGATGGTTTAATCTTTTGCTGTTGGCTGTTCTTATTACAGACTTATATATATTTTTTCCTTGCATGCTTGCATGGTGAGTGACGCCTTGATTGTTATGTGCATTTCAGGGCACTTGATGAACTAGATAACTCAAGTTTTCAGGGGCGACTGTTACGTGTTAAGGCTGCTAAACCACTGAATAATAAGAAGTTTGAGTAAGAAAAAAAAAGTTCTGTCAGTGTTTCCTTTCTTTGATTAGTTATGCAATTAATTTTTGTATTCATTTGTTCTTAAATTGGCAAGGTCTAATCATGCCGCTATTGAGGAGAAAATGAGTCTCAAGCAGGAAAGGTTGGAACAAAAGAAAGCTTCCGAAATCAGTGGGGATACAGGAGCATGGAACAGCTTTTATATGCGTCAAGATACTGTATGGTTATCTTCCAGCCTTGACATTGATTTGCTGGTTTTTGTTTGTGTCAACTTAACATTCCATTTATGTGTTGCTATTGAGATAATTTTGTAGTTAGGTACCGAATCACATGATATTGTTGTCAAATATTGCCTTGCTATTCTTTTTAGGGGTTGATAATTTTGTTGAATTTTGAAAATTTTCAAGCTCCGATCTGTCGTGTGAAGTGATTAAAGTTGTTGCTTATCTACTTAGGTTGTTGAAAACATAGCAAGGAAGAATGGAATCAGTAAGAGTGAGTTACTTGATAGAGAAGCGGATGACCTTGCTGTTCGTGTCGCTCTTGGTGAGACACATGTCATTGCGGAGACCAAGAAATATCTATCTAGGTCTGGAGTTAACGTTGCTGCATTAGAAGAACTTGCTTCCAAAAGAAATGAGAAGTTCAAAAGAAGCAACCATGTTATATTAGTAAAAAACTTGCCATATAGTTGTTCTGAGGAAGATCTCGCCGTGATGTTTCAGAAACATGGAAGTTTGGATAAAATCATTCTCCCTCCAACCAGAGTATTCGCCTTGGTATGTTACTACCATTCTGCTTGTGTTGTACAACTGTTTACTGGTCGTGCTGGTGGTTATATATCACGACACTTGTGTTTCCTCTGTGTATGCATTTTTTTACTTGTGTCACTTTGGAATGCTAGGTTTAGTGCCCTATTACCTTTTGGAGTGATTCATGTTTGTATATTATTTGCTCTCGAAATTACCAAGTGAGCTTTATTAGGTGCATTGCAGATAATGGTGCCCCCTGTGTTCCTTTATTTATCTTGAGTTAAATTTTTGGTGTATCAGGTAGTCTTTGTTGAAGCAACAGAGGCTCGGCACGCTTTCAAAAAGTTACTGTACACACGATACAAGTAAGTTTCTGCAGTGGTGCTAGTTCATTCATCGTTAGTGTTAAGTATTCCAGCTTACGAACTTTTGCATTTTGAAAGTTTGATTCTTCAATCTTTTATGAAGGTGTACTGTTCTTTTAGCTATCAGTTTATCCAGAGTGTAGTTAATCTGTACTTGACTACTTAATTGAGCTTTGGATAAATCGTTGATGTTAATTTTAGGTAATCTTTTCGTTTTTGTATTCTCCTGCTTAATCTGTCTTTATATACACCGTTCATAATTTAGCTGAAAATTTCCTTTAAACTGGAATCCTGTAATTCTGCTATGATTTTTTTGGGGGGCCACCGTACACCGCTATGGATGGCCATTTCCGACATTGATGCAAGTAGATGCCACTTTTTCTGTAATTGGACTTGCATGCAGTATTACAGATGCAGTCATACCTGATACTTGTGTATCAGGTGATAAGATGGAGATATCTTACTGCTTTCTGGTTATAGAATGATAAGCTTCCTGCTGAACTATAGCTTCTTCATCTTTTCATTTTAAATTTTGTTGGTTCTGTTTACCCATGGGGTCGTTCTGACATTTCTTTCAATATTATATAATTCTAGCTCTTAGCTTGATATAAATCTGCAGGTGTATATTTTTTTAAGTTAGTCTTACTTTTGTACTGCAGGGATACTCCACTGTATTTGGAGTGGGCGCCTGACAATATTTTATCTCCTACCTCAACACCTGTGGAAGAGGAGGAAATGAATGCCGTTGGTGAGAGGATTGTTACTAAAGCTATTGTAGAGCAAACTGTGGAAGGAGTGAGTGCTGAAGAGATTGATCCCGACAGGGTGGAGGTTTGGAACTTTCTACTTTCTCTAACTTCTCTTTGTTATGGACTTATGCGTCATGAGGAGCATATTTTCTTGTATACTTGGCCCATTTTGCTGTATGATGCTAGAGGTTGCTATGACAGAACAATTTTGCGTTTGTGGCTGTGCCTGCCTGTTCATGTGCATGGTTGCATGCCGAGTATGCATGAAGTTCATTTATTTGCTTTTGGTTGTGCATGGTTACAAATCTTAGTAAATACCATTATTCATTGCAGTCACGATCCGTGTTTGTCAAGAATTTGAATTTCAAGACATCGGATGAATCCTTGAAGCAGCATTTCAGTACAAAATTGAAGAGCGGTAGTCTTAAAAGTGCAAAGGTATGGATGTATGCTTATGAATATCAAACGCACTCTTGTAGGTCTCACTTTCTTAACCATCTTTTTTTGGTCTTTGTTTAGGTGAAAAAGCATGTTAAGAATGGCAAGAATGTTTCGATGGGATTTGGTTTTGTTGAGTTTGACTCAGTTGAAACTGCAACCAGTGTGTGCAAGGATCTTCAGGTACCTCCCCTGTCCTCCTCCCCTCTCGGTAACTTTTTTTTGTGTTTGTTTTACACCATAATGTGCTCATAAATGTATTCAGCATGCTAAAATGTTCCGCGTGTTAACAGGGAATGGTTTTGGATGGGCATGCTCTGATCTTGCAACTGTGTCACGGGAGAAGAAATGGTCAGGCTGGAAAGAAAAATGTGAAGGACAAGAGTTCAACCAAACTACTTGTGCGAAATGTAGCGTTTGAAGCAACTGAAAAGGACTTGCGGCAATTATTTAGTCCATTTGGCCAGGTGAATGTCCTTCCTTTATTGTCGGAATTTATTGGAAAACCTAGCTTGAGACCAAGGATAGTTTCCTAGGGATGAGATTTAATCTCATAGGAAACTGCAACAATATATCATCAAGAATAGTATTTTGACATTAATCATGTTCATCTTTTCAGCTCTCTTTGATCAACAGAAAAAAGAGTTAATTGCTTTCAGATTGATTAATGCTTATTATATTTTTTCTTGAAACCTTGTTAATTACATTGATGAAAAAAATTCAGATCAAAAGCCTCAGGCTGCCTATGAAGTTTGAAAGTCACAGAGGTTTTGCGTTTGTTGAATTTGTCACGAAGCAAGAGGCACAGAACGCTCTGCAAGCCCTTGCAAGCACGCATCTATATGGCCGACATCTGGTAATCAACATGTCCCCTTTAAGCTCACACCCTATACTACACTTGCTGTAATGAAGTGTATATTGACCTTTTTGCCCTTCATTTCAGGTGATTGAGCGAGCAAAAGAGGGAGAGACTCTTGAAGAATTACGAGCACGAACTGCCGCTCAGTTTGTGGATGAACAAAGCGGTTTCCAGAGACTGTCCAAGAAGAGGAAACAAACCAATCTTGTGGACGAAGGCTCTGTTAAGTTTTCAAGGATAGTAGAATAATGTTCTTGAGCAAACACGAAGTAACAAAATTTAGACCGTGTTGTATGGTAGTATCATTCATTTAAGGCAAGCCTCGTCTGTTTTCTCTTCTATTTTTTTTTTGGGTCGTTCAAGATTTTGTTTTTATCTTGCCATTTTGTTGACGCACTGAAGAAAAGAAAATGCGGCAACTCCTATATACAACCTTGAAATGCAACTGCGCTCTAAATTCCATTTTTAAAAATGATTCAGCTTATAACATAATGATGCCACAAAGCAGAAATACCGAGGCGTTCTAGCATTTAAGTTAAAAAAGATAGCTGATCTATTATCCACATGATATTCTAATAAATCTGTATGACCAGCAGCTATACTTGTCAAATTTTATACAGCAATGGACAGGCTATATGAACTGTCACCCTTCTGTGTTTCATGCGTCGTATCAATACCGTTCCCTGCAAAGCACCAAGCAGAAAATGACTATATGAACTTCTGTCGTGTACGTCATGGTATTTATCACTGTGAAAATCTTCAAATATCAATACTACTGGAAATTGTTGGAATCAACCTCTGCATCTGCAAGTATGGAAAGAAAAATAATTAAATTAACTGGCAGAAGGGGGCTGAAATATGTGACTTTAGCAGAGATTTTACTTGTACTGTTATACCACATTTTCATTTTGGAAGGAAGTTTTACACCACATTTTGTTTCTGAGAGTGGGGGTGTCAAGACAAGAGATGCTAGTACTTGCCTAACTATGCTTGCTCGGCCTCCTCCCTCAGTGGCTGGTTCTCGTTTTTCTGGCTGTCGAGAGGCATGTACTGCGACATGATCGACATGATTTCTGAATCCATGTAACGCTGCGACAAGAGTGCACCGACAGAGTCAAGATTTCACTGGTTTAACACTAGCCATTGCCATATTTCGGAAGAAAGTGGTTTCTGCCTGATTCGAGAGGAGAATTTTTTTATCCATACCCTGAACCTGTACTTGTAGAAAACGTAGCCTGCGACGCCTGCGCCGAGGAGGCACGACAGAACCAGTGTGGTCACCAGCCACCCAAACGCCGACATGTTCTTTGCTACATTCAGCAATAAATGGTAGTACTCTCGAAGCAAGATCACAATGAGGAGCAGCAGCAAGGAAACGAAGATAGAAAGACTCACCAATGCAGGTGTCTTCACCCTTTATATACACAAGGTTACCCTTGCACTTGCAGTCGAATCCACCCAATGTGTTCTTGCAGGAGCAGTGAGGGCAGGAGCACACGAGCTTCTCGCTGCACTCGTTAACGTCTGCAGTGGCAAAACGAATCGAGAAGAAGAATACACCATCGGACGCATCCTCACCAAAAAAATGCAGGGAAGTAAACAAGGCATGTATCTACCTTGGCAGTGGAACCCGTCGCCCATGAATCCCGGCGGGCACTTGCATCCACTCAAGTCTGAATCCTGCACAAGAACACCCGAAACGTCAGATCAGTCAGTAGCTAGCACCCGACACCTTGGCCTGAAGATCACACCCAAAGTACTGCACAAGCAGAGTGTTGTTTTTCATCAGAGTACCGAGCAGGCAGAGAAAGTTTTGCCGTGTATTGTGTCCTTCCAGCATCCGCCGTTGTTCATGGCGCACCGCCCCGGTCCGACAGCTGATGATTCAGTGAACCAGTGGTAGAAAATTCAGTCATGTTCAGTGCCACACTGAAATGATCGTATGAAGAACACTAATTATTGAGGGGGAAAACGTGAAATGTAGGTAGTACGTTTACAATCGGTGTACCCATCTCCTTGGTACTGAACACCATCCACTACAGGGCATTGGCAAATTCTTCCTCTGTAAGTGTCCTGCCAATACACAAATGGAGTGAATACAAGTGTTAAGCACTTCGATTAATACCACCATAAGTTTTCTGCTCTTCAAAGAACTTGTGGAGATGGGGATACCTTGCAGGCAGTGATGTTAGTCTTCTCGTCGCGCCAGCAGCCGCCATTGTTGTTTAGGCACTCGTCAGTTTCCATATCTGTAATTGCAGAGATGAAGATTGTGATCAACGATTAGCACTGAACTGGAGCAACCGATCAGGTACGACTTTAGCAAACCTGGTGTCAAGCAGACATGAGGCTCACTAGACTCCTTGAAGCCAGCACAAATCGCCTTAAGAACGGCAGTGCTTTCCAATTTGCCTGCAAAGAAAAAAAATGTATTGTTTCAGAGAAAAGCAACAGTGTTTCTCGAAATGAGGAGAAACATGAACAAAATCCAATCCACCGTATGTACTAGACTACTGACACTAACAGTTGGTTCGAGCACATAGTTTCAGGCACACAGTACAGTGTAATCTTGTGATGAATTTGGAAGATTCATACCCCGGTACTGCACATTGTTGATCACCAGCGTCGGCAGGATGGTCACGTCCCCTCGAGCACCGTGCCCAACCTACAGGAACAACAAGGTAAGCAAACTTTTGTTTCCAAAACTGGACGCTTGTCAGTCAGACACCAAAAAGTTTCAACCTGCACAATCTGCTCCGTCTTGAGCACGTCGTTGTCGGCGTCGGCCTCGGGATCCCCCATGCACTTGTCGATCATGTCCATCGGCAAACCTGGCGCCCATCCACACACCCCGGCACAGACACATTTTGTTTGAGTTCCGTTTGCCGTGAACGGCGGCAAGAAGACGCCATGGACGAAGGCACGACTCACCGAGCGAGCTGACGACGTCCTCGGCGCAGCGGCGGGTGTACTTGTTGTCCCTCATGGAGCACCGGAGGTGGTAGTCGGCGACGTAGTCCCACCACACCCACGAGCGGTTGTGCGCGTTGGCCACGCGGTGCACGCAGAGCTGCCTCAGGTTCTCCACCAACACGTCCCGCCCGTCGTACCCGGCCTCCAGGTCCCCCTCGGGGTCCGGCACGCAGTAGCGGCCGTGGTTGATGCACTGGGCCTTGCACTGCTTGGTCTCGAGGAAGGCGCCGGGGCAGAACCAGGTGATGTAGTGCGGGGTGAAGAGGGTGTAGCCGCCCTTCTCCAGCAGCTGCGCGTGGCCGCGGAACGCGCGCACGAACGCCGTCTGCTCGTCGCACCGCGGCCCGCACTCGTCGTTGCTGTTGGTCCAGAACTCGTACTCCACGCGCTCGTCGGGGTGCGGCATCGACTCGCGCCAGTCCAGCCGGACCACCACCTCGTCACCGTCCGAGCCCTTGGAGGCGGCCGCGCGGAGGGCGTCGCCGAAGGGCTTGGAGATGAGCGCCGAGGGGATGGTGATTTTGGCGAGGTACGCCATGTCGGGGGTCTCATCCTCCGGGGTGTCCATCGTCAGCAGCGGCTCGTTGGCGCTGTCCGCCACCAGGACGGCCGCCGCGCCCGCCGCCTGCGCGTTCCACGTCTTGAGCGCGAAGTAGCAGCCTCCACGGTCGACGAGGAGCACGACAGGGCGGCCGGACCGTGACCTGAATGCCGTCTTGCCGAACGGCTTGCACCCGGTGGCCAGCTTCGCGTCGGGGTAGAGCACGACTCCGGTGAGCGTGGCGCCGTAGTCCGGGACGCCGTAGTTGGCGATCGCGGCCTCGTGGCTGCCCCGGAGCGAGCGCGGCGACAGCACCTTGACGCTGTTCTTCTCCACGACGAACCGTGCCGACGCCACGCTCGCCGCGGCCACGACGAGCCACAGGGCGGCGGCCAGCCTCCTCCCGTGGCCGTGGAGCGCCATTGCCATGCTTCTCGGTCTCTTGCTCTGCGTTCTTGGATCTTCTTGTAGGTTGGTTAAAGCGGGAGACGTAGTGGGGAAGACATGGAAGGTAGGGAGGAGACTAATGAAAGGGTCTTGCGATGTTTTAATTACGAGTTGATTTACGAATGAAACGAAATGGTCTTGCGATGTTTTAATTTCGGTGTATGCAACGTATTGTGGTGAAAAAACTGATTTTTTTTTTCCTGGCAACTTGGGGCGTAGACTGTAAATTGGAGTCCTGAAAGTTCAAGGTTGAAGTTTTCCACACTATGTCGCTGTACATTATGTTGTAATCTGTATTGACCTGCAAGTCTGTTCAGAAAAAATATTCCCTTTGATAATAAAACAAGTATGACATTGCTTGCTTTGAACACCAGTAACTGGTTTGGTGATTCAATTTACTCTTTTTTTTTCTGAACAAGTCTTTTTGTGATCCATGGACATTGGAGTGGTGTAACCAACCAGCTCTTGGGTCAGTCAGCGGGTGGGGATAATGATGGCAACTGGGCGTGTAGGTTCGATTAGACGTGTGAAGATAACTCGAAGGCTTCTTCATATATCAGATCATTCATTCATCCAATAACATAAAGCACCAAACTCATGATAATCAAACTCGTTACATGGGTGATCACACGACTCGATTCCTACCGGTTCATCGAGTTTTGACATCTTTTAGCAGATCTGATACACAACCATGAACAGTAGTTCTTGCATTGATGCACAAAATACAGTTGCTGTGTCTAAAACCGTTTGGACAATATTCCTCCAGTTTGGACTGTTGTTAGAGAACAAGTCAACTACTGATATTTAGTTTCAAGAACAATATGATGTGCACATGAGAACATGGCAATGACTGGAATTATATTTTGACCTGCTCATATGCACTGTAGCACCAGGCAGTTCATATGCTACCTAACTGCTAAACATTGGTGTCAAAATAACGGAACATGGGCTCATGGAAACTTGGCATTCTTTATGATTTCGTAGGCATGTGTTAAGGCTGGCACTGGAGTACTGAACCCATAAATTGCATTGCGACAGGTACAAAGAATTTCTGTAACATGAGATGCAATCTAAGAACCCTCCCCATGACCGGTGCCCACGGAGGAATTCCCACGTCATAATATGGGTCAAAATGCCCCAAAATATGGCAGAATACCATTACGCATCAAAATTACAGAACGAGCGTAAGTGGGCGGGCGGCGCGGCGGCCGCCCGCTCCGGCTGCCCCCCTCCTCCTCCTGCGTCGGTCGCCCCCTCCTCCTCCCGCGCCGCTGCCCGTGCCCACCACGTACATCGTATGCGTACGACGTTTAAAAAAGCACATAACAAAATACGGGGCCCAAATTGACATTACCCAAACAATTCACCCACTGGGTATTAACAAGCTGAGAAAGAGCAGCGTTCTTGGCACGCTTCCATTGTTGCCATGTCGCACGGTTTCACCGGCAACTCAATGTAGTTCACCACAAAGGCATATGCGATTATTCGCAATCTGGTAATTTGACGACTTCAAGTTCAAACCACTGGATAAAAACTGCTTAACAGGGCATTACTATTTCCGTTAAGTGTGCATTGCAATATTCAGTATATTGGTAGCCACCCAAGAATGGATGGTTAAAACTTGGGAGCACAGGTAGAATTACCAGTACATGCGTTGTTCAAACTAACAAAACAAAATTGCATGATTCGGAACAGAGCTCTCACATCTTCCCCTTCTTCCCAAACCTGCCCTTCTTTCTAGCTTTTCTCTTGTCTTTCTTGACCTTCAAGTGAAGCTGTACCTTCTTCTTGCTAATGCTGCCAATTGGCTTCAAGGATGTAGTCCTCTTGTTTCCTCCATCAGCCATCTCCACATCTGTATTATTCATTAGAAGAGAGCACATCAGTCAAGAAAACACAAAAGGATGAGCTGCAAGTGAAATTGCAGAACCCGAAAAAAGGTTGTACAAGGGTAGATTTACTATATAAACTCCTAACTGAGGTGCCTCTGTGACCAAGGATACGTCGAAAGGAAAAAATAACTGAGCGCCAAGAATTTTGAGAAATAGATGATTACATGGTTTAGTTTCTACTCAAACAATACAAACATTTGATGTCTCGAAAGTTCAAACTGCTAGCAACACTACAGTAACTCAGTCACCAATCATGCAAGACGACATTAAATCAACTAACGGGCACTTTTTGTGTCAAGTTCTGCAGGCAGGGATTTCTTAATGAAGCTGAATCAAATAACAAATCTGATAGTTCCCAACTAGCTTTTTCAGAACAGATTATCAAAATTTATGTTCAAGTAACAATTCTATTCTTTCCATAACCACACAGCATCCAATCCAGAAGGCAACAATGTGTCAAAAAAAGCCAAAGATCACCAGCTTCCCCTGATACAAGTAGTCATGTTACTCCAGAAGTTGCATCAAGAAACGTCAATTCAAACCAAAGCTATGTGCTTAACTATGCAACACCAATTGCCATAGTTCTTCACAGTTAGGACAATTACAACCCAATCCAGACATGAGGAAGCAACCCAAATAGATGAATAACAAGCAGCTAATATTAAAAGAAATCAAAGCCTCCCCAATCAACACAAGGAATAAACACATTGGCAGGTAATTCACGAGGGCCAACCTTCATACAAATCACCAATCACAAATCATTTTGAACCCATGCAACAGTTATCAACCCATGACGCAAGTCTACTCTGGTTGCTACTTTAAGGAGAGTTCTGAACCGAACATCGAAACAGCGCTCAAAGGCCGTTCCTACCTTCCTCGCAAGAAACCAACCAAACCTAGCTCATTACCACTGGGATCGATTCCACAGCTTCTCACCTCAGAAACTAGTAGATGCAGCTCCTGACAGGCAATCTGCGTAAGAAGTGCCCTTTCTGCTAATCACTGCTGTAACACAGCCGAGACCTTACTGCGAACAAATAGAACCACCATATTTGCTACCCGACGAATTGAATTAATATTTACTAACCAACAACAAACATGCGGGTTCTAGCAGACAAGGCGACAAGATTCCGCCTTTCCCATGAAGCTAACACCAGACACCCAACCCATTGGTAAACCAACAAGGCAAGAGGGCTCACCCATGGCCGAGGCCGAGCTGGAGGCGGCGCGGGAGCTTCCGGAATCCTGGGACGGCGGGGGCACGCGGACCGGGACCTTGGGGGCTGCGAGGGCGGCGGCCTGCGCGGCGAGCTTGGCGGCCTCCTTCTTGTCGTAGAATGGCTCCGCGATCTCCCGCCGTAGCGTCCGCAGCCGCTTCTCCCGCTTCGATCGCAGCGACTTCGCCATCTCTCTCTCTCTCTCTCTCTCTCTCTCGCCCGCCGCCTCGACAGAGGGAGGAGAAGAGGTATCTAGCCTGGTTAGGGTTTTGGAGTCGGCGAAGGAGAAAAAGGCGGCCGTGTTTTGGGATTTGTATGAAGGCGTTTCTCGTGTTAACTTGGGCCGGGCTTACTTGGGACTTGGGAGGTGCTGGTTCAAAAATTGGGCCGGCCCACACATAAAATACAGGCTCTGCGGCCTGAAATCGGAGCAAGGAAAGGCACACCGACTTCTAGGCTTCTAGCCATCCGATCAACTTGAAATACACCGTAGCACACGTCAAACTTAACGAATACGAAGATGTAATCTCACGTTGATTGAACGGCTCAGTTAGACCAAACATGCACTTAGTAATGCTTGGTTCCTCAGCATTTTCGTATTGTTATGGCCAACAGACCATCGCAGTGTTGCATGCATCTATCATTGAACCCACTGTAAGTACAATATATAACAGCAACATAAGTTACATGACTGCTGGCGAGACACTGAACTGTGCCCAGGGGCAGGGATGGACCTTGGGCAGTCGGGGCTGGCGCCACCTACCAACGGGCAGCTCATGATGTACCCTTAACCTAGTCGTGCTTGGGCAGACTACCACTGGTCGGTAACTCGACACATTGGGAGCGGCTGGCAGATGGTCACAACCGCACAGGCGTCCAGGTCCAGGTGCTTATATGCATTTCACGGTTTCATCTTTTTCATGCCATATTACAGATTCTGCAGAATGAAGTGTTGATTTCGATTCAGCGACCTGCAACCAAAGTAATTAGTATGTTTGTACTTATTATTTGGCATTCTGAAGACACTTGTTGGAAGAGACCTGTCGCACTAGCGGGCATGTATAAGCAAACATTTCTTATGCCATGTTTGCTTATGCCAGATTATTTACTGTCTGCAAGAAGTATATAGCAAATGCTTCTGAAAATCTGAAACACCCAAGATCGAACAGTCTCAGTCTCACCTCAGAATAAGACCCAAACTACTGTTTTTGACGAGTCTAGCCCCTGCATTTCTTGCAATCTTGGATACATTTTGGATAAGCTATTCGACCAACTTATTTCGAAACATCGTACAATACACACACTTCGCAAACCGGTCACAGTACAGGCGCATCGATCGTAGAAACAACCCCAAGAAAACACGCGCCAAAATTATCCTACTACGCTCGTAAGTCGTACCGTCTGAAATCACCAAACCAGACAAGTAGGTATCACCATACTGAAGTTTCAGACGAATCGGCGCCGGCATCAGGTAGAGACGGCGGCGCTCAAGCAGCTTGCAGGAGCGTGCTCCCGAGCGCGGCGCGGAGGCTCTCTGCCTCGTCCTTGGGGAGCACCGCCGTGACGACCCGGCCGCGCCCGTCGGCGTCCGGCTGCACCAGGACGGCGCCCTCCTCGCCAACCCCGTCCATGCCGTACTCCACGTGCGCGGGCCTCTGCCCCTTGATCTCTAGCCCGTACACGTCCACCTGCTCCATGTCCACGAACGTCAGGTTGGCGCCGTAGATGATGATGTCCCCCGGGAACGCCGCAACCGCGGCGGTCTCGTCGACCTGCTTCTTGGCCAGCAGCGTCGCCAGCTCGGCGACGTCGGTCTTCGCCGGCGACGAGCCCGCCTCCACGTAGCCGATCTTCTGCTCGTTGCCCAGCGCCTTGCCGCTCCTGGCGGACATGTCGGTCTTGACCACGGTCACGGTCTTCACTTCTTTGGTGGCCCTGATCTTCGCCACCGTCTGCCAGAGGAGCGCAGAGATGAGCTCGAAGGGGCCGGCATGGTGGCCCGCGGACTCCTGCTGCTGCAACCTCTTGAGCGTTGGTTCGGCGACGTGGAAGGAGTAGCACGCCATCTCGCAGCCGGCGGGGAGCAGCCAGTAGTCTTCGATGGGCCCGACCAGCTTGACGGAGCGCGGCGCGGCGGCTCCCGCGGGTGCGCGGCCTTGCGGCTTGTTCGCCGGGTTGAGGTTGGTGTCGTCCGGCTTCTTGTCGCTCAGTATCTGCGCCCACTTGTTGAAGCAGGTGGCCGCCGACGCCACGTCGCCGATGAGGTGCGCCCAGCTGAACCCGAGCGCCAGTCCTCCACATTTGTAGTTTGTGACCTGCGTGTCAATCAAATCCAAGCAAGCATTGTCACTAGTTACAACTCGGAGCTCAAATCAGTTAGTACTGTACCGTTCATCAATACACGGTGTCAAAATAAGATTTAAGTATCACGCGGGAACAAAGATTAAAAAAATTGAAAGTAGTTTGAGCTTTATATTGGCAAAACAAAATGAAGTTGTCCTTGTTCAGAGGATCAATTAAGGTGTACTGTTTGGCTAACCAAGTTGGACCGAAAAGTTTGGGATCGAAATTATATGATCAGGCGAAAGTTATAAATGTGACGCAGTGGTCCTACAAGGTAAAGCTGATCATAATGCGCCACCGGCCTTGACGGTGATCCATAAAACCTTATTATGTTTGCAAACACGCCTCTTAAATGATCATTCTACGGCTCTGCTGTGTGTTCAGTGATGGACCATCCATGTTACTTTAGGTTTGGTGTTGTCAATGTAGTGATATACCCTAAAGACAATCATAGAGATGATTGTATGGTTTCTATGTTTATGAACTTTTGATCAATATGTTATTTCATCTATTGAATAAAATATCATTTATATTGATTGAAAAGTATGCGATTTGTCGTGAAACCCTCTATTTATGTTTATAATGTTGTTCTAAACATTCTTGATCTTATGTCATTATGTGAGTCACTTATGATTTATGGATTAACATATTTATTGATTGATGGTCATATTTCACGGATCATAAATATAAAATATCAAATCAACAGTATGAACATATGTTGGAGAACATAGTGTTGGATTGATCCGCCTTGAGACACTACGAGAATTTTTATATTCTTAAGTGTCATTAGTTGGTCTCATACATAGTGTACGTGGGATTCTTAGACCTGAGGTCGTCATGATTTTCTACATGTATAATAGTTTACTTAGGAGTTGCCAAACGCTACTCCATAAATGGGTAGTTATAAATATAGCTTTCGGATTTACTATAAAAGATGTGAAGGAATGTAAACGACCAAGATGGAATTTGTCCCTCCCCTTTGACGGAGGAGATATCTCTAGGCCCCTCGATATGGTTAAATTAAGAAAGTACATGACCATACCGAATATGGTTGAGGAGTCAACTACAACTAAGTAATTCACTACAAGATCGAGTGAATGATCAAGCTATCATAGGATGTCACGCATCTCGCCTTGAGTTCGATCTAGTATCGTGAGGCAAAGAGATCAACACATAAGCTTTATAAAGGTTCGTCCGATATGATCTTTATGTGTATTCAGGGGTCGCTATGTCCTTCTAGGAACCGTTGCTGACTTGTGGAGTGGAAAGGAGTTTCTAGGCCACGGACGATAACGTATGAACCTACAGGGTCACACACTTAATGAGTTGGAATAAATTAGCTCAGACTGGTTCCATTAGAGGCTTAAATCATATTATAATCCGTACGTGGTGAAGAGTCTTGATGAGGGCTCTTTATAAGGGAAGGCGTGAGGCCTTTTGGGATGAAGTTGCACCATCCACCGAAACCCTAGCTACCTTCTCCCCGAAGGCCCTACTATGTGCGCTAGTGCTAGTACACTGACGCATGGCGTTCCACCCCTAGCTAGACGTGTGGATATCTTAGAGGTACTATTGCGATCGTTGTTGAGTTGATCGAGGACGATCCGCGACGTACGCAAGGAACACGATGGGCTGTTGGAGGAGGCAATCAACGGCCAAGGACGTTGGATGATCGGCTACTTCCATTACATCGACATGCGCAACGTTGGATCGAGTTGCTCCAACCCTTCTTCTACTGCACTGTGCGTCTAATAATAACGATTTATGATCTCCTACCCGTATAGCTTCCTGATTTACGCAATAGAAATTTTTATCGCGTACCAGTGTAGTTTACCCGTATCTCAACAGCCAAATCAACATGGCTATGTTAACCTTAAGATGCTACTGTAGGAATGAAGTACACGGATACAGTGTCTTATTGAACTCTGGTGGATCAAACATTCAACCCATCGTTTCAATCTTTCAACTGACCCGTAATTAAGAGAACGACATTTCGCCAAATTGATCAGCATTAAAACTGTTGGGATTAATTCAGTTCAGTTTATCTTTTTTGTTCCTTTAGTATGATGGGTTGATGGTGGGGTTGGGATCAATTCTGAAAACTGGATACTGACTGGCTGAGATGTGGAGTAATCAGACTGCAAGGGAAATTGAATTAGAAAAAAAGGCTGGGTCTGTCTGACAAGCAGCTACTGATTCTAGACTTGGTGCAGTTAATACTGTAGAAACCTATTGGCAGATTCGGAATGCATGGAACGGGTAAAGGTGCAGTAAGTTTTACTTTTACAGTGGCTTACTGTAGATACCTACTGGCAGATTCGGAATGCAACCGTAGGAATGCATTTCCTAATGAGTGGCTTACTGGATTGTATATCTCTACAGTGGAGTAGTAAGTTTTACAAGCCAATTTTCTCAGGTCCTAGCACAGGTGGCATGTGTATATCATCAGTTCATCACCGTTCCTCATTTTGGAAGATCAACTTGATAAAATTTGTTCATGCAACTTTTCAGTTATGTTTGCATATAAAAAAAACATGTCCATGAACAGTTCAGCCCTTAAAACCGCTTCACTTGCTTTGTGTGGTTCCTGTACTACTGAGAATAATTTAAGAACATCCGGGACAAAGCGACCTTTTCACCCATGGATGACAAGGTGGTCCGTGCTAGCCGCAGCAATTACTCTATTCCCCCGGCATCCTCACGGCATCATACCAGCTGGTCGCATGAAAAGCTTTCCGAATTTTGCCAATGGTCACAAAGCACCATAAATACACATGAACTCGCCGCATCTTTCCTGCGCCGCTGTGCGCACTGAACTGAAGATTTTCACAAGAAGATTGGTAACTACCATCATAGCTACTAGCTATATTCGAACAGGTTCAGATAAACCTTCCAGTAGTAGTACCACCATGCAGCTTGTGATTTTAGTAATAGTTGCCATATCAACTGTCACAGCACACAGTGGTAGCATGCATAGAGTTGCAGTCAATGGCTATTGGCTAGCTAAGGTCGCCAGTTCTAGCTAGTATAAATGTTTGATGGTTAGCAGCTGCGAACCACACCGAAAGCTACATCCATCCATCTAGCTGGTCCCTGCCAAGACCCAGTCGTATACCAAATCAACCAAATCTCCGATGGAGACGACCACGCGAACTAATCAAATTTGTAACTTTTAATTAGCAATCCCCATAAACTTGTGTGCTGACAGGGTAATAATAGCTACTGGTATACTACCTCTAACTGCTTACAAAGCTTCCTACGGTTGAGTTCTTTAATCCAAGATGCAAATTATGAAAACATATGTGCCGCCAAGGTCAATATCGATTGATAGTTACCTGGACGTAGAGCAGCGGGGAGAAGAAGAGCTCCGGGCCGAGCACCTTGTCGTAGCAGAGCTGCCTGAGGCGGTCGGGCGCGTCGTCGCGGAGCCACTCGTCGAGCGAGCGGTCGCACTTGGCCTCGACGATGCGGACGCCGCAGTCGTTGCACTTGATGTACGGGCGGCGCTCGCCCGGGGCGCCGTCCTCCTCGGCGCGGCGGACGCGGCCGGCAACGGGGTAGTAGGTGTCGAGCCACGGGAACATGGGGTCCTTGAGCACCTTGGTGGTGATCCCCCGCACGGCGTCCCCGGCCGAGTAGTAGTATACCCCGCGCAGGTAGTGCAGCTTGAATGCCAGGTCGGCGTCCGCCAGCTCGTAGTCCACCTCCCCCGTCACCGAGCTCGGCACCACCGTCGACAGCCGGTGCCCGTGCACCGCTCCCGCCTCCCCTCCCGCCGCCTCCTCCTCGAACACCATGCCGATCGCACGAGGCAACCACCACGATTTGCTACTAGACGAACGCCTGTGAGCGTGCACGGTCTTGGCGGACGCGTGTAGGGGGGAAATATATAGCGAGAGGGAGGGTGCCAGACTGCCAGTACTACTGGTGGGTTGGGCACAGCACAGCACAGGTGGGAGTTGAACACCGAGAATTTTTGTTTGAAATAATATTATTTTTAAAAATTATAAAAATAAATAGTTTTTTTTTTTACAAAAGTAGCCTAGACAGTGACGACAGCGATTTCAACAGTACAAAGATGTTTCTGTCGCCAGTTGAAATGGTAATTGGCATTAGGAACATCTCTGTACTGTTTTTTATTGACTATTTCTGAGCATAATTTTGTGTACAAATCACAATGATATTACAGAACATTCAGCACAACGTCATAACATCTTTTGTCGATAAATCACAATGATATTGCAGAACATTCAGCGCAACGTCGTCACATATTTTGTCGACAAATCGTACTAACATTACAGACCATTCACCACAACGTCGTCACCTAGTTTTTCGACAAATCAAAGTGATATTACAAAGCATTGGAATCCACATATTTCAACAAGACGAATTTTTCTCATGGCCGCGATTTCAACGTCCGTCATGTGGCGCGCCTCGAGTGGGTGGGTCGGATGAGGTCCCCGACGTCCGGACTACCCTGTCTCCTTCGTCATGTGGATTTCTCGTAGAGCAATTCTCGAAAGTGTGCACAGACTCCCTGTAAATAGAACACTTCTTCGTATGATACTGAGCTTCTGCTTCGTCCATGTCGTTCATGATGCATCGTACATGTCGCCAGTCAACCTTTATCTTCAGCCTATTAATGTCTACGACCCAGATAAGTCGCTCCCAAGTCGTATGGACAGTGAAATGGCCAACCACGTCGTAACCATACATCTCTGCACTCCAGGTTTGCATCACCTCCTGCTTGTTAAAATAATCAGAGAGGTACTGGCGGGGATGCTATGTCACTGTCGAACATGCGGTCATGATATAAGAGCAGGGCCTATGCAGAAAAACAGGCTTGTTGCAAGTGCATACGCAACTAACGTGGCGTAAAGTGCCATCGTGGGTGATCCTCCTGCAGTTCGTCTCGCGACGTCCTTTTATCCCTTCACAGTATTTCAAAGCGAAGCTCTCTTGTGCCCATCTTGAATGTGCGATATATCTCACCCTTCTTGCTCTTCTCCTCCATGTACTTGGTGATCATGGCAGAGTATAATACTCTGTTATTTGCCATGACGAGTGACACATTGTTTCTTCGGTCAACAAAGTAATTTAAGGTATTGTGAAAAATTACCTCTACAATACCAACCAAAGGGAGACACTTTGCGCCACACATGACACAGTTGTACACATCGGCTAGATTGGTTGTCATGACACCATATTGAGCACATGTAGCAGCAACCACTTCTCCTCAGGCACGTGCTCAATCCAGTCTGAGAAGCATTTCACCTGTGTCCCCGTCTTCCTCACCGCACTAAGACCAACACTATGGGTAGCTGTGGCAATATTTTGGAGGCCTGGTCAGCGCTTATAGTAGTCTTTTTCGTTGCTTCCCTTCTGTACGTCTGGGTCTACTCATCCGAAATTTTCAGAGTGCTTCAAACTTTCACTGCTGGTTCTGGTTGCACGACCGCTTGAATAGGTTCATCAAGTTCTTATTGCGAAACTGTTTGTAGAAGTTTTGCACCCAAGTGCCTCATGCACCATCTGCTCTGTAGCCACCCATAGAAGTGGTTTGTTGTCTTCTTGTTGTATCTAAGTTATTGCACTCAGCATACCCGCCTGCCGATCATGTATGATGCATACATTAGGATGGTCCTGTACAACAGAAATCCTTAAATTCCTTAGGAACCACAACCAGTTGTTCGTGTTCTTGCTCTCAACAAAAGCGAATAACATGAGAAGAACTTGATTGTTCCCATCCGTCGCTATTGCAATTGGTATCTGGCCCTTTTATTTTTTCAGTTAGGAATGTGTCATCCATGTATAAGATTGCACCGCAAAGCCGGAATGCATTGATGCATGGACCAAAGGCGAAGAATGCTCGTTGCAGTACCTTCTTATGGGCTTATTTCGGATGCGTGAAATTTTTGAATGTTGACATGAGTGTCAAGATTCCTATCTTGTATGACTCGGAGTGCCGGGATTTCAAATGTCAATAGTAGCCTAGTTTTGTAAAAAAATCAACTATTTATTTTTATAATTTTTAAAAAATAATATTATTTCAAAAAAAAAATGTGAACACCAAGCAGTGAGCAGCGGCTGACGGATGGATGAGAGTGAGACGACCGCTTGTGTTGGGACCCCGGATATGCAACCCGGGACCCTCTGTGCATTCTGAACTAGTCTCATGATCAGTAGCTAGTCCACACAGTTGCAACATAGATAAAATCATATCCATACAACGAAACAGCTAAAAAAGCATCCAAAATAATAATACTTAACAGCCAAAGGACCTTATGGTCAATGTTTTTACAAAGCTTGCCACGCAGGGTTAAGGTCACGACTACGTACATGACCAGATCCACGACCAGTGTAAACTTGCAGCGGAAACCAAAACAACTCGTGGAAGCCATATGATAGGGGTGAAAACGGATCGAATACGGACGAATAATGACTCTGTCATATTTGTTTTCATATTTATTCCTGGATTCGAATACGAATACGAATACGAATAATATCGAATACGAATACGGAGCGAATACGAATCGAAACGAATACGGTCACAGATATTTTTTGAAACATGAAAAGTCCTTAAATTGTATGCCAGAAATTAACGAAAACATATAACTAGTTTATTTGATCCAAATATTCATGAATTGTTCATATTTCAGCAACCACACATAAGATTGGTACTAACAAGCTGCATTAATTAGTTCATCACAAAAATAACACTTAGTTTACCATATTTACCTCATAAGTTATAACTCACAAAGTCATAAGTCATCATGCATTCACACTTAGTTCATCATATATATAAAACTTAATTCGCACTAACATGGATCAAGCTGGATGGTTAATCTATACGCAAATGATTGTAACATCCCAAAGTATGTTACCAAAAATAAAATTAATAAACTTATTATTTTATTGGATTTTCTGAGATTTAAAAGAGTTTTTTTGGTTAAAAAGGAAAATAATAAAATAAATTCAATTATTTAATTTCCTAGTTTTTAATATCAAAAATAATATTTATTGAGTTTTCTGGAATTTTATTTGATTTAAAGTGAAAAAAATAATTAATGTCTTGAATTTTTTGGATTTTAAATAGGTTTTTACTATTTTCAGAAATTAAAAATAATTTATGTGCAAAAATAAAAACCAAATTTAAGTTGAAATTGATTTTATTAAGTTTAAAATAATTCAACGAATTTCTATGATTTTTTCTAGATTTTTTTAGCTCTATTTGCTATTTTGTAAAATTCGAAAATCAATTAAAATCTTCTTTTCTCTTTTGGGCTGAAATCCACTTTTGGGCTGAAATCCGGATATCCGACATTTGTATTATCCGGATAATCTGTATTCGTATCCGCCGGATAGCATGCCTACCGTTTTCGTTTTCGAAAAAAAAACCGAATTCGTTTCCGTCCAGATCGGTCGGAAACTATGTAGGATCAAGGATAACCGACTAGAGGGGGCTGAATAGAAGGTTTTTAAATTTAATCGTCCAAATTTAAACTTTCAGCAGTACAGACTTAACAGTGTGAACAGAAATAAAAAAGGTAGAAATAAACAACTACTCACGACAGAAAGGCAAAGACACTACTAGACACAAACTAACTAAACAAGTAAATCACAGGGATAAGCTGTAATGTAAATGCACAAGGTAAAGACAAAAGATAACCACAGTGGAGACAAGGATGTTTTTCCCGTGGTATCGAAAACCTAAGTCTTCACTAATCAACGTTGAGGAAGCTTGAACCAATCAAGCCGGCTTCACAACTTAAGCCTTCCCTCGATTTCACTGGTGGTTGTTCTTCTTCCACTCCGGAGATGGTGAACACGAGACCACTGTAAGGACCCGGGATTAACACCCCAGATCTTCTGTGCATAACTGAACTAGTCCCATGATCAGTGGCTAGCTCACACAGTAAACAAGTGCGATAACACAACCATAAACGCTAAAATTTATTAAATGACAACAGAGTTGATTACAAGATAGCCTTACAGGGCAACATTAAATAAACACAGCGGAAGACGATGAAGAAGTAGTAGCGTCCAAAGAATCGCCACGTGCAATCGATCGTAGCGCCTAGTCGTCATGATCCACACCTGAAGTGAAGTTCTTCTCCTCTGAAATTTGATTGCATTAAGCAAGTATGAGCACAACTTCCGTGCTCGCAAGTTACACCCACAAATAACAAAATGACATGCATAAATGGATGTAACAAAGGAAGGCTTATAGTGTTAATTTGCATAAATCAAGATTTGACATTAAATACCATACTATGTTCAAAAGCTCAAGTGTTATAAAATCTAAAATTGAACTTGAATTGATAACGATAGTGTAGGCACCAACCTAACACCAATATAAACACGGCACCAACCCGGGCTTCAACCCATAACTTTTCTCATGGACACCCATCCATGTCAAAACTGCTTTACAACCAATATTTTAAAATCGAAGTCTAACTTTGAGTGGCTTTGCCAAAGATGTCCATGACCGTGGACACGGCTATTCGAATAGTTTTACACTCTGCAGAGGTTGTACAACTTTACCCACAAGACATGAATTCTCTAGTTGTTTGGCATCCGTCGATACCACCGCCACTACCTTAGGTAAGCGCCTAGAGCACGTGTCAAGGCCTTTACAATACGCCATTCCACCATAGTCCTCCCTCGCTAAGGTTTCACCCCCTTTGTACTACCCGTCCGCAGGGTTCAGGCCCCCTCTTGCGCCTAGTGGGACTAACAAAAGTCATGAAAGACCACCCACCGCATCACAGGAACGACGATGATGGAACTTTGCAAATTAATCAGCCAAGTCCTTCCCATACAAGACATGTGGTAGTACGATGTGGCTTAGCAAGATGCGGCTCGAAGACCGGTCCTTAACTGACCTGGGCAACTTTCCACAAACCCATGGGCCTTAATCTTAACCAGATTAAGCTGTGCATAAACTCGCACCCACTGGACAACCAATTCGCCCAAGTCCAAACCATCATTTTATTTCATTTTACAAAGTCATGTATAAAACTCCCATGACACACCAATGCCAAGGGTACAATTTAAACAATAGTCGATCTTTGGCTGAAATCCCCCAAAAGAAATATGTTTGGTCTATAGGCATGGCTAAGCACAATATTTAAATGATCCTAGTCCATACTATTGTATTAACTAGGTTTTATCTAGGGTGACAATATGTTTGTTTCGATATCCAAAATTGGCCATACCAAGGATTTTAGGCATAACTATAAATTCAAAAACAGGTATTTAAATTACTGAATATAAATAAGCATGCAATAATAATTTGAAACTGAATTTAAATAATTTTAAATAATAGGTGCAAGTACGATCAAGAATGTAACTTGCCTCTTTTGAGGTGAACAGATCAACTGATATTGAAGTGATGTTGTTTTTCTTAACAGGTCACCTAGTACTCACAAGCACTTTTTCCACGTAGTCTATGTGCACAAGCACGATGATCACACAGTCAAAATTAATCCTCTTATGTGCTCTTCAACGGCGTCGAAATCTGACTTTCCGAAGTCGTCGAAATCTATACGCGAAAATAAGCCAAATTCAAACCAAATTCAAATAAGATTCAAATAAACTCCAAATTGAATAAATTTGGTTTAGATAGCTAGATCTTGAATTTAGACAAATTTAGAAATTTGAATGGGCTCAAACGGAGTTTGGATGCAAAAGATATGAGCTTTCGAAGTTTGAAATTACATGAAATGATAGATTTAGGGTTTAAAGGAATTAGTGGTCAAATGAGCTCAAAATTAAATAATGTTTATGTGGTTGGCTAGATAATGATTTTATATAAATTTTGCAATTTGAAACACCCAAATTGGAGTTAGGAATCAAAAGATATGAATTTTACAAGTTTAAATCTATTTAAAACCTAAATTAAATTTTCGATTTTCTTGATTTATTTTTCTAAAGGAAAATCATTTTATTGCGCAATGATGACATCAGCCCTTGGATTTTCGGAATTAAAGAAAATAAATGAAAACCCCGACATGCGGGCCCACATGTCGGTGCCTCGCTTTTGGTGGACTGGTTTACGCGCGGTTGTGTTCGAGGAGAGTGGACCTTGCCACGTGGGCGTGCCACGTGAGCGAGGGGAGGTGGCGCCGACGCGCCGTGAGGTGGCGCATCGTGGCGCCCACGGTGGCGCCACGCCGGCGCGAAGGCGCGGCGCGGGTGCCTAGGACGCCGACGACGGCGCCGGTGAGGTCCGGCGAGGGCGGCAAGGGACAGAGGGGAACACGAGGACCTTAGGGCTTACCGTGGCGGTGCGAGAGCTAGCACGGGTCACCGGCGGCGAGGGAAAGAAGCGGCGGCGCTTGCGGCTCGACGGCGAGGAAGGGGCTCCGGTGGCACTCGGGCGAACGGAGGTGAGCACCGTGTCGGCGAGAGGTGACGGTGCCGATGGTGTAGGCGGCGGCAGCAGGGAGGCGGTCCGCGGCGCGCTAGAGGCGCGGAAGAGGCGGCGGCGACGGCGGAAGAACTCGACCCAGCAAAACGAGGAGGAGAGGAGAGGTGAATGGCGGCGTTGGGATGAGCGGGAGAGGCGCACCGGTGCTCACCTTTATAGGGCCGGGAGGTGCGAGGATGAGATCGTGGCGCGGCCTTCTCGGCGGTAATGGCGACGATCCGGCGGTTTCGCCGCGATAAAGGGAAGAGGTGGGGCGAGGAGGTTAGAGAGGCGAGTCGTGCGCGCACGCGCGCGAGGATGCGGAGGTTGGGGTGGCGGTTGAGCGAAGCTCCCGAGAGCGAGAATGGAGGCGGTGGGCGCGGGAGGAAGAAGAAGCAAGGAAGAAGAAGGTGGCGCGGCCCACATGGAAGAGAGAGAGGGGACCGCCAAAGGGGGTCGGGGCGGTGAGAGAGGAAGAGCGGGCGGCCGAGCGGGATGGGCCAAGGTGGGCCAAGCGCGAAAAAAGGAAATGGGCCAAGAAATTCGGCGAGAAGGATTTTAGAGTTTTAATTGATTTCTTAATTGATTTAATCCCTGAAATTCATTTAGGCTTTAGAAAATAACAAAATAGCTCCAAAAATTATGGAAAAAATCACAGAAATTCCCATATTCCTTCTGGACTTAATAAAATTATTTCCAACTTTATGTTGGTTTTTAATTTTACAAATAAATTTGTTTTGACTTTAAAATATTTAGGAAAAAGCTTTTAAAAACTCAGAAAATCTTAGAAATTAAGTAAATTTTTATTTTTCAATTCAAATCCAATAAAACTTCAAAAACTTCAAATAAATTTTAATTTTGACTTTCAAAATTTCAAAGATTCAATTAAAGCAATAGAACTCTTTCCAATTTTTTTTAGAAAAACCAATAAAACAATAACTTTATTTTAATTTATTTTGGTAACATAACCTTGGGATGTTACAACCACTCACAATTGGCACCGAGTCTCTTTACAATCTTCTTTGAAGAGATCACATGCAAAGTGCCGCCAAGCCGTCTAGGTGCTAACAGCACCAAGAGTAACAGATCATAATCTTTGCTTGACAGTACTCAAGTGCAATGGATCAAACTGAAATGAATGCATTTGAAGTTATGCTCAACAACCTGACAATGAATGCACAGGTGTAAATGAGGTGTGGAGTGAATGAACTTAGCTCAAGAATGTAAATGTGTAAGCAATGACCGTGTCCAAGAGCAGATAGGAGGGTATTTATAACCTCTCACAACAAAAACGACCGTTGGGACCAAGTTACAAGAAAAAATATCACATACGGTAGTACCGTTGTTGAACGGCCGGTACTACCGCATCATCCTAATACGGTCTGTAACGGCTAGAACAGACAAGTCATTAAATGCTCTGACAAAGCCGTTAGAAATTCGGCGCGGTACTACCGCCAACTAAAATACGGTAGTTCCGTTTTAGTGGAAGTTCCGATTGAGAGCAGGTACTTCTGTTTTTCTTGAGTTCCAAAAACATCAGTACTGGAAAATACATACCGTCTTTCAACAAACGGAAGAACCGGGTATGCGGTAGTTTCGCGAGTTGAGCTTCGGTACTACCACTTCAAAACAATCAAAATAACTCCCAAAAAACATACGTTCTGTAAAAAACGTACCGCCATGTAACTATCGGATGTACCGAAGATACGGTAATTCTGCTGGAAGCACTACGGTACTATCGTTCCTTGAGAGAGCAACAAACTTTGAAGGACAAGTGTTCTAAAAAAACGTACCGCACAAAAGATCGGTACTACCGCCGAGCGGTAGTTCCGCAAATTGAGCGTGGGTACAACCGCACATTTAAAATACACAGAACAACTCTCAAGAAAAAGGTCCAAGTAAACCCCAAAAACATTTTAACATTTCCGGAACAAGGTTTTTTTTATTAAGACTTGGAACATTTCTCAAATATTCAAAAGAAAATTTACGGTAGATTCTTAAAGAGACTTGCGGTACTACCATTGAGCGGTAGTTCTGCCAAGTTCACTACAGTACTACCGTTTTAGCGGTAGTTCCGCCAGGTAAGATTTGGTTCTACTGTTTTACTTTGAAAAACATAAGAAATTCTTTTTCAACATAATCTCAAAGGTATGCATGATACTAGATTGATCCATTGTGCTTATGAACAAAATGTCAAGCTACTTAATTATTATCCCTCTTGATAGTACGGTATTTAACCTATAATCCAGTCTCCCAACCAATTCACCTAAGACTGATAAACTGAAAAAGATCCTAAACTACTTTGTACCTTGTCTTCGAGCCGTATTGATCTTCAAATTGTCCTCAACCATGTATTTCCATGTAGATGTGTTCATCACTGGGACTAAACATTTTTAAACACTCAATAATTACATTAGCCCCATAGAACATATTGTCATTAAATGCCAAAACACTTTTTAGGGGTCTAGATGCTTTCAAACTATCCGATCCATTTTCACCCATACCATATGACATGCCCACAGGCAATCGAGTGGAGGATACAACTTAGTTCACATAGTCTTTAGAGTAGTCCTTGTAGAACTTGGTGCTCCCTGTGTCTTCTTCGGCGACTGGTCAACAAAGGGCGCAAAGCTGTGAGTACATAAAGTACTCAGCAAGTCATAAGAAATAGTATGCAAATAGTATTAATGCATGGCTTGATAAGGATAGCTTTGTGTTTAATTTATAGAAAGCAGTATTGACAGTAAATACATTAAGTATATTACAAAGCACAATTTAAAAGATTATTACATAAGTAATATAGTTTCTTTAAAACAACTCGTGAACACCGGTTCACTTTCCAAACAACATGTGAACACCCTGTTCACTTCCCAAACCACTCGTAACGAACCACAATAATATTTTTGCGAAAATCTACCCCTCGTGTGAAATCACTATACATTGTCCATAATCGGGAACACGGCTATTCAAATAGTTTGACACTCTGTAGAGGTTGTACAGCTTGACCTACAAAAGATAATCATCTTAAACTGTCCACTCACACACTTTTAAGTTGTGCGACTAAGAGATTATCATAAGGCTTTTACAAAGCTCCATTTTGACTCGGTTCTGTTGGCTAAGGTTTCACCTCCAACTGGCTCTACAATTCCCAATATCGACCTTACAAGACATCATCCCAGTCGACCGGGCCCCTCTTATGCCAAGTGTGAATGTCAATCCCAAGGTTCACACTTCCACCAAAACAGAACCGAATCAAGGTATTGCTAAATAGTTGGTCAAGTCCACCCCATAAATGAACTTGTGGTTGCACGGTATGACCCAGATCAATGACACAAAAAGTTAAGTCCTTAGTGGTTGCTCAAGCGAGACTTCTCACATCCCAATGTGCATCCCACACCCACCTTCGCCACCAACCACTCGTCCAAGCATAAATCATTTTCGTTCAACCCGGTTAAATGACAACCCTTGCTATGACACAACAACTTTTAACAATAGTGATCGCGCCACAATTTCATATATCATTAAGTTAAATTTATCATCTTTGAATCATGATCGAGAGATATCACATAACTAAGGCATGACTAAACAAAATACGCACCCATGTTTGTATTTCAATAATGTCCAACTAAGATTATCCGGTCTATGGTGTCCAAGGGTACATGTCAACATATCGTTCACTATTATTCAATGAGTCATACTATCAAGTAGGTATTTAACTATTCCCAACACCATTTTTATACAACTTACCATGCATATTGATATAAAACAATATAATTTTATAAACTGGGTACAACATGATCAAAGGTCTACGACTTGCCTTCGTTGAAGACTTGAGATGCTTTGATCGAGGTCGTCGGGTCCAAGAACTCTTCAGAAACACCGAAATCTATACGTGCGAAAAGAGCTAAATCAATAAAATAAGGGATCCCATAAAATAACTCCAAATAAAATCCAAAAACTACCAAACTATGAACCAAGAGAAAGGTACTGAATTATATGGATTTAAAAATGGAATCACTCGAATCGGAGCTCGAACGAGCTCACGGAAGGAGATCTGACTATAGGTGGTCGGAAAGAGGTTCGACTATCTGATCGGAAGGAGATTCGACTACAGTTGGTCGGAAGGAGGTTCGGCTACCTGATCGGAAGGAGATTCGACTACATGTGGTCGTAAGGAGGTTCGACTACTTGATCGGAAGGAGATTCAACTACTCGACGAGAGAACAGGACACAGGGAGCTCACCAAGACCAAGAGAGAGGCTAGAGTAGGAGGCTGGAGGAGGTCGGCTGTCGAAGACGACGAACGGCGGTTGAAGACGGCACGGGCTCCCGATAACTCTTCGGTGGCGTGGAGGTCGAAGACGGCGCGGGCGCTCTGGGTAGGCCGCGATCTTGCGAAGCCAATAGAGAAGACCATGTCGACGGTGAAGCTTCGACGACGGCGACAAGAGGTGACAGCGCTAGAGGTGGTGGCACAAACTCTAGCCGGCGGTGGCGAAACTCGAAGCACGACGAAAACAGGGCGAGAGAAAGAGAGAGAGAGTTGCGGAAAAAAACAAGAGAATAGCAAAGGCTCCCTGTTGCTCCATCTATAGAGAAAGGAGGGGGACGAGGCGACAAGATGGAGTGGTGGGATTTGTGGCAGGGCGGCATAGGCGCACGACTGACAATTGAGGGAGGGGATGGGGGCAAGTAGGAGAGGAGACAAGAGAGGGAATGGGTGCAGCAGAGGCGACAACATTTAATGCGCGAGAACTTTCATGATGGGAGAAAGAAAAAGGTGAGCAGGGGGTTGGTCGAAATCGAGAGGCGGTCGAAACCAGAAGGGTGATCGAGACCGAGAGGGTGGTCGAAACTAAGAAGGCGGTCGAAACCGAAAGGGTGATCGAAACCAAGAGAGCGATCGAAACCGAGAGGGTGGTCGAAACCGAAGGGCTGGTCGAGACCAAGAGGCGTCGAAACCAAAAGTACTGGTCGAAACGAAAAGGGCTGGAGTGGGGGAAAGGAGCAGGCCAACGGGAATTCGGAACAACATAGAAAAGGGGGGTTAAATAGCAGAGAACTCCATAAACTCATAATAAACCAAATTCGAATTAATTAAAATTTGATTAAGTCATGTTAAATTACTTTTAATTTCCGAAATCTCAAGTTAAACTTTAGAAATTTCACAAAATCAAATAATTATTTTTATTTTAAATTAACAAAAAAACTGAAAATCTGAGATGTTACAGCTTGACCGCTGCTGTTGGACTTGGGGCGCCTTTTTGCTTCTGGTTTTTGCGGGGATCGGCACGTCCGCGCGTGCCGAAGTTGCCATTCTGCCGCGTTAGTTGCCGGCTTGACGCCTCGGCGGGTGGGGTGCAGCGGCGCGACAGGGTCTGCCTTTGCCGGCTCGTGCAGCTCACAGTTGCGTTGCGTGCCGTGCCGGACACCGCTCGAGGAGTTAATTGCCGGATTACATGCGCGGATGTGCCTAGTGTTTGCTTGCTGCCTCCCGGGCCCTGGCCCTCCTATGCTTTGTAGAAGGATGGAGGAATGTAATGTACACCAACTAAATTACATCCAGATCTGATCCACGCATGCCCGATCTGTGGATGCGCTGCGCCAACGCACCGTTGAACAAGCGAACAGTGTATGTCCGTTACAATAGTCGTGGAAATAGTGGCATACAGTTTAAACACGTGAATAGGGGGGAGACAAGGATCATGTAGGTAACAGTGTTGAAAGATCATCATCCTAAGGCATGGTAGGTTGCTACATTGGTAGTAGCTAGGGGCTTAGCCGGTTATTCTTTAGTCAAACTAGTATTTTGATGAAATTGACTTTTAATTTTAAGTCCCGAGTCATTGCCAAACGGCTCAAAGACCCAAGTCTAGCTTGGTAGCAGCTGAGATCTGTACGAGGCAGGACTCAGTGGGCAGGACCAGGAACTGGCCGGCCCTACAGAAGTGGGCGAACTTACAAGCCCACGGAAAATCGGTGAATGGGACACGAACAAATCGGAATGCTTGCGGTTTTGCTTCTCTGCTCTCTGGTGCAGCGATGCTGTATAGGACTATAGCTTTTTTTGGTGGGCTGGTGGCGGTGGTGCTGTTAGTACAATTGGCAACCCGGCGTTGCCGTCGCACGGACACCATTTGCTCCGATAGATCTACCGCTCCAGCAGTCCAGCCGGCCGCGCTGCCACAAGTTCCCCGGCCCGACGTAATCGATCTAGCGCCCGGCGCGGTGCCGTGGTCCGAAAAGCGCCAGAAATTTAAGGATCGCGCGGGGGAATGACGGGAGGACGCCTTAATTAGGCCACAAATATGGGTGCTCAGGGGGAGCAAGCGCTTGAATGAGCGATGTCAATTCGTTTGCTGTCACGAACGGCGCGAAGGTAACAATAAGAAGGTTTCGGGTCGTTGGGGTCGCCCTGTATACGCATGATAATCGCTGCAAAGTTAAAACGACGACCAGAGCCTTCCCGTACGTGCGCGGCCGGCCAACTAAAGTTAACCGACAAGGTGTATGGCAAATGTGATACTAACACCATATATGGTAGTTGGCCACGCCGCATGGATTTGCTCAATCTTATCTATTATATACTAAAAATCGATGGTATTTTTTTTAAGTTGCTAAGAAAAAAAGAGAAATATACTATAAATTTTCACATAAGACAACAAAACATCTAACCCTTAATTTGATGCAGCGGCGGAACCAGGATTTGTTAAGACCCGGGGCGAACTCGTAGTACTAGACTGCGCACTTGCCCGGCGTCCAGCGTCTGGCGTCTAGGAGGATGGGGCGGAGCAGCGTCGCCCGGCTGTTAGAAATCTCCACGAACTTCGAGAGCGGTTCGAGTTCGAATCGCACTGGCTGTTTTTGACGATGAACAGAATGTTCAGAGAAGTTCAGAGAGAAGGAAAAAACAGAGAAACGAGGGATTGGGCTGCGCCAACAACTGTAGCGTTTTCCGTTGTTTTACTCATCTTATTCAACAACCATTTCTGGTTTGTTACATGCAAAACATGGTCCGCTTCTATCGATCCCAGAAGACCAGGCCAACGCGAAAACAAAACTGCTAGAAACGAAAACATGCAGAAGTGCTTCCTAAAACAAAGGAGCACGTCAGACACAACCAAAATGCCAAGCAAAAAACTATGCAACTACAGAATGCAAATATTAGTTCGGTGAAATTACACTAACACCGCAAATGGCGGCGCGCCAGAGCCCTCGGAGGCCGGAGCAGTGGCCGAGGCCGGAGAGCGGAGGCGAGGCGCGAGCGGCGTCTGCCGGCGCAGCGTCGTTGCTCGGCGCAGCGCTTGGAGGTCGGGCGCTCGAGGCCGGAGCGCGCCGCCGGCCGCCGCGGCGGTGGCGTCGCTGCTCGAGCCTCGCCTCGCCTCGCCTCGACTCGGCGATCGACGGCTCACGGCCAACGCTCCGCCGCTGGCGCTCCGTCCGTCCGTCCGCGGTCTACCGCCAAAGACCCGCCGCGCTCGCCGCCGCCGCCTCGCCCGCCTACGCCAAGCTCGCCGGTCACTCCGCCTCGCCCGCCTCGCCCTGCTGGCTCTCAAGGGGGTTTCGGCCGGAGACCGGCGACCACCCGGCTTGCCCCTACGGTGGTTCCGCCACTGATTTGATGGGTCCTAATTTTAAAGGCTCATGCTTAGATATATACGAATCCATACACACACACACACACACACACACACACACACACACACTAATTATACACTTAGGAAAAGGATCTAGCCAATGGCTCAGATTAAAAGAGCGAGTCCATGTCAAGCACAATCCAAACTAAGACAAATTCAAAATAAATAAAAAAATAGTCATTTGATTTCCATATGACTTCCAAAGTAACCTCCATAAATGACAGAAATTTGGAATAATAATTAAATAAAAATAGCAAATTTTTAAAAAAGTTCATGCCAAGTACAATCCGAATAAACTAAAATTTGGAATAAAAATAAGGAATAAGTCCAATTTACCCCCCTGAACTATGGACTGAGTCCAAAAAACACTCTGAACTACAAAACCGTTCACTTTACACCCTTCAATTGTCAAAACCAGATCAAATAACTCCCTCACCCTAAACCCCCCTGGTTTTAGCTAACGTGGCATCCACGTGGCATCCACACTGGCACTATTTCGCCTCGTCAACACCTTCATGCGTGCTTCTTCTTCCTCCCATCCACTTGCTTCTTACTTCACCTCACCTCTTTCTCCTTCCACTCTTGGCACCACCTCTCCTCCCGACTCGGCCGGCGCCGCCGTGCTCTTCCCCAGCTTCTGCCTCCGGATGTCACGCGGAAGTTGTTCGACGAAATGTCGCAGAGGGCGCTGGTGCTGTGAAATGCCTCGACCTCATCCGCCAGTGGCACAAGCACCTCACCATCACCACCGCGGCGCTCGCCTCCCCCGACCCCGCCGCGCGGACACCAGAGGAGGTGGTCGGCGAAGAGTGTGGGGAGGAAGGTGTGGTCGAGCAGCCGGAGGATGCGCTTCTCGGCCGCCGCGCGCTCCAGCTTCTGCTTCTTGCCCACGGCCCGCCGATCCACCACCTTCATCGCGTAAAGGCACAGGCTTTCCTGCGCCGTGGCCGCCGAGCTCCGGAGCTGGCAACCTACTCCGTGATGACCTGTAGGGTGGCGTGGGAGATGTTGTAGGCTGAGTTCATGCACGAGTACACCGGGGTGATGACGGGCATGAGGTGGCTCCGGTTGCGGGGGTTCCTCCGCGGGTCCTAGACGGGGAGTCGGAGCCCCAGCTCGCCGCCGTCATCGTGCTCGATGGCCAGCAGCATCACCGGGCTGGGCCACTTTCCACTGTGCGAAGATCCGAAAGAAGCGCGGCATCAGCATCTTGGGCGCGGCGTTGGGGTAGAGCTGGCACATGCGCGGGATCGGTGGAGCAAGGCGCCATGAGAGGAGCCGACGGCAAGCCAAGAGAGCCGGTGTCAGGACCCAGGATTAACATCCCAAATCCTCTGTGCATTTCTGAACTAGTCCCATGATCAGTAGCTAGTTCACACAGTAAACAAATGTGGTAACAAATTCATATCACAACTTTTTTAATAATCAACGGAGTTTATTACAAAAGAGGCTTACAAGCGAATAATAAAAAACACAGCGGAAGATGAAGAAGTAGTAGAGTCCAGCAATCTGCCACAGACAATCGACTGGGGTAGCGGCCTAGTCGTCGAGATCCACACTGGTAGCAAAGTCCTTCTCCTCTGAATTTTTTTTTGCATAAGCAAGGATGAGCACAACTTCCGTGCTCGCAAGTTACACCCATCAAATAACAGAATGACATGCATACATGGATGTAACAAAGGATGGCTTATTGGTTGATTTGCATAAAGCAATATTTTCTTTAAATACTTGTACTAAGTTCCAAAGCAGTTATTCTATAACTAAAATTCCTTTATAAATTCTCAAATTTATAGTCAGATAACATTCACACATGAATGGTGAAGGATACCCTCCTATCACATGGCTTCCTGCCCAATTCCCATTTGGATAAACCAGTTTTGAAGAAGTATTTTTCAAACAAAACCAAAGTCTAACTTTGAGCAGTTCTACTATCATGTCCATGACCGTGGACACGGCTATTCGAATAGTTTGACACTCTGCAGAGATTGTACAGCTTTACCCACAAGACACGACTTCTCTAGTTTGTTTGGCATCCGTCGATACCACCGCTCACTACCTTAGATAAGCAGTCTAGAGCATTTGTCAAGGCCTTTACAATGCGTCATTCCACCATAGTTGCCCCTCGCTAAGGTTTCGCCACCCCCTTTAGAATAAAGACCTCCGGGTTCGGGCCCCCTCTTGCGCTAGGTGGGACTAACATAAGTCGTAACATGACTACCCAATGCATCTGTAGGGAACAACCTCGGTGGAACATTGCAGATTAATTAGCCAGGTTCTACTCCCCATACTGAGGACATGTGGTGGTACGGTATGACTTAGCATCATACACTTGAAGACCGGTCCTTAACTAACTTGGGCAACTTTCCAACAAAATCCATGGCCCTCAACCATACCCGATTGAGCCCGTGCATGAACATGCACCCACCAAACATCCATTATGCCCAAATCCAAACCCATCTTCATTTTATTTTCCACGTAAAAGTATTTTATAAACCTTTTATGGCAAAACAATACCATATACTCAATTTAAATCAAATTTGAAAGATTTGGCTAAAAACTTCCCAAATACAAGATTTGATCTAAGCATTGACTAATCATATGATTAATTTTAGTATCATTTTGTCTAATGGTGACAAGATATTCACGTTCAATATTCAAATTGGCCATACAAGGAAAATTGGAATAGCTAGATATTTAAAACAGGGAATTAAAATAATTGTATAAACATATGCATGCAGTAATAATTTAAAACAGAATATAAATAATTTAAAATAATGGGATCAATATGATCAAGAGTATAACTTGCCTTGCTTGTTTACTCGTTGTTCTCAAATGGCGTCGAATTCCGGTTGTCCGAAGTCATCGAAATCTATACGCGTAAAACGATCCGAATTCAAATAACATTCAAATAAAATTCAGATAAAATCCATAAAAATATAAAATAAATACTGGGAGGAAGTTATCGACTATATATGAATTTAGGAAGTTGAATCGACGGAATCGGAGTTTGTATGAGGGAGAACGAAATTCCAGAAGGTTGAAAATCACATAAAATGGTAGAATTTCGAAAATACTATTCACTGGAAATTGTGGTTTCGGATTGACTGGGAGCAAGGAAAGTGTTTTATGGCTAAGGCGAGGAAGTACAACGTAGAAAATGTCGAGGCGAACCCAACGCCGCAGACGGTTCGACAGCGAGACATCGGATGGTGACAGAACACGACGGAGACGACCTTCGGGTTGACATCGCCGTTCCGGGCAAACAGAGAGGAGTTAACACGTGAGGTTTGTGGCGATTTGAAGGGGAAACCGCGGGGAATGCAACGCTCACCATGGTTGACCGGTGGCGAGGAGAAAGGCGGTGACGCGAAAAATGGACCGAATAATTAACAGAAAATAAATAAAATCTAAAAATTACGAAATAAATACTGAAAATAGTAGATGAATTTAGGAGGAAGAATCAACGGGTTTGGAGCTTGCATGTGAGAGAACGAATTTTTGAAATGAATAAAACGTTCATGTACAAAATGTCTAGCATGGATTATCTAGTCATTCAGTGTTCATGCTTCTTCAAGCTACGAACAGAAAGCAAGAAAGAAAGGAAAGAATGGCAGCGCCGGCCAAAGGAAGGGAAAGGGTGACCGACGAATGACAAAAATGGATTGCTCACTTTGTGACGAGGCCGTAGGAGGTGGCGGTGTGGCGAACAATGACCGGTGACGGCGGCGGCGAGCGCACGGTCTCACGGTGGCAGTGATGCTCCGGCAATGCTCCAGCGACGAGAGGGTGAGCACGGCGTAGAACGTCACGAGACGATGCCAGGGGTGTGGTTGATGGTGGCGGGGCTCCACTGTAGGCGACGCAAATGGCCGATGAACGAAGTTCGATCGACGACGGAAAAACTTCAATTGTGGAGAGGAGAAAGGGAGGGAAGAGCTAAGATTTTCGGGGATGGATGAGGGAGAGGAGAGACACACGGTGCTCTCTTATATAGGGGTGGAGGTGAACCGTGAAGGGAGAACGAGGAGGCATGACTTTTGGGTGGCATGGTCGTTTCTTGGTGAATTAATGCACGAAAATTAGGGGATAGGCCAGGAATGGAGGTGTCTTGATGAGGGGAATAAATGCCTGAAGTTTCGTAAGGAATGGTGGAGGAAATAATGGGTTTTGATGAGCTTTATTTGGGGCATCAATGGCGGCATGCGTGTTTTGAATGTTCTGGACAGAGGAGCCACGGGAGGAAGAAAGGAAATAAGAGAGGAGAGAGAAAGAAAGAAAAAGAAATGAATAAAGAAAATTCGAAAAAAATAATTTAAATCCAAAAATTTCAAAAAAAATCATAAAATACTTTGGAACCTGGAAAGACCAAATAAAATAGTTTTGGATTTAATTGAGGTATATTTTAATTATTTAAAATGTATTTCGCTTGAAATTCATTGCACGCATTAATAAATTCAATAAAACACAAAAACTCCAAAAGGAATCCCTCGCTTTTAGACTAAATAATTTAAATTAAATTTTACAATTGAGAAAAGGAATTTTTGGGAAAAACATAAAAGAAAAATAATTTAAATTGTGTTCGGAGAAAATAAGAAAAAGTATTTAGAGAAAATCAAAGAAAGTCCAAAAAATCCAGAAATAAAATAAATTCAGAACAATTCAAGAAAATTCCACAAAAATCATTGGAACCTGAAAAGATCAAATAAAATAATTTTAAATTTATTTGAAGATTATTTTAATCACTTAAAATGTTTTTTTTATTTTTTTGGAAATTTAAAATTAATATTTAAATTAATCCAATAAATAGAAAATAAAATTATAATACTAAAATAACTTGGTTCAACTCATTTGGAGTTCAGAAACATTTTCTATGAATTTTCCAAGTTAAAAGCATTTTCTTGTGTGAAAATAATTCGGTTTAAGGATCAATTTCCAAAACTATATTTTCTGAGCAAGAAACAAGTTTGAAACCTATTTTAAAATATATTTTATTTTGAATGAAAAATATCAAAACAGGTTTCACTTGATTTGGAGTTAAAATGAATTAGATATGAATTTTTGAAGTTAAATAGATTTTCAGCGAGGAAAAAAAATAAAAAGAAATTCCTCGGAGGGTCCGAACAGCCATGTTTCCTGTTTATCATGCACTGCACGAAGTTACTGTTCACAAGATTCGGACGTCCGAACAATTTTTCTTGATTTTCGGATTTTTAAAAAAACCAATAAAACAAATAGATCTTTAGAAAATAGTAAATAGTTTTCAAAAATTCTAGAAAAATTCACTAAAATACCTTGAATAATTTTTAACTTAATAAAAATAATTCCAACTTAAAGTTAGCCTTTACTTTTGAACAATAATTATTTTTGTTTTAAAATAAATAGTAAAAAGCTTTTAAAAATTCCAGAAATTACTTAAAATTTTAGTTTTCACTTTAAATCTAATAAAAACTCATAAAACTAAATAAATTTTATTTTTGACTTTTAAAATCTTTGAAATTCAAGAAAACCAAGGAAACACTATTAAAACTTAGAAAATCCAATAAAAGAATAACTTTATTAATTTTTATTTTGGTAACAGAACTTTGGGATGTTACAGCCGGGCTGGAGGCCGAGCTAGGAGGGGAGTCGGACGGAGCAAGGTAGGCCAAAGAAGAACTATGGAGGAGTGGAGAGAGAGAGCCGGTGGACATGGAGCCAAAGAAGAAGGCCATTAGTACGCCACGTCAGCGAAATCTGTACACGTGGATGCCACATCAGCTAAAACCGGGGTGGTTTAGGGTGAGGGGGTTATTTGATCTAGTTTTGACAATTGAGGGGTGTAAAGTGAACGGTTTTGTAGTTTATGATGTTTTTTGGACTCGGTCCATAGTTCAGGGGGGTAAATTAGACTTATCCCTAAAAATAATCAAAATTGCAATTTGATTTCCATAAAAATTCCAAAGTAAATCACTAAAAAAACTAAATTTCATAATAATAATCAAAATAAAATAGAAAGTGGATTTTTTTACACTAATCCCAGCTTAAAACCATAAAGAAATATATGATTAATTCCTTATTTGCCATTAGAAGTTGACCGACTACCTGAAACACCATCGCCAAATTGCTTATCCCTTTTTGTCACTCATTCTCAAGTTCTCTCCCCTTTTTTGCCACTCCCGTGAACTTAGCTGTGAACAGCCCATGCGAAAAGACAATTTTGTCCCTCAATGTATTATTTAGGGCTGAGATCTTTAGGGAATTGTTTGACATGGTAATATAGTTCCACAAATTATGAAATTTTTATAGGAAGTTCCTGACATAGTTTAGACTATTGTGTAATTTTTATAGGATTTTATTTGCAACACGTTTTTCTCTAAAAATCTTTCAAGTGTCGGTTTTATGCATTTTTATTATTCTATTTGAGAAAAGTTGGTAAAACCATGTTTTAAATAATTACCATTTTGTTGACAGTATCATTACATCAAGTTTGGATTTTAAAACATGTTTTTACCAACTTTTCTCAAATAGAATAATAAAAATTCTTAAAACAAAATTTGAAAGATTTTTAGAGAAAAACATGTTGCACATAAAACCCTATAAAATTAAAAATAATCTAAACTATGTCAGAAACTTTCCTAAAAATTTCATAATTTTTGGAACTATATTACTATATCAAAAAAATCCATAAAGATCTCAGCCCTAAATAATGCACTTAGGGGCAAAATCGTCTTTTCACACGGGCTGTTCACGGCTAAGTTCACGGGAGTGGCAAAAAAGGGAGAGAACTTGAGAACGAGTGACAAAATGGGATAAGTAATTTTCGATGGCATTTCAGGGAGCTGGTCAACTTCCAATAGTAAATAAGGAATTAACCCAAAAATATATGTCAAGTACGATCCAAAAACATGCAAAAAATTAAAGAATGATTATAGATTTGGTTTGTAAACTAATTTGAAACCTATATTGATTAGGCACTCTGAAGAAGTTCCCGTGTTAACCAGAAAGTTATAGCCATCTAACTCGTTAACTCAAGTTATATCAACTCATCTCTATTATATACTAAAATCCGATGATGGGTGGTCTACAACTGCTAAGAAAAAAAGGTAAGTAGCCTAAAAATTCTCACAAAAACTATAAATATTTGGCCCTCAGTTTGGTGTACCCTAATTATGATTGATAGCTCGTAACCAGTGGATGCTACAAGAAAAATAATCATATGCTAGAAATTCTCAAAAAATAAATATGGCTATTAATTTGGTGGAGCCAACTTATGATTAAAAATTACAACCATTTGATGTTATTAGGCAACCTATTTAAACTAAAAAAAAAGAGATGAATGTGTTTTAAGATTAAAAGATAAGAAGGAAATTAAAACAAAAAAATAGGGCTTAGCCTAAATAGACCACACGTGAACACAGAATTAAAACAAAAAAATAGGGCTTAGCCTAAATAGACCACACGTGAACACAGAAGGGAACCCCAACTCACGTACGTCTCACGTAGTCGTCTTTTCGAGTGCAAATAAGGAAGAGTTTTTGTAATGAAAACAAAAATAGATACAAAAATATATTTTATTAAGCATGTACAAGACGGATGCACACCACACTCATATCTAACTCACACCACACGCACACGCATGTGTCCCCTACACACACAAGGAAATTTGGAAGCCCTAAGGAGTCACTGAAAGATGGGTGCTCGCACACGTGTGTATACCTAAATTATTTTGGCGAGATGCACTGGGTTAATCCAGAGATCGAACCTAGGCAGGGGCGTTCCCCCACATCTCCACCACTAAGTTATTGCTCAACCATCTAGAAAAAATAATTTATGTGGAAAAATATTGTCTTTTTGCTTGATTTTTAACTATATGGATAATACGAAACACGCGTAAAAAAGACATCTAGGGTAAATATATAAAATAAATGTATTAAATACATCTAAATTAGTGTGATTATTAACTACACTTTACCAATCTATAATGATGATGCACGTGCAAGGGCGTAGACCACCTTACTAGTTTTACTAAAGTTAGACCGAGACACCGTGGTTTGGCCTTGCTCAATTTTGCTATTTCCCTTGGACAATGGGGGAATTGATCATAGACCACACAATTGGTTCGCATTTAATAAAATACCACGAAGAATAATTTAATAGATCATATACCACACCTCTCGTTGTATTCTTTATATTTTGTTGTTTTTGGTTTATTTAAATGATTTCCTTTTATTTTACTTTTTCAATACAAGCGAAATGACCTTCGTGCGCTTGCCCATCCGACGACCAAAGTCAAAGCCACTGATCGGACCCCACTGCACACTCCACCGAGATGCCAAAATTCCTCATCCACTTCTAACCTCGGTCATGGCAGCATCGCCACATCTCCTTCTCCTCCTCCTCGTGTTATTCCATCCAGTTGATGCACCCGCCGCTCACGCTCTGCCGCCTTAGAAGGTGTAGGTTTGGCCCAAGCCGACGTCCATCTTGTGGCTGTCCGCGGTGTATGTGCCACTCTCCCCGTCATTCAACATATGGGCCGTGTCGTCCCACCCGTCGCTCTGCCACGCCATCGCCTACTACACCCATCTCATCAGGACCGAGCGCCACGCATTGGTGGTGCCCCCCGCAATCTACACACTCGCCCGCATCCCCGTTCGCCTCCTTGTGCTCTCCGTCTCCGACCCTGCCGTCCGGCTCAGCCCCACCGTCGACGAGTCCTACACGCTCTCGCGCCACCGACTCTGCCTCTGCCGCCATGCCTTGGGGCGCCATCCGCGCCTCGAGACCTTTTCCTAGCTCTCCTGGGTGGGTGGCGGCGCTAACGCAGGAGGACAGCCGATCGTCCCTAGCAGCATTGAGATCTCCGACCGCCCCCTCTTCACCCACCGAGGCATCCTCCTCGACACCGCCTGCCGGACTTGGGGGGAGGAGGCCGCCACCGCCGCCGCTTTTGGTTGGGAGAGAGGAGAGAGCGAGAGTGAGAGGGGTCAGGTCGCTCGGGCTCGACCGAACCATATAGCCAGCACCGCTTGGATGGGCAAGGGCACGAAGGTCATTCCTCTTGCATTGAAAAAGCAAAAGAAAGGAAATCATTTAAATAACTCGGAAATGGTAAAATATAAAGAACACGACGAGATGTGTGGTACATGATCTTTTATATTATTTTTTGTGGTATTTTGTTAAATGCGAACCAAAGGTGTGATATATGATTAATATATTTCCTTGGACAATCGGAGCATCAAGATTCAATAGTAATCTTTTTTAGAGGTATCAAGAGTAATCTTCACAACGTTTTCGGTCTGAAAAAAAAACACGATTTGCTGCATGCACGAACACCACCAAGTCATGTCGCATTCGCATGCTCCAGCCTCCAGCCATGCACCAACCCCGAAAACAATTCAATTTGAGTCGACGTCTCTGAAGTGAAGCATAGCACATCGAACGGTTGGAGATGGTTCGACCATCCGAGACGCATGAACCACGAACGACGAAAGCGTTTTGGGCGAGTCGTGTGTGTGTGTGTGGTGGTGTGTGTGGGGGGGTGTTAACCTGTGAACCGTCACGATTTATTTAATACGAACGATCGACATGACATGACATTAACCAGCTCAAATTCGTACAGTAATAGGCACGTACCGATCGATGTATAGACGGTAGGCCAGCGGTCACGTTAGGCTGGTTGGGACAAAGTTCGTTACTTGTTGTCGGGGCGGAGTCAGGGTTGAATCTTAGTGGCGGAGTCAGGATTGAACCATAGGGGCGCAAGAGCTTGAGAGGGATGAATTTGTTAGCGTCCTAACACATATAGCGTTTTAACATATTACAAAAAATAGAAGTTTTTTGGAGAAAAATTTTTATATCAAAAATGAAATAAAATACAAAATCATGAACATGATGGATGATAAGTTGAGTTTGGTAGAGTTCGACGCGCATGCCCGCTTCACTATGTCATGGACGATGCGACATAAGCTAGAGATAAGGAAGAAATGCTTGATCGCGGTCTAAATATACAGAGAAATGAAATATAATGTACTTATGTGATTTCAAATTAGACTCAATACTAGCTTGAAAAGTCGGGCTGAAATTAGAATCTAGATGCTACATAAGATGGGGTTCACGTGTTACAAATTAACTCTTAGGCTTTTTAGTTTCACCTTAACTGCTACTTAATCACATAATCGAATAAGTAGAAGCTTACTCATAGCAAAAATTGTAATGGTCTTATGCCTTAATAAAATAAAATGTAATCAAAATTCACGAGGGGGCAGGCCCTTCTCTCTGCCTCTGCATGTTGTCACTTTCCCTTCCGAGTTCCGACCCATCACCCATGTGCATGACATGTACAAATGGGATTCGTTCATGACAGAGCAAAACACGATGTGACTTTGCATATCCTTCCAAATGACATCCGATGGCTGGATCTAGATTGAGTGATTAGAGGAGAAAAAAACAAGATGGAGAATCCATATATGTCATCTGGAGGGTCCAGATCTGCAAAGTCACTTTGCTCTGCAAAGTCACTGAATCCGGATCCGTACAAATGATGTGCACGACTTTTCATATTTTTGCAATGTCGATTGCAGAGAGAACCCATAAATGCGTCATGAGGTAAAAAAAACTCAAAGCTCTAATGAGTCGTTTGTGTGCATGATCTAGATGATAAGTTCATAGGTTTGCTATTTGTAGATTTTATTTCTCCTAAACTCTAAGTCGATTTTTCTAGCTTTTGGATTTGCATATTTGTATGTTTGATTCTCATTTGATCTGAAGGTTGAAATGTAGGAACTAGTACAATAGGGTGAGATATAATACTTTTCATGTGTTTCTTGAATGAAAAATTAATGGCTACACGTACCCCGGTTGGACTGTGACCGCACTGAGCTCATGAAATTGACGAAAAAAAGAAGATGTGCTTTCCGGATGTTTATTTGCGTCGTACTCGGCACTCGCTCAACTGTTCAAGCTAGTCAGTGTGCCTCCAAAGTGACTGAAAATAAATGTCGAGCTATCTTAAGGTCCGGTTGGAACGGAGGAATTTTGGAGGAAAAGCACAGGAATATCCGTTCCTATGGAATGGCTACATTTTGCTCGTTTGGAACAAAGAAAACACCGATTCCTTTCCTCTCCTCTGGAATGCTGTTGCTAGCCTACGATTTCATTGGAAAACAGAAATCCACTCTGACCTCTTGTTTTCTCTTCCTTCGTGTAAGCCCGAGGGGGACAGAGATGAGGACGGCAGCAAAGAGGGAGAGGAGGCGGGAAGGTAGGAGTGGGGACGCCTTATCGAGTTGTGCGGAGAGCGTGGCCTACATGTCTTATCGAGGCCATGCTAGCTCCGATGGGAGTAAGGCGAATAGCCCCATCCGCCACTTCTGGGAATTATATTTGCATCGCGCCATTCATGGGGAAATAGCCCATCCCCGAAATGGGTGAATTCTCATCGCCGCCGCATTGTCATCCCTACAAAGATCGTTTTCTCTTCCTTCGAGGCGACGGAGAGAGGAGGTGCGTGGTGGAGAGAGGAATGGGTGAGACAGAGAGAGAAAGGGGAAGCATGATGCGTGGTGGTCGAAAACAAATTCTATGGGACGGGGCCTCAGGAGAGGCCCCTCGCATCTGCCGTCCATCAGGAGAGAGAAAGGAAGAGGAGGAGGAGATCGGACGGTAGAGAGACGGGGCTTCACGGTGAATCCCAGCCCCATAGAATTTGCTTATGTGGTGGTCTAGTGGAGGCCGGTCAATCTAGGTGGAATCGATGATGATTGGACCTTCGGTTCAATGGTCCCATTTTTCATTGCTTTGTAATTTGGATAAAAAATTCTATACAAAATTCATGTGCTCTCAATTCCTGCGTTCCAAACACCACTTTTTATATTTTTTCTGTGTTTTACAATTCTGTGTTTTGCCATTGCATTCCTATGCATTTCCTATGTTTTTTTTTCCGTTCCTCTGTTCTCTATTCCTGCGTTCCAAACAGGCGCAAGTGAATGTAGGAATCGTCCGCGGCAAATTTGGGCAGCGAGAAAAGAAGGTAAGAGTCGTTATCGCGTTGGTATTCTACATAACGGTACGTGCGAACGAGAAAGCAGTTGTAGGGAGTGTCTACTGTCTAGTGACTGACCGCTGCAGAACGGATGTACACAGAGCCTTAATTATCAGCAACCACTCAATGACACATCATTCTAGTTGTCACCACTACCAACCAGGAGTTAAGAGTACATGCTGTGGATGCAAGATAGCCATCGTGCCTGAAGCTGATGCACACATGTATTGAACTATATAAACACATGTATTGAACTATATAACTATATATGCGTGCTTTGGGGTGGGTCATCGAGCAGTCAGAGTTCATGGGACACAGAGGCTTCGCAGTGGTATTACTGAGCAACATTTAATGAGCAACATCACATATGATAATTGTGATTGATTCTTCTAGCGATAAGACAGGCATATTGAAGCAATTAACCATGGGGGTGTAGCTCATATGGTAGAGCGCTCGCTTCGCATGCGAGAGGCACGGGGTTCGATTCCCCGCACCTCCATTTTAATAGTTTTTTTTGGTGTTCCCTCATCGATCATTCTCCTCCATCTAGCAGGGAAAACCCGCCTTTGGATTCAGGAAACGTATTCGCTCATACACAACAGAACGTCAATTCCGTTCCTCCCCGACCCTGTAGGCTGTAGCGACAGCGTAGTGAACGCCCGTGTGGGACTTATCGGCTCGTTTAGCTCTTTTTTCCAACAAGGAGACAAAAAATAGCATCTCTATCGCGCTTCTTGTGCGCAGCATCTCTCCTACCACACTTCCTGTATGCAACACCCCTATCACGCTTCTTGTGCGCAGCATCTCTCCTACCACACTTCCTGTATGCAACACCCCTATCACGCTTCATGTGCGCAGGAGCCCTCCTACCGTGCTCCCCGTGCACAGCAGCTCCCTATAGTGCACCGAAACCGCATCGCCGTCTACCGTGAACCACATGGCTTGCTACCGTGGGCAGTCACTCTCCTACCGTGGACGGGGATCGCGGAAGGTGGATTCGACGGATAGGGAGCGCAGTAAGGGACACGTGTCAACTGTCTAACCTGTCGTAATGCTATTTTTATCATTTCGATTCTATGGCTATATTTACTATTTCATAAAATAAAAAGACTAAATGAGGGGGGCTCCCCGTGCGACACGGGCTCCTCCCCTGGGCCGACCAATTGCCACACTGCAACAAAACTAGGAGAAAGAAAGAAAAGGTGAGACCAAAAGTGGAGCAGAGGGGGGAAGGGAGGAGTTGCCGCGGGCATTGATGGATTCTGCAGAGCTAGATGAGATGACCTGCAAGTTCGCGTCGCTCAACTTCGCATACGCAAAGGGGCGAGCTCGAATCCTGCGTCGCTCTGCTCCCAGAGCTCAAGGTAGACATACATACATGGGGCCCGACTTCTTGGTTCCCTTTCCTCTTTTGTTAGTTTTTTTTTTTTTACTTGGTGGGGTTTCGAAGCACATTGATGCGTTTATCCTATAGGTACGTGATTTGACTGCAATAGTGGGCCTTTGATGGATGTGTAGGGAGTATTTGGAGATTTTTTCCCCATGTTTGGTGTTTTGTAGAGTGGAAGATGGTTTATTAGCGGTTTTTGGTTATCATTAGGGAGTTCTTAGGGACTGTTTGGAACGGCTTCGACTTTTTGTTTGAAAAAGCAGTTCCAAATGCCTAGCTTTTCTTCTGAAGCTGCGTTACAATGTACGAAAGCCGAAAGCCGCCCGCGGGTAGCTTCTGCAGCTTCCCGCAGCCCTCATTCCTTATTTATCCCTGATGTTGGGGGTAAATTACCCGCCGTTTTGCCACTGAATAAAGGCCCCTGAAATCCTAGCGCTGGTTGCCCGCTCAACACCGCTTGCCCACCTCCTCCCCGGCGCTCACCACCTCCTCCTCCCCCGTCGGCCTCCTCCCTCCCCCTCCTGCGACTGGATCTGCGGCCGCCCTCCTCCCCCCTCTCTCCCCCGCTAGATCTGCTACTCGCGTTGTCGCCTCTCTCTCTCTCTCTCTTCCTTCCTCGACGCCTTCGCCCACCCGTGTCGTCGGTTCTCTCCTCCTCCCTCGGCCTCGACCAGATCTGCCACTATCCTCCTCTGTAAGAACCCGGGATTAACATCCCAGATCTTCTGTGCATAACTGAACTAGTCCCATGATCAGTGGCTAGCTCACACAGTAAACAAATGTGATAACACAACCATAAACGTTAAAAATTATTAAATAACAACAGAGTTGATTACAAGATAGCCTTACAGGACAATATTAAATAAACAAAGCGGAAGACGATGAAGAAGTAGTAGAGTCCAGCAATCTGCCACATGCAATCGACTGGGGTAGCGGCCTAGTCGTCACGATCCAAACTTGCAGCGAAGTCCTTCTCCTCTGAAATTTGTTTGCATTAAGCAAGTATGAGCACAACTTCCATGCTCGCAAGTTACACCCGTCAAATAACAAAATGACATGCATAAATGGATGTAACAAAGGAAGGCTTATAGTGTTATTTGTGCAAAAACAACATTTGACATTAAATACCATACTAAGTTCAAAAGCCCAAGTTTTATAAAATTTAAAATTGATTTTGTATTGATAAAGATAGTGTAGGCACCAACCTAACACCAACATAAATACGGGCACCAACCCGGGGCTTCAACCCATAACTTTTCTCATGGACACCCATCCATGTCAAACTGTTTTACAAAAATATTTTGAAATCGAAGTCTAACTTTGAGTGGCTTTGCCAGCATGTCCATGACCGTGGACACGGCTATTCGAATAGTTCTACACTCTGCAGAGGTTGTACAACTTTACCCACAAGAGATAATCAACTTTTAATATCCGTCTGACACACTTCCGAAGGTGTGCGACTAAGTGATCATCACGAGGCCTTTACAATGCATCATTCCACAATAGTCCTCCCTCGCTAAGGTTTCGCCCCCTTTGAACTACTCGTCCGCAGAGTTCAGGCCCCCTCTTGCGCCAGGTGAGACTAACAAAAATCATGAAAGACTACCCACCGCATCAATAGGAACGATCATAATGGAACTTTGCAAATTAATTAGCCAAGTTCTGCCCATACAAGACATGTCGTAGTACGATGTGGCTCAGCAAGATGCGGCTCGAAGACCGGTCCTTAACAGAACCCTGGGCCTCAACCTACCCAGTTGAGCCCGTGCATAAACCTGCACCCACCAAACAACCACTTCGCCCAAGTCTAAACCATCAATTTATTTTATTTTCTAAAGTCATTTATAAAACTCCCATGACACACCAATGTCAAGGGTATAATTTAAACATCAATTGATCTTTGGCTGAAATCTCCCAAATCAAACAAGTTTGGTCTAATAGCATGACTAAGCACAATTTGTCTCAAATGATCCAGTTCATACTATTGTATTAACCAGGTTTTGTCTAGGGTAACAACATGTTTGATTCAATTATCAAATTTGGTCATACAAAGGAGTTTAGGCATAACTATAAATTTAAAACAGGAATTTAAAATTACTGAATATAAATAAGCATGCAGTAATAATTTGAGACAGAATTTAAATAATTTTAAATAATGGGTGCAAATATGATCAATAATGTAACTTGCCTTGCTTGGTTAATTGCTCTCAAACGGTGCCGAAATCTGACTCTCCGAAGTCGTCGAAATCTATACGCGAAAACGATCCAAATTCAAATAACAAATCAAAAAGGCAATTCAAATTAACTCAAAACCAGGTAATTATATTTTATTTTGCTTGATAATAATTTTATAAAATTTTAGAAATTTGAATCACTCAAATTGGAGTTGGGGTTCAAAAGATATGAATTTTACAAGTTTAAACCTAAAACTGCAATTTGAATTAAATTTCTAAATTCAAACAAGATTCAAATGAACTCCAATTTAAATAATTTTGGTTTAGTTAGCTAGATTATAATTTTATATAAGTTTTGCAACTTGAAACACCCAATTTGGAGTTCAGATGCAAAAGTTATGAATTTTTGAAGTTTAAATCTATTTAAAACCTAAATTCTGAATTTATTAGATTTTCTGGATTTATTTTTCTAAAGGAAATTCTAGTTATTGCGCAATGATGACGCCAGCGACTGATTTTCGGAATTAAAGGAATTAAAATGAATTTCTGACATGTAGGGCCCACGTGTCATAGACACGGTCCATATGGACTAAGTCCATGGACTATTTGGCGCAGGGGTTGCGGTGAGGTGGCGCATGTGGTGCCACGTAGGCGGTGAGGTGGCGGACACGTGAGATGTGGCGCCGATGTGGCATCGCGGTGGCGGCCGCGTGGCGGTGCCACGGTGGCACAAGGCCGGCGGGCTCTCGGCCCTAGGGTCGCCGGCGTTGGGCGCCACGACGACGGCCGGTGAGGGTACGAGGGGGGAGAGGGGAGTGCAAGGATCATGGTGCGCTCACCCTGGTGGCCGGAGGGGGACCGAGGCGGCCGGCGGCAAGGAGTAAGCGGCGGCGCGGTTCGGGCTCCGGTGACTCCAGGAGCAAGAGGAGGTGCGCACGGGGTGCACCGCGACGAGGCGATGCCGATGGCGTGGGCGGCGACGGTGAGGAGGCGACGTTGCCACCGGGGTCGGGGAAGAAAGGTTGCTCGGTCGGTGATCTTCAAATGCAGATTCCGACGAAACCGTGAGGGAAGAGGAGGGGTGGATGGTGGGAGAAGGTTGAGCGGAATGAGGGGCTCCTCGTGCTCCAATTTATAGGGCGAGAGGAGGCCGGAGGAGGGAGATCGTGTGCGGGGCAGCGGCGGCTGTTGTTGAGCTCGCGGGCAAAAACGGGCGAAACCAACGCGAAGAAAGGGGATCATGGGCGGAGTGGGGGCGGCGAGACTCGCGGGCGAAAATGTGCACCTCCGCGTGAAGAAAGGAAGCGGAAATGGCGGCGTTGACTAGCTCCGTGGCGAACAGGCGGCAGCGGCGCGCGTTCATGGGGAAGAAGGAGGTGGGGGAAGACGATAAAGCGGGGCCGCCGGATGTTGATCCGACAGCTGGATCGGCGTGGGTGGCGTGGAGGTTTGTTGGCCGTTGGATTTTGATCCAACGGTCAGGACCATTGGATGCGCGCGGATGAGTGGGCCAACTGGGCTGGAGGCGCGGTGAGAGGAAATGGGCCGGACGAGTTTCGGCCCAAGAGGGTTTTAAGGTTTTTAAAATTTGTTTTCTAATTGATTTAATTCCAGTACTTCGAAATGGCTTTAGAAAATAACAAATAAATTCTTAAAATTATGGAAAAATTCACAGAAATTCTCTGATTTATTTTGGACTTAATAAAAATATTCCCAACTTATTATTGGCTATTAATTTTGCAAAATAAATTGTTTTGGCTTTACAACATTTAGGAAAAAGCTTTTACAGATTCAGATAATTATATAAATTAATTAAATTTTTATTTTTCAATTCAAATCAGGTAAAACTTCAAGAATTTCAAATAACTTTTAAATTTTGACTTTTAAACTTCAGAAATTCAAATAAGGCAAACAAAATCTTTCATATTTCAGAAATTTCAATAAAACAATAACTTTATTTTATTTTATTTTGGTAACATAACCTTGGGATGTTACATCCTCCCTCCTCCTCTCTCCCCCATCAGAGTTGCTACCCTACGCCGTGGCCTCCCTATATCCTTCCTTGGCGCCTCCGCCTGCGCCACCGCCCACCTCCGGCTTTGAGCGCCTCCTCCCTCTCCTCCTTCGGCTCTGACCGGGCCCGAGCACCTCCTCCCATTTCCCGCTTCCTCTCCTCCTGTCGCTGCTGATAGCAGCCCTAGCTCTTGTTTCATTTTCATTTTCTCTTTTTCTTTTCGATTGTAAATGAATTAGTTATGTATTTGTTCTTTATTGCAATTATTTTATTTATGTAATAATTATTTTATTTATTTATGCAATAATTGCCGTTAATTACATTAATTGAGGTATATTGCGTTAATGGCTTCGTTAAATGCGATAATTGCGGTAGCCGTCATTAATTACAGTCAATTACGTTAATTGCTATTAATTGCAGTTAATTATCGTTCATTGTTACAGTTGTCGTTCATTGCATTAGTTATTGTTAATTATCGTTCATTGCGTTAGTTATTGTTAATTGTCGTTAAATGATATCAAACAAGTTATTACTATCCTCAGAGGTATTTCAAACATTTTTTATCTCAGAAGATGCAACCAACCTACCTAAAAACTAGACAACCAAACACCAAAACTCTTCAGCTCAACCATTTAGCTCCGCAGCCATTCTGCCATGCAACCCACTCGGAAACTGTTTTTTAGAAATGCTGCAGCCGTGTCAAACGTGCCCTTGGCTATGCGCAGGAGCTGGAGCAGATGGTCAGTTTGCAACACAATGTGGACTTGAGAGATGTAGGTAGTCAAAATGCAGCGATCAACGTAGATGCTACTATGTTCCGTGACTCGGTATTTCTTTTGTTTTATTTGAGATGATGATTTGGTGGAATTTCTGTTGAAAACGCCCCTGATGACTGCTTCGTAATGCTGAAAACAACCTCGAGAGTTTCAGGACAGTTCGGCATATGCCACTGTCCAGAGTCCAGACCAAGAAGAAACCTGCTGAATGTTCACTTCCAGTTTGATGCTTCCGGTACTGAAAATTCAATTCAGTTCAGTTCGATGCCTGTATGGAAACTCCCCATAATCCTCATGTGAGCTCTTCTGTTTGTTATCAAATTTATTTGCTCTTCTTCTGAGGCACAGTTCTACCACTCAACTAGCAGAAAATACTTGCAACATTCAGGGATACTAGAAATTCAGACCAGAGGATTTTCGATTGCTAGCATAAATCGCTGTACAAAGGCCACCCCACGGCAACAGAGGAAAAGCAATGATTTCTCAAAACGAACTCGAAGCAGCATTGCACTTTTGCTGCTACAGCTGCCATCTCTTTCCTGTAGCGAGCTCATATATGCCTTAAGGCAACTGCCTTATTCTTTGCTATAGATTAGCATCAACAGAGAGACAGAAAAGAAGGCAAAAAGGGGAGGACAAATGGACAGCATAGTGCTCTTCATGAACCTCCAAGCATCAACTTGAGTACCTTCTTCAGCGTATCCACAATGCTCGAAAACGATGGGCGCTGTCTTGGATCACTGAAGAAAGGAAGCAAAATTAAACTACTGCGAACGTCTTGTTCCAAAAACATAGTACGCAGTCAAGCAAAAATTGATCTTCACTTGAAAGATTTTATCCAGTTATCAAAATAGCATCGGGTCGTAGGGAAGACTTACTCATCCCAACAGGATTCAACAAGAGCAGCTAGTTCCGGGATGGTATCTTGTGGAATTGGGAGTCTTCTGTTCTGAAATGCAACTGCTCCTACTACCTGCAATGGTTGCTGTACTGAATCACAAACCATAGCCTTTCTGCACCATACAGGCACAAGAAAAAGAGATGGAAGATTACTTGCGCAGGGCCTAGGCCGCTCCATGGTTGCTGCATCGTCAAGAGCTCCCATAAGATCACGCCGAAGCTGTACACATCACACTTCTCGTTGGATGGCTCACCACGGAGAAACTCTGGTGCCATCCATTCTGGCTGCAGTGTAAGAGCATTCAGCGATAAGATGCTGATGATTTTTATGGCAGATTACTACTAATTGAGCTGGGACTGTCATATGAAACTTACTGTTCCGGCCACTGATTTGGATGATATGAAGGTGTTCGCCTTAAATCTGGACAAGCCAAAGTCACCTACCTGAAGTCGTATCAAGGACAGTAAAGAGACAAAAGTAGAACAATGGTTTTCGATCTTGCTATACTATTTGGGAGTTGAACGCTCTAACCAACCTTCACGGACCAGTTCTTATCCACCAACATGTTTGGTGTCTTCAGATCCCAATGTACAATAGGAGGATTCAGGCAATGGAGATAGTTGATGCCTTTTGCCTGCATTGCGAACACAGCATGTGTCACATTACATTCAGAGAAACCAGTAACATTTCAGGAGCATGCCATCTGTAAAGGGAAAACTAATATTGTGATACATACAACATCTAACGCCATGCGCAAACGCCGCCTTAAATCGAGCATTTCTCCAGTAGTTGCCTTGTTGATGAGACGGAAGAGGCTCCCTCTGTTTACACCACCAGGGATCTTATTTGGTGTAGGGAAGTTATTCATATTGTCTGTGACAACTGAATTGATTAAGGTTTACCTGGGCAAATACTCTGTTACTATTGACAAGTGCGGGCATTTTGTCACTGCACCCATGAACAATACCACGTTCGGATGGCGAACACGTTTCATGATAGCAATCTGCAAGGCTTAACAGTAAGTCCCAAGTTAAAGAGGATGAGACAGATTGTGACTCATACGAACCATAAGTTGAAATTTTGATGCAAGAAACAGAAATGGTGAAAAGACCTCTCTAAGGAATTCCTTCAGCTGAGCTTCGCCGGCACCCTGATCGGTAAGCATCTTTACTGCAACATCCTACATATATATCCAATTCTAACAACCTCAAATTTATGATCTCCAAAGGACACTTAGCTCACTGCAAAAGTAATAAAAACAGGCTCACAATGAGAAGTCTAAGGTACTTACAGAACCGTGCCAGTCAGCGCGATAAACGGTACCAAAGGAACCTGCATTGCACCCAACAGTGATCAAATTCACAGCACACATCAAGTCAGTAAGAATCCTGGAGGTAAAGAAGTACCGGCGCCTATGCGTTCCTTGAGGTCGAGCTCGTCCCATGATATCTCAAGCCAATCAACGGCGAAAGACGGCTCAATGCTCAGGCGTTTCGGAAGTGCAACACCCGGGATGTTCTCCTTATTTCCATCCTCGGTACCGATCTCCATCACCTTCAATTGGTTCGACACTTCAAAGACCGACATGCTGTTGCAGTTGCCGTTCTGCGTGATCTGATCGCATTTCGACAGCACGCCTTCTTTGTTGGCTGCCTGAACAGAGTTCTCCTCCTCGGCAACGCAGTACCTAGCAACTGCATGTACAGTACAGGATTCATAAGCATGTACAGGCATACAGCTGCATAACCTAAATGTTTGATTCGTATGTGATGTTAAGATGTTGCACCCGAATACTGAGGACTTGATAGTATCGAGTTTCGACGTTCTTCAGCTATCGCGTGATTCCAAGCTGCAACCGGTGTCGCGTAGTTTGCTGAACCTGTTGTGCAAGAAGTCTTGAAAGGTGAAGACACAGAGGAGAGCAATTGCCCGTTGATGGACGAGTCGGGGCTGCAGATGGTTCCTGGCTCAACGACGAGGTCCACAACGTATTCCCTGAAGCCACCAACAGAATTGCAAATCAAATTAAGCAAGTCTTTGTCACACATGTAGTTACTCACCGATGCATATCAAAGATTAACTTAAACATGTTCCAACTGCCTAAGTTCAGCTGTGCTACCATACATCTGCAAAAAAGGCAGGAAAGCAAGACAGGGTACAGACCTTACATATCTTCTCTCACTGTCGATTTTGACGAGGCAAGAGGATCGGTGTGGTGCAGAGCAGTACTTGCAACCTTGCGCAATCCGGCATGGCAGGCCGATGAAATCCGCCAGTTCCTGCATTAATTTGGAGACGAAGATGGGACTGAAAACCCAGTTGCGCTAAGCTTAAACATGAACCGTAACAGCAAGTGCAGCATGGTGTTGCGTCTGCCTGATGGTACGTACCTTGAAAAGAATGGCACGGTGCCTGCAGAAGCCGATGGACAAGCCGCCAATGGGGACGACGACGCACTTCTGCCTCTTCCTCAGCTGCTTGCTGACCGCCTTCCACCGCATGTACAGGTTCCCGTCCTCCGATCTCAACGCGCCCCTTCAAAACAGCCAGAACAGCTACTGCATGTCAGACTAATAAAGCTAACAGCTCTGCAGACTGAGGTATACTTCGGTACACCTCTTTTAAAAAGGTTTATAAATCTTTTTTAAAAAAGTAGTTAATATTAGGTAGAGAAGAATATGCATAACCTAAAGAGTAAATTAAATCAAAGATTTACCGCTGCCTAATATTCAAGTATGTATCTATATCTAATCTTCAATTTGATTTACCTTTTTGTAGCCTAGTACATATTTGCCATCATATAATATTAACTACCTTACTTTAAGGTTCCTAAACTTTTTTTAAATGTGTGTACTGAAGCAAACCTAAGGTCGAGTTTTATTGGAAAAATATTCCAATGATTTGATCTTACCAACGGCATATAGACTCAAACCGGTCTCAAAATTCAGCTAGTTATATGTATAACAGTCCAGATGCTCAGATGACGCGTATAAAATATCGGTACGACCTTAGCTCGTTGCCAGCATCCTCCATTCATGAAGCCGTACGTACTGTACTTAGGGATGTACATGCATGTACGTAGTCCTAAGGCTTAACTCGTTTACTGAAAAGGATGAAAACGGAGTATTCCTCACGTGTTCATCGGTGCCCAGGATCACGGACGAACATGTTGAACTGATCCATCGATCACAGGGAGCGCATGCAGAGCACGGACACAACAGTGAGACATGCATGTACACAGCTGATATTTACTCCCTCCCGTCACACAAGAGGTGGTTTTAGATATCCACATAGTCTTAAAATACAACTTTGATTAGTCATTTCTATTGTAGTATATTTATAAAATATAATAAAAGTATAAAATTATAAAAGTACTCTTCGAGATAAATCTATAAATATCTTTTTCATATGTTTATTCTAAATATTAAAAAATATTTTGATAATCAAAGTTTATAAAGTTTGATTGCGCGGTACCAAAAACAAATTCCTTCGGTGACTTGAGAGTGAGTATCATGTTAACCTTTTTCCCAAGGCAAACCCAAGCCATGCCATATGCATGCATGCAACAATGGCAGCAAGCTAAGCTAGCCACTGACTTACCCCATGTGATCGGAGACGAGGACGGCCAGGCGGCGGACGAGGTCGAGCGTCATGCCGAGCGCGCTGAAGAGGTCGAGGGCGCGCCGCTCGAGGTCGACGAGCACCGAGTCGCCGCAATTGTCGATGAGCACCACCTCCATCGACGACTCGCTGGTGTCCACCTTCCGCAGCGCCGCCAGCGTCGGCAGCCGGCGGCCCTCGTCCGTGGCGTTGCACGTCGCCCACAGGTGTGGGTCGATGCCCAGGATGTTGTAGAACCCATGCGCGATCTTGTCGCCCCACGAAAGGCACCCGTTCACCTGCACATGCAGATACACATCGCGTTGCTCCTGAGCACGATTAAACATTCCTTGCTGTTAATTAATTAATTAACTATTACTCCATGATCAAGGTGGTTGCACTGTTCAATTTGGCTCAACTTGCAATATTTAATGTGCAGACTCAAAGCATCAAAATAAAGACTTCAACGGAGAAGCTAGAGACTATTGCACTGTTAACGATTAGTGATGTGCTTGCTTTGCTAATATGCATGAATATGATATGGAAATCTTTAAGCGACTACATTAATTGACCGGCATGAGCACCCCTCAAGGATATTGGCACAAAGTGAATACCGCTACTCCTAAGTCCTAAATCAAAACAGCAGAAAGCTCTACCCACTGAAATGTGTTTGCAAATTGCAAGAAACCAACAGGCAACGGCATAAGCGAATCCACTTGCCCAACTCACAAACTAGCTAGCTAGGGAACCCCCAAAAATCTCACCTTCTGTTTATGAACAAATAATTTGAGCAGAGCCTTCAAATTAAGTACCAACATGTACTAAACCATCCGAAAATTTGCTAATGATATCATCATTAGACAACACCTAATTAATCAAAGTCAAAACTTGGTTGTGCCAAAATAGCAAGAAGGCAAAAGAGTTGAAACCATGTGCAGGAGTAGGTGTTTCTCTCTGCTTGTATTGCACCATCGTATGAGCGGTACCATGCCAGTACGACCGAGGTTATAGAGCTATATATATATATATATACACGCACCCAAAGCCGGTAGGAGACGGCGGCGGCATCGGCCGCGACGTCAGCGGGGACGTGCTGCTCCACATCGCCGGCGCGGGGCCGGCAGCGGAGGAGAAGCTCGGGCGGGACGCCGGCGAGGAAGGCCTCGGAGGTGAGGCGGATGGCGAGGGAGAGCTGGAGGTAGTAGCTCTCCCTGGCGCGGCAGACCCACGTGTCCCTCCCGCCGGCGGTCGACGGCGGCAGGGAGGAGCTCGGCGCCGTGGTGGTGGTGGTGGCGGGTTCGGTGGTGAAGGCGCTGCCGGCGCTCCACTCGGCGGACGGCGGGGCAGCGGGGGCGACGTCGACGGACTGGAGCAGCGCGTAGTCGACGAGGAGCGGCAGCCGCGACTCGTCGGCGAGGTGGAAGGTTGTGGGAGCGGGGGAAAGGGGCGGTGGAGGCGCTGGGTTAAGAGGGCGGCGGCGGTGCGGCATGGCCGGATGAGAGCTGATGCATGGAGAGCAGAGGTGGTTGTTGCTTGGTGCTGAGTCGAATTTGGGTTGTGGGAGACAATCGACGAGAAGGAGGGGTGGTGTGAACTGTCTGAGATGGAGTTGAGGAACTTGCAACGGAGAGAGGGAGGGAGAATGGTTGGCAACTTGCTCTTTTTTTTTTTTTTTATGGAGTCCCGTGGGGCACACTCACACATATAAACCACACGTAAGTTTACACACACGTAAGTGTGTTCTAAACATATGTATAATTTAAATCAGGGGCTAAATTTTACGGAATGTAGACACGTATTTTGACCACTGAATACACTCACGTTTGCGTGTACTATTTTCTTAAAACCCCAAAGTGAACATCAGCGCTGAGCCGAGGGCGCTGACAGACGAGAGCGCCTCTCACTCACCAAGCCAACTGACCGAAGTCAGTTTCTCGGTTGGCAACTCGCTAGTTGGCTCTTGGGTGTTGTCTATTTTTGTTGCCTTCTTTTTTGTTTGATTGCGTTTTTGCCCGTTTCTTTTATTATGAATTATGCATACCTGTCTAAGACCAATATTTATTTCTCATTATAGTATCGTTGTTCACTCATTACGCATACTTGATGTTGCTGTCTTAGTAATTATTTCTCTCTCTTAACCAAACAGTACAAGATGGAGGCCCTTAAGGCCACTACCCGCTACGAGAGATAGGGGTCTCAAGGTACCCGAAGTGTAGACTTGTTCAAACCTCAGGTTGGGTTTGGAAAAGCCTGATCTTGAATGGGCAAGCTTGGCCCAACTCAAAAATTGTTTTTCCCTATAAAATAATATTATTTTAATTCTTTTTTCAAAATAAAAATTAATATTTAATTCATTTTAAAAATAAAAAATGTTTTTAAATATTATTTTTATTCCCATTGTTGAGCTTTTTCGGGCTGGGCATTCGAACCGAAAATCAAGGCACAAGTCCGAAAAAACCAGGCCGAGCCGCCCATGAACAAGTCTACTGAAGTGTGCGAAACGATACAGAGGGAGAGGGATGAATGATATCTCTATTTGTACTAAATTCACTTAAAGTTCTCTCTCGCTCAATACGCAAGATGGTATATTTATAGCATTACAAGTTTGAGGGTAGGAGATTACAACAGTGCCTATAAAGACCCTATGACTATAGAGGTTTCATAGTTTTTTCCTCATTTGTTGGTAGTTTTAGTGTACGGTGGACTTCCGTGGACGGTGTTCACCATATCATCTTCCTTAGTCCATTGCAGGGCCTTGACCTCCCCATTCATCCTTCGCTCAAAGACCCCCTTTCGGGTGAAGGTCAAGGTGATGAACCGATTGGCCAATGCATTGAGGTGACATCTTTCCCCTTCTCGTATGCTAAATGAGCTGATTTCTTTGGCTTTTTGCCAGGCTATTGGGGCAAACTGTTGGGGGCCACTGTGCCGTTCCTACAACAGTAGCATTGTTCACTCACTATGCATACATATGTATGTGTTTCGTAATGATACTACTGTGTGAGTAAATAGATCATTTGAGTTGTTTTCTATTTGGAATTTAAACATCTGGTGCGTTGCCAACGATGAGAGTTGTGCGATCCAACTTGGCCTGTTCCTTTTTCTCCGGCAACCAATGGAGTGGAGCTGACTCACTAGTTACAGAAGACGATATTGTTGGAGGAGTATGCAAACGCTATTGCTTCTATAGCCAACGTACCCGTACTCCTTATTTATTGCTCGAATCTATACAAAAGAGCTTGCAATCAAAAAGTTAACCCGTGACATGTTTAAACATGGCAAAACCGTAATGCTATCTCCAAGCATCAAACGATCCACACGTTCCAGGGCAGTTAGGGAAAAAGACGGTCGCACAGCAAAACCCCAAGCCCAAATCGGCAAACTCCAGGAGGGTGCGCGAGCCAAAAAAGCAGGCGCCTGCCGAGTCCCACCCACGACGGCAAAAGCGAAACGCGGCACATGCGAGCGTGTGCACAAGTCGGCCGCGGCACATGCGAGCACCGGAGCAGACTGTGCTACCTCCTCCGTGCTCTTTTACCTATCGTTTCGAACATGGACTACCGTTTTCGGTACACCCTTTGATCATTTTTTTTTCGAGGTGTGGGTAAATAAAATTATTGAAAATATAGTGACGTGGAAGCTCTTTTGACTATAAATCTATTAATACTATTTATATGTTATAGATAAAATATCATTTTGCATGTCGTTGGCAAATTTTTAAAAGATTGACTCGTATTCTAAAACGACTAGTTAAATGACCGTGCGTTGCTACAAAATATCTCATAAATGTAATGGTTTATCAATTAAAGTAGATATAATATATCTCAATTCGTCAAGGCGCGCGGGCAGAGGTGGAGAGGAGGAAGTGAGTGCTGTCTAGATCCGGCCAATGGAAGTGGCGACGGAGAGGGGGCGGAGGCGCACACAGAGCAGAACAAAAGAGCAGGGGTAGAGGCGAGGGCGCAAGGAGGAAGCACTGGCAGCGTCACAGGTGATGCTAGAAGAGGAGTACGGAACACACGATGCGAGGAGATAGTTTGTTGATAACGTGTCCCACATGTCAGTAGAGAAAGGCAAGGGTAGAAGGGTGGGGAGAGCGGACGACCACTAACTTTAATTTTTAAGTAGTAGAGGCTAGTAAAAGAGCACTTTACTGATGAATTCTAAGTGAAGGGACAGACAGGTAGTGAGTACGAACATTGCCATGGTTATTCTAGTGTTAGTGGAAGGTGAAACGTAGAAATACAAGATTTATTTGCTAATACTACTTTCGTCAACTTTGGGCCTACTCCCATGCCTTAACAATTTTCATATGGGGTTACATAGAAACGGTGTGTTGTAGATCATCATCTGCAGTTTTTGCAATGTTCCAAATCTCATTAAACGCTTGATTCAAGTGTAATCTTGCTAAGTTATGCGTAAAATATATTATTATGTAGCACTAAACTACTAATAGCTTTTGATTTAAGCAATGCTGAACTTCACTTTGGGAAACTGTTAACAAAAACTGATGTTCTTTTTTAGGCATAAGCACGTCTTACCTGTGAGTTCATCACAATGTACAGTAGTTGTTACTTGTTAGTACGTGGAACTGTACAGGGCGGAGCTTAATGAAATGCTAACATGGGCCATGACCCTCTTTAATTTTGCAGGTCTTGGGAGAAGATAATGGATAACAAGGCTACCAAAGTGCTAGGTCATTAAAATGACCACCTCTCTCTTATAAAATTCATTAACTTTTTGAGTGTTAGCCCTACTTAATTTGTGTCTGCACTCCGCCGGTGTTGTACAAAGGGAAAGGCCAAACCGATGAGTTCACTAGATTTTGATCCATGTGAGCCTTGAGAGACGCTACTGTTTTGAAATGTGAAGGAAACTGTTTTTTCTCCGGTCACCACAACTTTTGGAAAAACTAGTACAGTTGAATATGTGAAAATGCTGGCCTGGCCGGGAAAGGCCCGTGAACCTTTTTACGACAGGAGAAAGGGAATATTCCTGTAAAGATGCCCTAAATGGTTTTTAAAAAAGAGTTTGTGTTCCCGTGATTGTTGGATGCAGGATCTTTTATCTGCAAAAAGATGACATGACTTCACCGGGGGTGGAGATAAGGAAATATTGGCATTTATCAAGTGGTAACAAGCTAATGAGAGTTGGGGCCTTGTACAGTTTTTTCTTTTCTTTTTTTCTTCTATACATATTTTTCTTATTTTTAATTAATATACACAGTAGGGGCCTTCTTTACTGTTTTCAGTCACAGAGAGCGAGAGAATTGGGGCCTAACTCTAATTAGCTAAAATTATGGGGTAAGGAATGCGTAATAGGCATTTGAGGCTTGCTTGAAAAAGATGGGCATATTTTTTTAACCAACAAACTTGGCATGACCTAAGTGATGTTAACAACCATTCTAAAAAATTGGCAAGTGATCTCAGAGCCTATTGGACACGTTCTCACCAATCAAGAAGCATCAAAGTTTGTTTACGGTGGCACAAGACACATTTTTAATAATATCACAACTAATTGATAGTGGCTGCAATTAGCCCTCCTAGCTCATGTAACTCTTAATGGTGCAGCTAATGGAAGCCGTCAAGAATAGAAATCATATCTCAGTAGTCAGTAATCATTATAAAGTTTATCTGTTTGAACATTATGAGCTATGATATTGCAATGTACAAGTTGCATCAATTTTCCGGGATATATATACTTTCTAGTATTTAGTTTGTCTGGTTTGATGACATTGCAATGGCGCAAGTTGCATTAATTTCCCAGGATATATGATATGAGGCTCAGTACTACTACAACTTCGGTTTGTGATTTTAAGTTGTAAACTCAAGTTGTAACTTCCTTTGGTGTTGTTTCGACTAAAGAAAGCAAGAAGGCCGAGAGGGTGGATGAGGAGGCCGGCCAAAGAGGAGAAAAGGAAGTAAGCTTGCTTTCGGTCATGGGAAGCACTAGCCAAGGTGGGAGAAAAACTCACCAAGGAGGAATATAAGTTGAGGAGAAGCAAGCCCAAGTCAAGCCAGCCGCATGGGCCAACAAGCCAAGGCAAGGTGGCCCAAGGGGTAGCCGCATGGGCTTCGGCCAAGGAGGGAGGTTCCAACCGCATGGGCCTAAGCTTGGAGGCGCATGAGCCCAAGGAGGGAGGCACACGGCCCAAGGAGGGATCCGGCCAGGGCAAGACATGAGGAGGGCAATTGGACTCTAATACAAACACCAAATCCGAATTAGAGCCCTCTCGAAAAATTAGCCTAAAGTTAATTCCGAATTTGAAGCGGATTTCAATCCGAATTGGGCTTTATGAGTTAGGAAATTGTGTGGGCTTGCATGCCTAGTATTTAGGCCGAATTATACATACAATTTCGGTCATGTATCTTTTATTTTGAGTTTAAATACTAGAGTTCGAATTGTCTGCGTTTAGGAGTTGTAATCGAGTTCTAGAGTCAGAATTGAAGTTTGAGTCATGTTGGCCCATGTTTGGCCGGATCTAGGTGGATCCCTATTTAAGTGTGGTAGCCGACCCTACAATGAGGAGAGCTCGGTTTACGAGTTTTTGAATAAAAACAAAAAGCTACTTGGCACAAAGTATCGTGTGTTCTTGAGATGCATTGCTGAATTGAGAGAGATTGAGAGAAGATAGAGGTTTTAGCCAGGGGAGGGAGATACTCATTTGTGGTTTGATTTTGGCACAAGTCAAGAACCCCTATTCTTGGATTGAACCGAAGGCATCTACTACTCCGTCTTTGCAATTCGATCAAATCGGACCGGTTTGTGAAGTTATTCTCTGTTGTTTCTAATCCTCACGGTTTAGCACAACTAGAGATTGGATATTTGCTATCTATGGTTTCAGATACTGTTCACCTATTTGGTATTGTTCACATGTGTGGTTACTGTTCACCCAAAGCGAAGAAGGAGGTGTCTAGCTACTGATCTTCGTCTATACTGTGAAAGATTATGCCAACAATTTGACATCCTTCTAATCACCTAGTTGGATCCCTATCAATATATATATCCTTTCTATTTTGTAGGCTGGTTTGATTACATATATACTCTCTTCAGTCACAAAAGAAATCGTTTTGGACATCGACACGGCCTCCAAAATACAACTTTTACCTTTCATCTCTATTGTAATATATTTATAGAACTAAAATTATAATTTTGTGAAAGTATTATTCGAGGCAAATTTGCACATATCACTTTCATATGCTCATTCTAAATATTCAAAAAATATATTGATAATCAAATGTTATAAAGTTTAATTACACGTTACCCGAAACGACTCCCTTTTTGACCAGGCGGAGTACTTCTGAGAAGACGTCACAAATGTTGTGCTTGCTTCCAGGAACAAGCATCCGCGAGGAAATTTGCAAAATTTATGTTAGGTGAGTCAATAATGGATGTCTCTTGAAACTTCAGTCAACTTTATGATTGAGTAATTGTCAAACATACTCGTATATAGATCCAAAATAATTTTGAATATTTTAAGGTAAGGGGTAGTGCTTTCTATTTTTGCTTTTTATCCTCCATTCAGCTAGCAAGTTATCCACGTACTAGAGCAATTTTAATATTGGGAAGTGGCACCGAACTTCTTGCAAGTTGGGGACACCATTGATTGGTTATCCAACTAATACTGATTTGTAAAGTTCGGTTCACCTACTTTTTTTTGCTTAGTTGTTTGATATTTTTTTTACAACAAAAAAATTCTTGTGTTCTATTATGCACCACCAAAAGTTTCTCTGTGCCTACATAGCTTATGATTACTTGCTGTCCATTGCCCTTGATTGTTCACATGACCAATAAAGAGGTTCTCTCTTCAAATTCAGGTGCCCATTGAACGAATTAAGACGGACAAGAAGAGGGTGAAAAAAAACAGTATTTTCAAGGTTCAATGCACCTACACGCAAGACCAACAGATTGAATTTTATCTAAGCACCGCTATCATAGTTTGTAAGTATACTGTACTTTCTAATGACTTCTTACTTCTTTTGTTTGAATGCCTCCGGTTTGCACAGTTCCATCTAGTGCCTGTAGCACAAATCAAAAGAACACGAAATAAGGCGTTTTTATTCAGCCTAACAAAAGGGCAAGTTGACTGGCAAGTTGACTGGTTAGTCACCAGTTCATACCTGACGTCAAGCAGCAATATCTGATCTAAGTCAGAACTGAAGCAGTTCTCAATTTTAAATGGTTTGGTTGGACAAGCATTACCCACCCTGAAAAGAAAGCCACTCCTGATTCAGAGTTTCAGACAAGGAGGACCCATGCTCCAATGCCTCATCCTCCCAAACTTCAGTTGTCTCCATTTGGATCTGCAGTGCACTTTGCTTTTCTCTCTGGTCATGGATGAAGTTTCTGACAGCAAAGCACATCACATTGTGGAAAACTCAAGGATTCAGACTTGTGCGAAGAAAACAAATGCTCCAACAGCAGAGTAGCGCATGATCGGTGTATATCTATGTCGGCCACGCTCCACAAGCTCTTTCTTGCTCGACAAAAGGAAGGATACAGAGAAGCAAACACCGATCGAAACTGTTCTTATTTTGCTCCCTGTGTGAATTGGACACGAGTGCATCATGCAGCGCAATGCTATTGCAATCTCAACCGCTCTCATGCCATGCTTCCAATGATTGCAAGCTGCCCATGGGACGCAACCCACACGGGCCTTTTCAGGCTCACAAACACACACATTGGAATGCAGCTCTGTAAAGCGATGAGGGGCATCTTACCTTCTCAGTATGGCAAGGCAACAGGCAGAGATGCGAACGGGAGAGGAGAGAAAGAAAAGGTTGCATCATGGCATTGCAGACTGCCCTCTCGGTGGCGAAAAGCCCTCGTTTTTTTGCTTCTTTTTCAGGGCATGTTTGGCTCTGGCCTTGCAATCCATTTCTGATTTATTCATCCATCACACGCCTCAGTATCATGCACTAACGAGTTGCTGAAAAAAATTAGAACAGTTTAGAGAGAGAGAGATGGTGTGATATGAGTTCTGAATATTTTGATGCACCCATGTTCAGCACTTCATATGGAAAGGCACAAAGAGTAATCTTTCCAATGATGCCAGTCATGCAGGTTTCAATCCAATCATTTGTTTTTTTGTACCAGCTTTAGTAGCTTTGGACATCGGTGCATCAACCTTGCTATTCCTTCATGTGCAGATGACTTGTTTATGAACAAGTACTAAACATAGATTCGGTTTGTCTCTTTACTTTGTGCGCTAAGCTAGCCAACATGGGATCGCCTAATCCTTGTGCTCCGGGCAAATCACACAAAGGGAGAGACATTAGTTTAAGCAGCCCCATAAAAAGAACTAGGAGAAAGATATGGCGAGATCTAGCGTGTTATTGGTCTAATGTGTCATATGCCTCTAATCCACTAGCCCAAACTTTGGGGCTAGGAGGATGGGCCCATGTGCAATTACTGAAATTGGATATTTGTCTCCAACCAGTGTGGACATTGTGATGAGAGGATAAGCGTTTAATCAGAAATAAACAATCAGGAGGTAAGCAGATGACGTAATAATGATGAATAACCATTCAAATGGTTAGTGCGGCTTATGTTTTTTTTGCAGCACAGGACTAATAATGCTTGCAATACTGCATAATATTCAAGTTAAATGGTGGTGAACTTGTGGCCATTAGCATATCTATTTCTTTTCTTTTTTTTTTGGTGTGTGTGTGTGGGAGGTGGGGTGGGGGGGGGGGGGGCATTAGCATATTAATTTTTAGAACACTAGCAGATTAATTTGTTATGTATACAATCAATTTTTGGCGCCCTTTCCAGTTTTTTGGTTGATCCATGGGCTCCACTCAGCGCTTCAATTGCTTGAAATTTAATAAGTTCGGGAATATGCCATGGCAAACAAGTGGTTAGCAAACCAGTCTGAAAATGGAAATGATACATATTCTTATTCCTTAATTAGCTTTTTCGTCAGGATTTTGAGTTAAATTTCTTGTATAATGCAATGCTAGCTAACCGGGACGGAGCCAGAAAATATTTATCTAGGGGGTCATATGATGATAACTAAATATCGAGAGATACCAAATACAAATATTTTATTATTTTACATAAGCAAATTAAAAGCTATACAGAGAACTACGTCAACTATAGAGGGACCATGGCTCCCACTAAATCCCCAGGTGTCCGTCCCTGCTAGCTAGAAAGTAAACAGGAACTAAAGGAGACTAGTCCAACTGTTCTCAGCAATAAATATCAAATGAGAGTGTCTATGCTTAAGGTGATTGAAATTTTTTTGTCCATCAATCATCTTTTCTCACCGTTGGATCAATATTTTATGGGCCAAATTGTCTTTTTCTAAAATAGATAAAAATATTACAAGAAGATGACAAAAAAAATTCTAAACTAGATAAAAGTAAATCTAGATGAACCCTACAAATATAAAAAATAAATAGAACTAAAAGTTACAGTTTAGTTGTGCTAAAATTGCACATCACTTCCACACACACTCTCCCCTCCATTCATCTTCTCTCGACAACCAGGCGCACCATATCTGGGCGACGGCGGTGCAAATCGAGGGTGACGATGGCACTGGACCTCGAGGATGAGGACGACTGTGGTGGAGATAGACATGGGCGCAGCCTCCATGCCGACGTTCACATCAGCACCGCTGATTGCAGCTGCCCCTAGTGTCGCTGAGATGTAGCTTAGCCCGAGCGCGAGAGGTAGCCCATCATGGATTTGTGCTTGGTGGTGCCTTCATGAGCCACATGAGGACGCTTCCACTGGTCGACATCTCGCATGCACAGGTGTCCGAGGTGGATGCGGTTGCGGGCGCCGACACCGAGGCGGACGAGCGTGGCCACATCTGGAGCCGATCCGTACACAGGTGCGGTCACTCTCCTCGTTCCGCACCCACTGGATGTCCCTTCTCCCCCGTCTTCCTAACTTCTCCTCCTCTTTGGCTGCGTCGAGGTCAGCTCCCTCGGCTACGGCGTTATCCACGGTCTTCCGCGAGGGCTCAACATCACCACCACTATCTCCTCTAGGTCTTCCTGATTGCTCCTCTTCGGCTGCATCGTGGTCAATCCCAAGGGCTAGCTAGGCCGGACTAAAACTCATCAGCATCCATGTGGCTGCTGCTATGCGTAGGCCGCGAACACCGTCCGTGTGCGACCACCGCACCGGTTAGCTTCTCGCTAATCTTTTCACATCAAAACGTGTTCCAAGCACCCTCTATGTTTTCCCTAAACTAATTTTGGGATTCCTCATCTACAACTCGCTGTCACCATCCTCTTCCCTGCGTACGGCCAAAACAGCTCGCTGACGCCATCGTCCTCCCCGTGTGCCGCATCGCCGCCACCCTCGAGCTCGCGTTGGCCTTTGCAACCAATTGTGGCACTTGCCCACAACCTTTGCAACCCATTGTGGCATTTACCCACAACCGTCTTCGCTAGTCGTCGCCGCACCGCTAAAACCATCAACAACGTGGGAGGCATAATGCAGAGAGAGAATGCAGAGGAAGAATGGTGATGTGTCAAAACCACTTACACGTATGCGCCACATCACGCCAAAATCAGGGTTGGATGAGTCAGAGGGTCAATTGCCAGAGGGTCAATTGCACTGGTTTCAATAGTTGGACGTCCAAAATAAAAGTGGACTAAGACCATAATTGAGAGTTGAAAAATGGATTTTTTCCATACAGAAAGGGCAAAGGTCGGAATCTCACCTGCTATTTTCATTCACTTGGAAAAGAGACGGATACAACAATTGGAACTTGCAAAGCTCGATACCTTCTTTTCATGAAACTACACCCGATTACATCATATTTATTCAAGATTTTACACATACAAAAAAAAAACTACACATGGTCGGAACTCTTGAGACTACAGAGTGAGGAACACTAACGATTGGAAGAATAAACAAACTCCAGCTGTCAGAGCCATTCCTTTGGATTTATGCACGCGTCGAGAAGTTTCCATTCTTCAGTCCCTTCTTCCGGTTTCTGCAAACAAAATGGCACGTTAGCTTAGCTTGCCTGACCCCTGAGAGTGGTAAAAATTTGACATGATCTTTAAAGTTTAAAATGAATAAATGATCCTTTAATAAACACATGATCTTTACTGAAAATCTAATAATTTCGAAGTATGTGCTCATCATTTGATACCAAAACTTTCTAATGTTTTCAAGCAGCAATCATGAGACACTTGATGTTTATTTAGTTGGCTAGGCAAAGGAGCATTTTAGCTTACATGGTCGTACTGCCATCGTGCAGTAAGTGGAAGAGACACCAGTATACTCTCAATCCTTCCTCCAGTCTTGAGGCCAAATGTGGTACCACGATCATATACCTTCAAGGAAGCATATATTAATGCCTGAAGAAAGATACCATAGCAAGAAGACTCTTGGCTATGTTCATCTAAAAACACTTACAAGGTTGAACTCGACGTAGCGACCTCGCCGCAGTTGCTGCCATGCCTTGTGCTCCTCATTAAATGGAGTGTCCTTACGGCGTTCTATGATGGGTATGTATGCAGGAATTACAGAGCCCGCACATTCTGTAGGGAAGGGCAAATCACTTCTCTTATTATTATAACTTACAGCTACAACTAAAAGCGCATGCTGCACAACAACTAAAACACTTTCTAGTAGGGTCCATTTTAACCAGTCTGCTGATAAGAAAAAGAACAAAATTAAATTCTATGGAACCCTGCAATTTCAAACTACTCCCAGACACACAGTGATGGAAATTCCATCTCACCCATACAAGATTAAGGAACCACTGTACCAAGCTACTACTTGAATACAATTAAGTTCATTTGATCATTCTAGTAAAGAGTTTTACCTGTAGCAAAGCCAAGAAGCATTTCTTGATCATAATCGTTAAGATCATCAAAAAATATTCCACCAAGCCCACGTCGCTCATTACGATGCTGCATTGAAGACAAACTATGAGCATAGGAACACAGGGTCCAAAAACCTTCACAAAGAACATTAATTGCTTCATTAAAAGTCTGCCTAACAGAAAAACAGAAAATTATCATCTTCTTCAGGATTACCAATTTACCGTGGCCACCACACGGACACAAGATCAATTACCCAATACAGTTATGCAGCAATATTACCAATATTCCTTTTCTTTTTGAGGAAACACATATTTTTTTGAATTCATGCCATTGCAAAAGGGACTGAAGAAAGTGCACTGAATTATACAATCAACTCCTATCTTAATTTCTAAAACACCAAATGAGAAACTGAACATACCTTAATATAGAAATAATCATCACACCATTTTTTGAATCTTGGGTAAAAACTTGAATCAAACTTATCACATGCTTGTTTTTGAACCTGAAATCAGAGAACAAAATATGAAAATGAGTTAAACACATATGAAGCAGAAATTAAAGTGCTCAACTGACAACAGTACCTATTAATCATAATAAGTTAGCACAAACTCTATCTGCTATTCTGAATCTTCTCAAGGTTAACTTTATACAAGCTTATTGATCATCAAAAACAGTAACGCATAATTCTGCAATTGCACAGGAAACTCCGCAAAGATGGTTTCAAGCATGTGAAGGTGATCTGTACTGTGTCTGTGCTAGTAGTGAGGTGGACTGTACAACTATTGGATTGGAAGGCTATAACAGCCCAATTGATTTGCCTTTGATTTATTAAGCATGTGTAACACCGGACTTGAGATCAAAGAACAGTGATGTGTTCACAGAAAGAAATGGAACACTAGAATTAATAATAACTCCAAAGGATCTCATCTACCAGAAATGCGGAAGGCTACCTATATGATCAAAAAACGGAAAAAGGAACTAGCATGACAGTGTAGCTAGTATTATATGAGACATGAGGAGGGAAACACCCTAGGAGTCTAGGGAGCATTGCATTGAAATATGTAGGACGTGATGACATACAAAATGAAAATGCTTCACATCCTCTTCGATGATATATGAAGGAGTCAAATCAGTACCACCTCCAAACCACCATTGTCTTGGTGCATCCGGAGCATCTGCAGTAAAAAGGTTATAATATACAAGTACTGAAAATCACAGTTCCTAACAATGAAGCCAATTTGACGGACTAACTAAATGTAAATTAATTCTAATAGAGATGATGATGTTTAAGATGCGAGGTTTCCTTATTACAGTAAATAAGATTACTACAGTTTAAGCTTATATTCTCTTGAGGTAAAATTTAAAGAGCGCCATCTCATTTGTATTGTTAGCTTTTGTGCATAAGTTGGCATGCATATTAATTATTAAAGCACAAAGTACTTGTAGTATGCAGCATATAGTTAAAAAAAGGTAATTGCAGGCAGAAAATTTGGCAATGATAAAAAAAAATGCTGAAATGGGCTTACAGTCCATAAATTAAATAGTAATATTTCTAAATTTGCTAGCATAGATACCTTTTGGTGCATCTGTTTCAAAATAACGGTAGTTAAAATGCAATGTTGGAGCAAATGGGTTCTTGGGATGAAGAACCTGCAAATAGAAATGACCACCACATTAATCCATTATCCATGTATGATATGTCAATACTATAAAAGTAGAGCAATGTGTAAAAACGTGAAACAAACACACAAAGCTTAGCAAAAGAAATAGTTCCTTTATAACTCCAAACAGTAGCAGGTTAACATAAGCAGTAGCACAAGACTAGATGACTCATGGACCAGTGCATGGAGTACAAAAAACAGAGTAGATCAGAGCAAACTGACAAAGGCATCACAAACAAGACCACCCTAATTCATCAAATGGTACCTTAAATTTCTACCAAACTGCAACACGTGCCCTCTAATTTCTAAAATGACAAAATCCACTAGATAGACAAGAAGGCCTCCTCTCTGAGAAGCAAATATTGTATGGGAGGAACAAAAAATCGTATGAACTGATCGTTCACCTACATCTAAAAGCAAATTTATTCCTTTCACATTTTAAGGATAAATAAATCAATCGTATAACTACAATTCAAAAGACAACAAACTCTTTAGTCTTATCAACCTAGCGCCTGCAGGCAGCTGCAAAGAACAATACACCCAGCCTTGAACTACAAGCACACGATTACCTAATAACAAGCGCAGACAAAAAAATTGTATACTATGAACACCATGAAGATCAGATTTTTCAAGACCTAACTGGCTAACTACACAATTATGCGTAATGATGCTAAAAATGCAACGTTTTTACTAAGACAATGCAATGTCCACAACTGAGAAATTACGTCTTAATTCAACACAGATCCAACTTTTCACGCCAATGCACCAGGAAAGCAAGCTCTTACCGAGCTAATGCCAGCGGCAAAGAAGGGCACGGGCCCAGCCTTCTGCCCATCCGCGGCCCCATTCTTTCCGGGCTCCCCCTTGGCCGCGCGGTACGCATCGGGGGGCATGACCCCGTACACGACGGACACGTTCACTCCAGCCTTCTCGAACACGCGGCCGTCCTGGAGCACCCGGCTGATGCCCCCGCCCCCTCCGGGACGCGACCACACGTCCTCGACGAAGCGCGCCCCGCCGCCGTCCGCCTCCTCGAGGGCCGCGCAGACCTCCCCCTGCACCCGGCGGATCATGGCCTCGAACCGAGCGCGCACCGACCCGGACCCCGCCCCCGCACCGTCCTCCCGCAGGAACGTCGGCGGCGGCTCGCTCTCCGGCGTCTCCTTCTCGATCACCACCGACGCGCGCACGCGCAGCGCGCGCGCGCGGCGCGGGAGGCCAGGGGAGGAGAAGGACACCCGGGCCGGCGGCCACCTGCGGTGGCGGGCGGTGGCCGGGGTGAGGGCTAGGGTTTGGGAGGGGGTGGTGAGGAGAGAGGACGCCATGGGTGGGGGGTTGGTGTGTGCCAGTTGTTCGGGTTTCGGTGGCTGGCGGCTTATATAGGGGTGGCGGGCGGTGGCTGCCGCCGGTGGGCGGCGCGGGATGCGGCCCGCGGTTTTGGAGGTGGGAGGAGGGGTCAAACGGAAGGAGGGGGTGGGAAGGTGGTGGGAGGGAGTTGGTTTTGTGCTGTTGTTGGCTTCGAAGGGGATAAGGAAATGGATCATGTTTTGGGCTCTGGGGATTCTGTGAAAGAGATGCAAATATGAAACAAATAAAGGGCCTCTAAAATGATAAAAAAACAATAGTTAGCAAAGTACACGTATATGTTTAGAGTGGAATAATTGCAATTTACCTGTTAATAATTGGCTCATTCTACTCTGTTAATATATATAAAAAAATGCACGACAAAGAATGACTCAAATCGGACAGCATTCATGATCTTCTTCTCATCAGTTGTCACATCAGAAATCAATGAAAACCCCAGGTCATTGTATGATGGCTAAAAACAGTAGTTCTTACTTCTTAAGGCATCTCCAATAGTTAGAGACAACCTTGTTTTTAACATATGTTACATTATCTTTAGAGACAACATCTCCAATAGACAGTCTTTAGTACACTTTCTAAAACTTATATTTTATAATTTTTCTTTAAAACGGGCCTACATGTCATCTAAAGTAAATTAATGTAGCATGTCTTGTTTCGCGTGCACGATCGTCTCTTCAGGACATGTTCTCTCTCTTCTCCCCATCTCTCCTCCATGTAGGATTTTGTTGACGTGGCATAGCTAAGAGACGACAATAAATGTACTATTAGAGATGTCCTTACTGGCATCTACTGACGAGCTATTAATTCCTGCACAGAAACAAGTCAACGGCTAATTAATTACCAAGTCGTCGGTCGGTGCTGAAACTTTCACGCAACGTATTGAAATGCAGGAACACTAGAAGCGTTGGGTGCCCATACTACAAAATTATACAAAGGCAAAAGGCTGAAAACTAGGGATCTCGGAAGGTCAAACCATGGAATCCACGGAAAATAATCTTATAGGACCTGGTCTACAACTTCATTGATGTGGACCAACTCTATCATGCGACATGTGTCCTTTTACGAATCTCAAAACGCATAGCCTCATAAATCACTGATGTGAATTTTCACGAATTGAATACTGAAGTCTATTACGTCACGCTTTGAGATCCGTGAAAGGACACGTGTCATACAGTAAAGTTGGTCCACATCAATGGAGTTGTGGATCAGGTCCTATAAGATTATTGTATCATTCTCAGTGCGCGTGAACAATGGCACACAGTTTCAGGCTTCGGCACTGCACGACCACACGCAGAATTATGTTTTCGTTTTCTGAAGAAGTTTTCTGACAGCGTGCTGTTTCCAACGGTTCTGGTGAGGCCATGATTCACGGAACTCTCAAGATAGATCATAGATCACCGATAGGTCTCATGACAGCGATCCAACAAGGAGATATTTCTTGATATGAGACGAAGGGAAAAGCTACTGTATCAAAAATCCATTCGGTTCTGGAATCTGGAATGTTAAGGACACTACAAAGATGCCTTTCGAAAGGGAAAGAAGAAGAGCTTCGTGGTGGCTACACTTCTGTGCCCTGATGATGCGTTGGTGTTTGCCCGTCCGTTTCAAGCCCACAGCAGCTATGAGATTACTGAAGTATTATTCATCAGAGTCCAGAGATTTACCCACTTCTCCAGATTTTTTTTGTCATTGTGGGTGGCAGGGACAATTTGAGCAAACTCATCCCAATAGTATCATTTTTTAAAAAAATAGGACTCTTTTTTAAAACAAGAGAATGCAAATCTTACTGTCCGAAGCTTGGAGTATTCGATAAAATAGTTCAATTTCAGCAGTATTCGATAAAATAGTTCAATTTCAGCAAGAAAAAACCTTACGTGTGAAAAACTTTATAGTTCAAGTTTACATGAAATGTATATTCTGGAAAAATATTTTACATAAAAATATCAACATCTGAATTCAAGAAACTTGAAAAAATATTTTAGAATCTTATAATATAATCAACAAAAGGAAATTACATCTGCTAGCTCATGTGGTCCGCACGTGCTGCCACCTCAGCAGCACGCTCTCTCCTCCCCTTCCCCGCGAACAAAACCGCTCGCTCCACTTCACCTCGCCATTGTCGTTACGTTAGTCTCCTCCCAGCTCCCGGTTTTCTCGCTCTCCTGTCACCTCCCCTCCACCCCCACCTCCCCACACGCAACAACAAAACGATTTTTTTTCGGTACGAATATCCCTGTCCTGTCTTCTCGATCCGATCAAGTCCCCGGCCCTAGCCCTAGCCCGGAATGGCGGCGGAGTGGTCGGCGACCGGCGGCATGCGGAAGGCGCCGTCGGTGGAGTGGCGGTGGGTGTCCACGGAGGAGGACGAGGAGGTGGACGGGGACGGCGGGGGACCCGCGGCCGTCGGGACGGTGGGTAGGGGCGGGAGCTTCGAGTCCGAGGAGGAGGATGAAGAGGAGGAGGGGAAGCAGAGGCTGATCCGGACCGTGCCGTCCGTGGATTGGTTCGACGTCGAGGGCAACGAGGTCTCCGTCGCGCAGCAGCTCGAGGACTCCGAGGTGATGGGGGTTCGGTTGGTTCCTTTGTTTTGTAAGCGTCATTTGCATTTGGGACGAGGGATTCGGAAGGTGATGTTTTCATGATGTGATTAAGATGCAGTTGTTGCGCGCGTAGAATGGCAGGGAAATGGTAGCGATTGGGTGCTGATTTGTTTAGCCTTGGTTCAACCTTGGATCCGAAAAGGAAGGATTTGCACCTAATCAGTAATCAGACGGAAATATGATCGTTATGCTGTTTGGGGTGGCTATGCTTGGACCAGGGGATAAATCTGTGCTTGGTCGGAAATATCAGTTTTTTGTAGAATCGTATGTGTTGAGACTAATTCCTTTATGCAAAGTTTCTTTGTTGGCCTTTTGGCTAAGATCATGTGTAGTGTATTGGGACTAATCCGGGTGTGGGAAGAATGGTACAGGAAAGGATTTTATTTGTTTAGTTTTCCTTGTGCAGGAATGATAATCGTACGCTAGTTAGTTATTTAAAGAGTAAATTTCATCTGGCGCACATGTACTGTAGAACGTCCAACCTGCTCATAGAAGACACAACTTTTAAATGGAGCTGAATCAGGAAACTGCAACTAGTCTTGCTAGAGACAACATCGTCTTCACCTGTTGTGCAAATGGTATCAGTGTTTACTTTCATAGAGACTTGTGTTCTTTAGTGTGGGACGATTAAGCAAAAGTAAAAGTAGATAGGGGTAAAAGTAGATAGGGTTAACTAGCAAAACAAAAATTATAGACTGGCTGGTGTTGTAATTTTCAACAATGCACCAGGTGGGTCTTGTGCAATTAACTTCATCCATTGTTTCGAATGCCTTCATCTATGAAAAACCATGCGAAGATTCAAAATCGGATGAAAAACCATGCAAAGATTCAAAATCGGAAGAACTGCAATTTTTCAGGAAAGGGTGACCTGTTGAATTATGAAATAAACCCCTAGATCTGAAAATGTCATCAGCGGAATAATCTTTGTGAACAACAGATCAGTGGGATATTCTTTATTTACAGTTTTAGGAAATTTGATGTGCCTATATCCTAGTATATCTTCACTGCTTTAATAAATAATTGCTGTCGATGTTGATCTGATTCCTTCATTATATTCTGTATAGTTTAGTTATTTCATTTACATGTGCAGGAGTTTGATTTTGGCAGGACAATGTTTCTTGCTCTTCAGACTCTTGCTGTGGTCTTTGGAGATATTGGAATAAGTCCGTTGTATACATTTGATGTCATGTTCAACAAGTACCCTATTGTTGGAGAGGAGGATGTTCTTGGAGCACTCTCACTAGTTCTGTATACTCTGATTTCGATGCCATTAGTGAAGTATGTCCTGGTTGTCCTTTGGGCCAATGATGATGGTGAAGGTATATCCGAGGTTGTGAATTGAGTTAGTCAGGTCAAGCTTTTTATACATGACTATGTTAGAGGCCTAACATCTTTCAGTAATTCCATGACTACGCAGGTGGTATATTTGCCTTGTACTCTTTGATTTGTAGAAATGCAAAAATTAGTCTCATTCCAAACCAAGTACAGTCTGAGAAGAGGATGTCAAGTTTCCGACTCAAACTTCCGACACCAGAGCTTGAGAGATCCATAAAAGTAAAGGAGAAACTCGAATCTTCACTGTTGTTGAAGAAGTTGCTTTTAGGCTTAGTGCTGTTTGGGACCTCAATGTTCATATCAAATGGAGTTATCACACCGGCAATGTCAGGTTTATTTCTTTTTCTTTTTGTTCATACTTTTTGTTCAATTTTGAACAATTTGTTAGTGGGCACATCATGAAGAACACACCAGCCATCAAATGCGTATTTTATCCTTTTTATTTCATATCAAAAACCTATTCCGTTTGTAGTAGTTTTTTTCTCATTAAAATTTAACTCTTCATCCTTGAATGTAGTGTTATCTGCTGTCAGTGGCTTGAAAGTTGGCATACCAGATGTCTCTCAAGGTGATTTTTAAAAATTCATGTATCTAATAGCACGATAGTGAACTATTTCTTTTTATAACTGCTGCTTATTGCCCTTCGTAACTCCACAAAACATTATTTGCAGATACTGTGGTGATGATTTCAGTTGCACTTCTTGTAGTCTTGTATAGTGTACAGAGGTATGCCACTAGCAAAATGGGGTTTGCAATCGGCCCCTCTTTACTTATATGGTTTTGCTGTCTCGGAGGAATCGGCATATACAATCTCAGTAGATATGGCCCGACAGCTTTTAAAGCATTTAATCCTATCTACATTATCTATTATTTTGGGAGAAATCCCTTTCAGGCTTGGCTGTCCCTTGGTGGCTGTCTTTTATGCGCAACAGGTAAAGATCGTAGCTAGTTGATCTATAGTCAGTTATCATTCGATTTTCCTACGTGCTCTTCTGTTTTAGTAGGAACATTCAACTCTTTCATTTGATTCTCTCATTTTCTTTGCTGATGCTCTGTATAATAAAATGAATTTGATTTCTCTGCTGTCTTAGAAAGTAGCTTGTGGTTAAGAACTTTGTCTTAAATTCTAAGTAAAAACCAGATTATTTTTCTTCCCTAAAAGAAAATCAATTAATCTTATCCAAACTATATTGCAGGATCTGAGGCAATCTTTTCAAATCTTTGCTACTTTCCTGTAAGATATGTTCAGGTATTATATACGAACTATTGAATGCCCTTGTCTTCAATTCATTTCCCCCCTTCTATAGATCATGTTTGTATCTTCAGCTAACATTTCTTTAACCTTTTTCATTCAGATGTACTTAATGCAACCATTCCTCGTGATTTTATTTAAATCCTTCTTATTTCTCCTTTCCAGTCTATGTTTGTGCTTCTTGTTCTTCCTTGCCTTGTCCTGGCGTATTTAGGACAAGCTGCTTTTCTCATCGCAAACCAAAAGTCATCTGAGCAAATCTTCTTTTCATCTATCCCAAGTAAGTCGGATGTCACTGAACATTTAGCTTGCGCTGTCATTTCTTATGGATAAACTCCATCAATGGTTCTTCCACACGTTATGTAAATGTTTTTCTGATTAGATCGATTGTTTTTTCTGCTTTCATTTGGCCCATATCACGTGTTCCACAGGAGTTTGTACTTAAACTTATTGCGCTGTCTTCTCTTTACAGGTGGAGCTTTCTGGCCTGTTTTCTTAATGGCCAATTTAGCTGCACTGATTGCCAGTAGGACAATGACGACTGCTATATTCCAATGCCTAAAGCAGTCAATAGCACTTGGTTGCTTTCCTCGGCTCAAAATTGTTCATACGTCTAGAAAATTTATGGCTAAGATATACATTCCCGTTGTAAACTGGTTTCTATTGGTTTCCTGCTTGGGCTTTATTGTGCTGTTCAGAAGCATATATGACGTTGGCAATGCATATGGTAATAATAATTAATTAGATGTACTTTTAATGTCAATGTGCTTACTCTCCGCCTATTCAATATGTTGTAATGCCTCTGTGTTCTACATACTCTTACACTTTTCCATTTTGAACAGCCATAGCTGAACTTGGGGTGATGATAATGGCCACGATCTATGTTACAATCATAATGCTTCTAATATGGGAATCCAATATTATTAAGGTGGTGTCATTTGCCATCACATTTCTCTTCTTGGAGCTGGTTTTCTTCTCATCAGCTCTGAGTAGTGTTGGAGATGGAGGTTGGGCATTGTTGATTTTTGCATCTGTTCTTCTCATTATTATGTTCATCTGGAACTACGGGAGTAAACTGAAGTATGACAGTGAAGTCAAACAGAAGCTTTCAAAGGATTTGATGAGAAAACTGGGGCCCAACCTTGGTACTATTAGAGCTCCTGGACTAGGCTTGGTCTGCAGTGAGCTAGTGAAAGGAGTTCCTGCAATTTTTGGTCATTTTCTGACCTCTCTCCCTGCAATCCACTCGATAATCGTATTTGTGTGCATCAGGAATGTACCAGTGCCTGTGGTTCCCCAAAGTGAAAGGTTTCTTTTCCAACGTGTCTGTTCAAGGGGCTATCACATGTTCCGCTGTATTGCCAGGTATGCTTTATCATACGTTGGCTCTTTAGTTTAGGTCCATCTAAGATACAGTTACCATGATTCACATATTAGTGGGTCCATATACTTTTTCTCTCGAAATATAGACATAGTAATATCAAATCCAGGGTACTAAATGTAATCTTCTTTATTCCTAACAACTTCGTCCATTACTACACACAAATATCAACTGAAGATAATTTTACCAATAAGCCTAATGCCTTTTTTACTTGGGGATAATTACTAATTTTACATTTTAATTTAGCACGCAAATCATATAACTTTACAATTCGATTCCAAACACGGTGATACAATTAGTTACTGCTGTAATTTACTGTGCCAATATACCTGGTACCTTCGTAGTCTATTGACTAGCAATGGTAGATTGTTACTAATTGTCATGCTAGGTAGTATGTACCATCCAATTATGAACTTTTCTTCATTTAATTTCTCCTGGAGTTATTCAGCTCCAGTATATGGAATCAACTCCAAAAGCTTCTCATGATGATAACTTGGCTGTGCACAGATATGGGTACAAAGACAAGAAACAGGAGCACCATAGCATATTTGAGCGGCTCCTGATAGAAGGCCTCGAAAAGTACATACAACGGGAGGCGGTAGAGTTATCCCTACAAAGTGAAGACGATGTCGACTCTGATGAAGAACCTTCAACCCCTGCAAGGATAATCACAGCACCAAACGGTAGCCTCTACTCGCTTGACGTCCCTCTCCTGCTTGACTTTGTGCCTTCAGCAGAAGCTATTCCTGAAGCCAGTTGTTCAACACCTCAACACGATCCTGTAGTGGATTTCACACAGAACCTTGAACTGGAGCTTGCATTCATCAGACAGGCCAAGCAATCTGGAGCCGTCTATCTCATTGACAACCCCATCGTCAAAGCCAGGAAGGACTCCTGGTTCTTCAAGAAGTTGATCATAAACTACTTTTTCGCGTTCTTGAGGAACAACTGCCGCAGGGCGATCGTGTCAATGAGCATTCCACACTCAAATCTGCTGCAGGTGCGCCTGACCTCTTATGTCTGAATGCGGAAGCTACCGTTTGGAACTTTGGATACCCGTTGTTTTATTCACGGCTTTCTAGTAGAGATCACACTAACCATAAAAGAATAACAATTGCTGGAGAGGAAACTTGCACTTCTGGCTTTATTCAGAAGGTGATAACTTTTGTATGTAATTTTTGTAATTACATACATGACCCATCTCTCATGTAATTTTTGTTTATTAACATCGAAATGTAGCTGAAAATGATGTACCAGGCACGTCACATGCTGATGTATTAACCTGTGTTTTCCTTTGTGAAGCGGATATTATTTCGTTTTGTACTCGTTTGTTTTTGTGAGGAAAGATGCTGATATTTGCAAAGAACTAGCCAAAAAGGTGCATTTCTTGTGTACATTTTTGTCCATCGAGCTGTGTTACTTTATCATCATCTCCCCTTTTTTTGCGTGTTTCTCCGTTACCATCTTGCTATGTGCCAGTTTGTGTTAGTTTTGCTCGCAGGCTTGCAAACTATGTGCGTGTTGGCACTTAGCAGTGCGTTCCCTGTTCTATTGGACGACGCTTCCGGGGCCTCCATGTTTTCCAGATAGAGATAGGTGATATCAGATCATAAAAAAATTGCTTTTTGCTTCCTTTCCCCCCCGGATTGATCGAGCTCTGTATTCGTTCTTGCTATATAGTAGTACGTTCTGGTGTCCAAGTTGCTCAGATTTCATGCTTAAAAGATAGTGTACATCTGATGTGCAGTTAAAAAAACCAGGCACCAAGTCGAAGTCGCAGTCGCAGTGAAAATTCTATCGTGTTATCAAGTCGCAGTCGCAGTGAAAATTCTACCGTGTCATCAGTATCAGTGGGTCTGATAAAATTTTATATCAGAAAAAAAATACGAATTTATTTAATTTTTATTTAAATTTAAATTTAAATTCAAAATTAGATAAATTTCGAAAAAAACAAATTTTAATTCAAAATTTTAGTTTGAAATTTCGCCAGAATTTCCGAAAAAATCAAATTTCAATTCAAAAATTTAGTCTAAAATTTCAGGTAATCGACGAAAACCAACCGTGTTATCACTACCCTCCGATAAAAATTTCCTTACAGGTAATCCAACGCATCGTTTGGCCCGGCAAACATGCATTATTCGACTATTAGATTCTAGAGACTCGAGTGGACATTACGTACAGAGCTTCAATGTTTCGATTGCAACACAAAGATACTGATGCATCATGTTCGCCAACATTATTCATCTAGTGAACTAAAATTGTACTACATGCACGCAAATGCAAGTATGCGGCTACTTTTGTTCGTCTACGGCAAGCCTGCGCCCTTCTCCCTGGCCTGCCTCTTCTCCTCCTCCTGCGCTATCCTGTCCCTCTCCATGGCGGCGTCGACGTCGTCCCTCGTGGAGTGCTCGTCCGCCTTCGTCTCGGCGGCGATCTTTTCCTTGATGCTCTGCGCGGCCTCCTTGGTGGCGCCCCACGCGCCCTGCGCCGCCTGCTTTGCCTTCTCGCCGAGGGCCTGCGCCGTCTCCGCCACCTTGCTCGCGCCCTCTTTGGTCATCTCCACCACCTTCTCGCCGGTGTACCTCGTCCCCTCCGCGGCCCTGTCCTTGGCCTCGCCCGCCCTGTCCATGGCCCCCTCCGCCGCCTCCGCCGTCTTGTCCTTGGCTGCCCTCGCCGTCTCCTGCGCCTTGCCCATCGCCTGCCCCGCCGCCGCCCTGTCCTTCACGTCCGCCGCCTTGTCCGCGGCCTCCTGCGCCGTCTCCCTCGTCTCGTGCTTCGCCTTGTCCGTCATGCGCGACGCCTTCTCGGCGGCATCACCCGCCATGTCCTTGGTCTCGTTCTTGGCTCCGTCGGCCATGTGCGACGCCTGGTCCGCCATGCGGCCGCCCTTCTCCTGTGCTCTGTCTTTGGCCTCCGCGGTCATCCCCTTCACGCGCTCCTTGGCGTCACCGGTGGCCTCCTCCGCTTCCTCCGCGGCGTCCTTGTACTTGTCCGCGATGTCCCTCCGGTCTCCCGGCGCGTTGTTATACGCCTAGCGCACGAATCCAAGCAACGACCATGCGTCAGCGTCTCAAAACTCAAGAATTGTACCATCGATATGGCACAACATTACACTACTGCAAAACGTACCTGAGATGATCTCGGCGCAGTTTGCAGGCAGAGGCGGCTCCAGCTCGCCTGCTGGGGCCGGGGAGGAACGTAGAGCGTCCTCGGAAGAGCCTTAACGGCGGTGGTGCCGGTGAGCGCGGCGGCGTCGCCGACGCGCGCGCCTCCGAGCAGCATGGCGGCCATCAATCTGGACATAGATGCCACGGGATCGATCGAGAAATTAAGACCAATCGATGGTAGTAGTACCTGTCGAGGCGAAAGAAATCTTGTCGGTCGTTGCACCACTGAGGATTGCGACTTGCGAGCTTGCACGGAGGGGAGAAGATGAGATCGAGTGCTGTTATAATTAAGCTGGAGGTGGAGGCGAGAAGGCGAGGGAGGTGACACGTCCGGAGACACGTCGCGATGCATGCTCGGAGAGACGACGCGTGGTGGCGGATGCGGCACTCCTCTCTGGCGCGCGTTGATGTCTCGGAGGCCAGAGGCCGACTCGTGCATGTCAAGTCAAACCGTTCGAGCTCGCGTTGCGATCGGTCCGAAAGGCTCTGGACAACCTCGTACGTACATGTGTACGTGAGAAGGTTTTTTTTTCGAGCTGGTAGCTTGCCCACCGTTGATGCAACTTAAATCATAGTCAGGAGGGTTAAAAGCCTTTGGCTAGATTAACCTTTTCTAACATAAGAGTGTGGGGTTTAAACTCCTGACCCTCCTCTTAACTCTGAATCAAATGAGCCTAAAATATTAGTTTCACAGCGGCGAATCGATTTTTTAGATAATGAAAGGAAAAAACTCTCCCGACCTCTGTATCAAGAATATACATAGCACAACACCAGCAAATCGAATGATCCATGTAATTAAATTTATTCCTCTAATAAGTCATCCTACCCACCAGAATAGTTTCCAAAAGGTATATATGCATCTAATTCGCGGCCAACGGCAAGAAAAACAATTTATGGTCATCTTCCCCGTCTTCTTCCTCAACGGCATCCTGCGTCCTACCGTCAAGAAGATTGTCAACCCTCCTCCCCTAAGAGACAACGGACAACCCAACACAAATGCTTTTTTGAACTTTCCACTACAGGCTTGGACTCCCAACTAGATATTCAAAAAACATTCAACTTCGAGAAACTAGCAGGGTGCCCCTGAGCATATTTCCTACGACTGTGTCATCTCTACTATAAGCTTTTTGCTTCTCTACATCTATACGCCCGCGCTTCTATTCGTACGGATGCATTCATGTACATATGCATGAATGATGTTATACATGCTCGACGTCCTCTTCTCTCGTATCAGTCACTCCTTTTTTCCGATGTTGGCCAACTTAACGTTGTGGCTTCCTCATTAACCCTGATGATCAGGGGCGGACCTACCATTATGACAAGGTCTGGCGTCTACCAGAGCTCCTTGCCGTCGCCGATACCCCCTACCCCCTGGTATTTTCTTCCTCCTACGCTCCTAGCAAAGCACCGGCGTCGGAGAATATCAGAAGAACTGAAGAAGAAAGGATAAAGGAGTTGCTACCTCTGTTTGGCGCTGGTGGCCATTTCGCATGCGTAGCGCGCGATCTTAAGTGGCCCACCAAGCACCAGCCCAAGTGCGGCCAAGTGAAGTGCCCATCGCTTGTTTGCTTCCACACGCCGGTGTCTTTGAGCAGTGAAACCCAAAATCCTAGATCCAATCGAGCGAGCGGAGCGAGGCACGGAGGCGGCAGCGCGGCGCGCGCGGCGAGGCGGCCACCACCAGCCAGCGCCCGGCGTGGGCTAGGGCTGCAGGTGGTGCCACGGCGAGAGACGGGCGCGGCGCCGGCGAGGCCGAGGCGTCGGGAGACGGAGCGGAGGCCGAGGCGAGGCTCATGGCGCCGCCACCGCGCCGGCCGTCGGGAGATGGAGCGGGAGACCGAGGGGCAAGGGCTCGAGGCACCGCCGCCGCGTCGGTCGCCGAGCGACGCTGATTCGCGTCTTCGCCTCCACCTGCTGCTCCGAGCCTCGAGGCGCTCGAGCGCCGCCCGCCTCGGGGCTCGGCTCGAGCGCGCGCCGTGCCGTCGGGCAGGCCGGCGGCGTTGTTCCGCTCGCGCCTTCCGCCTCCCTCCACGGCTCCTCACGGCACCTAGCTGCTGCGGAGTGCGGTCGGTCTGCAGAGCGCAATGTCAAAAGTAAATAGTAAGTGCCTAAGTCTAAGTGGCTAACTGGCTATTGAAGAGATTAGAGATATCTATATTAAAGTATTGAATTGTGCTTGATTTTGTGAACTTGTGATTTGTGAAATGTGAATGGTATGATAGTATGAATTAGAATGTTAGTTGATATTGATATGAATATTGAATAATGAATTGGTTGTTAAAATTGAATTGGACTGTGAGAGCCCGCGTTTTTAGACCTAATCTCGTAGCAGTAATCGGTAATTAGCAATCGTTAACCTCGTCTTAGTTGTGAGCTAGCAGTAGTGTTATATCGTTATCTAGTAGCTACTTCGTTGTCAACGCGTTGGTTTAGCTAGGTTTTGGTCGCAAGTATTTCATAATTAATTAGCTCAATCATATCGCATCATTCATTCAACCCCAGCATTCAGCACAACAGTAGAATCAAGTCGGTAATTAAAACTGCATTGTCATTGTCATTTGCATTAGATAAATAAGTCTTTGGTAGCATTGTTTACAAGAGTATTTTACATCAATTAGTTTGCAATCATGTGCATCTTGGCATTTCCTTCTATGCATAGCAAGCAACACAATCCCAACTCAGTCAAAGCCTAACCCTTGCATTGCATATCACCGAGCCCTCCTTGTATCTTGTTCATTGACCGCCGATCCGTCAAACCCTTGTGTGGACTGAGTCATCCAAAACCTGCACGCTTACCACTCTCTACCAGCGTTGTTAGATAGAAGCAAGCCTAAGTTTGATTAAAGTAAGGATTGGGAGAAAGGGAAGATTGCCGTCAGATTTCCCCAAAGTGTAGTAGACTACCCAAAGCAACCTCAGTGGTCGGTCCCTTGACAATCAAGATACCCAGACCAACCGGAGTTGGTCGGCTCCTTGATCGTCAAGATATCCTGACCACTCGAAGTCAATCGGTACTTGTCACTTCCGTGGGTCTCCTTATCCGGCATTAATAGAATCTGACACCCACGTATACTGAATTACTCAACAGCTAAGAATCACTCGCATTGTGATTTAGTAACCAATGGACCAACAGGTCCTTAGCCCAATAGTAGCATGAGAGAGCATAAGAGATAGGGCAATGGGCGTAGTGGTCATTTCGCATGCCGCAAGGAAAGCCAGCTGAGTGTAAACCCCCTATAAAACCTCTTCCAATCTCACGGCTGCCGAGCCATCCCCTCACAAAACACCACCATTCATCCCCGAGCCAAGACCACCAAATCCATTCCCCTAATAAGCCATTTCCATCCACAAGCCAGCGAACCCATCCCTCCCACTGCCATCCCAATGGCATAGCAAAGCATCACACCATCACCACCATCCACAAGGAGCACAGAGCAGAAGGGAGGGAGCAAGGGAGAAGGGGAGATCGAAGAGCGAGGGCGGCACCGGCGGCAACCCGAACCGCAAGCGACCATCGAAGGCCACACCGGGACCGGCGGCGGGAGGAGTAAGAAGGAGGTCAGTGCACCACCACAGCCGCGACCACCAGGACGCCAAGCCGGCCAGGGAGAAGAAGAAGGGAGCACTAGCACGAGGCCAGCACTACTACCCCTTTCCCCCATCTCAGAATCCAACATGAGGTAACCCAGTTACATCTCAATATGCACCACACATCCTCATCGTTCACAATATCACTAGATCTCAGTAGCATCCAGATTTAACTCTCAGTTCCCATCTCATCACAGAGCAAGGGGAGGGTGGGGGTTAGAGAGGAAGAGGGGAGATTACCTCAGAGCGAGGCTTTAGCAGCACCACCCTCACCGTCGGTAGCACCCCCATCCGAAGGCATCCGTCATGCATCAATCATCTAGCCCCCAAAAGTAAATCCAGTGCATTAGTAACACAAGAGCATAATGTAAAGTAAAAGAAAAGGGGGAAGGGAAGGGAGGTGAGGCTCGGGCGGCAAGCCGGCCGGACCAGCGGAGAGAGGGCCGCGGCCATGGTGGGCGAGCCATAGGCATAGTAGGGACGAGCAAGGGAGGAGCTGGAGGTGGCGAGAGGCAGCGGCGCGCGCGCCGGCCACGCCAGGGAGTAGAAGAAGGCGGCACTGAGCACGCGGTGGCGCCATGGGGCCGAGCCAGAGAAGTGGGGGCAGGAGGAGGAGCCAAGCCGAAGGGAGAGTAGAGGCGGCGATGGCCTCCCGGCCGCGCCGGAGAGGCCAGGGGAGAACCAGCAGGGCCGGCGGCGGCATCGGGTGGAGGGAGAGAGAGAAGATTGGGGGGGAATGGGGAAATAAGGGGAAGAAAGTGAAAGGGGAGGGGGCGGCGTGTGTGTGTTCTGGGGGCCGGCCGAGAGGGGGTAGAGAGAGAGAGAAGGTTAAGGTAAATTAGAGTTTAGGATTTGAGTTTAGGATGGGAGTGGGGTTTGGGAAGATGTTAGTAGGCGATTAGCTTCTAGATTAGTTGTTGCGACTAGTGTCTTTTAGGGGCAGTTGTTAGTTATTTTTGTGTTAGCTGTTAATCTGTTAATTCGTTTGTTAAGCGTGAGCCTTGGGTTGTTCAGTCTTAGCGAGAGTAGACCGTAGAGTGACTAGATTGGGGAGGGGTATTAACTTAGCTTAGGTCGCAAAAGCTTTAAGTAGTGAACTTGTGCTAATTGGTAGAAGCCACTAACTATGTATTTACTTATAGTATTATTCGTGCTACCGATCTGCTACAGAAGGCGAACCGGCACCGACAGGAGCAGCTGACCAGAACTTCATCGGCACCAACTTTTCCTACTTCTACGAAGGCAAGCGATCCTCTTGAACATTAACATAGTTACTTTAAAAATATACCCTATCTTGCACTATTATATGTATTGCATCAAAATGGTTTTCCAAAACCTAAAGAAATGATTGAGATAAGATAAGATGATTAAGAAAGAATGAGACTTATTAGGAGGGTAAAGGGGCCTGGTGGGAAAACGCGATGATGATGTTGAGGTAAGAGGTGGGCCCTTTTACATATGGTTATAATATAAGGACCAACCAACTCTTGCTCGGTCGAGATCTGTAATTGATGCCAACCATTTTCCCGTTTGTGGGCGAGAAAATGCTACCTTGTTACGTGACTATGCTCTCCACAGCGGGTAAGTATTAGGTGTGAGTGATTGTGATGGAGGAACCCGGGACCGGTGGGGATAGTCCGGAAGTGGGGATCAAGGCGCTATAAGCGCTAAGGTGGAGTGTTGAGTGCGGGATAGAAAGCGCCTCAACCAACCTCACCGAACTTCGGTGGATGATGAGGTCGGCGTGACTAAATCTGCACGGCGGAAGGTGATGGGTGGAGAAATTAATCACGTAACACGGAAAACGTTACGTATTACGATCTTGAACCCGCATCTAAGGCAATGCGGTGGACCACATTCTCACAGAGAGTTCGAATAGCTATGGGTAAAGTGGTACAAAGCTGCAGATGCTAAAAATCATGAATTCATGCCAGTCTCCAGGATTGGAGTCTACGGGAACCACAGGGGGTCTTTCGTCTCTCCGAGTGACTAGTAGAGTTTTTCAGTATTCAAAACTTGCCACTTTTTTGTCGAGATCTATTTTCTAAAGTGAGATGATTTAGAAATTGTGATAATGAATAGAGATAGTGCATCTTGTGTATCGTTTGCTATTAATACTTGCTAAGTACATTCGTGTACTCAACCTTGTTAGTATTCTCCTTTGTAGATCCTAGTCCGACCGGGAACTATCCCGAGTGGGACGAAGGACTTGCAGGTACAGAAGCAACATCTGGAGGAGAAGGCTTGGACTAAGAGGACTCGGAGCGAGTTGGGAGCTATTTTGGCTTGTGGGACGGATAGGCTGCCGGTACTTCAGGGCATACAAGAGAAGCAGGGAAGTTCCATTGGGTATTTAAATAAATCTTGTATTAAGACCTTAGTCTTGCATGGCTAACTGTTGAAATAAAGGACAATTTCTATTTTATTGTTCTGCTGCGTAACTCTGGTGAAGGCTTACTATTCGTTGGAGCAGTGTTCTACTAAGCAAACGAATAGTAATCCGTGTGCCTAAGTGTTATTACCCCTGGGGTAATGACACGGGGCGTCACATGGACAACACTTAATCACAGAAAGATATTGAAGAGATTAGAGATATCTATATTGAAGTATTGAACTGTGCTTGATTTTGAATGATTTTTTTTAATTGGTTAGAAATGAATTTGAAGAGATACTTCAGCAATGTGAGCCGGACTGCGGACTGAGGTATGATCCTTCCTCCCTCCTGAAATGCATTTTTTGAGTCATTTGCTTCATTGCTTGTATTTGGCTTTATTGTTTATTTAGTCGATTATTCTTGACGTTTGAAATCGCCACTGCCGGACGCCGAGCAGGAGCAGTAGAAGGAGTCGAAGTCGGAGCAGAAGGAGAAGGAAACTAATCGAAGAAGGGTGGTACTACGACGAGCTGGAACGTAAGCCATGTCCTTGATCACATTGATCCTAACAGAGTAGTATTTTCTAGTTAATAAGAATGCATGATTTTATAATGACACGATCATTAGTTATGCCCGGTAGTTAATGATGCTTAAGCTTGCCTTGATATTGATGATACCCTGTTAAACCCTTGATAGACCTAGGATAGGAGATATACTGGTATAGCATACACAAAACACAAGATAAGTTATAAGTTATAACACTATGTACACACTCACCTGGTTATTAAATATGACAGATTATCAGATAGCAATGATTCATGCTATGGTTAAATGTTTTGTTGTTGATAAGGTGGCTTATTGTGAGAACAAGTTGTCTTGGAATATTAACTGAACAAAAAAGTAGAAACAAATATACGGTGCACCATTAACTTCGATTTCACAACGAACTTAAGAGATCAGGAATGCAAGTATATATATAGAATATTCTGTGAGACGCTGAGCACCCAAGACCTCAGGCCGATGCCGAAGAAGACGGTCACGGCGCAACGACTCCGCCATAGCTAAAATTTAATCCTGGGTCCGCCACTGCTGATGATCTCCTATCTTCACTAATGTCAGTATGCCTGCTATCGTTGTTGTCTAATGATATGGGAATCTTTTCGCCATCGCCTGCAACAACGTGCCCCTCACCAGTGATGGTACGCTCCTAGCTACCCAATGACCCTATATCGTCTAGAGCTCGTTTTTAATACAAAGCTTCATCTTCTCTCTGCCAAGGATTCTCTATCATCGAGTTTCTTTGACCACTAACTTCTTCAACAACGTCGACGCTCACCACTTGTCATAGCGGCCCTTAGCTCCTTTAACACTGGACTTTCTCTTCAATGACTACGGCAAGCAGCACAATATTATTGATGTAGGATTAGTCCCGATCTTCCTGTGGATGATAATTCGATTTGTAAAGAGTGACTTTGACGACGAGGCTACTTGACTAAAACTCGATCAAACCGTCCAACAATCGCTAAACCACGCTCTTGTCGTTATCAACCTCGCCAAGAACGACGGTTAACCTGATCACGAAGATCAATTCCTGCAAACAATCGAAGAACAAGCAAGAACGAGATAACAAGCTGTCGACGATCAAGACGTCGATCTTACGAAAAGAAAAGGAGAGAGTGACGTGGGAAATATAGAGTAATAATGGGACTACTCCTTTATTAGTATGAACTGGGTTTTACAGGGGATGCTTCCTGACTGGATGATGAACTACTCCTGTTTACACTGAGAACACTACTTACTATCTTACAAAAGCAGACTTAAAACACGAATGTGAGGCCTGTGCTTCAGTCTGATTGCTTTCCTCCTTTTTCTCCTTCAGTCAATGCTCCATCTTTAAGATTTTTTTTAAATAATCTAATTTTTATTATAAATTATAAATTTATTCTATCGTTTTTTATTACATGAATATACTCGTGTCGCCTAACGGTTGGGCGATTGTCTCCAGTCGCCCAACCGTTGGGCGATAGGATGCAGTTGCCCAACCGTCGGGCGACTGAATATCTGCCGCCCAACCATTAGGCGACAGCTGGCAGTCGCCCAACCGATGGGCGACAGAGGGCTCTCCTGTCTTTTTTTTTAAAATAATATTTTTTAAGAATTAATTACAAATATATGTAGTCGCTATAAAAAATTACAAAAATATGGAACCTATCGCTAGTTGAGCGTCAATGGAGGTACCTCTCGCCAGTCGCAATATCACTTATCTTTCCGTTTACGAATCGTTCATACTTCAAACGTTCTCGATTAATTCTCCAAAAATTAATCGTAGTACAACAACATACTACGATGACAAAGTGTTATTGCGAGTCTAACATATTTGATACCGTACGAAGGCAACTGATATTACAATAAGAACACAATGTTTCATCGAACAGGGGGGTTACATGGCACGCAGGACAACGAACCGAGGACGGTACACGCATGCCTTTAGGGAAATAGAAATACATGGGATATGTGGACGAATAGGGTAGAACTACTGAGTGGAACGGGGCCATTTGCCCTTGTTGGCCAGCTCGGCGTTATACTCCTCGCCTTGCGCCTTAGCTCTCGCCGCGATGGCCCTCTTCCGCTCCCTCTCGGCCTCCCGTCGCCTGGCATGCTCACGCTCCTGCTCCTCGCGCTGCCTGTCCAGCCAACGTTGCTCTGCCTGCTCAGCTTTCACCTCTTTGAGGCGCTTTTCACGGGTCTCGATGTCCTCCCTGGCCCAACTCTTCCGTGTCAGCAACCACCACATGTCGTAGGGGTGGATCTTGTCGTCGATCCACTGGAGGAAGTCGCATAGTGGTGGCGGAGACCGCAATGGGTAAAGATAGTTCGTTACGCCGTTACGGAAGGAAAAATAGCATTGTACCCCAACATAGGTTTCATTACCGGCTGGCTGTCGGTGTAGTCCACGGCGTAGTTTGGGCAGTACCAATAGCACTGGTCAATGGTCCACTCATCGGTTGATTTGACGCACTTACAGGTGTCCCGACACCAGCATAGGGGTGGTGCCACCCCTATTGGGGGCCCTTTCGGAGGGCGTTCCGCGGGCATTGGTGGGGGGCCGCGGCTCGACCCAGAATCATTGGGCATACTACGAGGCAGCTTCCTCACATCCACTAGTTCAGGAAAAGTTTGGTGTGTGAAAGGCTGCTAACTAGCGGCATGATGGCGAGCGGCGGTCTCATGGGGAGATACCCAGTCCTTCAAAAGTTTGCGGATTTTCTCCCATTCCTTCTCCTTGTCCATGTTTTCTACTTGGTGGTGCTGTTGTGTACTTGTTGGATGAGTTGCGCTGTATTTATAGCTAGAGCGGACGGAGTGGTAGCCGGGCCTGAAAAGCTACCTCGGCTGGTAATGTCCTTAGAAAAAGCTGGGTCGTCGGGTTACATCGTCCAGAAAAAGCTGGCTCGTTGGGTCACATCGTCCTGAAAAACTATCTCGTCTGGTCATATCCTCAGAAAAAGCTGGGCCGTCTAGTTACATCGTCCTGAAAAGCTATCTCGTCTGGTCATGTCCTCAGAAAAAGCTGGGTCGTCTGGTCACATCGTCCTGAAAAGCTATCTCGTCTGGTCATGTCCTCAGAAAAAGCTGGGTCGTCGAGTTACATCGTCCTGAAAAGCTACCTCGTCTGGTAATATCCTCAGAAAAAGCTGGGTCATCGGGTTACATCGGCCTGAAAAGCTACCTCGTCTGGTCATGTCCTCAGAAAAAGATGGGTCGTCGGGTTACATCATCCTAAAAAAACTGGCTCGTTGGGTCACATCGTCCAGAAAAAGCTAGCTCGTTGGGTAACACAAGAACGCAAAAGTATTACATGCATCACATACGCAAAAGTATTACATGCATCACATATGAAGTGAAAGTTTAAGTATGACAAAACGAACAAATGTACCCCCAGCATCCCCTCCCCCCCTACTAGGCCCCGCCAACCGCACCCCCAGCATCCCCTCCTCCATCACCACGGCCCACTCCACCTCCGTGTCCTCCCCTACGGGCTCGCTTGGGCCCCCTCCTCTGCGCTGGGTGTCGGGGCCTCGGCCCGGCTGGGAAAGACGGTGCAGAGCCACAGTCCGACGAGGACCGAGAGGCGAAGGGGTGGGCGGCAGCGCTTTGTGTGTACCGTACACAGCGGTGTGACGCGGAGAGAACCTCGGTACCGGTGGGCCGAGGCTGCCGGTCGTCGTCCACCAAGAAGTCGTGGGCTTCCGCGAAGCCTGGGGAGGACCCTCCGTCATAGGGAATTGGACCTGTATAGTAAAGTATTGTTAGTTAATTAAGAAAAACACGATGCGTGCCGACAAACTGAGATGTTACGTACTCTCAGCTACCGCCATAGCGCGCGAGAAGGCGTCCGTAGAGAAGTATGACACGCTGTACGCGCCCTGTGTGTACTGAGTGTGGAAGTCGAAGGGGTGTGGAGGACCGACGTAGTGCGACGCTGCTAGTGTACGGGGCTGTGCTCAGGCGGACCCTCCAGCCTCCTCAGGCCTCGGCGGACAGGGTCTGCTCGAGCATCCGACCTCGTCAGGGCGTGTCGGTGTCGCCTGCTGGGCTGCTGCTAGACGGGACGACGCAGGCGAACGTAACGACTGTCGACCAGGCAACCCGCTGGTATCAACATCCGGGAGCCTGGTGCACGACAACAGGTCGAAAATACGTGTGGCTTGATCAGCCACATGACGGATAGCCTAGACCGTCTCCTCGCGTGTGCCCTCGACACCGTCCATCAACCTCTGAAGCCATGGCGGCGATCGTCGTAATCTCGGCGATGCTCGCTTTGCATCGAAAACAAGACCGGTGAAAGCGTAATGGCGAGGCTTTGGTGAAGTTTTGAAGTAGGATGTAACGTCTTTGCGCGGTGGGCGTCTGCGCGCGTGCACGGGTATGTGTCTATCGGTCTTTGGGACACGAGTGCGGCCTCATCTGCGGCAAATCGAGCCTCGTCGTGTCGAGGCGTGCAGGAGGTACGCGTCTTAGGTCGTAAGGTCATAAGGGGTGTCCTCCTGCACACGGTCCTGTAGCGCGGCGTCCCACTGACCCACCCAGTCGTTCATCCTAACACCCCAGTTCGTACCGCGGCGAACTCCCTTCCTACTAAACCTGCAAGACGTGATATGTAGTTAGAAGTCATGCGTAGTAGACGACAGCAAAAAACAGGGCATGTATGCCGATTACTCACGCGTGCACAGTGTCGGGCACTCGCCGTCGGCATCGCTGGAACCTCTGCCGTAGGCGAATCGACGCATCACACGATGTGCGCGTAGTCCTCAACAAAGACGTCGAAGACGGCGCCGCAATGGGTGAGCCGATACTCCGGCGCGCGAGCACGGCGAGAAAGCCCGTGAGGCGCGGGCGCTAACTCCTCGAGGAGTATGGCTCCCAACGAGCGTCGTCCGCCGTGAGCCGGTCGAACAGTTCCACGAACGGCTCGTACGCCCGTGTCACCTGCACGTGCACAAATTGTACATGGGAGGAACACAACACAACATATTAGATTGAGCGATCGATTATATAAAAAAATAAGTCACACAAAAGAATACGTACGTCGCGAGCACCAAATCGATCCCATAGTCGGTAGATCAACCTCGCTGCGTTGTACATCTCGGATCGTGGGAGGCGTAGATCCAACAAGGGTTGTCCGAGGTGAAGCGCTCGAATGACCACAATCTGCGGCGGAGAGGACACCCGTGAGGACGGAGTTCGGCGCGACACGAAGCACGAGTCGCACAAGCGCGATCGTGGCGGCAAGTCTGACCAAACCCGGTGATCTGCGGGGCCTCTCCGTTGGCGATGGCCCTAACGTACGCGATGAACCGCGCGTCGACGGTGTTGTCGTGGCTGGTGGTGAACAGGACCCAACCGAATAGCCACAACAAGTACGCCTCGAGGTGGCGTGACACTGCCGTCGTCCGCGGCGAGTCCATCCGCTCGGTATGTACAACAAAAAGAAAGTAAGATCAGAGTACGAAAAAGAGAGTGCGGCGGTTCCAGCGGAATGTCGTCGAACACGTGCCGAATCTGCGGCGACCACCGCAAGGACGGGCCATGCCTCTGTGTCTCCGGGAAGACGTAGTACCGGGCCGCGGCCGCAGGCGGAAGGACTCCACGAACCTGCCCGAGCGTCCTCACGCCAATTCTCGGAGGCTCTGCGGAAGGCGGCACCTCCGCGATAGGGAGGCCAAGAAGCATGGAGACGTCTGTAGAGTAGGGCCATCTCCCGAGCGGAGATAGAAAGTGTGAGTCTCGGCGCTACGGTCCACGAGCCGTCGGCAGGACCGGTCGAATGGGAAGCGTCGGGACCGCTCTGGCCCGGCATGGCCGTCTCCGTCGTCGTCGTCCACGGGTGCTGCCGGCTCGTCCTCGTCCATGGCCTGCACCATCCGGGCGAGTGATAGTAGACCGGCAGCGCTGAGCCTGCAAAGAAACAAAAGGTTAGTACGAGATGTACGTATGGCGAGAAGATAGTGCCAACGAATGCTAACCTGGCTGTCCAGTGTGGGTCTAGACTCCAGGCCACCCGAGGTGTCCGCGTGCGGATCACCCCAACACGATCGCGTCGGCCGCACCGCAGGATGAGGACACGACACGGCGCGCGATGTAGCGGTCGATCGCTCGTCAAGAGACCAAACTCGATCCGATCCGTGAGCCATACACGCAAAACAAATTGAAGTTAGAAATACGTGGAAATATAACATCGAATGTAAAATAGGAGTAAATTTGTCTTGTAAACAAAGAAACCAATAAGTACTAGGGCACCCGATAATACTTTCAAAATTAGATAGTAGCAGAGCGATTACATAAACAATACAAAGTACACATGACAATACAAATTATATTGTAGCGAAACGATTACATAAACAATACAAAGTAGATAGTGGCGAAACGATTACATAAATAATACAAAGTACACACAAATCCACTTTGCACCATGCAAGAAGTGGTGCGCAAACCATGGCGATGCCTACTCCTCACCGGTGCCTTGCATCGTCGCGGTGTGTGGCCCTCGGCCGCAGAGCGCGGCGTCGACCCAACGCCCGGCTTGTGCCGTCCATATCATTGGTATCTGGCGACTCTGCCGACGACCCTTGCCACCCTTCAGCATGCCAATATCCGGAATCCAGATCCTGTTTGCAATGTCCAAGGTGGCGAAGTTACCCACAACCCTGAAGCCCCTAAGCTCGCCAGTCCAAGCCTGCACCACCCTGTCCTTCAAGAAGTACTCGGACACAAAAGTTCAACGGGTCCATGCGCACAATCCCGCATGCGGCGAGGACATGGGAGCATGGCTTGTGTAATAGCTTCAGTTTGTTGCATGTACATCTAGGTTCGTTCACATGATCTCCAAGCCATACCTCCTGCGTGACAAGAGAACGAGCCGTCCCAAATCCGGCTCTATTCCGGAGGAGCACGTCGAAACGATGCTCCGTATTGCCCATCACGTGCACCGTGTGCGACTGGCCCTTCTCTGTCTTCGCCTGTATGTATGTCGTAATCTTCGAGCAGTACGGTGTTTGAGGGTTGGTAGCATGAAGTGCGGCATTTGAATGCATCTCCCTGAAATACCCGATTGTGCTGTGCAAAACACCTTCCACGATGGCGACAAGGGGCTAAGAACGGAGGCCCTTAAGAACCCAGTTGTACACCTCCGCAAGGTTAGTCGTCATTATGCCATATCTCGCCCCGTCGGTGTCGTGCAGCAATGACCACTTCTCCAATGGCACGCCCTCGATCCAGTGCGAGAAGCACTCTATGTTCCTCCGCCTCGCTCCAGCAGGTTCAGACTCTGGTCCGTGGTTCCTCCCGTCCACGTGTTTCCTGCTGTGTTCATCCAGTAGCTTCCATAAGGTGTCAAATTTTATTCTTTCGGTTACGCATAGCCACCTCTTGAATAGCTTCACGGTGTTGCTTCGAACTTCTTAAAGAAGTTCGCCTAAGTGCCGAATGCACCATCTACTCCTCATATCGACCAAGGAGCGGCTCCTCGGGGTCTTCTTGAAGTTTTCTTATGGCCTTGGCATCCTGCGTGGCGATCATGGATCACGCACACACGGGGCGACCTCCAACAACTCCCACCCTTAGATGTCGAAGGAACCACAACCAAGCGTCGTAATTCTCACCTTCGGCGAATGCGATGGCCAATGGCGGTTTGATTATTCCGTCAACGCCTATGGTGTTAGGATTTGCCCTTGTATTTTCGGTCAAAAGGTCCGTCAGCGAGATCACGAGCGACATATGCCTAAAAGCCTCGATCACGAGGACCGAAGGCGTTGCAATATTAAAAACCTCGCGGTTTTTAGATGGCATGTCCTTCTGACGATGTCGTTTCGGGTTTCTCTCTGCGGCACCCCGGCATACGAGGAAGGTTGTCGTACGCCGCCTCAAAAGATCCAAACCGTCTTTCCAAAGCCTTTTGCTTCGCACGCCACGCCTTTGCGTAGCTGATCTTGTACTTGAATTTCTTATCGATAGCCATCATAATGTGCTTGGCCTCCACATCCTTCTTCTCTACTATCTCTCCATACATCAAATTGGCTACGAAGGTCGACGTTAGGTTACGATGTCTGGACAAAACAGTGTTGAGCATGCAAGAGTGCGCCTCTACCTTCGAGACAATCCAGTGTGTCTCATACTTTGGTCTATGTGCGTGCACTCGCCAAGGACAACTGGCTTGCTCGCACTTCACAGTGTACTGCTTCTGGCTAGATTTGATGACCCGAAACGTCTGCTGCATGGATATAGCCCACAACTTAATGGCATCCTGCAAGGATGTCTTATCAGCAAACATTGAGTGCAACCGAACCTCAGTAGCATGGTACTCCCACGGCGATTTGTGCTCGTCATGCGTAGTTACACCCTCAACGTCAAATCTATTCCATTCCTGGGGGATGGGAGCTCCGTCCTCATCGGAACTATCCTCGCCGTCCTCGTGTAGAGCTTCCTCTTCAGCCAAGGTCATCCGGTCATCGCAATCCATTTGACGCAATATGTACTCCATGTGCTCTCCTTCATCAGCCTGTCCTGTAGGCTCACCATGCGGTAACCGATCTTCCTCTTTTGTATCTACCGCATCGAGCTCATCACAAGCAACATCCTCCGAACCCTTCCTAACGCCGCCCTCCACCTCCTTTTCTTCACCAACATGCTGAGCACCCGAGCTGCTCCCTGCACAACTTCTTTTGGGCATGGTTGCACAAGCACTACACACTCATATCCACGACGCCTACAGCCTTCTATAAAGCCCTTCTACACAGCCATGCGCATCAGTGTTCTCAACTCCCATCTGATATCCGTGGGAGACCGGCTCCAAAGCCCTTGTATGACGACGCTGCACACCTCAGGGTCCAAGGAGAAGCTACGGGTGAGCCAGTACATCACATCTGCGATTTTTGCATTCTCGCCGTCTGGGTGTACCAGAGTGGTTTGAGAAAAACTACTCAAGTCAACACCGCACGGACCTTCACGAACGGTGCCAACACCGTAATGCACTTTCAATGTAGTGAGTACAGGCATGACTTACTGTATATGTCTGCAAATATTTTTGATATTGCAACAAGTCAGATCGCAACGCACGACATGCAAGCACTGCTACATTGTATTTTACATTTGTAAGGCTCTTCATCTATCGCCGACAACTACACTACATCATGATCAAGACCCCGTTCATTCCCTAAGGCAGAGGCCACAATGAACATGCAGTACAATATTCGATTCAACCTAAAAAGCGAGCTATTCCATAGAAGTCATCATCTAATTTTGACGCTAACTTGCAATCCGAAATGCTACAAGTGGCGTTCCAGTCTTCTACAGAGCTAATTAACCTCTGCTAATTTGTTCATACTAATTTACCTCTGCTAATTTGTTCATACACCTAATTCATCGTCCTCATACGCTCGGTCATGCATTATTTATCCAATGATAGTCGGTCACGCGTGCACCAACACAACTTCAATATTTCTCATAAACATCAATTATACTCTCCTACGAGCTAGTTTTTGTCTCTAACTACAGTTTTCTATCGCTGCTACTTACATACAAATGAATAACATTTCGATTTTCTAATTTTTCCCTCTAACTTTAATTTCCTACAGGTGTTACTTATACTTCTATTTTTAACTACATCAACTATTTTTCTATCGCTACTATTTACATACAAATTAACTACGTTTTTATTTTCTATTTTTTTCCACTACCTAAAATCCTAATGTTTTTTCTCAACCTAAAATCTCTTACAGATACTACTATTTAAACTATAGAAACTAATTACTTACTAAAAATATATATAATACAAAATCAAAATACTTACCTCACAAAGAAAATCTTCTTCTCCCTCCCTCCCTCTCTCCCTTTCTTCTCCCTCCCTCTCTCTTTCTCTCTTCTTTCTTCCTTCTTTCTTCTTTCCTTCTTCGCAACCGCAAGGCTCGGGCGCCGGGGGGACCGCGCGCGGGCCTTATAAAGCCATCCAGTTGCCCAACGGTTCGGCGACAGGAGGCACCTATCGCTCAACCGTTGGACGACTGCATTCATTGCCCAACGGTTGGGCGACTGCATCCTATCGCCCAACGGTTGGGCGACTGGAGACAATCGCCCAACCGTTAGGCGACACGAGTATATTCATGTAATAAAAAAACGATAGAATAAATTTGTAATTTATAATAAAAATTAGATTATTTTAAAAAAAATCTCATCTTTAAATAGCCCATGAAGAGGTAGCAGTTACTTCTAGAGAAGACGTCTGATGTGAAGCGTTGCGACTGGTCGGAGTTAAGTGACGGTTGATAAAGAGTCAACCGTTCGGCAGTTGTATGTCTGAGAGGTACAACCGCATGGTAGTTGTTTCATCACACGGTAGAGAATATACCTGAAATCAGTTCAAGTATCAGTTCATACCCTTTACGAGCAGTTCTCCTGGTCGGGAGCTTAGCATAAGCCTTCATCCGACCAGGGTACCCATTATGCAACCTCTGGCATCTCTACGACCAATGAGGTCGTGCACCTCAGGGGTTATGACCATGAAGACATATGGTCTGTTATATATTTAAAAATAATACATAGAGATTTTAATCCTCGTCACAAGCAATCTGAATTGCAGATATATGATTGAGTACAAAAGGTGAGATTCCGCAAATAGTTCTTTACGATTGGTCTAACCGACACAAGCGAAGAACAAGAGTTTTCATGGTGGAAAAACTAAGCAAACGAAATCCAAAAGACTAAAAGTGGTGGCCACAAAGGTTATAAGGAGGTGGTGGCAAGGGGAGGTCGCCCTAGGGTTTGTACGCCACCAGAGGGGCGCACACAACCTGGGCTCAGATCCCAACACCATTACAAGCCCAAGTTGGTCCAATAGGTGACGCAACACCTTTCTTTGACGATTGTGATGTGTAGATAGTGAATCTGAAGGTGGGGTCATATCTGTTGGAAAGGTCTCATCGTAAGTTTTCCATCAAGTACTCGAACACTTCCAACAAACTCTGTATGTGGAAGTTTGTTTTATATTTTTTATTCCAAAATATATTATTTATGATTTTACTTAGAAATTCGTATGAAAATCAAATAGCTAATTTTATTTTATTTTTATTCCAAATTTTATTTTATTTATTGTACTTGATATGGACTCTTTTACTTAGGAATTCGTATGGACATCAATTCGTAGATTTTTTTTTTTAGAATTTTAGTTTTATTTTATTTAACATTAACTTTTTATCATAATCTAGACCGTTATAATCTGGACCCAACATGATTGACTGTGTATATCTTTTTATTTTTTTCACCAATTAATGCGGGAATTTCTAGCCCTCGAGACCAAACTTGATGACTTATTTTGACTCTAGTAGGTTTCAACTTAGATTAAAAACTTTCAATTCAAGAACTTTCTAGTTGAGAAACTTTTCAATTTCCGAAGCTTCCAACAGATCAGAATAACTTTCGACTTCAAACTTTCATCTCAAAATCCTAGATTTTGAGAGCATCCACCCCAGATCTACTGAACTTTGAACTACCCACCTGTCGCCCCTACCAGGAACGAGGGCGACGGCGTGTCGTCGTCACGGCTGGAACGACGCTGTCAGCACCAAGCAAGTCTAGTGGAAAACTATATTAAGCTACGTACAAAACTGCAACGATAAACAGACACAATAACTATCTTTAGCATCAGCACGTTAATTAACCACCAAACTGTCACGCGTGATCTGCCCCTCTCACAACGTCACACCACAGCGCACGCTGCAATGCAAACCAACCCAGCAGATTCCCCTTCTGCCTCCCATATGAAACCCCTCCCGCCCTCGCTCTGTACGTACCCAACTCAACCCACGAGTCAGACGACCGAGCGGCGAAACGGAAAAGAAAAGCGCGGCGAGAGGGCAAGAAGCCTCCGCCGCGCGCAATGGAGCCGTCGACGCCGCCGGCCGACGACCTGTGGGAAGAGGAGGGTCCGTCGACGGAGCGGGTGTTCGAGGGGGAACCCCTGCCGGCGCGGTCGGAGACGATCACGGCGCGGTCGGTGGCGGTGAGCGTCGTCCTGGGCGCCACGCTCAGCATCGTGGCCATGAAGCTGAGCCTGACCTCCGGCTTCCTGCCGTCGCTCACCATCCCCGCCGGCCTCCTGGGCTTCTTCCTCCCGCGCGTGTGGATCCGCCTGCTCGACCGCTTCGAGGCGTCGCACCTCCCCTTCACCCGCCAGGAGAACACCGTCATCCAGACCAGCGTCGTCGCCTGCTCCAGCATCGCATTCACTGGTACGCAACGCACGCATTGAGCTGAGCACGACAACATCCACGTACATATACGCTAGAGTATAATTAATCTCAAGTTTTTTTTTTTGCATTGCATCACTGTGTGCACAATTAATGTGTAGGTGGGTTTGGGACGTACATTCTGGCAATGAGCAAGAGCTCGGCAGAGGGCGGCGTGGGGAGCGACGGCAAGAACGTCGAGGGGCCGCACATCGGTCGGATGGTCGCGTTCCTCTTCCTCACCAGCTTCGCCGGCTTGGTCGCCATCATGCCATTCAGGAACAGCCTCATCATCCGGCACCAGCTAACGTTCCCGAGCGGTACGGCCGCGGCGCACCTCATCAACACCATCCACACCCCTCAAGGCGTCAAACAAGCAAGGTAAAAATACAAAAAAAAAAGGTCTATTATGAACTTAAAAAATCAATAGTCAGATTTAATTTATCAGAGTACTACCACTATATAGTACTAGTAGAATGTGCCGTAAAATTTCTTAAAAAGTAATCTAGCAGAGTGCAAAAACAACACATTCAATTTTCTTGAGCCAGGTAACGTGCCTGTGTCTGACACGTTTTTTTTTCTTGTGTTGCCGCAGCAAACAAGTGTCAATGCTGTTCAAAACCTTCGGTGGAACCATCACGTGGTCGCTCTTCCAGTGGTTCTTCGCCGGCGGCAAGGACTGCGGCTTCCAGGCATTCCCGACGTTCGGCCTCAGCGCATATCGACGCGGGTGCGTATTAAGAAGAACACAACCATGAACTCTAAACAAGAACCCCAACTAATTCTCTGGCATTGCATACTAATTAATGGCTCTTGTTCCAGGTTCTACTTCGATTTCTCGATGGCCAACGTCGGCGTCGGGATGATCTGCCCGTACAAGATCACCATCTCGATGCTCCTGGGGTCCCTGATCTCGTGGGGGGTCATCTGGCCGTACATCGAGAGGAAGGAGGGCACTGGTACCCCCGTGGCCTCGACGACGACAACCTCAGCGGCATCAATGGCTACCGGGTGTTCGTTGGGATATCCATGATCCTCGCCGATGGCCTCTTACACCTGCTCTCCATACTGCTCCGGACGCTGTACGCGATGTACGAGCGGCGGTACAGCCAGCAACCGAGGCAGCAGGCCGGGCAGCCGTTCCAGTGCCTTAGGGTCGTCGACCGGCCGGGGCAGAGCTTCGACGACCGGCGGAGGATGCAGGTGTTCCTCCGGGACAGGGTCCCCAACTCGGCCGCCGGCGTTGGCTACCTGGTCTTGTCGGTCATCTCCATCATTGTGATACCGCACTTGTACACCCAGCTGAGGTACCACCACGTGGCGTTTGCCTACCTCGTCGCGCCGGTGTTCGCATTCTGCAACGCGTACGGCACCGGCATCACCGACACGAACGTCGCGGCTACCTACGGCAAGATCGCCATGCTCGTCTTCGGCTCGTCGGTGGGGCTCGAGGACGGCGGCGTGGTCGCCGGGCTCGTTGCATGCGGCGTCATCTTGTCCACCATCTCCACCGCCTCCGACCTCATGCAGGATTTCAAGACGGGCTACCTCACCCTCACCTCGCCGCACTCCATGTTCATAAGCCATGTCGCCGGGACGGTGCTCGGCTGCGTGATCAACCCCGTCATCTTCTGGGTGTTCAACAGGGTACACAACGGAGGCGAAGGCTTCACCGACGCCCCGTACGCCAAGGTGTACCGCGGCATCGCCATGCTCGGCATCAACCACCACGGGCTGCCCAAGAACAGCCTGCTGCTCTGCAAGATCTTCTTCGCGATCGCGCTGGCCGTCAGCGTGCTCCGGGAGGTGTCGGCGCGGAGGAAGTGGCGCGTCCGGCGGTACATCCCGAGCACCATCGGTATGGCCGTGGCCTTCTTCGTGCCGCCCAAGATGCCCATAGGCATGTTCATCGGGAGCGTGGTGATGTACCTGTGGGGGAGAGTCGACGGCGACGGCGTGCGGCTGCTGTCGCCGGCGGTGGCGTGCGGGCTGATCTGCGGGGACGGGTTCGGGTCGCTGCTGACGTCGATGGTCACGCTGTTCAAGGCGCAGCCGCCAATCTGCATCAAGTTCTTGTCTCGACAAGTGAATGAGCGCCTGGATGCTTTCCTGGCAACAAGACCATAGCCTTGGGGGCTCAACGTGTGTGTTGTTTACGACTACTATGATTAAACAGCAGTTTGGTCACACTTTTGTGAATATTGTGTATCATTTTAGTTAGCGAAAGAAATTCCTTCCGTGTCAATACTCTGTGAGTCACAATAACCTCATAAGCATCATCAAATCATCCGTGTTTGTACAGGTGTAGAACCTATATCTTAGGGAGAATTGCTCTCATAGCGCTCCTTAGAATGATTTTTTTCTCTTTAAATAATCTAGTTTTTTTTCGAAATACATAAATAATACTATCTTCTTTGATTTTACAGGAATAATCATCTGTCGCTCAACCGTTGATTGACTTGGACACTTATCGCCCAACGGTGCACAATACATGCCCTGCTAGCTGAGCAACTTATACACTAGGACCAACCATTAAGCGACAAGTGTCCAAGTCGTTCAACGGTTGAGCGACATATGATTATTCCTGTAAAATAAAAAAAGATAGTATTACTTCTGTATTTTGAAATAAAAACTAGATTATTTAGAGAAAAAAAATCCCTTAGAATCGAGTTGACAAGCACACCACTCGAGACTACTGCTTTGCTCTAATAGCACTAGATACCTCCTCTGTCATTCCCCGTATAGAACTCCATCAATCTGAGGCGTTTTGACCGATTTGAACCTTGTTTAGAGATGGTTAAATGGGTTGTGCCAGTCGGGCCGGCTCGAGGCACGACACTGTTAACCCGGCAAGGCATGGCACGGCACGGCGGCACGGCACGACACACACTGTAGATGTGTCGGGCCAACACGGTACGAGCGCCCATGCCATGTCTGGGTCGACACGCACAGTGTCGTGCCGGCCCGGGCACGGGGCGGGCGAGGCATGGTGAGGTGAGGCGAGAGCACCTGGGTGGCTCGGGTGGCGCCGAGAAGGAGGCAATGCAGCGGCGCAGCTGAACCGAGGGCGCAACGGCCCAACGCACAGTAGCGGTCGGCTTGGCGGCACGCGGTCGAGGGGAGTCGAGCCTGGCGGTGGCTCGGCCTAGTGGCCCGAGTTACCAAGGGTGAAGGCATCGGCGTGGCGTGCGGTGGAGCGCGACGGCGGCCAAGTAGGGCGGCACGACGTAGGAGGCGGTGGAGTGCGGCGGCAGCTCCAGGTGGCGCGAGAGGCTGGCGGCAAGGCGGCTCAGTGGGGTGGTTGGTCGGAGGGAGCCAGAAGAGGAAGTTGGGATCTGGAGAAAAGAGAGAAAGACAAGAAAGGAAGAGGAAGAAAAGAATGGAGAAGAAAGAAGGAGCCAGCACACCCCAGGGGAGGAAGAGTTGAGGCTTAAGGAGGGAAAGGAAAAAGTGAAAAAAAGAAAGAGGCTGTGAGAAAAAAAAAAGAGAAAGAAAATAGAATAAGAGAAAGAAGAGAAAAGAAAAGAATTCATATGTATTTTGGAATTCTACACATTTTTCTGTCTTTTATTGTTTTGAATTTGTTTTATTGTTTTTTGAATTTTTAAGCCTAAACAGGGTCGACCTTGACCCGTCAGACTAATCATGCCCGAGTCAACACGACATGGCACAAAGTGCTACGGACCGTGCCTGGACCGACTCTCTGGCACGTGTACTGATACAACATGACGTGATAGTGTCCTGTCTCACCCACTCAACCCTGGATCCAAACCTCCCTACTGCCTCCAAATTCCCCGCTTTGCTCCCGCACCCTTCTTTCCCCAGCTCGCAGCCACTGCCGCCGCCACAGACGCCCCTGCCCCCAACTCCAAGCGATCGTCGCCACCGATTTGGGGTTCCCCAAGAAACACCAACCCACCCAGGCCAAACACTTACATTGCGATTGTTCCTGCACATGTATTACACCCTATTCGGGCTATCCAAGCTGTGTGACTCCACGACCAATTGGATGTGGCAGTATGGGCAATCAACCAAGGGCATGTCGCAATCCATGGTTGGAGATGCACTCGCAGATGATGCCATACCCTTCTCCTGGGTACACTTCATGGTGATAGCGACGACTACCGGAGGAGCGGCGGCGGCAACAACGACGACTGCTGGAAGGGCATCAACGGTGACTGCGACTGTGACTGCTACAGGGACATCGCGGCCGACGGCGACCGCTGGGAGTTGGGGGCAAGGGCGTCTATGGCAACTGCAAGCTAGGGAAAGAAGGGTGCGAGACCAAAGTGGGAATTTGGGAGGTCACAGCCTGCAGGGAGGTTTGGATTAGTGCTGGACAAATGGGCCGAGCCTAACGGGCCGACACGGCACGCAGATCTGTTGGCGGCACGAACACGGCGGCCCGTCGCATTCATGGTCGTGCCGGCCGACAAGACCCCGGGCCAACCCGACGCGACACGAACGATGTCGGGCGTGCCGAACCGCACGCGCGGCGAGCTGGCGAGGAGGTGGGTCGTGGCGGCGAGGGGCGAGGCGGCGGCGCGCAGTCTTTGCCGCACAGCGCGCGTCTGGCCAGAGAGAGGCGGGCGGCGGCGCGCGCGGCGCAGGCTGCCGCTTGAGCCGGCCGTGGGAGGCGCGAGGCGGCAGCGAGGCGCGGGCGGCGCGAGGCGATGACCGGCGAGGCGAGGTCGGCGAGGACCGGCGAGGCGGGCGCGAGGCGGCGGGGTCGGCTAGGCGGTGGGTCGTCGGCGGCGGTGGGGCCACGGGAGGCGGCGACGCGACGAGGACGAGGTCGGCGAACAGCGAGACCGAGGAGGCGAGGCGCGGGAGGCGAGGCGAGCGCGCGGCGGGCTCGGCTAGGCGCGCAGGCCACGAGGAGGCGGCGGGTCGGCGAGGACGTCGAGGAGGTGGGGTCGCGCCGTCGCGGGAGCGGGAGGCGAGGCGGCGCGCGCGGGGTAAAGCGGCTGCGCCGCGAAGAAGGAAGGGTTAGGGGCCGGGAAGAAAGAGGCGCGGGCGGTGGGCGAGCGAGCGAGCGGCGGCGGCAGGGCGGCCAGTGGGCTGGTGGGCCGTGCCTAGGCATGGCACGGCCCGAAAAATCCGGCCGTTGGGGAGATTTTAGCCATTTTTTTGATCATTTTTTACCGTTGGGGTCTTAAAAATAGCAAAAAAATTCAAAAAATCCCGAAATGTTTTATATAAATAGCCACCATACCCCCCTCATTCAGCACACCCTCATTCTCCATTCTCTCTTTGCAATTGTGTTGTGCAAATTCAAATCCATGTTGAGCTAATTTGGCAAAATTCAAAAAATTGTGCCAAAATTTCGATTTTCGGTCGCAAGTCAGCGAAAGAGGTACAAATACAATACTATTTTTGTAATGCTTTTATTGTTCGTTTTTGTTATGCTAAGATGAAAGTAGTAAGAGTGTTAGTTTCGATTTTGCAGTTTTCGTTATGGACAGTCCTTACGACAACTTTGATCTTCGTGAGTATGGACTTTCATCAGAGGAAATTGTGTCCATAGAGGCGGCTGCGGCTACCTCAAATGAACCAGAGGTTTCACCAGAGGAGCATGGCGAAGTCTACAGGTAGAACGGGGCACTTGCTTAGACATGCTGCAAAATATCGAACCAAGCAAGGATTGGCGATGAGGCAGACGCAGCTGCAATACAACCCCGACGGTACAGTATCTACCTCAAACTACGATCCTCAGGTAGCCCGCTAATCTCTCTGTCGTTTAATTGCTTCTGAGGATTTACCGCTAGGCTTTGGCGAGTCTGCTTCTTTCCAAAATTACATTAAGACCGCGCATAATCTTAGATTTGCTTCCATTTCTAGACAGACAACAACTAGGGATCTAGTGAAATACTATAATGAATGTCGTAATAAAATAAAGGAACTATTTAGTACATGCACATTTTCGGTGGCCCTCACCTCGGACATATGGAGTGGTCGGGCTAGGGAGGATTACCTTAGTGTAGTTGCGCATTATGTTAATGACAACTGGGCAATGGAGAAAAGGATTATAGGTTTGAAATTAATTGATGGAGGACACATGGGGGAGAATATTGCGGACTGTATTATGAAAGTCGTGGAAGATTTTGGTCTTACAGGCAAAATATTCGCAATTACTTTAGACAACGCCACGGCAAACTCTAGGGCTATGGACATTCTTACTCCAGTGTTGAGTACATATGCCGATTCCTTCTTACTACATCAACGATGCGCTTGTCATATTATCAATCTTATAGTCAAATGTGGTTTGAAGAGGTTGAATCCGTATATTAAAGCTTTTCACGATGCGATTTCTTTGTTGAATAATTCTAACATAAGAATAGCACAATATAAGAACTTCTGCAGGGCTATGGGTGTACGTCCAAGAAAGTTCGGTTTGGACATGGAGGTAAGGTGGAACTCTACTTACCTCATGCTTAAGCATCTTTTACCATACAAGAGCACTTTTTCTGTTTTTATTCAAACGCACTATCCTAGCACTAACGGTACTTTGCTATTAACTGAGCAACATTGGTTCGTTCTTTGAGAAGATCTTGTCATTTTAGAAATTTTTATGAGGCAATCTGTTGCTTTGTCCATTGTCTACTATCCAACATCTCCTATCATCGTGCATACTATTTTACTGGATTGCTACCCAATTAAAAATGCATGAAAATGACTTAGTTTCTGCGAGATCATTGTTGCCATGAAATCTAAATACCTTAAATATTGGAGACAAATCCCTTACTTATATGCATTTGCATTTCTTTTAGATCCTAGGGCTAAAATTGGTGCATTTGGTACTGTACTTGATCTTCTTAGTGATGCTACGAGGCTAGACTATACTAACTATTTTACAGAAGTTCATTCTCGGTTATACGTGGTTTACCAAATGTATGAAAATAAGTTCAGAGTCGCTCATAGCGACCTCCAGTAGCCCCCACCTCGAGTGGGAAGACAAATATGTGGGGTGCGATCTTTGGTGCCTCTTCCTCCAGGTCCAAGTCTTCTTCTTCTTCTACTACACCAGCACCTGCTCAGCCAAGACCCACAAGGAGCGGAGAACTATCCACCTATCTGGACAGCGATACGGTGGATTTCAACTCAGAAGGCTTCGACATCTTGCAATGGTGGCAAGCCCATAAGTTAACATATCCCGTGCTATCCATACTTGCACGTGATGTGTTAACTGTTCCTATCTCTACGGTTTCCTCCGAATCTGCTTTCAGTCTTCCGGGAAGAATATTGGAGGAGAGAAGATGATGAACCCGAAGGTCTGATTGTTGGCCCGATCTTTCGATGAGAATGATAAATTCGGTAGGCGTCGCTCAACTCTCACGATCCTGGCTACGAACACGCAAGGCTTGAAACCATGCAATCGCTGAACTGATTGACAAGTCGTTATCAACCGTGCCCGAATACCCGGTTGACCTGACCACGAAGTCGATTCTCGCATACACCAAAGAAGCACGCAAGAACAAGATAATAAGCAATCTGAAATTACAAATAGGATTGAAATATTTAATTGAGTTGGGATTCTGAAGCGGTATTATGGTTGGTCTAGTCGACACAAGCCAATACACGAAGTTGCAACAATGCTAACTTTTAACTAAACAAAATCCAAGAAAACTAGAGGGGGTGCGGCCTCCTTAAATAGGGAACGAGGAGCCACAAATCTAAAGAAACTAGCAGGGAGGGACTAAACTCGTGGGTTACTGTTCATGTGAACAGTAACCACGCCTCTAGGTGGGCCGCCGGCATATGGGTCAAGTTGAGTTCGATTACAAGGCCCAGATTGGCCCAAACAGGTGATATAACGTCTTCTTTAGATGATTGCGATCAGTCCAGAAGGAATTTGAAGATGAGGCTGGATCCTTTGGAAAGAGGACGAAATAATTTTTCAATCAAGTACTCGTGGACCTCCAACGGACTCTGTATGTGAAAGTTATGCCCATTTGAAGTTGGTGTTGTCAAGCTGATTCCGAACTGATCTAACCAAAACGTATCCAGCTTGGCACATGCAGTAGCACCATGGCTTGTAGACATAGTACCATGGCATGTAGACGTAGCACCATGGCATGTAAACGTAGCTCGATCCAATTGAGTAATATGGTCTTGCATTAGCCGAAAGTCCTATTGGCGAAGAAGTTGTTGAAGTAGAGGATGCAGTGCAGCAGGTCGAAGCAGTGGTTCCATCCTTAGGTTTGATGTTCTCATCATCCTCCCTTTCTTGAATTGGAGTCGTTCTCGACTCAATCGATGTCTCCACATCATCACTTTCCTGCAAAAGGTTAGTAGCAACAGGAAACAAAGAAACATGCATATCTTCTAAAGGACACAAAGATTCTTCGCAAACCATACTAGAGCATTCAGATTGATGTTGTTTCAAGTCAATGCAAGCAGATTTTGTAGCTAACATAACAGGTGTTTTCAATTTAATTTCACTTGGATCTATCATCTTACGATCATCTTTTGTGTTCTCCTTACTTGTTCTCGCAGATCGTTCTAATTCATCCTTTACTACAGCAGCAGGAGACATTGGAAGCAAAGTGATTTTCTTTTCTTTATATGTGAAAGTATAATGATTAGATCTACCATGATGTCCAGTATATCTATCATATTGCCAAGGTCTACCTAATAACAATGAGCATGCTTGCATAGGTACGACATCGCAATCAACATAATCATGATATGATCCAATAGAAAAATGTACGCGCACAAGTTTAGTCACCTTCAACTTACCATAAGAATTCAGCCATTGAATGTAGTAAGGATGAGGGTGTTGAGTTGTGGTCAAGCCAAGCTTCTCGACCATGTCTGTGCTAGCAAGATTGTTGCAACTTCCGCCATCGATGATGACTTTACAGGATCGTTCCTTGATGACGAACTTTGATTGGAATAAGGTGTGGCGTTGATTTTGTTCAGCAAGCTCCATTTGAGCACTTAGCACACGCTGGACAACTAAGCTTTGGTACATGTCAGCTGCCTCATGGCTTATATGTTCTTCCTCAGTGTCATCACCAGTATTGTTAGTTGCAACCAAAACATGTTCTCCCTCAATATCGCTAGCAGAAGTGTACTCACCATTGTCCTTGATAAGTAAAGCTCGCTGACTTGGACAATCGCGCATCAAGTGTCCAAATCCTTTGCAACGGTGACATTGTACATCTCTAGATCGCCCTGTAGAAACAACAGAAGAAACACTTTTTGTAGGAACTTGTACCTTTGCAGAGTTGCTTGCCTCAGGGACATGCGCAGGAGTGGAAGGAGCATCAGGGGGCGCGGCTTGAGGAGGGTACCACGTGTTGTTCTTTGGCTTGGCGACACGCAAAGATCCTCCAAAATTGCCCCTAGGCGAGATTGTCGACCACTGCACTTCTCTTTCGACTTTGCAAGCAAAATGGAACAAACAAGTGATAGAATTGTATTCTTTATAATCAAGTATGTCTTGAATTTCTCGGTTTAAACCTCCCAAAATCTAGCCATCTTAGCATCTTGATTTCATCTAAACCACAACGCAATAAACCCGTTTGCAATTCTTGATAATAATCCTCTCGAACTACTACCTTGTCTTAAGCGTTGTAATTTATTAAACAAATCACGTGAATAATATGAAGGTACAAATCTATGTCTCATTGCTCTCTTCAAAGCATTCCATGTCCTAGGTATGTCTGATGAGTACGACCATATTCACTCCACCAAATTGATGCAAAATCGAAAAACTCACTAGTAGCGACCTAACTTTCTTATCTTGAGAATTCATGACAAGCAAATTTTTGTTCTCTGTAAGCTCCCATGTGAGATAAGCATCGGGATCATATTTTCCAACCAAAAGATGGTATAGTGAATTTAATTTTACCAATCGCATTATTATGGTCACGTACCTCACGTTGATTTCTTCCCATACCTTGACGATTGTGATGAAGCCGGCGATGGTTGCGATCATTGTGAACATTGATTCCATCTGTTTCCGTATCAGCAGTGTAGTTGTTCATTTCTTCTTCTTCCACTTCATCGGCCCAAGAGCGAGAGCGAGCAGCGGATGGAGTGCAGTGCGGTTGTGCAACGCCAACGGCGGCGGCGGCAAAGAACAACAGGAGGAGCTCTCTCTAGCTGCTCCACACGTGTAGCAATCGCAGCAAGATCGTTATTGGTGCGATCTAGAACTCTCTCAATGCGCTCCGAATGTTGACTCAACAAGCGTGAAAAGTGCTGCATGATGTCTTTCGTGCGAGCCGTGAGAGGTGCATCTTCCTCAACATTGGGCCTGCTATTCTCCCCTTGTGACCCTGAACCTGCCATCGTTAGTAGGAAACAAAGAACAGATCAGAGTGTATATGTCACTATGACTACTAGGTTCTGGAGTTTCACAAGTCACTCACACTCAAGCTTATACCCAGTTCTTACAAGTTCTTACCAATGCAGCAAAGAAGTGGTACAACCGGTGGCTGGTTCGTGATACTCTCACTTGCGATCAGACCAACGATTGCGAGGAACGGCACCTGCTGAGTAAGTAGGGAGTGGAGCTCGGAAGGCTAGTATGTAGCAAAGAAATAGCAATTATTCAATTCAGTATGCAAAGTTGAAAAGCAGTTCAAAGTACTAGTCACAAGTGCTGGTCCTAGTCTAAACCAAGCCTAGCTAGAGCAACTCACAAGAACGACTAGTAGCAACAACGGAGAGCTAGCACAAGAACTGTCAACGTAAGCGAGCAATAGACGAACTATGCCAAGCTGAATAAGGCAGTAAGTCAAGAAAAGAGGTAGCTCTGATTTTTTTCTCTTTTTTCTTCTTCTCTTTCTTTCTTTTTTTTGTTCTTTTCCTTCTCTTTTTTTTTACCTCAGAAAGTACCGAGGAACAGAAGCAGGGCTTTCTTTCTCTACATTTGCTCTGAAACTGCATATTCTTGTAGCAACGCATAAACTATTTTTTTGGCTTTTTCTCTCTTTCTTTTTTTTTATACATCAGAAACTAGTGCTCACGAAACCACCAGAAGCTTGATCGGTGATAATAAAGAAATATTTTCTTGTCTGCTCACGTGAAACCCCCAGCTTGTTCGGTGCTTAAAAAAAATTCTTGACCTGTGCTTTCTTGGTTTTTGGTGACGTAGGAGTCTTCAATCGCGCGGTTAATGACTCGGCGCTTGGACCGAGGAGCTTGGCGCCTTGGCGGAGGACGCACACGCTGGAGGACCGAACGACAAAGCAATTTGTTGGTGCGACTTGTACCGAAGAGCTGGCGCCGCTTGCTTCCTTCCGCGCTGGGCGAAGGCTGATGGCGACATACCGCACGTGGATCGAGGCGAGGCGCGACGGGAGACGGCAGTGGCGCCGGATGAAACGATCTGCTATTTTTTTTATCTCTCCAAACGCTGTGCTAGATGAGAGATTTTGACTGCGTTCCCCACGTGAATCAACCAGGGAGCTGTTCGGTGATTTATTGAAGGGAGCTGCTGGTGACGATCGGCTCCGATGGCGACGTCCAGACCGAGGAGGTGCGTTGGCTGCTGCGATCCCGCACGCTGTCGCCCGCCTGGATGACAATACGCCGATGCAGACGCTGCGATGCTGGAGGACCGAGGACGATGAAGCCATGAAGGGACGTAGCGGATTATGCGCCGCGTGATGGGAACGATGCGCGTGACGTCGGGCGGCAGATTGGAACTGCTATTTTTTTTTCTTGATGGCGACGGTTGGCAATTTCTGTAGCAGAAAAAAAACGAGACGGATGGCCGCCGTGGTGATCTTGGTGTTCGTGGCAGGAAGGAAGAACAGAACTAGATGAATTGTAAGAGATCCTAAACTAGATCAATCTAGACAGGAAACCAGCACAATGACCCGATGATGCAACGAAAATTCAACAACACAAACTAAAAAGAAAAAATTGCAAAGACACAGATTGGTTTGGACGATGAACTAGACCTATATTTTTTTATTTTTGGCTCAGTGGACTGTAGGAAATAAAATTTCTCACCGATGAACTGTAGCTCTGATACCACCTGATGAACCCGAAGTTCTGATTGTTGGCCCGATCTTTCGATGAGAATGATAAATTCGGTAGGCGTCGCTCAACTCTCACGATCCTGGCTACGAACACACAAGGCTTGAAACCACGCAATCGCTGAACTGATTGACAAGTCGTTATCAACCGTGCACGAATACCAGGTTGACCTGACCACGAAGGTCGATTCCTGTATACACCGAAGAAGCACGCAAAAACAAGATAATAAGCAATCTAAAATTACAAATATGATTGAAATATTTAATTGAGTTGGGATTCTGAAGCGGTATTATGGTTGGTCTAGTCGACACAAGCCAATACACGAAGTTGCAACAAGGCTAATTTTTAACTAAACAAAATCCAAGAAAACTAGAGGGGGTGCGGCCTCCTTAAATAGGGAACGAGGAGCCACAAATCTAAAGGAACTAGCAGGGAGGGACTAAACTCGTGGGTTACTGTTCATGTGAACAGTAACCACACCTCTAGGTGGGCCGCCGTCATATGGGCCAAGTTGAGTTCGATTACAAGACCCAGATTGGCCCAAACAGGTGATATGACGCCTTCTTTAGATGATTGCGATCAGTCCAGAAGGAATTTGAAGATGAGGCTGGATCCGTTGGAAAGAGGACGAAATAAGATTTCAATCAAGTACTCGTGGACCTCCAACGGACTCTGTATGTGAAAGTTATGCCCATTTGAAGTTGGTGCTGTCAAGCTGATTCCGAACTGATCTGACCAAAACGTATCCAGCTTGGCACATGCAGTAGCACCATGGCTTGTAGACATAGTACCATGGCATGTAGACGTAGCACCATGGCATGTAGATGTAGCTCGATCCAATTGGGTAATATGGTCTTGCATTAGCCGAAAGTTCTATTGGCGAAGATGTTGTTGAAGTAGAGGATGCAATGCAGCAGGTCGAAGCAGTGGTTGCATCCTTAGGTTTGATGTTCTCATCAGAAGAACAAGTCTCACAAGTGAGATGATGGAGATCCTTTTAACTGTGAAGGACTGGGAACAAGCCGATTCACGAACACAACACTCTGTGGAAAACCAGAGTTGTCGGAGGTGTTTGAAAATTTGTACTTAGATAATGACACCAACACATAGAACAAGAATGTATCATGTATGTACAATTATAGAGCTATAGGTTGTACTCTTTTTCCTTTGTCAAAGTTTTTTCATTTTGAGTTTTTACTTATGAAGGTTTTAACGAGGCAGCCAATTGGATATTAATAAAACTCTTTATTACATTTTCAATATGATTGTCTTAATTTTTCAATGTTCATGTCTACTTTTCAGTTGTACATATTTTTCTAATTTTTTTCAGAATTTTTTCATTCTGATGGACTAAATGGGCCACGTTTGGCCTGACAGGCTAAACGGGCTCGGTCGACCGACACACGACACGAATGCACGATAGGCGTGCTTGGGCGCCACCCTACCGTGGATCGATGCGACGCGCGACGAATAGTACACGGGCTGAAATGGGCCGTGCCTAAACGGGCCATGCTTAGTTGGGCTCGGGCTGTGCCGTGCCGGGCGACCCGTTTGGCCACCTCTGGTTTAGATCTAGGCGAGTTAAACCGGTTCCAAATGGGTCAAAACGCCTCACACTGACGGAGTGCTACACAGGGAATGACAGAGGATGTATCAAATGCTATTAGAGCAAGGCAATAGTCTCGAGTGGTATGTTTGCCAAGAAAAAAAAATCTTATAGGACCTGGTTCACAACTCAATTAACGTAGACCGACTTCACCGTGTGACACGTGTCTTTTCATGAATCTCAAAGCGCACAGCCCCATAAATCACTTATGTGAATTTTCACGAATTGAATACTGAAGACTACATGTCACGCTTTGAGATTCGTGAAAAGACACGTGTCACACGATGAAATTGATCTACATTGATAGAGTTGTGGACCAGATTCTATAGAATTTTTTTGCGTTTGCCAACTCCATTCTAAAGACTAAAGAGTACTATCAGAGCAATTCTCCCTATATCTTAAGACTAATGGACACAGTTCTAACCGTACATATAAAGTTAGAAGAAACATGAAATGATGTTTGGATTGGTGATAGGAAAACATATGAAGAATACACACAAGTCGAAGTAGAATGAGTAGAAATGGAGAATTTTTTAACACTAAGGTGGTGTTTGTACTAGGAGGATTTCTTTGAAAAAATTTAGGATCTATCTAAATCTCGAACTAATCCGGATTATTTGGAAAACAAAAACTAACCATTTCTTTGAAATTTTAGTGTCCTCCGCTTTCCAAGTACGGGACATCCGAGTGAGGGTATCCATTCCCACCCACTCGAGTTTGATTATTTGGGTCAATATAGTGTGCCTTACTAAATTAGAGTACACATGCAACTCCACAGGGTTTACCTTCGCAATCTATAGTGTGTGTAGGGGTGTAGGACTAGACCTATTCATGGATGACCCGGCCTAAGCCCAGCTTGTTTAGGGCCGCGGGGCTACTCGATTCTCGGCCCGAAAGATCGAAATCTCGATAAATGTAATTAAAAATAAAAACATATTTTTTAATTCTGAAAATAAATTAAGTATTAGTTTTTAATTCAGACTCGACCTGCCTCGTTTGAGACCGAGCTTTTTAGATCCGATCTAACCCGGCGTTTGAACAAGTCTATGTAGGACGCACGACTTGTGTGCGTGTGGTGTGAGTGTGTGCATTGTATTATTTGTACATCCTCCCTTTACTTAAAAAAAGAGTAAAATCTTCCATGTTCCTGTGTTTTGTCCACAGTCCAAACGGGCCTTACATTAGAAAGGCCAGCGGCCCAGCCCATTTTTGTCTGCTTGGGGAAAAAAGAAAGAAGGGGGTAAATGATAAATCCCTTGCCTCCCGTATTATCCTCTTCCTGTCTTCTGGCTCTCTCGGTCTCTCCCTCGCCGCGCGCGATTGCTCCACCCAAATTAAACCCCCGAGAAAATTGCATTCCTCCCTCCCCGAATCGCAGAAATTGGCGAGATAACCGCTCCAATGGCGGTTAGAGTCCCGTCTATGGAACTGCGCTCCCCGCAGTCCCCCTCCGGAGGCCGAGGTATTTATTTCTCCCCCCACATCATCGGGTTTTGGCATCGCCAGGGACCTGGGTGGGTAAGAAACTCGCCTCAAGTTGGGATCCTGAAGCTTCTAGAACCTTCCTCACCTTCTGATTTGGAGCTGCTGTATGCCTGTATGCGAGAATCTCACCGCGACAACTCGTTTAGTGACCTGTGACGCTTACAAAGGCCGTGGGAGATGGTACACTCGGCTATTTCTAATTGGTCCAACTTTTGGCGTGATCAGTTACTAGTATCACTGAAACAATGCCAGGTGTAGTTGGTAGTGTTAATGGAAGGGGTAATAGGAGATTACAACTCACAACCTTCGAACTGTATTAGTGGGATTTGCGAAGAAAAAAAGAATAGGTTGGTGTGTATAACCAGCATTAATCACTCAAAACCAATGCCGCAGTTTACATGTAGCATAATTGCACATCTGAAATTTGTCTTGATGCAACTACATATGTAAAAAAAGCAGCTTCACTCTCACTGTTCCGTGATTAATCTGATGTTTGAACTTTTGTGGGTGTAGTATGATGCTATGGGCATATGTTCACTAAGATATTGTTTGTTTATCTATTACTCAATCCATTTGTATGTTTCATCTTCTAATTTTTTAGGGAAAACATGCCTTCAGAAGGCTTTCATTGTCCAAGCAAAGAGATTAGGGGGATTGGAGAAAGCAAATACGAGGTATAAAATCCACCTGTATGGTTTAGCTGCTTGCCTTCTATAAGAAATTAAATGTGGCCGATCACCTAAGACTTATAAGCGCCACCTTAACTGCATGCACGTCTGTATACCATTCTTACGCTTACTAAAACTCAAAGGTCACGAGGAACACAAGGTTCTGAACAACTGAAGAAAAGAGCACCCCTGACACGTGGAACTGTTAGTGCACCTCTTCCGGTACCTGGCCACATATCTCGACCTCCTTATGTTGGTACAAATAATGTTCCAGAGATATCGAGTGAGATACAGATGCATGACAAAGAGAGCATCGTCCACATGAAAGCTGCCTGTGAGCTTGCTGCTCGTGTTCTTGAATATGCAGGAACGTTAGTGAAAGTAAGCATGTGTTTCAGCATTTCCACTATGCTTGTTTCTCTTGAAGCTAATTATGTCACTGACTCGCCATTTTGTTTTTGCAGTACACCTAGTGCTCAATTTGCTCATAATTTATATGTTCCTTTTGTTTACATCATGTCTTCTTTTTTCATGAGTACTCCGTATTAAATTATAGCTTCAGTGAGAAATCTATTGCATCTTTCTATCAGCCCTCTGTAACAACAGACGAAATTGATAAGGCAGTGCACAAGATGATCATTGATGCTGGAGCCTATCCATCCCCGCTTGGATATGGTGGGTTTCCAAAAAGTGTGTGCACATCAGTGAACGAATGCATGTGCCATGGGATTCCTGATTCACGCGAACTTAAGGTTCAGAAAGAAGCCTTGCCTTCGACATGTTTTGTGTCCAGCTCAGGGCTTTTCACATCCACAGCTCCACTGCTAACATAATTATTTGTTTTCTTGGATGTTTAACAGGATGGAGACACAATTAACATTGATGTCACTGTCTACTTGAATGTATGTGTTTATTCTCTTTGTCGTGTATAGTTATCACTTATCATCACTTTATGATATTGATGTGTTCGTGCACTTCAATTTGGATATAGTGACCTGAAGTAATGTCCCTCTCCATTTCAGGGTTATCATGGGGACACCTCAAAAACTTTTCTTTGTGGAGAAGTTGATGAAGCCAGTAAACGACTTGTGAAGGTATATTGCCTTTTTCTCTAGAACACATTATTACATTAGTGCATATTTTTGGAATCCATGACTTTTATAGTCATGGTTGGTGGCAGAGCTCCGTGTGGCTAAACTGGGCCATGGTGCACTACAGTAAACCTCACTAATTTTTAAACTTGGAGGTCCATTGCCCATGTGTTAATTCATTCGAAAAGTCCTGTACATTCATTTTTTTTCCTGCCTTTTCAATTTTTCTGTCTCCATTTTGTCACCCAACTCATCATTAGTAGTGTAGATGTGAAATGGCAACTCTTCAGTCAGAATGGTATCTCTACTAATGTAAACTTCAATAACCATAATGATTTACCGTTGCTAATATCAGGTTACTGAAGAGTGCATGCTCAGGGGCATATCATTCTGCAAACATGGTGCCAGCTTTAAGAAAATTGGCAGAAGAATAAGGTATATATCTTTCACACCATATTTATGGCATGGCCAGCAATGCAATGATAATCACATCTATAATTTAATGTAAAGAAGTGTTTGACCATATTTCTCACTGTAGATACTGGGTAAGTTACACCCAAATGGTATCCTCTGACATCTTTGAACTCAAACATTGAAGAAATGTTTGGTGTCAAATACAAAACACTCACCATTGTTCCTTCTTTTCTTTTTTAGAAATTTCTCCTCCTGTTTCCTCCACAGGCTAATCTGTGCTTGTATCATTTCGTTAGTGGCATTTACTCTATGGTATTTTAAGTTCATGCATTCACAACTTCTCATCTGTGTGCAGGCAGTAAAACTGAAAATGAATTCCTAAACAAATATGCAATAACTCGATATCCCCACATGGTTTAATACAGTTATATCAAGTTTTGCTTCATTTCAGATACATCTTTAAGAGCTTTCGCTCATTGGTTTGCTTGACCTATTCAGTGAGCATGCTGAGAGGCACGGATTTGGTGTTGTGGAGTGTTTTGTTGGGCATGGAGTTGGGAGAGTATTCCATTCAGAACCAATTATATATCACCAGCGTAAGTGACTATTACTCAACAGAAGCCAGTGCATATAGTATTGAAAACTGAGAGGCATTCCCACGTACCAACATTAGTAAGATAGCTTATTCTGTAATAATAGTGAGAAATTAAGAACCGCTCTTGAAATGAAGAGCAAATTCTGGTGAAGCTTAAGGATTCACTCCAGAATCCGCTGCAACCAAATATTTCTCAAAATTTTGCCCAGTCTGCAGACATTCTGTTTGGGTTCGTATGCCATTTCCATCTAGATACTTAAATTGGTCATAATCACAATAAAGGAACTGGCACAAGCATGTGCTGGGCCACAAATGTGACTGTGGAATTTGATGACAGTCAGTCCCAGCAACTAGCTTGAAATGATAAATTCGGAAGATTATTGAGATATTGAAGCAAACACGATGTTGGTAATATTTTTTGAAGTGAAGTGTTGCTGTTTTTTGTTCGAGTGCAAGGTTTAACAAGGCTGTTTTGGGACTATATCTATTTGGATGTGTGTTTCTCGTAAGTATGGTTGTAGCACCTGTTAGATCTGACGGCTGTGTTCTTTCTACAGGTAATAATATGCCAGGCCAGATGGTTGAAGGGCAGACATTCACAATAGGTACGCACCATCATTCTGTTCATTATGAGTATTACACAATAAAGCCAGGTTTGATTTTCCTCTCGGCGCTCTGCTTAACTCTCTCCAGAACCGATCCTATCCATGGGAAGCATTGAGTGCGACATGTGGGACGACGGTTGGACGGCCGTCACGACAGACGGCAGCTTGGCCGCGCAGTTCGAGCATACGATACTGATCACCAGGACCGGAGCTGAGATCCTCACCAGATGCTAGCAAGTAGCAAGACCGGTTGCCCATTGGCCACCAGTGGTGTCTATCTGTGTAGGTTCCTGTGGTGGAGTACGTGATTGTTTTGCTGTACAAAACACGTAAAACTGCAAAGATAATATTAGCCAGCAAAAGAGAACCGGTAGGAAGTAGGATTCTGGGCCTGGGGGTGTTTGGTTCCCACCGTGGCGGCCTCGCGTGCTTCGGCGCGTCGCTGCTCCTCTCGCCCCGCCCACCTTGTGGCTTGTCAGCTTGTGCCGCCGTGCTAGCGATCGTGCGTTTCGGCGCTTGCGTGTTGAGAGGGACAGCGGCCGCGCGCGGAACGGTCGGTGGGAGCCGTTGCGTTGGAGAGGGATGGTTGGTGGTTTCGCGGGTGCGTCGCCGAAACGTGGAACGGAAGCGAGGTGTTCGTGCCTTGGCGGGCACGGGACAGTGGGCCACGGCTCAAGCGCCAAAGCGGCCGGGAAGGAGCGGGGCTACGGGCGCGCGGGGAAATCTCCGCGACGCGGTGGTTGAGTCTGCGCGTGCTCGCCCATTCCGTTTTGACTGGGCAGCGGCACGACCGACCCCGCGAAGGGAAGAGGTCGGTAGGTTAGCCGCTTAACCGCACGGATTGGAGGCGGCAACTGAGTCATAGCTAAGGTATGTACAGTGGGGTGATATCAGCAGTCTATTATCTTTGCTACGTAAGATTTTTAGTGATATGGATGAGAGATAATGAAGCTGTCTGGCACGCAATAGACAGTCTATAAGGCCCTTATAGACGACTGTTTTGCTGTTGCATCTATGCCGTCTGTAATTCACAAGTTTTATGGCATCATTTTATGGAGAATATACACAAACAACTTAGAGATAACCTATTGTATGTGTTGTGTTTAGTTTTGTCTATAGATGATATAAAAAATACTACAGACAACTACTGTCGTCTATACCACTGTACATACCTAATGATCTGAAGTGGCGTACGTTGTTGACCTGCCGTTGGAACGCCGGGTTGCGTGCATGGTTTCGTAGGCGGCGGGAGGACGCTGGTGGCTGGGTGGGGGACAGGGAAAGGACACGACCTATTTTCCCGTGGAAGCGTGGGCACCGGGCTAGCTTGGCGCCGTCTCCGTTGGAGCGCGGCCCGGCGCTGGTCGGGTCTACCCGTCAGTTGCGGTGGCTCGTGATCTGCGGTTATTTTATTATGCCGTGCGCCGCCTAAAGGTCCAAAGCCGCCAACGCCTCCCATCTGTGCTCCTACCGTCCTGAAACGCGGCGCTTCCTCGGAGTCGGAACACGAAGAGACATTTGCTTCATTGGCTCTTTTTTTTATCGGGGCCGACTAAGTTCGGCAGATTTTTTTTTAAAAAAAAAAAACTTGGGCACTTTCTTTAGTATGTTAGATCATTATTTAATGATTTCTTTTTTTTATATGTTAAAACATTCTAAACTGAACAAATATAAATCTAGTTGAACCTTACAAATACAAAAACAAAATAAAAAAAATTCTAAACTAGACAAAAGTAAATCTAGATGAATCCTATCAATACAAAAACAAATAGAACTAAAAGTTACAGTAAAGTTGTGCTAAAATTATACTTCACTTAGTAATACAATTTTAGATTTAGTACGGTACGATTGTAAGTGATTGGGTTTAAAAAAATTCAGGCGACAGGGAGCCAACAAAAGTGTTTTTTATTCTATTTTCACAAATAAATCCATCCAAAAACTATTTCTAGAGATGACCCTTTTCTTGTGCTGGCCCAACTATCATCGAGTCATAAACTAACACATGCCTTTCCCTCGACCATGCATTAAAAAAATGTAATATCCACTGCTCAAATGTACCGCCATACTTAGTTTAAATTTATTGTATAAAATCTCATTGAGCACCGGGTTAGAAGGAAAGATGAGAAGTAGATTTTGTTGCGTTAAACCTGCCCTACAAAGCAAATATAAAGCAGCAGCCGTGCACAAGAAAGAAAAGGAGTCACAAATTTCAAAGCAACAGCTGTTCGTTTATAGGAGAGAAAAAGGAAACAAGCAGCGCATGCACAACTTCATGTCAGAAATCAGCTTGGCTAATTTTGAGCCAGAAATTGGGAGCAAACCAGGAAACAGCGCACCTCCTCCTGTATGCTTGTTCGAGACTTCAGAGATAAGACCTAATTGTATACAATCTCGACAACGTGTATAGAACAGAGTAATGTGTTTGTATAGGTCTCTCTAGATTCTATCTATAATTGTATTGTAATTACCTCTCCCTTTCCTACTCGGATGTATTTTCTGATTCTCCTGTTCACCGTCCGGCAAGACCAGCTTTATAAGCAGAGAGGCGCGACATTGTTTGTGTTGTGCAAGATTCAACTACAACATATTCTGGCATTGTTTTTCACATGGTATCAGGGCCAACTCTTCCTCTACGTCATGTCGACCATAGGATCGCAAGTTTCGACGAACTCCAACGCGACAACCTCATCGACTGCCAGAGCTCTTACTGCACCATCATTCGCTACTCCATCTTTCGGCCACTTGATTAATGTCAAGCTGAGCCAGGAGAACTATCTCCTATGGAAAGCACAACTTATGCCCTATCTGCAAGGACAACAACTCCTTGGGTTTGTCGACGGTTCGAACGTTGCTCCACCGAAGGTGATCACGAAGACTTCAGCATAAGGCACAACACAGGAGTTCAATCCGACATATTAGCTTTGGCTCCAGCATGATCAGATGGTACTCAGTACCCTCTTATCATCATTGTCTCCAGAAGTATTGGCGCAAGTCATGTTCATGACCTTTGCTGCCGAAGTCTGGAAAGCTGTAGAAGGTATGTTCGCATCACTGTCGCGAGCAAGGAACACGCAAAACCGGATGCAGATAGCGGCTCTCAAGAAGAACGACATGTCTACTACCAAGTACTTCAACAAGATGAGGTCTTTTTGTTAGAATTTGGCCCACTGCCACCCTTTTCAGGGCGCCCACCAATTGGTGGGGGCAGCGCCATATAAAAGAGAGGTGGGGGCCGCGGCGGCACGTATGACGAGGTTCATCGTGCAGTCACAAACCCCACCTACAACCCTAGCCGATCTGAGAGCTTGGCGCTGTAGCGACGGGAAGCACCACCGCCGTCTCCTTCATCGGATCTGCACCGCCGCCCTCGCCGTCTCCCTCTTCCCGATTCACCACTACCGCCATGGCCGGCTCCTCCAACGCATCGGACGGTACCTCACCCTCTCCTCTCTTCTCTCCCTCTGATGTACCCTCCCACATAAAAGATCAAGCCTCCAACAATGGTATCAGAGCCTTACCTTTTGCGCCGCTCGGTCGCCGCCGCCGCCGTTTCGTGCGGTTGCTACCGCCGGACGCGCCGTCTCGGGACGTCTCCACGCCCTGCGCCGGGACGCCTGTCGCTTCTCCGCTGCCGTGTGCGCGGCGCGCCGTGAGTCACCGACGTCCGTTCGCGGTGAGAGCCTCGCCGCGCCCCTCGGGGCCACCGCTCCGCCATGGGCGGCCGTGCGCCGCGCTGCTGCCGGGTTGGCTGCCTCTCGCGGGGCCGCCATCGCTGGCCGCCGCGCTGTGCGCCGCGCAGTGCGCCGCTTCGCCGCGGAAGCCCGCGGCCGGCCCGCCAAGCGCGCCGTCGCGAGCCCACCGGCGCCGCTCCTCGCCGGCCGCTCTCCCGTCGCGAGCCGCCGCGCTGGCTGGTGCTCCGCGCGCCGCCGCCTTGCGGATCCGGTTTTCGGGTGGAGGGCCGAGTGCGGCTAGGTTTTAGGGTTTCGGATTTTGATCTGCTGCGGCGCGATCGGCCGTCCGATCCGCTCGGATTCGATCGGACGGTGAGTCCTCCGGCCGTTTGGGCCCAAGGAGAAAGAGGCCTTTTGGGCCGGCCACGCGCATGTGCGAGTGGGCCGCGGCTTCGCAAGATGGGCCGGATTGATGTTTTGAACAGTAAATCCGTGAAAAGAATTGTTTTTGATTTTCAGAAGCCTTTAATGATTGAATTTCAATGAAATTTGAACCAAATTTCTGGAAATTTTTGCACCAACGTGTTAATTTTTCCAGAGATTAAATGAGTACAGTAAGAATGCTTCTGAGTATGTATTATTTTAGAATAATTACAGTTTCCGCTGCAAAAGTTAATGTTGATTGATTTTTCATTATTAAATTCGAACCAACGGGAGAATTTAATTTTGGAAAAATAGATATAATTTCCAGAAATTTATGATATTGTTATTTTCTGACCAACGTTGATAATAACAATATTATAATTTTTTAATTTATGATTTTATGCATTATTTCTATTTCTGCCCAACGGTGATGTAGATTTAATGTATAGATAAAATTGATTTAATTGTATGTCGTATTTTTGACCAACATTGGAAATAAGGCATATAATTTTGTTTATTATGTTCTCATTTTACTTGAACTATTTTTCAAAGTGGATACAACTTGATGAGTTGTATCGAGAGATCCCCTCTCAAAGGAGATAATTATGGAGAGTGGAAGAAAAGATAGACTTAGCGTTTATCTTGGTACGAGGTGGACTGGGTCCTCACTACAAAGACGTCCCACCGAGCCTATGGCACTAGTGAGGATCAAAATGAGGATGATCTTGCTTGGCAGAAAAGACAGAGGGACCATGCTCCCTTACAGATGTCTTATGACCTTGAGCATAAGAAATGGACCACACCAACAAGAAATGTTTGGCTGTGATAAAGAACACAATTGAGCACGCAATTGTGGGCTCAATCGCAGAGTGTGACATCACACAGAGTACCTTGAGAAAATAAAGAGTCGGTTCTGTGCTCTTCAAAGACATACGCTACACAACTGATTAAGCAGCTTGTGACAGAAAGGTACTTTGGCGGTGGCATAAGAGAGCACATACTAAGGATGAGCAACTTGGCATCCAAGCTTAAACCAATGGATTTGGCTCTCAAGGATGAGTTCCTTATTCATTTGATTTTTGCTTCCTTGCCGGAAAAGTTTGACACTTTTGTTGTCAACTACAATATGCAGCCCGAGAAATGGGATTTAGAAAAGTGCATAGCTATGTGTGTGCAAGAGGAGGAAAGATTTAAATCCTCGCATGGTGGTTCTATCAACTATGTGAAAGACAAGAAGAAAAAGAACTTTAACAAGAATTCTCCTCAAAGAACAAGGAAAAGCCTCTGTCCATCACCTCAACGAGAATAAGTTTGCGTGACAAAGATCGGTGTCTTCATTGCAAGAAAAAAAGGACATTACAAGAAAGATTGTCCCGATTTCTTGAAAATGATTATGTCAAAGAAAGGTGAGGACATTATTACGTTCATAAATGAGTCTCTGTATGTACAATATTCAAAATCTACTTGGTGGATTGATTCATGTGCAACTGCTTCATGTTGCCAATAATATGCAGAGGATCCGTTCGACGAGGAATACACAAAGAAAAGGAAGATGCATTAAAGTCGCAAATGGAGTCAAAGTGAAGTTGAAGCCGTTGGCGATCTTTCATTAGAGCTAGTGATGGCTTCACTCTTTTACTTAGAGATGTTCTTTATGTTCCTCTTTACAGAGGAATTTGATTAGTGTTTCATGTTTGGACAATGATGGTTATGATTGTCATTTTGGAAATGGCAAGTGTGAAATAATGTTTAATAAAGAATGTGTTGGTCTTGCCATCTTACAAAATGAGCTTTATTTGTTATCATTATGTGATGATGTGAATGTCGATGCGATAAAGGGAACGTCGCGTGCGAAAGTGAATGAATCTCGTCGCAAATGTAAGCAGGAAACGAAGAGAACTCTAGATGCGTCGTCGAAATTATGGCACTGTCGTTTAGGCCATATTTCGAGGGGGAGAATAGAAAGACTAGTTAAGAATGATATTCTTCCTCCATTAGAGTTCTCAGACTTAGAACAATGCAGAGACTGCATTAAAGGAAAATATGTAAAGAAAATTAAGAAAGACGCCAAAAGAAGCACATGAATTCTACAAATTATTCACACGGATATTTGTGGTCCTTTTCCTGTGAAAAGTGTGGATGGATATGACCCGTTCATAACATTCACGGATGATTACTCCCGTTATGGATATATTTATCCAATCAAAGAAAGAAATGAAGTCTTGGATAAATTCAAGATATTTAAGGCTGAAGTTGAAAACCAACACGATTTAAAGATTAAGATAGTCCGATCTGACCGTGGGGGGAGTACTACGGTCGACATACCCCATATGGATAAGTTCTGGACCTTTTGCAAGGTTTTACAGAAAATGGTATAGTGGCCGATATTCTACACCGGCGAACCTCGACAAAATGGAGTAGTGAAAGACGCAACTGCACTCGATGGATATGGTGCGAAGCATGATGAGCTATTCCACACCGCCATTGAGTTTATGGATGGAGGCGTTGAAAGCGCCATTCATATCCTCAACAGTGCCTAGTAAGTCGGTGCCCAAAACAAATGCGAGTTGTGGACGGGAAGAGTTCCTCACTAAACCACTTACGTGTGTGGGGAGTCTGCTGAGGCTAAAGTATTTAACCCAAACCTTGGGAAGCTTGATCCCAAAGCGATGAAGTTGCCATTTCATTGGCTACCTGAAAAGTCAAAAGGTTTTCGTTTCTCTGTCGAGACGGATATACAAAGTTTGTAGAAACGAGACACGCTGTCTTCTTAGAGGATGAAATGATGAGAGGAAGTATGGTAGCTCGTGAGATTGACCTTGAAGAGAAGCGGTGTATGCGCCCACTCCGATGATTCAAGAACCATTCTTCATACTACTGTGTCATTGCACCGATGCAAGACATCGTGGTGCCAACACTGTTATTGTTCCTCCTGTGGAAACAATGAATGAGAATGAGGAACCTGTTCTTGAGATCCTATAGAACCCATTGCCACGAGATGAGGGGAGCAACGACCTCAAGCAGAAAATGTACCAAATGAGGAGGCCAGGAGGTCTCAAAGAGTAAGAAGATCGGCTATTTCTCGATGATTATCAGATTTATCATACAGAGAAATTTCAAATGGAGGATGATCCCCCCTCATTTGAAGAAGCCATGAAGCGAAAATTCCTCAAAATGGCTTGAGGTCATGGAAGAGGAGATGAGGTCCATGAAGACTAATAAAGTCTGGGACTTGAAAATTATTCCTAAAGGAGCCAAAACAGTAGGGCTGTAAATGGGTCTACAAGACAAAGCTTGACTCCCAAGGAATGTAGAAAGATACAAAGCGCGACTTGTGGCAAAAGGCTTTACGCAAAGAGAAGGGATTGATTACAATGAGACTTTTTCTCCAGTCTCATGTAAAGATTCCTTCAGAATCATAATGGCATTAGTAGCACATTATGATTTAGAGTTACATCAGATGGATGTAAAGACGACATTTCTTAATGGGGATTTGGAGGAAAATGTTTACATGGCACAACCGAAAGGTTTTGTCATGGAAGGAAATGAAAGAATGGGATGCCGCCTAAAGAAATCGATTTATGGGTTAAAACAAGCTTCAAGACAGTGGTACTTGAAGTTTGACAGTACAATAAGAAAATTTGGGTTTAAAGAAAATGTAGAGGATAACTGTGTTTATGCAAAGTTTAAAGATGGGAAGTTTATCTTCCTAATCCTGTATGTGGATGATATTCTACTAGCTAGTAGTGATGTCGATGCACTCGGAGACAAAGAAGTTTTGTCCTCAAACTTTGATATGAAAGATCTTGGTGAAGCTTCGTTCGTTCTAGGGATCAAATTCAGGGATAGAAACAAGGGATATTGGGACTGTCACAAAAGGCATACATAGAGAAAGTCTTAAAGAAATTTTGTATGCATAAATGTAGTCCTTCACCGCACCTATAGTCAAGGGCGACGGATATGGGGATTTTCAATACCCTAGGAACCAAAGACGATCTCGATCAAATGAAATCGGTTCCATATGCTTGGTATCGGAAGCTTGCGGATGCTCAAGTGTGTACGCATACGACTTAGCGTTTGTTCTTGGGTTACTTGGCGATTCGAGCAATCTCGGAATAGAACATTGAAATGGATAAAGAAAGTCTTGCGTTATTTGCAAGGAACAAAAGGCCTCATGATGACATACGAAGATCGATTCACTCCATATAGTGGGGTATCTGATTCGATTTTGCGGAGATGATAGAAAGTCTACATCCGGATATGTGTTCACTCTCTTTGGAGGAGCTATATCGTGGAAAAGCTCAAAGCAAACCGTCACTACATCGTCCACAATGTATGCCGAGTTTGTAGCATGTTATGAGGCTACGGGGCGGTGAACGGCTAAAGAAGTTCATACCGGTTTAAAAGTGGTTGACGACATCAATAGACCACTTAAGTTGTGCTGCGATAATGAACCCGATAACGTATGCCCACAACAATAAGTCAAGTGGTCTTGCCAAACACATTGACATAAAGTACTATGTTGTGAAAGACAAAGTTCGGGATCAATTTATAAGTCTTGAGCATATAAGTACCGCAAAGATGTTAGCGGATCCGCTTACTAAAGGCTTACCACCCAACGTGTTCAGAGAACATGTAGCCGGCATGGGTTTAAGGGAAAGCCTATGATTCTGGAGTAAAAGATGGCCCAAAAGGATTAAAGTAACTATTTCAAAACAGAGAGGTGTATTGTAACTGTCAAATCTATCGGCGATTGACCGTGACGATGAGACATGTTCTATGCACTAATCTGTGATGGAATGTGTAAAGTTAAAAGTAATTAAAGTTAAAGTATAGATTGAGATCAAGGGGGAGAATGTTAGAGTGATCTCAGGCATTTGGCCCAACGGCCAAATGCCACCCTTTGACAAGGCTCGATCGGGGCGCCACCAATTGGTGGTCAGGCCTCGTCGCCGCCATATAAAATAGAGGTGGGGGCCGCGGCGGCACGTATGACGAGGTTCATCGTGCCGTCACAAACCCCACCTACAACCCTAGCCGATCTAAGAGCTTGGCGCTGTAGCGACGGGAAGCACCACCGTTGTCTCCTTCATCGGATCTGCACCGCCGCCCTCGTCGTCTTCCTCTTCCCGATTCACCACTACCGCCATGGCCGGCTCCTCCAACGCATCGGACGGTACCTCTCCCTCTCCTCTCTTCTCTCCCTCTGATGTACCCTCCCACAGAAAAGATCAAGCCTCCAACATTTTTCAGACAATTTGGCATCTGCAGGACAACCTCTACGGGAAGAAGAAGTTATCTCCTATGTGCTGGCAGGATTGGATGCAGATTATAATTCATTGGTAGCTTCAATCACAGTTAGGGTACAACCATTCAGTCTTCGAGAACTCTTTGCACATATTCTCAGTTTTGAGATAACATTCGATCAACAGAATTCCAACGCTCAGTTTCCAGGATCTTCAGTGAATATAGCTAACCGAGGAAGCCATGTTGGACGTGGTCGCGGTCGTGGTCATGGTGGTGGACGTGACAACCGCGGTAGTGGTGGACAAGGAGAAGGTCGTTCCAACAATTCCAATTCCAACAATTTCAATCGCAACAATGGAAACAGGTAGTATGTCAGGTATGTAGAAAGGTTGGACACGTTGCTCTGAGATGTTATCACCGCTTTGATCATTCTTATCAAGCATATGATAATCGTATGGCTATTGCGGCATCGACACGAACTGGTATACTGATACAGGGACCACCGATCATATCACAAACGATCTAGATCGCCTTACCATGCGTGAGAAGAATACGGGGCGTGATCAAGTTTGAACAGCAAGCGGCTCGGGTGTGTTCATTCATCATATTGGTCATTCTAAGATTATTACCCCAACAAAGGACTTGCATCTTAGAAATATTCTTCATGTTCCCAAATCAAATAAACATCTTCTTTCTATCCATCAGCTAATTAACCACGGATAACAATGTTTTTGCTGAATTTCACCTTGATCACTTTCTTATAAAAGGACCGGGCAACGAAGAAAACTTTACTTCACGGGCAATGTGAGCGAGGTCTCTACCCTATTCGTTCCAATTTCACTCCTTTCACAAGACAAGCCTTTGCAGCCACCAAAATCACCAAAGAACAGTGGCATAGTCGTCTTGGTCATCCTTCCTTTGCTACTGTCCAAGAAATTGTTTGGCATAATAATCTTCCTTACGATAATAGTTCTAATAATGTGTCAGTTTGTGATGCTTGTCAACAAGCCAAAAATCATCTAATTCCTTTTTCTAGATCAAATATTGTTTCTTCTTGTCCTTTGGAGCTTGTATTTTCCGATGTATGGGGGCCTGCTCCCAAATCTGTTGGAGGATATAAGTATTATCTCAGTTTCATTGATGACTTTAGCAATTATACTTGGATTTATCTTATTAAAAGCAAGGCAGATGCATTGAAAGTCTTTGTCCAATTTCAAACTTAAGCTGAAAGGTTATTGAATAAGAAGATCATTGATATGCAAACTGATTGGGGTGGAGAGTATCAAAAATTGCATAGCTTCTTTAAGAAAATAGATATATCCCACCAAATTTCATGCCCTCATACTCATCAACAAAATAGCTCGGCTGAAAGGAAATATCACCATATTGTTGAAATTGGTTTAGCTTTGCTTACTCATTCTTCTATACCAATCAAGTTCTGGGATGAGGCTTTTCTCATAAATCATCTACCAAGCAAAGTTATTAATTCCTATACACCCATAGAACGTTTACTTGGAAAGAAACCTGATTATTCCTTTCTTAAAACATTTGGATATAAAACAGAGATATGGAATCGATTATGAGGACACATTTAGTCCAGTTATCAAACATGCTGCAGTACGACTTATTTTATTCATTGCAGTTTCTGAGGGATGGAATCTTTGTCAACTTGATGTTCAGAATGCTTTCTTGCATGGTGTTCTAGAGGAGGGGGTGTTCATGAGACAACCACCAAGGTATGAAGAGAAACAGTATCCACACTATGTTTGTAAGCTTGACAAGGTTCTGTATGGACCCAAACAGGCACCTCGTGCGTGGTACTCTAGGTTGAGCTCAAAACTTCAAGAACTCGGTTTTGTTCCTTCTCGAGGAGACACATCAATTTTTATATATGAGAGTAATGGCATCTTAATCTATGTGGATGATATTATTGTGACAAGCTCTTCAAACTCAGCAGTTGATAGGCTTCTTCAAGACTTGCATGCAGAATTTGCAATAAAAGATCTTGGAGAGCTACACTGTTTCTTGGGTATTGAGGTGTGCAAAATAGATGATGGTTTGCCACTATTATGGTCCAAATACATTGCAGATTTGTTGAAAAGATCAGTAATGCAAAATTGCAAACCGGTCACTACACCTATGTCAACATTGAAAAAATTAAGGGTGTCGCATGGTGAATCTCTTGGACCAACAGATGCAACAAGGCACAAGAGTATAGTCGGTGTATTACAGTATTTAACTTTGACTAGACCGCATATTTCATATTCGGTTAATAAAGTGTGCCAATTGTTTCATGCGCCTACTCATGATCATTGGTCTGCAGTAAAGAGGATATTGTGATATCTCAGTGGTACTTTGACAATTGGATTATCAATTCGGAAATCCTCGTCAACATTGGTTAGTGCTTTTCATATGTTGATTGGGCAGGTTGTCCAGATGATCAAAGATCTGTAGGAGGGTTTGTAGTGTTCTTTGGATCAAACCTTGTCTCTTGGAGTGCGCGCAAACAAGCTGTTGTTTCGCATTCAAACACAAAAACTGAGTATAAAGCCTCGGCGAATGCAACAACAAAAATTATGTGTGTTCAGTCATTGCTAGATGAACTTGAAGTGTTTCAGTCACAAGCAACATGCTTATGGTGTGATAATCTAGGTGCTACTTATCTCTCAGCTAATCCTATTTTCCATGCGAGAATAAAACATATTGAAGTGGATTTTCACTTTGTCAGAGAAAGGGTAGCAAGAAAGATTCTTGCCATCAGATTTATTCCATCGGGAGATCAGGTCACTGATGGGTTCACAAAACCGTTGGCAGTGCGACAATTGGATAATTTTTTATGCAATCTTAATCTCGATGAGTTTAGATTGAGAGAGGTTGTTAAGAGATAAGACCTAATTGTATACGATCTTGGCAACGTGTGTACAATAGAGCATTGTGTTTGTATAGGTCTATCTCTAGATTCTATCTATAACCAATTGTATTCTAATTACCTCTCCTTTTCCTACTCGGATGTATTTTCTGATTCTCCTTTTCACCGTCCGGCAAGACCGGCTTTATAAGCAGAGAGGCGCGACATTGTTTGTGTTGTGCAAGATTCAACTACAACATATCCTGGTATTATTTTTCACAGAAACGACTTCGATCTGGTTCATAAGACCAATCTTGTGCTTGTTAGTTGCTAGCTGAATCAGAAGATAATATCTAATGTGTGAGCGTGCAGCCTTATGCTTGGATATCACATGCAAAGATGCGTAGTGGTGCCATAGGATAGAAAAGCTACTGTTGCTAGGTGATACCGACTAGTTCAAAGCAAGTGCATCAGGTAACTTGGCGCTGCCCCTATGATCCTATCTCAGCGCCAACACAACCTGGCGCCAAGCTTCAGCCCCTCAACGCCAAAATGGCTGGCGCCGACCACCTGCCTACGTGGACAGCGCAGATGACGTGGAGCCTTGCTCGGCACCGGATGTGATGGCACAGAGAAGTTCACTCATATACCCTGGCGCTGAGAAAAGGAACATTTTTAAAATAGTTTTTGGATTGGTCTATTTGTAGAAATAGAATTGGGAAAGGGCCAAATAAAGCAAAAAATTACAAACAGAAAGACAGTGTTCTTCTTCTTCTTTTCAAACACGAGCTCCATCTTCAGTAACGGAGCCAGAAAATAAGTACAGGAGAGCCGAACAATTACGATAATTTTCTCATGTACTATACACTTAACAACAATATAACGTGAGAGTACGTAGTTGTACTAAAATATTTTCCGATTGTGCATGCACTAAGTTCTAAATGGGTATTACTTACAAACATGATTACATGTATATGGGGGAATTTAAGAAGCTAAAACAACTAGAAGTCTAGAACTATCAGAGGAAGGAGACTAAATTTGTAAAGCAATAGTACAATATGTTTGCAACCAAGGGGATCAAGATTTTATCTTGGTAACTGCATGTAACATTTTATCTTGGCTCTCTTTGGTCTCTCCCTCCCTCCACTATTATCCGTCTTATCACTTGATTAGATGACTTGACGGTAGAGACCGACTTGAGACTAGATAGTTTTCTTTTCACTCCAACTTTCGTGTTCAAAAGCTACTGTTCTTTTTCTGTAGTGCAATATTGGCAATTTTGCTTGAAAGCATATGTTATTTTCGCAGAATATTCGGCTATATAATCAGAAAACCTCTGAGCTAGTTTCCAAAAGAAAGGAAATCCTCTAAACTATACCTGCATGCCTTTATCCACCTTGACTTGATAAGCACTCCATCGAACTTATGCAACTGCAAGTAAAGCTAACCACAAACACGCCACTTGATTCTCGGGCGAAGCCAGTCAAGCTACTGATACTGATCAGCCAGCAACTACTGCTGTCGAATCGTCAAATTGAACTTAACTAATTCCTCCAAAAAGGTGAAGTTAACTAAAGCCGAGGCGGTTACTTCGCAAGAGCTTCCCAAGCTACCACCTCTGCGAAAGAATCGGCGGAGCAGCCTTGCAGATCCAACCATCCTTCCTTGCGCAGTTGTGCTAAACAAAGGCAAGGCATACAGTGGCGCGCGACGCTGGTACCCACAGAACTACACGAGCACACGGCGGGCCCACGGGGGCAGCTGGACAGACTGGTCGCTCATGTGCAAGTGTAACTCGGGGAGGGAGCTTGCCGCCGTCCGAAGCTAGCTAGCTAAGTGGAGAGTACTGAGGAAGGAGTCAAAGGCGCGTCGGGCGTGGCGTGGGAGCAAGTGAGCCCCTGGCTGGCCCCCGCGCGCCGTGTGTACGGGTGGACTCGTTCTCCTCGGGCCCTCCTCCTCTCCTTTCCTCACCGCTCGCGCGCCGCGGTTTTCTGCGCGTCTTCTCCGAGTCGTCGGCCTCTCCTCTCTCCCCTCCCCGTGGCGGCTGGCTGTCGGTCGCGATGGAGGAGGAGGACCAGCACTTGCACCTGCACTTCGTGTGCTACGGGATTTCATCGAGGGAACCGTTCGTCGGTGCGTCGATCTCAGCGTATGCGCTTGTGCTGTCGAAACAATGGGCGTACGGGCGCGCGTACCCGTACGTGAGGCTGGAAGTATTCTGGTGCAAACCTGCAGATCGGTGGTCTGAGAGGACTAATAAACTTCTGTTTAGTACACCAACTTTCTTTTGCTAGATCCAAAAGTAGAAGAGTTACAAGTAATTTTTTTAGCCACACACGTCTTAGCTTGTTTGATTTGAATACGAGATGCAAGAGCCATTCGATTGAATGATCCTGGGTGTACAAATCTGATTAATTGGTTAGCTTTTAGGCTCCGTTTCTTGATCCACGTATTAGGAGCAACAAGTCATTCCCCCTCGGAAAAAAATTACTATCAGGTTAGATATTGAAAACAAGAATGTCTGGATCATTGCAAACTTGCAAGTAATCAAGAAACAAATTAGCATCATGTTAGATATTGAAAACAAGAATGTCTAGATCACTGAAAACTTGCAAGTAATCAAGCCAGATCAACGGCTAGAGACATGTGAAACACAAAGTTTACGAACGGAAACCGTAGATTTCTCCTTAATCAGAGATAAATATTTTACATTGCGAAACCAAAATGCTTTGGTTTCTTCTTTTGTTTTTCCTTTTCTTAAAAGGAATTGTAACATGGGGGGTAGTCTTTAATTTCTCATGCCTACCTCCCCATGCAAAAAGAACACAACCTATGTACACCTAGTTACCCATCTTGGTAATTAAACGATCAATTAACCTCTTACTAATACATGTCGTTCTAAACTTCTATTGAGAGCTTTCACTTTTCCGAGTCGCATATGTCGTTATCGGGCGCTAGCTCCACTCCTAAGCCTCCTCGGCCGGCGGGGGCTGGTTCAGATCGATCCCCACGCCGACCGCCGGCGAGGTGTCCACCACGGATGACGACGACCCGGTGTCGCTCTGCTCTTCCTCACGAGCTAACGCCTTCTTGCCGGCGGCCACGGCTGGCAGGCGAGGCACCGGCGCCGCCACGGCCACGGTCACCGCGACCCTGGGGTCCAGGAACAAGAACGGCTGCGCCGCCACCATGGCCGGCATCCCTAGGCTCAAATCCAACGACGGCGCGGCCACCGGTGCCGCGGTCGGCGGCGCCGTGGCTGGCGAGTCCCGGGAAGACGACTCGACCGTGCTGTTGCTCGGGCTCACGGCGGTCGCCAGCACCTTCGGCGGCGGGACGTGCGCGTAGGCGACGGGGAAGTTGGTCTTGGCCTTGGGCCCGCGAAAGTGGAGCGCGGCGGCGTCGTAGGCGCGGGCCGCGGCCTCGGCGGTGTCGAAGGTGCCGAGCCACACCCGCGCCTTCCTGGCCGGGTCGCGGATCTCCGCCGCGTACCGCCCCCACGGCCGCTTCCGGACCCCGCGGAACCTCGGCTCCATGCCGTCCGCTACGGCGGCAGCGACGGAAGGCGCGTTCTTGGGAGCCATGGAGCGCCAAGTGTCCGACCTTGCTCGGTGGTGATTGTTTGGTGTGGTGCGGCCGTGTGGTTGGTTGGGTTGGAGTGGGGGAAGGAAAGGGCAGGGGAGGTGGTATTAATAGGAGGAGGGGCCAGGTTTGACCCACTGGCGGAGGAGGTGGGCGCGCCGCCCCCGCGTTGGGGCTCCCCGTTAATCACATCGTTTCTCCCTCTTCTTTTGCGTTTTCTCTTATCATTTGATGGTGCATTGGTGTGGTTGCTATGCAGTGCTTGCTTGGTGGTGGTCAGTGTGGTAGTGTTGGTTTGGTTAAGGTGCGGCTGATTCTGTGTGGTGCTTTTTCTTCTTGGCATTGTTCCTTTTGGATGCATGGTGCACTGTTTTTTTAAAAGAAATTTTTATGGCTTGGAATGAGCCTAAAAAACGGCAATTGTGCATGTGATAATCTGGCTTTTTATATGTTGGTTTGGTCTGGTGGAACTTTATTTTATTTTTTTGTTGGGCGAATTGTGTCTTTCACCAAATAGTTTTAGCTTTCTGTCCTGATTTCCACGTTTGAATTTCGTTCCGCTGAGGTGAGACCGTGTATGTTCGCATCAAGTGCAAGGGTGCTTCTCCGTAAGCTTGCAGCGGTGAAGTGAACGGCGGTTGCGTGCAGCGAAGCGACCCGATTGCTTTCCTCCCCACCCGACGGCGTCCGCGCCTAACGAAAACATGCAAAAACGTCGCAATTTCCAGACGTGCGCACGACGGCACGAGACGCACCACCACAGCTCGAACCGCCTTCCCCGTACGTACGAACGAACGAGCTGTCCCGGCGGTGGTGGGGCCCGCGGCAGTCTGGTCTCGTCGCCCGCGGTGCGGTTGCAGCGCTACGTGTGATGTGATGTGATGTGATGTGATGTGATGGATCGGGCCAAGAAAACAAGTGTTGTTGGGCAGGGGAGGGAAGGCCGCACCTGCACCGCGTCTTCCTTGCCTGGCACGGCGGCGGCAGCGGGCGGGTTCGCGGGGTATTGCTCTACGTGCACCCGAGCTGGACCGGCCAGTCACCAGCGCCGGATTTGGACGGCGGAATACGAGAACCACAAAATCTCTTTTTCTGTTCTCTGCCGGGTGCCGGCAGCTTCGCAGCGCGACCAACGGAGCCTCGAAATTTTGACATAATGGTTTAACGGCACAGGTGTTTAATTTCCGGGGAGCTTAATTACTAAAGACGCCTCGTGTCAGACACGGCATCAGTACTCCCTCGTTTTCTTTTACAAGGGCGTTACCAGTAGTTTCGTACTATAGCTTGTTATGAGAGGAGAGAATGATTAGGTGAGATTTTAAAAACAAACTCTCCAAAAGTTTTTTTAGAGCTCTCCAATAGCTTGATATTATAGCTTGCTGCTAAAATTTGTATTTAGACGAGAGAGAGTGACTACTTTGGAGAGTGAATGATCCGCTAATCTTTCGGTTTCCTAAGAAGGTTTGATACTTGTATGAGTATTAAGCTTCTTTTCTACCTTCCATCTCACCCAAAGGCTGACATGACATAGGCTAAGTATCAAACAAATTTGTTTGTTAGAAGTGCCCTAAGACGTATTTTGGTACCGCACGGAGACTAGAAAGTTGTAAAAATCAAGAGGTTGGTAGAGGGAATGACCATGATGCCCTTGTGCTAATGTCTCGAGAATAAGAAAAAATAGTGTGAGCTTTCACTCGTAAATATTGAAGAGAAAGGGAAGATAAACAATGGCAAAAGATAGAAAATGTTGTTAAAGTTTTATATTTTTTAAAAAAAAAAGAACAAAAACTATACATCTTGTATTTTGAAACTAAGGGAGTATTATTTGTGGTCAGTAAATATTCTCTCTGCCCAAAGTTTTACTTAGATATATAGCAGCTCTTAGGTTAGATGCTTAACGAAACGTCGCACTGTACTCCAGCTTCCAAGCGTGCACGCACAAGTAAGTGTACAATGAAGTGGGGCATAAATAATTCCAGCCGCCAGCTTTCGGATCGAGGCAAACGAATGAACCAACGCGGCGAGCTGCGGTGGGTGTCACGTCCGCAGATTTCACACCGTCCGTGTCGCCGCCGTCGCTCTCCTCGAAAATCACCGGATCGCGAGCGCGTAACGCCTGCTAACTGCCGCCACCGTTACGGCGTCCACGTGTCAGCTTGCCAGATGGGGACGGATACGACACGGCTGCAGGGGCGGCGTAGCGAGGGATCCCGGTGGGGCCCTCCGACCCAAGGCTTCGCTGTTCCACACGCACACGCACACGCACACGCACAGCTCACCGGTGGTGGATATCCGCTCTCTATTTGCAGTATTTTTATCGTCGCTCATCGGCGGCCGGCGCGTCGCGGGCCCCACCGCGCTATTTTTTTTTTTTAATTTGTTTCCTTCTCTCTCCCTTTTCGCTCTCGTAGTCCCGTTTCAGTGGTTCGCGGACTCGATCACAGTTCACTGTGTTTGTTTACGGCTTTACGCCGACACGTTTCTCTCTTTTTTTTACTGCCCCTGTAATTACGTTACATCGACGGGTTTTCCATGCTTATATGCTTTACGAAAGCGGCCTGTTAGGTTCAGATCGAACCAGTTGGTTGGTTAGCCTCTGTGTATCATTTTTTTCTTGCGAGAAACAGGAGCTTCATTTCATTGATCAGAGATGGGGATACAGTCTCTTAGTTGACATTTACATACGAAATCTGGGATCTGGTTTAACCAAGTACACCATTGGCTCTCCTTTGCATAAATGCGAGCTACTAAATTTGATTCTCGACAAACAAAACACAAACTGAAATTTTGAAGAAGAAAAAACCCTACTAAGCTCCTGTATTTCATCGAGGATCGTAACGATCGACGCTATCTGTATCATTATGGACTGCGACGCAATATCATTACAAAATTACAAGACATTGATTTGGATGGCACGCGAGAAACCATCCCAGAATCAAGTCGGGGTTGTACTAGTTTCAAAAGTTGGAGTAGTTTTTTTTTTTGGAGGGGGAAAGTTGGAGGAATAACACGTGAGAGTCAAGGGGTTAACGCAAACTTTCTCTGATTTAAAACAGAGGAACGGGAGATCTACTATAGTTGCGCACCACCGCTCCCATTTAAGAACCAGGAAGCAAGAAGCATCTATATCAAGAATGATTAGTTAATAGTATAAAAAAAAACTAGTTGACGAGACGAGGAGCCTAGTGTTTAGTACTTCGTCTACTACATAGGAACTAATCAATCTTTACAGGCCTAACAGCTGTAGCACCACCAAACTATTCGACCATAAACAACGGCACCGCACAGCACTGCAAACAAGCAAGCGCGTGGGCACGCGCAGCGCAGGTGGCGTGCGCTGTGCCCTGCTATCGACAGTCTCCGCGTGATGGGCCCGTGGCCGGCGGTGAAGCAAGGCTACGCGCTAAACAGAGGAGGAGCTTTCCGTGTACTCCTACCACGCGGCCACGCCCTGCGGCAGCACAAGATTGTGAGACACTACACACCACGAACTGAAACTGTGTGGTGAAGCGACCTCTGCAAGACTGAGGCCCCGTTTGGGATGGCTTCAGCTTCCAGTTTTCGTTCGAAAAAGCCAAAAGTCGTTCCAAACGGCCGGCTTTTCGCATTTGTTTTCGGTTGAAGCCGCTTTCTCTCTTAACGTGTGGAAGCCGGAAGCCGCCCGCGAGGCGCTTCCGCCGCTTCCCGCAGCCGCCGTTACCAAATTACCCCCGAAGTTCGGGGTAATTTACCCGCCGATTACCATCGCACAAAACCCCCTCTCCTCCCTCCCCTCGCACCCAAAACCCTAACCCTCCCCCGTGCCCTCAGCTCCTTCCTCCCACGCCTGCCTCATCCTCCTCCCCAAGTGCCCTCGAGCCCCTCTTCTTCCTCCTCGCGGCGCCACCCCCTCCTCCCCACGCAGTCGAGCCCCTCCTTCCCACGCAACCGAGCCCCTCCTCCTCCCCGCCTCCCTGACTGGCACCTCCTCCCCTACGCCCCCGCGCCCCTCCTCTTCCTCCTCCCCCCCCCCGGGCACCTCCTCCCGCCCCTCCTCCCCGCTCCTCCTCTTCCTCCTCCTCCCCGCCTCCTCTTCCTCCTCCTCCTCCCCACGCGGCGACCCCCTCCTCTTCCTCCTCCCCGCCTCCCTGACGGGCACCTCCTCCCCGGTGCCCTCCTCCCCCGCGCCCCTCCTCTTCCTCCTCCCTGCCGGTGCCGCCCCTCCCTCCTCCTCCCCACGCGGCGACCCCCTCCTCCTCCCGCGGCCGCCGCCGCCTCCTCCCCGCTGCTGCCCTCCTCGCTTCCCGCCACGCGATGCCTCCCGACCCGGCGCCCCTCTGCCTCCCCCCAGCGCCGCCCTCGTCCTCCTCCTCCCGCCACCGCCTCCTCCTCCACCTCCCGAAGCCGCCGCGGCCTCCTCCTCTCTCGTCGAGCCGTCGCGGGCCTTCCCGTCCTCTCCCCCCGAGCCGCCGGCAACCTCCCCCTCCTCCTCCCCCTGAGCCACGCAACTCCTCCTCCTCTTCTCTTCTTCAGCATATCAAAGACAACATATTTTCCAAGTTCTTGTATCTAATTTTGATTTCATGATGCCACTGGAATTGCTACATTATTGCTCTGTTAACTGAATTGAATATATTTTCTTGTGTTTTGATATGCCCATCAATGTTTGTAGGATTAGTCACGGTGTAGCAATATGCATATTGATATTGTTGAATTGTGAGCTGTAACGAAATCAGCATCTGGTATTCAGCTTTGTTCCTATTTGGTTTGTCAAGAAAGCTTCATGCTTGATTCGAGAAAACTGATGGGGCACTTTGTGAGAAGATATCATCTTTTTGTGTTAGAAAGTTTGATTGATCAATGATCATAGATATTGCTGTCATGAAGTTCTTCAGTCGATTGAAGTTAACAAAGTATATAATGTGATTGACATTGAGTATATAATTTGTCCATGATGTCTTGTTCTTGAACTATACCTTCCAGACTAGATAAAATCAGGCAAGTCTCTGCTCCATTTATTTAGAGCTAAGAAGAGTGATAGAAAAAGTTCCTTTAGGCTCTTTCAATTTTGATTTCTGATACAGACAATGTGATTTTTCTTTGACTGACTTTACAACTAGAATCCATGAATTGCATAGCATTAATGCATATTCATGTTACATATCCAATGGATCATATCTTATCGTGTAATTACAGACAAGTTTGGTATGGGTTATATGCATTTCCAGAGCTAAGCATTAATGCATGTTCCTGTTTCATATGCTATATGGCCATACCCATATTTTTTTTTCTCTTTTCATTTCTCAATTCTCAGGACAGGCTTTGTACCTTGATCAAACTGTGCTCGGCAGAACATTGTTCACTGCATCATGGGTGGATCTTTTGGTATGTTACTTCTTGGTCAGATGAATTTTAGAATAATGTTCACTGCTAGAATGGATTTGTAGGAATATTGCCTATTTGTCCTGTTTTCTGTGAGCTATACCTTGCATATTTGACTTTGCTTTGGCATTGCCTACTTGCAAAATGTGCAAGAAGCCATGCCATGAGCTTGTTGAATTGTTGATGAATGTCTGGAAAAGAAAATTCTGGCTAGTGCAAATTGTTTCTCTTTGTTATGCATCAACATGTATTTGGATCCTAGCATGATCAATGGATGACTAGTTGCATGTTTGATGCTGTCATGGTACTCATTGACTATCTAGGTATGAACTTTAAGTATGATGCTCGCATGAATCATGTATTGAGATCATGATCTATCTGAGAACTGATATTTGAAGTATTCATGTTTTTCTGAGTGGATATGTTCAGATCTGTGCGCATCTTGATTTGAGTGTAGATTTGTCTTTATTTAAGATTTGTATGAACACTTGGGGGTACATGTGAGGGTGGGAGTGCCTAACACTGCCGATGCCAGTCCCAAGCCCGAAAAAAAGTAGAGGGGGCATGAATTGTCACTTTGTTGTACTGAACTAACTAATCTGGATGCATCAACATCTATAGAAATTTATTCGGTTATCCTCAATGTTTGTATCTATGTAAAAAAATATTCATAATTGCCTTCACATGAATTTCAGAATAATGATTGTAGTGGTTAAATTTTAGTGTAATATTTATTCATTGTAATAATTATTTTAGTTGCATTAATTATTCAATGTAATAATTGTGTGTAATAATTACTTATTGTAATAATTATTTATGTAATAATTGTTTGTAATAAATATTTATTATAATAATTATTGTTAAATACATTAATTGTGGTTTATTGCGTTGTTTACGGTATATTATCCTTAATCTCGATCAATATCGGTAGTTCTCGTCAATTGCATTAGTTCTCATCAATTGTGTTAGTAGTCGTTAATAGTTGTCAATTGTCGTTAAATATTGTTAAATATCGTCAAATATTGTTAAATATCATTAAATGTTGTTAAATATCGTTAAATGTTGTTAATTGCGTTAAACGACATCAAACAAGCCATTACTATCCTTATGGGTATTTCAGACATTTCACATCTCAGAAGCTACAGCCAGCTTACCTAAAAGCCAGACAACCAAACATCAAATCAGAAAAGCCCAGCCGTTCAACCTGCAACCAGAAAGCCTTGCAGCATAGTCGGAAACTGCTTTTCAGGAAAGCACAGCTGAAACAAACAGGCCCTGAGACGAAGGCACGAGAAGCCGCTCCAGAGTCCAGAAGTTCAAATATGCACATAATTTACACGAAGGCCTGACCCACCGGCAGCGCTGCTTGCTCCCATACCAATGTGACGTCCTCGAATAATGGGAGACAGAATCTGAGAGCCACAACAAGCTCACGTTTGGATCAACTCCAATGCTCGCCCTCGTCCTGGTCCTCGCCCTCGTCTTTTTCTCCGTCCACTGAATCTAATGTATCCTGCAAAGAATCAGATGCCAACCAGGTCAGTTTTCTGCCCCAGGTGAAAAGCTGGACAGCAGCACGGGCGAATTCATTGAGATTGACACATGCATCCTCACTTGTACAGAAAATGATCATGCGAGCTAGAATTCCAACTTTTCAGTTTTCACATATTAGCAGCCATCAAACCTAGAACATACTGGCAGCCAGAAAAAATTAAGTTCGCAATTAGATGACCACGACAGTAACACAGTCCAATCACTCGCAAGTCAATGACAAATGGAGCAAAGATTGCATCCAAGTGCCAGCCAGTGAGCATAACAGGAAGCTATCCCCTCGCAAGGACTACAACTTCCACCGACCACCAAAATTTTCATCCAAGTCTTAGGCTTTTGCCCATACAACTACTAGATCAAGGTTATTAAGTCGGTAAGTCGACACTATTCTTCTAGCGGCCGACTAGTCGTCTAGTCGGCCGACTAGTCGACGACTAGTCGACGACTAGTCGACAAGTACTATTTACACAGCACACACACAATCATCCACACACAATCACCCACACAACACCACACACACAGCCACACACAATCACCCACACACAATCACCCACACAACACCACACAACACCACACAACCACACACCACACAAACATCACACCACCCACCGACACACACACACACACACACACACACCACGCAGCAGAGGAGGGCGACGGGGAGAGCAAGCAGAGGGCGACGGCGACGGCGACGGCGGCGGATCTTCTCCCCCTCCCGGCGGCGCATCCCCTCTCCCTCCCCCGGCGGCGCATTCCCTCTCCCTCCCCCGGCGGCGGCGCATCTTCTCCTCCCCCAGATCCGGCGTATCCTCTTCTCCTCCCCCGGATCCGGCGCATCCTCTTCTCCTCCCCCGGATCCGGCGCACGGGCCTCCTCGCCGCCTCGACGGATCGGCTCTCGTCGTCGCACGGGGGACGGGCGACGGCAAGGCGACGAACGACGGCAAGGTGGAGACGACGCCTTGGCCTCCGACGGCGCCTTAGGGAGCTGCGACGGTAGCTGCGACGAAGGGCGAGAGCGACGGCGACGAAGGCCAGCTGGCGCAAGTCGAGTCGCCAGCTCCAGTCGTCTCTTCGCCGCCGACTTGTCGACTAGTCGACGACTAGTCGTCGACTAGTCGACGACTTAATAAGCATGTACTAGATACTCTCTCCATTCATAAAAGAATGTCGTTTTTCATCGACACGGTCTCCAAAATGCGACTTGATCACTAATTTCTGTTGTAATAGATTTATAAAACCCAACAAAATCTACACATGACATGCGTTCAGTATAAATATTTTAAAAGATATTGATTGCAAAAATTTAGAAAGTTTGACTGCACATACCCAAAACAACATTATTTTGTGACTAGAGGGAGTATAAGATAAATGCAAGATGCCATGATTCAAACACGATCCACAAGAAACACGACCAATGTCAAGAGTTGTGCAAATAGTGGCTTACGACCCCCAATGGGAATGGTCCTGGATGTGATATCTTCTGTAAGTGCAAATCCAAACAGTCAGAAAGAATTCGTCAAGTGCAAGTTTGACAAGTTGCATGCAGCCGAGGGATGGAATTAACCTACATCTGGTTGAATCATGATTTTAGCCAGTTCCAATATAATTCAGATCAGCTGAAAGGTTGTCTACCTTGCACAGGCATGTGGGTAACGCGGTTCATCATCTTTTGAACTGTAAAGTATCTGATTTCAAGGGGGAGTTCTAGATGAGTTAAGACATAAAAGACCATGAGGCCAATAAACTAAACAATAATCTTTATTTCCCTGTTCGAACTTGAAAGGAGCTCCTTTTTTCCATTATTTCTGTGGTGCTTGTCATTCTATGCAGTTTATTTAATTATTTGGCCATACAAACTTAGCAATTCCCAACTGGTGTTCACTGAAACGGGTTAGCACCGCACCTAGATGTAATGCTAATCCCACCAAGGGTAAACAGAAACGGGTTTCGCCGTAGCTTCTCACTAGCGAATATTAAGGTCTACAGTTGTATGTATAGGCAGGATGTAAATTTCATTATTACCTGGCGTGCCAGTTGGCACTGCTTGTCCCCTGCAACAGCCACCAACGACCCCTTAGCACCCTGAAAATGGATGTCATAAATAAAAAATATATATCAACCCCGGTTAAGTGAGTTAATAGTCAGCTGTCTTTTACTTACGACTGGAACGACACGTGACGAGGAAATGCTGCGCATGTTTTGTTCCAACGACAGAAATTTCTTCTCCCAAGTTTCATTTAACCCTTGCAGAGCTTGATTAATCATCTGTTGCACCTGTTCCTGTGTGAACATTGGCTGTTGTTCCTGTTTGCTGAAACAACCTGGGGAGGATTTTGACAATGAATCAATCTGGGCCTTCTTGCTGGCACCAGGGGCACCATAGTACCTCCCACACTTCCAGCTCCCCACCTGTTCCTGCACAGGATGGGGGCCTGGCTGAGTATCTCTGGCCTCCTCAGTATGTCGATACGTGGTATCCTGAAAAATAGAACACGTGTGAAAACAGTTCATCTGGTTGGCATATGGAAGTATGGAACAAATACCATTGCACAACTTCATAATTGTGACTCAAAACATTACATGTAACAGGACTAGGTACCTCAGTTCGCAATGCCTTCTTGCCAACAAGTTCCCCTTTACCACTGTGAATCTTGGTGGATGGGTCAATATCAGACACCGGCTTTCTACCATTGTCCATCCTCTACAATCAAACCAGAATCATCAATTCATGCTGAAACATGTCAACAGGCAGGACTTGCATTCTTAGTTCTTACCATAAGCTGCTGATGCACTGATATGCTTCCCGAGCCTGCAGCATTACAGGGGTGGTTTCCAGCATTCCGGTTCTTTCTTTTTCGGTAAGAGACCTTCATTACTTCATCTTTGGCCCAATGGTCACACAACATTTCCCACCATTTCGGCTGCATCCATTCAGGGACGAATGGTTTCCACTTCAGCGGGTCATCATGCTCAAGTACCACCACGGACTCATCTCCCTGCTTTTCATCTGAATCTTCTCTACCATCTTCCTCTTCTAATGCCATTTCTCCACTGGCCCTACCAACCGCAGAAGATTTTTTGGCCTTTTTTGCTGCCAACTCCTCTCTAACCCGTTGCTTCTCAAAGCAAAAAAGGTTAACTAATTGTTTTACTGCTTTGCGGTCAAAGATCTTTTGACACTCCTCTTCCTGACCAGGGGACCACTTGTAGCGTTTCTGCAGTATTCAAATAACAGGCATTCATCCTTTGCAAATCTCACATTGAGCAAAAAAATAGTTTGAAACATGTCCTGATAAGTTACTCACAAGGAATTCATCCAACAAAGTAGCCCTTACATCTGAGGGGCATTGGTGCCAGTGGTAAACCACAAGCTCACATGGTTTTCCATTGGTATCCACTGATACATAGGTCCCAGGATAGTTCTGCTTGATAAGAAGGGAGAGGGTAGTTGCTACCTTAGGACAGGGAGGGTGCACATTCCAGTTGCTAGGTGCATAAGTCAATTGTCACACACATGAAGATTAAAATGTACAAGTTCTTCAACCATCGAGAAACATAAAAACATGGGAAATACTTACTCTATACCATTGGGCGTCAACACAGGCCTATCACCTTCTTTGCGTGGTTCCATTAGTACTGCAGGGGCACGCCCCCTGCGCTTTTTTGATGATTCACTAATAGATCCTGACAGAATATCACCACACCGTGCATCCTGAAATTGCTTGATATCAGACAGTACTCAAATCATGCAGATGCATATAAAAAAGAACATATATTGCTAAAGCGACACATCATTGGGTCTTTCCACCAGAAATTCCATTAAACAATAGAAGGTTTCCCATTTGTAATTTAAATTAATCATAGCACTAAAACATTAGAGCTAAACAAAGGAAAGCTAAACTACAAATAAAACTCAAGTTCAACACTCTTTAACCAACAAGCAAGTTTGCAAGCCAGCATCACAAGTTTGCAAGCCAGCATCACAAGTTCGCAAACCTGCATAGACATTTGTTCAGATGCTTCCATTTCAAATGCTACAATGCAAACCCCGTCCCATCAAGCCATGTGTAAATTAGAGAGAAAAAATCACCAAAGAGCTGAACTTTGTCCTACAACCTCTGTAAAAGAAAACTTGCCAAAAACACATTGGAACAGTGGAATAACGACCACATGTGGCAGTATGCATTGCTGTCTAATGAACACTGCACTGCGGATAACACTTCTGACCTCACATTGAAAACAAAGTTCGGCAAGAAGGGATGGGGGAGGGACCTGGGAATATAGGGGGTGTTGTGGTTGGTGCAGTAATGTTGGACTGCTGCAATTAAGTGGTACCTCTGCAAGAGTGGGAGGCACATGTTAGTGAAAAAGAGGTCTCAATAGAGAATCCAGTAGGTTGGAGAGAGGGACAGACTTTCAAGTGAACAAGGTGAGGTGATGGTGGGCAATGTAGTGGCAGCTGGAACTGGCAACAAGGCAGCAAGGGGGCTGCATGAAGCAGCCAAGTTTATCTGGTGGCGTGTTCCTGGGAAGGACCAGTCCCCAGGATGTTCCTCATCATTTAAAGAAGAACCAATGAAGCCATTCTTTTTTTGCCTGCCATTCTCTGCAACGTAATTGCTATGAGGATTGGGTCGCACTCGCACCTGCTCCGAATGGTTCTTGCCAGTGCAAGCCTCTAGTGCCACTTGTCCATCCATATGCTTGTTTTGATTCTCTGATGGATTTGAATGCACTTCTTCATCACTTCTATCAAGCTGGTCAATCCTATTAAAGCTTTCCTGATGTATCTCATGCTCATGCCATGGATTAGAGCTAGGATTTGGAAGCGTCCGTCTAGTCTCTGGTGAGTACATTTGGCAGTAACTGTGTGGAAACCGCTCAGTTTGTAGCGTATTCAAAGTAAGTGGTGTAGTAGCATCGACATTATCCAACTCATTAGAGCCAGCTTGAGGACATCGGTACCGAGTCGGTGAACTAGGGTCAGGATCAGCTATGGTCCTCTCCATCTGTGGAGCTTCCAATTGATTTTGATTTGGGGAAGCGTCGAGCTTCTGGATTGGTTCAGCATCAATAAGGTCTGGTGATCCCTTTGCTAAGCGCTTACTGCGCCTAAGATGAAACCGATCATTTGAAAAATTCATGAAACTCTTATTTTTCCTCTTCTGATTTCTTTTAGGATCTTTGGCACTCTTTTTATTGTTTACTATTGCTTTGCAGTCACTGGGAATTTCACCTGCCTGCTGCTCATGGACAACTTGATGCAGAGAACTTATCTGCTCATGTTCGACAACACTAGGAACAGCCACATGACCAGTTTTTTGCTTGTTGTGCATTGTATTTGTGTCAGCGGGGAACCCTCCTTCCGCCTGGTCCGTACAAACTGACGAGTTTGAAGGCATTCCTTGTGCATGTGATGCATGGACGGCCTGATTAGGATACTCTTCCTGCACCTTTCCTGCTTGACAAGATTTTGGACCAACTGTAAATCTAGATTTCTTCTTGCCAGGCTTGGCAATAGTCACATCAAGTGGTTCAGTATGTGACTCCTCTCTATGAACTGAAGGATCGGCAGGCTCATTTTGTAGCCTCCCTACTACGGGAATTTGTGTCCTTGTGTCAGCTCTTAATGAACTGAAGGACTCCTCTCTAAAAGAATGCTTGGGATGTTGTTTATGTGTCTGCTCTGAATTAATGGGCTTTTGAACCTTTCCTGCATGAGCTGGTTGACTTGAAGGCCCATTGCGCACCTGCTCCACAATCTGGGACAACACGGAGAAGAAAAATGAACAATGAGACAGGGTATAATGAGATACTCCCTCTGGTCACAAAAAGTGTCACCATGGGAAGTGCAGTCAATACTTTGCCAACTTTGACCAACGAAATCTTCACAAAATTTGGGTTAGCCACACGAAAATTATATAAGTAGAGTTATCATAAAAAACTTTCACAATCTTAAAATATCGTAGCTTTTGCAAATATACGGTAAACAAATTAATGGTCAAAGTTGCACCACAAACACTTTAAAAAGTAAAAAAGAACATTTTTTTTCTGTGACTGGGGGTAGTATACGGTTGTCAAAAGGAAAAACAGAACTATAGATATCCCAAGGAATGAGGTTATTTAAAATTTAACGCATCTAAACTCCACATCCCATAACCACAGTGATTTCAGCAAATAAAGATTTTTGTGACTCACTTAAACTCATGTCAATTAGCACCAATCTTAGGCTCTCTTAAGCACTTCCTACACTTGTACCACCATCTCAAGCTCCGTGTTGATCGGGGAATAATGCAACATGAGGTGGATCCTCTTATAAAATCTAGTAAATCCCAAAGGTAGCCTCTTGTCTTCTTCTATATCGCATTACCAACGGCCAACGCTTTTATATCCATCTTCACTGAACTTGCTTATTCATTGACTGAATCAAATACTGTTCACTCATTCCAATTCATGGAAGATGGAAAAATCAAATGCTGGTAGATTGCACCAACCGTGATTGGACCTATGTAACATTGTAACCTCTTACTACAAATGCCTTCTGCTTCAATGAAAACTAAAACATGAGAAGATGCTGACTACTAAAAACTAAAACAGGATCCCTTCATTAGCCACTCCTTGCTAAACCAAGTGATCTAAAAGTGAAGTCGCATATCCTGGTACAAAATTCCTGATTTAATTTAACCTCGCTGCTTAGAATTATTACAAGAAAAGGTCGCAAATGTACAATACAAGCACAACACAAACATTAAGCATTCTCATAACAAAACTACTAGTAACCTCTTCAGTTAATTTAACATCACATGTTAGCATTAGCAACAACTACCATCGCTCCATTACTCGCGTTTGAGCTAGCTTAGGTGTTTGATGAAGCAGCAATGCATTGCAACGGAAAACCTGGGAGAAAACGATTGCGAACAGTACCTCCGAGGGCTTCGGAGGCCGGTTGGAGGCGATTGGGACGGCTGCGGGAGGCGCTACGACTGAGACGACGGCAGCGGGGGAGGCCGCGAGCTCAGCGCCACAGAGCGGGCAGGCGAAGCGCCCGACGCCGTGCGGCACGCTGAGCACGGCTCCACATCCTCCGCACGCGACGCGCAGAGGCGCAGCGGCCACGGCCGAGGGGGCTCCTCGCCCAGGGAGCGGGAGCGCGCGGCGAGGGCGCGGCGGCATGAGCTCCGGCGGGAGCGCCTGGGGCATGCCGCAGTCGGGGCAGGCGAACTCCGTCAGGCCGTGATCCACCTCCAGGGTATCGCCGCACCCCGCGCACCGCACCTCGAGGATCCCCGGCGGCGGCGCCGCCATGGGAGGGACGAGCGATAGCTAGGGTTTTAGTTTTTTGGGGGTGGTTCGTTTTCGTTCCCCTTTAGCCCTCGGGGAAACAGCGCAAGGACGGCGAACGGGCGGAGTGTGCTCTGATCTGGTCGAGTGGCTAGCTATCCCGACAGCTGTTGCCGGTGTACTGCGGAGAGAAGCTTGGCCCGCTAACATGGTGGTAATTTTCGGGCCTAATCCGAATTCTCTAATAAACTAGCCTGGCCCTATAAAAAAATAGGTAAAATTGGCTACATAATCTTACAATTTCATGTCATTGTTTGTTGTACACTTAAATTTTATATCTTTATCGAAAAACACTACAATTTTGTAACACTTTGTTGTATGACACTTCTCCCATTAAAATAATGTATTTGTCTGATTAGGAGAGTGAAATTATAGGAAAAATACTTCTTTGCCCTTCTTCCTTGCGATGCAGCAAGGCAACGGAGCTAGGGCACAACAACGGTGGTGCTCTAGTGGAGGAATGACGGCACGAATGGAAGCATGGCGCGTTCCCAAACATGAAAAACCTATTTTTTGCAACGTGAGGTGACGAGGTGGATGACAACGGCCAAAACGGGTGGGACAAGGGCGGCGGCAAGAAACAAAGCATCGCTGGCAGCCAGAACAGGTGGGGCAAGAGTGACGCCGAGGATGATGAGGAGACAGCGACGACGGCAAGGATGAGGGACGGGGGAGAAGGAGATCGGAAGGGCAAAATATACTTTTTACTAGTCTTCTCTCCTCTTTAGCTCGTAAATGATATTATATTAGTCTCAGTGCCCCACGGCAAATAGGCATATTTTTATAGTACCTTTTGGCAAAAACACGGAATTTAGATGTCTCGTAACTAACGCCACGAAATTGTAGTGTCATAATCGGGTACCACGTATTGCGTTAACAACCCAGTCCAAAGCCGATTACACTCTGTTATGAACCCAGATGGAGCGCCTAATAAGGACCAGGAACCTTCAGGTTGTCGGCAAAACAGAAGGATATCAAAACGTTTGAGACGGCCGTCCGATCGATATCAGACGGAGGATTGGGTTTCTTGAGCTGTGCGTTATTGCAGAAGGAGGGCCACCGATAGTCCGGCGTGAGGGAATTGAGTACTTAACCGACTCAATACATTGCGGCGGGAAAATTGTAATGACTGAATATTCCTTTCCTATCTTTCTCTGAACTTTCCCACCTGTTCTTCCGTTTCTATTCTGTTCTTCCTACCCACCCCCACTTTTCTACTGTAATCTTCTTCGGAGTTGATCCAAGTAATATCAGAAGAGGGTTGTAACATTTGGTATCAGAGCCCTGTCTCGTAGTCCTGGATCATCCACGCTATCAAACGCGATCCCAAGTCCATTCTCTGGAGATGGAACAACAGATGGCAGAGCTGACGAGGGTCATCCTTGCCCAGAGCGACTCGATCAAGACCCTGCAAGCCAAGAGCGAGGCGATTCATGCCACGGTGGAAGAAATCAAGCCGGCGGTGTTCGAGCTTCAGAAATGGAGACTGGAGATGGAAACATCCATGGAGGGATTACGTTCGGAGGTTGGGGATCTGAGGACGCAGGTCAGTCAGATCGCTCGAAATCCAGTGTTGGCGTTATGGCCAGGGGACTTGCCACCGATCTTACCTCTGCCATGCACCAAGCAAGAACCAGTGTCGGGGAAGGACCGAGCACCGAAAGGCAAGAAAGGATTCGTCCATGGTGAGGAATCGACACAACGGGAAAAAGCGATGGGAAATAGATTCCCAATCACCCCACCTCCAGGTCATGGTACATCCTATCATCCTGATGTGAGTTCTCATGGGTGGGAGTCCGGGGAAACATATAGTAAATCACATTATGGGAATCAGTACCATCACCTCCCCCTAGGATGGATTTTCTGCAGTTTAATGGAGAGAACCCCAAAGCCTGACAATTAAAATCTGAGAATTACTTCAGAATCTGCTCAGTCCAACGAGAGTTTATGGTTAACATGGCTACGATGTATTTTGTGGGTAGGGCTTTATTGTGGTTACAAGCCTCAAAAATCCATCTCAGAATTGATGATTGGAATACCTTCGCTGAGGCGGTCTGCAACCGATTTGGTCGGGAGGAATTCCAGCAATTGGTCAGGCAATTCAACCGAATACGCCAGAACAATTCAGTAGCAGAATACGCTGAGAAATTCAATGAGTTGATGCATAACTTGTTAGCACATCATGCTTCCTGGAATCATATGTTCTTTGTAACTCAATTTGTGGATGGACTGAAGAATGACATCAGGGCAGCAGTGGTATTACATCGACCGCAAGACCTAGATACTGCGGTAGCTCTGGCAGGTTTACAGGAGGAAGTGCTAGATACGACGAGAAGAGAACTCCGACGTAGTGATTACGCCCCGGGTATACGGTCTAGCTTACGCACAGCTTTATCGCTTCCACCACCACCAGGAAAAGGGGGATCAGGAGCAAATAGTCGGTCGGATGATCGGAGAGGCATGGATGGAGCGAGAGCTGTTCCAGTGGATGACAAGCTCGGAGCTCTCCGTGCCTATCGACGGGCTAAAGGGCTATGTCTCACCTGTGGAGAACGTTGGTCACGGGAACATAGGTGTGTCGCAACTGTTCAACTTCATATAGTAGAGGAGTTATGGGGAATGATAGAGGAAGGAGATCAGAAGTCTCAGAAGGATGAGGAGGAGAGTTCACAGGTGGAGGCAGACCTATTATCGATATCCAATGAAGCAGTGTTGGGCAACGAAAACGTGCGGACCTTCAGATTGCAGGGCACTGTGCAGAATCAAGAGGTGGTCATGTTGGTAGATTCAGGAGGCTCTCATTGTTTTGTCAGTGAGGAGTTTGTAAGTAAATTGAGGGGTGTCTGACGATCGATCAAGCCAGTACGAGTGCGTGTGGCTAATGGGATACATTGGAATGCAATACCGAATTTCCCCTTTGCCTGTGGAAAGTTCAGGAACATATTTTTTACACCACATTCAGAGTGTTACCCTTGCGTTGTTATGTTGTAGTTTTGGGCATAGATTGGTTAGAACAGCATAGCCTAATGCATGTTCATTGGTTAAAAAAGGTGCTATCCTTCGATTATAAAGGACAAAAGGTATGTTTACAGGGCATTAAACCCAGAGAACCTCAATGTTGTCTGATATGGGAGGCGCAGCAGGAGAGTTCAAAGCCTGAATTTCTGTTTTCCTGTTAGGCGACAGAGGCAGAAGGGACAGAGACGCCTCCGACTATATTGCAATTACTGTAAAGGTTTGATCGTCTGTTTGAGGAACCCAAAGGCTTGCCAACCAGCAGGATTTTTTATCACTCAATACCCTTATTGCCTGGAGTGAAGCCGGTCAATCTGCGGCCGTACAGATACAATCCTATACAGAAGAATGAAATTGAGAAACAAGTGAAGGAGATGCTTGAGCAAGGTATTATAAAGCCCAGCACCAGCCCTTTTTCATCTCCAGTAATATTGGTGCAAAAGAAAGACAAGACTTGGCGGTTTTGTGTGGATTATCGCCATTTGAATGCAGCTATAGTCAAGAATCGATACCCTCTTCCAATTATTGATGAGCTACTTGATGAGTTAGCGGGGTTGCAATGGTTTACAAGCTTAGACCTACGTGCTGGTTATCATCAAATCCGCGTGAAATCCAAAGATGAGCACAAAATGGCGTTCAAAACACACCACGAATATTTTGAGTTCCGTGTGATGCCCTACGGTTTGACCAGCGCACCCGCTACCTTCCAAGGGTTGATGAATACCATTTTAGCACACTTGTTGCGCAAAGGGGTTTTAGTGTTTATTGATGATATCTTGGTATATAGCCCTGACCTGTCAAGTCATGAAGCTCTCCTCAGACAAGTGTTTGAAGTTCTGGATCACCATAAGTTGAAAATCAAGAAATCTAAGTGCTCGTTTGCTAAGCAGCAATTGACCTACTTAGGTCATGTTATCAGCAAGCATGGGGTATCAACCGACCACAAAAATATAGAAGCAGTGCGCAATTGGCCAAGTCCAACAAATGTGAAGGAGGTTCGGGGGTTCTTGGGACTAGTCGGGTACTACCGGAAATTTGTGCCCCAATTTGGGTTGATTAGCAGACCACTTACCGACTTGTTAAAGAAGCATTCAGTGTTTGTCTGGACAAAGGAGAAGGAGGAGTCATTTCAAGCTTTGAAGAAGGCTTTGATTACTGCACCAGTACTCTCACTGCCGGATTTCACCAGAAGGTTTGAGGTAGAAACTGATGCATCAGATAAAGGCATTGGGGCTGTCTTGATGCAAGAGGGGCATCCAGTAGCATATCTCAGTAAATCATTGGGTCCACGTAACCAAGGGTTGTCAACCTACGAGAAGGAGAGTCTCGCCATTATACTCGTAGTGGAACACTGGCGCTCGTATTTGCAACCAGCCGAGTTTGTCATTCGGTCAGATCAAAGGAGTCTTGTGCATTTAGATGATCAACGGCTGACCATACCTTGGCAACAAAAAGCGACGACGAAATTACTGGGGTTACAATACAAGCTGATGTACAAGAAAGGGGTAGAGAACAGAGCCGCGGATGCTCTTTCCAGGAAGGGCTCGCAGGAGGAGTGTGAATTAGTGGCTATGTCGACTTGTCTTCTGACCTGGCTGAATGAATTGACAGAGGGATACAAAAATGATGCCCGAACTTGTCAGATATTAGCAGAATTGAGTATGGGAGATTCTCAATTTCTGCAATTTGCTCTGAAGGATGGAATACTACGTTACAAAGGGCGCATATGGGTGGGCAGCAATGTCACAGTACAGCAGCGCATCCTCCAGTCTATGCATTCCAGTGCTATCGAGGGACACTCGGGAGTTCAGGTAACCTACCACAAGACAAAGAAACTGTTCGCCTGGCCGGGAATGAAAAAGGATGTTCAGCTGTTTGTTGGATCTTGCACCATTTGTAGGCAAGCAAAATCAGAGCATGTCAGATATCCTGGACTTCTACAGCCTCTTCCAGTGCCTGAACATGCATGGCAAATGATATCTCTAGACTTCATTGAAGGTCTTCCAAAATCAGCTGCATATAATTGTATTTTGGTGGTAGTGGACAAGTTCTCCAAATATTCTCATTTCTTGCCATTAGCTCATCCCTTCATAGCACTTCAAGTAGCTCAAGTTTTGGTCAACAATGTCTTCAAACTTCATGGCCTGCCGCAGTCCATTGTTTCTGATCGAGACCGCATATTCACAAGCACCCTTTGGAGAGAATTATTTCGATTAATGGGTACTCAATTGAGGATGAATTCTTCTTACCACCCACAAACCGATGGGCAAACGGAGTGTGTCAACCAATGCTTAGAAAACTATCTTCGCTGTTTTGTGCATGCCTGTCCGAAGAAATGGTCTGAATGGTTGTCTCTAGCTGAATTTTGGTATAATACGTCGTACCACACGGCCTTGAGGAAATCTCCATTCGAGGTGTTGTATGGGCACAACCCGAGGCATTTTGGTGTGATGGATACATCATCTTGTGCATCAGAGGATTTGGCTGGGTGGTTACAAGGTAGATAGCTGATGACTGAATTGGTAAGGCAGCATCTTAACCGAGCCAATCAGAGGATGAAGTCACAAGCAGATCGGAAGAGAACTGAGCGAAGTTTTGTTCCTCTGGATTGGGTGTACCTCAAACTGTAGCCGTATGTTCAAACCTCAGTTGCGTTAAGGGCTCATCATAAGTTGGCTTTTCGGTATTTTGGACCATTTCAGGTTGAGCAGAAGGTAGGTGCTGTGGCGTACAGATTCAAATTGCCAGCGAATTGTGGTATTCATCCAGTGGTTCATGTCTCACAATTGAAGAAGGTATTACCCCCAGGAGAGACAGCATCAGAAGGGTTGCCATTACCAGAAGGCACACTGATGCCTGAACGAGTGCTGCAAAGTAGGCTTCAGAGGGCAGGACCAATCTCGGGAACGCAAGTCTTGGTGCAATGGCCAGGGTCCTCGCCGGAGGAGGCTACATGGGAAGACTTCCGCGAGCTGAAGAATCGATTCCCAGAGGCTCCGGCTTGGGGGCAAGCCGGTACTGAAGGAGGGGGGATGTTATGAACCCAGATGGAGCGCCTGATAAGGACCAAAAATCTTCACGTTGTCGGCAAAACAGAAGGATATCAAAACGTTTGAGACGGCCGTCCGATTGATATCAGACGGAGGATTGGGTTTCTTGAGCTGTGCGTTATTGCAGGAAGGGAGGGGCCACCAGACGGTCCGGCGTGAGGGAATTGAGTACTTAACCGAATTCTGAATCTGTTCTGGGCAGGAAAATTGTAATGGCTGAATATTCCTTTCCTATCTTTCTCTGAACTTTCCCAACTGTTCTTATGTTTCTATTATGTTCTTCCTACCCACCCCCACTTTTCTACTGTAATCTTCCAACTGTTCGGAGTTGATCCAAGTAATATCAGAAGAGGGTTGTAACACACTCCAACACGGATGCATTGCGAAGACGTTGCCGGCGTCGCACACGCGAGTGGCGAGTCATCGACTCCTCTCAAGCACCTGGATCTTACCTCCCTCTCTCTATCTCACCCTCTCTCTCTCTCTCTCTCTCTCTCTCTCGTCAATGAGCCGGCAAGCACACACATATGGAGGCGAGCGCAGCCGATGAGGCAAGGAGGTGCCATGGCGGCCGACGGCTACCGGACCGACAAGCACGCTCAGATGGCGGCGAGAGCTGCCAGCGAAGATGAGCCTAATCTTGCCGACAAACGCTATCACCTTCCTCCAGATCTGGGCACACCTGTGCTCCGTCGCCAGCGTTGTCTTCGCCCAAGCCGGACAAGCCCCATCGTCTTCCCCAAAGTCAAAGAGTGATGGGTGCCTGACGACGAACAGGGAGATCCAGATCTGGCGCCCACCTCATACTCCTCATCGGCACACAGCCTTGCACCACAACACCGCTGTGCACCGGCCGTCTCCGACGCTGATGGGTGGCCGGCGCCACCAGTCATCAAGATGTCCATCCTCCTCTTCCTCCGTCTCAACCTCGTTCTCCTCCCTAATCGATTCACTAGTCCAGTCGTTGTGTACTTGTGTAAAACTGCGAGACACTTAACCAGACACTGTAATGGTATTCAATAACAGCCTCTGGTGAAACAGAACAAATCAAGCAACCATCAATTCCACCCCGAATCCCCCTGTAATCCAATTCCCTTGACATTTGCGTTAACAATACTTGAACCAAACAACACCCAATTCGTACAAGTGATTTATACTTCTCTAAAAAATAATTATTTATGTTAGAATTCATATAGAAGTATAGTATCATTTGCTACTTTAAAATTTATATAAATCGATGTTGAACCTTGGATCTAACAAACCTAAGAATCAAGCACCTTTGTTCTTTAAGGACGGTTATATGATTTGTTACCTCCGTAAATTTGTACGGTTGTAAAATATATTTTTTTCAATTTTTTTATTAAAATTACACCATAAAACTGGTACAAGTATTTTATCTTTATATCTTTACTTCCCTAACCCCTTCCTCATCTATTCCCATTGCCCCTTCCACAACCGTTGCCGCCTGCCTCTACCGCCTTCTCCACCACTTCGTCATCCTCCTCCATCCCTCATCCTCCTACTAGGTCGGCGGCCACGTCAGAGCCGCCCCCTTCCTCTCTGAAATCGAGCACGCCGACATATGGGCCTTGCTGTCGGGTGATTTCCTCGCGACTTCCACACCCGCACAAAGGAAGGAAAACCCTATCCTCTCCCACCCAAGCGCTCCCTTCCTCCCCTCGCCTACAACGTTGTCGCCCCCTACCATGCCCCACCCCTACTGCATCCGCGCCGGATTTGGTTGCCCCAACCTCGCCGATGTTGGCGAGCACGGCCGCTACGTGTGGGATCAGGTCACCTCGACTTTGCCGGTGCCAGATCCAGCCTCCCACGACACCTACACCGCCAGCGATGGGTAAGCGGAAGCAGCACGGCGGCAGCAGCAAAGTTGGCGCAGAGGCAACGCGGTCACCAGCGACGGTGTTGGAGGGCACAACCCCTCCATCATCTTCATCTCCAACCTGCCCTACACCTTCAAGTCTTCTAACGTAAGCGTGAGCTCGTCCTAACCCTTGCGAATTTACAGCTTCGAGCCTTGGAGTCAAGTGCTTTGGATTTACAGTGTGAGATGTGCTTTGTATTGTGTAGCTTGAGGAGGTGTTTATCGAGATCTGGCCAGTGAGGTTCTACTTCATGGTCGTGTCGAAAGGAGAGGATTGAGCAATTTGGTGGTTGTTTAGTTAGGAGTAATTTCACATTGCTTATGACGAAGGGGTTTGCTTATGTGGTTTTGGTTGTTTTTTATGCAGGATTGGAGACGAGTTGAGGCTCTGGATTCGTACAATTGTAAGTTTCGGTGCTTGCCTTTAAGGATATTTTTGGTACTTGTTTTTTTCCTGCAATTTTGTGAGAAGTGGTTTTGATTGTGGGCAATGTAAGTCTAGTGAACTAATTGTTAAATTCTAAGCATAAATTAATATGCACCACGATTTCTACTGGTTTAAACACTTGAAAATATCGTGGTTAATATGGTTAGCACTATAAGGCCCCTCATAGTAGGTACTACTTGTTCACTAAGTTCCTGACCATATGTCATCCACTGGACCAATGAATGGATCAAATCATATAAGTTTGGAGAACATGCTCAAAAGTTGCTGCACGCTATTATCATATGGGAGCAACGTACATTGCTCTCTGAGTCAGAGGAGAAACATGTACGTAGTATGTTATAATGAAAGTATGAAACCGAGGACATAATATTCAGACAGTAGTACAGAAAATTAGCGAGGGGCAAACACAAGCAGAACAACTCATGAGTCTGAAACAGACTGTGTCATGTTGAGTTTTTGGCTGAAATGGCAAATTTTGAAACGTGATTAGCAAAAAAAAATGACACGCTTGTAGTTGTAATTATAAAAATAGTGCTCTCATCCGCACAATCATCGTACGGTTTTAACCACAAGGCGACTTGTGACGAAAAACTACACGGTCACTATGCGATTTTAGCCACATGAGATGTTTTCCGTCACGTGTCGTCTCGTGGTTAAAACCGCACGATAACCATACGGACAAAAGCGTTATTTTTGTAATTACGGCTGCAAGCGTATCATTTTTGCCAATCACGCTTCAAAATTTGCCATTTCGCCAAAAACTCATGTAAACAGCTCGACGAAGCTTTGACTAGGAGTGCAACAAATATGGTTTCTCCAAAGAATGCACTGCAGTGCGTCCAACAGAGTTTCGTATTACCAATGGGCCAACGACCATGTCTCGTCATACTCATACATGACTTCATTACTCATGCACACAGCAATTGCATTGTCCTAGGATGGACTGATCTAGCATGCTTGTGTGATACAAGCTCTTCAAACACAAAAATGAAAGAAAGAAAAACACGTTTTAATGTTTCATCCTTGTTGATTCATTGATGGCGGCAGTTGAGTACTCGTCAACTACTGCTTTTGTAAGAGATGGACTCAATGAACTTCGTGCAGCCTGGAAGTGTCTGCCATGTATTGAACTTGCCGACATATCTTCCCTCAGCGCTGCCATTCCTGCTTCCCTGCACAGGCCTTCAAGATCAGCTCCAGTGAACAGCTCGGTACACTCCGCTATCTTCCAAAGATCCACATCCTCACCCAACTTCATTTTCCGTGTATGGATGCGTAGTATCTCATGTCGACCTTCCAAATCTGGTGGTGAAACATACAACACCTGCAGCTCGATAGAAAGTTATGGTAAGTATTTGTATATGTGCATGTTGAGAGAGAGAAACAGACAGACATACCATATCAAAACGCCCTGGACGCAGAAGAGCTCCATCGATTGCATTGGGACGATTAGTAGCAGCCAATACAATAATCCCCTGCAATAAAAAAAAAATCAAGATACCCTTTTAATGAACAGACAGGTAGATATGCTCAGGAGAATCATGTTGAAAACTATCAGCAAGCTAAGAAGTACCGTAGCCATCTCTAAACCATCCATTTCGGTCAACAGAGTTGATAAGAGTCTTTCTCCAACTGTGGCATTGCCACTGGAGTTCCTACCAGGACCAGTTCTGCAAGGTCATACAAGTCCCAGTCTGAGTTACTTCATTGCAAAACTGGCATTCTCGGATGTTAGCAACGAAAACAAGATTCACAAGTGCACAAACAAAGTTCACATAAACTGGTTCTGCTCCTGATAAAAAAATAACATTCAGGAACAATATCTAAGAAAATATGTCAACAGTCCTAATACATGCCCAAGTCTCTACATTGATGTGCACCATGCCAAATTCAAGTTTCATGATTATATAAAGTTGTAAAAAAAGGCTATAAAAAGGTCATATCCATTCTCATGACAGATCTACAAGTTCAGTTTTACTAAAATCACACATTATTTAATACAGATCCAAGTATTTACGTTCCATATCACAAGACAAGGATCTCAACGCATACCTTTTAGGGGCAAGTGCATCAGCCTCGTCAAAAAATATAACGCTTGGAGCAGCAAGTCGTGCCATCTTGAATATTCTTCGCAACAAAGCTTCACCTTCTCCAACATACTTCGAGTATAATTCTGCACCACTGGTTGGAAAAATATGTGAAAACCTAGATGAGCTTCGATAAGGAGTGCATCTTGAACTGAAGGTGGTTAGGCTAAGGTGTTCTATTCATTAGTTTAAGCTTATGCAGACTTCAGGATTCCAGATATTAACTGAAATAACAAAAATTCATTTTATGCCAAGCTTGATCTAAATACTATGAGAATTGAGAAATTAAAACTTCATGTTCTTTTCCTTCCTGTAACCACTATATCACTGCATCTGGGATTAACTGGGCTTTGCTTGATTAAATAATATTAAAAAAAAAAAAAACATAAACAGCACAACTGAAATAAAATAAAACTCATGGACTCTTTCACACAACGGAATAGTGAGCTGTGCTTTGACTCAAAACATGTACATAGTAATTGTGCTATGACGAACCTCAAAGAAAAGAAAGAAGCTTGGGCCGCATGTGCTGCAGCCTTCGCAAGGGTGGTCTTTGAGCACCCTGGAGGACCATGCAAAAGCACACCACGAACTGGTGATATCCCAAGTCTAGCAAATGCAGCAGCATGCTTGATGGGCCACTCAACAGCTTGCTGAAGCTTTTTCTGAAGCATAGGAACAATCACCATCACAAGAGGTTTCAATTAAAAGTAAGCCTAAAATGAGACATATCTCACCTTTAGATCTTTCAAACCTCCTATATCATCCCATGAAACAGTTGGAACTTCTTTGGTTATCCCTCTTGTCATGCTTGGTCTGACATGAGATCTAGCAGACTCCCAATCCTCCATAGTTAGTGTAAGCACCTTCTCACCCTCACATGAGGTTAATCTACGATAAGCACGTCTGGCAGCTTCTCGACATAGAGCTTCTAAATCAGCTCCAACATAACCATTGCAGGATGCAGCGATAGTTTGAAGATTGACACTTTCATCAACATGCAGATTCTTGGCATAGAGCTAAAAAAGATTAAGGTCCATAAGATGACACCTTATGTTAAAGAAATCATGACACCAGTTAAAGGATTCAAAAAATGCAGCCTTGCTATGTAATGTTACAAACATTTTAGGCAGTGACAAGTGACAAAACCATAAACTACAGTTCTCTACAGAGATTCTAAGCCATGTATCAAAAAACATAGTTCTTTGTAGAATTATCCATACAACCAGATAGTAAAAAACACTACGTGACAAAAAGTTCATCAAATAGTAAATTTATGTCACCTCAAGAATCTGCAACCGTTCTTCTACCGTAGGAACAGTAACCTCTATCTCTGAGTCAAAACGCCCTGGCCTTCTCAGTGCTGGATCAATGGCATCCACCCTAAACATTATAAAATGAGCTATTGTTTCAATAGAACTACTTTCCATGAGATGATACAAAGATTATAATCATGTCCCACTGGAGAGGCTCTTAAACTTGGCCATTAAAACAGAAATTACAAATCGTACAACTGGCTTTTCCTGACCTGTTAGTTGATGCAACAACAACTATGTGAGGAGGCGTCTTTGACGATTTCTTGTTTCCATCCATCAGTGTCAGCAACTGAGCAACAATGCGGGACTCTTGCTCTTTCCTGTGAAAAGTGCATTAAGAAGACAATTTTTGACAAACACAAAAGACATAATAAACTTACCTACTGTTACGGCGTGGACATATGGCATCCAGTTCATCGATGAAAATCACGACATAATAAACTTACCTACTGTTACGGCGTGGACATATGGCATCCAGTTCATCGATGAAAATCACGGCTGGTCTACCTCGCGATGCCTGAAAGTATGCTTCAGAGAAAGCTTCACGTAGGAACTTTTCGCCCTCTCCAGCATGGGCTTTATGCACAGAATATGTACTGTCAACATAGGCACATTAAAGCACTTAAGGGTCATGTCCAAATATACTGAAAAGCAACACAGAGACCTTTAAAACAATAGTATGTTTGTCATATTAAAATGTAAAGTCTCTCTGTGGTCGAGTTGAGTCAGTACTTGATCATTGTCAGGTGGGCATTGCATTCTCGAACAATAGCTTGGACCAGGCTTGTCTGAAAAAACAACAAGTGCTAACATGTTCAGTACTTGCAGATTGCTATATCACGGAGTACAATAAACAGCAGATTACAGAAAACTCTATATGAACCTAATCTAAGCAGCACAAGTGGTGAAGATTTGCGCTAGAACAAAGACATGAAATTGCGAATGCAGTACCTTTCCGGTGCCAGGGGGGCCGTAGAGCAACAATCCTCTGGGCCACTGCAGAAGGCAAGCTCACATAACAAACGAAGCACAATTAGCAAAACGAAGGTGCATTGGCAGATGAATTTATGGGAGAAAGCAAAAGGGGATAGGTGATGATACCTTGAGCCCGAGCACGCGGGACTCGCGGGCGTAGAGGGAAGGATACATCAAGAGCTCCCGGAGAGACTCGAGGGCCCTGCGGTTGCCGGCGACAGCATCCTCCGCCCGCCAACCTCCAGCCAACTCGCCATCGCCCCCATCACCGCCGCCGCCGCCGCCTTTGCACGCCGCTCCCACCATCTCTCCTCTTCCGCCTCTTATAGTGCCCGGCTGCCCGCCGAACACAGCAAAGCAGCTTGAGTTGGCGCTCCACCTCGCCCGCTCCTGCCCAAGGAGGACGCCGTGCTGGCGAGCCGCCGCGCGAGGGACGCCGAGTCGTTCCGCAGGCGGGAGAGCGGGACGGCAAGGCGCGTGGACGGAGAGCCTCGGGATTCGGCCGGAGCTTTGAGCAAAACTGGGGAATAAACCCTAGTACTCCGGGCTTATAACGTGCCCAATTCGACTCGGCCTGGTTGTGAGCAGGCCGGGCCGAGATTGAGCCCGCATGAAGTTAACCGGCCACAATAGTGGCCCCGCAGAAAAAAAAAAGTTCTAAAATTGGCATCCTCGTGTGTTAGGGGCAAACTGAAACACGACACATAATAATTCAAATAGAATTCAAAAAACAAGTTTAAAATTTTCTTTTCTACCAACTGGTCCCATGCGTCAATGACTAAAAAGTATAGCATTTTTTTTTGCTAGCCAAAGTGTAACTTCAATCTTGAAGACCTAACCTTATTTGATCATTTATATATATATATATATATATATATATATATATATATATATATATATATATATATATATATATAGGGGATGTATCTAGTGCTAATGGATAATTGAGTGCTAAAGTGTTAATACCAACTAAGAGCGTCGGGTCTAGAATGAACAACCAAGATTTAGGTGTTAATCTCACCTCCCCCCTGAATTAGGGATGGCAACGGGGCCATTCCCCAGCAGGGAGTGGTAGACCATCCCCATCCCTGTGACAAGAAAAAATCCTCATCCCCGTCGTCGGGTACTATTCTTCCTCGTTCCCCGTCCCCGTCGGGTTATCGGGGCCCCGCAGGGACCCAAACCCGCATGTGCATCGACGTCTGCATCGGAGGAGGTCGGCATCGGCGCAGAGGAGATCGGCGTTGGAGGAGGCGTCGGCGTCGGAGGAGGAGGTGGCGTCAGCGTCGGGCTGTTGGGGAGGAGTGGGAGTGTGGGAGGAGGAGGTGGAGGCGTCGACGGAGGCGGAGGAGGAGGAGGAAGCGTCAGGCTGTTGGGGTCCTTGGGGAGCTGGACTGGTTGGGGTCCTTGGGGAGTTGGGGAGTTGGGGGACGGTGGCTGGGAATCTGGCCTAGGACTGGGATGGGAACGAAGAAGGGGAAATGGGGATTCGGGGAGTTGGGCGGCGGCTGCTAGGGTTATGCTGTTATGCAGCATAGCTTAGGGATGCACTTGGTTACAGGCTGGGCTGTGCATTGTGTTATCTGGGGCCCATCGGGTAACAGGGATGGGGAGTAGGGGGATAGCCCCGTCCCCGCCAAACCCGATGGGAAATGTTTTTATCATATTAATATCCCCGTGGGGAAAGAAGTAGTCCCAAACCCGCCCCTTAATAAGTGAATTCCCCATCGGGAATGGGGAATGGGGAATGGGGCCACATTGCCATCCCTAGTTTGATCCCTTGTGTTGGTACAAGTGTAATTGTTGTTCATAAAGGAGTACGTTTCTGCTGACATTGACCTCGTTTGCATTTTTGACTTTGACGGGGATCTAATAATCCTCATTTTATTTATTTATCTATAATTCTTATTATAGATATCAATATCTTCACACTTCTCGTAAGTATACCCCTTATCCATAATGGAGAAGGTCGTAAGCTTTTCTACGACCATCCCCTGGTCGTAAGTTCCTCTACGACCAGTCTCTAGTCGTAAGCTTTTCTACGACTATCCTCTGATCATAAGTCCTCCTACGATCAGTCTGTGGTCGTAAGCTTTACTACGATCACCACCTGGTCGTAAGTTCTTCTACGGCCAGACAATAGTCGATGGAGCCTACAGACATGTAGGCCTGGTCGATCAGGGAGTCTTCTACACCATATTTAAATATATGGGGTAGTTAATTACGCTGTGATTCCCTGGAACAACTATATGATTACTCTCTCTGTCCTGATGGTAACCACCTGGCGACGTGGGGACGTTACTACTCCAGCCATAATGTCCAGTAACCGCCTCATCAGCTGAAGCGTTGAGGCGCCCTTTGGACTAGAGAAACCACCACCCTCTTCAAGCACTATATAAAGGGTGGAATTAGAAGGCAAAATGGGGAGAGGGCGATCAAGAGCACAAGGCATTAGGCATCCTCTTGGTTGTTTCTTGTACACTAATATTCAATACAATACACATAGGAGTAGGGTTCTTATTCTCACAGTAGAAGGTCCGAACCTATATAAAAATCTATGTATCGTTCTCTCTACGTGATCAATCTTGGAGACCCTCCGAATCAAACAATCATACGTAAGATCGGTTCTAGATCACCGACAGACTTAATGTGTTACTTTGGTACCAGTGCAACCGTTTAAGATACTGAGCGAGCTATTCAGCAAAAGAATGGATTAGCTGTTGCTACTAGGAAGATCAAAGTTAAGCTAGCAATGCATCGTGCTCCACTGAAGGAACATTTGCAAAAGAAGGAGAGCGGTAAATCTCTATTCTGAAATCCAATAGATTGAGGTTCTTATTGTCTGGCTGTTTTTTTTGCTTTGTATGCAGTGCAAACCAAGGATTCCGATGCAAAAAGTGAAGAAGATGATACTTCTGCTTCTACAAAACATAAGGAAATTTCTCATAAAATAGATACAGGCTTTAATAGAAAGTTGCTTGATTTTTCACTCTTTGCATTGTTCAATTTTCTTAACGATTAAGTTTTCTTATGCAAAGATGTTTTATTGAACTAGGACCACCACAGTTATTGACTAGGGATACCACAATAGAGAAGAAAGCTAGCATTGGCAATACTGATTGTATGCATGCAGGGATTATTGATATTTGGTCTTTGCACATTGCTAGCGTACTTTTGAAGGCTGCTGGAGGGTGGAAAATGTGATTGTTTCAGCGGTGTTATTTATACTTTATACAATCTCTAGTATCCTAGCTCCACTTCCAGCCACATGCCGTGTTTTCTCTTTAAAAAATCATTATATATTTTCTGTTACTTCATTTGTGAGAACATACTCACAATTCTTATTTTCCCATTAAGTCTTATTCGGCCATTCCTTACTAGAGAAAAATTTATGAACTTCACTATCCTTTAATAGCCAAGGTTGGCTTAATGGAGAACATCGTGTTAGTTTTTTTTTTATTTGCCCTTTGTATATATTATTTCTTTTGTCAGCTTGAGATATAATTGAAAAGCAAGAGCACCACAAAAAATGGATGTGCCACCAACCCATATTGAGTAAATTTGTTGTTGTAGCATTTCGAGAGAAAAAACGGAATAAATCTTGCACTTTGCTAGACATGTCTCAGTCTTAAGTTCACAAATCGTTTCCTTCCAAGCATTCATAATCATTCTCATTTAGTACAACTAGTATGTCTTTGTTGAAATAGTTTTAATGGTAGAATATGACTGTCATCATCCTCTCCAGGGCTTGCACCATATGGATGCACATAAGATGCAACAGTTGTACTCTTTGCAAGTGTCAAATCAGCTTGGGACTCTGTAGTTCGCTTGCATCGTAAGGAGGTCAAAGGAGCAATTGTTTGGGCTCATCAACTTGGTAGGGAGGTAAGCTGTCTCCTTGCACTCTATTTCCCCCACCACAAAAAGAAAAAGTGGTTCGGTTAGATGAGTTGTTTTCAGGCCAAGCTCTTCTACCTAGCTGCTGCTGAGTATTGTTTATAAAATGTTTGCACTAAAACTGAATTTCTGATTATGAAGTTACCCCCTTGAAGTATAGTTAACTAAAAGTAGAGCATGCTTTCTCTCGCTTTCATTTTGAAAGATCCTCTTGGCATCATATTATTCTCTAAATGGTGTAAGAGATATGCTAGAACATTGATTCCAATTATGGTGCGCTATTATATTACAATGGGGTGACGGCTTGGTTTCATTGCAAGGGATGGCATATTTTGCATGATTCTCACATTTTCACTTCTTATTGTGGAAAGTAAACATATCATTGCTTCTATTCCCACTTGTATCTTTTCTTAAATTCCTTGCTAATTGAGACAGACATCAGAGTATAGTATTGAGTATCCCCTATTTTTTTAAAAAAATAATTCCAACAAAAAAGAACTACAAAATTCCCTTCTAGGTTGGACCTAATCACTTAGATATGACTTTCATGATATGTCAGTGATTATAAGAATGTGATGATCTTGGTACATGACAAGATGTCTTCTTGTCATTCTATGAGTATATTGCTTTCAATTTTTTATGTGTTGCTGTCTTATTGCTATTTTCGTTGCTCTATATCTTATGAACTTACTATTGATCTCACCATACACCCTTTTCTCATAGTTTGAGACTCTAAATTGAAGGGGCGAGTGACGGTACAATGTTTATGCACAATAAGTGAATTTTGCTTATACTGTTGCAGTTTGTTTCAACTTCCATGTGGCGCACCACATCACGTCATGGCGTCTGGGAGAGGCCGACTTTCATTGTTTGGTCGCTACCCTCTTGATGATGAACAGGACTACTAGTAAGGAGAATATACCTTAGCTTTCACAACATGTTGGTATTTTTTTTTTCAAATTTCTACTATGATTCATCTTTAGGCAAGTTGTCAACCACGGTAGAGAGTGAACTCATATTCTTCCTGGTCTCAATCTATGCCGATGAGTTGGAAGGTATAAGTCTCTACGACATCTATATACTAATTATATTGCATCTCTATAATAATTACTTCTTTACGGTGACCCTCTAAATATTATATTACTTTTTGGTTTATCTATAGGCCTTCGTGCATCCTTAATGAGTGCCCCTGCGGCTGTACGTGACTATGTCAATTCCGTCGTCCAAATGAGGATCAACATAACTGCTAATCCTCACTATCAAGGGTTGAACGAGTAGGAAGGCAAAGTGGGAAATAATCTACAGAGTTGGACTTATTTATATTGTGCTCTTTGATTATGTTAGTTTAAATTACAATTTTTAGTATTTTCAATGGTATATTATTTCATTTGTTATTCTTTTGATATCATGTTGAAGTAAAGTATCTCTTAAGTTCATTGTATCGTTGCTTATTTCAAGGACTCAATTCATGAATGCAACATTTTATTATATATGGTTTGGACTACATTCGGTGGTGGAATGCTTCCTGAATTTTCATCAGGATATAAAATGACTCCAAGTCAAACTTATTTAGTCATGTTTCCCCCTTCATTTGTGTTTTTATCACAACGCACGAGCACTTGACTAGTACTACTTAAAATGAATATAGTGTTGCGAGTGATGCATTCTCGTTCTCCCCCTCCCCTCCTCGCAAACATTGTACACTGCATGTGGTCCTGGCTCATCTCGCTCAATGTTTTTTCGCGAGCAATTTCCCTCTCAGTCTGTGAGCCCGAAATTCCCGTGATACCGGGGTTTTGATCTTCTATTAAAACTAAAAAACAAACCTTATCTCATCTCCAACGAGCTTTGAGTTGTTGCTGAACAAACCAGCGGGCTTCATGCATGTCACGTGGTGCCGACCAGAAATCACAAAAACGATGCGGAGAGTACACGGAGATCGTGGGGAGCTGCAATAATTCCTGTTGAAGCCCATATACACGTATATGGCCCAAGAGTGTACTCATCATCATCTTTGGTTCCGCCCCTATAGGCAACTATGTTGATTTAATGGCCATGGAGTATAACTAATGCAAAGTATGTATTGTTTTCAACTCTATATTTTATTTTGTGAAATCAAATCATGTACAGGTGTAGGATCAAGGATAATTGACTAGAGGGGGGTGAATAGGAGGTTTCTAAAAATTAATCGATCAAATTAAACTTTTAGCAACATAATTCTAACAGAGTAATCTAGAAACAAGAAGATAGAACTAAACAGCTACTCAAGAGTGAAGCAAAGGCAATATAAGTTACAGTTCTAGCTAAACAAATAAATCACAGTAGAGAAGCTAAAAATTTAAATGCGGAAAGTAAAGACAGAAAATAACCACAGTGAGGACAACGAAGTTTTTCTCGTGACATCGAAGACCTAAGTCTTTACTAGTCCACGTTGAGGAAGCTTGAACCAATCAAGCCGGCTCCACGAATTAAGTCTTCCCTCGATTTCACTTGTGGTTGTTCTTTCTCCGCTCCGGAGATGGTGAACACTGAACCACTCACAATTGGCACCGAGTCTCTTCACAATCTTCTTGAAGAGATCACGTGCAAACTCCGGCCAAGCCGTCTAGGTGCTAACAGCACCAAGAGTAATAAATCATAATCTTTGCTTGACAGCACTCAAGTGCAATAGATCAAGCTAGAATGAATGCACTTGAGGTTTTGCTCAACAATCTCACAATGAATGCACAAGTGTAAATGAGGTGTGTAGACAATGCTCTTAACTCAAGAATGTAAATGTGTAAGCACTAGTTCTGTTCAAGAGCAGGTGGATGGGTATTTATAGTCCCTCACAACCAATACGACCGTTAGGACCAGATTATAGAGAAAAATAACACAAACGGTAGTACCGCCATTGAACAGTCGGTACTACCGCACCATCCCAAAACGACCTGTAACGGCTAGCGCAGACAAGCATTAAATGTTCTGACAAAGCCGTTTGAAGTTCAACGCGGTACTACCACCAACTAACGTGCGGTAGTTCTGTTTTGACGGATGTTCCGATTAAGCGCAGGTACTTCCGTTTAACTTGTGGTCCAAAAACATCAGTACTGGAAAAAACGTACCGCCACTTAACATCGGATGTACCGGGGTTACGGTAGTTCCGCGAGTTGCACTCCGGTACTACCGTTCCACAAGAGGTCAAACCAACTCCGAAAAACACATGTTCTGGAAAAAACGAACCGCTGATTATCTCGAAAGAACTGGAGTTGCGGTAGTTCCGCTAGAAGCACTGCGGTACTACAGCTTCTCAAAAGATCATATCAACTCCGAAAAGCAAGTGTTCTGAAAAAACGTACCACGCCTTAAGCGCCGGTACTACCATTATCTCAAGAACAACAGATAAGCTTTAAACACACGGAGAATCCACGTTGACGGTCCAGATATAAAGAAATGTTTGGACCGAAGGTTTTAACCGCACGATCTGAGAACTTTCGGATGGACGAACATTTCCACTACGTGGACGGCTTAGATCAAGGGAAACTTTTGGACCGTATGTCATAGCCACATGATTTTGATCATGTGCTTGAACGGTCAAACAATCACCGGAAGTACCGTTAGAATAACGCCGGTACTACCGCTAGAGTGGTAGTTCCGCAAGGAACACAGCGGTACTACCGAAAACTTTGAGAAAACAGATATTTGTAAATAACACAAACTCCAAATGTATGCATGATCCTAGATTGATCTAATATGCACAGGAAAATGCAATCAAGCTACTAGGTGTGATTCCTCTTAATAGTACAATATTTAACCTATAATCCGATCTTTCAGCCAAATCTCCTAAGACCGGTAAACCCAAAAAGGATCCTAAACTACTTGTACCTGTTTTTGAGCCACATTGATCTTCATGTTGTCCTTAAGCATACATCTCCATGTTGTTGTGTTCAAAGATGCAACAGTTGTACTCTTTGCAACAGTTGTACTCTTTGCAAGTGTCAATAATAACATTAATCCCACAAAACATATTGTTATTAATTACCAAAACAATATTTAGGGGCCTAGATGCTTTCAAGAGGACACATGTTTGGTGATGGCGTAGCTGGTTTTGCTGGAGAGCTTTCTGTGTTGCTAGCGAGCGTGAGCCCGCACCAAAGATAGTTGGGGAGGCTGACTCATGAATCTCAGAACATATCCGATGGTGAGAAATTTAACTACCCCTTCCCCCTTCCCTCCCCCCAAAAAAATCAAATCTGTAAAGAAAAAATCACTTTAGGTTTGATTTAAGGTGTCATCTAACATGCAATATGATTTTTTTTTCATTTGTGGCAAAAGCGCGGGCATTTAACTAGTATGATATCGTTTGGTTTTCTACACTGAAAGATTGATTGCAAACCCATGAGCATAATAGCATCGACAAATGCTTTGTTGACAAAATTGGAGGAGCCTAGTCACCTCTAATTCTCAACTAGCCCCGGCCACCCGCACCACTTTCGCCCTTCGTGGACCAAGTGGCCGTACCTCCCCGGCCACCCGCATGTCGACACCATCTCTATCCCGACCTCACTTCACCCTTTCCCTTACCTCCACTATCACCGCTCCATCATTGGTCCTAGAAACCCACACCGGTGACAACCATCGAAGTGGGCTCAAGGTGAGGGGATGGAGGGGAGGGGGCGGCGGCGGTGGGGTAGGGAGAGGGAGGGGACGACAGCGCTGGTGGAGAGGGGCAACTAAGGAGGGAGATGGAGGTGTGGCGGCGCTGGAGGAAAGGAGTGGCGATGGAGGAAGGGGATGAGAGGCAACGGGGAAGAGTAGTGCCGCAAGGCTGGAGCGAGTGAGGAGATGGGAGGATAGAGACAGACGGGGATTAGGGTTTCTCATTAGAGGCTCTTAACGCGATCTAGCCCGCACGACGACCATCCAATAGCCGAAAATTTGGGGTGGTGTGGCCCGCATGACTGATTGCCCTTATTTGCCTCTCTCAAGATAAGGGATTGTCCCAAGTATTGAATATTTGAATGCCATTCACTAGTCAAGTTTATTCCAACACAATGTAACCTAAAATAAATGAATAAAATCCAAGAAACAAATTAAATGTTTTTTCGACGCATGACAAAAGTAACACAGTTTTAGTTTTGTGGACACCATGGGCAACAGGACATAAATATTTAAAATTTAAAAGTCATGCGTGTCCAAAACAAACACGTGTTTACCAAAATCCTAACAATTCAATAAAGATAAATTGTGATGCAATCATGCAAGGGATATTGAACCTTTACTTGATTTGATTTGACTTTGAAGCATTGATCTTTTGATCGAACCATCTACTCCAAACAAATCAACGAAAAAAAACTAAATTAACTGAACACTACCTTGTTATTGCCATGTTTGTGAGAGTTGGCAACAAGTTAAATAGATGAGTTTATAATGATAACAAACATCCATCCTCTCTGTCTATTCTCTCAATTAGGCTATTTTTGCTATTTATTTATTATTCCATACAAAAAGGTGGCAAAATGATTCTGGTTGGAAAATAATTGGCGCCAAGTTTTCCCCTCCTCCGATCAACGAAAATTTGTATCGGGCGGCTTCCGTCACTGAGCTTTTCTTTTCCCGAGGGCGACATGCCACCGCACACAGATCTCACTCCGATTACCCCGTTCCCCCAAGGGCCCCAAAGAAAACGAAGGAACCCTAGCCATTTACCCCGACAGCATGGCGCCGCCACCGCCGCCGGAGTTCGTGGAGGTGCGGTGCGCGGGGTGCGGAGAGACGCTGGAGGTGGAGCCGGGCCTCACCGAGTTCGCCTGCCCGGACTGCGGGACCCAGCAGGCGCTCCCGCCGGAGCTCATGCCGCCGCCACGACCTCGCCGGGCGCTGCCCATCCCCGGCAGCGGACCCGCCGCCGCCGTGGCTGTGCCTGTACCTGTGCCCGCACCAGCGCCGGCGCGTATGCCGTGCGGCGGCTGCGGCGCCCTGCTGAGCGTGCCGGTCGGCCTCGGGCGCTTCGCATGCCCTCTCTGCGGCGTTTCTCCGGCTCTACCTCACCTCCCCGGCCGCCGCCACAGTCTCCGTCGTAGCGCCGCACCCAGCTGGCGTCACGCTCACATCCCCATCCCCGCGCCTGCGGCCGGAGGTGCGTATCTATAGCGTTTTTGGATTCGTGGTACGAATTCATTTCATTATGATCTAAACTATAGATGGAATGTCACATTTGTTGAACAATATCCTATTACGTTGTGGCAAGAATCCCATGTTGCTCAGCTAAAACAGTACTAAGTGAGTTGATCAAGACTGTCTGACAGCCTGAGCCTTTTGATTATACTGTGTTTGTAAGCTGTAGATGTTCTGGGTTTATCAATGGTATGACAGGGGGGTTTTAATTTGCATTTTCTTTAGAACGATTCCAAAACTCTCGATATTTGACTTGAGAATACAAGTCATTTCACTGTAGGGGAAAAAAAAACAAGAGCCACACTTATATGTTGAAGTCAGCCTTATCGTAAATCACTCACAATTTGGTTATTAGTAGTTTTGGGGAATCAGCAATGCGAGTCATTTCCCCCTCAATAAACAAGCTAAATCAGTGATAGTTGAATAGAGACTAAGTTTCAAGTTCAACGGAGTCTGGGTTAAGGCCTGGCCGACCAGCATGAAGAGAGATTCAGCGAGGAGGGGAAGAGGTAAAGGAAAAAATGCAAGACACCAAAGACTGAAGTGATACATTATGCAAGTCAGAAGTCTTGGTTTGCCAAATTCAGTTACAGTCATATAGTTATATCTCTCCACAACCTCTTTGATCAGGATCTCCTTTTCTCTACTCTACTATGTATAGATCTACTCTCTCTAATGCTATTTTCTTATTTGTTTTTGTGTCTTTTTTTGGAGCAGGTGCAAGTAGAAAGATACAATCATCCAATTCGCTCTGAGCAGACACTGGCACAATGCCCCAGTCGTTCAGTTCACAGAGAGGAGACATTCAGTTCTTTCAGAACGGATATCCGGGTGGCAATCCACAGCATGTTGGCACAAAAAGAGCCCCTTAACCATTCAGTTCATAGAGAGGAGTCACGTATTGAGGCACTCAATAAGACTACTGTGAGGTCTAGTACGAGGAAAGCTAGATTGCAAGCTGGTACTGAATCTATAGGTGTCAAAAAAGTACAACCAGAGCCCCCCATTCAGGCAAGCTGTGCACCACAGGCACAAGGTCTCCCTCCCAGTTATTCAGTTCGTAGAGACCACACACAAGGGCAGCATCCTGTTGTGGACATTGCAAGCCATGAACATCGGACAAGTGATTTCACTAGTACTATGGAGCAGGAAAAACTAGAGCATCTGAATCAGTCTGTTAATGTAGAACATACACAAGCTGAGTATCAGAGCAAGACAACTGGATGGAATCCGAACATGAAAAGGAGCAGCAAGAGTACCAGTGGGAAGCAGCAGAGGAAAAAGGGCTTGGCGAGTTCTCCAAATGAAGGGCTCCATCTTAGGCGTAGTAAGCGCTTGACAAAGCAGACAGAACATGCAATAAACGATCAGCCTGTCCAGCGGCCAGCTGCTTCCCCAAATGAATGTAATTCTGATCCTCCAGATATTGACGGAATCATTGCCAATCTGTGTCCCAGTCCATTGCCTCGGCACCAAATGCCTCAAGCAAGCTCAAGTGAGTCGGGCAATGTTGATCCCTCCATTTTACCAGCTTCTTCAAATCATGTTATGTCTCAAGCTGAGCAATCCCTGCACTGCTACAGTCAATTGTACCCTCCAGAGGTCAGGGGTACAAACCAGATTCTCCAAGTGATGCTACTTAGATCAGGATAGCAGGAACAAGTTAATTCTCGTAGTATGACTGCTGAAGGCCACGACAAGGATAAAATCTCTTTCAAAACTGGTTCTCTGGCACTCACTGCCAGATGACCATCGCTGCCTGTAATCACTTTGCCGCCTCACGCTGTCGCTAACTGCCACCGCACTGCCTACCACAACTCTGCCTTATGTACAGACAAGCTGTTCACTACCTCATTCAACTCCATGTAGCACTGATACATCTTTGTGTCTAGCACTTACAGCCCTACCAGCTCATAACAACCTTCCACCACCACAATAACAACCAGTTAATCACCACACACTCCCGTCCCAGACTCCCAGGTCCCTCCCTCCTGCACAGTCAGTCAGACACCTCTTTCTGTGCGTCTTTACATTGTGTGAATTATGCTCTTTTGAGCGACCCTTCCCATGGCATGAAATTTGAAATTAGACGGACTTGCCAAATGTGATGTATGGATATTGGGAATATTTCATTTTTGTGTGGTTTGAGCCTGGGTTCAAATCTTGGAGATACTGATTGTATGCAGAGGCATGTGGTCTGTTTTTGCTTTGGAACATTGTGTAGTCCTTATAAGCTAATACTGCAGGGATGTATGTTTATATGCAAGCCAAAAAAACCTCCTGATCTTTCTAATTTAATTTAAGGACCACGATTTGAATTTTTGCATGAATTCTACATGTTTATTTTAGTGGTTTTAATGCGTAAGCATTCACTTATTCAGGAGGATGCACATGGTGGCCATCTCCTGTTAGGATATGATGGCAAATCATCAGGTAAACGCAAGGGACGCCGCCCTACAAGACTGATCGAACCACGTAGGGAGGTTGACAGACGCGTTCTGACACCAAACAATATCGAGTATGTGTACTGATAAATTGTCAAAGTTGTTTCTGAGTGCATTCTTTCTTCATGTACTTGACAAATAGACATACCCTGTCCTGACAGCAACTGGGATGTCAACCCACCTTGTCCTAAGTTGGCCTCTACCACCACCGTTCTTATGAAGCAGAAGTACCCTGGATCGACCTATCTGCCGGTTGGTCAGCACGGTGATGTTCCGCCTAATGGAGAAGTGGTTCACCACTGGCACCAGTATCCTCCGGAGACGAGGGCTTCTATTTTGAATGAATTTCTTGTAAGTAGCTGAATTCATGTGCGTTACTGTAGATATTTTAAATCATTGATCTTATATTTCAATTGATGTAGCAACGCTACAAGTGGGCCCCTGGCCATGAAGCAGAGTGCCTGAAGCTATTTGACCACAGAGCAGTAAGACAGTTTGCTGGCCTCCTATGTGAAGAGAAGCGAAGGGTTAGAGCAGAGTTGGCTGCAGTACAAAAAGCCAAAGAAACTTCGGGCGTACACAGGTCCAATAAACACGCAGAGTCAGAGGAGGAAGATGCTACAGAAGAGCCGGAGGACCAGCATACAGCAGAGAGAAGTGAGGACGATGACCTGTTACAGTGGAAACCTTCCCCCCTGCATGGATGTATCCGAATTGGTGGGAGAGGTTGAAGAAGAATCTTGAAGATGTCTTCCCAGAACAGAAAGAATCGGCACACTGGAGGTCGTGCTCATCACACAACAGGTTCGCGGAGCATTGCCATGGACCGACAGCTTGTGGTAAGACATATATACAAATTCCCTTGATTACTCATTTTAATGCCGATTCCGGATTCTCATTGAATTGAATAGGTCATAGAAAATGGTGGGGAGCCGGTGTCGAAACTCGAGGTATTCAACAAGATCCATAAGCTTAACAGTGGCTCAGGGGAATTTGTCAGCGAGAGAGCAAAGCGAACTGTGGTAGGTGCCCAAGTTCTATGCATCAATTTTCTTTGTTGTAAAAAGTTGTATGCATCATTTAGATAGTAGTCGTAGTGCTACATGCAAATTGGTTCGATGAGTATATCAAATGGCCACTGAACCGTGTTTGCATGCACTGCATTTTCCAGGAGGGTTTCAAGAAGCGTATGGAGGAGGCTGGTGATAAGCAGATAGACATCCATCCTGCATGGGCACAAGAAGTCGGGGGCCGGAACCGTGGGAGGTACTATGGACTCACTGGTATTATTGACAAGGCCAATATTGATGAAATAGCAAAGTCCGTCCCTGGTTGTTTTGGTAAACGGGGCCAGCGGCAGAAGTTCACACAGGAGCAGGTGCAGCAGATGATTAATCAGGCTCTTTTTTAGATAATGGAAGAGAAAACCTCTCCCGGCCTCTGCATCAAAGATGCACACAGCCTAATTTATTAATAAGTTCAAAACACCATAGTAGCTAAACTGTTAAAAAGGGCATGAAGCCTTACAAGCAAATGATGACTGAAAATTAAATTCAATCATTACAAATCATGTGACTAAATTGCCACCCGTGAGCACATAAAAATTGCTTCGCCACAACCTCCAAACGGTCGCTTCCAGCCAGCATGGACTCCTTCTGGTCTGGTTTCTGCAGGTTTGCCCAAGCCCTCAGCCAGTGCCCAGTCAAAAAGATAATCTGCAGTGGATTAGTAACAAACTTTTTATTAAAAACGGTATCATTCCGGCATAACCAGATAGATCAACATAAGGCACTAGCTCCCACCAGGAGTTGTGACTTTAAAATTGTTGGAATTCCGGCTAGCCAATTCTCGAACATATTTGCTATGCTCACAGGGGTGGATAAATTAAACGCACAACGGACAACCCACCAAGTGAGACGCGCAAGTAGGTAGTCAATAAAAAGATGTTGAATAGTTTCCTCTTTAATCTGAAACAACACCGCTTGTCGCCTCCAATTTCTTTTAAGGAGGTTGTCTTTAGTTAAAACTACCCTTTTTGAGATACCAAAGGAAAATTTGTACTTTTAAGGAATTTTAATTACCCAAAATAAATTCCTAATAGGGACGCGACAATTGCTAATTAGAGCCCCGTAGAAAGATTTGACCGTAAAAAGGCCAGATTTATTTAAATTCCATTTGAAGATATCCTTTTGAGAGCTTAATTGTAAATTAGCAATTCTCAAAATTAAATCATTCCAAGCATATAACTTGGGACCAATAATAGGTCTACGAAAGGAAATATTTAAATGTGTCGATCTGATAATAGTTGTCACAGTATCCTCCTTTCTCCTTACCACATTATAAAGAATAGGGTATTGTCTTTTCAAAGGAGAATCTCCTAACCAAATATCTTTCCAAAACCTAGTTTTCCTTCCATTTTGAACCTGGAAAGACCCAAACCGAAGAAATTGATCTTTAATTTTCATAAGACCCGACCAAAAATGCGAAGTCCCAGGCTTATTAACCACCTACGAAAGACTTTTATCACCCAAATACTTTCTCGTTAGCAACGATTGCCAAACACCTTCTTCATTCAGCAGTTTAAATAACCATTTCTCAAGCAAACTTTTATTTTTTGCGTCTAAGTTGGGAACGCCTAGTCCACCATGCTCTTTGGGCGAACAAACTACACTCCATTTCGTAAGTCTGTACTTACGCTTATGATTGTCACTCTTCCAATAGAATCTAGATCGATAAAAGTCTAGTCGTTTAAAGACTTGTCTAGGAACTTCAAAAAAGGAAAACATAAACATAGGCAGACTGCTTAGTACTGAGTTAATAAGTACTAACCGTCCCCCACAGACATATTTTTTCCTTTCCAACTACTAAGCTTTTTCTCAAATTTATCCTCTACCCCTTTCCAATCACTATTTCTTAACTTTTTAAAGTGGATAGGAATGCCCAAGTACCTAAAAGACTTGAGGTATATCATTTACAACAGAATCAACCATAGAAATATGATTATTTTCGGAAGGTCCAAACAAAACTTTATAATAATTAGTGATATACGTTTTTAATTGTACATCACCTCGAATTATTCCTTCCTCCTGTTCGAGTTGGAAAATTCTTTGACGTTTATGCTTCCCATTCGCCATCAAATGGTAATAGCGTGTATTTCTATCCCCCTCCAAAAGAAATTTCGCTTTAGACCTTTGATACCACTTAATTTCTTCTTCTCTCAGAAGATGTGTCAATCTCTCATTAGCAACCCTTTTAAGATTAAGCTCATGATCAGACAATCTCACAACCTCAGCTCTTTTATCAAGCTCATCAATTAATAGATTAAGCTCAATTTTTTTCTTTTTATACGTTCCACTGGTATTTTTAGCCCAACCACGAAGAAAACTTCTGAGAGATCTAATCTTACACTGCCAAATTTGCAAGGCTGAAAGACCCGTAGTATTTGATTTCCATACATCAGGCTCTGCAAGGGTTAAATGAGACCTGGGAGAAGAAGTTTAAGTCCTTGGAGCAAAGTGTGCGTGGTGTGCCATTGTTAGGTGTTGATCCTGAGGTACAGGAAAACTGAGTATTGGGTTTCTTGTCCAAATCAGGGATGAGAAATTGATCTGATGTTTCTATCTGCAGCATGTTCCTGGGTCTTCTGCGTCTGGAGGGGGTGCTCAGGAGGATCGGTCAAGACATCAAGTAAATGATGAAGTCATGAAACTTGCACATCATTTTCAGTCTAAAATGGAGCCTATCCTTGTCACGCTTGTATTAGAGATTTTGAGCACAAAAAAAGAAGCAGCAGAAATCAGAGTTGTGATGCTAAGCTTTATGCTATCATGATCTTTAATTTGCACAGTTGGGATCCTTGGTACAAAAATAAGATCAACAACAGAAATCGTGCAGCACCAAAGCGGCGAAGCGATTGTTGCGAAATGTTCATAGCTGCAAATCTGAGCACGAAAGCAAAATGGTCACTGTTTCCCACCACACATCAAAGAAATGAACATTCTCCTAGCGACAGTATAGCTCCCAAGCTAATCGACTTCTTGACCATGGTTCCTGCATAAAGAGCAACTATGAAGTGATCTAATTCTATGACGTTTTGCAGGACGCCTCAGATTCTCAGCACGGAGAAAGACGTCGATCTGCGAGACATGAGGACGACGAGGAAGTAGTGACTACAAGTGTTTGAGGTGCATCGCTGTACAAAATTTGTAGCATGTTGTAACATGTAGCCGATGCTGACATCGCGTTGAGACGTAATTGGAGGAACGACATTGTGTTCGTGACACACTGGAAAATAACATTGCGAACACAAAAAATTATACCGAATGACATCACCTGTCAGTTACTGTTACACGCTGGACTCTTGCTCTTGGTGATAGCAAGATCCTTACTCTCATGGAGAGGATGACACTTGGAGATGGAACAAATTTTTCTTGGTTTATTTCTCACACAATGTCATATCAACCTGAGGGGTTGAGTATACATATTTATAGGCTGCTACTCAGCCAAGCATATGCCAAGATGCCAGTCTAAGATGCTAACAACCTGTCCTAGATGCTAGTCTAAGATGCTAACAACCTGTCCTAGATGCTGTGTCTTCTAAGATGCTAACAACATGTCCTAGATGTTGGTCTAAGATGCTAACAACCTGTCCTAGATGCTGTGTCATCTAAGATGCTAACAACCTGTCTTAGATGCTGGTCAAGATGTTGTCCTAGAGATGCTAACAACCAGTCAAGGATGCTGTCCTTTACAAAAGCAAAAAGCCGACACAAAAAGCGACACAGAAAGCCGACACAGAGACTTATCCATCATTCTCCCCCTAAGTCTTGTGTGTCTCCTTGTGAGGACTCGAGCCATCCCGATCCTAGAGCGAGCATCGTCCCTGATTTCCACGCGGAGGCGCCCCAAACTTGACAGAGCCTCGAACGCTGAGTCACGCCGAGAAGAACTCCGCCGCCGGTCATGTGGTGGGTGTCGCGGTGTCGAGGCACCACTCGTCGGTCTTCTTTGTTGCGGAACTTTCGCCGAGGAGGGCGTGTGCTTTGGCTCGTCAAGGTGGAGGAGAGCCGCTGCGGCGGTGCCGCCGAGGTAGTTCGATGCTCGCTGAGCAATGAACGAGCCAACTACTCCTCCTCCTCCGCTGCGCGATGTGGGCTCGCCGCGTCGTGGTCGCCGACAATCCTGACCCGGTGACCGTGCTTGCGCGCTTGTAGCAAGAGTCGCCTCGTCGGCTCTTGCTTGCCGGCGCCGCCGCGGGCGCCCACGGTCATCACCCTCGAGCGTCCTCGCGCCCATGCTCGGCGTCTTTGCGCGCTTGCGCGCTTGCCACGCTTGTGGCGCTGTCGTGGAAGAAGGTTCTCCTTCTTCCTGTCACCTGCCGGCAGCCCGCTCCCGAGTGAGGAGGAGCTTCCGCCAATGGTGACGGGTCCCGAGAGGAGCTGTGACTCATCATCGCCGACGACCTTGAGGCGATCTATCGCCTCCTCGATCGACATCGTGGAGAGGTCCGATAGACCGGATCGAGCGAGCCATCCGCTTGTACTTCTGGGGCGCAGCGAAAGAGCTTCTCCACCTCTCTCTCGCCGTAGGTGTCATCGCCGAATCGCACGGCCGCAGCAGTGTTGAGACGAGAGCAAAGTCATCGACGCCTCACCGCTTGAAGGTCGTTCTCCCACTCCGCGCGGCGCTCGCAGGTGTGGACTTGCGCGCGCGGCCACCGCCGATCGCGTGAGGCGCGATGGCGTCCCAAGCCTCCTTGGCAGTCCGCTTGTTGGAGAGCGAGAACTGCATCTCGGGCGGGACTGCAGCGATGAGAGCATCCAGCGCCCGTCGATCCTAGTTGTAGTCGACGTCGCCGTACCAGACTGCATCCCACATGTGCCGCACCTGGAGCCTCACCTTCATCACCGCGGCCTACTCGACGTAGTTGGCCTTGGTGAGAGTAGGCCACCCACCGCCGGGGCCGGCGTCCCTGACAACAGCCTGGAACCCGTCGTAACCACGGTATCGGTCCGGGGAGAGAGAGTCACGCTGCCTGTGAAGGCCGCACTCTCTATCGACACGTCTGCCGCCGTTGTCGTGCGCGCCTCTTTTAGGAGCGCTACCGTCGAGCGCGCCTCCTCCCACCGCCGCGCGCGCCACCGCCACCGCGGCGCGCCTCCTCCGCCGAGCGCCACCGCCGCCACGCGCGCGCCTCCAGAGCGCCACTCGCCACCGCCCTCGCGCCACCGCGACCGCCTCCTCGAGCGACCGCGCGCTCGATCGCGCCACCAGCTCGTGGCGCGCGCGCCGCGCCGCCAGCTCGCGCGCGCCGCTCGCGCGCGCTCGCTCGTGGCTCTCGCCAACGGGTCGAGGTTCGCACGACGCTTATCGCCGCCGAAATGGAGCTACTGACGCTGCCGCGCAGAGCCTCGACCTCCGCTGTTGCCGCACGCGCTACATCTGCCGCCGCCGCTGCTTCCACCTCGCCACGCTGCCGCCGCCGCCGCTGCCGGACGCGCCCTTCGCGTTGCGGCGGTCTCTGCGCCGCTTCGCCGCGCGCTTGCTGCGGCGAAGCTCGGCCGTCGGCCGACGCCGCGTGCTCGAGGCGGCCGAAGGCCGAGATCGCCTGCGGACATGGCGCGCCATCGGGGTTGTTGCGTGGAGAGAGGGCGCCGACGAGTGCCGCCGCCTCGGAGAGGAGTGAGCGTGGGCGATCGGGCTCGCTGCTGCACACTGCATGGGTCGCTGCAAGGCCGAGAAGGAGATGAGCAGGAGATGCTCAGGCTACAAGATAGTATAGCTCTGATACCACTTGTTACACGTTGGACTCTTGCTCTTGGTGATAGCAAGATCTTTACTCTCATGGAGAGGATGACACTTGGAGATGGGGCAAATTTTTCTTGGTTTATTTCTCTTCACAATGCCATACCAACCTGAGAGGTTGGGTATACATATTTATAGGCTGCTACTCAGCCAAGCATATGCCAAGATGCTAGTCTAAGATGCTAACAACCTGTCCTAGATGCTAGTCTAAGATGCTAACAACATGTTCTAGATGCTGTGTCCTCTAAGATGCTAACAACCTGTCCTAGATGCTGGTCAAGATGCTGTCCTAGAGATGCTAACAACCAATCAAGGATGTTGTTCTTTACAAAAGCAAAAAGCCGACACAGAAAGCCGACACAGAAAACCGACACAGAGACTTATCCATCAGTTACTTCCGTTTGCAGGCGATGTCATTCGGTATATTTTTTTTTGTGTCCGCGATGTTATTTTCCCATGTGTTACAAACAGAGTGTCATTCCTCCGATTACGTCCCAACACAATCTCACTGAGCTAATTTCCCCTTGAAGACATGCTGAAATGGGCAAATGGGCTTTTCCCCACTGTAACGCAGATGCCCTCGATATTCAACTATTACTCGGACGAGTTTCAACTCTTTGCCAAGGCTGTCATTGGCTGGATCGTTTTTGTGTTGATAGAATCCTCGTAAACCGTGATTTTGCAAATTAGTTTGACCACTATTTTATGTGTTTATACTTAATTATGATCTATCGGTATTGAAATGTCTTGCAAGATAGTAGCATCATAAGGTCCTACGATATGACTAAAAAAGGGAATCGATAGGATGAGGACGTTCGGCTCTCCGGACGGTCTTATCCACCGTCCACATGTAATCATCCTAGCAAAATATCAGACACGCTCACTCTACTCTCTTTCCTCAATAGCAAAAATATCAGCGCGAGGTAGGTATCCATCCAACTAGACAGACATTTAATTCCTATCTACCCTCCCTACCCACACTGCCTCCAACCAGGAGCTATTTTTTTAATGCCATTCTCCACCCCCTCTCCCTGCCATCTCTCTCAAACAATCACACCACAGGCTACAGTATCTCTCCAACCCTAGTAGCGCACACACACAGGCATGGGGCTGTGCCGATGCCGCAGCGCCTGAGTTTGTGGGGTGGCTGCGCGGCCTGCGGCGCCGCATCCACCAGGACCCAGAGCTTGTCTTCCAGGAGCACCGCACCAGCGCGCTCATGCGCGCCGAGCTCGACGCCCTTGGCGTTGCCAGCGAGCTTCAGGAGGTCCCCGTCGGCCATCCCCTTCCCCTTCCCCTTCCTCCTCCCTCCTCGACAGCTCCTCCTCACACTGAGGTACTTCATTTTTGATGTTTCTCTTTGTGTTTTCTGGTTCTGTTGTGATGTTACAGCTCGTTGTAAAGAATGTTGCGTACTGTTTTTTTAAAATATTGCGTCCCGTATAAAATAATGTTGCATCTGTAGAAAAAACATGTTGCATCTGTAGGAAAAAAATGTTGTACATTGTTGACGGTGATGTTGCAAGATTTTGGCCCATTTGAAAAAATTGTTGCAATCTATTGTAAAAAATGTTGCGTACTGTTCTTTGTGATGTTGCACCCCGTATTAAAAAAATGTTGAATCTGTAAAAATAAATGTTGCATCGGTAGAAAAAAAAAATTGTTGCATACTGTCCACGGTGATGTTGCAAGATTTTTTAACGTGTTTTTTTCTTCAGATTTTTGTTTGGATTTTGAGATGGGGATTTTGGTTGTTGTCTATGCTGCGTGAGTGTTTGGGATGAGATTTTCTTATGCACGAGATGGATGGTGGTAGAATAGCTTTCAAGATCTGATGTCAGAGCGTGTCGTACGAGGCTAACGATCGGACTGTACGTCCGAGCGCTAGTTGTGCCTCGAAAAAAAAGTCCTATGGTACAGATCATGATATGCAACTCTCAAGTTCTCAACAAGTGTTCCCGGCGGGAACCTGACCCGCTGGGGATCGGGATTGTTTACCCCCTTGAGAGCCCTGATCGGGGAAATAAACCGTCGTTTTATTTTCCTTGGCTCTTAAACCTAGGTGGAGCGTCGCTAGAGAAAGAGGCGGCCCGCAACGCTTCTTCAATCCCCACTCTCCCCGCTTCTCCCAAAGCGCCGCAAAAAACGAAACCACCACTTGCCCTCCGAGGCAATGGCGCCAGCGCGGCCTGCCTCGGCGGCGGATGACGGTTCGCCGGAGGTGTTGGAAGTGCGGTGTGCGGGGTGCGGCGAGACGCTGGAAGTGGAGCCGGGCCTGACGGAGTTCATCTGCCCGGGCTGCGCCACGCCGCAGTCGCTTCCGCCGGAGCTCATGCCGCCGCCGCCGCCACGGCGGAGGGCGCTGCCTCTTCCCCGCGGCGCGGCCGATGTCCGGGGCGCGCGGCTGCCGTGCGGCGCCTGCGGGGCGCTCCTGAGCGTGCCCGTCGGGCTGGCGCGCTGCGCCTGCCCAATCTGCGGCGCCGAGCTCGCCGTCGACACCGCGCGACTCCGGTACTATCTCCTGTCATCCGCCGCAGCGGAGGGTGCCGTCCCTGTGGTGCCGATCGGTACCTCCTCGGCGCCACCGATCCTCCAAGCCCGGGAGGTATGGTGCTGTCGCCGTGCTTTTGTAGATTCATGCTTAGTTATGGACTTGTGTTTGATTTCCCCCGTTTCAGTTTTTCTTTCGATTGTTAGTTCAGTATGCTTGGGAAAGGTGGAACTTTATTCTTAGGGTTAGATAATATTACTGCTAAATTTGGTGGTGTCAAAATTGAGAAGAGTGGGCTTTTCTATGTGCTAAACCTAAACCAATTGAAACATCTCAATCTGTAAACTGGACTTGAGGGGCATGTGCCATGAGTGAACGATTTGTTTAATTTATTGAAAACACTTGTTCTATTTTTACCTGCACTATGTCACTAGGGACTGTTCTATTTTTACCTGCACTATGTCACTAGGGACTATCACAATCTTTTGTAGCAATTAGTAAAAGGAAAATTTGATCATATACCCTCCTCTTAGATGAAAATTCAGGATTTACCCTCCTGGCCCACATGTCATTGACCTATGGTCACCCCACATGTCATTGAGGTGAGAGGGTAAATCCTGAAATCTTGAAATTCAAAGAGGGTATATGATCCAATCCCCCTTAGTAAAAAAGTTGAGCTTAGCAGCTATTTGTAAGCTGTATGCATCAAAGGATGGTCAAATTGTTGAAATGTGACACTAAGCATTTTTGTTCTTTAAGGCCTGCCCGGTGGTTCTATTCCTGTGAATGGATGAGAGGGGGGTATAAGAAAAAGCGTGTGACCGGGTATTGGATTTGAGGAAAGAGTATTCTGTTGGTCTATTGTTGGTGGATTTGAGGAGTTAGTTGGAATTACAGCCTAGCTAAATGTGTAGATTGCTGGATCAGCAAAGTGATGTATAGCGAGTGGACAAAGTGTTGCTGGACAGTAAGAGATGTCTAGAAAGCTTGAAAAGGTAGGGCAAATGTTGAGTGTCCAGCTTGTACGTAAATCAAGAAATTGCAATTCGTGGAAGCAGGTTGAACTATGATCAAGTTTTTGTTTCATGATTACCAGCTTGATTTGAGCCAAGCTTTCTTAGTATGAGGAAATCCTCATTAAGTTGGAGAAGAATATTATCTTCGTTGATTTGTTATGCTACATTTTTGTGGCTAATAGTGCACTTTTAGGGTGCCTCTTTTGCAATGCAGGTGCAGCAAGAGCATCCTAATTTTGAAACTCGTTCAGGACTTATCCGAGCAGAACCTAATAATCAGCTAAATTGTGTGGAACAGGTACATGCAAAGCGTCCAAATCAGCTTATTTCAGAGCAGGCAGAACCAGATCATCCTGATTATATGATTTATGGAGAGGAGGTACCTGAGGTCAATGAGGTTATTGCTAGGCATAATAAGCAGAGAAACGGATATTCAGTTGGCCCAGGAATTATTAGTGTGGAAAAGAGACAAGAAAAGCCTTTAAATCAGGTCAGGCATCAGGCGCAAGATCAATGTTCCAGCTACCCTTTTCATTCAAGGCAGACACATCTAGAGCAGCCAGATAGAGTTATTGAGGCAGAGCCACATTCTATTACTTCTGCAGGTTTTAGAGAATCAGGTTGCATTACACCCATTAAGGAGACTACCACAACACATATAAATTGCTCAACTGGGCGCTCCATTGCTCCCCAAACTATAAATGTAGAGAAGAGACAGCCACAGACTCACAATCAGATCACACAACAGGCACAAAAACAGCCTTCTTGCTATGTAATTTTTCCAGAGCATGCTCGGGCAGAGCATGCAGATGGGGTGATTCATGTCCAGGAAAAGCAACGAGAGCCTGTAAATCAAGCAAACCATACAGAAGATGCATACAGTCAACTGGTTGATGAGACTATTGCAGGGGATAACAACAGGAGGAGAGTTAGGTGCTCAGCTGGCCCCAGTGCTACAGGTGCGGAGAAGAGGCAGGTACAGACAGCAAATGAGACCATAAAACAGGTGCAAAAACAACAGTCTGATTCAGCGATTCATATGGAACTGGAAAATCAAGTGATTCATGTAGAAAAGGAACAATCAGAACCTTTCAGTTGCAGAACTCAGAAGAGGAAAAAGAAGGGTTTGATAGCTGCTTCAAATTCAGGTCTTCAACTTAGGCGTAGCAAACGTTTGGCAAAAGATTCACCTGCTGCCATAGACAAAGAACCTGATAAAAACGAGTTTCTTGAGCTGCAGGCTTCTCCAAATGGCCAAGTATCAGCTGCAGCTATAGCCATTGAACCAATACACAGGGAAACTGTTGAGAGTCCAGCCACGTCTTCAACTGACCACATGCCAGCTGCCATCACAGACAGTGAACCAACAGAAAGTGAGCCTGATGAGCAGTATGCTGCTTCTCCAGCTCAGAGTTTGTCTGACTCTCCAGATATTGATAGAATTATAAAAAATCTATGCCCTAGTTCATCCCCTCAGCATGAGATGCCTCAAACATCTAACAAGTTGGACAAGCTTCATTTAACGACACCACCTTCTTCTTCACATCTCGACATGTCTGATCCCGAGCATTTTGCATGTAACTACGTTCCTCTAGAGGTTACAAAGGCCCTTGCAAAGCTGAGATCTAATTCATTGTTTGAGCATATGATGTCCCAGGCAAGTTCTGGTGAGGCATGCCTGCATGATTTAACTGATTCAGAAGGAGACAATCCTTGGATGCCGACTCGTCAGAATCTTGGTAATTTGCACCTCTATTGTCCTTCGTTCTTGTTATTGTGTGTGGCATTGTGGAGAATAAGCCTCCTTATAAAGATGTTTTTTTTTGTGGAACATAAATATTAGGAATCTTATTACAGCAATGATAAATAGCCTTATGGTCTCGGTAAGCTATCTACCTCGTGATTACTCAATAGCTGGTGTTTTTCTTTTTACATTTTATTCATGTTGTTATTAGGAATCTTGTTATTGTGCATGGCAGAATGGTGATATCTGCCCAAGTTTTAACAGACCCATCACAGCCACAGGGTTACTATCTGAGAGGAGCTTAGCACTTTACAAATTATTCTTTTTCCGTGCAGGCCACTTGTATTTAATTCGTTGGAGGGTAAAGAGAAATAAAAGAAATTGAATTCAGTCGCCCCAGTTTCATTATGAAATGCTGTTTATTCCAATACAATACTCTCTGATTTTTAGATCATGGACACATTACTGTCATGTTCTCCAGATAAACAATGGCAGTTCCCTAGAATTAAGCTACATATCAAGGACAGGTGTCCAATTGTGGTGCTCTTAATAGAGTAACTGTACTGCTTGGTGGAAAGGAAAGTGACTTGCTGGACGTTGTATTGTCTTTTTTATGGTGAATCCATTGTATTCATGGAGGATTGGGGTTCAGAGTTCAAGGCGGAAGTGAAACTTTGGGCTCTTGGTTCACTGGTTAACTTCTGGACTGGTGGGCCCCAAGTCAGATCACAGAATATTTAAATAATATATTTAATATGTGGATTACAGAGGTAACGTAGGAGTAATATTTATCGTAGTCCTAGGAACTTTGTATAATAATGCATGTTTTTAGTTATGAAACATCCCGACAAACTCATGGGTATCAAATTTGTTTACAACGTGTGTTAAGTATTTAAACCATCCAGGATCCATGTATGTAGGGCACCTGGTTGAGTAGAGGTAATGGTTGTGTCTTTTATAGTACAATACTAATGTTTTACACCTAGCTGAGTATGGAGGTAATGGTTGTGTGTCTTTCATAGTACAATACTAAGGTTTTCTTCATATATTTTATACCCTTATAAGATAAGTACAGCATGTCAGAATGGGTGGCTGATGAAATTTGGTTGGGTTGTTTTATTTTCCTCCCTAGAGGTGCAGTACTGATGTGTTCAACTTCTGATGGGCTCCCAAAATCTTTTAGTGCATCAGGACAAATTTTGTTAACTTAGACTGGTCCAGCATAGCCAGTTGAGTTCAAAACTGAGTGTTTCTACTAGGTTTCCGCCAGTTGAACACAGGTGCATTGAGGAATGATCTGACGGTCTAAACCAGACTAATCTGGCTCTAGTTCCCTCTTTTTCTTGGCTGAACCATTGGTCTGGAGTCTGGGCATTTTTTCTCTATATAATTATGAAAAGAAGTTAGAGGACTCTGGGCAACTTACCGTTTTCAAGCCAGATAGTCAGATTGTGTGTGAATGCAGATAAATGGGCATTTATTCTATTCGGATTTCTGATTTTTTTGTTTTGTTTCAAGTAGGTACCAAGAGAAAACAAGGACGTGGTCGTGGTGTGACGCTCTGTCTCAAGGTGTGGACCTTGCCTAAGGGCGTGCGCATACCAGTTCAATTGAATACTTTGGGTGAGCCTGTTGGAAAAGAGGCAGGCACCTTGACTAACTTTCTGGGTACAATAGCACGAGATGGAATATTGGCACCTCTGGCACATCAAGATTGGAGGCGTGTTCCAGAGAAAAACAAGGATGTAATGTGTTGTATTGTCAAGGTATGAATAAACATGGTTGCTGCTTTCTGTGCCCGCAGTTTCTTCTTTGACACCCCTTGTTTGTTGGTGTAGCTCAAATTTGACATTGCTCCAGTTGCTGAGCTCTGGATCCTGAAGTGTCTAGGAAAAAAGTGGAAGAGTTGGAAATCTCTCTTAAAACAAAAACATTACGATGCTCATGAGACGGAAGAGGAACGCCTTGCTGATCGAAATCCTCGTGTCCTCGAAGAACAGTGGCGATTCCTAGTTGCATATTGGAGTACTGAAAAGGCGAAGGTAGTACCGACCATTCTGTTTCATGTGCATAGCTGTGTTGTCATTTTGATGTGCAGTTTGTGAGGCTTGTTGAATGATTGGTATATTTCTCTCTGATCAGGCTGCAAGTGCTCGAAATAAAGCTTGTCGGGCGAAAGTAACCGCTACCCATACTGCAGGAACAAAGAGCTTTGCACGGATAATTGAGGAGGAGGTAATTTAAAGTTGCTCCTTTGCTTTCCTATCAATGATGCATTAATTGTGTCATTGTATGCAACAGAGGCAAAAACGACCTAATAAGGATGAGCCTACTCGTGCGGATGTGTTCATATTGACTCATACACCCAAAAATGGGAAGCCTATGAAGAACGCAACAGCTGATATCATTGTGAGACAAGAAAATAAATTCATACTAAAAAGATTTTTTTTCGGTGGATCATGCACATAAGAACTGATATTTCGTTTTATATTCAGTCAAGACTCCGTGAACAATCTCATAAGCAGACAGAGGACTCAGGAAGTGACTCTACTGTGCACAACTTTGGACTGGAGTCCCGCCCGAATGGCCCGCGGGGGAAGGCAGCCTTGAAGTTGAAGGCGTCCTTCAAGGAAGCTATGGAGGCCAAAAGGAGGGCTGAAGACGAGGCAGCCACGCTGAGGAAGAAGATGGTGGAAATGGAAGAAAGTCAGAAAAAAATGCAGGAGGATTTGGCGAATATGACGAGTACAGCTAGTGCCATACACAAGACGATGCCAATTGTTAACTTACAAAATAAACACATGCACAACATGATGCCAGTTAGTGACTTTCCAGATGAGCTAACGGGTGAACCATCGTTACCTCCAGGTTTTCCACAGGTAATATCCAGCTATATTACGGATTGACACATTGCAGAAAATATCCAGCCATTACCATAACTTATGCCACCGTTTCTGATTCAGAATCCGCATTCTTCATCATCCATGCCAGGTCCAAAACGCACCAAGCTCTCATGAAATTTTGCAGCAATATCTTGATTACTCTGCACTATACGAAACTTCCGCCTCGCCTGGTCGACAGTTTAGATGATCGCCAGTTTAGATCATGGCAATGGATGTATGAAATGAAGAAGAAAGGGGGCTTAGCTCGTTGTTCATGTGTGATGTTGGCCCCCTAGACCGTAAGCTCAGTGTTTGCACTCTAATGTTATGTTTGTTACTTACTATGACTGAAGAGTTGGAACATGATATGCGCACTATGTCAGAACATGATTTATATGCAGTTTCTTTGGTGCTAAATGGTTGTATATAATTGGTAAGAGCGCGATAACTGTACGCTTCAATCTCCTGCCAAGATAGGCGATTTTCGACGGAAAGTGATATTTTGGGAGTGTGTTTGCTAGCCTTTAGGGGTGTTTGAAACGGCTGTGCTTTTTTGAAAAGTGGTTTCCGGTTGTGCTGCAAGGCTTTCTGGTTACGGGCTGAACAACTGGGTTTTTCTGATTTGGTGTTTAGCTGTTTGGCTTTTAGGTAGACTGGCTGCAGTTTTCGAGACGAGAAATATCTAAAATGCTTATGAGGACAGTAATGATTTGTTTGATGTCGTTTAACGCAATTAACATCGTTTAACAACAATTGACGACTATTAACGAAAACTAACGACGGTTGACGATAATTAACAATATTTAAAGACAATGAAGAACTAACACAATTGACGATAACTACCGCAATTAACGATATTTAACGATAATTAACGACTACCGCAATTAGGACAATTGGTCGCATTTGACGACGACTATTGTAATATACCGCAATTTAGCACAATTACCGTGATTAACAACAATTAACGATAATTATTACAACACACAATTATTAAAATAGATAATTATTACATAAATATTTACAATAAATAACTATTACAGTAAACTATTATTGCAATTAACAATTATTACAATTACAATTAACAATAATCATTATAGAAAAAAGAAAACAAAAAAGAAAGCAAAGAAATAAAGAAAACAAAAAAGGAAAGCTAGGGTTAGGCTTCCGGCTGCGGTGGAGGAGACCGCCGGCAGCGGCGGCGGTGGTGTGGGAGGAGCTCGGCGGGGGCGAAGGGCGAGGCGGAGGCGCCAAGGCAGGGGAGTTGGACGTCGGCCGTCGGGAGAGGAGAAGGCGACGGTGGCTCGGGAGAGGAGGAGGAGGAGAGCGCAGATCTGGGCAGATCCAGATCTGGACGGGGGAGAAAGCGATGGTGGCTTAGGGGGGAGCGCGGTGGGGGAGCATGAGGGGGAGGGGGAGGGTGGCGCAGCCTCGCCAGAGCCGGAGGAGGAAGCACGCGCAGGAGGAGGAGGTGCCCAGATCTGGGCAGAGGAGAAGGCGGCGGTGGCTCGGGGGGGAGGGGGAGCGCGGCGGGGGAGCAGGAGGGGGAGGGCGGCACGGGAGGAGGAGGCGCACGAGAGGAGCGGGCTTGGGGGCGGGTGTTTTATTCGATGGCGTTTGGCGGGTAAATACCCCGAAGTTTGGGGGTAAATTCGGAAGTGAGGTGGTGGAAAGCCGCGGGAAGCTGCCGAAGGGCAGCTTTCGGCTTTCTCCTGTTGAGGTGGAAAGCGGCTTCTGGGAAAGTGGCTTCCAAAAGCCAATCGTTTGGAACGGCTTCGGCTTCCGGCTTTTTCGGGTGAAAGCAGAAAGACGAAGTCGTTCCAAACGGGGCCTTTTAGTGACAATCTGACGTGTATCGCTTTTCATGTGTCGTGCTTAACTGTGAGTCTGACTCTTTCATCCGACTTTGACTACGGTCGTACGCACAGAGCAGAGCTCCCCCCTTCCCACTCCCCATCCCTAAGAATATGGTTAGTCGGAGGGAATTGCTACCGTTGCAAACCAAACCAAACCAAATATAGGTAACACCGATGAAAATTGTACTATTTGATTTGCTATCAAAATTTGGTAATGCTTACAAAAATTTGGTAAAATCAATGAAATCCAATGTCACACATGGACAATCCGAGGGTGAGGAAATCACTCACTAAAATTTTGGTGACGCCAAAATTTGTCTTGATCACTATCCAAAATAACATTTTTTTTTTCAATCTTTGGCTTTGCCTATGCCAAAATTTTTGTTTGGTTCACATTGGTCATCAACCAAACAACACCAAAATATCTTGTTTGTTTGGTGGACATGAGAGTTTCGGTGGGATGAGGATTGGGAGTTTGATGCATACCTCCCACCCATTTTAAACCCATAGAGGGGATAGGAATTGGGAGAGAATTGTTGTCTAGAGAAATCTTAGCATTTCATCATCACTTATGTTAAGATACTTTAGAAGCTATAAAGCAATTTCTCACTATGCCTCATCTCTCTTGCCAAACATGGGATCTATTATTATATACTAAAAGTCGATGACAATTCTTTTAGAGTTGCTATGAAAAAATATAAATATGCTAGAAATTCGCACGCGCAAGGAGAAATTGGAAGCCCTAAGTCGTCGCTGAAAGATGGGTCCTCGCACACGCGCTCTATCCAAATTATTTAGGCGAGACGCACTGGGTCGGTCCAGGGATCGAACCCAGGCTGGTGATACGTTCCCCCATGTCTCCACCACTAAGTTATCGCTTAATCATCAAGAAGAAAAGAATTAGTATGAAAAAATATTGTCATTTTACTTGATTTCTAGCTATATGTACATTATGAAACACATGTAGAGAATATATCTAGGGTTAAATAGAAAACAAATATATAGAATACATCTATGTTGCTGTGATTGAAAATTAGTAATATTTATGCATAATTAACTATATTTTATCAATATATAATGATGGTATCCGTACAAAATGCTAGTTAAGACTAAAAGGTAAACTCTCATGCCTCGTCGCACTGCAAACTAGTGGTGGCCAAATGGGCGGTATGGCCCGGCCCGTTTAGGAACGACCCGTTAAGGCCCGCGAAATAAACAGGTTGTGTCGTGCCGACCCACGTGCCGGCGAGCCAGCCCAGGCATAGCCTAAAGGCATTCCGTGTCGGCCCGGGTCCGGTTGGCCCGACGGGCCAAGTCCAACCCACTTAGCACGTTTAGGCCCAAAAATTCAAAAATTAAAAATTAAAAAATCAGAAAGATGTGTAGAATTCAGAAATACATAGAAAAATTGTAAAAAATAAGACATGCATATTGAAAATGTATTAAAGAGCTTTATTGATGTTCAAATGGTTGTCTCGTTAAAACCTTTGACAAGTAAAAAATTCAACATGAGAAAATGTTGGCAAAGGAAAATGAGTACAACCTATAGCTCTACATACATCCTTATTCTAAGTGTCGTTGTCTCGGTACATATTTTTGAACACCTCTGACAACTCTGGATTTTTCACTGAGTGTTGTGTTCGTGAATCAGCTTGTTCCCGGTCCTTCATAGTTAGAAGTGTCTCCACCACCTCACTTGTGAGACATGTTCTTCTATCCTCCAATATTCTTCCAGAAAACTGAAAGCAGACTCGAAGGAAACCATCGAGACAGGAGTAGTTAACACATCACGTGCAAATATGGATAGCACGAGATATGTTAACTTATGTCTATACCACCATCATAAAATTTTGAAGTCTTCCGAGTTGAAATCCACCGTATCGCTGTCTAGATAGGCAAATAGTTTCCCACTCTTTAGATGAGATGTTGGTATTGGTTGAGAAGGTGCCGCTGTAGAAGAAGAAGACCTAGACCTGGAGGAAGAACCTGCACTCCAGATTTTGCCCCACAGATTTGTCTTGTTATTTGAGGTGCGTGCTAGTGGAGGTCGTTGCAAGCGGACTCACTGTAACTTATTTTCATAACTTTGGAAAACCTCATGTAATCGAGAACGAATATCGGCAAAATAGTTAGAATAGTTTAGCACTGTAGCATCACTAAAAAGATCAAGAACATTAATAAATCCTTGAATTTTAGCTTTAGAATCTAAAATAAATGCAAATGCATATAGGAAAAGGGATTTCTCTCCAATATTCAAGGTATTTACTTTTCATAGCAACAATATCCTCTCGTAAAACTGTCATTTTCATACATTTTAAATTACTAGCAATCTATAAAATACTATACACAATAATAGGAGATGTTGGATAATAGACAGCGAACAAAGCAACAGTGGCCTCATAATTTTTTTTCTAAAAACTGAAGTATCTTCTCAACAATAAAACAATGTTGCTCAATCAATAGTACAGTACTGTCAGTGCTCTGATACCACGTTTGAATAAAAGTAGAAAAAAATACTCCTATATGGTAAAAGACTCTTAAGCATCAAGTAAGTAGTGTTCCATCTTACCGGCACATCTAAACCAAACTTTCTTGGACGTACATGCATTGCCCTTCAGAAGTTCTTATATGCTGTTATTCTTACGTTAGAATTATTCAAGTAAGATATCACATTGCGAAAATCTTTAATATATGAAATCAACCTCTTCAAACTGCATTTGACTATAAGGTTAATAATATGACAAGCGCATCGCTGATGTAGCAAGAAGGAATCAACGTATGTACTCAACACTGGAGTAAGAATATCCATGGCCCTATAGTTCAAAGCGGCATTGTCTAAAGTAATTAAGAATATTTTGTTTGTAAGACCAAAGTCTTCCACAACTTTGATAATACAGTCTGCAATATTCTCACGCGTGTGTGCTACATCAATTATTTTGAAACCTATAATTCTTTTCTCTATTACTCAGTCGTCATTAACATAATGAGCAACTACACTAAGATAATCCTCTCTAGCTCGACCACTCCATATGTCCAAGGTTAGGGCCACAAAAAATGCACACGTCCTAATAATTTCTTTAATTTATAACGACATTCATTGTAGTACTTTATTAGATCTTTAGTTATTGTTTGTCTAGAAACGGTAGAAAATCTAGGATTATGCGTGGTCCTAATATAATTTGGAAAGCAGTAGACTCCCCAAAGCCTAGCGGTAAATCCTCAGAAGCAATTAAACGACAGAGAGATTGACGGGCTACCACAGGATCGTAGTCCCATCTACGTACCGTACCGTTGGGGTTGTATTGTAGCTGCGTTTGCCTCATCACCAATCCTTGCTTGGCCTTACATCTTGTAGCATATCTAAGCAAGTACCCAATTCCACCTAAAGACTTTGCAGACAATCCATGATGACAAATTTTGCAAATAGCATATTGTACCAGATTTCCTTGCTTGATTGTCCTGTCGAAACTATCCCAAACCCCCCATGTACACGGCCTTGACCTCTTTGCTTCGGTGGTTGCTAACGAAGATGCTGTCGTAGAGCCCGATAAAGAAAATCGTTCTTGCCATTTCGGTAACAACTCCGGTTGGTTTGAGGCAACTACAACGACATTCTTCATGGATTCAACTTTCTCCTGTGAAAGTGCGTAATCATCAAGAGCAAAACTATCGTAATTTTACATAACAAAAACTTCAAAATCGAAACTAACACTATTATTATTTTCATCTTAGCATAACTAATAATTAAAATTAAAATATACAAAAAATATTGTACCTATTTTGCAGACTTGCTCCTAGAATTTGGATTTTCCCAAAGTTGGCATAAGTTTTTTAAATTTTGCCAAATTATCTCACAAGGAATTTAAATTTGCACAACAGAATTTGAAAGAGTGATTGAGGAATGGATGGGTGTTGAATGAGGGGGGTATGGTGGCTATTTATAGAATTTTTTGGGGTGGATTTTAAAAACTATTTTGCTATTTTTAAAGCCACAAACAGTAAAAAAAAACGATCGGATTTTTCAAAAACCCGAACATTACAAACCAAAACAGGTCGTGTCGTGCCCAATAGTTGTTTTTCTGCCGGGTCGTGCCAGGCATGGCCCACTGTGTCGTTTCCGGGCCACGACCCACTCCCTCGTCCCTTTTCTCTCGCTCCCGTGCGACCGTGCCTATTCGCCTGCCGCATTCTGTGGTGCCACAGGGGTCGTCGCCTCCCTCAGCCCTCCTCCCTCTTCTCCCTCCGCGCCGGTCGTTGCCCCGCCGCTTCCCCTCGTCCCTCCTCCCTCTTCTCCCACCGCCTCCTCCCTCTTCTCTTCTCCCTCTGCGTCGGCCCCACCCGCACCTGCACCGACCTCCTCCTCCTCCTCGGTACCGGCATCGCCGGCCACAACCGTGCTGGGGCGCGCCCGCTCCAGCATCCTCCTCCTCGCTGTCGATGCCGGCTTCGCCTGCCCTCTTCCCTCGCCCTCTGCTTAGGCAGGCCAAATGGGCCGTGTGTCGTGCTGGGCTTGGCACGACCCGACACTATGTGTGTTGTGCCAGACTGGCCCGTCGTGTCGAGGGTGGACCCAAGCACGACCCAAACTGTCGTGCTAGCCCGGTTCACAGTATGAACCTTGTCGTTTGTGTGCTAGGCCAATAGTGCCGTAACTCAGGTCGAGCCGCTCACCTGCTGGCAGCGGCAAACTCTAAATTCACATGGCTCGTCTCACAACAAACTCCGTCCTCTAGACTCCCGTTTCCATTAGCAATTGTTGCCAAACAAGCTATAACTTCTCGAAAAAATACAACGCACAACGCAAAGGGTGTGCGGCGGCGATGGCTGCCTTCGGGCGCAGCGCGGTAGGGTTGCATGGGCTCCACGGCGCGCGCTACGATAGGTGACACGACAGCGTGGCAAGGTGCGCATGGCAACAGGTTGGGCGCAGAGTGGCCAGGCGGCACACCACGACGAGTGCGCGCACAACGGCTTCAAGTCAACGGGGCCGTGCACGGTGGGCGGGGGCAAGCTTCGGGCCGCGACAATTTTGTTCTTTCTTCTTGATGAACTGTAACAAACAGAGAACAATAGTCCACTAGAGGGAACACTAATCCCGATTTAAAACGCTAATTAATCTAATGGCTAATTAGGGTTCTAGATCTAATTAATCTACTAGATTAATTCTATTACAAAAACACGCGGGTTGTATAAGATGTATTTTGAACATACCGATTCGGCCGCGTAGACCGATTCACGTTGATAACGTGTTGAAGAACGTAGTTATCGTAGGAAACAATCAACCAATCACCACACAATCGACAATCAATAGAGAGACGAAGTACATGGAGACACAATATGAGGAACTTCTTTATTAATAGATTGATATATTTCTGAATACAATGAGATCCTATTTAAAGACTAAAACCTACTAAAAGTAGTTCAAGTATTACGGCCATAAAACCTTAAACCAGGGTTTCTCAACACCTATCACAAATGTCTCTTCTTTTTCAGCTAGATATTTCAAAAAATCCTGGAAAATAAAAATATAAATTGACATTTGCAAAATCAAACTTTATTTGCTACTAGTAAATCAGCCCAATCATTTAAAAAAGAGAAAATTCACAATATGCCACTGAATAACTTAACGATTTATAATACACCACTCATTATGAGGCAGACATACGCGCACATATATTAGTAAGACACCAATAATATATCATAAAGATCTAAAATTATTCAGTGGTATACAATGAATTGCCCTTCAAAAAAAAATGCGGTGAATTCAGAGCACTCCCCCGAACAGAGTCGAAAATAAAATTCAAACCTCGAATCTTCAATTCTTCACAGGCCCGGACCAGAATTCAAACCCACTTCGCAGTTTCGGTTTCTCCTCCCCTCCTCTTCCCGAGCGAGGAAGGAGCCCGAAACCAGACGCACCCCCAGTCTCCTCTCTCCCCAAACCCTCACCGCTCGCTCGCCGCCGATGGCCGGCAGCTCCTCCGCCTCCTCGTCCGCCGCGCCCGTCCAGGTGCGCTGCGCGGGCTGCCGCGGCGTCCTCGCCGTCGCCCCCGGCATGACCGAGTTCATCTGCCCCAAGTGCCGCATGGCGCAGCGCCTGCCCCCGCAGCTCATGCCCAAGCCGCCCTCCTCCTCGTCCTCTTCCCCGCCCAAATCATCGGCTAGCCCCGCCGCTCCCCCTCCGACACAGCCCCGGACGGGGGCGCCGCAGGCGCAGGGGGTGGACCCCACGAAGATCCAGCTCCCCTGCGCGCGCTGCCAGGCCGTCCTCAACGTGCCCCACGGCCTCTCCCGCTTCCGCTGCCCGCAGTGCGGCGTAGACCTCGCCGTCGACCTCGCCAAGCTCCAGAACGTCCTCACCTCCTCCAACAACGCCGCGCCCCCGGGCCCCACCGCGACCGCCCCGGCCTCGGGGCCCACGCCTCCAGTGCCGATGCCTCCGCCGGTGCCGTTCCTCCCCGTGTTGCCTCCAGGCATGCCGCAGTTGATGGCTGGCGCGATAATCCCGATGGTGCTGCCCGCCACCGAGCCGCCCGAGGAGATTAATGAGGTATGCAGGCGTGCTACTGTCTCAGTTCCTTGTTCAGACTTTTAAGGGCGGGACTTGGTGAGTCAAGGGTATGATGTGTGGGGGGTACAGAGTGGCATTGTGTGGCAGGGAGTTTTAGACGAATGATTTGTTGGAGTGAGGAATTCTGTTTTGTAGGTTTGTGTTTTTGTAAAGGAGAATAGATTCATAGGGAAGGCAGTATTGGAAGAGTTCTGTTGATATACTTTTGCATCAGATTGGGCATTTTGTCTGCTTGAGGTGATCAATGAAGACAGCAAAAATCATAGTTCTGCACTTCTGCTTTACTTCAGCTTGGTGTTCAATGGGTTGGGCAATAGGATTTTGTCTGTGGTGATTAGCTTGGCTGATTGGTTGTAATTTCTGAATTGAACGGGACACATCTGATCGGTTCAATGAGTCAGGTTGCAGAGTTTCTCTATGCACTTCCCCACGTTCTTGTCTACTCTTAGTTGAATGTTTATAGTATTGCACATTTGCTCATTATGTTTGCTGATTCATGTAATGCATCTTCCATTGTTCATGAAATTTGACTGCTGAATAATACATGTGAAATGTTCATGACATTTCTCATAAACATTCAGCTGCTCTGGTGTTTTGTCTTACTAGAGCATCATATGTCAGTGCCTGCTTCATAGGTTGTATTACTGGGCTTGCAGCCTTGCACTTACCGGGCTTTTGCCAAGCAGGTTGCAATTGATGTTGAGCGTGAAGAAGATGAAGGTGGTACTGTTGGAGAGACTTTCACTGACTATGTAAGAATTCCATGTACTTTTATGGCCGAGTCTGCACTGTGTGAAAATGCTGTCTACTTCTTATAGATATTATCATTATTCTTTTATCCAATTGCTTGATAATTTGCCATATGTGCACTTATTTCCAGAGGCCTCCCAAGCTATCTCTTGGTCTGCCTCACCCAGATCCAGTTGTAGAAACTTCTTCTTTGTCAGCTGTTCAACCTCCTGAACCGACTTACAACTTGAATATCATGGATGAATTGGATGATACCAAGGCGTTATCTTGCTTACAAATTGAAACAGTAGTTTATGCTTGTCAGGTTAGTTACCATTCTATGATTTTTCTATAAAGTTTTTATATATCGCACCTCTTGTAAATCTTTTTATGTTGTTCTATGACAGCGGCAACTTTATCATCTCCCTACTGGTGATAGAGCAGGTTTTTTCATTGGTGATGGGGCTGGTGTTGGTAAGGGGCGAACAATTGCTGGATTAATCTGGGAAAATTGGCAACAGGGAAGGCATAAGGCAGTGTAAGACTTTTGGCAAGAAATCTCATTCAGTAGCTGCTCTGCTGATTTTTTTAGAATCTCTTGTAGTTGTGTCTGCCTTCTTCATTGCTCGATTATATCTGTATTTGTGGTTGCAATTTCCAGGTGGGTGTCTGTTGGTTCTGACTTGAAGTACGATGCTCGAAGAGATTTAGATGATGTGGGTGCAAAATGTGTACAAGGTATGGAGCCTATTAAAATTGAATTGCATTTTTCAGTCATGCCATCTACATTGCACCTTCAACAGTATGTGACACGCACATGATAACATTTGAACATACCAACACATCATTTATTGAGAAATGCTACCTGGGAGTGTTGGCCGACATGTGATTGTTTTTTTATGTATAATGTATTAACTGGTAAATCACAGACTGTTTTAATCTAATAATAGATGCATCATAGTGATACAACATTATTTAATATACTGTGCACCAAAATATCCATAAAATTAAAGCAATAATGATTAGAAATTAGGAAAAAGTCCGGTTTACTCCCCTGAACTATCAGAAAAGTCTGGTTTACCCCCTGAACTACAAAACCGGTTTTTTAACCCCCTGAATTTGTCAAAACCGGTCAATACACCCCTTGGGCTGGTTTGAATAGGTGGTTTTGTACAATCAACACATCTGAGCTGTCCGTTCATGCTTTGAGATGTGCGCAACACTAATACAACTGCAAACAATGATACAAATACATAATACCACACATCCTCATCCATACCATACATCCTTCATCCACTCTCTCTCTCTCTCTCTCCTCTTCTTCGTTCGGTTCAGCCGTCGCCGCCACCACCGCTCAGCCCGCCTTCTCCTGGTGCCGCCGCCGCCACTCAGCTCGCCTCCTCCTTGTGCCGCCGCCTCCTGGTGCCGCTCCCTCCCTCTGGCGCCGCCTCCTCCTAGTGCCGCTGCCGCCGCGGCTGCCTCTCGCGCGCCCGCCTCTTGTGCTGCTTTCCTCCTCTCTAGCGCCGCCCTCTTGCTTGCTCCTCCTCTCTAGCGCCGCCTCCTCGGTGCGCCGCCGCTCGGCCGCCTCTGCTCCGCTCGTGTCGGATGCGGCCAGCGTGGTGGCGAAGCGAACGCTGTCGACCACGACCCACGAAGTCCGTCGCGCTGCCGCTCGGCTGCGTGGCCGCATCCGAGCACCTCGTACACCGTCGACCACGCGGCAAGACATCTCCTCGCCACGCGAACCCGACCACCGCCGTCGCTCGGCGCGCCCGCGCCTCCTCCTCGGTACGGCCGTGGCTTGTCTTGTCTGCCCCGACCGCGATCGAGAACGGCGGGAACACCGAGAAGCCGCTGAACGCGTTGAAGCCCAGCACGAAGAGGAGGGCTTAGCGGCCTTGGCGAGGTCGGCCTCGACGGTGGCGAGCATGGCGTCGAAGCCGGCGCGGAACTCGGTGGCCTAGGTGCGGGCGCTGCGGCGGAGGAGGTCCATGGCGAAGGCCTTGGTGTGCGCGTGGTCGGGCTCCTCGGTGTCGAGGTAGATGCCGACGCCGCGTCTGCGCGTGAAGCTAACGCTGGGGTTGTAGGGGCCGATGAGGACGTTGCGCTTGTCGACGAGGGCCGGGTCGAAGAGCGTGGTGAAGGAGGCGGCGTCGACGAGTGCGACGACGCGCGGGTCGACACCGAGGAAGAAAGGGAAGGTGGGCGGGATGTTGGCCAGGAAGACGGTGCTCTTGCGCACGTCGGCGGAAGAAGTCGTCGGGGCCCTGGAACCAGAACCGCTCGCCCTCTGCCTCCCCCTCTCTCTTAGCCGAGTGAAAAAGAGGTAGGGGAATGGATTGTTTTGCTTGTTGGTCCACCTGTCATTGGCTTAATCTCATTTGTATGTGGCTTGTATACTGTATTGTGCATGTGTATGTGGCTTGTATACGTATTGTACGAAACCACCGCTCCAAACCAGCCCAGGGGGTGTATTGACCGGTTTTGACAAATTCAGGGGGTTAAAAAACCGGTTTTGTAGTTCAGAGGGTAAACCAGACTTTTCTGATAGTTCAAGGGAGTAAACCGGACTTTTTTTCTAGAAATTACAGATATTGGATACAAGTATGATCATATGATGCACACATATTTAGCTAAAACTTTAGTTTAGCACTTAGCAGCTACCCAAAAAATGCAAAGCAAACTTTTATGTCCAGCAAGTTCAACAATGATTATCTCATGGGCTCGTGGCATATAACCTGAAAGGATAAGTCCATACTGCATCCAAAACTGTGTTCTTACGTGTAGCCGTGTAGGGACCATGTTCGAAAATGTGTTGTGCTATATCAGAATTAATTTATTTTTATAAAAATGGCAATTGGAGCCATATCGACGTAGCTGCAATGATTTCTTGAAGTCCTGATGCATTATAGCATGTCATATGGGACACAAGTAATCCTTATGAGGCCTACTGGTGGCATGGAAGGCCCTTCAAGTTGTATCCCTTTTTAGTTCATCATCAACCTCCTGGTAGCGTTAAGCATTTAGCTGTAGTTAGCAAGATTTAGGGCTATCGATCTTCTTTCTCCATTCTTCAGTTATATTTCTCTGCATTCACATGTATCAAGGTTGCCCTTTCACTCCAATCTCTTTCTCAGTTTAACAAATCCAAGGTTAAGTATCTCAGTCTCGATATACTAAATAGGATCCTTTGTGGGTTGAGCAGATTGGATCGTAGGGTCATGATCCTACTAGATAATAAAATACATATATTCTAGGCAAATTATTATATATACTTAAGGAAAAAGTCCACATTTGGTACCCGTACTTTCAAGTTGGTCTAATTTGGACCCTCTACTTTAAAACTGGGTATTTTACCCCCTCTACTTTCAATACCAGATCAATTTTAACCTCAGGTCCGGTTTTCTGGGTGGTATTGCTGCCGTCGGATCGACACTTTTCATAGAAGTTTTGCTACGCTGGCCAATGACATCATTTCTACATCCACATCAACGTTGTCGTCATCCTCACGATAGAGCAAGAGCTACTGGTGGCGACAATGACGACAAACAGTAGAACAACCGGGGAAGGGAGGTGGTACGCGAGCTAAAGGGGACCATAGGGAGTCTCTGGGTGGCGGCGACGTAGAAGGAGATGGCTGGCGGTGAGCTCGCGACGACACTAGGCAGCGGATGTGGTGCAGGCTCGATGGCAAAGGCACGGCCTAAGCCTAAAGCTGAACGTGCCTCGAGCTACAGGGGGCTAAAGAGAAACTACGGGTGGCAACAGTGAGGTGGGAGGAGCTATGTAGAAGCTTGGCGAGGCAAATTAAGGTGGATGGAGCCTAGGACGAAGAACGTGGACAACAAAGGAGAACCCAAAATTGGGCAAGTGGTCTTGAAGAGGAAGGAGAGGCAAATCTAATGCACAAGAAAATGACGCCGGAGCTCACACGTATTCGCCTCGGCTTTCTCAACCGCCCGTCTTTGCCGACCCCTCTGGTGAGCTTCGACCCTGGCGCTCGCGCCCATTCGCTTCGCCTCGGCGTCCTCTGTTCCGCGCTCACCTCCTTTTCCTCCTCGCACAGGAGCACCTTGAACGTTGGTGCCTTCCTTTTCCGCACCGGTGACCTCAGAGACACACCGCCACCCCCAACTGCAACCCAGTTTCGTCGTTCCAGCCAGCAACTCCTAAGTGCCCGTGTCACTTCGTGTTCTAGGAGTAGGCAAAACTATTAGGCTAGCCAATTTAGGCCATACCAAATTGCAGCGCCGCTGCGCCTTCGTCCCCAGCTCCGGCCGCTATGGACGGCCTCGCTCGAGCACCTCGCGCCGGGTGAGTGGCACCAGTAGAACCCCCCTGGGGTGTAGATGCTCGTGCACGCTCTACTTTTTGAGTTGGGCCACCGGCTAGCTGTCGCCGCCATAGGCCAAATCGCCGTCATGCATAGCCGCGCCACCTCCTTGGGCCACTTCTGTCCACGCCGCCGCCGCCGCCGCAAATAGGTTCGCGGGGACTTCCACAACCCGTTTTGGTGCTCATCAGCTGCCGCCGAGGTCTAGCTCGCCGGTGTCGAGCTTGGTTGAGGCTAGCCATGATGCTCCCCTATTTTGGTTTGAATTGGAATGAGCTGGAAGCCACGTCAGCGCAAAACCACCATCCAATGCCGCCAGGGGGATTTGATCTGGTATTGCAAGTACAGGGGGTTAGATACCCGGTTTCATAGTACAAGGGGTGAATCAGACCAACTTGAAAGTACATGTACCAAATATGGACTTTTCCCTATACTTAATGTGGTTATCTTTATATTTGTTATATATTAATAGTACTATTAAAGATGTATGACTTATTATGTTATAATACTGTGTGATTGGGTATGTATGACACATTGATTGGGTATCTATGACACATTGAAATACTATGAAGGCAGAATTAAGCAAGACATTGTAGCGTCTCACAATAATAAAAGGTACATTATTTTTTTTAATAACAATATTGTGTGCTGGAAACAATACGAAGCATATAAACTATCTAAGCATAGACTAAAAATTATATTTTGTCCACAAACGTGGGATCGTGATCCTAAAGATCCTACGATCAGTATTGGGATACTTTATGATTCGCATGGTATAGGACAACATTGGATAAAAGAGGATATAGAACTTTTAAATTGGCTTGTGCCAGAATATCGATGCGATATTTAGGTAATTAAGTGATTAAATACCAAGGGCCTGAATCAGCACTGTCCGCACAGACCATTTTTTTTACGGGAAGTCCACGAGGAATATTAGTAGCAACAGTTATTAATAACATTTGATCCTACTACTCACTCTCACGCTTGTACCATTGGAGGGAAGTACACAATATGTACAATTATCAGAAGAATTTGTCTTCCAACTGCTAGGCAGATTGATTTATCTATCCGGGAAGTCCATGAGGAATATTAGTAGCAACAGTTATTAATAACATTTGATCCTACTACTCACTCTCATGCTTGTACCATTGGAGGGAAGTACATAATATGTACAATTGTCAGAAGAATTTGTCTTCCAACTGCTAGGCAGATTGATTTATCTATCCAATATCCATTTCATATTTATGGTTGATATTTGCAATTGATATTGGTATATTTGTTATGCAGTGCACCCTTTAAATAAGCTACCATATTCTAAGCTAGACTCAAAAGCCATTGGGATCAAGAATGGGGTAATTTTTGTGACTTACAGCAGCTTAATAGCATCGTCAGAGAGAGGCCGTTCCCGTTTGCAACAATTGGTTCAATGGTGCGGACATGAGTTTGATGGTCTCCTAGTGTTTGATGAGGTAATGGATTTGATCTAAAGAGAAGAACAAAATTTCCATCTTTTTGTATAATATTCATTTTATAGCCAGATCTGTGTACCTAAGTGTGTGTTTCTGTGCTGAAATTGTATGTCCCTTGCAGTGCCACAAGGCCAAAAATCTGATTCCAGATGCAGGGAGCCAGCCCACTCGCACTGGTAAAGCAGTTCTTGAGATCCAGGTGTGTATATGGCTTGAGCTTTTGATTCATAATCTAACTGGAAAATAAATCTTTATTGTTCTCTATATTTCCAATTTCGTGAGTATATATTGTAAAATGTCTGAAAATATGCTCAATACTAAGTACCAACAAAATGCTTGTGATGTTGTAGAGTGCATTAATCTAATCTGAATTATGCAGTCTTAAGTGGGGTATTCTGTGCATAATTTTAAGGAAATCAAGGGCAAATTACATTCAGGAAGAGGCATTTTTTCCCTTCTGGCCGCCATTATCTGATGGGGTTTGTCAAGTTCCAGAGTTTAATCAATAAAAGAGTGTGCAATTTACTGTAATTTGTTGCTGCATGTCTAGTTCTGGAGTTTAACAGTACGAGCAAAAAAAATTGATGCAACTAGTAAGTGTGCACATGCAACACATATCATGCTAAACGTTTTTATCTAGTAAGGTATTTCAGAATTAGACAACAACATTTGTTGTCCGTTATCCTTGTCTTTTTTAAGAACTTAAATTTTACTTAACGAGCAAAGATCAAAGAGAGAGATACACAGTACCGTTAACATTAATCATCAGGCATTAGAAAATTTAATGCTATCTCTAACCTATAACCTTTAGCTCAGTCGTACCATGATATTACTTCAATGCTTTGCACTGAGAATTTGGAAATATTTCATATCAATACATCATGTTTGAAAGAATATACATTTGATATATGCTTGTTAAACTAATATTGTGACATCACCAACCATCACAGGACAAGTTACCTGAAGCTCGGGTTGTTTACTGCTCAGCAACTGGTGCATCAGAACCACGAAATTTGGGCTATATGGTTCGACTTGGACTCTGGGGTGATGGAACATCATTTCAAAATTTTCCACAATTTTTAGGTCTACCGCTTCATCCTTTTTTACTTGAATCTTTCTTCTTTTCATATTCTTCTTTTCATTTGTTATTTGGATTTAAAAGAACTATTGATGTGTTCATGCTGACAGCAAACATGATGATAATACTAAGCCCCAGTAATGGACCCTAAATTATGGCCACGCTAGACTCTACATAAATAGAAATCACATCATTAGCATCATCTCACTTTACTGTGCAAAGGATGACTTGGCTGGAACTTGACATATTTTTTAAGGATCGCCAGAAGTTTATGGAAACAGACCTTAATAGTAGAGGTGTGTGGGACTAACTTTGGTTTACTGCTGCTCCAAGTAATTCAAGCTGCACTGGTAGTTAATCTAAATTACCATTTCTGGAGTGCGTCGAATGCTGGATTTTCCAGTATTTGTTTAGGACACTGAGTATTAAGGTTTTGCGGCGGGTTATGTTAGTCAGTTACTTTGTGTTTTCTTTGGGGTTGTGCGAGTGTTTGTAGTTGAAGCATTGCATGCCTTATATTATATTACTTTTCTATGCTCTATTACTAGAAGGAGCTGCTGTGAATTCCAGTAGAAATCTACCAAGTCTTTGTAGTTGTTCACAATTTATGGAAACTTTTTCAGGTGCTCTTGAGAAAGGTGGTGTGGGTGCTCTTGAACTTGTTGCTATGGACATGAAAGCTAGGTTAGTATTTTTTTCCAGATCTCAGTTGACATGGACATGAAGAGCCCATCTGCAATGGGTACCATGTGGCAATTGTGCTTTGTGTAAATGGGAAACTGACTAGAATTCATCCAACCTTTCCTGTTTTAAGTATTGGCTGACTTTGACACATGCTTTTTATTAGAACCATTTATTGAGTACCACTTTTATTAAATTTGTTGCAGGGGTATGTATGTTTGCCGTACACTAAGTTATAAGGGGGTTGATTTTGATATTGTGGAGGCTCCTCTTGAGGAAAGAATGATGGTAAAAACTGTAAAATTTTGACATGTTTTCCGCCTCGTAACTTTATTTGGGTGGCATGGTCGCCTTGCTCTTTCATGTCTTCTCCCTATCAATGTTTTTCTTGTCGTTTTCTGATTGCTTATCTAAAAAAGTATTACTCCTTATACTATTCCTATCATTGTTTATTGTTATGATGTTCATGTGTAACTTCAGTTAATTGGTTTTACGTAGGCTATGTATCCATGTTTTCCGAAAAAAGGGCATGTGTATCCATGTATAGCTCATGATAAAGTTGCACCATCTTATTGATAATGCAGAGTATGTACAGAAAGGCAGCTGAATTTTGGGCTGAGTTGCGCCTTGAGCTCCTATCAGCAGGTGAATTCTTGGCAGAAGAGAAAGGCATTTCAAATCAAATATGGCGGCTATACTGGGCCAGCCATCAGGTGTTGTTTCCTTACATTTTTTTTGCATCCTTGACAGTTCCATGAGTGCATGTTTTTCTAACATCATATTGCCCTTCTTTTCGGCATTGCTGAAAGTTGAGAAGTAAATTATAAGACACCATAAGGAGTCTGGTAGATAATTGCCTCACATGCTCAAATACTAGCACGTGTTATTCTTGCAAAATTGATGGCCTATGTTTTGCAGCGTTTCTTCAGGCATATGTGCATGTCTGCGAAGGTACCTGCCGTTGTCAGGTTGGCTAAGGGGGCCTTGGCAGAGAACAAATGTGTGGTGATTGGTCTTCAGAGCACTGGAGAGGCTCGAACAGAGGAAGCTGTCACAAAATATGTGCGTATATTCCGTTATAGCATAGTTAGCCCCTTTCGAAGTAAATTGATGATCCAAATACTTGATTATTTCAAATTTGAATCAGGGTGTTGAAATGGAAGACTTTGTTTCTGGTCCTCGGGAGCTTCTTCTTAAGCTGGTAGAAGAAAACTACCCTTTACCTCCAAAACCCGATTGTTTTCAGCAAGGTTTGTGCTCGTTTCAGCATGTAGCCAGGTTTTACCACATCTTTAGTCCAAGTTGCATGCAAAATTTTGTGTGTAATGCATGAAATGTTGTTTACCTAGAATATTAATATACAACCTAGTGGTCTTTCCTTTTCCTGCTCAACTATATATATCATATTTTATCATCCATTGCCAGTTGCATAAACAAATTTTGAAATTTGATCCTTTTCCATCTAGGTAACTGGGCTTAGCATCCTATAGAAGGGTATTTAATATTTCATCTTGCATCCAGCATCCTTAATGAATTCTTTTTATTTTCTCATCTTGTTTTCTTAATTCTTATGGTTCATCTAGTTGCCCGCTCCTTTATTATTTTATTTATGTAAATTCTTGTAGCTGAAGAAAAAATCACAGAGATGCAGCGTAAGCGGCATTCTGCACCAGATGTATCATTTACAGGACGAATTAGGAAAGTAGCAAAAGTGGAAGATGTGAGCGATGATGACAGCGATGATTATTCTCCATGTAAGTTTATTGGGAGTTACTTGATTATAGTTTCAGCTGCCAACCACGTAGCAAACCTATTGCTTACTGCAGTTGCAAGGTTTGTCACTTCTGATAGCATAGCTGTATTGAAATATTAATGTAAATCAAGTTAGATGTTATGGGCTCGATTTCAGTGGAAACTGAGTGGAGGGCAAAGAAGCGGATGGGTTTCTAAACATTTTTTTTAACGTAGAGGATAACGGGTGCTGTCGCACTTGCCCTTGTGCGTGTGGTGGGACTTGTTCCCGGCCAGCAGCGACGAGGCTCTGAGCATGCCTAAGATTTGAGGAAGGCTTATTTCAGTTACTTGATTAATGCTTAATCTCCGAGTACAATGATACGTCCTTTTAAAGGACCAACTAGCAACTAACCAATTGTATCCTGAAGGGATAGTGATTGCTAACCAAACGTATCCATCAGGGATACTTGACAACTAATATATCCCCTAACAACGATCCTAATTGCCTTCCCGATGTGCGCATCAGACCATAGCCTATGTGCCACTGCTGCCGCTGGCCCGAGTTGTGCCGCGTCACTGGTATGTGCTACCTCAAAAGGAGTCCACAACATTTCCGCCGTCCTGGAAAAACAGCTTGTCCTTGAGCCGGAACGTAGGGTAGCGCGACGGAACTCCTGCATGGCCACCCATGAAGCTTCAGCTGGCAGGTGATCCCGCCATTGCATGGCCACCCATGAAGCTTCAGCTGGCGGGTGATCCTGCCATTGCACCAACGCCTCCCACACACCCTTGTTCAGTCAGGCACGCTGCATCTTGATGGGTGTGGGGATGACATGTCCGTGCAAGATCTCAGTCAAATGGGCTAATACGTTTTTGACCAGCCTTTTGATGTAATTTGTCCTGGTAATATTATTCACAGAGTGCAATAGATCGTAACTATTGTTGGTACTTCTGAATACCTGTACTCAATGGTACTGGATACAACTGGCTATTACTTATTGGGAACATCGCGGTTACTTTTGAAAATTACTAAAATCAACTTTTGGTAATTGCGGAAGTATCTTCATCTATGACATTGGATACACCTGTTAATGTACTTATTGAGAACAACATGGTTACTTCTGGAAATAGCCAAAAATACTTACATAATGTATACCCTCAAAGATGTTGAGGAAATCACTTTTTATACCCGGAAGAATTGATAGGACTTGACTCTGGATGTATTCAAGGTCAAGTTATTTGAGCTGAGCAGCAAAAGAATGTAACTAAAAACATCTTATGTTGGGAAGGAGTTATGTCGTCAGGCACTCTGACCTATCACTTGAAGAACTATATATCGATGGAGAATGAACCAACCAAGGTTCAAAATCCTGGCGGTTACCGGAAAACCTGGTGAGGACCTGGATTTTAAAAACCGGCCGGTTTTTTTCCGGTTTAGCAAATTCATATTTCAGTTTTCGAATTTCGGCCGGTTTTTAAGCAAATTCAAATTTCAGTTTTCGAATTTCGTCCGTTTTTTTTTTCCGGTTACCAGCTGGTTACCGTTTTCAGCCGCCGAGCGGTTTTTCCTCCGGTTCCGAGATTTTGATCCTTGGAACCAACCATAGCGGTAAGAATTAATATCCTTGATCTGGTTGAATGCTGCAGGAAAACGTAAGCATTAGTACTGAAGGTTAAAAATAATGGCTATTGCTCCGTCACAGTGAGGTCTATAAAATAGCTATGTCTAGTTATATTTGTTAAAAATATATGCCATTTTAGGATGTGTGCAGTCAAGACCAAGGATCAAGAAACCGATACCGGGCAAAATTCCGCCCGGCGCCATTTCTCCGTTACCGGCCAGTAACCGGAAATCCCGGGAAAAACTCGGTCGAAATTTGTCTGAATAAATTTGAATTTGGGATCTAACCGTCGGGATTTTGAATTGGAATCTAAATTTGAAATTTTTCGGCCAGTATTTTGGATCCCGGTACCCACCGGTAGATCTGGTAACCGGCTGTTTTTTCCCCTGGTCAAGACTATGATACATACGATTTTTACCTACAACTTTTTTGTCAACTTTATTCTTCCGACTCACCCCACTCCCATTTATATGATGAGCAATTGATGGTGGAAAAAGTCTGTCTAAAATGCCTAAAATACATACACATATACCATAATCCTCATGCTGCTCCATTTAGATAAGAAAAATTCAGTTTTAAGACTTTAAAATTAAAAAATTTACCATGCCTTACAAAATTAAAAAAGAATGGAAATATTTGTCTTGTAGCATCGCGATGAACTACCACCGGTATGAGATTTTGTATCACCTTTAATGCCAATGGTATACTATTGTCTATTGTCCATTTGTCCACTATAACAGCAATAGTTGTGTTAGTGCCTGTTTTTTTTTTGTGGTGCAGCTTTGGTTTTAAGGTCTGAAAAGGCTACAAGTCTACACCACAGTTATCCGTTAAATATTTTTACCTTTTGCATCGTGTAGTGTATAACAGTGATGTAGTGGGTTTGCTCTGGTATATTTGCAGAAATAAAATTTAGTAACTCAAAACTAAAAACATCCACAAAAGGAAAGTAATGAATGGAAGAACTAGTGGCTGTGACGTGATATGAATATAACAGTGGAAAAATGAATTAAAAGATGAATAATGAGGTCTACAAGTAACAACTATGTTGGGGGGGGGGAGCATATGTATGTCGTGATCAAGGATCCAAAAGCCGGTACCGGGGGAAATCCCGGCCCCCCTCCGGTACCGGTAACCGGACCGGTTACCGGTCAAACCGGGTTTTGTTCGGCCGAAATTCGTTCAAATTTGATTAAAATTCATTCAAAATCTGAAAATTTGATTTTGGATTTGAAAAAACCGCCGGGATTTCATTTCCCGGCCACCCTCTGGTAGGCGGTTACCGGCCGGTAACCGCCGGTTTTTTTTTCCCTGGTCGTGATCACTGATCAGGTTTAGACTATTTAGTGCTTCACAGGACATGTATGCATGTAACAATCAAGATGATTGGATGGGAAACTGGGATGAGTTCTGAAAAAAAAAATGACTGGATGGGATGGTCCCTGATAGGCAGAGGAAAGGAATATGAAAGGTTCCATGCCATATTTAGTAATAAGAATGTCAAATAGAACGTGAAAGAAGGCTCCCTTCAAAACTTGAATATGCAATAACTGACTGTCCAAGAAAGCTGAAACTTCTCTGTACGTACCCGCTACATGCTATCCACTACAGCGGTTGTTGTGGCCTGCTATAGCCTATAGTGGTATAGCATGCAACTACACATACTTGGCGAAACAGCTGCTTTAAGCAGCCACAACCAATGCTCCACTATAACATGGTATTTTAGAACATAACTATTGTCACATGCATACTTGTGATTAACTATGTTGACTTTGCTAGTAATCTATATCCGTGTGATGATTGTTAATCTATTGTATAAAATGTTTCAGCTGAGTCAGATCATGAATCAACAGAATCTGATGAGGAGTTCCACATGTGTCAAATCTGCAACACAGAGGAGGTGACTTTATTGCTTATTATTTGGTACTCTCATGTTAAATACAGTCATACAGATCTGTATTAACGAATGTTATTCACATTTAATCTGTGTGACTGTGCCACATTCTTTGAACTCATTGCACTGTATACGTTATATGGAATGATGCCTTTTGCTACTTTGCTTAGTGACCTTGGCTGTGTTCATAATTCTTTCTTTGCTTATTTATTCGTACAATTTAGTATTGTTTAGAAATAAAACTTCTATTGTTGAAGATGGTAATCATACCAAAAAATTCTTTATGATAGTAGAATGCTTACAGGAGAATATAATATCTGTGGAAGTGCACTGCCATTTTAAGTTTCTTTTGTAAAGTTCTTTTTGTATAATAATATCTAAATTTTCAGGAGAAGAGTCTGTTGCTTCATTGTTCTGGTTGTTCTCGACGTGTCCACCCTAGCTGTCTGACACCACCCTGGACTGAGATATTGACTGATGACTGGTCATGCTACACATGCAAGAAGGTAGAAGGCGAGGAAAAAGAGCAAGATGCTCATGTAGCTGATTTTTCAAAGAGGTATGTATGCATTTGATGGATTAAGATCCTCATTAACCTGTGCTCATATGGCCCAGTTTATAAATGCTTGTTGTTTTGTGTCTTACTGTCAGGTACGATGCTGCAGTAGAGAAAAAACTGAAGATTTTGGATATAATACGTTACTTGGATCTCCCTAATAATCCTCTGGATGATATAATTGATCAGGTACTTTTAGCTTACTCCTGCTGGGAATGTTAATTATCACAATCATGATTCTTTCCTCTAATTTCTGACCTTACGTTGACATTTTTATGCACAATTGGGTGACATGAAAGGTGCAGGAATGTTTTCAAGTTTAGGATCAATTATTGATTAAGAAGATTGTTATACCCCAACCCAATTAGTGGTGACCCATGTGGCCCAAATGTAGTATTTGTGGGATTAGTCCCACACAGACACAGGGATTAAAAACCCGGCCGGTAACCGCCGGTTACCAGCCGGTTACTAGGGGGTGGCCGGGAAGTCCAAAACCGGAACTACAACATCCGGTTTAGCAATTTCAAAATTCAAAATTCGATTTTTGGGCGAATTTTAAGCAAATTCAATCGAATTTCATTAGGGAAAAACCAGGATTTCCGGTAACCGGCCAGCCAGCGAGATGTAACCCGGAAACGGTTATGTGATCCTTGGTCCCACATTTTTTTCGAGAACGCTCAAAAGAATTGCGCGTCATTCCATTAAGAAGAACTTAGGACAACAAACAATTACAAAGTGAAACCAGGAAAAGGAAACAAGGAAAAGGAGTCTGGCTAGACTGGAGGACAGATTGAAACAAAGAGAGAACAACCTGGGGGAAAGAAAACAACAAGAAACTACTCCGGGACTGAAAGTGCTTCTAAACATTGAGCACCCGCCATGCGCCAGTGGCGGTACTCATCAGAAATCGTCTGCAGAAGAAGCTTGGTCGAAGTTGTCACTTTGTTGAACACTCTATTGTTCCTCTCCGTCCAAAGCATCCAGGAGATGAGGATGATGCAGGAGTCAAGGCCTCTGCGGCGGTTCGCCGAGACTGAATGGCGAGCGGACAACCAGTAGTTTTCTAGCGATGTTTGGCTTGCCGGGATACATCATCATGGACCAACAAGCGGGAGGAAGCGCGCCCATATTTTGGAAGTGATTGCACAACCAACTAGAAGATGATCGATCGTTTCCCTGGCGGAGCTGCAGAAAACACCGACTCCTTGGTTTGTGAGGCCGCATGGAGAGTGGAAGTGTAGAGTAGTGGCATATATAATGCCCAAGGATCCAAACATAGTATTTCCAGTTACCCACGTGGGGCCTGAGCTTTACATATTTCAGACCCTAGGGCTATACAAAGATTCTCATACAGCTAGCTAGGTGTTTGCCAACATTAATTCGTAGGATTATATGGCATCTCATAGTTTTTCTTGTTAGGAATAGCAACTTGTATTACCAGGGGGCCAAGGGGCCAGTATATATACACAAAGTACAGGTGGTGAATATACAAATAACCCCTCATAATAATGGGGAATAACACACTATACATATATCTCTAACACCCTCCTCAAACTCATGGTGGATCAACAACACTGAGTTTAGAGGTATAAGCCGTGCTGTGCTCGAGTCTGGGCCTTCGTGAAGAAATCCGCTATCTGAAGCTCGGAAGGCACATACTGAAAAGCAATCACCTGATCATACACATAAGACCTCATGAAGGAAGTATCAACACTAATATACTTGGTTAGCTCATGCTTCACATGATCACGAGTAATACTGATAGCACCTGTACTGTCTGACAAGAAAGGAGTCAGTGTAGTGACAGAAACACCAAAATCCTCAAGTAACTACCGTAGCCAAGTAATCTCTGCTGTCAAGAGAGCCATAGCTCGCAACTCAGCCTCTGCACTCGAACGGGACACTGCAGTCTGTTTCTTCGTCTTCCAGGCAATGAGAGAACCACCAAGAAAAACACAGTAAGCAGAGATAGACCGACGATTAGAGGGATCGCTGGTCCAAGTAGCATCCGAATAAGCCTTAAGCTGTAACGAACTGTAGCGTGGAAAAAGTGACGGCGAGAGATAGTCCCACGAAGGTATTGCAGAACTCGAAGAAGGTGGCTGTAGTGGATCTGAGTTGGAGCAGAGACGAACTGACTCAGAATGTGGACTGGATAAGTGATATCTGGACGAGTAACAGCAAGGTAGACAAGACTCCCAACAAGATGACGATAGCGAGTCGGATCAGAGGGTCAGAGATGAACATTGAGCTCCATGGGAGTCTCAACAGTACGCTGATTAGTGAGAGAGGCGCGATCAAGAAGATCCTGAATATACTTCTATTGGGACATAAAGAAACCATCTGAAGTGGAAGCAACCTTAGTCCCAAGGAAGTAACGAAGAGGACCAAGATCCGACATAAGGAACTGCTCACTAAGACGAGCCTTGACAAAGGCAATGTACTCAGAATCATCTCCGGTAATGATCATATCATCAACATACAGAAGAAGAAGAGTCCAACCACGAGGCGAAGTGTGGACAAAGAGCGAAGGATCATGATCACTAGCAGAAAAGCCAGCAACAGTGACCACAGAGGAGAAGCGCTCAAACCAAGTACGAGGGGCTTGCTTAAGGCCATAGAGAGAACGACGAATGCGACAGGCCATGCCTTCAGGAACAGAATACCCAGGTGGCGGATGCATGTAGACCTCCTCACACAACTCGCCGTTAAGAAAGGCATTCTTGACATCAAGCTGAGAAACAGACCAGTGGCGAACAGATGCCACCGAAAGAAGAGTGCAGACAGTGGTCATGAGGGCCACAGGAGCAAAAGTCTCGTCGTAGTCACGATCATGCTCCTGCTGGAAGCCACGAGCAACAAGACACGCCTTATAGCGCTCAAGAGTGCCATCAGAGCGAGTCTTAATCTTATAGACCCACTTACTCGTGATGGGACGAGAGTGAGATGGAAAAGGAACAAGATCCCAAGTACCAGTACGCTCGAGGGCAGCAATCTCCTCGGCCATGGCATGCTGTCACTCAGGGTGAGTAACAACATCCCGGTAGGAGACAAGCTCATGAGTAGCTGCACCAGCAAAACCAAAATAGGCAGGGGGCCGAATCGACTGGCGATTGTGGAGACCGTAGCGAGGAGAAGATGACCCATCTGGGGAAGATGGAGCATCAGGAGAAGATGAAGCATCGGGAGAAGATGGCTTATCTGGAAGATCCTCAATACGAGGTTGACGAGTGTAGAAGAGAGGATAAGAAGGTACTGTAGTGGGAGGAGCACGAGGAGCGCGAGGAAGCGAAGCGGCGCGACAGCGAGAGAGGCCACAGGAGGAATATGTGGAGACTCGGTGGGGCGGGTGGGCGAGGTAAGGCAGATATAGGTGTATCGGAAAGGTCAAAGGACGAGACTCCACGAGGAAGGCGAAGGAGGCGGACATGGGTAGAAGGGCGGGACTCGTCGAAAGTCACATCAGAAATCGCGTCCGTCGACCAACGAGATCCCAGCCGCCGATAGCCCTTGTTCTCGTGATCAGTATCCCGAAAGAGACACTCAACGGTGGCGATCGGTTTGAGTGCGTTCTCGAGGGAGGAGAACGTAGCAAACGCGCGACCAAGCGAGCGAAGGCGAGTAGTCGGGAGGAAGGCCACGAGGCGCTCAACGAGGATTGCACCTGAAGAAGCGAGAAGAGGCGGATGTTGACGAGATAGGTGGCAGTGGAAACAACCTTGGCCCAAAAATGGGGTGGAATAGAGGCGGCAATCATCAGTGCACGAGCCGTCTCAAGGAGGTGACAATGCTTGCGCTCAGCGACACCATTCTGAGCATTAGCACGGGACAAGAGAATCGGCGAGTGCCTGCTCGGCCACGACAAGGAAGGCTGCGCGGTAACGAGAGAGGTACTCGCCCGGAGTCGACACGAAGACACGAATAGAGAGTAGAATCTGGAGTGCGAACCATAGTGACAAATTGTTTATAGATAGACAAGGCCCACTACGAGAAGACATGAAATATATCCAAGTGTGGCAAGAGAAATCATCTATAAATATGATATAATATCGATGACCCCTTTCAAAGCGAAGGGCGAACCTAAACATCCGAATGAACAAGATCAAAGGACGCCGAGACAACGACTCACTATGAGGATAAGGAAGTGAATCTGTTTATCTAACTTACACTACGACAATCTAAAGACACGTCTCACGAGACAGATCCCGAAGACCACGGCGAACTAAAGAAGACAGACGAGATCCACACAGATGACCAAGACGGTGATGTCACTGCTGGAAAGAGCTGGTAGACGAAGTGGCAGAAGCGGAGAGACTGGCGGCGACGGTGGCAGTGGAAGGAAGGTGAAGCGATCAAAGCTCCCGAGAGCGTGAGTCAAGGCAGAGGCTAGAACCAACGAGCTCCGTGTGGCGGTTCCGAACACAACAAGAGTCGGAGTCGAGAATGACCTGACAACCAAGGTTAGTAATCTGCCCAGCAGAAAGAAGCTGCATAGTAAGGCGAGGAACATGAGCAACAGAGGGAACATGAAAAGATGAGTTGTTAAGAGGTCCTCGACCAAAGACAGGAAGAGATGTACCATCAACAGTAAGAACACTAACAGGAGAATCAAGAAGTGTAATGAAAGGCAGAGTGGAAGAATAAGAAGTCATGTGAAAGGATGCTCCAGAATCAAGAATCCATGGGGAGGTACCTGACTGTGTAGGGGGTGGTTTCGCGATGCAGAAGAGTCGATGGCGAACTGCGAGAACTGTCGAGGAGAACACGGCGGCAAGTAGGCGTCGAAGTCTGGCTATCTCCTGCTCAGTGAGAGAATCTGCTGAAGGAGTCGATGCAGACGTCGATGTAGAAGCACCAGTGCTCGTGCTAGTAGAAGAACGACGTGAAAGATGCCGCTGCTTCTTATAGCATTGGGACTCAATGTGGCCGACCTTGTTGCGATAGGAAGCGGTGAGGCGGCCACCGCGAGATGGAGAGCGGCCACCGCCACCGTGGCGGCCACGGGAGGAAGCGATGTCTTTGGCGTGGAAGCGATCGGTGCAGCGGTGGGCGGCGGCGAGCACGGAGGAGTGGCATCGAACCAAAGACCACTCGGCGAGTCTCCTCCGTGCGTATCTCGGTAAGAGCCTCCAGGAGAGTGACACGAGGTGGTGTGCAAGGAGCTAGGCATGCCTCTGCTCGAACTCAGGACGAAGGCGAGTAAGGAACTAGTAGACCTGCTGAAACTCCAGGTCAGCATATACAACCAGGTAGCACGGATAGGAGCAACAGTCAGCAGTGCGGAGAGAGTCGCTGACGCCAGACAGCAGAGCTCTGAGCGTAAAGCGTCAATATTAGCATCACCCTGTTGAAGAGAGTGCTCCCGGCGGACCACAGATAGGTACAGGGCATCACTAGTGGGCTCGTAGAGCTGACGAAGGTGAGTCCACATCCGAAAGCGAAGAGTCCCACAACCTCGAAGAAGGCGAGGTGGACACTGGCGATGAAGACAGCAGCGGCCCGAGCGTCGTCGTCGTACCACTAAGTGTAGGCGGTCAGTCGATCCTTGTAGGAATCCAGAGCCTCCTAGTAGGCAGAGGCAGCCTCATCATCAGCAAGGCGAGCGGCCTCAACAGCAGCCTTGTCGGCTGTCGGGGGCAGCGCGACAGGCGTAGGCTCCGTCAGAGAGTAGGGCAAGGCGGGCAGGTGACATCGCCTGAGAGGACGCCCTAGAGACGAAGACCACACATGTGGATGCGCATGTGAGACACGAAGTCGGTGTAATTAACACCATCGAAGATCACCGGGCAGTGAGGGAGGGAAACGGTGCCCGACGACATTGTACCTTTTCTTTTCTTTCTTTTCCTTTTCTTTTTTTCTTCTTTCGGGCTGGCCCGCTCACGCTAAAAACCGTCGGCCTGCTGGCCGAATCACACCCGATGCACACAGGGGGGAAACTAGGGTTCCCCCTTCTAGTGGCGGCGGCGGGTGACTCCGGCGGCGGCAGCGGGCGGCTACCTCACGCGCGTGCGGCGGAGGAGAACTCGGGTTCGGGCGACAGAGGCGCAAGGCCGTAGGCAGCGGTGGACGGCGATGTGTCCGGTGGCGGCCCTGAGCAGCCTCGAGCGGCTCCGAGCTGGCGGCCCCGAGCGGCTCTCTAGTGGGGGGCCCCGAGCTGCTCCCGGGCGAAGAGGCGGAGGCGGAGGCTCGAGTGGCCGAGCGAAGGCGTAGTCGGGTCCTTCACGACTGGTGGTGACGGCGGCAGGGGACTAATCTAGGGCAGAGGGGGGAGGGAAGCCGCCGGCGGCAGCGGCTAGGGTAGAAGAGGACGAGTTGCGCGTCCGGGAGAGGAAAATCTAATTGGCTCTGATACCATGTTAGGAATAGCAACTTGTATTACCAAAGGGCCAAGGGGCCAATATATATACACAAAGTACAGGTAGTGGTAGTGAATATACAAATAACCCCTCATAACAGTGAGGAATAATACACTATACATATATCTCTAACATTTCTTTCTTGTCTTTTGGATGTCTGTAAGATGATTATTGTGAGTGGGTGTTATGGTAATGCATGGTATCACATTTCAGAGCAGGAGAAAGGGAGGTTGGAGATTCCAAACCATTTGCTTACTGCTTGAGTAAGCTGTTGTGAGTAAAATCACTGTTGGAGTATCTCAACTCAAGCACCCCAGCATAGAGCTCCAGTACCTACTAATTAAAATTAGAGCTTTCTTTGTGGCATCCATTTTGGCTGAAGATGAGATCTTATTCAATGAGCTCGTCGTATTTGTTTAGGCTGATTTCTACTTATCATCTATATCCTTCTGTTTTATGTTATTTACTAGTTTAGATGTTGTTCTAGAACTTGATTACTTGAAAGTAATGACAAGCTGAATAATAACTTATGTAAAAGATCTTAATTTAGCTCGTTCTTAGCAGTTATCACTAAACTATACAGATATTAAGAATTTTCATTTCATTTTCATTTTTTTTTTGTAGCTAGGGGGCCCTGACAATGTCGCAGAAATAACTGGACGTCGTGGTATGCTAATAAGAGCTTCAGATGGGAAAGGCGTTGTTTATCAGGCGCGGAACGCGTGAGATAGCTTACTTATGATACTGTTTTATATTTTCTGGTTCAGCTAATCCCATATAAGTATATATACTGCTTGTAGGAAAGAAGTCTCAATGGAGATGATCAATATGCATGAAAAGCAGCAGTTCATGGATGGCAAAAAACTAATTGCCATTATATCTGAAGCGGGATCAGCTGGTGTTTCTCTACATGCTGACAGAAGGGCAAAAAACCAGGTTTTATGTTGCTCCATATTGCCCATTTGTTGCAACTATGCCTGAGAATTATACGCTGGAATGTCACTCAAAACTGCTTAATTAAAACTTTGCAGAGAAGAAGAGTACACATAACACTTGAACTCCCTTGGAGCGCAGACCGTGCAATACAGCAGTTTGGGAGAAGCCATCGTTCTAATCAAACTTCGGCACCACAATATAGGTCTGCTCTATATTTATATGAACAGTCAGGCTTTCTTGTAGATCTGGTTTTTGATTTTGCACTGTTTGCTGCTGAAATTACTATTCAGTGCCCAGTACAAATTGTGACTAGAATGAAGATTTTTATGGTATTTTCTTCTTCTAGATGAATAGTTAGATCCAGACTGGAATTTTGTTCAGTTAGTGAAGGAAGCACCTGCTAAGGATAGGTAGAACACCTATTGACTTGTCAATGTATTATATGTAGGTGCAGGATTCCTTTTAATAATAATAACTGCCGATGCCTGATGGCTGTCAGCTGCAACTAAAGACTTGTCAATGCATGATATGTGTTACAAAGATGAGACTAGGGTTTTGCTATTCACAACTGTGCATCTTATTCATTAATTGAGAGGTATATATAGACATTTTTACATGAACCTCATGGGCTACATGGCCTACATGGGTCAAGAGAGATGTAGAGAATGTACAACACTCTTAACACCCCCCTTCAAACTAAAGGAAGATCAGGAGGATATGATGTACTAAGTTTGAGTAAATGAAGCCGATGTTGTTCTCTAGGCTGAGGTTTAGTGAAGAAATTTGCAACTTGAAGCTCTAAGGGAACATACTTGAGAGCGATGGTCGACTATTGACAATGAGATCGTGTGAAGGATGCATCAACAACAAGGTGGATCAGGAGAATCTGATGCACTGAGTTTGAGTAGATGAAGCTAATGTTGTTCTCGAGTTCGAGCTTTAGTGAAGAAATCTGCAACTTGAAGCTCTAAGGGAACATACTTGAGAGCGATGGTCGACTGCTGACAATGAGATTGTGTGAAGGATGCATCAACACCAATGTGCTTTGTCAGCTCATGCTTGACTGGATCACTAGCAATCTGAATCAGGGATAAAAAAATCGGAACCGGGCAATTTCCCGCTCGGAGGCCCTCATTCGGTTACCGGCCGGTAACCGGAAATCTCGAAAAAATTCGGATGAAATTCGTTTGAATTTGCTTAAAAACCAGCCGAAATTCAAAATTCAAAATTTGAATTTGCTAAGCCGAACAATCGGCGATTTGTTTCTCCCGATCTGCCAGTAGACCCAGATTCTGCCAATAACCACCGAGTTTTTTCCACGATCCGAATGACACTTGTATTGTCACAAAAAAGAGATGTATGATTGTCACAATGGACATCGAGATCAATCAAGAGCCATCGAAGCCAAATAATCTCTGAGGTGGTAGCGGCAAGAGCTCGAAGCTCAGCCTCTGCACTAGAGCGTGATACCACAGTCTACTTCTTGGATTTCCAGGCAATGAGCGAAGTACCAACCAAGGTCATTGGCTGGTTGCTCACGTTGCTGTCCCAAGTCCCAACGAACCGTCGACGTTGCCTTGATTCCTGCATTATTCTCATTTGTTGGATGCTCTGGAAGGAGATGAACGATAGTGTTCAACCAAGCTTCCAGTTTGGTCGATCAATCGACGCTGCCAATCCGTGAGTAGTACTTTCGGGCCTGGAGTAGTTTTCTTTAGTTGTCTTAGTTCTTGCTTGGCTTCGGCTGAGCATTTTCGCTCTTTTCTTTTGTAACCGTTATTGTTGTGTTTTATTTCTCTTAATGGAATGACACGCAATCCTTTTGCGTGTTCTAGAAAAAAAACTAGCAACTCGAATCACGGAATTGAAACGCTCAAACCAAGCACGAGGAGCTAATTTGAGACCATATAGAGTACGCCTAAGGCGACAAACATAGCCTGTAGGAGCCTCAACGCCTAGGGGTGGCTGCATACAGACTTCATGTAGATCATCATGAAGAAAAACATTCTTAACATCTATGTGAGATGTAGTCCATGTACGTACCGCTGCAACAACAATAAGAGTATGGACTGTGGTCATATCAGCAACTGGAGCAAAAATCTCATCATAATCTCGACCATAAGCCTGCTGAAAACCTCTTGCAACAAGACAGGCCTTGTATCGCTCTATTGAACCATCTGACTTTTCTTTACTTTGTACACCCACTTGCAAGTTATAGGAATAGCTCCAGATTGTAGCGGAACACGATCCCAAGTGTCTGTACACTCTAATGCTGTGAGCCCCTCTATCATAGCCAACTGCCACTCAAGTATACTGTAGCCTCCTGATAGGTACTCGGCTCAGCTACTGCACCTGTACGAGAAAAAACCCATTTCTCTGATGCCTGAATAGAAGAACGATCACGTATGGTATACTGTGATAGAGTAGAACGATCGTCAGAGTCGGTGGTACTGGTCGGATGGTCAACTGGAGGAGAGTAGGACTGAGGATCAGAAGGAACTCTCTGTTGATGGCTATAGTGAAAGGAAAAAGTGGAAGTGTCAAAAACTAGTAGAGCTGGCGGAGGAGACACATTAGAAGGTGAAACTGGTGGAGAAGGTGTATCTAGAGAAGACAAGCCTGGTGAAGGAATGGGAGGTAGACACAAAAAGGAGGTGGAATCTGTGAGATGTGCAGAAGGGTGATAAAAGAATGGTCGACCCTCATCAAAGGTCACATCACGAGAGATGCGAATGCGATGTGCTAAGGGATCATAGCAACAATAGCCCTTTATGCTCAGGACTATAACCTAGGAAGACACGCTCAACCGACTAAGCGCTCAGCTTTGTGCGCTCACGAGGTGTTAGAAGGATGTAGCGGACACAACCAAAGACACAAAGATGAGCATAGCGAGAAGGTGCTCTATACAGGACATCACCAGGACACTTGCTCTGAAGCTTGGAAGAGGGCTGACGGTTGATGAGATAGACAGCCGTAGTCTGTAGAGACCGCTTTCCCTCAGAAGTGAGAGGGAACAAAGGAGGAGATGAGAAGAGTACGAGCAGCCTCAATGATGTGATGGTGTTTGCTCTCAGTAACATCATTCTGAGCATGAGCACCAGGACACGAGAGCTGAGGAAAAGTACCCTTAGAAGAAAGGAATTGACAAAAGGTTGATGAAAGATACTCTCCTCTAGAGTCAGAACGAAAGACACGAATAGAAGAAGAAAACTGTGTATGAACCACCTTAGCAAATGACTGATAAATGAAAATCAATTGAGAATGATGTTTCATAAAGTAGATCCAAGTATATCGAGAGTGATCATTAACAAATATGACATAATATCTATGACCACCCTTCGAAGCAAAAGGAGATGGACCTCATACATCTGAATGCACCAAATTAAAAGGACAAGAGGACCGAGAGGTACTACTAGAATATGGAAGTTGTAGCTGTTTCCCTAGCTTACAACCAGTACAATGAAAACTAGACTCAACAGTGACATGACCTAAGGAACTATGGTGAACTAGAGTGGTGAGGCGAGCTCCACAGAGATGACCAAGTCTATGATGCCACTTGTTGAAGGAAGAACCAACAGGAGACTGAGATGATGATATAGCAAAAGACACTAAGGCCTTTGACGTACTGGTGGAAGGAATATGTAAGGTGTCTAAGATATGGCCATAACCAATCACTCTTCTGCTCTGATGATCCTGAATGAAACAAGAATAATCATCAATTCCAATGAAACAATTTATATTAGTAAGTTGACTAACAGAAAGAAGGTTCATAGATAGCTGAAGAATAAAAAACACATTAGGAATAGAGAAACGAGATGCAGAGAGAATGCCCTGATGGGTGATAGAGCAAGGTGTACCATCAATAGTGTGAACATATGTAGCATCAGTCACGGGCCTACAAGCAACAAGCTGAGAGCTGTCTGATGTAACATGAAAGGAGCCACTCGAGTCCAGAACCCAATGATGAGTAGCGCTAGGAGCAGAAGGTGCAACTGAGGTCATAGCAGACACTGATCCAGAAGTCACAGTAGGTGTGGGTGTGGCAACAGTGACTGCTCCAGTAAGTGCTCTCGGAGGCCCAGTAGGTCCTCCACAATGACGATCAGATGGATGTCTAGCATGATAATCAACAAGCTGATCTGGATGTAACCTGAAGCACTTGTCAACAAGATGACCAGTTCTCTTGCAGTGAGAACACGCCAGCATTCCTGTAGGTGTAGCTCTGGTAGATGTAGACCGCTGTGACAGACCCAGGACAACATGTGGTGAGGATCCTGAGATAGGCATAAGCGAATGAAGATGAGTCTCCTATGCAATCAAACTAGAGAGCACCTCAGTCAAAGTCGGTGTAGTGGGATAGTTGAGTAACTGAGTATGAACAGGCTCAAACTCTGATCGAAGCCCCATCACAAATTGATACATGAGCGTCTGCTGAGCATACTCATCTTTGGCAACACAAGACTGACAAGCAGTGGCAGTGTCAGAGACTCTAGAGGGCCAGTGATATGAGTGAAAGCATTGTAATACTCCTCCACTGTCTGATCTTGCAGCTGATGAATACTATAAAGGTTCTTGAGCAATGTGAAGCAAAGAGCACCACTGGACTGAACATCTCTTCTCAAAGTATGTCCACATCGGCTTGGCTGAAGTATGATACTCAAGACTCATCTTCAAAGAAACATCAACACTCAGAACAAGGCCAGTCATGATACGATCATCCACTTTCTGCCAAGCCTTTACTGCCTCAACATCAACCTTCTTCGGATCAGGAGGATTGTCAGTCAAATGAGAGGCAAAACCATCACCCCTAAGAGTATTTTTGACTAAGAAAGCCCATGCTCGGTAGTTCAACCCATCGATCTTGATGTCCGTGAACACAAGAGATGAACTACCCCCAAACTCTGAAGTCAGATTTTGTCATCTTGATGGATCAAAACCACACCGCATTATAGAGCAACGGTGCAACGATGGCGATCGCGATGGCGATGCGAGCAATAGTAGCGATATAGAAAGCGAGCAACGATAACCAGCGGTGCAAACTAGCAATAATCAAGCAGCAGTAATCACCCACGAGGTTTGCCGGAGCAACAGACAAGGTCTAGGACGCCGGAGCAGCAGACGAGTTCTCAGCTTGGATTCGGTGGCGCAGATCCAGTGGTTGGTTGCTGGAATCGAGATGAAGATGAGGTGGCCCCGACTAGACACGAGATGAAGACGAGTTGGCTTCGGCGGCGCAGATCTGGGGCGGCGGCGACCTCCAGATGACGTAGATCCGGAGGTGGGGTGGCGTCGATCCGGAGGAGGCACGGCTACCGTCGACGCGAGGAAGTCGGCGCATAGATCACGAGGAGGCGCGCCACTCGAGCGGCGAGGCAATGAAGCGAGCTTCGAAGCGGCGGCGCAATCCGGAGGAGGCGCGACGAGGCTACAAAGATCTGGCGGTAGAGCACGAAGCAGAGGCGGCCACGATCCGGTTGCAAAGCACGAAGTAGAGGAGGCGCGACGATGCGCAGATCTGGTGGCAGAGCACGAAGCAGAGGCGGCCACGATCCGGTTGCAAAGCACGAAGCAGAGGCGGCCACTCCAAGCGACGAGGCAACGTGTTGATGAGGCAGCGATGCCAGGCACAGTAGAGGCTCAGAGCCTGCCTACTAGCCGGCGGTGGCGGAGAGGGTACAACGGCGACTGATTTAGGTGTGGCTTATGGAAATAGGATTAAGGTTGGAGATTGCTCTGAGACCATGTTAGAAAGATGAGACAAGGATTTTGCTATTCACAACTGTGCATCTTATTAATTAATTGAGAGGTACATGTAGACATTGTTACATGGGCCTCATGAGCTACCTGGGCCACATGGGCCAAGAGAGAGAGAGAGAGAAGTAGAGAATGTACAACACTCTTAACAATATGTAGGAGTAGGGTTCTTGTATCTGTTTTCAAAACCTGCTTAGGAATGGATATGAGCTTGTGTTGTAGGCCATCAGTTCAAGTTTAGATCATGAAGGCACTAAAGAGGGGTATATGTTGCCTTCAGAAAAAAAATGGTTAGAGAGGTTAAAAATAATCTTCAAGTTTTGTCTCACGAAGGCAGGTGTATTTCAACAGTCACGTTACACTCAAATGTTGAAATCATGGAGCTAATTTATATTGATTATCCAGGCTCAGTTCTTGTTATGTTGATTTATTATTTTTCACATTATTCACATGATCTGGAGATGGTACATTAGCTAGATAGATGGGTTCTATACTTAAAAACAAATTTGGAATCTCAATTGTAGGCTTCTTTTTACAAATCTCGGTGGTGAAAAGCGATTTGCATCTATTGTGGCAAAAAGACTAGAGTCTCTTGGAGCTTTAACACAAGGAGATCGCAGGTTTTTGCTGATTTCAATCAACTTTGTAATAAACATCGGCCAAAACATTTCTGAGGCTAGATTTAAACTAATGCAGGGCTGGACCTTCTCTGAGTGCTTTTAATTACGATAGCAATTATGGGAAAAAGGCGCTGACCATGATGTATAGGGGAATAATGGAGCAGGTTTATATAATTACACTTATTTTTTAACGCGTTTTCCTTTTCATGCCTTGTACACCATTCTAAGAGTTGGTTTCAAGGTGACCAGGATTCTTTTCCAGTTGTTCCTCCGGGGTGTTCTGGCAATCAGGCTAGCATCCAAGAATTCATTACTGAAGCAAAAGCTGCTCTAGTATCAGTTGCAATTATCAGGGATGCTGTAGTGTGTAAGTTTATCTAAAAAAGCGATCATTTTTTATCACATCTAAGTTTTTGTGCTTGTGTTGCTAAATTAATAAGATTTGTATATGTGTGCATTTCCTGAAGCTTTAGGCGCTTATATTTGTCACCTAATTTTTTTCGTATAGATGCCAACGTGATATTAACTGTCTTTCATCTATTTGTTTGAAAAATAGAAGGTTGGCCTTTTGTCCTTGTTTAGCAAGCTTGTCATATTTGTTAATCTTGCATTGGTATTTGAGTTTGAAGTTATGCAGTATCTCTTATGTTGATGTACTCCTGACCAGCGAATTTTTTTTTGGCTGTAACCAGCTGGTTACTGGCCGTTCCGGCCAGGACGGGTAAAAAATACCGGTCTGAAAAGTTTTAAATTTTAAAATTGAATTTTAAATTTAAAATTGTAGCAAAAAGTGTTACTGTATGATTGTATTTGAGCTAAAGTAATGAAATTAAATTGTATTGAATGAAACACCAACATGAAAGCTTTCTTGTCAATCAAGATGATTCGTCATCTGCATCAACAGGAAGTGTATCAACATATCATGGTCATGGTTATAATGTTGTGTTAGTGCCGAGGCCAGTGTACATAAATTCTGTGTACTATCAAGCATATTACCGCCAATGTATTGAGCAATATTCCATGATTAGTTGGCACCAATACAAACAGATGGTACTTCAGTACCAAGGTGTTCTCATTATCGACGATGTCGGTGACATCCAACTTCCTCCTCGGCGCTCATTAGCTATATAAGTGGTTAAACTTTGTCGTGTTGTAATGTTGTATTGATTGCTAACTAGAAAAATTGTGTCAAATGGAGTTGTTTCCTTGTTCACCGGTAACCAGCTGGTAACCGGCCATTTTGGCCGGTAAACAGCGGAGAATTCAAATGTTCGTTTGATAAAATTTGGCCGATTTTAAACCGGTAACTGTCTGGTAACCGGTTCCGGGGAGGGTCCGGTATTTTCTCCGTATCCAGTTTTTGAATCCTTGCTTCTAACTAACTTGTTTACCCATTACAACTCATTAAGCTTGCAAATTTATTATAAATTTAAATTGCACCTGTTGAATATGATTTACAATTTGGATATGTCCTAGTCTATGTCCAGTTCAAGAAAAGAAAATGTGGATCATTAAACGATTTTCTTCAGGCAATGGAAAAGATGCAGGGAAGCTTTCTGGTCGGATTGTTGATTCAGATATGCATGATGTTGCTCGTTTTCTAAACCGCCTTCTGGGCTTGGCTCCCAACATCCAGAACAGGTGAGTTGTCATGCAGGATGTTTGTCTCTCTAGATAGTTGGTTGGACTATTCTAACACATTCTATGTGACAGGTTGTTTGATCTTTTTACAAGTATACTTGATGTTGTCCTTCACAATGCACGAATAGAAGGGCAGCTGGATTCTGGAATTGTTGATATCAAAGCTAAGAATGTTGAAATGAAAGAATCACCCAAGGTAATGCTTCCTTCTGGTCTCATTTTTCTTTGGCAGCTCCTACTCCTATTAATCATAATGCAAGTTCTCCATGCAGACCGTTCACATAGATAGCTTGTCTGGTGCTTCCACAGTACTATTTACTTTCACCATTGATCGTGGAGTTACTTGGGAGGTAAGAAGACAAATTTGGAGCCAATATTGTTTTTCCTTGACAACCACTTGGGACATGATTGTAGTTGTATTTAAGTGCAATCCAGGTTTGTTGTAAAACTGCAACTTTGATCATTTGTGCATGATTTCTTTTGTGAACATGTGAATGTGTGAAGTCGGCAAAGGCAATGCTTGATGAAAGACAGAAAGATGGTGTTGGTTCTTCTAATGATGGATTTTATGAGTCCAGGAGGGAATGGATGGGGAGAAGACATTTCACTCTAGCTTTTGAAGGGTATGTTGTGGTTGGATGATCATGTATTTATTCTTTGGTTCTTTTTTTATGAGCTATATGTTAGCAACTTAGCATTATTCAAAATTAAGTCCCCTTCCATAAATGGAGTGAGAGGGAGGAAAAATAGAACTGTAGAAATTCAAAAAAAAAGAATTGAAATGTGATCTTTTCTATACTTGCTGTGTTTTAGGATCCCGCAGGACGAATTAGCAAATGTGCAATATTGGCATATTGTACAGAGAAGTCAAGGCAAAAGAGAATAAAAAGAAAATGAAACCTTATCATTTGGTTGGGAACTATGAACTATTTTTTTTTACTTAAAAAGGAAATGAAAATAAAATTTCAATTTATTCTTTGGCAACTGAGGAAACGTGCATATATGATTCAGTGATTCATTTGAACAGTATGTTACTAGTTTTCCTTGTCTGTGAAAAGAAAAATAATTGATGTGATGTGATGATCTGAGTCTTTGTTCTTATTGTTTATGAACCAGCTCAACTGAAGGAATGCACAAAATAATTCGACCTGCTATTGGTGAAGCATTAAGGTATTTGTTGTTCATCATTATAATTTTTCTGTCATAATTTCCATGTGAAAATTTTTAACTGCATACAGCTTCATTATTGCCATCTGTAGCTAGCAGCCTAGCAGGTATCATATCTTATGTGAAGGATGGCAATTCATATTTTTTTATTACCACTCCATTTTACTTTTGCAGGGAGATGCCTTTAACTGAACTGAAAAGCAAGTACAGGAAGGTGTCATCAATAGACAAAGTTAGCAAAGGTTGGCAGGATGAATACGATGCTTCATCGAAGCAGGTAATACAAAAAAAAAAACGCTATTTCGTTGATCTATGAACACGATGGGATTGCATTTTTTTAGAAGGGTTTCACCCCTTGGTGGGTGGGGATTGAACCTAGGACCTCACGCCCATGCACCCCCGCACTGCACCACCCGGAACTCATTCTGTCATTCAGGCCCAAATGCGATTTTATGTGTTCATGTAAACTGTTGGAGGCTTGGAGCACATATTTTCACTCAATTAGGGAACTTTTATGACTTACACACTTCAGAGAGAAGTGCAACTGTGCAAGTGGGTAAGGGTCTTGTTATATAGTGTTGGATGTAGAAATTCTTTTACAATTAATGGGTTTTTAAAAAGATATCAATAGACAGGTATTGATTTAGCAATATTGAAAGGTTTAGGCATGCTGACATGGGCACACCGCTGTAGTGCTTGGGCATGTATTTGTGATTTAGTTCTTTATGTGAGCAACATTTTGATGGCTAACCTCCAAAGGATCATGAGTTGTCCCAGCACGCAAATCTCTGGAGGCGCTGTTTATAGGGAATAGTGATGTGTTTGTGTATACATTGTGTTTTATTCCTTTTTTTAACTTCAGGATTAAGTTTGTTTTCCATACTCCACTTACAGTTGCCCCCAGTTTATTTTAAGGATGACCAAATGGCGGAGCTGCTTCTGTACCTTTACCCTCTTCTATGTGCATTACTTATGCAGTGTCTTTTTACATCATTTCAGTGTATGCATGGATCCAAATGCAAAGTTGGGAGCTACTGTACAGTAGGAAGAAGGTTGCAAGAGGTTAACATTTTGGGTGGCCTCATACTTCCAGTTTGGGGTGCAATAGAAAAAGCCCTAGCTAAACAGGTTCATTTCTGTCACTAATTGACAAATCTTACCGTGCTAGTTATTCCTCTGAGTTGAATGGCGCGGTTCCTCTATATTTAGTGGGTTTATATTTATATTATTGTGGGTCTTGGCATCTTGCCTATTTATTTGTATTGGATCCCCTATGGTCTACTAGTTGTCTAGTTCCAAGTAGATCTACAAATTACTTATAGCACTGTATACCAGGGATCAAAATCCCCGCCGGTAACCGGTTTTACTGGTGCCCAGTGGGGAGTGGGGACTGGGTGAACAGTAACCGGTCGGAAAATTTTAAAATTGAATATGATTTTTTGACTGTATAATGCCCTTCCTAGGCTGGTTTAGATTTTTTTTGTGCTAGATTATGTATTGTATGAGCTAAATATGCTTGAGTTATTGTATTAGCAAGTCCCGGGCGGTTTTTTGGACATGGAAAGCATGTTGAATTATAGTATTCTCACATGAAGGATATCTATTGTGTCAATCAGGGATAAAAAAACCGGAATTGGGCAATTTCTCGCTCAGAGGCCCTCATCCAGTTACTAGAAAAAATTAGGATGAAATTCGTCTGAATTTGCTTAAAAACCAGCCGAAATTCGAAATTCGAATTTGCTAAACTGAAAAGAAACCGACCAGTTTGTTTCTCCCGGTTGCCACCGGTAAGAACGGTAACCGGTCGGGTTTTTTTTCTGTGGTGTCAATTGTTGATGTATAAGCAATTAGCACTTGGCAGGATTCATTTTAATGATTGTTTGATCAAGGGTTTGTTGGTTCAACAAAAAAATTCACGTACCAACGCTGATCTGAGGGCATACTAAATGGAGTTTGATATTAGGAATAGCCTATTGATCTCTGGTTTTTTGACCGATTTTTTTGGTTACCGGACCGGCTACGGGTTTTCAATATTTGGTTCGTGAACGTCATCCGGTATTTCCCCGGGGTTTTCCGGTAACCGGCCGGTTACCGTTACCGGCCGCCGACCGGGATTTATGCCGGTACCAGGATTTCGATCCTTGCTGAATACTATACCGTAGGGTAAGGGAAAGGACTCCTCTTCAAGGCACCCAGAAAATAATGGTGTTCAAAGAACAAAGCTAAGCAGAAAGTTTTCAAGATAGGCAGGCAAATAGTCTAAATACAGTTGTGATGACAAGAACGGTAGCAGCAGGAGTCAAGGTTCAAAGTCCCGGCGGTTACCGGAAAACCCGGTGGGGATGGGGATTTAAACAACCGGACGATTTTTTTCCGGTTTGGCAAATTCAAATATCAGTTTTCGAATTTCGGCCGGTTTTTAAACAAATTCAAATTTCATTATTCGAATTTCGCCCGTTTTTTTTTCCCCGGTTTTTCTGGTTACCGGCCAGTTGCCGTTTTCGGCTGCCGAGCGGTTTTTCCTCCGGTTCCGAGATTTTGATCCTTGGCAGGAGTGCAGGACTACACGAGGCATTCATTAGACAGTCACAGAGAGATCTGGCAGATTTGTAGAAACGGGACATGTTTCATGTTAAACCGGAATTTCCAATACCAATAGAAACTGGTGCCATAGTCATTGCTTAATACCCGGAGTTTTAGTTAGAAAGAGGGGCCACATGAAGATATCTTTCTTAATTTGGCATGTTCATCTGGGTTAGAAACAACATTAGAAAACCATTATGGATAACATTGGACATCTTTTCCCGAAAGAATAAATCTTATATGTATTTTCTGTTTATGGTTGAACCTTGATCCTTGTCCCTTGAGAACTCAACTAGATCTTCTTGTCTAAGGGTAATAGTAGAAGCCTAGAGGGCGAATATCTCACAACAAAACGAAGTTGCAGATTGATTTGTTGTTTGTGCATATTTTGTGCTTAGCTGAATAGCTGTACCATTGGAGTGATTGCTTAATGTATGCTTTGCTGCTGTTATTGAACAGGTTCGTCAAAGTCACAAAATAATACGTGTTGTCCGTTTAGAGACAACAAATGACAATCAGCGAATCGTTGGACTACTCATTCCAAATGCAGCAGTGGAGTCAGTACTAACAGGTTTGTTTCTGATTTCCCAGAAACCCTGTCATGGCATTTATTGTGGTCACTGGTCACTGGTTGGTAGTCTAATGGGGGAGAATCAGTTATTGCTGTCATCGAACCAAACAGTAAAATCATTCTACTGTAGCAATTGTATATCATGGAGTTTTGCTCGTGAAGTTGATTTTGTTTGTTGATAGCATTTACCAGTGAGGTTCATTTAGTACTGCAAACAGTATAATGTGTGCTAGTGCTGAACCTCTGCAATAAAAGTAAAAGAAAAGGAAATGAAATGATGGTGGACAAATCCGAACGAACAGAGAGAAGTTGAATATGCTAGCAATTTTTTCGTAGAATGCCAGGAATTCAAATGTTTTTTTTCCATGGCATCACAACTTCGTTTTTTTGTTAGATGTCGAAAGCTCTATATGGATCCTTGCCATTTCCACTCCTGTGTCATGTATCAGCTCAATTCAAACCCGTGGTTATCTCATGAGAATCGTAAATCTTTTGCTGTCTTTTGCAGGCTTACAATGGGTCCAGGATATTGATGATTGACATGGAAAAACTTGTTTTTTTCTTCCTCACATTAATATTGGTGGTGTTGATCACTTTTCTGATGTTAGATGCAGCAGCTTTCGGAGGCACGGCACATTTGATTTTGTTTCTAGGGAGCCGGCAAGCTAATTTATCTAATTTTAAGAAGTTGTTAGCTTAGAATTTAGGCAGGTAAATACGAGCAACTTCTTTTGTATGTAAAATATGCAGTGTGCCATCGGTGTTGTTTCTTCCTTGTCCTCTCATGTTCGCCATTTGGTTTATATGTTGTATATTGTTTATGTAAAGAAACTAAAAAGCTCACTTGATCTCAACACACAAAAAAGGCGCACCAAACCAAGATGGTGCCATAGTGCTTGCTAACAGCACATGAAAACTTAAGATTGTCTATATTATTTCCTGTGCATAGATGTGCAAAATGTTACACCTCAGGACAAGGCGTTTCCATCACAACTTTTCTTTGATTGTGTTGATGTTGAACTGATTTCCGCGCAACATATTTACTTGTTGAATACGGTACCTGGGTGGGAAGTGTTATGACCTTTTCAAGTGAACAATGGCGCATTACACTGCACTGTTAGTTGTTTGGTGGGGTAAGCATGATAGCTATGCTTTTGAGGAGTTTGTAAGGGTATGTACAACAGTTTTGTTTCTTATTGTTGTTTCTAAAGATTTTAACTCATCTACAGATAACATTAGATACAACATTTCTAACAGTTTATCTATAAAATTATTATTTTTAACACAAATGCTCTTATTGCTTACTCACTATTTGCGTTGGTTTGTGTGTCCAGCTTGTCTATTATATAATAGATGATATATCCTATCCCTTTACACTCTTTCATCCAACTAGACTTTTGAGTGATATAGCAGATAAAAGACGTTGAGATAACTACTGTTGAAAATGTCCTAAAGATTCAAGAGGACCGTACAAGTTCAAAGTCGGTCGTTGTGGAGTTGTTGGTCTCTTGACCGAGTTGACCCTAGCATCATTACTATGCCTAATTTGCATTGATTCTTTGATGATACGATTGGCCCCAGTAAAAAAATAGCTCAATATATTTTGCTAGAAGCTTCTGAATTGTTCTTGTGGTGGTCTTATTAAATGGATCACGTAATGGTTGGAAAGTAGGGCTCATTCGTGGCTGAGTTAATACACGTCATAAATCGCAATCGCGACCCACGATGCGCTACATCTGTTTCGCTGGCAATTCACCTGGTTTCTTGATGCTTAGTGGCTACGACCTTAATTAAGCCAAACTAGTGCTATTTTGTCATCCATGTGTGAGATTCCTAAGACTGCTCTCAATGGACAGTATCTTAATGTAGTTTCTTAGTGCACGAGAAGTGTTATGATATCATCTTTCTAATGCATGGTTTCTTATATTGTAGTATCTTAAACTGTTTCATTTAATCACATGCATGAGACTGTTTTGCGTTGGATTTCGAGTTGGAGTAGTATCTAAATTAGATACTAGAGTACCCTATCTCTTCATTAACTATGATGCCACATCATTATTTTGCCTACATAGCAAACTAAGATACTAGCCAAAGTGGAGCATTAGAAGCAGCCTAAGGTGATATGTGAGGCGATGACCTGGACATGTTGGCCACCGGCTCCACTCCCAAACAATCATGGAACGCACTCGAGTCTTTTTGGGCTGGTTTAGCTTCTTTTTGCTTACGATCGAAATAAAAATCATACCATGGTAGGTTACACAGATGACATGTATTTTGTATTTTCTATCGTGCTTCCTAGCCACGTCACCTCTTTCCGTGATTCCCATCCATGATAGTATGTCATTCGCACACGGGCATTATGTTCTTGGCGCGGACTGGGAGCACTTTAAACGATCTGCCACGCACGGAAATCGTGGTAGGGCGTGCTGTGGACAGGAAGCACGGTAGGAGGGGTGTTGTGCACGGAGAGCATGATAAAGATGCTATTTTTATTATTTTAGACGCGATGAAACTATTTGCTATTTTGTTCCAAAACAAGACCAAATGATCCCATAACTCAACGCACTCATCTGCTCGCTGCTACGTATCCGATCTGATCACGTATCCATGGTGCCGACGCCATTACCGGGTCAATGCCATGTGTATCGATCGAGAGCACTTGTCGCCGATAAGCACTGTGGTTGTTTGCTGATGCCAACGTTCTGGGTCTTTTCGGTTTCCAGTATTGCTGTGGTTAGCAGCATCTTTGATTGACTTTTATACCCCTGAGGCTAAGCCTATCCGTGGTCTTGAGTAGGGGTGAAAACGGATCGGATAGTTTCCGACTGATCCGGACAAAAACGGATTTAGAATGTCTCAGATCGGAAACGAATTCGGATATATATATATATATATATATATATATATATATATATATATATATATATATATATATATATATATATATATATATATATATATATATATCGAACGAATGCGGTAGACATGCTACCCGGCGGATACGGAAACGAATACGGATTATCCGGATAAGACGGAGTCCGGGTATCCGGATTTCGGCCTAAAAGAGGATTTTAGCCCAAAAGAGAAAAGAGGATTTTAATTGATTTTCGAATTTCAGAAAATGCAACAAATCAAATAGTCTTTTAGAAAATAGCAAATAGAGTTAAAAAAATCCTAGAAAAAATCACAGAAATTCATTGAATTATTTTTAACTTAATAAAATTAATTCCAACTTAAAGTTGGTTTTTATTTTTGTATATAAATTATTTTAAATTTCTAAAAATAGGAAAAATCTTTTAAAAATCCAAAAAATTCAATAAATTAATTAAAATTTCCTTTTTCACTTTAAATCTAATAGAATCCCAGAAAACTCAATAAATTTTATTTTTTACATTAAAAATTAGGAAATTAAATAATTGATTTAATTTTATTATGTTTTCCTTTTTAACAAGGAAAACTCTTTTAAATCTCAGAAAATCCAATAAAATAATAACTTTATTAATTTTATTTTTGGTAACATACTTTGGGATGTTACAGTCATTTGCGTATAGATTAACCATCCATTCTAATCGATGTTAGTGTGAACTAAATTTTATGTATATGATGAACTAAGCGTGAATGTGTGATGACTTTGTGAGTTATGACTTATGAGCTAAATATGGTAAATTAAGTGTTATATTTGTGATAAACTAGTTAATGTAACTTGCTAGTGCCAATGTTATGTGTGGTTGCTGAAAATATGAACAATTCATGAATGTTTACATCAAATAAATTAGTTATATGTTTTCGTTAATTTCTGGCATACAATTTAAGGGGTCTTCATGTTCCGAAAAATATCTGTGACCGTATTCGTATTCGATACTATTCGTATTCGTATTCGTATCCGGGTATTTGTATTTGCATCCGGATCCGGGAAAAAATATGAAAAAATATGGCAAAGCCATTATCCGTCCGTTTTCACCCCTAGTCGTGAGGCTGTTCGCTGTAGCTCGGCGTCATGCTGCAATGCATGATCTTCAAGGATGTTCGATCGATCGGACATGCGAAATCCCAAAAGCGTCGTTCTCCGTTGAGGTTGTCAGTTGCCATCCTACATGATTCTCTCTCTTTTCTTCTTCTGAGAGATGCAGTTTATCTTTGGACCTGTTTTGCAATATGAAGTATTTTCATCCCATGGAGAGAAGTTACCACCCTACCGATCGACCTTGCTGACCATACCAGTACACAATAAGAGTTGAATTTGTACTGCTGAAATCTTTTTTCTCGAGAATACCTTGAAAAAATTAGGTATTATTTTGCATTAAAAAGAATTTTTTTCACCAGGATTTCCCCTTCGATCACCGCAACCCAACACCATCACGAGACACACACGCCGAGTCCCCGACTCGAACGCACTCAGGCTGGCGCCGAGCCGAAGCTCCCACCTCGCGCCACTACCAGCCGAGCAAAGCTCGCTTCTCTACTGCCGAAATCTTATACCATGCGTGTTGCTGCTGGTGCGACCTTTCCTCTCCCGTTCACAGGCGATCCGGGCCCGTGAGGCCGCGCGTGACGGCTGACAGGTCAGCTACAAACCACGGGCCGCTTCGCACGTCTGCAAGGCAGCGACCCGTGCGACGCGAGCGCACGTGTCCCCTGTCTTGCCACGGCCTATCCTAGTATGCAAGTGGTGGGCCCAGGCGATGCCCGACCAGGCAGGGCCGGCCGGCTACTGGCCTCTGACCGGCAGGCTGCCACCCACCGTAGGTTGGTCCACAGGGTGGTAGCCGACAAACGATCCGCCTCTGGCTCTGGACAGGTCAACCAGCAACAGAGCCAACCGCGCAGCCCGTTTTTGCCACGCGTACCAAGGGTTTACGTAGGCTACAGACGGTATTCGTTCCTCTCAACCTCTCCAAAGGAAAAAGAGAGAGAGGGGTGATGGTCGTGTTCTATGTGTCCAAACATACCCGCTTAAGAGAAGTGAAAAAATTATTTTTATGGTGTCATGGGGTATGCTTGAGTGAAAAGTAAATTGTTGTTTTGTTGAGTTTGTTAGAAAATGATGTAGCTTAAAGAGGGATAAATTGTTGTTACCTTGAATTTGTTGGAAGGAAAACATGACTTGTGTAATCCTACTTTGTTGTTTTGGATAATCTCACATGGTTTTCTTATAGTTATAGACAACCTCTTTGAATTGGTATTTGTGTACGCCTACTTTGTTGTTTTGGATAATCTCACATGGTTATCTTATAGTTATAGACAATCTCTTTGAATTGGTATTTAGAGGCAGTAGGCATTAATTATACAGGTCATGTCTTCTTAATACAACATACCTGGTGCCATATGGTATGTTTGAAGTGAAACGAATTGTTTTCTTGAATTTTCTAGATAAAGGTATAGCTTAAAGCGAAAAGAAAATAGTCTTTTATTGAAATTGTTAGATAAAAAGTATGACTTGTTCACGCCTACTTTGTTCTTTGTGAGAGAGTCCAACATGGTTATCTTGTAGCCACCCTTTTGAATTGGTTTTTTTTTGAAGTAACCGAACGCAGCTAAGAGAAAGACACATGGAAATCATGCTGATCTTCTCGATTTGGTTAAAATAAGATAAAAACAAATGGAAAGATTGACCAACACACTACTAGTTCAGTTAACAGCTGTGTGAACCTAGCATTACTCACGAAGGAGGGAGGGCGGGCGAAGCTTCCTGGAAGCCTCCCAGCACTGGAAAAGAAACAGATAATTGAAACGAAATGGAAAGTAAAAGCCAACAAGCCAACTCAGGATTTTACAAAATGGCAATTTGTACTTTTTTTTACGTCTTGTCAAATTGCCTATCTTATTGTTTTCATTTAAAAGAACTAAAGCATGACTATTGTGTAAAAGGTTCCACCAATCTATTTTTTGCCATTTGATTACTACCTATTGCTGTTCGTTTGTGTGAATTAACATTGGAATCTTTGTTTCTGAAGGACAAGACGCTCAACCACTTTAAATAAAAAAATGTAACACATGAAAGTATTATTTAAAGAAGGGATTGTCTATTCGTAAGGTGATTGAAATTTTCGTAAGCATAAGTTATATTTTTTTTATCTATTAGATCAATATCTAATTATATGACACATCAATCTCTACACAAATTTAATAGTCACAACAATTGATTTAAACTTAAAAAAAATTAGACTACTTAGAAATAGCAAATTTGTTTAAAAAATATGCAGGGAATCTTACCATTTAGATGTTTCTTCAAGTAATCAGGTTATTAATGTTAGAATGAGGTAACAGTGAACTTTAGGACATCATTTGTCAATGAAGCATATTTTTTGTGTTAAAAAACAAAGATGTACTATACATACAAATTAACAACTTACAGAACATATATGAGATACCACCGTTACATTGTTAACGCAAAACCCAACCAACAGTGAACTTTTAGCGAATCTACGCACGTGTTTTTTCCCATCGAATAAAAACAAATAGGTGCAACATGCAAATTAATTAAATACGTATAGAATACGTTTCGAATCGAATCCTACTATTAGCCGTTAACGCCAGACACCGCCAATAGCGAACTTTTAGAGGACCATTTGTCGATATCTCACGGGAGAGTACATGCATGGTTTTTATACGTAGTACATATTTCCTATGAAATTTTTTGAACTAAAATAATGGCATTTAGTTCATTCATTTTTTAAAGAAACACAAACATGAAACCGGATTGTGTATGTATATACAGTCGTACGTATGCCGGCCCTGCATTTGCATATCGCCGAGAGGGAGGACTCGGCTGCGCTTCTTCGGTACTGATTGTTGGCCTTCCTCCTCCCGCACTAGGACCCACTTCCCGCGGCTCCAGCACAATCATCAATCAAAACAGCAACGGCTCCGCTCTCCTCATCTCTCACTAGCTCTCTCTCTCTCTCTTCTTCTCCTCTCCTCACGCCACACCACAAGTGTCCGGCCTCAGAACCGGATCAAAAGAAGCAACCCGAGGGAGACTCACGCACACAACCACGGCCGTGACCAGAATAAAAGCCAAAAGATATCTCTCCCCGTGTGCCGTCTCCTCTTCGCGAGCAAGTTTTTCCTCTCTCTCTCTCTCTCTGACACACACACCGTCTTGTGGCTGTGGGGTCTGTGGGGTGATCGGCGCGGCGCGCGGCGGGTGTTTCCTTGACATGGTCGGGCGGATGGAGCGGCAGACGGCGTCGTCCTCGGCGTCCTGCTCCGCCGCCGCCGCCTCGTCCTCAGCCAGCGGCGGCAAGAAGCGGCCTGATATACTAAACATGATTCGGGTATGCCCGCGTGCTCCCTTTCTTGGCTGTGTGACAAAAGTTTCTCCTTTTATGCATACACTCTGTTACTGTTTTGATGTGTTGGCATCTGATTGAATACCGAGAGGTTTGGTTAGTAGGAGCATGCGTTAAATCGATAAAAAAAATTACTAAAAAATTACTTTCAAAATCATTCATAAGTCCAAACGGGCCCTCAGGTACGATGCAGAGGAGAGTTCGAGTGATTAGGGGAAAAAATAGTTTTTTGGTTTTTTTTACTACTACTAGAGGAGGTTAATTAGCTAAAGCTAGAGGTACAACTTGTAACTTGAAGTCACAGGATTTCAGGGTTTGGGTTTGCAACTTCCAAGCAAAGTCCGACCTGTGCAACTTCGCTTCCTTTTTGACTTGGTACGCATACGGCATGTCATGCCAGCCGTAAGCAACTTGTACCTTTTGGAGCTTTGCTCTGCGTCTAGCCGTCTACTAGTAGTATACTATCTTGTTGTACAAAACCTGTTCATGCAAATCGTGAGAAGTAGTTTTCTTAAATCATATCGATTATTGCATTTTGTTATATGGTATTTAACTATTATGTGCCAAATAAAGTCTTTGTTTTACTTGCCTAGAAAAAGTTGCCCCTTGATACAAGAACTTTTTTTATTAATTAATCTTTTTTCAAATTTTATTTTAAAGTTAATCTTCGGCGCACTTTATTTCCAATTTTTGGTCACGCCACGGGTGGCGTGACAAAACAACACTGTCACGCCACAGGATAAATCCCCAAAATCGCATTTTTTGCGTGACCAAACAACACTGTCACGCGACTCACGCCACCAGTGGCGTGACAAGAGCTTTATCAGATACGGGCTGGCGTGACAGTGTTGTTTTGTCACGTGACCAAAGGGGTTATAATTGGAAATAAAGTTCGCGATGGGTTAACTTTAAAATAAAATTTAAAAAAGAATTAAATAATAAAAAAAATTCCTTAATACAAGATATGTGCAGTGAACCACCTTGAGCTATGTCTATGTGGGTGTAGTTAAATTCTGACTATTTGATTATATTGCGGTAAATGACGTGTAAGCATCAGTGATTATATTGCAGTAAATGACGTGCAAGTGTCAGTGACTTGCACACTTGTATCCGCATGCTTACGGTCTTACAAGTTGAGACCTGGATACCCATGAAGTAGCTCCTGAAGTGTTGCAAATATCGAACTGAAGTAGGGAAGATTATCTGCATGACCCTTAGGATTTGGCCATATGCGTTGTCTAGTGGCTACTATGTTTTGGAGTTTTTTTTTTAATAAAAAAAATGAGTACTACTTGTCTCACCTGTGGAGTTCAATATTACTTGTACACACTGATTTCTTGTAGTTTCCTTTACTTGTACTAGTCGTTGTGCCCTCCACTTGGATCTTACAAAATTCCTATTGTTCACCTAATAAATGATCAACAATACAGTGTTAGAAGAACATAGCTGTTCTTTTGCTAGCTTTGTACAACTGTACCGGTAGTCAAGTGCTTTGATCAAGTAATACTTTTTATTTGTTTGTAGGGAGGTTTAGGACTCTATTTTGTGATTCCACCCCACCCCCACTCCCCAAAAAAAAATCTATTGGCTTTATGTGTCAATTTGTTCAAAACATTTTGGTAGAATAAGTTATAACAGCTTTTGAACAAAAAAAATGGTGAAGATGTTAGATTACAATTTTCAGCAATTGCCATTTATGGTCTGATTGTTGAGCATGGAGCTTTCTTGTGCCTGTGAACATTCTATTGTGATTTTGAGTCAGGGACCAGATCCTTTTTTTTATATTTGTTTTCCTTTTTTAAAAAACTGGTTTGGGGTTTGTGACATTTGTCTATTTGGAGCGAAAAATGTTACTTGTTCATGTCATGTTAAGGCCATTTCAGGCCGATACTGTTCTTTCACTAAAACATGTTGTTTCATAATATTATTTGAAAAACAAAAAAAGGTTCTTCTAGTTTTCCTCTAAAAAAAGGTTCTTCTAGTTTTTACTGGAAACTGGTCAATTTTCAACTGAGTTTTGGCCAGGTTAAACTTTGGGGGTTAGTATAAGTCCTATCAATCTGGAACTGGCAAGAAACCAACATTTTCACCCTCCAAGAACCAAGTTTAGAACAGTTTACATAATTTCAGTTAGGAGCTGAAACATGAGAAAGATGCTGCTTGTGTTACCTTTCTTTCCTTTAGACTTCAGTTCATTTCTCACCTTGTGATGTTCTAGTCATCTGTAGATATGATGGTTAATCAAGTTTGAACCTTGTCCTTCAAAAAGCTATGATTTGGTCTGCATTTTCAAAAGGAAAGAAAAGAAGGAAAAGGGCTTTGCACAAGACTAGTTTTATATTATGCTCCCTTTATCTTTAGTAGTCTGCTTTGTTGATTCAAGAATATTATGTTAGTAGCTTCAGGTTTTACGTCAACAATAGCTTTTGTCCTTCAATAGAAAACTATACCACAGTACACGACACATCTGCTAGGTCTATGTGAGATATTATGACCTGCTATGCTGCTGCTAGTACAACTTTGTCCGTAATATTGATTTCTATGAGCTTTTCGTCATTTTCCTGGGATTCCCCTTCACATCTCCTTTTTCTTGGTCCTGTTTTTGGCTAGTCCTCAATTATTGTTAATGTTTAGTAAATTGAATATACTGACATTGTATTTGGTTTTTCTGATTTCTGCATGGCTGTAAAGAGTGCAACATGTCTTAATTCATCATCTGCTGATACTGGCAAGGGGCGGAGTAAACTCTCAAGCAACAAAGTGACACATGGATTCCACTTGGTGGAAGGAAAATCTGGCCATGACATGGAGGATTACCATGTAGCAGAGTATAAGTATGAAAAGAACCATGAGCTTGGTCTCTTTGCCATTTTTGACGGCCATTTGGGAGATAGTGTGCCGAGTTATTTGAAAGTCAACCTTTTTAGCAACATACTGAAAGAGGTAAGCTTTACAATTTGGCTTTCTATTCTATGCCAGCAAAACTAGGAGTATGCATTATCATATTTAGTACTTTTACCCTATGGATATCTCTTTTTCCTTAACGTTTCCCTTTCCTGATTGCTGCAGCCTCTCTTCTGGACTAACTCTCAAGAAGCAATTAAAAATGCATACCACTCGACAAACAAATATATTCTAGAAAATGCCAAACAACTTGGACCAGGCGGTTCAACAGCAGTTACTGCTATTGTAGTTGATGGTAAGGATATGTGGATAGCAAACATAGGCGACTCAAGAGCTGTTTTGTGTGAAAGAGGTGCTGCTAATCAACTCACTGTTGACCATGAGCCTAGTAGAACTAATGAAAGGGAGAGGATTGAAAAGCAGGGTGGCTTTGTAACAACATTCCCTGGTATGATTTTTTTTGTTGTGTAACTGTCTCATCATCGTTCTTAGACAATATATATTTGCATGTGCCTTATTGTATTCAATGGCTTGCTCACAGGTGATGTTCCTCGGGTAAATGGCCAACTCGCTGTTGCAAGGGCCTTTGGTGACCTAAGCCTCAAGGCGCACTTGAGTTCAGAGCCTGATGTTAGGCATGTACCAATAAACTCAAATATAGAGTTTGTCATACTTGCCAGTGATGGATTATGGAAGGTTTGTACTAGAACTGCTTATCGACTCTTTCCTACATTAATCTTGTTCCTTTTCATGCATCAGAGTTTTTAAGCATACATCCACATCATGAATGCTATCTCCCTTTTAATTGCGCTTCTTCAGTCCTTTCTCTAGCGTGTTTACCATGTTCTAAAAAATATATGATTATCGTTTGTTTGAGTTGTACATCTTCTAGTTTCTTGTTCATTTATCGTGTGATTCTGTTTCCAGGGTGATTCACCTGTATTTGAGAATTCTGTTCTTAAAAATATGTTTGCAAATCAGTTCCTAAACCTACACCTTTGCTGAATGAAGGTAATGAAGAACCAGGAAGCCGTTGATCTCGTGAAGTCAATCAAGGACCCCCAGGCAGCAGCAAAGCGACTGACAACCGAAGCACTTTCAAGAAAGAGCAAGGATGATATTTCTTGCGTCGTGATCCGTTTCCGCTGCTGAATCCTGCCCTCTGTGGCGCACAAATCTCGGATCGTTTCTGCATGATGCCGTGGCGAGGAATTTGTCTGTATTCATTTCTTTGTTCCAAATTTCTGTAGTGTGTGTTGTACCTATAGTAACTTGAACAGACTTAGAACTATGCAGGAAAATGGAGACTTGGGTAGTGGTGAGTGTGCAGGGTGCTCATTCATCTGTGCATATATACACCAGCATAAATTGCCCATCAATTGACCGGGACAAGCAGAATATCGTTGTGTACTTGTTGGTTGTGATGGTAATGGACCAATGTTGGTAAGGTTGTGTGTGAAAATTTCTTGATTCAGATTCAGATTCGTTACTGTTCATTCCGTAGAATGTACAGCTGACTTCAGTGAAACAAGCTCAAAATTAATGCTGTCTCGCGTTCGACCAAATTTCTGCCCATTTTGTAATGTTTTTTTTTTATTATTTGGAAACGGAGGGTTAACCCCCTGTTTCATTTAATGAAACCACAGAGTACTTACAGATTAACATTTTGTAATGCTTTGGCTTTACGATTACTTATGTTATAATATATGGTCATCTCTTAGATTGCGCGGAGATCGTAATGTCTTCGTCTGATCGGCTCCCTTTCGCGCTCGGCCGGCCCCAGCTCCGCCTGTTGCCGCGTCCGCATCCTCAACTTCGCCGAGCCGGTTCTGCGCCCGCCGCAGACCATGCGCACCGCTGATCGGCCGGCCTCTCCTCCCGTGCTGTCCGCTGCCGCTGGGCTCTCGGCCGGCCACGTACTGGTTCCGCGCGTCGTGTCCCACCGCGCGCGCGACGGCGAATGTTTGTCCCTGTGGTTGCCCCCCCCCCCCCCCTCGAATACTAGCTTACTGTGCTGCTTCCGATTCTTCTGGCTGAGTGTTGCTTATTGATCACATTTAAACATACAGCACCGTTGGAGTAGTTTCGCGTTGGTTATAGAAGGTCAGGAGACATAATTTAATACTGCAGTCATTCCACATGTCCGAACCTCATTCTACCATCTTTAGCATAATGGGGTGACTGAGGGGGAATTGCATCCTATAATATTTCTATTGGAATGTCACGAATGAACAGTGTCATGATATTTGAAAGATCTAAGCTATCGGATCCGGGAAGAATAGACTAGATCAAGAGCTACAGTGATGCTACAGCATTCATAAACAGTACTCATGGTACAGTATTTTTGAACAGTGCATATCTCAATATCAGCCTCTTGTTTTTTATCCAACAGTCCGTACGTCATGTCATGGCACTGTTTATCGTGACATTGCTACGCAATGATAGAGGATACGTTTCTGATGAGGGACCGTTGATGTACGGTGAAGAGCTAAGTAGCCGACTAACGCTTTATCACCATTATACATCAATGTCATCCTATAGGGGTAAGTGCCAACTGACGCTTGATATACCACAATACGCTTTGTTATACAGCATCACGTGACATGGAGTATTTATTTTCCAGGAACGAAGTTACCAACGATAGAGTTGGCGGCGTCACGCAAGTACTATACAAATTCGTTATGTGATTCCATTAGCTGCACAAGAAAATGCACAGCACACAAGGCACGGGCAAAGCTATACACAAGAATTGAGATTACCTGCATGCATGCTCTTCTCACCCAAACACATAGCTACTCTCCAGGGCTTTGAAGATAGTTGGCTCCTCCTCCATCACCTTCACCATCTCCGGCGCCGCGTGCACATACACCACCCAGTCGCTGTCCCCGCGTGCGCTCGGCATCGGCATGATGTACCCGCAACCGCCAGCCGAACCGTCCTAAATGTTAGTCGAGTCTAAAGTCATCAACTAGGAGAAGGCAAGTCTTCATTAGAGAGAGATTGTTAAAAACTAATCTAGACTTGCCAAGTAATAGAGCGTTAGGATTCTGATGCAATCAGCATCGGATCGAATTAGTTTGTTTTTATATTTAGGCTTTTCATATTTAATTTTGGCTCTGATTATAAGTCTTTTTAAAAACTACGTAGCTAACCAAGCCAAAATTAAATATGAAAAACCTAAACATGAAAATAAATTAATTTAATCCGATACTGATGGTATCAAATCCTAACGTCATATTACTTGGTAAGTCTAGATTTGTTTCCAATACCGAAGTCGACCTCCCCAAACGGGAAACCCACCCCGGACGACACGATGCACGCCGCCGCCTCGTTTCCACCGGTGCCGCCCATGTACGCACTCGCCACGGCCGGCTTGGGCAGCAGCGCCTCGACCCAGTCGACGAGCCCCCGGAAGTGCTCGCCGGTCGCGGCCTCCGCCACCCACCTGTGCACGCCGTCATCCACGTCGGCGAGCATCATGCCATGTAGGTCGTCGGTGCATGCGTATGACGCCGTACGGTATGGTCAGCACGTTGCCGAAGTGGGCCTTCATGGCACCGTCCGGGAACAGGCGAGTGCGCCCGTCCACGACCACGCCCATGCAGCACGAACGTTGTCGCCGGGATGCGGCCCTGGAGCAGAGCTGCCACAGGTGGGCCGTGAACGCCTCCAGCTTGGTGCGTCCTGGCCCGGCCGAGGCCTGCAGAACGGCGATGTCTGCGGCGGCTATGCGGTAAATGCGGTTGATGGAAATGGTGCCCACAGCCGGAGGGGGCGGAGCGGAGCTGAGAGGGGAGAACAAGCGCTCGATGAGGGCGTCATTGAACGGCGCGCGCGGTGGGGGGTTGCGCGGGGCGACTAGGGAGCGGCTAAGGACGGGGCCGGAGGTGGGGAGCCACCACGGGCGGCTGCGGCCCACGCGACGAGGAACATGTTGAAGGAGTAGGCGTCGCAGACGCGGTGGTCGAAGGTGCAGCCGACGACGGCGCCGCCGCACTTGAACTTGGTCACCTGACGAAGGAACATGTGTGCAATCTCACCGTCATGATTTATGAACGTCACGTCAAGTCTTGAAACAAAACAAAAAACGTTATGTTGCAGGATCTTATAGGTGGATGTCATAGATTTTGCAAGGTTGCACGTGAAATTTGTCTAAGTTCCGACTAAGCTACAGTTGTCTAAAATTTTATTAAAATTCAGTTATTTTTTTGGGTACGTTGGATCATCATCTAATGATTTTTTTTTATGTTGAAAAATTCTAAACTAAATAAAAGTAAATCGAGATGAACCCTACAAATACAAAAACAAAATAAATTTTTTTTAAATTAGACAAAAGTAAATCTAAGTGAACCGTACAAATACAAAAACCAAAAAAAAATCTAAACTAGACAAAAGTAAATCTAGGTAAACCTTACAAATACAAAAATAAATAGAACTAAAAGTTACAATAAACATGTGCTAAAATTGTACGCCACTTGGTAATGTAATTTGAAGATTAGTACTGTACAATTATAGGTGATTGGGTTTTAAAAAAAAAATTCAGACGACTAGAAGCAACCAAAAGCAAAGTAATATTAGGCGTGCTGCTCTATATATAGTACCAGCCATGATGCAAAACAATTAGTAGAACTTACGTCTATGTGTTCTTTATATTTTAAGGCCTAGTAATAACTCACCGTCTGCGTCTGGCGTGTTAAGATTCTTTTTTCTACCAGTACCAGGGATGATGTGCGTACGTACATGTAACATGTCCACAAAATGTGTAAAAACTTTGTTGACGGACATAATTTCTCTTATAGGAATTATACATGTGCACAGTTGTGGCTTCGTGCAAGTCATGGATTAAACATGGGAGGAGTCTAGGCCAAACTTGAGTGCTATTATGTTCAAATTTAAAGCCCTTGGATCCAAATCCAACGGACCTCGTCCTCCCCTCAATTATATAAATATCCCACTCCTCTCAACCCCAAACCCTACCCCCAACTACCCCTCCGCTGCCACCCTACTCACTACCTCCCCCATCGCCTCGCCGGCATCCACCTCAAACACCCTTTCACACCGTGCGCATCCCCTACCCTCCCGACCCCACCCCCACTGGCGTGCCACCTCCATCTACCACGCCGTCGCCGTCCTTGGCACCACTGTGGCCCGCCAGCAAGCCCTACCCGCCGCCGATTCCGCTTCCCGGCGTGGTTGCCAACGCCGCTGCGCATCCCCACCCAACCTAACTCGACTCCTTGCCTGAGCGCCAATCCGCCCGCCACCCACCGTCGCCTCGCTGCCCTGCCTCCCACCGCTTGTCTACCCTGTCGCCTCCCTCTAATCCAGGGTTCTAGTGAACCAAAAACCTAACCCGGGTGAACCCGAACCCTAAATCGCCAGAATTAGTTGCAGGAGAGGTTGTGTCGTCGCCGAAGATGAAGGTGGAGCACAAATCTTGACGAAGATCCAAAGTGAGAATTCGAGTACTGTCAACCCCAAAAAATATATGAGTACTCCTTAAAACATCTCCAGTGCATCACCTACATCGTATCATCTGGTCGGCTGTGTCACTTTTGAAAGACGTAAAGCATCCATTAGTAAGTAGTAACCGGTGCATGCTTCACAAAAATTAATACTCCATGCACAGAATCGCAGCGTACGTCCAGCAGGCAAAACCGTCACATGATCATAAAAAGTTCACGACAAGACAAAACGCGATGCCGGACTCATAACATGACGTGATAGTTCAATTATATGCAGTAAGAATTGTGTTGATAACTTGATATAATAGTTACTAACATTAATTCCTGAACAAATTATGCAGTATAATATTTTGTGAAGATGAAGATTATACCTGAACAGAGATCACGCTGGCAGCTTCTCGACTCCCTCGTCCACCATGCCAAGCCGGAGCTCCCGCACTCACCCTCGCCGTTGGCCACGATGGACCTCCCCGGCGAGCGGGTAGTACGCCACCGGTGCCTTGGCCAGCGCCTCCTTGAGCGCGGCCGCGGTGGGCGCTAGGTGGAGGTAGCAGAAGAAGACACTGACATCGATCAGCGGCAGTATTGACTCACCTTGGTTATAGGCAAGAGGATCTTGATAATCTTGTGCTCGATCAACTTGGAGGTCGTCTGCGTCTTCAAATCCTAATCGGACGATCGTACCGGAAAAAAGCACAAACAAGTAGAGAGAGCAAATAAATACAAATAAAAATAACAAATGAACTCCAATTAAATCAAAACCACTACTAAAAGCAAGATCTTGAATTTACAAAATTTTAGAAATTTAAAACATAATTTTTGGAGTTACGACGAGGGAGATATGGATTTTTGAAGCTCGGGAGGGAATAAAAGCCCTAAAAGAAAGGAGAGAGAGAAATGTCTCTCTGACATCTGGGTCCCACGGCACAGTGGCTTGGTTCATGGTCACAGTGTGTGGACCAAGACCACCAGCGCAGCACATGGTCCAGGGGGCTTTACTGTTGCAGGCCCACTTGGAAGAAAGAGGGAGAGGGCTTAAGCCAAATGACAGGTGGGGCCCTTAAGGCAAAATAACCCCAAATCCCCAATTTTATTCCTTTTGCTTTGGTTCACAGAATAGGGAGCAGAGGGGGTGCGGGCGGCAGGGAGTGGTGGCGGTGGCACCGGCGGGAGGAGGCGTGGGGAGGTCGGTGAGGGGGTGAAATGGACTCCCGAGAGGGTGGGGACCCCATGGGTGGAGGTGGCGGCGCCGGAGAGGGCCTAGCGCGGCGCCGGCGTGGCCAAAGGCGGCGGTGGGTGCACAGGCACATGCGACGCCAGCAAAGTGGCGGCGCAACGGCGGAGCTAGAGCGTGCATGGGCTGTGCGTGGCTGTGGGGAGGACGCCGAGCCGGTCGGTGAAGCTTGAGGCGACAGGCGGTCCGGCGGCGGCGGCCTGGGGCGAAGGAGGAAGAGCTACAGTGGCGGTTGCTCTCGGCGGCGAGGAGGAAGAGGGGAGGTGGGGGATGGAATCCTCATGTCACGGGGCTTTTGGTGACACGGTCGACCAGGCGAGACGCTCACCGGAGCGGTAGTGCGGCGGTGAGGCGGCGCGGCCAAGGTGAGTTCTTCGGTTTTTGCTCGGCTCTTCTTTGCTCTCGGGAAGATAGGGGACAAGTGGGGAGGGCACGGGAGGCGGCCATGGCTTCTTATAGCCTCGAGGTGGAGAGGAGGAGCTGGGGGAGGCTTGGCGCGGGCGAGCAGGGAGCGGGCGCGCGTGCGCACGACTTGGATCGGGTGGCTTCGGTCAAGGTTGGTGAGGACGCGAAGGACAAAGGGACGGGACGCGAGCGACGACTTGCGCGGGCGGCGGCGTGCAACCGTGCGGGTGACGGGACCAACCGAGGACGGGCGTGGGGGCGGTGAGGATGGGCAAGGACAGCAAGTGGGCACCCGAGGGAGAGAGAGGGAGGGGGTTTAAGCCAATGGCAGGTGGGGTGCGGCTGAGAAGAAAGAGGGAGGCGCGGGTGCTGGTGTTGACCGAGGAAGAAGAAGGGCGAAGTCGGGCCAAGCAGGCTGGGGAAAGAAGAAAGGTCAAGGGCCAGGGTGGGCCGAAGAAAAGAGAAAAGGGAGCCCAAGGGAAGGAAATGGGCTGTGCCCAAAACAAGAGGAAGGCCAAACTTGAGAAGGGCTCAAATCCGAAAAGGAGAATTCAAATTAAAATTTGAATTCAAGAATTGCGAAAAGGTTTGAAACGCAAACCCGAGCTAGATAGAAGCTAGAAGTTTTGAAATGACTTGATAATTTAAAATACGATCGAAGAACGAAACCAATTAAGTATTTACTATTCTCGTCCGAAAACGGGACGTTACAGTTCCACTGGATTCTAATAGTAATTATACCAAAATGGAGCAAGGTAATATACCTTGATTCCCTAAAGAGGGCCAAACACGATTTCAGAGTTGTCTGACGATTAATCGACAGGTAAACACATTTCCTCTATAGACAACTCTATTGTAGTATTTCCTTCCTTTGCAATGGCTAAGTCTAACTTTTTGGAATCACGTAGTTCATTCGCCACATACGTTGCTACTGGAGGGAGATCCAAGGGAGCGATCAACGTCTTGTGACACAATCTAAAATTCTCGGTATTCGCTAGTACATATTAATCCTATATAATACTTCGTAGTAATGCCTCTCGAACTAACCAATTCTATTTTTGCAGTGCCACCAGCAGACGTTGGGCAACATCTATGGATATTATGTTTGCCACAACATGCAACTACTCCTCGGTTTCGTGATGACCAATGATCCTAAGATTTGTCAATCTTGCAATAATTATTTCATACTTATCAATTTATATATATATACACGACTTTAATCTTTCTAGCGACAAGTTACGACCATCGCTACAATTGCGTTGGAACAGGCCGAGCTCACAGGCATTCGAGGACAGTTTGCGTCATTCTTGTTGTGTGAGGTCATAAAACCAGATGGGGAGTTCCACAATGTAGATTAAACTTGATTGAGATAAGATTGAACTTAATGGTACATGTGTGTAAATGTTCATGAATGATTAGTTTTAGTTCATTTGAGTTAATTAATTTATGAAATGAATGTGCTTATTTCTGAAATGAATGTGAATTGAATGTGCTTATTTCTGAAATAAATGTGTATTAGATGAATATGTGTACTTGTTGTGTTTCAGATTTTTTTCAGATGGCATGCCTAGTATTTACTGAGGCTAGCCAATAAACAGAAATAGATTTAGCAATACAAAAGAATTTCATAGACGGTTCCTTAGGACAAACCGCCTGTGATACATCAGCTATCACAGACGGTTTTATCTACAAACCGTCTGTGATACATCAGCTATCACAGACAGTTCCTTAGGATAAATTGTTTGTGATATATCAGCTATTATAGATGATTTCATCTACAAATCGTTTATGAAACATCAGTTATCACAGACAATTTTATCTACAAACCGTCTGTGATAGTCAACTATCACAGACGGTTCTGAGTTAATAATCGTCTCTGATAGTCTGCATCACAGACGGTTCAAAAATCGTCTGTGATGACCTCATGTCATTACTGACCCATAAACTCAGACGGCTCACGAAACCGTCTATGATAACGTTTTTGAACCGTCTGTGATGACCTTTTCTGTAGTAGTGTAATCAAGCATCAACAAACTTTTATTGCTTTGAGCAAGAACATATAGTTGTAATAAAAATATTTAGAGCAAAGTTGTTTTTCGTTGCAACGCATAGGCAATCAACTAGTGTTCTCATGACACACAATACGTACAAAGTAGTAGTATTTCATCCAGAGTTTACTAAGAAAAAGAAAGCGACATATGCATATATGTTTAGTGATCGCATAAATTATAGAAACTTTAGATCAGATTATTAAGGAATCTAATGGGTAGGTATTTCGGACGTATACAAGCGTAGGTAATAATGACGTAATATCGTTGTTGTGAAAATAATGGGTAGATTAATTAGCGTGCTTTCGTGTATAAGCTGATACTACGTGTGTATAGTACGCACGTACTAGTTACACCGGGCTTTGATGTCAAACAATATGATATTCTTAAGTATAATGATACAGATCATGCGCCCGATCCCATCTATCCCATCGTATGCTCACAGCCTCTCACTCCTCCCACTTCACGTGAGTGGTCAGTGGCGGACCCATGATTAAAAGTTAGGTCGGATGGGAAGGACCAATGGTATTATCCGATAGCAAAGCAAAAAATACAATGTGAACATCCGGATTAAAATCCTTAATACATTTAGTTTCTTGCAGTGGTTTTAGACCTTATGGATGTTGTGGTTGTGCATCTTCAACATCAACTTGCGCTCCGAGGCCGCCAGCTACCTCGGCAACACAACTTGAACATCACCAACTTGCGCTTCTCTGACTACCACAACGTTTTCGCTTGCGCTAGTACTTGGGGTCGAGTCGGACGACCCAACGCTACAATAGCTCTTGAAATCTAGCAAATCCACCCATCACAAATCACAACACATTCCACTTTCGCCTAATTTCTTTAATTCCCCTTGCTTAGTTAGTTAAGTTACCTTTGCCTTTAGACTTAGATTTGTGGATTTGAGGAGGAGCCATCTCCCGGGTCTCTACTACTATGACTTGCACGTTGCGTTGCGACGGTGCACACCCAGGCAGTCCGCCTCGCCTTGTCAGCTATCACCGCGTCGTGCCGCCCGCGCGGCCACACGCCATGGCCCAACGCCTGTCGCCCACGACCACGAGTTGTCACGCCACCCACGTGCGATGGGCTCTCAGCTTGCTCGCCGGCACGCCCTTGTGTGATGCCCCTCAACTCTTGGCCCTTGCCGCCCAGCACCCCTCGCCAGCTCACCGACGCCGCTAGCAGCGCTGCACGCCACCTCCAGTCTCCAGGTTGACGCTACACGAGGGGTGAATTAGGGTTAGAAACTAGAAATTGATTGTGTGGGGCTGGGAGTCTAATTGACTCGGTGGGCTAAACCAAGTCACCAGTGGGCCTTCTCATGCACTATGTGGATGCGGTTGCCCAAGAAGTCAAGCACCTAAGCGCCTTGTTCTTCTTCCTCCTTCAACACGGGCAGGTAGAGGCGCCAACCTCCCAGTGGTAGGCCATGGTGGAAGGGGAGGAGGGGGTTCTGGCCAGAAGGGGAGCTCGGGCAGCCACCCGTTCTCGCTCGAAGGGACGGTCCACCTCTGCTTCATGTTACTTACTTTTCCCCTTACCTACTACTGTGACTCACTTTTCCTCTACCCGACCATCCTTGTTCCCCCGCACCCCAGTAGCTCGTGCACTCCCACCTCGTCCTCACCTCCACCATGTCCTCCTCTTCCTGCTCCTCCCACCTCCCTCTCCCTCCCTTCCTCTCTCTCTTTCTCTCTCCCTCTCTCTCTCTCTGCTACCTTCGCCGTCAATTGCACCACCGTTGATGGTGGTATCGTCGTTGATAGCCACCGGCCGCCTCCTCTCGATGCGTAGGTTCCATTTTTTACCACCAATTTCTACTCTAAAACCTCGAATGAGTTTTCCCCTAAATTCTCATATCTTATTCTACATTTCTCTTCTCCTACCACAAATGACTTCGTCCCCTCAATCCCCAATGACACCGCCATCAGCCAAGTCCACCACATCATCATCATCCAATAGCTAGTCATGTCGATGCCCCTCAACTCCCACCCGCATTGATGGCGGCGTCAATTCGGAGGCCATCCATGGCACCATATTTGGAAGTCCCAGATATTGCAATAGGTCAAGTTGTTGCACGAGGTAATGCTAGATGTTGTATCTATTTGTTTTGAATGTTGCAACAGCAAATTTTGAAATATTGTAGATATTTCTCTGGATTGTTATGACACTTTTTTCAATTGTTGTATGAAGTGTTTGATTTTGTTGCAATGTCTCTCGGCAAATTTTGCCCTTGTTGCAATTTGCATTTTTTTTGCAACAAAGTTTATTTTTGTTGCGGCAATGAGGAATCTGTGCTTTTGTTGTATCGAGTTGTAGATTTATTGCACCGACAATATTTTTGTTGTGCCCCGAGACAGAATATTGTAGTGTTGTAACACAATATTTTTTGTTGCAATCGGACGGGGATTTATTGCGGGCTTACTAAATAATTGTTACATCTCTTCGATTTTTGTTGTGCTAGATTGGATGTCTGAGATCGGCCATTTTAAGTTTGATCCGATGGAGGAGGGGAGCGTACGATGCCATCATATTTCCGATCCCTAGTCACTCCCATAAGAATATAAGATATACCAATATAGTTAATTAGCCGCTATAGAGGGCACTAGAAAGCTAGCTAGCCTTGTTAATTTAGATCACACTTGGTAATTAATTGGTAGTATCTATATATATGGATGTCATGCATCCTACCATCTATATATTTGGGTTCTTCCATCCATTATATTGGTGGTGACCTACTGTATAAAGTGATGCTTGAACTAATCTCTACCTAAACACATGGAAACCAACACTAAAGTCACATTGTCGAAAGAAAGAAACATCTAGTTAGGGAGTGGGCTTGAGATATTCTCGTTGATTACAACAAAGGGGCATGCATATACAAAATCAGACAAACTATCTAGTTTCTTTAAAGATGTTGTACCTACTAGCTTTTTTTAGATAATGAAAGTACAACTTCCGGTCTCTGCACCAACTAAAGATGCACAAGTCATTGTACCTACTAGCTAGATAGATAGCTCATATATATCACGCAAAATTTAGGTTCGGTTGGCCACAGGAAAAAGCCTCACCGCCCAGCATGCACTATATTTTTTAACGCTAAAGATCGATGGTCAGATGTTGGAGCACATACATACTTCAGCATGCACATGTATGAAGCTCGAGCATTAGAAAATTACATTAAAATACCAATGGAGAAATTAAAGAACAATTAGGTTTGGTTAAATGTTCAACAATGACTAGCTATAGTACTTCGCAATGTCACTAAAGTGAATGTTGATGCTAGCACCTGAAATGTGTGGAAAATCATATTAACTAAGAGCATTTGAACGATGCATGCAATACTTACTCCCTACTCACAACTTTCAGGTTTGACCTGTTGACCATGCAAGTCACGGATCGGTCGATCTATCACTAGACACTAGCCTAGCTAGGTAGGAAAGAAGGCAGACAGGTGGTGATGCATGCAACAATGGAATATGCATAGATAGCTAGCTACTTGATTAATCTGTCTCGACAGAAAGTAAGTTCAAATTAAGTGTATATGCCTCGTACGGCCTCGGGTGACATGTGACATGTACTACATGCCAAATTAATTAATTAATAAACACAAGAGTATATGCGCAATTGTTAGGTGGTATGGTATCTTCTTACTTGTCGTCGCCTATATGGTTAATTAATTATATATCAGCTGAGAACACATGTTTCTTTGATCGTATACTTCCTCCCGTTCAAACTGGCATAGTTTTTAAAATATAACTTTAACCATTAATTCTCATTGTATATAAAGCTAGGACGTGCACACGAGTGGGTGCGTGCGTCTTGTGCTCTTGAAAAACATGTTCCCACCAAATTCCAGCTGGTCGCGCCGTGCCAAACGCGGAACGGCAAAGCGCGCGGTTGAGCGGTGACGCAGGCAGTGCCCAGTTGGTCGCCGACGAGTCGTGACCCGTGCGCACGCTCTACTCTAGCTGCGCGTGCGCAGCTTGCTCTCCGAGCCACAGGCCGGCAGCATGGCAGCGCGTCTTGCGCCCGCCCGGCACGTACACCACCCGCGCGATCGATGTATGCGCCGCGTGCTGTCGCCGTGCTTCTGATCGTGGGTAAATGTGCCGTGTGGTTATCTGATCGGGGGTAAAACATCGTATCCGTTTTCTCCCGACTCAATTGGATACAATAACAGTCTTGCTATTTCTAAGTTGTCTGAAATTTTCTTAAGCTTAAGTCACTTATTGTGACCATTAAATTTGTGTAGAGATTGATGTATCATATAATTAGATATTAATCCAATAGATAAAAAATATAATTTATACTTAAGAAAATTTCAGTCACCTTATGAATAGACAGTCTCATACAATAATACTACGATCCACGTGGTATTACACGATGTTATATCACCATCTTACGACAGCCCCATTTACAACTCTCGCTCCCTTGATCCCTTCGACACAACATTGCAAGTACTACTATACAGCAGGTACACGAAGACAAAAGCAAATAAATCATAAATAAACCAGACATTTTAACGTACACATACAAGATGGCACGATGCGCCATCCTTTTTTGTTTCCATGCGAGCTACAGATCGATACCCCTCTCATGTCTTCCATTCCATCAAGTATTCAAGTATCTTCCCAGCGCACGTCACCCAAATATGTAGCTGCTCTCCACGGCCTTGAACACCGTGGGCTCCTCCTCGATCACCTTCACCACCACCGGCGCCGCGTGCACGTACACCACCCAGTCGCCGTCCCCGCGCGCGCTCGGCATCGGCATGACGTACCCGGCGCCGCCAGGCCACGGGAAATGGTACGACGCGAACGCCGGCCGGCCCCACCCGAAGTCGACCTCGCCAACCGGGAACCTCATCCCCGACGACACGACGCATGCTGTCGCATTCTCACCGTCGTCGCCGCCCAAGTATGCTCTCGCCACCGTGGGCTCCGGTCGCAGCGCCTCGACCCAGTCGACGAGCTCCCGGAAGTGCTCGCCGGTCGTGACCTCCACCACCCACCGGTGCACGTCGTCCGCCACATCGGCGAGGGCCATGTCACGCAGGTCGGCGGAGCCTATGACGCCGTACGGTATAGTCAGCACGTTGCCGAAGTAGGCCTTCATGGCGCCGTCCGGGAACAGGCGAGTGCGCCCGTCCACGACCATGCCCATGCAGCACGAACGTTGACGCGGGGAGGCCGCCCTAGCGTGGAGCTGCCACAGGTGGGCCGTGAACGCCTCCAGCTTCGTGCGCCCGGGCCCAGCCGAGGCCTGCAGCGCGGCGACGTCGGCGGCGGCCACGCGGTAAATACGGTTGAAAGCGGCGGTCGCCGTGGCTGGCGGGGCCGGCGCGCAGCTGACAGGGACGAAGATGCGGTCGGCGAGGGTGTCGTTGCACGGCGGGGGTGGGCTGCTCGGCGCGAGGAAAGAGCGGTGAAAGGATGGGGCCAGCGAATCGGAGCTGCCCCGGGCTGCCGCGGCCCACGCGACTAGGAACATGTTGAAGGAGTATGCGTCGCAGACACGGTGGTCGAAAGTGCAGCCGACGACGGCGCCGCCGCACTTGAACTTGGTCACCTGCATGCGTGTGCCATGCATGCAATGCAATGTCACGGTTGTGAACTTATAATAAAAGCTGTAATCGAATAATTTTGCATGTTTTACGTGGAGATTATACTTACTACAATAGTTATACGCTTATAAAGATTTAGTTAAATTACATATCTACGATTGTAGAAGTATGTGGATTTTGTACCTTATTAGCTAATCTGTACATGTAAAATGTTCTGTTCAAGTATTTAGAGGTTGGTACGGATCGATTGAACATGATGATAGTGTCCTACTATTTTTTTTTAAAAAAAAAAACAGTGTCGCGGTGACAATAAAGTAAAGAACGTTGGTATGCCGGGTGTTTCATAACCGTGTTTATATATAGCCTGTCGATTACGTAAGAAGATGTAGTTGGAGACTGTAGATATAGGATCGAAGAAGTTGACCATCATATGGAGTTGCTATAAAAAACTGCGAAATATGACCTTTTTTTATCAGGTGAACTCTGGGCGCGATCGAAATGTACATATATTTGTGTGTATTGTGAGCTATTCAATTTTCTTTTTATGGAGATGCATGCACGCTTTTTAGTTATTCAAACACTTTTCCACGCATAGTGATAGAGTAAATTGGAGGGAAAGTTTAAGCATACGTAAGTATCCCATATATCAAAAACGGAGTTCGATTGCACATGTATCGATCGTTCCACAGTGCACGGCACTACCGGCCTATGCTTCCATGCATCGTACATTTGAATTTCGAAGCCTTAACGATTAATTTCAAGTTTGTTTATTTTCTGTTTTGCTAAATTTTGTGCCTTTTAAAAAAAGAATGTAGTACGCGCGCATATATGATCCGATCCGAACCTGCACGCACATGACCCCGGCCTTCTTCTTGGGCACCAGCTTCTCAACGCTCTCGTCCGGCAGGCCGAGCCGCACCTCCCGCAACGCCGTGCCGTCCGCGCTCGCCTCCGCGAAGTCTACCCCGCGGCCGTTGCACAGCAGCTCCGGCTCGCCCGCGGCGTTGGCCACGACCTCCCCCGCGAGCGGGTAGTATGCCATCAGCACCTTCGCCAGCCCCGCCTTCAGGGTCGCGCCAGGGTGGCTACCCACCGCGTCGACGTAGCAGAAGAAGACGCCGACGTTCATGGGCGGCAGGATGAGGTCGAGGTTGGACAGCGCCAGGCGGTGCTCCTGCAGCGGCAGCGCCGGTGCCACCGTCGTGGCCGATGAGATGGTCACCAGCTCGTGGCCGCCGTGCACTTCGGTGGTTTCCTTCACCATGTTGTTTACGTAACTAATATATGCGTGTGAATACTGCAGGTTTGAAGGCGAAACCGGATGGTGGTACGTAGGGGGTATTTAAAGGGAGGGGGTTTGGTAAACAGAACTAATTTAAGAGTGCAGAGTATCTACTATATATCTAATGCTAGGTTATTTTTTCCATTTATTTCCTGGTCAGAAATAAACTCATTTTAATTAGTTAATTGTGTTAAGAAACTGGGCTCAGGCCGGCAGTCCTGGTCCAAAGTGGACTCCTCATCCATCCAGTAGTCTATATAAAGGAGGAGGGACCTCAACTATTGTAATAGAGTTTTACAGAAGAGCAATAAAGAGGAGTCCTCTCATATCTCTGTGTTCAATCTACTATTATGTTCTTGTGTTCTTACATTATTCTTACGATTATGAGTTAGTCTACGAGGTAATCGTTCGGACTGAACTCGCTAGCACCACGTTATCAGCACAACTACGCTCTCCGGCCTATACGGATTGAGAAGGTAATCATTGAGGCACGACACTCGCAGATCGAATCGTTTTTTCTAGATTGCTTTCAATTATTCAAATTTGGCTTTCTAGATTGTAACCTACGGGTGCAAATCTGATCTAATCTACTGTGAGCCGACTTGAAGTCGCCGACACAATATCGATCGGTAGATTGCATAGAAAAGTGGATGTCGATTGTACCGTAGATTGGAAATTGCAATCTGTCCTAACCAACCGCAAGCCGACTTGAAGTCGCTGGTCAAGCCAATTGGTGGTTGTATGGAAGAACAGATAACGATTGCACATTAGATTGAACATCTCATTGCATGAACAATAACAAGAAAAAAATCATCATGGCGACCGCACAAGCCGCCCGAAGCTGGCACCTTCCCCACCGGCGCAGCCCCGCCGCATGCGCGCCCACCGGCCTGCAGCCATCGGCTCCCCGCCATCTAAAGAAAAGAAAGAAAAAAGGGGGGATGGCGCCATCCCCTGCATGGGCGAGCCGTCGTCGACCCGACGCCGCCGACCTCGCCGTGCCTGAAGACGACGAGCACCCTTGCACAGGTTCCCACGCGTCGCCGCCTCGAAACACGCTCGCGCCGGCCCCACACGCCCTCGCGCCGCCGCCTTGAAGTAGCGCTCACCTCCGACACCGGCCCTGCACGCCCACACGTCGCCCGCTCCAAGCGCCGCCCCGCACGGCGTCGCCTTGAGCCACACGAATGCGACGCCGGCGCCGTCGCGCACCTTCTCCGCTCCGGCCGCCCAGCATGGTCGCCTCCGCGCCTGCACGCGCCACCCGACCGTGCGTTGCTCTCGCACGAGCGGTGACGCCAGAATCCGCCGCTGCGCAACCCCCCTGGCTCGCTTGCACGCACTGTCGGACCTCCACCCACATGAGCTCTCGCCGGTCGCCAACGCGCGTGTACAACCGCCGCCACCTCCTTACACGGGGCCAAGGGAATCCTAAGCCCCCTTGCCCCTTTTTGACCCGAGCGCAATGGGCCGTGGTGGGCTGGCCGGCTGTTATGGGCTAGGGAGAGGCCCAATAGGCCATTGAAATATGGCCTGGTCGAAAATTTAAAAAAAAAAAGAAGGGGAGAAAACCGAAAGAAAATAAATTTTGTAAAAGGGCCCCCAGGATTCTGAAAATTACAAGGATACTTACGCAGATAAGGAAATTTTGCAATAAGGTCCTTGAAATTTCTGAAAATTACACGATTTTTTTTTTCTCAGAACTAAAATTTTGCATTTTAACCCCTAGAAATAGCAAAATTCACCGAAAAGTCATTTTCTAGCAGAAAACAACCTCGGGAATTCAAAAAAAAATATCATATTTTGAACTTTTGAAGCATGTTTAACTTTGTTATTATTATTTCTATGCAATTTATGTACTATATTTACTATTTTTGATTATCTGTGATTGTTTATATTGCTTTTAATCATTGAAATAGCAGTAAATCATGAAAATGCATAGAAAAATACGGGAACATTATGAGAATTTTTGCAACCATTTTATGCAAATTACTAGCAGTAATCTTATGAACTCCTTACATGAATATGCAGATGACTGGCATTACGAACCGGGAGTTCAAAGAGCTGGCCCAGCATGGCCAAAATTACTTGACTTGGGCATCAGATGTCGAGATCGTACTTAGAGCCAAGAAGCTCTGTGCAGCTATTGGATTGGGCACCTTGAAGGATGCCACTCCAACTGCTGAGGAAAATGATCAGGCACTTCATTTCCTCATACACCATCTCTGTCTAACGCTCAAAAATGAGTATATGACGGAGAAGAATGCACTAGCTTTATGGACCGCACTAAATAAGCGGTTCGAGAAGCTGGAGTACACCATTTTTCCTCGGGCAGAGCAGGAATGGAACCGACTACGTTTTGCTGACTATAAGACTATGGGGTCAGTTCATAATATAACTCGCCAGCATCACAAACTAATTTTTCATTTTCATTTCTATCCAAAATAACAGAGGTAACCCCTTTGGACCACATGTCAAAATCTCCCAAATCCATACTTACATTTTCAATAATTATTCAATTTTAGCGAAACTAGAGTCCGACTAAGCATCTATCCGACATTCCAAATCAAAACACTCAAATTGACTTCATTCATTATCTAAACCATATCATAAAGGCTACAACAGTAAACCATATCATAGGTGGCGCACGGATTTTTTGGATGTTACATGGTTACAACACCATTTTCTTATAGATTTATTGTATAGTTTCTAAATATAAGGATTTAAAAAAATTAAAATTATTTTTTAGGAAGATGACCCCATGATGGCTCTAGGCTATATCTTCTATTAATGTGTGAATTTCTAGCTATTTTTATTTTTCTTCAATTAACGTGGTAATTTATTGCTTTTTATCTTTTAAGATTAAAGTAGGGTTAACCTATTCATTAGTGGTTTACTCAAAGCCTCGATAGAAATCAAGAATATAAACAAAGAGCAGCCATTTAGGACTCAAAGTTGTTTGCTTATAGGATCATCTGCAATATTCGGAGTATTTTTGCATGGCACTTGTCTTCTTTTGCTTAATTAGGATATTGCATGCATCTAATACAATCCGACCACATACATCTTCTTGGACTTCAATTCAAACAGCTAGTGTACGCATAATATTAGCCATCTATATTTAGTGTTCTAATGAACGTGTGGATTACCTGCTATGTTTTTTTGCTGATTAATGTAAGAATTTATAGCTTTTTTTTTATTAACGTAGGAATTTCTAGACTTTAATCCTTAGGGTTAATGAGGAGGCATATGTAGGAGCCTCCGACTAAGAAAGATATGTCACGCATCCCTAGGCTTCCATGCATATGGAACTAGTTGCTCTGTGTTAATTTTTGCATGCATGCTTGCAGCTTGCTTGTAGCTACATTGACCTCGTGCGCGCATGATAAGGTTCCTACATTTTTATTTTAGTACAGTTAGCAAAACATCCACACATTATTGGATGAGTTTCTGATATCCAAACGATCGATCACTTGCTTCCCAAATCTAAAATAAAGGAACTGAATCTTCACTCGGGATTCGGTTGGTTTTTATGGACTAGCGGCACCGCCATTGTTATTTTAGTACTGGCAGCTTGCAACCACTCAGAGTCAGAGATAAGATTCCCCCATGCATAAACACCTATACAGGCCACAGCTCATAATAACCTTCATAAAACGGAGGGAAACGAGCTCATATGTTCACATGATACACGACACAAAGTCGTATATAGTACAAAGTGATCGATGCCTGATCTAATCTCTACCTAAACACATCCATGGAAACCAACGCTAAAGACACAAAAGTCGTATATAGTACAAAGTGATGCTTGATCTAATCTCTACCTATACACATCCATGGAAACCAACACTGAAAACACAAAGGTCGGTAGAATTAACAAGCAACCTCGCTCATCTAGTTAAGGAGTGGGCTTTATCTTTAGATACTCTCATTGGTTGCAGCAAAGGGGCATATACAAAATCAGTCAAACCATCTTCTTTGAAGATACGGTACTAGCTAGATGATACTTGTCTCATATCACGCAAAAAATTAGGTTCGGTTGGCCATTGGGTGTTGGTTGATCGTTTGGTCAGTTCTTTTGTCAGTGTTCTTTGCCCTGTATAGTGTGTGGAGGCAATGCTCCCCTGCCTTGCCTCTGCTACCGCACTGTTTCTGTATTGTTGTGTATTTTCTTCCGTTTTGATCGGCCGGGCGGGGCCACCTTTGTTTCAGATTGATACTCCTCCTTCAATGCAATAATAGCAATTTTCTTACCATTTTATATATAAAAAAAGTGTATGCCCATGCGGCCTCGTGAGACATGGAAATGAGACATTTGCTACACGCCGAAATTAATAATAGAGAACTGCTATACATCTTGCGATTTTAGCACTCTGTGATTGGTGAGAGAGAGGGAGAGAGGGTGGGAAGTGAGATTGGGTTAGGGATATAGGGGTGGGGGTGATATCTGAGGCATTAGATCTCCATCTGATGGTTCAAAAAGTGACTGATTTTCAAGAAAAAATCAGTCGCATGTTGTATAGACACTCCCTTAATAATAAACACAAGTGTTACGTAGTATATTCTTACTTGTCGTCGCGTATATGGCTAATTAATTATAGAGTTAATTCCTTATTTGCTATTGAAAGTTGGCGAGCTCTCTAAAATACCATCGAAAAATTGATATCCCTTGTATGCCACTCTTTCTCAATTTTAATCCCTTCTTTGCCTCTCCGGTCAGTTGATCGTGGATTTTACCGTTGACTTGGACGCGAAAATACGATTTTGCCCCTAAGTGTATTATTTAGGGCTGAGACCTTTAGGGAATTGTTTGACATAGTAATATAGTTTTAAAAATTATGATTTTTTTATGAAAAGTTTCTAACATAGTATAGATTATTTTGTAATTTTTATAAGGTTTTATTTGCAACATGTTTTTCTCTAAAAATCTTTAAATCTTCGGTTGTAACTTGAAAGACTTTTTAGAGAAAAACATGTTGCAAATAAAACCAAATAAAAATTACATAATAATATACACTATGTCAAGAACTTCCCATAAAAATTTCATATTTTTTGGAACCATATTACTATATCAAATAATTTCTTAAAGATCTCAGCATACTTAGAGGTAAAATCGTCCTTTCGTGTCCAAATCAACGGCCAATTCTATGGTCAACTAACCGGAGTGGCAAAGAAGGGATTAAAGTTGAGAACAAGTGTCATATAAGGGGTGAGTAATTTTTCAATGGTATTTTAGAGAGCTTACCAACTTCTAATGGCAAATAAAGAATTAACTCTTAATTATACTATAAGAGTACCTGCGCCATCCGGCGCGGGCCTCTGGCGTGCCAACGTGCCAACATGGGCCGGGTCGTAGGAGCGACGCAACCGCTGGAAGCGGGACCTCCACGCGATTCGGAGCGTCCAGCGACGATCCGAGCGGGCAGCCTCTCTAGGGCGACGTGGACGCACGAGCGCCACGGCTTCGGACGACGCACAACGGTTCCAACCGGACGGCGCGGAGTGCGTGCGGGCACGATCCAACGGCTGGTGATTTGCTGGCGATCGTAGTGTGAGTGGGTGAGCTCCAATCCTTGCAACCTTTAATGTAGGTAATATATCAGCTGAGAGGCTGAGATGCTTGTGAGCAAGCTAGCTCGCGAAAGTAAGTAGTAGGTGACATTTCGTTGAACAAACTACAATTTTATCACGCACGTACGTGCATCCAAGCTAACTTGTTGTTGGGAGGTTGACCATGCAATGTCCATATGGATTTGTTTGATCGTAAGTGTGTGCTGGCTTTGCTCGAGTCAACACTTACCTTAGCGACCGGTCACGCATCATCAGCTACACATTGTTTGCATTGCATGGTTGGTTTAGTTCGATTGCACTAGCTAGTAGCTAGCAAGCAAAGCAGAGAAATTGATCTAAGCTCTAGCAAGCAAAGCAGAGAAGTTGACCTAAGCTCACTGAAGTTATTAATACAATACAATATGTCACTCATTACGAGGCTGATATGTGGGCACATGACCTACATATTAGTAGGACACCACTGGTATATTATGAAGATTTGAAGTTATTTAATGACATATAACGAGTTGCCCATATTAATATGCATGGTTGATCGGCTCGCATTAACCCTCACTGTAGTACTCTCATGGTAATAGCTGCAAAACACCCGCACATAAAACGTGATACACAAAGTGTGTCTCAAATTCTAAAAAAAAAATATCTCTCTTTTTCTTTCTACAACACAAGTGAGCAAAGCTAAGTAGATGAGTATTCCGATTGCTATAAGATTAGGAAAACGGCATGTCTGTTTCTATGGGACTCAAACGTGGCCAGAAGGAAGGCCCATTAAAGACTTGGAAGTTGGACCAACTATGGGTCTGGCCCATGCGGAGGACCGCACCGTTACACCGACAACATTTCCACATGGATCACCTACCTTTTTTCAATGGGATTTTCTAAACAAGAAATACACACACATCGACATCATAGGACCCTTCAAGGTCTACAGGAACCAAAGTCTTCTTTCAAAGATAGCCTAACTCTAACAAAAAAAAAAATCTAAAAACAATGTATTGATCTTTCAAATTTATGAGAATTGGCGACTAGATTATGTTTTCATTGTGTGTATCAAATTATATAACTTGTTTCATACTCCAATGAAAATACAACATGAACCCATATTCATGTGTACACCTAAGAGCATCTTTAGTGTATTGAAAAAATATCAATTCAAAGTCATGCCAGGTAATTATTTTAGAAACTGAGTTTGTTTTTCTCTAATGCATTGAACTGATTCCTACTAATAACCGGGACTCACATTACATTAAAAAACTACAAAATAATAATATTCTCTCTCAACCGCACTCTCTCCTATGTGGTAGTTTAATGCTCATATGAGTTGTTTAATGCTTTGAATCAACTCCTAAGTAGAGTCTGGTTCCATACATTTTTTTTGTTGGAATCGACCCCTCCAATGTATTAAATCGATTCAATACCTTCTCTCTCCTCATTTGAACCGGCTAATACACAACATTGGAGATGGTCTAAGAGCATCCATAATATATGGACCTCTTAAGGGGTACCAAGTGCATGTTTGGTTCGTAGCCAAACTTTGTCACACTTTGCCACACTCTAAGTTAGGCAAGTTTGACCGAATTAGATATCTGCTTGGTTTGTAGCCACACATGTGACAAGATTCTTTTTCTGTCACTTGGGTCCCACGCGTCAATGACTCAAAGAGTATAGCAATGTTCCCTTTTGCTAGCCAAAGCGTGACTCCAGTTTTTATGACCTAAAACTTAGGCAAGTTTAGCAAAAAAAATATAGCAAGCTTTTGCAACCTTAAAGTCTATTTGGTTCATATACTAAGGTTGATAAACTCGTCTAAGGTTAATTATTGAAAATCGGTGCCACACTTTGGCTAGCAAAAGGAATCTTGCCACACTTTGTTTAGTAACCGACACGTGGGACTCGGATGACAGAAAATGAATCTTGCCATATGTGTGGCTATGAACCAAACGACCGCTTAACTTGGTCAAACTTGCTTTAACTCGCAGTGTAATATGTTTGACTACAAACCAAACAGTCCTTAGTGTATAAACCAAACATATCCTAACAGACACATGCAGCATAGCACAAAATGATGCAATGTTTAGCACTGTTCATGGGACCCACACCCAAAAAACCACCATCACATTCCCTTCCTCTTGCCCCCTCTCTCTCTTCCCTGTTCCACACCGGTGTGCTCTCAAGTTCTTGCGCGCGAGGGTGACGTCCGACTCCTGCACATCGGCGGCGACCACCGTTGTCCGGCTCCTCAACGGATCTCGTTCCCCACCCGTTCTCTCTCACTCTCTCTCAAGTTCTTGCGCCGCGACAGCAGCCTCTAGTGCTCGGATTCGGCGGCGGTAGCGACCTCCGGGTGCTCAGATCAGGCGGTTGCGGCGACGACGGGGCTTGGATCCTACTGGAGCTGCGACGGGTACTTAGATTCGGCGGTGAGGGGTCCCAGCCACACGACTTCTTCGTCCTTGGTTGGATCCTGCGCCGGCAGTAGCATTGTTGGTTTGGTGGAGGCTTATGAATCATATGCATAGTTCAAACTCCATGAAGCTTCATTCTTGGAGACTGGAGTGCAGATGACAGATGTTGATCCTAATTCCTACGGGTGGTGCCATGATTGATAGCTAGAAAGATGGTACTGTACAGCAGAAGAAGATTGAAACTTTGAGACTGTACCATGATTGAGAGCATTCTATTGTCGGCGGCGAGGAGGGACGGACCGCGCGCTCGGCCTCGGCGGCGAGGAGGGACGGGAAGAGCATGCCGGAGATCCCCGTAGGTTCGTCGGAGAAGACGAGGTCGAAGGAGCCGTCGAACAAGGGGAGGCTGTGGGGGTCGGCGCGGCGAACGAGCGGCAGGAAATCGACGAGGTCGATCCCGGTGACTTCGCTGACACCTGCGGCGTGGAGCGCATCTACGAAGGGCACACGGACGCTGCATCGGGCGGGGACGGAGGGCGCGTGGGTGCAGCGCCGGGCGTGAGGGAGGCTGGGAGCCGCGGAGGGAGCCGGGAGGGGCGGGCGGGCGGCGGCGGCGGGCGTGCGAGGTCGCGAGGGCGTGAAGGGGATTAGGTCTGCAGGGGACATCAAGCATGGGATGGTCGGGAGGCGTGGGATGGAAGGGAGGTGTGGGCCGGCGTGGGCCGGCTGAGCCCGGGCTAGATGTTGCCACACTGTTTGTTGGCCCTGTATATGAAAATATTTTACACTGCTATTTTTGCTGGGCCTCGGGCTACAACCCACCCTGCCTGAGGCCCAGATCCGCCCCTGGGTGGAGCGGGGTGATAAAAACAGGCGCTGGCGTTGACACATGGGTTCGACCGATTTCTTTTTCCCCGGATCCGGTACCTCGCTTGGCACGGTTCCTTCCATGTTGTTTGCTTTTAGCCATGCGGCAAATTACCTAGCCGGGAGCGACCTGGAAGCTGTCGGTTGTTTGTTTGGTTGGCTTTCTGTATTGCTACCAGGCCAGGGCCAGGCAACCGAAAACGAGCACATAGCAGCCAGGGCTGCCAGGCTGCTTCATCAACTGTTTATTTTTTCAATCCGTCGTCATATTTTCCGTTCACCAATTCCAATAGCATGTTTTCAACTAAACAATCCATTTTCAGATTGACCAGACAAATTATCTAATTTCCAGTGCATCAATTTTTGCCAGCAAGTTGTGTGGATCTCCAACCAAAAAAGTTTTAAGGGTATGTACAATGGTAAAGACAGCTGTTGTCTATAACAACTCTTCATATCACCTGTAAACAGCACTAAAATCGGCTCATACAATGGTTATGATGATACAGTTGGCTATAAGATTGTAGACAACACACAAGCTTTTATATTTTTCTTGTTTCTGATGCTACAATCGACTACATAATTATAGACAATATCTTTCACTCTCTCTATTCTTTTTCATCTACATCAAACCTATTGTACATGCTCTAAGGGTCTGTTTGCTTCCGATCCTGGGAGCAAAGCGCCTGGCCGGGAGAGCGCCTTGCTGCCGCTAAGGCGTTTGCTTGCCTGCCTGGCACTTAGGCGTGAAAAACGAGCGCCTAGAAGCCAGGTCTTCCAAACTGCTCGATCCATCGTTGATAGCTCAATCCAACGTTTTATTTTTCGGATATAAAATCGAAGCCACCAACCAAACAAGCTTGTAAGTGCCCGACCTCCGCGTTGGCCGTTTACTTTTGTATAAACTCCCGGTCAAACCGCAGGATCCATCTCGCATCTCCTTCGCCCACCCCACCTTACCATCCTAGGATCCATTCCAAAACATCTGGAGCGAAAATTGGCAAATAAAAGCGCAAATCGATACGAGGTAAACAGCTTTGCAAGTGCTAGGATTCGGATCTTCTGTTCGTCTCTGTCCCCGAATCCCCTGCCTGCAGCTGCAAGATTCGCCTCCCGCCGGATCAGGCGGGTCTTGAAATGGCGCAGATACAAGAAACGCATTCCGGTCTGCTCCTCCTCTTGCCAAGTTCTCTCCTCTCGTTATCGTCTTGTTAGTTCTTGTGCTTCTTGGGATGATTTGTGTGTGTGTTTCTTGTTTGGATTTCTTAGGACAAAACTGCATCTGAGGAATCACCGAAGTACGACAAGTTGGACCCAAGCAAAAATAATCAGGCGCGAAAGGGTCAAGTTTGATGCTTCCAACCGGCTAAGGATCACAGCGAGATAAGCCTCTGATTCGGTCGGGTAGCTCTCGAAATGGTGAGGATCCAATCATCCAATAAGCTTCCTTTCTTTAGATTCAGTGGTTTCGATTCGTGTCGGTTGGTTACCTATTTTTGACTTGATGGTTTGCTTTAGGAATGCGCAAAGCGACGTAAAAAAGTGAGAATGTGATGTGCTGCGTATTTCTCGTGGTTGGAATGCGTAATTGTTGTTCGGTATGCTTGTTTTTGTTCTTATCAGGTGCTACTTTTGTGTTTGTTTGAGGGCGGTTGGTATATTAGTAGATGTGCGTATTCCTGCAGGTAAAACTAGTTTGAATGAATGCTTAGTTGGCTTGTACAGTGATACAAAGTGAGTTTGCGATACTTTTGGATCTATCGATCATCTGGGGTCTTGATGCCTAACACTCTTGTTATACGATGTGTGTGTTTACTAGTTGTGGATTAGAACATCTGTGTTCTTTTAACTCACCTATCTGCAGAGTGAGACAAGGGAAGTTTCCCTCTTTTTTTTTTCTGTTTTGTCTGTCCTTTTTGGAAGATTTATTATAGACATACTCTGGTTAGATGTAAGATGATTTACTCCCCTGACTGCTATATGAATAACAAGCATTGCCGTTACCTTGCAGATGGAGGACGAGCAATCAGCCACATATACCATGGATGACGCACTTCTGTCTTCAGGTTTTGGAAGGTTCCAAATATTAATTCTTTCCTATGCTGGGATCGGCTTAATTGCAGAAGCAATGGAGATGATGCTTCTATCATTTGTTGGTCCATCAGTACAGTTAGAATGGAAACTTACTTCTCATCAGGAAAGCATGATTACAAGTGTTGTTTTTGTTGGAATGCTGATAGGAGCTTACTCTTGGGGTGTGGTTTCAGACAACTATGGAAGGAGGTAGGTCCATTTTTTACTTCCGTCCTGTACTTTTTTTGCACCAATTACACATGATCATTTCCTTTCTTGGTGATGTTCAGCATATGGTTACCAAAACTGGTTCCCAAACTGGTGTTCATTAGGCAGCTGGTACTGTTCCATGTTGTAGCTGTTACCAATTGTAACCTGTTCAGAACTGGCAAAGATCTCATCTAATAGCCATGTTTTGACAAGTCTATACTAGTTTCAGGAGAAAAAAAAATGAAAACGTTCTCAGAATTTCTGTTCGTGAAACAATGATTTCCACGGGTATCTTTTTTGTTCTAGATCCTAGAATAATTACAGATGGGGAAAATAGGCTATTATTTGAAGTTAATGCAAACAGTACCTGATTTTATTCTTCTTGTTTACAGCATACAAACTCTTACATTTTGTTCCATTTGGATTTTATAGGAGGGGATTTCTCTTTACTGCCATTGTAACGAGTGGAGCTGGATTCCTGAGTGCTTTTGCTCCTAACTATATGTCGTTGATTTCACTAAGATTTTTAGTTGGTATTGGCTTGGGAGGAGGACCTGTACTTGGATCTTGGTTCTTGGAATTTGTTCCTGCTCCAACTAGAGGAACTTGGATGGTGGTATTTTCAGCATTTTGGACTGTTGGGACCATCTTCGAGGCTTCTCTTGCATGGGTATAATATTTTTCCCTTGATATTTTGAAACTGAAAATGTAGTTTGGACGATGTATCAGAAGTAAACAGTATATACGATAAATTATTTCGGTACCGTGGCGGCGTGGCCCATTCTCATCAAACTCCAGTATATATTCAGAAATTTGTGAACACATGCACTGTCAAACAGTTGGTTCATCAGAAGTGATGCTGATTATCTTGCAAACAACTAGTTTGTGGTGTTAGGCTGTTAGCAGGTCTGTCACGGGATGCTTGGAGAGAAAATGTTTCTTAATTCAATATGACATGGGAATAGATTTCAAGGAGAGTAGCAATCTGGAATGTCACTTTACAAAGGAACCTCTATCATAAGGGCACAAAAGCACATATCGTTTACACTCTTTGACATTAACTTATCCTAGTCAATCCCTTGAAACATTATGTGATACTATATTCACAAAGATCTATCTGTATTTTTTACTTTGTGACTTTGATGCAAAGATCTATTACAAAATATCCTGTTCTGCATAGACAGCTATTAATCCAAAGAAACATAAGCGTCACGTGTTACATAGTTATGCCCAAGTTTGGCTGCTGGTGGTTGCTAGCATTATCCGCTGTTCCGTCTAATTTTTCATCCTGTCATTATGTGGCTAATTTTTCACCATATGAATGCCAGACAGTTATGCCCAAGTTTGGCTGGAGGTGGTTGCTAGCATTATCCGCTGTTCCGTCTTTCCTCCTGCTTCTATTTTATGCTATCACACCAGAGTCACCAAGGTTCCTATGCATGAAAGGCAGAATAACGGAGGCCATGGAGGTATTGGAGAAAATGGCGAGAATAAACAATGTGCAACTCCCTTCTGGCAGGCTTGTTTCTGACAAAAACATTGAGCTAGATGAAGTTTCGAGATCTTCTGAGTCTGCAACACTTCTGATTGCTGATAAAGAAAATGACATCATTGAAGACGAAGGTTCCAATTTTGGAGGCATTAAGTCCGTTGTCAAGCTGTTCACGCCAAAATTGCTCAGAGCAACTCTACTTCTGTGGATGGCTTTCTTTGGAAATGCATTTGCCTATTATGGAATTGTTCTATTGACATCAGAGTTGAGTAATGGAAATAGGATATGCGCAAAAGAGGAGGTTGAATCCGTGCACTCAAATAGTGCAAGCCTCTACAGAAACGTTTTTATCTCTAGCTTTGCAGGTTGGTTCTTACTCTGTATAGTATATCTGTGATAAGTATCTTCCAGTGCATATGATCCCGTCTTGATGACCAATGCTGCCATGTTTTCTTTAAACAGAGATTCCAGGGTCATTTCTATCAGCCATGATCGTGGATAGATTTGGACGAAAGCTTTCAATGGCTTCGATGCTCTTCACTAGCTGTGTTTTCTTATTCCCATTAGTGTTTTCCCGGACAGACATACTAACAAGAATCTCCTTGTTTGGTGCCCGGCTTTGTATATCTGCTAGCTTCACCATTGTATACATATACGCTCCGGAGGTTAGTGCAGCCCTACAACATCACTTGCTTCAGTGTAACTAGCACATATTATCATAACCCTCCCTTTGTGATGACTGACAACCAATCTAGAAATTGAAAGTTGAACCCTGTCAGGTAACAGTACTTTCTCCTTGTTTCATTTTTTTCTCTTCAGATTTACCCAACCTCGGTCAGAACAACAGGCATCGGTGTTGCGAGTTCGGTAGGCAGGATTGGAGGCATTCTGTGCCCTCTCGTCGCTGTTGCTCTGGTGCACAGCTGCCAACAGACGACGGCGATCATCCTCTTTGAGCTTGTAATCTTCCTCTCCGGTGTGGCCGTCTCGTTCTTCCCTTTCGAGACAAAAGGCTGTAGACTTAACGACACCGAGGTAGATTTGAATTGATGAGGCGTTGTATGTAGGAACATTTTTTGTGCTGGTCACTGAGAATGCCCTATTAATTGAACATTTCCACCACGGTGTTGATGGTGGTGGTGTTATAGATATTCATATCTACATACTAGTCTTTAAACATACCCCTTAATACTCGTAAGGGAGAACTCAAGCTATCTGACCGTATGGTCGTAAGTCTTTCTATGATCATGATATGGTTGAAAGCCCTTCTACGACTACCATGTAGTCGTAGGATCTTCTACGACTAGTTTGGTTCACGACCAGTCTGGCTTCGATAACCCTGTAACTGATGAGGTTTGCTGTCTTGTAGGCCCAGTCAATTACAGAGTTATACGTTGTTATTCTCTGTGAATAGCCGTACGTTTTATATCTCTGTCTCTAACAATAACTACTTAGCAACGTGGGGGTGCCACGTCCCTAGCGACAACTGCCATTAAGCGGTTCATCAATCAGAACGTTGGGTCACCTCTTCGTATGAAGGAATTGTCACCCCTTCACACACTATATAAGGGTTGAAGTCAAAAGGCAGAAGGGACAAGCACAATATGGAGTATAAGCGTTAGTCCTTCTCTTGACTGTAACCAACATACTCAATATAGTCACACAGTATTAAGGTTGTTATTCTTCCAGAGAAGGTCTGAACCTGTATAAATTCCTTATGTCATTTTCTGCGTAGTCCTAATCTTGGAGACCCTCCGAATCAAACAATCATACGTAAGATCGGTTCTAGATCACCGATAATACCATTTTAGCTCTATCATATTCAACAGTCTATACGCATCACAAAATATGCATGCAATATCCCTTTACAGAACAAAAAAAACCGACCACATGTGCTATCCATATTGTAGGGATGACCCATAAAACAAAGGCAGCATCTAGCAACTCACACATCACGAAGCCAGATTTCTTTCAAACAAGTACAGCACTGCAGCAACAACAGTGACGCCTTTTGCAGGTATATCATGTTACAATACCTTATGTACATACCGGCGGCACCGAGCCCACAACTTGAGACACTACATCTGTTATGCATAGTGCCTACTATGTTATAACCATAACATTTCCCTCAATGCCAGACAAGTTATTAGCTGACAACTACAAACTGTTATGCATAGTGCCTACTATGTTATCCTAAAGTGTAAATGGGCGCAGATTTCTCGGCCGGAGAGGGCGGCCACGTCGCCGGTTTTTCTTCTGCCGTCCGATCTGCCGCTTTGTTTCTTCCCGGCCGTCTGATTTGACCCTGTTTTGCTTGCCTAATTTCTCGGCGCTCCGTCTCAGCCATTCGATGCTTAATCGTCGGTCGCGGCCATTTGATCGTTCCGGGCGGAGCGCTCCCACGCGCAGTCACGTCCAGTCCGCGTGTTGGGGTCCTCGACCGTTCACTTCTTTCTCCTTGCTTATCTGCCGTTCGATTCTCCCGATGTTTCCGCTTCACGTGGTCTGCGTCATGTTTGTGCGCTTGGGCTGTCCTTGGTCATCCTCGTGTCCCTCGTCCTCTTTTTCCTCCCTCTTCTGCCTCGGGAGCATTCCTCTCTGCTTCCTCTTCGTCCTTCTCGCCGCTTGTTTCTCGGTCGTGCCTTCGCCTACCTTCGTCCCCGCCGCTGCTTGTTCGTCTGCTCCTCTTCTCTGACTCCCTCTCCATCGTCTGCTTCTCTGCTATTTGCTCTCTTCTTTGTTCAAGCACAAGGAGGCGACGGCGGAGCTAAGGCAGCTGGAGGAGCAGCAGCGCGCGGTGGGGCTCAAGGACGAGGCCATGGAGCAGGAGATCAGGAGGCGCGAGGAGGCCGAGGAGAAGCTGAGGATGTCGGAGAGGGCAGGGGAGGAGCTGTGGAAGCACAAAGCGGCCTTCATGGAGCTCGCGTCGGCGCAGCGGCAGCTGCAGGCGGATCTGGCCCGCGCCGCGCACCACGTGGGCTCAGCGGAGGCGGAGCTCAAGGCGGCGCTCGAGCGCCGGGACAAGGCCGCGGCGACGGCGGCGGAGCTCTCCGCGGAGGCCGTGCGGCTGCGGCGGGACGTGGAGCACAAGGATAAGATCCTCTCGGTGATGCTGCACAAGTCCAAGATCGACATGGAGGACAGGGAGATAGTGGTGCGGGAGATGAAGATGTGCAAGGCCAGGCGGAGCAGTGGCGGAAGATGTGGGAGTGCCGCAGGCACCGGAGGGGATCCAGGTCGTCGGCGCGGTGCGTGGCGGTGGACCACCCGGGGTGCTCCGACAAGTTGGCCCCCGACGCTGTGGCGTGCGCGCATGACACCAAGATACTTTTCGTGGACCATGTGGAGGCGGAGGGCAAGAAAGACCGGCAGGCGGCACCGGCTGCGAAGGAGCTGACCGTCGTCGAACGCGTCGACCACTATGCCAGCCATGCCGACGACGAGCCCGGTATGTCCCACTCATTCTTTTCATGTACTCTGCTTCCTCTTGTCAAATGTCAAGGCTCCAGAGAATGTTACGAATGTGATGTTTTTAGCATTAAGTAGACAAGCTGTCGGAATTCAGTTGAAAAAGTTTGATTTTGTTGTGCTCTAATTAATGAACTCGATTCAGTTTAGGTGCTCATTTGATTATCTCATGACTAGCTTGCCAGACATTCAGAAAAAGAACACTAGTGATTGAGAGTTCTGCATTATGATGTACATAATTTCTGATTAGGTGGTGCTTATTGATTCGCACGTGCTACAGTGTGGAGCCTGGAGGGGAGGCTGTCCCAGTACGAGCAGCGCAGCGCCGGGCTAGAAGCTCTGCTTCTGGACAGGGAGAACGATAACAGATCAGTGAAGGAGCAACTCATTACGTTCCAATCGCGAGCTTTCGACTCGGAGATCTGTCCCGCCGATGACGAAGGCGGCAACAACACTTGTGAGCATTGCATCCCGTGCTCACCTGTAAAGATCCAAAGAACGGGGTCAAGAGGAGCCGACGACTGTTTGTCATGCGCCGCGCAGTATCCAGAGGGCACTGAGGTCACCAATGCCCATCATGATCATGCAAAGATCAAGCTGACCGAGCCAGTTTTGCCGGACAATCACAAGAGCGAGGCATTTTATATGGAAGCAACAGACGCACACGATGTTTCAGTTCTGAATGACATGTCGGCCGCGGCGCCGAAATCGGTTGAACAAGAGCAGCGGCCAAATGTCCCGAGGGATCATCCATACATGCCTGGAATCGAGGAGAAAGAAGTCTACACCGATCCGGGCAACGCGCGCACGCAAACCAGCACCGCCGCCTCTCGACGTCGCACTTGTGGCACCACCTCCTGAATAGAATCCCTCTAGAAAAAAAAATTCGATATAAGCATAGCGTTTTATATTGTACACGCGCGCGCCGGGCTCTAGTAACCATAACATTTCCCTCGATGGCTCGATGCTCGATATGTTATTAGCTGTCAACTACAGACTGCAAACACTATGTACTACTACCTTAAAAAGATACACACCCACTCATATATTTCCTGTAATGTGCATTACTTTATATATTTCTTGTAGTGTGCATTACCTCGCTTCTACACCTCTTTCGCTCGTACAGTTGTGTTATCCTACAACGAATGCTAACATATTATCTCAACAGTACATGTTGCTATCCTTACAACAGATAATAACATGTCATGTTCCCACCGCATATTACTATCCCTACAACAGACGCTTGCTCCTGCTGGCTGGTTATATACCTCACAACAGAGCAATTATATTTGTTTTGCTAATTATACTTACTCTGCTATTGTACACATTCTGCTATAGGTTAGTAATTGCACTTCACTTGTGTTTGCTTTGCCTACGGTGCTGAACGAACATCCTATATCTATCGGACGAGCGCAGCAACGCACGCGTGCCCATCTAGTATATCTAACATCTTGTTTTTTCGCTTCTAGCATGCTGTGATTCGTTTATGTAGGATGACTAATGTTCTTCTAGTGCCAATACCGTGTACTATTCTACTTGGTGATATCACTACATCTGGTTCTATCACAGCAGATGCTCTTGGAATACTAGACCTTGCAACATTTTCTGTCTGAGTAGCAGCTGGCGCAGGAAATTTTGGATCAAAGAGTCATCACCTCGACCATGGCCGACGTAACTACTTCAAAAGTGTACAAAATATTATCGTTCCACAGCCTGCAATGGACAGTGCCAAATTATGTCTGGCACAGATCAATCCTACACAAGTACAGAATCTTCTTATAGCTAGCTTTCAGAGGAAGACTAAACACTAAGGATAATATGACAACTAAGTAATGGATAACAAATCCTCACTGTGACATTTGCTCGGCACTAGAGACAATTGATCACATCATTCTGCGATGTAAAGCTGCGGATCATCTCTTGAAAAAAAAACTAGGATTAGCGACAGAATCTACCTCTTCCAAGGATATATTAGAATTTGTGGAAAGAGTATCAGCACAATCAATGAGCTACCGAGAGGTTTGGTCAATATGTTTTGTAGCCTGCGCTCATTCATTATGGATTATAAGAAATAAGCGGGTATTCCAAAATATTGAAGATAGAGTCACCAAGATGCAACGTCAGATCCAAGACTACATCAACCTCTGAACCTACAGGACTAAACCCAAACATAGTACTTCCCTTTGCCATCGAAGTCAACTCTTAATGCAAATTCAATAGTCTTAAATCCCATGTTTGTATAACTTTTTTTTTTGTTCTTTTGTTTTGGTTTTGTTTTCACCTCTTTGCACACCACCGGTGTTGTAACACTATTCGGCAGCCATTTTAATACAATGGTTATGAGGTAGAGAATTCTCTACCTTGTACATCAAAACAAAATTTGGATGTTGAATGCCCTTGTTCTCGTTGTCGTGGCTAAAATATTTGAGAGCGATGTCTCGAGAACGGGCACGGCTTACATGACCACCTTTGGTCACTGGCTCACTTCAAGGTGGATAAAAAGCTCGTTGGTGGAACTCGTTGACTTGGTTCAAAATTACTTTTATTATACTTGTCAATTAGTTAAACATTGAAATTCATCAATTTCGAATGAAATTCGATTTCGCTCTGTCTCGGCTTGTTAGATTGGTTCTAAAAATATTTACAAAATATAAGTAAAATGATATTAAATCAAATTATACCAATTTAAAAAAAAAACAAAAATAGTTCAGCAAAACATTACCTGGCTCGATATCCTCACCTACTTACAGGCATGTCGAGTTCCATTGTTCTCGTTGTATTGAATACTAGCGGCAACCAGATACAAGGCAAATCCAACAAAAATGCAAGTGCCAATATATCACAAACCTTGGTTCATAACGGGTTAAATACCATCAGAAAGAAGGGCGGACAACGTCGGTTTGATGTGATGAGATATTAGACTATAGACTGTGATGATAGAACCTTGGAAGAGAGATTAGATTAATTTATCTTTCTTACTTGATGGATAATAGATACATATTATCTCTTTTATAAGGACGATCGACTTGACCTCTAAGAAACAATCTCTATTTTTAAGAAAATTTATCTCTATTAGATGAAATAGATCTATAAGAAAGTAAATCCAACTAATAAGAAAACTAACTATTCTTATCTCTATTTTTAACTACAAATGCACCCGTGGGCCCGGTATAAACAGTACATGGTGTACACGCGCGGGAACAGTATCCGCCCATGACGCAATAGCGCAAATGTTTCTTTCCCCAAACGCTTGAAAGCAGTAAACCATGAAGGGGTCCCCAAACGCTTGAAAGCAGTAAACCATGAAGGTGGTGAGTTGCAAATGATAGAAACACCAGGCGAAACGATCATTCTTTCTAAACCATTTACGGGATAATAACAGGTTGACATCTGAAAATTTAGCAGTGAACATCTCATCAAGCACAAACCTCAAGGTAAGCCAAAGCCCAACAAAATTTTTGCAACGTTGATCACCGACAACCATAAGTACAATTTTAAACCACCCAACTCTTGCAGCAACAGGATACCTCAGTGACTCAGTGTAATATATCCAGCACATTACATACTGAAGATTGACACAACAGGAAATAAGAAATACAAGCATAAGCAAAGTGTACTGTTGTAGCAAAGGTGAATACTAGTAGACTGAAATTTACTGCTTGCAGCAAAAATATTATGCTAAGCAACTGAAACTTCGGTTTGAGCACAGCGTCGACTTGCCTTGTTCAAGAAAAGATGCTTCACTGTTCTGCTTGACAAAACCAACATGTCTGCAAAGGGAACATTTTGCTTGGTCAGATTATATTATATATTACTTACAGAAGCAAAGGTGATAACACAAAAGGTTGCAAATACTGCTACAGCACGCACTATCCAATCCAAATGGACTTAAACAAGATAAATGTGTGACAAACACACACACACACACATAAATAGTACAGTATATATGTGATAAAAGCTTAGCTTCACATAACTAAAGTCGACTTCAGAAATAATACAAGCATGTGTTTATTTACAATGATGCAAATCTGCAAATATACAAACAGTTGTAAAAAAAATGGCACTCACAGTTTCAGATATGTTTTGTATTCAACGATGCCTCTTGTCTCTATATTCATCTCTAGAATAGCGGTGTTCATAATCCCTCCTTGAATGGTGATAAGAGTCATTATATCTAGACCTCTTGGGATCATGGCTATCTGCATCTCTAGTTCTGCGTTGATCATGCTCTTCATGCCACCTCTCATCTTTGTTTTGGCTGTCCCTGTTTCCATCTTCTCTAACTTTGGTTGAATTTGGGTCATACCTATCTTCTCTAAGTTTTCTTTTGTAGTCTCTCTCCACATCATTTCCACCCTTCCTTCTCTCCTGCTGTCTCTCTTCCTCCCTCCCTCTCTGCTTTTGCTTCTCCAGCTCCTTTCTCTCTTCCTCCCTCTGCCTTTGCTTATCCAGACCCTTTCTCTCTTCCTCGCTCTGCCTTTGTTCCTCCAGCTCCTTTCTCTCTTCCTCCCTCTGTCTTTGTTTCTCCAGCTCCTTTCTCTCTTCATCCCTTTGTCTTTGTTTCTCCATATCCTTTCTCCTCTCATCTTGACTCCTTTTCCTTTCCTCTAACTCATTTCTGTAAGAGGCCCTTTCAGCATATTTCTCAACATTACCATTCTTCAACCCTCTGTTGGATTTCCTATTCTCACAGCTGTCCGCACTCACATCTGATTCACTACCACTGCTACTGCTGTAATATGAACTCTCACTTGAGCTAGTCACCGTTCTTTTCTCTTGCACTCTCTCTCTTACCCCTGCATCAAGGTGTCTTTTCCTGTCACGAGCATAACCATCCGAGTCAGAATCAGTAACATGCCTCTTGCGCTTATCAACATTCTTCGCAAAGTTGTCTTCCTTCTCTTTACCTTTCTGTGCTTGTTTATCATCTTTAGAATCATGGTGATAGGACTTTGCAAGTTTCTTCTTTTCCTTGACATAAGTCTCCGGGTCAGTTTCTGATTCATCACTGTACTTGTCCTTCTGGAGGACCTTGCTACGTGGCTTCTCATCTTCAGAGTCATGGCGAGAACTCTTCACAGGATTTTTCTTTTTGTAGTCACCAATCCTTGAGATACTCTTCAATTTATCATGGTACTGGTCCTTCCTAAGAACATCAATCCGGGCCTTATCAACTTCAGAGTCGTGGCGAGTAATCTTTGTGTATTTCGATCTTTCAACATTGTCATTGTCCGAGTCACTCTTTGGTTCATCAGAATACTTGCCTTTCCTAACAGCCTTGCTTCCGGGCTTGTCATCTTTAGATTCATGGAGAGAACTCTTTGTAGATTTCTGCTTTTTCTGATCATAGTCGCTCTCCGAGTCACTGTATGAACAATCCTTGTACTTGCTTCTTTTAGGCTTCTCACCTTCAGAGTCGTGGTGGCGCGAGTCAGGTCTCTTCTTTCTCTCATCGGGATTGTTCTTCCCATGTTTTGTTTTCTTCTTGCCATAATCACTATCTGAATCAGCATCTGAATCGTGGTGAGATCTCTTTCCACGTTTTGTATTCTTATGATCATTCTCAGAATCATCATCTGTATCATGACGAGATTTCTTCCCGTGTTTCTTTCCTTTCTTCTCATTATAATCAATCTCTGAATCATCTTCTGAATCATGGTGAGAACTCCTATTCTTATCATGATCATGGTCTGAATCTGAATCATACTCATGCTCACTCTTCCTAGAACCTTTGCTGTGACTCTTTTTATTACTCCCTTGTTCCTTCTTTCCCTTCTTTGCATGCTTTCTGTCATCCTTTGAAGCCTTTCTATCTTTCTTTCCAGTATCCAACTCTTCAGAATCCTTCCCAGGAACAAGCTCCCCAGACTCCACATCACTTTCTACATCTCCTTTCTTCTTCTGTCCATCCTCAGCATCTAGCCCAAGAGCAGCCCTCAGCGTCTCAAGCTGCTTCTCCTTCCGTGCCGCGATGTGATGGCTCTGTGTGTCCGTAAACCTGAGAAGAATTTATCTTCTTGTCAGAAATTAATGAACAGAACAAACAGATACATATAAACTGCTAAAATAACAAAACACATATTATATATGCACGAGTAGGAATCAAAGCACATGACAACTATACAGCACAACAAATAAACATAAGCTACAATTCTCATATGAACCGAACTTTATGCAACATTTGTGTCTCAAAGAAGACATCTCAGAACACTAAATCAAGATATCTAATTGAAACAGTAAATAAAGATTCTATTAAATGTTTGCCACCGCCTCCTCTGTAACAATTCCACATTAAAAAAAGATAACTGACAGATACAAAAATACACAAATATTACCAATTCTTCGATCCATACCCTTTGCCCGGGAGTGGTGGTCGCCCCCCGCCGCTGACGCGGCCTTCCTCCTCCGCGACCGCAGCGGCAGCCGCCTCGATCTCGGCTTCCTTGCGCGCCTCCTCGACGCGCTCCTCGATCTCGCCCTCCGTGTAGCCCTGCTCCTCGAGCGTGTCCCTCAGCACGAGCAGCCGTAGCTCCACCTGCCGCTTCCGGTCGTGATCCAGGATCTCCTTGTTCGGCTTCCGCATCCCGCCCAGGCCCACGGTGTCGTCGCCGGGGCCGGGGAGCGGCGGCTTGGGGGGTCCGCCGACCGCCGAGGACCGGGGCTTGACGAAGAACTTGTTCGTCTGGATGTGCCCATTCGTGCCAGACCCCCGCGGGGTCTGCAGCCCGATGCCGTTGTACATGGCGGCGGCGGCGGCGGCGGCGGGATGCTGGCCCAGCGAAACCCTAGGGTTTCGGCCGAGTCGGGTTCGTGGCTTTCTGTGGGGTTTGGGCGTTTGGCTCGCTAGATCCCCAAATCCCAGGCCCAGCGAACCGTTGTAAACTTTATTTTATTTTTATTCCGGTGGTGGGGCCGACGAAATCGAGTCGGTTTTAGTAGGGTCCGCGTGTCGGTGTCTGATCGGCAGATCGGGTAGCCGAGTCAGTGTGTGATATTGGCTACCCAGTGTGTGATATTGTGGCAAGTGTTATTCGAGAGTGATCATCCGCAATACTGCTTTTAATGCAGAGTGCTATCGTACATGGGTATTAGAAGCGATCTTCATCGATCGATCGAAAGCGAAAGATGAAATCAATTGCTACAATGTTTTTCACTACATTAAAATCGCTACACTACTTTTTGTATTGTTGTTGCAGTGTTTGCTATAATATCTACATCGGAACTCTATTTTGCATAACGTGAAACAATGTTTATACAGTATCCTTTACATTTACTATAGCGGATCCGAATCCATGTTATTCACTTTTTGTATCATGTGCAAAATCGTCTTCAATATATTCTCATAAACAAAATTGCGTCTTCAATTCAGGAGGTTTTCTTCTTAGATGAACGAGGGAGCTTTATTCGACGACTAACAGAGGTCACACTTATATCAATGCATTCAGTTGGATTCAGTAGCTAATCATGGCGCCCCTCTTGTAAATAGTTCAGGTCATGTACAATGGTTTACGTCAGCTGTCTATAGTCTCTGTCACGTAGAATTTAAGTTGATGGATGAAAGAAAATAAAGAGAGAGAAATGTGATGTCTATAATTTTATAGCCGACTGTAGCACCAGAACCAAAGAGACTATCCAACTATATTTCTTAGGTCCATAAAAACATTAAAAGATTGTGTGATTTATAAAGACAAGTAAAAAGACAATTGTATAAGCTAACTTTAATGATGTCTATAAAAGATATATGGAGAGTTGCTATTGACGGCGGATGTTTGTACAATTATACATGCCCTCGTAGAGATGCGCTACTGCACTTCATGATTTGACTCCTCACTTCATTTCTGAATTCCAGCGTTTGGAAATAATAACGCCGCCGTGTCTCGATCTCGTTCAGAATGGGCTAATGGTACATCGGTTTGCTCTTCACAACACAATCTGCTGCAACAACTTACCTTAGCCAGATCACAATCCCACGGCGAGATACAACAAGGCTTCGTTGCAGGAAGGGCTTCCAAAGCCGCTGGATAATGGAGATCATCCCACAATCCAGCACTTGCCTCTATGAAAATTTCCATTTCCTTCTATGCATTCCACCTCAACTGCGCATCTACTACCAGAAGGCGAGACCTGGTTCTTCCGCCCCTTCAGATTTTCCTTGGGTGCAGTAATTGTCGCCGCATCGAATTCTGTCAGATAACTCTGATGAATAAAACTGCAAATGCAAAGCGTCCCGGCGCGCATAACATATCCATATCACCCAATACGCGCGTAATCAAGAGCTTTACAAATTCTTGTGCACTCAGGTCTCCTTCATACAGAATAACCAGTGTCTGGGTTTGCAACAACAATGGATGCGCGCGATTGATCAAACATGTCTGTCTGTCAGTTCTTCAACAATGGATTTGTCTTTTACAGTTTCAGCTTCTGGGATGCGTGACTTACTAGTGCACATGAGCTCTAATTTGGTTGCTGCCGACTACTGTTGTTTCTCTTCCAAATCATTCTAGACATGTCATAAGCTTATAATAGAGTAGCTCAGATGGTCATGTTTGCAAAGAGGTCACCAAGTTTAGGCGGCAAGCCTCTCGCAAACTTCAGCCTTGAAAAGAACATCATTGTGTTGAAGAAAATTATCAATGGACATGTATTACTAATTTTAACCAAGACTGATGTTCTAGTAGTAGTCAAGACTGATGTTCTAGCTTGGCTACCCAAGTGTGATAATTTTTTCTAGGGCTTCTCGGGGCCGGGAAGAATGGAAGATGACCCGAATGCTTACTAATTTTAACCATGAGTAAAGTGCACTGTGTGTCCCTAAACTTACCAAGTTGGGTCACTCAGGTCCCCGAACCTTAGAACTGTATATCCATACCACTAAATTTGTTAAGCGGTTCACCGGAGGTACCATAGGGTGATTAGCTGCGGTTGACAACTAATGTGTTACGTTGACCAGTGTCAATGTGGCACTGATTTGCAATAAACACCCTAATGTCTCGTGCCTTTGCATTCGTGCTCCTGTTCTTCTGCCGCCCCAACCATGTCGCCCCGCCTTGAAGACTTTGCTAGGGTCTGTCGCTGGGCCGCGACACCGTAGGTCACCGCTGCCAACGTCCCACCTTCTCTCCCTCTCATCCTCATGCTCTATTCTCACCATCTGTCTTTTCTACCATGAGCTTACTATCGTGACTGAGACAAAGAACGAGAGGGAGGTGACCACGACGTCAGGCTAGGAAGGCGGAAGGCGAAGAAGAGGTGCCGAGGCTTCCAGAATGGGGGAAATGGTACACTTTACGATGAGGTGAGCCCGTTGGTGGTGATGGTTCACGGAGAGAAGTACTAGAGATATGGCAATGATGTCAGGCGACGACGGTAGTGGTCGGGTGAAGGTGGCGCCAGCGGTTGAGTGAGCGGGGTGTGGGCTCCCCGGATTATTGGAAATGTACTTAATTAAATTCATACAGTAACATGATTATTAATGAAGGAACAGTACTGTCCCTCAATTAAAGATCATGCTAAAGGTATAAATTCAACAAGTAACAATTCCAATAAACAGGATCCCCGGATATATATATATATATCTCACAATGGTTCCCAGGATCAATGACCATTGCACATATATATTATTTAACAACATTGCATCATATACATACAAGTCATACATTTGCATAATTAAACATAAGTTTACAACATTCGGGTTTAGTACTACAATATAGAGTGACTTGGTCACTACAACATATTCAACAGCGGAAGCAAAATAAACTAAAAAAAATCCACCAATAGCCTCATCCACCCGCAGGCAATTGCGTGGAGGAAAAAAGTAGCGTTACTCGTTAGCGTCACCCTGATCGGCGTTAACGGGTACTTCATAAAGGAAACCGTCCTCACCTGCAACAATAGGTGATAGCACCTTGAGTACGGAAGGTACTCGGCAAGTCTTACACAAACTAATTAAAGAAAGTGGTTATTAGAGCCTATTCAAAGGAGTAGAGTTTTTACATGCATAAGGTTACAACGGAAGGTATAAAGGTTCAAATTTGCATAAGCGATACATCTTAACCTACAAAGACTAACTTTTGATAAAGCAATTTAATAAATCAAAGTTTGCTTAGAACGATAAAATAAATGACATAAAAGTAAATGATGCGATGCATGATTCCCTCATGCAAACCGAAAATAAACCCAAACCAGATTTTTGAAAATCAAAACTTCTATCAGGTGACATCAATTCAAGTTATCGTCCATGACCGTGGATACGGCTATTCGAGCAGTTTATACCTGCGAGGGTGTACATCTTTACCCACATGACTTAGCTAGCCGTTGCCTTCGGATGCCTCGAATGATGACATACTTCCTTTGGTATGCCGACCGGGAAACTAAGATTTGGTATTTTCAACAAGCCAACACTATTGAGTTGGACCCCATGTGTGAACCGATCCGCTTAAACAACGATCGATAGCATCCGCTAACCGGGCACACATGTTGCGTCGAATGCCGATCCAAACAATTTAATGCGAATGGGTTCCCTACCCATAGTAGAATGCTATCGGCACCATTAAGGTATCGTATATGCGACGAGGCACATATACGCCTCACCCTCCTAAGAACATCCGATCTTGACATACAAGCTCACATGGCATAAAACGCAGGTCCTCGGACGAGCATCTATGCCATACAAGGTCAATACACATATCCTTACTCTCTGTTTCCAACTCAATAGTCTCAACATTTTACTTAACCAAACAGCGCCCATACACGCATGTGGAAGTACGTGGGGACTTGAACTGAATAGTCGAGTTCGGTCCTTAATTAACCGGACAAGTCCACCACAAAACCCAATCTCGTGCACAAAAGCACCATCACTAGCTTCCTCTTGTCCAGATCAATTTGAATTTCAAATACAAGACTGATTTAAAGAAACTGGATAAAGAGTTTAAAATAACAATAGTTCAGTTGTGATTCCCATGTTTGACAAGATATGCTTGTCAAACTCTAAAATCTCTAGACTGCATGTCTAGGCTAAAACTAAAAATATAGCTTATGATATACAGTACTATGCTAGGGTTAAGTGTATGGTGACAATTGAGGTAATCCATCATGTTTGGTCATAGCTAACTACTAACAGATCACATTTTGTATTTTCAGAAAAATAGCATGCACAAATATCACTGGATTTGTAAAAGCTATTGTACAAAATTTGGGATCAATATGGTGCAAAGAGGATGCATGCCTTGATAGTAATACATACATTGCGAGTTCGAGTTGCTCGAAATATACTCAATTGCCTCAACGAACTGCATTCTAAAAAAACAATAAGATCCAATAAATACCAAAACTGACAAATAGTCCAAAATGGAAGAAATATGCATGATCAATCTGGAAGTGCATGATTACAGTATGCTTAAGCCATAACTACCCATAATAGTGATAATAACCCATTTTATTAACTACTGTTTTCAAAAGACAGAAACTAGGTTTAGTGCAAAGTTCCAGTTTTCAGATCTTAAAAGAGCTGAAAACAGGACAGATTGCAATTTTCGGAAAAAGGAAAATAGAACATGCAAAAGTTCATAAATTAAACTTAGCATGATCTTTTAGGGTAATTAATATCCCAAACCAACCTTAAGCTAACCCTGATCGATTAGATTTCGAAAGCTAAAGAAAAACCTATTTTGTTGGTTGAGCCGACAAAAGAGAACAGAGGCAGATTTCTGTTATCAACCTAAATAGATGATAACAATGATTAAAAGAATAACTTGTTATGCTATTAGGGTTTAGTCTAAACCTGATTAGGATAACAAGTTGACAGGAGAAACCCTAGGCCTTGGAAATGACATGGAAAACCGAAAAGGTATAATAACAACTTTTCAGTTTGAAGCAAGTTGAAGCTACTGATGCTTAAAAGAATGATTCACAGCAGCTTCTAAAGTCCTTAAGATGCCCAAGATGTCATAACTAGGGTTTTTAGCTTACCAGGATGGGAAAGGAGACAAAGACTCTGAAAACCGATGATGATTGACAGAGAAATAAACTCTGGATTTAACCTACAAAAGATAACCAATCTTTATTGCAAGGTAGAACCAGAGTTTAGGATGGATAAGCAAAAGGAACAAGAGCAAGAACTCCACTGGCCAACAATGGAGGATGAGCTTCTACGGTCAACAATGGCAACAGCAAAAGCTAGGGTTTATATATGGATGTTGAGCTACAGGGCAAGAGAGAAAGATCTAGAGTTGATGAGGTGTCCATTTAGGGCTAATTATCCCAAAAATTAGTTGCAAAAACTTTGGGATAAATCCTCTCCTCTGTTTACAGAGAGATTTGCGCGCTGAGAGAGAGGGAAGAAGATAAGCATACTCTTACATGTGGGTCCCATTGTCATTCTCAGCCGCGCGCGCTTCACAAAAGCTCAAACGAATGTCAGCCGTCCGATTGGAAATGGGCGGCTGTGATAAATAGATAGATTAAATGATTTGAATCGGTACCAGTTAATATGGACCGCACGATCTAGATCGACCGATCGGGATTAAAACGGAGCTCAAAGGAATCTCGAGATCCACTTTCAAATCTGGACGTTGGATTGAAATCCAACGCTCAGCTAAAAGAATACACGTCACCTCCTTTAGATGCGATGGCGCAACACCGTTGGATTTGATTTCTACGGTCAGGATGGAAAGTTGAACCGGATGGTCCGATTGCATACACTCATATGGACCTTACGATTGAAATCCAACGATACACCGATTTTGGGCTTTAAAGGCCCACGGTCAAAAAGGAGCGCCATCGGATTGAAATCCAAAGGCCCGCATAAACGCGCGCCTCTGATTTCAAATTGGAATAAGCGACGCCGTTAGATCAAGAATGAATGGCTGCGATCGTGAGGGGATCCGGAGTCGTCCGAATGCATACACTAATATGGACCACACGATGAAGATCCAACGGTCCAGAGGAGTGCGGGCTTTATAACACGCGGTAAAAAGGAAAAGCCGTAGGATTTGAATCTAGCGGCTCAGATAAAAGCATGCCGTTACGTTTAAAACGAAAAGAGGTGCGCTGTTGGATCGAGAATGAACGGTGGAGATTGAAAAGGGATCCGGAGTTGTCCGATTGCACACACTGATCTCGCTCGTTAGATCAAGATCCAACGGCGGAGATTAAAATGCACACGCGTGGGCGGCTCGCGGGGTGTTATAACCGCGTTCGATTGAAGATCAACGGTTCATATCACGCGGGAGTTCGGGCTCGCGCTCGAACGTGATCGAGCCGAACCAAGTCGATTGGGTTGGACCAAGACACGTGGTCCGAGTCGCTCTGATACTAGGTTTGGATTTGGGTAGGTTTAGTTGACCAAACCTTATTCAAATGCTTAAAAGGTTTGATGGGATTTTAAAAATAGCAAATAAATTTATAAAATCATGAAATTTTCTTTGGAAGCTACCGATAACATATTTCCCAGATAAATTTTATAAACCACATTTTCACTTTGTAAAATACATAAATATTGATTCAGGCGAAAATATTTATTTAAAGACAATAAATTTTTCTTTAAGCCCAAATAATTTCTAAAATGCAACAAAAATATTTTTAGCGAAGATAATTTATCTAGGCTTTAATAAAAATGCTTCCCAGTCATAATACAAGTTCTATCTTGTATTCCTTTAAGACTTCAAATGGTTCTTTAGGGTTTTGGCTAAAAAGGAAGGTTTTTAATTTGTAACATGCTGCCCAAAGTGTAGAAATGAACAGTAATGCTATGAACAGTACCTCATTACTGTTCATAAAGCATTTTATTACTGTTTATAAACTTGGGGCTGTTACATGGGGGATCCGACCAAGCGCATCAAAAGGAAGGTGATGACGAGGGGATGCTTGTGCATGAAGCGACTGGACCGAAGCTCATCGGAGGTGATGAACGGTGACGAAGAAGATGACCGGATGAGAACAACAAAAATGGTTGATTCGTTGTGCTGCGCGAACGAAAACCAAACTAATTTGTGGTATAAGTTCATCAAGGGGGTAGACACATGATATGACACGAACAAGCATCGACGTTGCTCACTGGATTGGGAGATCAACGTGGTGGTGTCATGGTTCTCCTTCTGCCCGCACCCGTGGCACCATGATCGTCTTGCCTGAGCACTCTGCGGGCCACTCCACTCAGGTCACCTGGGCTCGAATTGACTAGCATAACACCCTCCTTCACCGGTGAATGTCACCGACAACATAGGATCGGTCGCCGCAAACTCCATGATCATCTCACAAACTCGTTGTGCGAACACGAGGTGATGTTCGTTGGTGAAAGGGGTGGTAATGCAAAGGGATCGTAATTACAAGGGGTTAAATGAGAATTTTACCGCCCGCTCGGCTGGTCACGTGAGCCACATGTGACCCCATGCCACTTTGGAACCAGTCAACGTCACACATCCACGGTCAACCGCACTAATCGCCCTATGAACCTCCGGTGAACCACTTAACAAGTTTAGTGACATAAATCTGCAGTTTCAAGATTTCGAGACCCGAGTGACACAACTTGATAAGTTTAGAGATACAATATATTTTACTCTTTAGACCAAATATGGTCGTGGCCCAGGTGTAAAGCGGGAGACACGCACGCACGATCTCTCTCGGTGCCCAGGCTCATGCTCATGCTCATGCTCATGCTCATGCTCATGCGTGTGTTCGTCACATAGTTCACTCGGTCGTGGTACCTCAGCGCTGTGCAGGGGAGGCCAACTGTGTCTCTTTGCAAAGGCAACGTTGTAACGCACCAAACAGGAGCTGTCTGCACACCGTGGTGCGCCCACAGGTACGACAGTTTTGGAATATTATAAACCAAAAGGAGGCCTCCCAAATCCCAATCATTTTATATGATTACCTACCCAAGTGTGTGTGTTTTCCTCTTTGATTACCGACACCAGCGGGCAAAGGCTTCTAATTGTGACACGTGTCTTTGCTTATGGGTGCCGTTCGTGGTGTAACCTATGGATGATATAGATTCACGGATAAGTTTATCATCTTCGGCTCATTTGGTTTCTTTTTGAAACGAAATAGCACATCTAACTCATTACAATTCGAAACGACATAAATGACACTCTTATCACACTCCTTATGCGCACAAACCACCCGCCCCTCTCCCCGTACACGGCGAAAAGTGGTGCTACAGTATGATATATTAAACTACTGTTGCATGGTGTTGCCACACTACCCATAAAAATTGTCTATCGTTGTTGCCACAATGTTGCTCCCGGGTTGATGCGCTCGGGAAGCGTGGCGGATTGCTTTCGTGCATGGAAAGAGCGGTAAAGATGTTATTTTTTCATTTCAGACACAAGAAGACTAAATTTGCTATTCCATTCTAAAAGAGACAAAATAAGCCAAAAACTCTCAACCAAGGAGCTATTTGGATGCAATTTCCCGATTCCTACGTGACGACAATTTTAAATGTAGGAATTTCATGGTAAAAATTCCCTATGTTCCAAACTTGGAAATTGATCCTTCAGTGTAGATGATCTATAGTGTTCGATGAAAAACAAACATTCAGATCAAGTGTTACAATAAAATCATTATAATAAATATTTTGCTGTTTTTTACAGTATTACTATTGAATACTGTTTGCTCACGTATCACTGTTGATCGCTGCGATAGGATCCTCCAAACTTAGCCCAATCGGTCTTTTTTTTTTAAGAAAAAAAACACTGCACCTATCGAAAAGCAAAGCAGAAGCCATAGTTGCATAGAGGTCACCAAGCAGCTAGCTTCACTAATCACGCACCGGTAAGTTGTTAATAACTTTTTCTAATAGGGTTAACGTTAACCCCCCTAATTAACACCCTCACACTTACCAATTAGGCAATTACCATACCGAGAGAGAGAGTGAGAGGCGACTCCACTCCTTTTTTTCTCTCTCTCCCCTCCCGAGGCTCTCCTCTCTTCCTTCGGTCATCGCCTTCGTCTCCCGACTCGTACTCCATCCCCAGCTTCCTCCTCCGCTCGCGGCCGCCTCCATCACTCCCGCCAGCTCCGCGCTGCCGCTCCCTCCCGATCGACCCCCGAATCGACCGGAACCGTGAGATTTACGAGGTGGGATTTCGTGGGGGGTGCGTTTAGGTTTGATTCAGTTCCTGGCGGTGTTTTGATGTGGGGATTTGGTCGAGTTGGGTTATTTTTGGCGTTTTGGTGTGCTTTGTGGGGTTTGATTCGGTTTTGGAAGCTCGTGTGCGAGGGAACTTGTGATTTTGCGAGGGGTTCGTGATTATTTTGTGCGAGGAAACTTGTGCTTTCCTGATGGGTTTGCTGGAATTGGTTGGGGATTTGGGATGTTTGATGAAGCTTTGCTAAATTCGTGTGCTTCTGAGCATTCTGGGAGGAAAAGTTCCCATTCCGAGTCGTTTGAGATGGGTTCGGTAGCTGCTTAAGTCGTATTACGACGTGAAATATCAGTATTAGGTGTTTTTATTAGTGAAAGTTCTTATTTGTAATGGATTCTTTTTAGCATTTTAGTTGCTTCCAGTAGTATAGTTGTTTCTTACTTCTAATAGATTCTTCCTGCTCAGGTTATCGCCTTTTTTTGGAAACCGTGTGGGGGGAGGGAGCAGGAGCGAGAGGTGAAGAGGCAGAAAAAGTAGAAGGCTTGATTGCTGGAAATGGTGGAAGGCCCCAAGTTTGCCGGCATGATTGGCGGTGTTGGCGGCCATGACAATGGTGGGAACTTTTGCGACATGGCATACTACCGGAAGCTTGGCGAGGGCTCAAACATGTCAATCGATAGCCTTAACAGCCTGCAGACCAGCACACATGGTGGCTCCATTGCAATGTCTGTGGACAACAGCAGTGTTGGGTCGAGTGACTCCCATACTAGGATACTCAACCACCCAGGCCTCAGGGGACCTGTGGTGGCCACTTACTCAGTCGGGCACAGCATTTTCCGTCTTGGACGGGTTTCACATGCCTTGAGTGATGATGCATTGGCACAGGCGCTTATGGACCCAAGGTACCCAACCGAGACACCCAAGGATTATGAGGAGTGGACAATTGATTTGGGTAAGCTCCACATGGGAATGCCCTTTGCACAGGGTGCCTTTGGGAAGCTCTACAAGGGTACCTACAACGGGGAGGATGTCGCCATTAAGCTTTTGGAGAGGCCGGAGGCTGATCCAGAGAGAGCCGGGTTAATGGAGCAGCAGTTTGTGCAAGAAGTTATGATGCTTGCAACCCTGAGGCACCCGAACATAGTTAAATTTATTGGAGCATGCAGGAAGCCAATGGTTTGGTGCATTGTGACGGAGTATGCAAAGGGTGGATCAGTTAGGCAGTTTCTGATGAAGAGGCAGAACAGGTCAGTTCCACTAAAGCTGGCTGTGAAGCAGGCATTGGATGTTGCAAGGGGCATGGCCTATGTCCATGGTCTTGGGTTCATTCACAGGGATCTTAAGTCAGACAACCTCTTGATTTCTGGTGATAAATCTATTAAGATAGCAGACTTTGGAGTGGCTCGGATTGAAGTAAAGACCGAGGGGATGACACCTGAAACAGGAACCTATCGTTGGATGGCCCCGTAAGTTGAACAGATCAACTAGATGAATACTATTTACCATGCTAGAGTAATCTAGTTCTAATTACTCTCAATACTTTATTCCAATTAATAGATTTTTAAATTATTGAACATCAGCATTAATCAAGAGTATGAAACTATGGATCAAGCAATTCTGTGTTTTCATCTGGTCATTTATTATTTTTGGGGGTTTGCAGTTTTGATATATAGTATAGTGTGTTGGTATTCAATGATAGCTGTGTACCATGTGAGAATTCATTATGACATCAATGTTGTTGTTATTCACCAAGCGTGATAAGCTGTTGCTCTTTAATGATATATAGCACTTTCTGAACTTCACAGTAACAATTCCGAGCTTCACAGTGTTACCTTTTTCTTCCAAAGTTCCTCACTTTCTCTGCGTGGTTTTTGCACGGCCTTCAGTACAGTGAATACTCAGGTTGTGCAAATACATGTGCTGATTTGCATGTGCATTTGTCATATGATGCTGTCCCGGATTTTTTATTTATGCTTCATATTTTGTTACTCTTTTACTAGTTGAGGTTGAGGCTGCATTGGCATAGAAGGAATGCAAGTTAATGCTTCGTGTTTGGACATTTATAAAAAGCTTTGATCCCAGAAGAGATGTGGGTTTATGGTAGAGCATAAACTGGTTAGCAAAACCATGTGGGTTTATGGTAGAGCATGAACATCATATATGCACATGCTTTCCTTAGGCCAGATACAGGTCTTATGGTAGCGTATGTGGATTGTCTCACTTTGGGAAATGGCATTCACTGAGCTCTTCTTCACCTAGCTTTTGAAATTTCTTGTTAGTCTTTTAATACGTTCCTTAGTCATTATCAGTTTTTACTAGTGCATTTTGTTTGCCATCTGTTTGCTGCTAACAGGTTAGCCTTACAGAATATGTTTTCTTTAATAAACTATAATCAGTGTGTGCATAGCGCTTTGGTTCTTCCTCTTTCTTCTGCAAAGATAATAATAGGGTTTTGAGAGTTCAGCTCTAAAAGACTAGATTGTAGGGTCTTCAGAATCCAAGCCTCCGACCAGTTGTTATTCATTTATGTTTAAGTAACTTTGAGTAGAACATCAGTTACCACGCAAGTCATTTTTAACATAGAGGATTTAAAACCTGGCTATTATAAGACCAATGGTTGTGGTGTTCTGGTACTTATTTGTCTTTTTGTTCAATTATTTCAAAATTATATCCATCTTTATGGAGCGTTGAAATAATTAAAATTAAAATTAACATGATCATCTTGTTGGCCAAATTAAAGCTATTACATGGACATAGCAGGATGATCTAGAACAACTTGATTTACACTACTCTGCTCCAGATTTGGTTTGTTTTCATGTACAGGGGATAGTCGACTTCGTTTTTCTACAGATGCCTAACACTTATGCTGGCTAGATTGTTCCGACTCTTTAAGATCATTGTTTAATTGAATTGCTCTAGTTCGTTTTATTATATATGTAATATTTAATGATGTAAGCATGTACTACCCCCGATTCCAAATGTAAGTCGTTTTATAATTTGTGCCGATCAAACAATTTTAGGTTTGACCATCAATATGTAAAGAAATACCAAGATTTACAACACGAAATCGGTATTACTAGATTCATCATGAAATATACTTTCATAATGTGTAATTATTTTTATCTGAAACAACATATTTTTTTATATAGAAATTGATAGTCAAATGTCACCTTAGAGACCATGTCAATGTCCAAAACGACATATTTGGAATCAGAGGGAGTAAGTTGTAACTTGTAAGTTACAGATACTATTTGATGTATAGGAAGACTGATGGCTGAGTTATGCAGTTTTAACGGAAGCATGTGTATCTCCAAGATGAATTGTGTTTGGTCGTGACTATCAATACCACCCACACATGTTTTTTTTTAAAAAGTTTTTCAGGTGGTGACTACTGACTAGTAGTACATTCGTCATTCATGTAGTGACCACAGAAAATTTTAGTCAAACATAGAACATGGCAAAAGAGTAAGTTTAATTGTTTGTTCATTTAATTAGTAAAATTCTCCCTCTTCTCCAGTAAGAAATCGTAGTAACAAAACCGACACATAACGTACATGCCTTTTCAGTACAAATGATACTGAATAGAATTGAGGGTCCTTTGTATGAGATAGGAAACTTAATATGACTTGTTCTGCAAGCTGCGTTATATATCTGTTCTTTGTTGGAACATGTGGCTGCATAGACAAACAGCCAGAGTGGCAGAGCAGTATCTGCAATACTGATTCTGAGCGGTCCCAAGCACTTGCGTAGACATGGCCTATTCTCGTGTGCACACACACTCTGGGCATGAAACATCTTGATCCACTTGCTCTTGCCACTGTTCGAACAGATTTGGGTTATTGCATCAGTGGAGTCGCAGTAGGATGCGGCTTCTATGGAAGTAGATATTAGAGTCACGTTTTCTGCTATTGAAATGCTTCTTTCGAGATGTATGATGAAATGCGTATAGCCACGAAGTCATGAATAGTGCAGTCGTCGTGGTTTGATTGATATACCATACATGCCCATCATTGGTTTGTATAACCTCACATTGGAATTTCCAGCTGTGTGCCTGTATGCTAGTTTCTAGATTAAACTTTCTAGTTTTCATGAAATAGCAGAGGCAGCGGCCCAACAACTGGCGTGCCCGGATCTGAATCCAGCAGGCAACGGCGGCAGCCTGACGACGGTGATAGGAAGCAGGAGGGGATGGTGGGTCTGGTGTAGGTCTCCGAGGTCCAAACGGAGTTCCGCTAGTTGCTATACATGCACACATGGATGCCATGTCATCAAAACTTAAACATGTAGATGCCACCTTAGTCAAAACCAGTGTCACCAGGACACGCGATGTCAGACTCCTTGCGACACGTATCGGACACCCCATGGAGAGTCCTTGTGAGAAGCAGAAGGGAAGAACTAGCTCAATGTCGGTGTTTAGATAGATCTGTTGCAGAAGGAAGAGAGGAAAGATATGCCGGTGCTCTGGCATGATTTAGAGAGCTGTTAGAGGGAGGAGAGTCAAGGGTGGAGTGGTAGTGCTTGGTCGAAGGAGCATGTGAAGGAGAGTGAGACTGGTCTGATGAGAAGGAAGAGAGGGAGAAGAAGGCTAGAGGAGCTGCGAGAGACCTCGGTTGTAGTACTTCTTTATTCATTTTTACATCTAATGAGGCATTAACAGCTTTTGCTACCATTTTTAAAAGGGTGAGTGGTGTGTAGTTGATCTTTCTTATGACTAGGTGATCTCAACAATGTCTAAGATCTTTTGTTATAAAGTGTTGTGGTAGTGTACCTAAATTAAATATTTCATTGCATAAATTATTTTATTTTAATTATTAAAGATAAAAGAATATATATTAGACAAATCATATTTTCTAGAGCTTGCTGAATCACACCCGAATCCGAATCGGATTCCGACACCGGTTTAGTTTATTACTAACTATTGTTTTTCCATTTGGCTTATATTTTTGTCAAATGATGTTCTTCACAGGCTACAGACCAAGTAGTCTGTTTTGGTTATATTTTTGTACCGTTTGAAATTTTAAAGCATTCACATATATACGCCTTTTTAAACTTGATTCCAGATGTGCTGACTCCTTATTTTCACTTGCAGAGAGATGATTCAGCACAGGCCGTATGACCAGAAAGTAGATGTCTACAGCTTTGGCATTGTCCTGTGGGAGCTGATAACTGGCATGCTCCCTTTCGCTAACATGACAGCAGTACAAGCTGCATTCGCTGTTGTGAACAAGGGTGTCCGTCCAGCCATACCCCAGGACTGCCCGCCCGCCCTTGGTGAGATCATGACCAGGTGCTGGGATCCGAACCCCGATGTTCGTCCTCCATTCACTGAAGTCGTCAGGATGCTGGAACATGCTGAAATGGAGATCCTGAGCACCGTCCGCAAGGCCCGATTTCGGTGTTGCATCTCCCAACCGATGACTATGGACTGAATCAGACAGGAGAGATGAGAAGAACTTGATGGAAGCATAATTGAGTGTATTTATCATGTATTAGACTTTGCGCTGTTGAAGTAGAAAGCCCCACCTGAGTGTATGACTGTGTGTATATATACTCAGGCGTAAGCCGGTTCTATCTTTCAAATATTTATCTCTTAGAGTATACCTAGTTTGCGTTTTCAGACTGTTGGGATGTGTTAGGGCTAGCTCTTTATCCTTTTGTCAAAACATCATGCAGGGTTCCTTTTGTTGTAACAGCCGTATGTTCCTGCTGCTTTGTTCATGTGTTATAATAGCCCTCCTGCTGGAACATGCACAACTTTGTTGCTTCAGAGTATATAGTACGTATAATTTCCTATCATGGCTTTGTTTCAGTGGCAAGAGTTCTGAACGCTGATAATGGCAAGCTTCCAGTCATTTTGCATTGCCCTTTTCTTAGGTTCAGGTGTCAGTTATTGGTCGAATCAGTAGTGCGTGGCACTGAAATGAAATATAACTGAACAATGTTCTCTCTGCTTGTCAGATTCCCTTTCCTGATCTCCTGACTGGTTTACACTGACGAAATTGAAGTGACTCCACAGACGCAATTGAAATGACTAATGAACAGAGCACTTCACCTCAACAGGAGAGTTTCACTAGAGAATTGTAAGGAGGTCAAAACACGTCGAACAACCACGACAAAAAGATAGGGAACGACACGATTCAACTGCAAGCTCCGGTATATGTACCAGAAACCCTCGCGCGCTGGCGCGGAATAAAAAACACAAGACTATGATCGGATAAAGGAATCGTCGGAAATAGAAAGCATGGAGATGCATGTGATAGTTATAAGTATAGAAGCAACACTACTACTACGGGGATGTTTACTACATCTATCATAGTATTGATGTACATAATTTTTTATCAGTAGTCCTTATTTTGTGAGCTCCTGAAAGTCGTTTTAGATGGTGATGTTTACTGAACCTATCAGCGTATTGATGTACAAAATTTTTACCAGTAATCCTTTTTTCGTCAGCTCCTGAAAGTCGTTTTATATCAGACAATACAACGGTCTGAAATTCATACGGGTAGAATGTGGAACCTATGCAACGACAGGTGAAAAAGGGTAGGAGAGTTGCCAATGTACAGGAAACACCATAACAGAAACTGCAATAGGTGAAGAAAAACCCTATAAAAGGAGATAGAGCGGATGCTCTTTATTCAGCTGGGTGTGGTTACTTATTGTTTGCCGCAGGTCTCAAAATGGCAATATGTTTATGTCGTTCTAGAGTTGATAGGACAGGAAATATACATATAAAGATGACATAACACTGATCAAAGCAAACTATATACCCTGCCGACCACAGCTGTCGGCAGTGGCGGAGCTGGGCCTCGGGCCTCCAGGGCAATGGCCCGAGGCCCGCTCAAAATGCCATGAGAAATGTGATGAAAAAAAAATAGAAAGTGTCACATTTTAGTAGGCACAATTCAGGAGAACGGACACAAGAAGCTGGGCCGGCCCGAGGCTCGGCCCACGGCCATCTACGCCACTAGCTGTTGTTGTAGCCGTTGTGTAGACTATAACATAGGCGTGTAGGCAAGAAGCAAAACACACGCTTCATATGATGACCTATAAGAAAAATAGAACATTGGTCGGCTGGAAAAACGTACGTATAAATGGGACAACGAATATTTTGTAAAGTGAGAAACATATGTGACTGGACCAACATATTAGTCAACATAATATACCTGTTTTTATTTTTATTTTCCTTTGTTGTCCAAACGTTCTTCTGTTGCATCCACATCCGCAGAGGGTGCTACGTCATCAGGCAGTGGGTGTTGTGGTCTATAAAGTAAATACAACATGTAAGGAAGCGTTGTTTGCAGGGCTAACTAAATTGCAAAGTCGTATTGCGCTAGCAAGCAGATGGTATGAACTCAAAACAGAACTAAGTAGTATGTTGGAAACATATATGTTTGCTTTTGAATTAGCTAACAACATGGAACGATACAACTGTTGGCCAGCATTAGTCTGTAAAGAAAATGGGTATATACAGTACATGACTAATACAATTGCATGAATAAATGATATCGTAACAAGGTGTGTGGTAACGAGTCTGGCTATAGGGCATACTGTGCTGGTTTGTCATTGCACTAGAAGAAGTGTCTTAGGATCTACGACTGCTGATAGTGCTGACATCACCGATTATCTAGCAGTGTGTACAGTCGAATCTCATAATCATAGACAGTAAAAGGTCATAAAAGGGAAGCGTGTTTAGATGGCTAGTTTTGTAGATATGAATGTACGGCAGATTTTAAAGAACACATCTAATTAGCAACCTCTTGTGGCTGTTACTAAAGTGTAATTTACAGTAGGATAGTAGAAAGCATCGAACTATGTAGAGCTGGATAATATAATCAGATATGGAAAGTGTAAAATGAGATTGGGGGAATCACCACACTCAGGTATGAGGGGTGCCTTTCATATATATAGCCATGTACAGGTACAGGGCTACAAAGGTAATAATCTAATACCCGCCAGATGCGTGACTGTCCGGAAATCGCGAAATAATCAGACAGGAGACCCTTGGTCATGATGTCGTGGCCCGGTGTGTCGAGGGGACATGTAGTACTCGAACTCGTCCCAATGCAACCTTCTCGAATCTCGATATGCTTCGTGCGACGATGATGGATAATGTATACATTGTCGCAGATATCGAGATATGTAGTTCTGAAGAAGCCGTCGCAGCCAACAACACTCGGCGACGACATGTGCCACAAAGACGGTATTCCGCTTACCGGAGCGGAGACCGTGGTCCGGGCGCTTGGACGACCAGGAGACCAGATTGTCGCCGAGGAAGACGCAGAAGCCGGATGTGGAGCGGCGCGTGTCAGGGAGCCCGCCCAGTCGGCATCAAAGTAGGCGATGATCTGGTTGACGGTGTCAACGCCGAGGTGAAGACCAGCAGTGAACCCTGACGTCATCGCAGATGCGCTTGATCGGCGCGAGTGCGCTCGCGGGATCATGCATGAACAAGCGCACTGGCCAACGGCAAAGCGCCAAATCGGGCCGTGTCGGTGAGGCACCGAGCGCGCCAACGAGACTCCGCACTCGGAGAGGTCGCCACGGAGCGCCGTCGGTGGCGGCACGGCTTCCGGTATCCGCCGGTCGTCGTGAGTCGTGGCACTGGACATGCGCCAAAGACGCCGGAGTAGGTCGACGCGCACTAACGCCGCGACAGAACAACCCGCCACCGCCGCGTCACTGAGATCCCGAGGAAGTGGTGCAGGTCGCCGAGATCCGTCATGGCGAACTCCGAGTGAAGGCGAGCGATGATGTGTTGGAACAGTGCCGGTGACGAGGCCGTGAGAATGATGTCGTCGACGTACAGAAGCAGGTAGGCGACGCTATCTCCATCTTTGTAAACAAAGAGAGATGCATCGGACTTGATCGCAGTGAAGCCGCGCGGCGTACGAGGCGAATCGCCGTTCCATGCCCGGAGCCCGCTTGAGCCCGCATGATGACTTCGCAGAAGACAAACATAGTCGGGGTTGTCGGGTCGATGAAGCCCGACGGTACTGGCGATGAAGCGCTTTCTCCAGTGACCGTGAAGAAAGGCGTTCTTCACATCGAGTGATGGATAGGCGTGCACGCGAGGTCGCGGCGTCGAGGACGGTGCGGATCGTTGCGCTTTGACAACCGGTCAAGGTCTCGTCGTAGTCGACACCTACCGCCGGGAGAAGCCTCGCACGACCCGCCATGAGCCTTGTGCCGCCGATGAGCCGTCGAGTGGAACTTATGCTTGAACGACCACTTTCTGTGGACGATATTAGCACCGCGGCCGAGAACGAGGCGCCAGTGCCGTTGTCCATGAGAGCCTTGTACTCCTCCGCCATCGCAGCGCCAATCGAATGCATAGCGGCTGCGGTAGTTCGCCGGACCGGCGAGGCCGCCGTGGCGAGAGGTTGAGGCGGTGGACGGACGTAGGTCGCCATGCGAGATCGCGTCGTAGGGCGCGGCGGTGTCGCCGCACGGGCAGCCACGTGTCGAGGACACGGGGCGCCGGCGATGCCGCCGATAGACGATGGGACGCCCGCCGCAGACGAGCGCAATGTCGGGCGTCGGCCGTGCGAAGGGGTCGACAGGCGCCGCCCGCAGCGAGCGGCGGTCGGGCGCCGACTAGTCGGCCGGCGCGTGCGGGACCGCGCGAGATGATGGCCGGTCCGAGGTCCGGCCGCTCAACCTCGCCAGCGAGGAGCAACCGAGGCAAACGCGCGGTCGCCAACGCCAAGAGGCGGAGCTTCGTCGGTGAAGATAGTTCCCGCATCAAAAATCCGAAGAAGACGGCACGAGGCCGCCGAGGTGCCGAGGCGAACGGGAACACGAACTCATCAAGACAACATGACGTGAGATAATAATGCGACTACCGACATATCCAGCAACGGTACTTCTGTGGGAGGAGGGGTAACCAAGGAACACGCATGGAGTCGAACGCGGAGAGAGCTTGTGAGGTGTCATGGCACTAAGGTTCGGATAACAGAGGCAGCCGAACACGCGGAGGGATGAATAATCCGGGAGTTTGTGGTGCAGGAGCTGGTAGGGGATACTGTGATGTACAGAGGAGGACGGGCGCCGGTTAAGCACATATGTGGCAGCAGCCAGAGCTTCGGCCCAGTAGGGTGGAGGCATGGATGCATGAATCAGCAGGGTGCGGATGGTGTTGTTTATAGTGCGAATGAGGCGCTCAGCTTTGCCGTTTTGTGGCGATGTGTACGGACACGAAAAACGTAAGGCAATACCGCGACTAGTAAGGAAGGTAGTGATGGCATTGTTGACGAATTCGGTGCCGTTATCGGCTTGGAAGCATTTGGGCAGAATGTCGAACTGAGTATGGGCAAAAGCTACAAAATCGATAATATGACGCTGCACATCAGATTTATGGCGTAAAGGGAACAACCAGCAAAAATGAGAGTAATCATCAAGTAACACAAGATAATATTTATAGCCGGAAGCGCTAAGAACTGGAGATGTCCAAACATCACAGTGAAGTAAAGCAAAAGGAGTAGTAGTGATAGACGTGAAACTACTAAATGGGTGTCGCGTGTGCTTGCTAAGTCGGATGTGCATGACACAAGGACCGCGGACTTTATTACAAGCTATGACCGACATGTGTTGTAATTTGGCGAGGGCGGAAGGACCGGGTGGCTAAGGCGATGATGCCACAGGTGGACGAGGTGGCGAGATCGCAATCGTGGACGTGGACGAAGGAATGGTGTAGAGGTCCCGCGGCTATTGCAAATAAAAATCACGCGCCGGCCCGTGGATCCTATGAAAAAACCCAAAGCGCCAAACTCAATAGAACACTTATTATCACGAGTAAACCGCGAACGAGCATGCAAGTTGCGCACTAGAGCGGGAGCAATGAGGACGTTCTTGAGGTGAAAATCGGTGCAAGAATCGTAAGGTGGATGTGCCACGACAGAAATCGGGATGGTGCCGCCATTGCCTACGGTGATGAAAGAATTGTATTGAGGTAGGCGGGAGCAAAGATACCATCCGATGGCGACGCATGTGAGCATGGGCGCGGTGTCGAGTACCCAATTGTTGGCGCTCAAGCGCCATTTGGTTCGTGGCGGCGACGAGACCGATCGATCCCATCCACCGCGCTCGCTGCGTGGCCAGTAGCGGCGGCGTGGCGCTGAATCGGTGGCGCAAAGCGTGTGGCGCCATGCGGTGCGCGCCAGATGCCGGCCGAGAAGGGCGCCACGGCCTGCCGCGGGCGCCTGCGGGGTCGCCATCGCTGCCGTGCATCGCGCCTACGGAGTGAAGCACATCCAAAGGCCGCCGGCGGGTGCCGCCATGGTGACCGCCGCGCCCGTAGTTGTCGCCGCGCCGCCTTTCTTCCGATTGCGGTTGCCACCTCGCGACCGCCGCCGCCTTGGCGTCGCCGACCGCGACCGGCTGAGCCGCCGCTACGTGGCGTGATCGCCACCGCAGCCTCGCCGTAGCGCGGCATGATGGCATGCCACCAGGCGAGGTGCCGGCGTGAAGCGCAGTCTCGGTGACGACCTTGGCTTCGTTGGCGAGACGGAGTTCCTTCAGAACCAGCTTCTCGCGGGCGGTGGCGAAGGTGGGCAGCGGATCGGAGTCGGCGATGTTGTCGGAGGTGCTGGAGAAGCGAGGGTTGAGGCCGCGCAACAAGTTGAGGACGAGCTGCGAGTCGAGGACGGGGTAGCCAACGTCACGCAACGCGTCGGCGGTGGCCTTCATCTTCTGGCAGTACTCGTCAATTGAGAGAGTACCCTGCGCCATGGAGTGGAACTCGTGGCTGAGGAAGACGGCGCGGGAAGCCTTGTTCGCCTGAAAGAGGGATTCGATGGCGACCCAAAGATTTTAAAGAGTCGGCGACGCCACCGAGCATCTTGTGGGCGCGCCGCGACGAGCCGCCGACGTCGCGAGCGAAGACCGAAATTAGCAACCGAGGACTTGAAGTTGGGACGCTGTGGTCAGGGGCGACGAAGATGGCGGCGCGACGTCCGATCCGTGGAGGCCATGGTAACTAGGAGTGTAATTTGCGCCAGAGGAGGAGGTTGGCCGGGTGGGGTGGTTGGGGTTGTTAGGGTTTGTTGGGGTTGTTGGGCGGGATTTTGGGGTTGGTGGCGCCGTGAGGATAGTAGAAAGCATCGAACTGCGGCGGGAGGGAGACAGGGGATGCGGCCGAGAGGGGAGAGGTGGGCTAGGGTTAGGTGGCGATAATACCATGTAAAATGAGATTGGGGATCAGATATGGAAAGCTCGCAAAAGGGTAGCGTGTTCATGTGTTTCATTTTATAGGTATGAGTATACCACAAGCTCTTAAAAATGCAGTCTCTATTTTTTTGTGATCCTTACTAAACTGTAACTCATAGTAGAGTAATAGAGGGCAACAAAAGTATCTTAACGAAGTCTAAGTGAGATGGAACAAAATGACAACGAATCGGAACAACAAATCGTAAGGTAGCATGAATAGTTGGCTACATGGATTGTAACATGTCCCGAAGAGTCTCACCTGGATTGCTTTTGTCAGTGGATGAAGCTTTCCTTTTGGAACAGGGATCATATTTGATGTCCTATAAGTGACCCATAGTTAGATAGTATATAATTTAATGCGTATTTTTCTGTCTGCAGTAGTACGATAGACCGAACAAGACTTCTTTTTCCGTTATTGGTGGGCATGATATATGTGCATGAAACTGTCGTACTGTGAGTGATAAAGTATGAGAGGAAAATATGATGTGTTTCTTTGCCTGCCTGGAACCAAGTGTTGTATCGAAGAGTCTTTTTCGAGTGAAAGTAAGTGTGGTACATAGATCCTTTGTGTTGCGAGTAAAACATGGTAGTAGTATTAGGTTAGGCACATCGATACAAATGTTAATTATTGCAGCAGTTACATAGAAAGTGTGTTGAAGGAGATATACCTATGTTGTTTTTCTGTTTCAGCGCTATAGATCGAGGTGGTGTGTGTTGCAGTGCCTAAATGTGTAAAAAAGTTCAGGGTGTGAGAAGGACGAAATAACAGAGTTAATTGTAATAGGCAATCAATAGTATACACAATTCATTATGAATAACAACTGCTGTATAGATACGAAACGAAAATAATTCTGCGTATCACTTCCATCTGTTAGCAGACTATAAGTCGATTACTAAATATGATGTGATTTTAACCCGTAGTATTTTCACGGAGGCTACGTTTAGAATAAACAGATTCAATACGAAATTATAGTAGGTCACCTATCCTGTAGGTGAGCAATACAGTATGAATACAACAAAGACAAGTGTCTATATCTAAATTAGCACAAACGACTTAGCGTAAGAACGATGTGAGAACAGAGGCAGCAGAAGTATGTGCATACCTCTAGAGAACAATCTGGTTGCACACTGAAAGTGACAGCCTCAGATGAAGACGATATAGGATCTAAAGGACAAGAAATGCATGGAACTGCGGACTGTCTGCCTAACACGACTATGATACGGTTCACTTGATAAGACTTTCTAGGACCTTGGAAGCTTTTTTTATCTGATGATTTCTTGCTTACAATTTTTACTATATTCGGTGGTATGTAATCTCCTCCACGATTCGATCTAATCACTGCGCCCACTTGCTTTCCAACTACCTGTTGTCCAATATCTCTGAATAGCATGAATTCTGCACTCGCTGTTCCATCAGTACCGATTACACATAGCTTGTATCTGTGAACAGAGCGACAAAATACAAGGTACATAAGACGCTGATAGGGAAAGAGGAGGGCATCAAATAGTAATATATCAATTACCTTGGTTTACCGCTCTACAAAGACAAGATGAACATCTATAGGATCCGCCATCCGGAGTTGATTTCCTGTTGCATTTGTTACATGAGAAGAACCACCAACTTTGACCAGGACTAAGCCTAGCAATAGTAACAGTGCACTTGAAGCCAGCAAGCTATGTATAGACATTAACAAAATGTTTATAATCTCAGTAAGGAAGATTTCTTAAAATTGTGAGGTAGATAAGCTAACAAAAACACTTAACTGGGAAATCGTAAGGATTGATTTCAAGCATCTCATGAATTGTTTTTTCTTCAGCTTGTCCAACAAGAGGGTTGCCAAGTGGGATATGATCTCGTACGACGATACGTGATACTAGTTCGAACTATGTATGCATACTAGACGATGCAAAAGAACACTTACATGGATTCTTTATAGAAGATGAGACATAACATGAGTACGATGGAATAAAATAGTTGAACCTACAGATGTGTACCTAGCTTCGATGGTTGCAGCTTCAGTAATATATGGAGAAACATAACAACGACATGCATTTCCGGTAAGGCCTTCCTCATCTACAGCAAATAGATACGAACGAAATTTGAACATGCATTTCCCGGTAAGGCCTTCCTCATCTAAAGCAAATAGGTACGAACGAAATCTGAACATAGTCTGTAAAAAGAAACAAAACCTAAATGTATAACTGTATGAGGAACCTACAGTACGGACGTTATGTAAATAAGGAATATATAACAAGTAGTTGTCTTCTATTTTTTATAAACAAGCGCATTATATGTAAAAATGTGACCATCCTCTTTTTGCAAATTTTAATACATTTTCTTTTGTTCTGAAACTTAAAGAATAACTATAGGGACCATTTTTGTGAAACCTAAAGGATAACGAAACTGCACAGTTGTTTATTTTGAGGAGGAAAAAATATGTTAGGACAACTGGGGATTGATTAGAATCGTTTTACAAACAATATGGTATCTCTTCGAGTCAGAGTCATATGGCACATGATGCAAAAATGTAGTTAAGAAAGAGCAGTTGTATTAATCTACTTGTATTATATGTTCTCTATTTTTTTTACAATTACTTTTACACGAATTAGTTTCTACCTACAATAGCACACTAAACGTGTTTAGATATGTATGCACATGTTACCTTTTTTTAGCAGCAAAAATGCACACCTGTACAATTTCAATCTATGTAGGCAGTGTGTAAGACTTAACCAGGAAAATATAAAGCTGAAAGGAGATAAAAATGAACAAAGAAAGATGTCTAAGAGCATCTACAACAGTCCACATCAGCTGTTACTAAGGGGTTGCCACATCAGCATTTAGGTGATGTGGAGGAGAGAAGGTAAGATTGTTTCTAGATGAAGAAACTATCAAATTGTTAATACCAAGACACAAGAAACAACCAAATACTCTATTGGAGACTTGTTTGTTACCTAAAAACGCGTTTTATGGGTCCCACTGTCGAGAGAGAAGGTAAAGTTGTTTCTAGATGAAGAAACTATCAAATTGTTAATACCAAGACACAAGAAATAACCAAATACTCAATTGGAGACTTGCTTGTTACCTAAAAACGCGTTTTGTGGGTCCCACTGTCTTAAAGCAAAATATTCATCCGATCATTTGTGCAGTTCGACTTTATTATTGATATGATAAATGAGCTAAAACATATAAGCCACAAAGTTGTACTTCATTATTGATCATCAAGAATCATGCACACTTGTAGCAATTAAAGTCTTAGACATAAGCTTAAGAAACAATCCATTAGGGCATCTCCAATAGTGCATTTATTGTCGCCTCTTAGCTATGTCACGTCAACAAAATCTTACGTGGAGGAGAGAGGGGGGAGAAGAGAGAGAACATGTCGTCTCTTCCTGAAGAGACGATCGTGCACGAGAAACAATACATGATACATTAATTTACTCTAGTTGACATGTAGATCCGTTTTAAAGAAAAATTATAAAATATAAGTGTTGGAGAGTGTACTAGAGATTGTCTATTGGAGATGTTGTCTCTAAAGATAATGTAACATATATTAGAGACAACGTTGTCTCTAACTATTGGAGATGCCCTGAATAGACGATCGTGCACGCGAAACAAGACATGATACATTAATTTACTCTAGTTGATATGTAGGTCAGTTTTAAAAGAAAAATTATAAAATATAAGTGTTGAAGAGTGTATTAGAGACTGTCTATTGGAGATGTTGTCTCTAAAGATAATGTAACATATGTTAGAGACAAGGTTGTCTCTAACTATTGGAGATGCCCTTAGAAGACTTGTTTTTTTTGTCAGATTGAGTACTCTCTCTTCTCTTAGGCTGCTCCCAATGGACAATATCTTAGTGCAGTTTCTTAGTGCATTAGAAGTGTTATGATATCATCTTCCCAATGCATGGTTTCCTAGTGTAGTATCTTAAGCTGTTTCATTTAATTACATGCATGAGACTGGTTTGCATTGGATTTCGAGCGGACTAGTATCTAAATTAGATACTAGAATACACTCTCTCTTCATTAACTACGGTGTCACATCATTATTTTGCCTACATGACAAGCTAAGATACCAGCTAAGATGGAGCACTGAGAGCAGCCTTAGTAACAAATTAAAAAACAATCTATTGTAGATGCTTTAAGTATTCACTGTATCTAGAGGATAGAAGCTAACAAAGTGGTCCGGAAAACAAAGTGGGTATAATGACATATAGTACAACTCTCTTAAATAAAGAGTATATAATGACATATAGAGCGCTAGGATAAACGTGTTTAGATATGTATACACTTGCTAGTTTTTCGTACCCTAAAAATGCATATTTGGACAATTTTAATTTCTGCAGGTAGTGTGTAGGACCTAACCAACAAAATATTAAGGTAAAAGAAGATAAACAACGAAGAAAGGAAGATGTCGAAGTATTCACCCTATTTACAGTATAGAAGGTAACAAAGTGGTCTGGAAAACAAAGAAAGGACATAATCACATATACTATAGGTCTGTTGAAACTGTCCACTAACTGGGTTGACAATTAGAGGTAAACATGCAAAAAAATATATATATCTAGCTAGCTGAAGAAAATAGAGTTATATACTATAGCTATGTTGAACATGTCCACTAACCGGGTTTACAATTAGAGGTAAACAGACAAAAAAATATATCTAGCTAGCTGGAGAAAATAGGGCCATAATATTTTACCATTATCTTTTCTATCGGCATATAACAAACACAGATCCTAAGCACACTATGAAATTTAGTAGAAAAAGCTATGAAATATATAGATATTCTAGCATGTCTATGTTACTATTACGCATGTAAATATAGAGCGAGTAGGAAAGTAACGGAAAACAATCGGTGAAAATGACAATTTTCTTTCTTAAAGAGCTCTGTATAGAGCACGAGAAGAACCGTGTTTAGATATGTACATACTTGGTAGTTTTTTGTACCTTAAAAACACATACTTGCACAGTTTCAGTCTCTACAAGCAGAGTGTAAGACTTAAGGAAGAAAACTTAAGCTAAGGCCCTGTTTGGTACAGCTTCTACTCCCAACTTCTCAATCGATTCTCGTGAAGTCGTACCAAACACTCCGATTCTCAAAACCACCAAATTCTGCTTCTCGCGAAGAACTGTCTCGAAAATGAACTAGCAACGAGAAGCAGTCTTCCCGCAGATTCTCGTGAGAATCCAATCTTCGAAAACGAAAATACCCCTAGAAGTTTGATGTATTTACCCGCAAATGCCATTGAACTACCCCCACAGGAAATCCCCCGCACACAACCCGCCGCGCAGAGGTGGCTCAGCGGCGCGCTCTTCGAGGCCCTCAAGAAGGCCCTCCTCGACTCCCTCGCGGCGCTCAAGAAGCCCGCGCTGGCACTCCTCCTCACCGGTGCGCTGCTCGCTGCTGCCGGGCCCCACTACGCAGATCGCCGCTTCGCGCGCGCGCGTCGGCCGGTCCGCCTTCTCCTCGCGGCGTCCGCCGCCGGCATACGGTACACCGCGCCGGCGCCGAGGAGGGTACTCGGCCGCACCGTTCTACTCGCCCTCGCCGTTCGTGTCCGTCGACCCGAGAGTCGCCATCGGGTTCGGGGTCGGGGTTCCTCATGATCCCGATGGGGTTCACGGCGTTCCTTTACCTCGACGGGTTCCTCTCCGACTCGTCTGAAGCGGCGGCGTGCTCACCGAGATGCGAAGACCACCGTCCTCAAGCCGCGAGTTCTTGCCGTCTCTTTTGTTCATTTCCTCCGTGTCTGCAGGCGCTTATGTTTGCGCAGCATTTTACATTGCCATGGATCGATTGTCGTAATCACTGCATATGTTAGCGGGGAAATACACAAACAGATCACTGTTAGATTGGTTGTTATTAAATGTATCCCACTTCTTGATTTGGCACACCATTTTTAAGTACATATATATTAAAAATGTTGGAAAAATTACAGTATATCCATTTTAATGGTCGTCTGTATAGTGCATTCTGTGGTCCTGATGTGTATCTGCAGCTTTACTGCAATATAACATAGGATGTAATTATCAAAATGAGATCATGTCAAATTATTTAGATCATACATAATATAATATGTTTAGCTCAACATATTTTGGTTAGTTATTTTTAGAGATACAAAAATTGTTTGAAAAAATAGAACCCTAGGCCCTTAGAGCACACAGCATGCTCCCAAACATGTAAACTAGACTACATTAGGATTAGTTGATGTTACACACACTGGCATAGCATGGAGGATTTTATAGGAAAGAGCTAAGGAAAAAAAAAGGTATCGTTAGCAGTATTTGATTTTATTTGTTGCCTATTTTCTTAAGATTTTCGATCATTTTGCTATTAGCTTGAAATTATGCTAACTATTTGGTCCTTGATATGCTGTTCTCCAGAGACAACATTGGCATTACTTCGACATCCAGATTGCTGTATCTCAGTTTATTCATCAGTAAGTGCACTGTGTCCTTCAATTTATATTTGTTAGTTTATGCAGCAGATTGCAGTTTATCTTTTGCTTCCTTCCAAATATATTATTACTGAAATAATGTAATTATGTTATTTATTCTGCAATAGAATGTTATGTGTATTTACCGTTCCCCCAGAAAAGGAAAAACAAAGTTTTAAATTGTATTTTCGTTTCACCAGTGATGACACAATTATAAGCTCACTAGTTCGAATGGGATACTGTATATTTTCATAGTTCATACTTACTCCTTAAGGTTGTAAGCCATGTAAACATCCCATACATGAGCACTATATCATGTAACAATCTTTAGTAGCAAGGTTCTGTATATTTGGAATTCGGTATGTTTCTTTTTTGATATGTTTTTTTAATCCATCTTTGTTGTTCTCAAGGTAGATGTGAAACGAAGCATAGATGATGGGGAAAAATGTTTCAATCAACTATCAATTGAGGAACGAGGCAAGTTTGATGAAGAGACGATTGTGAATGTGAATAGAATCAAGAGGCATAAAGCAGGCAGCCAAAGATCAAGTGGTTTTAGCAACGAGTACATTGTGGTATGACACTTTTGCGCCTGACAGCCAATTGTGAGCTGCTAGTCAGCAAAGTTTCTGAGAATAGGAATCATAATTTTTGCAGTTGTAGCAGAACCTTTTCTGCTGCGATTATGGCTCACTGACTGAAACTAGTACAACTTGCAGTCTGGAACACCAGTTTGTGTACTGTGAAGCGTTGTCGGTGATTTGGTGCTAACTTTATTCGTTTGGGAAATTTTTGCAGCGGCCTATAGTAATATGCGGCAATGTATGCTTGGTTTGGAGAAAAGCATATCTTGTTGGTATTCCAAGGTTACTAAGGTGCTCTTTTACATGGAAAACTCGTGGTGATTGTTCATAAGCTTTTCCTTCCGGTCTTGTTGATGTTTTTTGGAGAATGAGAGATATTGTGCTCAGAGGCTCTTCTCTGCTTGAGTGCAAAACTATTCCATTTGACGACTGTTCTTCTTTGTCAGAGGGTAAGCGCATTGCAGAACAGAAGCAACTTGTTGTTTACGAGCACACGTATTACTTGCTGAATTTGATTTCAAGCAATTCCACCTGATTCACAAATGCGAAATTTGGAGCAGCATGCATGCAGTAACCTGAGCAGTTTCCTGTACCCCTATGTATACGTTATTGGAGAAAAATTCTATAATTTGTGCATAAAAACATAGAAGAAAGACACAAATACAATTGAAGTATTACAACCAGGGTAACATGATCTATTTGTCTCTAATCCTTCTCATATGGTTTTTGAAGTCAACCTACCACCAAACGCTTTTAACAGATAGCTCCAGATTCTCAAAGAAATAAATTATCAAACAAGAGCAGAATCTAAGAATAAAAATCTGAAACTCTACTAAACATGTCTAAATTAAATTGGACGTTGGAATCGAGAGGCAAGAGTGGACGTCAAGCACAACACGCATTAAAATGCGCACGAGAACCGAAGCAACACAGTGCGTGGGAACTCGGCGAAGCCGTAGCCAAACGCAACGCAACCGCACCCGAGCGCATCACACAACCCGATCGAACAGTGGAGAACAAACAAAAAAAAAATGAACGATGTGAAGTGGCAGAACCAAGAGGCGAGAGCCGACGCGAAGTACAACACACGCGGCCACCCTTCCAGAAGGATATGCCCCTTATGGCTAAACCAGAGCACCATTCTTGAGGGGATTGGATATATACCCTCTCTTTCAGGATACCCTCCACCTCAATGACATGTAGGGTCACCATTCAATGACATGTGGGCTAAAATCCAATTTCCATGAGCACCAAATTTTCTTGAGGGGGCCCCGGTGGAACAAAAGAAGAGAAGAAAACAGAGGGAAGGGGAGGGGGGAAATCTGGAAAGCTATGGAACTAACATTATGACCTTACTGGAGGTGAAACAAACCTTCACCTCCAGCCTATGATGTTGTACAACAGAAGCAGTACAATCAACCACTTTCCTTACGAAGGGCTCTGCTCCGCGTTTGCCATAGCTTCTTCAATCTTAACAGGTGCAGCAGAGGTGTTCTCAGCAGCTACGGTATCTTCAACCTTTGTTCTGTTTCCGTTGCCCTTGGTTTCTTCCAGCTGGACAACCCGCGCAAAGGTGGCCGAGATATGGGTCATAAGGTCCATTGGTGTCTCGGCCTCCACCAGCTCCTGGTGCTTCTGCTGCTGCCTGTTATCCAGCATGGCTCTCTCTCTTTGCTCATAGAAGTCGAAGTCCTCAAGGATGGTTGTCTCGGCTTCATGGTTCTTGAAGATGGTTAGCATCTGGAGACCCTGCTCCAGCCTCACCTGCAAGTTTGCCAAGTTAATTAAAATACTGTTCAGAAAAGCCCATCAATAGACAACCACCAATAGAGAGGAAAACCAAAAGCAGACTATAATCTTTTCACACAAAAAAAAAAGCAGACTATAAATGTAATTTACATTCTAACAGTTAATAAAATTCTCTCTAAGAAAGCTACCATGTGCATTAGCTTTACCTGCTGCGTGTCCCTGCTGTTGGTCACAGGCTTGTTGTCATTGTTCTCCAGAATAATGTGCCGAAGAATGTTGTTTGGGACATCCTTAACAATGTGCCATTTGACAGGGAACTGACCGCTCCACTTGTCCTGCTGCCAGTAATCAACACTCTTATCGAAGTTGACAGGTCCAATCATCTCAGATACACCACAGAACTGACCACTGCCATTAACCTGCAAAGAAACAGTCATAAATCAACTTCCCATATGAACAAGTACTTAGGAGCTGGTTGGTTAGAAGTCAAAGGTTGCCTCACTTTGGCATAAGTGACTTAGAGCATGTACAATGATATGAACTCATAACAACCATCCACGTTATAGACTACAGTTGTCTTTTAGTTGTCTATATAGATCACACAATCATTTAATGCTTTCATGGATCTAAAATCCTATGTGGTAAAGCCGTCGATAGTTTCTTGATATGACAAAACTTTCTCTTTCTTCACTCTCTTTCCTCCATATCATCAAAAATCCTATGTGGTAATGTTTATAGACAGCTTACATCATCCCATTGTACATGGCCTTAGGCAAATTTGACCAAGTTAGACTAGTGTTTGGTTCCTAGCCACAAGTTAGATATGCCAAACTTTTTTTCAACTGTGTCCCCGCATGTTATAGACACAAAAAGTTGTGGCAAGATTCCCTTAGCCATGCTAAGTTAAGTCTCCAATTTTTTTGGCGGCAACTTTGGCAATTTAGACAAAAATGTTTGGCAAACTTAGGCATCTCTAGGCTATGAACCAAACAGGCTCTAAAACTCAAAATTGAAATCTTATGGTAGCGCAAAAGACAAATATTCTATTTCCTATTATTCTATTTTTTTCCCTCAGCGCGAAAATAAAAGAGAAGAATTAGCAATTAAGGGAATGATCATACCGAGAAAAACAAGAAAACAGGACAATGGTCTTCTTTCTCTTTTGCTTCACGATAAGCAGCATTTAACTTTCTGTTCCCGCTAGCAGTGCTGGCCCAAACACCATACTTAATGCTCTTGTGTACGTGATCTTCAGTGTAGGATTTTATTACAAAAAATTGACATCCTTGTATTCAGTGACAAAATCAGGGTGGTTGTACAGCTCAGAATCAACTACTAACGTGGTTTTCTTATTTTTGTCCTCAGTTGAAGAGTTATCCACTTCTTTCTTTGGTTTAATGGCCCGTGGGCCACGGTTTTGCTCGTTCAGAAACTCAGGAGAACCCTTCTCATGCTTGAAGCCCTTGTCAAAGGTGCTAAATCTGTGACTAGCAGCACCCCAACTTGGTGTAGTACCTCCGAATTTACCACCTTGGTGTCGTGACTTGTATGATCCAGAGCTATACATGGATCCCTGATGCTGCAAGAATGTAAGCCGTCAGTACGATCAGAAAACATAACTGGCATGGTAGGCACAATAAATAATAATAATTGAATTTCAAAATTAATGTCCAAAACCAACCATAAACCGTAACCACTGATATAATCAATTAAGAACATGCCAAAATACAATTGCATAACAGCATACCATTCCAGAAGTCAGTGGTATGTTTCCTTGTCCAAAAAATCCAGGAACACCACTTGGCTGCATTGGAGCTGCAACAAATTCACACGATTAGTACAAAGATGGCATGGGCCAATATAGTAAAATATGTGACATTGCACAAAAATATAAAAATGTTGTATTCATCGTTAGGAGGAACCACACAGAGATTAAAGAACGAAAACTTACCACCGTCAAAAGAACCAAAAGGTTGATGGAACCCTGGAGTAGGTGAATAGAGGAGTCCATCAGGAAGGTAATACTCTTGCATTGAATCAAATTGCGATATTCCAGTTGCAGAATTTGAATATCCCATGCTTGGAGAAGCAGGTGGCTGGTAGTAAGGACTCGGCGAGGGGTAGTGCAAAGGGAAATATGGCTGGCTGTCTCCAATGGTTGACAGAGGGGAATAAGCTCCATACATCACCTGGGGATTGTTTGCATATCCAGGATATAACATGAGTAACCAGTCCTTGTAAAATCACTTTAGTAAAACAAGATCACGAAAATATTAAGAAAGGGCGAAGAGTTCAATAATCCAATACTTACAGGTGATGCAGCATCAAACCCCTCTGCACTCACAACATGCGGATATTCTTCCCATTGACCCAAATGGTTCAAGTATCCTGTGGAAGAAAGCAAAAGCTTAAATTAAATTAAGCAGTGGTAATTCACAAACAGGGCAATATGCTACCTGTTTAAACAACACAAAAACATCTGGAAAATCAAATAAATAGATTTCTTTCTGTCCTTCCATAATACCAGGATAGAAAATAAGACATAATTTTTTCAATGGGGATGAAGTCAATGAACAAAGCATAGCAGAACAATTAGCAGATATCCCCTCATTTGGACAATGACAATGATACTATTTAGTCTTTTAATAAAAAATGTTACTATTTAGTATCTTCATCGCATCCTCCATGTGGTGCAACAATGTGTTGGTGGGTGTAAGCATCAATACAGAAAAACAAAAATGTAATCTAACCTCCAGAAAAGAATGTTTGCGGTTGAGGGGCATACACATTGGGCTGGTAGACGAACTGTTGTTCTCCACCTTTACCCAAAAAGCTGGCCTTCTCTTGAGTACCTTTTGGCGATTTTAAAGAGCTTGCACCACGCACAAAAGTAGTAGATGTATTATGATCTTTACTAGACAGAATCTGATAGAATAGCAATCAACCGTTAGTAATACTTCAAGATTTGCGAATAAAAAGAGAGAAAATGAACCACAAGGAGCATTACTGTAGTAACCTGCTCTTTGGCATTCACACTCGTGGAATGATTTTTCTCAACTACAATTTGGGATTCCTGTGGCACCATGTGATCTATTCAAAAGGAACATCCATATGTAAGTCCAGCAAAGTAATTTAAGTTGCATTTTGATGTGCAAATCAGACATAGAAGCTAACAAAAGGGAATTATATGGTATAGGCAGGCAAGCAAACTTTCATGTACAATATATAACGAATAATGTCACTTAACATGCTAAACCAAACATAAACTAAGTAAAAAATTATCATCATTTGCAGACATTCTATATAACCAGGACATCATCAAAAAGCTCCCATTATACACTACATAGTAAATTAATTATATTTCTTCAGTGAAGAAGAACACTGAAGAGTGAATACATATTAACCACCATCTATAAGTTCCTAAGACTTCGCTATTTGCTCAAGCACAAATGCTACGAAGTAAATGGAGTATGTACGAAATTAAGCACACTCTGAGTAACAAATTAATGATATGTAAATCAGCAACATGGCAGTCAGAACAAAGTGACATCTTAAAATTGCAATTCTCGAAGCAACCCTAACCTAAAGAAGAGGTGCCTTAACCGAAATATGACACTTGCCCTCACACAATGCAACCAGACGATCTGGTGATGCAATCATGTAATTGAACGTTAAAAAACCCCACAATTCGCCAGTTGCATCGTATACAATTGCATCTTTGAGCTGAATTTGACAAGAAAACCAGGAAATATCGCAATTTTATCACGATTCACGACCCCACACTAACGAGCATCTCCAAGATCGCAACTACGCAGAGCCTTCCCACCGAGAACCTCAAATCCAACCCGAAAATAAGTAAAATAAACCGGAAAACAACGAAGTCAGCAAGCAACCCAAATCAAAACGAAAGAAAAAGGGAAAACCCACAAACCGGTTGAATCTTGCGCCTGCTGAGTTGCGGCCATCTCCAAGACCAAGAATTAGCAAATAAACGCGGGGAATTTCGCGGTCGAAATCTCCCAGCGAGGGTTTAATAAATTAAGTGGGAACCCAAAAAAAAATGCTAGATTTACTGGGAAAAATCGAGCGAATTCTGAGCGACTTTTCCCCTGTTATATAGGCTCCATGTAATGGCAGTATGCCCCTTCGTATTTATAGTAATTACATCAATGCCCCTCCTGTCCTGAGTCCTGACTTTTGTACCCCTCCCGAACTACAGCTGGTACAGTACTTGTAACTGGAGACACCCTGAATTAGTCTAAATAAGGATCAAATCCCCTTCTGAATCGTGTTGTTTAGCTGTGGATGCTTTCTTGTACTCGTCCTCGTCACCCTTCTCTCGTGTTCAGTGGAGGAGGGAGGGGAGACCCGCGGGCCACGGCTCTCCCCATCCTGTAAAAAAAAAACTTTTTACTCTCCATCATCTTTCGTACCAAACAAACTTCTAAGTACGTATATCGTCGTGTGTTTGGTGCTTGAAACATGTATATGATATCATATACAATAAAATTTTAAGCATGTATATGATATCATGTACTATGAGAAAAGTAGTTGTATTTGCCCAATCTACTCTATGCTTATTTTATGTCTCCGACACTGCTCATGTCGATGAAACAAAGGTTTAGATCACTTTAAAGCTTAAAGCTAAACCAATATAAAGTTTAAAGTCTACTTGCACAAAGGTTATGGCCTACCATTTGTTTAATTTCTGTGGTGCCCAATGTGTTCACTGAACTGTATGGGCCATGCCTTCGCTTAGTCCTAGCGTCCTTTTCTCTCTTTGTAAGCTATCCTGTCACGCTGACGTCGACCACATTCTTGGGAAGAAAGTTTGGAGAAAGAAAAGGAGGCCGTGCATTGTGCAGTCTGAGTGTGTAAAGGCGCGACGGTTGAGTCGGAATGCAGTGATTGTCGTAAGGTTCCGGATCTTGCAGGTTCATCTTATGAACGGTATTTTATAGTACTTTACCACAGTATTGTAGCGGGACTGTAATATCTGTGGAAAAAGTATGTTAATAGCGAAATTGTTAGATCATCTGCATTAATTCTTTCAATACATAGAATTCTAATCCCATAGATAGGCATTCCAACCTCAAGACGACGCACGAGGCTAAGGAGGTACATATGTAACTTTTGCAGCTCGGATGCTTCTGTTTAAGAAACATGGCAGTGTGGTGTCTTTCTGGAACCTATCAAAATACGTGAACGGTAGTCATTACACGTAGGCAGGAGGTAGGAACAAATTTTGTTTAAGAAATTTCGTTCAGTATTGCTACCGTTTGATAGGCGGGCATCATGGGGGTAAACTTCGTGGCAAGCTGCAAGGACCAAACGAACGCGCGTGGCTCAGGACGGTCAGCATCTAACGACCGCGCACGAACGGTGGATGTTGTGGACTAGTTTGTGGTGCCCGTCGTGGTGGGGTAAGCTGGCCGAGCGGTAGAGCTGGAGCATAGCCGCTACGGCACGCAGGCGCGCTGAGTTTGGCCGTGCGCTGCGCGCGCACAGGTGGAGCTATCGGCGTGGCGCGTGCCGGTGCGTAGGGATGGATTCGGCTAGGCTCGTTTCGGAAACGAGCTAGGAGGAAGGCTCATGCTCGGGACCAAGCTCGGCGGCTCGCGAGCCAAACAACCGACGAGCCAGATGAGCCAAAACTAGGCCTTGACGAGGGTGTGGTGTTTGGAGATGTTCACGATGACGAGGGGATGGAGCTTGAAGGTGAGGCCGTGGCAGACGTGTTCGAGGGCGCGTGGGCGGCTGTGGCAGGGTCAGAGGGCAGGAGGGAGGGGTCGTCGCGAGCAAAGAGGCGGTGGAGGTGGTAGGCGATGACGTGATTCTCGGGGTCATTGCCTGCTGACGGCGGGGTGGAGGAAGGGGAGGTGGGGCGGGCGGAAGGGAGGAGGAGGAGGCGGAGGCGGGAGAAGGTATGCTTTGCGGGAGCCGACGCTTTCGTGAAGATGGTGCGATCGATCTTGAGAGGCAGGAGGAGGTTGGCGTCGGCAGGGACGGAGTATGTGCTGGGCCAACGTGGGACATAGCCCTCCAACATTTTAGGATTTTTTTTTAACACCATGTATGCGTCGAGCAGAGAAAGACTGAAGACACTCACTGGGCAGTAGAAGGATGGAAGTGGGAAACCTCAAGCTTGCAGCGCCTGGAACTGTGTCTTAGTGTCTTGGGCTCTTGGCCAGTTGGCCTACATCGCTACATCACATATGGGCCATGGCCTTATGGGAAGTGGAAAGCAGCCAACAGGAAAGGAATCAAGGGCTAACAGGCTAAGGCTTGATGCCCTTGCATAGTTGCGCTGCCTAGTCCCCACGAGAGTCACGGTTGAAATATATATTTTGCATTGATTGTAGCAGCAAAGTTAACACAAGCTCAAACTAGAACCACCAGACCAAACCACCACTTAGGCGATCGCTTAACTTTAATCTTTGGCCTCCCGTACGATCTTGCTCAAGCTCCGTCACTGGGCGTCAGGGCAGCTTCGCGGGGCGACGGCGTGGGAGGAGGCGGCGACGAGGGCGTCTAGGTCGGACTACGAGAGCACGCAGAGGTTCACCACGGGGACCAGGTTCGTCGCCATTGGCTTCTCCCCGGTGGTGGTGGGTTCAGGAGGCGGGAGAGGAAGGGGATCAAGATGGATGAGGTGGGGAATTGGGTTTGGGATCGGGATGGATGGGGTGAGGACTGGGATGGATGGGGAATTGGCGACTGCCGATTGGGCTTTATGCGCAGCGCAGTCAACAGGCACGAGCCAAATTGGCTCACGAGCCGCCCTGGCTCGGAACAACCGGTTCGAGCTCGTGAATTTTCAAACTGAGCCCTATGTTCAGCTCGGAAAAAATATGTACGTTGCAGACTTTAGGAACAAAAAATCAGGTTCCTCTGGGACCGCCAACCATGGCAGGCAACCCAAACGAGCCCCATCCAGACAAAGGCCTGTAAAAGAGAAAACATTAACTAAGCAAACAGTGGTTAAACATCTTACTCCAGATGACTTATTATTTTTCAAGCTATGCCATCCCTGAAATTAACCAGAATTATCCGTGCTAAAGATCTATACATAATTATATTACATTTGTTCTCCAAAAAATTATTATGTGGTTTACCGATAACCTTTTAGTTTAGAAAAGATCATGACAACAACCTCTAGTCTTAACCTATGGCTTTGTGTGATTCTTTTTTTTTTTTGAAAACAGGGTAATGTTGGACACTTGGACTCCACTTTCCATACTGAGATGACTCAAGCAGCGGATTATCAAGCATTCTTAGTTTCTCCAGTAATGTGCTATTTAGGTACAACATTAGATCGAACGAAAATTATCCGCTTCGTTTTCACCTGGTATTGGATACCACTAGTCGGCGTAATTTCCGTCGGCCCGTCGCCGCGGACACCGACTCCGCCCCCTTTATCAGCAGTCGTCCAGCCCCACCAGTGGCGCGCCGTTGTTCGCCGCAGTCTGCTGTTTTTCCTTCATATTTATATCAGTGACCTTCTTCAGCGTGCCGGCGAGCCCGCTTGCCACGGCTTGAACGCACAAAGGACTAGCTCGAGTTTGGTACTTCTCCTCGTGCTCCTCGTTGCCCGCGACGGCGGCGATGCCCTCCGCCAACGAACTCTTCCGCAGAGGCTAGACCTGCCCAATGCGGTTGTTCTCCTTCCTCAAAAGCTTCCGGAGGTGGCGGAGGACGACGAAGTACGGAAGGGAGGCTTCATCGCTGCGATGGTGGTCTCGAATTCGATCGTTGGGGTGAGGATGGGCTCGCGATTCGTGCCGTCCTCATAAATCTCTTGGAAGGATTACGCAATGGCGGAGAAAATCATAGAACCAAATGGAAATTATGTTAGCTCTTGGAAGGATTATGCAAACTCAATTGTAAGTTGTAACTGGTCAGTTGCTGACTGAGCAGCTCAAACAAGTACAAGTTTCACTAACAATCCACAAAAGTGTATCACTAAAAACGCACAGTGTTGCGAAGTATCTGCAATTATCAAATCACCATTTACATAATTTTTTTTTTTATCAAATCACCATCGGTTCGAGTAGTAAACCATCGGCAACTGCACCTCCGATTAATCAACTGAAGCTCTTTTTTCGATTAAAAAAACTGAGGCTCTATTTCCACAAGTAAATTCTGATCAATATTTACAACTCACCCCTCGCGCCGTCTCTATATTTGCGAACCACACCTTCCACGGCACCTATTCCATCTCGCGTCATCGTCTCCAACTCGAAGCAAACTCGGGACACCCAAACGAAACCCTCGCACTTCCCACCTCCTCCTCGGCGGCGGCGCACGGGCGGCAGAGGCGGCCATGGTGGCGGTGGCGACGGTGAGCTCGGCGAGCGGGATCCTCGCGATGCTGCAGGAGCCGGCGGAGGAGCTCAAGCTGCACGCGCTCGCCAGCCTCAACTCCGTCGTCCACCTCTTCTACCCGGAGATCTCCACCAGCATCCCCACCATGTGAGCCCCGCCCCCTCCCTCCTCATCTCCCCATCGCTTCCACTGCGCTACCTAGTTGCCGCCGCTGTCTCTGTTGCAGTCGCTGCTGTGCCTGCGCGATTCGGCCCGGAGCTGTGGCTTGGCTGGGCTTTTTAGTGTTTCGATCTGCTCCTCTGATTGATGATGATGATCGTGGAGGAAGGGTTGCCCTAGATGCTGTTGCTGTTGCGCGATTCGTTTGGTTCGATCTGGAGTTTGTGTGAGCGAACCATAGGTTGTGGGTTGGTTTGGATCTGTAAACTTGTGGATTCCGGGGTTTAGTGCGCGGTTTTTGTGTTCTTCGGAATGAATCCGTAGGATTTAAAGCGAAATTTCAGAAATTTTGCTGGTAATTCGTGTGAGTTAATTGGTACTCACTGTAAAATTTTGAACTTTTTGCACTTTTGTATCCGTGCTTGAATTTTGCGAGGGTTTTGGTGGAGAGGATAACCTATTAGGGTTTGTTTGAGAAGTCCATTCCGGCCGGGATCCATGTTGATGGGCCGGGAATTTGAACTAAAATCCCGGTCCATCCATGTTGATGAGCAAGGATTTGGGCCCAACCAAACAAGGCCTTAAAGTGCAAAAAATGAGAATATTAATGGGAGTGAACTTAGGAGGGGTGAGAAATCAGAAAACTTTGAACTTTCAGGGGTGGGAAGGATTCCAGTTTTGTAATTGTTGATGATTTTCATTTGTTCAACTATCTTGCCTGTTACATACCAAGGGAAATCTCGTATGAAGTGAAGATTTGAACCATAGGTTGGGTTTTTATTCTTTTCCTTCAACATGATTTATTTATTTTCTTTAATAGGGGCTTTCATGGTTCTGTTGAGTAACAGATAATTTGGTTGCAATATGTTGTGCTTGGGTTTTGGTTGGTAGTTATGTGTTTCAAGACGTCACTCTAGATAGTTGTTACTTTGGGTTAGATTATAATTTTTGTGTTCCTATAATTCGCATTCCACTCGGATTAGTATAATGTGGCAATTTAACTCTGCTTTCTGTGTGTAATTGTCCTGCATCTAATTGTTACTTTTGTGGAACGGAGAAGCTTTAATTTTAATTTCGATTTAGTTTGTGGAGTGATATACTTTGTACGATGAGAACATATAAAAATTACTTGAGTTTTTTGCGAATATTATTGATTAATGTATATGAGAACATATAAAAAATACTTGATATTTTTGCAAATATGATTGATTAATGTCTATGATTGGAGGAAATTCCTTGGGGTCTTGGCTGTGAAAGTATGTATTTCCAATAATGTAAGTCCATAATTTGTTTCAAACTGTTTACTTTTTCCTGCAGTGAGAGCTTGTATGAAGACGAGGAGTTTGATCAGAGGCAGCTTGCTGCGCTAGTTGTTTCTAAGGTAGTACCTAACATTACTTTAGATTTTTCTGTAAAGGTTATTTTCTTTATTATACATATTGATGTTTGTTGTATATGATGTAGGTATTTTACTACTTGGGCGAGCTAAATGATTCACTGTCCTATGCACTAGGTGCTGGACCTCTATTTGATGTTTCTGAGGATTCAGATTATGCTCATGCTCTATTAGGTGAGGAGTTGCCTTAAGTTCTGAGTCACTCTGGATCAGGGATTGAAAACCCGATCGGTAACCGCTTACCAGAGGGGGGCCGGGATTAGAAATCCCTGCCGGTTTTCTCGGGTTTTTCAAATTCAAATTCTAAATTTCGAATTTTGGATGGTTTTTAAGTAAATTCGAGCGAATTTCATCCGGGGAAAACCCGGTTTGACCGGTAACCGGTACCGGCCAGCCAACGGGATTGTGACCGGAAACGGTTATGTGATCCTTGTTCTGGATGTTATTTTCACATGAAATTTCTTTTGACCATTAGATTGAATTGGTGGTCCTTTTCTTTCAGCCAAAGCGTTGGATGAGTATGCCAGTATCAAGACGAGAGCTTCTAAAGCTACAGAGGAGGAAGAAAATGTGGATCCCAGATTAGAGGCCATAGTGGAGAGGATGCTGGAGAAGTATGACAATATAGTATTGTTTGCTGATATCCTTCCGTATGTCAGATGGGGTATTCATCTAATGGTTATTCTTTGCCGCAGGTGTATTCTTGATGGGAAATATCAACAGGCCATGGGTATGGCTGTTGAATGCAGGAGACTTGACAAGCTGGAGGAAGCAGTTGTTCGGTGTGATAATATTCACGGGGCTCTTTCGTATTGCATCAACCTTTCTCATCAATATGTTAATCACCGTGAATATCGCTGTGAGGTACTGCCATGTTACACCAAATCCTATAGATAGTTTTGTTATTTTGTTGAATGGAAATGCAAGGATTATTTTGGAGTTGGGTACCTGTTTTTGGCATACAGGAACTTGTTATGATCTAGCCTAGATCATAGGGGTAAACACCGTCAAGAGGATGGTCAGGCAGCGTCGGCGTGGCTAGGGGGAGAGGGGAGACTAAGACCGGGAATGACTTTGTTATTTCTCTCTTGCTTAATGCCAACGATTACAATAGGTCTCCTTATATAGAGGGTTCTTCAAACAATTGTAGATAAGATCAATATAATAGATGACCTTCCTAACTAATAGATATCCTTCCTAATTAATAAATAACTTTCCTAATTAACTAATCCCTATACGAGAAAACTAATCAACTATTTAGGGAAATAGATATTCTTATTGAGTAAGATAAATTTCTTCCCAACCCCATGCCATAGTAACCTAACACTGCTTGTGTGCAGTATTGATACAGTACCATGCTGTGGAAGCAGTACCTGAATACTGTTTGCGTGCAGTATCACTACAGTGCCACGCCATGGTTTCCCGCCATAGCAAAACTACTGCTAAACAAAATTTATTTATTTTTACAAATTGACCAAATAATTAACTTTATTGTCAATTACAGGTTCTTCGCTGTCTTGTTAAAATATACCAGACTTTGACAAATCCAGATTATCTGAGCATTTGCCAGTGTCTTATGTTTTTGGGTGAGCCTGAAACCGTTGCAAACATATTGGACAAGCTGCTTTCTGGAAGCAAGGTATGTGTTTGTTCTTCAGTCTGCTCAGCCGCATTACTTGGATGGCGTTCTCAGTGGCTTACTTGAGATATTATGTTCTTTTATCCAGGATGATGCTCTCCTTGCATACCAAATTGCTTTCGATCTCGTGGAAAATGAAAATCAGGCCTTCCTTTTGAATGTGAGGAATCGTCTGGCCTCACAGACTCCTCCGCAGTATAACCCTGATAGTGAATCAACTTTGCCAGATGATCAAGCTGGTAATGCGGGTTCAGGTAGCGCAGAACCAGCCGGTGATGTTCAGATGAGAGATGGTACAACTACACCAAATGGAAGTGCTCACACTGTGGATCCAAATGAGGTAGCGCATGCTGATAGGCTTTCAAAAATTAAAGGAATACTGTCAGGGAAGACATCTATTCAGCTGACGCTACAATTTTTGTATAGCCACAACAGGTAAACTGTGTATTACTTTATAAATGTTGTTGACAGCTGGCCTCTCGTAACTTTTATGCCTGATATTTACATGTTTGTTAAAATAGGTCCGATCTTTTAATTCTGAAAACAATCAAGCAGGCTGTGGAAATGAGGAACAGTGTTTGCCACAGTGCAACTATTTGTGCCAATGCAATCATGCATGCAGGAACAACTGTAGATACCTTCCTAAGAGAGAACCTGGTATTGATCTTTTTACTTGTTGTGTTGTCGTCATGTAACATTTTTCGCCTTTGTACTGTCTCATGTTGGTATTGTCTTGCAGGAGTGGTTAAGCAGGGCAACAAATTGGGCTAAATTCAGCGCAACTGCTGGACTAGGTGTGATTCATAGAGGCCACCTTCAACAAGGCCGGGCTTTGATGGCCCCCTACCTACCTCAAAGTGGTGCTGTCGGTGGTGGTAGTCCATACTCAGAAGGTGGTGCCCTCTATGCTCTAGGTTTGATTCATGCCAACCATGGTGAAGGAATCAAACAATTCCTCCGTGAAAGTCTTCGCAACACCAGCGCTGAGGTTATTTTTTGTTTCTTTCCTGTCTTTTTCACCTATATCATTCATTTCATGTATGTGTTGCTTACTCCATACCATATTATACAGGTCATCCAGCACGGTGCCTGTTTGGGACTTGGGCTTGCAGCTTTGGGCACAGCAGATGAAGAGATATATGAGGACATAAAGAATGTTCTTTACACGGACAGTGCTGTGGCTGGTGAAGCAGCCGGTATTGGCATGGGCTTGCTTATGGTTGGAACGGCCAGCGAGAAGGCTAGTGAGATGCTTGCTTATGCACATGATACACAGCATGAAAAGATCATCAGGTCAGTGCTGTTTAATTACTGTTGCATTATTCGTCATGATAGGCCCTGTTCTTGTGCTGACGTCTCTTTCTTTCTAGGGGTTTGTCACTTGGCATCGCATTGACCGTATATGGCAGGGAAGAGGAAGCTGACACCTTGATTGAACAAATGACTAGAGATCAAGATCCCATACTACGTTATGGTGGTATGTATGCATTGGCTCTAGCCTACAGGGGAACTGCAAATAATAAAGCCATCCATCAGCTGCTGCATTTTGCTGTGTCGGATGTCAGTGATGATGTTCGGAGGACTGCAGTTATGGCTCTTGGCTTTGTTCTATACAACGAACCCGAGCAGGTCTGTAGAATTTAGGTGCCTTGTTTAAATAGATGCGTTTTATTCAATTTGATTTCCAACGGTCAACATACATTAACCTTTTCTCAGTTGTATAAGCAGCCATCTTTTGGGGAAAATTTCTAAAATAAACAAGCATCAATAGCTTTGATCCACACCTTACATCTTCTGTTGTGATCATGCAGACTCCAAGAATTGTGTCCCTGCTGTCCGAATCATACAACCCACATGTTCGTTATGGTGCAGCTTTAGCTGTTGGGATATCCTGTGCAGGAACCGGATTAAGTGATGCCATTTCCTTGTTGGAGCCTCTTACATCGGATGTTGTTGACTTTGTGCGCCAGGGTGCTCTCATTGCTATGGCAATGGTCATGATCCAGACTAATGAATCCTTTGATTCTCGTGTTGGAACATTCAGGCGTCAGTTGGAAAAGATTATTCTTGACAAACATGAGGACACCATGAGCAAAATGGGCGCCATACTGGCTTCTGGTATTCTAGATGCTGGTGGTAGGAATGTCACGATCAAACTTCTCTCAAGGAATAAGCATGACAAGCTCACTGCTGTTGTTGGCCTTGCCGTTTTCAGTCAGTTCTGGTACTGGTATCCTCTCCTGTATTTCATCAGCCTGGCCTTCTCGCCAACAGCCTTCATTGGGCTCAACTCTGATCTGAAAGTGCCGAAGTTTGAGTTCCTGTCACATGCTAAACCATCCCTCTTCGAGTATCCCAAACCGACAACTCAGCAGACTACAACTTCAGCGGTCAAGCTGCCGACAGCCATTTTGTCAACATATGCCAAGGCAAAATCTAGGGCAAAGAAGGACGCGGAAAGCAAAGCTAACCAGGAGAAGACAACGGAAGATGCTTCTGGTTCTACTTCAGGCAAGGTGGCTAAAACTCAGGAGAAGGATGCTGATGCAATGCAGGTAAGAATAGCTAACGTGGACCATGGACTTCTTGTATTTGTTTGGTTTTACTTTTTTAAAAAAATGTGTTTACATCCAAGAATAATACCAAACTAGACTTAAAATGAAATCAGCACGTAACCAAACCTTGGTTGTTAGTATAATGTATTACCACTACCAGCCATTTGGTTAATATAATCAACTCTGCTGTTCAGGCATGTGATCCACTATCTAGTTGAACTTGCTGTTTTTACATCAGCTGTAGAGAACAATATTCAAAGTTAGTCTGAACCAACATCATTCGCATCATAAAGGTCTCTGTCTCAATATTTGTTCCCAGGTCGATAATGCGACGGAGAAGAAAGCTCCTGAACCCGAACCGAGCTTCCAGATCCTGACGAACCCAGCTCGTGTCATCCCTGCCCAGGAGAAGTTCATCAAGTTCATCGAGGGCAGCCGATATGTCCCTGTGAAACCTGCTCCTTCTGGATTCGTCCTTCTCCAAGACATGCATCCCACCGAGGCTGAGGTACTCGCACTCACCGACGCCCCCTCAACTGTGGCCACAAACACCGGCAGCACTGGAACTGCCACCGGCCAACAAGGGTCAGGCTCGTCTGCCATGGCGGTCGATGATGAGCCGCAGCCACCCCAACCCTTTGAGTACACCTCGTAATGGTAGATCCCTGGATCCATAGAGGAGGCTTGTATCGGCGGTCTGGACTCGCAAACCCTTTCATCCCTGGATCCATCCATATACGTTGCTTATTCTTTTTGGAGTATGTAATGTGCGGAAATTTGTTGTTGGTTGCAAACTTTGTAGAATCGTCAGTAGAGAATTCACTCCGATGGAAATTATAGGATTTATGCTCGGAAATTGCGACGTCTGCTGGGTCAAGTCCCGGCTGCGTCTTTTCCTGTGATGTAATTTGCTCAAGATGTTATCACCATGGAACACGTTTTTAACACGCTTTGATTCTCCGTTGAAATGCTGATATGTGCGCCATTTCCCGATCGCCTTTTCTTTCCGGTAAACTGAATTCCATGCGCGGTTCTCCTAGTGCGCCACGTTGGCGACCAGCGGCTCGTTGCCTGACCCGCTGATCTACCAAATTACTACTACGGAATACCAAGCTGAATGATATTGTGGTTATGGCAAGAGAGAGCAGGTGCTTGCGTTGAAACAGGATGTATATCCTTCATTCTGGAGACACTACTAACAAGTTCAGATTACAGTACAGACGAGGCCATAGAGAACCAAGATGAAATGTATCGAGATTTGGGGCTGTTTGGTTCGATGCTAAAGCAAACTTTACCAAAATTTGACGTCGTCCTAAAAATTTGGCTAGCATTTAGTTCAATATCAAAATTTAACTTTAGCGAATCAAGTTTTGCTCGGGTGATGGCGTCGCCTGGAGTGCGGGCTGCCCACCAGCGTTCGAGCCCCTGGCTCGCCTGGTGTCTCGCATGGGTGCATGTGTGTGTGTGTGTGTGTGGGGGGGGGGGTGGGGTTTGAGAACTGAGCTAGAGCTCAGTTGTCAAAAATGAGAGGGCTTTAGTCTCTCACCAAACGCGCTTGAATACGACTCTGTGGTGCTTCGCGAGTGAGGGCGTTCTTATTTTTTAATGTAGATCAGATGGAGAAAATCTCAGCCACCCAAAAAAAATAACTTTACCCTAAAAAAATTGGTAACGCCGGGCTTCCCAAAGCCATTTAGTTTAGGCCGGCAAAACGCTCGCCAAAAATTGGCATGGCAACCAGCATATAGTAGATGACGTGGCAAGATGTGGTTGGATGGGAATAGTAGCATTAAATGATTGGTTAGTTTGATTAATCCGTTTCAAATGACCATATTTTCTAAACTGGGTATATGATTTGTGATCCGTTTGAACCGTTGTGTTCTTTATCATTTTATCAACGAAACAAGACCCATATTAACATATTTTGGAGAAAAAAACAGATACCATATGAGACCCACATGTCATACTCACAATTTTGATAAATTTTGGTATAGCTATAATCCAAACAAATTAATTTTGGTATTGTCCGTGAATTGATAAGACTACGATCCAAACACCTATTCCCCCCCCCCCCCGATTTTGACATTGCCATTGTTTTGGCATTACCAAAATTTTGGTTTGGCTCACTGGCGTCACAATCCAAACAACCCCTTGATGCATAGCCGCCGACGATAACAGCACCAACGAGCGTCCTCAGCCGGTCGCCCCTACTGGCCACAGGCGGCGCGCGTCAACGTCCACGGACTCTGCGATGACGCTGGGCGTCTCCGGCTCAGGTCGGCGGCGAAGGACGCCCTTGCGAGTCACGCGGACGGCCGCGGCCATGGCGTCATGGCTTGCCAGGCATTTCGGAACGCAGCCCTCAGTTTAGGCCTTTAGGGGAACCGTTCGATCTAGCGTACGATCCGCGGCCAGGATTTAGGTGGGAAAGGATGCAAGGAAATTTATAGAAAAATCCTTTGAATTCCTTTTATTATGAACTACACCTCTGGACTGAATCACAAATAAAATCCGCGGTCCAAATCTGGGTCTCTATTGACCGCTCGATCAGAGTATGCAGATCGGATTGAGGCGGAGAGTGTTGGTAGTGATTTTTTTCAGGAAAAAGTTCATATAACATTTCAAACATTGCTTTAAAGTCTATTCAGCACCTTGAACTATGAAAAAAGATATTTTACACTCGAACTTTGCAACCAGTTCAAATAACACCATAACCCAATTTCGCATAGTGGTATTGCCCGCGTGATGTGATGAGTGTACGGTTTTGCCACGTTGGATGACATGCTGACCAAGTTTAGGTGAATAAAAGGTGGGACCCACAGGGGCTTCTCCCCCAAATCGAAACAGAGAGGGGAGGAACTACAAGGAGTGGCGATCATGGAAGCATGGCTCTTAGCTTGGTGGGGGAGAAACCCCTGTGGATCTCATCTGTCATTGACCTAACTTTGCCAGCGTGCCATCCTACGTAACAAAACTGTTCACTTATTGTGCCATGCGGGCAATACCACCTTGTGAAACAGGGTCAGTGTTAACACTAAATTGCAAAGTTTGAAGGGTCAAATGTTTGGTTTCATAGTTCGGGGTGCTGGATGCACGTTCGAGAAAAATTTAGAGTGTTATATGGACTTGTTCCTTTCTTATATGTAATAGACCCTTGACTAACACAAGTAATATCGTGGGCGGTCTAGGGGAAGCTCCAGCAATCGCCGGAAGGCGGAGAACACTCCTTAGAGCCAGTAGGACGAGCTATTGTGTCTTGGGCGCTGACGACGACGAGGCTCGCATACTTCGCCGAGCTTGAGCTCGAGGGTAGTGGCAGAGGGAGGGGAGACCAAGGGGAGCCATGGCTCCCGGCATCCCGCCAATGCTTTCTTTACCATCCCTGATTTTGTATGCAAAAAAAATATGTGGCATGTATTTGAACCTCTCCAAGTATAAGCATGTATTATATTGTGTCTATACATTTGTTCACATTAGATCCCACTATCTTTTTTTTGACGGTAGAGAGACTGACTTTGTAAATCTCATCCCATGTACTAGTAAGAAATTGGACTACTTCTAAGTTTTAATAAGTCTATATATCTTCCTCTTCCATCTGTCGTAGTACTAGTACATATCACAATAGGCTGTATGTAGGTAGTAAGATAAAAAAAATCTTGATCTCACAAGTTGCAAACACATGCTAATTTTTGTACTATTGTTTTGCATATGCATTCCATTTTTATCCAATGATTCTAGTTGTTTTAGCTTCTTATTTCCGCCAAATAAGATTCTGCCTGAACTATTTCTTCCTATGATATTACTTCTTCAATCGGGTTCGCAGGTAACATCGATCTAGCGTTATTAAGCATTGGACAAAATGATTTCTTACATTAAAAATATAGAAGTTGGTAATGCATGTATAATCGGCAAATATTTTTATACAATTACAACCGTATCTATATTTTCTAGCAAGTGTATTGTATGGAAAAATGTTAAATTTGTCAGGCTCCCCCTATTCTTATTTCCTGGCTCCACTGCTCGAGAGGAACCCTTCCGCGCGCTTTAGCTCCTCTCCCTCCGCTGCGGCGTCGCGCCTTCCCCATCCGCCCTCTACGTGCTCGGCCGCGCCCGTATGTGAGACCTCCTCTGGTCTCCCCCGGACACCGTCACTGCCGCCATGGTCGTCCTCGACTCCTCGGCCGCGCCGCGAGACCGCCGTCCGTCTCGGCTGTTCGCTGCACATATGTTGCACCTGTGCAAAAAGCAGCCATACATAAATGGAACGAAATACACTCAGCGCAGCGGCAGACCAACTCGGTGGTAAAGCACGACTGCACGAGCAACCGGGCGGTGTGGCAGCACGCGCTGCGCGTCAGGACGAAGGTCGAACAGCCAGGCACGGGCCGTGCGCTTGTTCCTGCCTACATGGCGCGGGCGCGCGCTCATCACGGTGAGCAGCCACGCGCCGAGCCAGGGCGCACGCAAGCGCCGCGCCCGAGCAGCCGGGGAGGCGCGTGCGTTACGTGCAATCACCACCGGCCGTGTCTTGGCACGACAGGCGACGAGACGACCAATGAATCCAGAATTCCAAATGCAGCCAACGAAAATCGTCCCATGAGACGCAAGTAAACGAAATTCTCTAGCTGGGTCACAACGTCAGAATAAACGAGCGTCGCTATCTTTTTCAGTCGAGCTAGTAAACAAATCTCCTAAACGGTTGTATCCAAACAACTGACTAATCAAGGTGGACCTCGACCACATTCTCAAACCACCGACTTAACCTTAGCCCGGACATACTTTTTCAGTACCACTGGCACTGGATGTCACGACGTCAGACAGCAGTTCGGAACACGCAGTGTAGTTTATACCCCAGGCCACAATCCCCAGGGAGCAAAATACAACAGGGGGCGAGTAATAAACAGACTATTGGGCACAAGCTTACGGGCATTGCCAGTAGAATTACATCACGCTGACATGCACTTGCAGGGCTAACTGCTTTCCTGTTCGAAACGTGTTCCTTCCTACAGACACAGTTGCACCCAAAGTTGCTGCTGCATCCAAGGGTGGAGCCCACATACCCCAAAACTTTCACCCCGCAGAAGAGTGGTAGCAAGCGAAAGAAAGCACAATCTGCAAGGAGCATGTAGTTCGCAGTTGTGGTAAGTACATTTTTTTTGGTTAGTGTTGAGTAAAGTAGGTGCCATTTGCCTTGTGAACAACGAAATATCACCTATTGTTCCTGGTTCTTGAGTTCATGTTCAATGAGCTGTAGCTTCGAATTGTTCTCCTCGTTCAGGAGTGAGAGTCTCTCAAGTGAAGATTTCAGTAGCGACATCTGAGACTCCGTAACGTGGCTTCTTCCAGCTTTTGGTGTCTGCCATGGTGGCATTCCTGTGCCAGCTGCACTGCCCATGGAAGGGTGGGCAAACCGTTTCATCCTCGCGCTCAGAGCAGTAATGGAAGAACGCAAAGCATCCAGCTCCACGTCTGCAAACCTATCTGCAAAAGTTTTAGCAGATACAAATTCTGTCAGCACATGAAACTGTAGGGAGGAAATATAAAGTCAGTTTTCTCAACTACGGACCAAGCTGTGCCTTGAACTCCTGCTCTGCTCGTGACAATGGTTTCTTGTTTGCAGCAGGCAGCATCTTGAAGCTATCTATGCGCTTTTCCAACAGATCGTATACCTTGAACACCCGATCTATCCGCTTGTTAAGGTCTTCGTCTTTGGCTTCTATGGATAGAAGTGATTGCTTCACTGCTTGTAAGCGTTTCTGTTTGTCTTCCATTTCTGTCTTCAGATAGTCCGCGTGCTCCTTGAGCTCAATGAAAACCTAAGCATCATTAAAACAAACTGTCAATCACTATATTTTCCTTTTTTCCCCTCATTTATTGTTATCTAATCAGCAATGACACATTTATATTTAACAGGTTCAGGTATCCGCAGAAGCGATTTATTTTAGTTGTCCACCGACCATTGGCCAACAACGGCAAATGACATGGTCTAAGGTCTGAAACTATGCAAATATGATAGAGTTATCTGCAAAATAACATGGTGACAGTATCTTACCTTGTGCCCATACTCCACATAGTACTCATGGAAAACCTTGATATAGTGATGAAGTGTGGATTTTCCTTCAATAGAGTCAGGGGTCAATGACCTCAGGCTTGACGAAGATGGAAGTATGGGTGGATCTGGACCGGCAATAAGCTCTTTGCTGATCATTCCAGTTGTGGACGATTGTACATCCTTAATGCTCTTGCTGTCTATGTCAAGCTGAAGAGGCGTTGGTTCCTTCCAACCCTTCATCTCCACCACAAAGCACTCGCCAGGGCATGTGATGCCAACTAACTGCACATGGCCATATGCATCGGCTATGGTAACAAATCCAGAAAGGAAGGGAGAATTTGTCTCATTGTTGCCTGTAGTGAGGACAGGATGCACGGAGGGTGGTGTCGAAGCCATTTCGGGGTATGAAAATGGCAGGAAGTGCAACGTGACCATGTCAAGTCCCCCACCATGAGCACAATAAAATCTCTCTGGGACAAGGGGATCCAGAATCAATGATAAAGAGCTACCATTAGACGTTTTTGGTAGTGCCAAATCGACGATTGCGAGTCGTAGCAAAGGAGGAGAGTGCCCCATCCAAACAGTATCTGTATTGCTCTTCGCATTCGAGCCCGTACTGGATGCACGGTGTGATCGCAGAGCCAAAGAATCTTGTGAATTAGAGTCGCATATCATAGCAACACTCTTTATGTGTCCATGTGAATCGACATTAAGGCGAGTGGGGATCCCAATGATCCACTGTGGCTGAATTTCATCAGCTAGAGCATCAATCTGAAGCTGCCCACTCCCCCAGGCTGTTACAAGAACTGAATCTTTGCCAGCAGAACTGTACACAAAGCCCACAGCTTTGCCTTCACAAGAGCTGCTCTTGCCTTCAGGTTCATTGTTTTCCTCGCAAACTCTACAAAGAGGCCCCTGCATGGGTGCTCAACCTGATCAACGTACTATTGATTCATGACAAAAACATAGAATAATTGTTACATAGACAATAGGCAGTTAAAATTTCGAGTATCGGATCCACATGATAGCTTTTCTAGCAGTTCACAAGTCAGCTGATAATTTTATCACTTTTATTCAAAAATTATAAATTTCATCAATATATTACGATAATACTCATGAAACAAACAAATGGCAGTCGAAAATAAATTACGAAGTAGATAATCTGCTAGTGTTTCTTCAAGAAATTTCAGGTTTAGTAGAACTATAGAGGGTACAAAAATTATAAATTTCATCAATATATTATGATAATACTAATGAAACAAATAAATGGCAGTCAAAGATAAATTACAAAGTAGATAATCTGCTCTTGTTTCTTCAAGAAACTTCAGATTTAGTAGAACTATAGAGAGTAGGTCAAACATAATCTCTTACATGATTTTTGATGAGAAAAATTATAAAAATTAAAACCAGTGTTCACTCTAGTATTTTTTTCCTTTTTTTCTACCATACCCACTGTGAACTGGCCCCAAAAGGTGTGGAATCTGTCAGAACTCAGAACATCTTAGCCCATTGTTTTGTTCATGACCAAAACTGTGGAAGCCATAGTAATTATGGCACAAAAGAACCTTCTGTTGTTTACTTGACATTACTATGTTCAAACAGAATGATATAATGTATGAGAACATGTTATACATCTAACCATCCCATGCCTCATATTTCATACGACCAACTAAATTAAAGGTGAGAGAAACATCAGCCCACATTCCAATCTCACAGCTGAATCTCTAACCCTTACAACTCTAATCCATTGGAAGTGTCAAACACCCAAAGATACACTTCAGTTGGTCATCGCTGCATAGCACACGCTCTGCAGTTCTTAGACAAATATTTCACCAAATCAAATAGAAGCAGACCTGTAAAGTGAGAGAATCATCTACTGGTGCATATGGATGCGCCCTTGACATCAGCGTACTGGTATCTGCTGATTGATGTAACAAGTCAGGAAATGTTGCCTCCAACCAAGCAATGGCCAAATGTGAGTTGGTGACAACATTTGGATTTGAAGATTTCAATCCAAATGCATTAACATCTTCATATATTTCTTGAATATGCCTTTTACTATAGTCACTGCATTATAGAAAAATAAATTATCAAAACCAATATGCAGAAAAAGAAAGTACATCGTGGCTTCCATTTCATAGTCATAAGTCAAACTGCAGAAAATATATATACATATATAGTCTGACACATACACCATATTTACCTTCTAGAAATTTAAACTAGCCCCAAAATTTGTAGTTTTCACAATGTTAGGCATAACAGAAATCATAAGCATTCCAAAAAAAGGGAAGAAAGAAGTGCAATATTACCTTCCAAATGGAACAATAGGACAGAGCACAAAAATTGATCCATCGCTAAATAAGATGAAAACCTGCATAAAGGATGGGCTTACATGTGAAATCAAACACAAGAATTAGCCATTCAACATACAACTCATGCACCCTAATCAATGTAACTTTAAAGATATTACATATGCCGATTCCAGATAGTAACTTAAAAGAAAATTTAATATACATCAACTCTCAAGTGTATTTCTGTAACTCTGTTATGAATAGTGTGGGCATAGATTTCCCCCAAAAAAAATTAGTGTAGACATAGAAAAACTAACAAAATCAGCATGACATTCAAAAGTTCATTGCATTAAGATGTCATTAGTGCAGACTCTGCAGTAATATCTATTGTGATACCCTAAATCTTTAAATTATGTCAAAACTTAAATAAATAAACTAAAAGATAAAATCCAATGTGTAAAATCCACCACTAAATTGCTCAAATGCTGGTTTGAACAAGACGTTAATATAAGTGGAAAGTAACTATGTTATCATCTTGATTGCTAGTTTACCAAAATAATCCTGATGAATGTGAAAGCAATTCTGATTTTCTTTGCACCCAATAAAAACACTACCAATCATACCGTTTATCTTTTACAGGAATTCTATAATATTTAGGTGAACTATATTCAAGAGACATACCGAAAATCTATCCCATAGATGATTACTTCCATAAGAGAATGCCACTGGACAAATTGACGAAGCATTCTGACATCTTCCAGGTAGAATTGGCTGCAAAAAAAATTCCTGCTCTGGTTGCTCTAAATCCAATGACAGATCAAATAACCTGCAGAAATAGTTCATGATTTTCTATCAAAGGACCACACAACAATTGTTGCAGTACAGAAAACTCAGGATTCTATTCAATTTAAGTTAAGTGTGATGTATCAGCTTTTCTAGAACAGGGGATAAAGAATAGACATGAGGACATGTAAAAAGGTACTTGATGGGCAACATCATGTGGGGACTGGGGATCACCGGTGAAGGACATATTTCCCATTCACACCAACTCCGATAAATTGCAGACAAAAGAAGCTTATAATAAATTGGCATTCCTCCATCTAGCACCACTATTCATTTAGCATACCTGAAAACAGCATCTGATGTCAAAACTCCAAAATGGCTGCTGCTAAAAGGGTGCCAGGATGTCTGCAGAACTTTTATGCCATCATTGTTGCTGGGTAAGATCTGAGAAGCAACTGGTGCAGTCCTGTTGTAAAGTTTGAATGTACAAGTCAAATATAGGGAAAGTTAACATTGTAGTAACGAATATCCGAATAATGGTGCCAGAAGAAGCAAAAGAGATAACTATACAGGTCATTAATCTAAAGAGTAGAGGGAATGGGAACTTCATAGCCACCCTCTTCAATACCCCAATGGGAATAGTACTTAGGAAAGCTGAAAAACTGCTTTTCATGTGCATGATTAATGACATGCAGGAGAAATAATAAAAAAAAGGTTTTGCCATTGATTTTATTGTAGCAACTTTTTTTGCAATTTAAATAATTGCAAAATGGTCAGGAAATAAAGGATTAAAGGAGCAAGAGAACATTATCAACATGAGATATAGTTGTACTGGAGCTGTATACCTGCATATGATTATATCGCCATCTTCAGATACCCTCTCATGTACATACAGAACACTTGTGTTATGTGATCCAGCAAGTAGTAGTGATGAACCATCAGTATTAAGTGATATATGAGTGACCTCATAACCAAGATCAGTCTCCGGCATCAACATCTGTAGAGCAAAAATAACATCAGTTATGTCAGTATCGAATAATTATCTCCATAAGGACAGAATATTCAAATACTGAAACATATAAAAGATTTATGCTCGCCAAGCTTGGAGTACAAGCATAACACAGTTGGTTCTTCCTCTATTTAACTATGACAGGATTTCATGAACAAAACTGAAGTCAGATAAGCAATACTGCTAAAATCAAAACAAGCTGGGTAAAGAGAGGAATTGCATTAAATTTCCAAGAAAAAGAATCGGCACCTTCCAAAAATGTCATCATATTACTACGTGAGGGATGGAAATCCCCCATTTCGTGTTTACAAAATATCGCCATTATTAGGAGGGAATCAGAGAAAAAATTCTCTGCAACCCTAATTGGTGCGCAATTAAGAAATACAAACTATGCCTTCCCCGTCCATGTTCTTGTCAAGCACCGAAAAGGCAAAATATAGAAATGACTAAGACAGTCCACCTTCATCTATAGAAACTTGATATTGTATATGATGCCTTGCATATTAGTGTTCAACTGTTCAATTTGTAGTATAAAACTCACTTTACATAGTTTCAGGGCATATTTGGTACAACTCCTACTCCCAGCTTCTCGTTCGGATCTCATGGAGTTGCACCAAACACCAAGCTTCTCAAAATGACCTAATTCTGCTTCTCGCGAAGAGCTGTCTCGAAAATGAACTAGCAACGAGGAACGACCTTTCCGTGGATTCTCGTGGGAAGCCAGCCTACCAGAAACAAAAATACCCCTTGAAGTTGGACTTAATTACCCGCAAAATGCCTCAGACCTAACCCCCTCACCCCTCCCCACCCCGAACCCCCGGGGGTAGCCATTCGCACCACGCCTCCCCACCTACGCGCGTGCCAGCCTTTCCTCTATGTGTCGGTCTCCCCCCTTTGATCTAGCTTCCCCCACCTCGGGACCCCTCGCCGCCGTCCCGGAGTACCTCACCGCCGGTTTCCCTGGCCATCTCCGCCGCGCCCGGACTCCCTCTTCGCCTACGCCTCCTAGCAAGGTACGAGCTCACTGCCCCGGCCCCCTCCTCCTCACCAGTCATCCCTCCCCCTTGGCCCAATATCTGAGGTACAATCCTCTTGCTTAATGCTTAGGAAGATTTTAATCAATTCTTTGTTCTGCACAGGGATTGGTCCCTAATTTTTTCTTTGTGCATGCAGATTGGACAATTTTCTTGACCACTAGTGGGAAATCTCTAGATCTATGCCTCAACAAAAAAACGATCCAAAATTTGCATGGAAGGGGGCGTCCAATTAGGATGTCCCTGCGGATTACATCTCCGCCGCGTTGGTGGCCGAGGCACTGAGCACAAGGTCTCTATTCCCCCTCTTGTCCTGTGGTGTTATCTTGGGGTTTGGCAATTTCCATCATCGAACATGGATTTGGCAATTGTGATTCTTTTTTAATCTTGTGACGTAATTTTGTGATAAATTTGGCAAGGGTATGGACTTCATAATGGTTTTCACATTTAGAATGCACTAATGCAGACTAGTGCATCAGTCTAGTTCAGAATGGTGTGTGCAATTTAAAAGAAAGGGGTACAATGGTCAGTAATTAACTAGTCATATATAGGATAAACATGTGCCTCTTTGTTCTTGTAACTGGTGGTGAGAAGGATCTTAGTCGCTTTTTCGTGTAAAGATTCTAAGCAACAGGGGAAAAAAAACCGGCTGGTTAACCGGATTTACCGGTGGGTACCGGGAAATGAAATCCCGGACGGTTTTCTCAGGTTTTTTAAATTCAAATTCTGATTTTTGAATTTTGAATGGTTTTTAATCAAATTCGAGCGAATTTCAACCGGAAAATTAACCGGCCGGTTACCGTTCCCGGCCCCTGGACGGGATTTGGCCCGGTACCGAGTTTTTGATCCCTGCTAAGCAATCACTGCTGTTTTTAAATATCTGAATTACTAGTTGAGCAAAGATTATACTTCTTTTTCAATCAGGATATGCTGCATGCTTAATCTCAAGCTGTTTGATGCACACCACTGAGTTGAAGATGGCAGCAAAAAAATTCTTGGAGGAATGGACTCTGCATTGCTCTTTGCTTGGGCAGCATCATTCTGCTTAGGAAGGTGCCCCGCCTCTTTCGCACCCTGTTGCCATCACAAATGATGCTAACAAGAAAATTCCCATTTCTATAAATTAGAGAATATTTTCTCTTGACTGCAACATAGTGCAAACCCCTACGGAAGCTTGTGCTGAGGGCAGCAAAAAACCTAAATCCTAATACAACTCACAATGCTAAGAATTCCGATGTTCTGCACTCAATTGCACAACACTTCATCCACAGAAGCGTCACTCACGAATTTAGTATTAATGTAGCAGTGAATTGCAAATTAACCTCACCAGTCACCTCCAATGTGAATTCTAAACAAATACCTCTAATACAGTGACTAAAAAGCAACCAGAACAAATTTACGGAGAGAATGGGCGCGATCCCTAGCATTTCACAGGGCCTTGCTAGCAAAATGCAAGCACGAGGGGAAATGTTTTACCTCGGAAGGCACGGCGGCTTCCACGGAGACTTCCTCCCCGTCCTTGTCTGCCTCCGCATCGCGAATTCGTACGCATATCCGGTGGGCGCCGCGCGACGAAGGGTCCCACACGTACAGCCGCGACGCGGCGGTATCCCACGCGGCGCCACCGCCACCCTCGCCGCCGCGGCGGGAGAAGGCCGGGTGAGAGGGTAGCGGGACCCACTGCGCCGGCGAGTAGGTCCGCTTCGGCGACGGCCGCAGCTTCGGTCTTGAGGAGGTGGATGAGGGGGTAAGCGCGAGGGACGGGGACGGAGAGTGGCGGCGGCGGGAGGGTGGGGTCGCCGGGGCCGGCAAGTGACGTATAGGAGGTGGAGACCCCGGAGGCGAGGACGGCGGCGGCGGCGCGGTGATGCGAGTCATCGGCGACGAGGTTGAGTGCTGTGGGAGCGGTCGGGTCGGGGGGTTTGGGCTTTGGAGGAGGGGGCTTGTGCTTTGAGGAGATGGCAGGAAGGGCCCACCTGTCTGTGGGCTTCCAGAGCAACCTGTCCGTGGGCTTCCAGAGCAGATGGCCTTCGGCTCTTCGAGAACAACGAAATAACCGGTCTCGGTGGCAATGACAGGCGGGTCCCACCTGTCGTGTCGGGTTGGATCCGAGTCGGACCATCAAGCAGGAGTCTTGCTGACATATCAGCGTTCACCGCTGAAGTGAAGGTGAGCGGCAAACACATTACATCTGTACAGACTCATATGAACAGCAAAAGCAGAGATGACAATGATCAGCGTTTAGTGAGAACCAATCCTTCATTAATCTGTTGCACAGTTGTGCTGCAATTGCTTAACCTGTCGATCTGCACAGAGTACAGACATCGTACGTACGCTCCCAACCCTTTGTCTGAAAAGCAGAAAGAAATCTTCGACTTCATTCGTGGAATACGTTTGATGTACACTAGCTAGTTGGTCATTTTCTTCCACACACGAAGCACAATTGATGAATAGACAAGATTGCGTCAGACTAGAGGGATTTCTACTTTCAGCTCAGAATCACCTTGCTCTTGCTGTAACTAAAGACCGAGCTAGGCTGCATACAGGTCGCATGGAAAATTTGGCATTGCAGCTGTTCCTTTGCAATATCAGAACGAACCACTAAGAACATTCTTAATCTGTCCCCGTTTTCCGGGCACATCGTCATTCTCAAAGAAAACTGAATTACAGTGCCAAGATCAGCATGCAAATTCGATCAGGTGAAAGTGATTCACGTGTCAGTGCAACAAACAACTAAGAATTCATCATTCATGGATCACTCATATTTTCTCAAGCCTCCCAAATAAAGCAATGAGACATACACTAATAGTCTATCTAATACACACTCGGTTGATATGCCAAATAGACATCACATACCCACATTGGTAGGACTGATGATTCAGTCTTCTTCATTTACTAGGTATTCATCCATCAAATCACGTTTATGAGCGAGTGACTTGTTGGGTCACATGGCACTCATATTACAACCATCGGTGACCAAGGGATGGGAGTAGAATAGCGGGATGGCCGGCGGTCCGCAGCTCTCCCTAGGTGAAAGTGATTCACGTGTCAGTGCAAGAAAACAAGATTTCTAATCATATATTTCATAAAAGCATGCGCTATATCAAGAATGCCACCGGATGCAGTATTTGGTCATTACGTTTATGAGCGACCTTGTACAACATGGATGACCAAGCGGGATGGCCGGCGGTCCGCAGCTCTCCGTCCTTGCCATACTTGAGGCCAAAGGTGGTTATGCGCAGCACACGGCGACACGGGTAGGCGAGCTTCTCCTCCTCCCTGTGCGCCAGGCACTCAACCAGGCAGAACCTGCTGCTGCCCATGTACAGCGGCGTCCGTGCAAAGCAGCTTGTCCTTGCCGAGCTTCCAGGCCGGCAGGTCCTCGCACCCGGCGTCCGTTGGGAGGGCGGGTGCCGATGCATCGTTATCTCATTATGCTGCTGGAAGCTGAAACTATACACATTCATCAGCAGATTCAGCACCAGGAGGAACTAGACATCCTTACGCCAGCGAGATTGCGCAAAAATGTGAGCTACGATCTTGTCACATGCATGATATCAGTGTTAGGTGATTTATGCTTGCACTTCTTTCAATCTTGGAAGACATTTTTGTCCACAATTTGCAAGACACGGTACTGACAAAGGAAAGCAACCATCATAATCAGTACTCTGCTATTTTCAGAAATGTGGCAGCATTACCAAACATAATCTGAAACCTCGATATCTTCTCACATGATTGCTACCATAATTAAGCCCTCATTTGTTCTGTACACACATGAAACATCAGAAAAAGTACGAATATACAGGATTAAGTCATGTGCTTCCATATCTTTCTTTGGAAAAACCATATGTGTCTCTCCTAACATCTCTCTGCGCTCTGCGATTCTCTTCTGCATGCAGCAATTCAGGCACATACCTCCGACACAAGTTAGAAACAAAACACGGGCAAAAAATCTTCTTCATATCTCATCACATGCAATTTTTTTTGGAACTCATTACATGCAATTGAATGACGACCACTTGCATAAACTTCTATGTTATTGACAGTTGCAAACAACTCCACATGTACAGGATTTCCTGCGCATCCATACTTGGGACAGATCAAAGAATGCAAAGTTAGCGTTGCTCATGAAACATCAAAACCGTGTCCAACTTATTGCTTCAGTGGCATTACTGTCAGGACCCATGAGCCGGGGGCAAGTGAACTGGGTGGGTCTAAGTCTAACAGTGTCAAACTCGAACAGTTTGCCTTGTGCAGGTTCAGATCAGACTAGTTTAACTTAGTCATCTTCAAATAAATCGAAATGCATTTTCTACTTAAGATAAGCTCCTCTCTACTTGATTACGCCCTGTGTTGGACTTTTGAGTCTCCTTACGAGACTTTCCTGTCAGAACATCGTGCTCGGATTGGCTTCAGGGTGAAGTGAATTAAGCTAAAAGCTAAAAACAATAATAAGAGTCTATCCTGTCAATTAAACCATTTGATCATAACATCAACAAGAAGATCGAATGTAGATTGAGCATGACACACTAGAACTTTACTTCTGGCAAGAAATTACCAATTTACTGTGTATAATTCTAGCGCAAAGACACCTCAGGTCAAATGAAGATCGCCTAATCTGGATCATCAGAAAGGTTGAACCATAAATTCCGGATGACTTGTATCATTGTGGAGCTCAAGTTTGATATCAAAACGATATTACATTTGTATCTGAAAAATGATTGTTGTCTAAAAATGATATTGATTGTATAATTGTATGCAACAATTGTAGGTGACTTTTTCTTTTGCTTGTTTGTCACAACTAACTTACCGTGGAATCTCCCGTTCGTTCTATGCACTATTATTGCCACAAACAAGAAACTTGTTCTTGGCCGATGAGAAAAAAATGATAATTTCACTCACAAATAAATATAGTTCAGCTGACTATTTCTCCCATTTTCCTTTTATTAACAATAATTGGTTGCTGCTGAGACCAACCAAAGATGCCGTCTAACTTCAAATTTTGAATGATTCAACATTCAAATATAGACTAATGGGGTTAAGATGCGAATTTGACTCAAACCTGCTTTGTGCTCCATATACTAGTACTTCAGTTCCATCAGAAGCCATATGACCACAGCAAATTATTGCTTTCTCTACTTCCCAGCTGCTTCAACTTTGTTGAAAAACCACGTAACTTATCTTCAAAACTGCATTGTACACATCACTTATTTTCCACAAATCAGACTTACTTTTTCATAGTTCGGACTTTTCTGCATTGAAAAGAGCGATAACTTCTCATCATCTGCAGTTTAACGGGCAGGAGGCCGAATCGACTGGCGATCGCGGAGAGCGTAGCGAGGAGAGGATGACCCATCAGGGGAAGATGAAGCATCAGAAGAAGATGGAACATCAGGAGAAGATGACTCATCTGAAATAGTCTCAATACGAGGTCGACGAGTATAGACGATAGTGGGAGGAGCCTGGGGAGTCGTAGGAGACGACACAGGCGGCAACAACGGCGGAGAGGCCACAGGGGGAATATGTGGAGACTCGATGAGGACAGTGGACGAGGTAAAACGGATATAGGAGTATCCGAAAGGTCAAGAAAGATAGAGACTCGCAGAGGAAATCAAGGAGAGGCGGGACGTGGTAGAATGGACGAGACTCGTCGAAAGTCACATCCCGAGAAACCGTATCCGACGACCAACAGGATCCCAAAGACCGATAGCCCTTGTGCTCGCACTGCACTTCGAAAGACACACTCAACAGATCGAGCGGTCGGTTTGGTGCGTTCTCGAGGCGAGGAGAACGTAGCAAACGCAAACAAGCAGATGAAGGCGAGTAGTCGGAAGAAGACCACGAGACGCTCAACAGGGATCGCACCCTTAAGAGCAGAAGAGGGCTGGATGTTGACGAGATAGGTGGCAGTGGAAACAGCCTCGGCCCAAAAGTGAGGTGGAATGGAGGCGGCGATCATTAGAGCACGAGCTGTCTCAAGGAGGTGACGATGCTTGCGCTCAGCGACACCATTCTGAGCATGAGCACCAGGACAAGAAAACTGAGCGAGAGTGCCCTGCTCAGCAAGGAAGCTGCGTAGGTGACGAGAGAGGTACTCGCCAGCAGAATCAGCACGAAAGACACGAATAGGAGTGGAGAACTGTGTGTGTATCATAGTGGCAAATTGTTTATAGATAGGCAAGGCCTCACTACGAGAAGACATGAAATATATCCAAGTGTGGCGAGAGAAATCATCTATAAAATAATATAATAACGATGACCCCTTTCAAACGAAGGAGCCGACCCCAAACATCCGAATGAACAAGATCAAAGGACGCCGAGACACGCTCTCACTATGAGGATAAGGAAGTGAATCATTTACCTAACTTACGTACGACAATCTAAAGACACGTCTCCCGAGACAGACCCCAGAAGACCACGACGAACTAAGGACGACAGACGAGATCCACACAGATGGCCAAGACGGTGATGCCACTGCTGAAAGAGCCAGAGACGAAGCGGCGTAGCGAGAGATCGCGATGATGGTGGCAATGGAAGAAAGGTGAAGCCAGTCAAGCTCCCAAAGACGCCGTGAGTCAAGGCGCCGAGGCCGAACCAACCGAGCTCCGTGCGGCGGTCCCGAATACAACAAGAGTCGAGTCGAGAATGACCCGACAACCAAGATCGATGTCGCCAGCAGAAAGAAGTCGCATGGTAGGCGAGGAACATAAGCAATGAAGGAATATGAAAAGATGAGTTGCTAAGAGGGCCTCGACAAGAGACAGAAGAGATGTACCATCGCAGTAAGAACACCGGCGGGAGAATCAAGGGTGTAATGAAAGACAGTGGAAGGATCGAGTCATGTGAAAAGATGCTCCGAATCAAGAATCCACGGGGAGATACCTGACTGTGTAGAAGGTGGTCTCTCGGTGCGAAGAGTCGTGAGCGCAGCCCGCAGAACCCGCCGAGGAGAACACAGGCGGCAAGTAGGCGTCGAAGTCCGCTATCTCCCGCCAGAGAGAAATCGCTAAAGAAGTCGATGCAGCGCCGATGTAGAAGTACCGGTGCGGTGCTAGTAGAAGAACGGCGAGAAAGATGCCGCCTTCTTATAGCATCGGGACTCAATGTGGCCGACCTTATTGCGTAGGAGCAATGAGGACGACCACCGCCGGATGGAGGCGCCGCCACCACCGTGGCGGCGCCGGCGAAGTCAGTCGATGCGTGGAGCCGTCGGTGTAGCAGTGGGCGGCGAGCACGGAGGGGAGTGGTAGCGTGCCAAGACCACTCAAAGTAGTCTCCTCCGCACGTATCTCGCAAGAGCCTCCGAGAGTGACACGAGGTGGCGTGCAAGGAGCCGGGCACGCCGCTGCTCGAACTCAGGGGCGGCGAGTAAGGAACTCGTAGATCCGCCGAAACTCGGATCAAGACGCATGCAAAGGCAAAGATCGACAGAGCGAAGCGGCGGCCGAAGGCGGAGAGAGTCCACTGACGCCGCATGCAGAGCTCGAGCGTAAAGGCGCCAACAGAGCATCACCTGCTGAAGAGAGTGCTCCGGCGGACCACGGACGTAGAGAGCATCACCGGAGGGCTCGTGCGCCGACGAAGGTGAGTCCACATCCGAAAGCGATGATAGTCCCACAACCTCGTAAGAGAACGAGCCCGATATCGGCAATGAGGACAAAGCAGCAGCGAGCGCCGCGTCGTCGTACCACCGAGTGTAGGCGGTCGCGATCTCAGAAGTCCGAGCCTCCGGTAGGCGAGATAGCCTCATCATCGGCAAGCGCGGTCTCGTGAAGACCTTGTCGGCCGTTGGGGACAAGCGAACAGCGCCGGCTCCGTCGGAGGTGTAGGGCAAGCGCGACGAGTAACATCGCCAGAGGGACGCCCGAGACGAAGACCACGCATGTGGATGCGCATGTGAGACACGGTCGGTGTAATTAACACCATCAAGATCACCGGCAACGAGGAGGGAAGCGGTACCCATTGGTAGGCGGCGCCGACGGCGCGGCGACTAAGACAACGGTCTAACAGCGGCGCCGGCGGCGCGCGGTTAGAACGACGTTTTTTTTTTTTTTAACGCCTCTTTAGAAATAAAGGCGAGGCCTATTTGCTCGCTCGAACCAACCGAGCTCGCTAGGGTTGGGCGTGAGAGGCGCGCGCGCGCGTGAGGGAGCGCGCGCGGAGGCGCGGAGGGAGCGGCGCGGGCGCGCGGCGGCGAGTGGCGCGCGGAAGCGCGGCACGCGGCGCGCGCGCGTCGCCGAGGCGCGTGAGGAGCGGCGTCGTCTCAAGCGCGGCGCGCGAGCGAGCGGCGGCGCGGGCGGCGCGGCGGCGCCACCGCGGCGCGTGAGGAGCGGCGTCGTCTCGGCAAGCGCGGAGGGAGTGGCGCGGCAATGCGTCCGGGAAGGCGCGGCGGCGGCCGGAGAAGACTGGCGCGCACACGGAGTCGGCGACGGTGGTGCGGAGTCGACGACGGCGCGAATTCGGTAAGCCAAAACCTAGTTTTGCTCGATACCATGTTATGAATAGCGCTTGTATTCAATATGAGGCCAATGGGCCAGTATATATACACAATACATATGGTGAATATGCAAAGAACCCCTTATAACAACGGGGAATAACACATGTACATATACATCTCTAACATATTTGACCGAACAGTTGTATTGGTTCTGGTTTCTCAGTTCTCTCATATACAGGGATAACTACTGGAGATTTCTTCAGTTTCCTACTGGCTATGAATGCAGTATGCAGAAGCCAGTTTCCCTCATTGATAGTCACGTGAAGTGCACATGCCGCGACTCGATTGCCAAAAAATAAGCGGTAGCAACTACTAGTAGTTTGTTTCCGTAAAAAAAAAACTACTTGTAGTTTGTGATGCAAAGTAAGTAAGTAAATGTAATGCGATGGATCTGTGGAATGTGGATCCAATGCAAATTATGCAATGCATTGTCAAGCAAGTACTGAAGTAGCATCTGAAGGTACGTCCTGCAGGTACTTGAGCAATGGCTGGCGAACCATCAATGGCCATAAACTATTCAGCCCAACCTACGGAGATGCTCATTACTTGCTTGACACTTCTCAACGTGCAGAGCACATGCTGCTCACAGGTCACACAGCTCACATGGATGGTTGTTGCAGTTGTAGAGGCTCATAGGGATCGGACATGAACCCGAAAAAAACAGGTTCAGATGGTTAACGGTTTTTTTTTTTGAAAGAGTGTGGCGGGCTAGAGCACCAGCCGAGCATATATATAAAGAAGAAGAGAATTGACTCAGTTTATAAGGAAAATCGGGCCAAAAATCTTAACAAATGCACGATTTCAAAGAGAAAAACCGGCAGTCAACCTATCATTCACACTCCAAAGCTAATTATTGGAGCTAAGCTAAGCTGTTTATCGAAGCAATGGAACCAATTTCCTGCAGTTCGACATTTTTCTGAACCGTCTAGTATGAGAACAAACATTTGCATTTCGTGATGAATTGAGTGTTTAGAGCTTTTTTTTGTTTGTCACAATCTTGATCATTGACCAGCACAAGCCGTTGCTTCTAGAGGTCCTCTTGGCCTTGGGTTCAGGGGATCGGTATCTAAGTTAAGATTACTAGGTTGAAGAATCTTGTGTTCCTAACCAAGAATTCAACTTATGCTGCAATGCATTGGAATGCGAATCAACATCTCATCGAGATACTACTAAACTGTTGGACCAGAGAAACCTATCGAGTTTTGAGAGAAGAAAATATAAGGTCGGTGAGTGATCAGATGCGTGCAGCTACATTTCTTGGAGTTTTATGAACATCTCTTTGTGCCTTTAAAATTATTCTCCCCGCATTTCTTGGACTGAAGTTGGGCATGGACTGATAAGAAGACAAAGGAAGCTTGGACTGAAGTTGGGCATGGACTGATAAGAAGACAAAGGAAGCAAGTTATTCGGAAGAACTGGAATCAGTAGGTTGTTCTTTTTGCTCAGAAAGGTGAGTCTACTTTTCCTTTTTGTTCAGTCTTCCAAGAAAGGAAGTAGTAGACAAAACAACCACCGGAAAAGAATAAGGGAAAGGAAAAAGTCCATGAACTTTGCTCGAAAGTTCATCCAACACCATCAATTTTAAAACCAATTATCTAGCACCTTAAACTTTGTAAGCATGTCCGTATAACCCCCTAACCCAGTTTTGTACAGTAGTTTTGCCGACGTGGCACTATAAGTAGGTGATTTTGCCACGTAAGATAACAAGTTAGCCAAGTTGGGTGAATGATTGGTGAGGCCAGACGGTTGACGCGCAACGGCTTGGGCGAAGTGGGCGCAAATGTGCGGGAGGCGATGTGCGCATGATGCTCCACTGCGTAGGCGGCGGGAGGTAGGGATGGAGCTGATGAGCAGATCCTGCTATCGGTAAGGAAGAGAGAAGAAGACTTCTCCCTTATGGTACCTACCTATCATTCACCCAAGTTGACTAAGTTTGTCATTCTACGTGGTAAAATCACCAACTCATGATGCCGTATAGGCAAAACCACCGTGCAAAATCGGGTTAGGGGTTATATGTGCGGGATTACAAAGTTCAAAGTGAGACACTTGGTTTTAAAATTAGGGGTACTCCAGCAAAGTTCAGGGGTTATATGGACTTTTTCCTAAGGGAAATGAGTACAGTACTGGTCTCTCATGGATAATTAGGATTAGTAACTATAACGTCTTTCCATTTACAAATAACACCGCAAGATCTGGTTGTCTAGTAAAAATCACAAGAAAAGGAGAAGATAAAAAGGGAACTGAACCACAAACAAACATCAAACTCTGAAGACATTGTGACAATCTTTTCCTTCAGAACAGAAGGAAAGCCAGAAAAAACCAAAACATGAATGTGCAGAGCCGAGTGCAGGACATTGGCCATTGGCGCCGAGTCTGCACTACATCGATAATTCGAAGGCAGTGTCTGTCCCTGTATTGCCTTCATCGACAATTGGATTGCCAATTTGCAGCGTACAGTGTTTGCTGCTCACTTCTTTGCTCAGGTAAATACTGAAAAGTGCTTATCTGACACTTTGCCCTCTTGTGGAGTAGCAGTAAACAAGTAAAAGGCAAAGTAAAAAATATCATCGTAATCTTTTCTTTCAAAGCTGATATAGTGATTTTTCCAGCGTTTGATCGAATTATACTCCAAATGATCCTAAAGTGGCGTTCATTTCATCAGATAGTACAGGGGCGTACACATTCACCTTACAAAGTTCTCAATAGTCAAGATTGATATAAAGATAGAAGAGCAATAACTGCAAATCGAGCAGGATAATCAAATCTTTCGGGTAGAGGTAGTGCCCTACTTAATGGCTTATCAACAAAACAAGAGAAAAATCCTTCATTTCCTCCACATCAATCTTTCCATGATTCCATCCACGAGGACTGCATTAACCAATCCAGATCAGCTCCACTCGATAAAGAAAAAATTAAGCAGTAATTCTAAACAACGGGGGGAGATATCATCGAATCATCCCTCACCATCACAACACTTCAAAACACAAAGCAAAAAAGGGCGCGGGGGGCGGGCGGACAGGACAGGCATGCTAAGCGCCAGTAGTAGCGTTCTTCAGCTCCGCCTATCTGCACAATGGGTTGTTGTGCGGGCCGCGTCCGACCTCGTCGGCGGCGTACTCGCAGCTGCAGTAGCAGAACGAGGCGTCCTTCTTGTTCTTCTCGACGGCCTTGAGGGTGGTCTCGAAGACGGACACCTCGCAGGGCATGCGGAGCACACCCTCCTGCTGGAACCCGAACTCCTCCTCCGCCTCCCGCAGCAGCGCCGCGAACGCCCGGTGCTTCAGGTACTCCGTCGGGATGACGAACCTCTGCATCGAGGGGCCCACGCACACCGCCAGGTGGCCCCTCGGCGGCGTCGCCGGCGAGCCCGAGGGGCTGTCCGTGAAGGACAGCGTCCGCTTCAGAAACTTCTTGGCCTTGCTCTCGCCGCCGCCGCCATTTCCGCCGGCGGTGGCTGGGTCCTTGGGCGCGACGGAGAGCTTGCGCCACTTCTTGAGCATCCGCTGCAGCCGCACGATCTCGGTGATCTTGTTCGACTTCTTGCCTCCGGATTGCTCCATTTGCGCTTCTTGGCCAGAAACTTGGGAAATTTTTAGGGTGGTTTTGAGATACGTCTTCTACGGGTTTCGCTGTGGCGTTGTGCAGCTTTGGGGCGTTCATGGAGGGGGATTTAAAGGGCAAAAGTGGGGGTGGCCCCCAGTTTAGGCCTTTTCTAGGGAAGTGTAGATTTTTTTCCTTTCTTTATTTTCTCTGGATTTTTTTTCTCTTCCGAATAATGGAGTTTTTGATTAATTAATTTAGTTGAGGTTTCTGCAGGTAGGTTAGTAAAGAAAAGAGAATGCCAGTTCGGGAAATCTGAAATTCTGAATAGATTTCTGCTTGCTGTTGCCATCTTGGGGAAAATGCTGGCTTGCATCTGTCAGGCTATATGCAGAGTAATTGATTGTGCTGCAAAAAAAAAAAAATTGTGATTTTTTTCTCTATGTTGGCATGGACTCATGGTGTTACAGTTTGACTCGAGATGCTTATGAGAGTGTTATAACTGAACAAACCAATCGAGCTCAGCCATTGGATGGTTCGGACGGTGATTTTTTTTATCGTCATCAAGGATCTTAACAGTTTTTTTTTTAAGAACAAGATCTTAACAGTTGTGAAAAACAACATGGATGACTCTGCTGGTGTGGTATTTCTGTTTTGCGATTGTCTTTTTCTTATACGCTTTCAACTAATCCAGAAAGAGTAACTCTCTGGTTTGAACTGTAGACATGTACCAGTAATTCGCCAAGAGAGGATAACTGAAAGTTTGTTAGTAGCATTTGCTTCTTCTCTGTAGAGGAGCATCTTTCGAAGTTCAGATCCTAGGAAAATAGATCTAAAACTACTAGTGCCCTCACCTGAAAAAATCAGTCAAACAAAAATCTGTTAATCTCCAGTGATGAATCCTTGCTTCAGATTAATGACCCGTTGACCATTCTTTTTTGCTTGTGTAACAGATCTTTTTTTTCGATAACAGAAGTACAACTCCCAATCTTACACCAACTAGGGATACACATCCATTTATGCAACAGATCTAAAATGTTCAGATTTCATTCAGCGCCTCTGCATTTTAGACGGCCAGGAATCCAGCATGTCTATGGGCTCATTCTCCCACTGGATTTGTTGCTGGATGGAGAGACGGAGAGAGGAACGGCTTCACATCAGAACATGGCTGTGGCTGGTGAACCTACATGTGATCAACACTTGTTAATAAGGCACTGCTAGCGGCTAAGCATTATATACTAATTCCTTTTCTGCGTCGATCAGCCCAGCTTAATTAACCAGCTGCTTGTGATTGCTCTCTAATCATTTTGGCGGTTGGCAATGGCAGCATTGACCTGAATAATTTTGACACGGTTCTTTCAGTTTTCGGGATCTACGGCATCGTCCTTTCCATCTCCACCGAATGCACCGATGCTACCGCCCGTATTGTCTCGTACGTAACATATGAAAATTGTTTAGCTTGATGCCTGACTAAGTAGATCCAATGTGGTGGTTAAAAGGGCGCAAATGTTTCGTGGGAAGGATTCATTGCATTGTCTCTTCTGAATCGAGGCAAGTTGCTAATTGTTTGGTTGGTAAGATTACTTGTGATCACGACAAGGAACCAATACCGGAAGCAAATCATTTGTGCAATAGAGGCAGATTCTTTGATCTTTTTGTTCTTTGTTTCTGGATTTTTTTTTGGGTCTCTGTTCTGTTTTTCATCACCAATCAAAGCTATCCATTGACTTGATGTGCTTATGCTAATAATATGGCACAAGGTGAAAGCATCTCTTGTCCTTAAAACCACAAGTAAGTAACATGTTGAACACTTGGTATGTGACAATTGGCTCTCTGTTAGTCTCAGCTCTCAGTCCTGTCACGTGAAGTCCCCAACATTGTGATGGTTGTGACAACCAGTGCTATGATCCAGGTTTTTCCAATGTGTTTCTCCTTTTGTAAATTAGTCGCAAATTGTGATCCAGGTTTTTCCAATGTGTTTCTCCTTTTGTAAATTAGTCGCAAATTGCAGTGAGACACGTGACATACTTGAATGTCCAGTAAGATCGGCACTAATGAAAGCGTCTCTTGTCCCTAAACCACAATCAACAAAACACAATTAGTACTTTGGGATATGTACAGATGGTAGTACTTCGATCTACTTCATGATGTTGCTATACCATCCAGATTTTTTTCTTAGTTTATAGAAAATCTCAAGTTGCAGCCGATAACATGACGCATTGTGGCACATAATAGTCTACTAGCTAAAAAGAATCTAAGATTAGCACGGATGTAATGCAACTATATACTATCTCTCTTATCTAATGCTTCTTGGATCAGAATTGAACAGTACTAATCACATGTGGGAGTTTGAAGAGAGTTTCGATCTCTTGTTCTACAACTTGCAAGTCATGTTGAATCCTTTTGTTCCTTTATGATGATCTCTGCTGATGAATACAATACTATATGGGTTCTATTTATTTGTTTGGTGGACTTTTTTTTGTTCAAAACAGTTAGGAACTAAAACCTGATACAATTTGCAGAGAACATGGGACTACCTCTAGGCAACACTTGATCTTAAATTTTGAGATCTAGTAGTAACCCTTTTGAACACACCTCGTGATGCACATGTATTTTGTAAATCACCACTTTGACTTAATCAAATGTCATTCTTTAAGTATAATTCATTAGCACCCCATTTGGAAAACTGGATTATCTCTTTTTAAGTTCCTGTGAGAACTGAATGGTTTCTGTGAAAATTCCGCGAGGCTAATTTCTACGTTCGAAGCAAGCCCTAAAAATTTTCCAATGGAAATGCTTTACCTACCTAACAAGTTTTCGGAGCGGTGGAATTGTCTTACAGATATCTATTCTTCGAAACAAAGATACGCAACACCTGATGCACACTGTTATAACTATATACATGCACGATGTTTTTCAAGCAGTATAGCTACATTTGCTACACGGTAATTTTCAGCTCAATCAGTAAACCACAGTTAAGAAAACATACTAGTACAAGTGGATCGGGATCCTCCACCGTTACAACTAGCAATGACAGAGGCATACAGTGTTGTCTACGTTAACTATCATCAGCCGTTAGATGGAATACAGACGGATGACACCTATTGCTACAGTGCAATCTAAGAGCTCTTTTACGATACACTCAATTTAAGATGGATCATCTATTCTTTTTATCCAATGATTCAGATTAGTTAGGATTTAGTTATACTACACATGGTAGTATGAATAGTAGAATCCCAAGAATGGTAGAATTGTAATTACTCATGTGATGATCATATGATACAAGAGTAATATTTTCAACCTTAGTTGAAAAAGTTCATAATACTCTTACAAAAAAATACAAAGAAAAATCCATTGTGTCCTTAACAAGTCAATAATCAAATTTAATTTATACTACCGGTATAATGTATCGTAAAATTTCTCCAACCTAAACAGTGTTTTGCTACAACATTCTACCTACTGTTCTTTTGCATAGTAATTGCTACAATAATCTGCAGAAAAAAATACCACGTTACTTCTGTAAATCACTGTTCATATAACTGAAATTATCATCTACAGCAGACTATCCGGATCGTACAGCGGCACATGTACTGGCCATTTCTCGAGCACATCAGTTTGATAAACCATCAGCATCTCTGCTCTGCTGCTCACATGATCAACGCTATAACGGTCATGTTCTTAGGTTAGTTAAATCTCTCTGCATGTACTACCGTGTAAGTGTAACCGCCCTCCGATGTTAATTAGTATTTTAACCTAGGATTAATCTACACCTAATCCGTACTGCTAACTCTGTACCACTGCTGCTACGGCCTAGCTAAGCGAGAAGAGTGAAGAGATTCGCGGGCGGTCAAAGTTTGACCAACCTGCTAGGCCGGTGCTTTGCCGCATGCAAGAACAGTAAGCACTGCAGAAAAATCCAAAGCATCGGGAGTTGTAACCTGCGGAGAGCACGCAGCAAGCTAGCTAGTACTTCACCCTACTGACGGTTAAATTAGTTAGACGGCGTACGGTCAAAGTCAAACCCTAGCTAGCTGCTACTGCTAGCCACCTCCCGCTCCATAGTCCGTAGACAGGGATAAAAAACGGCTTGTTTTGTCATCAACTACCGGTCAATCTAATCATCTGACTTTGAAAACTGAACATCATATGCATAGTGCATTTGTCTTTGTCATGGCTTTGATTAGACAATTCTTTTGTACTATAATACCTATTATTTGAAGAGAATGTGCCTATAATTGTCCAAATGATTACAAGAGGCACTATTGTTCCAGAAGAAGTTTTTGCACGAATGGAAGGGACAGAACAGTTGAAATCACACCCAGCTTGAGAAAAGTTGAATGTTGAATGAGAAAAGTTGAATGTTGGCGGCGATGGTTGAATTCTCACTGTTGAAAAAATGCTGCCCGTGAAAGCTAGTATATGCTAGTATACAATCGGTTCTGTTGAATTTTCAGCGCAATCAATTGTGTTCCTTGCAGCTGGACATACTCCGTTTGGATTTGAAGGTTCAGAAGTTCAATTTCAAGAATGGAGTCTCAGGGCATTCACACTGCCTATTCCTTCATGGATCAGGGATCGAAAGAGTGGATTTTCAGTGAACTCAGGGCCAGATTGCACACTCACTCACCTCAGTCGGAGGGACAGTCAAGTGCCAAAGAGCTCCGAGACACGCATCATCAAACAAGAACTCCGGAGGGGCGGCGGCCAACCTGCCGGAGGGAGACATTGTAAACACGTCCCATTCCTAAGTGATGCCATTACTTCTTCTCTAGGCTTCCTCTTTTGTCGGTCTTTTTCTCCTGTATAGTTTCCGGGCCATGCAATTCTGCTGCCTTACTTCTTCTATTGTTTTTTCTCCGGCCATATTGGGCCGGCCCTGACCATATATTTCAAACCCCCCCCCCCACCCACCACACACACACACACACTTTAATGCAATGATGGCAGTCCCTGCCATTTCCTTAAAAAAAGAAGTTCATACTAAGGAAGGGAGCAGGACCAAGCCACATAGTACAGGTCAAAATAAGGCCTTAATTATATGATACAGAACCACTCCAAGCATTTGGCCCGGTGAGGGACCACATTCTACCTATCTCCTTAATCTTCGCTAGAAGTATCGGTAGGGTGGTTGCTTTGTTGTAGAAAATTTTGGCGTTCCGTTCATTCTATATCTTCCAGGTGATTAGGATGATGACCATGGCTGCCGCTCTCCTTGGGAGACCTCTTATCTCAGTGATCTTGGCCCACCAATCCATGACGTTCCCGCTACCGGACCAATGAGATGGCTGGAGATTATCGGCCCCTAGTCAATCTGCCATGGACTTCTAGACTCTAGCATAATAGCAGGACCGGGCAAAAAGGTGTAGGGTCGATTCTAGAGAATGTTTGTGATGAGGATCTAATAATCATCAATTAATTAAGTTATTTATCTATAACGTTTATAGATAATAATGTATTTTATATAACATTCAAATATACCCCCCACTATTAACAATGAGAGATATCATACACACCTAGTGGTCGTAAGCTATTTTACAACCACCCTATATGGTTGTAAGTCCTTCTACAACCACCTATTGATAAATCATACTACAATCATCCTATACGGTCGTAAGTTCTTCTACAACCACCAATTTATCGTAAGTCCTACTATACTACGATTATCTCATGGTCGTAAGTCTTATTACAATCAAGTCATCTACGACCATCCTATAGTCGATAAAGCCTACAGACATGTAGACCCAATCGACTAGAGACATTTGTGCGCTGTGTTTAATACACGCAGTAGTTAATATGTGATGTTATTCCTGAAATAACTACACGTATTAAACCTCTGTTTCTGACATAACCGCAAGGCGACGTGAGGGATGCATCTCTGACAATAACTACCCTTAAACGTGTACATTGCATCAAACAACAAGGTGTCTCTTGGTGTGAACAACTGACATCCCTTCATGCGCTATATTAGGAGTAAAGTCGGTAAACGAAAGAGACAGACGAGAGGCGATCAAGCAACGAAAGAAATAGGAGTCATTAGTCTTAGCCTTTGGTGACTTCTCTTATGTAAACATAATCAATACAGCAAACATATGAGTAGGGTTATTATTCTCTGAGAAAAAGGCCTGGATCTGTATAAAATTCCCGCATCTCTTTCTATGTGGTTTCGCTTCAAGAGAGCCTCCAGTATTTATTCATAAGAATGATACTAAACTGTCGACGGTCTACAAATTGGGAAAGTGCGCTGGTTTGGTCACCCCTTGCTTTCAGTCTGTCTAACGTCCAAAGCCTATTTTTGAATTGTCAACTAGGCGAAGAATTTGCACTTTGGGGGTAGGATTTCCAGATTTTTTTTTAAAAAAAAGTTCGTTTGAGTTTCGGTGTGAGCTTTCTTTTTAATGGAGTGTGTAGAAATTGGATGGAACGATGGAGGCAAGGAGTGTGCCGGAGCGGCTGCTTGTTCTTTCCGGAAAAGGATGAGCCCGCGATACATCAATGTCACTTGGATCCAAGAGGAATTTGCACATGCTTTTGGGGCCACAAGCTAGGCAAGAAGATGTCGAGCTTTTCGCAAGTCTGAAGTACTACTAGCGCCGCACCACTGTGAGCTTATCCAACGCCGGATAAGTCGACCGCGAGCGTTGCCGAGTCGTCGCCATCGCCGCCGTCCCGGCAAGTCGCTCACTGCTGATGTCGTCGTCGTCGTCGTCGTCGTCCCGGTAAGTCGCTACTGATGTCGTCGTCGGCTTCCTACCGCGTGTTGGTAGAAGTGGTTTGACACTTGGACTGACCCAACCACCTGATGATTTCTCTAGCCCTAAATCTCCTTATTGGGCCACCAACTGACAGGGGAGCCTAGCCAGCCCATAGTTTAGGTCGGTTGGGCTGAACAAAAACATCCCTGAGTTAAACGAGACAAATAGCTGCGAGCGCCAAGGGCTTTCACGGTCCAGTCCAATACCAGCCTTACTGATCTAACTGGCTGAGCATACGGCTCGGTTGGTTTGCTTGGCAGGTGAGCCAGCAGCCCGCGTGGGCTCGATTTCAGCCTCTCACCATAAACTATTTTGGTAATTTAAAACAATACACACACACTTCATAGGATATGTACTTACACTTCATAGGATTCAGCTATCACTCTAAATTAAACGTATGTTAAGAATACACCTATGTGTATATGCGGACGTATGTGGACGTGTGATGTGATGTGTATGAGTGAGTGAGTGACGTCCTCACGTGTACTTAGGAAAACTGGTTGAGTATACACACTAAAAAAACTGACTGAGCATACGTGTCGATCCCTCCTCGCTCATCTGTTCCATCCACGTGGATGAGCGGATCTGACGTTGTTGTGGGCCCAAAACCACGAGAGACGCCCGATGTCCATCGAACGGTTAACACGCCGTGGTTGCCTTTTGAGTATCGCAAAGGTGCATGCACGCCACGGAGAGAGGTGCGGCGCGGGCGTTGGGCGTTCTTTCATTTCAGTTCAGTCTCCTCTGAAGCTCTGCTCAATACTGTTTTTTTTTTAAATAAAATAAAAATTGCGATCGAGCCTCTAAGAAAAAGGGGAACGGAGAACCTGATCCAAGAAGAGAACAAGCCTCCCGGTTTGGCCACTTAGCTGGAAGAAGGATAATGATCCGAGGGAAGAAGCAACAAAGCCTCTCGCATACGCAGTGCTGTACCTTCAGAAGCACGAAGGGATCCTCTCTACCGAAGATATCAATACAAATGATCTATAGTGTTGCGTATTAAGGCAAGATCTCCACGACTCCACCGATCGATTAAAAAGGAAAGGGTTAGGCCAGCAGCTATAGTGTTTCTTCGATACAGCAGAATCAATACAGTAAATGGTACCGTTCGCACACTCACATTGTTCGCATTGGCAGAGGGTCCGAATGCTCATAAACCGGGACAAATAACAAATCCCATCAAGATACACAGGACAATAATCATTGTCCTCCACAGCACCGGGACAAATGACAAATCCATCAAGGTATGCAGGAAAATAACCATTGTCCATCCGAGAGATCGAATCCTCCGCATTGAAAGAGAAAATATAGATGATCTACTGTGCGTGAAATTAGGATATCGATCTCTACCATCCGGTCAAAAGGCAACGGTCCAAATCAATTGTTGCAGTTGCAGTGCTACAACAGAGTACTATTCATTCTCTCATAAAAACATTGTTGACATATGAATCCTTAGGTTACCGTAGAGGATCCGGATCCACCTAAACAATTACAACAGAGTATCGAGATCCATCCAAACACTTTTTACAGGTTTGCACGAACAGCAAATGGCACGCCGGGTGTAGGACTAGTTACACTTTACGCCTATCAAACGATCTTTACATGCATACTGTTGATGGCAGATTTCGTGAACACAAACACGCACAGCAGCATCAATCAAAACTCGGAAGCAACCGATTCATACGACTCCTGTGCATCCGATCGATCACAAGAAAGATAAAATCCTATCTAAAAAAGAAGATAAAACCCTTCAGCATTGTGATGGAAATACAAGCCTAATTGTGTGGCTGCACGGCAACCACCAACACCTCTAAAAGCTGGCGCCCACAATGACAATTAGTAGTGGTAGGGCAGTGCTGGTTACTAACGCATTAACTCCACACAAATCACCAATGGAATCAGCCCAACCCTTTACTATCTAACACCGAACTTTCGCTAAGTTTATCTTTGCGTAGAGAAAAATCGGTCCACCTTTTTCCCTAACTTCTGAGGAGTTAATGCAATAGACGAGTTAATATTTTTGTTTATATGTACATTAGTTCAATGTCGGTGATTTGCTATGAATTTAAAAAAATCATAGTTCTACTATGTCGGGTTGCCAATCGTCATTGTGCTTAATTAATATTTTTGATTTGGATACATTAGTTCGATGTCGATGCTTTGCTATGAATTATCCAACCGACGCTAAAAAAGGTAAGCAGGATGGACAACCACTAACTTTAATTTTTAAATTATAAAAATAGAGATGTGAAATAAAATTTATATTTGGCTGAGACTTGAGAGATCTAAACGCGACGACCACGCACGGACGATCTACGAAGGCGGTGGTTGAGAGAGAAAAACGCGACGACACCGGCTCCACCACCGCACCACGCACGGACGATTTACGAAGGCGGCGAGCGGGGCAATGGTCGCGCCCGGGGGCGGAGGGTCGTCGTCCCGGTGGCCGTCGGAGGAGGAGGTAAGGGCCAGCGGCATTGCTCGGATGGGAGCGATTGGCGGGGTTTGGTCTCGATCTCGCGGTCGTGTAATTTTGCTTGCTTGGGGGGTGGGGGTTATTTAGGGTTGAAAGTTGCGAATTGTTGTTTTGTGCGATGCGTCTGCCTGGACGATTAGCGAGGGCGTAGGTCAGTGCGCGCCGGCGGCGCCCCGCGGTGGCCGTCAATAGGTGCATCAGTGCACCTCTAACTATCCGCTTTCCCGTTATTTAGTGGTCAATTGACGTCTAAACTGTATATTGTAATTTGGTTTTACCATGTTCGCAAATTGATCTCCTAATCTTTTTTCTTTTGCTAGCGTGGCGCGTCAAAAAGGAACTTTTTGTTACAAAATTGTGCCAATATATATGAGATGACGGTGCTAGCTCGGAATTAATGTGGTATTGATCCATTTTGTAATGGCATAGTTATTGTGAATTGATGTATTTTGGGGATAAGATGGTGCCTTATTCTTTCTGATGATGTGTCGAAGTGGGAAAGGAGGGATGTCCAGTATGCTTTTGGATCATGTGCTGATGTCGATGGCCCAGTACAATGTGCTATTGTTTTCTAACAGCTGGAGATTTCGAGTAATTCATCTGGTCCCAACAAAATCTGAATCTTTCTGGTGTTCAAGTAAGCTGCATGAGCCCATATTTAGCTCAATGGTCCCTCAAGAGAGTTGTGGTCAGGGAGGATGGGACCGTATGATTACAATATGTTCTTTTCCCATCAGCTCAAATTTTGGTATAACTGATCAAATAAACCGAATTCAAATTGGTTGGGTGACAGTTGCATGGCCTCGAATGTCTATTATTTTTGTAATGACATTGGTGAAATTACATGTTAGTATAGGGTGCTGAACTTAAGGCCATCTTGTTAATCGAGTTAATGTATGAACCTCATGTTTTTTTATATTGTTGCTGGTATTTCAGCTTGACATTGTACGGAAGAAGGTGGCAGAGATCAGTGGAAGGGATGCAAAAGAGGTTAGGGTGGTTGCTTGCCCCTACAGGATTTGCCCTTTGGGGGCCCACATTGATCATCAGGTAACTTTGTAGTTACTATGCGTCCGGACATTTTCAGAAGATTTTTCATGGTTAAGATTGTTGATATGCAGTATATTCTAGTGTGTTTTTATGCTATAATTCAAGTGTGTATCCAGACAACATAGATTGTATATGAGCAACCTGCAAGTCATATTGTCGCTATATAAATGGAAATAGTTGGATCATTCTATAGATGCATGGACCTTGTGATACCTGCGAAGTTGATCAGGCCTTGATGATTTTCAGGACAGTATCTGGCTAGTAACTGATAGTGAATCTGGTTATTAGATCTCCCCTCAGCAAATGTTTGGAAGTTGCATCAAGCTTTGTATAGCGGTACTAGCATTCTGAGTGTGACATGGTGGTGATAACTGATTACTGCCAATAACCAGAAATCCTGGTCGGATCTGTGTTTGAAAAGATGTGGCCAGTTCAGATATTTTGAATTAGGGCTTTAAGCCTGAATTCCTTTGGGTTATGAACAAGCTCCATCAACATTGGTCGAGCTTCATGTTTTCTTTGCTCGTAAGCAGGACAGTCTTTCATGGTATTTTTGGAGGAAGGGTGGAAGGTGTATAAACTGCTAATTTACTGAGTTACTGTGGAAATGACCAGTTTCCAGCAGTAACATACCAAGTCAGTACTTAGTACTTACTGCTCTAATGGCACAAGGTCTGTTTTGTACTGGATGATTACCATCTCTAATTGACTGGAAACTAGTACAGGCCTTGTTGAGTAATCATTAATGTACCAATTCACAGAGCCTGTAAGAAAGGGTGTCTAGCTCAGCTACTCTGTAGAATGGTCGATGGTGGAATGAATAAAATGTTTCGCAAATTGCTAGATTGTTTCTATATTTATTCTTTCAGGAAAACTAAGTGTACTATTAATCTGCCAGGTAGTTCTTGTGATTAGGGATTTTTTTACCGGCCGAAAATCGGGAAAACCGGATTTACCGGTGGGAGCCGGTAGAAATACAAACTGGTCCCGAAATTGGCGGTTTGGATGACTTTTGTCCAAAAAATCGAATTTGTTTGAATTTTGCTTGAATTTGATTTTTAAAATTTTAAATCCGAAAAGTTAAAAAAATTGAAAATTTCGGCCAAAATTGGCCGAATTTTTCCGATTTGTGGCCTTACCGGTCACCCCCGGTAAAAAAAATAATTCCGGCAGCGAAAACCCTGCATGTGATTAGGGGTGCATCATACTGAGAAATTATTCATTCTTGTGATTGGCACGATATGCTTGTTACCTAACTAATATTCTGTTCTGCAATCTGGCAGGGTGGAACTGTGACAGCTATGACCATTAATTATGGAGTTCTTCTTGGTTTTGTGCCCTCAGATGATGGTGAGGTGGGTAAATATACAAAAACATTTTATCTGGAGGCTCTCTGATATTCCAAGTTAACTCCTCCATGCTGAAATAATAGATTGCGCCGCCTTGGGTGTCCTCTTGTATTCTTGTTTATATGTTTGATAAATATACCACCACAAGTAGATAATATGGCCTTCTTGCAAATTAGAAGTTCTTCATGTGAACTCATATCATCCATCATAATATTGCTCTGTATTTATCTACAGTGCTAAATGTCTATTTTCCTTTTCAGGTTTTACTCCAATCAGGTCAATTTGAAGGTGTTATACGTTTCAGGTAACATCATACAAGCTACATTTGCTAGAACAAAGTTTGCACCCTGTGTTGCTGTTCATGACAAACATCAAATTGCGTAGCCACCTTTGCTCATCTGAAGGACAACTTTGACACCATTTGCTTTCGTTCAAAGCTTTGTTGACCTTCTGTTAATTGCAGACTGATGCGCTGTCTCACTGTTCTGTGTGATGACTAGTCCAAATGTTAGCCTGTAGTTGTTTTATTGGACATCTGCTATTATCTCTAGTTAGTTCTTTGATGAGCACATTACCTAGGAAATATAACACTCTTTTATTATAGCTGTTGTTTGTGTCATGTTACCAAGCTAAGTTACAACTAACCATCACTTTTTAACAGAGTTGATGACTTGCAAAAGCCTATTGATAACCCAGAAAACATTAACTGGGTAAGCTATGCAAGTGGTGCTGTTTTTGCCCTGCAAAATGGTGGATATGATCTCACGAAGGTAACTCCATTTCATCTGTCTATTTAATAGTCCAGATTATCCTACTCTTTTAAAAAATATTGACAGATGTCTTCTTATAGGGTATTATAGGCTATATTTCTGGTGTAAAAGGACTCGACAGTTCAGGGCTTAGTTCATCTGCAGCTGTAAGCTAATGGATTTGTTATATACATGTATCTGAGTTAAAATTACTGCTGGACCCATTTATCTTGTGCTGGAACCTGTAATTGAATTACTTCTGGACCTAATTATAAAATTTTAATATGCAGTTAGGTTAGATGATCCTGGTATATAGTTTCGCTAGCATATAAATCGTATGGAACAACGTATGTTTTTAATTTCTTGCATACACCTACCTTTACATTGTTTTACTTGGAGTTCATGGCAATTTTGTGCAAGACCACTAATTTTGCACTAGCACCTTCTAGACCTTAGCCTGGGTCCTTAAAAGCATCATTAAGAAAGATGATATTTTTATTAGTGATATGATCATAAGATACTTGTTTCTGTATGCTCCTCAACAGGTTGGCATTGCCTATTTGCTGGCTTTAGAAAATGTAAATGAGCTGGTTGTATCACCAGTTGATAACATTCAGTTGGACAAGTAAGTTGTTTCCTTTCCATCTATATCATATAAGAAGGATGAAATTTATCAATACATGCACGGGATATCTATGTTGAACTCATTGCAACAATGTGCTGTTCCTTAACAATTTTCTAATGAAAACAGTGTGCTGTTGCTACTTACTTCAGACTTAATTGTTCATGGTCACTAGGGTGGTTCCCTTTAAATCCATATTCCCATTTTTCAGGTCCATTGAAAATAAATATCTGGGTCTTGAAAATGGTATTCTAGACCCATCAGCCATTTTGCTTTCTCGGTATGGCTATCTCACCTTCATGGACTGCAAGGTAATACCTCACCTCCTATTTTTCTGAAAGTTTATTTATTTCAGTCTCTAGTATATCTTGAGTTTTTTTTGATGTTTTAAGGCTGGTGTTATGTTATTGAAAAAGAAAACTGATCGTACCTCACCTCCTATGTTATTGATCGGCCATTTAATTATGTCAACTTGCCCTAGCAGTTCTTTGTTTGCTTTGTGTTTTCAATGCCCAGTGTTTGTTGGAAAATGTTCATTGCAATGTTCTCTGTTAGCACTTGTAGTGACTGAGACTCTCTTGCTTGAGTAGACCACCTCACCTTCGTACGTCTACTTCTCGGAGCTGAGCAAAAGCCAACAATCTCAAGGACAGCTACCATTCAAGATTTTGTTGGCATTTTCAGGGCTGCAACATAACCTACCAAAGAAGCGCGGATATAATACGCGAGTTTTCGAGTGCAAAGAGGCTGCCCGTGCTCTTTTATGGTGAGTTCTTGTGTGAGTATAACTAAATTTCATCACGCAAACAGATATTCTATTTGATTTGAAAGAGGTGAAAGTCGTGATTGATATAATACGCGAGTTTTCGAGTGCAAAGAAGCTGTCCGTGCTCTTTTATGGTGAGTTCTTGTGTGAGTTTAACTAAATTTCATCATGCAAACATATATTCTATTTGATTTGAAAGAGGTGAAAGTCGTGATTCCTCTACAATCTGTTAGTAGTTTTATTTTTCAGAACACAACCAATTAGGTGATCATTTTGTTATTTGAATTCCAGTGTTTCAGACTGTGAAGATGCAACAAATATACTTCGTAATGGTAAAAGATCTAAGTAATGTTGGTTTGTTGTGACCCATTCTACAACAAGCTTGATAACATCTTTTTTTTCTTCTTTGTGTTTTTGCAGTTGATCCAGGTGTATACGAGGCCCAGAAGGTACTCTTACCATTTGCAGGTCCATTTCTTAAATATTTCTTATCGGTGACAGGCCTTGAATCTGAACAAATTCCATGATAATTTGTTCCTACAGTGTATATTGGAAGAAAATCTTGCCAGGAGAGCTGAGCACTACTTTTCTGAAATGAAGCGAGTTGTTAAGGGTGAGCTAATCACGTTTGGTGTACGCTCTTGTGTGTATTTGATTTATCAATGGAAATTACTTCCCCATGGGCCTAAATGAACTGGAGTTGAACCTATCTCAATCTATGCGCATCCAAAAGAACGAGGCAAGACTATAAATTGCATCTGTTATTTCTATTATCCCAGTGTGTTCTACTCGACCTCAACCTATTGTCTTGTCTTACTAGCTAGTGATTATTTGTAATATCCCATTCACCTTACACTTTTACTGGGCATGCTAGCCAGAAGGTTACAGTTAATATTTCACTATTCACTTACCTGTGTTGTATCTGTACTTAGTTTCGACTAAAAGTGCAACCACCTTATGGTTGCTGGTTAACCTGTGTTCAGGAAGAGATGCATGGGCTCTTGGAAACCTACAAGAATTTGGGCAGCTGATCTCTGCGTCTGGTCGTAGCTCCATACTCAACTATGAATGCGGTATGTCGATCAAAACATTTCAGATCGTATATGACAGTTTCAGGTCGCAATTGTTTTTTTTTTTTTTTGTGTGTCTCGCTTGTCCTCTCCAGAACGCAATGGTAACTTCCGAATTGCAGGGAGCAAAGAGATGATACAGCTCTACCACATCCTCCTTAAGGCCCCCGGCGTTCTTGGCGCACGATTCAGCGGCGCCGGGTTCAGGGGCTGCTGCCTTGCTATCGTCAGCAGCGACCACGCGGAGGAGGCAGCGGCGTACGTTCGAGGCGAGTACGAGAAGGCCCAGCCCGAGCTGGTGAGCAAGATCCCGGCGGATCGTCGCGTGCTGGTCTGCGAGCCTGGAGACTCCGCGCACGTCATATTGCCACACCATCATCGCCATCCGTGAGCGTTCTGTCGCGGCCCATGCCCGTTCATCTGGAACCCTTTTTTTAGTTCTTGTAGAGTGGTATCTCGACCACTTGAGCGCCCAGCCCGTTCATGCATGTGTAGAAACCATTTGATATATTCGTTTCAATCGAAGCAATAAGCAGTATTGTAAGAGGTTCTCTCGAGAGTGAAAGGTGTATTATTCTTCTTCTCATTTGCTCCTGCCACTGTAATCTAGTAGTGGTAAAAAACACGGGGGATTTGCTCCTGCTCCTGTAATCTAGTAGTAGTAAAAACACGGGGGATTGGAGGTAAAAGCGGTGGTGCAGATGTGCCGAGCGCAGCAGAGCAACGGAGGCAGCGCACGGTGGGTTGGTGCCGAGGCGAAGAGTGACAGACAGGGTTACGCAGGGGGTGGTTATCCAAGTCCAAGGTGGTTGCTCGGTGCAGCCGCGGGATCGAGGCGACGATACCGGCGGGGTGGCCGCTTTTGCTGGAGGGTCCACGCTCGCACACCGCGCCGTGCTTCCACGGTCAGCTCCCCGCGCGACGCGAGGCACTTTGGCCAGCGGGATCGGAGAGAATCGCATCTGTTGGAATTGGAACGTCGCAGCCGGCGGCTGTTGCATTGCAGGGCAAAACGATCAAAAGCACCATCCAACTATCCAAGCAGTTCGGTCCAGTGGATCCTGACTTTTACTGCGCGCTTGTAATGTGTGTTCCTTACAGGCTCAGCTATGGTACTTGTCCGAGGCTCCTGATGCCGTCTCTCTCCCCTGGGAACTACTGGCAATATGCCATTCATCCGGTGGAGTGGCGGTTTTGATGCCACGACGTGTCTTCCCCGCAAGTTATGGCCGGGCTTGGGATCGCCCGAGTTGAATGCACTTCTCTTCTTCTTCTTTAATCGATCTTCCCGTGCTTTTCATTTTGTAGTTAGATTAGGCAAAAACAGGTTGACCAGTCAGTATACCGAGCACATGGCAGGTGTTCAGCACTCAGTTAGCACAATTGAAGCCGGGTGACGTGATCATGCGACTTGCGAATGGTGTCCGGCATATGTATAACGTTCTACTCGCAGCCGCAGATCGTATTTGGTGTTGATAAACTGCATTATTGCACTAGGATAAAGCTGAATTATTGAGAGCAAACCTGTGAAGCGAGCCGATCAGGAGGCCGGGACTTGCTTGAGAGGGATCCGGTGTTGAGGTTTACATCACTAGACAGTAGTCCAAGCAACCTCTTTTCTTCTCGTGATGACTTGTGAGAAAATTGCAACTAGCAGATATGCAGCGGAATAATCAATAAGGTCACATGCACATTGACACAAGGATTTTAACGTGGAAAAATCTCCTCAAGGTGAGGATCAAAAAAACCACGGGACCAAACGGTCCACTCCCAAATCTTCCACTATATCAATAATGGGTACAATGGAGTCTTCTCTAGATTACACTAGAGAAATTACAGTAGCAACAATACCACCATCAGGGTGAAACCTTGGCACATCAACAATAACAACAACACAAGATTAAGAAGTAACCAATAAGCTGAACAAAACCTATCCTATGTCCCATTCGGATTTCAGTTCATATCTAGTAAACTACAGATCCAAACTGCATGAAACTTGGCAGGAATGTGGATCCACGAGTTCCTAACAATCTGTCCAAATTTCAGCCAAATCGGTCAATGTTTCACCACTCAAACAGAACTTCTACCAAAACTGCTCAGTGCTGAATCTGCTGCTACCCGAACTGATAAAATCCCTCTAAAACCTGAAGCTCCTCTAACCCAATCCTCAATCCAACCGCACATATCAAATAGCTACGAGTCAGGAGTTCACAAACCAAATTGGAGGCAGATCCGACCACGTTTGCTACTCCGATCGTCCACTTGATGAAGATCGCGCAAGTGCACTCAAGCTGGAACATCACTTCTTCCTCTCCTTTCTTGTTGTTGTATTTTTCTTTTGGTTGCTGCTACTTCTCTCACTCCCTCTAGCTGCTGAAGGGAGGCTTAGGGTTTTGTTGTTTCATCTCCACACTAGGAGGAGGTATCTCCACCCTTCATTCTTAAGGTGAATCAATGGTTGTCATTTCTTGGGCTTGTGGGCTGAGATTAGTCTTCATATGGAGGGATAGCCCAACAAACTCCCCCTCCCGACAATATGAAGGAATTAACACCCCATCTTAATCATGCCAGCCATTTGCCGGCATACCTCGAGTTTCTCTCTCGTCACTACCTTGGTCAACATATCAGCCCCATTGTCGTCAGTGTGAACCTTCTCAAGCTGCATTTGCTTAGGATTCAACACTTCTCGAATCCAATGGTATCGAACATCAATATGCTTCGACCTTGAGTGAAAACTGAATTTTTGCTCAAGTGGATAGCACTTTGGTTGTCACAAAACAACACATACTTATCTTGATCAAACCCAAGCTCACTAGTCAACCTTTTCAGCCACAATAGTTCCTTGCTCGCCTCAGTCGCTGCAATGAACTCAGCTTCAGTTGTAGATAACGCTACACATTTTTGCAACTTGCTTTTCCATGACACAGCTCCCCTTGAATAGGCGATCAAATACCCTGAAGTAGACTTCCTGCTATCAACATCTCCGGCCATATCAGAATCTGTGTATCCAACCAACACAGGCTCACCTTTACCAAAGCAAAGCTTCAACTTAGTACTGCTCCGAAGGTATATCAAAATCCACTTCACGGCTTCCCAATGCGGTCTTCCAGGATTAGACATGAATCTACTCACTGTACTAACTGCATGAGCGATATCAGGCCTTGTACACACCATAGCATACATTAAACTTCCAATTGTTGAGGCATATAGAATGTTCTGCATTTCCCTCTTCATCTCATCAATAGAAGGGTATTGTTTGGTGCTTAACTTGAAATGAGCTGCGAGTGGACAGCTCACAGATCTTGCATTGTCTATGTGAAACTTCAGAAGTATCTTCTCAATATACTTCTCTTGTGACAGGTACAACTTGTTTGAATTTCTATCCCTCTCAATTCTCATACCAAGAATTTACTTTGCTGGCCCCAAGTCCTTCATAGCAAAGAACTTGCTCAACTCTTTCTTCAGCTTTGCAATCCTAGAGACATTCTTGCCAACAATCAAGATATCATCAACATAGAGCAACAAGATGATAAAATCATCATCCGAGAATCTCTGAAGAACACACAATGGTCTTTAAGTGCTACACCTATTGTAGCCTTGCTCCCATATAATACCTTGCATGATTCAAACTTCATGTACCATTGTCTTGGTGCTTGTTTCTGTGCCATAAAGACTTTTCCTTAGCTTGCACACATAGTCTTTTTGCCCTTCTTAACAAACCCTTCAATAGTTGCTCCATGTATATCTCTTCCTCCAAGTCTCCATGAAGAAAGGTTGTCTTCACATCCATTTGCTCAACCTCCAAGTTGTGACTAGCTGCAATGCTAAGAACCACCCGAATGGATGTCATCTTCACCACCGGAGAGAAGATCTCATCAAAGTCAATTCCTTTCCTTTGACCAAATCCTTTCACACCTAGCCTCGCCTTGTATCTTGGATGTGACGTGTGCTCTTCTTGCTTAATTCTGTAGACTCACTTGTTCTTCAATGCTTTCTTGCCCTTAGGCAACTTTACCAACTCATATGTGTGATTCTTATGCAAGGAATCCATCTCGTCTTGCATAGCCTTTATCACTCCTTATGCTCATCCTCTTTTGCTTCTGCAAAACACTCAGATTCTGAACCATCAGATAATAACACCACATAATCATATGAGGAATACCTGGTAGAGGCCCTGCGATCTCTGGTAGATCGTCTGAGTGGAACTGCTGGTGGAGCTTCTAGTACTGGTGGTTGCATGTCATGCCCATTAGCATCGACTTGCTGTTCTTGGGGAGCACTATCATCACCTGTACCTTGCACATTGTCTTGTGCATCATCTGCAACATCACCTTCAGCTTGTTGTGGAGCTGGAGCTGCAGGAACTGGGTCTGAATCAACCATGTCTTGCTGTTGAGGAACTTGCACATTTGCCTTCACAATATCCTTAATAGTTTGGTCTTCAACAAACACAACGTCACGACTTCTCACAACCTTCTTTGCTATAGGATCAAATAACTTGTAACCAAATTCATCCAAACCATAGCCAAGGAATATACACTGACGTGTTTTGCATCAAACTTTAACCTCTCATCTTGAGGAATATGAACAAAGGCTTTGCACCCAAACACCTTTAGGTGGTCATATGACACATCCTTATCGTACCAAACCATGTTAGGAACACCCCCCTGCAAAGGATAATATGGTGAGAGATTAATAAGATAAACCACAATTATCAAAGCCTCACCCTAGTAGTGCTTTGGTAGCTTTGCATGTGACAACATGTATCAAACTCTCTCCACCAATGTTCTGTTCATCCTCTCAGCAACACCATTTAGTTGTGGTGTCTTAGGAGGAGTAAATTGATGCCTAATTCCTTGCTCCTTGCAATATGCATCAAATGGACCAATGTATTCTCCTCCATTATCAGTACGGATGCATTTTATCTTCTTCTCAGTCTCTCTTTCAATAGAGGCTTGAAATTGCTTGAATACACTCAACACTTGATCTTTGGACTTCAAGGGATAAGCCCAAACTTTCCTGGAGAAATCATCAATGAAAGTGACAAAGTATTTAGCACCACCGATGGAACTTACCGATATCTTGCACACATCGAATGCACCAAATCCAGCAACTCTAGTTTCTTGTGAGGAGGCGGACTTTTGAAAGCAACCCGATGCTGCTTCCCTACTAGGCAATCTTCACACTTTCTGAAGTGTACACTCTTCATCCTTGATAGGAGATCCTTCTTGACTAGCATAGTCATTCCCTTCTCACTCATGTGCCCGAGCCTCTTGTGCCATAGAACACAAGGATCCTCCTTCTCTAGTGCATTGACAGAAACACTAGAAACTTTAGCATGAACATGATACAAGAGAGAAACAATTTTACCTCTTGCAACCACCATGTTTCCCTTGGTGAGCTTGTATTGTCCATCTCCAAAACTACTGTTGTAGTTGTCTTCATCAAGCAATCCAACTGAAATTATGTTGAGCCGAAGCACTGCAACATGCCTCACAGACTTGAGAGTTAACCTTGTACCATTTGCAGTCTCCAAGTGCACATCTCCCTTTCCAATGATTTGAGCACAATCATTGTTACCCATCTTCACAATTCTAAAGTCACCTGGAATATAGTTTGTGAAGAACTCTCTATGAGATGTAGCATGAATTGTAGCACCGCTGTCAGGTATCCAAACCATCTCATCATCACCCACAAAGTTGATGATCGCATCATCAGAAACTACAGTGACCCTTTCCTCAACAGTTAAAACATTCTTACCAACATTACTTTTGCTGTCTTCACACAAGAATCATCATATCCTCAACAATGTATAATACGATCCACCTCACCGCCATTTCATCCTTGTCATGTTTCTGCTTTCTTCTTTTCTTGTTTTCCGCTTGACTTTCTGTGAACTTCTTGAGGTGTCCTTTTTCATAGCAATGATAACATTCCACATTTGTATACTTTCCTCTTGACTTGCTTCTACTTTTAAATGTACTTTTCTTCGGACCTTGGCTCCTACTTCTCCCCCTTGACTCAGTGATCAACACTTCTGAATGTGAGGAGGAACTCTCCCTTTCAGCAATCTTTCTTGTCTCCTCATTTATCACCTTGGTCTTCACATGGTTCCAAGTGACAGTACCATTTGGAGCTGAATTGCACAAAGTAATTTTAAGAGTTTCCCAAGAGTCTGGCAATGACCCAAGTAGTAGCAAGGCATGAACCTCATCATCAAATGTGATTCCCATGGAGGAGAGCTGATTTATAATGCCTTGAAATATATTCACATGATCAGCCACAGGAGTGCCCTCTCGGTACATCAAGTGCATTAATTTCTTGATCAAGAACATTTTATTTGTACCTTCTTTCCGGGCATACAACTCTTCCAATTTCTGCCATAAGGTGCGTGCATGTGTCTCATCACTGATATGGTTCAATACATTGTCATTGACCCACTGTCGAATGAACCCACAAGCTTGGCGATGAAGTATCTTCCATTCATCATCGGTTTTGTCATCCGGTTTCTCAAGTGCAAACACCGGCTTGTACATAGAGTAAGTCCTCCATCTTGCCCTTCCAAGCTTGGTAATTTGTACCATTTAGTGAGATCATTCTGCTAGTATTCAGTTCCATCTTTCACCACAAGGCAAACACACAAAGCTCTGATACCATTTTGTTGAGGTTTACATCACTAGACAGTAGTCCAAGTAACCTCTTTTCTTCTCGTGATGACCTGTGAGAAAATTGCAACTAGCAGATATGCAGCGGAATAATCAATAAGGTCACATGCACATTGACACAAGGATTTTAACGTGGAAAAATCTCCTCAAGGTGAGGAGCAAAAAACCACGGGACCAAACGGTCCACTCCCAAATCTTCCACTATATCAATAATGGGTACAATGGAGTCTTCTCTAGATTACACTAGAGAAATTACAGTAGCAATAATACCACCATCAAGGTGAAACTTTGGCACATCAACAATAACAACACAAGATTAAGAAGTAACCAATAGGCTGAACAAAACCTATCCTCTGTCCCCTTCGGATTTCAGTTCATATCTAGCAAATTACAGATCCAAACTGCATGAAACTTGGCAGAAATGTGGATCCACGAGTTCCTAACAAGCTGTCCAAATTTCAGCCAAATCGGACAATGTTTCACCACTCAAACAGAACTTCTACCAAAACTGCTCAGTGCTGAATCTGCTGCTACCCGAACTGACAAAATCCCTCTAAAACCTGAAGCTCCTCTAACCCAATCCTCAATCCAACCGCACATATCAAAGAGATACGAGTCAGGAGTGCACAAACCAAATTGGAGGCAGATTCGACCACGTTTGCTACTCCGATCGTCTACTTGTTGAAGATCGCGCAGGTGCACTCAAGCTGGAACAACACTTCATCCTCTCCTTTCTTGTTGTTGTATTTTCTTTTTAGTTGCTGCTACTTCTCTTACTCCCTCTAGCTGCTGAAGAGAGGCTTAGGGTTTTGTTGTTTTATCTCCACACTAGGAGGAAGTATCTCCACCCTTCATTCTTAAGGTGAATCAATGGTTGTCATTTCTTGGGTTTGTGGGCTGAGATTAGTTTTCATATGGAGGGATAGCCCAACATCCGGAACAGTGATTTGCGAGTGTGGGTGAGCCAACGATACTCGACAGCGGTACGGTAGAAACAACGAAATATTCATGTCTATAATCGGACGGTGGAGATCGTCTTCTAGTGCCGAGTATCGTAGATCATCTACGTAGAGACGATCCATTCCCGCTTGAGAGAGAGATATGACTTGGCCGTGTCAACGGCAGAATCTTAGGAGCGCATAGCGAGCTCCAAACGGGACGCATGTGATTCTTCCACGTCCAACAACGTGCACGGCCAAAGTTCGCCGTTCAAAGAAGTTTGTTTTTTCCAGAGTAGAAGGAATTTTTATTTGTGAGGTATGTTGAACAGAACCATACATGTTTCTACCATTTTTCTGGTCCGCCGCTTCTTCACAGTGTAGTAGAGGAGAAAACGGTAAACATAGCACTACGTGTACAGTGGGTAATGGGTTGGAGAGTGAATTTGCAGTCCTTCGGTGGAAAAAGAGACAAAAATTACGAAATCTAACTAGCTTACAACTACTGGTATCTCCGTTGCGCCATGTACCTGGAATAAACGCAGCAGCATGCAGTAAGTATATCAATCCTGGTGCTGGTGTCTCCCCTCTTGCTGCCAGTGTTGGTGTCCGTAATGTTACTCTTTAGGGTTGATGTTTGTTTTCTCCTCTTCTTGAAATGAATGGTAAGGCTTCTTAGAGATAGCCAAATGAGCGGTCCGATCTGGTCTAGTTCGGCTAACTAAATGGGCCGTGTCGTGTCGAACCGGATATGATTAGCCCGATGTGCCAGGCAGGCCTGTGTAGCCCATCTAGATAAAGCCGCCGTCACCTCCTTGGCTCCTCCTTCGCTGTCGCGCGCCGCCGCCGCCGCCTCTATTGTCAGCCGTGTCGGGTATGGCACTGTGCGTACCGGTTTGGCCTACTGGGTAGAGGTGATGACCCAAGCTGTGCTTGATCCGGATTAACAGTGTCATGCCTCGGAATGGCCCGACGGAGACGACTGATTTGACCACGTCTAGGGCTTCTGGCCTTGGTTAAAAAAAAAACAGATCAGTCAGCGACGACGCGGCATGTCCTGGAACGTACGACGGACACCTTGTATACGTACCATGTGTCCGTTCGAGCTCACAAAGGACACTTAACCAACAAAACATGCATCCATAAGCAGATGATTTGGCACCTCCCGACCCATGTTCTCGCTCTTAGTACGGCAATCATGCATGCATTGCCACATTCGGTTCGCACGCCGCGATTGGTCAGGTGATCGATCGCAAGCTCGATTCATTTGCTAGCTCTTCCAAACCCACAATTATTACGCATTCTTTAGTTCGAGGTCAGGATAACTTGTCCCATAATACCCAAGAGGATAGAATAAACGTCAGAATCAATCCTAGCTGAATGAAGAATCCTGGCTGAATGAAGAAGAAGCAGGCAAGTAGCGGCATCATGAGCTAGCGCGCCGGCCGGCTAAATCACGAGAACTCGGAGACGTGGCCGCCGTCTCTTACGGTGATAGAGACCGGCCGAAAGGACGAGTGCGCCTTGGTAATAAGGACTTGTCCTGGCAACGTACTCCCGGTCCTGGTGAAGCCTAGATGCGTGAGTTGCATTGGCGACATTTTGTTAAGATTCCGAGCTCATGGTTTGCGTCAGTTTGGGCGCCACTGCCAGGAGGATTTGGACGTACGGCTTCTATATTCCAATCATTTGGAGCCTTGGACCCTGCGCGGGTCATGCTCATGCATACATCGGCAAGAGAGACGAGGGATTCGGAATCCTTTGCAGTAAACACAGAGATGTTATGTGAACAATGCTCTGCCCTAGCAGAGATTCCGTAGCGAAAATACTATAGTAATCACTGTATCGCTTAGTCTCAGCTTTTGTTTTTTTAATCGGACGGTGGAGACCATTTCTATATCAATGCACTGTAGCATCTCTGCATTTACTGCAGCAATGCAGAGGATCCCATTCCGAGAGACGAGCGGTCTAAAACCACCGTTTTTGACATTAAGTCAATAACTATGCAATAATGCTCAGTTAATTAGTGACTTAATGGTGAACTTAACTCATCATCTATGCAATAATGCTCAGTTAAGTACACTGAGTTAAAGTATATGCCCGCTCTCTTGTTCTTCCGGGGAGGATACACTAGTTTCTCCGGGTTTTTTTTTTTAATAAACATTAGTTTCACCCAGTGAGCTCCTGTTGGTCAAAGTCAAGTAATCCATAACTGGTGGCAGTTCAACTGCTGTGGCATTTCTATTGCACACCAGCTAAAAGTTTGGATTCAGGTAACACCCATGCCGCTTAGACATAGAGCAGAAGGCTGTGATGTGATGGCTCAATTCTCCGTTCTCCTTTAAATCAAAGATATCGTGGTCTCCCACACATTCTTTATTTTTTTATTTTATTTTATTGAAAGTTTGGGTTCATATATATCTTACAGATCATATGTAGCTATGTTGGATGGTCTGTCTATGAATTTACCCAGATTTGCTAGCATGGCCTCTCTCTGCCGCTAACATACTTGCACTAAACTGGTCCATGCTGAAATATGGAGTACTACTACTATGAAACAACACTTCCTCAATTATTACTCCTGACTTACTGTAGTTCGTTCAAATCCACTTAATTATCATTAGCAGCATGTCCTAGAAAGGGATGGCCATGAATTCGGAGTTAGAGGTGTCCCAACCATACTGGCTTTAATTTGGTGACCGGTGAGCACTGAAATCTCTCTCGATAAGTTTCGACCTAATACGAGAAAAGGACGTCCTCGCCCTAAATTCAACAGACCACTCACGACCTCAATTCTTTATAGTACCGAACTCAATTATTGAAGCTTAATGATATTACAATGCACGGTACTCAGTTAAGCATGACAATTAGTGTTCGTGTAGAACATTTTAACTGGAACAATTATAGAGCATAAAAACCAGTGTAAGCAGGCCTGCCTTGTTTCTTTTATGCAATCATGCGACTAATTAGCAAACATACTGGTCGATCGTAGTATATCTGCAACTCCTCAAGCTTAATCTGACATCGGGAAACAGAGTGAGATCGATCGAGTCATGTCTCATGTGCAACGTCCCACCAATTATATTCATTCATGCCGTCTTTTGACGGGGAAGATAGCGTTACCGTCGATGAAGCCGCGCGCATATTCGCTCATATTCAAAGCGGCACGATCGAGCTTTTGATTATGGATCGCGTAGTGGTTCGGAGACTGGACTGAAAGCGGCGTGCGTGCGTGCATGCGCGGGTGCGTACTCTAAGCTAGCTGCGCGCCTGCACCGCGAGACGGACGTCGGGCACCTCGCATTGGACACGACCTGGACTCGAAGCAATCGTACGTGTTGCATTGGCACTCTGCCAGTGAGCTCAGCGAGACGGCGGGCCATACCATCAACTTAACCGAGGCAGGTCGATGTACGTTTCGGCCGCTGTTGGGCGTGCGATCGGTACGTAGTGTCGGGTTCGTAATATTTTGAAATCGTTTGCTATATTTTAAAATAAAAATAAAAATTACTGTTTAAACCATAATCCTAATTTCTAATCCCAGCTTAACCCTAAGAGGACGCGTGGCAGCGTACGGGCGCGACCAGAAGCACCACTGCACGATGGTCGTGCGGAAGCGATGTGCGACGGGCGGGGGTGGCTACCGCACGATGACCGTGCTGTCACGGTGCTATTTTTATATATAATTTTTTACGCCGACTATTTTTATAAATATAAAATAAAATCACGCTAATACGGAAAAAAATTCAGAATACGCGCGCGCGGCACCCAGCGACGTTTCGCGCGAGAGCGAGACGCTGCCGTCCCCTCAGACGAGCACGCGCGCACGGGCGGCAGCGCATGCGGTTCGTTCGAGGCGAGCAAAAGCCTGGGCATGCAGTATACGGTGACGCAGTGGGGTACTGACACATGTACTACGCGGCCCATCACACGGGCATATGGTGGTACCAAATTTAATCAGAAACGACTCACGATCGAGAAACGAAACAGCTCCAGGAACGACAGATGGATTCCCAGTAAAACCATTTCAACAAGGCAATAATTTGGTTTGTCAAGCTAGTTTTTTCTTTTGAAATTTGGTTTCTCAAGCTAGTTAATTTGATCCAAGTAGTCATGTTCATTGACAGTCCGATCTAGTGCAACCCGATTTTTCAGGCTCAGGCCGGGCTTAGACCCTAATTTTCAGCACGAAGCCCGGCCCAAAGCAAGAAAGCCCGATTACAGTAAATAAATTATTAATAATATTATTTTATTCAAGGAAATAACTAAAAACAATAGTTTATTCAGTTTTCTAAAATAAAAAACAGAAAAATCGGTCTTTTTGGCCTTCGGGCTGGGCCTAAGACCTGCACTAGTGTGGGAGGAAGAGGTTTGTGGATATGGTAGGAACACGTGGAGCGAAGAGAATAAGATTGTGTTGGATGGATTGATAATAGGTGGACAACGGATAAAAGCACACGATACAAGATGTTAGAATTGAACGTGTATCAATTCCCATATGGTAATCCTATATATACACTATACAAATGGATGTGTCCAATACATTTACGTCCTCACCTCTCAGTGCACTCCCATGAACCTTTCATCTAATGGTTTATGAAAATCCTCAACAACATGAGAAATCTGCGACAAGGATATGTCATATTAGCCTGGCTGCGGAACTTCAAACATTCGTGCAGCACAAAGTAAAAGAATTTGATCACAACAAATACCAACAATTTACTACTCACTCCAGTCACAAAAAACACATGTAGTTTTGGGATACACACAATCAAGCTTTTGAAACTTTGATCACCGATATCTTTTAAAATATTTAGATTGGACACATGAAAATCATATATGTAGATTTATCTTGAAAAAGTATCTTCGTAATATTATAATATTATTGAATTTTATAAATATACTATAATAGACACTAGTGGTCAAAGTTGCGTGTTGGAGACCATGTTGATGCAAAAACGACATGTTTTTTGACCAGGAGAAGTATATATATACTTTTTTCACAGACTATGTGTTACTATACTGTATCATCTTCTAAGTTTGAAAATCTTTTCACCGTGAGGGGGTGTGGGGGATCGGACGGTGGGGGAGGGGCCTCACGGTGAGGCCCTCCTCCAAAGAATTTGCTTCCTGCTACCACTTGGGCACTACCCTCTCTCGGAAAAATCATCGCGACGGGGCCTTGAACCCCTCCTCTTAAGGCCCATTTCCTAATTTATGCCATGTGTAGTCACGGATCTCAAAGCAACATTTCTCTTCTCTGCTACGTGTGCTCGCCGGCCCACGTCGCCACCGCCGCGTGGTCACTAGATGCCGCTACCTCCGCGCGCTCACCCGTCCATGCCGCACGCTCGTCGACACACGCCTTCCACACCGCCGCGTGCTCACTGGTCCACGCCATCACCGTCACACACGTTCGTCGGCCCATGCCATCGCCACCACGTGCTCATTGGACGTCGACATCGTGGTGCACTCACCCATCCACGCCTCCGCCGTTGTCGCACGCTCACCCACCGTCGCCATGTACTCACCGACCCTGGGAACCACCACGAGCTCGCTGGCCCACGCCACCACCACTGTGTGCACGCTAGACCCCACTACCGCTGCGCGCTCACTGGTCCAACATTTGCCGCAGCTGCACCTCCTCACTTCGCCAAGCGTTGCTAGGAGAGGGAAAGGGAGTTGTGGGGAGTGGAAGCAATCATGGTAGCTTGGGAGCAATGAGTTAGGTGATGGAGAAGAGAAGGGGATGGTTGCTTTGAGATTGGTGTTAGCTTGGTGACAGAATCTAGGAAGGGGCCATAGCAGGAGGGGTTCAAGCCCTATCGAGAGAATGTTTTCCCTCCCTCCCTCTCTCTCCATATAAGTTTTGATGGCACAAAAAAAAAGAGAAACAATTGAGCCCAACTATTCATCTGCCACGTGTTGCACTTGCTGATCAAAGCATAAACAAACACCCATCCCTAGCTATATATGCAGGTGTCGGGCGACTCAACTCTCAAGCACCCCAATACATTGTTGGGATTGAATCGCTCAATCCTCTCTCTCTCTCTCTCTCTCTCTCTCTCTCTCTCTCTCTCTGAAATCACTCACTGGTCTCTCTCGTATCTCTGGATAAACACACGCAAAGAGGAAACTCCTTGGGATTGAATCACTCAATCTCTATTGCTTCACTTTCTTTAACAGGAAATACTCGGCTTAAATAAGAATCATGCACATAAGGTCACACAACCTGTACTCCACGCACCTACTAACTCTATTAGGACCTATTATCATGCCACAAACTCCTAGAATCTCTCCATGATCCAAAAGACTCGGCCAACTTATTGACTCAGACTACCACTTCATTCGGGCGTTCCGGCTGCTACAATACTCTTAAGAGTACACCGCTGCTTCGACTCGGTACTTTTACGACCACTGTAGCTTCCACGACCACTGTAGCTTTCAACCACTATAGCTTCCGACCACACTCATGTTGCGGCCCTTTGCACGTTGTAGATATTGGCGCCTCTGTTCGACCGCTTCTCATGGCTCAACATGCACTCCGGCTCAAGCCTCCATACTTGTACGTATCACACGTATTGTTGTGTGCTTCTTCTGGTGCCACATACTACTACCATGCAAAGACCTATACAACACGATCACTACATACAAAAGACCAAAGTAAATATGCAGATACAAACTTTGTCAAGCTTAGTATCTAACAATTTCCCCCTAATCTTGACTAATCACACTTCACAATTCTTCACAGAAGAGCTGGCTCATCATCACTCTGAACTCCACAGAGTAGCGCTTTCTCCTCCTTTCCTTTCTCAGGACACTCGTATGCAAAGTGGCCAAGCTCTTGGTAGTTATAGCAGATCACCTTGGTTTTATCGAACTTTCTTCTTCCACCACCACTTCTAGTGCTGCCGGAGCACTTTCCTTCTTGCTTTGAAGACCAAGTCTCCCACTCGGCCTTGGTGAGAAGCACATGTTCCTCGTGTCTGTTCTCACGCTTGCGTATCTGCTCCTCGTACGGTTTGAGGCAGCCAATTGCCTCCTCGAATGGCATGGTATCCACGTCAAAGAATTGCTCAATTGCAGCAACAACTGCAAAAACTTGTCAGGAACCGAATCGAGCAACTTCTTCACGAGTGCGGTATCCTCCAGGGTTGCACCAAGACCACTGAATTTGCTCGCTAGCCCACTGATCTTGCTAGCAAACTCGTCGATGGAGTCGCTTTGCTTCATACGCAGGGCCTCAAATTCGCTTTTCATGGTCTGCAGCCGCGCCTTCTTCACTTGATCAGTGCCGAGATACCTCGTCTTCAAGCTCTCCCACGCCTCCTTGGTCGTCTTCTTCTTGGCAACCTGGTGGAGCAAGTCTTCGGGAATGGCCTGAAAGAAGCACGCAAGTGCCATCTTGTCCTTCCTCCTTTCCACGACCACTCTGGCCACGAGTTCGATCGCCTCCCAGATGTCCTGCGCCTCCATACAAGCCTCCATCTTGATTGCCCAGGTGGAGTAGTTGGAGGAGGTGAGCATCAGGTACTAGAGAGAGACGCCTCCCTACCTCGTTGACCGCGTCATCGTTGCCACTGTTACCGCCGTTTGCTCGGTGGTGGACATCATGTTGAAGCGAAGGTACTTGGGCATAAACCGAACCGAGAAAGCGAAGGTACTTGGGCATAAACCTAACTGAGAACTCAGGCTCTGATACCAATTGTTGGGATTGAATCGCTCAATCCCCCCCTCTCTCTCTCTCAAACCACTCACTTGTCAGTCTCGTATCTCTGGATAAACACGTGCAGAGAGGAAACTCCTTGGGATTGAATCACTCAATCTCTATTGCTTCACTTTCTTTAACAGAAAATACTCGGCTTAAATAAGCCTTATGCACATAAGGTCACACGACCTGTACACCATGCACCCACTAACTCCACTAGGATCTATTCTCATGCCACAAGCTCCTGGAATCTCTCCACGATCCAAAAAACTCGGCCAACTTATTGACTCAGACTACCGCTTCATTTGGGCATTCCGACTGCTAGAGTACTCTTACGAGTATACTGCTGCTTCGACCACAGCGCTTCAACTCCATGCTTCTACGACTACTGTAGCTTCTACGACCACTGTAGCTTCCGACCACACTCATGTTGTGGTCCTTTGCACGTTGCAGATATTGGCGCCTCCGTCCGACGGCTTCTCACGACTCAGCATGCACTCCGGCTCAAGCCTCCATACTTGTACATATTACACACATTGCCGTGCGCTTCTTCTGGTGCTACACACTACTACCATGCAAAGACCTATATAACACGATCACTACATGTAAAAGACCAAAGTAATTATGCAGACACAAACTTTGTCAAGCTTAGTATCTAACACACATTTCATGAGAAGCGCATAGAAGCTTACAGCTCCCACGTCCACACATATATATAGTGCCAAGTGCCAACCCCATGGCCGGAGCTCATAAGCTCGGCGAACTCTTGCACCATATGCGCCGGTGCACGGCGGCCGTGGTCGACAAGGCAATGTCCCAGCTGTGCTGGCTCTCCAAGGCCTACGCGCAGCACGCCGCGCTCCGGTGCGGCGCCGGGCAGGTGTGGCGCCGCGCGGTCACCGCGCACCTCGGCGCGCTCCTCTTCCACGTCGTCTACTTCATGGCTATCTCCTGCGTCGGGTACCTGCTTCTCGCGGAGCTGAAGGTGCGGACGCCCGACAGGAAGCCCCGCGGCATCGACCTGTTCTTCACGGCCGTCTCGGCCGCGACGGTGTCGAGCATGTCCACCGTCGAGATGGAGGTGTTCTCCAATGGCCAGCTCCTAGTCTTGACCGTCCTCATGTTCATTGGAGGAGAGGTGTTCATATCACTCGCGGGTCTTGCGAACAAATGGTCCAAGCTGAGGGAACAGACTGTGAACAGACCCCAACTCGTCGAGAGCCAAGGCGAGATCGAGCTTGAGGCGCCGCCGATCGCCGACGCCGACAACATCGGCAACTCGACGTCGATAACGTCGATCACCGATGAGATGACCAGCCCGACGAACGCGAAGAGGCTGCGGCACAATGCGGTGCGCTCGCTGTTCTACGTCGTCCTCGCCATCCTCCTGGTGGTGCACGTCCTCGGAGCCGTCGCCGTCGCGGCGTACGTGTACACTTCGCCGGGCGCGAGGCAGACGCTTCGGAGCAAGGCCCTGAACGTGTGGACCTTCGCGGTGTTCACGACGGTGTCGACGTTCTCGAACTGCGGGTACGTGCCGACGAACGAGAACATGGCGGTTTTCAAGCGGGACGTGCCGCTGCAGCTGCTGCTCGTGCCGCAGGCACTGGTGGGAAACACGCTGTTCCCGCCGCTGCTGGCCGCGTGCGTGTGGGCCGCGGCCGCGGCGACGTGGCGGGGGGATCTGGCGGAGTTGGCGACGAAGGGCAGGGAGGTGACGGGGTACTACCACCTGCTCCCGGCGAGGCGGTGCTGGATGCTGGCCGCGACGGTGGCTGGGTTCATCGCCGTGCAGGTGGCGCTGGTGTGCGCCATGGAGTGGGGTGGCGCGCTGCAGGGGCTGAGCGGGTGGGAGAAGGTGGCGAACGCGCTTTTCTTGGCGGTGAACTCGCGGCACACCGGCGAGTCCACCCTCGACCTCTCCACCCTCGCGTCGGCCATCCTCGTGCTCTTCGTGCTCATGATGTGAGTGCTCTCGCAATCCTCACTCGTACATCTGTTAAGTACTTAAGTCTCCTATCAACTGCCGATGCTTACGAGGATGCAATGCTGTACGTGTCTTGCTAACCTAGGTAATTTGTTCCCCTTGATAGTTCCCACTTTCCTACGTACGTTGCACACTAGATCCTATATGCTACCGGGATTCTATTGTCATCCGTTTCTCCGTTGCATGTTATTAATTATATGACGAGTATAAATATAATAACGGTTTTGCTAGTCCATAGTCGTCTGAAAATCAAGAAAGTTTCAGTCAATTTACTCACTTTTGGATCGTGTGTGGAGATCCGCGCTCGAGGTCCTCTTCTTCTCCGGCCACCGACGGCAGCGGCGCCGAGTTAGGAGGGTTAGGGTTAGGTATCACCGGTGCCACTAGAGCTTAGAGAGAGGCTGGGGTGGCGGTGTGCGGCGGCAGTGACGGCGCCGCCGGACGCGGACGAGGAGGAGGGGCGGTAGAGGTCAGTGGGGTGACAAAACCGAAGTGGTGGGAGGTGGTGGAGGATCCGGTGACGGTAGCCGCCGGAGACGAGGAAGAGGGCGGCGGCAGGGCACTTCACCACAGAGGAGGAGGAAGCGACGATAGTGGCGGCGGCGGGCACTTCACCGCAGAGGAGGAAGAAGCGACGATAGTGGCAGCGGCGCGGGCTGGAGAGGTGGGGTGGAGGAGGAGGGTGGCAGAGGAGGTGCTCGTCGGCAGGGCTTGCCAGTGCCAGAGGCGGCACCAGAGAGGCAGTGGGTGGACCCTCCCTTCGAGCATGGTCGGGCGGCCGTCCGAGCTCCCCTCCGGCACCAAGAGGTAAAGCCAGGCGGTCGTCCCATTAGTAACTGGTTGCAGTGTCTCGCTCATTGCAACTGCATCTTGCAAATATGCTTGGATTGGATCAGATCAATGCCTGTGTTTTTAATCAACCTCTAGTTGGAGCAGTTGGCCAGCAAGCATGCCAACGATGCATCGGATTGCTTCTTTCTGTACTCTGAAACAAACCTGTGCAGATTGGAAGTATTATCATGGACAAGTTACGGTTACAGAGGAAAGCAACGGAGCCGGTTTCACTTGACCCAAGGAAATAGCTAACCAGCTAATGCACTACCCATTCAACTTCTGTGCTTCTACATTCCTCCATTCAACTGCGAGAAGCAAGCTCGGGACAAATCATGACAAGCTAAACAAACAACAACTTCATATCTCCCATGCCAGGGCACATATTGCACAAGTTCAAAGTGCGTTCAAAAAACCGACCAGCGACTCACGACTACACCACGATACGAGTAATATTCATTGATTCACCTAATAGACTAATAATAACACGCACATATTATCCAAAGATCAAAGCGAACATCTAGATGAACTCGCAAGCAAAGTCGACCTCGTGATCAAGCTAGCACCTTTGCGAGTGAAAAGCTAACATTAACCACATTAAGACAAATAGTGAACAAGGTGCCTAAGTTGGCCATGAGCTTCTGTTGCTTTTTTATCCCCATCGACCAGAAAAAATCCTACTCGCGCTCGATCTGAATGGTCACATGGCTGATGTTGTACTTTGAATAGAGCAGACATAAACCAGATTCAAACCACAGTGACCAAATGGTAGCAGCATCAGTGTTGCAAGCTGATGCATCTGCTAGTCATATACAAACAACTCCACTACAACACACACATGGCGAACCCTCCTTAGTGTCATATACTCTTATTAGTGAGATCACAATATAATTTGTGTATGAATTCTTTTGGTTTGGATAATCCTATTTGGTCCACGCTTCACGCTTGCATCTTCACCCGACCTAAATTTTAGTCCTGGGTCCGCCCGTGCATGGGCGTGGGGTGCTGGAGCGAGGGAGCCAAGGGGTGAGGCCATGAGTGTTAGCGTAGTTTGCACGAATCTTGGAATGATCGAGTTTGTTGAAAAGTGATTGTGATTTAAAAAAAAAAATTCAACCGATTGCGCTATATATAGTCGCCCCCCATATGATAATCGATGAGTTTATCTTTTGTTGTTAATCTAACTGCGCTTTATCATGCATGCTACTCCTCAAGTGCCATATTCTATGCCTTGATCATTGTTGAATATACTATGTAGATGGCGAAGTACAACACACATTGACTGTGTAGACCATCTTTTAGTACTCTAGGTGTCCCTTTTGTTCTAGTGGGCCTTTTATTCGGCCTTGAGTGGCAATTGACATCAATGTGCTTGGTTGCTTGCCTGCAATAGTGAAGTTCTCTTAGGGGGGAACTGCAAAATGCTCTTGAATCATTGAACATAATAATTAAGGAGGTCATATCGTAATGGTGCAATATGCAGTTGTCAGGTTAGGAGAAGTTGTAATGTTTACTTACCTGGAAAGTGTATACTGGTGGTAGGATTTTCTTCAGTACTAAAATCTTATCCGTGGAACGGACAAGCACCACGCTGCGACCGAAAATATTATACTCGTGAAACATTGCAAGTTTTCAATTGCCATCCACAACAAGTTGACAGGTTTCCGTCTAAGGTAGGTACAAGCATGTGATAGAGAAATTTCTTAGTTTCCAACCTCCAAACATCTTCACTCGTGCCCATTTTTCAATTTGACCGCGTATTGGCTTTTCTCCCAACTCAAAGAGAAAAGAAAAACACTATATTTTATTTTAAATAGTAGGAAGCATTTAACTAACAATAAATCAATTATCCAAACACCCAATTTTGGACCAGATATAAATCACAGCCAGCTAACTAGCTTCACAAGACCACAAAACTACATTCCATTTCAACCCCCAAGATCACGGGAATCAAAAGGAAGTCTCCATTCAGACAAGGCCCATGGATCACATGCTGCCTTCAACAACCTGAGAATATGCTCTCCGCGTCCTCGAGCCTACCTTTTATGAATGATGACACTGACCTTCTCGTGCGACTCATGTCAGATTTGAGATGTGCACTTGCTAGCCACTAAATCAAAGCATCTAAAAATGACCTCATGTTTGGCTAAAGCAAATCTCAGTTGTTCCATCTCCTGCCAATCATCCTCATGCCAAGTTAGCACTGAAACTTTTCCATCGATCAACATCTGTTAGTACAACTAGTAGTACATCTAAGCCATTCTCGTATTGTTCTCTGAAGTCCATTCATATCAGTTATGTGGCTCCGCGTGTATGGCCGGCACTGCAAGGAGAAGGCGTAGCCGGCCTAAGCGGCAGTTTAGGAATCCTCAAATTAGGAAGTTGCAATTAGGCAAGTTTACTATAGAAAAGTCTTATTAGGGAAGTTTGCATTAGGAAAGATAATACCTTCCAAGTTAGTCTGTATTGCATTAGGAAGGATAATACCTTCCAAGTCCGTTTGTATCTCTTTATATATGCAACATATGCGTCAATGAAAATCAGCAAAGGATTGGGAGTTACCCAATCTCCTTGCGCCACACCCTCCCGTGCACTATTCATCATACGTACTGTTCATTCCATGCTGCCGCCACGGCGCCCCGACACAACCCTCATCCCCCTAAGTTGATTCTGCCCGTCCGCCTCCGCTCCCAGCGCTTATCCCCTGACATCTTGGTATCAAAGCCAACCGTTGCTCCTTCCACCATGTCGAGCAACGGTGGTGACGACGAGTTCCAACAGATGATGTGTCAATTCGCCAAGGATACGGTAAAATCTCTTACTAGTATCCACGATCAATTGGCTCGCTACGCCAGGTTGATTGAAACCAACATCAACCGGCTAGACCAACACGATCGTCGCCTGTCGCGCATGGAGGGACACCCCGCTAGTGAGGAGGGTGACAAAGATGGAGAAACCGCCGATGGACAGGGGCCGAGGGGGAGTTGCCGCCCAGTCAGCACCGCCCCAGCGAGGGCTCGGGCGTTGCACCGGCCCGATCAGTGCCGCACCTTCACGCAGCAGCAGTCGCGGGGGAGCTCATGGAGGAGCTCCTCGCGGAATCTCTGCCGGTCTTCAACGACCCACGTGGGCTCCCACCGCATCCACCTCATGCCGGGCACCAGCGCGGTGGTGGTTCGGCCCTACAGATACCCACTGCAAAAGGACGAGTTGGAGTGTCAACGCACTACCATGTTGGCACAGGGTATTATCCGACGCAACAGCTCTACCTCTCCCGCACCTGTGCATTTGGTCAAGAAGAAGGATGGCTCTTGGCCCTATTGCGCCATCTCCAAGAATCAGGAGGTCGCGTACCGCTTGGACTTGCCCAACTCGACACGTTTACATGATGTTTTTCACGTGAATCTCTTGAAGAAGTATGACGGCTTCCCTCCTGAAGATCCACCGCCATTGCCTCCTCTTTTACATGGTCGGGTTATCCCCACGCCGGTCACGGTGATACGTGCACGCCTGTCTAGAGATAAGCGGCAAATTATGGTTCAATAGGAAGGACTTCACGATGCTGATACGTCATGGACAGACGTTATCGCGTTTCGGGCGTATTATCCCTCTTTTCAACTCGAGGACGAGTTGTTTGTCAACGAAAAGAGAGATGTCATGTGGCACCGTGTGTATGACCAACGCTGCAAGGAGAAGGCGTAGTCGGCCCAAGCGGCAGTATAGGAATCCTCAAATTAGTAAGTTGCAATTAAGCAAGTTTACTATAGGAAAAACTTATTAGGGAAGTTTACATTAGGAAAGATAATACCTTCCAAGTTAGTCTGTATTGCATTAGCAAGGATAATACCTTACCACGACTCATTTTTTTCAATTCTGCCGCTGTTTCCATCTTGTCGCGTCATTTACAGAGAATAGATCCAGTCACCAGAATGTTCTTGCACGCCATCTGTACGACGATATTTTAGACAAGCAGAGCTGCAAATCCTTTCCTGAAGCGTGATCTGCCCTTGGACTTTCCTAGAACATATCCATGCACGGACGGGTTTCTGAACATCTTTAGCACGCAGTAGCATGCACAGACCTGCATATTCCTCTTTTTTTTTGAACGGGAAACGTACCAGCATATTCAATGTAAGCAATAAATTGCTGGACTTCAAGTAAAAATGCTTCAAATAAACTGCAGTTTTGTTAGACTTGTAGTTTTTGTTGTCTCACATTCTGCTTCTTCTTGCTTCTAGGTATCTACCTCCGTACACAACGTGGTTTCCATTTGAAGAGAATTCCAACACAAAGGATCATCCCGCACAGAGCCAGGGAATCAGATTGCTCAAGAGCACAGTTTTGTCACAACTGACCTACCTGACTATCTTTGTCATTGCCATCTGCATCACTGAGAGGAGAAAGCTCAAAGAAGATCCCCTCAACTTCAACGTGCTCAGCATTGTCATCGAAGTCGTCAGGCAAGTCAGTCTAAGCGATTTGAAACCTGAAAAGAAACAAAATATTTCTCATGCGTACCAAACAAATTAACAATAAATATGATAGAAACTGCAAGGGGCAAAGTAACACTTGTCAGCCAATTACACTTTATGTGGTGAATGTTTGCAAATTGTCTGAGAATGCACACGCCTGACAAGAAGACATACCAAAACAAGCATAGTTTCTTTCATGTATCTTGGTTTCCTTCCTGGAATCTGACATATTTTAGTCACGTTTTGCAGTGCTTATGGAAATGTGGGGTTCTCTATGGGCTACAGTTGCAGTAGACAGATCAACCCGGACCAGCTATGCACTGACAGATGGACAGGCTTTGCCGGGAGGTGGAGCGATTCTGGCAAACTCATCCTCATTCTTGTGATGTTCTTCGGGAGGCTGAAGAAGTTCAGCATGAAAGGAGGCCAAGCCTGGAAGCTTAGTTAGATGCAGCACCTGGTGAACATTGCAGGCACTTGTGGTCATGGAGTCTGGTGAAGAATCCATTTGAGCTCCAAAACAAAAGGATGTCTTCCTTTTTCTCTTCCTTTCCCCCCTTTTGTATTCATTTTCATGTAGAAGGGAACCTTCTACTAGTCATCCCTGTACAGACTCACCTGCAAGTGTTGGCTGTCTCAGATTAGGTGAAAGAAAGTTAATCACGGAAAAATCAAGTTATGCCAATTAGCCTGATTCTCTTCTCATGCAGATACGGTTTTGTCACTGCAATAATAAGTTCTTACAATTTAGAACTACCTGATGCCAAAACATTGGGTGTTATTGTGGAATTAATGTCCACATACTGACATACATACATATTTTAGGAATGTATAGAGAGATTCCGATCATGTGGTGGTCAGTTCATATAGTATGTCTAGAAGTACTTGAGACCACAAAGATTGATTTATGGAAAAATGCTATATTGCTTATATGGAACTTATGCCAACCTCACCAGTCACTACACCTTTCTCACAGAAATAAGAGGAGGAGGCCAAGAAAAGTCCCACTACACTTTGTGCATGCTGGCGCATTTGTTCCCACAACAGGGGATATTATAAGTAATGAAGTTAAAAAACAAGTCGCAGTGGAATCTGAGAGATACACCTCAGATACAGTGAAAATATTCAAGAGAGTCTTGAGATCAGCCAATAAATCCCAATATGCACTGATAATTGAAAATTTAATTAAGATAATGCAGATGTTGCAACGAAATTCACAATTGGCCATTTATTTCAGTCACTGCAGTCTTGTCTCTTGTTGGAGCATTCCAGAAGATGAACCAAATACAGCAATTTACAGCAGTAAATTTACAGGGTAGTTACTAGAACTGAATTCAGCTTCACAATACACTAGTGAATACTCATAGGAAAATAAGACAGATTTTGGGGGTAAGCCAGAACAATGCAATTGCTTTGCAAGATCATATGAGTATGACAATAATAACTTGAAAAAAATCAGTGTAAATTGTTGACATATAATGGGTTTACTTGTGAAGATAAAGTGCTAATTTAAATTAAGGATATCTTCAGATGCAGAAAATGCTGCATGAAGGATGCTAATAGCTGAGAATCATTTCACTCAGGACATACAGTAGTTAGTTATTATAATACTAGAAGCACATGCTCGTCCATGCATCAATAATACTTGGGGCTGGGGCCTTGTAGACACTAGACACCATCAGCATCATGATTATACACTTGTCCTACTTCGTCCTACATATTGAGCTCCAGAACTTTATCGCATTGGGCACTGCTGGCAAGATAGAATTCTTGAAACATACAAAACAGTAAACACCATGAAAACAGCTTCGAGCAGCCAACTCCAATACTTTGAAGTTTGAACTCAAAAGCCCACAAAACCTCCAATAATGCATCCATTCAGTTCAGTTCTAGTTACCTAGCAGCATTTTCCATCACATATAGCCATGAAGCTCCCAATATCCAATTTCAAAGTGCTTAGAATCATTAAGGAGAAAGTTAAGCATCTCCTTGGGTTTCTGTCTACAAGGCTCGGTTCCCTCTCCACATGTACAGCAAATTTGTTAAGACGCTCTTACTTGTTTCTGGTCTTCCAAAGCAATCCTTTGATAGTCCAACTTATTTACTTCATGTCAATATCCTTTGCTGGTTTTCTTGCTCTGAAGAATCTCAAGCCACAGCATAAGCCAACTAACTCCAAGGAACTTGGACCTGATGTTCACCTCTGTGTCCACACTGATAGTGTCAAGCATGGCAACAATCGAGATAGAGGACTTCGACTAGCAGCTCTGGGTTTTGATCATATTGATTTTATTGGGAGGAGAAGTGTTCACTTCAATGCTAGGGCTGCACTTAAAAAATACTCAGGCTAACACTGAGGAAATCCTCCAGAAAAGGTAGCCTTTTATAAGCAGGGACATTGAAACCTCTAATGCTTTCAACAACAGTGATCGAAATAATATGGAAGGCAGCCAGTCAGAAGCAACCATGTCACAAAATCAGGTACAGGAAAGCAAAGGCATGAATCAGAAGTAGTCATTACTATCAACCTGTGGATTGACTCAGATGCAAGACATCTCCTGAAGAGTAGAGATATCAAAATATTCATATTCTCCATCTTCACAGCAGTGTCCTCATTTGCAAACTGCGGCTTCACCCCGGTAAATAATGACATGGCAATATTCAGAAATAACTCCGATCTCCTGCTTATAGTTACCCCACAGATTCTAGCAGGCAACACTTTGTTTGCACCACTCTTGAGACTAGGCATATGGGCCTTGGGGAAGGTCCAGCAGAAGAGAAGAGTATGCTTACATGCTTCAGCATCCAAAGGAGACTGGCTACAGGCAATTGCAACCACAGAATAGTTCTGTCTACCTGGTTGACTGTTGTGGGTATAATTTTGCTTCAAGTAATGTTTATTTGCTATTTTGAGTGGGACTCACATGCCTTGGATGGAATGAACTGATTTCAGAAGTTGGTAGGCTCACTGTTCCAGAGTGCCAATTCAAGACATGCCGGTGAAGCTGTCATTGACACCTCAACCCTTTCTCCACCAATTTTGGTGCTATTTGCACTTGTCATGTCAGTATCCCCTCAACATCTATTCAGAGTGAACACCATCTCTAGGACAGTAACCCAACCCACGGTCTGGGCCATAAGTAATAGGCCCATGCAAACTGTTTACATTGGCCATTGGATGTATAAAAATGAGACTGCCCAGCCCACTTCGGTAAGTTCTTCACAACCACACGCACCTCTCCGTTGCAGAAACGCAGTCATGCATGCGGAGTTGCCAGCCTGAGGTTTCACCAAGAGCACTCTAGTTTTCGGAAGACTAGCCGGCGACTACTCGTGCGTAGCAACCAATTTTAAATAAAATATAATATACAACCAATTTTAAATAAAATATAATATAAATTATAAACTTAAAAAACCAATACACAATTATTCCTGCAAATAAAATTTTTATACATAATTTATATCCAATCAATAAACACATATAATCTTATCACAATCCACGAACACCTATATTCTAATTATCCAGAGTCCTTCAAATGTGTGTATATATTTATCTATAAAATATCTCACCAACTTAAAAGATGATATACGATAGACTCACCGTCACTTAAGTCCCGTAATTTTCAAAGATAAAAAAGTGACGTATTAAGGCAAGGCGAGACAATATTTCAAGTCCGTTGCACCTGGCATGAACAACGTGGCCGTGCGACCCCATGGCCCACCCCAAAATAATCGACTATCTGCTGCCGGCCTTCTCGTGCTAGCTGCGATTGCCGATTCTAGCTAAAATGTACTGGCTGTCCCCCAAATCAACTGTGAACTCGTACCATCTGGTACTTTTCCTTTAAAAGTTTTCAGGAACCGTGGTACTGGTAACCCATCTCATAAGATATTATGACCAGAATCTAGATCCTCTGCGTTAAATCAACTGTGAACTTATACCATCAGATCTTTTTTCCTTTTAAATTTTTCAGTAACCGTGGTACTGGTAGCCCATCCTAGGACCGGATCCTCTGCATTATAGTTGAACTCATACCATCAGGTCTCTTTTCCTTTTAAATTTTTCAGTAATTGTGGTACTGATAGCCCATCCTGAGAACCGGATCCTCTGCATTACAATTGAACTCGTACCATCAGACCTCTTTTCCTTTTAAATTTCCAGTGACCGTGGTACGGTAGCCCATCCTGCAAAGATATCATAACCAGGATCCAGATCCTCTGTACAGAGGATCGTTGTGTGTACAGAGGATCCTTGTATGAACCCTCTACTGCAACGCCTTAGAAAATACTATAGAAACAATAAGATTTTTACTGTGCTGGTTTTAATGTGGAGATCGTATTCTAATGCCACGCACCATAAATCCTCTGCATTTTCTCTTTCAATGCATAGGATCCCGATCCCATAACTAGATGTTCAGAACAAAAAAAAAGAGAAAAAATTAGGAGAAAATCGTCCACTATGTATGCGGCCGAAATCAAGATGTGAAACGAACAACGTAAAAAATAACAGCTCTAGATACCCTAAAATAAAATAAAACTAGCACATTGGTCTGCGCATTTGCACAACTAGATTTATTTCAAAGTTTGTATTATCAAATAATGTCGAACCGTGGGCTTTGAATAACCGAAACCTTTGTGTGTGTACCGTAATAGTCCCATAATCAGTGGCTAGTACAAACAATTACAACATTGGGATGCGCATCCATACACAATTACATACAACATGAAAAAAATATGGAGCTTAACTTAAACGTTTACATAATTTACAATACACGGGCAACCCGCCAAATAAAAGATCAAGTATTAGAAGTAGCAACCAAAACATAGTAATTTAAATGCAAAAGACCAGCAGTGTGCCCATCCAAACCCTCAGGCAACCGACAAGGACAAGACCCTAGAAAGACTCGTCCCTGTACCCTCGGTACCGGGAGCGAAGAAGGCGTCATTCAGAATCTGCTCATCCTCATCATCTGAACAATAATTTAAGCAGGATTGAGTACATTGTGTACTCAGCAAGACTTGTAGTGTATCGCAAAAATAATGTAAATGCATGGCTAACAAGAGATGAGGCTCTATGCTACAAGTTACTTTCAATATTAAGCGAATTTTATTTGCAGTATCAATACGTAGTATTTTGCAATAGAAGTTTAAAGAGCTGTTAACTGATGAAGGGACAACAAGTATGTAACTTAATAAATAATAAATCACAACCCTCCTCGGCTACGATCAATATTTCTTTCTCAGCCATAAACATGACACTCAAGTTAAACAACATCAAACCATCCCATTCTTTCCCCGATAAACCATTTTTGCAAAAATTAAGACTATACCCGATGTGACTGCACCAATCATGCTCATGACTACAAGCACATCTATTTAAATAGATTTACACTCTACAGAGGTGTACAACTTTACCCACAATATATGAGTTCTCTAGTTTGTTCGGCATCCATCGACCACACACAACATTTTAGTATACAGTCTAGAGTCAATAACGAAGCATTTACATCACCTAGTTCTAAACTTGCACTAGGCCGGTGAATGACAACCCTCACTTCGATCCCGGGTACCTCCCATCAAAACTAAGCATTCACCGTTGTATCGGAAGGCTTTGGTCCCAATGCCTCGGTGAAGGGAGCCCATTCGAGCAAGCCTACACAGTCATGCTTGTACTACTGAGGCCTACCAACATGCAAGGCTAGTTTTCGATGACTTGATTAACTAAAGTCGTCCCATACCGGCACATGTGGTTGTACGCTTTGGCTTAGATTGGTGGCATCGACGTTCGGTTCTTAATTGACTCAGGCAAGGATCTCCCACTATCTACATATGAGAAACCCTCTCACATTCATCAATTCATATTATAACTCGCCCACATCGTAATCTAGGTTTTTCATTTTTATTTTTATACAAAATTAACATAGGTAACCCATTCAGACCATCATTTCAAAATCTCCCAAATCCAACACAAATTTCATCCATAGTTCAAGTTTAGTGAAACTAGAGCCAGGCTAAGCATCTATGTGATATTCGTAATCAAAATACCCTAAATCGACATAATCTATTGTCTAACACATATACTAAAGGCTACAATAGTAAGGATATCAATTTTACAAGGAGGATCATGAATACAATAGAAATTTAACTACCGTTATCCCCAAATATAGCAATTTTAAGCAGACATGCATACACGCATGCATAATAGATTTTGTAAAATGAAGTACAATAATTAAAATAATGGGATCAACATGATCAAGGGGGTGCTTGCCTTGCTTTGGTATTTCTAAGTATGAGTACAGAGGTTCATCAAAATTTCGTTCACATTGTCAATGTATATTAAAAAAGAGATGAGAGCAAATTATAAATAGTAAAATAATTTCAACATCAACAAAATCTAAATATTTTTTGCATATTCAGACAGAGCATGATTTTATATGAATTTAGAAAAAAGAATCATCTAATTTAGAGTTCAGATGCAAAAGTTATTAATATTTTAAATTTGCTCAGTTTGAAAATCCTAAAAATAAATAAGAGGGTGACGTCGAAAGTGTATTTTTCGTGGTTTACGCTTTGCAATAGAGAAAGCGTATTTCCTTTGAACTGAAAGCGCTTTTCTGATTTTTACATTTTTTTTGTATTTTATTAACTTACATGTGGGCCCTACTTGTGAGTGATTCATATTTTTATTTCTTGATTTTATTTTATAAAAACAGTGACGGTCCCACATATCATAGACTCATTAACTATTAACTAAAAGATTAAATCCTAATTTGACGGCGAGACTAGTGCGAAAAAGCTCGGGAGACTGGGAATGGAGAGATGGTGTCATAGCAATGACATGGGTGGTGGAGATGGCCAAAGAGGTGGATAGAGACGGTGTCACGACAGCGAGAGGCAGCGAGGAGCTTCGGGTCTGTGACGGACTTGGCGAAGCAGGCTTTTCGTAGGCTAAAGGAGGGGTGCAATGGACTCAGTAAGTCCAAACGATGCTAACAGGCTAGGCGCGAGGACCTAGGGTCATCGAAGGCGAGCCGACAATGGTTTATGTGGCGGTGCTATGAACGGCTACGGGGAAAAGGGTGCTAGCAACTCACCCTTGGCAAATCGAAGTGCGCATGAGGTTCAAAGGCTCATCACGATCACAAGGAAGGTGTCAATGAAGTCAGGGAAGGTCCAAGGCGGCTTATCGGCGGTGATCAGCGGCGGCGCAGAGAGGTCCCTCGGTGAAAGTGCTCTACGTTGAAAGAGATGCTACAAGAAGCATCACATTAGCTCACTAGTGTTCTAGAGATGGTGTAGACATGAGGAATTGAACGGGGACACATTGAGCTTCGGAGAAGGTTGAAAATGGCGGCAGCTGTCGAGAATGAAGTAGATGATGGTGAAACTCGGATTCACAGCGAGTTTGCTTGCGTTGAGTGAGGCGATTGGATTAACGAGGCATAGAACAAATGGTGATGCGATTGGTGTGAGCTCGAACTCACCAAAAAGGCAGATGTGCGGTGACTTGGATCAAGTACGCGCTAGAGTCGGGAACGAAAGCTGTTGCATTCACGTTACGAGGATCCCAAGGCTGCATTGAGCAAAGGAGAAGGATGTGTGAAGCTTAAGGATTAAAATGACGTGAACGTCGTGGGTGAAGAAGCTCACCAGAGCGGCGGAACTTCGAAGGCATGCTCACCAGCGACGAAGACGATGCAAATGTTCCTATGAAACCAATGAGCATTTAAACTCAGGTTTGAACGAAATGGAACGGAGCGAACTGAGGAAGATGATGCATGCTCCATTGCTTATGTAGCTGGGGGCAATTGCGCGAGAAAAGCGACTAGTTGTCGGCGATCACACGAGAAACCCATGGCAGGGATGGCTGTTGCACGCGCGGGATGGGGCGCTGGTGCTACCAAGGTGACGTGGAGCACAGTGCAGAGGCGACGGTGGCAGTTGGGCTGGAAATTTGCAAGTGGCGGTTGCGTTCCCTGGGCGAGCGACGGAGCGCGAGGGCAAGCTGGCGCACGGTCACGAGCGCAAGGTGGAAGAGGCCACCGACAAGGCGGGGCCGGTGCATTAGCGAGAGGGGAGAGGGGCACTGGCGTGGGGTGAGGCGAGGCATGGTGAAGTGGGACGAGTTGGGTTTCGGCCCATTAGATGAGCAGGAAATTCAAAATATGTTTTGAATTTTCTAGAAAAGGCTGATTGTTGTTCAAATTTATAAACATAGAAAAGGGCCCCAAAATTTATTATTTTTTAGTGCTTTTGACACGGTATGGTTTCTTGTGTAAATTTTCTAGAATTTTATCTGTTTTGTGTTTTTATCAAAAAATCTTCCAAGTTGTTGTTTACATATAAATGCAATAGTTGCTTTGATAAAAAAATTCAAAAACATGCTCAAATTATTTTTCCCAGATATAAACATGCTTAAATTTATTTCCTCACTTATTTTTAATACACTTACCTAAAAATAGGATTTTTGGGATGTTACAAATGATATAACTTAAATGTTTGAAATATATTTACATATTGTTTAGGCTATATAGATTTTTAAGACATCATAAACATTAGAAATGACAATAGAAACTTGAAGAAAAATACAACTTCAGGGACGTAATTGAAGTATGAGCTTTTCTGGAAGAAAATCATTCATCATAAGTTGTTGGGGTTCTTAGAAGCATGACCACTCTCCATTATGCATGGATCATGTAGCTGTATACCCTTATTCTTCCTCAAGTAGTTACTCTTTTTCAAAATATATGCACATATTACCTCTATTTAATCTTAAAGCAATATGTTGATTATGTGTGCGACAAATTATCTTATTAGTTTACATGGTATTAGTAACTTGTTCACGCATACACCAATGCACCATGAGCAACATACTTTATACTTGTTATTCCCTCACACGCCGGCTGTCCCACCAAACCATGTCTTTTATCACTTCTCGTCGCCATAATTTTTCCGCTTCAACCTCCAATAGCAAGCCCAATTCTTGATCAATCCTTTTCAGTTGCTAGCTACCCCTTCCGATGCAATACTCTGCCATATAGTTATATCATGTTTCTATCTAATTATTGCTTAATGCTAATCGTTGCGATATCAAACACGTTGCCAATTCCTGCCGAGAAAACTCGTCATGCTCTCTCCGGTGGTCTCAAGCCCATTCCGTACGGCTGCACCACCTCTGCTTCTGTAAGTCCCATGCTTCTATTCGCACATATGCATGCATGATGTTATACATACTCAGTTTCGTATTCTCCCGTGTCGATCACTCTTCTTCGAAGTTGGTCAACTCAACTGTGGTTTCCTCACTAATCGTGGCGACCTCCCATCTTCATTGATGACAACATGAATATTTTAGTCGCTATTTAATTATATGGAGAATCTTCTCGCCATCACCGGTGACATCATACTCTTCACCAACGATGACATGCTCCCAGTTACCCGATGGCCCTATATCATCTTTAGCATTTTCTTTAATGCAAAGCCTCATCTCATCTCTACCAAATCTTCCCCATCATCGAACTTATTTAGCTGCATACTTCTTTAGCAACATCGACGCTCACGACTCGTCGTCACGACCTTTGGCTCCATCAATTCTGGCATTTCTTTTCAACGACTCCGGCGAGCAGCATAACATTACCCTCATCGAATGGCTAAGGTGAGCAACACGACATTGTCCTCATTTTCGCCGCCACCGCCTCATTTCTTCACTTCCCTGTGGATCAATGTCTTCTTGCAAAACAAATATTCACAATTGCATACTTTCGTGGTCCCCTCCGACACCATTCATGCTATCCTCATTATAACTTTTTTATTCACAATTTTAGATATTTTTATTGGAGTTCATATACAAATCAAATTGCTAATTTTATTTCATTTATTCAAAATTTTAGATTTTAGGGACTTTACTTTGGATTAGTATGGAATCAAATTACAAATTTTCTTTTGGTCTTTATCCCTAATTTTAAATATTTTTGGTTGGAATTCGTAATTTCGTATGTATATAAAATTGCTAGTTTTTATTTTTTTTTTCTCTGAATTTATTCGTATGCAAATCAAATTGCTAATGTTTGTTTATTTTTTATTTCGAATTATTTGTTTTGGGATTTTACTTAGGAATTTGTATGGAAATGAAATTGCTAAATTATTTAATTTATTCTTTATTTTAGTTTTAGTACAGAAGTCAAATTTCAATTTTTTTAATTTCCATATTTATTACGAAGTTTAATTATTTTTTGTTGGAATTTGTAAACAAATCCTATTGCTATTTTTATTTACTCCAAGTTACATTTATTTAGGATTTTACATTAGAATTCATATCGAAATCAAAGTACCAATTTTATTTTATTTTGATTACCATTTATCGGTTTTTATTGGAATTCTTACACAAATCCAATTGCTATTTTTTGTTTATTTGTATTTTGAATTATATCTAATTAGGTATTTTACATAGGAATTTGTGAGGAAGTCAAATTTCTATTTTTAAAATTTATTCCTAAATTTAGTTTTTTATGCATTTTATTTTTGAATTCATATGTCAATCAAATTGCAAATATTATATTATTTTATTTTATATTTCGAATTTGAAGTAGTTTTTTATTGGATTTGGTATACAAATCCAATTGTTTTTTCATGTTTATTTCGAATTACATTTATTTATGATTTGACTTCTGAAATTTTAAATTGCCATTTTATTTTATATTATATTCCAAAATTCATTTACTTTGGCTTGAATTCGTGTAAAATCCAATTTGTATATTTTTATTTTATTCCAAATTATATTTATTTACAGATTTTGCTTTGGAATTAGTATGGGAATCAAATTGCTGATTTTATTTTACTTTTACTCCGAATTGATTTTATATAGGATTTTACTTTTGGAAAATCAAATTGCTATTTTTTCTCGAATTTTATTTTTTTGTTGAAATTCGTGTGCAAACCAAATTTATTTATTTTTATTCTGGATTATATTTATTTGTGAATTTTTCTTAGACATTCGGATTGAAATCAAATAGCTAATTGTAATTGTCTTATTCCAAATTTCAGTTATTTTATATTATACTTGACTGGAAATTTTTAAAAATTTCCACCGTTATATTTTGGATCCACGAAAATTTATATCTTTTGTTTTTTCCCCTCTGATTAACGTGATAATTTCTAACCCTAAAAAGTATACTTGGTGCTTCTTTTGCTTTTGCTTTTGCTTTTGCTTTAATAAAATAATAGATAAAATAAACGACAGCACAGAATCGTAAACCAGTTAATAATTCCGACAGCACCACGTCGATCTTTTTATAAAGAGAAGCAACAAACGCACACGGAATGAGGACTGAAAAAAAAGCGTCCCTGCCTCTGAAAAAGCACATGGTCTCGGCGTACCCTGTACAGGAGTATCCATTTATCATGTGCAAGTAATTATCATTCCATGACCATGACTCCATCCTATATATTTTCTCAGTTAACACTCACGCAGAAGTACAAGATGGGAGTAGTACTGCTGCTGCATGTTTTGGACTGGACTAGCAGTCCAGCAATGTGTCCTTTATAACTGCTAATTACCCGATTTGTTACTCTAATCATCTATTGACTCTATATATGTCTAGCTTAAAAGATGCCATGTGACAGCCCGATCGAAGCCGCGGACATTGCACACGAACCTTGCCAACCATTTAGTTGTACCTTGTCCTTGTGTCAATGTGGCCCTCAGCTGGACGTGTCGAAGTTTCGTAGATGGCCACATGAAAGGCACCAGATCGACCAGCTGGAAGCCATTCATGACATGATTGAGGGACAAGGGATGTCGCATCCTGATATATGATGGATGGACGAATCCAATTCCCAGGTCCCGACGAGCCAGAAAAAGAACTGAATTTGCCGACCAAGTGGTGCAAAAACAGGCATCCATAGTCCAGATGGGCATGCGTCCTCCTCCCCCGAATGCGCAAGATCTTGGATCTGAAAAAGCATAATTCCAGTTGAAATTGAATTATTATTATTAGATGCAATTGGGACGACAAACCCTGGCATTTAATTAGTAGTAGCATTTTGTAGCATATCCTGACTATGTGTCGCATCCTGCTCCCTCCGTTTAGAAATATTTAGAAAATGTGTAATCAAATTTACTTAACTTTGACTACTAATATATATATATAATCCTATTTATATTAGTAATGGGAAAATGATATCATTAGATTAGTCATGAAGTTTTTTTTATAATATAATAATTTTATATTATTTTATAAATATATTTATATAAAAAGTAATGGTCAAAGTTGCATGTTTTGGATACCATATCGATGTCCAAAACATCATAGATTCTTTAACAGAGAATTTGCTTCCTGATATATAACACCCTAGTTTTCCTCCAAAATAGTTTGTAGACCTAAATCTCCCCCCTCGCACCCCGCAAAGAAACTTTACTTATGTAGCCATTTTTCTCTTTAATGATTGAAGCTTATGTTATTGAACTACCATTATTCCAACTCAAAGTTAATGTTCAATTTTTAGACAAAAAGTTCGTGGTTAAGATTTGAGCCACTCATAGTGCATGTAGACATAAACTTGTTCGAGCTGTCTCCAATGCGATGGGCACCCCTGCACGCTGTTCAGACTGAAGTGGACCTTAGTAAAGATTCTCACTGCAGGAACTCAGCATGTAGTCCAGTGCAAATTAGAGAGAAGTAGTAGAACCAACTACCAGGCCCTGTGCAAATCAGAGAACCCAGGGTTTCGTAGCATTAGCAATACGTGATGCACTGTGCGCACTGAACAACGTATTAATTAACCAGTAGCTCTGAAACTCGCCGTCACGGACTTTGGCTCCATCAATTCTGACCTTTCTTTCAACGGCTCCGGCGAGCAACACGATATCATCCTTATCGAATAGCTAAGGTGAGCAACACGAAATTGTCCTTATCTCCGTCGCCACCACCTCAATTCTTGGCTTCTCCGTGGGTCAATATCTTCTTACATGACAAATATTCACCATTGCACTCTTTCTGTCTCCTACGACACCATTCATGTTATCCTTATTATAATTCTTTATTCAAAATTTTAGATATTTTCTATTGAACTTTATATACAAATCAAATTGTTAATTTGATTTAATTTATTCCAATTTTTATTTTATAGGGATTTTACTTTGGAGTTGTATGGATATCAAATCGCAAATTTTCTTTTGGTTTTTATTCCAAATTTTAATTATTTTGTTGCTGGAATTCGTAATTTTGTATACATATCAAATTGCTTATTTTATTTTATTTTATATTTTAAATGTATTCGTATACAAATCAAATTGCTAATATTTATTTAATTTTTACTCCGAATTATATTTGTTTAGGTATTTTATTTAAGAATTCGTATAGAAATCAAATTGGTAAAATTATTTAATTTATTCCTAATTTTAGTTATGGCATATGGAAATCAAACTGTAAACTTTAGTTTATTTTATATTATGAATTTCAATTATTTTTTTGTTGGATTTCATATACAAATTCATTTGCTAATTTTTTAAAATGTTTATTCTGAATTACATTTATTTAGGATTTTACATCTGAAAAATTAATTTTCTAATTAAATTAATTTTATTCCGAATTTCAGTTCTTTTGGTTTGAATTAGTGTACAAATCCAATTTGTAGTTTTGTTTATTTTTATTCTAAATTATTTTTATTTAGTGATTTTACTTAGGAATTTGTATGGAAATGAAATTGTTAGTTTTATTTTACATTTTATTCTAATTACATTTATTTAGGATTTTACTTTTAAAAAATCAAATTGCTAAAAAAAATTCATTTCATTTTTGTTGGAATTCGTGTACAAACCCAATTTCTATTTTTTTTTGCTTATTTTTACTCTGAATTAGATTTATTTAGAAATTTCACTTAGGAATTCGTATGAAAATCAAATTGCTAATCGTATTTTATTTTTTATTCCAAAATTCAGTTATTTCTATATTGTATTTGATATGGAAACTTTCTTTTATTCTCCATCGTTACAATCTGGATCCTCAAAAATCGACGATGTAGATATTTTTTCCCCCCTTTGATTAACGTGATAATTTCTAGTGCTTAAGAGTGAACATAGTGACTTCTTTTCCCTTTGCTTTAATAAGATAACAGATAAAATAAGCGACATCACTAAATCCTAAACCAGTCAATAAACCGACTGCACCACGTCGATCTTTATAGAGAGAAGCAACGAACACACACACGAGAATTAAGAGGAATGAAAAAGGCGGCACTACCTCTGAAAAAAGCATCTAGAATTTCGACGTACCCTATGAAGGAGTACCCGGAATAAATCTATTTTACCCCCTCAACTCTTGGTTGAGTTGGCAAATCAACCTTAACTACAGAATCGGATATTCAACACCTCTCAACTATAGATACCACACAAATTACCCCCTTAAGCTAATGCTAACCGATTTTGATCCGATGTGGCGCAAACGTGACGGTGGTTTTTTTTTTTGCTGGTTTTGAGCTCACATGGCAGACCAGCTGGCCAAATCAGCAAATAAATAAATAAAAAGACGTCGAGGCCCACCTGTCAGCCCCTATCCTCTTTCTTCCTCCTAGGCTCCTACCCCTTTCCCAAGTCCCAACAGCCATGGCTCTCTCCTCCTCCCAACATTGTTCGTGTGTTACTCGTTGTTCGTGTGTTGTTCACGTTCCAACTGCTAGAAAGAGCCGTGGGTGAGTTTGCTCTCACATTAATCAATACGATTGATTAGTTTTGTGACCTCCTTTGACTGGCCCTCCAAAAAAATTACGCCGCCGTGCTTGTTCACCAGCGGCAGCTTCTTCTCCCCCACAGCACCGGCCGCAGCGGCAGCTTGCGGCCAGTTGCTGCTTTGGGCGGGCAGCGACGCCCCACGGCCGGCGAGCCGAGCCCAATATTGCAGCGGGCTTGAGCAGGAGAGCGAGAGACAGAGAGACAGAGAGGACATGAACATTGACGTGGACGTGGACGCCATGTCACAGAAATATATACACCTAACCGACACATCAGCAATACCAGTGTGGTTTTGGGAGAAGGGGATGATTTGAACCGGTTTTGATAGTTGAAAGATGTAAAATGTCTGATTTTGTAACCGAGGATTGATTTTCAGACTCAAGCAATACTTAAAGGAGGGTAAAATAGACTTACTCCTTTATCATATGCAAGTAATTCTCGTTCCGTTTAATATATTTTCTCAGTTAACATTCATGCATGCAGCTAGGCAGGCAGTAGTACAAGTGGGAGTAGTACTACATATTTTTGGACTGGACTAGCACTCCAGCAACTAGCCAATCATGCATATGCATGTGTCCTTTATAACTGCTAATTATCCGATTTGTTACTCTAATCATCTGTTGACTCTCTGTCTAGCTTAAAAGATGTCCATGTGACAGCCCAGAAATGCACAGTCGTGGCTCTATCCGATCGAAGCCGCGGACAGACACGTAGACCATCGCACGCGAACCTTATATACGAACCTTTTATTTGTACCTTGATTGACACCAATCCGCCCCTCAAGACGTGTCAAAGTTTCGTAGATGGCCACATGAAAGAGAAAGACACCAGATCGACCGGGAAGCCATTTATTAGTGGGCTGCTTTAGCACGATATGGATGGAGGACAAGGGATGTCGCGTCCTGAAATTTGGATGGAGATGGCATGTATGAAAGAATCCAATTCCCAGCTCCCGACGAACCAGAAAACGAATTGAATTTGCCGACATCATCATCCTCCTCGAGTTTTTGCTGATTTTAGTCTCTTTTTTTAAATGCAATAGTAAAAATAGTCTCCTCACGAACGAAATAGCAAAAATGTCATCCCTACCGTGCACCCAGACCGTAGCAGACCACGTGCCGCAATCCGGGAGTGCGGTAGGACACATGACGAATCACTACTAAAAAAAAGATAAATATTGAATGCCTCGTCACAGACGATTGACCAAAACCGTCTGTATTACATGAAATCACAGACGGTTTTAGTTTAGAGACTGTCTGTGTTACTGGCTGCGCTAAAAAACATCTGTGAAGAGATAATATCACAAACAGTTCATTATTGAAACTGTCTGTGATACGTCTGTGAAGTATCACAGATGGTTCTTAACAATAACCGTCTGTGATATTTAGAAATATCACAAACGATTTTTAACAAACAACCATCTGTGATATTTCACAGACAGTTCTTAACACGAACAGTCTGTGATAATGTCGCTCCAGTTTTCGGTAAGTTTCTTCGTTGCCGTCGTCGCCGATGTGTCTCTTCGTCGCATCAATGCCGCTTCAGTTCCCCGATGCGTCTCTTTGTCTCTCGCGCTAAATTTATTTCTTGTTTTATAAAAAGGATCATCTGCCATGGAAGATGATCATCCCCACATATAAACTCAACAGTATATACATCTAAAGCAAAAAATAATGGCTCCCTCTGTTTCCTTGTCGGCGGCATTAATGGCCATACTGTACGAGCACCTCTCCGGTCGTACGTTGGCAGATGCCGCGGAAGAACACTGTTTCAACAGTGTCCTCCTCGGCCCGATGATTTGCTGGAGCAGGTTCGGCCACCTTCTGTCGTCTTGACATCCTCCTCCGCCACGTCTTCCAGGTGATCTCCCACTTCCGGCGAGTGTACCGCGTCATCGAGGTGGTCCTCCACAACGACGTTGTACGTCTCCAGGAGGCTTGCCGTCACTTGGACTGCTTAATCGAGGCAGCGGGTGACCGAATCGACCATACCGAGACCCCTCAAGCAAGGGAAGAGAGTCTATGAGCTCAATTCGTCTTGATTCAACAGTCCGAGGGTCTTTGGGAGACACTCAAATGAGCGCGTCAGCAGGTGGAAGCATTTCGGGCTTTGTTCACTGATGATCACGAACCGTCTGATGTTGACGCTGCCGCCTACAAAGTTTTGAAGACGGAGATAGCAGGCTATCTCCGCCACTAGAAAAACTTTGTTTATTTAGATTTCTATTTTTTTTAATCTTTGCAAGAAGCGACTCGCCACGCTGTTTGGCCATATGTAAATTCCAAAATAAAAAAAATCTAGTTTGGAGGTATATTTATATGTTGAACTATATACGTACAGACGGTTTAGTGGAACAAATATTCGTCTGTGATATGTATCCTAGTTAAAGCAAATTTTCAGTAGTATTTAAATGACAAAATTGACATATAAACATATAATTCTTTCATGTCATGTAAATGTATACATGATAATATGCTCAAGACATAGAAGTTGAGAACAGCCATATCACAGACGGTTCCATAATAAAACCGTCCGTGATATGAGACCATATCACGAACAGTTCTATTATGAAACCGTCTGTGATAATTATCACTGATGGTTCCATAATAGAATCGAGACCATACCACAGATAGTTCTATTATAAAACCATCAGTGGTAAGTATCACTATTTATTAGTAGGAGCCCACTAGAGTTTGTGCCCTAACTCGTCACTCCCCAGCGCCCTTACTCTCGCCCGTTCCCCTCCCCACCCGAGTGCCCTTGACCTCGACGCTGCCGCCCTTCTTCCCGTCGCCGCCAGTTGTGACACTATGGTTCACTGCACAAGACACTCGTACGATAAGAGTATCTTGTGCAGTGTCACTCTCATGCCACAACTACGGTGATGTTGCCTTCCCCTCCTCCTCCTCCCCCTGGCGTGCGCGACCCCGGCTACCTCTCCACCGATCTCCCCCAGCTACCTCACCACCGACACCAACAATGTTGAGGTAAGACAGATCTATCACCCTGTTGGTTTGTGCTGTTGGTATTCATGTGAACCAAGCTACGAATGTGGGTTGATGGTTGATTGATGGTCGGTTTGGACACCCTTAGCCTTGCTATCTTGCCCTCTATGACTGTTGGCTGGATGGATGGATCTGGGGGTGGGGATCGGTATGGGGTTGTGTTGTGACTACTGGTGCTGCTAGTTGTGGATATAAATATTTGTATGCTCTGTGTGATTTGTCTGTGCTTAGCACTGGGAGGTATTGCAAATTGGTATTTGTATGCTCTGTTGAACTGCTCAATGATGTTAATAGTCTTATGCTGAAATTGAATCGATAATTAGTTAATTCATATTTGAGCTCTAATGAATTGCTCTTTCTGTTATTTAGTTTCATACTTGAGCTTTTTTTGGTTTATTGATGTGAGTTGATTATTTACTGATGTGTGTTAATTTATTGATTAAGCATGGTAAATAAAATGGAGGTGGGTTAATGCATGATGGAGGTGTTGCTGCTGGTATTGTGTCGCACACATACAAATTTTTGTACATGTATCTAATCTTATGGTATGTTCCTATATGGTATTCTGTGTAACCGTGTTTATGCCCGTCAAGTTATCATCCCTTGCGTCCCCAGGTACGTCATACCATTCCATTCCTGATCTCTTCTCTATAAAATCTCCAAATAGTGGCTTCTTGTGCCTTTAAAACTGGTTTCACACACACACACACACACACACACACACACACACACACACACACACACACACACACACACACTTACCTGGATATCATGAGGAGGATGAGATAACAGCCACAGGAACTTCATCGAGCCTGCAAGTTCAAGAAACAAGGCTGCCAGGAGAGCGTGTGGACATACAATTACCTGGATATCATCGATAGGTAATTGAATTTGGCATCAAGGAATGATTGGTAGTTGATACATGAAGCCACTTCCCAGTTGGAGTACCTGCGCATCCACGCCACTTTCTGAACATGGCGTGGAAGCGCAGGTACTCCGACTGGGAGGTGGCTTCATGTATTAGCAACCAACCATTCCTTGATGTCATGTCCAATTACCTGTCGACGATATCCAGGTAATTGGATGTCCACGCACTCTCCTGGCAACCATGCTTCTTGAACTTGCAGGCTCGATGAAGTTCCTGTGGCTGCTATCTCATCCTCCTCACGATCCCCGAAAGTGACTGGGGGTACTTCATACAATATATATATATATATATATATATAAAGCCGATTTTAAAGGCACAAGTAGCCACTGCTTGGAGACTTTATAGATAATATATACCACATGCGGTTTCATCTATAAACCTTCTGTGATACATCAACCATCATAGACGGTTGCATTTACAAACTGTCTATGATACATCAGCTATCACGGACGATTTTATCTACAAACCGTCTGTGATAGCCAACTAGCCAACTATCACAGACGGTTCTGAGTTAATAGCCGTCTGTGATAGTATGCATCACAGACAGTTCAAAAATAGTCTGTAATGACCTCATGTCATCACTGACCCATAAACTAAGACGGCTCATGAAACCGTCTGTGATGACGTTTTTGAACCGTCTGTGAAGACCTTTTCTGTAGTAGTGAGTGCACTGCCAGTGGCAAGCGGCCTGCTGCGCACCCATATCGCGGCAACGCACGTTCCTGCCATGTGTCCTCCCGCAGACTGGGTTAGCTGCCTGCCACGGTCTCAGTGCCCAGCAAACTGCCTGCCGCTGGTTGTGCGCTTGCCATGTGTCCTTCTGCTCATCTAGATCGCGGCACGTGACCTGCCGCGGTCTGGGTGTGCGATAGTGGTGTCATTTCTGCCATTTCGTACGGGGGCTATTTTTGCTATTGTGTTTCAAAAATGTGTTATTTTAGTCAATAACTCCCTCCTCCCATGCATGCGCGGACACCACGCCAACAAAGAGAGAGTGAGGGCTAGCAAGATCTTGGATCTCAAAAGCATAATTCCAGTTGAAATAGAATGATTATTATTAGATGCAATTGGGACGACAAACCCTAACATTTAATTAGTAGTTAATATAAAATAGGGAGATTTGATTATTTGCCACCGTCAAAAGATGTGTTATTCAGGATTTACCACTCCATGTGTCTATGACATGTGGGTCCCGGGGCTACATGTCATAGACACATGGAGTGACAAATCCTGAATTACACATCTTTATAGTGGCAAATAATCAAATATTCCTATAAAATATTATCGCTACCTTCATGATATATAGCACCCTAGTTTTCCTCAAAAATAGTGTATAGACCTAAATGCCAACCCCCAAAAAAAAGAATTACTTATGCAGCCATTTTTCTATTTAGTGATGGAAGCTTATATATATTATTGAACTACCATTATTCCAACTCAAAGCTAATGTTCAAATTATTTTTAGACAAAAAGGTTCATTGTTAAGATTTGAGCCACTCACAGTGCATGTGAACATCAACTTGTTCGAGCTGTCCCCAATGCGATGGGCGCACCTGCACACTATTCAGACTGAAGTGGACCTTAGTAAAGATTCTCACTGCAGGAACTCAGCATGTAGTCCAGTGCAAGTTAGAGAGAAGAACCAACTACCAAGCCCTGTGCAAATTAGGGTTTCGTAGCATTAGCAATACGTGATGCACTGTGGGCACTGAACAACGTACTAATTAACCAGTAGCTCTGAAACTCGCCAGCATTAAGTTTTCAGGAGCCGACACAAATCGATTTCGGTTTTTGCCATGGCGGCCCTGTGCCGCCCAACTTTATTTCTTCGTCAACTTGTAAGTATGAAGATTGCGTACAGAGAAGCAAGTTAGCTTTAGTGCGTAATTGAATCACACAACTCAATAACATAGAATGCTGGTGCTGGACCCATATGTAAACGTAAAACAAGTCTTTTTGAATAGAGATATCCTGGTCCTACACTTGTGGAGAGCACTACTACATGTCTAGCACGCTGTGTCGTTTGACATCGTCATCTGTTGTTACAGTAACTGACCACGTACGTCCACTGTAGGATCGCATTATCAGAGTAAAACTAGCAAAAACCAACAAACCATCGTACATTCATATGATCGAACGGATTGATCTCGACAAACATCATGCCTCAATAGAATGACATATATGATGCGGGCAACTGAATAAATGGTTTGAAGCGAGAGCAGCAGAAAAAAATTTGGACCACTGGTTTGCATGCATCGTATGAAATTAAGCTAGATTCGAGCGAGCCTTCTTGCTGATCCTTTTTCGCTGCTCCTTCGGGCCACTCAAAAGAAATCTAGGATTGTGCTTGATAAACCCTAGAGAGGACCGGTGCGTAAGGTTTGGGAGCCAATGCGATGGCATGCATGATTTTGGAGAGGAAAGACAGGTACGTACCATGCACCTTAAACCCACGGCATTAGCTAACGCCAGCAGCTGCCTTGACTGCGGCTCTGCGAGACACATTCTAGCTAGTTCTCCACAATTTCGACAATATATGCTATGCCTATACGTACAGACCGACCTTTTGTTGTATATGCGTACAACACTTGGTGGATGACGCGGATCAAAATTTGTTGGGCTAAATCATCGGAGGGACTTGGTGTGAGAGAAGAAATCAAATGTTGAGATCAACTTTTAATACATATGTACTACAAAACATGTAGTGTGCGATACAAAATATATATAGTGTGTGAAGTATTTTCACTGGAACTAATATACCAGCAATTAATGCAATGTCCTGTATCATGTGTGATTAAGGCAAGCTATCCTACGAGGCTACCCACCAAAGGAGAGAGAGACCACACAATCCAATTGAGATACGCAGGGCATCAAATCAAGCCAGAAAGGACCCCACCAAAAAGAAGATACCGCCAAAATATCCAATTGCTAGATTCTCCAGATGAACCGCCAAAATCAAGGGAGAGGGTAAAGGATGATGGTAGAAGAGCAACGGCCACCGACAACACTATCACCACCGTATACCTCTATTGATCTTGTAGGGCCCCGCAAGAACACAAATAATTATTTTTTTTAAGAGAGAATTTTCTAGTAGTTGTAACTTGTAACTCGTAGGATTGGGGGCTCATTATCCCTCACGTAGGTGACATATTGGCTCATTGTAAACGAGCATGTACAATGGGCTTATGTCAACCGTCTATAGCATCTGCCACATAGGATTTTTGCTGATGTGGATGAAAGAGAATGAAGAGAGAGAATATTGCTGTCTACAATCCTGCGAGTGACTATAGCACAGAATCAAGAAAAGCATTAAAGATTGTGTGTTGTCTACAATCATATAGCCGACTGTATCACCACGACCCATTGTATGAGCTGTCTTTAGTGCTGTCTATAGGTGACATGGAGAATTGTTATAGACAGTAGCTGTCTATACCATTGTACATGCCCTAACAGAGTAACAGTGGAATTCCTATGTTCAGGATGTCTTAAGGCGAATTATGATAAATGGTTAATGCTATTTATTTCATAAAGAAAAGCATGACTATTATTTATCTCAATTAAATAAAAAAGAGGAGCAGCAAAGGTTAAGCCTCAAAAGTAGCTAGTATAAAACTTTCCTAGATTTATATTCCAAGACTTCTATACAAGAGTAAATTGCTCTTTCCACCATCTAATAATAATAATTATTATTATTTTGCGAATCACCCAGACAACACATGACGCCCACACACACGCACGCACACACACACAACGCCTACGGAAGACTGGGACGAGCGGAGCTTGATGAAGAAATGACGAAGTCACCATCGGCACTCTCACTTGCGACGCACGCCTCCTACTAACGAAAATCCTTCTAAATGAGACATGCAGACCAAACACGGGGTTTGAACCGTGAGGTGAGGTACAACCACCTCTACTAGCCACTCAAGCAAGGCTTGGTTCTCTTCCACCATCTAATTAGACCCTCGTATGCAAGCGACTATTGAATCGACGAGCTCGCCTCCCTCGATGGTCGACGAAGGTGGCACTACTACAAAAGGCTATCTCGGGCGCTTCATCACGAGCGGTTGGCCAAAACCGTCAGATTATGAAATCACAGACGGTTTTGGTTTAAAGACCGTCTGTGTAAATGAATGCGTTAAAAATTGTCTGTGAAGAGGAAATATTACAGACGGTTCGTGTTTAAAACCGTATGTGAAGTATCACAGACGGTTCATAAAAATAACCGTTTGTGAAGTGAACCATTATCACAGACGGTTTGTAACAAACAACCATCTGTGAAACTTCCAAGATGGTTCTTTTAACTAACCGTCTGTGATAATGGTGTACTTCACAGACGGTTTTTATCAGAACCATCTCTAATAATCAAATGTTTCGACTCCCGCGCGTTATGCATGCGTCTCTTCGTCTCCCGCGCCGACGGGCGCCGATGCGTCTCTTCGTCTCCCGCACCGATGTAAATGTGTCTCTTCGACGTTTTATAAGAGTGATATTATCGCGCGCCATGGTGAGCACGCATGGTATTGAATAGTACACCATGGTGATCACGTGGAGCATGACCAAGTGGGCGAGGAGGTCGGTGATCGTCGTCCTTGATCTTCCTGACGAGGTCGTTGTCCACATCGTTGGCCTCGTGGCTGCGAGCTCTCCTGAGACTATGGCTGACCTCTGCAGCCTACGAGCCACGTACGTATTCTGTTCTCGTGATGATTTCGTTAATTTTGTGTCCAATATCCAGTAAATTCTCTTGTATTAAGATTATATATATATATCGTCTTGAATTTTAGTTGCAAGGCCATGTACAAGGCGTCCAACGCGCGAGCCGTGGGGATGCGCGTGGCGCTGGAACAGGAGAAGGTGATGAAGTGGCAGGACTACGAGCGCTACGACACCGTCGTCAACCACCGGCGGCGTTGGCAACCGAAGGCTCGCTGGGCCACTCAAAAGAAATCTAGGATTGTGCTTGATAAACCCTAGAGAGGACCGGTGCGTAAGGTTTGGGAGCCAATGCGATGGCATGCATGATTTTGGAGAGGAAAGACAGGTACGTACCATGCACCTTAAACCCACGGCATTAGCTAACGCCAGCAGCTGCCTTGACTGCGGCTCTGCGAGACACATTCTAGCTAGTTCTCCACAATTTCGACAATATATGCTATGCCTATACGTACAGACCGACCTTTTGTTGTATATGCGTACAACACTTGGTGGATGACGCGGATCAAAATTTGTTGGGCTAAATCATCGGAGGGACTGGGTGTGAGAGAAGAAATCAAATGTTGAGATCAACTTTTAATACATATGTACTACAAAACATGTAGTGTGCGATACAAAATATATATAGTGTGTGAAGTATTTTCACTGGAACTAATATACCAGCAATTAATGCAATGTCCTGTATCATGTGTGATTAAGGCAAGCTATCCTACGAGGCTACCCACCAAAGGAGAGAGAGACCACACAATCCAATTGAGATACGCAGGGCATCAAATCAAGCTAGAAAGGACCCCACCAAAAAGAAGATACCGCCAAAATATCCAATTGCTAGATTCTCCAGATGAACCGCCAAAATCAAGGGAGAAGGGTAAAGGATGATGGTAGAAGAGCAACGGCCACCGACAACACTATCACCACCGTATACCTCTATTGATCTTGTAGGGCCCCGCAAGAACACAAATAATAAATTTTTTAATAATTTTTTTAAGAGAGAATTTTCTAGTAGTTGTAACTTGTAACTTGTAGGATCGGGGGCTCATTATCCCTCACGTAGGTGACATATTGGCTCATTGTAAACACTAACAGAGTAACAGTGGAATTCCTATGTTCAGGATGTCTTAAGGCGAATTATGATAAATGGTTAATGCTATTTATTTCATAAAGAAAAGCATGACTATTATTTATCTCAATTAAATAAAAAAGAGGAGCAGCAAAGGTTAAGCCTCAAAAGTAGCTAGTATAAAACTTTCCTAGATTTATATTCCAAGACTTCTATACAAGAGTAAATTGCTCTTTCCACCATCTAATAATAATAATTATTATTATTTTGCGAATCACCCGGTACAACACATAGACGCCCACACACACGCACGTACTCACACACACACGCCTACGGAAGACTGGACGAGCGGAGCTTGATGAAGAAATGACGAAGTCACCACTGACACCTCACTTGCGACGGGCACGTCGCCTCCTACTTAACGAAAATCCTTCTAAATGAGACATGCAGGACCAAACATGGGGTTTGAACCCTGGTGAGCTGAGGGTACAACCACCTCTACTAGCCACTCAAGCAAGGCTTGGTTCTCTTCCACCATCTAATTAGACCCTCTGTATGCAAGGCGACTATTGAATCTGACGAGCTACGCCTCCCTCAGATGGTCGACGAAGGTGGCACTACTACAAAAAGGCTAATACTGGACGCTTCATCACAGACGGTTGGCCAAAACCGTCTGTATTACATGAAATCACAGACGGTTTTGGTTTAAAGACCGTCTGTGTAAATGAATGCGTTAAAAATTGTCTGTGAAGAGAAAATATTACAGACGGTTCATGTTTAAAACCGTCTGTGAAGTATCACAGACGGTTCATAAAAATAACCGTTTGTGAAGTGAACCATTATCACAGACGGTTTGTAACAAACAACCATCTGTGAAAATTCCAAGATGGTTCTTTTAACGACTAACCGTCTGTGATAATGGCGTACTTCACAGACGGTTTTTATCAGAACCGTCTCTAATAATCAAATGTTTCGACTCCCGCGCGTTATGCATGCGTCTCTTCGTCTCCCGCGCCGACGGGCGCCGATGCGTCTCTTCGTCTCCCGCACCGATGTAAATGTGTATCTTCGACGTTTTATAAGAGTGATATTATCGCGCGCCATGGTGAGCACGTATGGTATTGAATAGTACACCATGGTGATCACGTGGAGCATGACCAAGCGGGCGAGGAGGTCAGCGATCGCCGTCCTTGATCTTCCTGACGAGGTCGTCGTCCACATCGTCGGCCTCGTGGCCGCGAGCTCTCCTCAGCCTATGGCTGACCTCTGTAGCCTACGAGCCACGTACGTATTCTGTTCTCGTGATGATTTCGTTAATTTTGTGTCCAATATCCAGTAAATTATCTTGTATTAAGATTATATATATATATATATATATATATATATATATATATATATATATATATATATATATCGTCTTGAATTTTAGTTGAAAGGCCATGTACAAGGCGCCCAGCGCGAGCCGTGGGGATGCGCGTGGCGGCTGAGCAGAGAGGTGATGAAGTGGCGGGACTACGGCGCTACGACACCGTCGTCAACCACTGGCGGCGTTGGCAACCGGAGGCTGCTTCATTGTCGGCCTTGCGCTTGTCTTCGCGCCCCAAGACATGCAGCACGGCCTCGCGTTCCTTGAACGAGCGGCCGACACCGCCGCCGGCCACAAGGCCGCGGCCTACGTGCTCGGCCTCCTCCTCTACACGCAAGCGAGACGCGCAATCTTGGGAAGTAGTACATCAAGCAGGTCGAGGGCGAGCCGGTCGGCGCGGTGCGAGCGACCAGCCGGGTGCGGCGGTGCGAGCGGGCGTGGACATGATCGAGCGGCGTGGGGAGGATGGCCGGGCCGCCGCTGGGCCGGGTGTGGGCGCTGTCAGAGGACGGCCACCGGTGCACAAGCAACCGCTGCGGCGTGTCAGGGTGGGACGACTACGCCGTCTTCTGCAGCGATGACTGCAGGATTAGGCATGAGTATGCCAAATTCTTTGCATATGTGTTGGACTACTTACCGTAAAATAATTATAGCTGTTTTATGTATATATATATGTTAATTTGCATTAATTTATCTTCAGAATATGTCAAATGTGTGAATTTTCAATTTGCATTTATGTATTTATCACAGATCAATGAGAGAACTTCTCTTTATACGCCATGTTGTTCTGCACCATCAATGATTTATCACAAGATTAATTAAACCTTAACCTAAAGCATCCCCAAAAGAAAATAGAAATAAAAACTTATGATCATCATCTGGAACCAATTTATTCAAATACTAGAATAATTATCATGAATTAATATATTTTTTACCAAATTTTTGGAACTATATTTCACCTACAGAAAATTTAAACTTAATATAATGACTTATTCTATGAATATAAACTATACAAATTAAATCATGAAAAATAAGATTGTCTCTTTCTGAAAATAAGACGGTTCTATTATGGAATATCACAGACGGTTCTATTATGGACCCGTCTGTGATACCTATTACAGACGGTTATATTATGGACTCGTCATGTTATATACCTTTATTAATAGAACCCGCGCGCTAGGGTTTGCGCCCTAACTCATCACTCCCCAGCGCGCGCTAGGGTTCAGGCACTTTGGCCGGGCTCCCGCGTCGCGACTCCCCACCGCCGATTCGACCTCGCTGCCATCTCCCCCGCCGAATCGAGCTTGCCCCGCCATCTACGCCGCCGAATCGAGCTCGCCGCCATCTCCCTCGCCGAATCGAGCTCGCCCCGCCATCTCCCAAGCTGAATCGAGCTCGCCCCGCCATCTACGCCGCCAAATTGAGGTACGCCGCTCTCCTCTGCTCCCTCGGCTACCTCACCTCGGCCAGATCTGCCTCTCTCCCCTGGATGTGGGTTGTGTTGGTGGTGGCAGGTGTTTGCCGTCGTTGCCATGTTGTGTCTGCACTGGATCATGATTTCTTTAACCATGGACGTCTAAGAAATCTACCAAGCAGCATGAAGAGGATGAGGCGACATGCGACCAAGGACATCCACGCTCATGGGATGCTTCATCGGCATGAATTGATGCCTTGGTGTTAGATTACCCTTTGTTATGTATTGTGTATAGATTAATTGTGCCTTGAGCTGTTAGATTACCTGCTATTATGTATTATGTATAGATTGTGCCATTGAATGATACTTCTATAATGAATTGATGTCACAAATGCAATTGAATGTGATATTGTGTATAGATTAATTGTGCCTTGAGTTGTTAGATTACCTGCTATTATGTATTGTGTATAGATTGACTTCTATGATGGATCCTGATCTCTTCTCTATAAAGTCTCTAAGCGATTAATACTGCTATGCCTTTAAAATCGGCATCATATATATATATATATATATATATATATATATATATATATATATATATATATATATATATATATATATATATATATATATATATATATATATATATATATATATAACCTTTGACGCGACATGAGGAGGATGAGGCGACCACGGACAACTTTATCGAGCCCTGCAAGTTCAAGAAGCATGGTCGCGAGAGAGCATTAGAACATCCAATTACCTGGATGTTGTCGACAGGTAATGGGACGTCGTCGTGTTTAGAAAGTGACGTAGACGCACAACTACTCCGACTGGTATCAGCCACGTTACTTTTTGAACACAACGACGTCCAATTACCTGTCGACGACATCCAGGTAATTGGATGTCCTCACGCTCTCTTGGCAACCATACTTTTTGAATTTGCAGGGGCTCGATGAAATTGTCCATTGTTGCTATCTCATCCTCCTCATGCTGCGTGCACAACCCCTCGAAAGTGGTTAAGGGACTACAAACAATATATATATGATGCCGGTTTTAAAGACACAAGCAACCACTGCTTGAAGACTTTATAAGAGAAAAATCATCATAGACGGTTTGTAGCTGAAACCGTCTATAGAGAAAAGTCATCACATACGGTTTCAGCTACAAACCGTCTATAGAGAAAAGTCATCACAGACGATTTCAGCTACAAATTGTCTATAGAGGAAATTCATCACAGGCGATTTCAGTAACAAACCATCTGTGATAGTTAGATATCACAGACGATTTTATCAACAAACCGTCTGTGAAAGTTACCTATCACAGACGGTTCTGAGTTAATAACCGTCTGTGAAAGTATGCATCACCGTCTGTGATGAATCATGTCATCACTGACCCATAGACTCAGACGGCTCATGAAACCGTCTGTGATGACGTTTTTCAACCGTCCGTGAAGACTTTTTCTGTAGTAGTGTGGCTTGGTGGATTCGTGCCGTGCATGTTGTACTTCTAATATAATGATATGTGATATTTGCTAAAAGTTTCATACGAAATCAACATCTTGGTTTCACCCAAGGTTCCAAAACACTATGCCAAAAGTTTCATAAAGTTTTGCAAAAATTGAAACAAATTTCCCTAAATATTGTGCTTAAATAATATTATTATGCACCATTCAAACATTATTTTGTCCATAAACTGTGCACTTATAGCATATCAAGAATATCATTTGGGTATTAAATGGTTTTAACGGGAGTACTACATCCGATTCCAAATGTAAGTTATTTTAGAATCTGTGCTGATCAAACATTTTTAAGTTTAATTGTTAATACATAAAAAAAATAACCAAGATTGACAGCATGAAATTAGTATTATTTGATCCATCATGAAATATATTTTCATAATGTATAATTAATTTTATTTGAAACAACATATTTTTCATAGAAATTAATGGTCAAATTGTCACCTTGAATACTGTGTCAACATTCAAAACGACTTACATTTAGAATCAGGAGTACAATGCAAACATTTCTTGTTTGAGAAATGACGCGGTTAATAAAAGCATGCAATAGTGTCATATTACATAATTTTGTTGATGTAACCATTAGATTCTTATGCAGGATGAACCAAATACTCCCATCCATTTCCGGGTCTAAGAGGCACATGCATGGCTGCGAAAGTAGTTTGGTCCTTCCTCGAATCGAAATGAAGATACATGCATTGATCTGTGATGAATTTGGTTGCTGGTTGAAATTCTTAACATAGAAACCAAAAATCATGATGGATGCCCTAGGGCACTACTAACATAGAGGACACCTTAGATAGAACGTAGGGGGAGTGCTCATATTCATGGATCTCCGATAGTACAAGCTACGACCTAGCTTTTGCAGTTCTAAGAAATTTGGAAATGGACTACCAACAACTCTTGATATTGTTATAAAATTCGGCTAGACCGAGAGCCGCACCACGGGGTTGTTTGGTTTATGACCCTAATGAACCAAGTCAAAATTTGGTATAACAAAAAAATTATGCAAAGCCAAAATTTAACAAAATGAGCGTTATTTGGATTGCGGTCATGCCAAATTTTGATGTTACCAAAATTTTGGAGAATAATTTCCTCACCCTCGGATTGCCCACATGTGCTGTTGGATTTCGTTGGCGTTACCAAATTTTTGTTGGCATTACCAAATTTTGGTGGCAAACCAAACGATAGCCATTTTCATTGGCATTACCAAAATTTAGTTTGGTTCGCATTGGTAAGAGCATCTACAACAGTCCACGTTATTTGTTACTAAGGGGTTACCACTGTTAGAGATATGTTAGAGATAGAATAGGGAGTCTTTTATATTTCCTTATCTGTACCCTTATACACCCTATATATATTGCCCATTGGACCTCTTCAATATATACACAATATTCATAACATGGTATCAGAGCCAAGGCTAGGGTTAGAGTTACTGTAGCCGCCGTCGCCGCCTCTCCTCGCCTCCTCTACCGCTGCCCCCGGGAGAACCGATCTTCTCTCCTGGGGGTGGCCTCCTTCTAGCTTCCGTCGAGGTCGTCCCCTTCGGCAGCTCGCCCCCCAGCAGTAGGTTTCATCGATTGAAGCCCTGTCCAGATCCGATCTGGATTGGCTCCGTCCCATCTTCGTCGGCCGTCATCGCCTGCTCAGGTCTGCTTCCCGCGGCCGGATCTTCCTCGCGCTGCCCCGGAGCTGCGCCTCCTCCAGATCATCGCCGCCTCGGATGCATCGCCGCTCCGCCGCTCATCAGAACCAGTTCGGCTTTGGGGGCGTCATTTTGCCGACGTCGTCTCCAGATTTGAAAGGATCTCCAGCGGCCGCTCCTCTCTGGCAGCGACGCCTGCTGGTGCTTGTGGACGACCTGGCCGTGCGGTCGTCGCACTTGGCCTTCTTCGGCTCGCTCCAGGCCCGCGACGGTGACACTCGCAGCCACGCTCCTCCTCCCGCCTCCTCTTCTGTCGTCAGCCAGCTCCTTCTCCTTGGATCGGGAGGGGATCTGTGTTGGTCCTCTGCTGGGTGCCGTCTCCCTAGATCGGGAGGGGATCTGTGCTACTACTGTCGGTGGAGAGGAATCAGGGGATGGATCGGGAGAGCGAGTGAGGAGGTGGTGTCTTTGGAGATGGTTGGAGTGTACTGGCACTCATGCGATCCGGCTTGCAGCTTCTTCCGCTCGTGCGAGGACGAAAGATTCTCCAGGGGGCTTGAAAGTTTTGGTTTCTATGGTTTTCTTGATGAAGTACTACCTTACTTGGTTACAGTGCCCAGGGAGCATGCACATTTGGCTTCTACGAATTTTCCAAGAAGTACAACTCAGATATTGCAGTCTCATTACATCGTTTGGGTTGCTGAACTGGTGCTTCTTGTTGGACAAGGAGATAGTCTGATCTGCTACTACTATTCTGCTACTGCTAGTTATCTTTAGGTTCTTTATTTGTGTCGTTTTTTTTTTCGCTGCGTCCATCCAAGTCCGTATCACTTTATCTCTGAGTTCGTCTAAGCCATGCGAGTCCACAAATTTATTGTCAGTCATAGAAGCATAGGAATCGTCTTTTGCATGGCAGCGACCATTGTTCTTCTCTTGAACATTGCGAGATCCGTCGCCCGCTTTTAAGGCATTGCGCTTCTTCCGCTGCGTCTCGGTGTATTTTTGTGCATTGCGCGCGCTTCTTCACCATGCTGCGTCTCATTGCGCTTCTTGTGCATTGCGCCGCGCTTCTTTTGCACTGTGCATCCGTTGCGCTTCTTGTGCTCTTTGCGTCTTTATTGCGCTTCTTGTGCACTGTGTCTTTATTGCGCTTCTTGTGCACTGCGCCGCCGTCGTCCTGGGCTTCGATCTGCGTCGTCATGCTTCTATCTATTCCTATTCGACTTACAATTTTATCTTTTTGTCGGTTTCATCATCTTCTTCGTCATGTTGCCGCGGTCGACTTTGTTCCTACATATTGTGTTTTCTGGGCTGTTGCGGAACCACGGATGGGAGGAGATCTTTTATCGACATTTTCCAAGAGCTGCATGCTACGACGACATTTATCAAGACTCAGACTTTGGATTTTCCATATTTTAGTATCAACCCTTTCCAAATGCAATGCTATTGCATATGCCTTGCATTTGCGGGGGGGGGGGGTGTTAGAGATATGTTAGAGATAGAATAGGGAGTCTTTTATATTTCCTTATCTGTACCCTTATACACCCTATATATATTGCCCATTGGACCTCTTCAATATATACACAATATTCATAACAACCACATTAGTATTTAGGTAATGTGGAGGAGAGAATGTGAGGTTGTTTCTAGATAAAGAAACAAGCAAATTATTAATAGCAAGATACAAGAAACAACCAAATACTCTATTGGAGACTTACTTGCTACTTAAAAATGCGTTTTGTGGGTCCCACTGTCTCCAAGTAAAATATCCATCGGATCACTTGTGCAACTCAACTTCATTATTGATATGATAAATAAGCCAAAACATGTAGGCCACAAAGTTGTACTTCATTATTAATCATCAAGAATCATGCACACTTGTAGCAATTAGAGCATCTATAATAGTTTATTTCTTAGTTTGTTACTAAGAGGAGAGAGAGTACTTAATCTAATAAAAAAAACAAGTCTTTTAATGGATTATTTTTGAGCTTGTGTCTAAGACTTTAATTGCTACAAGTGTGTATGATTCTTGATGATCAATAATGAAGTACAACTTTATGATCTACATATTTTTGGCTCATTTATCATATTAATAATGAGTCGGGCTACACAAGTGATCTGGTGGATATTTTGCTTAGAGACAGTGAGACCCACAAAACAATTTTTAGGTAACAAGTAAGTCTCTAATAGAGTATTTGATTTTTTTTCTTGTGTCTTGGTATTAATAATTTACTGGTTTCTTCATCTAGAAACAACCACACCTTCTCTCCTCCACATCACCTAAATGCTGATGTAACAACCTCTTAGTAACAAGTGACGTGAACTGTTGTAGATGCTTTTAAAGTCTTAGACACAAGCTCAAAAAATAGTTCATTAGAAGATTTATTTATTTTTATTAGATTAATTACTCACTCCACTTACTAATAAGCTAAAAAAACAAACTATTATAGATGCTCCGACAAACCAAAGAGACTCCACGTGCAGCAGAGCTCAAATCCCAAGTCCTAGCCAATCAAGGACGCTCCTGCAGTAACAGCCCATCCAGAAGATGCCGAATCCTCGGGACCTACTAGATCAATTTAAAAATGGAAATCGGACCCAAGCCAAACAATTGGTGACTCATCACATCACCTCCCAAAAATGGCAATGAGATATTTATAATAAAGAATTCATTGGACAGTGATCCCCGTATTATTCCAAACCCAGCTTGCTCGTGCCTATAAATGCACACCATCCCACCCTAGATAAATCCACACTTGCAGAGCATATCACACGATAGCAAAGCAGTCATGGTAGGGGAGGGAAGGAGAGGAGGGAGGAGTACCTGTGGTGTTACTGCCCGGGAGCCGGGAGGCTTCTGCTGGGTTGCCATGCGCCAAGAGGCAGAGAACGGGATGCAGCCAAGGATGACTTGCCGGCCCCTGGTGTTGGGGAAATCTCAGCTTTGTTGAGCCTCAGAGAGTTAGCCGGCAGGTCTGTCCTTGGCTACATCTAGTTCCCTTCTTCTGGTGCTTGGCCCTCAAGCATCGTCAAGAGTTAGCTCTGTAATATCTTCCATGACGGAAATGCACGAATAAGTAAGTATGCAAAGCATAAAAAAGTCTGCATTCCCAAGCTAGCTCAACCGCTACTTGACATCACATATCTACAGCTATATATGTGTATATATTAGAAGTAAAAAACATATTGCTGTTTCTTCTGCAGTGCAAATGCATGAATATGAAGCATATATAAAAAGTATAGAATGCTTGCATACAAGCTCAACCTCCACTTGACATCAGATCTCTACAATTCTATATGTGCATATATCAGACAATCTCACGGTTTCCTTGCCATTATTGTATGCTAATCCTTGGTTGTTGAAGGTAAAAGAAGTAAGAACAACTTTCTTGAGTTACCCCATAATGCAAATGAAAAGCCAAAAAGAAGTACAGCATGCACTGCACGACAGAAGATCCCGGTTACCACAGCAATTGTCCTTAAATATTATAGCACAAAGATTGTGTATGCGAAAGAAAATCTTAAACATGTACGACAGTCGACACGAGAAGCAGAATGTGCATCGACGATGTAGCCATGTTAAGAATGTTCTGCACTACTTATTCAAAAGAAAAATGGATAGATAAGAAAGAAAAAATGTACTCCATTCCTCTTGTGAGCAGTGTTAGCAGTTCTTCATGTCCTCTGTATAATTAAAGCAATTTACTTATGGCTAAAAGCGTAAAAATTTGATGTGAACACATCATCACAGTAGAATTAAGTTGAGATCTTTATCTCATTATTAGCACATAGACAACAGTTATTTTTCCCCCACATAAGATATCATGGGCAAATGCTCGGCATCATTAGATCATGATGATCAACGCCCCCTTTTTTAAGAGAACAATTTGGGGGGAGCAAGGCTCTATCTTAACTTCTATTTCAATAGAAAATTATGATGACATTGGGTTAAACTTGTCTGTGTGAACTGTATCAGACGTGACAAATGACAATGTAAAACAAGTTTCACTTTAAGGTATCCTTCATTACCTCAAAGTTGGTTGGTTGATAGATGCTGACACATGTTTTATCGGACTCAATAGATAAGTTTCATGTTAACATTGATATAACCTTTTTGATGCACCAGATGGCGACAATTAATATGTAGCAGTCCATTACCAATGTCAAGTTGAATAGTGTGCTAACAGATCATGTGATAATGCAGCAGAATAAGATGTTCATATGCAAGTATCATCGTGAACTAACAACAAAAATAGATCATGCTATCAATGTCAGAAATCTACAAATTATACTGCTAATTCAGGATAGGTTAGGATTACAAATTCAGCTTTGGTTCTTTCCTGATAAACCAACGATTAATAATGTTGACTAGCAAATGCAAAATCGTCCAAGGTCAGGAAAACAAATTGAGAACTTCAGGCAGAAAGACCACAAGTAAACATCCAATTTCTGACTGCTCAATAACAACAGTAACAGGCGTTAATACTTTGCAAGTATTGACCCTAACACTGACCTTGTCATTGCGTCAATGCGGCCTACATTATTTTTTAAGCAAAGTACACAGCATTACTACCAGAAAGAAATTTCCCACTACGAAGGCCAGAAGTAACTAGTACTAATTAACTCTGAATAGTGCATAGACAGTTGAGAGAATAGATATAGCAAGTCCAAGCTTTAGATTATATTGAACCAAAAAATATTATAATGTATTCATACTGATGACATGTCATGGGTGGAGTACTATTCACGCGGTGGTACTGTTCACATGTGCAAACAGTACATGTGGTGCTGTAGCACCATGCAATGTTCATACCGGGTAATAGTTAGTTTTATGGTTAGTTAGGTTTACTTCTTTATAGATCTATTCCATCTAATAGAGATAAGTTTTCTTAGAAATAGAGATTGTTTTTTAGGGGTCAAATCGGGTTGTCCCTATAAAAAAGATAGCATATATCCATTATTAATTAAGCAAGAAAGATGAATTAATCTAGTCTCCCTCCTAAGGTTAAGTCATCCAGTTTATGGTTTAATCTCTCATCCTCACCAAGCCAACGTCGCCCGGCCTTCTTCCTGGCGTGCTTACCTCGTTATGAACTAAGGTTCATGACATGACAACATCTAGTTTAATAAATAAATGAATTATAAATATGCTCTTTATCATATAATAGATTGAATAGGAGCAAGAAATATGCACGGTTTATATATCTGAGTTGTATATCTGAAGTTACAGGTTAGAAACACATCCCCGTTACTCAGTTAAAGATAGAACCTTGTATAATTTTCTACCCTCCATAAACCATATGCACGGTTTACATACAAGTGTGTTAAGCTACCAAAGAGTATATCCGGTATATGGAAGTGAGAAATGAATACATTGGGTGCAAGAAGCAGGGGCAGATCCAGGCTCAAGGCTGCCAGGGCTTCAGCCTTGGGATTAGGATCAAAAGCCCATGTAAAACTTATAAGATTTCAGGAAAAAAAAAATCACATTTTCAGTGAGCGCCGCCATGACGCTCTAGGTCAACTCGGGTCATTGCTCCCTTCTGGCTCCGCTCCTGGCAAGAAGTATATACAACTGCAAGTATTTTGCATCAATTCATCATATATCTTTTTCATTTATTGTTGCTGATTACAACTCAAATGAGAGTGCAAAACATTAGGATGTGGGCCGTGGTCACGATTCTTGGTATGGCAAGCATCACACATGATAGCGGCTGTTATTCTTTCAGTTTATCAAGTTAATTGAACGGTAATAGCATGCTCAAATGAATCATACTCTTGAAAATATAACTAAATTGCTAAACAGGATCATTTGAATGTATTTTCTTTCATGAAAATTACAATCTACAAAGCACTGTAGCATGATCGATCCTAAAAATCCCTGAAAGGAGATAATAAAGAACCCAAAGCAACTAGGATGAACAGAAATTAAAGAGTTGGAAAGGGCAGAATATATGACAAAATTTGGTAAAACCATCAAATTTGGTGCTTTTCGATCCCCAGACGGCGAGCTGTACATGGTGAGACTCGTTGTGATGCCTGGTGTAGTTGAGGGCGCATGACTTCTGTGCGGGTACAACTAGCACTTAAAAAACCTCTTCAATTGTAGCCAATATTTTCTTTCGAATAATTCCGACAACCTCAAGGTTGTTCCCGCGAAGCGAAGATCATTCACTTGGCAGGGATTGAAGATACTACGATTGGAGTGCAGTGACCGTACCAAAGATAGATATGAACCGACGGTTGTGGAGAATAGGTACAACAAAAATCCCTAATTTTGTAAAAAAGACAATGGCTGATACATTCATATTTGTTTGCGTCTAACACCATGCCAGCGTAGTTTCCAATGAAAAGTATAGTACCAAAGTAAATAAGATTAAATTGCCATAACTTGCACCAAAAAAAAACAAACATCACAGATGTTAAAGCACCTGTAGATAGTTATAGGGTGTGTGTAGATCATAATTGGAAGAAAAAAAAACCAGAAGTTGGTGCCGTTTTCTTTTTTGGTTTAGTATATATATAAAACCATGGTGCAACATCAGTATCACCATAAAGGAACCTACATATAGAAGAAGCAAGACACACATGTGTTCATTTAGTCAAGATTCAAACTGTTAGTAGCATAATACTGCGTAATGAATTAACAAGGTACAAGCTAGCCTCATTTCCCTTTTATACCATCTATTCATTAAATCATGTGGAAATTAGGGGAATAATTGTGTGTCCCCTATAGGATCCCACACCCTTTATTTACATTTATGTCAACGATCGAGGTGTCGATCTTACGATATGAATAGAAGAGAATAACACGGAATTTTTGGGAGAGAATGTGACTGCTCTTTTATTAATATGAACTGAATTTTACAGAGGATGTCTTATGACTAGGTGGTGGACTAATCCTGTTTACACTGAGAACAATGCTTGCTATACTACAATATCGGGCTTAAAACATGGATCTGATGCTAATGTCTATGTTTTAATCCGATGCGGCCTCTTCCTGCTCCGTCCATGCTCCATCTTTAAATAGCCTTTGAAGAGGTGGCAGTTACTTCTGGAGAAGACGTCTGTTGTGAAGCGTCGCGATTGGTCGGAGCGATGTGACGGTTGATGGAGTATCAACCGTTCAGCGGTTGTATGTCTGTGAGACACTTAACCATATGGTGGTTATTCATCAGTGTCTTAGGATAAAGGGACGTCGTGTGGTATGGAATATACGAATGTGTTCCATTCGTCACACGGTAGGGAATATACCTGGAATTAGTTCCGTATATCAGTTCATACCTTTTATGAGCAGTTAACTGGTCGGAGGCTAGGCACAGGACCTTGTCCGACCAGAGTACCCATTGTGTAACATCTGAAATCCTTACGACCAGCGAGGTCGTGATCCTTAGGGGTTACGACCATGAAGACGTACGGTCTTTATTATGTATTAAAGATAATACATAGAAATTTTAATCATCGTCAATTCCAAACATTGAATCTGACTCTAATATGGCTCCTTATTAGATCCTAATACTAACTCACCAACACTCTCCCTCAAGATGGGCAGAATATATCAATGATGCACATCTTGTTATATATTATGGCACCCTCGTTAGGGCCTAACCTTTTAGTAAAATAGTCAACCAACTGTTCATCAGATTTGATATACTCCAACTTCAACATCCTACCATTGAGCTTTTCCTTGATAAATAACCTATCAATCTTAATGTGCTTGGTACGATCATGCTATACTGGATTGTTAGCAATGTTGATTGTAGATTTATTGTCACAATGCAACACCAAGAGATTATTCCTCCATACCCGAAGCTCAGACAATAGACCCTTTATCCATATCATTTTCCTCAACACTCAACGCCATTGCTCTGTACTCTGCCTCTGTAGTAAATTGAGCCACAACCTCCTGCTTCTTGCTCCTTCATGATACAAGGTTACCTGCTACAAAGATGCAATATCTAGAGGTAGACGACATGCCATCTACATTGCTCGCCCAATCAGCATCGTAGTACCCTTCTACATTTAGGTGTTGATTCTTTTTGAACCAAATACTTTTCCTAGGGCTACTATTCAAATACCATATGATTCGATAGACAACATTTATGTGTCCTGTTCTAGCTCCTGAACGGTCTTCTCATCCTGGTGCAGTGCCTCCACCTTGCCCTGGATCTCCACCATCATCATCACATTTTCTGCTCCGGAGTATATGTTACTCAGCATCTTCCACATTGCCTGTGCACTCTGCATCATCTCCACCATTCGACCGATGGACGAAGACATCAAAGTTAGCAACTAAACCACCACCACATAGTTGACAGTGTTCCACATTCTCCCATCCATGCTCGCCTTATCCGTAAGCTCAACACAAGTCTCCCGCAAGTAGTGCCCCACCCTCTTCATTCTCAGAATTAGCTGAGACCTTCTAGACCAACTTAGGTAATTCTTCTTTCCTTCCAACTTTACATCATTCGGCATCAGCTCCAGCTTTAAGTTAGATGACCCTGCACTAGCCCTTGAACCTATTATGCCTGTCATGAAGAGGTCCTCTAACATGCTTCTCATATCACCTTGTATCACTAGCGGGGAAGTAGTCTCAACAACTACCTTCCTCTTCTCTTCTACCGCCCTCATTGTGGCTTCTTTCTCCTCCTTCCTCGCAGCCTCAATCTCCTCAGGGGCCGTCTTCTCAAACAACTGGAGCAATGCGAATCACTACCAAGATATGCCGCATGTACCTCCCACGATCACGGCAATCCTTCAATCATCAGCGTTTTCCCGAGCCTTGATGTTTGCCTTCACTGTTACCCAAATCATACAGTAATTTTCTTCAAAATAGATAACATTCAGTCTTCGGCTGACCCCTTTCTCTCTTATTTTCTCTCACCTCCTTTCTTCACCTACCAAAGGATTTCTTCCTCTGCTCCTTTTTCTTCTTCGGCTAACAACTTTCCTTCCTCTGCTCCCTCCCTTCTTCAGTCCTTCAGATCCAGATCGTAGCAACGATGGCGACCCTCTGGTCCCTTCCTTCTTTAGATCTAGATCCACCCGAGCGACAACGGCGATGGAGACTCGAGTGGCAGCGGCGATGGCGACTCGAGCGGCTTCACTTCACCAGCCACACGTCTGCACCCCCTGAGTGGCGGCGACGGCGGCCCGTGCGTCCCCTAGCGGAGGCAGCGGCCCGCGCGCGTCACACTGCAGCCTGGCCTTGCTTTGGCGAGGCGACGCGACGGCTCGGTTACAGGAGGCAGAGCGGCGATGACAAACGATGACAGAGGTAAGTGAGTTCGGTGGGGAACAGGGATGACTCAGATACAATGTGGAAATTAGGGAATAATTGTGTGTGTCCCGTAGGATCCCACACCCTTTATTTATAGTCTAACATTAAATTCGACTATACTACGACTTCTTATTATATCCTAATACTAACTCACCAACAAATCAAACGTGTTGGAATTCCTTAACTAGCTAACATGTTGGAACTATGAATGTATCAGGGTGCTCAATTGGGTTCCTGAGTTTGGGAAATGCTCCGCTGAGCATATGGGCAGCTACCCACCTTTGCCAAATATTAAGAAAAAGTTGCATGATCCATTGTTCCAAAACTACATTCCAGAAGCCCATCACACAGTACAAAAGTGCACAATTTATGTTACTCTAAAGTCTTCAAGTTTTTTGTTTTTTGCCATTCAGTACAGAAGAATTACAACCTTATTTAGTTCAAACAGTTTTTTCTATTAAAAAAAAAAGTATTCTAAACAAGGTGCAATGACTTAATTTGCCTACTTTACACTAGTCAGGCTAGCAGTATAAGATCTGAAAGATTGGCAAAAAGAAAGATGACAAGCAAGTTTCATGATTTCATCACAGAAAATAAGAGCATTTCTGCCAGCTGTGAACCAACAAGTGACCCAGAAGGGAAAAACCAAAGTGAGAAATATGGTCCTAGTACCACCTATGAATATCTCAACTCAAATTATGTTATTCTCTAGTTAGCGTAAGATAATAGAAGACAATCTGACCAAATGTGCATGTACTTTTTTTTCAGAATAACAAAATTAAAGGCTCACAAGAAAACCACTACTTTGCTGATACGCTTGTCGATAAAATTAGTGGCACAAACTACAAAGGAGAGCCAAATGAGTGTTATGTAGTCATGTGTAAGGCAGATCTCGAGTAACTCCCTTTTCCATTCTCTATCTAATGTGAGTATTAGATAATGGTTTCCTTTTTCGCCTATGCCACAGAATTATGGAATAATGACATACATCTGCGTATTAACATAGTTTGAATTTTCATTTCCCTTCGAAACGCATACATATATACTTAACTCTAAGAAATCCTCATATGCTATTTTTGCGAAAGCACTAATTCAAAAATGCTTATAGACATAATTGACACCTCGGACCCTCGAGAGTAAGATTTCCTTAAAGAAAGACCCTCGAGTAAGATTGATATTCATCATAATCACCTTGGAAACAGGTCCACTGCACTGAGACAGTTTCACACAAGCCGCGACAGCAAGGCAGAACTAATCCAACAATACAGGCAGTTGCTGCTGAAGACAAATGTGCCAGAAGATAATTCCTACAAGAAAGGAAATGCTGTTTGTGAATGAACACTGCCATATGGTGATGGTCAATTACAATTCCTGCTGAAGAATAATTACTCAAACAAATCACCACTACTATATATAATTATACACACTATTTGTTGCATTAAATTCTGCCTAGCAAACAATGATAGCGAGCTCCAATAGGAGAAGGACATCTTGGAAAATAAAAGTCAGCATGGCTTACCAGAAAAGAGAAAAAGAACGTGAAGGCATAAGATATGAATTTAACCAGCAATGAGCAGATGCCTTCAGACAAAGGATTTTTTAAATAAAAAAAATATAGGAAAATTTCCGACATGAGATTCCATCCAGCTAAAATTCATCATTAAATGCTCAGAGTTAATCCCGGCGTATCTCATTCTCCACTACGATTTTATTCCTTGCAAGTCTGTTGGAGAAAATTAATGGTGGGTGCCTCCCAGCAATGTAAAGCAGAGGTTTATGACATTATGTTAGTATCCCATTTAAGAAGAACCGAAAGATGCCACAAGTATCTACTTTCCAGTCCTACAAGCTTTCTCAGTATGGAAAAACTTTTTTTGTATACGAAACATGTGGCTCATTTGGGATCAATTAGATATTTAGATGTTCCTTTCAAACTTGCCCACTACAAGATAATATTGCTGCTAGCTAGGTAGTGCAATAAAACAGAATACGGGCAAACATCACAAGTTGAAAATATTAGCAGGTCTTCATGTCTTGAGGAAGCTCTATGCAAGTCATCGTATATGTTTGGAAGATCATTTCTCTGAAAACGAAAAAAAAAAAAGTCGGGACCAGATTACCTTGCTAATAGTGCTAGCTAGGTACGTATTGCAATAAATTAGAATAGGGGCAAACATCACTTCAAAGTTCGAAGTATCGATAGGTGCTCGAGAGGTTCTACGCAAGTCATGATATAAGTTTGGAAGACCATTTCTCTGGAAAGGGTAAAAAGAAAGTTGGGAAACAGACTACCTTGCTGCCCAGGATAAGTATGCCTTAGACTCATTAATGTTGATTATAAATGAAGGAACTCGAGCAACAAATATATACATAACAATGAAATTTGCACATAATCTTCACACAAATGATGAAGAGATGAAAGAACCTTTGTCTATAATAATGTCTTGGGACTAATCCACCCGGATCAACATAACGAATTGCTACCGCATTTGCAATCGAATAAGAAAGAACATGGATTAATTGGACACCATTTAGGTCAGCAGTGAAAATGGAAAAGGTACATAATTTTGGCTTAGAGTAGACCTATAGATACCCATATCTTTTCTACCATGCTGCAGAAATACGTTTCGCAGTTGCCTCACAATGCAGTCAAAATGGATGGGACAATCAAGTTACGAGCACTTGTAGAAAGGATCCCTGTGGATTAATGTGCCGATCCTCTCCCCTAACTCACCGGATTGAAGTCTGCTAAGCTGGTGGGTGGATGACATAAACAACTCAGGTACCACAACCGCAAACAAAGGGCTGAACTCGCTAATCCTAGCCACCATATGGGGGTTGTGGAAGGAAAGAAATGGCAGAATTTTCGACCAACACCACCGAAGCACAACCACCTTCATACAAGATATCAAGGATGTCCTCGGGCTTTGGGTGCAGGCAGGAGCGAAAAACCTTCAAGCTGTAGTCCCTTAATTTTTTTTTGGCTGGGCTTTGCCCTTGTATAGTTTTTTTCCTTTACTTGTTTGCCCATGTTTGTGTTAAGAAACCGGGCTCAAGCCGGTAGATCTGGCCCAATGTGGGCTCCTCATCTCAAACCCTAGAAGGGTCGTAGCCTATAAATAGGGGGTGCTATTCATTGTAAATGATGGATCGATGGATGAATGAATAAAGAGAAGCAAAAAGTCCCCCTACATCTCTGTGTTCTATCTCTTATTCTGTTCTTGTGTTCATGCATTGTTCTTACGATTCTGAGTTTGTCTACGAGGTTATCGATCGGACTGGACTCGCCAGCAACGGTTCCTCAACACGTTATCAGCACGATCGACTCTCCTCGCATCGAAAAGGTAACCGTCGATGAACGACGCTCGTAGATTGAATCGTTTTTCTAGATTGTTTTCAATTCTGCAAATTTGGCTTTCAAGATTGGTTTCCTACGGTGCAAATCCGCTCTAATCTACCGCGAGCTGACTTGAAGTCGCCGGCCAAGCCGATCGGTGGATTGCATGAAAGAGTAGATGATGATTGCACCGTAGATAATAGATGCAATCGCATGAAAGGCATCATGTGCATGGCACCGCCTGCAAGCGGTTGTCACTACCTCCGCGATACGTTACCGGTCGGCATAGTCCGCCATCACGTACCGCCACGGAGGCAACGACAGTGCCACGCCACTAGCACGCGGCAAGCACACACATGACGGCATGAAGTCGCGCCTCCGTTGCGTTTTTGTACTACATTACATTACACATTGCATGAAAGAGAGAGAAAAACGGCACAGCCCTGTACGGCCGCGCCGTCGCCGGTCGACCGCCTGCCACCCGCATGTGGCGGCACCACCACCACCGCCCGTAGCGGTGCCTCCCCGGACGCCGCCTCGCTGCATGAGGCTGCCACACCTAACGCCCGAAGCGACCTCCGGCCGCGCCACCACCGCAGCGGCTCGCCCGCTTGTCGCCACCCGGTGACCTCGGCCGTGCGCGCGCCGCCGCCGCGGCCACGGCCGCACCGACACCGCACCGCCATGCATCATGCAAGCAAAGAAAAAAAAAAAACAAACGTCATCGTGCCGCGCCGCGCCGCCAAGGCCGCCGTCACCTCGCGCCGGAGCAACGCGAGCTCGCCGCGGCCGCCACGCCCGTCTGGCGCCGCCCGGCCTCACATCGCCACCTCGGGCGGCGCTCGCTTCGCCGCGGCGCACCATGCCGCGGCGCCACCGCGCGCCATGGTCCCGCAGCCGCGCCGCGACGGCCGCCTCCTCACGCCGCCGCGGCCACCTCTCTTGCGCCGCCGGTTCTTACGTCGTCCCGCCGCGCGCCGGTCTTCCGGCCTGCGGCCGCCTCGCGCCGCCAGACTCGGCCGCCTCGCTCGCACGGCCACCTCGCCGTGCCGGCCCGACGCGTAACGGCGACCACCGCCGCCATGGCGTCATGGGATAGGGCAGGGAAACCCTACCCTCCCGTGCGGGCGTGCGTGTTGAGTCTTTTGACTCAATCGGACTGGCCGGTATGTGACATGGCCCAAAGAATTGATTTTGTCGGGACTATGTGAAGCATGGCACAAACAAAAAGCCTCGTAGGCATGGGGCATGGCCAAGGAAAAGTGTGGGCCGGCCCTTTTGGGATGAAAAAAAAGTGCCTATATGGCCAACCGTGAAAGCTATAAAAAAAGGGGGGAGATAAGAAAGGAAAGGTGGAAAAAAAAACAGGAAAAGAAATAGAAAATCCTGTTTCGCAAAAGGGACCTTGAAGTTTCTGAAAATTATGCGCAATTTCTCTTAGAACTGAGATTTCGCGTTTTAGCTCCCCGAAACTTGCAGTTTTCGTCGAAAAGTCTTGTTTCCAGTAGAAAAGGGCCTCGGGAATCCAAATTTTTGCATATTTTTGAACTTTAAAGCATGTTTATTCTTGTTATTGTTATTTCTATGCAATTTATTTATTGTATTTACTGTTTTGATTATTTGTGATTGTTTATATTGCTTTTAATCACTGAAAATAGCAGTAAATCATGAAAAAATGCATAAAAAATACGGGATCACGAACCAGGAGTTCGAAGAGCATTATGAGAATTTTGCAACTATTTTATGTAGATTACTAGCAGTAATCTTATGAATTTTGGCATGAATATGAAGATGACTGGCATCACGAATCAGGAATTCGAAGAACTGACCCAGCATGGCCAGATTTTGTATAAAATTTGTATCAGTCTTCAATTCTGTGGTAATGTAATCAAGGATGAGCAGAAGACGGAGAAGATTTTTCTACCTTTCACCCGAATGCGGTGCAATCCGCACGCAACTACTGTCAAGACGGCTACATGCAATATGTCGAATTAATTGATATCATGCAAGTTGCGAAAACTCAGGATGATGTTCTCAGAAAGAACTATATCTCGCAACCACCTAATAGCAATGTTGGCCATGAAGCCACTGCTAGCAGCTACAAGGTGATGAAGCCTCTCACGAATGACAGGAGCAAGAAGGGTAATGTAGTGAGTCGCATATTATTGATGCTTTTCAGTCTAAGAAGAAGGGCAAATGATAGCATGAGGCACACCTCGCCATTGCAGGTACAGGGGATTCACATCCATTAGTTGCACTTATGAATGTGGACAACCCAGTAGCAGCCCCCATCATCCCTCCTTTGGATATCGCAGCGGCCACAGCCGTAGCTGCCCAAAAGGAGAAGATCGCGCATGGAGCCGATTGAGGCAGAAGTTCCTGAATACTTCGTCTATTAGATCTAGTGCACGCATTGCACTCGAATCTTTTATAGTAACCTACAGTTTATAATTGAAGCAGAATTTTGAATTATTAAATAATGGTTGCAAGCTCTAGGAGAGCAAAGCATTAAATTCTTATTATGAGTACTACAAGACTTATTTTCCCGTCTTTATAATAGCAAGTTACGTTCTGATATCCGAAGTATTTTATTTATGTGTTGCTTGCTTTCTGCTACATATTAATAAAGTACATTATATTAGAACGCGTGTGGCGCCCTAATACCATCCTGAGAGAAATGGAAATTTTTCCAGTCAATCAGCAAGAATGTTGGTAGTCTTACGACAATCGCAGGCAGCGATACTTGTATAATAGGCTCAGAAAGGGCCATAATTATACTCCCAACGGGCACAACTTTGGTCATTGAAGAAGACTTGTTGTACCTAGAATCGACTAGAACTCTCAAGGATATTTGCGCTAACAGTTTCCATGTAGAGACTGAAGAAGAGTACGATACAGAATACCTGCTCATTACAAAGCGTGAAGAAAGTGAAAAATAGCATTAGAATATCTTCCTTCATATGAAACTGGGCTATACTACACTAATTTTAAGGCACCTGCAGCCTATACTGCCTTGAAAATCGAATTTAGAAGCTCTGAACTTTTCTATCTCTGGCACGATAGATTATGCCGCCCAGGTCTTAGGATAATGAAAGATATAATCAACAATTCATAGGGACATAATATGAATATAAAGAATTTCCCGAATCAGGAAGATTTTGTGTGCCCTGCATGTGCCACCGGAAAATTAATTACTAGACCTTTCGCTCTGAAAGCGAAGGATGAAGTCCCTGCATTCCTGGACCGTATCCAGGGAGACATTTGCGGTCCTATACAGCCCCTGTAAGGGTCATTTAGGTATTTTATGGTGCTCATCGATGCTTGCTCGGAATAGTCGCACGTATGTTTATTGTCTATGAGAAACCATGCTTTTGCAAAGCTAAATCTCGCAGATAATTAATAATTGAAAAAATAATTTCCCTGATCATCACGTGAAGTCCATCTGAATGGACAACGCTGGAGAATGTACTCCGAAGGCATCTGATGATTATTGTATGAAAATGAGAATTAAAGTTGAGCATTCTATACCGCACATCCGCACCCAGAATGGACTAGCAGAACTTTGAAGAATTGTAATTTACCAACTACATGTTGGGGACACGCAGTCTTGCCCGCAGCAGCTCTCATCAATTTTAGACCATCGGCCTATAACATCCATCCACCTATGCAACTAGCGTAAGGGTCAGCACCGAAAACTTCTCATCTTCGCAGGTTTGGTTGCAAGGGTATTTACCTATACCACCACCGCAGCGAACTACATTGGGTCTTCTCCGAAAGTCTGGGATATACGTTGGTTATGAGACAGCATCCATAATCAAGTATTTGGACCATATGACTGGAGATTTGCATAATGCCCGATTCGCTGATAGTACAATAGATGAGATTAGTTTCCCGTCATTAGGGGGAGGAAATCAACCCTTGATAATAATGTCGGGAAATAATTGAAGTCTAGAAGATATTTGAAGTCCAGAAGATAATTGAAATCTATGCATATGACCCGAGCACTAGTGAAGCAAATAGAGAAGTCCAGAAGATAATTACAGTCTAGAAGATAATTGAATTGAAGTCTAGAAGACAATTGATTTGCAAGTATTAGCGAATCAACTGCCAGACTACTTTAGTGATTTGAAGAGCGTGAATAAGTAGCATTTGCCTGCAAGCAATGCATCGGAGAGGGTTGAAATACCATTGAAGGTATCCCTAATCTCGTCCAGAGGCCTTAGAATAAAAGAACGAGAACTCCGGTCCCTCGAATCCAAAGTAACCGGGGATGCCTGGTGAAAAAGGATAAGAAGGACTTGACACAGCCGGTCACCGAAGTGCCCCAAAACTAGAATGGGAGCCAGTTGAGACCTGGCATCGGTATGGAACCTTCAGAAAAAACATACCAGAATTGAACATCCCCATGAAGGGAGACATCAGCATGGATGTGTGCGCACACATCGGAATTGAAAAACTAAAGGGACTTGCCACGCAATTGGAAGCAGCGGTGAGTAAGTAAAAGCATTAGAAGAATCGCCCCTTGAAGAAATAAGTTATAAAACTTTATGACCTCGGGAGAATCTTTGAATATGACAACGACCAATGTCGACATATACTTTGCAAAGAAACTTGCCACAATCATCAATCTTGATTCGAGCACAGACGCTCATTGAATGAAAGAAAAGATCGATTGAAAGAAGGCAGAGAAACGAATTATTCTCTCGAATAAAGAAGGCGTTTGGGCTCAGAAGTCGACGCCTCCTTGTGCACCCCGTAGGGCATAAGTGGATATTTGTTCGAAAGAGAAATAAAAAGAAGCAAGGCTTGTTGCACAAGGTTTCACTGCACGTCCAGAAGATGATTATGAAGAAACCTATTCCCCGGTCATGGGCGGAACTCCTTTTAGACATTTATCTCAATGGCAATGAACTTGAAGTTAGAAGTGAAACTGATGGATGGGGTATCAGCATACCTTTATGAAATGTTGGATTCGGACATTTATATGAAGATACCTGAATGTATCCATGTCCCGAACCAAGATAGAGCACATAGAAATATGTACAGTGTGAAACTCAGAAAGTCATTGTACGAACTTAAGCAATCAGGCAGAATGTGGTATAATCGCTTGAAGCAACTTTCTATGCAAGAAAGGTCACACGAAAAATGAGAATAATCTCTGTGTATTTATACAACGATCCCAGAACGGATTTTGCATAATCTCAGTGTATGAAAATGATCTGAATATCATTGGAACCCTGAAGGATATTAAGAAAGCAAGCTCTTACCTGGAGTCGGAGTTCGAAATGAAAGATTTGGGTAAAACCAAATATTGCCTAGGCTTGCAGCTTGAGCGGACCCAAGGGATTTTAGTACATCACCAACCTACACTCGTAAGGTGTTGGAAAGGTTCGGCTTTGAAAAGGTATATCCTCGAAAGTGCCAATGATCGGGAGATCCTTGCAGCAAGACAAGGACCCGTTCAGACCTAGAGAAGAGGGAGAGGAAGTCCTGGGACCGGAATTCCCATATTTAAGTGTGATAGAAACACTCATATATTGAACAAACTGTACTAGACCGGGCATTGTATTTGCCGTGAACCTATTAGCAAGGTATAGTACAGAACCTACCAAAGGCATTGGCAGGGAATGAAGGACATCTTCCGATACCTCCAAGAAAGCAAAGAACTTGGTCTGTTCTATAGAAAGAACCAAGACCTAACTATGAATGGTAATACAAATAACGGGTACTTGTAGGACCCGCATACAGCCAAATAGCGAACAGGCTATGTATTCTTATGTGGTGGAACAGCAATTCCATGGAAATCGTCTAAGCAGAGTCTTGTATCGACTTCGACGAACCACCCGGAAATAATAGCATTATACGAGGCCTCACGAGAATGTACTTGGCTTCGGCGGGTGATTCACTACATCCAGCAGTTATGTGGATTGAATACCGCACTAACCCCCACTATTATCTATGAAGATAAATGCAGCTTGTGTTGCACACGTACAGATGGGTTATGTGAAGAATCCTCTCACAAAGCATATCAACCCCAAGTTCTTCTATACTCATGAATTGCAAAAGATGAACGTATTTAAAGTACTGCATACTAAGTCATGTGAGAATCTTGCAGATTTATTCACTAAGTCACTTCCAGTCTAACTTTGAAAGATGCATATGTGAATTGGAATGATGAGACTTAGAGAAGTGCAGAATTCAGGAGGAGAACCTTCACGAACTCATTATTAAAGCTTGATCATGAAGATCAAGTACCCAAAGAATAAATCCAGGAGATTAAATGAAATTGGGTGGATTGTACTATTTTTCCCTTGACGAGTTTTCCCAAGTTTCTGCTAAGGTTTTTAATGAGGCAATTGTGCATCACAAATAGAACTTGTATCATGTACTCTTTCTCCAAATTTTTCCCACTGGGTTTTTATGGAGTTTTGACGAGACATGGACATGAAGGATGAGTGCCCAAGGGAGTGTTAAGAAACCGGGCCTAGGCCGGTAGACCTGGCCCAATGTGGGCTCCTCATCCCAAACCCTAGAAGGGTCGTAGCCTATAAATAGGGGGTGCTATTCATTGTAAATGATGGATCGATGGATGAATGAATAAAGAGAAGCAAGAAGTCCCCCTACATCTCTGTGTTCTATCTCTTATTCTGTTCTTGTGTTCATGCATTGTTCTTACGATTCTGAGTTTGTCTACGAGGTTATCGATCGGACTGGACTCGCCAGCGACGGTTCCTCAACAGTTTGTATAGTTTTCCCCTCCATCTTAATGAAATGAATAATGGCAGCTCTCCTGCCATTCGTTCCAAAAAAAGAAAGAAAGGAGCTTCAACATGAAAGCGTACGTATTCTTACGCAATGCTTTCCATTGTATGCGTTGTGGCATATATAGTACATGGAGATTACAATGTACACGGTTTAAACAAACCGGAAGCAAATAATATCTGGCTAAATGAATCAGCTATACATAGCAATCTACGAAGAGATTAGTGGCAAGGTTATTGGCAGAACCTGTGTATGCGACATTAGCGGCATGCATGCATGTTATCGACAGAACCTGTGCATGCGAGATTAGCGGCATGCATGCATTGATTAGCGGCATACATGCATTGCCATATATGTATATTTCAACAGCACCCTGCAGTGTCAACCGGGAGCGGCGCAGACGTTGAGACTAGATCTAAAGTCGATGAAGACAGTAGTTGGCAGCCCGTTCGTGAAGATGTCAACATATTGAAGAGTTGTCGGAACATGGAGAACACAAACATCACCAAGGGCCACACGATCGTGAACGAAATGCAAGTCGATCTCCACATGCTTTGTACGTTGGTGCTAAACCAGATTAGTGGAGATAGATTGCGCTAATGTTGTCGCAATAGACCACTGTGGCCTTCTGGAGAGGTCGGTGGAGCTCGGTAAGAAGCTGTCGAAGCCAACAAGCCTACGCAACGGCATTGGCGACACCACAGTATTCCGCCTAAGCACTAGAGCGAGAAACAATGTGCTGCCGTTTGGAAGACCAGGAGATGAGGTTGTCGCCGATGAACACGCAGTAGCTTGAGGTAGACTTCCGAGTGTCCAGGTACCCAGCCTAGTTGGCGTCGGAGTAGACGACGAGGTCGTGTGCCGAAGAACGAGATAGCTACAGCCCAAGTCTCATGGTACCATTGATGTATCGCAATATACGCTTGATCAACAAGAAGTGCGACTCCCGAGGGTCATGCATATGTAGACATACTTGTTGAACATCATGAGTAATATCCAGCCGCGAAAAAGTCAAGTACTGGAGCGCACCAGCGAGGCTCTTGTAGAGGATCGGATTGGAGACCGGTTCACCAACATTCGCTGAAAGCTTGGACCGAGCCTCGATGGGAGTGGCACAAGGATTGCACTGTGACATGCTTGCCCGCTGTAGTATCTCAGCGGCGTACTTCTCTTGGGACAGGAAGATGTCGTGGGCGGTGCGACGAGCAGATACCCAAGAAATAATGTAATGACCCAAGGTCGGTCATGGCAAATTCCTGCGGTAGGGACGCAATAATGCGCTGAAGCAAAGAGGCACTGGAGGCCGTGAGAAGAATATCATCAACATACAATAGAAGATATGCCACATCATGTCCTCGTTTGTATATGAACAAGGAAGTATCTGACTTGGAACCAGTGAATCCAATGGATAGAATGAAGGTTTGGAAGCAACTGTACCAAGCCCACGGGCTTGCTTGAGCACGTGCAACGATTTATTGAGGCGGCACATGCGTAGGATTGTCTGAGTCAATGAAACCAGGTGGTGCTGGCAGTAAACTGTTTCGGCAAGAGTACCGTGAAGGAATGCATTTTTAACGTCCAACTGATGGACAGGTCGGTCATCGCTCGAAGTAAGAAAAAGAAAAGTGCGTATGGTGGCGGGTTTGACAACGGGACTGAAGGTTTTGTCGTAGTCAAGTCCAGGCTGTTGCGAGAAGCCACGCAAGACCCATCGTGCTTTGTAACGAGCAAGAGAGTTGTCGGAGTTGTATTTGTGGTGATAGATCCACTTGCCAAAAATGATGTTGGCACGAGGAGGGGGAGAGACCAGATCCCATGTGTGGTTTGTCATGAGGGCAGAGAATTCCTCGATCATAGCTGCCCGCCAGTTTGGATCGTTGAGAGCTCCTCGGTAAGATTTGGGCAGTGGAGAAATGTCAGAAGTTGTGGTGACATTCAGGTCAAGAATTGGAAGGGGCCTGGAAGCTCCTATTCGACTAGGAAACCATTGGTCCACCCTGCAGCAGCTGGTGCCCGTCTACCAGTTTGTTTCGATTGTAGTCGTTGGCAACGGTTGCTACTCCTTCTGGTCTGATGCTTGGCTACTGTGTGGACCTCTGTGTCATCACCTCCTTGCCATGTTCTCTCACTGCGTGAGGTTGTCGGACTCGGTTGCGTGCGTCCTGACGACAGGAGTCAGGGCGAGGCTAGTGACGTAGCTATCCGCCGCGGCGATGTCCGAACTGACCGTGCTTAATGATCTGCTGGCACCGGTTGTCCTCACTGGCACGCCCGACGTACGATCAGCAGTTACCGCACCAAGCTCCTCCTCTGAGTGGAGCACGTATGCTCCGTACCACCTGCATAACACCATGGGGCAGGATTGCCCCAATTGGTGCTTTGCCCGGCACAGTGTAGCGCCATGCCGCGTCAAGTTCTTCGGCTAGCTTCTCGTCATCGACATGCTACACACAAAAACCAACCTTCTTCGGAAAACCCTAGTGGACAATGTTGTCTGTGAGGTCTATGCTAACGGCACCGAGGATGCCAACCACCTCTTCTTCGGCTGCCCTTTTGCCTGTTCCTTTGGTGCGCACTTGGCATTTCTTTTAGCGTCTCGAGCGTCATAGCCATGGCCGTCCTTCCACACCCTCCGTGCGTCCCGGTGACTAGCTACAACACATTCCTTCTGTTGTGCATATGGCGTCTGTAGAATCATCACCACGACGTTGTCTTTCGGGCGCGTGAACCATTGCTACCTTACCTCATCAAATCATGTATTAAAGATGTAACGCTTTGGACGGATAAAATGCGCCCTAGAGATCGTCATGTGATCTCTGCCTGGAAATCCGAAATCCCTCTTCTCCTCATCCCTTCATGTATCAGGCTAATATTCGGTTCAGTCAATTCAATTCAGGTGGAACCCCCTCCCCCCCCACCCCCCCCCAAAAAAAAAATTGTATACATGCCACTCAAAAACCCTCTAATATCAATAATGCCACTACAACACAAATAAAAAATATATAGAAATGCCACTCAAAACAGCAAGTGCCCCCCTTATATTTATGACACACTAGCTTTTCATGCAAACAAAGATGATTGTACCCTTGTATTGAAATAAATGGAAGAAATACATATAATCTTATCGGTGCAAGAAGCTGCTGTCAGGCTCTCAAAATTTTTAGAACCGGAGGGAAACATCCACAGGCAGCTAGATACATGGTCCTGATCTACGTAGAAGATATGCATGTGGTAGTGCACAACGGATAAAATTGCTTCTAAATTTCTAATATCACATTGTAGTTCCTTATTTTTATAACCAAAGGGTGTCATCCACAGCTCATGGACAAATTGTGGCTGGCAAATTAACAGAGCCTACACAGCAATCATTTCATAGCTTACTTTCTCATATAAAAAAACACACTACTTAGAACCGCCACTTTTGCTCAAACTGACCACCAAAGCGACGAGGGAGAGCAGGTCGCACGCGGGCTTGGTCGGGGCGTGGGCGGCATCGCATCGGTGACGCTGTGGCGAGGACGGAGTGGCCAGGGACTCGGAGGCGTGGCTACCGGCGGAGCTCGGCGAGGCAGGCGCGTGGCCGGGAGCAGCGCAGGGGCCGGGAGGGAGGAGGGACAGAGGCCGCCTAGGCCACGCGGAGCTGGGTCGGGAGGAGAGGGAAGGAGGGAGAAAGGCTGGGCGGCGCTGGGCTGAGGAAGGAAAAAAGAAGAACAGCCGGCCCAGATGAAAAGGAATGGGCTGGGTGGAGATTGATTTTGAACCAAACCGAATTTTGACGTTTTTATTTTCCTTTTATTCTTAAATTCAAATCTCAATTTAAATTTCGGTTCGAGTGATTTGAGTTAAAATGCTACTTTAATTTGTTTTCAAATTTTATGACCCTAACATAAATTTGTATTTTGTTAATTGATTTTTTGAAACTCAAAAAACTCGACAAAGTTTCAAGCAAAAAATCAGGAAATTCGAATACCATAAAAATGTTTTAAAACTTTCACATTTTCAAACGAAATGCAATCAAATTTCAGCATGTTACAAAAACCCTCACGAATCGCTCTTATCCATTCAGGCACACACCAAGCGCGCACGCGTCGTGTTCCATCGCGTGCGCGCGCGCAATGGGCTCGACGCGCCCTGGGGGGATCGAACCCAACCCGCGTCACACGCGCACGTCGTGGTCGCGCGTGTTTCCCCCGTGTGGGCGTGCGCGCGCGCTCGTATCAGAGAGGAGAGGTCCGGGAGAGTGGGGACACACCTGGAGGAGCTGCTCGCCGCCGCATCGCATCGCACACGCTCCTGCTCGTGCGGCCGCGGCACTTGAAGAGCGGTTCGCCGCGCGGCGCCATCGCTCCCCAGCGCACGCGCCGGCCTCGCCGCGGCCGCAGAATCACGCGACCAGATGGACGCTGACTAGCCAGCCGCCGAAACCTCCAATTCACGCCGACCGCGTGCCGAGGGGTGTGGTGGGAGGGAGGCGTGGGGTTTCGGCAGGGTTCGAGACTTCGAGGGAGGGGTTTCGGCAAGGCTCGAGAGTCGAGACTTCGAGAGAGGGGTTTCGGTGGCGTTGGCGCGCAGCGCCGGGTGCCGGGGCGCGTGACGACGTGTAAGTGAGGGAGGGAGATCAGGGATGGCAGTGGCCTTTTGCTTTTGGGATCTGTCAGTTTTACGTAAAAACCCTCGACGAAAGTCTCACTTCTGCAATTCTGCATGTTGGATTCTTGGCTGCTTACTACTGTATGTTTCATTCGTACCCATTTCCTGCCCTTTACCATTGTGTTCGGCTGCTCCTTCCCAATCCGTACGAACAGCGTGTAAATTAAATTTGCATCAGGACTAATCTGAAAAATCGCATGCGAACTGCATGGAATTGCGGTCTCCTGTACGCAAATTCGGATACTGGCGCGCGCCCGCTGAAATCTATCTATCGGTGCCTCGGTTCAGTGGACAAGCTGGAGGCTTCCATGAACAAACCTGAAGATTCGTGGAAGAGGAGGAACGAGATAGCAGAGTACTAACGAAAAATCGGAAGAGAGGATCGATCTGTGCGAGCCATGGCGAATTGCAAGGCTCAGATCGCCGCCATCCTTCTCTGCTTATGCTCTGCTCGGATCCGGTGCGATGCGGTCCCTGTCTCCCCGTTGGCGTCGCCCGAGAAAGAACAAGAAATTCAGAAGCTCAGGTCCAAGGTTGCATCCTTAGATGCGTCCTCTGTTTATTTAACACAAGATTTTTATCTGTAATTTTTCTTTCGTTCTTATTTTTCTCATTTGTTCAGTTAACATTGTAGCAAGGACTGCAGTACTTTGCCTGTTTTTTTTTATAAAAAAAAAATCTTTATTCTTGCTACGCGAACCCCATAGAACCTAGCAAGCTTAGCTGTGCAAAGGAATATTTACCTGATTCCTTGTTGTTTACTTTACTGGTTGAAAGAACTAAGTTCTTTGGATTTAGAGGATGAGATCAGCGGGAGGAAGGAGGAGACCTTGCTTCCGGAGAGTATCGTCAGGGAGAAGACGTCACAGATTGCGGCATTGGTCGGCGAGCTAGAAGTTCTGCAGGTGAGATGATACGATTTTATTCTTCTTTCCGTCTCCCTGTTCAAATCGTCGACCTGTACTATACACGCCTGAAGTTGAACATTGCTAGGGAGTTGCATATATCTGACACATATCTTGAAGGAGTTGGAATGTGCCATGTTAATTTGTTATTAGTACTGTTTCATAAGGAAGCATTTGCAGTGACAGAGCTAGTATAGGAGCATGAGGTACAATTGTACCCCAAATTTTTTGGAAAAATACCTATTATATAATAAATTTTGGTACAACTAATGACATTTATGATTATGTGTAAGTTTTAAATTGTATGTTAGTACGTAGAATTGTATAGATCATCTATTATGTAGAAGTAGAATAGTTAGTAGCAGAGAATAAAATCCCGGCCGGTAAGTTATCGGTCGGGGTTCGGGATCCAAAATCCCAGCCGGTTTTCTCAGATTTTGCAAGTTTAAATTTTAATTTTTGAATTTTGGATGGTTTTTAATCAAGCTTGAGCGAATTTCATCCGGAAAAAAAACGGGAAAACCAGTAACCGGTCGGTTACCGTTCCTGACCAGCGAATAGGATCCTTGTCGGTATCGATTTTGTGATCCCTGGTTAGTAGTGAGTTAGTCAGGTAGTCACAAGTCATTAGAACTATGTGTTACTTAAGTTCACACTCCACTGTAAAAATCATGGCTCGGTCACTTAGCATTTATGCTTAGTTTTGAAAACTACAGTAGTTAACTGACCATATTACGGGAGAATTTTTTTTTTGATGGCTAGTTGAACTCGCCAGTTTAGAAACTAGCTGTAGGTGGATCGTGCAGCACTGCTCAGTTAATATAACTGCTTCTTTGAATAGGAATGCTCACTATCAGTGACTGACAAAAGTGGGGTAAACTGATAGAATTGCCAGTTGATCGAATTTAACGTCAGATTTCGTGCTGCCTAATCTTTTTTTAGAGATATTTCTTATTTACTATCTTAATTTTCCTTGTATGTTGACGGATTAGGTGACAAATGTGTTTGATGATGAATCTGTGATGATGGCAAACACGCACAATGAGATGCTTGAGATTTGAGAAGCAGGTAAGAGAAGCACAATTTCAAAAAGTGATATTGGAATTGCACTTTCCCAAAAGTGGTTACAAAATTAACATGGAATACAAACAGATAGGAACTGAGGCTAGCTCAGTTGGCGTGTGCCATCCAGCCCACCCGAGTGTCCGTCCGGAAGCCTATTTGCTGGTTTTATTAATTGAAATCGGAGGAAATTAGCACCATTTAATATAAAAAAAGAATACAAACAGATTGAGAGGCTTGGTAATGATTTGGAAGACCAAGTTAAGTAAGGGGAATCATTAGAAGCCCGGGCTAGCGAAGCAGAGAAAAGCTTGCTTGAACTTACTCGCAAGATGGTGTGTGTAAGTAATGTTCTAGTGTGCGGGGATATGTTGTAGTGTTTGGTTGTTCACAGATTTGTAACGTAGTTCACAACATCATCAGGTTGAGAAGAAAAAATTGAGCAGAAGCAGATAATTGAGGAGCTCGACCATAATCTTCAGCATGCAAAGGTTGGTACACAAAGAGAAGAAATGAAGAGAATCCTCCCACTGTAATAATGTGTTAATTTGGTTTCGTGTGATTTGTTCAGGGTAAACTTTCCGAAGTGGAAAGAGAAGCAAAATTGAAGTCTGAAGAATTGACGAAGGTATGTAAACTATTAAGTTTTAATTAGAAATCCGATATGCTTGCCTTGCTGCCTTGCATGCTTATTCTGATACCATGTTATGAATAGCGCTTGTATTCAATATAGGGCCAATGGGCCAGTATATATACACAAGTACATGTGGTGAATATGCAAAGAACCCCTTATAACAATAGGGAATAACACACTATACATATATATCTCTAACAATTGTGAATGATGCTTACATTCTGCCTCCTTCGCTATTATATTCAGCAAAGATACTAAGGCACTATGGTTCATTTTTAGGTTCATGGCATGTGGCTTCCACATTGGCTTGCAGTGCGTCTTGTACATTGTCAGGTGTAAGTAGATTCACGAGAGTGTTAGGGAAATTCCTGTAGCTTTCAGCTTTAATTTGGGTTTATTTTACGTATTTGCAGGAATCAGCATCTGCCAATGGCAACTCCACGGTAAACCTGTGCTTGATGCTTTGATGCAAAAGGTTTGTTATATTTGGATATTTTATTAACTACTACAACTTGTGAGTGTTTATAAATGCAACCGTTGGATTATTATGTCAACATCTGGACAGGTTGCTGAGAAGTTGACACATGCTCAAAGATTAGTGGAGCCACACCTGCAGACAGAACAGAATATAGGTTTCTGTAATCTGTATACCTAATACTTATCTTTTTTTCACAGAAAGGAAGATCTGATGTATAAACGATACGTTGAAAGCCTAAAAACTGCTTCTTTTCATTATTGTATATATAACACTATTTACTGTTTTTTTATGATCATAATCACGATTTATGGTCATAGGGGAAAAATTGGTAGGGCATTGTTTTGTTGAACTGCTCAAGCACTTCCCTTCACCTTTTGTGGACTCACAATCTTTTCCCTCTTGAAGAAATCGGTTCCTGTTGCCAAAGTACATTTCAACTCGCTGAAGAGTAGTACTGACTACTGAGCTATATGTATCGGCAGTAGCTACCAGGAGCACTCCAGCCTACAGAGTTTACAGGGATGCCATCCAACCATCTATGGTGAAGGCACAAGAATTTGCAGATCACTATTGGCAGGTGCCGATGCATAGCAGCCTTTTCATCTCATTGTATGGTTGCAGCATCCGTACCTCACCTTTCTAGAGCAAGTGTGGTTCTTGAACCTTTACCTGAGGCCTACAACGTCCCCGTGGAGAAGGCTTGTTGTCAGGAAGCGTACACCATTCTCAGGATGTTCATAGATATCAGGACTTATCGCTGATGCTATACAGGTTCAGAAAGGAGCCAGGCACTTCCTGGAGGATAATGAACTGCTGAAACCTGTTTCAGCTGATAGACTGGCGTGGTTCATGGTAAATTTCCGGTAGCATAATCTGCAGTGCACGGCTCAAATTTACCATGCTTCCCAAACTCACCGGTTTGCTGCGTGTTTGCAGGCATCCGCTTTGTTTGCGCTACCGATGTTCTCCGTTTATAAGATCTTCTCAGTCACTATCTGGTCAGTTTCTCTTCTTTTTCCAAGAACACACCAAAACGCATCATTATATTAAGGAATAAGTCTATTTTACTTTCTCAAACTTTTCAAAAAATCCACCCTTTAAACTACAAAACCGGTCTTAATTTTTTAAAACCGGTTTAAGATACACTGTAAGGTGGTTTGACAGAGTGGTTTCGTTGATGTGGACCCAAATCAGCGTGGTTTTGCCTTGTTGGCAGCCACGTCAACAGATTTTTGCCACCATACATTCTTTCGGCCCACACACACTCTCTCTCCTCCCCTACGTCGAGGGCACCAAAGCTGATCAGTTGCTCTGCCGTCGGACTCCTCCTTTCTCTCCTCTCTCACTCAGTGCTCCCTCTTCCTCACCGTCTCTCTCCCTCCCGTATCTCTCTCCGCTCTCACTCTCTCCTACGCCGATGTGGGCAGTGGTGCTGAAGATGGGGCACGGGGCCATTGTGGCAATGGTGACCGACAAGGTGGAAGAAAGACGGTAGCACATGCCTTACTGTACCTAAGCCGGGCTCACCATGCTACCTATGCTCCGCTTGCCGCGCATCGCTGGAGCTTCACTTGTTGCGTGCGGCCCAAACAAAGATCGTCTTCTCCGACTCCGGCAGACCAACCACAACCCTACCACGTCAATCTCCCAAACCAATGATGTTTATCGACGTTTATTCATGTCACATTGCGTTCCACACATTCTTGAAGCTATTCTCCAAATCAATTCAGTTTTTCTTCTTGCAACGCGGAGAATTGATCGTTTTTGTTGTTCGCATCTGGTCATCTTCTTCGTTCATCGCCTCCAATGAGCTTAGGTCCAATTCCTTCCCACATTAGCATCTCCTCGTTGTCTCCTTTATTTCGACGCGCTTGGTCCAAACCCTCATCCACTCAAACTCCGGTGCCACCTTTTCCCATAGCAACTGTCGCCGCCTGACACCACCAGTGCATCTCCAGCCTTCCCTCCCCGAACCGTCACCACCATTGGCTTCGCCTCGTTGCCCCTGTTCCCGTTTTACCCATTCACGAAGCCTCGTCACCCCCCCCCCCCTAGTCATGTGCTTGCCTAGCCCAAGACCCCCCAAGTCGCCTTCCTTCTGTCTTCTTCCTTGTAGGTTGTAGGTATGCAAGGAAGAAGATGACCCACTTCTCTCTCTCTATATATATATATTCCTATGACGCGTGGGGCCACCAGTAAAGAAATTATTTTTAAAATAAAAAGGGGAAATAAAATGAGAGAGAGAGAGATGATGGTTTTTTTAAAATTTGGTTATTCTTTGCTAATGTGCATGGGTCAATGGGGACCAGAAGGGTGATGTGGATGTTCATGTTGCAAAACAAGTGTCACGTCAGCAAAACCATCCTATCAAACCACCTCAGGGTATATTTTAAACTGGTTTTGAAAGAATAGGGGGTTAAAAATGTTATGAATAATGTGTGTATATTCAAGAGGGCCCAATGGGTAATATATATAGGAAGTAAAAAGGGGGTTGCCATATACAGATAAGAAAATACAAAAAGAATCCTATTCTAACAAAAAAACTGGTTTTGTAGTTCAGGGGTTAACCGGACTTTTTGAAAAGTTTGAGGGAGCAAAATAAACTTATTCCTTATAATGAAGAGGAAGAGAAGAAAAGCACAACATGATTACAAGGTTTAGAACCGCCAACAGAAAAGACAACAAAAAAAACCATGAGCTATGATTAACGTAAACAGGATGACAAACTTCAGCAACGAAGCTCATAGCTCCAACTTCACAACAAAGAAACTACATTTCTGTTAATTGCCACAAAGTGCCCTCGTGCCGGATGCAAGTCCTTATGATGACATGCAAAGGGTTGTACTTATTGTTGAAGACTCGTGTATTTTACTCCTTCCATAATTCCCACGTGATTAAGATGACAAAACTGTCAAAGCCCATACCTTCCTATTTGACCATTCATAGCGTAGCTCTGACATACCGTGACCTTCCTATAGCGTAGCGATTTTACTGTTTGTTACTGTAGCATAATAATGTACATTATTGGCCTAAACGGTTCACCGGTGATTGAACATCCGGGTGAACCTAGTGCGTGTGTACTGTGCACCGCGTCCCTAATCCATTACCCTTATGGTTGTCGACTTGTCGTACACTTCTCTGCAGTAAGAAAATTCAGGGAACACGGGACAGGCGGAAGTAGATCTTCTAACTGCAAGCACAAGCGCAGAGTCGACATGTAAGGACGAGTCATAATCACAGGGTATGAATTGAATGTCTGTATACAAGTATAGAGCTGGTCTACCTCCTGTCACACAATCACAGTTCCTCTCGAATGTCATTAGGCTACAATTCAGAGCCATCTCATTCTCTTCAGAATCTGCAAGCCCGAAACAGCTAATCCTGGGCTGGGCATCAGCACCATGCTAGATGATCTGAAACCTTCTGCTACAATTCAGAGCCATCTCTTTCTCTTCAGAATCTACAAGCCCGAAACAACTAATCCTGGGTTGGGCATCAGCACCATGCTAGATGATCTGAAACCTTCTTTTTGCAGCTGGTTTTCCCCGGTTGCTGAACAGCGGAAGCTTCCCTTCCTGTAGAATTCTGAAAACCTCTTCCATGCATTTCAGATTCTACGGCTACACTGTAAAAGCGTGGTGATCTAGCGGCTGCGCATACACGCATATAGCAAATCTGTATACTGCCTATAGTTTTTGCAGCTCGTTCTGTTATTCTGTTTGACACGGTATATAATGTGGTTTTAGGGGTTTGCTAGGGAGTACTCGAGTGTTTTTTAGGTTTGTAAGTATTTAAGTTTTTTTTATCTATGCTATGCTAGGTGATATCTCACTAGGGGAAGAGTCAAAGTGATCTCATGCATTGAATCTAGATCTAAGAGTTCAAAATTTGAGTACTTGTTAGCAACAAAATACTCAGGTACTCGAATTCCGAATTGATGTAGCAGCCCAATTTTTTAATATTTTGAAACTTCTATGAAAATTATGGGATTTAAAAAAAATGCATTTTCAGAATTTCTAAAAACTTGACTTGCATTTCACAAAGGTAAATCGAATTCCTTGCTTCAAGCAGGAATTATAAAAATTTACAAGTTAAATAACGTGTTAAATCTCCTCATAATTTGAAATTCAAATTCATTTATGAAAATCCAAACCAAAAATTTTGAACCCTTTTTCCCTCCCCCCCCCCTCTCTCTCCCTCCCCTTGGGCGCATTCACCCTGCCAGCCCAACCCCTTCCCTCTCTCTTGGCCCGTTTCTGCGTGCCCCCGGCCTAGCCACGCGCCAGCGTCGGTCTTCTCCCTTGCGGCCTAGCCCAGCCTCGCTGGCCCATCTCCGCGCGTGCCGCATCATAGCCCAGTTCACTCGCGTTCGTTGACATGTGGGTCCCACCTGTCAGGCCGCATTATTGTTTATCTTCTCCCTTGCGCACCCTCTCGCTCTCTCGCCGCCTGTTTCGCCGTACGCTCGAGCCGGGTGAACCAGAGCTACGTCAGGCCTTCACCTCGAGCCTCCCTCTCCCTCTCAACTTGACGCGACCTTGTCGCCTCACGAGCACGCCCCGTTCTCTCGTGCGCCATGCACGAGATCTCGTGCCCGAGCCACCGCGTTGTCGTGTTCATCTTGCCACCGCTCCTTGCTATTTAAGCCCCGGCTGAGTGCATCACCATGCTCACCAACCTCCCCGTTGCTTATTCCCTACTTTTCCTCTCTTCTCCGTCTCAGGTGGTCAAGTTCTTGCCTTCTTTCCCAAATCTAGTCGTTGGATTCCGACTGCCAGGGTGAGTCTCTGACTTCATCATATTGTGCGTTGTGGTTGCCTTGACTTCCTCTTCATCACACTCACCTCCTTGGTGCTTGTTTCCTCACAGTGACAAAAGGAGCCATCGCCGTCCACAGAGCTCGCCGAAGCATGACTCGTCATCGCTGCCTTCTCCCGCCTTGTCTGATGAGCATTTGCCTTCATCATATCGCGCGTCTTGATCGCCTTGATCTCCTCTCTCTAATGTGTGCCTCCTTTTTTCGTTCCATGCACCAGAGATGCCACCAAGCCTTCGTCCCCGTCCCCATCCCCTTCGCCGACCCAGAGCTTGCAACGCGTTGCCGCGCTGATCTCCTTCCTCGCTTGGCTTTCCGATAAGCCCTTGCATTCCTATAGCCGTCTTCATCTCGTAAACCCTCTAGTCTAGACAATGAAGCTGGTAAATGGTCGTACTATAGCTGTTGACCTCGTTGTGCCGCCGTGGAAGAACTAGTTGTGTTGCCGCGTTTTGAGCATCGAGCGCAAGTTTAGCACTGTTGTAGCTTGTAGTTGGTAGTCTAGGTTTCTTTTGCTAGTTTCTAGCTGCGTTGAGTAGTTGCTCGTGTGCACAGTAGCTTTGCCGACGACCTCGCTGTCGTACCGCTGCCTTGGTCCATCTCCCACCGCGCAACCCATTTTGCTAGTTGCGAGTGATCATCGGAGTCCCCTTCGCCACCACCGAGCCGGCCATGGTGCCTCTGTTGCAAAATGCGGAAGGCGACGACGGTGGTGATGACAAGTGGCCTGATAGTTAGTATAAACTAGTAATAAGTTAACGTTAAGTAGGTACTTAATGTGTGTATGGCATGTAGGCCCTTGGTAATTAGGAAAATTAATTAAACCATAGGTTAAAGGTTGAGTCTGACACGTGGGCCCCACCTTTAGTTTATCCGTGCGTAGACTGTAGATCAAGCCACATGCAGGTGGGCCTCGTGGCCCTGTTCACCGTCAGGTGGACCGAGTCCATTTGGACCGCGGTCCACCTGTCAGTCTATTGGGTTTTTCTAAATAAAGATAATTAGAAAATAAATGAAAACCCTAGTGGAACTCACCTATCAGTCACATAATGTTTTCTTACTAAAAATAAAAGAAAAACAATGAAAATACAACTGGACTCACCTGTCAGAAATTTCAGATTTCCTGGATTTTCTCTCGGGTCAAACTTTGGAGAGCTCATTCTCTTTTGTTTTACATCCAAATGATTTGATTTTTATTTATAGATTAATATAAATTCAAGATATTTCCATTAGTACCAAAATCATATTTTTTTAGAGTTCATTTGAATTTTATTTGAGTTATGTGCATTTATTCGAAGTTGTCGTTTTGCGATTGAATAGATTCCAATGCCGCCAAAGACTTCTCCACTGCTCTAGGACAAGACCAAGACCAGGAAATATCCATCCTTGAGCAAGGCAAGTACTTACATTTGATCATGTTGAACCTACTTTTCAAATGCAAACTATTTTGTTTTAAAGTATTACTTGTATGCTTATTATTGTTTATGAAATACTATGTTAAAGTTTGATACCTAGCTATGCCAAATGTTGATATTATTATTCCACTCCTTGATTGTTGATATCTCCCCATACCTCATCACCCTAGGTTAATTATTACATTAGAAAATTGCCTTTGATTAAATAATAGTAACTATTGGTTGTGCTTAGATACTGCTTAGTGGTTGAACTGAATATGACACAAACATTGCCATTACAAAAACTTTAGATACATTGTGAATTGTAGTGTGGTAACGTGGATTACCACTGGAAACAGGAAAATATCATTTAAAATGGTGGTGACTTGGGCGAGTGGTTGGTATGAGATCGGCGTCGAGGCATTCACGGGAGTTGGGTTGGTGGATTGTCTCGCTTGAGTCGATTAAGGACCGAATCACATGCTACATTTCTAAACACTAAGTCGTGCAACCATAAATCTAGTATGGGATATACCTGGCCAATTACTTTACTTGGTTTCTGGCATAAACCTCGCACACAGAGGTAATTTTATATATCGAGAAGGGCGAGCGAATCCCTTACAACGGAGGATCCCTCATTGAAAATGTGTTCCGTAACAGAGCATTTTGGGGGTGCCTCGTAACAGTCATTGTCCCAGTGTTGAGTGGTTCCCCGCCGGAGCGGGTCGAGTGTCAGGACTGGGTACTGGAAAAGTCTTGTTATGATCGTCTCCGTCGTATGCCCACAAAAGCGTGTCATGGCTGACACTATGAGTTGATAATATCTTATAGGTAAAATTATATAACCTCTGCAAAGTGTATAATATATTCGAATAGCTGCTCCCCCAGTTGTGGGCATTATACAAAAAGTCTCACTTGATTAGTTTTAATAAAAATACGAATTGAGACATGTTAACGAAGAACTTGTTGTAGCGATGATGTAGGTGGATAGAACCTTGTGAGTAACTGTAGGTGAATGGAACCTTATCGAGATAATAATTGCTTACACAAATGAAACTTTGGTTTGAAAGTAAAAAAGGCTAAGTCATAGGTTTGGAAAAAAATATAGTATTTGAGCAAAATCTGTTTTGTGCTAAAATAATCATAAAACCCCTCCTTTGGTAAGCCATGCATTTATATACTTGTATTTGTTGTGAGGGTTTGCCAAGTACCTTCGTACTCTTGGTTGCTCAAATATGTGGATTCAGACTACGAAGCAAAAGACCTATTGTATAGATACTTCTATGCATCCGGCTATGGAAATGAGGAGGACGGCGATAATTAGGTCATAGCTCCCGTCGATTGCCTATGGCAAATTCATGAAGGCCTCTTTCTTTTGGTTTATTTACATTCCGTTGTTACTTATTCTCTGAACGCGTTAGTTATCGGCTTGTTCTATAAAAACTTGGCCCTAAGGCCTAGTTACGTTTGTTCCTGTAATATTAAGTACTATTTTACTTATACGCATGTATGGATGTGATATTCATCAATGATTGTACTGTGTGAGCTAGCTACTGATCATGAGACTAGCTCATAATGCATAGTGTGTATGGATGCAAATCCGGGCTCAACAATTGACCTCTTCAATCTTTGACACGCCTTGGTGTAGTACAACGATGGGAAAGATAGACATATATTTTTTGGGGACAATTCAGTATATGCCATTGGCTAACTTTGTATGTTCAATATATGTCATTGATGTCTTACTGTCAGTCTCATAAAGAGTGATATATTGTGAATCATGTAGTTATTCGGTGGCATATTATGAATTTCTCATGTTTTTTTGTCTACTGTACAAGTACTCCATATGTCCACAAATGTAGGCCATTTTAGCATGTTAATTTTGTCTATAAATGCAAGTCGTTTTACAATTTTCTAGTCAATTTCCCTCCACTCTTCGATTGACACCCATGGACCATTACTCTTGTGAATAAGTGTCTTAGTCCCAACGCTACTCCTTCCTAACAAACCTAAACTACATCTGTTCCTTAATTGATGTCATTCTAGGATTTTGCACTACAACCAAAGCATGTATGCAAAAGATCATCTTGCCCTCCTTTATTTGGTCACTTATTGCTTTTTATTGGTTGTGTGCTGCTTTAGTCTATAGTAGTAAATGACTTTGGAAATATGAATTAGAGGAGCATGTAAAGGAAAAAATTGTCAAAAGTTATCTCTGCTACTTAAAAGAAGCACTTGGTGGTCGTTCCTCCCTGTTCCATTCTTCCGCGCCGCACATCCACGACTCTTTGCGCTGACATGCAGGGTCAGATAACCAGTAGTTGCTAACACCACCACCTGGTCACCCCTCCCACATTCTTTTAGCAACTCCTGCTATAACACATCAATTTTGTTCTGTTCTGCTGTTCTACCCACCATCTCTACTTCGTTCTTCCCCCAGCCGTCTCCCACTCCTCCTCATGATGCTTTAATGCCATTGGAAGCTTTGCCTATTGGTTGAAGAACAGGGGAAGCGAGAAGGGGAAGGGAATAGAGGAGAAGCCTCGGAGAGGGGGGGGGAGGAAGATTTTTGATAGCTTGCTCAACTCCAAGTTCTACAACAAATGGTAAAAGATTGCTTCTTTTTTCTTAGGTTTTCTGGTTCTTGGGTTGCACTGGTTCGAGTTCGGCTGGGTTCTTGAGGCTGGCTGAGATTGCATGTTCTTTGTTTTCTTTTAGTCCAATCTGGTTCTTTGTGATGTTGTTCTGGTGTTCGGTTCTTTAATTGCACGAGTTCAACCCACACGACATAATGGTTGGAACTTCTTTGCTTGGAGCATTCTTGGATTGCGGGGTTCTTGCTTCGTGTTTCTGAAGTTGTTGGGTTCTTGAGTTGCATAACCTATTTGGCGCAACATCCGAAGGGTATATTCTTGCGTTTGTTCAAATTGATTCTTCTTTTCCTTTATTTTTCTTGAATTTGTGACAATGTGGTTTCTAATTCCAAGTTCTTGGTGATTCGGTTGTATTTTTTGTTTTTGACCGCATAAGAGTTTTGTGTTCTTGAATTGGGCTAACCAATCGCTCGGTTCTTAAACAATGGATGCGAAAATACTCATTCAAATGTATCTGAATGCGCCTGGTTCCCATATGGCAGAAGAAGCAGGCCATGATTTGGTTCTTGAATAAGGACGTGTCGGCCTCCTCGCCAATGGCCTCGACACCCACGTCTTTGGATAGATGTGTTTATTTGAGCTCTCTCTTGCTGAAACTTGCAAAGTTGCATTGCATTGCTTCCTTCTGTTATAAAGGATTTAGAGGAAAGTTGCATCATATTGTTCTTTTCCACTGGAAAAGTTGCACTTTGTTGGCACAAGGCTATTGATTGGCACTCAAATTATGGTCATTTGGTAGAGGAAATATGTGATGATTAAATAGGTAATTTTCTTTCATGCTTGTACTTTTCACTCTTGAATGTAGATGGACGGGATGATAACTAAGATGAACCAAGCTTCTTGCTATGATATTATTGAGCACTTTTGTGAGTACATTGGGAAGCAACTCAGTAGCCTACAGAAACAGAGGTAACCCCGATCGATTCAGCTAATGTTTTGTTTTGCTTCCCTATTTCTGCCGTCAACAAGAAACAATCATTGTAACAGTGAAGCACTCTACCTACAAATCACATGTTTGTTAATTAATTGTTAATGTTAATGCCTCAAGAGAGTTATGCACCCCAAGTCTTTAGTGGGACCCACTGTGTTGTATTTGTTAAGGAATCAAATCAGGACAGTAGCATTCATAATATATATCCATATGTTTCTTTTGATGGTTTAGTTTGGTGTTACGAAAAGTTTTTTTTTTGTTTGGAACTCCAGTTAATGAATATATCAAGTTAACCATTATTAGTATCTTAGGAGTGCAAACTGAAAGGAATTTCAATTATCTCCATGTTACAATCAATTTGTGTTATTTTTCCATCAACAGGGATTGCCCCAGGAAGCTAGGGAAGCTGTGTTAACTCTAATTTTTGGTGTCGCTTGCTTTTCGAATATTCCTGAACTGTGCAACCTTAGACACATATTCATAGAAAGATACGGGAATTTTCTTGAGCCTTTTGTCAGCCTTGAGTGCGCAAGATGCCAAAGATTTATTGTCATTGGCTTGCTTTGTGGTATTGTACTTAACTTATTAATGATCGTTCAACCCGCAGCTTGTTCGTAAACTTGATAATAGGTTGTTTACTAATGAGGAGAAATTGCAACCCATGCAAAGTATCTCTACTACTTAAAAATGTGAGTTGACAAAAAAATCGTCACACCCCTTCCTCCCCTGTGACTCATGACTCACGAGCGCGTTCATGCCCCCACTTCTTCTGCAACAACCCAAACCACCGCCGCCCCACTTCTTCTTTGCAGGCACACACTGAAATTCATCGTCGTCACACTCCTTCCCGTCTCGTGCCCCGTCCCTGGATACGGCTCACCGATAGCGGGGGGAGGCTGGTGGCGCAATAAGGCGCGATGTCGTGACAGAGAAGACATCGAGGAAGGGAGGAGAGGACACGACGGTACCTTGGATGAGAAGCGGCGGCGCTGGGGAAGGGAGGGGAGGCAGCGACGACACACGTGGAATAGGCAGAGTAAGGAATTGGGATTCAAAAAGCAATTAAAGAAGAGACAGAGAAGCTATGAGTGATTTTTTAGCTTCATTGGATTAATGGTTTATGTGCGATTCACTATAGAACATGGTAGAAGGAACACAAGTAGGTTTGCTTCTGTTAACTTGAAACATTTTTTTTGCAGAGATGATCTTTGGGCAATTGTTGCGCAGTTAATGCTTGCGCCATCTTTGCAATTCATCAAGAATTCATGATTTTTTTATTTGCAGATCGCAATGGATTTTCACCATTTTGATTGTTGTTTATTTTTCTTTGCTTTATTTGGGTTCCCTCAGCTGCCGAGGGCCGTGCTTGAGGTCATTCTATGCAAGCAGAAGAAGGTCAATATTCGCCGCATATCATTTGGGTTCACCAGAGCATAAGTAGAGGTGATTCTTCATCCGCTTAGTTGGTAGATTCATCATCGTTTACTAGAGTTTGTGAAAGTTACAAACATTATTATACAAAATCAAAATACTATAATGCTAGAATCATGTGGTTGTCCAATAGTATAGTGTGACTATGCCGGAAGTACGAGTGTGAATGACTATGATTGTTTATACTTTTATTGACCATTTTTATGATCTCGTTAACTTTTAACATAGGTGAGGTGAATTGGATGTAGTTTGAGGAATACTGACGTGAATTTAGTAGAAAGGTGGAGTGATCTATGATAGATTTACAGAATGCTTTAGTGAAACACTTTTCATATGCCATTTACTGAAAAATTAATTTTGTCATGTGTCACCATGAATTGATGGTCTCACAACAGGTGCCTCTATGACAGGATAATTATATGGCTGATGTTCTTCATTAATTTACATGTCCGATAGTAATCCTTTTTTGTGTGTCTCTCCTGTATATTCTTGTCAACATGTTAGGAATAATCTTCTAGTGCAACTCTAAAGGTTAATCATGTTTGTCGTATTTTTAGTGGTCAGAAGATACAAATATGACAAGAATTGGGAGCTTATTACAACCGAATATAAGGATTAAAGAAGATACAAATCACCAACTCATGACAAGAATCGGGAACTTGTTACAACCGAATATTAATAAATCTGATGAAGATGCTTGGACGCCACAACAATGATGCTGGTCGGTCATGGCGGTTTGCCAGCTGAGCGACGCAAACTGACGTGGGCTGTAGCTGTGGAGCCAAGTTACCAAGGGCACGATGTAGGCTGAACACGGCAGCAGATGAACTACGTAGGCTAGGATGGATGGAGCTTGTCCAGACACTAGGGCAGCAGAGGAACAATGGTTCAGTGTCCTAGGGAAATACAATTTTTTTTTATTCCGTAGCAACGCATATGCATTGAACTAGTATTGAAAATGTAGAATGACATGTATTTATAAATAAATTTTGAAAGCTAGAATGACATGTATTCGAAAACAGGGAGTGCAATGCAAACTATGTCGCAGTCTCCTATGTGTTTTCTCCAGGAGGTAGTGCTATGCCTGAATTTGCCTCGGCGAGTCGTTTCGTGGCAGTCGCCCGGTGGAGGAAGGAGCCCTCAGGTTGGGAATTGTCGAGTGCTCGAGTCGATTACGATGTCGAGTGCTCGAGTGCTCGAGTCGATTACGATGGGTACCGATTGCCGAATTGCCGGCTGTCCGTTTCACAGGAAGTAATAAAAATCATGTGTTTACGTGCCATTTGGAGGCCGATGTTCGCGTATTCTCGTGAGTTTTGGCGCTGGCGGCGATGGTCATCGGAAGTGTGCGCGATAAGCATCTTGCATGGACACAAGCATCACGGGGAAGTTCCATGATCTATAGCCTATATAACCTGTAGGTGTTGGTTGTGGACTATTTGGATTGAGATATAAGATTGAAAAAGGACGAGATGATTCATTTCACGTGATGTTGGAATATGCAGGAATTTCTTATGAAATAGCGCAATTCTAACATGATTCCTAAAAAACATTTTGACAACCGGTTATCCCGAAGAAAATCAACCACTTCTCTCTGTGCATTAATTTTCAAACGAGGCTATGCGCATATGTCTAACTAAAATATGTGAGGTATTGGGGCATATCTGACAAAGTTTAGGTACAATGGTTCGATTGAACGAAACTGAGTGATTGAATTCAGAGAAACCATTGTTGTGCAATTTTCCCAACAAAATTTCTTAGGGGTGACAAAGATGCAGCATATACAATAATACAAACGCCGAAACGGCAGTGGTGACAACCGGTACAACCGTGCAACGACACACAGACGCACCAAAAGAAAAGGAAGAGGAAATAAATAAACGAAATAAATTCGTCGAGGGTCGTAGCCGCGTTCCCCACCCGTTCCATATAAAGCAATCAATGAATTCTTAGCTCCCACGATCAATTTCTGATTCCATGCCGTCCTCCTAGGAAGCACGCGGTGCCTTGCCGATTTTGGTTTCTTGCACGGGAATATCTTCGCGTATTTGTACCTCCTTTATACCTCCTTTAGATGATGTAGGTGGATAGAACCTTGTGAGTAATCAGAGGTGAATGGAACCTTATCGAGATAATAATTGCTTACACAAATGAAACTTTGGTTTGAAAGTAAAAAAGGCTAAGTCATAGGTTTGGAAAAAAATATAGTATTTGAGCAAAATCTGTTTTGTGCTAAAATAATCATAAAACCCCTCCTTTGGTAAGCCATGCATTTATATACTTGTATTTGTTGTGAGGGTTTGCCAAGTACCTTCGTACTCTTGGTTGCTCAAATATGTGGATTCAGACTACGAAGCAAAAGACCTATTGTATAGATACTTCTATGCATCCGGCTATGGAAATGAGGAGGACGGCGATAATTAGGTCATAGCTCCCGTCGATTGCCTATGGCAAATTCATGAAGGCCTCTTTCTTTTGGTTTATTTACATTCCGTTGTTACTTATTCTCTGAACGCGTTAGTTATCGGCTTGTTCTATAAAAACTTGGCCCTAAGGCCTAGTTACGTTTGTTCCTGTAATATTAAGTACTATTTTACTTATACGCATGTATGGATGTGATATTCATCAATGATTGTATGTGAGCTAGCTACCGATCATGAGACTAGCTCATAATGCATAGTGTGTATGGATGCAAATCCGGCTCAACAATTGACCTCTTCAATCTTTGACACGCCTTGGTGTAGTACAACGATGGGAAAGATAGACATATATTTTTTGGGGACAATTCAGTATATGCCATTGGCTAACTTTGTATGTTCAATATATGTCATTGATGTCTTATCACACCTCATAAAGAGTGATATATTGTGAATCATGTAGTTATTCGGTGGCATATTATGAATTTCTCATGTTTTTTTGTCTACTGTACAAGTACTCCATATGTCCACAAATGTAGGCCATTTTAGCATGTTAATTTTGTCTATAAATGCAAGTCGTTTTACAATTTTCTAGTCAATTTCCCTCCACTCTTCGATTGACACCCATGGACCATTACTCTTGTGAATAAGTGTCTTAGTCCCAACGCTACTCCTTCCTAACAAACCTAAACTACATCTGTTCCTTAATTGATGTCATTCTAGGATTTTGCACTACAACCAAAGCATGTATGCAAAAGATCATCTTGCCCTCCTTTATTTGGTCACTTATTGCTTTTTATTGGTTGTGTGCTGCTTTAGTCTATAGTAGTAAATGACTTTGGAAATATGAATTAGAGGAGCATGTAAAGGAAAAAATTGTCAAAAGTTATCTCTGCTACTTAAAAGAAGCACTTGGTGGTCGTTCCTCCCTGTTCCATTCTTCCGCGCCGCACATCCACGACTCTTTGCGCTGACATGCAGGGTCAGATAACCAGTAGTTGCTAACACCACCACCTGGTCACCCCTCCCACATTCTTTTAGCAACTCCTGCTATAACACATCAATTTTGTTCTGTTCAGCTGTTCTACCCACCATCTCTACTTCTTCTTCCCACTGCCTCCCACTCCTCCTCATGATGCTTTAATGCCATTGGAAGCTTTGCCTATTGGTTGAAGAACAGGGAAGAAGGGAAGGGAATAGAGGAGAAGCCTCTGAGAGGGGGAGGAAGATTTTTGATAGCTTGCTCAACTCCAAGTTCTACAACAAATGGTAAAAGATTGCTTCTTTTTCTTAGGTTTTCTCGGTTCTTGGGTTGCACCGTTCGAGTTCTACTGGTTCTTGAGGTCACGAGATTGCATGTTCTTTGTTTTCTTTAGTCCAACTGGTTCTTTGTGATGTTGTTCGTGTTCGGTTCTTTAATTGCACGAGTTCAACCCACACGACATAATGGTTGGAACTTCTTTGCTTGGAGCATTCTTGGATTGCGGGGTTCTTGCTTCGTGTTTCTGAAGTTGTTGGGTTCTTGAGTTGCATAACCTATTTGGCGCAACATCTGGAAGGGTATATTCTTGCGTTTTGTTCAAATTGATTCTTCTTTTCCTTTATTTTTCTTGAATTTGTGACAATGTGGTTTCTAATTCCAAGTTCTTGGTGATTCGGTTGTATTTTTTTGTTTTTGACCGCATAAGAGTTTTGTGTTCTTGAATTGGGCTAACCAATCGTTCGGTTCTTAAACAATGGATGCAGAAAATACTCATTCAAATGTATCTGAATGCGCCTGGTTCCCATATGGCAGAAGAAGCAGGCCATGATTTGGTTCTTGAATAAGGACGTGTCGGCCTCCTCGCCAATGGCCTCGACACCCACGTCTTTGGATAGATGTGTTTATTTGAGCTCTCTCTTGCTGAAACTTGCAAAGTTGCATTGCATTGCTTCCTGCTGTTATAAAGGATTTAGAGGAAAGTTGCATCATATTGTTCTTTTCCACTGGAAAAGTTGCACTTTGTTGGCACAAGGCTATTGATTGGCACTCAAATTATGGTCATTTGGTAGAGGAAATATGTGATGATTAAATAGGTAATTTTCTTTCATGCTTGTACTTTTCACTCTTGAATGTAGATGGACGGGATGATAACTAAGATGAACCAAGCTTCTTGCTATGATATTATTGAGCACTTTTGTGAGTACATTGGGAAGCAACTCAGTAGCCTACAGAAACAGAGGTAACCCCGATCGATTCAAATAATGTTTTGTTTTGCTTCCTATTTCTCACATCAACAAGAAACAATCATTGTAATAAGTGAAGCACTCTACCTACAAATCACATGTTTGTTAATTAATTGTTAATGTTAATGCCTCAAGAGAGTTATGCACCCCAAGTCTTTAGTGGGACCCACTGTGTTGTATTTGTTAAGGAATCAAATCAGGACAGTAGCATTCATAATATATATCCATATGTTTCTTTTGATGGTTTAGTTTGGTGTTACGAAAGTTTTTTTGTTTGGAACTCCGCTTAATGAATATATCAAGTTAACCATTATTAGTATCTTAGGAGTGCAAACTGAAAGGAATTTCAATTATCTCCATGTTACAATCAATTTGTGTTATTTTTCCATCAACAGGGATTGCCCCAGGAAGCTAGGGAAGCTGTGTTAACTCTAATTTTTGGTGTCGCTTGCTTTTCGAATATTCCTGAACTGTGCAACCTTAGACACATATTCATAGAAAGATACGGGAATTTTCTTGAGCCTTTTGTCAGCCTTGAGTGCGCAAGATGCCAAAGATTTATTGTCATTGGCTTGCTTTGTGGTATTGTACTTAACTTATTAATGATCGTTCAACCTGCAGTTTGTTCAGAAACTTGATAATAGGTTGTTTACTAATGAGGAGAAATTGCAACCCATGCAAAGTATCTCTACTACTTAAAAATGTGAGTTGACAAAAAAAATCGTCACACCCCTTCCTCCCCTGTGACTCATGACTCACGAGCGCGTTCATGCCCCCACTTCTTCTGCAACAACCCAAACCACCGCTGCCCCACTTCTTCTTTGCAGGCACACACTGAAATTCATCGTCGTCACACTCCTTCCCGTCTCGTGCCCTGTCCCCTCGGGATACGGCTCACCAGATAGCGGGGAGGGGAGGCTGTGGCGCAATAAGGCAGTGTCAGGGATAGAGAAGACACTGGGAGGGAAGGGAGGAGAGGACACGGCGGTACCTTGGAGGAGAAGCGGCGGCGCTGGGGAAGGGAGGGGAGGCAGCGACGACACACGTGGAATAGGCAGAGTAAGGAATTGGGATTCAAAAAGCAATTAAAGAAGAGACAGAGAAGCTATGAGTGATTTTTTAGCTTCATTGGATTAATGGTTTATGTGCGATTCACTATAGAACATGGTAGAAGGAACACAAGTAGGTTTGCTTCCTGTTAACTTGAAACATTTTTTTTTTGCAGGAGATGATCTTTGGGCAATTGTTGCAGTGTTAATGCTTGCGTCATCTTTGCAATTCATCAGTAATTCATGATTTTTTTATTTGCAGACTGCAATGGATTTTCACCATTTTGATTGTTGTTTATTTTTCTTTGCTTTATTTGGGTTCCCTCAGCTGCCGAGGGCCGTGCTTGAGGTCATTCTATGCAAGCAGAGAAGAAGGTCAATATTCTGGCTGCATATCATTTGGGTTCACCAGAGCATAAGTAGAGGTGATTCTTCATCTGTTTAGTTGGTAGATTCATCACTGTTTACTAGAGTTTGTGAAAGTTACAAACATTATTATACAAAATCAAAATACTATAATGCTAGAATCATGTGGTTGTCCAATAGTATAGTGTGACTATGCCGGAAGTACGAGTGTGAATGACTATGATTGTTTATACTTTTATTGACCATTTTTATGATCTCGTTAACTTTTAACATAGGTGAGGTGAATTGGATGTAGTTTGAGGAATACTGACGTGAATTTAGTAGAAAGGTGGAGTGATCTATGATAGATTTACAGAATGCTTTAGTGAAACACTTTTCATATGCCATTTACTGAAAAATTAATTTTGTCATGTGTCACCATGAATTGATGGTCTCACAACAGTGCCTCTATGACAGATAATTATATGGCTGATGTTCTTCATTAATTTACATGTCCGATAGTAATCCTTTTTGTGTGTCTCTCCTGTATATTCTTGTCTCAACTCTAAAGGTTAATCATGTTTGTCGTATTTTTAGTGGTCAAGATACAAATATGACTGAATATAAGGATTAAAGAAGATACATATTCTTGTCAACATGTTAGGAATAATCTTCTAGTGCAACTCTAAAGGTTAATCATGTTTGTCGTATTTTTAGTGGTCATCGGTGGTTGACCGAAGATACAAATATGACAAGAATTGGGAGCTTATTACAACCGAATATAAGGATTAAAGAAGATACAAATCACCAACTCATGACAAGAATCGGAACTTGTTACAACCGAATATTAATAAGTATTAGGTGTGAGTGATTGTGATGGAGGAACCCGGGACCGGTGATGAAGATGCTTGGCTAAGGTGGAGTGTTGAGTGCGCCACAACAATGATGATGAGGTCGCAGCAGGTGACTAAGTCATGGCGGTTTGCCCGCATCCGACCCTGTTCACGAGAGAGTTCAAAATAGCCATGGGTAAAGTGGTACAAAGCGACGAATTCATGCCGGTCTCCGGATTGAGTCACGGGAACCGTCTCGTCTCTCCGAGTGAGCCAAGTTACCAAGGGCAACCTTGATGTAGGTCTGAACACGGCAGCAGATGAACTACGAGGCTAGGATGGATGGAGCTTGTCCGCACACTAGGCAGCGAGAGGAACAATGGTTCATGTTATTACCCACAGTGGTCCTAGGGAAATACAATTTTTTTATTCCGTAGCAACGCATATGCATTGAACTAGTATTGAAAATGTAGAATGACATGTATTTATAAATAATTTTTGAAAGTTAGAATGACATGTATTCGAAAACAGGGAGTGCAATGCAAACTATGTCGCAGTCTCCTATGTGTTTTCTCCAGGAGGTAGTGCTATGCCTGAATTTGCCTCGGCGAGTCGTTTCGTGGCAGTCGCCCGGTGGAGGAAGGAGCCCTCAGGTTGGGAATTGTCGAGTGCTCGAGTCGATTACGATGGGTACCGATTGCCGAATTGCCGGCTGTCCGTTTCACAGGAAGTAATAAAAATCATGTGTTTACGTGCCATTTGGAGGCCGATGTTCGCGTATTCTCGTGAGTTTTGGCGCTGGCGGCGATGGTCATCGGAAGTGTGCGCGATAAGCATCTTGCATGGACACAAGCATCACGGGGAAGTTCCATGATCTATAGCCTATATAACCTGTAGGTGTTGGTTGTGGACTATTTGGATTGAGATATAAGATTGAAAAAGGACGAGATGATTCATTTCACGTGATGTTGGAATATGCAGGAATTTCTTATGAAATAGCGCAATTCTAACATGATTCCTAAAAACATTTTGACAACCGGTTATCCTGAAGAAAATCAACCACTTCTCTCTGTGCATTAATTTTCAAACGAGGCTATGCGCATATGTCTAACTAAAATATGTGAGGTATTGGGGCATATCTGACAAAGTTTAGGTACAATGGTTCGATTGAACGAAACTGAGTGATTGAATTCAGAGAAACCATTGTTGTGCAATTTTCCCAACAAAATTTCTTAGGGGTGACAAAGATGCAGCATATACAATAATACAAACGCCGAAACGGCAGTGGTGACAACCGGTACAACCGTGCAACGACACACAGACGCACCAAAAGAAAAGGAAGAGGAAATAAATAAACGAAATAAATTCGTCGAGGGTCGTAGCCGCGTTCCCCACCCGTTCCATATAAAGCAATCAATGAATTCTTAGCTCCCACGATCAATTTCTGATTCCATGCCGTCCTCCTAGGAAGCACGCGGTGCCTTGCCGATTTTGGTTTCTTGCACGCGAATATCTTCGCGTATTTGTACCTCCTTTATACCTCCTTTAGCTATCTCTTGGCGGTTTATCGATTCGGATCTCGCGCGGGCTCCATTGAGGTACGAGGGATTTTTTGCCCTCCCTGTCGATTTGATTCCAGCACATTCCTGCTCGACGTGGACGGAAAGAACTGTATTGCGCTGTTTGTTGGGTTCTTGGGAATTGGGATGAGTCCCTGACCAATTCGATTGGTATTTTTTTTCTTGGGGTGTGGGGTAATTTTGTGCGGTTAGGGGAGTAATTTTGTAGAGAAATCTTGTTTTTGTTATAGACCGTCGTCCGGTGAAATTCTTGCCAATTTGAGAAATTCTGAAGTCTTCGATGCATAAAGTTCCAAGCTTTGGGTGATCCGTGTCGCCTTTGTTCGATTGGTTTGTTCATTAGCGGAAAAACCTTGAGACAGTTCGTTTGATTCGAGGAGTTTGATCTTCTCGAGGCCCGGGATTACCTGCTTTGTATGTAATTGACGCCAACTTGTTCTGATCAATTTGTGTGTTAAAAAGAGACTGCCTTTTGTTCTACGATGGAGAAAAAACGCTGCAAATTTCACTTTGTTTGGGGTAGTTCTTGATACTGCCATGGTATACAGATTTTAAACAGCGTTTTATACTTGTGGAGTTGGAAAGTCTTAGTTTCGCAATTTTGGTTCTTGCCATATCCCATATATGTATTTCAGTAGGTTGCTACACCCTGGGCAGCCTATACGTTTGTTAATTGTTACTAATATTATAATTAGCCTTGATCAGTGGATCTTAAGTAGACAAGTTACCCACCTTTATGTAGCCTGGCACTGTCATTTTGATCAACCCTCATGTTATACTTTTGCAGGAGAACTTATCAGAGTGGGAGGTGATTGTCTCAATTTTAGCTGTGGTTATCTGCCATAAGTCATTTCACTGAATCAGGTAAAGTCTAAAAGTAACGGGGGTTAGGCCTTCATTGTGAAGGTTAAATAAATGAAGGCTCATCAAGTGTGGCAGTTAGGTATCAAGGGTATGAAGGTTGTCCCACTGCCTCGCCCAAGAACTTCTCCAAAAAAACGTGTGTGGATACTTGTTGCAGCTTTTATTTCCATTGCAATATTATGGGCTTATCTCTATCCGCCCCAGCACTACACATCTCCAATGAAAGATTGGCTTCCAGCGGAACCTGCCAGGGAATTTACTGATCAAGAGAGGGCTTCACGTGTTGTTTTCAGACAGATCCTAACAACACCTCCTGTTCCGTCCAGGAGGCCAAAAATTGCTTTCATGTTCTTGACTCCGGGCACATTGCCATTTGAAAGATTATGGGAGAAATTCTTTGAGGTGTGCATCACTTTTTCCCCTTCTCTTCGGATTCATGCATTTTTGTCAATTTCTGTTGTCATGGGATTAGCTTTGTTTTTGGCGTCTGCATCTGGTATACTGAATCCACGTAAAAAATGCTTTCAATTTAACTACCTCCAAGATTGAAACATAATAGAAAACTAGCGTTTGTACAGTACGGATGTAAATAATTGAAGGGCTTAATCATTTACATCTAGCTAATAAGCAAGATCTAGAATTGGATTGCTTGGTCATGATGCACATATGTTGCTTTCTTATAGTGCTTTCCATAGCTAATTTTTTTTAGAAAGAAGGAAAATTTATTGCCCGGCTGTTATGGTCTGGCTTAGACCATAACGGGTAAACACTGCCGACGGGCGGCGTCCTTGGGGGAGAGAAGAGATTAGAGATAGGATGAACTTTGTCATTCTTTCTTGCTTTCCCATAACTGATACAATGTTGTCCCTTTTATAAGGATAGCTTGACTTGATCCCTAAGAAGCATATCTGTAATGTAAGAAATAGATGATCATAACAATCCAATCTAAAGGATATGGAAATAATCAATTTAAATGATATAGAAATAACTAAAGATAATATCCCTAAACTTAAGGGATAGATGAGGGGGTTTCCTTGGCCACCAAAGGCAAGAACTGACGCTATGCTACAGTACACACGCTACACTGCCATTGGATATTGGACCATAAAATTACACCCCTCACGGCGAGACAGCTTGTCCTCGAGCTATTAGGTGGTGGCTACGGACTAAGACCTTCGTGTCCCCATGTCGATGAAAGGGTATGATGATGACGTCGCGTCGCATGGGCGAGGATCAACGAAGCTCCAATGGACAGCAACCCCTTGGCGTGGCTTGACGTCGCAGGAGTCGTTGGGGGCATGGGCACCCCGCGCAGGGCAACGCGACAGCATCCTTCTTGCCCCTTGATGCAACGTTTGTAGGAGATATGACGACGTCGTTGACCCCCATATGGAAGTTGTAGTACTCCATCGCACCAACGGAATAACATCGGCCGACAACATGGTGAAGGTGCCCGCAAAACAACGACGACATTCTTCTTCCTCGTCAATGGCCCTAAGGCCGCAGCCAATGACAGCGTGGCTGGGAGAGGAGTTATGGATGGTGAGGGTGGCACTAAGGGCAGCACTAGAGCAAGTGTCGGCAGACTCCGACAGGGCTAGGGTAGGCGCCGACAGGACCACGGTTGTGACTGTTGTGCAGTGCGCGCGCCGAGATCGCCATAGGGCTCGCGCCGAGCGGTCCGCCTCTGCACGGCGGCGATCGCCGCGAGCTGCGCCGAGCAAGCCATCGGCCGGGGCAACGATCGCTGCAGGGGCTGCGCTAAGCAAGTCGTCGCTTGGTGTGACGGTCCCCGGTTTGCACACCTTGAACTTCTCGTCGGTGATGATCGGTTGCGCCAAGATCTGCTTGAGCATGGCGTCAATCTCCTTGGGACCAAAATCGTCACTGCCTGCCATGGTAGTCGCAGCGATTGGCTCTCCCCAAGTTGTTATGATCTAACTTAGATCATAAGGGTAAACACCGCCAGGAGGATAGCTAGGTGGCGCAGCGTGTGGTGGAGAGGGGAAACTAAGACAGGGAATAACTTTTATATTTCTTTCTTGCTTTCCCATAACTGATACAATGTTGTCCTTTTTTATAGGGATGACTTGATTTAACCCTAAGAAACATATCTCTAATATAGAAAATAGATGATTCTAACAGTCCAATCTAAAGGATATGAAAATAACTAAAGATAACATCCCTAAACTTAAGGGATAGATGAGGGGGTTTCCTTGGCCACCTAAGGCAAGAGCCGGCGCTGTGCTACAGTACCATTGGATATTGGACCATAACACCTGCTTACATTGGAAGTCATTTCCATAGCTAATATAACCTGAAGTGATACCTATTATCATGATATATGAATATCTTTGATTCTCCAAGGTATTGCATTGGAATTTAGGACCTTTGTCATAACTGCGTTTTGTTAAGTTATAATGGTACTTTCTGACCATTTTGTTTGTGCAAGGGTATTGCCTAAAACTACCAATCATTGAAGGGATATCATAATTCCTGTGTCATCACTTTTTGCTCAAAGTTGTTTTTCATGTCTTGTTTCTGCAGGGCCATGAGGGAAGATATACCATATATGTTCATGCCTCAAGGGAGAAGCCAGAACATGTCAGTCCCTTATTTATTGGTCGGGACATTCACAGTGAAAAGGTAATGATATTGTAAATGCACAGCTTCAGTGCCTGTTAATAACAAGGCATGTGCTGTCAATATTCATTTAAGAGCTGGAAAAACAAAATTGCAGATTAGTTACAGCACTACGTTTTAATTTATCTGCTATGTTTCCTAGATTGGTTTTGATATTTACCATATAAACCATGTTCCACCATAGTCATTGCAAGCTAAAGAGCACCTTAGATGATAGTTAGAATGGTTTTATTATCATTGCAGGTAGTATGGGGTAAGATTTCTATGGTTGATGCAGAGAGGAGGTTGTTGGCAAATGCACTACAAGACATTGACAATCAGCATTTTGTGTTGCTTTCTGACAGGTCCACAAATCCTGGTTTTCTTTCATCCCATTATCTTTCATGATAAATTCTATCTGATCTCAACTCTCGTGTCTGGTTACAGTTGTGTACCTTTGCACAATTTTGACTACGTGTACGACTATCTGATGGGAACAAATATCAGTTTTATTGACTCGTAAGTTAGTTTCTTTGTCTCAAAACTCTTTTTAGGACTTGTCAAAAACTTCCATTTATGTTTTTCATTATTTAGCTCTTAAACCGACTTTAGCATTGGATGATATTGTTGAGTTTTCAGCAGAACTTCTTATCTTCCCTCTTCTTATATTGTCATCGACTCAGTAATATTATTTAGATCGACTCAGTAATATTATTTAGAGTTACTATTTCTTCTTCTTACATTCTCTTTTGTTTCCTTTGGTCAGCTTTTATGATCCTGGACCACATGGAAATTTTAGATATTCAAAATATGTTACCTGAGGTCAGAGAGACTGACTTCAGGAAAGGTTCACAGGTAAGCTTATAATTCTCTCTTACATGTTCACAAACTAAGTTGATGGGCTATCTGTCACTCAGGATCTGTCTCACTTCCAATAAAATATAAAATGTTCCTGATGGTGAGCGCACTTTCTGGAATTTTTTTGTTCAGTATATGCTTCAAGACACCCATTTATATCTGAACTTTAAGCTCTTAAACTTTCAGCCCATGCATTTCAACTTTTGAGCAAAATAATTGATCCTTTTGGAGCTGGAATTTCGCATAAATTTTTATGTTGGACCATCATTTTCTTTCTTCTATTTTCTTTTGTCGATAGTTACTCTCATCTGGAAGAATTGATTTCAACAATACTTCTGAATATTTCAGTGGTTCTCAGTCATGCGTCAACATGCATTGCTGATAATTGCGGACAGTCTTTACTATACCAAGTTCAAGTTATATTGTAAGGTAAGATGCCATCTTTTGTTACTATTTTGTTTACAAAGTACAGGTGTCAAATATATCTTTGCCCTATTTTTGCATAAACTCAGCATATAATATTCGATATATGCACTATATGCTAGACCTGATTTCTGTTTTTTATGGGGGTAACCATCCATTTTGCTCAAACTTCAGGATCATGTACCACTATATCCATGTCCATTCCTTGCTAGTTTAGTGTTTGTCGTTGGATGATATATGTGTTATTGAATCCATTGCCATGAGTTTGCACTTATATTTGATTTTATAACAAGGAAATGTTCTGTGTCTCTCTTCCATCTACAGATGACAAATCTTGGGTCTAAAAACAGCTGTGACCCTGTGTAGATCTTATAGTTGTTTTTCCATTGTTTGTGTGCATGTGTTTTGGATTTTTATGAGCTGATTTACTAGGTTAACATCTATGGATATTGTACACCTCCTTTCCTTGCCACAATGGACTTTGTGACCCTGTATCAGGGATCAAAATCTCGGCGGGGACTGGGATGAACAGTAACCAGCTGAATTTTTTCAAACTGATTTATGACTGCATAATGTACTTCTTAGATTGGTTTAGGCTTTTTTGTGCTAGATTACTTATTGTATGAGCTAAATATGCTTGAATTATTGTTCCGGCCGGTTTGCACTTCATATGAGCTAAATATGCTAGATTATATATTGTATGAGCTAAATATGCTAGATTACGTATTGTATGAGCTAAATATGCACTTCATTAAACACTTTCTAATTAATATTTGCATTATTCCAATTGCTAATTACTCATAACTGGTTTTATCTGTTTTCCCGTTTTGGTTCTGGTTTTTCCAAGCGTTTTTCCTGTTTTTGGGCGGTAACCGGTTTTCAAAATCCTCAATTCAAAATTCAGTTTTCGAACTTTGTCTGTTTTTTTTCCTGGGTTTTCCGATAACCGGCTGATTACCATTACTGACCTCCAACTAGGATTTGTACTGGTACCGGGATTTTGATCCTTGCCTTGTATTGTCTGCTATAATATGTACATGTGTAACATATCTGATGGTGCTTTTTTTCCTTTGTTCTTTTTGCAGCCGGGGATGGAAGATGGCCGCAATTGCTACGCTGATGAGCATTATTTGCCAACACTATTCCATGTCAGTACACATTACCTTTTATATGCTGAAATTTGTCATCACCAGTAATATCCACTGCAGCACTTTTGATGTTGTGAACCTATATTTGTATCAACCAGATGGTCGATCCAAATGGAATTGCTAATTGGTCTGTGACTCATGTTGACTGGTCTGAAGGAAAGTGGCATCCAAAAGCTTATCGGGCAAAGGATATCACTTACGAGCTTCTCAAGAATATTCTAGTATGTTTTTGCCTTATGTTTATTTGTCAGAAGGTCCTTTAAGTTCCATCTACAGGATGCCTCTAACTTTCAATACTTTGATCTTGCTGCAGTCAGTTGACAGGAGCTACCATGTCACCAGTGATAGCAAGGTCCCCCCCCCCCCCTCCCTCCCTCTCATGAGTACTGGCTTTATTTTGCATCTTAGGAGAATTATCCATTTTGCTAGTTAATTACCATACATGTTTGTTGCTAACTTGGTACTTTGCCTATGAATTATGATCCTATTACATTAAGGGGAAACTGGATTTATTCCACAGGAAAAAAAAGATAGTATTTTACGGATTATGCAGCTACAAAACAAGGAATCCTGTTCTTTATGTGTTTTAAGTAGTGTAGTTACAACGCAAATTACATTCTCCAGGAAAGTGTGTTGTACCTCTGGTCCTTTTTACACAGAAAATTATGCATACATTACCCCTAAAGTCACAAAAAATGATACTAGGCTGGTAATTGGGTTTTGGATAATGTCAGTCCACTGCCATCAAATTCTCCTTTCCTTTGATAATCACAATGGTTGACATGCTATCTTTATGCACCATACCTATTAAGGTGATGGATAGAAAGCAGTCATGCACTGATACTCTAAATATTTTCCATGTTCTTGCAGAAAGTGGTCACGCAGAACCCTTGCTTATGGAATGGAGTGAAGAGACCATGCTACTTGTTTGCGAGGAAGTTTTACCCTGAATCCATAAACAATCTCATGAACTTGTTCTCAAACTACACCCTTTTTTGAGTTTCGCGGAGTGCACGGGTATCCTACACTCAACATCCCCCGTACTAAGGAATACATAGGAAATATTTTGTTATAGAAACCTTTGTAGTACATTGGAGAAAACAGCAGATTTATTGACAGTAACCAGGTATAGAAATAGGGGAGGAGAAGGCATTCGCTGCAGCAATAGAGTTGTTCAGATCTTCACGTCAGGTCATTGCCACTCCTGAGCATGACTTCTATAGGTTCACCTTATTTTTCCTAGTTTCTTTTTCTCTTTATCTTTTAGCTGCAGTTTTTGCCATGTATATCAAGCTTATTGTTACACGGAAAAGCCAATTAGACGAGATCACGTTCTTGATTTATCCATAAGCTTACACAGAGCTCTATTTTATTTGTTCAGCTGTCCACTTTTGGGAGGTGGGCGATGGAATAGTCGTTTGAGAAGGGTATAATTGATTCTGAATGACTGTAAACTGACGGTAAAAATTAGGAAAATTAGCTCAGTAGCACTGTAATCGTCGGTATTTAGAGAAATAACATCAAAATCGAGATCAACTGTGAAATGACACCATAGACGTTTCTTTTTTTCTTTGATTCAACCTGTTGTTGGAATGTATCAACCTTCGACGCCATCGCTCGTGAAGAAGCAGAAGCCGCGAGCTTGGCCTCCAAGTACATATGCGTGTTGCACGCCTCGCCTCCTCTCCTTCCTCTTGCCTCCCTCATCACCCCCCACTCCATCTTCCTCCTCCCTGAGCTCGGAGAACCGCCGCTAAGCGTCGGTTGCGAGCTCCGCCCGTGCACGATGGCCTCTCCAGTGAGCTCCTTCCCCATCCTCTCGAGTCAAAATGTGTTCTCAAGGACTCTCTACGTTTTCCCAACTAATTTTGGGTTTCCTCGACTACAGCTTGCCGATGTCTTCGTCTTCCTCGCGTACGGCGAAAACCGCCGCCACCACCGTCATTCTTCACACGGTATGTCCCGGCTCGATTCCTCTCACCTAAAGCATCCGTTTACCTCCCCTAATGTACCCTCACCACTAATTCAGGCCGTCTTGCCCTAGGTCGCCACCCCCACATCGAGCCGCCTGCGCCGCCCTCAGCTCTCACCGCCAGCCCGCCTCAGCCTATCTCCATCACCACCGCCTGCACCGATGAGCTCCCCTCACTCATCTCATGCTCATGCACCCCCGTTTTCTCCCCTCACCTGCTTCCCAGCACCGCCGCCCTTTTCTCCCCCCCTGGCTGCCGTGCGCCGTCGCCTGCATGCCACCGAGCTCCTTGAGCCGCGTTGCCACCATCCGCGAGTTCTCCTCGGCCCCCGCGCACCATTTTTGCCACACACAGCTGCACATCATCATCCCCCATGATCGGCGCCAAGGTCGCCTGAGGCCCCCCCTAGAACCTCCTTTGTTTTCCCCCATGAACGCAGGAGAGAAGAGGGGTAAAACGGGTATTAAAGTTGTATTATCTCACATCATATGTCCCTTGCCGTTAAAGACGGATGGAAAATGTGATGACGGTGTCATTTTCAAGAATTTCGGTTGTTTGTGATGTCTTTTCACAGTTGACCTCGATTTGGATGTTATTTATCTAAATACCGACGATTACAGTGCTACCGAGCTAATTTCCACTAAAAATTAGCATGTCTCATCAGATTACTAAGTTCTCAGTTGGTACTTGCAGTATATGGTTTCATGGTAAACGGTGAGGGTATAATTGCTAGTAGTTTTATACAGAGTTAGGCAAAGGTTCAGACCAAGTTCTGAAATCACAAAATATCTTGTTGCAATGTCGAATTTAAATTACGATGTTACCTGCAGACTCAGTCGCTCTGGCCTCCAGTCGGAAAAAAAAATGAGAGCAGCGTCTCAAATAATTCAAAAAACAACACACAGGACCACTCTTGCATCCGCTTGTCCTCCGCCGCACCTCCACTGACCACTCTCCACCGGCCGCGCCGCCGGAGCATCCCGTCCGTCCGATGCTCCCTCGTCGCCACGCCCGATCTCCGGGCGCCACCGGAGCTCGTCGATTCCATCCTCTCCAAGGTGTTGTTGGGGTGTAAGTGAATTGTCCGTCTTTCCTCATCAGCTTAAGTTTTTGGGTGAATTAGTTGATGCATACAACTCAATATGGTATCAGAGTCCAGAGGTCTTGAGTTCAAGACCCGGTTGGTGCAATTAAAAATAATAATTGCAGTCTACTTCTATTCCACGTCTTAGGCCTGAGAGAGCCTACACGCGAGGGAGAGTGTTGAAGTATAAGTGAATTATCCGTCTTTCCTCATCAGCTTAAGTTTTTGGGTGAATTGGTTGATACATACAACTCAATAATTCTGACATCAATCAAATTCCTTTGCTTCTTGGTCCCCTCACAGCTTCCTAGCTAGTTACTGTGCTGCTTATGCAATCGTGCTTAGCATTTCAACACATATAATGTTGGTGTTCCGTACTAAATTTGGTCCCAATTAGTTTGCTTCTTACAAGAAGCTTCGATTTCTGGTGTGTCTCAATTAGTTTGCCTCCAACAACTTGAGCTTTTCCCCTTTTGCTCCTGTTTCTGTCTCTCTCTCTCATTATGCGATTACACATCTACCAGCATGTTAACATGATGCCTTAGCATGATACCAACAGGTGAAGGGAACTGACCGGGGAGTGTTACTGCCTAAAGATGGCCATCAGGAAGTTGTTGATGTCGCGCTGCAGCTGGGGACGTACTGCATAGACGAGCCCGTCAAGTCCCCACTTATATTTGGAGGTGAATTAATCCCTGCTTGGTTCGACAAATCGCAGTTTCATCTGGTATTGTGTCAATTACTGACACACCATTAAAAAAAGGGGGAAATTGTTCATTTGCCTCACATTTGGTGTGGTTTTGATGATTTAGGAATAAGTTTAATGTAATTGATCTTTTGTCCATCTTTCGAATGCCCCTGTTTTTTTTTTCTCTTTTGAAACATTAATATCAATTTTGTCCATATTTTAGCCCTCTTCCTTTCTTCCATGCTTACTTGCTTGATTTTTTTTTAATTTAGTCTTGTCTTACCACCTTAATTATAAAAATAGGCCTCTTAGTATTAAAATTATAAAACTAGACCCCTACCGAGCACGAAAGAACTGGAGGTTGGTGCGTGGAACTTCCCGCACTAGAGGCGCAGAACGACAGCACACAGTGTGAAAGTCGGGCGGGCGCGGGAACTAGGTTCCACGGTAGGGAGGTGCGGACCCGCCGTAAAAAATTGTCATGTAAAGGAGGGGGGAGGGGGTGGCGCCCATTAATTGCCACGTAAAGGCAGTGTTGACTTTGTTTGTCCTGCACATGATCTAGGTGAGAGAGAAAGGATAAACGAAAGAAAGAAAATAAGAGAGAGAGAGAGAAAGGTAGACAAGCAAGCAACTGTAATTTTTTTACGGCGCGTCAACGCCTCCCTACCGCGGAACATCGCCATTTCCCTGTCGCGCTGTGGTGGCGCGGAACCCACCCTGACCGCGCCCCTGGCTCCCGCGCTCGCTCAGCTTCCGCACTATGCCCCGCCGTTCTGCGCCCCCAGCGCGAGAAGTTTCACACGTCAACCTCCAGTTCTTTCGCATTCGACGGGGGCTAGTTTTACCATTTTGATGCAAAGATGCTTATTTTTACAATTAAAGTAGCAACACGGCCAAACTTTTAAAAAATTCTCCTTGCCCCGGCCATAGCCATGACGGCCATGACACCTCCCAGTGGCTCACCGGCGTCCCTCCTGACCCTCTCTCTCTCCACACGCACGACGCGGCACGTCCCGGCCTCCACCCGTAGCTCCACGCAGCGCGCCGCCTCCCCTCGCGGACTCCGCCCAAGACGGGTCGGCGAGGTCGATGGACACGACCCTGCCGCGGCCCTTGGCCTCCTTGCCGGCGCTCGCCGCGGCCGTGGCCGCCGCACTGCCCTCCCAACGCCTCGCTAGGCTCAAGCTCCGGGGGGCTCAGGCAGCTATCCGGCGCCAAGCTCGCGTCCCTCGCCGCCACCGCCGCGCCGGTGCTCCGCAAGATCTCTGTCGCATCCTGCACCTTTGGACCCAAGGCCTTCGTCGCTGTGCTCCAGTCGTGCCCCCCCTCCTCAAGGACTTCTCCGTCAAGTGCCTCGGCGGCCTCCCAGGCTCCCAGACACGGCCGGCACTGCGACCGCCATCACCGAGGAGATCCTGTTCCCGCCCGCCTCGTCGCTAGGGTCGGTGGCCGGAGGAGGAGGAGGTCGTGGCGGCGGGGGAGGAGAGGGTCTTGGAGCAGAGGTGGTGGTAGCCTCCGCCGCGGCCTAGTCGCGATGGAAGGCCGGCCTGCGGGTGAGGCGAGCACTGGGGCTGCTGGGGGCGGCGCGGCGGGCCGGGAGGAGGGCAAGTCAAGGCGGCGCGTGGAAGCAGGGTGGGAGGTGGGCTTTCACGGGGAAGCGGGCGCCGGCGGCATGAAGGACGAGGAGGAAGAAGAGAAGAGAAGAAGAGGAAGAAGAAGGTGAAGAAGAAACAGAGGCAAAATTGTCCAAAAGGGCAGATGATCAAGTGGCTCATGAAAGGTGTGGCATTTGAGCTATTATCTTGTACTTAATGGCAAATGATCAATTCCCCCTTAGAAAAACAAATCTTGTAACCATCCATTTGCGGAACTTGCAGCAATGGAAGAGAAATACATGTGTTTTATTGCGCATTCGTGGATGTAGTGTTATATCTCGTTTCATGCTTCATGTCATCCTGATTAAGTTGCTTGTGTAATGCACCTGACCAGAGTGGAAGGTTGTGTTTTGCTCGGTGCCGACATCCCCAGGAGGACTCTACCTCACACTCCTCTCGGTCGCCTGATATTTAAAACCGACGAAATGATTCAGGTGGTGGAAGCCCCTGACATCGTCAGGAACAAAGTGTCCTCCTCCGTCTTTGGTCTTGATGGCGCATTATCTTTGAAAGGTAAATAAACACTGGTTGTCAGCACATTCCATTCAGATTGCGCATAATGCTAGTAAGTAGTAATTGTTATTTGGTTTCATGAAGTTCTGGAGAAGTATTCAATTTTCTTTTTCTTTTTTTCTTTTTGCATTTCTTGGCTGGTTCCTGGTGGCCATGCCGCATGTTCTCAGTGGACATACCTTCATATAATTTTAGTATTTTATTGAACAAAGCAAGAACAATAGGAAAATGCTTTCTGAAAGATGCATTCTGTAGTATTTCAGTGTATTACAGTACATGTGAAAGGTCTGAACCCATGCATAGTTGTCAGTCTTCATTCATAAGGAGTGTTCATATTGTATAGCTGAAGTAGTGGCCAAATGCGTTTGGTCAGGTTTGTGATTTTGATATTTGTCTGTCCATGTTTGTAGAGAGCAATGCCTATGCGTGTGTTAGCAGTTGGAAATAAGAGGTCTCGAGGGACGCAGTTTCTTGTTGAAGAGGGCAAGGAGAAGCTCGGTTACTACTGTGATATCGAGGACACCCTTATCAGATCCAATCCAGAACTTACCAGGTAGGACATCGTTATGTGATGATGGACATAATCGTCGATTATACGTCCCCAGAGGCTATCTTGCACTGTTGTATGGATACCTATATGCATGCTATCACTATATTGTATTCTTGTATTGGTAGTCTGGCTTTCGACAAGTAATTTTACACGTCATTAAAAGAATGGAAAGTTGTTATTTTGCTGATATGACATTAAAATACAATTTGTGCCTCCTCACGAAGTTGACTATTGATACTGACCACTGATGCTTTCTTCAGTGATGTTAAGGTGCAAGTTGAGGCAGAAGACACGGCTATGATGCAGCAACTCAAGCCTGAAGATTTTGTATGTTTCAGTGCCTTCTTATCTTAGCATAGATCATATGTGCTCTGATGTAAAATGTGCCTTCCCCTAGCTTCATATCTCTATATGATGTTTGTGTGCATGGTTAGGTTGTTGTGTAGGATGAAAACGGGAAGGATGTCATATCTGAGCAGATAGCTGATCTGATTGGGGATGCTGGCAACACTGTATGCTCTGCACCTTGGTTCATCTAATACTGATATATCCTTTGATCATCGACCATTTGATTTAAAGTTCAAACTGCTGTAAATTTCTAGGATGAACATATCTGTCAAAATGTGTTTTTCAAATGTTTTAGGGATCTTCGAGGCTCACATTTTGTATTGGTGGGCCATATGGTCTTGGGGTACAAGTGCGAGAGTGCGCAAATGCGACACTTTGGCACAGCTGTAGCTTTTCTGAAAAACAGCTTCCGACTGAGGTGAAAGGCTGCACGGCTGAGCTGAAGAGATTTGATGTTTGGTTGTCTGACTTTCAGGTCGGCTAGCTGGAGCTTCTGAATTGAGAAATGTCTGAAATACCCCTGAGTCAAATGATGACTTGTTTTGCCATTTAACTATAATTAACGACAATTGACGACACTTTACAACAACTACCGTAATTAACGCAAATGACCGTAATTAATGACAATTAACGCAACTCACGACAATTAACGATAATTATTGCAATAAACAATTATTACATAAATAATTACAATAACTAATTATTACAATAAATAATTATTACATAAATAAATATTACAATAAACAATTATTACATAAATAATTACTTTACAACAGAAAAAAGAAAATAAAATGGGCCAGCGACGGCAGGCGCGGACGGCGGAGGCGTCGGGCTCGGGAGGAGGAGGAGGAAGAGGAGAATGGCGGCGCCAGCGTCGGGGGAGGAGGAGGAGGCGGGCACGGGCGGCGGCGCGAGCCAGCGGAGGCGTCGAGGAGGCGGCGGCCGTGGGTGGTGGCACGGGCCGTCGGAGGCGTCGAGGAGGAGGAAGGAGGAGGGCGCCAGGGGAGGGAGGAGGGCGGCGGTGTCCACACGGGAGGAGGAGGGAGGGTGGCGGCGCCAGTACGGGGAGGAGGGAGGAGGAGGGTGGGCGGCAAGCACCGACGCGGGAGGAGGAGGGAGGAGATGGACGCCAGGGGAGGGAGGAGGGAGCCGGAGAGGAGGAAGGAGTGGACGCGGGGGAAGGGCTAGGGTTTTGTGTGGACGGCGGTGGGGAGGAGGAGGGGGTTTTGTTGAATGGCAAAATGCGGGTAATTACCCCTAGGTAAATGAGGAATGGGGGCTGTGGGAAACTATGGGAAGCTGCCCCTTGGCGACTTCCGGCTTTCCCACGTTATACGCGACTTCCGGCTTTGAGAAAAGCTGCGTTAAAAAGGCGTCTGTTTGGAACGGTTTCCGGTTTTTCCGAGCGAAAAGCCGAAGCCGTTCCAAACACGCCCTTAGGCTATCCTCACTGGTTTTGAATCATCAAGTTGCTTTAATAGTTCTAATGGAGCAGCTCTACAGGTGAGCAATGAGCCTCTCTGGTGTCATTTCTGCATTTGAACCTGCTTTGATAATTCCAATGGATCAACTATGCACCAAATGGTGTAAGGCAGGTACAATAATGTAACACTCCCATTGAACACAATCGTGAACACATGATTTCTTTGTAAATAGTCATGTTCATGCATATCTATCAGAAAATGCTTGCTTGATAATTGTGATATCAATCATTCATTAGGGGTCACATAATTTGCTGGGCATGGACTATCATCGAAGGACAAAGTGTCACCACTAGATTTAAGTTGCACCAGCATCATGTGATGCTCTTCGAACAGATTAAAACTCAGAAACTGATGATCATAAATGCAAAAAAAATGCAGGTATAATGCTTAGGAACTCGTATTTATATTTTCATTCAGCATAAAACCACCACATTGCTTAAAATGAATTACTTAATGTTCTTTACCTGATGTTGATCAGCTTTGTGGTGAACCATGGACACTTTATGCACACGATACATTGTTGGCCGATTGTTACCTGCTTCTCAGAGTTGTCACAAACAAGAAAGACCTTGCGCAGGCTTTCCAAGGCGCATATATGTGCTATCTGCATATGAACTGCCTGTTGACTTCTGTTTCTTCTGTTCCTCTTATGTGGATATTCTTCAAGTAACTGATTAACTTAAGAAGGAAAAAAGAAATGGAGAGTATAGAGAATAGATATCTTTTATATATTTATTTTTCAGTTATTTGCTTTGTCACTCTAATCTTGCTTCTGTGTTATGTAATACTAACAGAAGAACCTTTCTTGGCTTGCTATATTTTTGTTTGCACTTTGCACTCTTAAACCAAGAACAAAGCAAAGAAAAGTATATTTATAGAGGAACACGCTTTAAAAAAAAGATCTATGGAGGAACAATTTCAGCATTTCATCCTGACATGGATCTCCTGCCAGTCTCCTGATAATATAGATGCACAAGCGGCTTTGTAGTTTGTACCGGTCATGGATGCAAAGTAAATGTTATAAACCAAGGTTTCAGCCGTGAAGAATCCCTTGCACTCTTTAGTTTACTGACAATTTACTACAGTACAACAGAAAACATATTCCTGCGTTGGGTAGCAAAGCCACCCTCATAATGATCAGCTCATAAACAGTTCGTTTCTTCCGGTGGAGCGTTTGGCTAGTTTTACATATGAGCTGTCAGTATTGCAGAATAGCTAGTCACTTCTGCCCACTGAAACAAAACTTCAAGAAGTTCATATACCACACGAAAAAACTGCTCAGAGAACAAAAGAGCACTTGAAGAGAACAATATTAGCAATAACACTGCATTCGATTCTGTAACCAACAAAAGTTTTCCTTGCCCCACTTTATATCCTTTCCTTGTTCCTGTCTGTCACAATAAATAGTTACATTGCCAATAGCCGATTCCGCAGAAACAAGACGTGCCCTAATCATTGTGCTGAAAACCTGGAAGAAGTGATGCAACAAACCCCACAGCAACCAGCTGGATCTCTTTCAAGATGCCGCGAAGCCAATTGTGTCTGTTTCCTTCTCCATCTGCCTCTTGCTGGTTCTCATTGCCAGCTGCTGCTCCAGGCTCCTGGTTCTCTGCGGCTTGGTCAAGGTTTGCAGGGTCTGCAAGATTCCCCCCTGAGAAGCAGAAAGCAATTTGATGTGAGAATAATTATCCAAATGATACTACCTACAATAAATGAGAATTATTAATTATCGATGTTGCCTGCCAAATGACAAATATTAATTATTGATACTGCCCGACAGGCAGAAAACAATCTAACAGACTAGCAGGAAACACCATTTCATGAACCAAGGGATCGACATGATAAGACAGCTTCAACATCCGTCCTATTTATTGGTGCTACTAACAGCAATTTGCAATATTTATATACCTTTAGAAAATGCAAGCATTGGGAAAAGTTATGATGTCGATATGCATATGATGGTGTTTACAGATTCAAGTGGTGAATCCAGTGATTGCAATACAACGGACAAAATGCATAGCGGCAAATATAATATGCAGTGTAGTAATAGACAACTACCAGGTGGTTGATCATTGCCATCATTCTGGGCGGCCAGAGGAGCACGATTCTCCGCCCGAGCAGGAGCCTGTGGTGGACGAGCGGCTGCACCTCCCGCTCGCTGCAGCCATCTTAGTAAAGGTGTAATAGCTCCAGTTTGATACCTGCGAGAGATGGAACAACAAAGTTATCTAACAACATAAAAGAGGCTATACAAGAGCAAACTGTGGAAAAATAACAAGCACAACGAAGCAGAAGTATGCAAAAAAAACTCACAAGTAAATCATCGAGGCAAAAAATATAAGAAGAAACAGCCTTTGTTTTGATCCTTCCTGGCTAAACAGAAAGACCACTGCTGCTAACTTGATGATTAGGGCCAGATCAAGCTGAAAAGCGAAGTTAAACCTCCTCACAACAACTTGTCTTTGAGGGCCGTGTTGCTGCCTAGCATCCTGTCCCTGCTCTTCACCAGCCAATACACCGGCACTTTCCCTTCACAAAAGGATGTGACAAACAAGTAAGGAGAGTATAAACTTATTTTATGGAAAATGTCATAATGCTTTGCACTGGTCCCAGATATTCCCAAATCAGCATGAGAAGGCGATGTAACATAGTAGCAAACTATATAGGCTTTGTCATTCTCTCAACAAAAAAAAAGTATTTTTTCAGGAACTTCTCACATTTGTAATCGTGCATGAATGTTCTATGCAGATTCAATTGAACTTTCAGCATCAAAAGCAGCACTTAAGCAAAGGTTCAAGTAAATTTACTGGAGCAAATAATATGTTGCAGTGTTGCTGGAATTCTAAATCAGATTAGTCAATTATGGCAAGTTTCTCTGTAATGAAGGAAAAATATGCCACTATTTTAGGAGTAAGTTAACAACAAGATATAATATGGCCTATACCTGTTCTACAGTAAAGTCACTCTGTGTGCTATGACAGACTACATTCTTGCCTTAATGTCTCTAGAGAACATTAGACAACCGAAGTTCTTCATCCTGCCTCTGATTCCTTATGAGTTATGACAATTGGAAGAGATTTTGTGCATGCCAAGTTGCTGAGTTGTGCACTAACCAAAGTTCATTTGAGAATAAAGCAGCAGAATGCGTAAGGAAATCGTGAATAAAGCATCATGAAAAAGTTAGTTAACTCTTTCATGAATTTCTGGGCTTTCCACTAGCTAAATAACAGACCCTAAAATGAAATATAATCCACTGAAGATCTAAAGATACCATCATCCTTAAATATAATAATTGAAGCATGTACTGTTGTCAAAGCTCATGCTTTTGTTCTGAAAACGTCTACCCAAGACAACAGATTAAGCACCTGGATCTCAAGATAGATCTTGCAAACCCTTTACCACACTAATTCCGTATTTCCACCCTAAATCCTTCAAAGCTTTCAACAACATGACATATTGATCAAATAGGACTTGAATTAAATAATTACGTTGGTTACTATGATGGCATGTGAAGCAACTTCACCATAACAATGCTGGGGACAACAAATTATTATGCACAACAGATTGTTCAGTATCAGAAGCAAACAACTTACGTTGGGATCTTGTAAGTGAGTGGTATGAGTGTATTTGGAGTATAGCCTCCCATCACCCCCATGAATTGATTCTGCTGTATGGCATACATCCCTGGACCCTGAGCCTGATCATCCAGACTTTGCTGGGAGTACATTCCAGTCACCAAAACGGGGTACATGAACATCGGAGAAGCAGCATTTGGAGCATCGAACTGCATTATCAGCAGCAGCCATAATAGCAATGTCATCATAAGGCAGTACAGAGCACAGGGTATTTCCATAAAGGAAGAAAAAACACTGCAAAAGTATCTTCTAAATCTACCTCCTTAATCGAAAAAATATATCTTCTAAAACAATCACTAAAACAAATTCAACCCTTCACTGAAACTAGAAGTGTTCCCCTGCTCAATAGTCTCTTACCACCAGCTGAAACTATCTGATGAGGGTTAAATCAACGCAAAAGAGACCAAAAGAAGACTAACTCATGCACCAACTGCATCAAAACCCCGATCAAATCACCACCGGAACGACCAAAAGGACCCTTAAATTCCCTAAAGACGCCGCATTTCCCACAAAACCCATCAAATTTGCACCTCAAAACTCCCTAATCCGCCTCCAGAATACGAACATACCCTGAATCTACGCGCCATGGAGCAAGAACCGGTCTCCGCTACAGTTCCACACGGTAACCTCGGACAAAAATTAACGGTCCTAGGGAGAAGGTTACTAACCTGGGGCGACCGGATCGGTTCACTGGATGCCTCCGTCAGCCGCGGCTCCGCCGGCGAGTGGGCGTGGGGGGCGTCGGCTTCCGCCATGGGAGACGAGGGGGAGAGGTCTGCGCCTGCAGGTACGATCTGGGCGACTCAAGCATCCTCCTCTTCTTGGTTGGATGAACGGCCCAGATTCATAAGTGCACGTCACAAGGGCGGCGCAGACCGTCCGATCGGGGAGTGGGGTACACTTATTCGTAGCTCTATCGTATCAAGAATTACTTCTTTCTTCCCACCAGTAAGCTGCCCCCAATGCTCCACCTTGGCAAGTTTTTTAAAGCTGTCATGTAGATAAAAATCTGATGTGACACTGCAATTAAGGAAGAGAGAGAGCAGATTGGTATCTTATTTAGATACCACTTATACACAGTTTCCTAGATAGAAATACTAATAAATACTCTATATCAAAGGTCTAAGATACAATACTTTAAGATACTACGCATTGGAAAGATGGTATCTAAATGCCTTTTATGCAATAAGAAACTGCAGTAAGAAATCAACAACCGGGAGCAGCCTAACAAACTAACAATTACCCCCCTCAGTTTCACCAAAATGCAAAGTGAATCCTTCCAGATCACACCACACGAGCCACTTTCTCTGACAGGTGGACCCACAGTGCATCGCACAAAGAGATGGGCCCCACGCGTCAGCCACTGTTTCCCTCACTCCACGCAATCCTAGGCCTACTGACACGCGGGCCCTACCACATCGATGCGTAGTCGCGTTCCTTAGGTTCCTATCTCTATCGTCGTCGTCTCCGTCTCGCGTCTCGACTCTTCCATTAGCGCCATCAATCCAAATCTTTCTCCCGCTCTCCCATGGCTCGCATCCTCGCGCGAACCCTAACCCTAGAGCGCCCTACCGCTCCGCCATCCTCCCTCCGCCCACTCCGCGCGCTCTCCGACAAGGTGGAGTTGATTGAGATCGACCTGTCCGAGGACTCCCCCTCCTCCTCCGCCTCCTCAGGCGTCGTAGGCGACTCCACGGTGGAGGTTATGGGTACGCGGCGCCTGGAGGACGCCATACACGGGGTGCTCGTGCGGCGGGCTGCGCCGGAGTGGCTCCCCTTCGTGCCAGGGGGATCATACTGGGTGCCGCCGATGCGGCGGCCGCTCGGGGTGTCCGACCTTGTCGGCACGGTCGTATACACCGCGAGGGGCGCCACGGGGGCAGCGGTGATGGAGGAGGAGGAGGCGATGTGCTTCACCACCGTGCGGGGGTGGCCGTCGGCGGCGTACTTCGTCGAAGGTGAGGTGGATAAGACTTGTCTTGAGCTTCGAAGTTTGGTTGCTAGATTAACTCAGCATTTTGTTGGGATTTCGAAATGTTGCTGTGTTATGGATGCGTAGTTTTGGAGCTGTCACGTTTAGTTTGTCGGTGAAGCATTGCTGCATTGGGACTTCACCTGTGGTTATAGCGCCTCTACCTCTAGTATCCAAAAGAAGTTTTAGAATTAGGCCATTTTTATGAGGCTTCTAGCTAAAAGTTGAAACCTGTTGAAATTTGTGTTTGTCAATGTCTTAACACAAGCTCAAACCGCATTTGTATTGGAGAGCTCTGTCCCCGAGCTGGAAATTTGAGCTCTTGCAATTATGGACAGTCCTGCGCTTCATAACATGCTCTTAGAAAGTTAGACTTCTAGTGGATTCTTTCTCAAGTGAAATCCCAACGTACCATGGGAGATAATACATATTATTAGCCATGGTATATATGATGCAAGTCCTGATGAATTGTTCTCATGGAACTTTTGGTATGTATTGAATATTTTTGTTCAGGCTAAATAAAATTCTTTTCTACTGGATTGCTTCTTCCATCATGTGAAAGTAAATATGAAAGATATGCTACCTGATGCCACTCCCACTTGTAATGATAATCTATTTTGATAGATGTATAAAATTATTAAGTTCATTCCATAGTGGATGACATAGTTTCTGGTATATAGAGAACAACGAATATTATTTGTGATTTGTCCTGTTCTATGTTCATGTTGTTTCCTTGCCAGTATTGCTCTCTTGTTCTGTTTTGTTGTCCAACAATTTATATTGCATAGTGACAACGACTGTTTTCCTTAATATTTTTTTGTTAAGATCGGTACTTCGTCTGTTATGTCTATGCATGACATGATGATTCTTTTAGCTGGTTGTACTTTTTATGCATTTTTAGATTAACTAGCCTGTGCCTTTGCAAGTTTTTGTCAACCAAAATTCTGCACCTAATTTTGGATTAGGAGATTCCTTGATCCACCCGGCATCTTATTTTCTGCTTGAAGCAAATTAGTTCAGTCCAACTCAAAGCAGTGTAAAAAGGTCTGATCTACCATGACTGTGTAACTCATGCAGATGCTAGTTCCGGATTCCTCCACACAAATATTAGAAAATAAGACTGTCAATTAATTTGTTCGTGGAGTATTCATCTTAACAAAAAGTTAAACAGTTATCTTCCTATTCTGTCTTGCAAGCTATGATGCACCGATACGTGATACCGGTACGGCGGTACGGACACGGCGATTCGACGATACCCCATTTCTCAAAAAAACCGATACGGCGATACGGATGTGTGTGTGTGTGTGTATAATAGTAAAAATATAAAATACGATACTTGGTAAGTTTCAGTCAAGGGTTTACCTTTACTTCAGTTGTATAGAAATGTCCCAGAGGCCAGAGAGCATATACAAATGGAAATTATAGACTTTACTCCCTTTGTCCAGCATATATGTAAATTTATCAATGTATCATTGTATCTTGCAAATAGAAATGCAACATCATTAGTTATGGGTCCTTATGGCAGCATGTATGTCAAGATGAACTGAATAACTGAAGACTTAGCTTTTGCATGACAACGATAATCTTGATGATGAGTTGATGTCTTGATAAGAAGAAAGCACTGCACACCTCGATATTAAGAGTAACTGTAACTGAGTATCCAACTATATTTCTCTATCAGACTATCTCTGCCAGTCTGCCCTACTGCCAGTAATGGTGATTGGTGAGTAACTGACAACACTGAAGTGGTGAAGCCTGTAGTCCCTCAGAAAGGTATAAGATAGCATGCCAATGCTTTGTGTAGGCCTTCATGCAAACCGAAAGTAAAAGGTCTCAGTTTCTTGAGAAAGAAAATAACTCAAAAAATGTATAGAAGTACAAATCTACAAATCCACAATAAAAAGATTCAACTCATGAAGCTGTGTAATAGAAAATAACCTAACTTGCAATTATTACAAAGTAGTTTACCAAAATCATAGTTTACCAAAATCCCGATCACTAAAACACAAGCAATGTCATCTCACTGCAGTATACTATGTGTTGTTACAACTACAAATTACTCCATCCATTCCTCCAAATAAGTCTTCTTTTGACTTCTCAATATCTCCAAGAAACAACTTCGACCACTGATGTATGTATTACTCTATAGAAAATGCACCTGACTTCTTGGGGTATTGGGGAAGATGGATGCACCGGTTGCTGGAGAGTGGAGAGGATGGAGTGCCGCTGGCCGCCGGCCGCTGGTCGCTGGGAGGCGCACGGAGGAGCGCTAGTTGCAGCCTGGAGGATTGGAGGCGCAGACCGCAGAGGATGGACGGCGCCGGCCGCTGGAGGATTGGAGGCGCACGGGAGGGGCGCAAAGGAGGGAGCGCCGCCGGCCGCTGCTCGCCGGGAGTCGCACGGAGGGCTGGAGGCGCAGTGAGGAGGATGGAGGCACAGTGAGGACGATGGAGGCGCACGCGCAAGGGGCAGCAATTTAGGGTTAGGGGTGATGGGCTGTTCTGTTGGGCTGTGAACAATAGTACAGTGCGATTTCTTTTTTTCCCGGCTGGGCTGTATTTTGGGCCGTATCGGCGTATCGTGGTGTATTGGGCCGTATTGGGCATTTAATTTCTTTTTTTTTCAAATGTAAATATTTCCGATACTCCCCGATATGTATCGGGGCCGTACCATACCCGATACGTATCGGGATACTGGTACTCCGCCTTCAGACGAATCAGCACATCAGAGCTTGCAAGTTACTAGTATAACTAGGCTCAGGAGTGGTGCCTTAATTAATAGCTCTTGGTTCAGTTAGATAATTTTATAAGGTGTAAACAAAATTGGGTTGGGTTAGATCATATGCTCGATAACTAAAGGATCTGTTGTTTTAAATATATGATTTGGTGGGATTGTTTGATGCTGGGTTCCATTATGAAAATATATTGTTATATAGGGTATAAAATGGCTGAGCTATTGCTCCCCTTAGGCGCAAAATGGTTGCAATTGTCTGGTACCAGAAATGTCTGTCAGCAGTTCAGTATTGTTTGGTTATATTTAACCAGTATCAAGTCTTGTATTTTTTCAGTCATATGTAATTTTACTAAATGTGCTTGGTTTTGATTTGAGAAGATCATATTGTTATGGTGTTAAGAATTCTAAGCTCATCCTGATTAGTTTATTCTGTTCAAACAAAGACTTTCTGTTTCTTTAGACCATCAAGATCTTTGTTCTGCATTTGATATCACCTTGAGGGTTCTAGGCATGTGCTAGGGGGCACAATCTCTCGTGTATGTGCGTTTGTGTGGTGGTGGTGGGGTGTGTGTGTGCATGTGCATCTACCCTATAATGTAAAAAAAAAAATCACCTTGAGGGATTAAGCATATGTTTCTGTTTTCCCCAACACATGTGCATCCCAGACCTTGATAGTTAGATTGGGGCTTCTCCGTTTTTTCTCTACTCAGCATTATTTGGTAGTCTAATAGTTAATTCTGTCAAAAGGAAAATTTCCGCATCCAGTGAAGAGGTCAAGGAAAGATGCTACTCAGACAGATGATGAGGAAAGCTAGCTAGTTTGTCCATGCTAGTTTACCTGGGGTAAGTTGATTCACATTCTTAAAAAAAAAATGCTTATTATCACTATACTGTTCTTACTGTGACTGCTTTCTATGCCTCCATTTGAACTTTAGGTAGCTCTTGTCTTATTGTTGTAAATCTCTGTTGCCATCGGCACCCAGTATTATCCTATTAATGCACGTTGCTAATGATATTGACCTTAATAACTTTTTGCTGGAAAAATAAAATAGCCCATTTTAATTTAGTCACAGTGCATTTGCAACCGAAAAGTAGATAACTTGTTGGCTCCGATTTATGACCCGGAGTGTGACTATTGCCATTCTTGGGCAAGCGTTGTTACCCGTAACATGGCTTGGGGCCCTTGCTGGTTGACAACAGATGCTCTTTTACATCAGTTTGTTAGAAAATACTTGTCCCAGGATCCAGTATAAACCTTTAGTAGCAAGATAACATGACTTGTGAGCTAACATTCTGAACTAGTAGTAGAATTGTACCGATAATGAATCATTGACTCTGAAATTGGATAACTGCAGTGAGCTTTATCCGTTTTCAACTTCATTCAGAAACAAATCTGAGCCTAAAGTGTTTTGTTGTGCAGGTCCATACAGTAAGAGTTAGCTCGGAGCTGTAAACGTGGAACTCCGCTGATGGTTCTACATATAGACGGCTAGGGACGCGAGCAACAATTAGTCGTCCCACCCGTCTCTTCTTCGCAAGGTCATGCATGCTTACTGCGCATGAATATGATTCCGTGTATTTCGCACAGCCTAGTGCCATGCGCCCTGGACTGCTCTCTCAGAAGCTGTAGTATATAATGTAGTAATGTACCAACTAATTCTATGTAAAACGTTTTCGCTTTTGAATAAAAACAAGGGGTGAGCTGAATACTTGTGGGCTTGTGGCACTGGACAGGCTGATGCTCTCAGCTCGTTGAATTCTCGTGATCAATGGGTAATATCACTATGGATTTCTTACTGTACATTAGTTTACTGTTTGTCCTGCGTATACTGCTCCTTACTGCAGAAATCAACAATTTTAATGGTTGGTGGCGATGCATTAGCCTACCAACGTAGAGGAAAGGTTGAGGCAGGGCTTCGTCTTGGCCATTTTATTTATTTATTTTGGTGAGTTGACTACCAAGTACCAACATTGCAAGTTTAGATGGTATCCACTCCCCCAGCGAAAACCAAGGTGATATTTGCACCGATTTTAATAGTTGAGTGCTGAAAGAGTGACGTTTTGGTTGTTCAGAGTTGAAATTATACGAATGTGACAGTTCATGGGAATAATATGCGTTTTCCCCATTTATTTTATGAATGTTTGGAGATGAAGGTACGTTATGCTTGTATCATTAATTTTTTGAATGAATCTTCAATTTTGCATTGCTACCGTTAAGGTGATGTTGATGTCATATTTTTCTAATTACGATGGTTTGCTTTCTGAATTAGTTTAGGGTTGGTGGGTTCCCATTCAGAGTCTATAGATGAGTTTTTTATGGCGGATGGCGCATCGCATCACTCACCGAAGAGTTTTTGTTCATCTTGACAGGATCGCTGTCATTGATGTTCGTATTCTGGGAGCACCGAAATGTTCTTTAGCTTTCCGTAGCTTAAACGTAATTGGCCCTCGAAATGCTTGAAACGTAAGAAATGGCAAAAGCCTTTCCTTGAAGAAACGTCATTGAACGTACTGCAAACCTGCAGCTTGTCCTAATGTCCTGTTGTTCACACTGAGACTTACTGCAGAAAAACAATGGTCGCTGTTGCTCACGGCCTTAAGTTTGATCATCCGGAAGACTAAACACGTAATACATTTTTTATAAATAAAACAAAAATCTGACGCAACAATTCACTGAACAAAATGCCATATTTGCCTCCAGTCAACAACTCCTTGTGCTGAAAATTATAACATCTGCTTGGAGTGCGATTCTTCAACGAACAAATATAATTAAGAGTAAGTAAGGTGATGGATATGTGACGGGTGAAGTGACATCCGGCGTAAACGCCGGTCGGCGTTGAAAGGTGACGGCCATGATCATCACGCGCTGCCCTGCCGACTCCACGCCTTAAAACACTTTCAGATCCATCGATGTAGCAGCAGTGAGTCGCTGTACATCCATAGGATTCTACATGTAGCTGGGGACGACGAGAGGCCCAGAGTTCGGCAAACGAATTGTGCATGCATGCATCAACCTAGCTAAACGTTGCGTTGGGAAACATCAGGTGTCTGCGGCAATCATCATACACGCTCGATCGGCTCTCACATTATGTCCCATTTATGATGGCATATCCATGTCAGTGTTGCCTGCACATCTTTCACTTCGATCCCGTGTCTCTTGTATCATGATATGACATGGCTTGGAAACAGCAATTAATGCCATCCGCCTCAACTCTCAACTCAACATTTCTCTTTGTAATACTACTCCAGTACATGCATCATGGGTTTGCCATGAGAGCTAGCTAGCTGGTGCCATGTTTTCTCACAGTAGTGCTGCTGCCTCGCGCACCTTTTCTCTTTAGTTGTTGTTGATTCAATCATGGATTGAATCGTTCTGATTATGTGAAATGGCAGAAAGATTTGAAAAGAAGTTTATGGTACCTGAAAGCCAAATAGTTCAATGGGCCCTTGGATGATGAGCAGGGTTTGGTAACCGGTCGAAAACCAATCGAAAATCGCGATTTTTGGTTTTATCGGACCTGTAAAATTCAAAACCAACAAAAAAACGGTTTGGATGATTTTTGCCCAATATAAAAGAAATTTGTAACCATGTCTAAACACATGTAGCCTGGTGGTAATGTTCATAGCCTAGAAGAAGGCATGTCTTGGGTTCGAATCCTCAAAACCGCGCTATTTTTTAGCTTTTTCTGTTTTAACTTTGAAAAAAAAATCAAATTTTGATTTATTTTTCGATTTTCAGTCAAACCGGTCCTACCGGTGATCCTCAGTAAAATTTTCAAACTGGTTACCAGAACCTTGATGATGAGTACCTTGCATTATAATTTGCCTCTTTTTCTCACATTTTTCATTGTGTTCTCGTCCAATTTTATATTTTTTTTTCAGATTTAGTCATTTTGCCGAGAGTGGAAGATCTACGTTTTGAAGAAAATTGAGACACCACTCTATACGACCAATAATACATGTACCTAACCACACCACAGAAGTACACCAATGTCCTTAAGGCTAGAGCCCTTGTGTTGTTTGCTTCTAGTGGACCAGTGCCTACACTAGTCCACAATACTCTACTCCTGTTTGTATTGGGTCTCCAGTGTTCACAGCTTCACATCCCCCTATAGATGCACATTTGGCACAGGTCTTCAGAGAGCTGGCAGATCGACCCAATGGGCTATTAACTCACTAAAATTTGAAGATTAGGATATGTTTACATATATTTGGTGAAAAGTCCCTTTTTCCATGCATGCATATAGCCTGCATAATGTGTGCATCCCCAGGCGACTAACTTGTGTCTTATCTGTCTTTCTCCAATCCTTTCTCTCTTTTTTCTTTGGGTCGCATGTGCTGGAGGAGACCCTGTTCGTTCTGTAGGGGTAGATATCGAATTCAATATTGCACCTGGCAGCTGTTTCGGTAGAGCTTTCCTTTTCTCCCTACCAACCCTCCGACAGTTTAGTTTAGTACAGTTTTTCTCTGCTGCTTAATTTTCCTTTTCCAAATAGCTCAAGAAACGCCCCAAGTACTCGCATCTTGATTTTCTTAGAGCTTATTTTACAAAAAAATTTGCAAGAAACTATATGATTAAGATAGCCAATGGTGTACAAAAGAATTGCAATAAAGCTTTTTAAAATCTGATGTCTGAACAAGTTTATGTAATCACCTGCCATTGCTCCCCTCTCATCTGTCCTTTTCCTGAGGTAACCACCAAAATATTTGACACTAGGGCATCACTGCATGTGAGCCTCCCTGTTCTTCTCTCGATCTGTGGGCTTGATAAAATAACTGCACTGAACTTCTATCGACGTCTGCATGCAGTTTCTTTTTTATAGCGAGGCTTCTTTCCAAGTTTCTCCTTGTTTGATCTTGGTATGGCATAATAAATAGGTTGGCTTTGGCCCTTATTTGCTTGACAGTTCTTCTTGTTTGTTTGTGGCAATCACACTGGCGTTATCTTTTGGCCTTCAATGTATAATGGCCCAGTCTTTGTATATTCTTACTCTTACCGTTGCTGTTTAAATTTCAGAGGAGAGAAAGTTTAGATGGAAACTTTATAATTTGTAAGTTCCCATGCCCATTTTAAATTACAAATGCACATGTATTGATGCAACATGTACAAAATGATCAAATAATCAGTAATTATGATAGTTTTTTAAGAACTTTGACTCTACAATGTGTCGTATATACACTGGTAATTGCCTAGTTTGTGGGGGAAGAAAGCCTATGATTAATTAAGTGACGTATTGGTCATAGCTAGGCTCAATAGATATTGTAATATATTTATTGTCGGTGCATGATTCAATATTGCTGGATGATGAAAAACGTGTGACTCCTTTGCACAACCGTCGACCCCCAGGCCACTTATAAACTAATATTTATAGATTTTACAATAGATATGTTCTTTGATGAAGGGAAAAAGGACTTAGTGTCTCCCCACTCATAGGACATTAACACATGCAATTCATTTAGAATAGATATGTTTTTTTGGGATTGTCTACACAACAGTTAGCTTTTTTTTTACTAAATTCAAGACCAAAAATCAGTCGGTTTTTCCAACTGTTAAATCTCAATCCAGTGGTCCAGCCCAACCCTAAGCCCCCCGAGTCCCGATCAAGCGAGTTGTGCCTCCCACCTGTGCCACCCCTGCCTCCACCTAGCGCGCAGCCAGCCAACCGCCTCGTCGGTGTCGCTCCCGACACCAGCGATCCCCTCCGACAGCTGCTTCCGCCTCCCACAGCAGTTGTCAACGCCGCCCGCCACCGCCCCACCTCCACCTCTGATGCCCCCACCCACCTTCTTCCTCGTCTCTGGCAGCTCACAGCCATTGGATCCGCCGCCATCGACCACCTCCCCGGCCTCCTGATTGCCCATCTACTGCCTCCACCGCCCTCCCCCAAGCCCACGGCCAGTAGCACCGCCTCGCAGCCCTGCTGCCGCTTCGCCGCTGTCACCCACCTCCAATCCTCTGTTGCCCCGGCCTCCCTCTAAGTCCGGAGGGCTTCGGTGAACCTCAAACCCTAACCAGTGAACTCCAAACCCTAACTCGTTGCCAACACTGCTGCCGAAAAAGACCACCTCGCCGGCCGGAGCTCAAATCTCCGAGCAAAGCAGAATATCAGAAAATCGACTATTTTTCCAAAAAAAACATGCGACAATTTTTTTAACAATTCCGATGTTTTTTTCATGTGGAAAAGGTACATGAATGCTCACATCATCCAATTAAATACCGGTCAAATTTAGTCGGTCCAGCGGTTCCACTTCAGCAAACAATATTAACCCTTCTTGAAAAGGAAGACATCAACCAATGTTAAAGCATTCTTTTCTGGAATTTGCTGAAGTATATTCTAATTGGATTAGCTATAGACACTTTAGCACCTTACATCAAGTCTTGGTATCATTGCTGATGGAAGTTCTTCACACGTTCTTTTAAAAAAATTGAAGTGCTAGCTTAACCATATCACCAAACTATTTTTTTGCATATGGTTTTTAATTAGCAAGGGACCCAAAACATGAGATACATCACATCAAATTAAATTGCATGTGGTTAGCTTCACAAAATATGGCCACGCAGTTATGTTCCAATGGCTCGAGTTATGGGAGTAAAATTCAGAGAGCATGCATATGCTGTGATCTTGGGATCTAAGCTACAGTTCACGCGTACTATTGGATGTACAAAAGTACTCGTACAACGGTACAAGTCCATGAAATGATAGTGCCCATGTGCCATGTCTTCGACCAACTAGGAGAACCTTACGTCCGCTCTCTCTCTCTCTAAAAGAGATAGCCCTGCGTATAATTAAGCCTATTTCTTTGTGTGCGCATGGCTCTATTTAGAAGAAAGGAACAGGGTAGAAATCTTTTGTGTGGGCTGCTAGCTCGCTGGATAGTGGATACAGTGCAATCCTATAGAAGAGCTGAGGCCACCCATGCTTACATAGTGGCCATGGTCTGCGAAAGATGGTATATGATCGTATTTATAGCAATGGACCTAAAGGAATTTGTTTTAATTTGTAAAAGATGATATTATGCTAGAACTTTTAATTAGTAGCCGGACTATATAATGACGAGACCTGTAGATACCAATTATTCGCCCCAACCGAATAGGTGGTGTTTAGGGAGTACTTGAATATTTTGTTGCTAATTAGTACTCAAATTTTGAACTCTTAGATCTAGATTTAATGTATGAGATCACTTTGACTTTTCTCTAATGAGATATCATCAAGCATAGTATAGATAAAAAAATTTAAGTACTCACAAACTCAAATAACACTCAAATAATCGAGGACATGTATACAAACAGGATACATGTCCTACAACTCGGACTCCGACTGCACAAAGATTACCTAACAGTGCAGCAGTGCTAGCTATTCTATGGCTGCCATCAGTAACAGAAAACTTTTGGCATGTGTTAGCATATTCAAACGCACGCACGCATTCACCCACTTGACCACCCCACTCGCTCTCCACCCATCCCGTCCCTCGCCTTTCTTCTTCCTTGAGCTAATCCCGGTCCCCCTCCCCGTTTAGATCGGCAAATTAGTAGCTTTCCTCTTCCTATTTTGTACCGTATCAAGCTAGGCTATCGCCGCCCACAGCATGAATCGCTGGATCTACATGCGGTTGGGGATTCTCCTCGGCAACGCCATCAAGCTTGTGGAGCTTCCGAGCTCACCGCCGTCCACCACCAAGGAGCCTCACATCTAGATGGTGATGGTTCCCTTCTTCGGCGCTGTGATGCGAGGTACTCCTAACCAAGGATAGAAAACTCGTTACCGAGCAAAATCCCACTCAGAGGGCGGTAACGGTTATCGCCCGGTAACCAGAAATTCCGGTGAAAAACTGGGCAAAATTTGCAAACTGAAATTTGAGCTCCGATTTCTGGAAATCGGTCTGGTTACCGGGCGATAATCGGGAAAACTGGTTAAAAACCGGGAAACCGAAAAATAGAGAAAATAGGTAATTATCAATTGGAATAATGCAAACATTAATTATAAAGTGTTTAATGAAGTAGCAATCCTTCAAGTGTTTAATGAAGTAGCAATTGGAAAAAACAGAGAAAACCTTGCTAGCTTCACTCTCTAGGGCAGCCCTCTCCTCTAAGTACTCAGTAGCATCTAAAATAATACAAACATAAGTTAATGGTAATGAATAATAACTTGACTAACATACTACAAACAATAATGGTGTAGCAATCCATACCAATACATTGTCGAGAAACGCAAAGGTTATGCAATATACTCATTGTTATCAAATAGTACAAGTCCTTCATATTGAACTAAGTAGGCTTTGTATTGATCCAAGTGTATGTTTCATGGACATGTTCTAACCAATGATTATAAACTTGTTGGTAATATTCGGGTTCCACCCACTGATAAATCATTCTTGCATTGTTGTTGAAGAGTACAAGTCCGTAATGGTGAATAGGATGAGAAGAAATGTCTGACGAATGATAATCGTCATCAGAAGGTAATAGGTTGACATCTCGATGTCCATAAGTTCGAATAGACTTTGAGCTAGCATGAGATTCATAGGAAGAAAAGTCCTGTGGCCGAGAATGATCTTGTTGGCGACCCTTAGCCTCGTGTAGGTCTTATGAATTAGTCTTGAAGCATGACAACCATGGTCTTCATCCTAGGTAGCATGCGTGAAATTTTTCTCGTAAATGAATTCCAATAGTTGGTCTTATACTACATCATGAGCTATCCCACCATCAACACCATCATCAGACAACGGAGAGCTACTGTCACCAGACTCTTGGTACCGCACTTCATCAAATGACAGACTTTCTGTTTCTTCACCGCTTCCCACAATATCCTCTTGAATGTTGTTTTTGTTCTTCTTATCAGCCTCTCGTTTCATTATTTGTGTAAGCGAGGCAAAATCTATAGCCAATTTTGTAGCCAGTTGGCTACAATATTTCTTTTTCCCAAGATGACTCTTGCCAATAGTTGTCTTTATCCATTGCTTCAATGGTTGATCATCTAGTGCTTTTTCCAGTTCCTTCTTAGGGATGGCATCAACTACAACGTTGGATGGAATGGGGGGCTCACCTTCCTCGTCTAGTAGAGGCTCTGATTGTATCATAAAGCTATCAAACCATTCATGGATTGGGTTCTCTTTGTCGTACATAGTGGCATTAATTAGATCAGCAAAAGGATCTACATCTCTATCCTCATTCCTAGTCTCATGCTCTTGCAATCGTAGCCTTAGATTGTAGTGGACATATACAAGCTTATGCAGTTTCTTGTACCAAAGACAGTTCCTCAATTGTGTATGTACCAAAGCAAATGTGCTTCAATTACGTTCACATCCACTGGAGGAAACACATTGTGAGACAATCCGCAAGGCATATTGTAGTGTTGATGTCTCCACTCCAAACGTCATCCACCATGTAGTAACATGAATCATACATGATGGAGACTCCATATATACCCTAGTCTTTGAACTGTTGTACATACTCCTCTATACCTTATTCGTTAGCATCAAGATACGACCCATCAATTTCATGGCCTCTTGGTGACGCAACGCCTTAACCAAGTTTTTGTGTCGCTTTGATGGCAGCACGAAAATAAGGACATTCTGCCTTTTTCCTAACAATGTCAGTACTATGGAATCACTTAAACCAAATTTGCTCAAGTTTTGACTTTGCTTCTCCACGAAATATTGTATCAATGCTTCCCAGCAAGATGTTCTTTTAGGCGGGTGACATCTCCGCCTGATTTTGAAAGATTACAATATCTGCACTTCCAACCAGTACCTCCTAGTCTCTCTCTATGCTCCCAATATTGATAGATTTAGGAGCCATCACTTACAATAATCCTTACCACAATATGTTCAGTATTGCTATCATGGTCATATGAGCTGAATCACAAATGAATCTCTTAATAATAGAGCTACTTATCTACCTAAGATGTCTATCACTAATCCTAACTATATCTGAATATCCAAATGCCAACATGGACTAAATACAATAATAGGTAGGTAATCAATAGGCGTTGGTACATGAATTTTTTCTTTTGAACCAACAAACCCTTGATCAAATAAATATTTGTAATATCTATCTGTACATACTAATATATGAAATTTATCCTATCTACGGCAAAGAAGCACTAAACAATTAGTTTCAAACTGCTTGCCTTGATTCCTTACTTACCGCCGTTGCTGCTTCCTTCCTTGCCCTAGCTTGCCGCCGTTGCTGCCTACTGCTGCTGCTCCTTCTCCTGCTAGTTGCTAGCTGCTGCCGACTGCTACTGCTAGCTATTGCGGGCTACTGCTGCTAACTGCTAGCTACTGGCCTACTGCCAATAAAGAAGCAAAAGAGGGGAGAAGAGAGGTACTGCAACTCAAGAAGCAAAAAGGGGAGACAATAGCAGCAGCTGCTGCAACAAAAGCAATGGGGGAGAAGAGACAAGAGAGCATCCAATGCAAAAGGGGGAGACAATAGCAGCTGCCGCAACAGCAGCAAAAGCAACGGGGGAGAAGAGAGCATCCAATGCCTAGGGAAGACAAGGCAAAAGAAAGAGAGAGGCAGCACATCTGTTGGGGACCTATTGGCTGCTGGCCTGCTGCTGCAAAACTAAGAGGGAGACAGGCACATGTGTAGAGGATGTAGGCATCCAATTCCAATGTGCTTTCCAAATCCAAAAAATCGTCCGAGATTGCTAATATAATAATTCAAGCATACTTACCTCATACAATACGTAATCTAGTACAAAAAAAAGCCTAAACTAACTTATGAATGGCATTATACAAAAAAAAATGCAATTTCAAATTTGATATTTTTGGTGTTTTTTCAACCGGAGCGTGATAATCTGTTATCACTGTTACTGCAGCAGAAACCGTCGATTTTTTCCCCTGCTCCTAACCCCCTAAATAAAGTTATTCCTATTGTAAAAACACACAATAAAGTAGAAGATAATCGAAAGAGCAGGGGACATGGATTTAACATGGAAAACCCTTTGCGGGAAAACCACAGACGCACAAAGGCGAAAATCACTATTTAGAAAGAGATGGCAAGACGGGGAACTTCGGCGTATCTAACTGTGTGATTACATGGATACATATATAGGCTAGAGAATAAGAGCCCCAAATGGAGAAGGAAGCCGAATCAGAGTTGGATGCGTCATTTATTGTCACGTCTAACACGGCTTGGTGCATGCACCGCTCGGCACCACGTCACGACGTTGAATTCAGATCACACTTTAATAATCTCTACCTTTAAATTAATTTACTCCTATAACTGAAATATCAAATCTCCTCCAAATAAGTATTCTTAAATAGATCTTGTGCTTCGAAAGTCCATAAGACTAATCTCAACAAGCAAGAGTGGAACAGTCTTATCCAAGCGCTTCTCATGAAACCAAATTGAGAAAACCACCAGTAGATCCAAACACACAGCTATCAACAAAGCAGACAAACAAATTTGGTCTTTGATAATTCATAACTCTAGCAAAGTCTGAGTCTGTGCAACTGACCTCCTGAAATAAATGGTCAATTATCAAACGACTTAAACCAAGACATCACCTGTGGTTCTGGATAGATAGCAAAGAACTCATCTCATGGATATTTGACATGCTCCACCTAGAACATAATACTCGGCAAACAATACTCATTGAAAGAGCAACCTGCACACTTGTCCATCACGCGCATCAAACTGCCGACTTCAAAGGTAACTAGAATCCATGATATGGTCAATATTGCTCCTGTAAAACTATTCGGATGAAAGGAACTCAATGTGCAGTCAATGGAGTAGAAACTGCAATAGACCCCTCGTATTGAGCCATAATAACTGGACAAACGTTGTAGCATCCGCAAAAAAACGAACTCCTTGCGCTTAAATCCTTCGTCTCGAATTGAAATTGGAGCAAAACCTTCATTTTCAAACATAAAAAATAATAAAAATAGTGAACGAAACACCAAATCAGTTGTCCCCTCAACTGAATCCAAACATGCATGAACTGCATAACTTCCTAAATTGGAAAATATTTTTTCTTCGGTACCTTAAAATCTAGATACCTACAAACCTCCATCTTGGACTCCACATATGCGGATCTTGCCACAACAACCCATAGAAGATGACAGATCGTTGAAGAAAACACTAATGACTAATGATGGAACAGACCAACACTAGAGCAGTCGTAGGGGTAGGACACGAGTCGGTACCGAGACAGAGTCAAGGCGCGGAACAAAGTTGAGGTGAGTCAAAATCGTCGAGTAGAGGCTATTGAAATCTCCTGGTAGATTTCTTGGGCTGACATAGTTGTAAATTGTGACCTCCTTGGTACACCCTCGATGCATAATCCAAAGTGAGAGCGATCAACTTACGGCAAAATTGTCTCATTTTGTCATCGTACTCAGAATTTTTTTCCCATCAACTTGTCTCGGCTTTGTAACCCAGAGCTCTGATACCACTTGTTGTAAATAATGTACAAAAAGTAATTGTTATAAATAATGAATAGAAAATAGGAACGAGAGACACGAATTTTACGTGAAAAACCCTTTCGAGAAAAATCACGGGCGCACGAAGGCAATATCACCATACGAGGAGATGTTTATACTGAAACTCTTGCTCTTTGCAGTGGACTACAGGGGTATATTTAAAGCGGTACATGAAATACTACGTGTAGGAGTAGAACTATGAGTTGGAGTAGAAAACAAAATTCGTATCACACTCAAACTCATTTTGTATCACACTCAAACTCAACAATCTTCACCTTGAGATGAATTCCTCCTGTAGCCAAAACAAAATGTGATTTCCTCGAAACATATTAGCATGAACACCTTGTGCACTGGATGTCCATAGGATTACTGAATGATTCTAGTTAGATCTGAGCAAAGCTCACACTTAGTGGTAGGAACTGACTTTTTCTAGACGAGTCTTCTCTTCTTTGGGTTGATATGCTGGCTATTGTTCATGGTGTGGGTCATGAGGGCATTTAAAAGGCCCTACATCGTTTTTTTTGGGCCTCCTTTTTAATAGTAGTGCTCACCGGAAAGTTCGAGACTATGTTAAGGGATGTGTAGTTTGCCAGCAGAACAAAATAGAACATTTGCATCCTGCGGGCCTCCTTCGACCATTGGTGGTGCCCTCAGTAATTTAGAAAGATATTTCTATGGATTTCATTGAAGGGTTTCCAAAGGTAGGCGACAAATCGGTGGTGTTAACAGTCGTTGATCATTTTTCCAAATACACTCACTTTATTCCTCTTGAGCATCCTTACACCGCCAATTCTATCACCCGTGCTTTCTTTGATGAGATTGTTCGCCTACATGGGATTCCATGTTCCATTGTTAGTGACCGTGATCCCATTTTCATAAGCAATTTTTGGATTGAAATTTTTCGACTTTCGGGTGTCAAGCTTCACTTGAGTTCGGCTTTTCATCCGCAGTCTAATGGACAATCTGAGGTCGTCAACAAGCTTCACTTGAGTTCGGCTTTTCATCCGCAGTCTAATGGACAATATGAGGTCGTCAACAAGACCATTGTTTTGTACTTACAGTGTTTATTAGGTGACCATCCAAAACAATGGTTACAGTGGCTTCCGTGGGGCTAATTTTGCTATAATACGTCTTACCAGACTTCATTACAAACCACACCATTTTGGGTGGTCTATGGCTGAGATCCTCCCTCTTTGTTGACTTATCAGCCCAATGTTGCTTGTGTAGTGGGAGTTTATCGTCAGTTACGTGATCGTGATGAATTTCTTACTGAAATTAGAGAACGCCTTCTTCAAGCTCAAGATTACATGGAGAACAAACATGATAAGCATCACCGAGCTGTCACGTTTGAGGTAGGTGATTGGGTCTGGCTTCGACTTCAACATCGTTCAACGGCTGGTATTACTGATCAAAGGTCCAAGTTGGTCCCTCAATTTTATGGAGCTTTTCTCGTTCAAGAACGTCTTGGATCTGTGGCTTATCGTCTTTAGCTTCCACCCAAGGCACGTATTCATAATGTTTTCCATATAGCTCTTCTGAAAGCATATCAAGGTCCACCTCCTACGGGCATTGGACGCCTGCTTGATATTGTGCATGGTCGGGCTGTTTCTTCTCCAGCATCTATTGTTCGTGCTCGTCTCAATCGTGGTATATGGGAATTATTGGTTCAATGGATTGGCTCCTGTGCGGCTGATGCTACCTAGGGTGAAGCTAGATGATTTTCAGCAATGTTATCCTCTATTTCAGCTCGAGGACGAGCTATTTCGTGGAGAGGGCGGTAATATTGTGGACGTATTTATCGGCAAGACTTATCAACGTCGCAAGCGCCGGAGCTCAAGGGATGATTCGGCTAGAGGGGAAGATTTGGCTAGAGTTTCTTCGGCTAGCATCAAAGAAGCAGAGTCAAACTCGGTTCTGGAAACCGAGCTTGGGCTGTAGCCGGTCTGGCAAGCGTACTGCCGTAAGGCAGTATCTAAACTAGGAAAGAGGTAAGGTAAGGCAGGAATAGGTTAGTATCTCCTTAAGAGATATAATTGGATAGTTCAGAGATTGGATTAGAAGAGGAGTAGTGTCCGTTCCGGACTCGTTTTGCCGCTGCTATGATTTCCGAAAGCAGGGAGTCCTTAGCTATATAAAGCAGCCTATGTAATTGCGTGAGACTTAATCAATATACAAAAGACTTACCTCCATCAAGTTTCGCAAGAACAGAGCCCTGCGCCCGGCCAGCAAAGAGCTGCCGCGTCCAGGGGAGTTCTTCGCCTCCGCTGTTATCTTTCTCATCGATGTTTCCAATCGCATATCATAGTACATCTACAGTGGATAGAATCATAAGTACATGCTTGTTACTCTGAAAAAAGTACACACGCTTGCATGCTGAGTACGTAGAAGGTCCTACCAGTTTGTTAATTTCTTCAAAAGAACATATTAAAGGAGAAGATAAGGGAATAAAAGGCAGGTAGGGAAAGTACTACTAATGGGATTTATCTTTCTTTTCCTTTAAAATTTGCTATGTGGTACTCCTCTTATCCACCGACTACGTACTACAAATCATAATTCATAAGGATCGATCGATCACTGCCTCTTTAATTTTGTTGTAGTTAAACAAACTGGCTCAAATTTTCTTTATGGTTAACGTACATAGCAATGAAGGACGGCTAGCTATTATGAGATCTTATAGAGAACACGAAGCACACCAGCCGGTTGCAAGTAGTTAATCTGATCTCAACAAGGGAGACCTCTCATGATTCGCTCCACCAGCACACTGCATGTTGGAGAGCCTTGCATGATGCACGGTGCATGTGAAATATTCAGTCCTTCAAACACAACTCACTTGTCTTAATCAAGAAGCCAAAGACAAACTTTAGAGATCTCTCTCTTCAAGATCCCATACATTTATGCTTTTCTGCATGAGGCATGCACACACACATATATATATGTACTCCTCATGCATGCACTGTGTGTATGTGTTGTATGTGGGGGCTAGGTAGTTCGTTGATGAGAGATGATGCCAAATTAGGTGGCACCAACCAGCCCATGCATGAGAGGGTCATGATGGGGCCCCACACCCCTAACCATGTGGACTTGAATACCCTAACTCCAATTAGTGGCAGCTTGGAACTACCTCCATTTCCTCTTTACATTTGCCCATTTATGTACGGTGAACACCTTATTTGCTCATAAGGTATCAAGTAATTACAAGAATTTTTTTAAAAAAAGACATTTTTTATTCGAAATTACAAAATTATACCTGCGATTTTATTTTTTACAAAATTATACCTCTGTCGCCGAACCATTTGGCGACTGATTCCAGTCGCCTAACGGCCAAGCGACACCAATATAGTAGCTTTACGGTTGGGCGACAAGGATGAAAATTGGCAGCGGTTGAGTGGCAGCCTCCTGCCGCCCAACCGTTGGGCGACTGCATCCTTGTCGCCCAATGGTTCGGCGGCAGGAGTCTGGCGACAGGAGCGTAAAAGGATTAAATAAAAAAAACACTCATGTAGCTCATCCCAGTCGTCCAACGGTTTGGCGACTGCATCCCTGTCGCCCAACGGTTTGGCGACAGGAGGCTCCACCTATTTTTTATTATTTATTCCTTTTACGCTCCTGTCGTCCAATCGTAAAGCTACTATATTGGTGCGCTTGGCCGTTGGGCGACTGGAACCAGTCGCCAAATGGTTCGGCGACAGAGGTATAATTTTGTAAAAAATAAAATCGCATGTATAATTTTGTAATTTTAAATAAAAATGGATTATTTAAAAAATTCTAATTACAATGCCACAAAAAAAGATCTGATGAAATAAAATTGGAAATGTGTAGGCCATCTCCAATGCATATGCTTGCAGTGAATTAGTGATGCATAGCAAAAGAAAATGTTTTTCCTTGCCATTTAGGACAGATAAAGTGCTAATCTTGTCATTAATGGCTTGAGTAGGCAATCCATGCTTAACACGTTCTTATGCATATAACTATCTTCAATTAATAGATAATGCAACTATCTAAGCACATACAAATAGGTGCTTACATTACACGGGAAGAATCTTATACGAGTGCTTGATGATGTGGTTGTATTTTCTGTCTTTTAAACACCCAGCACCATGTATTGCAGTTACATCGGATTGGAACGGTAGAATAAAACAAAGCCTTGCAAAAAAAAGACTTTTATATGTTCTCTTTTATACATCCTGACCCACGCGTTTCTTCTCGATGACACACATGAAATCATCGTCGACTTCAAACCATACTGGTTTGCGCAACTAGGGATAAAAGTGCACTCGATCGGGCCGTCGACGAAATTTTGGCCTAAATAGCCACTATGTTGGCACCACCAAGGGACGTCACGTGGCCTCTGGCCTTGTCCGTTCACATGGTCTTGTCCGTTCCGTGGTGGTGCGGACGAGAGGTTACGTGGTGTCTCGTGGTTTGTCCATCTCGTAGTAGTGCAATGGAAAATATCATTTTTGCAATTGCTGCTGATGGTGCTATTTTTGCCAACGCCGCTTTAAATAGTGCCATTTAAGCCAAACCTTCGCCGTCGACCCACCGATCCACAAACAACCACTAATTAAGTTTGATTGGCCTAATCCCTACTTTACCACTAAGAACATGTACATCCCTTAGGATCTAAAGTAGGTACTAAGGTGGATACATCACATATCTCTCTCCACAAGACTATTGTTAGTTACTTTTATTTCAACCCTTAGCACCATCAATAGGTCCAAGGTTTGCTTCGGTGCTATACAATCCTGGCTTAGCACTATTCCTCCATCCATTGGCATCAGTACTAGGAAATTTCTCTCATCTCTAGCATTGCTTTAGCACCTACAGATGCACATGCTCTAATATAAGGGCCACATGCATGAAGTAAATCACTGATTAAGTGGAATGGATCTGTTGGTCGGCCAAGGGTGAAAAAAATCTCGTTAGTGAGCTCATTGGCTCGATTCAAAATTGTTCCAATTACACTCGTTAATTGTTTAAACATTTAAATGAGACAATTTCGAATGAAACTGGATTTCGCTTAGGCTCGACTCGTTAGCTCGGTTCTAAAAATACTTTCAAACTATAAATAAAATAATATTAAATTAAATTATATCAGTTTTGCAAAAAGCTCCGTAAAACGGAACTGGGACGGGCTCCATATGGGCACACGCACACTCAGGAAAAAAGAACTATAGCATCACGTGTATGCAGTTGGGGTCGACAGGAGCCGACCGTTGGTTACCAGCACACATAATTCTCTTCTTAATGAGTTGCCACTTGCTCGGGAACGTTTGTTCGTTGGCACCATACGTGCGTTTGACAGAGCGAGAACCTGAGCATCGATATCGATCGATCGAGCTCTTGATGCATCGGTAACGACTACTACCAGTGGTTATGACGCATGGAGGTGTGACATTTTTCAGAGACTTTCAGTGCAATCTACTCAAAGACCACAGCGTGATTGAGCACGTTTTGTACCTGATTACGATTCAAGGGTGATGGTTACCTGCAAGCGATTGTCAATTAACCATTTTCCAGAAGCGCTTGAATCCGATCGCCTTCGAGGCATAGTACGTAAGCTATTATGAAGCATGGGGCTTGGAGGCAGCTGGAGAGCTTGATTTGTTTTCGACTGTCGCGTTTGGAACCGAATGATTGAATTATTGCCGGCGTCAACCAAACCAAATTTTCTGGTAATACCAAGAAAATCTAATATCGTACACGGGCAATCTGTAGTTAAGGAAACCGCCCACAAAAATTTTAGTAATGTTAACATTTTGCTTGGCTGCAATCTAAACAACGTTCTTTTCATTAAATTTTGGTTTTGCCCAAATTTTAACTAGACTAAGAACCAAACAACCCCTAACTTAGGGACTAACATCGATCATACGATTTTTATCTACATAAAGATAAGGATACTCAAAGGAGGAATATCAATTATTTCCTCGCATTGTAAGAAAACAGACATATTTCAATGTAGTTTGAGGACCTATTTGAAATGTGTAAATTTTAAGAAAACAATTTAATTCCTACAAAAATCTAAAAGAAATTCTTGCATTAATGCAACGCATTATTTTTGCTGTCAAGAAAAAAGAACACAAATATAGTCTATGTAAATACCAAAAAAATACACCACTTGGTAGTATCGTGCGAAGAAAAACATATAAGATATCCATTTTATTATACATGAAAAAAAAAAACAGGAAAGGAGCCTAAAACGAGCACGTTTGGCAGCAAAAAATTCAAAATAAAATGAAAATGCCTCGGAAAAAATCAAAATAAAATGGAAATGAACGGAACATCTACGAGAGAAGATGGAGAAACAATAGTAACTACCATCGCAAAACGACAGACAGGCACCAAATCACGCACTGTGAATGGAAAACCGCAGCACGACCAAGGTCAATTGACACTACCAGAATTACACGGATGAGAGAGAAATGGCTATTGCAGTTTTTTTTCAAAAAATAAAAATACAAAACCTCAAATTTCGAAACATATAAGGACTATAACAAAATTTCCACCTGTTTGTTTTTATTTCCAATTTTGCCCTTTCAAAACCATATACGACTGTTACAAACAATTTCTTCTGAACAGAGCACAGCCCCAGGGGTTTTATAGTCATTTTCTACCAGTAACATTAGCAGGCAGTAAACAGATGTTACAGTAATGGTGGCAGCATTATGAGAGGAGAGAGAAGCTCACAGAGGGGAAGAGGCACTGTTGTAGCAGAGCGAAGCTGAAAGCTGTGCTCTGCTCCCACCATCCCCACTCTCTCTCTCTCTACATTATTTTCTCTCTCTCTCTCTCTCCTCCCCTTTATTCTCTCTCTCCCCTTCCTACTTTCTGTCCCTCTGTCTGCTGCTTTTGTGTGCGCTTTCTCTCCCCTTCTCCCTCCCCTTCCCTCCCCCATTCTGTCGTCGCACAAGCAAAACTCGCACTTCCCTCCTCGCAATTTTTTTTTGAAGAGAAGCTATAGGAAATAGCAACGTGCTTGCCATTCTCTAGAGGTATGCAGAGATGTTTCTCCCACCCCAAACCGCTCTTATTTCAGCGATTTCTTGGTCCCTTGACGCGTCATTGCCGGGTTCCTCGCTGTCACCGTTCTTTGCCCCTGTTTCTTGCTTTCAATGAGCACCAGGAAATTTGTTTGCGTCGGCAAATTTGTTAAGTGGTTTCGTGAGGTGGGGAAATGCTGAAATAGGCGAAGGAATGTTTGCAAAAAATGTCTTTTTGAATCGAAAGGTGGCGGCTTTAGTGGTTCTTGGTGTGTTTCTTGGGATCTAGGGTTACTAGAGACTTATCTGTGAGCGTGGTAATGTGGTGCTTGGGTAGTTGGGTTTCGTTGTGTCGGTGGAGCGAGATTCCGTTGAGATTTTGACAGATTCGTCTTTACCAGGGTTTGGATCTGGGGTGGGAGGCAGTGTTGAGCCTGTATTAATGGGTTTTTTGTTTCCGAATTTTGATGGTTATTTAAGGGCTGGAACATTTATCTCTTTGTTTTCTAGTCGAGAAATTAGATTCTGGGCTAGTTTTTGACTGCTAGATCTAGTAATATTTTCTGAAATTTTAGAAGGGATATTTCTTGTTCTCTGAGAATGATGCCTGGATCTGACATCAGTTCTTCAGTCTGAAATGGGCATTGCCGTGTGAACATTGCTGTCATGCTGTGATTTTTTTCTTCCAGTTTACTTATCAAAGTGAATATTACTTTGCTCATAAGTTTAAGTCGGAGTTGGGGGCTAAATATCTTGCAAATCGATTGTTGGAGTAGAATGGTCTGGAAAACACTTTTCTTGTCGTTCTGGTCGCTGCAAAATATCTTGGCAAGTATGAGTGTGAGTTCTTTGCGGAAGCTTTATTTTATACCTGAGATCTTGTAGTGTCGGTGGCAAATTCGCTGTACATTGACGGTACATCGTCGTAGTGATCATTTGGAAGACCAATTTTACTTTGTGTGGGACACACACTTCTTCTATTGAGTTGCATATTGAGTTGCATGCACCGACCAAGCTTTGGGTGTGCTTGGCATGCAACTGGTCTTGAGTTCAAGACCCGGTTGGTGCAATTAAAAATAATAATTGCAGAAGACGTCTTAGACCATGAAGGTGTTGATATCCTCATCAGCAACTGGTTGGTTGATGTTTGCAGATTTTTTGTGCTTGGATGTGGTCAGTGATTCAGGGAAGACGTCTCCATAAATTCTGCATGTTTTTGGGGTTTGTCTGTAGCTTGATTTAAGGGAAATGGAACATTACTTTATTCCAACAAAACATGTCATATCAAGTTTTATATCTGAAACTTGTAATGGGCTACTAGGGCCAAATCTTTCCCTTAGTGTATCTTTTGCTTAGTTACCACGGCTGGTTTTTGGTACTAAAAAATACCATGTTACCATGCTTAAATTATGGTATGAGACATGGCGTTCATTTCCTTTCCTACATCATCTTTAATGAGCCTTTATTTCAATAACTTGTGTCCTAGAATGTTGCTGCCATTGATTGAGAGAATTTTTTTGAATCATGACATGAGGGACTATCTCATTATTCTCTGTTTATGATTTTTGTTTGTGCTGCATGTTTTTGCTCTATTGTCAGAAATGGAAATAGTGAATAATTAGTTAATCTTCTTAGCAATAGCTGTTAGCCTGTTAGCACGCGACCATGGTAAACTTCAAATTGAAAAAAATGTATGCTACACTAACTTTTCTTTCAAGAGTTGGTTCTTGTTCTAATATGTTTTTGTTGCGTTGTCCCATTCATCGAATTTTAAATTTCTAAGTAGCTCATATTTTTACTATAGTTGACCCACTATGATGTATCAAAAGACCTTTCATCTAGAATCTCCTTGATCTTCTTGATCGGTATTTATGTGGTTCGTACCATCACTGAGTTTCTTTCACCTGCATGCTATTTGTTCTAAAATGATTATCTCCTGATCACGTAATGCCAAAAATGTATCTGACATGCATTAGCTTTTTTATTTGATGCCCTTTTTCAGTAGCTGATACAAGGTGTAAGACTGTAGGCTGTACCATGAGAAGGATAGCTGTGCCCATCAAGACTCAAATATAGCCTCATTTGATTGCACTATACGGGTGGTTGAACAATAAGATATAGTTGATTCTGCTGGTTCAAAACATGGGTTCGAGGTTTCCATCACATCAGCTGAGCAATGGTCTGTATGTATCTGGCCGACCTGAGCAACCTAAGGAGAAGGCTCCAACCATTTGCTCTGCTGCGATGCCATACACCGGTGGTGACATCAAGAAATCTGGTGAGCTTGGGAAGATGTTTGATCTCCATGTTGAAAAATCTAGAAAATCTGGTCCTCTGGGCAATGCGCCTTCAAGGAATACTTCATTTGGAGGTGCTGCTTCAAACTCTGGACCTGTCTCTAACGCTGGTGGTCGCTCCAACTACTCTGGTTCTCTTTCATCTTCAGTTCCTGGTGCTGGTGGATCAGCAAGGGCAAAATCTAATTCCGGACCGCTCAATAAGCATGGAGAACCAGCGAAGAGGTCATCTGGTCCCCAGTCTGGAGGAGTGACCCCAATGGCTCGCCAGAATTCTGGCCCTCTCCCTCCTGTGCTTCCTACAACTGGGCTTATCACATCTGGGCCTATCTCCTCTGGACCACTGAATTCGTCTGGTGCTCCAAGAAAAGTATCTGGGCCTCTTGATTCTGCTGCATCCATGAAGATGCGGGCCACATCCTTTGCGCACAACCAGGCTGTAACTAATCTCACCACCGAAGATGGTTTCTCGATTAAGGGAAGCTTTCCGAAGCTAATACTGTGGGCAGTAATTATGCTCTTTGTGATGGGTTTCATAGCTGGTGGCTTCATTCTTGGTGCTGTTCACAATGCAATTCTGCTGATAGTTGTTGTGGTGATATTTGGTTTCGTTGCTGCACTTGTGATTTGGAATGCTTGGTGGGGAAGGAGAGGTGTGATTGGGTTTGTCAATCGCTATCCTGATGCTGATCTCAGAACCGCAAAAGATGGACAGTATGTAAAGGTTACAGGGGTATGTGAAATGCTGGTGATCTTGTTCAATTTATTCTCATTATCTTCCCCTTGATCAATTGCTGTGCAATGTCATTATTCATCCTATTTCTACTAAGCATACATTAGTTCTATTGCAATGTTGGTTAATAACAGTACCCTGAACATAATTGATAATTAAATTGTTCTTGTTTGGGTTGGCACATGTAATATGGTCTATATTATCTGATGTCCTGTTACTTTCCTTTCATGTTCTTTTCTCTCACATATGTACTATGGAGTATGGACCTCTATATTAGCACATAATATATATCACCAAACTACTGTATTTTGATTTCCTATTCTTGGTAAAATGTTCCTGATAGCTATAATTAAATTCTTATAATCACTTTATTTCCACATAAAGCATAATCATTTTCCAATTTAGGAGATTGCAGATGTTCATCTATAGGTTCAGTGCATATTCTCTTCTATTCTTAGAGCATACTACTCCAAGAATTTACTTGATTATCAGTTAGTATTCAGTAACCATCAGTTTGTCAAACTTCACAGGTTGTTACCTGTGGAAATTTCCCCCTTGAGTCCTCATTTCAAAGGGTTCCAAGATGTGTGTACACTTCAACTAGTTTGTATGAGTATAGGGGTTGGGACTCAAAAGCTGCCAACACCGAGCATCGTCGGTTTACCTGGGGATTACGGTCAATGGAGGTAAGTTTTTTCATGAATGGGAAATTGGAAATATCTACAAAATGGATGTTTAAATAATTGATGCAGTTTGTTACATCATAGTATAAAGACTTCCTTGAAATTACGTCAGAGTATGAAGATTTCCTTTAAATGTCCGACATTTGCAATTATTACTTCGATCCTAACTGACCTTAACCTCTTGACATTTTCCCTGCAACTATGACAGCGACATGTGGTTGATTTCTACATCTCAGATTTTCAATCTGGGCTTCGAGCATTGGTGAAAACAGGATATGGTGCACAGGTGACCCCATATGTCGATGAATCTGTCGTAATTGACATCAATCCTGACAACAAGGACATGTCTCCTGAATTTCTAAGATGGCTACGGGAAAGAAATCTCTCAAGTGATGATCGAATAATGCGCCTAAAAGAAGGGTATTCTTTCCTTTCAATTGGTTTGCACCTGGGGTGCACAAGCTATAAATTATTACCTTTTTTTTCCCAAAGATCTGCCAAATGATATTAGTTAATCATTACATTTTACTTCATCTTGTACCTGCAGATACATTAAGGAAGGCAGCACTGTGAGTGTGATGGGGGTTGTTCAAAAGAACGACAACGTGTTGATGATAGTTCCTCCATCGGAGCCCATCTCGACTGGTTGCCAGTGGGCCAAGTGCGTCCTCCCAACGAACCTTGATGGACTTGTCTTGAGATGTGAGGATACTTCACATATGGATGTGATACCAGTTTAGCAAGCTGGGTGCTGGAAGTGTTGCTGCTGAAGAAAAGTGCTTTGTTAAATCTTTTGACTTTGGGTTGGGTTTGTTCCGTGGAATGTTAGAGTTGATAAAAATGTACAAATGCTGGGTGTGATTATGGCTAGTAAAGATCGAGGGTGGGTGGTTAAGCTGGGGTTTGGCTGTATAGTCTTTTTTAATGTATTTTGTCATTTCTTCCCCCCTTTTTCCGGTTATGAGCTCTGAGTACTTGTTTAACATGATGGCTTGATTATTACCATGGGGCTGTTTGAAGATTTAGTGCAATTGAGTTCATATGTTTTTTGAGCCGGATTCCTAGCACTGCTGCTAAAGTTATTGCATGTTCCACTTCTATATCTACAGAACTACATTATGTATGTATTTCATCTCAATCTTATGTCATGTCTGATTATTGTTCAAGCAACGATTTTATTCTCGGAAAGCATGTGTACAGTAGATAAATATATATCCTTGAAGTAATAGAAAACTATCAGGGTGCTTTGCGTCACGCATTTATGTGGCTAGATTTGTTTTGAAATTTATATAAATGGTTAATAATATATTTATATATATTGTAGACTATTTAGACTTTTAAAATATCCTAAACATTGAAAACGATAATAAAAGCTTAAAAAAAATTGTAACATGGGAATGTAGTTGAAATATGTGTTTTGATAGAAGAAAATTATTAAGCATAATAAGTTGTTGGGGTTTTTAAAAATTGGTCATTCTTTATCATATAGTTGTATGTTCATATTTTTACTCTATTTTTTTCTCTAAATTTTATGCATACACATGTACCTTTATTTAATCTCAAGCAATATGTTGATTATGTGTACGCATACACTGATGCACTATGGGCAACCTTCCTGAAACTTATCTACCTTTACACACCGGTTACCCCACCAAATCATGTGGCTTCTATCTCTTCTCGTCGTTATAATTTTTTTGCTTTAACCTCTAACAGTAAACCCAAATCTTGATCGATCCCTTTTAACTGCTACTCTTTCCAATGTAATACTTTACCATATAGTTATTTTCTACTTCTTCCTAATTAATACTTAATGCTAACTAGTGGGGCATTAACGCATGTACACATACAATCGACGCCGATCCTAGCTGGGGACACGTGTTACGCTCTCTCTGGTGACCCCGAGTATATTCCCTACGATTGCGTCGTCTATACTCCAAGTTTTTTTTGCTCCTCTACCTTTGTATGCCCGCGTTTCTATTTATACGGATGCATGCATATACATATGCATGCATGATGTTATACATGTTCGACGTCCTCTTCTCTTGTGTCAGTCGCTCCTCTTCTTCGACGTTGGACAACTCAACATTATGGCTTCCTCACTAATCGTGATGACCTTCTATCTTCACTAATGTCGTCATGTCTGCTTTAATCGTTGTCTAATGGTATGGAGAATCTTTTCGCCATCGTCGGCGACAACGTGCTCTCACCAATGATGGCACGCTCCTAGCTATCTGATGTTCCCATATCGTATGTAGCTCGTCTTCAATGCAAAACTTCATCTTCTCTCTATTAGAGATTCTCCATCATTGAGCTTCTTTGATCACTAAATTCTTCAACAACGTCGACGCTCACCACTTGTCATCGTGGCCATTGACTCCTTCAATACTGGACTTTTTCTTTAATGGTCCCAGCAAGCAGCACGATATTGTTTTCATCTCCATCGTCACTGCCTCGACTCTTCGCTTCGTTGTGGATCAATGTCTTCTTGCAGAACAGATCGATGTCATTACACTCTTTCGTGGTCTCCTTCGGCACTATTCATGCTATCCTCGTTATAACTTATATTTTTTAATCAAAATTTCAGTTTTTTCTTCTTTTGTTCCATAGAAGCAACAATAAAAACACGTGACCTTGAGAGCGAATGTGGTGGTTTGTTTTGTGTCTCATCGGACACTATTCGTGTCACCATCGTTATAATTTTTATTTTTTTTAGAGTTCATATTCAAATCAATTTGCTAAATTTATTTGGAATATTAGTTATTTGGATTACATATGGAAATCAAATTATAAATTTTCTTTAATTTTTTATTCCAAATTTCAGTTCTTTTTTCTTAGAATTCGTATCTGAATCCAATTGCTAATTATTCTTTAATTTTTATTCCTAATTATAGTTATTTAGGGGTTTTACTTTGGAATTCGTATTGAAATCAAATTGCTAATTTTATTTAATTTTTTTCAGAATTTCAATCATTTTTTGGTTGTATTTCCTATACAAATCTAATTGCCAATTACTGTTTAATTTTTATTCCGAATTATACCTATTGGAATTCGTATCGAAATCAAATTGCTAATTTTATTTATTTATTTATTTTGAATTATATATTTTTTATTTTGTATGCAAGTCTAATTTCTATTTTTTTTTTTTTATTCCAAATTATAATTATTTAGGGATTTTACTTAGAAATTCGTGTGGAAATCAAACTACTAATTTTATTTTATTTTTATTCCGAATTTTAGTTTTATTATAACTGATATGGACTCTTTTACTTAAGAATTCGTATGGAAATTAAATTGTTGATTTTATTTTATTTGTGTTCCAAATTTTAGTTTTATTTTACTTGACATTGACACTTTCTCTTAATCTGGACCGTTATAATTTGGACTCACTACGTTCGACGGTGTAGATCTTTCTCTTTTTCTATCGATTATTGTGGGAATTTCTAGCCCTTGGAAGCGTACACGGTGACTTCTTTTGACCCTGCTTTAATAAGATAATAGATAGATGGCATGCTTATACTAGCTGTGGTGTTTTCTAATTTGTTTGCTTAGGATGTGGATGTGGATGATTTAAAGGCAGAAAGATAAACTTATTGCCTTTTCCTTTGGGTGAACCCCCTTTGGCAAGTAAGTTGTTTGTTCATCTGGCAAAGTTGGATCGGGATCCCGTGGAGTTCCTGTATATTCATGTATATTTCTTGACGATTAAAATCTCAAGATCTGAGCTCCATAAGACCCTTTTTTTGTTTAGAAATTCTACTCTAGCGTTGGGTATAAAACGAACAATTGAAATTCACCGAAGTTTGAGGGAGTAACACCAAAGTTTTATTTTCAAGTGGGTTTTCAGCATGATCTTAGTTTGTCAATAGCTTAAAATTTATTGTTTTTGCCCTTCATGTTCCGAACTTCTGATTTCCTACCTGTAAGCAGAGGCAGAGCCAGGCCTCGGGCTACCTGGGCTATAGCCCGAGGCTTAAGATCAAAAGTCCACGGATATTCTCTTGAAAAATCACTAAACATACAAATTCGGTCAAAGAACAACTGGCCAGCCCGAGGCTTGGGCTGTGGCTGGTTCCACTCCTGCCAGTAAGCAACAATGTGGCCCCCATAAACACCTACACTTTGACCATAATGAAAAGTCATGGCAATATGAGCTGGGATGGTGTTAAGGGAATTGCTGAAAATGGTGGTGCATTCCATAGGAGCAATGCTGAACTTACTACTTCAGAGTTCAGGTCATTGTCTAGATGCAGGCCATCCCCGCCATCTGCGGGGTTCATTGAGCTGTCCAATTTTGGCCAAGTTCATCGATCATTAAGCGAGCGAGATCGACATGGCTAGTTGGCTACACCATCTATCAGACTTGGCGTCTAGGCCACAGCAATCTCTTCAGAGTAGTAAGTATGACAGGCCTTGGCAAATTGGCTGGTGCTGTGCCGTACTGCATTTGCCTCAAAAGGACTCTTGCCGTCATGCGTGAGAGCGGTAACCTTAGGTTTCATACTTGCCATGGCCCATGGACAATATAGCCGGGCGATTTGTCCGGGACGCTGGGGACCAGGTCCCATGGCCATGCAAGTTGCTGTAGCTTCAACAACATTTTACATGGTGTAGCTCATGTAGATAGACCTTACAGATAAAGGAAAGAGAAGAGATCAAGAATGCTTCTGAATCTACCATCACGCAGGACCTCTTCGATTTCATGGTGAAGTTAGAGTTACTTTAATAAGACGTGTAATGATAAGAACAGTGTTGAGAGTTTCTCTCATTATAGATAACATTGCATTGCTCCTACATGGTCTTGTTCTTTTCTTGATGGGAGCATGGGACCCCTTGTTGTGCAAGTTTTGGAGGTTCTCTCTCCTATTACATCTGTCTGACGGAAACATCTCATGATGGCACAAGAGTAAAAATGTTCAGGCAACCAAAACAATTGAGTTCCACAGATAATGAATTAATGATCATGTAACCATTTAACCAGAATTGCACCTGCAAAGGTTGGGATATCTAGGATTGAAACGAACAATTTTCCAGCCTCTCCTTCCCTGAAATTACTGAACAAATGGAACTGGATATTATGCGACAAAACTAGAAGGCATGGCTATTCGGCTATTCCTCTCTCAATGGTTAGAACTTAGGACAGGTCTGTCTGACAACATTTATAAAATTCACCTTTTTTCTACTTTTAAGTAAATGCAAACAGGTCACATGCTGTTAGATCTTTCCAATTTCTCCTTTTCACATTTATGTAGTCTTTATGACTTGTACATCTCATCAGACTTGTCTTATTCAGGACAATTGGAACAGAAGAGAAGAAATCATTCAGGTATATTTCAGGCTTTTAGCCTGCAATTTTATCAGTGCACCAGCGGCACAAGTTAGCAGCAAACACGGAAATTTTGTTGAGAATCTACAAGAAGGAACATGCATAGCAGGTGCAGTCCATCAAGAATCGACAAAACACAATTACTCAGAAGATAAAAACAAGATAATAAAGGCACCAGCTCAGACCAAATCAAGGGACAAAACCTTTCAGAGCTTCCCCTCATTGGTGATCTTGGTGCTGAAGGGAGATCTTGCAGGGGTCCTAGCTGTCACAAAGCAGATCAGAACCGGGAGTTCTTTTTCTGAATTCATGATCCGACAGTCATCCCTGAAACGGTCCCAAACGGCAAATGATCCAAACAGCAGTTGGTCCCGTTACCGCGGCATTAATGTGCACATGCCAACAACATGACTATGGATGATGAACTGTATACGCCACAGAAGCAAACGATCTACTAGTAACCATGGACCGAGAGGATCGAATCAGTGTTCTCGCCTTTCGAAAATTTCGCAGCTTGTGGTGCTGCCACTGTGACCCAGACACCATCATAAGCTCAATTCAATGAAACTTGGCCTCTGTGCATGTGACAATCCAAGATCTGCATAAACACACTGTCCTCTTGTGCCGAGCCAACTTGTGACCTTGGAATACAAAGATCAAGAGCAGGTTCAGACGGTCCCCGGAATACTAGCTCACCTTCGTGCTTCAGCGACAATATCCCTCTTTTCACGAGCATATCACGATCCATTGTGGTAACAGAACAAAAAATTATGTTTGCTCAAGGTGTAAGCGGACAGGCATTCCCTGGAAACATATGTACCTGACAAAGGAATGACAACTTGAACTCGTGAACAGACAAATCCACCATTAATGGCGAAATTAAGCTTCTTCTGATCGTTCCTCCACTTCACAGATCGGTGACAGATATGCACTGTACACAAGTGAAAGAAGACGAGCAACTCTGAAAAGAGTTATTTTTAGACCACAGGCCTATACGGACCTGCCTTGATTGCAAGCATAAAGGTTCATACAACCGGGGCTACCAGCTTTACATAAACTCTGCAAAGAGTTACTTCAAATGAAGGCCGAATTCTGCAGTTCTGGTAGGTGAAATTGCTGAACGGTGCCACTCTTTCAAGGTACCGCTTTTTCTTCGACAACTGAAATGAAATCTCAGAACTTTCGGGGAGATCTTCAGATTTACTACCAAGCAGAAGAGACATCAATAACTGCATGTCCATGATGACACTATTGGGATACCATATCACACATAAAAACACACAAGTTGAAATGTTTGGATTGGTATGAGTTGCAGCAGAAGCTCCACCTCTAGTCCTCTATCATCAAACCTGAAGCCAAATGCTTCTGCAAGATGCCGGGAGGCGCACGAATCATGTTCATCAAACATCCCGCGAGATATGTACACACACAGGGATCGGATGCGGTAGCGGAGAAGGATAGCATAATACACTGCCATGTGGGCATCCACAAGGGGCACCGTTCGATCAAGATCCCGCGGCCCAGATAGGCATTGTTCATTTGAGCCCTTCGATCGGGATCGTACGGATGAGATGGGGAACAGAAGAAAAAGCGGGATAGTTTTGTAAAGAGGACCCTCGAATTTACTCCATTTTATACTAGTTACTTTTACCTTTACCTTTCCCTTCCCGGCGATGGCGGCGACGGTGCGGTTCGGGCTCCTGGTGGCGATGTTCCAGGCCATGTCGCGCGACCGCACGGCGGCGAAGAAGCGGGGACGTCTCCGCGTGTTCCTCGACCGCGCCTACGGGCCCAGCGGCAGGGACGACTACTTCAGCGCGCTCCGCCTCGTCCTCCCGGGGCTCGACCGCGAGCGCGGCTCCTACGGGCTCAAGGAGGCAGCCCTCGCCGCAGCCCTCGTAGACGCCCTCGGCATAGCCAAGGACTCCCCGGACGCTGTCCGGCTCACCAACTGGCGGCGCGGCGGCGGCTTCCGCAACGCCGGCAACTTCGCCCTCGTCGCCGCCGAGGTATAGTCGCACCCACTGTTCCATCCATCTCTCTCTCTCTCTCTCTCTAATTAGAAAAGCGCGTCTCGCTGTCGATGGGTTGCTGTTTGGGGTTCGGTGGCTTGTGCGAGTTGAGTGCATTGCATATGGTTTAGCCGCTGAGGATTAGAGGCAGGGGCGGATCCACGACAGAAACTGAGTGACCAGACCACTGAGAGCACCATTGGTGAAAATTAGTCCAATACTATCGCGGGCCAAAATTGAGTGGGGGCCAGCCCTACGTGGATCCGCCCGTGATTAGAGGTAGACTTGCTGCTTTGAGTTGTGTTCTTGGAATTGCTTCTCCATATGTGTATGGTCGCTATGGTTAGTATGTTCATTGTGATTTGTGCACAGCGTGTGACGAAAATGTTCTCTTGGTTCAAAGAATGGAGGCTTTGTTGGCCTTTGTTTGTTTCATTGTGTTGGATGGATGCAGTTTGTGATTAAAAAAAAGATGCTGATTCAGTTCAAGATGTATGTAGCTAGATTGTTTCATCAAAATGCTGCTTTGACTGTTGTGGTTTTGGGCAGCTTACCTTGCCTTCTGTTCTTCAGGCTCGTGCTTTACGTAATTTTTGGTTGCTACTCAGGTACTGCAGCGGAGGCAAGGAATGACTTCTGGTGGATTGACGATAAAGGAGGTGAACGATGCACTCGATCGTCTAGCTGCAACTGAGAATAGGTAGCTTATACATCTATTTCATTTGCATTCGTGTATGCCTGAAAAGTGAGAAGTTCTTCCTCATTCTTGATAGGTCTGAGAAGGCTTCGATTCTTTCTAGTCTGATCAAGAAAACCAATGCCCTTGAAATGAAGTGGCTTCTGATGATTATTCTTAAAGGTGAGGTTGCTCTAGTCATTGCTGTTTTTGCACACTTTCTTATATTTGTGCTGCATTTATGCAGTGTTTTTGCATTGCTTTTGATGTTTTCCGTACTTTCATCATAGATTTAAAATTGGGGATCAGTGAGAAGAGTGTATTCCATGAGTTTCATCCTGATGCTGAAGACTTGTTCAATGTCACTTGCGATTTGAAATTGGTCTGTGAAAAGCTCAACGATCGAAGCCAGAGGCATAAACGGCAGGTGATGATACTGAAGTTCTTTGCTTGTACTTTGTTTCTCGTGACGTACTATTCGTGGTGCAGCAGTGTAACTCCTGATTGTCATGACGTACTATTCGTGGTGCAACAGTGTAACTCCTGAAAAATGTAGTATTGTTTCCAGGCTTTTCTCATCAACTTTTTTTGCGTGTGCATGATTTTTTTTGGATGGGCTGGCCGCTTGGATATCTTTCAGACATAGTCATACAAAAGCGTCATGAATTTATAATATTTTCTTATGACTTCTGTTATTCTGCTGCTGCACTTTGCAGTACTCATAGATACAATTTTTTGACATGGGGGTACCCAAGGTTATTGTTGCATGATTTTTTTTATGCTATATGACCAGGATATAGAAGTCGGAAAGGCTGTCAGGCCTCAGCTAGCTATGAGAGTCAGTAATGCTTCAGACGCTTGGAAGAAGGTCTTTCCTCGCATTTATATTCTAGCTTCTAGTGTGACAGTGAAAGATGTAGCCATTGCTAAGGAAATGCCCTCTTTATATTTCTCTTCTGCATCACTTGAATTTGCTTGGTTATACACCCTCCTCCCTCTCTCCAGCTTCATGGCAAACAAGTGGTTGCTGAGTGCAAATTTGATGGTGACCGTATTCAAATTCACAAGAACAGGGAAGACATTCATTTCTTCTCAAGGTAAATTTAAGGATTTCCCATTTACTTCTTGCATATTCTTCTGAAACATATTGGTTTCTTACTTTCTTTTGTTAGGGTATTTTCTTTTTCTGCCTGTAGTAATTTTCATCATTGCATAAAGCCTCACCTTGGTCCACTAATATTGTGTATGTCAGGACCTTCCTTGATCACTCTGAATATGCACCTGGAATGTCCAAGGTTATTAAGGAAAATATCCTGGTTGACAGGTAATGTTTATTATTACTAGTAAGGAGATTTCTGGAAGATCACAAGGTGCAGTAGTATCCTAGCATTTTTTTTCTGGGAGCAACTATACTTGAGCATTAATAAGAACTGGGACCAGACTTTGCATGGAAGAAGTTATATCCATCTCAGGGCTTAGTCTTATCATAGTCAAATTGCAAATAGATGAAATCTTGTTAATGATCATAACAACAAGGAATTAGTTTGTTGTCCTCTTTGGCTGTAGTTAACTAGTTATAGACAAACCTGAGCATGCTATGACTCATGCGTTATTATGGGATCTTCTTGCTCCTTAGTGTTATTTCTTAGACAATACAAGCTTCTCTGTGGAATGTTGTTGATCCTTTGTGTAGGTTGTTTCACAGTACAAACTTCTTGGTAATTCATTCTTAACTCTGATATGAATTCGTATTAATCCCCCAGGTGTATTTTGGATGGAGAAATGCTTGTTTGGGACACTGTGCTTAACCGGTTTGCAGAATTTGGTTCAAACCAGGAAATAGGTTTCTGAAATTTCATTGGAAATCACAATACTTTGCCTTTTCTGTTGAATTTTTTATAGTGGATTCAACTATTTTTTATTTGCAGCGAAGGCCGCAAGGGAGGGTCTGGAGACTGATCGACAGGTTTTTATCATGAATTTATTCGCTGCATGCTTTGATTTTTGTTTCAGAATGGTTGTTGTGCGGAAGTTTCTATCTAACTGAATTTATTTTTGTGATTGCAGTTGTGCTGTATCCTTCATCTTTAAGTGCTTCTTATATTCTTCCTTCCTGTCTTGATACTCTTAGCTGCCAAGTTGGTAATGAGATATCTATTTGTTCCAATATCCTGAAATGTCTAGCATATGTGTTACTAGGTTTGGTATCTCTTTGTACATTTAATATATGACCTAAAATTTCTTTTATTTTTTGATTTCTTACATACTTCATGATAAGTAGATATTATGTTAGGATAAACATTATTCTTTGAATACTTATTTGTATAGAAACACCTTTCAGTTTTTCATATTCCTTTTCCTTTTCATGGTAGTCATGTTTTGCTTGACACTAAGAATGTATAGATGTTGCTTTTGACATTCTTTATGCTGGAGACACTAGTGTTATCCACCAAAGTCTGACAGAGCGGCATGGAATTCTGCGGAAGGTCATCAAACCTTTAAAGGGTCATCTTGAGATTTTGGTCCCAACAGGTGGTCTGAACACCCATCGTCCTCCAGGTAGCAATGAAATTTTATATTTCTGTGTCATTTTTCTGATGAATGCTTCTGTGAGTTCGCCCACTGTACATCTGATTCAAATAATTTGATCTAGGTGGTCTTTTTAAAAAAAATTCCCACAGGATGCTGACAGAATTTCCTTTTTGTTTTGCTAGATTTCTTTTATTTTCTTCACAAGATTTACTTTCTTGTAATGCATAACGAGCTTGATTGTGTGTTATTATGCTTTTTACCTTTCAGTAGTGTGTAACAATAGATATGTTTGCAACTTGCAGATAGACCATGCTGGTCCATTCTTGCACACAGTCTTGAAGATGTGGAGAAATTCTTCAAGGAAACTGTTGATAACAGGTTCCTTCCCACCTCCCCAAACACTAACCAGCATATCAACCTTTTTGTAGCACTAATCATTCAATTTCAGCTCTTCTGATTATTCAATCTGTTACTTTGTGCTTAGAGATGAGGGAATTGTACTAAAGGACCTTGATTCCAAATGGGAACCTGGTGACCGAAGTGGGAAGTGGCTTAAATTAAAGCCTGATTATATACACGCTGGTGCTGATCTTGATGTTATTATTATAGGTTAGCATCTTTCCACCTTACTTGAAGAATAAACAATAAAGTTTGTGCACCTGTTGATTGACTGCATTGATTGAGAGTACGTCGATTCCTTTGTTGCTAGGTGGATATTATGGATCGGGACGTCGAGGAGGAGAGGTTTGTATATATTCTTATTTTGAACTACACACTTGGCTCACTGTTCTAGTTTCAGCATTAGGGCTATCGTGGTATGTGTTATGAATAGCGCTTGTATTCAATATGGGGCCAATGGGCTAGTATATATACACAAGTACATGTGGTGAATATGCAAAGAACCCCTTATAACAATGGGAAATAACACACTATACATATATATCTCTAACACCCCCCCTCAAACTCATGGTGGATCAACAACACTGAGTTTGGAGAGGTAGAAACCGTGCTGTGCTCGAGTCTGGGCCTTCGTGAAGAAATCCGCTATCTGAAGCTCTGAAGTCACATACTGGAGAGCAATCACCTGATCATACACACAAGACCGCAAGAAGGAAGCATCAACACCAATATGCTTGGTAAGCTCATGCTTCACAAGGTCACGGGCAATACTGATAGCACCTGTACTATCGGACAAGAGATGAGTCGGTGTAGTGATAGAAACACCAAAATCCTCAAGTAACCACCGTAGCTGTAATCTCTGGCACAAGAGAGCCATAGCTCGCAAACTTTGCATGGAAGAAGTTATATCCATCTCAGGGCTTAGTCTTATCATAGTCAAATTGCAAATAGATGAAATCTTGTTAATGATCATAACAACAAGGAATTAGTTTGTTGTCCTCTTTGGCTGTAGTTAACTAGTTATAGACAAACCTGAGCATGCTATGACTCATGCGTTATTATGGGATCTTCTTGCTCCTTAGTGTTATTTCTTAGACAATACAAGCTTCTCTGTGGAATGTTGTTGATCCTTTGTGTAGGTTGTTTCACAGTACAAACTTCTTGGTAATTCATTCTTAACTCTGATATGAATTCGTATTAATCCCCCAGGTGTATTTTGGATGGAGAAATGCTTGTTTGGGACACTGTGCTTAACCGGTTTGCAGAATTTGGTTCAAACCAGGAAATAGGTTTCTGAAATTTCATTGGAAATCACAATACTTTGCCTTTTCTGTTGAATTTTTTATAGTGGATTCAACTATTTTTATTTGCAGCGAAGGCATAAGGGAGGGCTGGAGACTGATCGACAGGTTTTTATCATGAATTTATTCGCTGCATGCTTTGATTTTTGTTTCAGAATGGTTGTTGTGCGGAAGTTTCTATCTAACTGAATTTATTTTTGTGATTGCAGTTGTGCTGTATCCTTCATCTTTAAGTGCTTCTTATATTCTTCCTTCCTGTCTTGATACTCTTAGCTGCCAAGTTGGTAATGAGATATCTATTTGTTCCAATATCCTGAAATGTCTAGCATATGTGTTACTAGGTTTGGTATCTCTTTGTACATTTAATATATGACCTAAAATTTCTTTTATTTTTTGATTTCTTACATACTTCATGATAAGTAGATATTATGTTAGGATAAACATTATTCTTTGAATACTTATTTGTATAGAAACACCTTTCAGTTTTTCATATTCCTTTTCCTTTTCATGGTAGTCATGTTTTGCTTGACACTAAGAATGTATAGATGTTGCTTTTGACATTCTTTATGCTGGAGACACTAGTGTTATCCACCAAAGTCTGACAGAGCGGCATGGAATTCTGCGGAAGGTCGTCAAACCTTTAAAGGGTCATCTTGAGATTTTGGTCCCAACAGGTGGTCTGAACACCCATCGTCCTCCAGGTAGCAATGAAATTTTATATTTCTGTGTCATTTTCTGATGAATGCTTCTGTGAGTTCGCCCACTGTACATCTGATTCAAATAATTTGATCTAGGTGGTCTTTTTAAAAAAAATTCCCACAGGATGCTGACAGAATTTCCTTTTTGTTTTGCTAGATTTCTTTTATTTTCTTCACAAGATTTACTTTCTTGTAATGCATAACGAGCTTGATTGTGTGTTATTATGCTTTTTACCTTTCAGTAGTGTGTAACAATAGATATGTTTGCAACTTGCAGATAGACCATGCTGGTCCATTCTTGCACACAGTCTTGAAGATGTGGAGAAATTCTTCAAGGAAACTGTTGATAACAGGTTCCTTCCCACCTCCCCAAACACTAACCAGCATATCAACCTTTTTGTAGCACTAATCATTCAATTTCAGCTCTTCTGATTATTCAATCTGTTACTTTGTGCTTAGAGATGAGGGTTGTACTAAAGGACCTTGATTCCAAATGGGAACCTGGTGACCGAAGTGGAAGTGGCTTAAATTAAAGCCTGATTATATACACGCTGGTGCTGATCTTGATGTTATTATTATAGGTTAGCATCTTTCCACCTTACTTGAAGAATAAACAATAAAGTTTGTGCACCTGTTGATTGACTGCATTGATTGAGAGTCGTCGATTCCTTTGTTGCTAGGTGGATATTATGGATCGGGACGTCGAGGAGGAGAGGTTTGTATATATTCTTATTTTGAACTACACACTTGGCTCACTGTTCTAGTTTCAGCATTAGGGCTATCGTGGTATGTGTTATGAATAGCGCTTGTATTCAATATGGGGCCAATGGGCTAGTATATATACACAAGTACATGTGGTGAATATGCAAAGAACCCCTTATAACAATGGGAAATAACACACTATACATATATATCTCTAACACCCCCCCTCAAACTCATGGTGGATCAACAACACTGAGTTTGGAGAGGTAGAAGCCGTCTTTGTGCTCGAGTGCGGGCCTTCGTGAAGAAATCCGCTATCTCGAAGCTCGAAGTCACATCTTTGAGAGCAATCACACGATCATACACACAAGACCGCAAGAAGGAAGCATCAACACCAATATGCTTGGTAGCTCATGCTTCACAAGGTCACGAACATCTTGATAGCACCTGTACTATCGGACAAGAGATGAGTCGGTGTAGTGATAGAAACACCAAAATCCTCAAGTAACCACCGTAGCCAAGTAATCTCTGCTGTCAAGAGAGCCATAGCTCGCAACTCAGCCTCTGCACTCGAACGGGACACTGAAGTCTGTTTCTTCGTCTTCCAGGCAATGAGAGAACCACTAAGAAAAACACAGTAAGCAGAGATAGACCGGCGATCAGAGGGATCGTTGGCCCAAGTAGCATCCGAATAAGCTGAAGGCATAACGAAGTGGAGTGTGGAAAGAAAAGATGGCGAGAGATAGTCCCACGGTATCGCGAACTCGAAGAAGGTGGTATAGTGGACACGAGTGGGAGCGGATCTGAATCGACTCGAATGTGGATGGATAAGTGATATCCGGGCGAGTAATGACAAGATAGACAAGACTCCCAACAAGATGACGATGGCGGTCGGATCGGAAAGAGGCTCGCCATCGGAGGGTCGAGGTGAACATTGAGCTCCATGGGAGTCTCAACGATCTGATGATCGGTGAGAGGCGCGATCAAGAAGATCTCGAATATACTTCTCTTGGGACATAAAGAAACCATCCGGAGTGGAAATAACCTCAATCCCAAGGAAGTAACGAAGAGGACCAAGATCGACATAAGCGCTCACTAAGACGAGCCTTGACAAAGGCAATGTACTTAGAATCATCTCCGTAATGATCATGTCATCAACATACGAAGAAGAAGAGTCCACCACGAGGCGAAGTGTGGACAAAGAGCGCAGGATCATGATCACTAGTCGAAAAGCCGCCAGCAGCGACCACGGAGAGAAGCGCTCAAACCAAGCACGAGGGCTTGCTTAAGGCCATAGAAACGAGCGAAGACGACGGACCATGCCCTCGAGGCAGAATACCGGGTGGCGGAAGCATGTAGACCTCCTCGCGCAACTCGCCATTAAGAAATGCATTCTTGACATCAAGTCGAAAGCAGGACCGGTGGCGAGCACGCCACCGCAAGAAGAGTGCGGACAGTGGTCATGTGAGCCACAGGAGCAAAAGTCTCGTCGTAGTCACGACCATGCTTCTGCTGGAAGCCACGAGCAACAAGACGCGCCTTATAGCGCTCAAGTGGTAGCAGGGCAGCACCACTCAGGCGAGTCTCCTCCGCACGTATCTCAGTAAGAGCCTCCAGGAGAGTGACACGAGGGTGGCGTGCAAGGAGTTGGGCACGCCGCTGCTCGAACTCAGGACGAAGGTGAGTAAGGAACTCGTAGATCCGCTGAAACTCCAGTCGCCGCAGACGGCGAGCAGGAGGGCGGAGCGACATCCAAGCGGTGGCGAAGAGTCGGTGGCGCCAAACAGCAGAACTCTGAGCATAAAATGCGTCAACAGTAGCATCACCCTGCTGAAGAGAGTGCTCCTGGCGGACCACAGAGAGGTACAGGGCATCACCCGAGGGCTCATAGCGCTGACGAAGATGAGTCCACATCTGGAAAGCCGTAGGGAGTCCCACAACCTCAGAAGAAAATTGAGGTTGGATACTGGCGATGAAGACAGCAGCAGCCCAAGCATCATCATCGTACCACTGAGTGTAGGCGGTCAGGCGATCCTTGTAGGAATCCAGAGCCTCTTGGTAGCGCGAACGCCTTCATCATCGCCAGGCGGCGGCCTCAAGCGCACTTTGTCAACCATTGTTAGAGGCGCGCAACAGCGAGTAAACTCCGTCGGAGAATAGGGCAAGGCGGCGGTGACATCGCGAGAGACGCCCGAGAGGCGAAGACCACGCATGTGGATGCGCATGAGACACAAAGTCGGTGTAATTAACACCATCGAAGATCACCGGCGGCGGGAAGAAGCGGCCCATTGGTAGGCGGCGGACCGGCGCGGCGACTAAGACAACGAGGTCTAACATTCGGCTACGGACGCGGCGGTTAGAACGACGCTTCTTTTTCTTTTTCTTTTTTTTTCTTTCCGCCGGTGAGTTGAAACGGCCCCAAAACCACAAACGCACGCACGGGGCGAGGACTAGGTTCTCGGCGGCGGCGACGGCCGAGCGACTTCCGCACGGCGGCGGCGACGGGTGGGCGGACCCCTCACGCTGCGCGGCGGACACGGTGTGAGCGCGGCCTGGCGGCGGTGGCGAGTGGAGCGGCGGTCGGCGACCACTCCGGCGGCAGCGGCATGGGTGGAAGCGGACCCACCTCAGCGGCGGCGGCGGGTGGAGCGGCCTCTCTCCGGCGGCGGCGACACGGGTGGAAGCGGGCGGCCTCGGCGGCGGCGGGTTCTCGAGACGGCGGCGGCCAACTCAAGCGAGTGGAGGCGCTGGCCGCGATCCGCGAGACGATGGCGGCGGGACGAGCGGCGGCGCACACTGCCGAGCGGGCGGCGCTTTTCCGTCGGGAGACGTCAAGATGACGTCGAGCGACGACCTCGAACAAAGCGGCGCCTCTTGATCTCCCGACGGCGGCGGCGGCGACAAGCGGAGCGACGGAAAACCCTAGGTTCGCTCTGATACCATGTTATGAATAGCGCTTGTATTCAATATGGGGCTAATGGGCCAGTATATATACACAAGTATATGTGGTGAATATGCAAAGAACCCCTTATAACAATGGGAAATAACACACTATACATATATATCTCTAACAGTATGAATGTTATCACATGCTGCAAAGTTTTGAAAGTTTATTCTAGAGTTGTGGAGAAAGACCTTAGAATCGAAGGGCTTTAGACTTAGTAGAACTAAAACTGAGTATATGAAGTGTGATTTCAGCGGTGCCGGGGCAGATGATGGAGATGTTAGGCTTGACGGTCAAGTAGTGCTTAGGAAGGACACATTTCGATATTTGGGATCGATGCTACAACGAGACGGAGAGATTGATGAAGACGTGAGCCATAGGATTAGAGCGGGGTGGGTGAAATGACGCCAAGCATCAGGTGTCTTGTGTGACAAAAAAGTTCCTCAAAAGTTAAAGGGTAAGTTCTATAGGACGGTGATCAGACCTGCGATGCTATATAGAGCAAAATGTTGGGCGACTAAAAGACAATATATACAGAAGATGAGTGTAGCGGAGATGAGGATGCTGCGGTGGATATGTGGTCACACAAGGCGAGATCGAATTCGCAATGAGGATATACGTGATAGGGTGGGGGTAGCACCAATTGAAGAGAAGCTTGTCCAACATCGCTTGAGATGGTTTGGACATCTCCAACGGTGGCCTTCTGAGGCACCGGTACGTAGTGGAATTTTAAGACGTGCTGAAAACGTAAGAAGAGGCAGAGGTCGACCAAGACTAATGTGGGAGGAAGTAGTTAAAAGAGATTTGAGGGATTGGAATGTAGCTAAAGAATTAGCTTTGGATAGGAGCGCATGGAAGTTAGTGATCCACGTACCGGAACCATAAGAAGGTTTAGGAGCTGTGTTTGAAGCTCTTGGCTCGGATGGCAAGATGTATATCTTAGGGTTTTAGCCTTGTAGGTTTTATTAGTATTATTATTATTATACTATATTATATTATATTTTTTATTTGTAAGGCTCTCGTCTCTTTGACTTTGAGAATGTTTCATTCCTAGATTACTAACTTGTTTGGGATCAAAGACTTTGTTGTTGTTGTCTGTTCCTACATAACCACTCAAGGACATAAAATTGCATTTTTCTTGCATTGTTAAGAGCATACTTACCTCAACTTTGTTCTTTTCAAGTAGAATGCTATGGCTGATCATTCTTAACCGGTTTATAGGTTGCACAGTTTTTAGTTGGTCTTGCAGTGCCTTCAGATGATAATAGTTATCCAAAAAGGTAAACAAACGTTTTCTCCTACCATTGTTTATATTTGGCAGTGTGGAAAACTGTGGATGGAGTTCACTAAAGAGAGGGAATGCAGTTTTCCTAATAATATCATGTTTTTAATGGCTAAGTTCTGTCTGGTCTCAAAAGATGAAGAAAAAGCTAAGTTCTGTTGATATGTTCTTTAGTGAAGAAATTGCACCTTTTGCATCTTTCAGTTTTTCATTGTCTAACAGTATATGTAAGCATCTTGCAATTCATTCTCTTCAGCAAGACTCAGAGGCGATGTGTTCATCATAATTATTAGATTATATGCCCTTAACTTTATATGTTTCTTAGGAGGTTTTGATATGGCCAGAGTTTTCTTTCCTTTTTTCATGTACTTTGTTTTCCTTGCAAGATTTCTTTCTTTTTGTCGACTCGGGACTGGTCTCTCTGATGAAGAGCATGACGCTCTTGTCACCAAATTGAGGCCCCATTTCAGGTATTTATTATTTGTTTCTTCTGTTGCATTGTTTTTAGCATGTTGTTTGAACACGCTTCCTCAAAGCATGTTAACTTATGTCTTACTCTTCATTCTTGAAGGCACTTCTTACTCTTCATTCTTGAAGGCACTTTATTCCCTTCTCATATTTGGCTATTTCTGAATCAGGAAAAGTGAGTACCCCAAAAAACCACCCAGATTTTATGAAGTGACAAACAATTCGAAGGAGAGGCCAGATGTTTGGATAGAAAGCCCCGATAAGTAAGCTTTATTTAATTATTTGAGTTCTTGGCTTCTTGCTATCCAGTCTCTCAGGTGCAGGTAGCATCTGATCTGCTACATCACTAATGCAGGTCAGTCATAGTATCTATAACAAGTGACATTCGAACAATCAAGTCCGAGGTAATTCATTTAGAGGATTACACGCTGGATATATTGCAGTCTTTAAAAGCATTATGCTTGAGAAATATGTGTCCTTATCCAATCAGCTGATTTGTTCTCCAACTGTTTTTTGACAATTGCTTCTAATATATTAAAGGTATTTGCCGCCCCATACAACTTGAGGTTCCCCCGCATTCAACGAGTGAGATACGATAAGCCATGGCACGAGTGCCTTGATGTGCAGGGTAATTCCTTTTGTGCTTTAATAGTTTTTTTGTATACTGATTGCCTCATTTTTTTAATTTGAATTATCTTACGATGAGTTACATTTCTTCCGATATCTTGTAAGCATCTTGATTATATCTAAAAGATGAACTTTCTGCGAAATGTTGATCATCGCAGCATTTGTGGACATTGTGCATTCAAGTAATGGGACAATGCATAGGGCGGCAGATGATAATAGTTTGAAGAATGATAACTTAAAGCACTCAAGAACAAACAAAAGGGGGGAGAAGAAGAATGTATCAATCATCCCTTCACATCTTATGAAGACTGACATATCAGGCCTAAAAGGAGAAACCCTAATATTTGCAGACATGATGTTCTGTATCCTTTCTTGGCATATTCTTCACTACCTACGCCTTTTGTGTCGAAGGTCAAACAACTATATATGCATTTACAGCACACTGTAAATTTGAAATGGTTCCTTCCTTATCATACTTAGATTTTGTTAACACCCCTCCATCATATAATCTCGAACATTTCCATAAACTGGTTGTGGAGAATGGGGGATCGTTCTCGATGAATCTTAATGACTCAGTTACTCACTGCATAGCAGCGGAGAAAAAAGGTGTTCGCCTTTTCTTGTTCAGGAATTCCCTTTCTCCTTATTCTGAGTGTTGAGTACATACATTTTAAAGACCATTTGCTTATGCATTCTCAGGTATCAAATATCAGGCAGCCATACGTCAGGGAAGGATTATTCACTATTCCTGGATCTTGGACTGTTGCAAGCAAAAACATCTTCTTCATTTGCAACCTAAGTTTGTCCCTTGTTTATAGGTCATATCACTTTATCAAATTATTTACCAAAAATATTCTAATGCAATTCATTGGACAGGTACATCCTCTTTCTAGCAGATTTTGCCAGGCACAAATTTCCTGAAGAGATCGATTCATACGCTGACTATTACTACTGGGACATTGATATTGCTGACCTCAAGCAGGTATGATGCTTATTCCTATATGCAGCAAATGCTTTATCTCATTAGATGCATATGACAATAGTTCAAAATTCAATATGTGAAACTCTGGGGCCTTAATTAAACCATGCAATCAGTGGTTTGAATCACTGAAAGCTATATGGAATTTCTTTGTAGTTTATATAAGCCGAGGAAGGTCCAGTGCATACATCTTAGTGTACCAATATGCAAACTCCCCACATGAGCCTTTGGATGAGATGAGGCTAGGATGGACTAGTTTTAGCGGGATTTGAAAGCCACATGGATGTACAGACAGAGAAATCATGTATGTGGTATCCCTTACAGAAATCATGTATGAGGGATTCCACCGCTTTAAATCTCCCTAAATAATATCCATAAAAACTCATCCAACAGTCCATGTTGGAGTTTGTATGATAGCACTGAAACATAAGTTTGCATAGATACTTTGCAATAAACCATTCATTGTTTGCACCTCCCTGGCATGCTAAGTTTGTTCTTAAGAAGTTTTATCAGATAAAATTATTAGCTTGTACTAAGAAACATGCTTTGAGTAGACAAGTGGTGGCAAAGTTATTGCAGACTTAACTTGAAATGTTGATGCTTTCTGCCTTTTACAAGGACTAATTTATGATTATTCATTCTCATGTTTCTTCTTTCGTTGGTTCATTGTTCAGATTTTCAGCAACATCGACAAAGTTGCTGCCGATTCAAACATGATACATCAGTACAAAAAGAAGTATCTTGCAGAGGAGAGATTCTGCTTCTTCCAGGGTTGCTGTGTTTACATTCATCATACACCCTTAGTGTAAGCCTCATTTACTGTCAAGTAACATCATCTTTCATGTAATGTGGCTCCTTATTATTTTTTTCTTTTTTCCTGGAGGAATGAAGACTACAATGTAATATCTGATCTTGCACTGAAGATGGTGAAGCAGGACCTTACCATGCATGGTGGTCAAGTTTGCAGCAGCATTGCTCATGCTACTCATTTGGTTATAGTTTCAGTTCTACAGGCCTGCAATTTTGACATGTTGTACAAGAGGTAATGGTTTAATGCTTATGAATTTTTCATTTGTATTTTGTGACAGAAGGGAAATGGGAACACTTATGAGACTGTACTGGTGATTTATGCAGCTTCCCTCCTGCTGAGAGGCGTTACCTACACGACAAAAGATTGCATGTTGTCAGTAATAAGTGGTTGGAAGATTCAGTGGAAAAACAAATGAAGCTGCCTGAAACCACTTATGACCTTAAACCAGATACATTAGAAGAAGTACAAATTGAAAGGAGGTAAATGCTGAATGTTCACATTTTAAGATTGAAAATATTTACCATTTTGGTTGTTATCAATCTGTTATGTTTTTTCTGATGTGTCTATTTTGTTTCAGTGAGGAAAATGTCCAGCCTTCTAATGGTAAGCATGAAGAAGTTGAGGAGGTTGAAAGATCTCATGTTAAACATGTACCAAGGAAAAGGGGCAGGCCAGCCAGTAGTAGTTCAAGAACTCTAAGGGCTGCTCCTAGGCCAGTTCGAAGAACAAGGGCTAGAAGAGGTAATCAGCATGCAAAAATAGGTGATGTTGAATCTGAAGAAAGTGGCCCTGGTGAAACAGGTCAAGATTATCAAAAGTTGGACACAGATTATATCTCTAGGATGGAAGAAGATAACAGTGACAAAGACCAACGACCACCTCCAGCTGCTCGTGGACCAGTCCGAAGGACAAGTGCTAGAAGAGGAAACCGGCATGCAAAAATAGATTATGGTGAATCTGAAGAAAGCACCCCTGGCGAAACAGGTCAAGAAGATCAAAAGTTGGACACAGATTCCACCTCTAAGATGGAACAAGACAACCTTGACGAAGAACAAGGACCACCTCCAGGTGCCCAGTTTTTCACATTGGAGGAGCAAGAGCCCAAAGGTGTCGAATTGAGTAACATGGAGGAGACACCAAGCAGTCCAAAATACGAAAGCAAAGAAACTTTCCGAAGAACAAACGCTGCCGAGACAAGTAGCATAACGGGTGATAAGATGGAACAAATGGTTGATCCATTGCACGCGATGCTTCTGGACATGATACCGACCCTTAGCCAGAAAAGAAGAGAAGATACAGGCAGGGATCCCCCACGGGTAGGAAGCTCCGTATCCAATTACGAGGTTCCAGTGCCACAGGCAGGAAGTTCTGCATCCAATTCTGGGGTTCCGGCACCACAGGCAGGAAGTTCCACATACAGTACCGGGTTTCCAGCCCCAGATCCAAATGCTGCTGCTCCTCCAAAGAAGAAAAAGGTCAGTTACAAAGATGTTGCCGGTGAGCTTTTGAAGGATTGGTGAGTGCTTTGCCACTTCGGGATAACCTGTACGCTGTACATTTTTTCCCCTGTGGTCACTGTCTTGTAAATATGACGGATGCTTGTAAACATCCCTGTTCGTAACATCGCCCTGGCGCTCTTGTTTTGTCGGTTGAGAGCAGAGACACGAGTTCTGCCTGACAAAAAATGATGTTGAGTTTGAGCAAAATGTCACGGATCAAGTGTTGCTCCGTATTGTCAGATTTGCAGCGCTTGTCGCAACTTAACTGTGTGGGCAGCGTCTCCGGTGGCGGACCCAGGCCTGGTGCTGGGGCTGAAGCACCAGTCTAGCCCATTATCCCCAGAGTACCTATGTAGTAGTATCCCTTCAATCGGCCCAATAGTTCATACTTCTCAGGCTGTAACTTTAGCCCAATAGCCAAGAGCCCATGACACGACGCCCTCTACCTCCCGACGCTGCGACATATCACACATTGATTTTTTTTTTTCTTGATACAGCTTCACCCATGTATTAGATAGGAGTTTTACACACATAACAGGAAAGGGCAGCTGTCCTCAAATTTTGCACACAGGCCTTTACAATAAAAAAGATTACAACAAGTAAACCCAAGGCCTGCATCTTTGTCTTGACACCGCAATATCACCGCCGACCTCCGTCCTCGCAACCTGGAGCGGGAAGGAGCCAACCGCACAACCATAATGTCACCTGCGCATGCTGGCGAAGGGCCAAACACTTTGTTTGAAGCCGCATGAAGAGCTCCGCAGCCAGGACGGAGCCGGTAAGTCTTTGAACGCACGTCGACCGGAACACCTCCACCGGCAAGCTAGGAGCAGCCACCGGCGCTGTCACCCTAGAGAAAAAGACGGCAGCCCAGCCAACAGAGTCCCAAAAGGGGAATAGCCAGAGCCACAAAAGAGGCGAAGCAAATCCGCTGGATCCAACCCAGATCCGCGGAACACATATTTGACATGCTTCGTTGCCAACGCCGGCGAAGAGGTCGTCGTGTCGGAGAAGACACAGGCAAAAGTCCTTATTCAGCCGCCAAAGCCGAGGAACGACGCCGGGGGACGCCACCATCAGAGACGACAGCGGCAACAGACTCAACTTCATCCCATAGCTAGAGCAAATGCAGGAAGGATGAATCGACGTCGTCGGAGGAGTGCATCTGGTCACCCAAGGGAGAGCCCATGAACTTGAACCGCTTTAACCATGGCTGCAAGCCCTTGAGCAAGGACCAGCATAGGGGACCGAGGATCCATCCATCTGCTGCTTACCACTAGCAAGGATGAAGGGAAGGAGCACCAGCCCACTAGCGACTGACAGGCGGAGTCACTCCGGAGCGGTGGTCACACCGAAGAATGGTGAAACCAACAGGGAAAGGGGGAACGGTGCTCCCAAATCTAGATCTAGGAGTACCGGTTTATTTAGTACCTAGTAGAGCAGCACCACGACGATCGGAGGCTACCACCACGCAGGAATAGCACATGAAGAAGCTCCTGTGCACCACGACGAAGTTGGAGGCAGACAGGGCGGAAGGAGCCGCACACCAAGTAGACACATGCCACAAGGGCAGCTACCACTAGGGACTGTAAAAGAGCTACTACCATTGGCGGAGGCCAGAGCTCCCCTCCCCCTCTTCTCCAACTGGCGAAGCCAGCGGATTGGATGGGGAGAGAAGGCGGTGATGGAAAAGGGGAAAACAACAGTAAACCGAAAGTTTTCCTGGAAGAAGAAAGACGAGTCAGCTCATATAGTGTCTTGATGTTGCTTGTACGTGGATTAACTCCCATATCACGCATTGATGATCGATCGTTCGTCTCCTTTGGCCTCTACGCCTCCGCCTCCTCCCCAGTTCTCTACCTCCCCAAATCAAAAAACTAAACCCTGGTCTTACTCGAGCCGGCAGCTACCATAGTCCTCTCGACCTCTCTCCAACTATTGGTGCATCATGTCGTCGCCAGTGCCTCGTCTTTCGCTCCCTCCGGCCGCCAGTACCTCCCTCTTCCTCCCATGGTTCCGCTGTCGTCAGTGCTTCCATGAGACACGAGAGGCCGAGACCAGGTATACATTGTGCCCACTCCCAAATTTTAATATCTTATATGTACCTCTGGAGTTTGGAAGTTGAAATGCAACTTACTTAATAGGGTATACTAATTAGAGGAAGGCATTGCAAACTTTTCGATGAACATGTGGAGGAGTTAGCAGTGCTGACAATAACACAAGGAGTCATGTTGCTGATTACAAAAACCAAAGACAAAGTCATGCAGATCGAACCTCGAGATGAGATTAAATCTTATAAGTTGCCCGATCTTTCACAGTGGAACAGCGACAAAAGTACAGTAACACTCATGCGGTCGTGTAGTAACACTCTGGTGGTGGTGTAGTAACACGATCTCTTTTGTGTAGTAACACTCCGCGATGGTGTAGTGACACTACGTTTTTCATGCAGAAACATGACTTTCGTAGCATAGTAAAGAGCATAGTGGAAAAGAGCTTGCTTAAAAAATTTGTTCGACCTTTGCTTTTGATCTCGATTTTCTTGTACGGGTAGCAAGAGTTAGGAACAGATTGATGTTAGGAAGTTTCTTCTAGTGGGCAAGACCACGTGCAGAGAGAAAAGACTCCGACTAAGTGATGTTTCTTCCTTCGACCAGGTTAATCAAATTGAGTGTATCAAAAGTAGTAAAACAAACTATAAAAGCCCAACTCACTTAGAAATCTCTACGTAAAAATGAAGTAAAGAAACTAAGTAAATGGTTAAAAAAGAGCTTGCTTAAAATCATTCGACCACATTTTGTTGAACTTATTTTCCTTGTATTGGTAGCTAAAATTAGGAATAGATCGACGCTAGAAAGTTCCTTCTAGTGGGCATGACCACGTGTAGAGAGGAAAGACTTCGACTAGATAATGTTACCTTCCTTCGACTAGTGTAAGAAAAACCAAGTGTTGTAAAAGGTGGTTGAAAAATTATCAAAGCGTTGCTCAATGGATATTTTAAGACAATAAAGATTTAAAAAAACATAAACTTTATTAAAAATATAAGAGATTACACATAGAACTTTTGCAACTAGTCGATGTTCTATGAATTAGAAAGAACTCTACCGTCTTCCATTGATAGTCGTATCGAACCTAGTCATGTTACTTCGATCACAGTGTAGGGATCTTCCCATTTAGGGAAGTTTATTCCGATTAGACTGGGATTTAATCTTTTTCAATACCAAATCACTTACAGCAAGACTGCGAAGTTGGACCTTACGATCGTAGTATTTGCGTAGGACTTGTTGGTAGACTGTCAAACGGATTAAGGCTTGGTTCATCTTTTCTTCGAGTAGATTGATATCATCAGCTCAAAATTGTTCTTAGCTGGAGTCGTTAAAGGTTTCGACCATTGTCGACCAAATCTTTAGTTCAAGTGGAAGCATAACTTCAGCCCCAAAAAACTAAGAAAAATGGTGTTTTGCCTATAGCTCGACTAGCGGCCGTGCAAATTGCCCATAATACTGAGGGTAATTCTTTTACCCAAACCCCCGAGCATTTTATAAGCTGGTTAAAAACCCGAGTTTTAATTCCCTACATAATTTGATCATTTGTCCTTTCGACTGCCCATTGCTTTGTGGATAGGCGACAGAGGCATAATATAGTTTAGTACCCAATTCTTTGCAAAATTTTTAAAATTTTGTGTAAAAATTTATGTACCATTATCTATTACGATCTGACTGGGTACACCAAATCGAGTTATCATATTTTTCATCATAATTTTTTTGGTTGCTTCTGTTGTTATCCCAGTCACAAATTCGACTTCAATCCATTTTGTGAACGTATCAATACCCACAAAAAAGAACTCGAAACCCCTTGGTGCTTTTGGGACTGGTCCTAGGATATCGAGACCTTAGGTCGTAAATGGTCAAGAAAGAGGTATACTTTGTAATGCTTGAGTCGGTTGGTATATTTGCTTACTATGAAACTAATATTACATTTTATATGATTATGTTAGTAAAATTTTTAAAATTTTTATTATAGCAATCTAATCTAATGATAATGTTATCTTATGATCAATCTAAATGATTTTTCATATTATTAATTAAAGTTGAAGAAGTTTGATTGCACACATTTTAAAATATCGTACATTCCTGAACGGATGAAGTAATATAATGTTTTTATCTGTTGCAAGTTTGCAACGCACGAGCACCTAACTAGTTTTTTTTTAAAAAAAAATCGAGTTGGAATGGCTAGGCCGGTGGACGTGTCGGGCTCGTGGGCGGCGGGCGGGTTCCCTGGCGTACGTGCGCACGCACGAGGCCGCCAATACCCCATGTTCTTCGGTTGGTGACGGGCAGCCGCTGCTTCCGCTTCTGGCTGAATTCCCTTGGAGATGAGTTAAGCTTGGAACCACGCCGGACGTGTTCACTGGTGTTTGGAACATAGTATCACGAAAATGGGAGTTAGGTCGCCATGTGTTGGAGATATGCCCTAGAGGCAATCATTTTGATGATGATATTTCGTTGTATCCATGATTTAATAAATGTTCCTTGAATATTGCCTTTGTGTTGATTAACAAGTATGTGACTTGTTTGTGAAACTCTTTACTTGTATGGTTATTCTAAAGTTGTCCTAGTCGGAGTTCATGTGAGGACACGTGAATGATGGATTAGCACATGTATCGGTTGATGACCATGTTTCACGTGTCATGACATGGAGATGTCAAACCAATAATGTGGACACATGTTTAGAACATGGGTTGGACCGACCCAACATGAGACATAGCTTTTATACTTATGGTTCTCTCTACACAATGTGTACGCCTTGTCCTTAGACCCGAGATTGTCGCATGTACTTGAGATGTGAATAGACCTACTTAGGGCTATCAAACGCTACTCTGAATCGGGTAGTTATAAAGGTAGCTTTCGTGTTTGTCATGAAGCATCTTTGCGAGGCATGGTCGATTGAGATGGGATTTGCCTCTCTACAGAGAGATATCTCGGGCCTCGAGTGATCGGATCCGAAATGCATGGCCATGCTACTTAAGGTTAAGAGTTAACCTAGTAAGGGATTCCGATCACGGATCGAAAAAGGTGGTCGACTTGGGCTCGACCGAATATCGCGAGCAAAGGGATTGACATGTACATAACGTTGTGATGGTTCGTCCGATATGATCTTTACATGTGTTTAGGAGTTGGCACGTCTTGCTAGAGGCGCTACCAACTATTGACCAAGTATGTGTACTTGCGTCATGTCTAAACATACGTGAACCTATAGGTCACACACTTAGGGATGAAGCCTAATTCGGATTGGATCCGAGTTAGATGGGCATTGAGTCCTAATGGGCCTCTATTCGTAGAAGCCCATTATAAGGACGTCTATAAAGGAGGCGGGCGCCTTGGTTAGGGTTGAGTTTTCGTGACATCCCCAAACCACGCCGCCACCCTCCCACGCCCTAGTCGCCGCGCGGATCTAGTAGTCCGGCGTGCGTCGCTTCCTCCCGTGCGTGTGGATACCTTTGAAGGCGCTGCATCGTGGCGTTGGGACGAACCGCAAGAAAGGAGCTCTCGTGGGGCCACGACGAGGACGAGGAAGTAGTACGACTACTCTCCCGACGTCTTCGCATCAACTTAGTACGACTACACCGCCCCGACGCGCCGCATGAACTTCCGCACTGCGCGTCTCAGTGGTAAGACCGTGATCTATAACTGCAGTGATCTTGGTTTATGGGTAGAATTTTTTAATTTGCGCTAGTGTAGCCTACCCGTTTCCCTACACCATGCACGTACACACCAAGCTAGGCCTGCGGTCTGCTGCGGTGGGCGCAAAATTACAACAAATCGTCGTCGTGACGACGATTCTTGGGATCTAAACCCTTCGCAACCGCCCAGGATGTACAGTTGCGAAGCAAATAGTATCTCAAGCAAGCTTCCGATTGCAAAAAAAAACCAGACTTTTATTAAATAAAGTTAAGGTTTAACAACCTGTTTTGACTTGACACGGGCATCCAAGCCCAAAGTTAAATATAATACAAAACAAAAGAACTTCAAACCACAGGTACGCTCGAGCGTAGTCGTGACCTAATAACAGTAGTCACTTCCGTCTTGTGGTCCACCAAAGTAACGCTCACAAGGATCCTTTGCACTTTCCTGGGTTCCTTCTGTAGATTGTTTGCAGATTGCAAGAATGAGTACTATCACCATACTCAACAAGCCGTATGGAAATGCTAATTAATTACATGCAAGGAGTTCAATGGATGGTTAAGGTTTACCATACCTGGCATATGTGGATGCACTTTGTATTTAAAACACTTTGTAAAACAATAAAACAATAATAAGTAATAGCATCATGGGTTTATCAACAACCTCGATTACCAACTTAACATCTCAAAAACTCTACTTATGCCTTGTATATTGGAATCACCCATGAACACAGCTTCGTTAACCGGAAGCACGACGTATTCGAATACCTTTGATTATACACTCTGCAGAGTTGCCCAACTTTACCAACAAGATATCTCATGTTCATACTGTCATAACATAGACACGCAACATGTTAGCGCGCGACTGAGCTGAGATAACAAAGCCTTTTCACTGCTCAACCTTTCTAGTCTCTACACAGTAGGTCTTAATCCATACAGCTCGGGAGACCACCGGCCAATAGTGGAATCCGTACTCCGACGCTGATGGGCCCATACCGAGGCGGAAACCAGCGAGTGTCCACTTCCGGCCACTCCTGTCCCACACCAAGTTCCTCTGTCCTAACATACAAGCAACAGATGATACCTGCAGATATTCAATCGGAAGAGCAGTGTACTAAGCTAGGGAGTAATGATCACGCTTGTGGTTGAGCGGATTCTATGTTTGTTACTTTGGCACAAGGTTCTTGTCCTTACCTGTCATCCAGTGAGGCGATGACCCAACACCAACTCGTGGTTGTCCACCTCCAGATCTCACTGATGACTCACTTTTAACCCGAGTCTATTGGGTTGTCCAACTTCCTGGATCCAACTCTCAACTCACCACCAAAACCATTGGCGAAAAGCCAATGCTCTCTTTTGATTGATGAACACAGTTTTGGTGACAAAGCTACCTTGTATAGATAATATTTTATGTGGACTAAACTTGTCAAGGTGAATATGACCTACAAAAGTTGGGTGGGTTTGTTTGTGGGGTATTTAGGATTTAACTAATTGTCATGGCATTCAAAAATATTATTTTAATATTTAAAGTAATTGGCACAAATACAATAATGAAAGTAATAATACATAGATGAAATGTAGGTTCAAAATGATCAAAGAATGCGACTTGCCTTCTTGCACTAAGTCCTATGGATACTGGTCTTGTCCGACGTCTTCCGGAGTCTGGTCGTCAAAGTCGTGACCTAGCGTGAAACAATACAATAAAACAATTCAAATAAAATCCGGCTCGACAAGGAATGAGCTGGAAACAACATGCAAGTAAATAAAACCAGAAAAAAAACACAAAGAAAGGTAGTGTGGAGTGGTGGAGATTATTTGGTGTTTAATTGGTTCGAATGGAGCTGAGATTTGGATCAAGTACAACAAAAATATTGTAAATGGATAAAGAATCATAAAGGAAGGTGGTGATGTGGGATGCTGGAGATTTATCTGGCACTTGTTTGGACTGAATGGAGTTGAGATTTGGATTCACGGGCTCGAAACGGTCGAAAAAAGTATAAAGTGTCTAATTAGGGTTTCAGGCGAAAACAGGGTCGGGTAATGAATAGTAGTATTTTTACTATTTATCTACAAATATTGGATCTAAACAGTAACTAGATTTATTGTTTTGGTTTTCGAACAGTAATTAGGGTTTACTGTTTCGGTCGAAAATGAACAGGGAATCCCATTTTCGGGTTATGTACAATGTTTTTGGTTTTCTTCGGACGAACAGTAGATAGCTACTGTGTAATAGCCAGTGTTTGGGCTGATTTAAAGGAATAGACAGTGAGTGGGTTTTCTGGATTCGAGGCGGTCAAATTTGACATGTAATGTCAAATTAGGGTGTTGGGCAAAAGTGATGTCGGATAATGAATAGTATCAATTTACTATTCATATATGATAATGGTCTATTATATAGGAATTAGAATTACTTTCTTTAACTGAAGTGGACAGCACATGATCAATTTTCGGAGGATGAACAGTAATGATTTTACTGCTTTGGATGAAGTGAACAATGTTTGTTTTGGATAAGCGATAAAGGAGTTCTTGTCTTTGGCAAGCGATGAGGTCGAAAATGATTGAGCGATGATGGTGAGCCCGATCATCGTCGCGACCTACGCCCAAATGGCCAGGCCTTAATGGCCCATGCCCAGCGGCTTGAGCCGCGCGGCCGAAAGGCCTGCGCGCTCTCCCGGGCAGAGGAGATGAACGCCGACGGCGCTCCGGCAGCTCTGGTGGCCGGCGACGAAGGTGGGTGGTGCGGGAAGCTTCAGGGAGTCAAGGTGGACCCATTTTTGGGCTTTGCCGGGGATGATGAGTCTCGGGAATGGGGTGGCGGCGCGGGTGGCGGTCGGCCGGAGTAAGGGGCGAAGCCGGCAGCGTTAGGGTGGCGCCCGAGCCAAGAGGAGGGAAGCTTGAGCATCAGTGGAGGTAGGGGAGTCCGGGGGTGGTGAAGATGGGGCTCGGGGATTGCTGTGACGTGCTGGCGACGGTGACCGTGGAGAAGGCGGCGGGGAGGAGCGGTGCCGGTGAGGCTCCGGCGGGTTTTGGGGTGGAAGATGGTGGGGGAAAGGTAGGCGGCGGTGAGGGGAAGCTTACCGTGGACTCGATTGGGGGTTGGGTGGATGGAGGCGAAGAATTGGCGTCGGGTTCGTTGGGGAAGAAGAACAGTGGCGGCGGCGATTTTTGGAATTGCGCCGGCTCTGGAGAAGGAGGGGAAAAGGGAGGTGGCGGAGGGGAAAGGCGATGAAGGATGCTCTAGGGGTCTCTTATAGGGCGAGGTTGAGGCGGTGTAAGCAGAGCGCGGTGCTTGTGGTAGTGGCGGCGTCGCGTGCGGTCGGGAGAAGATTGCACCGGGCGACGCCGAGAGGGGTGAGGTGGCGGCGGCGAAGGCCGTAGAAGGTGCTGGAGGCGGTGCGTGGCACGGGCGAGAGGTGGTGCGGCGATCAGCGATTGCGGCGCCACAAACTCAAGGCGGTGGAAGGGAGGCGCTGGCGCGGGCGTTGGGAGGAAGGAAGAAGAAGGCGGCGGGGAAGGAGGTGTTTCCAGAGAAAGAAAACGGTCGGACGAAAAGGGAAAGCGGATTTGAGAGGGAGATTTTCAAAAAGGGAAAGAAAACTGAAAAACCGGCAAAAGATTTCAAAATTTTTGAAATCTGAATTTTTAGGTTATTTCAGTCGTACGACCTAGAACCGCGAACAAACGCCACGAAACCCAACGCCGATGTGCAGGGGCGGAACTTAAGTCAGGCCCCTTTCAAATTGATATCGCATAAAAGTATTATTTGTTACTATTTATAACTAATTAAGCATTAAGTTAGCAAATGTTTATTAGGATTTAAAGTATAATTAGCTTGTGAACTTCCATCTGACCAACTTGTTGCACCCGATTCTCCTACCACATGGCCATAATTCATTCATTGTAAGATAAGAGAGTTCATCCGTGAATCGTTAACATTTTCATTTTTTTTAACTTTTAAATCATCAACATTTTCGTGAACGCGTGGATGCCTGGATGGAGTATACCGTATACGATGAAGTGCTGCACCCTTGAATGCTTGACAACAATTTTTTTGGATATCTTTTAGGTTGCGCCAAACTATTGACCACACTTAATGCTTGACGGTAATCAGTACAACATAATTCCAACAAATTAATTTCCCTACTTTTTTGAAATAATATATATATTTTTTTTTACAAAACTAGGTAGTTGTCTCCAAAAATTACAAAAATAGGTTCATCTCGCCAATTCATCTGGCGACAGGCTCCTATCGCCAGTTGAACTGGCGACAGGAACCCTGAACAGTGTAGACATGTTCCTCTATGAATTTTTAAATATAGTAAATAAATTAAAAAAAAATTATGAATTTTTTTTGGAGCTTCCTGATACAATGTTCTTGCTTTTGTAATTTTTTTCATAATTTTATCCCTTCTAAATTTGTCTCCAAAATTCATTTAAGTATACCATTTGTAGGAATTTGTACATATACCAAATGAGGTCCAAAAATTATGATTTTTTTTGTGAACGCTCCTTACATAGTGTAATTATTTGTATAATTTTTACAGAATTTTATATGATCTTAAATTGTCTAAATAATTCTTAATTTAGGTTTTTGATGCAGTGTATTTGATTGTGTAAACCGTTAATTGTAGAGATAATTTCAGAACATAAAAAATTCTATAAAAATTATACAAATAATTACACTATGTAAGGAGCGTTCACAAAAAATTTCATAATTTCTAGACCTCATTTGGTATATGTAAAAATTCCTACAAATAGTATACTTAAATGAATTTTGGAGACAAATTCAGAAGGGATAAAATTATGAAAAAATTACACAAGCAAGAACATTGTATAAAAAGCTCCAAAATTTTTGTAATTTTTTAAGTTTATTTACTATATTTAAAAATTTATAGATTCATGTCGCTAGTTGAACTGGCGACAGCAACTGGCGATAGGAGCCTGTTGCCAAATGAACTGACGACATAGACCTATTTTTGTAATTTTTTGAGATGATTATCTAGTTTTGTAAATTTTTTGAAAAAATATATTATTTTTTTAAAAAAAATCTTAATTTCCCAATCTGATCCACCGTGTCCATCAATTTCAAAGACTTGCCGGTAACCAAAAAATTACCATGAATTATCTACTACTTAATTACCTAAAGAAGTAATTATTTTCTAACAAATCAATATTAATTTGTCTTTTTTTTTAAGAAAGAACGTTATTTTTTTTTCGAAAAAGAGATGAAAAATTTTGTGTTGTACTTTTTTTTTGAAAAAGTTTAATCCGGCTTTTATAGAAAACATATAACAAGTTACTAATTTTCAAGACTTCAAGTGGCCATTTACCGGTAGTAGGCCCCATCTAACGCCGACCGAGACCAAATCACAGAGACAACAGTACAACACATCCACGCGCGGGGACAGACGATACGAGCGCACGCGCGAATCGCCGAGGACCTCACCAGAGGCGGCGTCCATGGCTCGTCGGTCGTCATCCTCGTCGTCGGGGGCGTGGCGGTACCTGAACCCCGCGTATTACCTCAAGCGGCCGAAGCGCCTCGCCCTCCTCTTCTTCGTCTTCGTCGCCGCCACCTTCGCCTTCTGGGACCGCCAGTCACTCGTCCGCGAGTACGAGGTGCGCCCCTCTCACCGCGGGAACTCCCCTGATCCGGGTTGAAACGGCGGGGATCTGATTGGTTGCTGCAGGTTAGCTTCGGATTTCGAATTTGTTGCGGCGCTGATTGGTCGCTGGATCTGGTTATAGAGAGAATTTGTGGCTTATGCAGGAACGTACTGCGATAGTTTTAGGGCTCGGGATGATTAGGTGTAGGATATGGTGTATCTGGGATTCATTTATTCTCATGTCAACGATTTGGCTTTCTGTAAGAATCTTGACGATGTTCGTTCGAGTTTGGATCTTTTGAGCTGCGGTTTAGTGGTGGCATGAGGGTCTACAAGACTGCAACTCTACGTATGTAACTATAATTTTGATTAGCTTGGATTTCTTCTCTCCAGCTTTTACTATAATTTGGTGAAAAGGGTTGGATCCTTCAGTTCTGGGATTAGCAGGAGGTGTATAGGTGTAGTGAGGTATTTTATTAGCTTAGATTTCTCTCAAGTTGTAGGGTAAAGGTGTGAAGGTCTGAACCGTTTCTTCTTATTTGAGGGAATAATTTGAATCTTGCTATGTTTTGGGATTATTAGGTGTAGATTTGGATAATGGAAATCTAGTCAGAATCTTTTATAGGGCACATGCATCTTTGTTGTTTCAGTATGTAGCAAAATGACTGAGAATTGATAAATATCTGTTGAGTTTTGAGGTGCCATAGTCATTTTGAACCCCCTGTTATGTTATGCATATGGTCACATATCAATTTAACTTCAGCAAGAGATGAAATTTCGGTTGTTATTTCCCGCTTGTTCATTGAGACTTGTTGGAAGTAATAAAATAATTTGATGGATGTGACACGAGCTGTGATTATAAATTTCAGCAAGTTACCATCTATTGGATTTGGTAAATCAATCCAATTCTTCAATAATAGGTGAGCTAAGTATGAATAGGAAGTAAGGTGGATAACTCTTCTGCTAGTTAAGAGATGTGATTTTATTCATTAGTTTCTTTAATTTGGTTAGTGCCTTATTGTGTGAGAGTGAATGAAGGTATAGTATTGGGGCAAGAAATTTTGGTAACGGGTCGTATCTTTGACGTCATCACAGATGATATAACTATGCTTCTAGTTCATGTTCAGTGGGACTGGTTGGGAGTTGCACGTGTATGTTGACATATTTATTTTGGTTCAAGTTGACTCGTATATATCTCTTGGAATATGCATATACTTTTGGCATTCCTCTATTGACTCTACCAGCTGAGTTCCTTGCGAAATGTGGAGCTTAAAACCTGAGCACAAGCTATAAATATAATTAATGCTATTCAAAAGCAGCCTTTCACTAACTTGAATTTTGCGTTCTGAACTGCTACAAATGAATAGTTTAAATTATACTAGTAAAAGTGTAAGGTTCTTTTGCAATTCTTCTTTGAATTTTACTTGTTGGCTTGATCCTACAGCTGGTAAATGTGAATGAATACAGAGATGGCAGATTTTGGGATGCACTTGATAAATGCTTCTCATCACTTTTTATCATTATTTTTTGATATCACCTCAACTCTGTAAGCATGCAGTTCAGCTTCCAAGATTTTTTGTTGAAGAAAGACATTGCAATTGCCATTTTAGTTTTTCATTATTAATGGCTTCAAAGCTCCAGCAATACTACCTTGTTTACTATATTAATTTTGTTTTTGTTTTTCTTCAATTGCAGTCGGAGATTTCCCGATTGGATGGTGAAATAAATCAGTTGCATGACCAGGTAAATACCATTGCAAATTTTCTTTGAAGTATCGTGCTGTTTTACTTATTTCTTTTGGTCCAATATTTTTTTGTTGAAAAATTCAATATTCAAAGTTTTGCTATATTTTCTGTAGTTAAGAAAGGCTGGTGTTCATCTGGATGAAAACCCAATAAGTGACAAAAATTCCAGAAAAGATCTTGTAGAAATCGATCCTATTAATAATGAAAGGAGGGAAAAGGTTAAGGAGGCTATGCTCCATGCTTGGAATTCCTATGTAAAGTATGCGTGGGGAATGGATGAGCTTCAGGTTTGTTTTTGTCATTCTGATTTATAATTTGTTTTGCCTTTTTCAATTTGTCTGAACAAACTCTAAAATGCCTTTCACCTTTTTTCACCCCAATTTCCAGCCACAATCAAAGAATGGTATCAATAGCTTTGGTGGTATCGGGGCAACCCTTGTGGACTCACTCGATACACTGTATATAATGGGCCTAAAAGATGAATTTCAGAAGGCCAGAGAGTGAGTCCCACTTGTTTTTCACCATGTAGAGCTTTCAAAAATGCTTTCTCTGATGCTTTCATTTGGTCCATTACTCTTAGCAAATTAGCATTTGATTTTAGTTTGCTTGTATGAATATTCAGTTCTGTGGACTAAACCTGTGCCTGTGTTGTCCTTTTATATTGTATGATGTTTAAATCTAAAATCCCTGAATTAGAAAGTAAGATTTTCGGGCATTGAGGTATTCTATCCATGAATGTGTCTCTCGATTCCCCCCTATGATAGAGGCATATTAGGATCTCTTATTAACTTTTTATTTATTGGGCATTCTATTAGTTTCATCTGTCCATGTGATAATGGACCTTTATGAATTTTTTAAATCTTTAGCATTCTAATTTCCTTTTTGTTTTGCTATTGCTTCACATCATAGTATTCCTTGCAACCATTTGAATACCTTGTTGTGATTTATGGCATACTCTTGATCTGACTAGTGTCTATTTTATGATGGCAGCTGGGTGGCAGAGTCATTAAGCTTTGACAAGGATTATGACACAAGTGTTTTTGAAACGACCATAAGGTTGCATTATAAGGTTTATCTTTGTTATAGTATTTCTTCTTGCAGATATTTGGCTGCATAGATCGATGCTATGTAGCCACATCATGTTATGGTTTTGATAGAAAACCTAAGTATAGCTAACTTGTTGAAGCTTCTGTTTTATTTGTTTACTTGTAGGGTTGTTGGAGGTCTCCTCAGTGCATATGATCTGTCTGGTGACAAAGTTTTTCTCGAGAAGGCTAAGGATATTACTGATCGATTGCTACCTGCTTGGGATACAACATCTGGTATCCCTTATAATAGAATCAACCTAGCTCATGGCCAAGCCCATAATCATGGATGGACCAACGTGAGTAACTGATGTTATATTTTTCGTTAAGTACCCGTTGCCATTGCAAGTTCCGTCTAATAGATGTCGAAGCTTACAATCAAGTATATTAACCTAATTCACAACATCCCATTATGCTTTGATTTTATACCAAGACTTTGAATTTCATCTTATCACAGGCATATCCTTTATGATGATGTTTATAATTTGTTTCAGTTCCTGATTGCCACAGTGCTCAAATACAGAAATCTTTAACATGCTACTGAGTACTGACAATTGATCTTTACAAAAACCACTTATGTTGAGAATTGCTAGATTGGCTGTTTTTTTAACACGTTTCACGTGAAACTATTTTATTTTCTCTCTTGGATGTTGAAGTAACGCCTTATTGTTTCTGCAGGGTAATAGTATCCTTGCAGATTCTGGCACGGAGCAGCTTGAATTTATAGCTTTGTCTCAGAGGACCGGGGACCCCAAGTATCAGCAGAAGGTTTTGTTACTGCTTACTCATGTTTCATACAGGCTGCCGATTTTATGTAATTAGCTGGGTAAATATGTAACAAGTTTTGTGCAAAACATAGCTAGAACTCTTGTATTATAGTGCGGTCATTTCCTTCTTAGTCGATGTTTATATGTGCATTCCTTTGTCAAGAATGGGAAGTTTTCTTGTTGGATGCTTTTATTGTCAATTGACTACTAAATGCTTTCTTTTTTTGCTAGTAAAATGCTCTATGTTTGTTTAGCATTTTACACATTCAAATCATGCCTGGATTTCTGTTTTTGGCTCCCTTTTTCTTAATATTGAGATCTCAGTTGTGCTTATGCAATATTATTCTAGGCGGAAAATGTCATCAGACAGCTTCAGAAGATATATCCAAGTGATGGCTTACTTCCTATCTACATAAATCCTCATTCAGGAACTGCATCATACTCAACAATTACATTCGGTGCTATGGGAGATAGGTAATGCCATTTGTCCTCGTGTATTCCAACCAAGTTATTTTCTTTCTGAAATTGTGGTAATCTATTTTGCCATTCAATAATAGTACTGTTCCATGTAAATTTTTACAAATCTTTAAGCAAGTTTGCTTTTATCTTATTGGATCATGGCTAAATTTTCTGTTGCGGACTCTAGTTGCTATCGTCCCTAATAGATAAAATAGAACTAATTGTTTTTTTTTGTGTGTGTTTCAGCTTCTATGAGTACTTGCTTAAGGTATGGATTCAGGGGAATAAAACCGAGAGTGTAAAGCATTACAGGTTCGGTCCTATTACCTGCCTGGTTTCATAATTTGTCATATTCCCTTCACCATTCTTTTAGTGAAAAGTTTATACATTCTGCTCTGTAACATGATTATTAATTCCGTTTGTGGTGCTTGACTCAGACAAATGTGGGAGACATCAATGGAAGGTCTAATAAGCTTGACCAGGAAAAGTGCACCGTCTAGTTACTACTACATCTCTGAGAAGAATGGTGGCTCATTGTCTGACAAGGTAAAGAATCCCTGTTTGGCTGACTATTGTCAGCAGGATGCTTGCTGAAGCTTATCTTACCTTCTCTCTGTAAAGTTCTTACTGGTTCAGCTTGTGACTAACACAGATGGATGAACTTGCGTGCTTTGCCCCTGGTATGCTGGCATTGGGGGCCTCTGGTTATGCGCCTGAAAAGGCTGAACAAATTATGAATCTTGCAAAAGAGGTAAATCCTCCAGGGAATTCTCGTTTTGGTATTCTAGATTTACATAAATTTTTAGCTGGATAGTGATTTTTTTCGAGAATACATAGATGGACAGTAATTATAAATTTATATAACTAACCACAACGCTTTATCTTCATGTTTAATCTGCTGTGTGAAATGTTATTACTACTAGATCCAAATTGAGCAAGAACAAACACGGTTTTATTCTGTTTGTTGATCTTTTTTTTTTGTATTCTCTTCATAGCTTGCTCGGACCTGTTATAACTTCTACCAAACAACTCCCACAAAGTTGGCTGGAGAGAACTATTTTTTCCATGCTGGACAGGTAGTATGGCAGCTCTTATTTTTCTTCTTTCTAGTAATCCCGTACCATGCCATCAATTCTAAATGGTATTTTCCTACTTTAGGATATGAATGTGGGCACGTCATGGAATATCCTGAGACCAGAGACTGTCGAATCACTTATGTACCTCTGGCGCCTTACGGGGAACAAAACATACCAAGATTGGGGGTGGGACATATTCCAGGCATTTGAGAAGAACTCCCGCATAGAATCTGGATATGTTGGACTGAGAGATGTAAGCTTTTCTGATTGCTTCCATCCTTGAATTTCTACTGAAAACACTTCCTGCGTGAGTTTTGCTAAAAAAATCGGTCCCCAGGTGAACACTGGTGAAAAGGATGACATGATGCAGAGCTTCTTCCTAGCAGAGACGCTCAAGTACCTCTACCTGCTGTTCTCCCCTCCATCAGTCATATCCTTCGACGAGTGGGTCTTCAACACCGAAGCTCACCCATTGAGAATCGTTCCTATACATGATAGCAATGCCCGCTCAGCTGACATTGCAACACCGGTGGTCCGACCTTTCGGGAGGAAGCAGGGAAAACATGAGTAGGCTTGAACTATAGAGCACAGGATTTTTGCATCTGCCGTCTGATTTTGACCTGCCCGATGAATGACGTTATGATACCGGGGAATTTCTTCCTGAAGCGGTAAGGGTTGCAAATCACGGTATTAGGCTATTTAGGCAACAAAATTATAGGTTGGGCAAGATGAGATAATCTAGGGCACCTTCAGGGTATAATCAAAGATCAATAGCCCCATGAAGGTTTTCTTCTTTGAACTTGCTTATTGATTTGTAACATACATATAACTTTGTGTCCATATGTTGTTGCTTGCCTGGGGCTTTCTGCGGAGTTGTATTATCATTATTTGCCCCGAGGTTACCTTCTGAAATATGATTTATAAAAATGGGTTCTCTTTTCCTTTTGAGTAAATTTTATAGAACCTCAGGTTTTGAAATGTACCGCAAAACCCTAGGTTTTACAAAATTTTTTCAAGAAACCACATGTTTTTTGGGCGTAAGGTTTCCAAAAAACCCTAATTTTGTTCTATCAAGTTCCATCCAACGGGATATGATAGGTGGAGCCTACCTATTAATCAGAATTACAAGTAGAGCCACTTACAAGTAGGGCTCACATATCAGCCCCATCCTCCTTTTCGGCCTCACCTTTGCGCTATTCATTGTTGTCATTATTGTGCGTCGAGCTAGCTATTGTGGGAGAGGACAGGAGGGCCTACTTGTTAGTATGACGGTCAGTCTGTCAGGTCTTTCTACCTACCTGTTATATTATGTTGGATGGAATGGGATGAGATAAACCTATAGTTTTTTTAAAAAAACTCCAATAAAATATGGTTCCTTGAAATTTTTCGTAAAATCTAGGGTTTTATGTTACCTTTGTCTCAAAACCTTAGGGTTTAAACCATAGGGTTTTGTGAAATTTATCCTTTCCTACCTCCAATTTCTTTCTTCTTCGACGAGGATGCGAGGTGTTCCTATTGGAGGCAGTGAGTTTTATGTGACTTCATGTCAGCCGGAGATTTGGCATATGTTTGCGAAGATACAGGCATTGCAACCACTGAAAGACTATGATGCACTCCAATACTAATAAATAAGAGGTACTAGTAGTACTGCATTAGCGTGCTGTCTTTTGAGGCTACAGCTTGTAAGAAGGTTGTGAAAAACGGCTAACGAGGAGAGGAACGCTTACACACGATGTGACCACTGACCAGCAATGCTCTTGCACGGGCCGTGGTCACCTCGTATGGATCCGTGCCTCGCTAGGTTGCTTCCAAGTTTCAACTGCGCCGCGGCGTCCGGTCCGCTCGTCCCGACGGGCGACGGCCGCCAGGCAGCCCAGGGACAAGGGAAGTTCCTCCCCGCGACTCCCACAATGCCCCGCGCCTAGGAGCAGGAGGCACCTGAAACTAGCCCGCATGCCTCCAGGCGTGCAGGGTGACGGCACCACCCACCATGCGTCCATGCTGCCGCTCTCCTGGGCCCTCGAATCCACCCGCGCGGACGTGCCGAGGACACCGCCCGCGGCTCGGTCCATCGGCCGTGCGGGCGGACACGGCACGGCCCGCCTTCTCCCCTACCACCCAACTTTCCCCTAGTCACCCCGCGCGCCGCAGCAAATCCTGGATGAAAGTACCCAGGAGGCCAGGACCACGAGTGGTGGGGGTCGCGACGCGAGTGCCGGCCCGGCCACTCACGCCCTGGATAGGCCGGCGGGGCGGCCTACCTGAGCTCCACTCTCTCGGCGCGGCCCACCTCCTCTGCCTACCAGTACAGTACGGCAGTACATGCCTGCGTTGCGCTCCTACAGGTCTAACCAATTTCGTACGATCCTACTGGCCACTCCCAATAATCAAAGAGTAAATGTTCGTAAAACTCCGTATATTTTGTACGTACTATCGTAAAACCCCAGATCATAAAACTCCAAATTTAAAAAGGTGTGTTATATCAAAACTCCAGATTTCAGACTTAAATATTTAGTTGTATTGTAGTTTGATGTTAAAAAAAATTCAGAGTTGCTACATAGGGTATGCAGAGTGGAACTAAAATATTATAAACTTAATTTTTGTTTCCATTTGTACACAGTAAATATTTTGTAAATATTAGAGACATTTTTCAAACAAGAAAAGTAGCACAATACCTATAAAAAATCTATAAAAATTACAGAGTAGTTAAATAGGGTATGTAGAGCTTAATCAAAATAATCCCAACTTAATTTTGGTTTCCATTTGTGCACTGTAAATAATTTGTAAACAAGAAAAATAGCAAGGTACCTATGAAAATTCTATAAAAATTCTACATTAGCTTAATAGGGTATGTAGACCATAATTAAAATATTATCAACTTAATTTTGATTTCCATTTGTAAACGGTAATTTTTTGTTAACGCCAAAAATACATTTCAAACTAAGAAAACAGGAAGACACCTCTAAAAATTCTATAAAAAGAGTAAATTTCGCAAACTCCATATATTTTGTACAAACTATCACAAAGCTCCAGATTTAAGGCTCAATTTCACAAAACTCTAAATTTAAGGAGGTATGTTATCACAAAATTCCAGGTTTGTACAAAATCTGGAGTTTTGTAATAACATACCTACTTAAATCTGGAGTTTTATGAAACCGAGCATTAAATCTGCAGCTTTGTTATAGTTTGTACAAAATATGTGGAGTTTTGCAAAATTTACTCATAATCAAATTTGTTTAATATTTAGCATACGCATATAAACTTTTTAGCGAGCGGGAGTGAGAGAAAATAAGCTTGATACTCATGTAAGTATCGAGCTTTTTTGAAAATCAATAAATTAGTGGGGTCATCTCTCTTCAAATTAATCGTTCTCTCTCATCTAAATACAAATTTTAGTATCAACTTATAGTATCAAGCTATTGGAGTGCTTGTATATAAAATCTCATATAACTATTCTCTTTCGTCTAGTATCAAGCTATTATCTTTATTATTATAAAAGAAGAGCTTGGTAGTGGTGGTGAGTCTATCATCCATCCCCTCTTGAGTTGGTGGGATCTTTTGCGTATAAATATGTTCACACATGTATAAAATATTTGAAAGATCTTCTGTGGATAATTAGATTATGTGTGTTTGTAGTTTGTGATAAGATTATATATGGTTTGTTGATTGGATGCAAATTATGTATGAAATATTTATTTATAGAGATAATTACCTTATATATATATTGGTTTTCTAAGTTTATGTTTTATTTTAACACGCATGTGAGAATATACCAAAAGTTACCGAGCAGCAATTTTTTTTTTTAAAGGAGCTGTTTGTTCCAACTGCTCGCCGGTGTGGTAGATTTACAAGATTGGTTGCTTACTTGCTATGGATTATCGCAGCTTTTTCATGCATGTCGCGTTATTCCATTTAATTTGGTGTGCCGGAACTACAATTCTACAACCACCAGAGGCCTGATTAGGCAGCAATATGGTCAACAACAAATGCATGTGACAAAAAAAGACAGGGGGTGCATTTTCCTTTCCTCTGAAATGGAAATGAGATCTTTGGGGTTGGTGGATCGTTTTGGTAGGGTAGCTCCCAAATCCTTCGCCATTTTCGCTCCAGCAGGCAGCAGTACTTGTGTGATGAGCTATATTATTTTTCTCTACAGGAACCCTGTAGCTACAAACACTTACCTTTTTTATTTGGCTAGAAACACCTTGTCTTTGGTTCAATAAGGTCCGGTAACTAGCAATGCTATCCACGCATTTTGCCTGATTCTTCTGTAATTTGCCGGTTGTCCCGTAACTAAGGAATCATTTGCATCAAGAGAAACAATATATACATGAGCCTGTTTGGAACAGCTTCGGCTTCGATTTTCGCTCGAAAAAGCTAGAAGCTGTTCCAAACGGGATGCTTTTTTCCACGGCTTTTTTCTAAGCCGGAAACCGCCTATAACGTAGGAAAGCCGCAGCTTTCCACGCCCCACATTCCGACTTTACCCCCGAAGTTTGTGGTAATTACACACTTTTGCCACCGCACAAAACCCCTAACCACGCCGCGACCCTCTCCCTCCTGAAGAAAATCAGGGAGAGAAGATTGGTTTCTGGGAACTTCACAGGATACATCGCATGCAGCGTGTGTCCTCTCTCTCTCTCTCTCTCTCTCTCTCTCTATATATATATATATATATATATATATATATATATATATATATATACAAGGCAAGTGCTAGATAGGCTACAGCGTTTGACGTTCGGTTTGGAAACCGATTATAGGGTGTATACGTTCTGGACTCGTATACGGTGATTGAAATTGAATCATGTACAAGATAGGAATAGAAATATCTCCTACCAAACTGATTCAAGTATTCTATCTTTAACACCCTCCCTCAATCTCAACTTATGCCAGATCGTAAATTGAGATTGTGTCGAAACTGTGTCAACTGATAAGCTGGAAGTGGCTTCGTGAACCCATCTGCAACTTGATCCTTGGAGGGTATGAACCGAACATCAAGTGTTTTGCGTGCAACACGTTCTCTAACAAAATGAAAATCTACCTCAATATGCTTTGTCCGTGCATGAAAAATCGGATTAGCACATAGATATGTTGCACCCAAATTGTCACACCAAAGTATAGGAGGTCTGGACTGATAGACTCCAAGCTCACCTAACAGAGACTGAACCCATATTAACTCAGCAGTTGCATTGGCCAAGGACTTATACTCAACCTCAGTGCTTGATCTCGACACAGTTGCTTGCTTCCTAGCACTCCACGAAATCAAATTAGGACAAAAATATTGCAAAACCTCCGGTCGACCTTCTATCATCTGGGCAACCTGCCCAGTCAGCATCAGAGAATGCACTAAGCAACATTGAACCAGATTTCCGTATGGACAAGCCAATACTTGGTGTAAACCGCAAATATCTCAATATTCTTTTCAATGCAGTCCAATGTTGTGTTGTTGGCGCATGTAAGAACTGACACACCTTATTCACTGAATATGCAATATCAGGTCGAGTCAGTGTAAGATACTGTAAAGCACCAACTATACTTCGGTACCTGGTTATGTCTCCTGACTGAAGAGCATCTCCCATGGTCAATGAAAGTTTTTCAGTTGATGATAATGGAGTGATCACAGGCTTGCAGTTCTTCATGCCTACTCGATCCAACAGATCAGATATGTACTTTGATTGTGTGAGAAGTAGTCCATCTTCAGACTTGGCTACTTCAATCCCCAAAAAATAGTGCAATTTGCCAAGATCCTTAAGTGCAAACTCGGCTTTGAGCTGATCAAGTAGCTTCATCATGACACCACTAGAGGATCCTGTAATAATGATATCATCCACATATATGAGAAGATAAACCATAGTATCTTCAGCCCTATACACAAATAATGATGTGTCAGCTTTGGATGGTCTGAACCCCATTTCTTGTAACTTCGTGCTTAGTCGAGAATACCATGCATGTGGTGCTTGTTTCAGTCCATATAGTGCTTTATCCAATTTGCACACGTACCTAGACTTATCCTTCTCTTCATACCCTAGAGGTTGCCTCATGAAAACTCTTCTTCCAGAATGCCATGAAGAAACGCATTCTGTACGTTGAGTTGTCGAAGTGGCCATCCATGAGAAACTGATATGGAGAGAACAAGACGAATTGTTGCTGCCTTGACTACTGGACTAAATGTATCCTCATAATCAATGCCATATCGTTGCTTGAACCCTTTTGCAACAAGCCTGGCTTTATACCTGTCAATGCTTCCATCTGCTTTACGCTTTACCTTGTACACCCATTTACAATCAATGATGTTCGCCCCCTGCTGAGAAGGGACCAGGTGCCAGGTGCGATTGTGAACAAGAGCACGATACTCTTCGTCCATGGCACGCTTCCAATTCGGAGCAGCAAGAGCATCATCCAAAGACGATGGTTCTTCAGTGGAACAGGTGAAGGCATAACGCACCGTGCCGTCAATATACGTCTTGGGAACTCGGATGTTGTTCTGTGCCCGTGTAACCATGCCATGCTGCGTACGTGGAAGAGTCTCCTCAAAAGAAGCCGGTTGTGATGACAAGGATGCTGATGACGAAGTGGACACAGGAGCCGTCGAGGAACCAGTCGTGATAGGTGACAGAAGCGGCGTCACAGGTTCAGCACATAGCAAAGGTGATGAAGAGGCCACTTGCGTCGGGAGAGGCGGTGAGTTCAGTCCAGCAGGGTCAAAAGATATTGTGCCATTGCAGGGTGTAGTAGCATGCAGCAGGCCTTCCGCGCTCGCCATGGCAGCATCATCGACGACAGCAGTAGGAACAACAACACCCGATGTAGCAGCATGCGGCAGAGCTGTCGCGCTTGCCACGGCAGTGTCATCGACAGTAGCAGATGTAACAACAGCACCCACATCTTCCTGAGTACCTGCATGTGCACCATCCTTTTGAACAAGCAAGTCAGGTTGCTCACCAGAAAAATCAGAAGTATGCTCAGAAGTTAGTTGGTCGGCTAGGTTGGTGGCAGATGTGGGTGGTGTCTTGGCAAACGGGAAAATGCGTTCCTCGAAAATGACATCTCTAGAAATATAGACTCGCCCAGAAGACATATCGAGACACTTGTATCCTTTGTGGAGGCTGCTATACCCTAAGAACACACATTGCTTGGAGCGGAATTGAAGTTTTCGGGAGTTATATGGTCTAAGGTGAGGCCAACAAGCACACCCAAAAGTGCGAAGGAAAGAATAATTAGGGACTTGGCCAAACAGACGTTCAATAGGAGAGACAAAATTGAGCACTCGACTAGGCATCCTGTTTATGAGAAAAGCGGCAGTTAAATAGGCAGAATCCCAGAATTTTAGAGGTATAGAGGCATGGGCTAGGAGAGCTAGACCAACTTCAACAATATGACGATGTTTACGTTCAGCTGAGCCATTTTGCTGATGAGTGTGAGGACAGGAAACCTGATGGGCAATGCCAGTTTTTCTGAAGAAGGAATTGAGCTTCCTGTACTCTCCACCCCAATCAGTTTGCACATGAATAATTTTTCTGCCTAATAGTCGTTCAGCATGTTTTTGAAACTCTAGGAAAACATTGAACACATCAGATCTGTTTTTCAGTAGGTAAATCCAAGAAAATTACTGTAGTCATCAATAAAGCTCACATAGTATTTATATCCTTCGACTGATGTAGGAGCAGGGCCCCAAACATCTGAAAAGATAAGATCTAAGGGAGCCACAGGAACACGAGACGATAGGGAATAAGGAAGCTGATGACTCTTAGCTTGTTGACAAGCATCACAAACTAGAGGTTTATTGGACATATCTAAACAAGAGAGATTATGACGCCTAATGACTTGCTGAACGACTGAAAAGGATGGATGACCAAAGCGACTGTGCCATTGCTCTTGAGTTGGTGTTGATATTGCTAAGGCATGCTTGGGTTGGAGTTGTAGGGGATAGAGACCTCTTTCACATCGGCCTTGAAGAAGAACCTTCTTCGTATCCCGATCCTTAACGAGGAAAAAATTAGGATGGAATTCAATAAAGACATTATTATCCGAGGTAAGGCGATGAACAGATATAAGATTTTTGGCAGACTGAGGAACACAAAGAACATTGTTCAGGTGTAAATCTCTATTAGGGTTTGGTATAGTAGATTGACCAACATAACTAATGAGCATACCTGTTCCATTTGCAGCCTGGACCTGATCTCGTCCATTGTACCTATCCTTCACTGTCAGCCTGTCTAGATCACTAGTAATGTGATCTGTCGCACAGGTATCTGTATACCAGTTTGTGTCAATCCCATATGAGGATGTACTTGCGGCTGCAGCAACTTTGGATGGTTCTTCATTCTGAAAAGCATGATCAAACCGGTGCCAGCACTTTTGTGCAACATGCCCCACCTTGTTACAAATCTGACAAGAGGGGCGTGCACCTCCGGGACCTCCTGTGCGCCGGTAACCTTCACCTTGTCGCTGCCCATGGTCTCGACCACCACCGCCACGTCCACCTTGGCCGTGCCCCCCCTCCCGACCACCTCCTCGAGAAGAGAAGTTCACAGTGGAACCGGAGAACTGGGACACGTTATTTTGCTGATCAAGACGCATCTCGAAACTTAACAAGTGTGCATATACATCGTTGAGGTTCAGAACATCAGATTTGGTCGTGATGGACATCACCAAGGGATTATACTCTGCATCAAGTCCAGCAAGAAGATAGGACACGAACTCCTCATCTTCGAGTGGTTTGCCTGCCGATGCCATTGTATCTGCTAGTTTCTTCATCTTGGCATAGTAGACTGCCGCAGTGAGATCGTTCTTGCGCGTGTTGGAGAGTTGCATTCGGAGCTGCATGAGTCGTGCCCTTGATTGAGACGAGAACATGCGCTCCAATGCTCCCCATACTTCCGCTGCGGTCTCCAGCAACATCACCTGCGAAAGGATTTCAGGAGACAGCGATGAAAGCAAAGTGCTGAGGACAATCTGGTCCTGTTGGATCCAGGTCTCATAATTTGGGTTTTCAACTTGCGTTGTCTCTCCATCAATCGTCTGGGCTATGGTTGTAGCTGGTGCAGATCGCATTCCATTGACGAAGCCGAGAAGTCGTTGTCCTCGTAGGTAGGGAACAATCTGAGCCTTCCAGAGGAGGTAGTTTCCTTGTTCTTGTGACAACCTGACGTTAATCAGTTGTCCGAAGCTTGGCGTCGGAAGGAGACCGGCGAATACGCTCTGTGCGCCGTTGGCCGCCGGACTGACCGCGCGCCGCTCATCGCTGAGGAGGAGGATGAGCTTGAAGATGACATCACGACGTAGAGGAAGAAGCCGGCTCTGATACCATGAAGAAAATCAGGGAGAGAAGATTGGTTTCTGGGAACTTCACGGATACATCGCATGCAGCGTGTGTCCTCTCTCTATATATATGCACAAGGCAAGTGCCAGATAGGCTACATCGTTTGACGTTCGGTTTGGAAACCGATTACAGGGTGTATACGTTCTGGACTCGTATACGGTGATTGAAACTGAATCATGTACAAGATAGGAATAGAAATATCTCCTACCAAACTGATTCAAGTATCTATCTTTAACACCTCCCAAGTTGCTTCACTCCTCCCGCACCGGCGCCCCACCTCCCCCCTCCTCTCCCTGGTCGTCGCCGCCCTCCTCCTCCCGTGTTGGCGCCCCACCTCCTCCCCCAGATCTGGCGCCACTCGCCTCTTGCCCCGACACCGGCCTCCTCCCTCGACCCGGCACTGCCGGCCCAAACCCTAGCCACCGTCGCCTCTGTTTTCCCCTTTTCCCTCTTTTTTTTGTTGTAAATTAATTATTTGGTAATAATTATTTATTGTAATAATTGTTTTAAATAATTAGTTATTATATTTATTTATGTAATAGTTGTTTATTGTAATAATTGCCACATTAATTGCAATTTATTGCGTTGATTGTCGTTAATTATAGTATATTTTGTTAATTGATCTGTTAATGCGGTTAATTGTGTTAATTGCTATAGTCGTCGTTATTGCAGTTAATTATCGTTAATTACGGTAGTTGTTGTTAATTGTGTTAGTTATCGTCAATTGCGTTAGTTGTTGTTAATTACTCTCAATTGCCATCAATTACGTTAATTGTCATCTAACGCCATCAAACAAGTCATTACTGTCCTCAAGGTCATTTCAGATATTTTTTATTTCAGAAGTTACAGCCAGTCTACCTATTAGCCAAATAACCAAACAATAAAGCTCTTGTTTCACCGTTTAAATTGAATCAACTAAAACTATTTTTCAACCCAACTAAAAACTATTTTTCAAAAGTTAAAGAGGCAATGCTGCGCGTTTGTCTTTGCCCGCAGGCCCTATGTCTAACATGCCTCTTTCCGTAGTATTATACGTACTAACAACCGATGCTTAACATTAATTTCACATGTCCTGTCACATTTAGACCGCAAAATTTCCAGCATTGATTAGTCCTTGTAAGTCGTTTCCAAACCGCAAAGAACGTGTGAAGCAAGCCACGGGGAAAACGAATATCCCAAAGGAAACGTCGTTGTTTTGTAATTAGTCGCCCGTGAGCCGTGACTTCGATGCTCGATTATGTAGTGGCACACCTCGACATCACAGCTATCCTTTTGTACGGAAATTTTGTTCTGCGTGCAACCTTGCTGCCGAACTTTCGAGATGTCCTACGTGGGAAGCGAGAATTCCTTGTCTCCGTGTTCAAACTACTCGCACGACTAAGGCAACTAGTCCACACATGCCAGTACACAGATAGATGAATCCAACACGTACCACCACTACCTGCGGGCAAAGACAAACGCGCAGCATTGTCACCGATTCAATTACCACCCACCTTTTACCATCGCAGGTAATTAATTGCGCGTTTTTGCCTCGGAGGGAGAAGAGCAAAAGAGAAGAGTAGATTGCGGCCGTGTCGCCCAAGGAGCGAGGAAACCGATGTGTGGATAAGTGCTGGATTAAGCTGGAAGTGCCACGTACTTCACAGGTCAAAAGTAGCGCGCCGGGGGCGGGGGGCGTGTCTCCACCTACCACTGGTGTCATGTCACGGCGATTGCACCCTACACACACAGTGCGTGCAGCATGTCACGGTACGTTTGGCCGTGTCACTTGCCGAAAGGGATCAGGCGCTGTATTACGTAACAACCGGCACGTCGCGTACCGACAACGACCCCGTATCGGAGGACGCGAACAATAGCCGTTCGATGGTCTCGATCCCTGCCGGTCCATCCCCACCGGCAGCGGCTGCGGCTGGCTGATGACGCCTACGGCGACCGGAAGACGGTTTTTCTTCTCGCAGGGCTAGCATCTCGTACGTGCGTGTATATACAAATAGAAAATTCATACTATGTCATTGAATAACTATATGATTCATAATATGTCACTTATTGTGAGGCTGGTATTTGAGTCTATGGCTCATATGCTAGTGATATACTAGTGACGTATTATGAAGATCCAAATTTATTTAGTGACATAGCGAATTGTCCCGTATATAAAACATAGATCCAACTGAGGAGGGATGCGTTGAAAAAGATGATTTTGTCCTTCAAAAATTAGGTACCGGACTAGCTGGTGAAATGTCATGATTTTATTTTCCATGTGATGTGTGATGAAAATTGCTCCGTATTTTTTTTTTTGTAAATTGTTTGGCGCGGAATGGTAAGTGATAGTAACTTATACTGTACACATGACCTTGATTTTTCTAATTGGGCCGTAGGGTTCACATGCTCAAACATCGTATTAGGCAATGACAAAGGCATGCATCCGGGGTTAAATAGGCTTATTAGGGGCCGGCTTGCTAGAAATTTTGCGAAATTCTACTCAACGGTTAATTGTAGTTGCATAACAATCCAGTAAAGTTCGCTGTTATGCGATGGCAGGCCGCCTCGATTCTCTCACACACACACACGAGAGAGCACAAGGATGCATCACAAGTCACCAACATTTGGTCTGGTCGAATATCCTAATACACAGTAGCAAATCTAGAACGAAATCGATCAGATGTTACCATACATGCCACCATATGTATGTGAAGTAAATGGCACAAACTACGGGTGCACACATATATGTATGTGAGTTTTGATAAGATAAAATGATTTAGAACCTGACGTCTTATGCACCCCTAAAGTTTCACTTGGATCCATCGTGCCACTGCAAATGTGTATCGAAGTGTCAATACCAGAAATGAGCTTCTATTCTATCCAGCCACGGTACGCAAACTACGGTCTGGCCCCTGTCATTACACAAAGCCGAAAGCGTTTACACAAAACAAGGAAACCTGCACGCGCAACATGTGCGCATTAAAGAAAAAGCTATACACTGACAAGTCACATTAGATCGCTATTAGCGTATAAATTAGATAGGTGCGCGCACACCACACAACCGTACGTACGGGTCAATCAGCTAGTCACTGCAAATTCAAATGGTATACATCATCTTCGTATACTATTTTTTTTCCCCTTGGGCTGTAAGATCCGTTCGACCATAGATTATATACGAGTCCTAGTACTAGTAGTAGTAGTACGTAGTAACATGCAGATATTCAAAGATTAGATTATCCTACCTGACTTAGTGGGGTGACAAAAAGTCAAAAATAGTTATAGGTGGTAGGGTGCCGATCAAGATGACTCAATCAAAGAGAAAAACTCTCGGAAATCAAGAGGTTTAAGCAAAATATATATAAAGGATCGATATCCTGTGCTTACATATATAGGTGACTGCATCTGACGCTATATATGCATGGGAGTTAGATCGTGCTAATTAATTACTCAAAATGTTGACGATCGCGATCGTGATTAAAGTATGGAGGTTAAGGCTTTTCTTTCACGTGGCCCGTCCATTAAATATTCTGCAGATCTTGAGTTATTATTATCAAAGAGAATTCAACATGGAGTACTACTACTTGCAAATGATGGTAAGGTAGTTTTTAGACAATGCAGTTCTTTTTTTTTTTTAAGAAGAAATTAACTGTGTAGTTAGTTTCTAAGCTATTTTTGTATATAGTTTGTAGAACATAAATTTGGTCCAACAAAGTCGTATATATGTTGGTGTATTTTTGAACTAGTAGTAGCAGGCACGTGCATTTTATCCAATCGTAAGTACAGTTTGTTGGCAACATGTGTATATAAAAGCTAAATTCTTAAAATATGTAGGACTGCTGTGTTAAATGTGTAGCCGGAAACTTAAAATATATACATATCACTATTCACTATTGTACCAAGCAAGGGGCGCCCCTACCTGATCAACTTATCATAGATATACCAAAAACTATGTAGCGTAATTAATGGGTTTAACTCGAACGCTTATTCAATAAACTATGTCTAACTGTACTAATTAAGCTTTCTTATTGGACCAATGTTAGATACACCAAACTAATCAAATAAGTCCTAGAGCTAACTTGATGATACAAGATACTGCAAGAAATTAATAGTCTTTCCCATAGACGACGAGGAGGCGGCGACCCTTTAAAAAAGAGAAAAATTATAATATACCACTGAATAACTATATGATTTACTATATATCACTCACTATAAGACTGATATATAGATCCAGAGTTTATACGATAATAAGACTTCAGTAACATAATGCAAATATCTAAAGTTATTCGGTACCTTCTAACAAATGACACCGGGTAAAAACCCAAACGAATACTTACACCTGTCGCGTGCGTAGCGCGCGGCAGCATACGCATGCTTTTGCAGCCTTGTCCGCTACATATATATACGTCCAACCGGGCATCCAAATCCCCAAATGTTCCAAACCCAAGCCAACCCCATCCAACTCCCTGGTCTCCTCTCTTCTTCCTCTTCTTCGGTCCTGCTCCTCCGATCCTCCCCTTTGTCGCAGGAGGCTGCGCTGCGCTGCGCAGCTAGTTGGTTAGGAAGGGTATATCGATGCCAATGGTGACGGCGATGTGCGGGGCGGAGGAGGAGCGGGTGGTGGGCACGCATAAGGCGCCCGGGGCGTGCCCGTGCTGCGGCGGCGCGGTGGTGGCCACCGACGTCGAGAGCGAGCGCCGCATCCTGTGCCTGCCACTGTGCGTCAAGAACAAGCGCAAGTACTCCTGCACCAGGTGCCTACGCCGCCTCGTCACCCTCTACAGCTGATGCGCCTGACGCTCATCCATCCATCCGTCGATGCGATTGACCACCCGGCTCGACTAGCGTACGTGGAGGCAGCTCGAGTTCTTCGGCTCTTGGCCATGGTTAAGGCTAATCAAGCTTAGCTCGGCTAATCAATGGGTTTAGTCGAGCTTAACCATAGTTAGCTTTGTCTAGTTTGCGAGCGGCAGCCAGCAGAGGCGCCGTGCATGTGCTGCATCACGTGATGCTGCGCCTGACGCTCTGCTCGGACGATGTATATATGTATTCTGGTGTCTTGTAGTGGTAACTTATCTGTAAATGGTTGCAGAGTGAGTATATGCCTTAATTAATGCGTAAGTCTCGGCCATAATCTTTTGGTTCTTAATCAATCCGCTGTAGAGATAATTGATGCGAGGACTTCGGTTAAGACGGGTCTAAGGGTCTGTTAGGCACTGCTGTAGTTTTTCTGAAAAACAACTTCCGGTTCGGGCTGCAGGGCTGAACAGTTGAGCTGAAAAAGTTTGGTGTTTGTCTGGCTTTTAGGTAGGTTGGCTGTAGCTTTTGCGATGAGAAATATTTGAAATGCCCTGAGGATAGTAATGGCTTATTTAATGCCGTTTAACGAGAATTAATGTAATTGACGGTGATTAACGATAATTAACGGTAATTAATGACAACTAACGCAATTGACGACAACTATCACAATTAACAGCAACTACTGCAATTAACGATAAATAATTGCAATTAAAAACGACTAACGCAATTGACTGCAATTAACGATGACAGCAATTAATGTAATTAATCAGATTTAATGAAGTAATTAACGTAATATACCGCAATTAACATAATAAACTATAATTAATGTAATTAATGACAATTATAACAATACACAATTATTACATAAATAAATATAATATAATTATTATAATGAATGATTATTAAAATAAACAATTATTACAAAAAAAATTAATTTACAATAGAACAAAAAGAACAGAGGAGGCGGCGGCTAGGGTTTGGCCTGCCGCCGCCACCGGCGTCGGAAGAGGAGTTCGGCGACGGGGGAGGAGGAGGGCGGCGACGGGTCGAGGGAGGAGGCTAACGTCACGGGCGGCGGAGGTGCCAGATCCGGTCAGGGTTGGAGCGGGCGACATCGCGAGTGAGCGGAGACGCCAGATCCAGTTGGGCCAGAGACGGGTGGCGTCATGGGCGAGCAGAGGAGCCAGATCCCGAGAAGGAGGAGGGATCCAGGGAGGAGGTGGGGTGTCGGTGCGGGAGGAGGAGCGACACGGCTTGGGAAGGAAGAGGCTTCCATTTGGAATGGCTTTCGGCTTTTTCGAGCGAAAAGCCGACGCCGTTCCAAACAAGCCTTAGCCGCGTCGCTCCTCTTCCCCTGGATCCGCGCCAGCGCCCCACTCCTTCCTCCTCACCGGCTCCCTTCTCTTCCCCCCGATCCACACTCGCGCCCCAAATCTTCCCTCCTCCCTCCGCTGCCACCGCCCTCCTCCTCCCCTATGCGGGCGCCACCCTCCTCCTCCCCACGCGGTCGTTACCTCCCGCACCTACGCCACACCTCCTCCCTCCGCCGCCACTGCCCTCCCCTCTCAGCGGCCATCGCTCTCCTCCTCCGCCCGACGCAACCATCGCTCTCTTCCTCCTCCTCCTCCCGTCTCCTCCTGCGTTGGTGCCCCACCTCCACCCTCCTCCCCCAGATCTGGCGTCTCCGGCCCCGACTAGATTTGCACCGTCGCCCCGACCGGATCTGCACTGGCCCCAACACCGGCCTCCTCCCTCGACCCCAACGCCACCCTCCTCCTCCCCCACCAGTGGCCTCCTTCCTCGACCCGGCGCTGCCCTCTTCCTCCCCTATCACCGCTATTGAACTCCTTCCCCGACGCCACCGGCTGCAGCGGCGGCCCAAACCCTAGCCACTGCCGCCTCTTTTTCTTTTGTAAATTAACTATTTTGTAATAATTTTTATTTTAATAATTATTCATTGTAATGATTGTTTTTAATAATTATTTATTATATTTATTTATGTAATAATTGTCGTTAATTACATTAATTATGGTTTATTGTGTTGATTGTTGTTAATTGTGGTATATTATGCTAATTGCATCGTTAAATGCGATTAATTGTGTTGATTGCGGTAGTCACCGTTGATTGTGGTAGTCGTCGTTGATCGTTGTTAATTGCGTTAATCGTCGTTAATTGCGTCAGCCGTCGTTAATTGCGTTAATTATCGTCAATTATGTTAGTTATCGTTAATTACCGTCAATTGTCGTTAGTTGCCATCAATTGCGTTAATTGTTATTAAACGACATCAAACAAGCCGTTACTATCCTCATGGTCATTTCAGATATTTCCTATCTCAGAAGCTGCAGTCAGCCTATCTAAAAGCTAGATATCCAAATATCAAACCTCTTTAGCTCAGCCGTTCAGCCCTGCAGTCCAGTCAAAAGCCGATTTTCAGGAAAGCTGTAGCCGTGCCAAATAGACCCTTACTGGTGCAGATAGTTAGTCTAGTGTTGGGATCTACCAACTTTTAGGGTTGTTTGGTTCATGGTCCAAACGAGCCAAGCTAAAATTTTGGTATAGGTAAAAACCAAGGAAAGCCAAATATTGCCAAAAAAAATGTTGTTTGGATCATGGCCAAGTCAAATTTTGGTGTTACCAAAATTTTGGCGAGAGGTTTTCTCACTCTTGCATTGCCTACCTACGTCATTGGATTTCATTGGCATTACTAATTTTTTGTGTGTATGCTACCCAAATTTAATTTTGATAGCAAACCAAACAACAACTAATTTTTATTTGTGTTACCAATATTTAGTTTTATTTGCAAGGATGGCAAACCAAATAGCCCCTAATCATCCTACTAACGAATCTAATCATCCTACTAACGAATTTGGCTGCTTCTCTTACTTTGATTAAGATGATAAAAGACAATGCCCCATGCAGTGCCACAAGCCCACAAACAAGCTTCAATTGTAAAAAAAAAAAAAAAAAAAAAAAAAAAAAAAAAAAAGTGGAGTACCTTTGTTCTCCCTTCTCCCCACCCCCCCACACACACCACACACACATATCAGTACAACACAAATACTAGTGGTATATTTTTAAAGATAGCATCTTTCTGACTTTATTTCCAATTCTGACACTGACATGGCAGCAAAAACACATTGTCACACCATGAACTTGGGTATAGCAAACGAGTGCTGTCACATCACCCGTCTTAGCGTGATAGGATTTAGCCCCAAAAACGGACGTGTGCTGGCTTGGAGAGTTATCGTGGTAGCTTTGGCCACCCTATGGTACATGGTACGTGGTGTGATATAGTATTTTTGCCACGTCACGTATTGTGGCGTGACCAAAAGAGGTCAGAATTGAAAATAAAGTCATGAGTAAATTATCTTTAAAATATTTTTAAAAATGGATTAAATAGTAAAAAAAAAGTTCTGCTCGCTACTGGGTAACCGGCAAGAGGACAAGTGAGAAACAACTGCGGTCCCGGTGACAGTGACGTAAATAAGCGACTCACGAGCTGTACAAAAGTACAAGAGCCATCTCGATCCACAAGCTCTTCAGTCCAATTCTGCATGTACTGATGTACAGTAGCAGCCACAAATCAATACCAGTACTACGCTTTGTCACTGCCATGCTCCCACTGAACAGGCATGCATATTTACATGGGGGCACGTAAGCTTTTAACTCCGCGCCCTAGCAGCCGGCGGCCGGTCCGGCCCGTCCGTTGGTTGCCTGTTCCTTTCGCGTGCGCCGTGCGCGCATCACATAAATCCCCAGGATTCGATGCCATCTGCCTGCCGGCGCCGATGGATGGCTGCCTCTGCCCGACAGCCGGTAGCCGTATTCGTGCCGCCACTCTGCTTCGGCCGCCGTGTCGACGTTTCGCCGCGGTCTTTCACTTCACGGCTCTTACCCTGACCTTACGAAGCATATCTTGAGCCCGCTGCGGGTTAAGTGAAAATGCGGGTGGTTCACGTACTGCTAATAGTAGTGCTAGATATTGGGAGCACCAAACCGGTGGTGTTTATCCAGTAATCACACTAGCTAGCTAGTGGGAGTACGTACAAGCAATAAGTGGCGCACCTGCACTGCGTGTGCCACCAATCTGAAGTCGAAAGCGTGCGAGGCAGAAGCGTATATGTATTGTCGCTTCTTTTGAATTAGCACCAGGGACATGGGCTCCTTCGCTTTACCAGCAGATATATATGCTTCAATTGGCGAAGCCAAAAAAATTTACTACATCGGCAGAGAAAGGGCGAAGTGCGCCGTAGTTTAATTTGATGCCAATTATCCGCCTTAGTTTAATTTGATGCCAATTATCGTTATCTCTCGCTTGAGTTCCCGGCACTAAGCTGCATTCTAGGTTTAACTACGATTATCCTCCAAAAGGCTAGTATTCTTCTATTCATCCAAAAAAGAGCCATTCAGAGAGCTTAAAGCAAACCATGATTCGAGGAAGATTTCAAGTCACATGCATGCAACTCGGAACCATCACTGAGATGTGCACCAATCAGTAGCCACTTGTGTGCATGGTTCAAGAGGATTTTCGTTCTTAAGTTTACTCCACTAACTATTTCCATTCACTAGCTAGAGAGAAGCTAAGGCTTTTCCGCTTTTGTGCTTAAGTTGACTTGAACTATTTTTAGGGAAAGGAAGGGAGGGAATCAGGGAAGGCCGGCAGCTATAGAGATCGAAGAAAGAAGGTAGAGAGACTCGGTCAACTTTGATCGGCGCCGCGCGTGTGTAAAACGAAAGCAACTGCATGTTCATGCACCACCGTATGGTAAGGCGGCTAATTCCAACTGGCATCTGACGCGCACGTTGCGAGGGAAATTGCACTGCTCTCTGTTGAAATATATGCAACCCTGACGTATATATAGTTGCAGGTTAACGACCAAACTGCTTGTTCATTTGTACACGTGACCTCATTGACTTCAGAAATCACGATATATATATATAAAGAATTCGTTATTGTTGGCAAAAGAAGAAGAAGTTTCCATGCATGCGAGGAGGAAGCTGGTGCTGATTAACTTGATGAAGTGAAAGTCTCGAAGACTGAAAGCAACAGGGGGCGTCGCTCTTTGCGACTGCCAGGTGCCAGCACAAGTGCCGAACTGAAGAGCCCAACGAGATGAGGGGTCGCTGCCGCCGACATATTTGAATGCGTCTCCGGTGATCCCCCTGCCCTCGAAGAAGCAGATTACAAGGTCACGCAAAGGGGAAGAAGCCTCGTTTCATGCATGCGACGGTCGACATCCACCAGCTAACTGGAGGTCGCTGTTATGTAACTGCACGTGGAAACTATCTTACAGCCTTGCATGAAACACATGGCCAGTTTCGCCAAATTAAGGCAGTCAAATACTTTTCAGTACTGTATATCTGGCGAGAATGCGAGATCGATCACCGACAAGAAGTCGATGACATAACTCGAAGAGATGATCATACATGTATCATGTGTCCCATGTTGTAGGTCAATCCTGCAGCTGCCCATCCGCGCATGAATGGACGGACAATGCAATTGTCGAGCAAAACTTAGCTAGTTGTAAACCATATGCGTGCTACAGCCTACAGGCTAGCTCTTCCCTTTAGATGGATAAGCTCGGCATTAGACATTGTTCATAAACAGAATAGAATCTATGGCCCTATTCAACCAGGTACTGGACAAATGGATCGAGAAGCAGGCAAGCCGCTCAACAGGAAAAGGGCCTAACTCAAACCCAACAGGGTGATTTGCTGATCGCCGCCATGTGCCGGCGACCCGCAGCCTAAATGCCCTAAACTGAAAAGCTTCCTTTCCAATTTCGCTGGGTCCACAAACAGATGATCTCATGATGCTTTGCTTGGCCCTTTTCTTCAATGATCAGGGGGGCCCTGACAAAATTAACCTGTGGCCTTTTCTCGTGATAGCGCCAATCTGATCATTCCTTCTTCTGTTGCTCTTTTCAGATGCTTATCTCATCCCTTCAATTTTGTAAGTATGTTGCTGCCTTTTAGGTATACATGATCCATACATGTTCCAATCAATCCTGAAACATTGCGCACCGCAGGCTCAAGTTGAGAATTCCAGAAGAGTGGATATACCATGGAATAACACTTAACAAAGAAGGTGCCACCTGGATTCCTCGAAATTTAGTAGCAGACTAAAACTTGATCATATATTTATGGACCCACAGCACAATGCCATGGTGAAAAGTGTAATTTGTTTTCAGATATGTAATTAATATCGTATCTCCAAGGAACATGCAAATATTTGTTTATCTACAATTTATACAAAATTACAAATAAACAAATAGTAATCAAAATATCGGAGTTACAATTCTAGATATATTTTGCATTCAACGATGCCTCGTGTCTCTGTGCTCATCTTCAGAACGGCAGTAAGAGTGATGCTTCGTGTCTCTGTTTTTCATCTTCAGAGCATCAGTGATACCTGTCCCGTCCTGAATATTGATAAGAATCATCATATCTGGACCTCTTGGATTCATGGCTATCATGCCTCCTTGGATTTGCTCGATAATACTTGCTTTGGCGACCTCTATATCCATCTATTATTTTATCATGTTCTCCCTCCTCCTGTCCCGTTTCCTCACTCAGGTCCTTGGACAACTTCATCTTTTTACCAATCTCCCTATCCTCGTAAATGTTCGAAGCTAAAATCTCACTGAGAGTGATGGACTCTGGACTCTCACTTCTGCTGCTCGCACTTGCGTTACCCTGTTCTTTCTCTCCTAGTCTCTCTTCCTCTTCTGCTGCCTCTCCGGGTCCCAACGCAACTTCAACCTTATACCAATTAACCTGTCCTCATAGATGTCAGAAGTTTCAAGTTCGCTGAGAGTGATGGAATCTGGACTCTCACCTCTGCTACTCGCACTTCTCTTTTTTTTTCTCTCTCTCTCTCTCTTTATGTCTCTCTTCCTCCCTCTTCTTGTGCTTCTTGTTCTGTGTATCGTCTTCCCGCCTCAAGTCCTTAGCCAGCTTCAACTTCCTACCAATTATCCTGCCCTCGAAGATGCAAGATTCTTCGATGTCGGTCATGGTGATGGACTCTAGACTCTCACTTCTGCTACTCACACGTTTGCTATCTTGTTTACTCAGATGAAGTGTCATACTACTTGCGGTTAGCATCATCCTTCCTAGACTAGCCACGTTCCTTAATATCTGCAACTCTGCCTTTGCTTTCCGTACTTAGAATCATGGTGATCAACCTCTGCATATTTCTTCCTTCTTTGGCATAATTCTCTGATGAGTCAGCTTCCGATCCATCGCTGTAGTTACCCTTCGTAACGACCTCGTGTCATCGCTTCTCATATTTGGAGTCGTGGCGAGAAACCCGCTTTGCGTATCTGTTCTTTCTGCCACCATGATCACTGTCCGAGTCACACTCTGATTCATCAGAATACCTCATGTGCTTCCTGACAGCCTTGCTCCGGTGTTTATCATCATCTTCGGAATCATGGCGAGAACTCTTTCTAGAATTCTGCCTTTTGCGATGATAACAATCGCTCTCCGAGTAAGCCCTGTGCTTGCCACCATCCTTTCTTCTGGGCGTGTCGTACGTAGAGTCGTCATGGCGGCTGCCCTCCCCTGGTCTCCTCTCCCTCTCGTCGCGATCGCTCTTCCCATGTTTTGTGAACTTGTTTCTGTCCTGTTGGAAATCTACCCGTGGACGTACACTTTCACGGGTGAGAGAGACAAACTCACGGAGTGGAAGAACACATAAAATATTTTGCGTAGCACTGCAATCGTCTAGTGCTACTTTTCTGTCTTTCTATTTTTCTCTCTTTTCTGTTTGGCTCAACTGAAAACAACAATGTCAAGAAGACTAAATAGCTCATCACAAAACAACATGACCCACTAACCTACTGCTCTAATGCATACACTAATGCACACATGTAACTCACCCACTCACGTATGTAACACATACCCACAAACCCCTACATGCACGTTTCAGCCCACTAGTAAAGCAAACTAATGATGCCGTTACTAGCAGCCATTACTTGCAAATAAACACTAATGCACCAATCTTGATTATTTCTAACAAACTCCCCCTAATCAAGATAGCTTCACAGCAGCGTCCGTTCGTCGTTGGTATCTGCCTCCACGAGATGCGCCTGTTCCTCTTTCTTGTTGCGGCATTTGAAAGCAAAATACTCATAGTTATTGCAGTTGTAGCATCTTACTTTAACCTTGTAGAATTTACGATTCCCGCGGCTTCAGCCACCATTGCCGTTAGAGCCGCCGAACTCGCCATCTCTATTCTTCGCCGATTGGGCCTCCCACCCGGCGTGCGTTAGGAGAAGATGTTCATCGTCATTGTTGCAGCTCATACCACATAGACGCTCCTCATACACTTTGAGATAGCCGATCGCTTCTTCCATCATCATTGTCTTCAAGTCCCCAAATTACTCAATGGTAGAGACAATCTGCAGGTACTTGACGTGGTCGGTGTCGACATACATCGTCTTGAGCGTGTTCCACGCATCTTTCGCCATCTCCTTTTCGGAGAGTAGGAGGAGGATCTCCTCCGGGACTCCTTGGAAGATGGCTGCAAGAGCCATCTGATCTTGGTGCTCATCAGCGTCGTCGGTCACCACAGCTTCCCAAACACTTTGTGCCTTCATGAACACCTTCATCTTGATTTCCCGCGTGTCGTAGTTGATCTTGTTCAGCATAGGGTACTGAAGAGAGACGCTGCTTTCTCTTCCCAGTACCCTCGACGAACTACCGCCGGTAACGACGGTGCGACTTGACGTCGCATCATCACCGGTGACATCACTTCCTGGAGAGCGCGGTATGATCTTGGGCATACACGGATCAAGAACTCAGGCTCTGATACTAATTATTGGAAATCTACCCGTGGACGCATACTTTCACGGGTGAAAGAGACAAACTCACGGAGAGGAAGAACACATAAAAGATTTTGCGTAGCACTGCAACCGTCTAGTGCTAATTTTCTGTCTTTCTATTCTTCTCTCTTTTCTGTTTGACTCAACTGAAAACAACAATGTCAAGAAGACTAAGTAGCTCGTCACAAAACACCATGACCCACTAACCTACTGTTCTAATGCAAACACTAATGCACACATGTAACTCACCCACTCACGCATGTAAGATGTAACACATACCCACTAACCTCTACATACACGTTTCATGTCCACTAGTAAAACAAACTAATGATACCGTTACTAGCAGCCATTACTTGCAAATAAACACTAATGCACCAATCTCTCGCCGAACAGAGCTCCTCTCATCATCTCAACCCGCGCTTCCTTCCGCGCCATGAGGCGCTGTCTCTCATCGTTGCGCTTCGGCGTCTCGTTGGACCCGTCATCGCCGGAGCCGGGGAACGGCGGCCTGGACGGCCCCGCGGCGGCGGATGAGCGGGACTCAATTGCAGCGGAGCGACGCAGGGTCTGGAGCGCTACGCCGTCGTACTCGTACATGACGTCGGCGGCAGGTTTTGGTTGGGTCAGGGTCTGCGCGCGTCTTGTCGGTTTAGTGGCTCCTCCTCGTGTTGGTATGTATGTGTAAGGTAGGGGCCAATGTGCTGACGTACATCACAATTTGCATATCTGAGCCCGAGCATCAATAGATCAATCAGTAGGCTTCTTCGATTCGGATAGGGATTAATCGAAGCCTCGAGTTACATATACATAACAGGGAGAGAGGGCAAAGCTTGTGCAAGTTTTTCTCTGTTCTCTCTTAAGACAGGGCAGGGCACGCAGATAGAAAATAGTGCACAGAGCGGCGCACCGGAGAGAGGAAGGCATACAGGCCAAGAGGAGCGGACATGCCGAAGCGGCCGCGGTCTGATCGTCACAGCTCTGGTCGCACGGCGGCGAAGCGGCCGGAGCAGCAGTATCTCTGCTTGGGACAGGCCGATGAGGTGGAAAGTCGGCTTGAACAGGATGTCCCGCGTCAAGTCCAGCAGGCATTGAGGGGCAACGCTCGTGTCTGGCCGAGTCCCGGGCGCACAAGGATGGCGAGGAGCTCTAATACCCGCGCCGCCGTGTGCTCCAGTGGCGCACCCAGGAACAAAATGAAAAGGATGCTCAGAGGATTTTAGTTTACTTCTACCTCTTAGACCGTATTCTCTCCCTAATAATAGATATAGATGGTGGTACTACGGGCTACCATGATCCGAGACCACGCCTAGGGATACTCCCGCCCCAGCTCCCCTGTTGAGTCGGCGGCTGGTGTGCTCCACATGACCACGTTTGGCCTTAAGTACGACAAGGAGGGAGGGCTGGCCATTGCTGGCCGTCGGGCTCGCTCATCCAGGTTTTTCAAAACCGTCCGGTCTATGTGACCCATGTATAATGCTGTGGCATTCTGGATAAAAGCCATGATTTAATTGAGGTGGCACATCGAATGGCATTATAAAGGCAAGGTGGGTTGCTCCCAGTGGTGCGGAATTTTTTTAAAAAAAAATAATTTATTTTTTATTTGAAATTACAAAATTATACCTACGATTTTATTTTTATTTTATTTTTTGCAAAAGTAGCCCTCTGTCGCCGAACCGTTAGACGACAGGATTCAGTCGTCCAACAGACGAGCGGCAACAATACAGTAGCTGTACCGTTGGGCGACAGGGATGAAGTTGGCCAATGGTCGGACGACAGTCTTGTCGCCCAACCGTAGGCAATCGCATCCTGTTGCCCAACAGATTCATAAGAGGAGGTGAAGCTCAGTTTTTATTTAATCTATTTTTAAAAGTATTTGAAAGTTAATCTCTCTCAAACTATCCATAACTTAAAAGTAGAGAATCTATATGTGAACCATATATAAGACTATCATTTTAATTGAACGTAAATACATATATGGACTGAAAATCTTTTTGTGGATTGATAATCTGTAAATATTTTCAATATTGCAACTAGTCATATCGCAGCGCACGATATGCAAGTACTGCTATACTGTAATTTACATTTGTACGGCCCTTGCCTATCGTGAACAACTACACTACCGCATGGTCAATGCGTCATTCATTCCCTAAGGCAGAGACCACAATGAACGTGTAGTACACTATTCTGATTCAACCTGAAAACCGAGCTATTCTATACCAGGCATTATCCGATTCTGGTGCTAACTTGCAATCCGAAATGCTACAAGTGGCATTCCAGTCTTCTACAGAGCTATACCAATTACCTAAGTCAATTAGTCTATACTAATTAGTCCATACAAATAATTCATCCTCCTGATACACTCGGCCAGAGTACACACTACTATTTACCAACTTTCTAATTATTCACTGAATAATAGTCGGTCACGCATGTACCAACACAACACTGCTACTACTATAATACTTCTCACAAACAGCACTACTTCTCCCCCCACGAACTACTTTTTCCTCTAACTAAAATTTTCTACCCGTGCTACTTATACTATTATAAATTAACAAGATTTCGATTTACTATTTTTTTCCTCTAACTAAAGTTTTCTACGGATGCTACTTACACATAAATTAACAACATTCCGATTTTCTATTTTTTTTCTCTAACTAAAATTTTCTACCGGTACTACCTATACTACTATTTTAACTACACAAACTATTTACTTACTAAAAAAAATATACTACAAGATTAAAAAAATTTACCTCACAGACGAATCTTTCCTCCCTCATCTCCTCTTCTTCTTCTCCTCTCTTTTTCCCCCTTTCTTTCATCTCCTCTCCTCTTTCTTCCTTCCTATCGCTCGACCGTCGCGGTGGAAGCAGGGGGAGAGGGGGCAAGGGGCGCGTCTTTATATAAACCATCCAGTCGCCAAACTACCTCCAGTCACTTAACGGGTCAACGATAGGACCTATTGCTCCATCGTTAGACGACTGCATTAATGTTACCGACCGTATTGATGTTGCCAAACAGTTGATCAACCAGCTACCTATCGCTTGGTCATTGCACGATTGGGTACAATTTTATAATTTTAAATAAAAAATAGATTATTTTAAAAAAAATTCCAGTGGCGCGACTCGAATGAGTAATCGACTGGGGTCACGATTCACGACAAAGTTCAGGGTGTTGTGAAAAAATGGCCCTTCCACATCATCCTACAGTCTAGACTTCTCACTGCTTGTACATTGATTGTATCGTTCATAAAATGAACAATTTTTAAATCATTCACATGCAGCACAAAACAGCAAAAGCGTTTACCCTAAAAAAAAAGGCTGAGTTGTAGCTTCTGAAGCCAGCGGAGAAAACCATGGGCACATCTAGCATTATTAATCCCAAGCAATATCGTAGACAACTACACAGAAACATATTCACATCCCGTAGTAAAAGCATTAAATATAATCCAAACCCTCCGGGTAAAAGGTCAGATTCCTTCCACACAAGTCTAGTTTTGAATATCAAAATGGCATGCATATTCATTCATCGTCCACTTCCTAATGTAAAATAAGCAACATAGAAATTATCCTTCGGAACACAGGGAACTATCAATAAGCTCGTCAGCCTAATTCATCCTTTTGATGAGCTCATTGATGTAGTTCTCACGGTTACCAGCATCACCACCCTCAACATAGTGGTTCCTCTTCTTCTTCAAACCTCCCAGTGGTGCCTTCAGCTTGAATGGCCAGACGAAGTTGTTCGCCTCCTTGAAATGCGGACCAACAGTCATGATCTCATGAACAAGATCCTCGATGCAGATGATGTTGTTTTTCCCGAGGCCCTGATAAGAACACCAAAAAAATGATAAGCGTATTATAGTTGCATATGGAACTACAAAATATAAGGGCCACAAGTGGAGAGTTGAAGATAACAAACCTCTTCAATGACTTTGTTGTTGGTCAGAGGGATCCTTTGCTTGTTGAGCTTTCCATAACCCCTCTTGTAGATCAACTCCTTGACACTCTTCAAGTTCGGGTACCTACACAGATCATGATTTTATCAAGTTAACAACATCATCAGATCAATTCTATAGTGATCTGACTCTTGAACTACTTCAGATCTTGGCTACTTGTACGATGGATGTGCCTATAATTTGTTTCAACACTTAACAACAAATGAAATCTACTACAAGAAGTAAATTCTGGATGAGAGTATTAGTTTAAGGCTACTCTTTTCACAAACTTTTCTAATTCCTGCAATTGGCTAAACAAGCCAATCTGAAGTCATAGTTATAGTAAAACGACATAATAGACACTGCACTACTGTAAATTCACTCAAGCAATACAAGGACATCATACAATCTTATTTTCACTTGGAAGCTGGGACAACAAGAAGAATACATTTAATTTAAATTCAAGGCACGTATCATAATAATAACTCAAAAATGTAAACATAGAACATACCCATATGCAACATATGGCTCGACCCTGCGCAGCATGTTAATGGTGGCTTTGTTGACCTTCAGGAACACCCCATTGAAGATCTGCAAAATTAAACATTTGACACAATGAACACCAGTAGCCATCATTTCAAACAACAGATGCATCTGTACAACCAACTAATTGACTAACCCACCTGCCTCAAACGCAAAAGCTGCAAGATCTTCCTGGTCTTTGGGTGCATGGCATTGATACTAGTCAAAACATTTCAAAAAGTTAAGTAGTTAACATCAAAATATGTGCAGACAAATCCATATAAATGTCGGTATCATGTTATAGTGGCAAGGTGGTGTCTTACCCACGGATGCGGATCACAAACAGCAGTTTTGCCTCAGGACTGACATAGAACCCACCCTTCATCCGGGCTTCACGCTTAAGCTGCACCAGCTCGTTCTCCTGCTCGCAACACCCACATTAGTGTATACATAACAAAGTCAAATCTATTGAAAGCACAAACACTAATGATTCCATCAGGAAGAAATAACATCTCAATGATGACTCAAGCTAGAGAGAGCTAAGAGCTGTGATCGGATAAAATTGGGCAATAACAGACTCTACCCGTTCAAAAAAATGTACAAACCCAAACATTTGAATCTAACGCTAAACAATAAACAAAACTCGCGACCATTTTATACCTTAATACTGAACGTGATGGGGAAAAATCAAGTATTCCCCAGAGTAATACACAACACATAAAACACCCTAAATGACGCAGGTTTGAACATATCACTATATCAGACAACAAAACCATGAACCATGTAATTAAAACTCGCGTAGGTCATTATTTTTTCACCGGCATGAAACATGCATTAAGCAGAACACTAGACGCTTGCAGAAGAAATCTGACTATCTGGGAAAATTTGATCATATACCCTCCTCTTAGATGGAAATTCAGGATTTACCCTCCTGGCCCACATGTCATTGACCTATGGTGACCCCACATGTCATTGAGGTGGGAGGGTAAATCCTGAAATCCTGAAATTCAGGGAGGGTATATGATCCAATCCCGACTATCTGAGGTTTTGAATTATATCTATACACATGAAACTTCGTACTAAAATTCTGCTACTACTAACACATTTCTAGATTACCGCAACGCCATGGACAGTAAACGATTATATCTACGTCCGCATGTACAGCATTGCACTGCGTCATTCGCATCTCTCATTTTCTATCAAATTAAGACAAGTTATACGTTGCATATACCAAAGATCAACTGAATCAGTGCCAGATCAGTGCCAGATTACACACAACTCAACTTCGCCACGCCAAAATCTAAACCTCCTGCGTGAACGACTAACAAGAGGCGTTGCATTGAGAGGGGGCAGCGATGAGTCTGACCTGGGCCTCGTACTCCTCGGCGTACTGCTTGGCGCGGGCGAAGATGAGTTTGCGGCTCTCTACGGACTTCTTCTTCTCGGCCTCGGCCTTCTGCTTCTTTTCGGCGGCCCACAGCTCCTCCCGCTTCCTCTTGCGGAGCACCGACTCCGGCACCACAACCTTCGCCGCCTCGGACGCCATCTGCACGGTCGCAAACCAACCGAAACAACTCAGGCTCAGATCCAGGCGAGGAGCAAACGCTAATGGCTTGGGGCGACGGGCGCTTACCTCGACGAGCTGCGTGTGACGAGTGGGAGACGGGGAGAAGCGGCGGCGGCGGCGGCGGCGAAGGAAGTGGGAAGGGGCGCTTAAGTAGGGAGGTTTTGGTGGCTAGGGTTTGGGATGGGGATCCGACGGCTGCGATTGATTGGATGGGCGCGCGGCGTATGATGGGCAGGGGGATTTAGACACAGGCTGCCGTGGGCTGGGCAACCGCTTTATGGGCTCTCGTGGGCTTGGGCCTGTAGTGCTGGACTCCGATCTGGTCGTCTATTTTCGTTCTTTCCACATATCCAATCACACAGGGAACATCAAAAAGAGACAGAGTATAAAGATTTTACCTATTCATCATCATCAACCTCTTTACCTAATAAAGCTCTATTTACAGACTAAAGGGAATCCTTCAAGTGGTATTTTGGTAATTAGCCATGAAACCCTAGGTTTCATAATACCCAACTGAATATTAAGTCGCTATGTTTGCAAACATAGTTAACCCCATGGAGGCCTTGTTCTGAAAATGAAGTCCATTAAGGCCCATACTCCACGTAATTTACCATTTTCATAAGACGTTGGGACCATCGCCGTGGATTGAAATTGTGAGCAGTGAGAAGTTGAAATGGCACGTCACCGAAAGCTTCAAAATGAAGGCGCGCTTTTCGTAGCTCACACTCAACTTACAAAAAAAAGCTTCACTTTCCGTGGTCGTTTTCGGGTTCACGGCACGATTGTGAGTTTGTGACCGTCCCTGACGTCCCCTCTTAGGGTATCTCCAATAGCTTGTCTTTTAGGTTGTCTCTAATACCTTACATGTCATCTTGAGACAATATTAAAGACAATCATTCCAATAGTTTGTCTCTTAGGTTGTCTCTAACACCTTCACAAGCATTTAAACTTTGCATGAATCAAATATCCATACTGATCAATATTAACTTCAATCTTTGTGGCCTACATATGTTGTTTGGTTACATCTACATATATGAATAAGTAGCAATTATAACACCAAACCTCATAAGTATTTAAGCTTTGTATGATTCTAACTCTAGAACTGAACGTATTCTCTCTTTTTATCTGTTATTTTATAATAAAATTATTTATATTTTTCTTCTCTTTTTTGCCGAAACAACCGTGGCCACACATTCCTTTCCTTCTTTATCCTATTCTACTCTCTCTCTCTCTCCTCCTGATCTTTTCCGGCCGAAGCACCAGGTCATTTCTTCTTCCTTACTGCCTTGCTTCATTTCCTCAATCCTCTTTCTTCATTCTTTTTCTTCTGGAGTTTTTGGCTTTGGCCGAGCCTTCCCCATGGGGTTTCTTCTCACTTGCTTTGCTCTCTACTCCTCATTCCTCACTTCTCTCTCTCTGGTGCTTCGTCCTGGCCCGAGCTTGCTCCTGGCGACGCTCCCCATGGCGCCTCCTCCTCCTACCCCTTCCCGGGCTTGGCCCCCATGGCGCCATCGGTGTCCGCACCCTTGCCTACGGCCTGGCCCGCGTACTAGCACCACCGGCCCCTGCCGCTCGGCTCCGACCACACGACGGCTTCTCGGTTGTTTCTTCAGTTCTTGTTCTTGTTTGGCGCGGGAAGGAAAAGCTTCACGCAGGCGCGGGGAAGGAAAGGCTCGCGCGCGCTGGATCCGCCGAGAAGAACAAAAACGCGTGAGCAAACGCCGCCGCCTCTCCAACAGAGAAATCATTCGTCGCTTCTGCCTCGTTTCATGTCACACGACGGTCGTTTCCTAAGATGACGATTCGATTCTCTCTCTTCTTTTACTCTTCGCCATGTCATCAAAAAAATCTATATGGTATCTCTTAGAGACAAGTAAAATAGACTATTGAAGATACCCTTAGCTCTATGATTCGCCCGTCGTGAAACATACACCTTTAGCAAAATTTGTTAACTTGTGATGGTTAATCTAGCAGAACAAATAAACCGTACCATAGACTAACGGTGTGGTACCTATGTCTATGACGATGAATAGAGTTCAATTCCTGGCCGTAGATTGGATGAGTTAATTGTGTGGATTCTTTACTTTAATTTTATAGTATTTGGATCCATGACTCCCGGGATGCGAATCTACGCTAGCCCACCCTCTCAAAAAAATTTAGCCGAGCAAAAAATCATAGCAGATGTGGCACGGAAGCCAGCTTAGCCAACGGCCGCAAAATTTCGCCGAGTAAGTCCGCATGGGCATCCAAAGAACACCACCACGCACGCGAGGTGCACCATTTGCATCGTTCGGCTCCCTTCTGTTTTGCGGTGTCAAGCATAAGCATGGGCTGGCCCAACTGCACAAGGACACGCGCACCGGCGAGGGCCATCCATCCATCCATCCATCCATCTCTCTCACTCACTCACTCGTGATCGCCCACCAATACATGGTAGATGATACATCCCTTTCTCACTCTCAAATCTCAGACACGAGTGGCGCGAGTGGACGTGGACCGTAGCGGGAGGAAAGGGGAGGACATCACACGCCGGCTCTCCACCGAAGCCGGGGTTTGGAATTGGATAATGGCGGAGAGGCCGAGTGGTAGCGACTGGGCGTGCAAGTCCAGTCCATTATCCACAGTGATTACACGTATGGGTGTCTGCCCACCGACTTGCCATTGGGGTCGATCGGTTGGTATCACTTGCCTCGCTTCATACGCATCAGGGGTTTCAGGGACACACATCTGAGAAGCTAATGAGTAACGACCAACGACTGATCATCCATCGTCTAAAAAAAAGACACTAACATGTCAGGTATCAGCAGCGCTTCGATGTGAGGACATGTACAGTGGTATAGATAGTGGTTGTCTGTAGTACCTTTCATGTCATCTGTAGATAAAACTAAACACAACTCATACAATGAGTTGTTTTTAAGTTGTCTATATATGTTCTCTATAAAATGAGGTCACAAAACATGTGAGTTACAGATGGCATAGATACAACAACAAAAGTGATGTCTATAAGAACCTTATAGACCGTCTGTTGCATGCCAGACGGCTTCTACCTCTCTCCTCTTTCTCTCTTATTCATATCACAAAAAAAATTTACGTGGCATGCTCTGAGTGGAGCTTAGCTTATCCACAGTCTACAGCCACCTTTGTTATATCAGGGCCTCGTGTGAGTAACTGTGTCGGGGGCTCCGCCCACGGTTATCGGATGCTACAGCAGATCGACGGTCTTGATTGCTGAAAGGTCAATCGATACTACTGTTTATGATGATAAAGAAAAGGATAATGCTGCTTATGTATATGACGATGGGTTGTTTTGTGTGTTGTATATGGATCGAACGGCGCATTCATCGGTTTATGTATGTGGATATCGGGTTTGGCCTGTCATGGAATTCAGGTTCAGATGTGTTGTATGCTCGATTGGCCGGAGACAAGCACTGTGCTTGCGCTGTTAATAATGTTATAATGATGTCTAATTAGTATGTTAAAGGGGGATTTGATCATATGCCACTACCAAAGATTGGTAATTGATTATTTGCCACTCATGTGTAGATGACATGTGGCCCCGGGGCCCAGATGTCATCCACATATGCAGTGGCAAATCATCAAATCCACTTTTTTGGAGTGACAAATAATCAATTTTTCCTATGTTAAAAGATTGCGTCAAAAAAAAGTATGTTAAAAGAAAAAACGTATCCATAAGAAATTTCTAGGCCGCATTAATTGAGTCCGCTCCAAAGTAGGAGCAAAGGATTTTTGCTTACAGGAAGTCGTGGCTTGGAGGCTGGTGCATCGCAGTCAAAAGAAAAAATTAGTACAACAAGAGACTTGTGTGTCTTTGCTTTGCTGTCAAAGAATTTTGGAACAATGAAATTTTACATTTTTTCGACAAAAGGATCTCGACCGGTGCATCGCAGTAAAAAAAAATGACTACACCAAAAGACTTGTGTGTCTTTGCTTTGATGCAAAAAAATTTGGAACAATGATTTTTTACCTTTTTTTTAGACAAAAGGAGCTTTCTTACCCGGCTTACGTTGGAAGCCAGAAGCTTCAGAAAAGTACAGGAACAATGCAAGAACTTTTTTTTAAGACAAAGAAGCTTTCTTAGAGCCTGTTTGTTTTAGTAGTGTTTTTCTAAAAACGAACTTCAGTACATCTCTGCGAGGTTTTAATTTGTGGATTGAATAGCTGAACTTTTCTGATTTTGTGTTTGCCTGTCTGACTTGTAGGTAAGCTGGCTGCAGCTTCTGAGATGAAAATGTCTGAAATGCCCTTGAGGATAGTAATGACTTGTTTGATACCGTTTAACGCAATTAACAACATTTAACGATATTTAACGACATTTCATGATATTTAACGATATTTAACAACATTTCACGATATTTAACGACATTTCACGATATTTAACGACATTTCACGATATTTAACGACAATTGACGACTAACTCAATTGACGACTATTAACGATAGCTAACGCAATTGACGAGGCATTGACAATAAGAGAAACATGCATTAATGGATATAATTACAATAAAAGTAACCGAACAAATTTCTATAGATGTTGAGGCATCCAGAGTTACTTCATAGTCATTGTAAATTACTTCTAAGTAAGTTTCATTGATCCTCTAGATATCAAGTACACCTTACCAGTCTCAATTAGATCATAAAACTGATCAAGCACCGAATTGAAGTATGTTGCACGAATTTCTCCACCATGTGAATCAAAGATTAGCGTATTTAACGATAATTATTACAATAAATATTTATTACAAACAATTATTACATAAATAATTATTACAACAAATAATTATTACAAACAATTAATGCCCTCTCCACTTTTTTCGGACTTAGGACCGGCATCGGTAGTGTTAGGCACTTTGTTTAAGTCGGTTAATGTCTTAATGAAACACACTGATTAGACAACAGAACCCTTAAAGTCCTATGTTCTCCACTTACCCCATATGCTTTGGATTACCATAAGAGGAATTGAGCTAGGGTCAGTCCATGATACAACCAGTAGCTAAACCAACCAAATGCTAGAAATATTTTTAAGATATGAACCAATCACTTTAATTAACCACAACAACACTCCAAATCATAATTCAGTGATTCAAACCCATCTGAATAAGCACCCAATCATTTTTAAGAATCAAAGCCATCTAAATAAATCAATACCCTGTAGAATTTGATGCTTAATCCACAGACTAAGCTAATTATAGAAAACACAAAATTGATCTAGATATATCAACACTAGATCAAATGATCTAGAAAGCTATTACAATATCACTACATGATTGCACTCCACAAAAATGCAAATAGGCAGTCGTAGGTCCAAACTAGTATCCAAATTAAAATGATGCAATCCAAGCTCAATGCTTGCATTCACTGCTAATTGCACTTCACTGACCTACCTACCTTCCTTAAAATCCCATGTTCTCCAAATACCATAAAGGAATAATGAGATATCATTTTACAAGTCATTCACATAGACACAAACATTGAACATTACAATAACAATCAGTGAAGGCAATTATGGACAATTTGTACATAAAGATGCTATCACTAAATTGCTACTTTCAAACCTTGTTGCAATGAGGCACAAGTTCTTGCAATGCTCACATCTTTTCATTCATCCAATCTCTTCTTCTTTGCGGCAAGAAACAATCCCAACAAATCAGGAACATTAATTTTGCTACAAATAGTGAATACTCATACTCATACTCATACTCATGTTGTATAAAGCCTTGACAACAACAATTCAAACATTAATCCCAACAAATCAAGAACATTAATCCGGCAGCAGAGCCGCGTACACCTCCTCCTTGCAACGGAAAATTCCAGCGTTTGGTTGAACCCGGCAGTTCTTGATCGGAGGAGGTGGAGGGAGGAGGCGGTGGCGGGGGGGAGGGGAGGAGGATGAGGGGCGGCGCTGGTCGAGGGAGGCGGAGGGGCACGCCGTCTCGGAGGGAGAAGAAGGGGACCGGGGCGGTGCCACTCGTGGAGGAGGAGCTGGCGCGGATCTGGGGAAGGAGGAGCCGGCGCGGACCCGGGAGAGGAGGACCCTGAGCAGCTTCGGGCGACGGCGGGAGGCAGCTGTAGCCGCTGGAGTGAGTGGAGCGCTCCATCGCGGCTGCCCGAACGGTAGTGGTAGGCGGGTAGGCATCGATCGCCGCGAGGATGAAGAAGGGGGCCGGGGAGGAGCGTTGTAGAGGGAGGAGGACGTGGCTACCGCGGGAGGAGGGTGCCGGGGGAGGGCAAGCTCCAGATCCAAATCTGGATCTGGGCGACGCTAGCGCGGGGGAGGAGGTAGCCGGGCCAGCGGTGGCCGCTGGGGGAGGAGGAGGTGGTCGCCGAGGAGGAGGTAGTCGGGGGAGGAGGGCGTGGCTGCTGCGGGAGGAGGCGAGCTCGGATCAAATGCGGATCCGGCGATGCTGCGCGAGGAGGAGGTAGCCGAGCCAGCGGTGGCCGCTGGGGGAGGAGGAGGTGGTCGCCGGGGAGGAGGTAGCCGGGGGAGGAGGAGGAGGTGGGCGAGCAGGTGGGGAGGAGGAGGGGGCGGGAGGGCAGGCGAGAGGGGCGGAGGGGGTGGGGAGGGAGTCGTGCGGACGGGCGGGGGAGGCTGCCAGCGGGCGTTATATGCGATGGCAATCGGCGGGTAATTACCCCCGAACTCCAGGGGTAATTTGGGAACGGAGGTTGCGGGAAGCCGCGGAAGCCTCGAGCGGGCAGCTTTCGGCTTTCGCACGTTTAGAGAAAAAGCAGCTTCGACCGAAAGCGGTTGCGAAAAGCCAGCCGTTTGGAAAGGCTTTTGGCTTTTCCGGATGAAAGCTGGAAGCTGAAGCCGTTTCAAACAGGGCCTTATCACCCGACTTATGTTGGAAGCCGGATGCTTCAACTTCTGGGGATACCCAGTTACAGATAACAGCCAACATCACAACAGAGAACCTACGATAAGGGTAGGCATTCTGTTTCTTCGGTTTGATCGATTCGATTTATTCAATAAATTTTTTTTGGTTTTTGAAAGATGGTCACTGAATTAATCAAACTAAAAAAACAAACCGAACCTAATTAACTGAATTAATTCGGTTCGATAATTTTAGTATTACGGTATACCGAATTATGGCTCATGAACACTCAAATTCAGATGCAAAGAACACAGGAACACACATGAACACTTGGAGCCTCAATCCCAAACAATCTAATATTTCTCTCGATTTCTAAAGAGACTATGAAGAATCACAAACACAACCAGTAACAAAACCATAATCTAAACCAGAAAAATGAATAGAAAGGAAGAAAAAACCTCATCAAGACCTAGATCTAAAATGTTGCGGCCAGCACCCATTGCCCGCCACCGGGTTGTAGGAGCGGCGTCGACCAACCTTCCGTCCTCCAAATCTAGACGGAGTGAACATGGATGACGCTTGTCATGGATTCCGACGCCACTTCAGCTTGTCGCCACCGCTCGCCTCACCCCCTCGCCACCCGCTTCACACCCTCGTCGCTAGCATCACCCCATCACCGGCTCGCCATGCTGGTTGCCTCTCCGCCGACTAGGGTTAGTAGTAGAGGGGATGGGGATGGGCTAGGGGGTTTCCTGATTCCTCTCATCTCTCTCTCGGTCGGTTGCTTGCATGTGAGCTCGAGGGGATAGGGCGAATCCGAATAGAGAGGTCTAGAAGGGATAGGGAGTAGGGAGATGCGACTGGGATGGGCCTTGGGTGGGTTGGGCTAAGCTTGGGAGCGGAGACTGGGGACCTGATGAGGCTAGCTGGACTGGCAATTTTGGTTTTTGGGCTTAATCAGTTTATGAGAGACAACAACCGAACAAAAAACCGAACACCGAACAATACAGAATTTACCATCGAACCGATCACCGAAAACCAAATAAACCGATACTTTGGTTTGTTCAGTTCGGTAATTTGGTTTCAGTGAAAATATGCCCACCCCTACTTCACAGGTCGTCTCGGCTTGATGGAGTCTTCAATCTTTGCCCCCACCTTGCTCCGGTCGGCTCGGCTTGACGAAGTCTTTAATCTTGCTCAGTTGCTCACACCTTGATCCACCATCTCCCTCTCGACCGACGGTAACGCTTGTCCCCAAAGCTGCATAGTAGCAAACAACTTGTGAAACGCTTCAGTCGGGTGCGCTACCGTCCTCTTCTGAACCAAAACCCAGCACACTGCTCCTAAACCGAACCAGTAAAGCCCCCTGTTCTTCTGGTTCGATTTACCGATCCAATTCCGCCCAAAGTCCGAGCAAGAAGTTGGGACCCTCTCCATGAATTCCTACTGTGGAGCGGGCGTTTGCTTGTTAAAATAAAAGCGAAAAAGGGTCCATGGCTGTGAATGAAGGTTAAGTTTTACGACCGTGGCTCGATGGTTCGATTAGGACGGTAGAGATTCTATGCAACGAGATCTAGAGAAAGTTGCCGCGTTCCAATCAGAACGTCGGAAAGCAAGATTGCTCCCAAGGGATTCGTATATGAAGTCAAAGCAAGGGCGCCACGTATCTTGCCCGTGGCCCGTGGGCAACGTGGCTGCTGCAGGCAGGCAGCGCAGTCGGCAGCGCAGTCGGCAGGAGAGAGAGAGAGAGAGAGAGAGAGAGAGAGAGAGAGAGAGCACGCTGGCGTGCAGGGCTGGGCGGAGTCAGGGTTGTACTTGGTAGTCGGCGGAGCGGCCGGGAAAGTAGCGGATTTTTTTTCGGCTCATTTGACTTATATGGCTAAGATATAGCAATTTTAGTTTTCTTTTTGATGGTTTGTCAAAAATAATACCGTAGAGGAATCGTCAGCAGTGCTATAAGGACATGTACAATACAAAATATTTATATACGAGTGCTTAAGAAAAGAGAATATAGCCACATCATCAAGTACCTATATAAAAATTATTTCCTCTAATATAAGCATCTGTTTTGTAGGGGCTTATATGATTGTATTATCTATTAATTATATATAGTTATATACATAAGCACCTCTTAAGCATCGGTGCCAAATCAAGCATCGATGCTACAAAATAAGCATCTCATCTATCCTACGTGGCAAGAAAAATATTTTTTTTTTTGCTAAACAACTCTCTAAACACCTGCATTGTATATGCTCTAAGAGTACTTGAGATCATCTGTAGTGCTCTAGGAACACTTGAAGTCATCCAAAGTGCTCCGGATGTCTTCAGGCGACAAGACATCGTGTGCGGCAAGAAGCACGATAGGTTCGCGGCAGACGACCTGTTGTGATCCCAATTCACGATAGGTTATCTATCGTGATAGCAAATCGTCTTCTACGATGATTAATTCGTTTAAAAAGCATAAACAAAAACTCGAGAGTAGCGCACCTGCCTGGGGCTCCGTACCTGACGCCACCGACCCCGCCACCGCCACGTGACCCGCGTCAGAACCGCCCTACCACCACCGGTCGACACGCGTCCCGCGTACGAACCGCCCAGCCTAACCGCAAAGAAAGTGTCAAAAAAGGCAGTGCGTCTCCCGGTACGGCACGTACCATTTCGAGCTTCATGCTACTCCTTTGTTTATTGCTGTCCGCTCCAACCTCCAAGGTACGGTCCCTCGCTCTCGCTGCGACTCTGAGCCCCGCACGGTCACCCAGTACTCGCACTCGGTCCGTGCGTCTAGTACGTGCTGGTACAGCTCGCTTCTCCTCTTTTTTCCTGGACAACGATTGGCCACGATGATCAAATTCGATCTTAGCAGTAACGAGCTGATTTGGCAAAGCCAACGCAGGAGTTTTTCTTCGTATCACGGTATATACAATAGTACAAACAACAGTAGTATACAATACTTTTTATAACATCTATAGACAATATTAAAGACAATTCATACAATAAGTTATCTATAAGTTGATCGTGCAATTTCTACAAACATCATTTATACGACAGCAAAAAAGCTATCTATAAGAATCTTATAGACTGTCTGACAGACGACTTCTTTATCTCTTCTCGTTCTTTCTCATCCACATCATCGAAAAGCTTACATGGCAAAAATTATAGATAGCTGATATCACCTCACTGTACATGATGAATTTTTAACGTAAATAATACTGCTTAGAGTGTAATTGCGAGAGTGACTCTTCTCATATAACATTTGTAAATTTGACATTTTGCCCACACAGTGGGTACGAACCACTATGCGAATAACACTCTTCCACACTGTTATCGAGTGAACGAGACTCACGAACCGACATGTGCACACTGCCGCCGACGCTCGTCCATACCACCGTGCGGATTTGGAAATGTCTCATTGGTTGTTCTGCTTTGCGGATCCGGCGACGTCGGGTTATGCAGCTGAAAAGACAGTGAACAATTAGAGCATTAAAAGAACCTGCACTTTAATTAGAGCATTGCCATTTCTTCATTTTAATTTAAAAAATTACAGTTGATCAAATTTAAGAGGCCATAACAGGACACCACGAGACACCGACGGAACCTAGCATGACAACCGTGCGGACGAGCGTCAGGTAGGATCGTACGCAGATAGAAAACACTTTAGACTAGGTGATGTTATTTTCTCCGTTCAGATTAATTAAATCAAAGGCATCAACAATTAATCGAACAAACTATAAAAATACGTTTAAAAATAATCCGTTCAACTTTTTTTAAATTAAACTCGATTGTTATTGTCGACGATCAAGACGTCGATCTTACGAAAAGAAAAGGAGAAAGTGACGTGAGAAATCTAGAGAAATAAGGGGACTGCTCTATTATTGATATGAACTGGGTTTTACAGGGTATGCTCTGAGAACACTGCTTATTCTTTTACAATGTCATACATACAATACGAATCTAAGGCTTGTGCTTTAGTCTGATGGCTCTATCTTATCTTTTTCTCCCTGATCCGTCCAGGCTCTATCTTTAAATAGACATCGAAGAGGTGGCAGTTACTTCCGGAGAAGACGTCTGATGTGAAGCGTTGCGTTTGGTCGGAGTCAAGTGACGGTTGATAAAGAATCAACCGTTCGACGGTTATATGTCTATGAGACATATAACCGCATGGAGGTTGTTCGTTAGTGCTTCTGGATAAGAAACGTCGTATAGTATGGAATATGCACGTGCTCTATTCGTCATACGATAAAGAATATACTTGGAATCAGTTCATACCTTTTACGAGCAGTTCTCCTGGTCGGGAGCTTGGTTTAGGCCTTCGTCCGACCAGGGTACCCATTATGTAACCTCTGGAATCTCTACGACTAGTGAGGTCGTGCACCTCAGGGGTTACGACCACGAAGACATATGGTCTTTTATATATTAAAAATAATATATAGAGGTTTTAATCCTCGTCAGTTATGTACTGGTAACAAAAGTTTGAAACAGCTCGACGCTAGAAAGTTTCTTCTAATGGGCAAGACCACGTGCAGAGATAAAAGACTTCGACTAGGTGGTGTTACTTATCGAATCGAGTTTACCAAAAGTAGTCGAATAAATTATAAGAGCTTGTCTCACTTAGAAAAGTCTTCGAAAAAAATAAAGAAATAAACTAAGTCAAAAAGAGCTTGTTGGAATTATTTTGACCATATTTTGTTGAACCTAGTTTCTTTGTGTTGGCAGCAACAGTTAGGAACAGGTCGATACTAGGAAGTTCCTTCTAGTGGGTTGTAGGACCACGTGCAGAGATGAAAGATTTTGACTAGATGATATTACCTTCATTCGACAAGTGTAAAGAAAACCAAGTGTGTTTTTCAATGATCGGAAAAAATCATCGAATCATTGCTCAATATAAGATAATAAAGATTTGAGAAAACATGAACTTTATTAAGAATGTAAGAGGTTACACATAGAATTTGCGTAATTAATCAATATTCCATGAGTTGGAAAGAATCATGTTATCTTTCATTGCTAGTCGTAGCGAATCTGGCTACGTGACTTCGATCACTGTGTAAGAATCTTCCCATTTAGGGAAAAGTGTGTTCCGATTGAATTAAGATTGAATCTTTTTCAATACCAAGTTACCTACAGCGAGGCTGCGAGATTGGACCTTACAATCGTTGTATTTGTATAGGGCTTGTTGGTAAACCGCCGAACAGATTAATGCTTGATTCATATTCTCTTCTAGTAGGTTGATGTTATCTGCTCGAAGTTGTTCTTAACCGGAGTCGTTGTAATTTTTGACACTTGTCGACCGAATCTTTAGTTCTTGTGGAAGCATAGCTTCGGCCCAAAAAACTAACAAAACAGGTGTTTCGCTTGTAGGTCGACTGACAATCGTGCGAATAGCCCATAATACTGAGGGTAATTCTTTTACCCAAACCCCCAAGTGCTTTATAAGCTGGCTGAAGACTCGAGTTTTAATTCCCTGTATAATTTGACCATTCACCCTTTCGACTACCCTACTACTTTGTGAATGAGCGACAAAGGCATAACATACCATTAACTCATAATGGTGGGATAAGATACTTTAATCTTTCTTTCTTTGGTAATTGATGATAACCATCACAATAGCAAATAATTGAATATAAATAATGAATATATATAAACTACACAATTTTTATATACTCAAGGATATGTTTCAAAGTAGAGATCCTTAATCTATGTGGAAAGAGGAATATGGATCAATACTAATGAAACCACAAAACATAGAGTAACTCCTCCTAAATGTGTGCATACACGAGTGTGTGATAAAAACATACACACATATTCGAGTCAAACTTTTAGTGGAGTTCATCCTATATTTTGGATCCGAAGAATGCAACAAGATATAAGAATATGATGTCGAATGCATACCTCTTTGATTTTCACCTTTTCATCCAAATAATACTAAACAATATCATACTAAATAAGTGAGTTAGTCTTACAAATGGATTTGTCATTAATCACTAAAATACTCCATTAATACATAATGACAAGTCTAGATTCTTCAGCCGTGCCCTCTACCGCCGGCGACGAGCATGGCAACGCCAGCGCTCGAGAACCTCCTCTGCTGTCCGAACTTGGACATCAAGTGTAGCATCATCATTAGGTGTGATCTTTGTCGGTTTAGGGTTAAGTGAAAATCAACGCCGGTTTAATTGCCGTGAGTCTCTATGACACGTGGTCCTGAGCTTTAGTTAATGAAGCCCATTAACTCTGGGATTTTCTTTGGAGTCACCGATGGATTACTTGGGTCAGGGTACTCATGTAAGTATTGTATTTGGAAAATTAAAACTAAAAATAAAAGGATTTGGACTTGGGCCGATGTCGGAATGGTGTGTTTATCGGGTGTGTGGATCGTGCCCAAGTCAACAAGAACCGAACATCTTGTGTCACATTGATCTAAGCATTATTGCGTGCAACCACATGAGAGGATTATGGGGCCCCTCTTGACTTATTACTTTGTTGTGTGTTAACTCTAAAACACAGGTGGTAGTTGTTAGGAAGAAAAATATTCTGTTGTTAATGGAAATGTGTGGGTTGGGTTCCGGGTTGGTTCCCTCGCCTGAGGAGCATTAGTAGTTGATGAGGCTTTATTGGTGACTCCGACACAACGTATGGGTCCTCCGTGGAGCCTCGTCTGCACACACAAGGGTGGTTCACGGAGGTTTTCGCATCCATAGGGCGGCTCTTAGCTAATACTTTTCAATGGAAAATGTCTCGTAGGATCTATTCGAATAGCCATAGGGTATAATCTATTCGAATAGCCAAGTTCTTGATTATGAACACGCTGGATTAGGTTTTGCAAGAGTTAGACTCAAACTTTTCGATAAAACTTGACATCGGATAGTACGAATGGGCAATTCGTCCTATTGTGTGGTGGCTGTGGTATTGCTCTGTGATATCTATAATAAATCTATAAAAATTGCAGAGTAGCTAAATAGGGTATGTAGAGCTTAATCAAAATAATCCCAACTTAATTTTGATTTCCATTTGTGCACTGTAAGTTGCACCATTAATTTGAAAAAAAATAAAAGTTTTGTTTTTTTAAGGTGAAAATAGCTCTATGGTATTGCTCTCTTCCAATGCTCCAAAACCTTATTTGACGCTTGACCGCCTTGCAAGAAGAGATGTAAATGAGTTGCCCGATGAAATAGAGACTTCGGTAACTAATACTACTTCGTTTGGTGCAAATTATTCGGTAAGCTTGGGTTAAATAAGTGAATGTACTCTTGTTTTGTTTGAAATTGTATCCAGAGATACTTTTTAGCTAAATTGATATTGAGAAATTATTAATATCTAAATTATGGTTTTTGTTGGCCATTTGATAGTCTGGTAAAAGCTGAGAGTTGAATAGTTCAAGAGTAATTCATCAATTCTGTGTTTGTAACATTTGCATCTGTTTTCTCATAGGTGTTAGGTTGTTCAAATGTGCTCTATACTTATTAGAATTGCTTAAAATGCTCAGAAATTATAGGTATGTTAAGCACATTATTCAGAAATTATCGGTACAAAATATGAGTTTTTGTTATAACGCACGGACACATAACTAGTACTAGTCAAATAATGAACTCGTCTTTCCCTCTTTCTACTCCAATTCCAACATTTACCTGTTGTTTCAGGTTCAGACGTACGCGCGCTTAACTGCAATCTTCTGACCGCGCGTACGTGTAAATTAAAGCGCAAACCTTCGAATTAATCGTGCTTAGATGCCAATTACGTACTTGCTGGCCACTGATGTTCATCTGATCAAAGTCTCCACGGGATCATGCATGCATGCATGCACGAGCACCAATGGTCCAGAGGGCTGAGAGAACAAAGCACGTTCCGCTTCGGCTTTCCACGCGAGTTTGCGTTGGATTAATATTGGAGCAGTAGTACATCGCGTAGATCGATGATCGATCAGTTGGTGTGTTCACGTTAGGCCTGCATGGCTTCCTCACGAGGGCCACATGGTCTGCTTTAATTCCATTCACGAAACATGATCGATTCTTCGACTCAAAGATTGATTAGATTGGTGGTCGGTTGGATCCAGCGCGCGGTGGCGGTAACCGAAAGCATAAGTGGTCAGATTAACACCAAAGGTTGAAGAACGAATCGTATTCGTAACTGTGCATGAGGCTTCATGGTGAGATGGCCGGTTGACAGCTGCTGACTCTAGGGGCAGATGCAGAAAAAAAGGGTCGCCGGCCGGGATCGTTAGGAACTCGTAATACTAATTTGTTGCTCGCATGTTGACTGCACTAGAGGACGTCATAGTCACTTGCCACCATCCATACACCGTAGATCTGCATTGGGGCTGACTCCAATGGTGTTTACGGAAGTTTTTAAGATTCCTCACTCTCCCTAGTCAACCTGAGATTGGAAACAGAAGATGTGTGCTATACATGTAAATCTGTAACGTATCACCAACTGGTCCTTGTAACAGCGAAAAACTGCTGTAACGCATCACCAACTGGTCCTTAGCCGGTCGGTGAACGATTTTTTTTATTTAATTTTTTTTTATTAATATTTTAAAGTTAATCCCTCACGAACTTTATTTTCAAATCTGACCCCTTTGATCACGCCACTACCCGTGGCGTGGCCAAAGCGTACTGTCACGCCCCCATGCGCGGCGTGACCAAACATGCCACGCAAGCCCTCGGCCGCGCGCCGTGCCAGCGTGGAGGGCTCGCATGGCATCCGTCACGCTATAGTACATGGCGTGACAAGGTGGGCCTGTCACGCCATTATGTTTGGCGTGACAGTGGCGACTTATACTCCTGTTCTTCGTTTTTTCTTCTCTCTCACACTCACAGCACAACCCTAGCGCACGCCGCCCCTGTCCTCGCGACGCCACCCCGCTGCCCTCCCGCGCGCTCTCCATGGCCGGTCCCTCCGCGCGGCCTCGTCCCCCATGCGGCGTCGTCCGCGCCGATCCTCCTCCGCGGCGGTCGTCCTCCCATGGCGCATCAGCTCTGGCCGCGTCCTCCTCTCATGGCGGCATCCGGCAGGCGCCGGCTCTCCCCCGCTCGCCATTGTCACGCCATACCTACTGGCGTGACGTATGCCACGCAAGCCCTCCACGCTGGCACGACGTGCGGCCGAGGGCTTGCGTGGCATGTTTGGTCACGCCGCACATGGTGGCGTGACAGTACGTTTTGGCCACGCCACGGGTAGTAGCGTGACCAAATGGGTCAGATTTGGAAATAAAGTTCGCGAGGGATTAACTTTAAAATATTAATAAAAAAGGATTAAATAATAATAAAAATTCTCGGTGAACTAGCTACCAGTCTCCCTTTCCGAAAAAGAAGTCTAGCGACTTTTTATACACACTAGGAGACTGGCCCGCGCGTGGCACGACGAGGGAATGCCACGAAACGGTAAGGCGTGGGCCCCACATGGAAAAGGCAGATGTAGGAAAGGACGACATACGCATAGCAAATCGCACGATCTAGCGGCTCGTTGGTGAAATCGAACGGCACAACGAGACTTCGTGATCGCAGGCGAGCAAAACCGGAGAAGCATCGCACGGGCGAGGCAGGCCAGCGCGGAATCCGACGAGGGAGGAGATTCGGGGCCACATGGCCTGCGGAATCGCACCTCAACTTTCGCTCTGTTATACCGGAGGATTGCCACCACCACTGTTTCATGCAAAGTTTCAAACGCCAATACTAATACCAAGTACTGTCATCGCACGATCGATCCTGAGTATGAAAACTGATCGATCGAAACTTTGAGATAAACCCAAGCTGGCTCCACACATTCATCATCCGACACGGAGAACTCAAGGTTTGCCGATGCATTCACGAATGGGCATTCAATTTTAGCCGTTACGTCCAGACGGTGAGGCTCCCACCCAATGGAAGCGTCTGGTAGCCACAGCTCTCGCCAGCGAAAGTAACCAATCCGGCTTCCCAAAAGCCTGCCCTCCCCCTCGCCGGAAAAAAGCTTCCCTCCCCACACCCCCCGCGTGCCGGAGGCCACGCGCTGGGGTTTAGGGGTTTGTTCGGGCGCGGCATCTCCTGCGGATGGATTCGTCGTCGTCTGGTGCCGCGAGGGCGCGGCGGCGCAGCGGGGGCAGTGGCGGCGGCAGCTGGGGCAGCGTTGGCGGCGCCTCCGACCCGTTCGACATCCCCGCCAAGGGCGCACCCGTCGAGCGGCTCAAAAAGTGGCGGGTAAGCCGCTCCTCGCCTCGAGCTCTTCTAGCTATGTGTTGTTGATGCCTTGTGAGCGCGCTCCGGCATTGTGACGCGTAGCTGTGCGGAGTGTGGTGTGTTTCGACCGATTCGGTTTCGCCATGACTGGTTTCAAAGCACTCTATCGTTCGTTTGCGTCTTGCTTGGCCTGAGGTAGTGAGTTTTTGGAGACCTTTTGAACTGCGGAAGTGGTCATTTGGTACAGGAAGCGGGGGCATCTGTTGCGCGAGCTCGCGTTGTTCTTCAGATTTCCTGGTTTTTTTTGGAGGAACTTCTGTTTGTGTTTGTGCTTTTGTGGCTTAGGTTTTGTTTGTGGTTTCCAAATTCGAAATATTTCTCTAGTTTCGTCGTTTTTTTAGGTAAAAAAAACTTGGGTGAGTTAGTTATGGTTTTGGAGTTCATAGTTCAGACTTGTCGTGGTTTTGTCTCGACATTTTGGAGTTTAGGGAGAGGAGAGTGGGTTTTCTCCTTTCGACGCTTCCATTCTCAGAGGCATTCCTCTTTGGCATTCGTGCTTGCCTTCAGATTTGGGAGTCACTAGCTTCCAATTCCGTTTCTATTTGATTTCCCCCGCCCTCTACGGGACGGTCTCATCTGACGAATTCATATGCACCAGTTTGTGCTCCCTCCTTTCCTGTTGCATTTTTTAGTGGATGGTGCATCATCAGTCGGTTGTGTTTGTTCTTCGTAGCGTAAATTCGACTTGACATGCGGGCAGTGAACGTAAAAGCAATAAGCCATTTGGTTTATATTTGATTCTGAACAGATGCCTTTTCAGTAACGGACGCCCGATCGGATTTGATTTGAATTTGTTTGCGCTTTCGCTTGCTTTGCCCCCAATACTTTTGAATTGTTCGCCGCTTCTGATGCGAATGGAGTTGCGTTAGATTTGGATGTTGTTGTTCCCTTTTCCAGAGATACGAGCGCTTTAATGTTCGAAATTTGGATATTGTTTAGCACTCTGTAGAATAATCTAGAGTAGCCACGCGGCGATTCGCGGCAGTGTTGAGATGTCGATGTATACTAGTCACACACGTGCTTCTGTTTTCTGCATAATTTTCTACTGTGGTTTGACCCACCTGTAGGGGTCCGAATGCCGCAGATGAGAGAGATTGAGACTAAGTATTGATTTCCTGCTAGTTAGGGCGTTAGGCTACTTTTGGTTTCGTCATTCCTGTTCTCCAAACTTAATTAGGCAAAGCATTCCGAAAAAAAAGTTTTTCTTTGTATTGATCTTGTTTAGTTATTCCAGAACTCCCAAATACTGCAACAGGACATAATCTGTTATTGTCATCTACGATTACTCTAGATTTGATTTGGGAGCACATCTTTTGCACATCATTCATGATTTTAATAATAAAGAAGTGGAGGAATTAGCTGGATTTGTTCCAAACAAGTGGACGTAGCTGGATTTTATCCCCACCGAGGCTTAGCAGCCTCATGCACAAGTGGTTGCTGGGCCATTAGGGTTTGTGGTAGATTTCCTTCTTTTTTTTGCATGTTCTGCTGTGTTTGGGCCCAACTAACACCTCCAAGGAGCAGGGAAACACAATATTTGAACTTGTGGATCTCAAACTTTGGAGTATCAGACAGCATGCTGCGCTAAGTTTGTGCTGACGATACAACCTTTTATTTGCCATGTCAGGATTTTAATAAGATGACATTGTTAAGGATATAAGGGTATTTATGGTATTTCCTATTGTATTAGAGTTTAGACTTGTGTCTCTTTGTACCCTATATATATTGCCTATTGGGTCTTTGAATACATACATACAATATTCATAACATAGTATCAGAACCAAGGTTAGGTTTAGGGTTTACCGTGACCATTGCCTCCGAGCCTCCGCTCATTCTTTGCTGCCGCCGCCCCCGGGAGGAGCGATCTTCACTCCCGGGGGTGGCCTCCTTCTCTGGGGGATCTCTGCGTCAAGTACCGCTGGCTCCTCGACCACCGCCTCGTCGCCGTGGTCTTCGTCGCGCTCGTGCTCGCCGACGACTTTGCCGCCGCCAGACCTGGATCCTGCAGCAACTGCCTCTGCTCCGTGCGTGCCCGAAGCTCACCCCCGAGGACTGGATCCGTTGTTGCCGCAGGGCCTCCCACACCGAGCTCGTCTTCGCCTGGTTCTTAGCCCGGCGCTCTGCTCGACGGCGCGGCCCTCGCTTTTTCTCGCTGGGTCGAGCTTTTCGGATCCGACGTCTCTCGGCGCCGTCTCTTCCCAACGTCGCTTGGCGCTCCGGATCTGCGCTGCCGCTCTAGATCGGGCCACCTCGTCTGCCGGTCGAAGCCGTGTGGTGCCTCCACTCGAGCTCTCCTTCGGCTGCCTCTGCGTGTGTTGCGCGTGCTTTGTTGTTGATTGCTATTAGGACTGGAGGCTTCAAGAGAAAAGGGACATGTTGCTTGGAATGGAGATGGTTGGATTGTGCTTGTGCATGTGCACTTGTGCTGGCTCCCGATTGGTTGTTACGGAGATGGTTGGGTTTGTTAGAAATATGTTAGAGATAAAATAGAGTCTTTTATATTTCCTTATCTGTACTCTTGTACACCCTATATATATTGTCCATTGGGCCTCTTCAATACACACACAATATTTATAACATGGTATCAGAGCCACGGTTATAGTTAGGGTTTACCATCGCGTCCGCCGCCTCCTAGCCTCTACCCGTTCACCGTTGCCGCTGCCCCCGGGAGGACCGATCAGTGCTCCCGGGGGCGGCCTCTCATCGGCGCTTTTCCCCAGATCCGCGCCACCTCTGCTTGTCGGGCCTTCGTCTCGGATCCGCGTCGCCGGAGCCCAGTCGGTCCACGCGAAGCTTTGGTGTCTTCCGGTCGGATTCGTCGTCGCGCGGGGAGAGCCACCGGCAGCATCGGCCGCCGTCGCTTGCTTCGGAGCCCTGTGTCGCTCTAGGCCTTGTCGTCGTCGTTGACCGTCGGCTCGACTTCATCCTCGCCGGATGCGGGTCATGGACAGGGCCCTACCGTGTGGCTTCCCCTGCGACATCGTCGGCCAGCAGTGGCTCGCCGTCTTCGCCTTCTGGGCCGCACTCTCGACCACCGCTTCCGTGCTCCACGTCGCGGCCTCCCTGAGCTGCCGCTCTGGATCAGGCCACCTCCATGCGCCTCCTCTCGGGTGCTCTTCTTGCCGCCCGCGTCGCCTCTGCTCCCGTGCTGCCAAGTCCTACCCGACGCGCCGCTGCTCTCACCGACGACGAAGCCGCCGGTTGCCCATGGGTTCGTCTCCCACTTTGGGCTCGTCTCGCCTCAGCTCCACCCTCCTCTTCATGGCTATCCTCAGCTGGAGCAATGCGAGGAGAGTCTGTGTGGGGAAGGAAGGAAGGGAAAAGGAGGAGAGAGACGGAGTCTTGCTCTGCTCACGCAAGGGGATATATGCTTTCTCTGTGTTCGGCTGTGGGATGCTATCGGGATGGTTTCTCAACTGGGATGGCTCGGTTTGATGCTTGATTCGATTGGGTCTTGGGTCTCGAGGCCTCAGGCTGTTGGTGCTTGGTGTCGGTGGACAAGAGCTGCTTTATGGGAGTGCTAGCTGATGGTCTTGCTTAAAGCTGAGGAGCTGTGTTGGTGCGATTGTTTTGTTGCTGCTCATAGTAATGCTAGTTGCTGCTAGCTATTCTTGCTGCTGCAGCTGCTAGCCATCCTTTGAGTCTTTTTATTCTTTGTGTCGTTTTTTCCGCTGCGTCCATCCAAATTCGTACCACTTCATCTTTGAGTTCGTCTAAGCCATGCGAGTCCATAAATTTATTGTCAGCCTTAGAAGCATAGGAATTGTCTTTTGCATGGCGGCGTAGTTGTTCTTTTCTTGAACCGCAGCATCGATCGCCTCGCTTTTAAGGCGCGCGTTTCTTCCATGCTGCGTCTCGGTGTACTTCTTGTGCATTGCGCCGCGCTTCTTCTGCACTGCGTCTCTGTTACGCTTCTTGTGCATTGCGTCGCGCTTCTTTTGCGCTGTACATCTGTTGCGCTTCTGTGCACTTCGTCTTTGTTACTCTTCTTGTGCACTACGTCTCTGTTGCGCTTCTGTGCACTTAGTCTCTGTTGCGCTTCTTGTGCATTGCGTCTCTGTTGCGCTTCTGTGCACTTCTTCTCATTGCGCTTCACGCATCGTATCTCTCTTTGCGCTTCGTACCTGCGCGCGCCGTCTTGGGCTTCGATCTGCACCGTCATGCTTCTATCTATTCCTATTCGACTTGACAGTTTTATCTTTTTGTTGGTTTCATTATCTTCTTCGTCATGTTGCCGCGGTCGACTTTGCTCCTGCACATTGTGCTTTATGGGCTGTCGCGGGACCTTAGATGGGAGGAGATCTTTTATCGACATATTTTCCAAGAGCTGCATGCCACGACGACATTATCAAGACTCGGACTTTGGATTTTCCATATTTTAGTGTCAACCCTTTCCAAATGCAATGCTATTGCATATGCCTTGCATTTGCGGGGGGTGTTAGAGATATGTTAGAGATAAAATAGGGAGTCTTTTATATTTCCTTATCTGTACCCTTGTACACCCTATATATATTGCCCATTGGGCCTCTTCAATACACATACAATATTTATAACAGGGTTATGCTAGCTCCCAATTGGTGGTTCGGCTGTGCCTACATACTGTTTCGGCTACTGCTAGCTATTTTGGTGTCTTTTTTTTTCCCCTTCCGTTGTGTCCATCCAAGTTCGTAAAACTCTATCATTAGAGTTCATCTAAGCCATGCGAGTCCACAAATTTCTTGTCTGTCATAAAAGCATAAGAATTTCTTTGCATGGCAAAGTATTATTTCTTTTCTTGAGCCATGCAGATCCTTCGCCTAAGCTTTTAAGGCGCGCGTTTCTTTGTGCTGCGTCTCTATTGCCCTTTTTGTGTACTACGTCTTTATTGCGCTTTCTGTGCACTGCGTCTCTATTGCGCTTCTTGTGTACTGCGCCGCCGTCGTCTTGGGTTTCGATCTGCGTCGCTATGCTTCTATTTATTCCTATTTGGCTAGATTTGACAGTTTTCTTTTTTTTGTCGGTTTTATCATCTTCTTCGTTATGTTGCCGCGGTCGACTTTGCTCCCGCATCATGTGCTTTATGGGCTGTCGCACGACCCCGGATGGGAGGGGGTCTTTTATCGATATATTTTCCAAGAAATGCATGCTACGACGACATTATCAAGACTCAGACTTCGGATTTTTCATATTTTAGTGTCAACTCTTTCCAAATGCAATGCTATTGCATACGCCTTGCATTTGAGAGGGGCGTTAAGGATATAAGGGTATTTATGGTATTTCCTATTGTATTAGGGTTTAGACTTGTGTCCATTTGTGCCCTATATATATTGTCCATTGGACCTCTGAATATATACACACAATATTCATAACATCACAGTGTTTAGGATCATTAGACATGGACGTTGACATGTACTGTATTTCATGCTAGTGACTAGTGGGATTGCTTTGCTGGGCACTGTCAGCTGCTGGAACTTTTCTTCGCAGAAGACTGGAACTGGATAGATCAATTCTTTCTGCTATTGAGTAACTGATGCTGAATTTTTGGCCTATTTGGAATATAATCCTTTGTCTTGTGTCTACTGCAGCAAGCAGCTCTTGTGCTGAATGCATCTAGGCGCTTTAGGTACACACTGGACTTAAAAAAAGAGGAACAGAAGGAGGAAGTCATAAGAAAAATCCGTGCACAAGCTCATGTTATAAGGGTATACTCTCACCTTGTAATTCTCTTTTCCTTAATTTTTGTTGTCTTCGGCTGATATCTTTATTTCCTTCTTCAGGCTGCATTCCGCTTTACAGAAGCAGGTCGAGTCCATGTTCAGCCGAAGGAGACAGCATGTATTATTTCTACTTTTACCTACTCACTTATTAGTTTGGCTAGTGCTTACACTTTCTGCATAATAGCCTACACATGTTTATCAAGTCTGTACACTCTGTGTTACATTTATACATCTGTTCCTTATGCTTGTCCAGTCCTTATGGTTTGCTATGTCTATGTATGCCGAGCGGAGCATTTATTAATGCCTTGTAGGAGCACTGTTGCCAATATGTACTATACTATGTGATTCCATATTGGTGATCAGAATACAGAGCATAGTCTATGAAAGGGATATGCATTTTGTTCTTGCAATTAGTTAATATTTGCTTCAATGTTGACTTCTGCAGCACCACATGTTGATGGTGCACTTGGCTTCAAAATTAAAGAAGAACAGCTTACCTCACTGACCAGAGACCACAACTATTCTGCTCTACAACAGTACGGAGGGGTGAGCAATTCTTGTGTCATTGCCATTTCACATGTATTTGTAATAGTTTCCACCTTGTAACTTCCTCTACAGATTTCAGGAGCAGCAAATATGCTAAAGACAGATACAGAGAACGGTATCAGTGGAGATGATTCAGATTTGATGGCAAGAAAAAATGCATTTGGTTCAAATACATACCCCCGTAAGAAAGGAAGAAGCTTCTTGGTATGCTGAGGATTCTTTTATATTTGTATGGCATATTTGCTCTCTTTTCTCTGGGATGCTCACTCTTAGTGCATTGCCACTTTTATTTAGGCTTTCGTGTGGGATGCTTTTAAAGATTTGACACTCGTCATCCTTATGGTTGCTGCTGCTATTTCACTGGCCTTGGGCATAACAACAGAGGTGGACACTGCATCTTTAGTTCTTGACTTCCTTAATTGTCCAAATATTAATTGTCCAAATATTATTCATCTTACCATACGAGTAGTTTGTTTTACCTCCTTTTGCTGTTCATTTGGATCATTATACATTTCAAATCTATACAGCTTTATTAAGTTTCATTGACTTGCAATTCTGAAGCAAAACCATAGTCATCTTATTTTCCTTTTGGTATTTGCCAGCTGCTTACCATTAAGCATTAATTGCACTGTTAATCAGTGTTTTTCATTTTTCTTTCTGGTTATAGTTGTATAGCTTTCATTATTTTTGCAGCAGGTACTTATGGACTCTTATTTTTCCCCCTCTGGTGTGTAGGGAATAAAAGAAGGCTGGTATGATGGAGCGAGCATTGCCTTTGCTGTTCTCCTAGTTGTATTTGTTACAGGTGTGTCACCACAAACATCTTTCCTGTTTCTGTTTATTTCTGTGAACAATTGTAATGCATTTCAACCTTTAGAAGGGTCCATACTTTTTTTGTCTTAAACTCGGTAATGTCTATCCCCTAAACTGGCATCAAGTAGTAAGTGTCAAAGCCCTTGACAATATGGACCAGTACATAATGATACAAAATGAATAATGCTTTAAAGTGATGTAGTTCAACTACAATATGTATTCCTGAACATCAAAGTTGTCTAATGTCTCTTGGTTGACATTTACTACTAATGGTCTGCTATTTTATTTCAGCTACCAGTGACTACAAGCAATCATTGCAGTTCCAGAACTTGAATGAGGAGAAACAGAACATACGCTTGGAGGTTAAAATTTTAGGCAGATCTTGCTATAAATTTGTTTCTTATTTCCTAAATAACATTGTGAATGTTCACATTCAGGTAGTTAGAGGTGGAAGGCGAATCATGGTATCTATATATGATTTGGTTGTTGGTGATGTCGTCCCTCTCAAGATCGGTGACCAGGTACAAAGGCCATTGAGCTTCATTTTGAATCAAGTGACTTCTGTCATTTTAGAAATAAGAGGTGCTAATCTAATTTCTTTGTCAGGTCCCTGCTGATGGGATCCTTATCGGTGGTCACTCCCTTTCCATAGATGAATCGAGTATGACAGGAGAAAGTAAAATCGTGAGTTACTCCCATATGTTACTTTTGGAACTAATTTACTTGAGGTTTAAGCTGACACTGCAATGTGGTGGTTAATTGAAGGTACGCAAAGACCAGAAGTCACCGTTTCTAATGTCCGGTTGCAAAGTGGCTGATGGATATGGCATCATGCTGGTGAGTTTCTGTGTCTAGTACCGAATAGAGAGAATGTACTGCTACTGCCAGCTTCTGAATTTTTCTACTTTGTGAAGAGAAATGCAGTGGCCTCAATACCAAGTACTGAATCAGCTTTCCAAGTTGATCCATCTCATCTTGATTATTCTTTGTTCAACTGATGTTGCTTGAAACAATTTTACTCTGAAAGTAATCAGAAGGTATATTGATGCTGTAATTGTTGGTATTATCTGCTGATTCTATGGTAGGAAAATAACATTTGCTGCTATTAACTTCCTATTTTTTAAAAGCTTAATTTATGCCCATCTCGCATACCAAAATACAGAACTGTGGTGAGTTTAATGATTTACATGTGTAAAATCCGGACCTTGAATGGAATTCTAGTTCAATATTGTAAATAGAGTTGAATCACTGTGTAACACTTTTACTGTAAAAAAAAAAAAACTGTTGACACACTTTTTCTGTCAATACATGGTAGCCAGGCTAGCCCCAAACTTGGTGAGCCCAAGCTCAAGTGTTGTTAGTTTGGGTGTGAAAACAACTTATGTAAATTGAACTAGCCCTTTAATCTATATAATTGTTCAGAACAGAGAGTGAGATCTTTTATGCAATAGGACATTAATCATGAGAATCCTACTGTTATAATGCCCAGGTGACTGCTGTTGGTATTAACACTGAATGGGGATTGCTAATGGCAAGCATATCCGAAGATTCTGGTGAAGAAACACCTTTGCAGGTTTGATCTTGTGATTGTTGCTAGCCTTTGCACGAGTTAATGAGTTGACATGCATTTATTGTTCCGGAGTAGGTTCGCTTGAATGGTGTTGCTACCTTCATTGGAATGGTTGGACTTTCTGTCGCAGTTGCAGTTCTCATTGTCCTTTTGGCCAGGTATAATTGCTGTGTCTTTTAATTTGGCCAGCACCTGTTTAGTTTATCTGTGTCAATTTGTTTTCTTCTAGGTACTTCACCGGGCATACCTACAATCCTGATGGGTCGGTGCAATATGTGAAAGGAAAAATGGGTGTAGGTGAGACAATACGTGGAGTAGTTAGGATCTTCACTGTGGCGGTAAGTATTAGGTTCTCTATTCACGGCTGCTGATTCGGAGTTTACAGTTTATGTTATCTTACCATTTTGGGACGTAATTAGGTCACAATTGTGGTTGTGGCTGTTCCTGAAGGACTACCACTGGCTGTCACATTGACGTAAGCATGATTTTACTGTGTAATTTACTCTGAAAGCACTCTATTATCAATCATTTACCCGCATATTTGTGTCAGGCTTGCCTTTTCGATGCGCAAAATGATGAGGGACAAAGCTCTGGTACGTTCCCATTGCTTGGTTGTATTGTGCTACTTGATGTAACAGCTAAACAGCCTGTGTGATGCATTCTCTTAAGTGGGTTAATGCTTATAGGTCAGGAGACTTTCAGCATGTGAAACAATGGGCTCGGCTACAACAATTTGCAGCGACAAGACTGGCACCTTGACTTTAAATCAGGTGGAATGCTGTTATTATTTTCTCAATATTGTTTACTTAATACATGCAGGTCTCAGATCATGATTTGTGATTTCTGAAATGTGCTTGGCCATGACTTGTTTCCTCTTTCTTCCTGGCCAATGTTAAGATGACTGTTGTTGAGGCATACTTTGGTGGAAAGAAGATGGATCCTCCAGATAATGCTCAGATGTTATCTGCTACTGTTTCGTCATTGATTTCTGAAGGAATTGCTCAGAATACATCTGGAAGCGTATTTGAGCCTGAGGTCAGTCTATACTTCTATTTATTTATTTCCCTTTCATGTTCATTTGATTGTTCCCACTTGGTATCTCCGAAACATGCACCTTTTCAATCCAGGAAACTAGACAATTGTTTTCTCTCATGTTATGGATCAGCTTTTTGGCTACTGACTTTTATCCAATGTCTCAGCAGGGTGGTCAAGATCCAGAGGTGACTGGATCACCAACTGAAAAGGCTATACTGTCTTGGGGGCTGAAGGTACAAGTACAACCTTTTATTATCCTTAGGCTAGATTCTTTCTGTACCTTCTGCTTGGTGACCATGATCTGCAATTTCTACAGCTTGGTATGAGATTCAATAAAACAAGATCAAAGTCCTCTATTCTTCAAGTCTTCCCATTCAATTCGGAGAAAAAGCGAGGCGGTGTTGCAGTGCATCTGGTAATTCGTTTTATCTGCAACAGTGAAAAATTCCTTTGTTGTTGATTGTTTATGATACATTTTGCAAAAATTTATCGTTTATAACCTTTTGAATGGACCACAGTGTTGCATTACACCTTCCTCAATTTGCCTTACCATAATAGGCTAATAGCATCTCCGCCCGCCCTCTGGGTATGTCTTGATAGTTATCATGTACTGCTAATGGCTTCAATTGTTGAAATAGTACCCATTTCTGTGTCAACCCCACTTATTTGTTATCTATACTTTGCATTGTAATTTGCACCTAGTAAGGTTCTGTCAACATGTTAATTGTATCTCAAATTATCACCTACAATTACACCTAATCATTTGCATCCTCGCCTTTTAAGGCTTGAACAAACATGAAAAGAGGTTGACCATAAGCAGATATGTTCTCTTAGTCTGCTAATCTGTTTTTGTCTGATACACGATTAATTTCTCTCTCTATATTTTCATGATTTATTTATGCTCTCTTTTTCTACATCTGGAGGGTGGCTCTGAGGTTCATGTACATTGGAAAGGAGCTGCTGAAATTATTTTGGATTCATGCACAAGTTGGCTTGATGCAGATGGTGCGAAGCACTCGATGACTCCTGAGAAAGTAATTTCTTCTTCAGTCCTTAGCCATTTGCTTAAGTACAGTATGGCTTTGTTACTTTTGTAACCAATTAATTCATGTTGCAGGTTGGTGAATTCAAGAAATGCATAGAAGATATGGCTGCTGCTAGCCTCCGGTGTGTTGCCTTTGCATATAGAACTTATGAGATGGACGGTGTTCCAAATGAGGATCAGAGGGCTGACTGGATATTGCCTGAAGATAATCTCATTATGCTTGGTGTCGTGGGAATAAAGGTAAATAGCAAACATGCAATTTTATGCTTTTAGCTAGTGCTGTTAATGAATAATTTTATGCACAGCGCCTTCCATCTCCTTATGTTGTGATTAGTGGTTGACCTTTGCAGCAGTATCACTGTACATTTGTATGAGCTGCCTGTAAATTCTTGATTTCTTGATCTACTTCTCTGCCACACGCCTCTGCTTAATTACACTGTCACTGTCTCTCTTATGGCTGCATACCTCTGATTAATTGCTCTCTTTCTCTGTTTCTTGTACCCAATTTTTCAGCTATAAACTGTTGGGTTGGATACTTGTTACCAAGGATCCAAAAAACCGGAACCGGAACAAAAACCGCCCGGCACCATTTCTCCGTTACCGGTCGGTAACCAGAAATCCCAGGAAAATACCACTCGAAATTCGACTACTGAGATTTGAATATGGAATCTAACCGCTGGGATTTTGAATTTGAATTTGAAAGATTCCAGCCGGTTTTTAGGATCCTGATCCCCACTGGTAAATCCGGTTACCGACCATTACCGGCCAGGATTTTGATCCCTGCTTGTCACACAACTCACACAAGTACATGCTCAAATGACAAGTAAAAGCTGTCTAGAAAAGAACTACTACGAAACCATTGTATCAAGTTCGTTTGCTACTTGTTCACTGTTATGGAGCAAGAAGTGGCGACTGTACCGCTGTACTGTAGTGCCCGCTGGTGTTGTAGCACGTTATTTTCCGTGCATGGCTGATGGATTTCCTAGGATAAAAAATAGCTAGTTAGGTAGGTTATTTTGGGATGACTTATCTATGAAGTTATTATTAGGAGTAGGATCTTATCTGTTAAGAATGTTATTGTTAATAGTTGGAAAGATCAGATTGGATGAATAGGTTTCTTTATAGATTATTTCTTAGGTGTCAAGTCGGGTTGTCTCTATAAAATGGATAGCACGTATCCATTATCAATCTAAGTAATGAAAAAAATCAAGAGTTCAATTAGACCTTAGAGCCTTGCTACCTCGACAAGGAAGAGCCCTGCCGGTGGTTAGATGAGGGCGAGTGCCATACCCTTGGTCCTCAGACCCGTACCCAACGAACAACCACAACATTCACAGTATGAAGTTATCAACCACCAAGTATCCTACATTTAAGACTTCGGCATATTGATTGCTCTTTAACTCTGCGAACTCTTGCTTTAGTACTGCACAATGAAGAATGTGCTTGTTAGATGGAGAGAGGAAGTGCAAATGTGAATAGTTTCATGTATTGCAATAGACCAAGGGGCAATATATATAGTACAAGGACACACAAGGGTAAACCCTAAACTAGGAATAATACCACAAATACCCTTAACACCCCCCTCAAATGCAACACATATGCAATAGCATTGCATTTGAAAGGGCTGAAACTAAAATAGGGAAAATCTAAAATTCGAGTCTTGATAATGTCGTCGTAGCGTGCAACTCTTTGAAAATATGTCGAGTATCAAAAGATCTCCCATTCGGGGTCATGCAATAGCCCATAAAGCACAAGGTGCAGGGTGTGAGAAAGCAGAGGCAAGCAGGAGCAAAGTCGACCAATAGGAATAGAGAGTTGTCAAATCAAGCCGAAGAGGAATAGGTAGAAGCATGAAGGCGCAGATTGAAGCCCGAGACGGTGGCGGCGCAGTGCACAACAAGCGCAGCAGAGGCGCAGTGCGGAAGCAACGCGACGACCTTAGAAGCTCGGGGCAACGGTTCAGAGAGAAGCGGAGGCATCATAACGACTTCTACGATTTGCAATAGCTCAGAGAGAAGAGCGGCGGTTGCTGCTATGCGAAAAAGAGATGAAGAGGGCCACACTCGATCCAAGAGGACGGACCGTGACTAGCAAAGCAATCAGTTGACTGACAAGGAATTTGTGGATTCGCAAGACTTAGATGAACTCAAAGATAGAGTGTTACGTACTTGGATGGACTCAAAGGGAAAAAGGACTCAAAAGGAGTAGCAGATACTAGTAACAACACTCTTTAACAACGGAAGATGTTGCAAGAAGCCGGAGTTAGAGAAGCCGAAGCCGATAGAGGATCCGGAGCCGATGAAGCCAAAGCGGCTCTGACCAGATCTCTTCCTCTTCAAACACATAGCCCCCATCATCCTCGCCCCTCCTAGGGTACACCATCTCAAACCGGCTGAGATTGTGGTCAAGGCGCCGCTCCACCTCAATGTGCTCCTCGACATCACTAGAGCACTGCAGGCGAGACACGGCACGGAGACACGGGCGAGACTAAGGAGGGAGGCGGTGCCGGGCCCAAGCGGCGGCAATCCGGGGCGGCAGCGACCTTCTTCGGCGGAGATGGAGGGGTCCGAGCGGAGGGGTGCACGAAGAAGCTCCGGGCGGCGGCGGGGGGCGGCGGTACGGTAGGAGCTTAGATCCGGCAACGGCCCTTGGGGCTTGGGGAGCGGCGGCCCGAGCGGCACTCAGAGCAGAGGTAGTGCGTGGGAGGCGTCAGGAGCACTCGGTGGCACAGGCGACACTTGGAGTAGACGGGGGAGACGGCGGGGACGTCGAGGGTGGTGGCCCCGCCTGCCGACGCGGATCCTTCTTCCTCGAGCCCACTGACGAGCCTGTTGCCGGTGGCCCTACGGCAGCGTCGGCGTGGCAAACGGATTCGCCGATCCGTCTCGATCTGCCGGGGCGCCATAACAACCCAACTGCCTGGCGACGCGATCCGATCAAGTGACGAGAGATGGAGACTAGGGTTTGAACCTTAGCTCTGATGCCATATTAGATGGAGAGGGGGAGTGCAAATGTGAATAGTTTCATGTATTGCAATTGTGATGAATAACGCTTGTATTCAATATGAGGCCAATGGGCCAGTATATATACACAGGTACATGCGGTGAATATGCAAAGAACCCCTTATAACAATGGGGAATTACAAACTATACATATATATCTCTAACACCCCTCAAACTCATGGTGGATCAACAACACCGAGTTTGGAGAGGTAGAAACCATGTCAGGCGCGATGTCCGGGCCTTCGTAAAGAAATCCGCTATCTGAAGCTCTGAAGGCACATACTGAAGAGCAATCACCTGGTCATGCACACAAGATCGCATGAAGGAAGCATCAACACCAATATGCTTGGTAAGCTCATGCTTCACAGGGTCTCGAGCAATACTGATAGCACTTTGCATCGTCGGACAAGAGAGGAGTTGGTGTAGTGACAGAAACACCAAAATCCTCAAGTAACCACCGTAGCTGGCAATCTCCGCCGTCAAGAGAGCCATAGCGCGCAACTCGCCTTCTCGAGCGGGACATCGTAGTCTGCTTCTTCGCCTTCCGTGCAATGAGAGAACCACCAAGAAAAACACGATGCGAGAGATAGGCCGCGATCGAGGGATCGCCGCCCAAGTAGCATCCGAATAAGCCTCGAAGGCATAACAGCCGAGTTTGGAAAGAAAAGATAATGAGAGATAGTTCCACGAAGTATCGCGAGAACTCGAAGAAGGTGGGCAGAGTGGACTGAGTGGGGCGGATACGAACCGACTCGTAATGTGGATCGGATAAGTGATATCTGGACAAGTAATGACAAGATAGACAAGACTCCCAACAAGATGACGATAGCGAGCCTGGATCGTAAGAGGCTCGCCATCGAGAGTCGGAGGTGAACATTGAGCTCCATGGGAGTCTCAACGATCTGTGATCGATGAGAGGCACGATCAAGAAGATCTGAATATACTTCTCTTGGGACATAAAGAAACCATCCGGAGTGGAAGTAACCTCAATCCCAAGGAAGTAACGAAGAGACCAAGATCCGACATAAGAAATCGCCACTAAGACGAGCCTTGACAAAGGCAATGTACTAAATCATCGCCGTATGATCATGTCATCAACATACGTAAGAAGAGTCCGACCATGAGGCGAAGTGTGGACAAAGAGCGCAGGATCATGATCACTAGCCAAAAGCCGGCCGGTGACCACGAGAGAGAAGCGCCAAACCAAGCACGAGGGCTTGCTTAAGGCCATAGAGAGAACGCGAAGACGGCATCATGCCCTCGAGAATGAATACCCGGTGGCGGAAGCATGTAGACCACCTCACGCAACTCGCCATTAAGAAAGGCATTCTTGACATCAAGGTGAAAGCACTCACGATGGCGAATGCACGCCACCGCAAGAAGAGTGCGAACAGTGGTCATGTGAGCCACAGGAGCAAAAGTCTCGTCGTAGTCATGACCATACTCCTGCTGGAAGCCACGAGCAACAAGACGCGCCTTATAGCGCTCAAGAGAGCCATCAGAGCGAGTCTTAATCTTATAGACCCACTTACACGTGATGGGGCGAGTGAGATGGAAAAGGAACAAGATCCCAAGTGCCAAGATGCGCTCGAGGCGCAATCTCTCGGCCATGGCATGTTGCCACTCAGGATGAGCAACAGCATCCCGATAGGAGACAGGCTCAAGAGTAGCTGCACCAGAAAAACCAAAACGGGGAGGAGGCCGAATCGACTGGCGATCGCGGAGAGCGTACCGAGGAGAAGATAACCCATCGGGAAGATGGATCATCGGGAGAAGATAGAACATCGTGAGAAGATGGCTCATCCGGAAGATCCTCAATCTGAGGTCGACGAGTGTAGACGAGTGTAGGGGAGGAGCTCCGAGGAGCCGCAGAGACGGCAGCGGCGACACCGGAGAGGCCACATGAGGAATATGTGGAGACTCAGCTGGGGCGGGTGGATGAGGCAAACAGAGATAGGTGTATCCGAAAGGTCAAAGGACAGAGACTCATGAGAGAAGCCAAGCCAAAGGAGAGGTAGTGTAGCAATAGATTGGGGGAATCACCACACACCCAAGTGGGGGGTGCCTTTCATATATATAGCCATGTACGAGGATACATTAGTAATTATCCTAATACCTTGCATGATGCAGTAGCGGTAGGATCACGACGCCTGATCGGTCCTAAATCACTAAACAATCAGATGCGGGGAGACCTTGGTCATAATATCCGCGAATCGGTGTGTCGAGGAACATGGAGCACTCGAACTGTCCCGATGCAACTTTCGCGGGACGGTGGATGTCGATCTCGATATGCTTCGTGCGGCGATGATGGATCGATTGGCCGTCATGTAGACAAAGATCGACGTTATCGCAATAAACGACCGTCGCGACGGAGACCGAGATGTGCGCTTCGGAGAAGCCGCCGCAACCAACAAAGATTCGGCCACGACACGAGCCACAAAGACGATACTCGCTTGGCCACCGAGCGGGAGACCGTGGTTTGGCGCTGATCGACCAGAAACCAGGTTGTCGCCGAGGAAGACGCAGAACCGGAGGTGGAGCGGCGCGTGTCGAGCGACCGCCCGATCGGCATCGAGTAGGCGATGATCCGGTTGTGGTGCCGACACCGAGGTGAAGACCGGCAGACAATGAACCCTTGACGTCTCGCAGATGCGCTTGATCGCGCGAGTGCGGCTCGCGAGATCATGCATGAACAAGCGAACTTCTTTGGGGACGCATAGGCCGACGGGCGTGTCGGTCGCATCGAGTGCGCGGCGAGGAGGCTCGGTACTCGGCGGTCGACCACGGAGCGCCGTCGGTGGCCGCGGCTTAGTCGGGCATCGGCCGCGTCGCGGCCGGGTGGCACTCGGACATGCCAAAGACGCGGAGGAGGTCGACAACGATCGGCGCTGTGACAAAACAGCCCGTTCGCATCACGCGTCACGAGATCCCGAAAGTGCGTGCAGTCGCCGAGGTCAGTCATGGCGAACTCCGAGTGGAGTCGCGATGATGTCTTTGTCGGCGAGCCGCGATCATGCGTGAGGATGATGTCGCCGACGTCTGTAAGCGTAGGCGACGCTATCTCCATCTTTGTAAACAAAGAGATGCATCGGACTTGGTCGCAGCCGCCGTCGCGACAGATGTGCGAGGCGGCGGTTCCACGCCGGGAGCCCTGCTTGAGCCGTCTGAGGACTTCTGCGAAAGCGAACATAATCGTGGTTGGCGGAGTCGATGGCGCGGCACGCCGGCGATGAGCGGTTTCCTCCAGTGGCCGTGGAGGAGGCGTTCTTCACATCGAGTTGGTGAGCGAGCCGCACGCGAGGCGGCGGCGTCGAGGGCGGTGCGTATCGTCGCCGGTTTGACAACCGGTGAACGCGTCTCGTCGTAGTCGACGCCGGCTCTGGGAGAATCCTCGGGCGACCAGCGAGCCTTGTGCCGTGCCGAGGAGCCGTCGGAGTGGAACTTGTGCTTGTACGACCACTTGCCGGTGACAATGTTAGCACGGCGGCCGAGGGACGAGGCGCCAGTGCGGGTTGTCCATGAGCCTTGTACTCCTCCGCCATCGCAGCGCGCGCCAACGGAGTCGGCCAGTAGCTGCAGAGTTCGCCGGGCGGCGGCCGTCGTGGCGGAGAGGTTGGCGGTGGAGCGGGACGTAATCGCCGGCTGCGAGATCGCGTCGTGGGCGCGGGTGGCGATGGCGTCGGGCGGCCACGGTGTCGGGGCACCGAGGCACGGGCCGCGGCGGCCGCCGTGGTAGACGATGGACGCCGCCCGCCCGCGAAGCGCGATCGGCGTCAACCGGGAGCGAGGGGCGGCGGGCGCGCCGCCGCAGCGAGCGGCGGTCGAGTGCCGACTAGTCGGCCGTCGAATCTGAGGGACCGGCGTAGATGACGGCCGGTCGGAGGTCCGGCCGCTCAACCTCGCCGGACGAGGAGCAACCGAGGCGACGCAGCGATCGCTCAGCGCCAATTAAGCGAGCTTCGTCGGTGAAGATAGTCCTGCATCAAAAATCCGGTGAAGACGCACGAAGCGCCGAAGTGCCGAGGCGAACGGAACTGAGACTCATCGAAGACAACATGGCGTGAGATAATAATGCGCACTACCGGACATATCCAGCAACGGTACCTGTGGGAGGAGGGTAACCAAGGAACACGCATGAAGTCAAGCGAGGGAGAGCTTGTGAGGTGTCGTGGCACTAATGTTCGGATAATGAGGCGACCAAACACACGGGTGAGGAATAATCCGGAGCTTCGATGCGGGAGGCGGTAGGGTATCTTGTGATGCCGCAGATGAGGAGGCGCCAGGTTAAGCACATATGTGGCGGCGGGGGCTTCACCCGATAAGGTGGAGGCATGTGGCGTGGATCGGCAAGGTGCGTATTGTGTTGTTGATGGTACGAAGCATGCGCTCGGCTTTGCCGTTTTGTGGCGAGTGTAAGGACACGAAAGACGTAAGGCAATCCGCGACTAGTAAGGAAGGTAGTGATGGCATTGTTTACGATTCGGTGCCGTTATCGACTTGGAAGCATTTGGGTAGAATCTGAGCGTGTGTGAGTAAAGGCTACAAAATCGACAATATGACGCCGCACATCGATTTATGGCGTAAAGGGAACGACCGGCAAAAGTGAGAGTAATCATCAAGTAACACAAGATAATATTTATAGCCGGAGCGCTAAGAATCGAGATGTCCAAACATCACGGTGAAGTAAAGCAAAAGGAGTAGTAATGTATGGAACTACTAAAGGGAGCCGTGTGCTTGCCAAGTTGGTGGCATGACACAAAGACCGCAACTCTTATTACGTGCTATGACCGACATGTGTTGTAGTTTGGCGAGCGTATGACCGGGGTGGCCAAGGCGATGATGCCACAGGTGGGCGAGGTGGCGAGGCCGCAAGCGTGGGGCGTGGGCGAAGGAATGGTGTAGAGGTCCTCGCGCTATTGCGGCGAAAAATCACGCGCCCCATCCGCCGATCCTTAACAGAAAAACCGAAGGCGTCAAACTCAATGGAACAGTTATTGTCGCGAGTGAACTGACGAACAGAAAACTAATTGCGCACTAGAGCGGGAGCAATAAGGACATCTCTTAGGTGAAAAGTGGTGTCAGCTACTGGTAGGGTGGATGTGCCGCGACCGGAAATAGGTATGGTGCTGCCATTGCCTACAGTAATAAAGGAATTGGAGTGGGGTATGCGGGAGAGTAGTATACCATCTGTCGACGACATATGAGCGATGGCGCGGTGTCGAACCCGCTTGTTGGCGCCTGGCGCCATCGTTCGTATGGTGACAAGCGGCCGATCCCACCCACCTTCTTTGCCGAGTGGGGCGGTAGCGAGGCCGGCGTAGCACCGAATCGAGCGGCGCAAAGCGGTGTGCGCGCCGCGGTGCGCGCCAGATGCCGGCCGCTGGAAGACGCCACGGCTGCTGCAGCCGCGCCTGCGGGGTCGCCATCGCTGCCGTGACGCGCTTCACGAGAGCGGCACATCGGGGCGGCCCGTGAGCGCCGCGCGGTTGCCGCCGCGCGCCGCGATAGTTGCGCCGCGGCGCCTTTCTTCCGACAGCGATTGCCTGTCGCGGCGCGCCGCCGCCGCCTTGGCGGCGGACCGACCGCCATTCTTGAGTTGCCGCTATCAGTGGCGTGACCCGCCGGCGTGCTCGCCGTGCCGGCGGCGTGGCATCCACCGCAGCGCGTAGCGCCGGCGTGAAGCGCGATCTCGGTTACGACAGGCCGTTGGCGAGACGGAGTTCCTTCGTAACCGCTTCGCGGCGGTGGCGGTTGGGCGGCGGATCGGAGTCGGCGATGTTGTCGAGAGTCTTTGGAGAAGCGCGGTTGAGGCCGCGCAGCAAGTTGAGGACGAGCCGCGAGTCGAGGACGGCGTAGCTAACGCCACGCAACGTCGGCGGTGGCCTTCATCTTCTGCGATGCTAAATCAATGGAGAGAGTACCGCGCCATGAGTGGAACTCGTGGTCGAGGAAGACGGCGGAAGCCTTGTTCGCTGAAAGAGAAGCCGATGGCGACCCAAAGCCGCGCGCGATGCAGTCAGCGCGCGAGGCCAAGGACGCCATCCGCGACGAGCCGAGTAGCCACCGTGACGCAGAGAGTCGATCGCCAGCGAGCATCGTGTGGGCGTCGCGCGAGCTGCCGACGTCGGCGAAGCGAGCCCGAACTTGCCGCATGAGGAGAGGAAGAACGAGGACCGGTTGAAGTTGAGACGCTTCAACTCTGTGGTCACCGAACGTGCGACTTGACGGCGATCGCCGCGTATGGGGCGACGGCGATGGGCGCGCGCGCGCCCGATCCGGAGGCCATGGTAGCACCGATGACAAGGAGGACGCCGCCATGGCGTGGAGGTGGCGCCGGTGGGTGGGGGCCGGGGAGGAGGCGCGGCGCGAGGAAGGTAGGGAAGGAGGTGGCGCGGTGGGGATTGGTGGCGCCGTGGCGAATGGGAGTGCGGCCGGTGGGAAGGCCGAGGAGAGGAGGCGCCGCGGTGGCGAGGCGAGGCGGCCGGTGGGGAGGAGGAGGGTGGCGTCGCCGGTTGGTGCGTGGTCGCCGCGCGGGAGAGGCGGCGTGGAGGGCGGCGCGGTTGTGATGGTGGCCGGCGCAGGGAAGAGGCAATGGCCGGAGAGGAGGCACGGCTAGGGTTGAGAGTGCCGTCTGGTGGCGCCGCGGTGGGGCCGGGAGGTGGTGGGTGCGGCCGTCTTGGCCGGTGTGGCGGGCGGCAGCGTGGCGGCAGCGGTGGGGCGGGAGGTGGTGGGGATGAGTCGGGAGAGAGCGGCTGTGAGGAGGCGCGGTGATGGATGGCCCAGGAGAGAGAGCGCTGCTGGGAGGAGGCGGTGGGGATGAGCGGGAGGCCGCCGGGTGGGGTTTGTTGAGGTTTGTTGGGAGGGAGAGGCCGGCCGTAAGGGGGGAGGCGGCGGGGGTGGGCTAGGGTTTGGCCCAGAGTCGCTCTGATACCATGTAGCAATAGATTGGGGGAATCACCACACACCCAAGTGGGGGGTGCCTTTCATATATATAGCCATGTACAGGGATACATTAGTAATTATCCTAATAGGTAGGACATGGGTAGAAGGGACGGGACTCGTCGAAAGTCACATCCCGAGAAATCCGCATCCGTCGACCAACAGGATCCCAGCACCGATATCCTTTGTGCTCGGCACTATATCCCAAAAAGGCACACTCAACAGACTGAGCAGTCAGTTTGGTACGTTCTCGAGGGGCGAGAAGAACATAGCAAACGCAACCAAACAAACGAAGGGCAGAGTAGTCAGGAAGAAGACCACAAAGACGCTCAACAGGAATCGCACTCGAGAGCGTAAGAGGCTGGATGTTAACAAGATGGGTGGCGGTGGAAACGACCTCGGCCCAAAAGTGAGGTGGAATAGGCGGCAATCATCGTGGCACGAGCCGTCTCAAGGAGATGACGATGCTTGCGCCACGACACCATTCGAGCATGAGCACCGGGCGGAGAATCGGCGAGAGTACCGCTCGCAAGGAAGGCTGCGCAGTAACGAGAGAGTACTCGCCAATGAGTCGGCCACGAAGACACGAATAGGCGGAGAAGAGCGTGTATGGACCATAGTGGAAAATTGTTTATAGATAGATAAGACCTCGCTCTGAGAAGACATAAAATATATCCAAGTGTGGCGAGAAAAATCATCTATAAAAATGATATAATATCGATGACCCTTTTCAAACGAAGAGCGGACCCAAACATCCGAATGAACAAGATCAAAAGGACGCCGAGACACCGACTCACTATGAGGATAAGGAAGGCTGAATCTGCTTTACCTAACTTACGTACGACAATCTAAAGACACATCTCCGAGATGCACCCGAAGACCACGACGAACCAAAGACGACAGACGAGATCCACACGCATGACCGAGACGGTGATGTCACCGCTGGAAAGAGCCGGTAGGCGAAGTGGTAGAAGCCGAGACGGCGGCACCAGTAGGCGCGGAAGGAAGGTGAAGCAGTCAAGCTCCCAGACGCCGTGAGTCAAGGCGCCGAGGCCGAACCAACCAGAGCTCCGTGTGGCGGTCCTGAACACAACAAGAGTCGAGTCGAGAATGACCCGACAACCAAGATCGATGTCAAACAGAAAGAAGTCGCATGGTAAGGCGAGGAACATAAGCAATGAATGAACATGAAAAGATGAGTTGCTAAGAGGCCTCGACCGAGACGAGAAGAGATGTACCATCGGCAGTAAGAACACCGACGGAGAATCAAGGGTGTAATGAAAGACAGTAGAAGGCTCGTGAGTCATGTGAAAGGATGCTCCGAATCAAGAATCCACGGGAGGTATCCGACCGTAGAAGGTGGTTTCTCGGTGCCCAAGAGTCGATGCGAGCCCGCAGAACACGCCGAGGAGAACACGGCGGCAGCGGCGTCGGTCCGCTATCTCACCTCGAGAGAAATCTGCGAAAAGTCGATCAGGCGTCGATGTAGAAGCACCGATGCGATGCTAGTAGAAGAACGACGAGAAAGATGCGGCCGCTTATAACATCGGGACTCAATGTGGCCGATCTTATTGCGGTAGGAGCGATGGGGCGACCCCGCCGGATGGTGGCGGCGCCACCACTGTGGCGCCACGGAGAGGCGATGTCTTGACGCGTGGAGCCGTCGGTGTAGCAGTGGCGGCGGCGAGCACGGAGGGTGTGCGAGCAGCAAAGATCACTCAAAGTAGTCTCTCCGCACGTATCTCGATGAAGAGCCTCGAGAGTGACACGAGGTGGCGTGCAGGAGCCGGCACGCCGCCGCTCGAACTCAGGACGGCGAGTAAGAAACTCGTAGATCCACTGAAACTCGGTCAAGACGCATCTAGGCAAAGATCGCAGCGGGAGCGGCGGCCAAGAAGTCGAGAGAATCCACCGACGCGCATGCAGAGCTCGAGCGTAAAGCGCCAACGATAGCATCACCTGCTCAAGAGAGTGCTCTGGCGGACCACGGACGAGTGAGAGCATCACCGAGGGCTCGTAGAGCGCCGACGGGAGTCCACATCCGAAAGCGATGGTAGTCCCACAACCTCGGAGGAGAACGAGGCCGATATCGGCGATGAGGACGCAGCAGCCGAGCGCCGCCGTCGTACTCACCGAGTGTATGCGGTCGGCGATCCTTGTGAAGTCCGAGCCTCCGGTAGGCAGAGATAGCCTCATCATCGCCAAGGCGAAGCGGTCTGCAGCGAGCTTTGTTTGTTGAAGCGGCGCCGCAACAGCGTCGGCTCCGTCGGAGGTGTAGGCAAAGCGGGCGAGTGACATCGCCCGCAGAGGCGCCCGAGATTTAAGACCACGCATGTGGATGCGCATGAGACACAAAATCGGTGTAATTAACACCATCGAAGATCACCGAGCAATGAGGAGGAAGCGGTGCCCATTGGTAGCGGCGCTGACGGCGCGGCGACTAAGACAACGAGGTCTAACAAGCGGCGCCGGCGGCCGCGGCCAGTTAACAACGCTTTTCTTTCTTTCTTCTTTTCTTTTCTTTTTCTTTTCCGGCGGTGAGTGGAAATGGCCCAAATGCCAAACACACACGCACACGCACGGGGCAGGCGACTAGGGTTCCGCCCGGTGCGCGACTTCGGTGGCGGCGACGACATCGGCGGCGGCGACCGGCTAGTCGCGACGACCTACCGGCGAGCGGCGGACCTGGCGGCGGAGCGACCCTCCACGAGCGGCAGCGCGACGGCTCTCAAGCGGCGGCGTCCGGTGAGTCACGGCACCGAAGTCGCCGATCCGGTGATTTGCGCGACCGACCGGCGGCGCAAGACAGGAGTCGGGCCCGGCAGAGGCGACGACGAGCGGAGGCGGCGGCAGACAGGAGTCGGCCCGGCAGAGGCGACGGCGCGGCGGCGGCGGCGAGCAGTGGAGCGACGACGAACGGCAGCGAAGCGTCTGCCGCGGCGGTGGCGGTCCTGGGCGGCAGGCGGCGTCGGGTGGAGCGCACCCCAAGCGCCCGTGGAGGACGAGCGATAGTGGTGGCCGACTCAAGCCGAGGAGACGACGGCGATCGTCGAGCAGTCGCGGCGACTGCGGAAGAAGCGGAAGAGAGGAGAAGAACCACCGGGAGACGATGCGGTGGCGACAAGCGAAGCGACGGAACCCTAGGTTCGCTCTGATACCATGTGATGAATAACGCTTGTATTCAATATGAGGCCAATGGACCAGTATATATACACAGGTACATGCGGTGAATATGCAAAGAACCCCTTATAACAATGGGGAATTACAAACTATACATATATATCTCTAACAACAATAACCCAAGGGGCAATATATATAGTACAACGACACACGAGTCAACTCTAGACTAGGAGTAATACCACAAATACTAACAGTGCTAATAACATTTTTTTTCAAGCAATATTGGAAATTATATGAGCTGCATAAGTTCATTCCCTTTTTTCTTGCTTAGTAATTATTGTACTCCCTCCGTTTCTTTTTATAAGGCGTTTTTTGGCTAGGCACGGGGATTAAAGAGGTTGTAAAACCAAGAGGAAGACAAGAGGAAATGACCATGCTACCCATGGTATAAATACCTTGAAAATGTGATAGAATAGTTTGTGAGTTACTTATAAATGCAAGAGAGAGAAGATGTGACAAATAAGGGTAGACAAGGAAAAACTTCGATAAATTCGCATGCACGCCTTATATTTTGGAACAAATCTGCAAAAACTATACGCCTTATATTTTGAAACAGACGTAGTGCCATTTGCTTTCAGCTTTCAGCTTTCAGCAGCCTTTGTAAGCCATCTAAAACTTAATTAGTTTGCGAGTAATTTACAAATTACAACTGGTTTACCTTGCAGGATCCCTGCCGCCCAGGAGTTCAAGATTCTGTTCGCTTATGTACAGCAGCTGGCATTAAGGTAATTTTTGCATATTCTTGTGAATTCATTCGTCAGTGAAAATATACTACTTTCTGCTATATCTTAGTACCTGATTAATGCAGAAGAGATGGTTTATCATTTTGTTGAGTTCCGTACCTTTTTCTTCATCTAGGATGTTAGCCAAAGTTCTTCCTGGTCACTTCTACTCAGTTCATTATTTGAATTGTTAGGTCCGCATGGTCACTGGAGATAATCTTCAAACTGCCAGAGCCATTGCCTTGGAATGTGGAATACTTACTGACCCCAATGTGTCAGAGTCAATCATCATTGAAGGAAAGACTTTTCGTGCATTGCCAGATTTGGAAAGGGTGGAAGCTGCTGAAAAAATTTCTGTATGTTCATTCTCCTTGCATTTCCTGAACATTGCATTGGTAATCTGTATGTTTGCTCTCCTTGCATTTCCTAAACATATTGCATTGGTATCATTATTTTCTTAAGGACTGTAAGTACATAACACGGAAGTAGGCGGTATAGGTTGCTATGAATTACGTGACGTGCCATGAAGGCATGAAATGTTATACCCACCTGTAATTTTCAGATGCATGTAGTAAAACCCCAAAGTGTGTTTTGTGTTTGTTTCTACCATTTCTTATTCCTCATGATAACCCATGGACTTGGAAAATGAGATGTATGACAACAAAAACCAAGATAAGGACCAGTTGCTGTGAACTAGTAATGCAGATGGTTCACATCACCTGTGTAGAAATTAACCAAAGTTTGCTAGCATTAACTAAAGGGCATAGTCCCTAATTTACCTTTATATACTTATACTGCATTGTGTGTGTTGTAGGGTAATCTTTGTCTAGATTTTGCTTACGCCCTTGGTTCTTTCTTTTAGATAGAAAAAAAAATGGTCAGAAAGTCACAATTCTCCTCCTTTTTTCCCTTTTATAGATAAGGAGGCCAAGATTCTTGATAATATGAGAGACCCTCCAGATTCATGTATTAAAATGCTGACTTGTCTCATTTTGCTGTTTGAGGAATAAGATGATGCAATTGTTGTTTCTTTTCATGTGGAGATTGGAGAACGCCCCTTAGCATATTTATTACTATTCACTTTTTATAGCACAAAAGGGTTTGATCCTCATTGACCACTATAAACAAAAAAGAAATGAATACAACCATGATAGTGTAAGTGAACAGTTTTTTATGATTGTATTTATTGTGCTATTTCTTCTTAAATTGATGTGTTCAAACTGTGTAGTTTATACCAATTTGTTTTCTGTTTTGCATATAATCACTAATTTTACCTTTACAATTAAGTATACTCACTATAAATGGCTACAGGTGATGGGCAGGTCTTCACCAAATGATAAACTCTTACTTGTTAAGGCACTGAGGAGCAAAGGCCACGTTGTTGCTGTAACTGGAGATGGCACAAACGATGCCCCAGCACTGCATGAGGTTTGTGAACTGCTAATCTCATTAAATTTTCCATCAAGTTGTGAAACAAGCATCCTTTTGCACATGTTCAAGAACCATCATACATTATTACTTACAAAATTCTGGATTTATAGGCAGATATTGGTCTCTCAATGGGCATTCAGGGAACTGAAGTTGCCAAGGAGAGTTCTGATATTATTATCTTGGATGACAATTTTGCTTCAGTTGTGAGGGTATGTACATTGTGTTCTCTTATTAGCCTTCCGCAACTGCTATTTCTGATATTTGTTTGTGGCCTTAGGTTGTCAGATGGGGTCGCTCGGTTTATGCAAACATCCAGAAATTCATACAGTTCCAACTAACTGTCAACATCGCAGCCTTGATAATTAATGTAGTTGCTGCTGTCAGTTCTGGTGATGTACCGTTGAATGCTGTCCAGGTTTGAATTCAGACTCTTCTTTATTATGTCATGGCTCACAACTTTCCAGATTTCTGGCCAAACTCGTTCTTTCTCATCAAATATCATGTAAAAGTTCAATATTTGGTGTTGCTGTTTCTCTTATTCTCAATTTACTTGGTTTAAGAGAATTTCCTTTGTGCTCATGTCTTGCAAGTATTTATAAGATGATACGATTTGCTCATTCTAGTTTATATAACGATGAGTGATATTTTTGTTGTTTTGACCCCCTTGGTTGACAGTTGCTCTGGGTTAACCTAATCATGGACACGTTGGGTGCTCTTGCGTTGGCGACTGAACCACCAACTGACCATCTTATGCAGAGACCACCGGTTGGACGGAGGTTTGTTCTTTTACTTGTGCTATTGTTGTTCAACAATCTTGCTTGGTTTCTGGAGATAATTTTGTTGATCTGACTGGCATACTTTACGGATTGGGAGTGACTTGCCATATTTCTTCTAGGCTTGATCAAAAGGAATATGTTTACTGGACCTGACAGCCTGAACTAGTGATTATGCACAAACAATCTTGTGAAGAACTGGAAATATGAGATTGTTGATAATTTTCATTGTTAGATCATACTGATTGTCTGTATGTCATAAGATTATGTTCCTCATTTGCTCATTGCCCCATTACATGTACTTGCTCTAAATTTCTGCTAATACATTTGTGTCTAGATACTATAATGTTGGTTGCACGATACTGTATATGTGCATCTGTATCACGTACTGCTAATGTCTTCCATTCTGCAATTAAATGTCAAAAATAGTTTGCTTTCTGCATGCTGAAGGTGTCTCAAACCTCCTTGTTTTCAGGGAGCCTTTGATAACAAATATCATGTGGAGAAACTTAATCATAATGGTATGCTACTTATGTCACTGTATTCTATTTTTTTGATTAAAACACTTGATATCTTTCTATTGACTACCTGTTCTTCCTTCAGGCTCTTTTTCAAGTTTCAGTCCTCCTAACTCTGAACTTCAGGGGCAAGAGCCTTCTGCAGTTGAAAAAGGATAACCCAGCACACGTAGATACAGTGAAAAATACCTTCATATTCAACACATTTGTTCTCTGTCAAGTGAGTTACTACCTTTTGGTCTAATGTGACTTGGAAATATATATACAAGTATACAACTGATGCAGTGGGGCTAAACATACCACGCAATTTCGTCTTCCTCAGGTCTTCAATGAGTTTAATTCTCGGAAACCAGACGAGCTGAATATATTCAAGGGCATTACAGGGAATCACCTCTTCATGGCCATTGTAGTGATAACGGTTGTACTCCAGGTAGAAAAACACTAAAATAATTCTTTTGTACTGCAGATGAAGTCATTTAGGCTTGTTATTGCCGTATGCTTATTCCTGTTTATATGCAGGCACTTATCATCGAGTTCCTTGGCAAGTTCACGTCAACAGCCAGGCTAAGCTGGCAGCTGTGGTTGGTATCAATAGGTCTTGCTTTTTTTAGGTAAGATTATCTTCTGTTAATAAAACAGAACAGCGCTTGGTATGATTGTAATGCGTGTCTTCTGGTATAATGAAAAAAAATATTATCCAACCAAAATTTTGAAGACTCATTTTTTTAGGGGTTTGGAACTGTTACCTGATTGATTCTCTCTTGTTTTCTGCAGCTGGCCATTGGCATTCTTGGGAAAGCTTATTCCAGTTCCAGACCGTCCGTTTGGAGATTTCTTTGCATGTCGCTGCCCAGGGAGGAAACAAGGTATGTACTGCCTGTGTTTGACGTGTTCTTGCTTGACAAGGCACATAATAGTATAGGACTACAGGCCGGAGTAGCGTACATGCTAGGAAATTAGCTCTCGGCCACTGCTGATTGCATATCTTCCCTTCCATCACATCCCTAACATAATTCCATTTTGTGCAGCTGCTGATGCGAAGGAAGACAGCGGTAAGCACAGCTTTGTATGAAGCAATGGGTCGGCATCGAGGACCTTACGCAGTTTTTCTTTGCCAGGATTTAACATGATTGGGCTGTAATTATCCGTGATTGGGATTGTAATTTGCCACGCTTTCTTAACCATGCGTCTTGATACCTGACAGCTGACTTGGAAGCTGGAATTTTGGCAGCAGCTGCTGCAGGAAGGTTTGCACGGGCGTTTAAAAGGAATGCTGGAAAATAACACTTTTGGTTTCTCTTTTCGGTCTCACACTCGTCCATTTCTCCGGTTTATCCTTAACTGCGAGTAGCTCATAATTTTTTGTGGACAAACAGCGAAGTATCTCAATGCGTCGATCCCTTTCAAGGTATACTCGGAAGCTTCAATGTCAGTGAATTAATGGTAGCAGCAGTTAGTGCAGCAAGTCTCCTGTGATTTCTTTGCGTAGCATATGTTACTTGGATGCCTCCTGTTCAATTTATATGCTGTTGTCTGCTTGGTTGCGGTCTGTTGGTGCCCATATATAGCATCTGCGAGTGGTTTCGGTTTGCAGCCCGAGACTTGATTTCTGTTGTTTCATGCGTCCATTCGTGCATGTTGTGTGCGCGCGCGTCTAGGCACTGGTAGGACTCACGTATAATAACATAGATAATTATTATCTATAGTATTTATTTATGTTATCTATAGATAATATTAAAGACAGACACCGGTCTAAAAAAATTTAGCAGCTTAGTCTATATGTATCATGCGTGTACTCCTTAGCTTAAAAGTTGTGCAATCTGGTTTAGCCTAACCTTTGGTCTCTTGCAGTCTCGTTGCTTTGCTTCTATTGGCCTCGGTTGGGCCAAGACGAATGGGTGACACGGTAGTGCGGCCAGTTGAAATGAGCGGTCAGCACAGCCCAATAGTACCCGGTCAGCACAACACAATAGTATTCGTATGTCTGCACGCATCAAAGCCAGCAGCACAGCACTAGCAACCGCACGCATCCTTCCTAGTGATGTCTTGCTTGAGTGTGTCATGTGGCCGTGGAGTCCGCATATATTCTTTTTCCTCTCGGCCCTTGCTGATACGAGGCCGATCTTCTCGGAGAAACCGTGGATAGTTGATGCGCAGACGATGTCGCTAGTTGAACACTCGCGCCAATGCACGAACCTCAACTCTTCGAATACGCCAACAACACACCGGGTAGTTGTTCGTCGCGAGACCACGAACGATTTAACGCCAAGTCCCCGATTCCCAATGGAACGACGGCTTGACCTTGAATTGCGTAACTAACAATTGATCGCCTAATTCTCTCTCAAAGTCCTCGCATGAACTCGTGTCGAAAGAACAAGCAATAGCTATGTTTCAATCTTATGCATAAACCGGTCTCATACCTTGTCGCACTTCATCAACTTCTCAAATAGGGAACGCTTGTAGTGGCGAGGTACAAAGCGCGCCCGCAAATGTCGCTTTCATCCGCTCCGTGTGATAATCGGCAACTCATGGCGCTCCATGCGCTACGATGAATCGCTTCCCACCAATGGGTGGCATAATCATCAAGCCATTGGACGCAAGCAACGGCTTCTTCTCATTGGAATAGTTGTTCATCCAAACAACTTATCAACTTTCAACTCCTGCGAGGTAGTGTTCCACATCCGTACCACCAAAATATAGGAAGAGTAAATTTGGGCTTAGCGACAAAATCGTCGGCGTGCCGCCGTGTCGACGCCGCACGCTGTTGCGATGGTGGCGCAATCGGTCATCGTAGTCGCCGATGGGAAATCATCATCCCATTGCTCGCCTCATCACCAGCTACAAGGTGCACGATGCACACCTCCTCCGTGGACACCACGTAGCGCGCCCACCCCGCCGCCGCTGCCTCGCCACGCCATGTGCTTGAGGGCGTCTGCGCGCCGCCATCCCGACGCTTGGCGGCACCGCCATGCGACGCGCCTCGCCGTTGTCGCCGCCTCATCCACACGAATAGCACGCCTCCTCGGTCTCATTGTGCAAAACGGTCGGAGGGCGTGCACACTGTGTCATCAACTTGCGCACTTCACGAAGATTGTGTTGTGCGAACATGGCGCGTAGCTCCGTGAAGTTATGGTTGATGGTCGACGCAATTGTGTGACCTCCTCCCGAGGGTGTTCACCCACCAACTTCCCGAGTTCATCGCGCACGCCATTGTCACCATCTTGAAGTTGTTTTTGCAAAGATCTCGCGCAACCGAGTGTACTCGCCCACGTGAACCGGTGCCTCCGGATTAGGTGGATCCTCCTCGTGACTCGACATGGCAACAACTCACAAACAAGAAACGAGGTTATATCCGGTTAGTAAAACAAAAGCGCTCTCTACTACGCCGCAACTCACCGTCCCGAAACAAGACAAGCTTACCGCTCCAAAGTGAATCAAGGACGGCAAATCGACAATTGTGACAAATGAGCGACCTTAACCCGTAATGTATGAGCGTAACCAAGAGCAAGGGAGTACACAAACGGGTGTAGGTGGAGCTCGGACGGTATGTGTATATCCTATGCAATCTGATATTCAAGGTATTGTAAAGCTAAGTAATGATCTAAGCTAGAGTATTTTGCCTATGTCGTCTAGTTTGATCGGTGGACGGTGGCTGCAGTCGTCGGTGCGGATTTTGGAGGGAGGCCTTGGTCGTCGCTCACACTGACCGCGACGTCCCTTGCCCAGTGGCCCGTAAGAAGGACTAAGTCACGAATCATGAAATCGGCACGGAGTATGTCCCACGTCTTCAGTTCTTCTGATTTTTTTTCCAAGCAAATAGGCTAAATTTGCGAGTTATGGTTTCAATGTGATGATTGTTGGTTGATTTTTGTCAAAACGTAGGGTTTGAATTTGGGTTTTTAGAATACCAGCCTAGTTTGTTACAAATCGGAAGCAAAACTGTAATTGATAACCATTATCGATGTGCTCATATTGGACCATGCTTTGGATTTGATTTAAGAGGTTTCTACTATAATATCAAGTAAGTATGTTCCTGCTCCCGGACGTATGTTTTTAATATATTGTTCTTCAACTGTTGAACATACTATGATTCTAATATTTTATGGAAAAGATTTCGAATAATCAGGAAGTGGCAGGTAAATTTATAGAAAAGTTTCTAAAAAAAAGTGTCAAATAGTGCTACTAATGTTGTGATTCGCCGCTCTATGAACTTGAAAGAACATAAATACTAAAAGGTAATGTATTTGTTTTTATTTTATCATTATACTATTTTTACTTCAAAATTTTAAGTCATTTTGTTCTCTTTTATTGGTCATTGAGGCCGGATGATGCATTTTGTCAATGTTTGCCGCAAAAATTACTATTTAGTACAGTGTTGCTTAAAAATTATATATGTTGTTATATGTATGGTGAAGTGGTGAATCCTGGTCATTTTTGTTCTGGTTCTGCCCCTAGCTAAAGACAACTCCTACAACGAATTGTTTTTTACATATCTTTATAGATAAGTCCTTTAGGTACAATGTGTCTTGTTTGTTGTGTTATAGTCGATTACTGCATGAGTGATGACCTAATTTTTTATGACCCCCTCTTCCCTCTCATATATATCATCTCGTGTCTTATATGACAAAGGTTACAGACAGACAACTGATATCACACCGTTCTATAAGCGGCTGCCATTAAAGAACGTAAAATGCTTTTGGCTTTTCGTAACCGAAACAGGACGGCGGCTAATCTGGCTCGATGTGACATGATGGAAGTACAGTATACATCTCTTAAGGTTCACAGAAACCTACTCTTGTTCGGGACTTTTGGGTTCCGATGCATGCGTCCATGTGCTACGTACCACGCGCATGCCGTCGTTGAAAAATTCAGTTCGGACTTGAGATGTTATGTGCTGGGACGTTGGCCGTAAGCTTGTACGGCCCTTTCGTCCTTTTCAGTTCCGTCAAGGGATCTCTTTCTTTCCTACTGACGGGGGACGGCACACGCTTGATCGCGATATTTTCATCTTTATCTCCCCAGCTCTCCGGCATTTTAAGCGCCTAGAAGCGTGTTCGTTGTTCCGCTCAATGGTCAGAACTCCGAACAACAACAGACAGCGTCATGAATCTACTGGTTTTGTTGACGATTTTGCTACGAAAAGATGGAGAGGCGACGAACACCATACAAGGGAGATTAATTGCTTACGCATGAAGTGGCGCTTACGTTGAGTAATCCACGGGGGAAGCAGACCGAGAAATGCAGTGTTGTAGCGGCCGGACCTCACAGCAATTGTTGACGTTTTAACAGCTAGCTCCTAGATTTTTCGCAAGGAGAGACGAAGATGGGAGCCCTCCACCTGATCTGGTCACCACCTAAGTCGTTTCGGTCTATTCTCATAAATGCCGCGCTCATCCTTAATTATGTGAACATTTTCAGTTTTAACCCTTTCAAGCACCACGATTCTGGTGCCTCGTAAATGAAATCGCACCCGCTGTTCTGCCCGAGTTTCAGATTATTCCCGGTCCCTTCATGGACGGACTGCGAGTCTGAAACCATCCGTCGTGTGAAACCTACTCGCGACTTGTTTCGCTTGGCAGTCGGTGCTTTATAGGTTCGAGATATCGCGTATCCTCCATCGACAGGAACATGCTAGGCACGACAGGGTTTCTCCTGATCACAATCCTCAGTTCTCTAGCTCCTTAATTTGTTCCTATTTCTCACCTGATCTGGTCACCACACCACCTGTGTTGTTGATGGTTGCCTTGCGCTATCGGTATGAACAGAACATTTTCAAGTCGTGGACACACGTTTGATGGGACACACAAAACCCTGTGTTTTGCCGCGGTGGTCACGACCCAAAACAGTGTGGCCGTGGCCAGTGCCATCCATATATCCATGTAACCCCCCCTCCTCCACGGATGCCGGGTTTTCGCCTTGGCGCCGCCGCCACCAGGCGTCGCCTGCACGGGCGGACGCGCGTACGCTCGGGCTAATTTAACCGCGCGGCCCCCACGGACAGCGACCGGCGCGCACGGAGGAAATTCCGCGGGCATTGAATGCGGGGTTCACACTTCGCCACCGGCGACAGTTCCACGGACGGCGACGGCGACGGCGTACTGGCGACAACTCGTTGGCGCGTCACCTCACGGCCCCTGCTTTTGATGCCTTGCCCTTCACACTTGTCCACGATCCATCGCGCGCGCGGCCTGGACTCTCGATCGCATTGAAAACTTTCTTTCCGTCCAAGTTTCGTTCGAACACTCGAGTCTCGACGAGCGTAATCACGGTGGTTGCGGAAGATAGATCATGGATTACAGGATGAGCTCCGTGGATTTATGGAAGTCGCGGCCTGCGGTTACGGCATCAAATTAAGCTCGCGGTGGGCTCGTCTCACGGGTCAGAGACCACCCGGCCCCGGCCCGTTGCGCCGGTCGGTCGTTTTCTCTCCGTTTTCTTTAGCTTTCGACGAATCTGCCGGCGAGATTGCACGAACCGCATGGAATTGATGTAAGCAAGCACACTGGTGGATACGATCGAGTCGGGTCGTGATTAAATCGCAGTCGTGAAATAATTGTACGTGTGCGCAGTGTGGACAGGACAGGTAACAATCCAAGGATACCGTGCTTTTTTTTTTTCCTTTCAGGGTACATATGTCTCTGTCGTCATCCGGAATTCAGGATCAGGATTCTTGCTTTGCAATTTGTTTGTCAGTGATAATGCTTAGTCCTGACCTCCCGATCGAATGATCGACCTGCAGCCTGCAGGTACGCTTGATTTGATGGCAGTCGACGAACACAGTTGCACAAACATGCTAGCTGTCACATGGAAACTGCACCACATATAATGTAAACTACTAGCTAGTACTGGTTCAGAGCTCCCCATTTGCATGCGTGCACATAGGCCATAGAGCCGGATCCGGATGCAGAGGATCGATTTCTAAACAGTGGTTTTAGCAAAAGCACGGGACAAACAGTGAAATATTTACCGTAACAAAATGCACTGCAACGTCTTTGGTGTTTCCTTAGGTACTGCAACGCTTGATCTAAATCGTTTATTTTGGACCGGATGATAGTGAGAAGTACCTAATGCATGTCATTGTACTCCTCTTCATTAGGGTTTAGAGCGTGCTAATGCAGTTGATCCGCTTCCTCAGTCCGGCTTGAACAGAGACTCCGGTTGACTTTGTCTTGCACGTAACACGTGCCTGCTGCTGCTTTGACTTTGCACGCGATCGTTGCAAGTACTATGAATGTACGGCACGCCTGTATTTACTTACTCAAGTTCTAAATCATGTTGGACTTAATTTTCCTTTTTCTTCTTGGGCTAGGAAAGATGGAGGGCAACAGTTGGACGGCGTAATTTGTCAGTCTGCAAAGTCAGAAAAAGGTTTTTGAATTGGGAATTCGCCTGCTTGTGTCATCAAATAACTAGAAATCAAGGGCAGATGCATGGAGCAATAAACTAATCGAAATTGACCAATGATTCTTAGTTTTAGCTCGTGGAACTCACCGGCGATAAGCAATCTTTTTTAGCCCTAGATGACGGCTCTGTATCAGGCTAGGATCATTTATGAGAAAATTTGTAGCGTGGACACATATAAAATGAGACTTTCCAACAAGGATGACATACCTAATTAATGACATTGTAACAAATCAGAATTATTGATGAGTAGAAGTATAAAAAAATTAAATTGATGAGCAGACAAATCCCAAATCAATTTGATAGGACTGATCTGTATCTACCCACGGTTGTTTTAAACCTGTAACGTTTACCTTTTATTTTCGATGGCATATTTGGAGTACATGTGAGAATTCAATGGAAGATGCAGATGCACGAGCAAATTAAAACTAGGATTTTTTTTTATAGGAAAACCAGAACACGCAAAGTACTCTATGCCGCCGTACGTCAGTGTACTTTGACTCCTTGAGATTTGTTGACGTTTTACGAAACATAAGGTGATTAAGGTTGCGTTATGATCTATAATCATGCATGTTTGGTTCTGCCAATTGCTACGGACGGTAGTGTTCCATTTGGATTCCACTGACTGGCAGATCATGTAATGGCCAGCTGCTCCGAAGTCAACTGTCCTTTGCCCGTACATGTGGTGCCAGCATGCATGCATGTGCTAGTAGCAAGCAACATGTAGTAGTGGCCCACATGAGCAATCAAAAGGTCAACTTCTATATAGGACAGCTTATCCTTTACAAAAACTTCAACTTGGCCGGGCTTTTTTTTTTACCTCTAAGCAGATACACAGCTCAGACTTCATGAAGATGTTACGTTTCTATGTTTATTTGTGTAAGATTAGCAGGTGGCAACAACCGTGATGGCAAAGTAATTGATTAACCTGCATGAAACAAACTGCGCTGCTAATATTGTAGCAGTAGTTTGGTTCAGGAGAGAATCTATTCTATTACCAAGCGCAGCTCTGAACGTCAGTTTGGACTTTGGACCAGACAGAGGCAGATATGTATAATTCAGAGTTTGATGTACCGTACATATCGTTGTCGATCGAGGCATACACATCATGTGACATGGACCCTTGAGATTTCTAATCTTTCTCTAACATCTGCTTGTTTTGTCCGTTTGTTAGCTGCATGTTTAATTTATTCGTTATTACTAGGTTCATTTACAACTTGTTCAGTAGTAGCAGACTCTCAAACCTGAATCAAATTTATGCAAATTCCTGTGGAACTTTCACAAATTTTAAATGGGACACTTGCTAGATATTTCTGACAAATAATTACATATAACATATTATTGTTAGGTATATGTGCACTTTTATAATTATTATAATTCCTAAAACAATAATTAAATCAACAGCAGCATATATACTATGCATATTTGGGAATATAAACAGTAACATAATCATCAACTCAAATATATCAATCTCATATATATGCACAAACAAAGTAAAACCTAAAATAAGAACACTACTAACAGAAGTAGGCATCAATATCATCACATGATAAATATCTAGGAAGCAAGACCTAACCATATCAAATGATATCACTGCGATTTACAGAGAATCGCTCCGACGAAGGTCGCGGTAGAGTCTGATGCTAGAAAGACGACACGCAGAGGATGATGATGGAGAAGGAGGAAGCCGTGAGCAGTCGCACGAAGGCTTCCCAAAAACCTGATTCACCCCAACCCGTACAAGATCACGAGGAACGCCGACTTTAGAGACACTGCTCTCTCCTCTACTGTGGGTAGCAGTTAAAGCACGTCATAAAAGCCCCACTGAAATAGTGTACCACAACCAACCGGACATGAAATTGCTTGACCATTCACGCGCACGTCACGGGCGATGGCGATGGCGTGGCGAGCGTGCGAGTGCGCGCGTGTGTTCTTGTTTTTCTTGCTTCAACTAGGTAAAACCAACTCTTTCTATATTGGTCTCCTCTCACCTAGACTAGCAACATGGTACTAAACTTTTCACCTTCCACAATACATGAGTGGACCTTTGGGATTTTTCTAGAATTTAATTAGAATATTGAATGAGCCAAGCCCAAAACTACAACAATTACCACACTGTTTTTTTAATATTATTTCTAGATAAGAAAGCTTATTTTCAATCACGAGGAGAATGTGCATGTTTATAATACAAGTGCATGAATGGATCTTAAGGCTTCAACTAGGTCGAATTAGTCAAATTGCAAGTGGGGTAATTTACAACTGCAAGCAATACAGTACCATGGCAAAGAAGCAAAAAAAATACATAAATGAATCCAATTGCTTGTGAATTGGGGCAGTTGTGTTGAGTAGTCCAGGTTGGCTTGGGCTGACACACTGACTTGTACAGTTGTACCACGATCTTATCACAGGCGCATACTTATCGATCGTTTGTTCGTTATAATCGGTTAGTCCGATCACATGGGCGGCTGATCTTATTCGGAATTGCTTCACATACGACAGTAAATGTACGACGCCCATACGATGAAAGCAAATCTCACGAGCCTCCACCGTTTTGCACCTTCAGCCACCTAATCTCGCCTCTAGGCCACGCGGGACGAACCATGAAACCAACGCCGGCAAGACCTAGGCGCGTGGAGAAGCTGCTGCCTACTGCTAAGCTCAGCAAGAGCCACCGCAGGGCGCACATGTTTGCCTCCCACAGCTATAGCGTCGGGCGTGCGACGGCCACGGCCAACGGACCAACAGGGTGCCCTCGTCGCGGAAGGTGGAGCTCATGTTGTCGGCAACCACGCCACCACCCCAACAAGGCGAATTTTGAAATATATCACTCCTCAGTTTGTGATTTTGAAGTGACATATTTCAAAATATACCACCCAACAACGCCTTCTCCCTGTGCGCTGGCACTGCGTCCAGGGGTAAGAGATGAGGTGCTCGATATCCACGCCGCCGCTGGTGCTGCCAACGTGCAAGTCGGAGGCAGCGAGGCGACGACGACGACGCTGGGGCGACGAAGATGGCGACAGGAGTATGGCAGAGGCGACAAGCTGGCGGCCAAGCGTTGGGTGCTCACGTGTAGCTGGTTCCATCATGGAAGTAGTTTTCCTCGTGATAGCTTGCTAGCAAAGTCCTTGCAAAGGAGATATATAATAAACCTTGTTTTATTGTCAATTTTTTCCTTGAAGTGCTTGAGTATAGCTAGGTCCATTGAACATGACCTAACTTGTGCTATCATGTGGCATCGCTTTTCTATGGATGCGGATTTGTTGAAGTGAATTATAGCTAATTAACTGCACGCAATCAGCGCTCTGGATTGGCCAACGTAGAAAAAATAGTACTCCCTCCGGACTAGGTTTCGGTGACGTCCTATGGCACATGAAGAGCTAGCTAGCTACGCACGAACCGGTCGGAAACGTCAAATATATATATATATATATATATATATATAGGAAGTCTTTTTCCTACTCCCGGGAGTAGTTACTCTCTATTTCGTATCTAACATATCTCACAATGTAGGGAATATCTTGCGCAACCGAGAGTATGTATGTGTAACATACGAGTATATAAAACCATATAAGTGGTATTTACACATTTTCAGAGGTGGTATGTACAATTTTTAGACATACTTCTTTTTATATGCGAATATGAAGGTATTTACAAAATATGCTAAAAATTATGAGCTCTCTTACAAATTTTTCGTGTGGTTCACATTGGAGTATCTTATAATTAGTATATGAGTATACCCAAAGTCATAAAGGAGTATGTCAAGTTCTTTTAGGTGATATATCAAAAGTGGGAGTAACTACACCCGGGAGTAGAAAGTATTTTTCTATATATATATATATATATATATATATATATATATATATATATATATATATATATATATATATATATATATATATATATATATATATATATATATATATATATATATAGGGACGTATCTAGTGCTAATGAGTAATTGAGTGCTAAGGTGCTAATGCCAATCTTAACCGTTGAATCGCATCTTAACCGTTGGATGTGGAAGCATGCATGGTGTTTAATGAAGGTGCATTAATGAAGGCGCATTGGATGTGGGAGTATGCAAGGTGATTAAATGGTTTGGAGGTGAGATCGCATTAATCTTAGTTGTTCAATCCAAATCCAACGCCAAGATTGTCATTAGCACCTTAGCACCGAATTATCCATTAGCACTAGATACGCCCCTATATATATATATATATATATATATATATATATATATATATATATATAAACGGAGGTAGTACGCAGGTGCAATTTATTTTTCACCCGAACCGTCCAAATTAATTAAACTCGATCATACAAGCCATTTTTATGCAGTTATGACTTATGACCCCTTGCGACAGCCTACAGGTAGCCGATCCTCTACCATATCTATCGATCTATCTATCTGCTTTGTTCTCTACATGGTAAAGTACCCCCTCCCAAAAAAAAGAGGGTAAAGTACTCTCGGAAGAAATGTGTATCTGCAGTGTGGTTCTATTTCGGAGTTCAGACGAGAGAAAAATAGACCTGTAGGCTGTAGCTTTCGACGTTTTTCAACGAGGCTAAGGTTACTAGCTAGCCATGTCAACTATGTCGTGTGCATCGGTGCCCTGGTAAGCGAAAGGGGCCTCTGCGAGGCCCTCGCATCCGCCGTCCATCGGACCTTATGCGAGGGGGTATAGGGGATCGAACGATGGGGAGAGAGGCCTCACAGTGAGGCTCTCCTCTAGAGAATTTGCTTCCCTTATAAGCATTCGAAGACACGTTGACCTTTTCACATTTTGGCTACGTCTAATGACCCATTTAGAGTCCGCTTGGTAATACGGTGGCTTTTAAAGAACACCTATGTTTTTCTACTGTTAATAAGACTAGTCGAGTGTCCGTGCTTTGCTACGGATAAAAAACATATTACTCTAGCATGTTCAGCCATTGTTATTGAGATCCGTGCCAACCTACGTCGTGTCTCTACATGTATTGTTGTGCTCAGTGCCTCAGCCTACGACATAGTCTTGGCTCTGGCACGACGTCTGGTTGAGCTCTGATACAGAGAGGGTGCAGGAAAAGATGAGTATGCTACCGCTTGTTCTGCATTCTGTTAGGGAAGTCTCCCTCTGAGATATGGTTTTCAACAACGACTGAAGCTCCCTACGTTATTCGAAGACTCGTTGAGTCGTTGCTGAGATTTGGGAGTGGTTATGTAAATGCTACTTGGTACGGTATTAATGCAAGTAGTTTCAATAGAAGGCATAACAAACTTAGCCGGTAAAAAACATATTACCCCAACACGTCATGCCACCGTTGCCTGGCTTGGCTGCGCCATGCCGTTAGCCCATCAAGACACTTGGCTGAGCTCTATTGTGGTCTATGTCTCGCCTCTGACACTGTGCATCTTACTCCGCACCCTTGGCTACATTTTCACGTTGGAGAAACAAATAATAAAACTTTAATTATTTGTAATTGAACCTGATAAAATGATTACCACACAAGAGAAATCAAGAAATTAGTGAAATAGCAATAGGCTGGGTTTGCAACAAATTGGATAAAGAGTAAGCAATCGTTTGACCGAACTCGTTCCATTTTACACCGTCAAATAATTATTTAGATGCATAACTCAAAGCATTGTTTTTAGAACATATACCCAAAGCAGATTAATAAACTCTTTGAAGCAGATATAAAGCTAAAAAAGTAAAAGAAGCATCACTTGCATTACGTGCAAAAGATTAGTTAAATCAAATGCTTCTGAATCCTCAATTCAAGTCCAAGGTCGCTTTATCGTTGTCTTGATTAGGAAGGGATTCTAGCACGAAAAAACTTGTTGTTTACTATCCTAGCCATTTTGCCCAAGCAGCAGCTCATAAGGCTTCAATATATGTGAACTTCTTTGTCTCCTGAACATCTTATAAGTAGGGTTAGTACAATTCATTAGCGAGAAACTTTATGATGTTCACATGGTGCATTGACAGAAAACAATTACAAAACAACAATGCCTATCAAAGAATAAAATTGGACGATGGAATTGCTTACTTGAACTGAAACATCACCTATTCGATACTTTGCTATGTAGGGCGCAATTGAGCTGGAGTATTAGCGCTACCTCGCATCATCGGGCGCTAGGCAACCGAACTGGCCGCCAAGGGTTGGGACCACATCACGATGGCCTCATTGATGCCAAGAACCGGGGATTCATCTAATGATAGGACTATTCCTGGAGGGGCGAAGGTAGATGAAAGGTCTAGAGGGACGACGCTGATTGGGAGGGAAGACGAGCTGTTGGGATTTGTTCGGGAGAAGGGTGTCGCGAAGAGGAAAGCACCGGGGGTGGGGGGTGATCAGAAGTAGCAAAATAGGAAGAAGGGTTTGCAAGGAATTCGGGAGGCGGAGGATGCAATCATATAATTTTTTTTCAAAGAGAAGGGGTCGCGATGGATCCGGAGTGACAAGGTCGGATCCACACGTCGGCATGCGATTTCTCGAGAGGATGAGGGTTACGACTTGCGAGGATTAGAGAGGGACGTGAAGAACGTATCGCCCATCACCACTAGACTTCTTTAAAGAAGTAAATATAACAATTAGTTGAAAGCATCTCTTGGAGCCATAACAAGTTTTACCGGAATTGATAATGATTCCCCTAACTAGATTCCGCGACACAGCGCAGGGCATACAACACAACAACTACAGACCGGCTCTTAATCGACATTTTTTCGCGAGGGGCTTAACCGACATTTTGTAAGCTAGCTAGCTGGTTCTCATTTTAACAGTACTGTTAGCCCAGCGAGAGAAGAAGAAGAATAAAAAGGAAAGGAAATAGTCCGTGCCTATGACAAATTAAGCAGATAACGTACGTACGTTCCGTTGCAACAGCACTGAACTTCTTTTCAGGGTTCTTTTTTTCCAATAAAATGCACCGTACCTGCCGACCTAGCCAATGAGTAATGACTTTGAAATATCTTTCCGTAGAACATACCTGCTGCAAGTACAGACGTACGGTACAGGTGCTTACAATGTCAACGGAATTTTCGAAGTGTGCCCCGGGCAGAACCCTGATTTTGGTGATGAGCCGTTTGTTTAGACCGAAACATCGTTCATTTTCTATTCTGCACGGTGGAGGTTACGCCAAATCACAGGCTAATAACGCTGTACTGTAGTAGCTAGCTAGGCCATGTATAGCTTGTCGTCACGGAGCAAAATATGTTTATCTTTCTTGGAGAGAGAATCGATTATACGCATGTGGAGCAGACGAGGCCAGGACACGTACCAGTTCTCCTTCATTAGTTTTTCCTTTCTGCGTTTCATGCCTTGTGCTTTAATTTTATTAATTGGGGGTAGGAGGACACCTTAGCTTGTAGTTGTAGATACACAGATAGCTAAAGTCAGAAGCTGGAAATACACTTGCTTAATCGTACAAGATCTAACGTGGATGCAGGTGTTGCCACGTCGCGAGCTTGCTTGCCGATCGGATTAAGTTGCAGCTAATTACTTCTAATTCGTGATCGAAATGGCTCGAACACTAGCTAGATAATATCTGTTCGCTCTATCCGTCGCTAGCTATGTACGCATGCACTTGCCGCTTTTTAATTTAGGCTGTGGTGAATCTGCGTGAGATTAAGCATTTACTTGCTAAAATTCAGGGAACGCGTAAGCATATCTAGACAAAAGCGACTCCATCAGGACGTGTCAATTATTCCGATTAATTAGAGTGAGCACCGAAAGAGCAAGATCTCTTCAATTGGCCAGCCAAGAACTTCGACTGAGCACCACATTTTTGTTTTTGTTTTTTTGGTCATTGACATCGATCGAATCGATCGCTACAGTTTTAGCTTGTGGTGTTGAAAAGGCATCCTAAAAAAAATGTTTTCGCGAAATTTACAGACAATTATTTGACCCATGGGCGTATCCTATATTAGTATGTCATGCATAGTATCTAAGTAGTAAGAATATAAATTTTGCGGAGAGTAAACTGTTAAACTTAAACTCTCCGTTTCACAATATCTATTCGTCTAGCTTATTAAAAAATTGTCATTTCACAACATTAAATTATTGAGTAAATTAATAGTATAGTTATTGTAATTTTTCGCACTCTACTCCCGCTAACTAGATGTGAAAAATGTTGACTCATCTAACAGGGGATAAGCACGGTCCATCTCCGTTAATTGTTACAAAGATTATGTGATTTGCGTGTACACATAGGGTAGCTTAACAAATATTGCGAATAGAGGAAGTAATAGTATATACCGTGTGCAATCGCTATTCATACATTGACCAGCGCTGCACCTGCAGCCTTCTTGGTCTCTAACACATTTTCCGTTAACTGTGATTTGAATCATTACCGCAGAATTATCGCTTCTCGACCTTTGATTTTTGATCGGCGGTGAAGATCGCTCATAATCCTAATCCTGCATTGGACATTCCAAATTAACCACTATTCACCCCACTGTTCTTGATAAACGACTAAACCACCCATTTCACTTTTCATGTACATGTGACATACTTTTCATGGATGAAAAAATAATTGGCTCCCTATACATTGTGTCCTATTCACCGTTCTTGATATTACTTTTCATACATTGAGGAAAAAATTGGCAATCACCGTGCCGACTAGACGCCGCCCACCGCGTGCCCGCTACCGTGTGCACCTAATGCGTTGGCCACCGGCATCCCGAGCAGCGCGCCGGCCACTACGTCACTGCACCACGCAGCCATGCCTGCCGCATGCCGCTACATCGACGCCGGGAGCCGCCGCCACGCCGTTGGGAGCCAGACCGGCAGCACATTGCCGACGCCGCTACCACGCCGCCGCTTCCTCCATCGCTGCCGCCGCCATCACCGCCGCTTCCTCCTCCGTGAGCGCCACCGCCCAAGCCCTCACCTTTCCTCCCGCGTGCCGCCGCCGCCTGCCTCTCCCCGGCCTCGGCCGAGCCGCCTTTTAGCCGCGCTCCCGCGCCACGCCGCGCGCGCCTTTCCCGTGGGCCGCGCCCACGCTATGCGCCTGCTTCGCCCGAGTTTTAGGTCAAAACTCACTGGATTGGCGTTTTCCTTTTGGATTGTTTTATTTTTCTTTTTCTATTTTAATTCAAAAGCGAGGCTTTAAAAATTAGTATCTCCTCCGTTTTAACTCCAAAAATTATAAAATAAATTTCTAAAAATTTGTTAATTTAAGATCTTGCTAATGGCTTAGGACTTGTTTAATTTGAAGTTCATTTGTATTTAATTACTCTTTTTGCTTGTCTGTGCCTTTTTTCGATATGTTCGTCCGACTAGGATTTGAAGACGCCAGAGATCCCCAAGTTGATCAAGCCCAAGATTATCAAGATCCTCTAGTCTATATCCCAGGTGATTCAATACTTTGATCATATTGAGCCTACATTTTATGCAAATTATGTTCTTTTAAAATAGCAAATTGCATGCTTTAACTCTTTAAACAAATGTATGTTAAACCTTAAGGTAGTTAAATACCCATTTGTTGAACAATTAATTATTATGCCATCCTTGACAACTTGAATCCCTTAACCATTGTCACCCTAGTAACTATGTGGTAATACTAGTTATAGATCGTACTTAAGCGACATGCTAGTCTTGCTTAAGTACCGGGACATTAAAATGTTCCAATCATCATCTCTTTAAACATAAAAATGTTTTGGGCAGTCATTGGTGGTCCATGACTGAGATAAATGTGGTGATTTGGTTTTACTCCTCAAAACCCTAATATTGCTACTGTCTGGGCTGACTGTGTGATGAAGAGTATGTTGATGGGTGCTAATGCAGCCCAAAGAATGTTGATATGAAAATGACCCGCTTAGACAACCCTAAGGACTTAATCTTGTCATGACCTCCCGTGTAAAACAAGTACAACCACAAGTCTGCAAACTGCAACTTGGCTTATTAGATTTATTGAACCTTGAAAGTCAGTCTCACGAGAGGAACAATTAAGGGTGCAAGTGTGAGTTTGATCACGTTTGAATGGGACACCGATGGTGAAGTGCCTTCTACGGCGAGACGTAGGGGGTGACATCCCGCACCAATATATGGGCTTAACCCCATATAGGTGAGATGACAGAAGGGGCGAGATATTTCAAAAGGTTACTGTGACGGTCGCTCAACTACATGACTAAGAAATCATGTGGAGTAACGAGTATGACTGTCTCTTGTGGGTAAAATGTACAACATCTGCAGAGTCTAAACTATTTAAACAGCCGCGCCTACGGTCAAAGGCGGACATGGGAATCTTTACTCCAGTTAGTTCTATTTCAAAAACCTTGTGGTTGGGATGAAAAATGTGGTGGGCTCACCTAGCACTGAGTTTGGATTTTGCCTGAGTGCTCGAACTCAGTGATGTTAGTAATTGGGACGGACTCAATCAAAAGTAAGCATAAGATAGAGTTTCCGACGGATGGAACCTCTGCTTTTATTTAATATTGCACCATTACTCTCTTTAATAAAATACAATTTGGTTAAAATAGTAAGTGATAGGAATTTGTAATTATGATAATTGAAAATATTTCTTTAGCAAATAAAAGAACCAGAGCCATCCTTATTAAGCCTTGCATGTATATTATTGCATTGTGTGCTGGCTCGCGAGCACAGAAGTTGTGCTCACTCTCGCTCTCTCCCCCAAAACCCTCAGAAGCAGGAAATCCTAGAGATTACGACTACTACGAGGATCCAGAAGTCGGAGGACCCGGAGATAATGAAGCGTAGTGTAGTCGTTAGCGGTTCTAGTTTCGCCTCAGTCCAGCTGACTCCGTTGGTTCTTGTGTGCATCCTATATTATCTGAGTCCTTAGGTAATATCGGGCGCACACGAGTTTCCCCAGTCGCTTGCCTGTGGAGAGATGTGCTCTCACCCCTTTTGCTTCCGTTGTCGCTTCCGCTTTTGTAATGTAATCAATTTGGCCTATTCGGCCCGTATTGTAAAACTCGACTCGACGCGGTCTATGTGAACTCTGTTGTGTTAATTAATGAATGATATGATTTTACGCCATGTATAAGTTGATTCAGTGATGTATCTGTGAGTGTTATCTACTGATCCAGGGAATAGCACAGTGTGTTCACAGAGGATTCTGGATTACGAAATCCGGGTCCTACATGTGGGGACGTCTGCGGGTCTAAGATCTAATGACACTAGTCAAAATAATTATTAATCACTCCTTTAACTCTTTTTAAGAGAATTCATCTTGAAAGTGAAATATCTCATGAAGAGGTTCATCATGAAGATGAAAGCTCTAACAACTTGATGTGCACATATTACAATACTGAGAATGCGGAACGACCAAGAATCTTTTGTTTGATAAATGACAAAGATCTAGTTAACACTAAGATACCCTCAATTTGGAGGATATTAGAGAAAAATTGTCGACAATCACTTTGTCTTTACGATTGCTAAAATTTCTTTTATGAGAAAACAAATTCGGAACCAAAGTCCATAGCCAAGCGCTATAAGTGTTCATATCGGATCACATAATGAAAGCATATGAGGTTGAACCATAATTGCTAAATAAAAGTGTTGTAACTAGGTGGTTCAGACTTGATGGGTCATTATGAATATAATGAAGTAGTGAAAGTTATGATTCAAAGGTTCACGTAGAGATCGTTGCTCTCCTATTATGAATGAAATAATATTATGGTAAATGACATGAACGAATAAATAAAATGTACAGTAAATAGGTTCTGAAAATCCTTGTTGAATTCCTCAAAAAACTCAAAATTCTTAGTGAGAAAGGAAATAAAATCGTAATATATATAAAACTCATACTCAAAATCCTTTTACCCGTAGAAAGATAGATGAATAAAGAATTTGATCTTTTCTATACATTGTGTCTGTCTCAATGTTCATTATATGATTAGATTAATTGTCTCCCAGCATCGATAATTTAACGGTGGGTACGTACGGACGTACCGTGGCGGCCTGAGACCTGGAGTACCTGTGCCACATAGGCGACTGCTACTCTTATCGGTGGGTACGGACGGACGTACCGTGACATACCACGTAGGCGACTGCTACTCCTCTACTAAATCAGTGAACTTTTGTCCTAAATCAGCCTAGGCTTACGATTACACACACTGTACCGTGTGGAAAGGGTCGCAGGGTCAGCTCCTCGATCGGTTGCTTCCCCGTCCGTCCGTCTCTACCTCTCGCTATATATCAAGGCTTCTTCTCTTCGCTCCAAGGGCCAGCTCCTTCCCCACGGCCTCTTGCCTCCAGCTAGCTGGTGCTTGCAACTGCAAAGTCGACCTCTGAAAAGAACCCACTTAGAGGTGAGAGGTCTATTTGCTTAATTTATCTCCTGCTTCGATCTTAATTTGATGGGTTTTTAATTACTTGCACGCATCCATGTATGAAATCTGCGGTGTTCTTGTTTAGGTTGTTTTTCGTATATGTGGTGTGTTTTTTCTCTCTAATTAAACCTACTTGTTGTTTCCTTTTTCTCTTTTCTTGCATGCTTGTTTTCTCTTTTCAATTTCTTGCGCTGAGAGGGAGAGGAAATTAGATTGCTATGAAAGTCGCCATTCTTGTGGCGGCTCCTCTTGTTGGGAAGTTGTTGCTCGTTGTTAGCTTTGCTATTTACTGTGTATTTTCTGAGAGGGAGAGGTAATTAGATTGCTATAAAGCAGCACGTAGGTCTAGTTCTTGTTGTGATTTTCTCTTCCTTTTCTGTACTTCCCTCTTGGTTTGTTGACAGTTACCTCGCATTCTCTTGTTCTAGCAGGCTTTGAAAGTTTAGTTCAAAACCAAAGAGACAGAGAGAGAAAGCCTTTATATGTTTAAATTAGATATCTTGCTGCTAGCCAGTTCCATTGTTTTTTATGAGTAGTGCCCTTGTTTAGTTAGCTAGCTCTTCTATTCTTGGTTTCAACGCTCTCCTTAAGCACTGTTAATTCCGTTTTTCTTGTTCTTGACCAACTCATCACTAGAACAGCATGATTTCCATGTCTTTCTAGGCAGCTGACTAGCTGAGTTGCCTAGACCATAGAGCAAGAAACACTACAGTTAGAGAAACCATCTTTTTCTATCACCTCTACTGAGTCTACTATGACTACATTGCCCCACTTGTGCTACTAATCTCTCACCAACCCTCTCTCTTCTTAGCCATGCCATTTTTTTCTTTTTCTTTGTTTTCTCGATGATTAGCCATAGCATTTCTGATTGCAACATGTAGTTAATGCTGCTCTTCATTTGTGTTTTCTTGTTAATATGAGTCTGCCTTATGTCTCAATCTTAATTAGTGCTGCATACTTGTTGGACGTACAATGAATAATGTTAATTATACATGGCTGTTGTCTCCTCCTATCTGCTTTACTAACGCCATAATTTCTTGCCCTTTCATTAGATGTCAGAAGTGGAGAAGCTAGGAAACATGAGGGACATGGGAGAGAAGAGGAGGCATGGACATGTTAATGTTGTTGGGTTTGGAGGAGTACATGTAGAGCATGAGGAGAAGCACAAGGAGCAGAAGCTAGACATGAGCGGCATGTCCATGGACACTCTCCCACATCTCACCGTGTCTCTTGGCCACATCACCACCTTGGATCTCTCCAACAACAATCTCGAGGTAGGTTTTGTATATTGCTTCTACTTTTGATCTAGCAATACACCTTTCTTCTTGTGTTACAACTATCTTTTACTAAGTGCTTCGTTGACGGTTCTTCAAGTATGATGTAGGAGGGCAAAAAATCAACTAATTTTGTCTTTTGTCATTTTACTTCCACTGTTTTGTCCTCTGGAATGCTCATCTTGTCTCTTCTTCCTCAATTCGAATACATAACTAGCAAGAACTTATCTTGAAACGGCAGCGTCAAAAAAATCTTTAGGAAATTTGATATGAAAAAAGTATTGTTGATAGTTTTCTAAAAAAATAAAAAATCGCAGAGCATCCCAGAGTCAATGATCGCGCGGCTGCTGCACGTGGTGGTGCTGGACGTGCGCTCCAACCAGCTGAAGTCGCTGCCCAACTCCATCGGGTGCCTCTCCAGGCTCAAGGTCCTCAACGTCTCCGGCAACCTGCTCGAGTCTTTGCCGGCCACCATCGAGGAATGCCGGTAAGTCGCCGTGATTTTCACTTACCAACACACGTAGAAATGATTGACAAGTACAGTATAATTCAGAGAGAGAGAGAGAGAGAGAGAGAGAGAGAGAGGAAGGATTCTTCTGATCAACTTGTGCAACATTGACAGTGCGCTGGAGGAGCTGAACGCCAACTTCAACCAACTGACGAAGCTGCCGGACACGCTCGGGTTCGAGCTGCACAGCCTCCGCAAGCTCTCCGTCAACTCCAACAAGCTCTCCCAGCTCCCCTTCTCCACCTCCCACATGACGGCGCTGCGCGCCCTCGACGCGCGCCTCAACTGCCTCCGCGCCCTCCCCGATGGCCTCGAGAACCTCGTCAACCTCGAGGCGCTCAACGTCAGCCAGAACTTCCAGTTCCTGCGCGAGCTGCCCTACGCCGTGGGGCTCCTGCACTCGCTCCGGGAGCTCGACGTCAGCTACAACTCCATCGCCGTCCTCCCGGACTCCATGGGCTGCCTCACCAAGCTCGTCAAATTCAGCGCCGTCGGGAACCCGCTCGTGTGCCCGCCCATGGACGTCGTCGAGCAGAGCCTCGACGCCATGCGCGCCTACCTCAGCGCCCGGATGAACGGCACCGGCGCCAACGCCAAGAAGAAGGCGTGGCTGCCCAAGAAGCTGATCAAGTACAGCACCTTCTCCGCGGGGATGACGCCTGGCCGCACGAGGGTCCATGAGAACTCGGAAGGCCTCCTCATGTCGGATTACCGGTCGCTCAACGGCATCGCCTCGCCGAGGTTCCTCGCCATGCTGTCGCCACGGCGGCTCTTCTCGCCGCGGAGGAATTCGCCCAAGCATTAGTAGAGTGATCCTGCTTTGTGTATTAATTGCTTGCTGCTTCAAGTGTTCAGATGATATGCTCGTCGGACAATTAAGCTGCTGTTACTGCAGGTGTGTATATGTTCTGAAGAGGTATATATATACAGTACTACATAGTAGTACAATAGGTCATTGATGTACATAAGGGTGCTCTTATTTCCTTCGTATTTTTGTTTACTCCCTACTGATGCTTCTGCAAGTGCAGTGTTTTTCAGTAATTGTATCCTCTAGATGTCGAATGATCATAAAGTATGAGATTTTGAGTATTCCCTGCCCACTTTAGTCAACCAAAACTTGCATATTTACGATGAAAGCAGCACAATTCAATATTATTGACAACTTACTCGATGAAAAACCGCATTTTCTATTCTCAATCCCTACAGGGATTGGTAGTGCAGCGATGCCAGGTATAATTGGTGCAATTTCAGCTCCATGCAAACTAATTGGTCCATAGTATATGGATCACCAATCTAATTACAGTAAATGTCTGAATTGATGTGTTCCCTTCGTTAGCTTTGAGCATTCAACAGAGTGCAGAAGGGTTACCCCCATGTTGATTAGAAAATGACCCGAAATCATCCAAAAGACTGAAGATGTCAATTCTCACTTATCACTTTATCCAGCCCGGTGTATCCATTGCTGAAACAGGGACAATCAGTGGATCCAAGATTGATTGTCCATTCTCTCTTAATTATTTTTTCAATACCAGTATCGATTGGTGAAACAGGAGTAATCAGTGCATGGACAATCAGTGGATCCAAGACTAAAACAGGTATAACCAACACATGGCCGCCAAATGTATGACTCCAGTACTACTAATGGCAAACCATGGTACCAAAACCTGCAATGAAAACTAAGATGGACGGATTTGAAAGTACCAGCGCATGGTGGAAGAAACAAGAATTGAAAATATTCTTCGCTCATTTGCAAAGCTTGAGCTTCTTGAAGAATGAAGCAACCTGCGACTTTGGGCAGGGCGCTGTGGCTATGCACGTCGGGATGTTCTCGGGCTGCTCTATCCACAGCTTGTGCCGGACACCAGCTGCTTCCAGCTTCTCAGACAGGTTCTTCAGCTGAGTCTCTCCCTTCACCTCCAATGTTACCTAAATAAAAAAAAAGTTCTTCAGATAAAACACAAGGATTAATGCAAATGAAAGTATATAATGCCCTCTATTGCGGTTAGTATGTAACAAAAAAGTAACGAATCTGGTCGTTTGTTCACTCGCTTTGTGCTGGGCATATCTAAGCCAAATAAAATGAAGCATCAACGTAATAGAAAATGAGTTTTAGTTAGGGTCTCTACATTCATTTTGTGGACTGGACAGATTAGGACCATCTTATGACATCACAAGCATCTTCTCAAGCTGAGAAATTACTAGTAATAAGTACAGGTGAGAGATGTACGGCTTTCTAAATTCAAGTCACAGGAAGCACCTCCAAAGTGAATCAAGAACCTAATGTGATAACTGATGTCCAAGCCTCCACAGTCCATAGCTCAGTAGTACAAATGAATGAATTTCGTGAACTAATCAGTCAGCTAACCTATGTGGAAAAAACGCAATTCCTTTGTCCTTTTTTTGAGAGGCGCGATGCAAATACTTGACATAAGGGAGAAGTGTAAACAAGAGGCGAAAGTTCGTGTGAGGAGAAAGGTCGAACATGCCTTGTGCATGCGGTCGAGGTTGTCGGGCCCGCAGTAGGCGCCGGTGTCCGGGTGGTCGCGGTGCGCCCACACGGCGGCCACGGCGGCGTGGCATCCCTGCGCCACCACGCTCCCCAGCGGCCACGCGTCCGCCAGGTCGCGCCGCAGCACCACGTACTGCACCACCACATCCTCCGCGTGCTTCCCGCCTTCCTCGCCGACGGTGTTGGCGGCGGAAGCCGCTGTATCCGGCGTGGCGGCGGCGGCGCTCATGTTGGCTCGCGGCGGGATTCGGAGGATGGGAACCCTAGTGAGCCCTGGGAGCCGGAGGAGGAAGGTGGCGTTTGGGAGTGTGGTGGCTACGGGGGACGGCAAGCGAAGGGGAAGGAGGGGCAGCATTGGCTGTGAATTTTGGGTTTTGTTTTTGCTAGAAGCCTACAAGTGCACGTACATGTTCTTTTTCCCATTGCAACCTTTTCTCATCGTTAGATTTACTGATTTTTTTAAAATAATATTATTTTAAAAGATATTTACAAAAATAAATAATCACCCTTAAAATTTACAAAAATATGTCTCTGTCGCCAGTTCAACTGGCGACACCTATCGCCAGTTGAACTAGCGACAGGGACCCTGTCGCCGGTCCAACTACATATCGTCAGTTGAACTAGCGACATGAAGTTGGGCAGGTTCCTTTCGCCAGTTGAACTGGCGATAAGGACCCAACTATAAAAATCGAAAAAAATCAGTCCAGATTCATTTTAATTCAAAAAGAAAAACAAGAGAGTTCGAGAGGGAGAGAGAAAAAAAAGTAGCGAAGCTCTGCCGGTTCGTCGCGGAGGAGAGAGATTGACAGAGCATCAGTTTCGATCGATCATCTTGTAGGTACATTTTTCTGAAACTGTGTACGTTATGTCAAAACCTTATAGGTTAGCAAACAAAAATAGCGACATAGAATTGAGTAGATTAGATAAATGTAGTCAAATTGTGTACTACATATTTTGAGTTGTGTAACGACATAGAATTGAGTAGGTTATATAAATGTAGTCAAATTGTGTAATACATATTTTGAGTTGTCTAGCGATATAGAATTGAGTAGGTTAGATAAATGTAGTCAAATTGTGTAGTACATATTTTGAGTTGTGTAGCGACATAGAATTGAGTATGGCGCTGGTTTACCGCTGTAGTTATATTATTAATGCAGGAATTCTCTTTTAAACTAGAAGAATTGCATGACAAATTTTAAAATTGTAAAGAAAATCCGGAGTAGCTGAGTAGGTCGAAAGAGCAATGACAATATTTGTGCGCGGTTATTATTTTGTTAGTGTGCGGTTATTATTGTGTTAGAACGTGGTAAATATCATATTAGTGCCGAAAATATCATTTAAACTAGAAAAATAGCATGACATGTAAGAAAATTCGTAGTTGCTACATAGGCTATGTAAAGATGCATGAAAAAAATTTGAACTTTGTTTATTGCTGCATTTTTAGGTATGGCAGACGTGAGTCACTACGAGTTGCTTGACCCGGTGATTGACGCGCCATCACGTAGCGCCTCGCATCGCGTGCTCTCGGAGGCGAGGCGCCGATAGAGCTTGGGGCGTTTCGGCTACGCACGCCCATCAGGGTATGGAGGCTACACCGAGACTGGCTTCTAAGGTACGTGCAGTTCTGACATTCATGCACTCAATCGCGGTCTGATTATTTTGCGTGGACTCACGTTTATTCTTAATCGTTTCGACGCAGGTTGAGAGCGGCAGGCCTCCTTCCACTAGCGAGGATGGCGGAGACGACGTGGGAGGACGACCAGGACCAGCGTGCTGATCATACGTCTAGGCGTTTTCCATACGATCAGGCCCTGCTGACGACGCTGGTTGACCGCTGGAGGTTAGAGACCCACACGTTCCACCTTCCGTGCGGGGAGATGGCGCCGACGCTGTAGGATGTAAGCTACCTGACTGGGTTACTCTGCGCAGGCGCTCCGATGGCGGCGCACGACGTCCCGGCCACGTGACGCACGGACCTCCTAGCTAGGTTCCACGATGTGCTGCCGCCGGGCAGCGGGTATGTGGAGTTCAGCAGCCCGCACGACCCGACGCTGAAGTGGATCTGCCAGTTCTACGTAACTCTTCGTAACTATTGTCCTCTCGTAACAATTCGTAGGTGAACCTTGCTGACGTGTACGTGTCTTCTTATAGCCCGAGCGTATGGCGCAGAAACGCAGGAGACGTCGCTGTTAGGAGGCACTTGGAGGCCTACCTGCTGTGGTTGTTCGGGTGGGTCATGTTTCTGGGCTCCCACGGCGACAACGTCGACAATCACTACATCCGGTACGCGCGTGAGGTGGCAGACTCGCCGATCGACGAGATCTCGCAGTACGCGTGGGGTCCGGCCGTGCTGTGCGCGACATACTGCGCACTGTGCGACGTGTGCCAGCGTGCGCATGATGGCTCCATCCTCTCGGGATGCCCGCTTCTACTGCAATTGTAGTCGTTGGAGCATTTCCGGACAGGTACAGCGCATCAAGAACGATATGGACGAGGCAGATGCCGGACGTCGCACGAAGAAGTGATCCATTTGCAGGGAGTCTGGGCACACCTTCAAGACATGCCCCACGCGAAATACTCAGGACCAAGGAGACATCGGCATTCCGGACGTCGCCGCGGGGACCTCATCCGGTGCCCCAACTAGAGGCAGTCCACATGGGAGACGTTGAGGTCACGACCACGAGAAAAAACGGACAGTAGTAACATATTATTATCAATGTTGTGAATTATCATTTCAATTAAGTGTTATGACGCTCACGCAAGTTCGTAATATCGCGTGTGTATGAATTCCCGGGTGAATCGCAATATCACTTACCTTCCCCTTTACGAATCGTTCATACCTCAAACGTCCTCGCTAAATTCTCCAAAAATTAACCGTAGTAGAACAACATAAGACGATGATAAAATGTTATTGCGAGTTTAACAAATTTTGTACCATTTAAAATTTATGAAAATCACAAACTAGCTAAGTAGAATAGGGACAATAAAAAACTGGTTAGGGCTGAGGTATATATCGCCAGTTCAACTGGCGATATGGTCATGTCGCCAGTTGAACTGGCGATTGCTTCTTGTCGCTAGTTCAACTGGTGATAAATATCTCAACTGGCGACAGGGGGCACAGGGTCCATATTTTTGTAATTTTTTAGGGCGACTATTTATTTTTGTAAATATCTTTTAAAATAATATTATTTTAAAAATCCATGCGTCAAACCTCCTTAGAATTCACCTAGTTGAATTCTCGATTTCTAGGGTTATCCATAGTGGTAGTAATAAAGTTAGCTGATGTGTTGACTCTGAGTGTGAGAGACGGATAAGCGTAACCACGGACAAAGGAGATGATGATGACAGCAGCGCAGCGGGCCATAGATGATATAGAAACTAAAGGGGTTGTTTGGTGGGTTGTTTGGTTTAAAGAGCGAGACGGTGAATTGACTATTCAATTCTAAATTCGAACTTAACGTATTTGTTTGGTTTGAGGAATGAAATGAGTTGGTCTATCATCATCTTATGCTTTATAAGCATAAGTCTAGTACAAAACGAGGAATCATATTATTCCATCAAATTAATGGGATGGTCACATGATACACTAATACATTTTAGGATGAAGTGATCCTTAAACCGAACACCCCATAACCTCCTACCTGGAACGCGTAAATTTCACATGCAACAGCTCAGTTTCCATATGTATGTGAGGAATTTCTCGTGTTCCAAATTGAACTTGATTAAGCCAAACTAGGCAGATGAACCAGTCTAAAAAGAGCTAGTGGAGCTTGTGTAGGAGTTTATCTCCCGCAGGGAGCAAGCGAGATGGGCCGAGCAAGCTTTACTTACTCTCGATCAGGCCGACACCGTTTATGACTAACTAATCAAGTTCGCCGGCCATAGTTCCAGAGCTGAGCCTATCACACGTGCTCTAGGCCGTCAATTGAACCGGGAAACCTGGCCAAGCCCAATCCGCGATTCTCCCCGTGTTACTTTTAGCCTGGCCTAGTCCCAACTCCCTACGCCTGACGGCTCAAGCGGTCAAGCCTACTTTCAGGCTGCCTGTTTGGTGAGCTAGTCGATCGGTGTCCCGACTCCCGCGCGTCGGGCAGCGGCTTCCATTTGGGCCGCATGCGGGAACCTCATTACGCGCCGAGCTGGGACGCCGGGCTGCTCCTCGGTCTCCGCAGGTCCGCGGAAGCGGCTCGCCCGCGTATCGTCTCGTGCAGTCGTGCCAGCGGCTGCTTGTCCCCGGCTCCCCGCCCGCGCGTGGTGAGCACCGAGCCGTCCCCGCGGACCGCGGGCTTATATCCTCTAACATTGCACACAAAGGCTAAGATGGTGTTCGGTAATGTACCGCAGCGAAAACAGGGCAGCAAAGTACTGTACTTAAGACTGTAGCAACAGTGTTGCAGTTGGCCTAGTCCGTTCATTCTGAATCGGACGGCTCAGATCATCGCAATGTTATGGCACTGTTGCTCTCTACCATTTCTTTTGCAATATCAGATGATCTAAATCTGTGGGCCGCGGCTGCCACCACGGGGGCGCCACACCGTATGTCCCGAGTGCGCAGTGACGAGAACTTGTGTTGCACAATGGCGGGTGAGCGCTGATCTTTCTCCTACCTGGCCATTTTAGCCGTGGATCAGGGGCGGATCTGGGCCTCGGACACGGTGTGCTATAGCCCAAGGCCCAACAAATTTAACAGTGCAAAATTTTTGTAAAAATATGCCCAACAAACTCAGTGGTAGCTTTTAGCCCAAGGCAGCCTGAGGCTCAGCCGGTTCACGCCTCCCACCCATGCCGGCCCAAGCCTCCCTCCCGTGCCTCCAGGGCCTCCAGGCTCCAGCAGAGTGAGAGAGGAAACCTTCCTTCGGAACAGACCTAATCCACGCCCTTACCCGCCCCCAATCCCAGCCCCATCCCTCGCGACCTCGCCCGCCCGCCGCCGCCCCTCCCGGCTCCCTCCGCGGCTCCACGCCTTCCCTCCACGCCCGGTGGCTCGCGCCGCACCCTCGACATTCGGCTCGCCTCCGCGGCTCCGTCGCCATCCCTAATCCCCATCCAACGCCGCGCGCCCGCGGCCTCCATCTCCGACTCTCCGTCCTCGTTGACATGGCTATCGGCTCCACGCCCAGCGCCATGCACCCACGCCCGTGCGCCCTCCCTCGGCTCGGCTGGGTAAGTAAGAACATTTGAACCTGCCCAAATCTGCCCCTAATTGCTGATTCCTACAAGGCTACAATCCATGTCTTGATGTCCAGATGTGAGATGTCCTATGCATTTGATGTATTGTTGACTGAATGACTATTGTTTTCCATTTCACTTTGTGTTCTCAAATTTGTTAAACAATTTTATGTACATTAGAATTTGAATATTGAACTGAGTTACTGAGATATGCATGGCATGTTATGCTAAAGCTAAACTATCTACATTAACATTGACACATTGTCAATTGCCCATGTCTTGGCCTTAATGTCTTGCCCTTAATTGAACCATTCAATTTGGTTCAACTAAGGATCAGGGTCATGGGTCAATGAGCAAGGCTTCAAAAGTCAGTATCTCATAAAATAAGTTGATTATAGATAGTATAGGATCCTAGTCAGGTTGCTTACTCAAGAAACAATTGAGCTCTAGTGCGGCGCAAACAACTCCACTCTTTAAAGAGGTACTTTCATGGATTTTCTGTCTTTGTTGGAGGTTCTGCTTATATGCTTAATGCTATAATTTTTGTGTTTTTAGGTGGAACATGCTCTCAACTGTCCATTCTACACCACGTTGGATCGTCTAGGTCATAAGAGAGCATTGAACATTTTGACACTATGGGCTATCAGATGCTAAAAGCATCACACCTGTGAGTTTCTTGTTTCACAAAAGAAGTTCCCAACAAATTTGAGTAATGTAGACACTAGAGACCAATCTGAAATGTATTGCTGAAATAGGTCTTCTCAAACCAATCAAGATCTTCTAGCTTTGGGTGTCAGAGATTTTAGCACGACTCAATCCATTTACCAGGAAGAATTTCAGCATCTCGACAGGTATATATGACAGTTATGTTCTATTGTACCATTTTGCACGGCATAAATTAGCATATTTCTATCTATCTGTTGCTGGTACCATTTTCCCTCTAGAGCTATCCGATGCTCTCATTTTATGTCCTAGTGTGGGTAGAAATTAGCGTTAGTTTTAAAATATTAGCATGTTAGAATTTAGCTCGATGCGTCGTCAAACTGGGGATCATTGTCAACTTCCACTGCTACAATGAAATACTTCCACCGCGCGAACAGGACACTCTAGTGGACCGTTTGATCGGAAATTAACGCTTCGAATTACTAAGCTACTGCTACTAACTCAAAAGAAATGGTGGTGTTTAGAACTTCTCCCTCTCTTTGACGTCCACCGTCCGATTGTCAATTGAGCAGTTGTTGTCACACACAGAAAGTGGCAGGATCGGTGCCGTTTGACCTAAACATGGAGTATCCGAATCCCTGAGAAATAACATGGCCAGCAAACACTAAAGAACATGCAACTTGTTGCGAGGTGGGGCACCATCCTCTGCGAGTTGTCTGGTGGCGCCTTTCACTAATAATAATCTTTATTAGCATTGCAATCTGTCTCCTGCTGGTAATCCAAATCAGTGTGTAGTATTCAGATGGAAATCACCTCCATTTGGTCCAATTGTTCGCATTCCATCAAGGCATTATTTGATTGTAGAAACCAACGAACAAGTCTCCCAGCAGATAGGTCTTCCCCACTAGGCACCAAAACCATGGTGATTAGTCAAAACATGTGGCGCTAGACAATTAGTACTAGTAACCGATTAAAGGATAACCAATTAAAGGTCTCTCGATGGAGAGCTTAGTTGAGAAGACCACCCAAAGTCCAATATTCATTCTACTTGCCCCCCAACTTTTAACAATTCCATCTCCACTTTGAGGAGTACCCCTTTATCCCTCCTCCTAGTCTTTGCAAAAGTTATGGTGCCATGAGCACATAAACCACCCGATATCCTGATGCAATTAAGGACCAGATGGGATGCCACTCACATGTCAGCTGCAGTACACAGTGACCCACTGCACTGCAGAAGAAAGGGCTACCTATTACCAGACAAGCCAGAACATTACCAACAAACACCAAAAAGTGTAGTACTAATATTTTGGTAGATAGATAGATGTGGCATCAAACCTAACTGCTACCAGTGTATTGCTTCCTAGATGACATCTTATTAAGCTTGCAGTTCTAAAAGATGCTCACTCACACACTAGTTTTAGGTCACACCAAGCCCATGATGGAAGTCCACTTGACTGCTCACCCAGGGGGAGAGGAGATAAATCTTGCATTGGTTGATCCAATCAGGGTAGGGTTTGTCCGGGAAGCCTATTTCCGGCCGGGATCCATATAGATGGGTTGAAAATTTGAACTAAAATTCTGATCTATTCACGTAGATGAGTAAAGATTTTAGTCCAACTAAACAAAGCCTCAAGGAAGGAAACTGGTTCACCCAAGGATTACTAGTATTAGTTAAAAGAAATGGGATTTCACAATGGGTTAGGCTAAAAGTGGGGCAGATGCAAAGAATGTTTTAGCTGTCCAACTCTCCTAGTCTCGTTTCTCCCCCTCCACCGGCCATGCTCTCTTCAAATAAAAGTAACAGCTAGCAGTGGATTTACAACCTAGCTACGCAAAGTTCTCACAATTACTCCTTCCGTTCTTTTCACTCGACATAGTTGATTTTTCACGATCAAATTTTTAAAGTTTGACCGTCAATAAATTTAAAATTATCTAGATTGATTATATGAAAGTTATATTACTAGAATTGTCGTTGAAAATACTTTCATAATATTATAATTTTATTAGTACATCTTAATATAAAAATTATAAAAAGTTATGATCAAAGTCACATCTCGAAGACCGTAAAAAATCATCTGTATCAAGTAAAAAAGAACGGAAGGAGTATATTACTACTAGCTGCATTGACTTGTAATAGTAGTGTTGGGTATACAAGTCTATGGCCACTACGCACAAAAGGTTAAAAAGAAGAAAATAAATAAAGATTGCAGTACAAGTAAATTAGTGGGCACCAATTAGCCACGAGTGGAGTAGTATATGCTAGCACTATAAACAACTTGCAATTGCAAGTTTATTCGTCTTGCATCGATGCTAGTGGAGTTAAGCACAAATCCAGCTGAAGTGCCCCGTTCCATCTCATCTTAGATATACAATTGAAGGTGGAAAATGGAGGATGAACCGTGCGAATTACGCCATGGCATGATGCGGGAAAAAACAACGGTTTGAGATCGACATACCTATTCATCACTGCTTGTCCTGCCATGCCGAGGTGAAGTAGTAGCAGTAGTCTTCACATCTGTAACCTGTGAATGGCGTCTCACTAAATTGTAGTACTACACTATTACTAGCACTACTTACAATGGTGGTAATCCTGAAAGTGGTTGCAAGGATTCTTTGTTTTGCTGTCATTCTTTGTTTGACTAGATTTTTCCCCAGAATTGTTGCTTGATCACACACTCATCATTAAACAGAATGACAATATAGTTGAATGAATCTACCAGTGCCACACTAGCACCTGTGGAAGGGAGCAGATTTAGACAGGCGTGTCACCTAAGGAAGCCTTCGCCGCACCGCACGGCTCTGCACTGCAGGAGGTCAAACGGATGGGAGCCGAGCCGAGGCGAGGCTCCTCCAGAAACAACAACAACAAAATAGCAGGGATCCGGATCCTCTACAAACAGTGTTTCGTAGAGGAGTGAACAACATTCTGCTATAGTATTATAGCAAAATGTCGAACCAACCGTGGGAAAAATAACGGGACGAAAAATATTGTAGCAAAAATGTTGTTGCTTTTGGTCTATCCTTTAATTTTTGATTAGCGAGTGAAAATCGCTTCTAATACCAGTACACGGACTCCTCCGGTGCAGAGGATCCAAGTCCCAAAACGGCCAGAGACCGAGCTCGAGTCCATGACGACTCCTCTCTTTCCTCTTTTCCTTTCGCCGGGTGTGGGCCCGCCAAAGCCCTCACTTTAAGACAAGAACAAAAAAAAAATCACAAAGTAAAGGAGGAGGAGGAGAAATACTCTCACTCCTAGACCCTGAGATGAGAGGGTGCGGTCAACTACGGGGTGCAGCCAAGAAAGCGACCCCTCACCCGTCACCTTTGACCGGGAGCCAATCACCTGGGCCCCACCCCCACCCCCACCCCTAGAGGAGAGAGAAAAAAAAATAGTAAAGACACGAAACAAATTGATGCCCACCCCTTTATTAGGAAACCGGGCCCGGCCAGGAGTCCGGGTCCGGGTGGGCACCTCATCCACCGTAGACTATATATAGGAGGACTTCGTCATGTCTACACATTCATTATTGGAAGAAGCGATAAAGAGCACTGCAATCCTCTCATACCTGTGTTTTCATCTATTGTTGTGTTCTTGTGTTCTTGCATCGTTCTTACGATTCGATTTTGATACGAGGTCGATCGCTTGACCTGACTACAATGACGGTTCTCAACACCCTTGACCTATGAGCACAGGGCGCCCCAGGACAAAGGATGAATTATTGCGCTAGTTTAAGCGGCTACGTATGACTTCTTGTTTCCTCCCCCGTTACTTTTAGGACTGGTCGATTAGATGAGCGTGTACTGTATTCTAATCAATGGAGTCAAAGTCTCTTCTTTTAAGATGTCGTTTTATCTCTCCACACAGACGCAAAGAACAATGCACTACATTCATCTGGACCTGTTCGCGCTGAATTTGCATCCTCACATCTTATGGGTAATAATGGAATGGACAGTGTCACGGTGCTATTGCTCAGATCTAGGCTGTCCGACCTATGTTGCTACAATATAAATAATACTGACGCCACTTCGATCTTGATCTCTCGTTTTTGATCTCATAGCAATGATGGCATGGGCAGCGTTGCCCAGATTCGAGGTGTCTGATCGTGTTGCTATAGTATCCATAAATAGTATTGACGCTATAGTATGTTTGCTACAGTGATATTGTAGTACCCACCTCGATTCTATCATCTCGTTTTCAATTAACGGCTGCTATGCAATGCTACAATACTGTAGCAACGTTGCAGCATAAATCCAGAGGATTTGCTTCCGTTTGCGCTTGTTAGTTGCAATCTTAACTTGACAATACACTACTTTATATTTCGTACTTTGAGTAATGATACTTATACTAACCCAACTTTTAACGGACTTCGAAAAAAAAAGACCACTTATATCTGAGAACAAAGATACCAAATCGGTGTTATTAACGTCTTCGAATTCCATGTATACGGCTTCAAGTGAACGACAGTTCTGCTGATGGAGAAGAAATTTTTTTATTTCTCCCCGATCATGCGTGTAAACACTACCCAGATCTGAAGGTCAAAACCAGAGACCACAATATTTTTTGTAGCGACGTTACGATTTCAGACACGGAGAAAATGGAGGATTGAAAGGACACGAAATGGAGTCTGGACATGGTAAAATATCTGGCATCAAGCTTTCCTCTCCCACTTAATTTCTACAATCTTTTTTTACACGCGCATCAGATTGAGAAGCTACTCAGAAGTAAAGGGGAAAAAACAAAGAGACTAATCGAAGTTAGACAAGTCCGTTGCCGGCAGACACACTAGCTACGGCTGCGGCCACCGGCGCCGCCGCTACCAAGGGCCCCGGCGTGTGGCGGTGCTCGCCCTCGTATGTCACCACGAGCATCGCCGGGTCGTCGGTGGCGCGCTCCACGTGCTTCCTCGCCGGGCACCCCCTCACCGTGCTGCACTTGTAGTAGCCCCTGGAATCACGCGGCAGAAACCGTCAGATCCTTGCACACGCACACGGAAATACTTGTGCTTAATCTTCTGAGTAGACGCTGGGGAAGAAATTTACCGTGGGTAAGGGGAGCCCTTGATGGGCTTCTGGCCGTACTTCCTCCACGAATACTCGTCCGCCGGGATGTCAGCGATCTTGGAGCTGATCGCCGGCACTCTGATCGTCCTCTTCACCCGGTTCTTCCTGCAAAAGCACAAAGAATCCGATCCAGGGTTAGAAGGATTCTTCAAAGCGAGGAAATCGCTGAAATGGAACCGATCTTTTGATGTGTGGGACATGGGTGATACCTTCTCTTGGAGCAGTGGCATCGGCCGCCGTTGGTGGTGGCCTCGGAGTGCGCGCCGGCGCAGGGCTTCCTCTTGTGCCCGGACAGTGGCGGCTTACCGGAGGAGAGCAGGCTCCGGCCCTTGGACACGCTGCCGTCGCCGACCGTCACCGACGAGAAGAACGACGTGGAGGTCACCGACGTCGCGGTTGACATGGTAAGGTTCGGCTTCGTGAAGTCCAGCGTCAGGCTCTGCGGTTGAGAGGTCGGCGCCACCGCCAAGGACGCGACGGAGGTCACAGGAGCGGGCGGCGGAGGGGGAGCAACTGGAGCGGGAGGAGGCGACTCGATGGGGCCGCGGCGGAAGCGGGCGTGGCCGGTGCGGTCGAGGATGGATATCACCTTGCGGAACTTGGAGACGGCCTGGTCGGCGATCTCGCCGAACGGCTGCTGCTGCTTCGGGGCCTTGTGGGGAGCGGCGGAGAGGGAAGACACCAGGAGCTCCAGGCTGCGGAGGCCGGCGGCGGCCGCCTCCTGGATAGCGAGCTGGTCGTCGGCGCGGCGGGGGGCGTAGCAGCCCATCAGGTCCACGGCCATGGTCGCCGGAGGAGTTCGCCGGTGCCCGGGCAGATCTCGGCTTTGCGCTCTTGGTTTGGCTCTTGCCTTGGCTGGGAGGTGGAGGTGTGGCCGGAGGCAATGGCTGCCTTTATAGGTGGAAACGGGGAGAGGAGGAGAAGATGCGCGTCAATGCAGGCTGTGACTTTTTTGGAAAGCTCCTTGGATACCTTCAAAATTGGAGATATCCACCCCTGCCTTCTTTGGCACTGTTTTGCAGGAACACTTTACTTTGTAGTCTACTATTGGATCTAAGATCGAAGTGTAGTTTCAAGCTGTCTTGAAAGTGCCGCTTCCAAATTTAGAGGGGGAACGGAATCGTTATACAAAACTTGAATAAAATTTCGTGTGATTTTAGTCCATTTCCTCGTCTTTGGATAAACATCACGATTCGTGCAATAGCAATGCTGCGTGAGTCTTTTTCTCCGTCATCGACGAAGCTGAGCCTGCGTGCGAGAGCGTCGTGGCCATCGTCAAACTTGAGCAGTGCGAGCACCATCGCTTCCACCGGCGAAGTCGGGTTGCTGTCGCCGGATGTCCCCCTCAGACGAACAGACATTTCGCCGTACCCCCTCCCCCCTCTTTATATTTGGGAGATGGGCCGAAGGTACTATCTCTCATCACCGAAGCGACAGCAAGAAAGAGAAGGAGTGGGGGAGGACACCAAAGATGGAGAAGAGCGTCGTGGTGGTGGCGGCGAACTCGACAAAGGCGCAAGGAAAGCGAGGAGGAGCGGATATTGTGGTCTCACCGGTGCCGGCTAGAGGGAGGATGCGAGGGGGCATCGTCACAATGTGATGGGGATCGATTGGTGACTGCGGGTCGCAACGGGATCAATGTTGTAGGGGAGAAAAGGCAGTATGCGTGGCAAGTGGCAACCATCAAGATGTGGGTGGGATTTGATCTTTTTAGTTGAGTGATATACAGTCATTTCAAAAAAACAAATATAGTATGCTTTGCACGTTGAGAAGTAGTATACCCAAATTAGATAACGTGAGAGTGTACACCTCTCTAAATGTTGTTGTAACTTGTAATGGAAGTGTAGATTTGCACGAGGAAGAGAAATTATACATCAATGAAGTGTATGAATTTTCAGTAAAGAATCTAACAGTAAAAGAATGAAAAGCCACTATTTCCCATTATGCTTGTTTTTATTTGTCGATCTCTTTATATGGGATGATATACAGTCTGAACCGCTTATAGTTTGTTCACCGTTGCAATCGAGTTGTCTTTCCATAACTGAGAAAAGCTGAGGCTTTCTGTGTAAAAATACCCAAAGGGGGGTGTGAATCATGTGATAGTGAGTGACGTCTTCTTGGTCATAGATAGTGGACTTTGGAGATAACAAGAAACCAAATTTTTTAAGGCCTTTTATTGCTAGCATGAGAGAGAGAAATATAGGCATATGTTTCTTGGCTTGGAAGTCAACTATAGAGAAGTGTGAGGTTCTGGGAATAATGATGTGTGCATTTAATTTAAATTAAAAAAAAGTAGGGCATGGTAAAAAGGAGCATTATTTCTTCCCTAGTAGTATCCCTTTAATTTTTCATTGATTAATGGGTAGAGCAATTTGCACGCCTGCTTTGAGAACGTTCGCACCCTTCCTCTTTCTCTTTGGTTAGCCCGTTGACGGACTGGCTCTCTCTGAGAGCTGGCATATCTGGGGTGATCAGGGGTTGAATTATTTTCCATATAATTGTTCGCCAGTGTTAATCTCTTATAATGGTGTGACAAGTGGCGAAATGATTCCTTTTGCATATTGCAAGATGTGTCAAATAACAAATGCAAGTTGAAGCTTCATAATTCATGAATAAATCTGTTCTTTTACCAACGCAATGCGTTCACACGTAGGAACGACTAGGACGGTTGGTGCGCTTCGCTGCCCCTGTGTCGAGAATGTTATAACAGTGTACGGGGTGAGGTGTTCTGGGTGCATGAATGATCATGTAGTTTGCAGTCTTGTGTCATTGTTCTATAAGAATATCTGTTTGCAAGGAGCTCCAAGTCTAAGCAATATCCTTACGATATAATCGGCAACAAGGCAACATCTTGTAAAATTAAGTGCTTTGTAAGTACTATAGGCGGGATCAGATAGCACCAAGGTAATTGAAGTAGAAAGTGCATCTAATAGGGCATGCAGAAACCAATATACATGTCTTGAGGAGAGTAAGAAAAAACCTCTAGTCACATCAGCTTTGGGTATTGCTAAACAACCTGAAATGTAGGTTGTTTTTGTTAATATGACTAAATTATCTCCTATGTTTGGTTTTCTTAATATGTAATTCATAGCTACATGGTATGGTTAGTTGTGAATTACATTATGTAGTTCTGTGTATAGCCGTTGCTAAATGGAATTGTACATATTGACTCTTCTTTCCTTCTGGTGTTTCTGAAGAGTTTAATGCTGACACATTCAAGATGTATTCTATAACTCCTCATTGTATATGCTTGTCGGTGTTTTAGAACCGATCTTACGTAAAAATTATTTGATTCGGGGGGTCTCCACAATTGATCACGCAGACAAAAGAGATACGGGGATTTGTATACAGGTTCGGCCTTCTCCAGTGAGAATAACAACCCTACTCCTGTGTGTATTGTATTGGGTATCCTGATTACAATCAGTGGAAGGACTTGCGCTAATACTGCTACTGATTGTCTCTCAAAAAGCCTCTCCCCATTACCTCTAAAAGACACCTATTTATAGTATGCTGTGTAGGCGGTTGTCGTTCCAGGTCAATAGGCGTTCATCATTACGCATTAATGAGAGTAATTACCGGAGTAGTAACCTTCTCACGTTGCCTGACAGTTATCAATCAGAGATAATGGAGAGTTATCTGTAGTTATTCCAGGTATAACTACGTATTTTGACTGCTCAGATCTCACAGTTAATAGGGCCTACTGGCGAGTGGACCCAGTTATCTGTGAAAAAGTCATGGCAGAACTGGTCGTAGCAGGACTTACGACCAGTGGGGTAGTCGTAGAAAAGCTTACGACTGGACAATGGTCGTAGAAAGACTTACGACCGAAGGTAATCGTAGGAGAACTTATGATTACGTGGTAGTCGTAGAAATACTTACGACTATAGGGGTGGTCGTAGAAGAACTTATGACCACCTGGCTTACTTCTCCCTTACCACAGTAAGGGGTATACCATGTGACGTCATATTACATGATTAAGGAATAATAAAATGAGAATTATCATATCCTCGTCAATGCTATTAGAGAGGATGTCATCTTGAACTCAATTTCAAGAAGCGGCGGGTGGTCGTTTAACTACTTATAATGATCTATCATCTTAAAGTCTAACCATAATTTAAGGTGATCATATCCATGAGTGTTTATTTCTTTCATAAAATGTTTCATATTTACACTTCTTTTTTTTAAAAAGGTATGAGAGGCACTAAGGAGTTCAGCAAGAACAAACACAGAAGATACACCCTAAACATTGCGTTCGATGAGTATTAACTTACTCGTAGGTATTGTGAACAACAAGACATACACTAGCATTTCTGCACAGGTTTGAATTTTTATGAAATGACAATGCAATATTAGGAAATAAATGACAATACAATATTAGAAAATAGTCAACTTCGACTCCAAGGGTGTGTGTGTGTGTGTGTGTGTGTGAGAGAGAGAGAGAGAGAGAGAGAGAGAGATGACCTGGAGCATAGGCATGTGAATAAAAGCTCCAAAGGGGGTTTCTCGGATTTACAACAACAGCAAGTTTAGGTATAGAGTTGTTTTCTTTCAAAACATTCTCCAATCAATCTGTATTTTTAGATATAATGTAAAATATGCCTATGTAATAAACTTATTTTCAATTAACCTGTATATAATTTCTGAGACCACATCTATAGGTTGCAGAACAAACCGAAGACCTATGTGTTCACTTCATCGAACAATCCAAAGGCATATTAGACGTAATGTAAAATATGCTTCTGCAATGAACTTATTTTCCATTAACCTGTATATAATTTCTGAGACCATATCTATAGGTCGCAGAACAAACCGAAGACCTATGTGTTCACTTAATCAAACAATCCAAATGCATATTACTCTTATGAACTAAGAGATAATCATGTAGCAGGAACTTATCAACCACTAGTCAAACAAAAGTTCTCAGAACGTGCACTAACTATGGCAATTTAGTTATGTTACACACATTATACTACTATAGATAATAGTCATCTTACCAACATCAAGATGAAGAGTGTTGGGATTGGTTGCACCAACTAATATGTCAGTTACGCTTGTCATATGGAATGACATGTAGGCATTAAGGTAATATGATGCAAACATGACAGCCAAATCCCCGGCATCACAAAGGGTGAGAACCAGGCTTACAAAAGCCTGGAAAAAACTTTGATGTAAGAACACTTTATTTGACCAACCTTGCAAAACCCGATTACGTGTAGCAGCCATACAAGAAAGTAAGAAGGTATCTCATAGAACTAAACGAAGGAGACAACTTGGGGAACATAACCTATAGTATGACAACAAAACAAGGCAATTTCCCTGATTTACAACAGTAGCAAGTTTAGGTATAGGGTTATTTTCTTTCAGAACCTCCTCCAACCAATCTGCATCTTTAGACATAATGCAGAACAAACTGAAGACATATGGCTTCACTCAATCGAACAATCCAAAGGCATATTACTTTTATGAACTAAGAGATAATCGTGTGGTAGGAACCTATCAATTACCAGTGAAGCAGAAGCTCTTAGAACCAGCACTAAGTATGGCAATTTGTTTATGTTGCACATACTATACTACTACAGATAATAGTCATCTTACCAACATCAGGATGAAGAGTGTTGGGATTGCTTGCACCAGCTAATATGTCAGTTACGCCTGTCATCTGGAATGACATGTAGGCATTAAAGTAATAAGGTGCAAACATGACAACTAAATCCCCAGCATCAGAAAGGGTGAGAACTAGGGCTACAAAAGCCTGAAGAAAAAAACTCTGATGTAAGAGCACTTTATTTGACCAACATTGCAAAACAAGATTAGGTGTAGCAGCTATACAGGAAAGTAAGTAGGTATCTCATGGAACTAAAGGAAGGAGACAAATTGGAGAACATAACCCATAGTATGACAGCTAAACAAGGCCAAAAGGGGGGATAGAAGCATTGTTAGTCAATAGTTCCATCCATAGTAGATCCTAAGCAAATGCATTTTACAGCTACGCTAAGCAAAAGGAGAAGAGCGAACAGACTCACTCTCATGGAGAAGGAATTGATGTCCCTGTTAACAGTGTGCAACAAAAATATGGGTCGAAACACCATGTTGTCCACACAGTTCACATTAAACTTGATCTTTACCCTGATGTATCTATGCCCAAGGCCCTAGCTGCGCCTTCTCCAAGTCCGACGGCTACAACAAAACAGGCAAGACCAAATAAGCACATCTGCGCATGCATTTATGACGTAAATTAGCGTGAGAGTTATGCTATGCAGTCAACATGTGAGCAAAGTGTCAAAAACATAATACACCTTGGAATGACGTTACAAATTCACAAGGTAGAATGCAAACAAGTATGCTGAGAACACACATCATCACCTTGAGCTCACCAATTGAACGGTCAAAGTGGAGGCACACATCTCGAAGCGACTGCTTGACAAACTCGTAACTCTAGCGGGGATGGAGGCCACTTCAGAGATGTGTGAGCTAACCCTGAGCTAGACTGCTAGATAACACCGAGGCTGTACTTGGCCTTCTTCCCCTCCAAAAAGCCTTCCTGCCCCCTCCCTCACTGCCACCAAGTCGAGCTCCCAGACGAAGCGAGCTCAGCCACCGCGGGACACTCGATAAACACCTCTACAGCACGGGCGTCGCGTCAGTGCACCATCCACCACAGTCTGCACAAAGGAACACTGGTTCGCCTCGCATAACCACACAGCCGACGCAAAGCAGCGCCCCTCATCCGCATCGGTGGTGGCAGAAGACCTTGCCCTAGGACAAAGCCGTGACCCGCCATCTCACCCACAGTAGTTGATCCCTTGCGCTACCCACCTCTCACTCCCGCTCTCATGAGATCGTGCCACTCGCCTTACCCCTAAACACCATCCTACAGCCGGAGGCGGTGAACTCGAGCTGGGAAGGCAAGGTTGCCTCACCGTGAGCCACCATGGGTTGGCGGCGTTGGACGATGGACTAGCAGCGACGGTGCCACTATGGGGCGAGTTAGTACCTGGTGTGAGGTCCAGGCGATGAGGCCAGGAGTGGGGCGGGTGTGATCCGACGATGGCATAGTAGGGGGGAGAAGGGATGGCTCGGCGGTGAAGTCAACGACGACTGAGGAAGAAGGGGAGGAGGCAAGGGTGAGGGGCGAATAGGAGCACCACTTCACCATCAAGCTAGAGGAGGAAGGAGGGGCGTTCCGGCAACAACGACGAGGGAGGATATGGAGATGAGGTAAGGACAGACGAGAAAAGAGAGGAGGAGATTGGGAGGAGGAGGAGGAGAGTGCGGTGTAGGGGCTCGAGATCGGCTAGGATCGACAGTTGAGAAAAGAGAGGAGGAGACTGGGAGGAGGAGGAGAGTGCAGCATGGGGGCTAGAGGTCGGCTAGGGTTGTGGTGGTCCGAAGGCGAGTAGGCAACTCGATTTGAGCCATCCATCTTCAATCTGATGGGTAGGCAAGTGCCCCTGAAGTAGGCCGCTATCACCGGCCCATCGGTAGCGCCCACCGACTAGCGAACGCAGGACCAACTGGCCCACAAGGGCCAAACACCTGGAGATCGGATCAGCGCCCCCGTTCATGCCGTTTCTAGCAAGATGTGTCGCTCAGGTGACACGTGGAGCACTATTAGTGGAGGACTAAACGAACAGGAGCTCCCTAAGATCGTCAAACCCACTGGGCTTAATAATATGTAAGATTAACAAATGCAAGTTGAAGCTTTACAATTTCTACGGCTTAAGGAATGTGTCAAATATGTATTTGTGTTAAGAACTGAAAGTCCACCTTATGTAGAATTTTTCCAACAAATATGCCAAGTTGCAAAAGAAACGAGAAAAACTAGACAACGGTATATCGTAGGACCTCGTCCCAACGGTATACCTTCCCACCGCCTGATATGTCCAAAGAATACCCACTCTTGTCATGATTCACTCGTTTGAAAAAGCCTTATCCAAAATCCCCAAATCCTCCATGGCTCTCTCACTCCTATCCCTCCCTCTCCAACCAACTTAGCATCCCAGCACATCAATCCTTCCCCCATCCCATGCACATTCAACTACAAAAAGCAGGGGCGATGGTTGTGGATGAGCAAGCGGGCACAGTCGAGGCAACTAGCTCGAGATGTCGTGGGGCTGTGTAAGGGGTAGGTCGTAGGCGCGGCGAGCGGTTGCGGTAAGGCAAGCACAGGCAAGCGATGGCGGTCATTGACAGTGTGTGCCGGCGCATCAATGGCTCCGGAGAGCGAGGCGCGAAGGTAGTGGCTAGTGGCAGCTGTGCAAGTGGCAGTGTTGTCCAACACAGTTGCGGAACCCATCAAGGAGTAGCGGTGTAAACGAAGCGAATAATTCCAGACCAATCGACATACCAAAAGGTTGCGGAGCGAATACGAAAGAGATAAATGGTTATCCGGTACTATCCGTGTCTAGCTCCAACTTCGAGGGAAAAAATGAGGAATAGGATACGGGATGAGCGATATCCATCCCTATGTATCCGTATATCAGGTGATACGAGGAAAGCATGCTGTGACTTCACTTAGGAACAAAATAACAGATATGTAGGTTGCTGCATCTGAGCGGGTAGGGAATATTGAGTGTTTTTCCTTCAACATCTCAGTAATTAGTCTCTTCGTGTTTGCTCTGGTTGCACCCCTATTGTCTAATGTTCTGTGTAGAGGCGCAAAAGAAGTGGATAATATCTGACCAACCAACCGATCGAAAGCTTGCAGAGCGAATACAGCATGGAGAAATGGGTATCCGATACTATCCGTGTCCGACTCTAAGAAAAAAAAATACAGAATATGATACAAGATGCGATATCCGACCATATCCACTCCGATTGCACCCCTAGGAAGGAGGTAGGGGCACTTTTCTTGATTTTTCCATCAAACTTCTGAAACATGAAGCTTGGTTCTGAAACCTACTTGAGATTGCTTGAATTTTTGTTGAGACACTTTTGAAACTTCGAGTTTCAGATTTGAATCTCTATGAAACCTCAAGTTCCAGTTTTGAAACTTCATGTTCCGATTTTGAAACTTTATGAAACTTGAGGTTCCAGTTTTGAAACTTCATGTTCCAATTTTGAAACTTTATGAATCTAAAAGTTTCAGTTTCGAAACTTTGTGGAACTTCTTTCAAGTTTCAAATTTGAAACTTCATGAAACATTTTCAAACAACAAGTTTTAGTTTTTGAAACCTCACGAAACATCATGTTTTAGCTTTGACCTTTTTAAACTTCATGAATCTTTTGAATATGCAAGTTTCAGATGTTTTGTGAGAGGAGGATTCCAGCGATGAAGTTGGAGGATGGTGGTGAGGTTTCATTTCATGCAAGGAGGCGAGTGGCGAGGTTTCGCGAGAGGAGGATACGGGCGATGGGAGCACACGCTAATGCCAGCGTGCGATGGAGGACGGCGGGGGGAGGTGTCGCTTGTGCTCCGCACGCACGTGGACGACAGCAGCGAGTCCGTGAAAGGAGTGTAACTGTGTGCAATTGTGACATGACCATAACAATAGTTTCAGATCTCTCCATCGCTGTTTGGTCTCAAAACGAACGTCGTGCCTTCTCACCCAAAAAGATTTTATTTGCCCAATAAACCATTAATTTATGTGCTTCGTCGTGCTAGCAGTATTGTTTTCAACGATTGATCTCAGATCGTTCGGTGTCCACTGACACGGATCTTGATTCTGAGATCTCTCCATGCCATCATTTCGAAACAAATAAAGCGGATATTGTCGAGATAATTTTGAGGATGCCGAGTTTACTTTTTGCCAGTAAAAGCAATTCTCTTTCTAGAAAGAAGAGAGCGCGAGAGATGCGAGTCGAGTCACAGTGATAAAAAATGTAAAGTCAAGTCGAAAAGTCATCGGAACGAGCAGTCGTGGTTACGAAGGCAAGTATACTAGGCTCGCGTGCTTGGGGCCAGGACAAGTATGGCCGCCTGATCAGGGAGTGAGGTGAGCTCGTCCGTCCGATGCGATGTGTTTCACCGTTGAGCGGTGGGCCCGCGGCGGGTCATCCTCGGTGTCGCGTTGCTCGGATTGAAGAAGTAAACGGGGCGTTAGGAACGAGGCCGCGTTGCTTTTCCGCGTCGGCATCTGCATAACGGGTCGAGCGAATATTACCGGCTGGGCTGTACGCAAAAAAAAAATGTTCTGTGCTCATCGTGCCAATCAGAAAAAAGAAACAAAGTAAACGCCAAACTTGAAAAATAAGTAGATTTTTTTTAAAAAAAAACTTTGAAAAAGTAGACACACGCATTCCTTGCGGAAAAGTATGCCAACAGTTCATATACGGTATCCAATAAGGTCTTTAATGAAGTCCACACATCAATTCTAGTTTCATTTTGTTTAGCTACTCTTAACTCTTAATGACTGCTTTTCAGTTTTCAGCTTTGTATATATTATGTGTTAATATGGATCTTTTGTAATGGTGTTTTTTTTAATGGAAATAGGGTGCAAACTTTCTATAAAAAAAAAGTATTACCCTCTTGTAACTTAAATAATACAGCTGGTACAGATGGCAGTGTACAACATAGAATCAGGGAAGATGATAATATTAATAACTAACTATTCTGGCATTAAATGCATCAAAGCATATGAGGAGTCAACTTTGCATCTGCCCCCACATCTCGTCCCCGTTTTGTTGGAAATTCCGGGGGATTTTGTGGAAAAAGTTTTGACACTTTTGGGCAAGTATTAAAACCCCGACCCGAATAAGATCGGATCGGTTGACTCCATCTTCTTCTTTAAAATAGTAGGAATCATTATGCACTACTAGTAAAACAATCAGACAGGTCAAACCTAATCGTGCATCCGACTTCGTTAATTAATCTGTACACCACCCCATGATTTGTCTTCCAACCAAAACGAAGCTTCATCCCGTACATATACCGTTCCGGAAGCAACTAGCTATAACGAAGGTTTAATTTCTTCGTCGGTGAGCAACTTTTGTTTAACAAACGGTTTAATCATTGGATTTAATCGATGGTTGGATTCGAGATCTACAGGTGAAGAAGCTTCGTATATTCCTCAAGCTTTGACGTTGCGTTCACCACGAGCAGCGCGTGGGCGCATCAAAAGCTTCGAGTGTGTGTGCATTCGTTGGAAACTTGGAATCGGATTCGTTGACTTTGGCGAGCTCGTTCCACTTGCTGCTCTAGTTTGTGAACATGTGGTGCACCTGTATGAGGACCGAGCTTGCTTGCTTGGTTGGCGTCACCAGGTGTGCGAGCCGGCCGCCTAGGCTAGAGCCGAGGTTTTCTCATCTAGCCATTTCGTTGGTTTTAGAGCAATTCAAGTGGTTTTCAATTAGTACACATATGCGGGTGTTTTCGGTCATCACGTGTGTTTGTGTTTCGTGAGATTTAAGCCTATACTATCTAGATTAGACATATGTTAAGAACACACTCACGTGTGTATTTAGATAGGTGTGCGTGAGTGGTGTGTGTATAGGGGTGCGTTTGTGTATCGGGTGTGTACTTAAAAAAATGTGGTGCACCTGGCGCGCGCCTTTCATCGTTCTGGTTTGGTTTGATTTGCTTTCTTTTGTGTTATTTTGTTTGCGAGCTTGCACGTCCTGACGTACAAGTTTGTGGGAATATCCTGCGTATCGATCGGTGTATCGTTTACTTAGTCGCGATGTATTAGCGTGTACCATTGTGTGGTTGATATACCTGCCATGTTTCCAAAGAGTGCTACTAGTGGGTCAATATTTGAGAGAAGATACGCCACCACAATAAAATTGTTCGTAGAATTGAACTTATAGAGTGTGTGTTAATTTTTAACAATATGAAGACTTCATTCATTTTTGTACTGTGGCTGTATATTTACTATTGATGCTCCCTCGAGTCTCATTAAAGAGTGGCCAAAAACACAACTTTAATCACTAATTTTTAGTTATAATAAATTAATAATATTATAAAAAAAATTCAAGATAAATCTACCCATATTATTTTTCATATGTCTAATCTAAATATTCTTCAAAATATTGATAGCTCAAATTTACCAAGTTTGACCACACACGTCCAAACTTACTCTTTCGTGACGTGACTATAGGGAGTAGGTTGCATGTATGGCGAGTAGGACCCAATTCCAGTTTGACCATTTTGGACAATGGAGTTCTTTTATATTAAAAAAACATTTTGGCGAATGGAGTTGGTGTGTGCATGTTGAACTTTTGGATTTTTATTCAAGATGGTTTGGTAAACGGAGTTGGGACCTGACACGTGCCATTTGTAATTTCCATTAGGCATCAGATTCATGAACGATGACTACTGCAGTCTGCAGAAGTTTACCTGCGTTTCTTTAATTTACCAGGTACCATCGAAACGTCGGAATGGCCACTTATACCACGTGGCAGTTTAAGGTTTTGGAGCTCTCTCTACATGTCAAAGCAGAATTTTTGGCAACATTAACGACTTTTGGTTTCATATTTACATATATGGGGCGTCTATTTTTTTTTCATTAATGTCGTCGCGTCCGCGCCCACCACGTCGCTGCTGCCGCACGGCCATCGTGTTGTGGTCCCGCCGCCCGCCACGTGCCCCCCGACCTGATTAGGGTTAGGGTTTCGTCGATAATCGTGGATTTCGTGGAAATTTTAAAATATAGCAACTTATTTTAAAAAATTATAAAATTTTACGTGAATGCTCGTAACATGGTGTACTTTCTTATGTAATTTTTTTCCTTAATTTTCCTTGGTCTGATTTTTTGTAAATGCTTCTAACACCGATTAGGGTTTCGCTTTCGGGAGTGGTGGTAGGATTTTTCAAATATAGCAAATTTATTCTTTCTGAGCCTCATAACTCGTACAAGTTTTGTTGTACATAAGAAAACAAGACAAATAAAACATTACATTACGACATCGAATAACGACCAGACGAGCTCTATCTGTTGGGACAATCCTTTGCTGAGTACCCAGTGGTCTTGTATATCTTGCACTTGCTTGCGCGGTTAATACTGGCACGTTGGCTGGCATCCATATCATTCCGAAAGCGCCGCATCCGCTGTCACTCCTTCGCTGTTGTCTTCAAGCCTTTGTTCGAGCCCCATTGCACTATATCCGCCCAAAGATCTTTGTAGTTCATTTTTTAGCCGTACGACTGAAACTCCGCACTCCATGTACCAAAAAGGTGATGTATGTCGTAGTACTTGGAGATGTACGGCGTACACATCTGCCTCATTTGCGCACACGTCTTGTACACGTGCGAGTATGGCTTGTGTAGGATCTTCGTCTTGTTACAGTTCATGTCACCACATCACTTAGGGTGCATGCCTATTTCCTTCCCCCCTAGCATGACTGTTGACGTGTTTTCTGCCGAAGCCTGATCTCATACTTCCTCCTGAGACTATCGATCACCCAGATGTCGTGCATCCGGGCCTTCTCCACCTTCTTGTCCATGTGCCTCTGCATGTTCTTAGACCAGTGTTTGCCTTCCTCCATCTGTCGCTTGGCTGTGGTGGCTCTATTGATGAAATAACCAACAGTGCAAGTTCATGTCTTCTCAACGATCGCGGTGATAGGGAGGCACCACACTCCTTTGAGGATGTTGTTGTACACCTCGAACATGTTGGTCATCATAATCTCGTACCCCACACCATCTGTGTTATACAAAAGGAATCATTTCTCCAATTCAGGAGCATGGCCATTAATCCACTCAGAGAAACTTATAGCACTATAGGGTTGCTCTCCCTCGAGTACCTCCGGAGTGGATTCCCTTGTATACCTCATGGTCCGGTGTTCAAGGTCTCTCTAGATAGAGTCAAACTTTCGCCTCTGGTTCTGCAGACACAATGCCTTGAACGTCTTCGTAATGTCCTAACCGCGGAACCGCTTGAACAAGTTAGATGCAGGATGCCTCTTGCACCACCTGAATTGCACGTTGTCCACTGGTAAGAGGGGGGTCGTCCCATGCTGCATGGTAACCCCCTTGATCACAACTTTCTTCCTCGTTGCCTCCGTGATGAACTCCCTCCGAATACAACTTCGAAGCTCGTGAATATTCATCACATCGAGCACCTCCGCCTGGACCACCTTGCACTGGTATCTCGATAGGTCCAACCCGTCGGGTCCAGCCCGTATGAGATCATCACCATAAAACACATACAAATCTTACATGTTCGATATTACCTAAAACCACAACAATTCCATATGCGGTATATATATATGTGTAATTACATACGACAAATTACGACTAATTATTTACCATTAAACTAATAACGACAATAGCATCCGACAAATTACCTGCCCTTCGGGGTAAATTATCAAACAAGACCGAGCGACAAGCAACGAGTAGCAAGCAAATACTTGATCTCCAAGAAAATTAATTATGTTAAGTTCTCTGAGTTCTCAGTGACGAGCACTAGAACGAGAAGCGAAACGCAATTGGGATGAGCGAATAGCGACTACGACATTTTGGTATTTATAGCCGAGCGAAGGATGAGCCGCTACGTTGGTACCGGAAATTTCAGATGCGTTATCTATGCGTAACACTGCGGGCAAGGGGGACAACCGTGAGGAGTCGATAGATGTGCGGAGGAGGGAGGATGGACGATTCAAAATATAGCCACCGGAGGGGGCCCGTGCGAGAGGGGGGAGAGCAAGGTTGGCGGGAGGTGTTATGATGCTCTGAAAGAATAAAATTGCTATATTTAAAAAATCTTACCACCACAGCCAAAAACAAAACCCTAATCGGTGTTAGGAGCATTTACATAAAATCAGAACGAGAAATTTTTTGAAAAATTACACAAGAAAGTACACCGTGTTACGAGCATTCACGTAAAATTTTATAATTTTTTTTAACTAAGTTGCCATATTTTAAAAATTCTACGAAATCTACAATTATCGACGAAACCCTAACCCTAATCGGCTTGGGGGCACGTGGCAGGCAGCGGGGCCACCGCATGGCGGCCATACGGACACGACGACATTTTTTGCAAAAAAAAAAAAAAAATAGACATCCCCATATCTGTAAATACGAAACCAAAAGTCGTTAATACTGCAAAAAATTCGTCAAAGCATAGGAGTACCAGTAAAACATGAAGGTATCTCTGTCATGCGAGGTCGGTTCAGCGCACACGGATTTGAGAAACGAACATGCTATGAAGTACAACAACGTGTGGAAGAACTGAAGGTTTAGATCTAGCCGCTAACCACATATTATATTTCGTTTACATGCATGCACTGAACTTGTAACATCGTCTGACGACTCAATGATTCATGGTTCCACTTCCATGCATGCACCCAGCCGATCAAGTTGCGAGCACATCGGCACCAAACTTCATCACCGTAAGCGCAAGCTGTCTGTCTCAAATCACTTTTCTCCATCGACCATGGATGGTTGCCTCCGTTCCTGCTGGTTGTTCAATGTCCAGTCCAACGCTGCGACCACGTCAGGCATCGCAACAAAATTCTATATGTTTACTTTTCCTTAAGAGACATCGGAACTGCAGAAAAGCAGCGTGGTATTGTCAAAGATCGAATGCCTCTTCCTAACTTCCTGTGTCAATTTTATTCGCCGAGTTCATGTGCTGAGAGTACAGCGGTACCGTGTCGCTGGTCTTTGAGTGCATTGCATTTCGAAACTGTAGAGAGACCAGAGGCATGTGCGTCCAAACGAGACGGGACCGCTCAGGCACCCGCTGTGTACTGTCCTTCGAGAAATCTGAACCTGCTCTGCTCCAATTTCTCACCAAACAGTGGTGTACGCAGAACTCGACCTGTTCTTTTCATCTCGGTTTTGTGTAACAGCGTCGAGTGACATCCCAATTTCACTGCCGTTTCACTGTATACACGTCGTACGGTGCTTGATGAATTGCACAATAAGTGAACTCCTTGTCAGCCGATCGATCTACTATTCAGCTGTGGCAGTGGCACTGGCCTTGAGTGGCTTTCTCGTAAGTGATCTCGTGCCAAGTTGCTGACCACAAGTCTGAGAAAAGATAAGGTCCATGAGCTTTGTGTCAGCCTTCTGTTATTTAATCAGCACATTGGCTCCACACTGTTTGGTCTGCAAATTCTGACCCCTAAGTGCCCTGACAAAACGAACCAACGAAGGATTCCTGGATTGTCATTACAGTGCTTACCTCAAACATGTGCCCAAAGTAGAGAACTCTGATGGGATTCATGCATAATGGGCCTAGGGTAACAGGTCCTGTGTCATACCATCAACATGGGCCAGGGCCTAGCAATCACAATATAGGGCGAGTCACCATACAGAGATAGAGTAGTAGGATTAGCCCATAGGTAAAATAACAGAATAATTGTTCGTGTGAGTTCAGTAGTTGCAGCTATGTGAGATGTGAGACCTTGCATGTTTGGTGTGCAGTAAACAGAACGTAAAAATGGAGTCACTGGCCTTGGATCTATCAGAAAAAGTCTAGGCAATTAAGTTCTTCAGCCAATAACATACGTACCATTACTTGAAATCGAGCACATATAAGGACACGAGTATGTACTGCATGCATGTGCAATCACGTAGACAACTATTCAAAGCAGAGCCTGCTGGTTGCTGCCGTTTTTAGCCGGCCGGCCCTCAGGCCCGGCCGAAGTTTAGTAAGAAGCTGGTTACATATCGTCGACAGTAAGACTATTAACAGAGGTATAAAACCAATAGGAAAATAAACAACAATGCGGAACTTACCGTGCAACACATCTAAATCAAACAACAGTGCAAAACTCGCCACTCAACAATCCAATTCAGACATTAGATCAGTCGTTAGTCGGTTGTTCCTTGAAGAAACTCGCAGCTCTCTATGCCCACAATTCCTCCTTGATCACCCATAACAACTTGGCCGACGTGCTATGCTCTGCACGAAAAATCATCGTGTTTCTCTCCTTCCAAATGAGTCAATGCACCAAAATTACAAGCGAGTCGAAGGCTTTGCGGAATTTCTTAAGTATTGTACCACCACGACTCCACGGTTAGCTCATGTGCTGGTGATACCTCAAAGGGTACATTAATCCAACCTTAGACCAAGGTCTAGACTTGCTGGGTGTAGCTATAGAGAGCAAACATGTGGAGGTATGTCTCTAGTTCGGCCGAGAAGAGGGCACATAAAGGCTGATGCTGCCGTTTTCAAAACTCCATTTGACAACTGCGACGAACCCCGTGAGCGTACTTCCGCATGGATCATGACACAGGTCCCATTCTGATTGCAACGTAGGCCCAATTAGCAGAGATCGGTCTGAAAGTGAGACCTTCGAGATACCAAGATGAGAGGCCACACGCAACGTCAATGCATGCAATGCAGCCCGAACCAATTTTACAGGCCCGTACCTCAAGCATGTTCGAGATGAGCGACCGCACAGGGCCTCCACCAAGTTAGGGCTCTAATTTTTTAGGTAATTTCGTGGTTTGTTAGTTAATTGGTACAAAGCGCTTTTATTTGTTAAGATTTGAGAGAGAACCGGTACAAAACAACTTTAGGAAGGAACAAATCGCTACCACATTTGCAAGTTGTCATATGATCGTTGCTAATTCATATGTATCTATTTGAAGTAACATCCATATTTCTTCACCTCTTCACTCTTCCTATCCACTGCATTATTTCCTCTGGTCTAAAAGGCTGTTGTCTATTTATATTCGTTACCATTTAACATTTCTCAAGGTTTTAGAACAAGGTGATCAACAAAAAAACATTATAGCTCTGGTTTAACTGTATTTTATTTTTCTTCTTCGTGTAGAAGTAACCGACCAGTATATACTTAATTACTTTACGTACGTTGAAGTCATAATATGCCACATGAATAAATAACACGATGCAAGGTCTACTTTTAGTTTTAGCAAAGGGTCTCCAAAACATTAGGTATGACCCTGGTTATGTACAGCTAGCCTAGCTAGCCAGCCATGCGTTATCAGAATTCAGAAGCTTCTGAAAGTTCTCCAAACTAAGCCTGACATATGTGGCAAGCCTAAAAGAGTGAACCATCTAAGCTTCGCGTTTGTTAACCCAACATTGAAACTGGACAACTTACACAACGATCGGTACTATACGTACGTTCTTACAGGCCATGTCTCCGTCCAAACTCAAAGGCTTGAAGAGTTGAAGTCTTGAACAATAAAGCAGGCACACATCCTGTAGTTCCTCCCGTGCCAACTGCAAAAGCCAAACGCTGCACTGAGACATCATGTCGAGATATCTGCTTGCATCGGCAGTAGCAGCAGTGATCGTTGCAACTTTTGCAGCATGTTCGAGTGCGAGTGCAGGTAGCAGTTTCTACGAGGACTTCGACGTGATATGGGGCGATGACCACGTCGGGGTCGTCGACGGCGGGCGGCTGGTGACGCTCACCCTCGACACCTCCTCCGGCTCTGGGGGTTCCAGTCCAAGGACCAGTTCCTGTTCGGCGAGTTCAGCACGGAGGTGAAGCTCGTGCCGGGCGACTCGGCTCGGCACGCACATATCATACCGCAAAGGATGTATATGAATGGCAGTATATATACGTGCGTATGAATGCATCAGTAGTTCAGTACTCTGCTCTAGCCCTAACATGTGTGATTCGTGCTGGTTAATTTGATTGCTTGATGATCTGCAGCTCACTTCGGAGGGAGACGCGCACGACGAGATCGACTTCGTTCGAGTGCCTGGGGAACCTCAGCGGCGAACCTCACCAACGTGTTCGCGCAGCGGAAAGGGAACAGGGAGCAGGAGTTCACTTTGATCTACCTGTGGTTCGATCCCGCCGCGGATTTCCACAGCTACACCATCCTCTGGAATCCTCTCAATGTCATGTACGTGTTAACGTATACCACGCATCTAAATCGCCATTTTCGCTTGCGTATATAGTTGCATATGCCCTTTGTAGCCTGGTGTTGTCTGAGCGAAACTAGGAGCCGAAAAGAACACGTGAATTGCAGATAGGCACACGATGATGACTGTACACAAAAACTGACAAAGGATTTCAGTTGGGTTGAATTCTAGTTTACGTGCGTTCGCTAATCGCTACCGTCTTGACTCTTGGGTCGTGACATACCAAGTCTATCCAAGTTGATTTTTTTTTTGGAGGGGTCTATCCAAGTTGATGTGTCAAAAGAAAAGGTTATTATGAATGGGCCGCGCGTAACAGGCCATTTGGACATACATTTGGGCTTTGCTAGGCCTAGCCTGGACTCGTCCTAGGATGTGTGCACATTCATTTTTGAAGTGCTCTAAACGGAAGATGGTAATAACACTAACTGTGACATATGCGGTGAAAAATGCGCAAACGGTAAAAATTAGATTTTCACCAAACTCAGAAGTTTCAAAAAAATTCCCAAACAATTACTACATATAGTGGAGGATATGTTGTACATCTCAATAATTTTAAGATCGAACTCGATTGCATTTATGAGATACAAAAAGATAAATTCTTGTTAAAATAGTGAAACACTATTTAAACAGTATTTCAGACAGAATTTGTCTTTTTTCAATCTTTCAAATGTGACCGAGTTTGATCTTGAAATGTTGCAGAGACGTCGAACAAGTGCTCCACTACATGTATTATTATTTTTTAGAATATTTTGAAACTTGTAGGATAGATGAAAACCGAAAATTTTAAATTTTCACCATATTCACGTTTTCACGTAACACTAACATCTATAAAAACTTTTCGATGCCGATTTGATGCCAAGCCAAAAAAATCTACAAAGACTTGAACAGCAACTTGCTTTTAGAGATGAGACAGTTGCTTCGAGATTACAACCAAGTCATTACAATGATGTGCTAACAGAGGCTTCAGTTAGCTACATCCGCATATTTCCAAGCATGAGCACATGCAACTAGTAACATGTCAACTCAACCTTTCTAAAAAAATATCCATCAAAGATAGAAAAAAAAATAATCACAGGTTAAACACTAGATTCTGCCAAAAAAGATTTCAAACATCTGAATCAAATCTCAGCACTTTTAATAAGCATATCGAATTAAGTCAGTTGGTCAATGCATGCATTAATCTGACTACAGTGAATTAATGCATTAGGTCTCCTGCATCTCACCAACACGATCCTAACGAAAAATTTGCAATTCTCTGTCTGATTGATCAGCTTCTCGGTGGACGTACGGCACGCCGGTGCGGGTGTTCAAGAGCCACGAGTCATCGGGTGTGCCGAAACCTCAGCAGCCAGGCGATGAAGGTGCACGCGAGCCTGTGGAACGGCGAGAACTGGGCGACGCGGGGCACGACCTCCTGCCCGCCCGACTCCTCGTCGGGCGATGGCGCGTGGATGAGCCGGCGGCTCGGCCCCGACGGCCAGCGCGCGGTCGCGTGGGCGCGGGAGAACTACATGATATACGACTACTGCGGCGACCCGTGGCGGTTCCCGCAAGGGCGGCCGGCCGAGTGCAACCTCGACCGGCTCGGCTGCCTGAGGGGGGGATGCACCATATACTTCATACCAAGAATGTAATTGTGTAACGAATGCAGATGCAGAGAGAATGTCAATGACAAGGCTTTCCTTTTCGCGGATCAAGTTAAGATTTGTCACGGCGAATCTCAATACAAAACCCAATCTGTTAGATTAATCCTGCATTGATACATGTGGTCCGAAAAGAAAAGGAGAATCCAGGGGCAGGAAGGAGAGTCCAAAATCAGAAATCTAATGAAAGAATCAAAATTGTACCTGTTTCTTCAGATGTACAAAAATAACCAATGGATCGAACTCAACAATCGATCAATCCCCTCAATTGACAAGCTAGCAACGCGCGCATGGTCGAGCTTCTGACGTCCTCATCACAACGTGCACTCTTTCGGGCGGGTGGTGTCGTTGAACCTCACGTCGTCCGTGCAGTAGTTGTATATCATGTGGCTCTCGCGCACCCACTGCAGGTCGGCCAGCGTCTGCTGGTCCAGGTCGAAACGTGTGGAGCTGGCCGGCTCGTCGCCGCACCACGCCACGCCGGGCGACGGCTGGCACCAGGTGACGTTGTAGTTGCGGTAGTAGGAGACGAACGGCGCCTGCGACCAGTCGGTCTTGATGCGGCCGCCCTGCGTTGCCCAGTCCTCGGCGCTCCACAGGCTGCCGTACATGCGCATCGACTGCCACGTCGGGAACGGCACTCCCTGATCTTCGTTGTTCTTGAAGTCCCGGATCGCCACGCCGTCCACCAGGATCCTGGCAAGTTACGAGCATACAAACATTTATTCAGATCGGCATGATATAGATGCCACAGTATGTGTTAGACAAGAAGTAGCCAATTTGATCTACTTAAGTCGTCGCTAACTTGTCATACGTTTATAGCTTCTAAACTGAAAAAAAAAACTAGCTAGCAGCCAGTTACATTCTAGATTTGATGAATTGCGATGTATATATACTAACTACTCACAGGATGTGCTTGGGGTTCCATAGGATGGAATAGGTGTGGTAGTCGGCGGTTGGGTCGAACCAGAGGCGGAACTGCTGCTCGCGGCCACCGACGCCACTGGCGAATATGTTGGTGTGGAGCGTGTAAGGCTCGCCGGTGACATTGCCGAGGAACTCGAGGTCGATCTCGTCGTGGTACTCCCACGACCCTTCCGAGATCGTCTGCACGTACGCGCGCGCGCATCAAAATATTCCACGTGTCAAAAGTCAACTCGAGACGTACACCGGCATCAATGCAAGATAGTACACAGAAAGCTATACTCTAGATCGGTACAAATGGCTGCAACATATATGGTGGTAGATCTTACGTAGACGGTGCAGACCGTGCCGGCGGAGTCGCCCTCGATGAGCTTGATGTCGATGTCGATGCGGACGAAGAGGTACGTGTCCTTTGACCGGAAGCACGAGCCTTGGGACTGGTCGAGGGAGAGCGCGAGCGCCTCGGTGTTGTAATCCTCCATGAAGAAGTAGGTGTGGCTTGCTCCCCATATGAGCTCGATCTGCTGGTCCAGAGTCATCGCCCTGCCCAGATCAATGGCTCGGAGGAAGGCTAGGCATAGGAGCAGCAAGCTGCAAAGCTTTGGGCTAGAAGGCAATGGCGCCATGGCTATAGCTGCTATGTGCAGTGTTGGGAAACTGGCCTCCTTATTGGTTGGCTTATTGTTTCCAATGTGGAGGGGTCAGAGGTTTGTGTATATATAGCGAGCAAGGGAGTGGACGGAGATTGGAGAAGAAGGTGGCAAGGAAATGTGCGGGGAAGCTAGAGGCTAGAGAGGGATTTGCGGAGGTGGCCGGCAAGGCAAGTAATGAGGAATCGAATGTCAGGCTGGCCGAGGGGAGGGAAAATCTCGTTTGGGAATCCAAGCTTCCTCCTAGCTATAGCTAGCTACACAAGTAATCCTACGTAAACGTTTTATAAACGCTGGTCGTCTCATCACGCTGTGCACATGCATGCACGAGAGAGACTGAGAGAGGTCTGAATTACAGAGTAGATGAAGAAGAACTGAGCTTAGATTTGTTTCTTGACAAAGCAAGGGAAGCCATAGGTTAGGCTAGATCTCGGTAAACTGCTATCTTATTATGCTAGCTGACCAGTGACCTACAACCATGCACACACGTTAACTCAGATTCGCTACTTGTCAAAGAAATTAAGTCGAGTCGTCTCTGCTACTGCCACATGCTAGGCTGTATCTCAATATGCTTTGTTGGTTGATCCGGAACTGTTTGACTTCTCTGAGATGGTGCTCTCACGGTCACGACGAGTAGATTGAACGGCTGACTTGCGTAGATTTAAGCAATGTTCATCGTACGCGACGCCAAGTTAATCTCCCATTGGGCATTGGGGAATGAACATCACGCCTTTTAAAAAACGCACTTAGAAGCTGTACAAACCTACTTCTAAATCAGGAAAAATGCATTTCAGTAAGAATAGCTGAACACCTTTCAGCTTAGAGAAGCACTAGCACCGGTGAAGCTAGTCGCGCCACACGGTTTCTGAAGATACTCCACGCAATGGCGATCACCAATGGAGCGCGCGAGATATTTACCGTCTCGAGAGAGAGAGAGAGAGAGAGAGAGAGAGAGAGAGAGAGAGAGAGAGAGAGAGAGAGAGAGAGAGAGAGAGAGAGAGGAGACTTTTCATGATTTCCTACCATAGAGCCGCGCCCCGCCTGCCTCGGGATTCGCATGTGAAAATGAGGAGTCTGCCTGCGTATGTATGCAGCATTTGAGCCGAGCAAGTGATGCGAACTGGCATGGCGTGCGCAGAGGCAGCGGCATCGTTCCAGGTAACATGGGTTCCGGAATTAATATGAACGTGTAACCTGAAGCCGTGTAATTACATAATCTTTCAGACTGGTATTTTTTCGAATTAGCATGCAGCAGCATGCGTTGGCTCTACCCAGGGCCGGCCCTGGGGGTGGGCAGGGTGTGCCATCGCCCTAGGCCTAAAATTTACATAGGCCCCACCCCATATAGTACATTAGTCTTAATCTTAGTATCTTAGTAATGTATGTGGGCTCGTATGGAGTATGGCCCAATCAAGACATCAAGTCTGACAACGTGAGAACTAGAAGGCTTTTGAAGTTAAATATTTTTTTTTGTTCTGGTTGATATGGCAATCACTTCTTTGAAGAACATATTTGAAGAACTCATGGTGTTTAAAGACATATTTGGTTTCTTAATGAGCTCAAGCACCCTGAAGTCATTAGATAATATTGAACTTGAAGAGTCTTTGCACTAAATTTGCGAAACTTTCTCTGTTAATGGATCATCGATGTTGAGGTACATGATCTTATTTCGAATTGAAGATTATGAAATTCACATTGCCAGATGGTGCATTGTCTACTATGGAGATTTTCGAGCATGTCAGAGAGGTGGATTGTTATCCAAATGTTTCCATTGCTTACGGATCTTATTTACATGTGCTGTGGTATCGCATCATCAAAGAAAGAAGCTTTTCAAAGTTGAAATTATTGAAGAACTATTTGAGGTCAACAATGTCTCAAGAAAGGTTAAATGGTTTGCGACTTTATGCATCGAGAAGAAGTTATTGGATGAGATCGATATCAATAGTATAATCAATGACTTTGCATCTCGAAATGTTAGAAGAAATTGTTTAAAATAATGTCAAGCGCCAAGTAAGTAATTTTTATTACATTTGTCCACTTTATGAACTTTGAGATATTCTATATAAGTTATTTTAGTGCATTGAATATTATCTTCTTAATTGATGTGTATTTATAAGACTATATATACGTATATAGAAATATATATAGATATTTTGAGAGAGTGGATTAGGCCTCCGTATTAGTACTCGACCTAGGCCCAAAAAAACTCAGGAACGGCCCTGGCTCTACCATGACTCATGAGGTCAGTCACTAGCTGATAGGCCGGCGCTTCTTCTTCCATACGCGGATCGACATTTATGCACGTGCTGGGTGAACCAGTAAGGGTTTGGTGCACGAATCGTAGAGCAAATCGAGCGGTGGAAAAAATATAACAAGAATCAACTATTATCTCCGTTTTCAAATAGATATTATTTTAGAATATTGCGTGCAGTCAAAATTTTAAAACTTTGGCCGCTAACATACACGAAAATATTTAGTTTTGTCACATGCAAATTATATTAGTAGATTTATCATTAAAAGAATTCCCATATCATTATATTTTTATTATCTAGCAAGGTGGCCACGCATTTGCGTGGCTAGATTAGTTACAATTTTTTTAGTATCAAAATACAACTCAATGGATTAGAATATCTCTTTTATGTAATATTTGGGATATATAATTTGTTTGAGATGAACACGTGCGTACTTGAAAGATAATGAACTTTTGAAGCCAAAATGCATGGAATGATTAAATTTGATTAAAAGACAATTTGAAAAATAATGATGTATAGACCATATGAACGTGACATTGAAATATGCTTTCATGGAAAGATAGCTCGATTCATACTCTATAAGCTCGACATTGACCCTGAGCCGTCTCTATTAGATATATGGCTTCTTCTGTAATTAATCCACGCTAGAGATATAGTTATTTTGCAAGTCTTCTTCGTGGGATCTAGCTATGCAGCCTGCACATAATCGCATTTGCACCGGCAATTATACTGTTTTCTTTTCTCATTAGACATTAGAACTTGTTTCCATATTTTGCACTATTTTTAATTAATATACTCTTTTTCAATAAGCAATCAATGTCTCTCCTACGATCTTTTTAATTAATCAATGTTTATTGTACGTAATTTCGGATAAACCAACTCTCCAAGACAGAATTGGCTACGTGGCCCAATATTTGGTTGGCATTTGCCATAACACATTGTAAAACTATGTCACTGCTCAAACACACAATAAAGTTGTGTTCATTTGCTAGTAGACACCACAATGCACATTAGCAAATGAACATGAGTGTCCACCAGCAAATGAGTGTGATTTTTATAGTGAGTTTAGGCTGCCAAAAGTGTCTGCCAGCAAATGAATATAACTTTGTAGTATATGCGGGCAGTGAGATGATTTCATGGTGTGTTTGTGCTAGGGCACGGTTTAGATCTTCTAAAGCACTTACACAAAAAGAGATATTACAATCCAAATATCCAATTACCAATGGTATATCAGTGTCACCTCTTGGTGGGGTGGTAGAGTTGTGAGTGTACAACTCCAACTACCATAGTTCAAAACCTAGTGCCCACCTACCTATTACGCACACGTAAGTACATTTCAGTAGAAATTTTGTAAGGTTACGATTTGTCTCCGGCCTCCGTCTGTCTAGATGTATGCTAAAGAGGTACACTCATGTGTGTGCGCATGTGCGTGATGGTTCGTGCGTGTACTTCTTCCATGTAACCGCGAAGAAAAAAAGATACAGTTAAGTTCTATAATTCGTCGTCGGCCAACAAAAAAGTGAGGCCAGTAGGCAGTCGTTTCGGTTGATCCAGTGGCAAGCCTTCGACATCGATCACTCGCTGGTATCGTAAGTAACTGCTATTTGAACCACGTTGGAGAGGAGAGGAGAGGATCCATCGAGTTCGCATCATCTAAATAATACGAGTACTGACTAGGATCGGTTTGCAGCGGCCAGGCTTTTTTTTCTCATTTCCTAGTAGAGTAGTAGGACTCCCTTTCCATTCAACAATTTTATTGTTTGTCACGTAACAACATTGGATTCTTATGCTCATATAAGGACTGTGAGCGGCAATTCAAAGTCTGTTTCTCACTGTCCACCGAATAAGCAAATTGATAAGAGTAACACAGAGTTATAAAAATAAATTAAGAAATCCATAAGACTATAATTTGGATTCACCAAAATAAGCAGTGTGGATCTTTTCTTTTCTTTTCTCTCCTTCGATTAACATAATGATTTTTAGCCATTGAAAGCGAATATGTAAAGTGATAAATGTCTATCTGAGTGTGCCACTGTCCTCGCAGGATCTACGTACGTTGTGTCGTGCTTTGTTCACACACTTGGGTCATAGGCACCACCTCTATTCACATCATCTTTAGTACCGGTGACTCAACTTGTGTTTACAATTTGGTTCACATTCCTGTTCATCGAGCTACAATTCACACCGTTCTTAGCCAATGCTATTGTTAGTCATCATCGATCGGTTCAGTGGTGTTCGGGGTTGGGTAATTGTTTGGGAAAACAGCGGGTGAGGCCTAATTTTTCTCTTTCCGTGGTAATTTCTAGCCATTGAAAACGAACGTGCCTATAAGGTGATAATATTTGTCCTCGAAGGGTGTTCTACCCTATGTCGTGCTTTGTCAATGCACTGGGGTCATAGGCACCACTGTTTATCCACATCATCGCTGATCTTGGCAACGCAATATGCCTTTACAGTTGGGTTCGTGTGTCTATTCATCGGGCTCCGATTCACACCGTTCTCAGTCAATGCTGTCATGTTGGTCATCGTTAACCTGATCGTGCTGCTCAGGGTCGAGTCATCGTCCAGGAAACTGGCGGGCGAGGCCTGGAATGTATTGGATCATATTTACGAGGCCATCGCTGCGGCCACAGCTACCGGGTAGGCCGCAAGCAGGCACGCGCTGCCACCTTGAGTTCCATGATACTTTCGGAGGAAACAATTTCTTCAATCGAACATGTGCCATGGTATCTAGGTGCAGGCACGCTGATTCTAATTAGACTGGGGATTTGATATTCCAAACCTACGTTGCATTTACTAATTATAGTTGAACTCCGACGTTCCAATATCTAGACGTACATGGCGTTTTCTTTTTGAACGCGTATAGGTTCACCAAATAACCGTGTAGGATGCGGATACTTGCTAAATAATGACATCCGAACACGTGAGGTATTAATATGGCCGGATTTCATACGTGAGATATTCTTAAGGTTAACGTTAAATCTACACTATTATAATATGAACCACCCAAAAATCGAAGGTGTAGATCTTTATCTTTTTCTATCGATTAATGTGGTAATTTCTACCTCTTGAGGACGAAGATAGCTTTTTTACTTTGTTTGTTTTAATAAGATAATAGATTTAAACTAACATATAATTAGGCAAATTACGGGTCAAAAATGTGTTTTGGAGACTATGTAGATATCCAAAATAATAAGTAAAAAAAAGAACAAAGGGTAGATATATACTTAACGCCGTCCACTAAATCTCAATAATAAAACAGAGGATATGCGTATTGCTCTTGTATATAAGCTGGGTGTATCGAGTGCGTATGTTTATTCAAGTCGAGTAGTCGACCCGACTAGCTAGTGGCCTGTTAATTACTCTATTTGGCATACGTAGAGTCGTAGACATAGCACTTGCTGCAAAACTTGTTTTAGTCTGACTTGCTACGATTTGTATGGTGGAAGATAAAGCTGCGTTCTAGGATCGATGGAGCAACTTACGGAACCGGTTAAACTTGCCAAACCAAAAGAAAACAAGTGGCAGAATAGTAGAACGCTTGGAGAACGTTGATTCAACTGTACGGTGCAACACCAGAAGTCCAGAACTAATTCTTGCGTACTGTGTGCTCGTATACATGACGTAGTTCAATTAGTACTCCAGCTTCATTCAACAGTATTTTTGGCATCACAACATATACTGTTCACTTGTTCAACTGCGGCTCGGCTATAGCTTCTCGAGCTCTCTGTTCAGAGAAACTGGCTGGTTTTAGCAGAACGCGTATGCCTGCCCGTCCGGTTGGGCGGCGGCACGTAGGCCGGCAAAACGGCACATGCGGCCGAAATAAGGGACTCGGCGGCCAGTTTTTGCCAGCCCGGCCGAAGTGAACGTAGGCCTAGCAGCCCAAGCCCGGAATAACACCTATGCTGCTGTCCATGTTGGTGCCTAAGGGGGGCGGTGGCGGACTATGATTTATCGGATGGGTATTCGAATTAATAAAATATTATTTGATGGAAAAATTACAGGTCCACAATAGCAAAAAAAAGTACAAAATATTTGTATTAGAGATAACACCACAAAGAATTTAGAGAAATTATAAAATAATTAAGAAAAAAATATTAAACAGGGAATTTGGGACCGAAGAATCGACGTGTGTGGCCTACCTCGCTGGCCCGGTTAGGTCCCACTCGATGTCCATTTTCTTAGCGTTTGCTACCTTACTCTTACATTCTATCCAACACGCTACCGCCGAGGTCAAACTGAAGCCTGAGCCGCTCTCGCCTTCGCGCTTGCCACCAAATCGCCTTGCCCAATGCCTAGTTGTCTCATGGACTCGTGTGCTAGCATCGCCTAACAACCTAAGATAGAGGGGGAGGACTTGCTTTGTGGGGGGAGGGGGGTTTCCGAATGGGTTAAAAACTATTGCGTTGGTAGGCTGAGTCGCACTACTTAAGACGAATTGAAGAGGGGAGGTGTGGGAGTGAGCTGAAATCTCTTGATGGTATAAATGTGAAGTATTTAGTCCAATTATCAATATATATACATTATATATCTATTAAACATATGATATTTTGTAACAAAAAATAAGTGTTCAGTTGCACACCCATGACCCATGCCGCCCATGCTGAGGGGCGGCTAGTCCAGGCCGGCGATCGGACGGTGGCGCTGGTCGGTGCCCCGAAAAAAGCTTTGAATAAGTTGCACGCGTGCGAAACTTTTGTCCCGCTTTCACAAGCGCAAACAGGTAAATGTAGCTTCACATGAGTACATACGGACCAGAGTTTTCCTCGAGATTACTGCGTTTCCTTCAACTCGAATTCTGTGAGTACATACGGACCAGAGTTTTCCTAGAGATTTATGCGTTTCCTTCGACTCGAATTCTTACTCGTGGCATTCTACTGACTTGATGACAATGCAATAATTTGAGCACGAGTTTTAGCGGACAGAAAACGGCACCGTACCAATAGCCAGTCGTAACCGACAGATATATCGTGGCACACACATAAATTGAACTCGAAGCCCACATGACTCGAATCAAAGAGAATCCTGCTAGAACATTTGTCCATCCGGACGATTTCCTCCGCATTTCGCCACGCACGCCTGACACCGCACCACCTCGCTCGCGGCCCACAGTTGGCATCCGCGCGCGCAGTATTCAATTCGGTGGTTGGGGCCGGCGCTTGCCGCTGCTGCGTGCCTGAAATGCATATTCGTCTGCGCAACGCGAGGAAAGGAGCACGATCAGAAACCTCGTCCCGCGCATGTTAAAGCTTAAGGTAGTTAATTACCCATTTGTTGAATAATTAATTATTATGTCATCCTTGACAACTTGAATCCCTTAAATTTCATTGTCACCCTAGTAACTATATGGTAATACTAGCTATAGGTTGTACTTAAGCGACATACTAGCCTTGCTTAAGTACCCGGGACATTAAACTGTCCCAATCATCATTCCTTTCAAACATAAAATGATTTGGGCAGTCATTACAGGTAAATGGCTGAGATGGTTGAATTGTTGTGTTTTACTCCTCAAAAACCCTAAATTTGCTATTACCCTATCTGGGTGGATGAAGAGGTGGATGGTATGACAATGGGTGCTAATGTAGCCCACGGAATGTCATTTTGTGGATGGAATGTGGAATGAACCGCCCAGATAACTCCTAAGGACTTAATCTTGTCACGACCTCCCGTGTAAAACAAGTACAACCACAAGTCTGCGACAAAACGCGACTTGGCTTAGTAAATTTATCGAATCTCAAAGTCATCTCACCGGTGGATAAATGGCACGCGCAAGCTTAAGTGACATCCAAACTTTGACGGGACACCGCCGCTGCTGAGACCGCGAATCTCGGACGATGGAGGTGTATCTCTCCGCCGTGGTTGGCGAGTTTATGGCCTATCTCTTCAAGGCCGAGGCACTCCAAGCAAAGAGTCGCGGACGCCATTCAGACGCCGCACGCCGCCGCCTCCACCCGCCTGTGTTGGAAGTACGAGGATCTTCATCGAGATCATCGCTCCACTTCTATCCACACCTCCCGAGGAGAGCGTGTCCCGCAGCTTTCCGACACCGAGTTGATGACCCCGCATGACGCCCCAGTCCGTTTACGCAAGCGGCGACCGCCACCATCAAGATCGCCATGGATGAGATCCGACGGCCCGACACTCACCGGGCGCTATGCCCACCCAACACCCTCCGCAAAGACATGATCCAGAGTGACGGCTCACCCGCCGCGTACGAGAGGGATGCCGCAGCGGCGCGAGAGATGTCGCCTTGCAGAGTTGGCACGCCCGAGCCGCCACGCGACCTCGCTCGCCTCGCCAGCGCGGCTGCCGCCGCCGCCCGCGCCCTCCCGGTGCCGTGCCGACGCTCTCATCCGAGGACCCCGCCTCCGCCTCACAAAGACGCAAGAAGGTGCGCGCCGCCGCCGTCCCGGCCGCTTGGGAGAGTCTACCGTGGACGCAGCCTCGCCCACCGCTCGATTCGACGAGTCCACCTGGCGCCACCTCCGCTCGCCTCCACCGCTTAGCTCTCTGACATTGCCTCGCCCCCGCTCACCGAAGTTTCACGAGCTGCTTCGCCTTCGCCCCGGCAATCAGATCACGTGTGGTCCGCCCCTGGAGTAGTTGTTAGATTAAACTGTTAGCGTGCCAATGCACTCGATTCTTCTGCGCTAAGCAATCGCAGACCGACCACCAACAACCTAAGCTAGCGACTTTCTCGTGACTGCACTTCACCTTTGCCGCACCAATGAACCTCTAGAAGTCGAGGATTGCCTGTGGACACCGAGAAGAAACTTCGCCTTGCCTCGCGCTCAAATGAGGATAAGGTGGATTTCGCCACCCATCACCGGATAGCCGCCACCGTGGGAAAATTATCACGCCTGAGGTGGTGAAAGTATAGAGGAAGAAGAAGCGAAATAGTGAAGTCGAGCATCTACGATTGGAGCCCCACAAGATCCCGCCGCCGCCACCGCAATAGAAGAAGTTGTCAAGTACAACAAGGTGAATCGAACCCGCATGGCGTTCCGATTCTCGGGAGGAATTCAAAGCCGCCAGAGCCAACTTTGCACCACCGGTACCATGAGGATGAAGAAGAACGAGTTCGTGAGCTTTAAAGCAAGGCCATCTATCCACAATGAATATCTCGATCAAGTTCAACCAACTTGCCCGCCACGCCCTAGTGATGTAGCCGATGAAGAGGAAAAGATTGATCGCTTCAGGAAGGAATGCGCGAAGATATGAGAGGACAGCTCATCCTCCACGATTACTCGCTTCCCCTGAAATGCATATTCGTCTGCGCAACGCGAGGAAAGGAGCACGATCAGAAACCTCGTCCCGCGCATCGTCGTGTCTCCGCTTCTCTCCGAGCCTCACAACCCGCAACGCGTGACGTACGTACGCTATCCCACCCACCCAGCGCCTCCCGTCCGGGATCCGGATCCTTTGGACACTGATTTTCAATCTGTGTGACCAGTATTGAGTTATTGACGGAAACAATATAGTAAGTACGGTAGAAACAACTATATATTTACTATAGTAAAATACACTGTAGTGATTTAACTGTTTTCTTAGATGATGTAGCCGTGTAGCGTTTGATATATATCGTTTGTTTTGAATGAAAAGGTGGAGAGATAGATCTAATGTATATCACTGTGCTCCTCCCAGTTAGCACTCATGCTAATGCAAACGACCCTCCGCAGACACAGACACTGAGATACAGGCAGGCGCATTGCCACCCCACATGCGTTCCCGGAAGCTGACACGAACATGCGCCTCGCCTCTGCAGTCATGCACTGTACTCCTCCCCTCAATCAATTCAATTCCTTCGTTCTCCCAACCAGCAACCACCCGTCGCCTGTCGCACTTAACTCCTCCAGTCCTCTTCCCCCAAACTCTATATAAGCCTTGCGAGACGCGCATCGATCAATCATCGCGCCACCATCTCTTCCTCCATCGCGTGCACAACTCTTTACAAGGTGCTGCAAAGCTTAAGCAGCGGCGACCATGGCGTTCGGCCCGAAGAAGATCACTTGCTTGCTCGTGGTGCTCCTGGGACTCTGCATTGGCGTGAGGATAGCGGCCGCGGGGAGGATCGACGACGGTCTGGAGGTGACGTGGGGCGACGGCCGCGGGAGCGTCTCGCCGGACGGCCAGGTCATCTCGCTGTCGCTCGACCACACCTCCGGGTCGGGCTTCCGCTCCAAGGACACGTACCTCTTCGCGCGCGTCGACCTGCAGATCAAGCTCGTCGCCAACAACTCCGCCGGCACGGTCACCACATGCTACGTAAGCCCACAATTCACGTGTTTCAGGCTATGATCGATTCGAATCGATCAATGTGCCATCTTTGGTTCGAGCTGACAATTAATGGATTTCCAATTTTTGTCCGTGCCTGCAGTTCATGTCGGACGGGTCATGGGAGGTCCACGACGAGGTCGACCTCGAGTTCCTCGGCAACCTGACCGGCCAGCCGTACACGCTCCACACCAACGTCTTCGCCAACGGCACCGGCGGCAAAGAGCAGCAGTTCCACCTCTGGTTCGACCCGACCGCCGACTTCCACACCTACTCCATCGTCTGGACTTCGCAGCACATCCTGTAAGTAATCCGCGTGGCGCATTACTGAACAATTCCTCACTCATCCTGTCCCCGTCACCCACGGAGGTCGAGCTGACAATTGAGGCGCATACCATTGTTTGATTCCGCGCAGTGTGCTGGTGGACGGGACGCCGATCCGGGAGTTCAAGAACCACGCGGCGCAGGGCGTGCCGTACCCGTCGTCGCAGCGGATGCGCCTATACGGGAGCCTGTGGGACGCCGAGGAATGGGCCACGCAGGTCGGCCGCGTCAAGACGGACTGGTCGCAGGCGCCGTTCGTCGCGCAGTACCGCAACTTCACCGCCGTGGACGCAGCGGCGGCCGGTGGCGCCGGCGCGGGGTACGACCAGGAGATGGACGCGACGGCGCAGCAGGCCATGAAATGGGCGCGCGACAACTACATGGTGTACGACTACTGCGCCGACAGCAAGCGGTTCCCCCAGGGTTACCCGCCCGAGTGCTACATGGCTTAAGAGACTTAGTTAAGCTTCGGTGCACTTTGATTGCAAAGTCGATTATAGAGCATTAGGACAGGTTATACATATACATATACATTATACCATTACCATTAACCTCATTTACTGTCTAAATTGATTCATTCTTTTTTTTGTAAAAAGAATAGATATACATATGCTTGTATTGCCGAGAAGATTTATGAAAGCAGTGGCTTATTCTGAAATTCAGTTGTCCGGCCATTGGAGCTGCTAGTTGAATTGTAATCATGCATGGGCGTGGTTGAAGTTGGTGTTATATGTCGACGTGGCACTTCTTTCTTGGGGGAACAGAGCATGGAGTGTTTTGTTGGTTTATGTAAAGCGTATTGGGAATGGTAATCATACCACTCAGATATCTGATGGGTGAAAGAAAAATCGGACGTCTTACCCAGATGACCACGTCCCCACGACCACCCATTCATCCTTCTTGTGACCGCTTCCTCCTCCTGTGTTCTCTGTCTCCTTGTCTCTCTCGGACGTCCCTATCCATCTCTCAATCCATCAGACGAGTGACCTCGACTGAGCTCGCCGGTGGCTTCAATCTTACTCCACGTCTGTTTTTGCCCCCAACATCGCGCTCGTGGAGTTCGTTCGCGCTGCTCACGCTCGAGGAGTTCCACTGCCACCAGTCGAAGATTGCTACTGCTCGCGCCCAATTAGTTTGTTCGCCGCGGCTAGAGCTCGTGCTAAGGTCTCCCCTTCCGAGGAGCGGGTGGAGCTTGCCAGATCTGGCTGGGGCGAGGCCAGAGGAGGTAGGGGGAGGCGGATGATGAGCAAAGGGCTGATGATTAAGCGGTGGTGTGGGTGGAGTGCAAAGACGAGGCACCGGATCAGACGCTGTTGTCGCCACTTGCATGCCCTCCTCCTCCAGTAGACATGTTGAATATGTTTCTTCAAATTGTTGCATGACATGTTTGATTTTGATGCAATGTCTCTTCTCAAATTTTGTTGCAAGGGGTATTTGTTGCAGTCAACATTTTGTTTTGTTGCATCAAAGTTTATTTACTGTTGCATTAGGGATGTTGAATTGTTGCACCGATGGAATTGATGTATCTGTTTTCAGTTGGTTGCAAATATGTTTTTGATTTCTCGCATATAAAAGTTCAAGATGTTGCAACGTTATTTAGTGATTTTCGAACAGAGGTGCGTTGATTTTGGAATCATACAACTCATACCACTCTTATGCCCAAACCTGCGATTCTCAATTTTGTTGCAAACATTTAATTCCATTGTTGCACGAGCAATTTAAAATATTATCATTATTGTTTTAAAATGTTGTAGTGTCGTAAGTTGTAACTTCTTATTTGTGATTTCTGGTCTTGTTTTAGCACTTAGCTAAGTCATATACTCATGATATTGATTGTTCTTTCGGTGAGAGGATGATAGCTTTTCCCCAAATTTTCTCGACATTTGTCTACTGCTATTCTGCATTTTGTTGCATGCGTTGATTATAATTATTCCACAATATGTTCACCGATATTGCATTGGAGCATCGCATGTCCAGGTGCTAGTTGTACCCATCGGGAAACATGGATTGGAGTCTTTCAGTTGATTGTTTCTTGCTATCAGAGCAACAAATAGTAACTTCACATGTATGCAATTCGTACGAGCCCATTCTTCGCACGCTGATAGCTTTGCTTACAACATCAAAATGGACCAAACTACACGTCAATTTGTATCCTCTGCCTGGTTCAACCGGCAAGGCTATCTCACCGTCAGATGAAACTCAACAGTCTGGTTTGGGCAACAATCGTTGGCGGGAACTGGTAGCATTCGAGGAGAAACAGAGGATCCACCAAGTTAGGCCGGCTGAAATCAGGATCACAGCTCAGAATTGGCTGCTCCGACGCGTTTCCTTTCCGTTTGTTGGACCAGACCAAATGTCGGAACAACGACTGTCACGGTCGATACTTGCTACACTAGTGTACCATCCCCTCAAAACTAAGTCTACCACGATCTACAAGTTATAGGTGTAGCAACAGAAATATCTTATGTTCAAGCTGAGATATCCCTATATTTGTAACTGTGTATTAGACCCCACTGATTTCTGGCTCTGCTACTAGCCGAGATGATTTGCAATTCTGAATGTTACGTGGACTACCTCGAAAGCCTGTTACCTAGGTGTCTTTTTGCTCCCTTTATGATCTTTCTAGTATCCTACCAACATTGTGCATTTGAGCAATTCTCCTTGTAAGTATCGACAAACTCTAAATTTGTAATTTAGAATCTTCTGTATTCACAGCACCGGTCTCTATATCGATAGCTAGTGCTCGCAGTTACATTATTGGATATTAAACGTATATCACAAAAATGTAAAGCTATTGCATAATAATAAACAAAACGTAAATATACCTTATGACTTTTGTCTTTCAAAATGACCGACCAAGCCAAATATCGTTAAAGAATCAGCAGCGGAAGCAGAATTAAAATACAAAACGTGAAACCCTCACAATATATCCACAAGCAATCGACTAGGGCCCGCGATCTAGTCTTTGGCCTTCTTGTCTTTCAGTCTTGAAGAACGCGTATAAGTGCCCATGTAACCTTCTTCTTTTATGCTTACTGAATAATAATATATTGAGCGAGTATGAGTACACAGCCGTACCCACGAGCCAATACACAGAATGCAGTTATATAATATGTAAGGCTAATCAAAGGAATAACTTGTGGTTCTTTTGTCTGTATAAAGTCACTTATTGAAATAGATTAAGTAATAGCAACTGAGGATTTTTAACACATGTTTTAACAAAATCGAGTTTTGTTGTAAAATTCTAGTGGAGGCTCCAACCTCCTATATCACAGTGTGGCTTCATCCACCAATGCTCGTGTTTTTTCTCGGGTCATATTCTGTATTTATCACTGGTTCTCAAACAGGTCATCTCAAATCTCTGGGCTCCAACCCATCTCAAATCTCTGGGCTTCAACCCATCTTTTCATTCCCTCCCACAAATTATTTTTATAAAAATAAAAGCTACTTCAAGCAAGTTGTCGACACCGCCTATAACCGTGGGCATGACTATCGAGATAGTTTTCTCACTCTGTAGAGTTCGTGCATTTTACCCAAAAGAGAATCAATTTATAATGTCAGTCTCGACACACTTTCATAGATGTGGAACTAAGATCAATGACTGAGCTAGGAATTTTGCAATGTCGGTGTACACTTCAAGGATGAAAAAAAATCTTGTACGAAACATATGTAATTTCACAAGTCCAACATAATTACACAAGAGAGTTCGAAATTAGTTAATAATGCAATACAAATAGTTCAAATAAAATCTTACATGAATAAAAGAGTCCTAAATAGCTAATAGAAATCATAATACCACACGACACGATCTCATTCGTTGAAAACACTTGATTATATCATCATCACTAACCTAACATAGCTCATGATAGGTATCCTTTTGCTGGGATCATGTGAAAGAAGCTCAACATCATAACCCAATTCATCAATATCATTGTCGGTTGCTTATACTTCACTTTGCGATTGGGGTTAAGATTGAAATGGTGCATTCACAGATGGAATTGAAGAAGTCACAACCAAAGCAAATTCATTTCTAATTATACTTGCTTCAGTTCCTCCTCCTCCTTGAGTTTGAGTAGTTTTCGCTTCAATAGATTTTGTCTTGACTGTCTTGCCATCTCAAAAGAAAGAAATGATATCTCTATTCTTTTTCATTTCAAGGATTCAACTTGCCCTACATATACAAATCACAGGAGTCGGGAGACATTCAAGAACAGAACATAAAATGGCATTTAGATTGAGCAATTGGCTTTGGGGGAAATTGGCCAGTGAGATCTTGTTGGGCACCTCTTTCTAGAGCTTCGCTTTTGGGGGAAATGGAGCCACCTCCCCCTCCGGCCTCTCTCTCTCCCGGTCTCCCCGGGCGCCGCCTCCTCCCCCAGGCCCTAGCGCCGTGCCTCCGGCCTGGCTCCCTCCTACGCCACACCACGCCCGGCCGGCTTGGCCTCCGCCGCCTCGCTGGCCCTGCCGCCCTCCTCACGGTCCTAGCCCACTCACGCCCACCCCCCAAATCCAATCCTGGATTTGGGATCCCCCATGTTTACCGGCAGACCACAGAGAAAAGCGTCCTTAGCGGCGGCGGACTGGCGGAGGCGCGGAGGAGGAGGAGAAGCAAGGAGGCGCTACCCTACCTTGGTGTTGGTGGCCTGGTGGTAGGAACCGTCGACGCCCTGCGAGGCCTGAAGCCGAGCAATGGCGTCTCGATACTGGATGCTCTCGTCGTCCTCAGCGGTGGCGGACTGGCGGAGGAGCAGGAGAAGCAAGGAGGCGGCGTCCTCGGCGGAGGCAGATTGGCGGAGGAGGAGCCAGGAGGAATGGAGGACAAGCAAGGAGGCGGGCGGTGTCACCGCGTAAGGAGGAGAAGCAAGAGCAAAGAGCCTAAACCAACTTGACCAGAGTCTGGACAAATACCTAGTTTAAAAAAAATTGCACTTTTTTTGGGAGTGCCTGTGCACCACGGGCACCCCCTTGATGCCGCGTCTGACTAAGATGATTATCACAAGGCCTTTACAATGCCCCCACCTCAACGCAACTCCACTCGCTAGGTATCACCTCCTTGGGCCGCGCCCCCGGGAGGTCTCCCACTTGCGTTGTGTAGTTCGGTGACTCCCTTACCCTTAATCCATACCACACACCCACCAATGGTGAACTTGCGATGAGGCGAACAAATTAGTCAGCCAGGTCGTACCTAGGGGTGTTCGTTCGGTTTGTTTGGTTTTTTCGGTTCGGTAAATACGATATATACGGTATTGTTAGTTCGGTAAATACGATATTTTTAAAAATACGGTTCGGTTTCGGTAAATCCCATTGTTTTTCGGTACGGTATCGGTATTTACCAAAGTTGACACGAATTGCAAACAACGACGTACCACATAGTGGCAGCAGCAACCACCAAACTTAAGTCTTAAGTACTTAACTAGCAAAGCAACTAAGTAGGCAAGCACAGCAGGCAACACACTACAAGCACAAGTGCACAACAGACTTGTATTGTTCAGACTTAAGACTTAAGTACTTAACATAAGTGCACAACAAATCAAATCAGCTAGCAGGCAGCATAGCAGTAGCCAGCACGAGCAGCCACGGTCCACAAAGCCACCTGCAAAGCAAGCAAAGCAGGCCGCAGTGAGGACTGAGGTGGATCGTGCATGGGCTGAGCGCAAGGCCGCAAGCGCCTGAGGCCCAGAGAGCCACGCTCTATTACGAGATTTCAGATTTCGGTTTGTTCGCCGGTTTTTACCGAAAAACCCGAAATAAAAAAACAGATTTCTGAATCCCGTACCGAATACCGGTCAAACCGAGTTGATCGGTACGGTTCGGTACGGTTTGTTTGGTTCGGTTTTAAAATGAACAGCCCTAATCCCACCTACATTGCAATACACGGATGACATCTTAATCTTGCTCAAGGGTATAGTTCAGCAAGCCGTGGCTCTCTTGCAGCTTTTTCAGGATTGAAGATCAATTATCAAAAAAGTACTTTAGTGCACATCCACATGTCTTAGCAAAATGCCGCCGCAACAGTTAGCACCTTACAATGCCCACTCAGCTCACTCCCATGCACTTACTTAGGACTTTCATTATCCACCAACAAGATACATCACAGTTTGCTGCAACCAATTATTGACAAGGTAGACAGAAGGCTAGCAGGTTGGATGCTCGGGTTGCTATCTTGGGGGAGGGGGGAGTATTAATGATCAATTCTGTTCTATCAGCAATATCTATATATTACATGAGTTGCATACAGTGGCCAGAGCGCAATATTGAAGCCTTGGACAAAATCAGAAGAGCTTTCCTTTCAAAGGGAGTTAAAGGAAATTCGAGGTGGACATTGCTTGGTGGCTTGGACCACAGTTATACTACCCAAAGAGTGAGGGGGTTTAGGGATCCGTGATCTTCAGATTCATAACAAAGCTTTGATCATGAAATTCACAGGAAAGTTACTATCAAACTCAACTGAACCTTGTTTCAATTGGTTAAGACGTCAATATATTCAAAAACACATACCAATGCAGCCTCGGCAGGGAGACACAACAATTTGGAGAACTTTATCAGCTGCCATTGAGACGACTTCACAAATGACTAAAGTCATAATAGGAGATGGGCAGACTACTTTGTTCTGGAAGGACTACTGAACATCCATTGGAAGACTATACTTATGCTTTCCCACTCTCTTCACATTTGCCACTAATCCAAATTACACAGCGGGCTCACAATTAGTGGATAACAACTGGACGATATCACTTCATCCAGTTCTATCACAGTAGGCGCTATTAGAATACCAGCATTTACTACTTGTGCTGTCTGAGCAGAATCTCACACAAGGAACCTTGGACAAACGAGTCATGGACTTGACCAAGACCGACGTAACTACATCAGAAGTGTGCAAACTACTATCGTTCCATGGTCTGAAATGGAAAGTGGCAGATTATACCTGGCACAGATCAATCCCACACAGATACAGAATCTTCTTATGACTTGCTTTTAGAGGAAAATTAAACACTAAGGATAACATGGCAACTAAGCAATAGATAACAAATCCTCACTGCGACGCTTGCCCGGCTTTAGAGACAATTGATCATATCATTCTGAGATGTAAAGCCGCGGATTATCTATGGACAAAGCTAGGATTATCGACAGAAGCTACCTCGTCCAACAACATCCTAGATTTTGTGAAAAAGTGTCTGCGCAATCAATGAGCTACCGTGAAATTTGGTCCATATGTTTTGCAGCCTGCGCTTATACATTATGGACCATGAGGAATAAGAGGGTATTCCAAAATACGAAAATTGGAAGCACTACAATGCAATGTCAGATCCAAAACTATTAATATCTGATCATACCGGTTTAAAACTGAGAACCGGGCTAACTCCGGTAGTGGAGCAATCTCTTGCTGTAAAGTTATTTCTTATTTAGTTTTTATTTTATTTAGCTTTGATCGGCCTTTGGCCTTTTCTTTCACTTCCTTTGTTCCTCTTTTTTATACTTCCTGTCTACTTTTTTTTGCTGTATTTGTAACATTTTGATAATCATTTTAATACAATGCTCATAAGGTGAAGACTTCTCTGCCTTTCACGTTAAAAAAAAAAAATTACTCCTACACAACCTGGAAGCCCCCTTTCTCTCTACATATAAATCGGAGCAGCAGCGAATTCGTATCCGAATCGAAAACACCCTAACCGATTCGCAATCGTGATCGGAGATCATTACTATTGAGAGTGAGAGAGAGAGAGATTTCAAACCTGGATATCATACGGACAGAGGTTCCTCTCCCCAGGGAAGCAATTTGTGCAGTGTAAGCAGCGAATGGGAAGGCGGCGGTGGAGGACCTCTCTCAGCGGCGGCTCCGGCTTCCCTCTTCCAAGGCGACGGCGTGCGGCGGATAACCTCTCTCAGTGGCGGCGACGGCGTCCCTCTCCCATGGCGACGGCGTGCGGCGGCTGCATCTCAAGGGGCCCGGATCAACCCTAGAAGAAACATGCGCCCCACTGCATCTCCTTGAATGGGCCGATTCGGCTCTTTTGCAAAGCCACTTAAATTTGGGCCGACCTGTGAAATAATCCGGCCTGAGTCGATAATAGCAGCACACATCGGAGCATCCTCCATGGAGATGAGCGAAGAAGAAGCAATGGCCAATGGCTCCCGCTCGAGCCGAACTAACTGTTTGAGGAAGCTGGTGGATGGCGGCCGAGGGAGGCATGCATTCTCCCCTCGCATTTTTACCTCTTCTTCCTCTCGAACCCGTTTTTCGCGGATGGCCATTTACTTTGCCCCTCTCCAACTCTCCGAATCGCTCCTCCTCTCCCCACAAAAGAATTTTCCAATTCGATCGACAAGAACAATACCCGAGCTTCTTCCAGGTGAGACACAGTTGGAATCCGTATTTTTTTCTTCCTCTCCAATTTTCTGTAATTCCTGCTCCTTTCGCTGCTTGACGTGGCAAATAGATTAGACACAAGGTGGCTATCTGGTCCCACTAAGGAATTTTGAGCTACCGTTGATTCGTTGTGTCGCCAAGAGTGATTTCTTATAACAATGATGCTAACAAAGAAGCATTGCGCATGATTGTAATTTCTGATGACTGAACTGCGCTCAAATCAGCCATCTGTTTTTTGTTTCTTGTTTCCAGGATGATGTTTGCGTTTCTCTGAGACGAAATCAGGCAAGGGTTCTTCAGCAACATCCAGCATGTCAGTTTCTATGAAAGAGTTGGACCCGGCTTTCCGCGGAGCTGGACAAAAGAGTATCCTTTCGCTGCATTCTAAGATTTTTTTTCATAGCTTGGCCACTTGTTCTTATAGAAAATTCACTTTGAAATCATAGGATTATTCTTCAGACAAAAATTTTTTGGTAACTGTTCGTAGCAGTAAACTTGTTGACCACCAAGAGGCTAAATAGTGTGGTTGCTGATTAGTCCGAGTAATATCGACAGCTTACACAAATTGTTTGTCAGCTAAGCTGTTATAAAACACTTCCATTTCTTCTTACATTGCACTTTTGGGTGGTGACTGCTGACTACTACTTCTGATGATTCTGTGATAAGCTGCTTTAGTGTGCAGATTTAATATGATAGTGGATTACCATTTCCATTTTGAAAATGATGTACATAAGATACCGAGTAATGCTTATTTAAATGTCTTCTTCATTATGCAATAGTCATAGTGATGGATGCAATGCTAAACTATCATGAAGTTAATGCTTCATTATCTAGAAGAAACTGGAGTTAATACATTGTATTGGAGGGCTAAGCTAAACAAAAAGAATGATGGAGTTAAAGTAAAGATCAAGTAAACAATAGTAAAGGTTGACAAAGAGTGCTGATTCTATCCTTTCAAAGTTACTCTTCGTCATTGATCCTCATGAGCATTGTGCCTACACTGTGTTGTTGTTCAAACATGTACATGCATCGTACTCCTTAATAACATTGCAGCGGTTTGGAGGTATGGCGTATTGAAAATTTCAAGCCAGTTCCTGTGCCAACATCTTCATATGGAAAATTTTACATGGGTGATTCATATATCATCTTGAAGGTATGGAAGTACTCATGCCTTGTTATGCATGTCCTTGTTTCTTTTGGAACATCATTGGTGCATAATTGCAAAGGTAGATGATTTGGTTTATCTTGAAACAAAATCTTACAGGCCATGATAAACCTGAGCTAAAATATTTCCTTTGTTCTCCGTTTCTGTTTCCCATTACCATCAAACAAACCCTTAATCATTTTTGTGCATCACACGATTCACTATCCATACCAAGATAGGTCATTTATGCCATAAACTTGTTATATCGGTCACTTAGTTTGTGTAAGGCTTGAACTCAGCTCTTGCACTATGCTTACTGCACCGAACGATATTTCCTCATGTTCTTTTGCTCCCTACAGACAACAGCCTTGAAAAATGGTTCCTTTCGCCATGACATCCATTATTGGCTTGGTAAAGATACTAGCCAGGTAGATTCTCAAATCATTTGACAATGCATCACTTGATTTAGCTCTTCAGAGCTAGTACACAGGCTTTATGTTAGCTAATACTTATCCAAAATGCTCAATATTTTTTTGGTAGGATGAAGCTGGAACTGCTGCAATGTTAACTGTGGAGCTTGATGCTGCCCTAGGAGGGCGTGCTGTCCAGTACCGGGAATTACAAGGCAATGAAACTGAAAAGTTTCTGTCATATTTTAGACCATGCATCATGCCGCAGCCTGGAGGGGTGGCTTCTGGGTTCAACCATGTAGAAGTCAATGAGCAGGACCATGTTACCCGCTTATATGTGTGCAGAGGAAAGCATGTTGTTCATGTTAAAGAGGCAAGATATCTAAACTACTGCCTAAGCTCTGCTCATTTCTTGATTATGCTTGCTATTTTACAAACCAGGTTCCTTTTGCCCGTTCATCCCTTAATCATGAGGACATATTTATCTTGGATACCAAGTCCAAAATTTTCCAGTTCAATGGCTCCAACTCATGCATTCAAGAGAGAGCAAAAGCTCTTGAAGTTGTGCAGTATATCAAAGATACTTTCCATGAGGGCAAGTGTGAAGTTGCAGCTGTTGGTAAGAAACTCTGTTAATATGCCTTGAATATTTGAAATGACATGTACAAGATATGACAATTCGGAGTTCTCTAATAGAGGATGGAAAGTTGATGGCTGATGCTGAAGCTGGTGAATTTTGGGGTCTGTTTGGTGGCTTTGCTCCTCTTCCAAGGAAGACACCTTCAGAGGATAATGGGGAAGACAGGGAAATTGTGGCCAAATTGCTATGGTAATCACTGTCATTATTCCCATATCCACATCACAGCAGTGTTAATTGTCAATGAGAATAATTTGCTATTAAAATGGTGTCATCTATGATAATGATTTGCTCTTGAAATTATGAAACTGAATTGATGATTTCCATGACTTCTCAGTTTTAACCAAGGAAAGCTGGAGTATATTAGTTTTGAATCCTTGGTGCATGAGTTACTTGAGACAAACAAATGCTACTTGTTAGACTGTGGTGCTGAAATGTATGTTTGGATGGGCAGAAGTACTTCTTTGCAAGAGAGAAAGGGTACAACTGAGGCTGCTGAGGTAACTTCTTGTTTTCCTAAATTGCTTCTGCATCATCATTACATTCATTCAAAAATATTATACAAGCCTGAAGAATCTGACGATTAGAAGCTGAGCTTCTCACTTGCTGGTTGATATTGTATTACATCATGTTGGTTCCCTTCAGTTGTAGTCAGTTTCTGAAGGGTTACTTATTTCCCTCTCAAAAAAAAAAAAAGATTGGTTATTTATCCCTGTGCTCAGCAAAAATTACCACCTTGGTGAATTATCATACTGATATCTTTTTTTTAAAAAAAAACTTTTTAATTGGATGCTAAAAACATATTCATGGTTTACATTCTGTGTTGCTGTGTGATCAGTTTCTTTTACTTTTATACAGAAATTGCTTATTGATGGTAGCCGAACAAAATCACATGTTATCAAAGTGATTGAGGGATTTGAAACGGTCATGTTCAAGTCAAAATTTAATGAGTGGCCACCGACACCTGATTTGAAACTGTCGTCTGAGGATGGAAGAGGCAAAGTTGCAGGTTATTGTCTACAGATTTATCAGTTCCAGTACAACGTATTGCTAAAAGGTTGTCCAAATTCCACACGTTTATCTGTTATTTTCTTCTTACAGCTCTCCTCAAAAGTCAAGGATTAGATGTCAAGGGCTTGATGAAAGCTGCTCCTATAAAAGAGGAACCTCAGCCTTATATTGATTGCGCTGGTCATTTACAGGTATTTTTTTGGTTAATATGTATGGATTTGTGTTGTTATGAGCAGTAGCCAATGTAAATCCGCATTGTGCATACACCTTTTTAAGATGCTAGGTATCCTTTGAAGATCCCATTCTAGCCTCCCAAATACACTGATGCAAAATAAAGGGAAACTAACAACCTTGTAAGACATGTGTAGAGTACAGACAAGTCATCTAAATCCTTGGTAACTCCCCAAATTCAATCATACCATTGATCTACACACATTTACCTCTGATGTCCATCCTCCAACCAAAGTTCGTACACAAAAGTTTGTTTGCATTACATTCATCCTTTTTTTGTGCAAGTTTGATGATGGTTTTATTTCCTATATTTTGTTATCAGGTCTGGCGAGTAAATGGGAATACCAAGACGCTTTTGTCATCCCCTGATCAATCAAAATTTTACACTGGAGATTGCTACATTTTTCAATACACATATACCGGAGATGACAAGGAGGAATGTCTTATTGGAACTTGGTTTGGGAAGAAGAGCGTCCAGGTAATATCTATGCACAAAATCAGCTCTAACTATGAACCTTTGAAATTGACATAGCCTGCTAGGCACTAATTGAATATTTGTTGTGAAGTTGTTAGTAAGAACTAAGATTAGGTTAGCAGTCTTAAGCATTTAGCTGTTTTACTCTTCTTGATTGACAGGTCAACAGAGATTTTGATAATTTAAGAGTTGTTAATTATCTTTGCATGTTCAATCTGTACGTTCTCCATGCAAGTTTCTGCATGCAAATAATCATAATTGCTTTCAGGAGGAGAGGGCGTCAGCAATTTCACTGGCCAGCAAGATGGTTCAGGCTGCAAAATTCCATGCTGTCCAGGTAATCCATTAATTTTCTATATATTAAATTAGATTGTCGGACTCTAATTTATCCTTGCTTACATATAGGCTCGCCTTTATGAAGGGAAAGAACCGACTCAGTTCTTTGTAATATTTCAGAGTCTCCAAGTGTTTAAGGTTTGATTTTATCTACTAGTCAATATCCTTGAGCTAATCTGACAGACTGCACTGTTAGATAGATACTTCAAGCTGAACGTTACGTCTATTTTTCCCTCTGAATTTTCAATGTAGGGTGGTCTTAGCTCTGGATACAAGAACTTTATTGCTGAAAATGGTATCGACGATGACACATACTCTGAATCTAGGCTTGCCCTATTCTGGATTCAAGGCTCAGGATCAGAAAACATGCAAGCAATTCAAGTTGATGCAGTAAGTTTGAAGTCATATTCTTGTTTGTGAAGATATATGAGAGCATTCAGCTGCTTCATCTCTTATCATGTTTTTATTAGGTGGCTTCGTCATTAAATTCATCCTATTGCTACATTCTACACGATGGAAACACTGTGTTCACATGGACTGGGAACCTTGTGACCTCCCTTGATCATGACTTGGTTGAGAGACAGCTAGATGCAATTAAGGTGTGAATAATCTTACTTATTATGGCAAATATAAATCTTTGTACTCATGCAATTTTCGGATGCTTGGTTCATTGGTATCAATGTAAACCCTTGATTAACCCCCCTACAAAGGTTTGCTGTATTTCTGGACAAAATGTACATTAAATATGTGAGCTTATTAGTCATGGAGGAATACTTAAGGGCATAAGATGAGATTGTATTCACATTTTATATTATGTGCTCTAATTGCCAAAGAAAAAATAAGAAAGAAATGCTCATGAGAGTAAATGGGTTATATTTCTGTGTATCAGGATATAGTTATCTGTAGTTATTGGATGTTTGTATCCCTCACCATAGTTGTCATCCTCCTTGCTATCATGGTTGATTTGAATTGTGTTGTTCGGTTATGTTCTGAAACAGCTTTGACTTTTGTATACTTATCCATTAACCTTTTCTTTGTGCTTCTCTTTTTAATTATACAGCCAGATCTGCCATCCAGGTCACAAAAGGAAGGGAAAGAAACCGACCAATTCTGGGAACTACTGGGTGGTAAATCCAAGTATTCGAACCAAAAAATAGGAAGAGAGCATGAAAGTGACCCTCATCTTTTCTCATGCATCTTATCCAAAGGTAATCACAAACAAGACATTGTATGATTTTCTTAGGATCTACTCAGTGAAATTTGCAATTCATTATCTCCTGACACTTTTGTTCTTTCCTGCACTACCAATGTTGCTGTTGGGTGGTCATGAAGGCGTTGTAAAGGTTAGCAAAACAAAGATGTGAAGGTTTTGCTGCTGAGTGTGCTCTCCATTTGACTGTCTAATGCTGATACGTGTTTTAAAATCTACTTGATCAGGTTAAAGAAATACACCACTTTACTCAGGATGATCTGATGACAGAGGATGTTTTTATTCTAGATTGTCACTCGGACATATTTGTTTGGGTCGGCCAGGAGGTGGATGCCAAAGTGAGATCACAAGCTATGGATATTGCAGAGGTAATAGCAAAATTTACTCTGCATAGTATAATTAGAAATTACATTTCCTATGTGGTCTCTTACTTTCTTTTTCTCACTACTGTTGTGCCAGAAATTTCTTGTGCTTGATTTCCTTATGGAAAATCTATCCCGAGAAACACCAATTTTCACTGTTTCGGAAGGAAGTGAGCCACAGTTTTTTACTAGGTTCTTCACCTGGGACTCAGCAAAATCTCTGGTAAGTAGTTGAGATGTAGATAAGTAGATTGCACCTGCTTGTTGTGAATTTTACAGCAGTTTCTGTTCTATGTGATTAGATGAACACCTAAGTATACCCCTTATTTTAGTTTTGGAAAACAAATGCATCACATCCACTTTATTTTTGTTGAAGATGCATGGCAGTTCATACCAGAGGAAGCTTGCCATTGTAAAGGGTGGAGCAACTCCATTGTTGGATGTAAGTCTTAATCTAACCATCTTCCAGTATTTGGTGGATATCAGTAGATTTTTGTGCTTCATTGCTTGTAAACAATCTTTTTATACGTCAATGCTTTACGCTCTTAGTGACCGGCTGAATCTATCCATGTCTGTTGATACTCTTAGTCTCTTACATTCGTGGATATTTGTGCTTATCTGTGCATATATGGATGTGACCATTTATTTCTCATATAGTCATACACTCATACCAATGAGCCCATTGTTCAACTTCAGCATTTATAGAACCATTTTGTCATCTGTATGACTCGGTCTTGACAACATGCTGAGCATAAGTGTGAAATGAGGACTACAAGGTGGCTAACAATCAGTGGCGGAGCCAGGAATTTGGCATTGGGGGTGCACATACGAAGTAATGCCTGGTACGATTAGTTCAAACTACGCATCGCCCAACGGAGTTAGGAATTTGCCTATTAGAAGTAAAAAACGTCAAGTAAAAAAGAACGGAGAAAATAGTCTACTAGCATCTTTTCACATATCATCACTATAGTAATCAATTTGGAAAATGACTTGCATAATAATTTGAACGTGAGAAAAAATGGAAGTTGCTTCAAGTACTGATTTAGTATTGCAACTGTATTTCATTATTAAATCTTAAATCAATAGAAGAGAGAATAAATGAATAGATATGACTTGTGAGAAACGGATCCTTTCCCGTGAACTCACCACCATGCGCCTCTGCAAAACCGCTGGCCTTAGTGTCACGCCGCCTATTGCTACTTGCTGCTCCCGTGCTGCCCGCTGCTCCCACATCGGCGCCACACCACCCGCTGTTCCTCCTCTCCTCACCGCATCAGTCGCCGAGCCGCAAGGTCTAGGTGGGGAGGAGAGGAGAGGATCAAGGGTTTAGGGTTGGAGATTGGGGAGGACTTGGAGTACAGGATATGGAGATGGTTGTGGGCTGGTGAATGGTGCGTGCGGTGGTTGTGGGCTGGTAAGGGCACAAGTGGGCCGTGAGTTGTGGGCTAATCTTTCTAGAGGGTGCACACTAAAGAGTACTACGAATATGGTCTAAATGTAGAACTGATCTCTGATATCTTTTTTTTCGATTTTTACCTGGCACCCTTGCTGGCCCCACCCATGCTAACAATAGCATTTGAGTGGGATCATTGGTTGATTTTTCATTTTTCTTGTTCAGTTGCATAATTGCATCTGCTCAGTGCAACCGCATGGGTCACATATTGTGGCACCAGTGGCTTTCAATTACAATATCTGAAGCAGTATGCAACTTGGTGTTAATGCATGATCTAGTTATATGCCTCCTATGTTTTATGGAAGTTACCTGTACCATACATTGCTTTCGAACACGATACTAACAAAAATATTCCGACAATTCTCCTACTGACCTTTCTGAAAAATATCTCTTACTGACTGTCAATGTTGTCAGAAACCAAAACGGCGAACACCAGCATTTTCAGGAAGGAGTACGGGACAAGATAAATCGCAATGCTCAAGAAGCATGTCCACCAGCCCGGAACGTCCCCGAGTTCGAGGCAGATATCCAGCCTTTACAGCGTTAGCTTCTGCCTTTGAGAAACCTAATACCAGGAATCTTTCCACCCCTCCCCCTGCTATCAAAAAGCTTTTCCCAAAATCTGGTGGACCTGATCTGTCCAAACCATCGTCCAAACAATCAGCTATAAGTTATCTCACCAGTTCTTTCGAGGGTCCCATGAAAAGTACAATACCAAAGTCCGTCAAAGGTATGTGCAATAAAACTATTTAGACGCCAATTCTGCTAGAACATGGAGTACAAACGTTCTGTTGTCCTGCATTTCTCATTTCTGAATTTTTGCAAATTTTAGTGAGCCTTGAGGCAGAGAAGGCAAGACATGAGGAAGATGCCACGGGCGGCGCTGGTGTAAATGAAAATGAGTCAGAAGATGACGAGGAGCGCACGATCTACCCATATGAACGTCTGATAACCACAGCTGATGATCCTGCCCCCGACATTGACGTCACCAAGCGAGAGGTGAGCAACTGATCTTCCACTTGTCATTCTAGTACTGTTGTTAGGCGATGATGACATGTACATTTGTCAACTGAATGCAGGCATACTTATCGTCAGCCGAGTTTGAAGAGAAGTTCGGCATGACACGGGCAGCATTCAACAAGCATCCCAAGTGGAAGCAGGGCAGACTTAAGTCTGATCTCCAACTCTTTTAGCTTTGGCTCTGTTGAATGGCCCTTGATCTTCGTAGTCGTCCTTTGAGGACAACAACCAATTTTGAGGATACACCAGTTTTCACGTCGTTGTGGATTTCTTCTCGTCATCTAGTTTGAGTCTGTTCTTTTTCTTAGGTTCTGCATGTTCTTTCAGTAAATATAGGTTTCGGGGAGCTTTTTCTTTATTGATTCAGAGCTTACACAGGTTTTGTCGTGGGGCTCGCATTCTTTGTTTTGGTTCTTCGTTTTTCAGTTTGGTCGACATTCGTGTACCGGCCGGGCAGCAAATATCCACACGATTGAGATGAATTGTAGTCTGGTGCAATGGCGCCAAGCAAGCATGTACAGCAGATTGCCGAACCTGCGTTTGCAGCCTCCAGATTCGTTTCTTTATTACTCCACATCAATAAAGCTGGATAATTTCTTTGCAGAACCTGCGCGATGCGTAGGCGTTTGCCGCCGAGGGCCACCGCTGCCGCGACCAACAAGCAGACCATCGCTCGTGGAGTCGTGGGCGAACCGCACCCGCAGGCCTCGGCCGACGCGTGGGAGTGGATGGCCGCCAGGAGTCACCTGATACGGCCATACGGGGGCAAATCGCAGCCGCGGCTGGTGCAGTGCGGACGCGCCCGTCCCGTCGTAAGGATCCAGCCGTTGATCAGGCACGCGACGTGGGAGGCAATCTGCTAATCACCCCCGTGCGCGGACGCGGGTACGAAAGGGATGAGGCAGCCGTCGCGTCAGGACATCTCCAGTAATATCATGTTAACCGTTGGTTAACCTTTTTATATCCAAAATTTTAGGTGAAAAAGAGAGAAGTGCGAGAGAGAATGAAAGTCAATCATCTCTATATACAGTGGCGGAGCCACGTGAGACCATGGGGGTGCAGTTGCACCCCCAAAATATTTTGCATGTAAATTTTTTATACAATATATATCTAGTATAATATACAAATTATATAATAAATTACATTGTGTTATTCTCAACAATCAATAGTCAGCAGTCCACTAACACAAACAATATTTTGTGATATCGGTTATATTAGAAACATGTAATTTGTTCCACTTGAACCTTTACTATGTCAACTTTTATGTACATGTGAGTGCGCTTTCAGTACATATTTTGTAAGGTTGCGGATTTATTCTCGGCCTCCGTCTTTCTAGACATGTGATATGAGGCGTGCGAGTTGTGTGTGGTGGGATGTGTGCATATGTGTCTTTTTTGTAATCACAAAAAAAAAAAGTTTACACCCCCATCGGCGAAATCATGGCTTCGTCACTGTCTATACGTGAACTAAAACAAACAACTAATACATGTGGAAAAGGGGTAAAGGAGTGAGAATATTATAAGTTTGGCATGAATGTTAGAGAAAACTTGTTAGAGATAGTTTATTGGAGATGTTGTTTTTAAATCTATCTTTCGATAATGTAAAGTTGATATAGCAAATTTAGAAATGACACCGTTGGAGACACCCTCACGCGTGCACTTGCTGCTGCGGGGCGCAGAAACCCAGGGCCGTCGCCAACCGCCGACTTGTACCGCTATACGTGCGTGCGTGAGTCTGGGCCGCGCGGGTTGGGGAGGCATGACCATGAGCCATCTATCAATGCAGGCCATGTAGGGGGCCGCGCCCACGCGGGCGTGTGAGGGCCGCGGTTCCGCGGACAACCGAAGGCAGCGTACGCGCGGCGCGCTGACGAGCTGCTGGCTGCTGCCGCCGCCCCCGCCCGGTATAGGTTGGTCCGGCCCCCAACGGGAGCGGCCGTCGTTTTCCCTCCCGGAACGAGCTCTGACGGGTGCCACCGGAAGCGAGAAGCAACTCGCCGTAAGCCCACGACTTGCACTACTAGCTAATGGAGATTTCTACGTCATGTAAAACGAGAGTTACCAGACGGAGTGTGCAACACTGTTACTGTTGACGTTGTGGTGCAGTACAACGACTTCTGATGAGATCACTTGGACAGGTGTGGAGCGGAGGACTCCTTCCAACTGTTGGAATTAACAGGAGGTATGCCTAATTTTAATTCTAATTAATTTTTAGAAAATCTCAAATGTTTATGTGCATGTGCTAAAACTATTTAGTCCTATATGGAGAGTTGAATGAGAGTTACACCACTTTAAAAGGTGGAACGTGGTAGCCCCCTTGTGGAATTGGAGAGAGCCAATACACGCGCGCGCTCGCTCGCTCGCCTCGCCACGTCTCGCCGAGCCGTGCGTGTGTGTGTCGCAGTAAATGGTATTAATGAATGGCTGGCAGTAACGGTGCAGTTACTAATGAATAACGGTTGCGGTTACTATTGTACGGTCGCACCGGGAGAGCAGACCTCCGGAACCTATCCTCGAAGGCTTGCACGAGCGAGGACGAATAAGGTTTTTAGGAAGTGTTCACGCGACTGCTCGCTTCATCTAATTTTCTGCTATATCTGCGCGACTACTACCACGACATCCACGAAGTTCTCTGCTACATCTACAACTACTGCCACTACGTCATGACTATTCTTCTACTTGCTCCTTCCGCTGAATCTGAGTATGTCTATCTCGCACTTATTGTTTACTTAGTTTTATTATCTGTTGTTGATTTGAACATTGAAATAGGTATGCTAGTTTCTGTCCTTCTAGAAATTCGTATATCTATAGTGTTCTTATCTTCCTGCTTTGTGAAAATAGCTATAATATTTTTAATAATTTATCTAGTATATTTTTAAATTAAAATAATTCAAAAAATACTCATATATTCAACACCAACACCATAACACCATGCCCGCTTGGTTTTGCTCGTACTCCTAACAGATAAGTAGTATCTTCCGTTAAGTGGAAGAGATTGTCACCCAGCGAAGACATGTACAACCGTTACCGTTTTCCTGTTGCTTATTGCTTATCCTTAACCCCTCCTCTGAGTGAGCAGAATAATGCTCTAGCTTTTTGTACCAATAGCGTGCCCCAATCGTTATTACAGAGAACAACGACCCCTTAATTTCAGCTTGGGTGTCCACCCATTCATTCCTCTAGCTCATGCTAGGCGTTTCCTGAAAAGTGCAGCCAATCAATTGAGGCGGTTTTGGCAAAATGGAGAAAGGAAAATACAATTTGGTTAGGTCGAAAGCTTCACATTATGCGACTTGTTTGCCTTCCAAAGGGGGTAAAGAAATTGAGTGAAATAACCCAAAAATCTGGATTTCAAAAAAATTTGGCTCTTTTTTGTTTGAATTCGGATTTCTTTCCCAATTCGAAAATTTCTTCCGAAATCCCGCCTTCCTTTTCTGTCCAGCCGTCTTCTTCTTCTGAAAGCGTCTTTTCTCCGGGCGCCTCCTTCCTTCCTTCCTTCCTTCCTTCCTCCCACGCCTTGTGCCATGCCTCGTGCCTTCGTGCCGCAATTGTTGACGACTACCACGCCAGCACGCCACCTCCAGCGCCTTCTACCGCCTTCGCCGCCTCCACCTCATCAGCCACTTCCTCTCTCCCTGCGTCGCTCGCACCCGGTCGCCCCATCGCCGCCTCTCTGTTCCCACCGCCTTCCAAGTACAACCGCCTCTCCTCGACCCATAAAAGAACGCCCAGAGCATGCCCTTATCTCCATCCTCCGCCACACCACCTCCCCTTTGCTTCCCCTTCTCCAGAACCGGCGAATTTTGGAGAAGAGCCGCCGCCACTGTTCTTCTTCCCCACTGAAGCCGACGCCAATTCACCGCCACTGCCCACCCAAGCTCCAGTTTGAGCTCACTGTAAGCTCCGCCTCCCTTCCCCGCTCCTTTCCCCCACCACCTTCCACCCTAATTCCCGCCGGAACCCCGTCGGCGCCGTCTTTCCCCGCCGCCTTCCTCACGACCACCGTCGCCAAGCCACCTCGGACCTCCCTAGGCACCCACTCCACCACCCCCGAACTCCCCTTCACTCACTGATGCTCACGCGCCTCTTCCCTTGGCCGGAGAGTCGCCGGAGCGCCGCCGGCCTCATCCTCTGCCCCAGCCGTGCGCCACCTCCGCCGCCGCACCATTCCCGTACCTCCATCGCCCGTTCAAAGCTCAAAAATGGAACCCCCTCACATCCATGATGCTCCCCACACCACCCACTCCCGCCGCCGACCACCACCGCCGCCGCTAGCGCCGCCGGCTCGGTTGAACTGAGCGTGCTCGCCGCTTCTGGCGAGCGACTCAAAGCCAAACCGAAGTGGGCCTTAAACCCTAGCCAAATGGGCGAAGGCCGCACAAGATAAATGAGCTTGGCGACATCGTTCAATGAATTTGGCACGCATTTATTTGTTGCATGATATTTTCTTTTCTGTTCATCCAAAAATCAAAACATCGTTCCAAATTCGGAAAAATGAACAGATAAACCCGATTCTTGTTCATCACCGAAAAATAATCGCTACTATTCTTTCTAGCTAAAAACAGTGTTTTTCAATTACCGACACCCTCCAGTTTTCATTAATAAATAGTAAAATAGTGTTATTCATTATCCGACACCATTTTCGCCCAAAATCCAAATTTGACATTACATGTCAAATTTGATCGCCTCGAACCTCGAAAAACCCTTTCGCTGTCTATTCCTTTAATTCAGCCCTTTTACTGTTTATCGGCACAGTAAATTCGCTACTATTCGTCGCATAGTAAAATAGCACTGTTCATAACCTGAAAATAGGAAATTTCTGTTTATATCTGTCCGAAAACAGTGAACCCTAGCTGCTGTTCACTTCAAACCCAAAACAGTGAACTCTATTATTGTCCACTGACTCATTTACAGGCATGAATAGTAAAATAGTACTACTCATCGCCCGACCCTTTTTCCGCCCAAAAACCCTAATACAACATATTATACTCTTTCGACCGTTTCGAGCAGTGAATCCAAATCTCAACTCCGTTCGGTCAAAACAAGTGCGGATAAGTCTCGGCATCCCACACACCACCTTTCTTTATGATTATATATCCATTTACAATATTTTTATTGTACTTGGATCCAAATCTCAGCTCCATTCGATCCAATTAAACACCAAATAATCCCCACCACTCCACCTACCTTTCTTTGTGTTTCTTTTCTGGTTTTATTTACTTGCATGTTGTTCCCAGCTCATTCCTTGTCGAGCCAGATTTTATTTGAATTGTTTTATTGTGCTGTTTCGCGCTAGGTCACGACTTTGACGACCAGACTCCGGAAGACGCCGGACAAGATCAGGATCAAGAAAACTTTGTGCAAGAAGGCAAGTCGCATTCTTTGATCATTTTGAACCTACATTTCATACATGTATTATTACTCTCATTACTGTATTTGTGCCAATTACTTTAAATATTAAAATAATACTTTTGAATGCCATGACAATTAGATAAATCCTAAATACCCCACAAACAAACCCACCCAACTCTTGTAGGCCGTATTCACCTTGACAAATTTAGTCCGCATGAAATATTATCTATACAAGGTAACTTTATCACCAAAAATGTGATCATCAATCAAAAGCAAGTGTTGGCTTTGAGCCAATAGGTTTTGGGTGGAGAGTTGAGGATTGTCCAGGAAGTTGGACAACCCAATATACTCGGTTGAAAGTGAGTCATCAGTGAGATCCCGAGGTGGACACCCACGAGTTGGTGTTGGGCCATCGCCTCACTGGATGACAGGTAAGGACAAGAACCTTGTGCCAAGTAACAGACACAGAAAACGCTCAACCACATGCGTGGTCATTCCTCCCTAGCTTAGTACACTGCTCTTCCGATTGAATATCTGTGGGAGCACTTGTATGGGCCGATCAGCCTCGGAGTACGGATTCCACTACTGGTCGGTGGTCTCCCGAGCTGTATGGATAGAGACCCACAATGTAGAGACAAAAAAGGATTGAGCAGTGAAAAGGCTTTGTTATCTCAGTTCAGTCGCATGCTAACATGTTGCGTGTCTATGATCTGACAGTACGAGCTTGAGATATCTTGTGGGTAAAGTTGGGCAACTCTGTAGAGTGAATAATCAAAGGTATTCGAATACGCTATGCTTCCGGTTAATGAAGCTGTGTTAATGGGTGATTGCAGTACAAAGGCATAAGTAGAGTTTTTGAGATGTTAAGTTGGTAATCGAGTTTGTTGATAAACCCCTGATGCTATTACTTATTATCGTTTTACTGTTTTATAAATCGTTTTAAATCCAAAGTGCATCCACACATGCCAGGTATGGTAAACCCTAACCAACCATTGAACTCCTTGCATGTAATTATTTAGCATTTCCATGCGACTTGTTGAGTACGGTGGTAGTACTCATTCTTGCAATTTTCAAAACATCTACAGAAGAGGATCCTTGTGAGCAAGATTTTGGTGGACCCCCAGAAGGCAACAACTGCTGTTACTAGGTCTCGACTGCGCTCAAGCGTACCTGTGGTTTGAAGTTCTTTTGTCTTGAATTATATTTAACTTTGGGCTTGGATGCCCGTGTCAGGTCAAAACAGGTTGTTAAACCCTAGCTTTGTATAATAAAAGTCTGGTTTTTGTTTCAATCGGAAGCTTACTTGAGATACTATTGGCTTCGCAACTGTACATCCTGGGCGATTGCGAAGAGTTTAGCAGTTCCGAAAATCGGGGCTGTTACAAAGTGGTATCAGAGCACAGCTTGGCCGTAATTTGAGACCTTAAGTTAGTTTTAGGACTTAGGAAGTGAAGACCTTCAAAAATCCTAGTTTGAAAAATTATAAAAGAATTTCTGAAAATAAAAATATAAGTATTATTGCTGTCTTTTCCCTTCTATTGCTATCTTATCTAAACTTAGATTTGAAAAACCCCGAATTGTTTTTATAAATGATTTCTCTCCTTCCCGCCTAATTTCAACTTTTCGTTAGAAGTTGCAATAGTGTTTAGAGTACGCTAGAGTAGTGTTAAATAGAGTGAACCCTAAACAGACAATCTTTGGTTGTAAAACAAGTTGTATTATATACTCTAAGTAGTACGTAAACAACTCGTATAGATATTTGAGCTATGTTATTTGTTGATAATTTGTTTTTCTATCAGTATCTGTATATCATCCTTGTCAAAATTCAATTCCTCCTTTTCGTCTTAATCTTACCTTAATCTTTCTTCACTTAACTTAATTCTGGATCTTACTCACCTATCTCAGTATTTGGTCAAAATCATTTGTAAATACATTCCCAAGATGACTGAAAATAGCAACAACAATGAAGCTGAATCAGCAGGACGACAACCAAGTTTGGCAGAAGTAATGGCCATGATGGAAAGGAACAGATACCAAACTGAACAAAATCAAATCAGAATGATGGAACAACACACTAGACTCCTGGAACAGATAGCTACCAGATCACCATTACCATCAGAACCTCATCCCATAATAATAAATGGAGAAGTTACGACAAGATCAGGATGGGCAGACTTTCAGAAAACAAGACCACCAATCTTTACAATTGCACCAGAACCACTAGTAGCAGATGATTGGATAAGAGATATGGAAAGAAAATTAGATACCATCCAATGCACAGATCAAGAGAAGACTCTTTTCGCCTCCCATCAACTACAGGGACAAGCTGCAGCATGGTGGACGAATTACCAAACACTCCACTTTGGAAGGGATATACCATGGCAAGAATTCCAGGATGCATTCCGTACGGCACACGTCCCCATCGGCGTGCTTGCCTCCAAACGCAGAGTTTCGCTCTCAAGCAAAGAGGAAGTACTATGACAGAATACCTACATCAATTCAACTACCTGGCCCGATATGCCCCAAATGATGTTGACACTGAAAAGAAAAAGATGGAAAAATTTTCTGAAGGATTACAGAAGTCATTGAAATATCATATTTCAGCCCTGAATTTCAAGGACACATCAATATGGTGAATAAACTGCTAATATCAGAAGAAGTCAGAATAGAATTACAAGACATGAGAAAAAGAAGAATAATGCAAATGACACCTCAACCAAGTGCACCCAGAAAAAGAATGATGACAGCATCGCCAGTACAATCTCAGCAGATACCAATTATCAATCCAATTCCAAAACCCCAATACAATATGGATCAGTCAGCCACCATTCAGTGTTACACTTGTGGAGAAAATCACTACCAAAAAGATTGTCCACAAAGACCCTTAAAGTGCTACCATTGTGGACAACTAGGTCATTTCAAAGGTCAGTGTCCTTTGAAGAGTATGCCATCAGAGGAAGCCAAGGCTAAAGTAAAAAAGTCAATGTCCACACAAATCGGTAACATGTTTCCATTGTGGACAACCAGACCATTACAAGTCTCAATGCCCAATGAAGCATATGCCACAAGAAACAGCCAAAGCTCCGAGAAAAAGTCAATTACAGATCAAGAGAACACGACCAATACAAATCAACAAAGGAGGTTTGCTACGATCCAAAGAACAATTAAGAAGACTAAAACAAATTTCAGGAGAAGGAAAACCAACAACAGGACCAAGTCAGGGCAAAATCAATCATGTTACTACCAATGAAGCTGCAGAAGCCACAAATATCATTGCCGGTATGTGTTTACCTTATGCAAGATCAGCATTAGTTTTGATTGATCCAAGGAGCTACATCTTCAGTCTCTGTGATAGAATCTTACAACAGAAGGAACAGCATGGAAAAAGGAATCGAAAATACAACGTAATTTTCCAATATGTCCCCTAGCTTTGAGTGAATCTCGGGGTCGAGATTCTTTTTAAGGGGGGTAGATTGAAATAACCCAAAAATCTGGATTTCAAAAAAATCTGGCTCTTTTTGGTTTGAATTCGGATTTCTTTCCCAATTCGGAAATTTCTTCCGAAATCCCGCCTTCCTTTTCCGTCCAGCCGTCTTCTTCTTCTGAAAGCGTCTTTTCTCCGGGCGCCTCCTTCCTTTCTTCCTTCCTTCCTTCCTTCCTTCCTTCCTCCCTACGCCAGCGCCGCCGCCACCGCCTCGTGCCTTCGTGCCGCAATTGTTGACGACTGCCACGCCAACACGCCACCTCCAGCGCCTTCTACCGCCTTCACCGCCTCCACCTCATCAGCCACTTCCTCTCTCCCTGCGTCGCTCGCACCCGGTCGCCCCATCGCCGCCTCTCTGTTCCCACCGCCTTCCAAGTACAACCGCCTCTCCTCGACCCATAAAAGAACGCCCAGAGCATGCCCTTATCTCCATCCTCCACCACACCACCTCCCCTTCGCTTCCCCTTCTCCAGAACCGGCGAATTTTGGAGAAGAGCGCGCCATTCTTCTTCTTCCCACCGGCCGGCTAATTCACCGCCACTGCCCACCCAAGCTCCAGTTTGAGCTCACTGTAAGCTCCGCCTCCCTTCCCCGCTCCTTTCCCCCACCACCTTCCACCCTAATTCCCGTCGGAACCCCGTCGGCGCCGTCTTTCCCCGCTGCCTTCCTCACGACCACCGTCACCAAGCCACCTCGGACCTCCCTAAGCACCCACTCCACCACCCCCAAACTCCCCTTCACTCACTGATGCTCACGCGCCTCTTCCCTTGGCCGGAGAGTCGCCGGAGCGCCGCCGGCCTCATCCTCTGCCCCAGCCGTGCGCCACCTCCGCCGCCGCACCATTCCCGTACCTCCATCGCCCGTTCAAAGCTCAAAAATGGAACCCCCTCACCTCCATGATGCTCCCCGCACCACCCACTCCCGCCACCGACCACCACCGCCGCCGCTAGCGCCGCCGCCGCCGGCTCGGTTGAACTGAGCGCGCTCTGGCCTTTCGGTCGAGCGCAGCTCAAAGCCAAACCGAGCTGGGCCTTAAGGCCTAGCCAAATGGGCCGAAGGCCAGCACAGTAAATGAGCTTGGCCCGATACTGTACAATGAATTTGGCCTGGCACTATTTATTGCACAGTATTTTCTTTTATTGTTCATCCGAAAAATCAAAACACTGTTCCAAATTCAGAAAAATGAACAGTAAACCCTAGTTACTGTTCATCACCTGAAAAATAGTCTGCTACTATTCTTTCCAGCTAAAAATAGTGTTTTCCAATTACCGACACCCTCCAGTTTTCATTAATAAATAGTAAAATAGTGTTATTCATTATCCGACACCATTTTCGCCCAAAATCCAAATTTGACATTACATGTCAAATTTGATCGCCTCGAACCTCGAAAACCCCTTTCAATGTCTATTCCTTTAATTCAGCCCTTTTACTGTTCATCAGCACAGTAAATTCGCTACTATTCGTCGCATAGTAAAATAGCACTGTTCATAACCTGAAAATAGGATATTTCTGTTTATATCCATCCGAAAACAGTGAACCCTAGCTGCTGTTCACTTCAAACCCAAAACAGTGAACTCTATTATTGTGCACTGACTCATTTACAGGCATGAATAGTAAAATAGTACTACTCATCGCCCGACCCTTTTTCCGCCCAAAAACCCTAATACAACATATTATACTCTTTTCGACCGTTTCGAGCCCGTGAATCCAAATCTCAACTCCGTTCAGTCAAAACAAGTGCCAGATAAGTCTCCAGCATCCCACACACCACCTTTCTTTATGATTATATATCCATTTACAATATTTTTATTGTACTTGGATCCAAATCTCACCTCCATTCGATCCAATTAAACACCAAATAATCCCCACCACTCTACCTACCTTTCTTTGTGTTTCTTTTTTGGTTTTATTTACTTGCATGTTGTTCCCAGCTCATTCCTTGTCGAGCCAGATTTTATTTGAATTGTTTTATTGTCTTGTTTGCTAGGTCACGACTTTGTGACGCAGGACTCGGAAGGCGCGGACAAGATCAGGATCAAGAAAACTTTTTGCAAGAAGGCAAGTCGCATTCTTTGATCATTTTGAACCTACATTTCATACATGTATTATTACTTTCATTACTGTATTTGTGCCAATTACTTTAAATATTAAAATAATACTTTTGAATGCCTTGATAATTAGATAAATCCTAAATACCCCCCCACAAACAAACCCACCCAACTCTTGTAGGCCGTATTCACCTTGACAAATTTAGTCCGCATGAAATATTATCTATACAAGGTAACTTTATCACCAAAAATGTGATCATCAATCAAAAGCAAGTGTTGGCTTTGAGCCAATAGGTTTTGGGTGGAGAGTTGAGGATTGTCCAGGAAGTTGGACAACCCAATATACTCGGTTGAAAGTGAGTCATCAGTGAGATCCCGAGGTGGACACCCACGAGTTGGTGTTGGGCCATTGCCTCACTGGATGACAGGTAAGGACAAGAACCTTGTGCCAAGTAACAGACACAAAAACCGCTCAACCACATGCGTGGTCATTCCTCCCTAGCTTAGTACACTGCTCTTCCGATTGAATATCTGTGGGAGCACTTGTATGGGCCCATCAGTCTCGGAGTACGGATTCCACTACTGGTCGGTGGTCTCCCGAGCTGTATGGATAGAGACCTCTGATGTAGAGACTAAAAGGATTGAAGCGATGAAAAGGCTTTGTTATCTCATTTCGATCACGCTAACATGTTGCGTGTCTATGATCCGACGAGACGAGCTTGAGATATCTTGTGGGTAAAGTTGGGCAACTCTGCAGAGTGAATAATCAAAGGTATTCGAATCGCCAGTGCTTCCTTAATGAAGTGTGTTAATGGGTGATTCCAGTACAGAGGCATAAGTAGAGTTTTTGAGATGTTAAGTTGGTAATCAAGTTTGTTGATAAACCCCTGATGCTATTATTATTATCGTTTTACTGTTTTATAAATCGTTTTAAATCCAAAGTGCATCCACACATGCCAGGTATGGTAAACCCTAACCATCCATTGAACTCCTTGAATGTAATTATTTAGCATTTTCATGCGACTTGTTGAGTACGGTGATAGTACTCATTCTTGCAATTTGCAAAACATCTACAGAAGAGGATCCTTGTGAGCAAGATTTTAGTGGACCCCCAGAAGGCAACGACTGCTGTTACTAGGTCTCGACTGCGCTTAAGCGTACCTGTGGTTTGAAGTTCTTTTGTCTTAAATTATATTTAACTTTGGGCTTGGATGCCCGTGTCAAGTCAAAACAGGTTGTTAAACCCTAGCTTTGTATAATAAAAGTCTGGTTTTTGTTGCAATCGGAAGCTTGCTTGAGATACTATTGGCTTCGCAACTGTACATACTGGGCGGTTGCGAAGAGTTTAGGAGTTCCGAAAATCAGGGCTGTTACATTGAGCCACAATTTTTGCAGCGTATGTGAATCCACAATTTCTTGTGGTCTACAGGAAGCCAACTTTCTCTAGAGGATAAAAATGGGTGAAAATCCACAAGTTCGTTTGATCCAACTGAGACACTCTTCAAAAGGACAAGATCAACAATCATCCTCTAGAGACCAGAGTAAAAAACAGCGGTTACCAACCCGACCTCTGGATACCAAATCTCAATAGGGCCATCCAATTGCCTGGTACGTACATGCTGATCAGAATGTGCATGCAAGTGTAACTACGATCTGCTCACTTAGTGAGACGGGTGCGTGTCAAACTTTAACCTAACCTTGATGGAATGGACGGTGACACGGGCATATGGCCAAAGGTTATGTCGCCGTCTGCGTACCATACATACGCAGAGGTGATGTCGGTCGCACTCAGGTCCAGTGGCAGACGCATGATTCAATTTTAGATACTGTGAAGTCGTAAGCATTTACCAAAAAGTATTACCCAAAAGCAAAATAATTCATATACAAACTATATTGCAATCGTACCATTACAAGCATATGACACTAAATGGTGTCAACAAGTGAAGATAAAGATAGGACATCGAGAAATACCTCACTAATAAAGCTTACTTAACAATGTGCCTGGGAGCAGAGCCGCACAGCCGCCCGGTGCCAACGCCTACGTCGCCACGCTGCGTCCACGCCACACCGCCCGCCGCCTGGCACCAACGCCGCCATGCGCCCGCACTTCATCGATAAGAACTACAAGATAAAAGGAGTGTTAATTAATATTTTACGGTTTACCGTGAAAACAGAGCTACTAGAATGTAAATATCTAGTCAATAGAAAATGACTCAAATGAGCACAATATGCAGAAGATTTCCATGACTGAACTCCTAAACCTAAAATGATATTTTAGTTAAAACTAGAAGATGTAAATGCACTCCCATTAGCTGCATGAGGCACCTAGTGATTTGTTCATGTGTGGTCACTTATCCCAGTTCCCACTAGTTGCATCATCTATCCATCTAGATGAAATTCAAGTACACATCTCATATCAGAAAATAAACTCTAAGCATTCATAACTGCAACTACAACAGTGGTGGCATTGAGCAATCACGCGCATATAACCTCAATGCATATTCCTCCACTACAGGCAAATCTTAATTGCAAATGCATTTTAGTACCAATTGAAATATTATAACTAATCGAAGGGAACAACATTACAGGATTGTTTGGGACAAAGCTACTAACCCCCAATATTTAAGTGTAGAGGAAGAGAAAGGCGAAGAGGCCGGCAGAGAGCCAGATCTTGGCCTCGGGGATCTCGTGTTGCTCCAAGAGCTTGGCAATGGCGGACAGCTCGTCCGGGGAATATGGCCTTGTAGCCCTCCCCAGTGCCTCGTAGAGGCGCAAGCACAACCACGACAAGGCGAGAAGCAAACCCCAACACGTACATAAATAAGCTTGAAAATGAAGATGCTGATGGAGGCCCCAACTACTTCATACTGGATCAGGTGTTCTGGGCTTTCACCCAGACCATAGAGGGCTTCAAGTTCTATCGTCCTGTGCTCACGATGGATGATACTTTTCTCACGGGGAGGTAGAAGGGCACCATTCTCACCGTGGTGGCGTCCGACGCGAATGACCAACTTCTCTGGGTTGCTTTGCCATTGTAAAGAATGAGAACACATCCAGTTGGTTGTGATTCCTAGCGAATGTGAAGTGGGTGGTTGTGGGAGACCAACCCAACATATGCCTTATTACAGACCGTAATGCTGGGTTGTTGTCAGCTCTGAACACCATAAAGAATGGGACAGAATCTCCTTACCAGTGGAACGACGTGGAAACCCGGTGGTGCATGAGGCATCTTGCATCGAACTTCTTCACGCGATTCCGCAATCAGGAACTTATGAAGATATTCAAGGTGGTGTGCCTGCAAAACTAGAAGTAGAAGTTTGAGTCCATCTGGATAGATCTCAAACATCGTACTACGAGGCATACAAGGGAGTCCCATTTGAAAGTACAGGAGGGACAACAGGCCATGAGCGGGTAATCCATGAGCACCATAAGTTTCACGCAGTGGATTAATCTCCATACTCCTAAGTTGAAGAAATGGTCCATACTCTATAACACAGATGGTGCGAGATATGGAATTATGACGACCAACATATCCGAGTTGTACAACAGCGTGCTCAAAGGTGTGTGTTGTCTCCCTATCACCACAATCATTGAGAAGACATGGACTCGCACGATCGGTTACTTCATCAATAGAGCTACCGTAGCAATGCGACATTTAAAAGAAGGGAAGCAGTGGTCCAAGAATAAGTAGATGTATATAGACTGGAAGATGCAAAGGCCGAATGCTCGACATCCGGGTAATCGATGGTCTCAGGAGGAAGTACGAGATCAAGCTGCGGCAAAAATATGTCAACATTCATGCCAGGGGGGAAGGAAACATGGATGTACCCTGGGTGATGTGGCTAGATGCACCTGCAACAAACCGAAGTTCTTACACAAGCCATGCTCGCATGTGTACAAAACGTGTGCGCAAATGAGGCAGATGTCTATGTCGTATATCTTCGAGTACTACGACATGCAGCATCTTTTTAGTACATAGAGTGTAGAGTTTCACTCGTATAGCTTGGACATGAACTGCAGGGATCTTTAGCCAGACAGGGTGCAATGGGACCCGAACAAGGCCTTGAAGTCAACTGAGAAGAGACGACGACAGACACGGCACTTTCGGAATAACATGGACTGAGCCGCGATGAAGTGCAGGATATGTCAGACCCTTGGGTACTCCATGAAGAGTTGCCGCAATAGACCGAGCTTGCTAGTCTGTCTCACTGAACATGGATGACTATAGTCCGTAAAGTGTGTGCGAACAGCCAGCGAAGATCATTCAGTCCACACACCTGGCTACCACCGCTCGGGCGTACTACACATGTGGGAATGTCCTCGTAAGATAATCTTACGCACACATCGATTTTTCACACCCTACATTGAATTCCACAAATTTCTAACTTCATCCGCGTGTAATGGCAAATGAATTCTAAATAGAGAATTATGACTTAATAATGACAACTACATTATTTAGGACTAAATTATTTATGATGAATTAAATACCACTAAATTAATTACGACTAATTAATTAACACAAATTAATTACAAATAATAATTACCACTTAATAAGGCCACTAAATTAATTATGATTTAATAAGGCCACTAAAATAATTATGACTCACTATGACTAAATTAATTATGACTAATTAAGTACGACTAATTAGTAAAGATTTAATTGACTACAACTAATTAATTGCAACTAACTAATTACGACTAATTAATTAAATAACACTAACTAATTATGACTAATTTATTCGTAACTATTTAATTATGCCACGAATAAATATGTAAGACTAATTTAACTACAACTATTTAATTACGGCCTAATTAATTGCAACTAATTAACTAACACAAAATTAGTTACGCCTAATTGATAACGACTAAATTAATTAGTCCTAAATAAATACAACTAATTAAATATGACTAATTAACCACAAATACTTAACTAACTACACAGTTAATAAAGAAAATACAAATGACAAAAGAAAAAGATGTTAATGTGACCGCTAATGACGGCTCCAAACAATACTTAATCATCTGCGAAAACAAAATCGACCGAGGCCGTGAGAGAGCGAGTGGGGATGACAGTGGCGAAGTGTATCGCTCGCTACTTGGAATTTATAGTGAGAATGAGAGAGTGATCGACAGGAGGAATCGGATTCCCTCCCGCGCGTAGGCAGCATGCATGCAAGAGAATAGACTGATGGACGAATGACAGGGAATAAGTGGGTCGGGGTGAGGCGCATTAGGGGCTAGGGTGGTGTGGCATTACCACATGCCGCGTCTGTCGGGGGGAGGGGGCAGAACCACTGGCCGTCGCGCGCCAGGTGGACGAACGACAGGTGTTTGGCCACGGTGCTACGAACATGTGTTTGGGCCACGGTGCTATGAACAGGTGTCCGAGCCACGGAGCTATGGGCAGGCGTCCGAGCCGAGGGGCACGGATGAGGTGCGACGTGGCGCAAGCAACGCCGTCCGGGGTAGGGTGCCACGGACGAGGCTGTCCGAGCCAGGGAGCCACAAACGAGGTGGCAACCGGGCACGGGACGCACGGCAGGGGGCGACGTGGCGGGCAGAGAGCCGTCCAGGCTACCAGGGAACGATAGAGGTGAGCACCGTGCTCGGGAGGAACGGTGTAGGACACACATCGTACACCGACACGTCCGTGAGGCCAAAAATGGCATTACATTGCGTGAACGACCAGTTTTGCTAAAAGCGACACCAAAAGTGCCATATAAGGCAAAACCTCCTCAAAAGCAACTAGTATGCCTTAGTTGACTCTAACAAATAGGTGTACCCTATGTACCACTTATGTAGCGGAGCTTAAGTCTTGTGTGATGTGCTGCGTGGGCCTAGAAACGGTCTACTGAAAATGTTGTGCTCACACTAAGAGGTGGTGATGTGATCAGGATTGCAACATTGACATGTGGGCCCAAGGGTTAGCCATCCAGGCAAGCCAAAATTAGACCAAATTGGAACGCAAGAAAATTTTCATGTTCCTACGAAAAATGAACCAATTCCTATGAAATTATTGTAAAATTCATGTGAAATTTCTACGTTCCGAGGGCACCAGGCCACAGACACGCTCTGACGTCACTGAAGAGTACCAAGTACACATTTGGAGGACCGAATGGTGTAAGAAAACCGCCAGGGACAATGAGTCCGTGGTACACCTCGGCATGGGTGAGAGTGTCAGGCGCCCCCTTCGCATAGCCGAAGGGTTATAGGAAGGCTGTCGAAGGTAGCTTCGTCAGAAGAATGCTACGCGTTTGGGAGTGAAGGAGCCCTGAAGGCCCTCGCCTCGGGCCACCTCACATGGAGCAAGGGGCCTTCGCCCCGGGGCTGCCCTGCATGGAGTGAAGGGAGAAGACCACCAGCGGACTAGGAGCACAGTCTCGATGGACTAGGTTCAAGAGGGTCCACCATGAACCGAAGACTATGTCTAGGAAGAAGAGAAGACACTGCAGCCCCCACGGGCATATGACCTTTCTAGGGATAGAGTTGCAATCTCATGTACCTTGGTTGTGAGACTATAAATAGGTCTTCCATCCATGTAATAAGATGACCCTATTTTTAAGGCAATAAAGACTCTGACACCGGTCCCCAATGTTGAAGATCCCAGGACTCCCCCTTTACATCTGAGGGGATACTCGGTGTCTGTCTTTCTCTACTATCTAGTTTTGTTGCTGTGACACTACTGCTACTAACAAAGATCACAAGATGTGGGTTGTTTAGTTCAATACCAAAATTAGCTCAACTAAGACTTGCCAAGGTTTGATAGCAAACTAAATGTCTGCCAAATCTGGTTAATGCTGCCAAATTTAGCAAGGCAACTGGTGCATGCTTTTGGAAGAGCTGGGGTGCGAGTAGCAGGCCCGAACCCAAACCCACCGCCACAAAAAGGCACGGGATAAAAAGCAAGCACACAAATCCAAAACGCAGGAAATTTTAAGAGAGCAGCACAACCGACGGCGGACAGTAACTGTTGTAGTAACAAGAGAACGCTACAAACAACAGCCAGCGTGCCTCAGCCCGCCCGCAGCAGCGCGGCAGGAGGCGAGGAGCGCGCTTGATCAAAGCCCGGAGCGAGGGCGTCGGCGTCGAGGCTGGCTGCCGCGAGGATTTCGGCGCCGGTGCGCGCGGTCATGGCCTGGTGGCGGAAGAAGGTCGTCTTCCCGGCGCGCCGCGCGTTGGCCGCCGTCTCCACCCACGTCCGCGCGCGCAAGACAGGTACGCAGCCACGCACATCTCCCACAGCCCAACTGCTTATGTAGGAGTTCATGACTTCAGCCATAGGTGTGCCGAACACAGATACGTACGCTAAGTACGACGTAGCTAGTGGAGTGCTGGTTCTTGTGAGAAATTTCTTAGAGCTCGACCGAGTTAGCTGCTGATTTGATCTCCTTTGCCTGGCTGTTGTTCATGGAGTTCTTTTCTGGATGCGATGCGATGCGAGATCTCAGTATTTGTTCAGTTGTTCTTGATTTTACCAGTCAGGCACACGCAGAGAGAGGGCTAATTAGCTCTGTTTTCTTGATTATATTGAAATTCACTTATGGATTCTTTTACTACTCCGTTGAGCTAAAACAACATCTAGACAAGTAACATGAGCGTTGCTGAAGTTTATTTAGGTTAGTACTGCAGTTACCTAGATGAACAGATAGCCGTTTATTCAAAAGGACAGTCATAGCCATGCTTACTGTCTTATTTTACTTTTTAATTCAAAATTTCAGAAACTTCTCGGTAACTATTTGAACCAAACATAATACTACTTGGAAACAAATCGCCAATGTATTCATCCCTTTCTCTACTCCTCTTTTTTTTGTTCTCATTTTATACTGTGGGGTACCAAACAAATAGAGAAAAAATTCGGTCATGCTCTCGAAGAGGCTAGGTGATAATCCTCAATCTACACAATTTACAGCCTTTAGAAGCCATAGATTTTTTATGTTGTTTTCTGCAGTTTAGAGCTTACTATGAAATTTTATCACTACTTCTTTACCCTCACGGAGTTGACCATTCGTCAATTTCATTTGCATCGGTCAAGACTTATCCATGGTGGAATGTGATTCCTTTCCACTACAATGTTGCTAGGTGGATTGGACATTGGATGTTCAATCTAGAAACAATCTTTGGTAATATAAGCCCTATTTGTTTGCTAATCACCCATGCCAAAATTCCTTAGAATTTCAAAGGTTTAGGTATTTTTCATAGGCAACTCAATAGTTCCAACTTGCACAAACACCAAACTAAATGCTCTTCTGTGAAAGTCAACCTCCCTGTGGGTACAAAACAACAGACTTCGCTGCAACTTGCAAGGAATTAGCAGCACTACACAGTTAGATCTTGCTATTGGTACTACCTAGCAGCACTAGTACTGAGTCGTACTATCGCTGTTCAATAGGTGGTGCCGCCAAGTGTCACAAGGTCGATGGTGCAGTGAAGATCAGTAGGTGCAATGATATTTTTCAGGGTCCCAAACCAGTACTACTGCTGCTGCCAATTAGTGCCGGCTCTCAAGATCTTCCTGTGTCAAGTAGAACTAATTGGCCCATCAAATATGCCGTACAATTGGTTAGCCTTCGTCTTAGATCTGCACAGATCTCGTTTTTTAACACCATGGAAATCTGAAGTGAAAAGGAGTATAATATATGTTAAGTGGCTTGTTCTGCTTGTTCTACTCTGTTGTCTTACAGCTTCTCAGACTCTCAGCTGATCTGATCTTGTCCAATAATTCAGCCCTTGCGGTCTGAACTGACCTTTGCATTTGCGGCGGTGCAGAGGACGAGTGGTGGTCTGCCACTGCCGCCGATCTGAACCGAAAGATTCTCGCGGTTAGAACGTTTCTCTGTAGCTTATGGTTATGGTATGGGTAGGAGCAGGACACCGATCTATCTACTACTAGTAGACTCTATGAATACACGAAGAAATCAAACTGGGGCCCCGGGAAAACAGTTAAACTTCTCATCGGATGGACACCTTTAATTTATTGGCAGAACGTTGCAAACCACCGAATTGCCTATGGCTCGTACTGCTTTTCTGTTGGAGCAGTGTGATGGCTGATGAGTGATGACAATTTTTTTTGCATCTTTCTGGAGCTCCTTTTCTTTTTGTCCCCAACCGTCCGTTGAGATTGTTAATAATGCCATAAAGCCATGCCACTACGTCAGGCTTGAGGTCCTGACCGAATAAAGGCTTATGTTCCTGTGGATTTGAGGTAATGCCAACTTGCCAAGTTATAAGTAGTAGTGCAAGAAGTGAATAAACTTCTTGGTAAGAACTGAGGAAGGAATGTTCTTGGTTGAGGAAACGCAGAGGGGGTTGATTTCATTTGGTTTGTTTCTAGATAAGGATGGAGTACAAGTAGCTGTCTCAGTAGAATATCGAATGTGGGAAAGTGCAGTGTCCTATTAGAGTATGTACAATGTCAGTGCTTTGATAAATGCTTAGCAAATGAAAATTGGTTTTTTTTATCCATATAGGACAGATAAGGTGTTTATTTTGTAGCATTGATGCTTAAGTAGGCACCGATAATTAATGAGTGTTTATGTATATAACTATATCTAATTAATATATACACAACATCTAAGCACCTATAAAAAAAGATGTTTGCATTGGAGAAAATGAATTTTACATTGGTGCTCGATGACATGGCTATATTTTCTCTTTTTAAGCATTCATGTATAAGCATCTTGGATTGTACATGTCCTTACCATTTGTTGGATAAAAGGATATGTATAATGCAATGCATAGTAACCCCAAGTGATGATCTCATTCTCCACATAGGTATAAACCTCTAAGACACCATCTAAACTCCCACCCACCTAATCCATGGTAACTTCAAATGGACACGCTCCTTTTATCCCAAGAAAACAAGACACCCTTGATTCGGCAATTCGATCAGATTGCCATTGTAAGCCCATTAAAATTTAAGGGGGCCCAGCGTATAATAGATACAAAACTGTAGTACATAGGCCTCAATGCCTTTGCCATGTGTGCTAGGCCCATGATGTCAATAATACAAGTATTAAGAAAGGAGACAAGAGAAACACCAATACAAGTATACAACCAGCAGAAGTGTTTTGACATTTACATGAGTGCTAACAAATATCACATTTCCTTCATCTCCCCCAAAAAAAAAAAAATTGTAAAGTCTAAAAGCAGCCAACATACTTCATGCTTTTTCTCCACTAACAAAGTGGGGTGAAAAAGACACCTCTCTATCATATTTTCCCTTTGGGACAATCCATGACAGTGACAAAATCCTTATCTGAAACCGGTGCGTGCAGGCAGTGGAGGCAGCATACTGAAGCTTCACGAGGATGTGCAAACCTGTGGATACAAGGACGTACAGGTGATGTTTGAGATCCTGAGATCAGGACTGGAGGAATCGCACGCTCCGAAACAGCGCAAGCAGTCGGCCTGGAGGCCGCCGTCGGCATGGTCCAGCCGGTCATCGTCGATTGCGGCTGCGCAATAGAGGCCGTGACAGAGACATGGAATGGCGGTTTGGTGGCACCGGTTAATAAGAAGTTAAGAACACCAATTTAGTACTTGATAGCTATTAGTTCGGTACTTAATGCCTAAGGTTACTCATCAAGCATCCCCCTGCCCGTCTGTCCGGGACAAGAGCGAAATTTCAGCAACATCAAGTTGTGAACTGTGTCAGAAGGCTCCGAAAGTCTGAATGTGTGTACATACTACATAGCAGTTGGGCTGGATTTTCGCAGACTCGGGAGAAAGATGGAGCAAGAGGGGTTTATTTTTCAAGTGTATTTCCATTCCTATTTACCTATGATTCGTGTACCTTCTACCTTTGGTTGAAGAATCTATAAATGAAATATTGTTACCTTCTACCAAATAGTAGCAAGTATGTTCAAGGGTTCTGTCTTTCTGTATTTTTTAGGTTTAAGTGGATCATGACAGGCGCAACTTGCAGGGTTTCTTTCATGTCAGGAGTTGACACTTGACAGAACTGAGCAACCCCAAAGAAGCAACACATTATGGCCTTCTGGGCTGAGAATTCCCTTGCCACGAGGAAACCCTAGCATATGCATTGACTAGTCCTTTTAATGATGCGATTTTAATCTGAACATATAGCGACATACAACATCTTGTTACAGGTTGGTGTGACACAAGGATTTAGTTTCTTGTTCAAGCATGACTTCTTGACTATAAGTTCATTTTCGTTTAAAAATTTGAAGTCCTTGCAGATATATTTGACATAAATTTTGTAATTCTGCAGAACTCTCTAGGCTAAAGCGTTTATACTACTGCAAAACAAGAAATGTTGTACACCCAACATGGAGAAGCTATTTTTTCGGAGGTCTTATTTATGATATTTTAATCTGTATTTTTTACAACTTGCCGAGTTCTTTTCATCTTGAAGTTGACAGAAATATGCAGCGTATAAGAAGCATATACTATACCATTTGGTTATTGTAACTCAACAATTTAAGTGTATATCGGCATGGCGACTTGCAGGTTCGGTGAAAGTGAAACTATTGATTGTCAACAAGATGTAATTCAGGCAAGATGCTTCCAAAATTGCCAAAACTTTTCTTAGGACTAAAATTACTAAAGGTGAAACCTGAATTTCCCTATATCCTTGCTTCAAGGACAAATGGCCTGAAGAGATAGATAACATATGCATATCGTATTCGTATGCCTTCCTATGTAAGAACAAGTGATGTGAGAATAAATAGCAATAAACAGCAGTACACTTTTTTGAAGTCATCTCTGTTCAAACACCATTACACTAAGAAAGACTAAACACCATTGCACTCTGATCCTTTCGCTTTCTAACGAAGAGAGCGACTGATAGGAAGGTTAAGGGGGCCACTGAAAGGATGCCCTATCAAGCACTCGGAAGAATGATTGATTTTGAGGCAGTTCAGTGCGGGGAGAACTAAACAAAGGGGTCGAGAAGATCAAGACGGTTGCCATCCAAATCGTGCCGTGTCGAATTATTACACCAACACACTGAAAGGCACTTCAACTAAAAAACAAAGCACAAAACCTAAAAATTGCCCTCTTGATTGTTGCATTATGTGTGATCACAGAGAGACGCAGCTTAGTAGGCCACGGTATTGAAAACAAGCAATTGTCAATTGCCGTCCATCAAGCTCTCTCAAAGATGAAAAGAAAGAAAAAAGAAACTTTGGACGGCCTATGTATGAATGATAACAAGAATTGAATAGGATTATGGTAGCATGATGTTGCTACGGCACGAGGGGAATATAATAAGTACAAGACGGTCAGAAGGCCGAGGGCCGCCATGAGAATGCAAAGTAAAGCAAAGACAAAGGTTTCCCAATGTGTGCGACTTTGTCTTAACACAAAGTACATTAAAAAGGGGGGCTCCTAGTTGTATAATTGTGTAGCTTGCTTGGTTTGATTCCTCCTGTAATCATGTTGACACAAAGGAGATGCAAAAGTGAGGCCCAAGGTTTCGAAGTCATGGCTGCCATGATGCATATATGCAAGGGAATTTCCAAAATTGTCGATCTCAGCATGGATGCAACAAAATATAGTCGGCCTTACAAGTTAGAACAGACGAAAAACTACAAGAACATAGAGAACTCAAAACAAAGCCAGGTGAAAGTTTTCTATCGCTGCTTTGGATCATGTATGCATATTCCCATATCGACATCCGTTGCCGAACTCAACAAATGGAGACGACAAGAGGTCGTTTGACGAAGCTCATGTACTACTCTCGTTGGAACTGTTCAAAGCCAACGATTGTAACAAAACATCGCATGGTTCAGTGGTCCATATGTTGAAAATAAGAGCATTTTTCGAATTACTTTAATCCAGAAATATAGTAGATAAAATACGATGAATATTCTAGCCACTTTCACAAAGCAAGTGAGCAAGAACACTATAGACATAGTGATATCCGTAAGAATGTAAACTAGCATATCTATCACAAATGTTCAAGTAACAACTAGTAATATTACTAACCAAGCAATACATATGAAATAGACATACCTGCATCCAGTGGAAGGAGCAGCAGAGTGGAAGAAGAAGCGGCAGCAGAGTCTTTGTGAGATCATCGCTTGTCATGGCGTAGTGGTAAGTAGTCGTGCGGTGGACGTCGTGGTAGTAGTCGTGCGGTTGTAGGCGAGCGAGAGTCGAATGGAGAGGAAGTAAGCGGCGGCGCGCGAACGCCCCCAAAACCTTATTCGCCCTTGCTCGTGCAAGCCTTCAAGGACGAGGGTTCCGAGGCTCGCTTCTCCGGTCGCGATCGTACACACGCCTCGGCCGGATGGAGATCGCCGAGACAAAGAACAAAATCAAGAACTGTGGTGTCTTTCGTGGAGAGAATTGGAGAACCTCACTGCTCGGATAATGACTATATATAACAACCGGACGAAATACCACCATTACTTACTAGTAACCGCAACCATTATCGTTTAGTCAAGAGGCGTAAACGGTCGCCATTACTCACTAGTAACAAAGCATTGCTATCGCTTAGTCAAGAGGCGTAAACGGTCGCCATTACTCACTAGTAACAAAGAACTCTTATCGCGACCATTATTTGAATCGATGCCTTCGTTCTTTTAATTGCAAAAATGAAGAGACCGTAAATGATGCAATTATTGCCACCGCTTATTATAGCGGTCGGTGCGTTCGATTTTCGAATAGATAAAGAAAACGCGCACGCACCCGACCCGCGCTGTATCGCGCAAGACGCACACGCACCGCACGCAAGACGGCGAGGCGAGGCGAGCGAGCGCGCAGTATTGGCTCTCTCAATTCCACAAGAGGACTCCCACGCCCCACCTTATAAATTGGTGTAACTCCCTTTAACTCTCCATATGGGACTAAAAGGTTTAGCACATGCACATGGGCCTTTGGGATTTTCCAGAATTAATTAGAATTAAAGTTGGGCCTAGCCCATATTAAATCCAACAATCCCCACCGATCCCAAGGGCACATGTCAAATTCCTTGATCCACAGATTGTTTTAATATATCGTGTTTCGATGGAGACCGGTTAGGTTGAACATCCATCTAGAATGTAAGTTACACTTATCCACAACCGCACAATGGACTAAGCCTTGAATTGGCGCTTTGTGTGAATAAGTTTCACTTAAGTCCTTAATCGATACTAGGTCGCCAGCATCCCCGCTGGTTGGAGCATATAAGTCATACTCTGGCCTATTCATGAGCTTCCTAGAGATTACCCTATCTCATAGATCGTGACTAGCGATCGGCTCATATAGGTGTGTTCTTTCAAGATCGCTCAGAGGACAAAGATCTTTGCTTAAATAAGCCACAGAACACATTAAGATAAAATCAACCTACCATACTGATTTAGAGAGAATTGCATCTCCAATGGAGTGGGTCTATAAAGGTACTCTCCTCCCGATTAACCAAAAGCTTGTTTCGCTAATCCTACTTCACGGGATCTCCGATCATATAGGATGGGTTACCACTATGGTATAACTCACGTGGGTCTCAAACCCATCTCCTTGATGCATTGTCTATCACATTCGTGATAAACCCTTTGTGAAGGGATCGCGATTCTTAGTGCTTGGATATAATCCAAAGCTATTACTCGGAGTTTCTCATTTTCCGACAGACTTGATCTTCTCTTCACATGTCTTGATGATTTCATATTATCCTTAGAACTGCTCACCTTAACGATCACAGTCTGATTGTCACAGTTCAACGAATAGCGCACGGCTTATCAACCACCGGCAGATCCATCAAGAGCTCACGAAGCCATTCGGCTTCAACGATGGCGTATCTAATGCTGTGAGATCTGCTACCATTGTTGACCTCGTTAAGATGGTCCGCTTGCAAGACTTCCATGAAACAGCGCCACCTCCAAGTGTGAAGACATATCCACTTGTGGCCTTAATCTCATCAAGATCGATATCCAGTTTGAATCACTATAACCTCTAGTACCCTAGGTACCCGGTATAGTGAATGCCATAACTCATATTACCCTTTAGATAGCGCATTACCCTCTCAAGAGCATGCTAATGATCATCTCCTGATTAGAAACAAACGGCTTAGTTTGCTCACAAAGAACGAGATGTCGTGCCCGTACCGCTAGCTAAATACATAAGTGAACCAATTATCCGAGAATATCCCAATTGGTCTCTCGGCTATTCTCCGATTCTTTCTAAGCAACACGCTAGGATCATAAGGTGTTGGAGAAGGTTTGCAATGTTATAACCAAAACGACTGAACCTTTTCCACATAATGAGATTGCAACAATGTAATCCCACCATCATCACCTCTCAACAGCTTGATGTTCAAGATAACATCGGCTACTCCCGCATCTTTCATCTCAAAATTCGAGACAAGAAATCCTTGACCTCCTTAATCACATTAAGGTTGGTCCCAAAGATCGATATGTCATCAACATACGGACATAGAATGACTCCCTCGCCCCCACCATGGCGATAATACACACATCTGTCAGGTTCATTTACAATAAAGCCTGCAGATGTTTCCTTCTTGACCATACAAAGATTTCAACAACTTGCACACCTTTCCTTCTTGACCATTTACTACAAATCCATCCGGTCGTTCCATGTAAATTTCCTCGTCCAACTCTCCATTTAGAAAAGTCGTCTTAACATCCATCCGATGAACGAAGACCGTGTGGCAACCAGAGATAGTAGTACTCGAATAGTGGTCAACCTAGCCACAGTGAATAAGTATCAAAGAAATCTTCGCCTTCCTTTGGGTATAACCTTGGCCACAAGCCGTGCCTTATACTTCTCGATAGTACCATCGGGCCTAAGCTTCTTTTGAACACCCACTTACATCCTACAGTTTACAACCATAAGGACGCCGGTGATCTCCCAAGTTCCATTAGAGATAATGGAATCCATTTCACTCGGATCGCTTCCTTCCAAAGATTCCGCATCCGGAGAAGCATATGCTTCGAAAATGGTACTTGAGTATCATCCACAAGGTACACAATGAAATCGAACCAAAAGACTTTGCAGTCCTTTGTCTTTACTCTTCCTCGAGTTTCATTGTCTTCCTCCTCAGAATTTGATCAGGGTTTGCTCAAAATATTCCATTGGAATGGCAGGTTCGGGAGTTGTATCGGGCTCGACTGATAAACTAGGCATATCTTTCATCGGAAAAATATCCTCAAAGAATGTAGCATCTCTGGACTCCATAATTGTACCGACATGCACGTCAGTACTCGATTTCACCACTAGAAATCTATATCCAACGCTATGGTGAGCATAGCCTAAAAAGACGCAATCCACGGTTTTTGGTCCAAGCTTACACTTTTTGGAAATTGGCACGTTGACTTTCGCCAAACAACCTCAAGTGCGCAAGTATGAAAGTGATAGTCTTTTCTTCTCCCATTGTTCAAATGGAGTTATCTCTTTATTCTTTGTGGGAACCCTATTTAGGACATGACATGAAGTCAATATAGCCTCCCTCCACCATGCCTTGGAAAGACCCGATGTGTCTAACACGGCGTTAACCAAATCAGTTAGAGTACGGTTCTTTCTTTCGGCAACCCCATTTGACTGGGGTGAATAGGAGGCGTCTCTCATGGATTATACCATGTCCTCACAAAATAAATTGAACTCATTAGAAAAGTACTACGCCACGATCGACCTAACCCTTTTGATTTTCTTTTAAGTTGGTTCTCGCCACGCCTTATAGATTTTAAAGTAGTGAAAAGCTTCATCTTTAGTTTTTAAAAGATACACATAGCAGAACCTAGTGGAATCATCAATCAAAGTCATGAAATATCTCTTACCACCTTTTGTCAACACACCATTCATCTCACAGATCTGAATGTATGAGTTCTAATGGTGCCAAGTTTCTTACCTCCGCGCCTTGTGAGGCTTACGAGGTCGCTTTGATTGCACACAAACTTGACATTTAGAACCTTTGACAAGGGTGAATTTGGGATTAACTCTAAAGCGGCTAACGCACATGCAACTAAAATTTATGTGACAAAGTCGTGAATGCCAAATAGTAGTCTCATTACCACCGAAAATATGATTCACAACATTATTACACAAATGAAAGAGATAGGCGAACAAGCCTCCGCACACACATAGCCTTTACCAACAAATTGTCCACATTTGGACATTACAAATTTATTGGACTCAAATACGATCTAAAGCCATCTCTACACGTAAGAGATCCGCTCACGAGATTCTTATTGATAGATGGCACATGATGCACGTTCTTTAGTTGCACAATCTTTCCAAGTAAACTTCGGATCGACCGTACCAACACCATGAGCAATGGCATGTGACCCGTTCCCATTAGAACGGCTGAATCCCGAGTGACTGGTAAGAAGAAAACAATGAAATATCAGCACACACATGTATATTAGCACCAGTGTCTATCCACCAATCGGTAGATTGACATACGGAAAAAACAGTAGGTAAATTACCATACCTTGAAGTTTCCGTCTCAGTAGTACCAACAACAACATTGGCAGACTTGGAATTCTCGCCTTGTCGATTCTTCACACCTTGCGTTGATCGCAATCCTTGGCCCAATGACCGATTCGCCACACACAAAGCAAAGGTCATCCTTTGTGTTCTTCTTCTTCTTTTAAAGCTTGATGTTTGTGCAGTCTTGTTTTTGCCTTTGAACTTTTGAGCTTGGCCATTCTTTTTCTCGCACCATATTGGCACTAGAATGTCCTCATTTCCTCTAGTGTGTGTATCTTTTGCCTCGCTTTTCTTCAACATCAAGAGACCCAATGAGATTTTCAACGAAACTCTTGTCTCTTGTGTTTCAGAAGTAGCAAAATTCCTCCAAGAAGGAGGAAACTTGGCAATAATGCCTCCCGCGACAAACTTGTCCGGTAACACACACTTGAAATGCTCAAGTTCTTTGGCCATGGATTGTATCTCATGAGCCTGCTCAACTACAGAACGGCCATCAACCATTCTATAGTCATGGTATTGCTCCATGAGATACAGCTTCACCGCTCGCATCCAAACCCCAAACTTGGCCTCGAGTGCATCCCACATATCTTTCCCATTTGTAATCACCACGTATGCATCAACTAACTTCTCACCAAAACGCTGATCACGGCACCTTTAAAAATGTTATCAGCAATCTCGAACGCTTGCTCCTGTTCAGGAGTAAGTGTTCCTTCAGCTGCCTTTTGCCACATGAAAACGCTCATGGCGCTTAGCCAAAGCACCATCTTGGTGCGCCACCTCTTATAATTCGCACCATCGAATTGAGAGGGCTTAAGCGCAGCAGCAAAGCCAGTTGATGAAAAATGCCTATTACAATAAGGTTTTTGGATTGTTGAAAATAAGAGTATTTTTCGAATTACTTTAATCCAGAAATATAGTAGATAAAACATGATGAATATTCTAGCCACTTTCACAAAGCAAGTGACAAGAACACTATAGACATACTAATATCCAGAAGAACATAAACTAGCATATCTATCACAGTGTTCAAGGTAACAACTAGTAATATTACTAACCAAGCAATACATATGAAATAGACATACCCAGATCCAGTGGAAGGAGCAGCAGTAGTGGAAGAAGAAGCGGCAACAAGAGTCTTTGTGAGATCGTCGTTTGTCATGGCGTAGTGGTAAGTAGTCGTGCAGTGGACGTCGTGGTAGTAGTCGTACGGTTGTAGGTGTAGCAGAGAGTCGAATGGAGAGGAAGCAGCGAGCAGTCACCATTACTTACTAGTAACCGCAACCATTACTGTCTAGTCAAGAGGCCAGAAACGGTCGCCATTACTCACTAGTAATAGCAGTCGTTACTGCCTAGTCAAGAGGTCAGAAACGGTCGCCATTACTCACTAGTAACAACGAACAGCATCGCCACCATTATTTGAATCAGTGCAATCGTTCTTTTAATTGCAAAATGAAGAGACCGAAAACAATGCAATTATTGCCACCGTTTATTACGAAGTCGGTGCGCTTCGATTAGATAAAGAAAACGCGCGCGCACCGACCGCGTATGCGCTACAACGGCACGACGCGACGCAAGACGGCAGAAATGAGCGCGCGTGTATTGGCTCTCTCCAATTCCAAAAGAGGACTCCCACGTTCCACCTTATAAATTGGTGTAACTCCACTTTAACTCTCCATATGGGACTAAAAAGGTTTAGCACATGCACATGGGCCTTTGGGATTTTTCAGGAATTAATTAGAATTAAAGTTAGACCTAGCCCATATTAAATCCAACACCATATACACATATCCTAAAAAAATAGCCAGTTTATAATCCAACCAGCAGGGTTTCCCGTCTAAGTTCTAACCGTCTTGTTACCAATATAAGTGTTACTTCGTTTTTTGACAGTAAGAACTAGCTGGTCCTACTGTGTGTACATATATATTAAATATGTAAGCAAAGAAACATTTACAGGGGGAAAACAAGAAAGAATGTAAAAAGAGCAAAATCAGAAGATATTATCTAGCCAGTCTTGTATTTGAGGGAAATTTTTTTCTTGGCACGATGGATAAGACTTTACTTCTTTTATGCTCGACCGCAGCAGTTTACACATGTCACGTAGGTTATTTGTCGATAATCATATTATCCGGATTCATGACCGTTATTTATGTGTCTCTGGTATGTCAACCGAATTCCCAAAACCAAATCAGCAAGGAAAAGCAAAGGAGTTAAATTAGAGTACCAGCCAGCAACTCCCGTACGTCAACTGCCGACTCCTTTTGGTCGCCTTCTTCCTTTCGTGCCGGCCTGCGCCATCATCGTCGCACCACTAGTGGCGCACACACACTATTCAGCTTTTAAGTAACTTGAACCAAACAAAATATAAAGTGAAGAACCATTATATATCGTGCATGTACATCCTGAATTTGCTGAAATCGTTAGGTATTTGACCGGTTATTTTATCAATTAAACTTGAGGCTTCAAATTGTAGTAGCTCTGGACTCTGGTATTGAGACGATGAGATTTTATTCGCGACTTTGACTATATATTTATATTTTAGACATATGCAAAAAAAAAGGGGGGAGTATGTATGTACCTCATGGAGCCGTCTACACAAGCCACCTCACTCGTCCCAAATGATTTCTAAGCGAATTTGTGCCGTATAAGTCAGAGTAACTCGTAACTCGTGATCCACAAAACTACAGGACATTAAAAAAAAAAGGCCTCCTTTTCCCGGCCCCATTTGAAGAATCTAGCGACTGCCAATTGTCAATCTTGATCTCTTGTGCAATTGGAATACTTTGTAGATAAGCTCTTACGGGCTTGGAGTCAAATACTTAACAGTATGTGTGATGTGTGCATCCAAATGAAAGCTCAGTTGTTAAATGTTAATCATACTACTGTTAATACTGCTATACCTTAAGAAATCGATCTGAATTTTTGGTACACAAGTGCTGAAATCCCAGTGTGCAGCCTCTCCACTCTGATTTTATGGAAAACACAAACCACGAAAAATGCAAGTACTACTGCAGAATTAAGTATGTACGATACTTTACACTTTACAGCCTCATCCAAGTTGGTAATCCAACAGCTCGGTTCGTCCCAAAAAAAATAACCAAACACCCTGACCACACTACAAAAAGTTAGTACTAGCTCAACAATTTTTCGCTTTACAACATGGCATGCCACCCAAAATTGAATATATCAAGGGATGCATATTTATCTTATGTGGCGCGTTTGTATAGCATGTCAACCACACTATGCACACTTTCCATCCCAATATCATTCCGTAGAGTACATCTAATTTGCAAACCGTGGTGGATCCACCATGGGGCACGAGGGGCTGAAGCACCAGCTTGTTTGTCGTACCCATGGTACCTCCTACTGCCTCTGTTATGATTTGCATCGCTAATCTAGTTAACTTTTTTCACAAGATTGTTGCTTGTGCATATTTTTGGGCTTTCCGAACACACTATCAATAATGAAGATACTATCTTTAATGTATCTACCATTTTAACATTGTTGCTCATGAATTTATATATCAATTTAAATTGCATGTGAAATTTAAATGTGTGTTTCCTACATTACTTATTATATATTTATCTCACTAGCATCCACTCCATTTTTATCCTGTATACGCCACTATTTGCAAAGTATTATTTCCTGCCCATTTCTCCGCTCTTGTTTATAAGACGAGTAACACACGATAGAAAAATGTTTATAAAGTACATAAAAATAAGCATGTCTACCACAGCTATCTCCTCGTATAAAATCGATCAAAAAAAACTTTATGTTTAAAACGGGCCCAAAAATAAAAACCATATCCTAGCCAGACATATGCAGGATAATTGCACTTCGAAAAGTCCTAAGACAATGCAGAAACCAAACCACTGACACTGCTTCACGCAAATAAGGGAAAAAATATACGCAGGTAGCAAAGGGGCCCACTTGTCAGTGACTCTGCCGGTCCACGTACACTTGTGTATACGCATGTACGGGCGGCCAAAATTTTCTTTTGAGAGTTACGGGCGGCATATTATCGGGCAGGAAATTCGGTGGTGGGAGACGGTTCGGAGCCCCGTCTCCCCGTTCCGTTTGAGCGGGCCCTGCGCCGGCCATCTCTCCCCGTCCGATCCTACTCTCGCGCCTCATCCTACGGCGCTGATCCGATCCGGGTGGGCCTCGCCCCCTCCTGCCCGCCACGCCTGCATCTTCTTCTCTCCTCCTCCTCAATTCCTCTTCTGTTTAAGCTTCCCGCATCTGTTGTTCTCCATCTGTCTGTCTCTGTTTCTTTCCTGGCATGTATATATATAAGAACTCCACTGCTTCTTCTCATCCCTCTGTCTATGGTTTCTTTCTTGGCATGTATATATAAGAACTCCACTGCTTCTTCTCATCCCTCCCTCTCTCTCCGATTCTGGAAATTAATCTGGTCTCCCTGTATTGGCCTGTTTCGCTGGAGGAATAGTCCGATAGAGGAAGGCTAGAGAAGGAAGGTTGGTTGCTCTTCTTTTCCCTCGTATTTTGCTCAGAACTAGATGTTATGTGCGTGCAATTTTCTTTGTCTCTCTTTTGCTCTGTGTTGATGTCTGTTCATATTCCTCTGTGAACTGGCCTGTGTATTCGTGGTTCTTCTCTTGGATTCAAGAGGACGGAGGAAGGCGATGACATATTGACATGGCTCTTCTTCTAGCCTTCCTCGTTCTGGGGTTCTTCTGTGACACTCAGTTCCTTGGATTATTTTGTAGCACTGATCCTTGTATTAATTTCTTGGGATTTGGAGGGTCGGAGGCTCCATGAAAGTTCCGCTTTCTTGTTCTCTGCACCCAAATCCTTTTCATCACCCTGAAAAAACGCTCTGTTTTTGTTTTTGCGTTCCAAACTAGCCAAATGAAAGATGGACAGAGTACGTTTTTCCCTGCATGTTCCGATTGCTTGGATGGTCTGAAACCCAACAATTTTCTATTCCAGTTGCTCTGTTTTTCTCTTTTCCAGTTTTATTTTCAGTTACAAAACGCAGATACTATTCCATCAGGGACATCAAGTGCCCATGTAATCCGTACATGTCAACTGCCTCCCCTCTAGCCTTTTTTTTTCTTAATCCTTTTTAAAATATTTTAAAGATAGTTATTTCCTAATTTTATTTCCAATTCCAACTCTTTTGATCACGCTACGACCGTGGTATAACCAAATGCGTCACACGTGACCGATAGCGCGCACTAAAATCGCGTCTTTGTCACACCACCGACCCTTTTGGATGCGCCTGTTTTTTTGCTAAATCCTGTCACGTCAAAAGGAATGGCGTGATGGCACAGCAACACAGTTTGATCACGCTATTACCCGTGACGTGATCAAAGGGATAAGAATTGAAAATAAAGTTAAGAAAAAACTATCTTTAAAATAATTTTTAAAAAGATTAAATAATAATAAAGGCTCCCTCCCCTTTCCGTCTGATTTTCCAAAAAGCGGAATCAGTACACCTTTCGTTTTTGATAGTCCTGCCCCCATGCCGTGCTGGAGTGGGTATAAGCGAATTGACCTCTCAGAAAAGGTAACAATTTCAACTAGAAAGGGGAAATGTTGCAGTAGCAGCTTCCTCTGTTCGACATAGAAGGGTAAACACATATAAGGAGACTAACTGATATCGGAGTATATTCTCATGTAAATGTTCAACTATACAGTTACCTTCCTGATATACATGATATATACTGTCATGTAATTGGTAGAGTTACGTGAAGGATAACCTAATTGAAGGATCAGATGTTGATTCCGCACGTTTCAGTATTTCAATCACATGGCGTGTGGATATTATGCTTATGCATGCCTGCTAATCTTAGAAATTTTGTTGTACAAAAAGTAGTTCAGTCATCTTGCATATAACATGGGACTGGCACTACCATTGAGTAGTGCTGTGGCAGCTCTAAAAGTAGCGTTTTTCCTGCAATCACAATTCAACATTCTTACCTGTCCAAAATCACCTGCTTGATTTAATGCTAATGAATATATCTTATTTCAGGTGATTATCTAACATGGATGAGCACATGGGAAGACGAACAGTCGGCGGCCTTCTCTTCACCAAAGGGGGCTCAATTCTTCTGTTCAGAGAAGACAGTTCGCGCCGCAAGGCCACTACGTGCTGCTCGCGCCTCGGTTGCAGCAGTAGGCATTTGGCTGACAAAGACAGGCAAGTGCACAGGGCAGCGGCAGCCAAGGAAGCAACACAAACCCCCCGGGGATCACAACTTTTCAGGGAAACCAGCAGGAAGCCTCCTCAGGGAAGCACTTCTTCTGACGGCATCAGCAGGAATGCAGCAAGCTCCTGTAGTGAAAACGACAATAGACCAAGAGAAACTCCTGGGCGTGATTTACTGGCTCGTCTCAAGGAGAGGGTCAATGCATCAAGAAAGCGGTCGTTGACCAGAGAGAACAGTCCATCATCACCAAATGGAATCAGTGGTAGCTCTTCCAGCAGTAGCCGTTCGATCTCAAGACTGTCGCACCGGGCAGCTTCGCGGATAAGAAAAGCAGATGAAGGTGCGAATGCAAGAGTTGGCAGCGTGCGTAGGGATACCAGTGAAGATACTGGGAGAAATTCACCGAGGAGAGACGATGATTTCTTGCTAGTTGAGCAGGTAGCAAGAGATCAGGTGCCTACTGAAGGGTTTATTTCTGGATTCTTGGCAAGATACAGAAGTAGTCTTCAGGGAGGGCTGTCATCTTTGGAGGACAGCATGGAGGACTCAAATGGATACTGGCGCTTCGATATGGAAGGAAGCGAAGAGGTACAGCATTTTGTCATTGCACAGTGATCATCCCAAAGACTTGGAGAATTATATGAACATAGTAGATCATGAAATTACATTCTGCTTTGCAGCTTCAGAACTACTTCATATTCAATGATCGGCACAGAGGGATGAGAATGGACATCGATGGCATGTCTTACGAGGTATTCCTGTTCCTTTTCTCTGACGATGCTGTTACCTGATTTCCTTCACAGCTTTCTCTTCTTCCACTATTCCAGCCGGCAACATTTTTTGCTTGGCTTGTTTTTTTTTCATCTGTTTGATCATTTGTGATGCTTTGGCTTTGCATTGTAGGAATTGCTTGCACTGGGGGAGAGGGTCGGCACTGTAAGCACTGGCCTCTCAGACGATGCATTGTCTAAGTGCCTAAACAGAAGCATGTACTTTCCCACAACTTCAGAGACTCACGAAGATTGTGACAGAAAATGCAGCATATGCCAGGTAAGTTCATCTTCTGAGTTTCAGTACCACGCTAGATTTTCTCGAGGTGAAAAGTTTCTACAAGTATGGGAAAAGTGCGATTCATATGTAATTTGTTCCATGCATTTTTCAGGAGGAGTACTCAGCTGGAGAGATGGTGGGCAAGATGGCATGTAAACACTACTACCACATTCCCTGCATACAGCGCTGGCTCCGGCAGAAGAACTGGTGCCCTATCTGCAAATCCATCGCTCTGAATGCCAACTAGCAGTAGCAGCGTGCTTCTTCAGAAACCAAGTGTATAGATTCTCCATGATTGTCTAGACAAAATTTGTATTCTTTTTTCTTCTACTCTTTTAGTATGAATCATTTGTTTGGACATTCAGACTTCTTGGTTTCCGTCAGCTCACAATGCGCAGTGAAAACAAGGAAAGGGAACAGGAAATAATTCTTAAAAGTGAGGAATTTCATTCTTCTGTTGTTGAAGTTAGTGTTCAATGCATGTTCTTTAGTATTTGTGTTGTACATAACATACACACTTTTGCCATCGTTAGCTCTTTTTTCAAGGGTGGTTAGCAATAAGTATGGATACGGAATTTGTCGACCGTGTTGAAACTTGGAACTTGGAAGGGTACATGAGTTGCGTACAATCACATTGTAGCTGCACCCTTGAAAGCTATACTTTGGGTGTGTGCAATCCTATACATGAATTTAGCGGAGTCGTCTCCGGGAAGTTAGTACCCGTGGCCTAGCCAATTCGTGTTCAAATCTCTCCTTTTTAAATAGGTTGTGTGAGGAGAATATGTGAGGATCCGTATTTTCTAGACCTAATCGCGTAGCAGTAATCGGTATTTAGCGGTAATTAATCTCGGCTTAGCAGTAAGCTAACAGTAGTGTTGCGATCGTCATTAAGCTTCTAGTTTATCGTCAGCGCGTTGGTTTAGTGGGTTTCATTTCGCGAGCATTTCATTTCCAGTCAATAGAGCAATAGCAGTGCATCCTCATCATTTCATTTCATCATTTGTCATGTAAATAATTACAACCCATAGTAGTTTGCATTCAATAATAAAATGTTACATGCATTCTGCCGAAGCCCTCCTTGTATCCTCATTCGTTGGTCGCTAGTCTATCGAACCATCCTTTGATCCATTGCCATCGCTCGCCAAGAATGCATAAAACGGTTAGCGAGCCAAGTTGAAAGCAATATTTGAGAGTAATAGAATAGAGGAAGTGGTCGTCAGATTTTCCCCAAAGTGCAGTAGAATACCCAAAGCAACCTCAGTAGTCGGTCCCTTGACTATCAAGATACCCAGACCAACCGGAGTTAGTCAGCTCCTTGATTGTCAAGATATCCTGACCACCTGAAGTCATTCGGTATCTGTCACTTCCGTGGGTCTCATCACTCGGCGTTTATTTTAATCGGGCACCCACGTATAGTGATTTTCAAACTATGGACCAAAAAGTCCCCAACAAAAAAATCTTGCCATGTGAAAGCCATAAGGATAAGGGCAAGGGCACAATGGGCATTAACCAGCCATAAGGGGCAGCCAGCTGAAATGCATCCCCCAAAGCACAAGCAAAGAAGGCAACCAAACCATTCATCTCCCCCCATGCCAACACCACCAAGTTCATTCCCCCAGCCAGCCGGATGCACCCCCCCCCCCATTATCATTCATTCCCCTCATTTCCAAAATATCAAGCACATGACAGCACAACAATACCACATTCATTCCCCCAAGCACACCCCATTCCATCCACGATACAGCCATTTCCCCCTCCCACTCTCCTCAACCGAAGGCAACCAGGGAGACAAGAAGTCCAGGAGGAAAGGAGCACAGGATGATCAAATAGGGCACAATGGAATGCAGTAGTGGATAAGAGCATGGTAAATAGGATTTTGGTAATTAGGAATAGGGTTTTGATAAAAATAAAATTATTAGGCAAAGGATAAGATCAAGCCTTCTCTCTTAAGCATCCACCAGCCACATCCATTCCCCACCCCAACTCATTCCCAGTCTCATAGCCGCAAGGAAGGGCAAGGAAGCCAGGAGCTCCCAGAACTTCACAGCCGAGAGGAGAGGAACAAGCAAACCAAGATTTTCCCCAATACGGCTACAACTTACAGCCAGCACCAAGAGCAAAGGGAGGAAGGGAGCATAGGTGAAAGGGAAGCCCGAGGAGCGTGGATGGCGTCGACGACGGCTTCATCCGTCAGCAACCGCCGACATCGCCGAGCATCAAGGAGCAGAAGAACCGAGGAGGACGGTGACCTCCACTGCGACCATACCACGGCCATCTCCCCCAAAACCAACCAAACCCATCAGAGAGGTAACCCAACCACACCTCTGTATACTCTAAACATACACATCATTCACAAGTAGAGCTTCTCATAGAAGCATCAACCTGTAGCTCTTAGCCCATTTCATCACCATATCATCTACAACCTTAAGCCATCAGTATTTCCATCACAGAGCAAGAGAGGGATCTGAGAAGAGAGAAAGATGAAGAGGGAAATGGGTGTAAACCTCAATAGATCCTAGTGGTTTTCATCTTGTCCACCAAGCCTCCTAACTCCCCCATCATCAAACAGTCGCATATGCATACCTACATGAAGATCAAGTCCCCATCAGTGCCCTTCCCACATGCATAAGCATCATCATAAATCAAAATCATCCCAGCATTAAGCAAGTTGGATCAGGAGAGGAAGGGAGTAGAAAGCCGGGTAGCAGCGCCGGTGGCCGTAGGCCGGGCCGGTCGTGAAGGCAGAGCCGAGGCGGTGCTGGCCTTCGGCCGCACCGAGGAGGGGGAGACGCAGGAGGAGGCTGAAAGATCTAGACCCGCCATTATGTGGTAATGGAGTTTTGGTGATTAATGATAAATATAATTGGGAGACTAACACTTTTATTGATATACATATTGTGTAGTCTTATTTGGATATAAAGGTGAAAATCATGAAGGCATGCAAGTGATTAAGTGATTAATGACAAATGCACTTATGAGACTAACACTCCTATTGTTATATCAAGTTTAGTCTCAGCTTGGATATAAAAGCAAAAATACAAATAGGTATGTATTCATTAATGATAAATCTATTTGTGAGACTAACAATTCTATTGATTATCTATTGCTTAGTCTCGTTTGGATATAAAGATGAAAAATACAAGATGTATGCATTCTACTTCTTCTTATTATATCTTGTTGCATTTTTCGGATCCAAAATATAGGTTAAACTCCACCAAAAAGGTTAACTTGGATATGTGCATATTTTTCCATTACACATTTGTGTATGCACACATTTAGGGGGAGTTCATTCTATATTTTGTGGTTTCATTAGTATTGATCTATATTCCCTTTCCACATATTTGAGATCTCTACTTTGAAATATATCTTTGAGTATATATAACTTGTGTAGTTCATATATACGTATATGAGACTTGTGTAGTTCATATACACTCTTTGAGTATGTACAAACTTGTGTAGTTCGTATATACTCATACAAATCTATATTCAATTATTTAAGATTGTGTTGTGGGACTAACATGTGTGCTAAGATGTTTAAAGGCTTAGTCTCAAATCATGAATGGCGACATGGTAAGGAAAATGCATGACTATAGAGAGATCATGATTAGTAGCTTGATAGCATGGTTTTTGGATCAAGTTAGGATCATGCATGCATTCGATTTTGAGTTTTGGAAGCTTTAAGTGCTTCACGTAAATCGGTAGTACCGAGGCTAACCGCAGAGTATCGCATCAAGCGGTATGACCGCGATCACTTGGCGGATACGGGTTTTGATCATCACAGCCAACTGAGTGCTAATGCGGTACGACCAGCTCTTGCGGGTACTACCGCATTGCGGTCATTCCGATTTCTATTTGGCGGTATGTAAATTCCAGAGAAGGTGTTTTTCGTATTTCGAGCCTCGAAATCGGTAGTACCGCATTCGAGAAACGGTACTACCGAGAGCGGTATTACGGATGCTAGTTGGCGGTAATACCGCACCTTCGAGAATGGCTTGTTCAAAAGCATTTATGCGGTATATCTTGGTAATTAATGTTAATGACATTGTGAGACTAACATTTTTCATGAGTTGGATGAATAGGTTATGTTCCAGGTGATGAATACTTTGGATGGCATCATGAGTTGATCGTCATCGAGTCAAGGTTCAAGAAGATGTATCATGTGTTGATACATATCAAGATCTCAAGAAGATATGGTCATGAGTTGATCATCAAGTCAAGAGAAGATCCATCATGTATTGATGGAGGTCAAGATCGCATCATGTGTTGATGCATATCAAGACTCGGGATGAAGGATGTCATCATGTGTTGATGGGCATCAAGTCGAGATCCCGGCAAAGAAAGTCATCATGTGTTGATGAGATTTCAAGTCAAGAACCCGGTTGAAGCGAGGATGTGCGTCATCAAGCTTCAAGAAGATGCTCAAGACAAAGGTATGACTAGCTAGAGCTATGGATGTGTTCCTAGTCTTTACCGGTCTTGGTGTTTGGTTGGAAGATCGGATTGCTAGTATAGGTTGTCGCACTATTAAGAGGGTCTTGTCTAGTAGCTTGAGTCTCATCATGCGTTGATAACTCAATCTCACTTGCTCTAGCTCACTCTAACATGTTACCTATATTTGCGAATGTGTTTTGCAAATAGCTGAGACTCATGGATAATCCTTGTAGCATGTGACTATACTTTGCAAATGTGTGTTGAAAATGATTGAAGTCCATGTACCTACTCCTTGTGGCATGATCTAAGTTTGCAAATGTGTTTTGCAAATGGTTAAGATTCATGTGTATTCCCTTGATATGGTCTAAGATTGCTTGTTGCTATTTCTTTGGACTTAGACCATGATAGTGGCTCTTTTGAGTTGTGCTTTTTGATTTGATCAAATGTGTTTGAGATCAATCAAATAGGTGGATTGTGTAGCCCTCTGAATAAGCTTTCAATAGAGTCCAAGATCACTCAATTCCGACATCGGAGTCAAAAGTTATGACCTTTTTACCGAGTGTCGTTTGTGCTGAAAATTGGGCTGCGGTAGTACCACCCTTATAACAACGGTAGTACCGCAGAACGGTAATACCGCCCCTTGTGAGTGCGGTACGACCGCAAAAGGTTGTAACGGCTAGTTTTTTGCTGTTTCGTCTCCAAACGGCTAGTTTTTGGTTTGGGAGCTATAAATACCCCCTTGGCCGGTTGAGAGGCAACTTTGGCATCCCATTTCACTTACTTGAGCTAGTGTGAGCTTCTTCTCTCAATTGTGCATGTGTTGCACCTTGTGAGCAAGGAGAGAGGTCTCTAGTTGCATGTGTTGCATCTAGAGGTGGATTTTGTATCCACTTGAGCTTGTGCATTCGTTGCATGTGGTGAGAGTCAAGCAAGGGGCTTGGCTTATTACTCTTGGTGTTTGCCGACACCTAGACGGCGTGGAGGCGTCGTGGTCCAGTGATCTTCTCAAGTGAAGCTTGTGAGAAGGCCCGGTGTTTGTGAGTGGCTTGGTGCTCGCCATCTCCGGAGTGGAGTAAGAGCAACCCTAGTGGAGCGAGGTGTTGATACCTCGGAGGAAGGCTTAATTTGTGGAGCCGGCCCAATTGGTTTGGGTTTCCCTCAACGTGGATTAGGGGAGACCGGCAAGTCTCCGATCACCACGGTAAAACATCGACGTGTCTTTGTGGTGTGATCTCTATTACCTTACTATTGCATTTACATTCATTGTGTATGAATACTTGCTTTACATTGTGCAATTTATATACCTTGTATTAAATTGTTTATTCATTGCTTAAATTGAATTGCTCACAAGTCCATGCTTGATTGATTATTATCAATAGACTTGTATTGTTGGTGCACTTAGTTGAACCTAGTTGCTTTAGGTTTTAATTGTGCTAAACCGAATTGTTATTTAGCTTCCGCATTAGAATTCGGTTTTAACGCATAGAAGTTTTAAAACGCCTATTCACCCTCCCTCTAGTCGGCCTCCTCGATCTTACAGAGGCGCCGACCGAAGGGAGCCGGAGCCGTGGCCCTAGGGGGCGGTGCAGCTGCAGCAGCATCTGGGAGCCAAGGGGGAAAAGAACCAGAGGGAGGTGCCGAGGCTGCAGGAGCGGGCCGACCGACGGTGGCGACCGGAGGGGAGGAGCCGGTGGCGGCAGGGGGCAGTAGGAGGTGGTGGCGCCAGGAAGAGATGGGGGAAGAAGAAGCAGCAGCCAGGGGAGAGGCTTTCAGCTGGGAGTGGCGTGCGCCAGCCGCCACGGAGGTAGAGAGAGAGAGAGAGGGGGGTTAGGAGTAGTTAGGGTTAGAAAGCTAATTGATTGTTAGTAGTTTGTGGATTGATAACCTGATTTCGATATTCTCTTAATCTGATAGCTTGTATTAGCAGATGCTATAGCATTGCTAGGATGTTTAGCTTGATCTGCTCAGTGGTTGTGATCGCGATTTGTATTCTAGTTTAGGGCGTATAGATGCGTTGTTCGACAGCTCGGTCCTGTAGTTGTTAGACCGTAGATCAGCCAGTCGTACTTGGGAAGTGATAACTGAGCGAGGACTCGAAATTGTTGCTAAATTAAAATTGTGCTAACAAATAAAATCTACTAACCTATATACTATTAGTATTACCCAAAACCAGCAGTCTATTTATTTTTGCCTTGTGCGTGCTATCGCTTTCTTTCAGAGGACGATCCCACGCCGATGGAAGTAGTTATCCAGAGTTCTTCGTCGACGACCTCTTCTACCGTTCTGAAGGCAAGCGATCCTCTTGAACATGAATCTAACTATTTTAACTGTAAACTGTATATTACTATATCATATACTTATTGCATCAAAACTATTTCTCAAAACTCAAATCATTTAATGTTGATGATGATGAAAAAAGGAAAGAAAGGAAATGATATGATGAGAAAGACGAATGAAATGAAAGATGATGTAATATTATGGCTGGTAAAGGGGGCCCGGGGCAAGGATGAAAGAGGGCAAGAGGTGGGACCCCTTTACATATAGTTAAAATATAAGGATCAACAACACTCTTACTCGGTCAGATACCGTATTTGAGTACCAACCATTCTCCTGTTTTGACAGGCAGAAAATGCTACCCGGTTATGTAATTATGCTCTCCACAATGGGTAAGTATATATGTGTGTGTAAAGAAAAAAGCAGGCGCTATAGCGCTAGGTGGAGTGTTGGGTGCAGAGAGGATGAACTGGCCCAACCAACATTACCCAACTCGGTGGTGGCAGTGCCAAGACCGACGAAAGTAATGGGTGGAGAAATTAATCACGAACTCAAAAACGCTCAGATTCGAACTCAAGTCGCATCAAAGGAAATGCGATGGACCTAGCTCATATAGAGCTCAGAATAGTTATGGGTAAAGTGGTACAAGCCTGCGCAGTGCTATATCAAATCATGAATTCATGCCAGTCTCCTGGATTGAAGTCTACGGGAACCGCTAGGGGTCTTTCTTCTCTCCGAGTGACTAGTAGTATTTTTAGAATAAAATTTTACCACCTAATGTTTTAATGAGTTATTTTCAGAAAAAAAAAGAGATGAGCTAGAAAATAAAGAAAAGAACAGAGATGAGTCATACAGTGCATTTTGCTATTAATGTTTGCTGAGTACATTAATTTGTACTCAACCTTGCTAGTATTCTTCTTTGTAGATCCTAATCCGGCCGGGAACTATCCCGCGTGGGACGAAGGACTTGCAGGTACCGGGAAGGTCGCTGGTGATAGGGTCATTGGTTCGAGAAGCCGCGTGAGGTGGATGTCCTGTTATGCTCGTGGGACGAGTAGAAGATCGATGGATCAAGAAAGGCAGCGAAGTGACTTAGTAAATTACTACGTAAGAACATTAACATTGCGTGGCTAACTAGAATAAAAAGTACAGTTTCTATTTTATTGTTCTGCTACGTTAACTCTGGTAAAAGCTTACTATTCGTTGGAGCAGTGTTCTACTGAGCAAACGAATAGTAATCCGTATGCCTATTTGTGATTACCCCTGAGGTAATGACACGGAGCGTCGCAGAATAAATCTTGTCCCTTCAGACCAGCGTTTCATACATGAATTAAGCAAAAGGCCGGAATTAAATACGAAAAGCCGTTGGAAACGTAGTTGGATCTCATCCACTGACGAATACAGAGATTGACAAATAAGATAAAATGCACTGTTCAAAGGGATAACACTGCTTGCGAGACACCTTTTGTGAAATTTCTTTTCTTCTTTCTTTTCTTTTTGTGAGGATAACTTTCATGGTTGACTAGTGATAGAATCATATCACAGTCCATTAGATCACAACATATGCAGATAAATGGAAGCAGTTGCAGCTCTCGTTGCATAAGAGCCTCGAGTCATTAAAATTTAGACAGTCAATGCCTCGATTTGTACATACAACATCACACCATTTTTATTCTCCCAAAATCCAGAACAAATATGAGCAAACTCAACGGCGTCACACCTTCAGGACTCCAGTATTCTGTTGAGTATAAATTAACAAAGAAATATCAGAGAGCCCCCTTGTTACTAAGGTATAGAATGCACTTGTATTACGAGCAGTACATTAAGGCACAAAAAAAGCAACAAAAACCCATGGGCAAATACATAAACATGTCAAATTACGTTCCTTTACTTATCTCCCACCAGGAAGTACTTATCTCTACAGATTTTAACAAAAAAATAATACAGACAACAGTGCAAATAATTGGTAGATTTCCTAGCACAAGATGCAGAATAATATAATACACCATCCATTATCCACATGGCCAGCAAACACTACTAAACTATGGCATGCTATTTATTCACTAATAATTGAGTTCACTGAAGACAGACTCCAAGATAAAGCTGCCGGGGCGTTTTTGTTATTTCAGCGCCTGCCTGCTTCTACATGCAAAGAAATAAACATAAGATGGTGGAGATGGTGAGGAAAGGAAGGCCGGCAAGTCGACAAGGCATAACACCGGCCAAAGCACCAAGTAACATAAGCGCCATTAAGTGTTCCTGCAGAAATCGACAAGTCACGAATTAGAAACCAAAGCAGCACCTACGCATGGCATCAGAAATGCCTGTCTAGAACAATATAGCATTTTATCAAAAAGCTATTCAAATACTACGTATGGATGGGATTGATACTTGGACATTTTATGGATGTATGTTGTACTGGTGTGTCCAAAACTGGGTGGCCCATTTGATGACAAAAGTGGTGGAGCTGCTGATTGACATGGCTCTTAAGCATGAGGGTCATATTTAAAGTCTATATGAAATTAGCACCTGCCAGACTGCTTCAACAGCCATTACTGACTGCACTTACTGCATACCTACATTATTAAAGAAATAAACAGCACAGTGTGCTTTGATAGTTTTGTTTGTAGCTCCTCTCACCCTAAACACTGAAAATCCCCATGCATCTCTCTGGGAGAAAGAGTTAGGCAAGAAGAACTGGGCTCAAAGACAATTGCCTACTGTGTTGACATCAAAACAATACATACAACTTAATTATTCTACAACTAGAGCCTTTAATACTGTTGGAATGAACTCATATCTATTCCAAAGGGTCAAAGGCCAAGATATACAAGTTACATGTATATGTAAATATGCAAAGAACACCCTACACAAGACATATCTAACAAATACATTTCCTAAAGCCACACTTTCAAGCGCACAAACAAATTGGATTGCAAAAACAGCAGAAGTTTCTACTTTAACTTTATTTTACTTCTCTCTATCTGCTCTTACAATTACAGTAGCATTATGAAGGAAAACAAGTTCTTAGTTTCCAACTAGCAACAATAAAGTTGCAGCTAGAGAGAAACATTACCTGTACAAGATGTAGCAAGTGAGAATTTTCAACCCTGAAGAACCTTTTCCGGATCTAACTGCCCACTACAGTAACTGGAAGGAACAGCCGAGAGCTCCAGCCTTCCTTTCCACTCTTCACCAGGCTTCAAGGTAATGGGCTTCTCAACAGCTGCAGGCTCCACACACAACATGTGTTTATATTCTTCATCACCAAAATCTTGCATGGTTTTTGACTTCTTGTCCCATGGGTTCCATACAACTACAAAGGGCAAAAAAGGTAACAAAAGTACGGATGTTGTTTGTGGAAAAACGAAACTTGATAGGTATAGGTACAAAAAATCAACTGCCAAATAAGCTTACCAGCATCTGGAAGCCCATCTTTCCTTAGGACAAAGGTTCTTTTCTTCTCATGATCAATAATTGCAATTTTTGATGGTGCATCTAGATATATTTTGTCAACCTACATAACAAAAAGTTTACAGCTAAGCATCTGCAGTTTCATATGTAACATTGAAGTGGTTTACTTACCTCTGATTCAAACACAATAGCATCCCCCTGCTCTGTGAATCGCTCTTTTCCCTTCAGGTTGTCAAAGTAGTCCAATGTCTCCAGCCCTTCAATACGCATTTCACTAAGGAATTTTGCGGTTTGAGTAAGCACACAAGAAAATTTTGAATTCTCAACCATGGGAACATGCAAAGCTGTATATAATAAAACTGAAAATGCTCAATGTTATTCACAAAAATGTCCATTTAGAATCACCATTTGTTCATCTGACAACAAAAGCAACTGCACATTTATGTGCTTGAACTGGGATAAGGCACTTAAGATTACAGATTTATCAATATCTATGGTAAACTCGAGTAGAAGTGTAGGACACTGTTCCACTTTGTTAGCATGAGGACACATCCTAGAAAGATCCAGGATAGATTACTAGTTCGACCTTATCTGTTGATTGAATCTTCAAATAGAGAGGAAACAAATTAACACCCAAACACACATTTACATTTCTGCGACATTTCAATTATTAGTTGAACATGTTTATCAGAAACAAGCTAGAGAAGAACTCGTGCCATGCATTCCTCTACTCTCATACTTTCAGTTCCCCTTTATCTAAAAAACCCTAGAATGCAGATATCGACTGGTTGTCTTAAAAAGTTGCTATATACTGGCATTAACAATATGAGAACCAGAGTATACAACCAGCATATTTTCCCATCTGCTCCCAAAAAATGTATTGCATCTACCTAGGCTTGGTTCGATACCAGAGCCACAAACATCATGTATATGAGCTTATATACTGGCATTAACAAGAGAACCGATTCTTCAAAGAAACAACAAGAGAACCAGAGTATAAAACTAGCATATGTTCCCATCTGCTCCAGAAAGAATGTATTGAATCTACTAGTCTTGGTAATTGGTTCAATACCAATGCCACAAATATCATGTATATAAGCCTATTGAAGGTGTTAGCAAGTAAATTTGAACACATATACCACTGGAAAGTCTTACACAAACAAAATTCCATTGTTTCAATCTCGATCCCTTGGAGAAGTTTCAAATTAAAATATCCGAATGAAAAGTTGAGAAAATAAAGGAGGAAAGAGCGTACAGCATACACATACCTTATGTCAGATACAGAGAAGTATGTGTGATATGCAAATGAAAATGAGAAAGGTCTTCCATCAATGTTGGTGTTTCTAATTCGAGAAGTGAGAATCAAATCTCCTTTAGGTCCAAGAGCAACTCTTAACCGAAATTCAAAGCTGTAGGTCAAAGACATACAAGGGGCAGCATCAGACATGTGCAACATGAAAAAAAGGGACACAAACATGATCTTTGGATGGTCTAACACAAACCTGTGAGGCCAGATCTTGAGATCTTCTTCGGAAGGCTTCAGAATAAGATCAGCAAAAGTTTTAATTGCGGTGTTTACTGGGAATGGTGGAGGATTATCATCAATGGACCAGAACCGATTCCTTACAAATCCATGTTTCTCGAGATTTCCATGTGTACCAAACTGCATTTATACGGTTCTTTTGGATGTTGGAGCAGGTAAATTTTTACCATGAATTTATGAAAAATCATTATAGATGAAGTTGCCATACTTGGGGAAAGCAAATAGGTATGCCACCACGAATTGCTTTTGGAGGCTTGAAATTGGCCTGAAAATGAAGAAATTTATTTCGAAACCATGATTCAGAGATACTATAATCAATGCAGCAACACAGAGAAAAACAAATAGTTAAACAAAAGTTGGTTCTATTAGAATTACGAATTTCGCATTTAATTGGGTTAAACTTCCATCGGTGCAAAAGAAACAACTTGAAAATAAAAGCCTTTAAAAGGGCTAAGATTGCCAAGACATGGGAAAAGGAGGCAGCAGTTTATGGCCATGCTTAAAAAGATTCTTTAATTCAGAATGTGGGAGGAATGTGGTCAAATAGGGACAAACAACAAAACTATTTAGTGGGACAAGGATGACAAGGATGCGGCAATGCATCGTATACAAGTTTATCTATATAACAAATTAACTATTTAGCCAATGAGGTCACCCATGACCTCATGAATGGTTCTGTACCTTGCTGCTTACAAAAAGCAACTCATCTCCATGGTCATTCTTCCAAGAGGTTACTTGCCCTCCATATAGATGGACCTAACAAAAGGCAAGACAATTGATTAGCTACAGGATTTAAAGCCTGGTCTAAAACAAAGTGATGACAATAATAGATTTCATGTAGGGACCATGCCCAGGTCATAAATATTTGTCTTGTTCCATAGATAAATCCTTGAGATTTGGATATAAAAAATAAAGGTGAAAGGTTACCAGCAAGAACACAGCAGAATTTAAAATGGGTAATCAGAATCCTAGTTGCATGAAAGCATGACACCAAACCGATGTTTAGACCTCTTCTCTGACAAGTTAACTGTTGTGACAAGAGTAAAAAAGGATTCACTTAAACAGCTGGATAACACTAAAAGCTCACCAACTCATCATGACAGCTCATTCACCTACTAGTGACATTAGTTTCTATGTGATGATAGTTCCACAGTCCACAACCAGATTTTTCTTACCACTTATTTGCACTGATATGCTCAACAACATCATATAATGGCAAATCACTTTTTTAATGAGAACAAATTTCACCCATTTTTTCTATCTTGTGATTCTGAATAAACTATAAGGGCTCCTCTGAGAGGTATGCAAAGGTAATTGCTACCTTGTCAAAAATTAACCAAAAAAGGAAATAGCATATGAAAAACATAAGGAAAATTAAATGTTCATGTTGGAAAACTAGATGCTTTACATAGGCTTTATCTGTGGCCCGTCCATTCCAATAAATTCATGACTCGAAAATAAAACAGCAAAAACTCGAGCTCATCTTGAAATTCTAAAGTTAACTTTAGCACAGCTGAATTCACCTGTTCAAACAACTCCAATAGCTGAGTGCCTGAGTCCAGCAACATTCTCTCATGCTAAGCAGCTGGAACAAGTATGTTATGCTATGTGCTTGCACTGGATTTATTTGCATCTCATGAGCAACGTCACCGATTATATTTACAAACATAACAAAGAACCACATCAATCTAAGTTAACTTTGGTTCTGCTTCACTCGGCCTAACACGCCAGAACTAAAATCACAAACTCACTGTGGTTCACACGACTTGTCAAAAAGAACTCAAGGAGGATAGCACCTCCCCTAGACCCCTAGGAGGGCCATGAAACGCGTAGAGGACCAAAGTCCAACAAACTGAGGATTATCCATAAGAGGATAATATAGTCCGTTTCGCTTTCGAGTTGCATAGCCGGTGCGTCTCTTCCACTAGGTTACAGAACAGGAGAATTGTCCGCATAATATTTTAAGTCTTTCACTATCACATTTTACAGTCCAGCTATCAAGTTGTGAATGTCATAGTGACGTGTGACCAAAACTACATCTCTTGATTTCAAGAAATCCCCGTTCCTTTTCTCATTGGAGCCGACTAGCGCAATCTAATTACAAAAGCACCATGGAAAGATTGAACATCCTTCACAGGCGGATGGTATAACGTACGGCACCGCTAAATCCTCTAATCAGAATGTGATGAAACAACTTGCGGGCGAAAAAAGGTTAAACAACAAAAAAATGCTTTTGAACGCAATATATAAACTTGTAAAATGCCAGCGCGTCTCCAATTACCCAGACGGCGAATCATAACAACGCGGATCGCGTAATGCGCCACTGATTCATCCGCCGAAGAACAAACAACCGCCCGTCTGCACCAAAATTCCACACCCCGAACACCCAATCCCCACGGGAGAAACTGCACGCACATCGGCCAACACCCAGTGGATCCGCGCAAATGCGCCCCAAATTAAATCGAGGCGGAACCGGAGGGAGTGGGACGCGAAACTGGTTACCTCCGCGGAGAAGCCGCGCGCCTCGCGAAGCACGAGCTTTTCGAGTCCGGATGGGCCCTTGGTGCGCTCCACGGACGGCGGCTGCGGCGACTTGGGCGTCGTGGGCGGCGAGGACGCGGCGGCGGCCATGTCACCACCACCAGCTCGTGAAGCGGCGAGCCCTCGTGTGGAACCCCTAACGCAGCCAGTAACACTAACCCCTCAGCTCTGAGTGGCGAGAAGGCGAGCGAGAGGAAGGGGGTGGAGTGGAAGGGCACAAAGGGGCAGGAGGAGGGCTATTTATAGGCGAGGAGGAAGAGAGTGTACTGTGGACTGGGGTGGGAGTGGGACTCCATGAATTGGAGGGAGTTGAGGGCGTTAGTTATAGGAAGTTAACAAGATAGTACGAGTTATCAGCAGTTTTCATGATCGCAGTGGAACGCGATCGTGGATGCCGGATCTTGATCCTAGGTGGATTGTGTTTTTGTTTGACATGGTCGATCTTGGGATCAGATATAGAATCATGATTCTATTTGATTTTTGAAAGTATATATAAATTGAATTATATTTTTCAGACATGTGAGGCTATAAGTAGATTTTTTTATTTTTTATTTTAATACAGTTTCGTAAATTTGGGTGCACTTATTCATTTTAATGCAATTAAATTTGTTTTTAAATTTTTTTAGTAAACTAATTATTTAAAATTCAATTATTATTTACCTCAGACCAACACGTAAAGAGCAAAAACAAAGCAAATTAAACTATTGTAACCTAAATTAGCAATAGTTAAAATAAAATTTTATACGCAGATATAGTTTGTTGTTAGGATCATGATCCTACTCGATCCTACGCACGCTCCTACTCAATTATGTGCAATCCTACCTTCATGATCACGGTTCTATAAAACTTCGATTCATGTACTGATCTGTATCATTTAAGCTCCGTGTGATCGTACGATCCCACAATTCGTGTCGTGATTGTGACAACCTTGGCTACGACCATTCTGATTTTCTCTAATGGGTTAGCGGGCCGCGAGCCATTTCCGATGTAACAGCCCTGATTCTCGGGACTGCTAAACCCTTCGCAACCACCCAGGATGTACAGTTGCGAAGCAAATAGTATCTCAAGCAAGCTTTCGATTGCGACAAAGACCAAACTTTTATTAAACAAAGTTAAGGTTTAACAACCGGTTTTGACCTGACACGGGCATCCAAGCCCAAAGTTAAATATAATACAAGACAAAAGAACTTCCTACCACAGGTACGCTTGAGCGCAGTTGAGACCTAATAACAGTAGTCACTTCCGTCTTGTGGTCCACCAAAGTTCTGCTCACAAGGATCCTCTTCTGTAGATGTTTTGCAAATTGCAAGAATGAGTACTACCACCGTACTCAACAAGCCGCATGGAAATGCTAAATAATTACATGCAAGGAGTTCAAGGGATGGTTAGGATTTACCATACCTGGCATATGTGGATGCACTTTGCATTTAAAACAATTTATAAAACAGTAAAACAATAATAAGTAATAGCATCAGGGGGTTTATCAACATCTCGATTACCAACTTAACATCTCAAAAACTCTACTTATGCCTTGTATATTGGAATCACCCATGAACACAGCTTCATTAACCGGAAGCACGGTGTATCCGAATACATTTGATTATTCACTCTGCAGAGTTGCCCAACTTTACCCACAAGATATCTCATACTCATACTGTCAGATCATAGACACGCAACACGTTAGCGTGCGACTGAGCTGAGATAACAAAGCCTTTTCACTGCTCAACCTCTCTAGTCTCTACACTGTAGGTCACTATCCATACAGCTCGGGAGACCACCGACAAATAGTGGAATCCGTACTCCGAGGCTGATGGGCCCATACAAGTGCTCCCACAGATATTCAATTGGAAGAGCAGTGTACTAAGCTAGGGAGGAATGACCACGCATGTGGTTGAGCGGTTTCTGTGTCTGTTACTTAGCACAAGGTTCTTGTCCTTACCTGTCATCCAGTGAGGCGATGGCCCACCACCAACTCGTGAGTGCCCACCTCGGGATCTCACTGATGACTCACTTTCAACCGAGTATATTGGGTTGTCCAACTTCCTGGACAATCCTCAACTCCCCACCCAAAACCTATTGGCCTAAAGCCAATACTTGCTTTTAATTGATGATCATATTTTTGGTGATAAAGCTACCTTGTATAGATAATATTTTATGTGGACTAACCTTGTCAAGGTGAATATGGTCTACAAAAGTTGGGTGGGTTTGTTTGTGGGGTATTTAGGATTTAACTAATTGTCATGGCATTCAAAAGTATTATTTTAATATTTAAAGTAATTGGCACAAATACAGTAATGAAAGTAATAATACATAGGTGAAATGTAGGTTCAAAATGATCAAAGAATGCGACTTGCCTTCTTGCACAAATTCTTCTTGATTCTGATCTTGTCCTGCGTCTTCTGGAGTCTGGTTGTCAAAGTCGTGACCTAACGCGAAACAAAACAATAAAACAATTCAAATAAAATCCGGCTCGACAAGAAATGAGCTGGGAACAACATGCAAGTAAATAAAACCAGAAAAGAAACACAAGGAAAGGTGGGTTGTGTGAGATGGTAGAAGTTTTATTTGGTATTTGATTGGATTGAACGGAGCTGAGATTTGGATCCAAGTACAACAAAAATATTGTAAATGGATATAGAATCATAAAGAAGGTGGTGTGTGATGATATGTATTTATCTGGAGTTTCATATGGTTGAACGGAGTTGAGATTTGGGCTCACAAGCTCAAACGGTCAAATTTGACATATAATATCAAATTAGGGTTTTGGGCAAAGACGGTGTCGGGCAATGAATAGTATTAATTTGCTATTCATATATGACAACTGGAGGTGATCAGTAATTAGAAGTTTCTGTTTTTAGCTGGAAAGGACAATAATGGACTATTTTTCAGATAATGAACAGTGTCTAGGGTTTACTGTGCATTTTCTGGATTTGAAACAGATGTTTCGTTTTTGAATGAACAAGAAGGAGTTCTTGTTCATTGAACAAGATTGGATTTCACTGTTCACGTGTTGTGAATAGTTGTTGGTGAGCCCGATGCTCAAATGGGCTTCGACCAAATCGGCGAGCCTTAAGGCCCGCCACGGGCGGCTCGAGAGCAATGCGGCGGCGCGGCCGGCCGGCTCGCTTCGCCGGGCGGCAACGGCGCTAGCGACGGCGGCGGCGGTCGGCGGCGAGCCCGGGTGGTGCGGGGAGCATCAGGGAGGTGAGGTGAACCCATTTTTGGGCTTTGAACGAGTGGTGGTGGTGCGGGAATGGGGTGGTGGCGGAGGTGGCGGCCGGCCGAAACAGGGGAGCGGCGCGGCGGCGCTCCGGCCACGCTCCGACCAAGGGGAGAGGTGCTTGAGCATCAGTGGAGGTAGGGGAGTTCGGGGGTGGTGGAGATGGGGCTCGGGAGGGCTGTGGCGTGCTGGCGACGGTGATCGTGAAGGCGGCGGCGGAGAGGAGTGGTGCCGGTGAGGCTCCGGTGGGTTTGAGAGTGGAGGATGGTGGGGAAAAGGTAGACGGCGGTGAGAGGAAGCTAACCGTGGGCTCAGTTGGGAGGTTGGGTGGACGGGGGCGACGAATTGGCGTCGGCCTTGTCGGAGAAGAAGATGGAGGCGGCGATTCTTCTCGGAATTACGCCGGCTCTGGAGCAGAAGGAGTGGAGGGGAGATGCGGAGGCGAAAAGGTGATGAGGGGTGTTCTAGGGGGCCTCTTATAGGGCGAGGATGAGGCGGTGGGAGCAGGGATTTGGGCGCGGCAGCAGCATGTGAGGCGGTGACGTGGTTGGCGGGGAGAAGAAGAACGGCGCCGGGAGAGAGAGGATGGCAGGGTGAGGTGGAGGCGGCGAAGGCGGTGGAAGGCTCTGGACGCGACGAGGTGGCACGGCAGTCAACAAATGCGGCGCCGCAAACTTGGAGACGGTGACGGCGACGCTGCGTAGGGAGGAAGGAAGGAAGGAAGGAAGAAAGGAAGAAGGCGCCGGGGGAGAATGCGCTTTGGTGGGAAAACGGAAAGACCAAAAGAGGAAGGCGGGTTTTGGGTAGAGGTTTCCAAAAAAGGAAGGAAATCGAATTCAAACCAAAAAGTTTCTTTGAAATCTGACTTTTTGGGTTATTTCATCCGATCAAACACAAGAGAATTTGACGTGAAACAGTTTGAACGGAGCCTACACACCGTCGTATGGAGTTCGCGGTGGATGTGGGCTCGAGAGCAAACTGGGATTAACCACAAGTTACACAACTACACTGGAGCAGTGGGGCTCATGCAGTGTCCGCGACACGAAATGGACGGCATTGTTGAAACGTGAGAGCAGACCTGACTCTTGAGCACCCGTGCTTTTGGACCGGACCAGGCCTACCACCCTAACCAGGTACAAATTGTTGACTTGCTGGGACTGATGGAAGTTTCTCAAAGCAACAAATCTGATGGCTATCGCTTCAGCGAATATGATTCGTCCGTCAGGTAACTTCAGGGAATTTATATTGGATTATTGGCAGAACCAGGCATCCTTCTGGCTTGTCCACATTCCAAAGCTGTGCAAATGACTGATTTCACAGTTTGATTTGGACCGAGAAGAGAATCATACATAGACTTAGCTGTGCACCACAGGAGGACACTGCAGCATGTACTAAAAATGCTTTTCAGATTTCATGGAACAAAATAAGGAGTTTCTTCTACATATCCAAAAGCAAACATGTATACGTTAAACACAATTGACACAACAAGCCTACAAGGGATAATTCAAAATTATCCTGAAACTACCCAGTTCAAAACTTCAAATCTAATGAATTTAGCTGTACGCGAACATCACTCTTGAGGGGGAAAAACTTGAGATTTACATCAAATCACCAGCACAACAGTTTTTTCGCATTTGTACCAGAACGATGAGCTGATGAATAACTCTTCTGTTTGACTACAGCTAAAAAATGCAGATTTGTCTAGTATTGAATGCAATCCATGACACAGCTCGCTTGTTTGTTATCTCTTTGGTTTCATATTGTTAAGTTCTTTGCTTTGTCATATCGATGGTGATGACAGCAGAGGATGGAGGTAAGCATACCTATAACAAAAAAAAACAAGCATATACATTAATCTTCACTGTCTCCAGATTCATCCTTGAATTAAAAAGGAACAGAATGTCTATATCGATAGTGACCAGCACAGAGGCAGAATGCAATACATGTCATGCTGGATTCTTTCAAATACTAGATGATTTGCAATCATAATTGTGGCTCCTGAACAAATATGTCATGATTTTAATATTTTTCTTCACAAAGAATCCATAAACGTGGCTAAAAAATATAAACCACATCTGTTACAGAAGTCATGTGTAAGATGTGAGATGTCATGCCACCACCCACCAGGCTAGGTTTGGTCATGAACCAAACATGCCTTTTAAAATTAGAGCGAAAAAGTGCTTTAAATATGAAAACGTTTCTGTGAGAAGTTATTGTGTACAAACAGGTGGCGTATCTCTGGTAAGGCAGATTTCTACCATACAAATGGTAGATTCTGTGTAGGACTAAATCAAACATTCAAACTACTAAAAGTTACTCGTATTCTTTAAATAAAAAAACAAAATTATGAAATTTAAAATTCAACGTTTCTTACTTTAATGAGAGCAGATATCTACCAGTGTTGAGTGGCAAAATCTCATGATTCAAGGATTTAAAAATGTGAAAAACATTTTGTTAAACCTGCTAATCCGAAGCACATGCTATCAAATGAAACCTTAAAAGGCAAGGACTCAAGAACATACTTTGCGGTTTGAAACATTCACTTTATAAATGGTAATCCGGAGTGCACTTTCCGTGCATATTCCTCGTATTCAGAGCCAAAGAACTGCCTCAAGAAAAATTCTTCATACCTGCTCTTGAGTGAAGGAATCACAAGAAAAAAACATAGGAGAGCACAAAACCTAATATGTTGAACTCTTTTACGAAAATGTTCATATTCGGGTGATGAAACATACTAAAAAACATAGGGGACGCACAAAACCTAATATGTTGAACTCTTTTTACGAAAATGTTCATATTCGGGTGATGAAACATACTTAAAGAGGCTTTGAAAGGATCCATCCTCAAAATGGGGAGCCTAAGGAGAAAAACACTGCTCTTTTAGAAGGATACGGTATCCGTTTTGAAAAGAATCGCCACAACACCAACACAAATGCAACTGTGGATACTGGATTGCACAGCATAACCTGGGTTCCTACTGCCCATATAAGAAAGCCTGAATACCCAGGATGCCGCATAAACCTGTACAGTTAAATACAATATTAAGCAATTGAACTATTGAATAGTCTTGCAGAATTATCATCATGGTATAGTGCAGATGAAGAGCATACAAAGAATTGTGATAACATAACTGACATAACCCAAGAACCAGTAATGCAACATAAGTTAATAGTCTGTTACCTATAGACCCCATGAGTAATCAACTGATGTTGGTTTTCATGGTAAATTCTTATAACATGCGTAAAGGCACGCCCAGCTGTCACAACAGCAAGTTTACGGAGAATTTCACCAATAAGCACCATTGGAAGGCCAACGTTACTGACAAACCAATACTCCTTTAGTTCCGGGAATAGAAGAGCTTCCGTCAGGTGTTCTAGCATTGCAAAACTCATTGCCAAAACATAATGCTTGCTGATAAGAAGTGCTGCATAAGAAGGACCTTTATTAACTCAAAACACGGGCCACCCAGTAAAGTTAGGACTAAGGATACTACAATTTCCAATCTAGAGGGCAAGAAAGAAGACAAGAAGAAGAAAAAACAACAATCACCAATATAGGCATGCCTTGTGCTCTTTCATATACTGTTTGATAAACTTATGTGTCAAGGTGTTAAACGGGGGTTCTGATTGTGTTATCCAATCAACATATCCTTCATTTTATGGTTGTGGTGCATTGCACATTTTGTTTCCGCATAAAACCAGAAACTTAAAAACCCCTTTCAATGCTGCACTGTCATCCTAGTTAAAATTTAAACAATTAAAAGTTTTCTGCAAAACCAACAACAGGGCAAAGTTATGATTTGAGGAATTACTTCTAGAGTTATAGTGTTTCACAATGAGAAACCTAGTCCCTGTTTTGGCAGGAAACTACGAAGTGATCCCGGGCTAAGTGAGCTAACAAATGCAAGTTCGGCAAGCCAAGTTAAAATAATTATTTTGTCCTAATTCAAACACTATACAGTTAGAGACATTTATAATGACTTTGAAGTAATTAGTTATTAAACTTGAAGTTTTGTTTATCAAAAGATACTTATTGAGTTGCATGCACCAACCAATTCACCCAAAAGATGAGGAAAGGTGGACAATTCTTATACTTCAACACTTCACGTAGGCTCTCTCATAGTGGAATAGAAGTGGGCTGCAATTATTATTTTTAATTGCACCAACCGGTTTGAACTCAAGACCTCTTATCAATTGAGTTGCATGATTCACCCAAAAGCTTAAGCTGATGAGGAAAGGTGGACAATTCACTTATACTTCAACAATACTCCATTGATGCACTCGGATAGTACTTAAGTTTTGTTTATCAAAAGATACTCCATTGATGCACTCGGATAGTACTTTCTGATTTTGGCGCTTGACCTCAACCTTTAATGTCTGCCCATCGCCACCTGTTCCCTTCCTTTTTCTAGCTTCAATATAGCACTTGGTAGCTTGTTTCTGTTAAACTAAACAGAGAATTCCTATAATTGCAATAGATCGGACAGCACAGGCAGTTCACAGAATGCAAAATTTATACTATACTCTGGCTATTTGTCAGATCAAAGCCAAGCGGAATTTTTCCAAGACCAAGGATTACAAGAGAAGAATACAAATACGCAATTAGTCAAAATAAGCTCTAGTGACCCCTCCCAAGTCCCAACTATCCAAACCAAACCGAAAACGATCTTATCGGATCAGTTCCAGTGACACATGTATGCCTCCTTATGAACGCATATATTTGCTTCAACTACTAACTAGAGTCACCGGAATCTACACCTACAAAGACATATCTTTCAATAACACCTTCGTATCGAGACAATTCAAATTACAAGGGAGGAAGGGAGAGGAAGAATGGACGGCCCACTCACATGTGGCGGTGACGTTGCGGCGGCCGTGGAAGACGGCCGCGAGGACGTACTCGGAACCGTGGAAAAAGACCAGAGCGGCCGCGAACTGCCACGCCTGTGCCCACGCCGCCATGGACAGAGCGGGGATCTGGGGACCAGGGCTTGTGCTAGGTCTCAGGCCGGGAGGAGGAGATGCCGCATGCGAAAGCTTTTTGCTAGGGGCATGTACGGACAGTGGCGGGGGGATCTAGCCTGGGCAAGTCTAGCTGGGACGCCCGGGACGCTGAGGTGGGCCGCGCGGCGCTCTCCGTGAACTGGGGTTTGCCCCGCCGGCGCGGCCGGCGCCCAGTGGCCTCCCACGGTCCCACCCACTCCTGGCTGCGCGGCCCCGCAGGTCTTGCGCGCGGCGGCCTCCTCCTCCCCAAGCCCGACTCTGCCCGACTCGCCGGTCGCCGCCTCCAAGCCTCGCCTTGCTGGACTGCTCGCCACCGCCGTCGTCTGGAGCTTTTTTTTTTTTACGACGAGCTGGCCTGAGAACAAGTTTAGGCCTGGGGACCATGAAATAACATGGGCCGACTAGGCCATCAAGAAGATCAACTTTTGTGTGTAGCATCATCCCAGTTCACTGGCACGATAAAGGGTAAGTACTCTCTCCCTTCTTTTCTACTTACATTTTTACTTTTTATGATTTTTGATATACAATTTTGACCGTTGATTTTTAAAATTTTATATTAATATTTACTAATAAAATTATAATATTATAAAAGCATTTTTAACGACAAATCTAATTATATAATTTTCATATAGTCAATCTAGATTATTTTAAACCTATTAACTAAGAACGGAGATAGTATGTTCTTTCTTTTCGCTAAAGGGGTGAAGTTGGTTATGTAATAATCCTTGAGACAGCGGTAACGTACTAGATCGCTATAGTTTTGGCATCTTTATTTGATTCTCCATTAGTAACTCATGCAGCTACTCTTTAATTTATATATAATTAAACCCTTCGAATTGGTGGAAAAAAAGAAAGAGCTATAATGTTGATCGTGGTGGGTTTAGATTATAATAGTATAAGATTAAAAGAAAGAATTCATGTCAGGTACAACAAAACTAAAATTTGGAATAAAAATAAATAAAATCAGCAATTTGATTTCCATACAAAGTCGTATGTCAAGTATAACAAAACTGAAATTTGAAATAAAAATAAAATAAAATAAAACCAACAATTTGATTTCAAAAATTTTATGTAAAATCCCTAAACAAGTATAATTAGGACAATCCAACAAAAAAACTAAAATTGTGAACAAAAAATAAAATTAGCAATTTGATTTTGATACAGATTCCCATAATTATAATTAGGAATAAACAATAAACAATCATTAGCAATTACATTTGTATACGAAATCCAACAAGAAAATAATTGAAATTTGGAATAAAAAAATTAGAAATTTGATTTCAATACGAATTCCAAGTAAAATCCCTAAATAATTGTAATTTATAATAAAAACTTTTAAAAAATAGGAATTGGGATCGCATACGAATTTCAAGAAAAAAACTATAATTCAGCATGAAAATAAAAAATATAATTTCATTTCCATATAAATTCCAAAATAACTAAAATTCAAAATAAATTAAATAAATTTAGCGATTTGATTTATATAATAACTCCAATAAAAACAACCTAAATGCTGAAAATAAGAGTGTTATTCGTTGGAACAACAACCTTGCATATCTATTAAAAAAGAACTGGGAAGTCCTATTGATTGTCGCTTTCTCCAGATCACGTGGGGGGGGGGTATTGTCTATTGTTGGCCTCTGTGGTGGCTTGAGAGGCAGTGAGTGGTTTACCCTATGGCGGATGTCAGCGGTTCGAGTTAAAAAGTTATAACAATGATGGCACAAATGGTGTCAGGGGAGACACAAAAGAAGCCACCACGTTTGTTCTCAAGGTCATGTGTTTATATTGTTATTCCCTATGACATAAAATAAAAAATAACTAGAATTTTGATTTAAAAAAACACAAATTATAATGAGAGATAACGCGAATGGTGTCGGATGAGACCACGAAAGAGTGCAATGACATCAATCTATCATGCAAGAAGACATTGATCCACGGGAATCGAATAGTTGAGGCGACAACGACGGAGATGAGGACAATGTCATGCTACTCGATGGAGCCATTGAACAGAAAATTCAATGTTGAATGAGCCAAGGGTCACAACGACAAGCGGTGAATGTCGGCGTTATTGAAGAAGTTAGTGGCCAAAGAAGCTTGATGATGGGGAAGCTCTGGTAGAGAGGATATGGAGCTTTGAATTGAAGACGAGTTATATACGATATGGGGTCATCGGGTGCTAGGAGCGTGTCATCACTAGTGAGGGGTACGTCATTGCCGACGATGGTGAAAAGATTCTATATATCATTGGACAACGACTAAAGTAGACATGTCGATATTAGTGAATATGGGAGGTCGCCACGGTTAGTGAGGAAGCCATAACGCTGAGTTGGCCAACATCGAAGAAGATGAGTGATTGACACAAAAGAAGAGGACGTCAAGTATGTATAACATCATGTATGCATTTGTACGAATAAAAATACGGTGTACAGAGATGAAGGAACAAAAAGCTTAGAGTAAAGATAACGCAGCCATAGGAAATATGCTCGGGGTCACCAAAGAGAGCATGGCACGTGTCCCAAGTTAGGATCAACAGTGTTGTATGTGTATACGTGTTGATGTCGCAATGGTTAACATTAAGCAATAATTGGGGAGAAGTAGAAGATAGATATATGGTAAAGTACTGCATTGGAAGGGTAGTAGCCGAGAGGGATCGATTAAGATTTAGACTTACTATTGGAAGTTGAAGCAAAAAAGTTATGATAACAAGAAGAGATAGAGGCCACATGGTTAGGTGGGCAGCTGCCGTGTGAGGGAAGATAAGTTCAAGGTAGGTCGTTTATGGTGCATCAGTGTATACGTGAACAAGGTACTCTAATACCATCTAAACTAATAAGATAATTTATCACACACATAATCAATATGTTGTTTGAGATTAAATAGAGGTACATGTGCATATTTACAATTTAGAAAAAATAACTACTAGAGTAAGAATAGGGGCATGGAGCTACATGATCTATGCATGGTGGAGAGTGATTAGTTTATAAGAACCACAACAACTTATTACACTAAATGATTTTCTCTCATCAAAGCACATACTTCAATTACGTTCCTCACGTTGTAATTTCCTTCAAGCTTCTATTATCATTTCCAATATTTATGATATTTTAAATGTCTAAATAGCCTACAAAATACGTAAATATATTTTTAAATTTTTATACAAACTTTGAAACAAATCTAGCCACGCATTTGCCACCCTACTAGTTACTTCACAAATAAGTGTCTACTAGAGCTGGGAGTCGGATTGTGCCATGCCGGCACGGCACGGGCACGACGAGCTTCGTACCGCATTGAGTCACCCCAGCCAGGCATGACCACCTAAAAGTGCCGTGCGCGGCACGACTCGCCTCTGGCGAGGCCCAGAGAATGACATGCCGCTACTGTGCCGTACTAGCCCAGGCCCATCTTTGAGCGAGTTGGCGACCTTGATGATGACAAGGACCGCGTCGCCTGGGAAGACGAAGACGCCTGTGCCCCACCTCCGCCATCCACGCCGCTCCCCCTCGCCATGGCCTCCTCCCCCTGACGCCGGCGAAGAACTCTACCTGCCTCGGCCACGCCACGCGCTCGCGAAAGGGGCAAGAGGGACGGCGATGAGGTGGTGGTGGTGGCGGCGAAGGGGCATCGGCGAGGCTCGACCGTTGTGAGTGTGGAGGGAGGAGAGGAGGCAATTGGAGGGAGGGCAACTGGAAGGAGGGAGGCAGCTGGAGGAGTGATGGGAAGGCGACGACCGACGACGCGTGGGAAGGGAGAGGGAGGGAGGCGGCTGAAGGGATTGGGATTTGGGAGCCAGGTCTCGGGAGGGTGGTTGGGGATGAGGGGCGTGAGGGGACTTAGGCCAGCGCGGGGGGGAGTGAGGGACAGGATTGGTTGGGCAGGCCGAGGGGGATTGGGCTAGGCCAAGGGAGGGATTGGGCTATTACGAGAAATGGACCTCTTTCATACCTGATCGGCCTAAACACGCCCAACTGGCCGTGTCATATCATGTCGCCTGACGTACCGCATTCTAAGATCCAACCGGTCCAGCCCGCCACGTGTTGTGTCGACTGGGCCTCGGGCCGGCCCTGAAAAACACGACCAAGACCCAAGTCCCATGTCTAGTGTCTACCGATACCAATTTGGAACTACTAGCAGTGTTCAAGCAAAGCTGGTACCGTGGGCTAGTGACGAGGCTTGTGGTGACATTGTTGATCGTCGCGATCATTTGCTTTGACTTTTATCTCTTCTTTTTCCTCAGAAGAAATATATGGTCTAAGCAAATGAGAGATGGATTCTAGGATTGCCTACATTGTTGATTAAGTGAAAAAAAAAACACATCACATGACCTGCTGATTAGTCTGACAAAACATGATTACACGCCGTGGATTCTCGCAACAGAAGGACAGCGTAGATACCAAAGATAAGAGATGTTTGCGCCAAGTAGAGGCCTGGGTAGTGTGGGTAGTCTGTGCACTCAGAAAGTTCTGGACAAATTACTTGTCACTTCGTGGACGTACTGGCGCCAAAGAACCAGGGTCCAGCAGGTGCAGAGCCAGAATTAGGCACAGGGGGCAAACAGACAAACAAAACATTTACATATGTTTAGCTAATTCAAGAGAAAGTTACATATCTTATCTTCGCAAACTAAAATTTAGCTCTACGACCACCAAACCAATCATACACGTTAATGATTTCATTGTAACCGAGCTTCGTCGCAATTTCTTCTAAAAATATTCCTTGAATCTTGCTTAATCGTCCCTTTGTTTTATGGTCTCACCATGGCAACATGGTGTGATGCTTTTTTTTTTTTTTCCCTTCTAGTAGTTGCGACTTTGTTCAAGTTACGGTGATTCAGCGAAGGGGACGAGAAAGAGGATAATTTAGAAGAATTTGAATAGCCAAAACATCACGGTTCTGTTTAGCAAGTGTTCTATACCCAATTTGAAGTAAAAACTGGATGATTTTTTCTAGGACAATCTTAAAAGGTTTAGTTTTGTTATTAGAGGATGGCTTTGAACTACTGCATAGTCGTTACTCATTAGTGCATGAATTAAGGAATGTGATTGAGGGGAGCTTAGAAATGCTAAGCAGCTTATTACGTGAACTACTGCGAAGTCATTACTCATTGGTGCCTGTCAGGTTCTACATGCCTGCTTGTTCCATGAGGGGGCCAGGTATTTTCGTAGAAATTTTCTGTCAGGTTCTACACGCCTGCTTGATCCACGAGGAGGGCTAAGTATTTTTGTAGAATTTTTCTGAGTGTTATAAAGTACCGTTTTCTACGAAATTCCAGTAAAATTCCTAATGTTTTTTCTCCATTGAGCTCAACTAACATCCTAGAGTATGTACAATGGTACAGACAACTACTATCTATAGCAGATAGCAATCCTTTATGTCACCTGTAGACAACACTATAAATAGCTCATACAATGAGTTGTCTTTTCACTTATCTTTATAGATGACACAATCTTTTAATGCTTTCATGGACCTAAGACATTTTCTCCTTGGTTCTGGTGATATAGTTGGCTACAGGATTGTAGACGAAATATTCTCTCTCTTTATTCTCTTTCATCCACACCAGCTTAAATCCTACATGACAAGGACTATAGACAACTGATGTAAGCTTATTGTACATGACCTTATGATATCTTCAATAGTGGTCACTTCAACCGTCTCTTACCTGTCATGTCACTCAAAAGCCTAGTTGAAGGAGAGGATGTGAAGCGAGAATGTGTCATCTCTTATATAAGAGACAAGATACAAACCAACGCAAATGGTGAGTGCGTAATGAGAGAAGTTGTGCTAAAATGATAATTTTATAGATAAATTATTAAAGATGTTGTCTCTAAAGTTATCTGTAAATAAGTTGGAGTCTTTAAAGACAATTCTAAAATATAAATCATTGTCCATGCCCTTATCGCTGTTGACTCAGGTTAAGAGCACGTGTGCAACAGCATTTGCTTCATTGCATGCGTGAATGCTGGAGCATGTCAATTGCTGTGTGTTGTCAGTCAACACTGGTACATGATAATGAGTAGGATTAACATGGAGAAATCTGCGTAGCTTCATGGTAGCAGAAATCCGTGGATCCTCTCGGCCTCTCCTACTCTCCTAGACATCTTCTTGTATATATGCATCTCACCTGGACAGTTTCCTGGAAGAATGCAAAGGGGATAGGTAAGGAGGCGGCATCCCCTACCGCGCACGTCATTGACACGTGGGCTCCACGGAACACCGCATGGACCTTGGACGCCACCCATCCCCCCGTGACGTGAGCTCCACGTGCGTGACGCGGGGGGGCCAGCAGGCAGCGCATCCGGCCCTTCGTTCCCAAGCTTGCGCTCCCTCGACCGTTGGATCCAGCACCAAATCCTAAGATCTCTCCACCCTATGATCACAGATTCTTCTGGCCCCACAGGCAGAGAGAGAGCCAGATGGGTACAAGTAAAAGAACAGCGCAGTCAGCCGTATGTATAATGTCTTGTGAGATTTAAGTTGATGCGAATAAAAAAGATAAAGAGAGAGAAATATGCTGTTTATAATTCTATACTCGATTGTATCACTAGAATCAAAAAGATTATCTAATTATATTGTTTAGGTTTATAAAAACATTAAAATATTATATGATCTATAAAAACAAGTAAAAAACAACTCATTATATAAGTTAATTTTAATGTTATCTACAGATAACATAAAAAATTACTTTAGACAGCAGTATCATTCTACCTGCCCTAACAAACCGGGTATTTAGAGAGCACGGCCTCGTATTATGACCCCATTAAGTACGGGATTAGCAACTAATTAAATCTGGAAGTATATATTTTTCTACACGGAAGGAGGGAGAGAAAAGGGTAGGAAATATAAGTTTAGGCAGAGAGACGAGGAGGGAAGAAACGAGGGAAAGAAATCGAAGAGATTGAGAAGGGGATTGGATTGAGATTGATTCGCCTCGCATCGCACCCCTCTTCCCCCAAATCCCACCCAAATTCCTAACTTTTTGGACGCACTGCGCCGAATCCGAAGCCCAAATCCAAATCCCGAGTCCACCATGACCATGTAGTCTTTATCCGCGAATTTTAATTCATTCGGGTTGCAAAAAAAAACCCCACCGTGTTAGCCATCCTCCATCCCTTCAAATCTCAAGCTCCAAATCCCAATTCTGCTGCCTCTCCAGACTCCAGGTTTAGCCCATCACATCACGCCGGAGGACGGGGGATCGGAGCGTCGGGATGGCCGCCGCCGCCGCCTCCTAGGATGGAGCTGGATTCCTCCGGCGTCTGCTCGGCTGCAACTGCGGATGCTGTGATCGTCGCGATTGGGGAGGTTGAGTTTGGAGTCGGAGGTGGCTGGTGGTGGGCGGCGGGTAGGACCGTAGGAGATCTCCCCGAGCAACAATAAGAGCTGCGGAATAGCTGGCGCGTATGGAGGAGAGCGGTAGGCAGGAGGACGCGGCGCCGCCGTGGATGCCCGGCGAGGCCACGGCGTTCCGCCGTTTCGCGGGTGCTGCCGCTTCGGGCGGATCGTCGGAGGCTTCCCCGTCCCCGTCGGTCTCGGGCAATGGGGTCGCTGCCCGCATAAGCAACCTTCACGGGGTCAAGAGGAAACCGGTACGCCTCCTCCTCCTCCCTGCTTTGATCCTTGTGGATCATCGAATTGCTGAGAAATGCAGGGAATTAGCACGCTGATGTAGCTGAATTCGGCTTGCTGTGCTGTTGGGCAGCTGAAAGCTTTGGACTTTGATCATTAGCTTGGGGGAGCCGTAGCTTTTCTGAAAAAAAAAAAGTTGCTTTTTGGCTTTCTAGGCTGAGAAGCAGCTGTAGCTTTTCCTGCTAAACTGTTTGACAGTCTGGTTTTTTTATTGGACTGGCTTACTGCTTGAAAGGATGAAGGATGAATGGTCCAAAATACTCGAGGGTTCTGAATGCATGTTTGTGTGTTGATTTAGCGTAAATATCATTATTTTTTAAATTCTTTTTGTAGAAATATTGATGACAAACATTTTTATCACTATTCTTTTGTGTTCTGAAGGTTTTTTTTTAATCTTTATAGAACTATCATTTATGCGTTTGTATCTATCACAAGCATGCTACTTTCTCAATATTTTTTTGCAACGATTACAATTGGAAATTATTAAAGAATTAACATTAGAGAATGTAACTCGAAGTGCACCACATTGCAATTCTTGGTTCAAAGAAAATAACTTGATTTCTTCGCAATATTCATAGATACAATCGAAATATTAGAGTACGCCAGGAGTAAGAAAAAAAGTACAAATTACAATATCAAAATAGATAAATTTTAACTACTACATTTGTTCCTAGAAATATGCACATATCCTTCCATTTGAAAATATCGTCCATTGATACTTCCAACCTACAGTCACAGAAGATAATAGCAACAATATTTACTTGTATCAAATGATAATGTAAACAAACATGTGTGAAGATATTTATATCAAAATGTATGTGATTAAAGCAAATAACTCCATCTCTCTACTAGCACATCAGCATGAATTCTATAATTAGCACTTCGATAACATCGGCGACGAAGGGGTGGTTGTCGAGGCCGCCGTTGGCCTCCCGCATGCCGAAGGGTGAGGGCGCGTCCGGGGATGCCGGGAAGGTGTTGCCGGAGATGTGGGCGTTGGCGGGCGTGAGCCCGGCGCCATTGGAGCGGAGGAAGGAGTCATCATCGAAGGGCGAGCTGGCGGCCATGGCAGGGAGGGAGGTTGGGATCTAGAGTGCAGGAGGGAAAGGTGATGGTGATCTGTCCGTGTCTCCCTCTCGTGGTCCGTATGACCGCTAGACTTGGGGGATTCGGGCAGCGCCGATGCGACTTGGGGGCGGCCGTCGGGGAGGAGGCTTCGGGCGACTGCTGCACGACCAAGGGCTGTGGGGACGGGAGCAAAGGAATGGGGACGACCAAGTGGAGGATGGGGCTCAGGATCGAATGGATGGGGGACCATTTAACCAGTGGCATTTGGTGGGTAAATATGTTGAACTTCTGGTGGTAAATACGTATACCCCTTCCGCAAAAAGCCCAATAAGCTGGTCCGGACTTGCTTTGGCTTTTTCATGTGTTTTGGCTTTGCTTAATCGATAAGCTACTTCGAAGCCGTGCTGTTTGGGGTGGCTTCCGGCTTTTTTGAAGCCGGAGCCAGCTTAAAGCTCCCCCAAACAGAGCCGGAATTTCATAGAAGACTGTAAATGTTGTTTGTCTGGTTACTCCGTAGGCTCATGTATTGTTTGGCCATGAGTACAATTACAGATAGGCCACAAATGGGGGAGAAAGAATGTCATAACCGAACTAGTTTTAGGTGGTCGTATCTACCGAAATCTTCTGTGAGACAGCACTCACCTCTAATTGCTTTAGCATTTTACCTAACTAGTGTTTAGCTAAGCAATGTTTTGGGCAATTATTCTATTTCTTTTTGAAATTTGACGAGTATTTGAACAGGACACCCTTCCAGCATTACACAACACTTATGTGTAAACATTCATATGAGTTTGTTTAATGTGCTCTATCAAATGATTTGGTATACCATATTAAGACACGGGAACGTCCTATCATTCATTTGTTACAACTCTTTTGTATTACATATATACTATGATGTGCTCCTCAAGCCAATGTACTTTTGTTGTTCCACTACCAATTGACACCTTTTACCATGCAGTTTGTTGCAAGACTTACGACAGACATCATTCAAACATTTGAACGATGCAACCCTGAGTTTAAGTACTCAGAGGCGCTAAACCCAAAGCGCTTTCTCACCAATCCTTCAACCCCAGCTCACAATGATGGGCTTGATAATACAAATTGGGACCTCATATTGTATGTCAACTTGGAATTGGTCAACAAGACATCAAATCGGAGGTTTGATTTTTCTCAGAATTGGTGTTCTATATGCCAAATTTTCTTTGTTTCATCTTTGTCCAGTTTTGGGTGCATTGTTATTGCTTAGTAGTTGGGCTGAATTATTCTTCAAGAATAAATTATATGCAATCGGCATTATGCATGCTGATTGGTGATCACATAAACAAATATCTTGGCATTCCTTAGTGCATATTTGCTGAGAAGTAATTGAAGGTTGTAGACATAAGTTCGATGACTGACATCATTCCTTGTTAGTTTGTGCAAGTTTTGTTGATAAATCTGACCTGTTTGCCTTCCCTCCAACATTCCCTGTTCTTAGTTTCAGGAATGTTGAACAGTTGTTAGCATATCAATGAACTGTGCCTTCTTTCTTATTTTGGTACCCAGGTTCATTGTCAAGGAAATGCTTGGCCAAGGCACGTTTGGTCAAGTTGTCAAATGCTGGGACACAGAAACCAACGACTATGTTGCTGTGAAGGTTATAAAAAATCAGCCTGCCTTTTACCATCAGGCGATCATGGAGGTTTCACTGTTGAGATCGGTATGATAGTCCGTTAGTCCATTTTGCTCGATATATGCGATAACTCACAATTGTGGGTGTGCTTGCAGCTTAATCAGAGATTTGATCCTGATGATCGGCATAACATTGTCCGTATGCTTGATTATCTATTATTCCAAAATCACCTGTGTATAGCCTTTGAAATGCTTGGTCAAAACCTGTAAGCTAACTTCTTTAGAACTTTCTGCTAATACATTCATCCCTTAATTAGTTTTGTTCACACTGCACTCTTAACTCCGACATTTTAGGTATGAGCTATTGAAAAGGAACAATTTAAGAGGTCTGAAAGTGAAATATGTACGGGCCTTCTCAAAACAGGTGAGGTGTCTATCTGTATTTACCACTAAATGTCAAATTGTCAATTTAATACTTGTTAACTGATCTTGTTGTTTTATGTTTTCAGATATTGGATGCCATGATTGTGATGAGAGATGCTGGCATCATTCATTGTGATCTAAAGCCCGAAAATATCCTCTTAGCTCCCAGGTGAGTTGCCCATTTGAATATTGGATTTTGCACATTTAGGTTTTGGACGTTATTTTTTCAAGCAAGTTGTAGTTTGATGGTTGTACGATGAATTTTACAGTGTCACAACAGCTGCAGCAGTGAAAGTAATTGATTTTGGATCAGCATGCATGGAGGGTAAAACAGTGTACTCATACATTCAGGTTTTTATTTTGGAACTTCTCAGACATTATTTCTCAGATTCTTATTTAAGTAATTTCGGTTAGTTGAAAGTAAGACTTCGATCATTTCCTTCCATTTTGCTAGAGCCGCTATTACAGGTCTGCAGAGGTTCTCCTTGGCTATCCGTATCCTATATATCTAAGGGCAGTTGTTTCATTTCATTCACCATGAGCAGCTTGCTCAGTATTTTCTGTAATGCTCTGTTATATTTATCGAACAAGTAATGACTTTTTTTCCAATGAAGTTTTACTGTTATGCCCTTTTAAGTGACTTGCTTGAACCTTAACAGTCCACAGATATACTACTGCGATTGATATGTGGTCATTTGGGTGCATAGTTGCTGAACTATTTTTAGGATTGCCCTTATTTCCTGGAGCATCAGAATTTGATGTGCTTCAGCGTATGATAAAGATTCTCGGGTAAGTCCTTTTATGTATAATTTTCTCTCCTAGCTCTGCATTTTGCTTGCAATCATGTACATGGTTGCATGCTAAGTCAAATGCCTTTATTGAGTTTAATGTAGTTAATCTTAAATTTTTAGCTCTTGTTCAGCTAAGAATTTGGCACACCTGGACTTCACCATGTTAAAATGCTTGTACTTTTCTTTTTTTCCTTTCTCTTTGAATTCAACATTTATAGGGTGCAACCACCAGATGACCTGCTAAGGGAAGCTAAAAACTCTGGAAGATTTTTTAAACATGTTGCAAGTGTTTATCCTGGTAGTGAGGCACATGATGGTCTTGGCAGTGCATACAGAATGTTAAGTGAAGAAGAGGTTGAAGCAGTAAGTTTTCTTGTGATTTCACTAAAAGAATCCTGAATTTTTTTGTGTTATATCCCATCATTATGCATTACCTTACTATCTATACAAAATACAGAGGGAGTCCATAAAACCAAATGTAGGGAAATGGTATTTCCCACAACTAAGGATTGACCAACTCATATATACTTATCCTTGGAACAATTCAGAATTGACAGGTTTGTTTTTTGATGTTTCTCTTTAGTTTTGTGAATAAGATATTGGCTACTTAGACCCTGTTTTGGAATAGGCTTAGATCACTATTATGTACACTCTTTGTTACTTTCAATGTGGCCCCTGTAATTATACTATTATAGTGTTGCAATTTTACCATATTTATCTTTTATTTTTTTTCTGAACATGATGTGGGTGTTGCCTTGGGTTGTGTTATTTTGTCACATTTTGTTTTGAAAGCATTATCTTTTGCCCTTATGTCATGAAGGATAACCTGTTATATTATGGCCTTCTCCTACCGTTCTCTCAAAAAAAATTAAGGATAAACTGGATGTCAGTTGGCCAATGGTTAATGATCATTAATATAGAGTATAGACTATCGTAGAAGTATTTGCTTGAATTTGGCTGCACACTTTATAACAAAGCTTACTCATTAATTATTATAGAGCGGCTCTCTTGAATCTGCAAAATAGAATTCTTAGAATAAAGCTTGCAAGTTTGATATTATGTTCTCAGGTCTTGCATTTTGATTCAGAGACAGAAAAAGCAGATCGTGTGGTATTAGTTGGTTTCTTGAGGGGTCTTCTTGAGTTTGATCCAAATAAACGATGGTCACCATTGCAGGTATGTGCCAATGCTAGTGGTACAGTACTACAGTTATATTGCCTTCTCCTCATTATTGTAAGTTCAAGATACATTTATTCATTCTCATATTTGAGTCTTTCTATGTTATGGTTAACCTGATGTATTGTTGTTTTTATCTAACAGTATAATATACTTGGATAGTTATTCACTCATGAACCGACAGTTTATTCTGCTTATGCGCAAATTTTTCATCGCAATGAATTCATATCCATGTGGTAGGGCTTGATTGTTACTAAAACCTATTTCAGGCTTCATGTCATCCATTCATAACAGGTGAACCTTTCACTGGTCCATATGAACCCGTCCCTGAGACTCCAAGAATTGTGAGTGGTCTTATTTCAAGTGTGTAGCTTCATGTTTATTAAAAGAAATTGAAATTACTCTAGACGATACGCCTCTGTTTGGGAGTTAAAGTATATCTAACTTGGGAATAATAGCAAATATATTCATATTTGTTGCCTAAAAATAAAATCAGTTCGTGATAAAGAAATTTATTATATTTATTAATTTATGTGGTGCATTCCTAACTGAGTACAATGAACCACAGATAATGACCACTCTTATACACTAATCGAGTGAATCGACAGACCTATCCAATAGATAGAATGCTGTCTATATTACAGGAGAGTATTATGTCTGCAGCATTGAGCATACTTACGCTCTCTGATGCACCTTCTCAATAATATTTTTAGAAAAAAAGCTTCCATTTTCTCCCATGCTTTCTAGCTGCTTCTTTTTTTTAAAAAAAAAACTGTATGATTTTATTGGAGCTTGAGTGCATGTTCATTCAGCTCTTGTTTCTTACTCAAACCTGGAAACAAATTTGTTTTCAATTTGTGTTGCAGCCTTTTGCGTGCTGCAGCAGTTGATCACAATCCTGGAGGAGGCCACTGGCTAGTTGCAGGTCTTTCCCCTCAGGTGATAACTACTCTCTTATGCTGCTACTGACTTGAGTTGTAGAAATAATAATCATATAGCATTTTTCATATCCAGAATGTCCTTTTTTTTTTTAATTTTCTAGGTTGGAAGTGCGAACAGATGTCTACCTCTTAATAACCCCTATCCTCCAAAAATGCCTTTTTCTTATGGGAGTAGTTATGGAAGCTTGGGTAGCCATGGTAGCTATGCTGGTAATGCCGGCCTTGCTAGCAGCTATGGAAGCTTTGGTGATGTTACTACTGTCAACATGTATCACTCACCATTAGGTCCTTCTGGATTTACACAAGTCGGCTCTAGTCCAGATGTTAGACTGAGACCTCGTCTCTCACATGATAGAGGCATTCGATTAAGCCCTGGAAGTATGGGCCAGCCTATGTCTGTTGGTGCCAGTCCTTCACAATTTACCCCACCAAACTACCAGATGCAAATCTCAGCTAATTCTATTGGGAAGCATGGTTCCAGTTCTCCTGTAAGTGGTGGCATTCATGGATCCCCATTGGGAAAAGCTGCATCGTTAGGCCAATACAGCAAGAGGAGTTTGCCAATGCCGCCACATGAATACACACCTCAGCATGGACAAGGACGTCACGGAGATGGTGTTAGTTTAAGTCATTCTGATGCCTATGTTCGAGGACAAACCGGCTACTCTCAGAATTCATTACCTAGTACTGGTCATTCTAGTTGGAGACCGCAAATTGGTTCCAGGAGTGGGTTTTCCTTGGAGGCCTCAACTAGTCATGGGCCTTCCCAAGCATTCCATTCACATGTTGCTCCTCCTTTGCACTCGTTTGACATTCCACCAGATACATCAGCTTCATCAACAATTAATCCTGGTGATTGGGACCCTAACTATAGGTAAGGAAATGCATACTCAAGTTGCTTCTTGTAAAAGGTTGTCTGAAGATTATGTTTACGGTGTTCTATGTTGCAGTGATGAGTCACTATTGCAAGAAGACAATTCACTTTCAGCTGATCTAAGCGGCAGTCTTCACCTTAGAGATGCAACTGCTCTAACAAGTGGATCTATCAGATCAGCCCAGGTCCAAAGCTACATCTTTACAAGCTCAAACCCTTTACCAACAAACCAAAGGTATTGTGTTCTATATCTGTTGTGACCTGAATTTTCCTAAAATACAAGAACCTAACTAGTTTGTAGTAAAAATCGTACAGGTGATTTTACTCCTTGTTTTACCCATCCGACATATTTTTTCAGCTAATCCAGCTAATCCAGTTAGATAATTGTGAATAGGATACAACGAGCCACCCTCCAAAATCTTTTTCTTTCTGAAGTTATGTCAATTACTTCTTCTGTTCTTTTATTAGTTACAGAGCAGATCAACTATTTCATGTGTCATCTCTGGGAGGGAACACTCATTCTACTGTTCCAATCAACTATGGTGGTTACAACCCTCCAAATTATCCTCAGCAAAACCTCCGCAGTCATGGACAGCCATTTCTTCCGCACCGGTACAACCAGGCAACTTCCAGTCATATGCGGCTGATGGGAAGTCAGCACAATGGGCAGTCTGCATGGCCTGGTTATGGCATGGGTGATGGAATGCCGTGGGGTAATTCGTTCTTTCTTTCTTTTCGTGGATTAGAGAAGCATTTTTGTCTGAGAATATTAATCATGACGGCCCTAATCCGCAGGAGGAACGGGCGGGCATTCATTTTCGACAAGCGGGCTACCTTCGTCTCTCCCAAGAAAGGATTATGGAAGCATCTTTTAGTGCGGATCCGGAGGAATGCCATTCATTGAAGCCATAGATTATTTGCATTGCCAATTTCGGAGCTGCGATTCTTCTGGCTGTTAAATTTGCATTCCTCCGGTGCCCCCACCCCCACTCCCGGTCAATACAAACTCCAATTATATGATATATATAATATAATCGATAATTATACCATCCTCTGTGCTCGCTCAGTTGAAATTTTCAAATCTCAGCTCCTCAACACAACAAGCTGTTTTAAGCTATTTTCCTAATGCATTGCTTATCTTTTTTTTTTAACAAGGCAAAGCCCAGCTTTTATAGAAAGCTTATAACAAGTTCACAAGCAGCACAAGAACAAAGAAAACCTATGGAGACCAGCCAACAGTAAGCAACAACTATGAGCGAAAAACCACCACAGATATAACCAAGACGACCTAGATCCAAACACAGAAAAACCGCTAACAGACCAAAACAACAGCAAAAGAGGCAACTCTCTGGGTTCTGCTAAGCACGTAGAACTCCTTCAGCCAGTCCTCAATCGAGCTCCTCACTCCATCCAGCTTTGCCCGATCAACTTTTTTTTTTATTAGGATGCGCCACCACTGCAAACACGATAACAATTGAAAGATGACTTCAGTTGAATTCTTAGGAAAAATCTTCTCGATTGCCCCTTTGTTCTTAACTTTTCAAAGTGTCCAAGTAAGCGCTGCAAAACTGAACAAACCAACACAATGATTAATAGCACCCCTATTATCTAACCAACACATATAAAGATCATCCAAAGAATCAGGAACTCTCTCCCACTCAAAGGTTTCCTTGATGCAAGACCAAACAAATTTTGCCAAAATACAATTAAAGAAGACATGGTTTGCATCATCTGTCCCCCCACAAAACCAACACTTATTGTCACCTTTCCAATTCCTCAAAATTAACTGATCTGTAGTTGGTAATCTGTTCAAGTAATTCTGCCAAAGAAATTTTTAACATTAACAGGTATCCTGCTAGCCCAAATATTTCTCATTCTCTTATTGATAACACCCCCCCCCCCCCCCCCCAAAGCCACTTCCTTATGAAGGGACTTCACAGTATAATGCCCAGATTTCTATAAGCACCAGACCATCCTATCTTGCTCCTCAGAGAGCTCAACTTCTTGTAATAAATCTTTCAGGTCTCTCCACATTATCTCCTCTTCCTTACCAAAGAATCTTACAAACTTAATGTGCCACAAACCATCAATCAGATACTTTGCTATTTTTGCCCCAGGATCACGACAGATTTTGAACAAACCAGCAAATCTAAAATATAAAAGACAGTTTTCTATCCAGACATCCTTCCAAAAGGAAATCAACTTTCCATTACCCAGCTGGAAAGAAACACCCCTGTTGAAAATATTCTTAACTTTGCAAATGGATTTCCAGAACTGGGAACCCTTCTTTTTTTTTTTTTTTAGAAAGTGCAAAAGCTTTGCACAACATTTTATAGAGCTGGAAAAAGGCAATAAAAAACATACAAAGGAAATTACAACCAGACTAAAAAAACTGGAACCCCCTCATAGACACATAATCTCTAAAATCTCTATTAGGGAAGTACTTAGCTTTCAAAATCCTAAACCACAACTCATCTTTAGCTACATTTAATTTCCAGATCCATTTACACAACAGACAATTATTCATTAAACTTGTTTTTAAAACTCCTAAACCCCTAAAGTCTTTAGATCTGCACACAACTTTCCATTTCACCATATGATATCTAAATTTATCATTTGGCCCCCTCTAGAAAATTCTGGATCTAATAGAATCCATCTTCCTATGAATCTCCTCACAGAGCCTGTAGAACCTCATAGTGTAAATAGGCTGTCTGCTGAGGCAAGTATTCACCAGGATCAGTCTTCCCCCTGAAGACAAAATTTTTTCCCCAATTATCCAATCTACTACCCAGCTTGTTGATGATTCTGTCTCCAATACCCTATTCAAAGGTCTATCCCTAATATCAATCCCTAAGTAAGGGGAAGTTTTTCAAACTTGCAATTGAACATATTAGTCACTCTAACAGCCTCCTCTTTATTCACCCCCGCAGCAAAAATCTCACTCTTGTGGTAGTTAACTTTCAGCCCAAACATCCACTCAAAACAGTACAGAAGAAACTTAAGATTAAGAATATAATCATCATTACATTCTATCAACAACACAGTATCATCTGTATATTGCAGCAGAGGGACACCCCAGGAATAATTGCTTATCTTTTCTTATTACTGGTTTGCCAGTTTTCTTTCATGAATGTTAGCATGTAGGGTGGGTAGGAAGATTCGCGTCACAATTTTGCCGCCGTATCGCGTATTCATGTGACGGGTTTTGCGACTTCCGGTGTCTTGTTTAGCTCGGGAGGCGACGGAAACATTGGCCAGTGCTCAGTGATGACTGATGAATTGAGTGCCATCGCCCATCGGCGCCCAAGTTGGTCGGTCTGAACGGGCTGAGGGAGCAAAACGGCCGTCAAAATTGGGCCGCACGGGCGGAATCCGCGAAACGGCTGGACTCGTGCAACGCCTCAACCCAAGAGCAGCGGGCCGCGTTCCATTCAGCTCCGGCGCGTGTCTGCACGGCGAAGCCGCCCGCTCCTCGACCTCGCGGCCGCCGCGCCGCTGCTCGTGTGCTCGTCTCGCACGGTCGCACCGAGATTTCCTCGTATCTGATGGTACGCACGCTCGTTCCTCCCGTGATCCCCACACGTGCTTCCACTCCCCCTCCTCTAATTCGATCTCTGGCTGCCGCGGCTCCACATATGGCCAAGTCTGGGTACACGCGCCCACCGTCGCTCGCGGAGGACGCCGCCCCCACCCCCAGCGCCGTGCTGTACGTGGCCAACTGCGGGCCGGCGGTGGGGCTGACCCACGACGGCGTACGCGCGGCCTTCGGCGCCTTCGGGGAGGTCGAGGGGGTCCACGCCGCCGACGACAGCGGCGCCCGCGTCATCGTCCGGTTCCGCGAGCCCGCCGCCGCGGGGGCCGCAATGGCCGCGCTCCACGGGCGACCCTGCAGCCGCCTCGCGGGGCGCGTGCTGCACATACGCTACTCGGTGCCCGCCAAACCGAAGGCTCGGGTTGGCGGCTCGATTCCGGTCGCCCTCTCGGCGTCGGAGCTCGGTGTCCCGGGGATTTACATGGTCGAGGAGTTCGTGACTGCCGCTGAGGAACAGGTGGGTGAATTGGAGAGTGCTCCCAGTTGGTTGTCTTTAATTAAGTTCGATGGTGTGCTCTGCTATCTCTGTATTGAGTGGTGTCTCTGTGCTTCTTCTGCAGGAACTTCTTGCCGCTGTGGATAGTAGACCGTGGAAAAGTTTGGCGAAAAGACGAGTTCAGCATTATGGTTATGATTTTCTGTATGAAGTAAGTTTGATCTTGTATCTGAGGATGCAGATTGTTCCTCTCTCTGTTAGCCTCCTTTTTGGAATTAGTTAATCAGATTAATAAATGGGCTTGTTTAGTACAATAAGTGCCTGTAATGTGCAGATGATATGATTCTTTCTTCATTGCTCTTTGAAGTTTCACCGTGAAATAAAATGCAATCAAGTTAACTTCTTCTATAGATAGAATGGTTTATGTAGCATGGACAAATTTTTGTAGTTCATAAATTTTTCACCATCGTATCTTGATCCGAAGGCTGCCTCAGCTTCACGTTGTAACAAGGATTTGTTGACTTGTACAGACCAGGAATGTTGATTCGAAGCGGTTCTTGGGTGAATTGCCCTCGTTTGTTTCAAAAATCCTCGATAAAATTGTTTCATTCCCTGGTGTGAAGAATTGTTCTAGCAAACTGGTCGATCAATTAACAGTAAGTTTTTACATACCCACTACTTCTGTTATGGTTTCCATTGAAGGTGGGAAATACAACTTAAGTTTTCAGTTCTTGGCTTGTCCCAAGGTCTAGTTAAGAGCATTAGCTCTTGAAATCCAATGGTAGAATTAACCTGCTTATGTTTACAGGTAAATGAATATCCTTGTGGTGTAGGCTTGTCTCCACATATAGACACGCACTCAGCATTCGAAGAAATGATTTTTAGCCTATCTTTGGCTGGACCTTGCATTATGGAGTTCAGAAAATATCCTAAAGGCAGTTGGCGTGCTCCAACAATGGTCAATGGAACTGATGAAGATAGCACCCAAGAGCCACAATGTATAAGGAAAGCCATTTTTCTACCTCCGCAGTCGATGTTACTGATGTCTGGAGAAGGCCGATATGCTTGGCATCACTATATACCACACCATAAAGTATGTGGCATTTAAGTCAACATATTTTGCTTCTGCTCTAAACATAGCATTTCACATACAGTAATTCAACTGTTAATAAATTAACTGGTAATTTTATTTTTGTTCGGCAGAACGATGTAAATGTTTGATAAAATATCAAATACTCTTAACCATAGTTTTTTTGGCAGTTCTTTCCTTGTATTTAATACCAAACAACGCAACATAGTAAAATAGTTACAATGTGATCCTTCTCATAGATTGATGATGTGGGTGGTCAAGTCGTCAAAAGAAATACCCGGCGGGTTTCCCTCACTTTTCGAAAGGTTTGTTATTTTCATTTATTTTCACAGTGCTCTCAATTGGACAGTGTTTTCACTGCGTAGTTCACAACAATATGGCATGCTAACATTCATTTTTTTAGTTCGCAAGTATCCTCCTAGCTTTGACCCCTGTTTTACTCATTCCTTTATTTATGGGTTGCAATTACAGGTGAGAATGGGTCTTTGCGACTGTGAATTTGAGCAATTTTGTGATTCTCAGAGTGCGTAAGATTGGTCAAGCCGGGCTCAGAGGCTACAATCTTGAACATTGCCTGCTACACCATTGGCAAATCTATTATCACTTATCACAGACTGGTGGGGATGATGTTCAATAGTACAATCCCACCAACAAAAGGGTCATAGTACCCACTGAGGCAAGTCAGCTGAAGCAGTAGATATTTGAGCAAACCAATGGATTGTCACTGTAGTGAATCATCAGCCTGCAACTTCTATATCTTGTAACAGATTAATTTTAAAACTGGAATTCTCAAACGAGGCATGTAGTTTGCCATCCTGCTCCCTGATTTATTGAATGGAGATATTTTTGTTTATTTGTACGATACAGTGACCACCATTGATCCTAGTATGTGTTGATGTTCTTGTGCAAAACCTGATTTCTGCATCTGATAAACGAGCAACAGGCCCTCCAATACAAAATCATTGTGCACAAAAGCAGTGACCATGATGTTCCCCAAGAAACAATGTCCTTCTCTGGCAGCCGGTCAAAGAGATCAAAGGCGGTTTGGACATTGCCGCATCTCGAGTAACCTCTCAAGATCCCAGTATTTGGGTGAAGAGATCCATGGCTTCAGCAAACTGCCCATTCTGCACGTACCCAGTGATCATCGTGTTCCAAACCTCGGTGTTTTTCTTGGCAGCAGACTCAAAACACCTTCCGAGCTGACTGCATATCCCCGAGATCAGAGAACATGCCAATCGCCGAGCTGACAACAAAGAGATCATTGACATACTCTACCCCATGCTTTACAAGCAATCCGTAGAGCAAGAACGGCCAGCTGGGATCGTCATTCGCGGCCGCTGGGAAGACATTGCGAAGCTGACCGGCGTGGGCCTGACGCCGTCCTCAAGCATGCGCGCGAACAGCTCCAGTGCTTCCTGGGCACGCCCGGTCTTGACGTAACAACCGAACAGGGTGTTTCGAGAAACGACCTTCCTCTTAGTCATTGCGTCGAACAGCCTGCGGACGACGTCGACTCGGCCATCGCGGTACCGCACGCAGGAGGCGTAGAGGTTCAGGAGCGAGTTGCGGAGGACGGCGGTGTCGGGGAGCGAGCGGGCGCGGTGGAGGAGGTGCGCGTGGACCGACCTCCCGAGGCGGAGGCGGCGGGAGCGGGCGCAGGCTGTGAGCGCGGAGGATTAGGTGTAGTGGTCGGAGCGGAGCGGGGACCGCGCGGCGTGGTTGAGGAGAGCGCAGAGGCGGAGCGCGTGGTCCGGGAGCGCTCGGGCGACGTAGGCAATGAGAACGGCGTTGCGCAGCAGCGTCGGCGGTGGGCGCGGCAGCGCGTCCAGAAGCAGCTGCCCCTGCTTGCACAACCTCTTCACCTGCGCCGCCGGCTGCGTCTTCCCCCCGCCGCCGCCGCCACTGGCGGCATTGGTGGGAGCGGAAGGTAGTGAGACGGCGCAGTGAGGAGGAGACATAGGATGGTGGCGCCTCGCGGAGACTCCTGCTTGCAGCTCTGGCTCATCTCCTCATCCCTTGTGCTTCGTGCCGAGCCGAGCAGAGCAGGGTGAGATACAGCCGCAGTGATGGCAGAAGCGTCTTCCAGAAAGCCGCTTTCCATATTCAGAACTCCGAAGTCCCCCTGTGTCTCTGTCTCTGTCTCTGTCTCTGTCTCTACCTGAATCTATACCGGTTAAGTTGGATCGAACGGCTAATATAATACCGTCATCGAAACACTCGGCTAGGCCGGACTTGGGTGGGCCGACGACTATGTATGTTGCCTATTCCACTTATCCGCATTTATCTGATCCGCACATATTTGATCCAACGGTTGAAAGAAGACTAACGGTTGGTTAGTATGGACCTCGCAGCATCACCCCGCCCTGAGCCGCCTTCCGGCCATCGGCGCTTTGCATGGACACTTTTGTGCCCAAGGTTACATACATACTTAATTACTTATGCTCTTTTGCTCTGCCGCGAAAGCTCTAATCTGCGCGTTGCAGTGGAACGATGAGGCAGCTTCTTCACTTGCGAAGCCGTTGGCTGCGTCTTCCTCCTCCCGCCGCCGCTGCTAATGGAGGCACCGGTGGGAGCGGGAGGTAGTGGCCCCTCACGGTGAGATTGTACATTAGAGCATGTACAATGCAGGTGTTTAGAGAGGTATTTAGCAAAGAAAAACTGATTTTTCTTGTCACGTAGGATAGATGAGGTGCTTATTTTGTAGCATCGATGCTTGATTAGGCACCGGTGCTTAAGAGGTGCTTATGTATATAACTATATATAATTAATAGATAATACAATCATTTAAACTCCTATAAAATAGATGCTTGCATTGGAGGAAACGATTTTTACATAGGTACTTGATGACGTTGGTACATTATCTTTCTTTAAGCACTCGTATATAAGCATCTTGCATTGTACATGCCCTTACATGCACCACCAACAGGTCACACAATGTGGCGTTTGGCACAGCATGAGTACAACACCTTTTCCTTTAGGGACAATTGGCTCAGTGACATCGCGTTCGGACATAATCGGAGGAACGACACTCCGTTCGTCACGCACTGAAAAATAACATCGCGAACACCAAAAAATATGCCAAATGACATCGTGGTCAGCTACTTCCGTTTGCAGAATTTTTTAAATATAAAAACTGAGCTCAACAAATTATCAAATTTTTTGTAGATCCTCCCGATATAGTTTAATTGCTTTTGTATTTTTTTAAAAAATATACATTTTGATTTTGTCTCTAAAATTTATTTAATTATACTATTTGTAGACATTTTCTAATATAAAAAAGGTCCAAATATTATAGTTTTTTAGGCTCCTTACATAGTGGACTTAATTGTGTATTTTTTTTAGTTTTTGCAAAATTAATTAATGCAATTTCATAATGTCTACTGTGTAAGGAGTCTAATATTTCATAATGTAAGGACATTATGAAATTACATTAATTAATTTTGTAAAAATTACACAATCAAGTCCACTGTGTAAAGAGTCTGAAAAAAGAATTTTATAATGTTTGGGCCTCATTTCCTATATTAGAAAATTCCTAAAAACATTATACTTAAATGAATTTTAGAGACAAAATCAAAATGTATAAAATTTTGAAAAAAATAATATATAAGCAATTAAACTGTGTCGGGAGGCTCCACAAAAAATTTGATAATTTGTTAAGCTTAGTTTCTATATTTTAAAAATTCTGCAAACAGAAGTAACTGACGACGATGTCATTCGGTGTATTTTTTGTGTTCGCGATGTTATTTTTCGTGTGTGACGAACGGAGTGTCGTTTCTCCGATTACGTCCGAACGCAATGTCACCGAGCTAATTTCCCCTTTCCTTTATTTTATCCTCAGTAGAGGTAAACTGACCAACTTTGAGCTCACTAATCGATGTTTCCGATTCATGATCCACGATCCCCATTATGGGCAAGAAATCGTCTAAGAAGAATCACCTATTCTACCAATCACTATGGAAGTAATCTAATTCCTTATTGCTTCAGTTGCATAAACACAACCGCATTTAACTAAAGTACGGATACAATTTGCTCAATCATCTTCACGGTTCTTGCAAGTTGGGTTGCAGGGATACGGGCAATCAATCCTCTGAGACAACACCTGGTCGTAGAACCAGTCTCCCACTGCTTTGCCAATTTGCTGCAAATAGATAGGAACAGATCATAAGTAAATTGTGAACTGGTTTCGCGTCTCTTTGTTCTCTGAATTTCCTGAGTACTAGTCATTGTCTCAATTCTCAGGAAACTGTACAGCATCTAACGAAACGAATGGAGGACAGCCTTACGTCTTTTGAATGGAAGGAGAACCCTCGGCAAGCCATGTATCTTGGGACCCAGATTGGCAGTGAGCATAGCATGAGTCTATGAACATTCCTAGAGAATTTGGAAGTGCTGCCAGAAATTCTGTCCTGAAATCTGCGCTATGATAAAAATGAAATGAGCTTGGAGCTAGCTACGTTGAGTGCAGTAAGTAACATTCGAAGATGGCAATCCAAGCAGCTGAAATGATGGTTATAAATTGTAAAAATGCTAACTTTGAACGTTCAAAAAGGTACTAACTTTGCAAGGTCATGAGTTGGCTTGACGAGCAGCTCTTCATGTCTAGCTTACATTTGGCCCAACTCTTCTTTGGATCAGCAGTGCTAGGTGCTAGAATGTTCTTGATCTGCAATGCAGATGCCGCATTATTGTTTTTCTTCATCAAGTTAGCATTAGCTGACACACCTATCCTAAGCGATTCGCCACATAGGAGTACATACTGCAGGAAGAAAGACACAATACAATTGTACAAGACTGGAAAAGATATGAAATTTACCTGCCATGCATCATAGGCAGCGTTTAGTATGAATAACGGTGTGCGCACTGTTGGGACTACGTACTGCGGGAAGAAACACTGCATTTTTTTTTTCAAAGTTAGCACAGACAATGACAGGAGGGTTTTCTTAAATCCTAGTTAAGTGAATAAAACTGACCAGATCAGGTGATTGCTTTGAGGTACATGAAGCTGGCAAATTTTTAGCAGATCCCTGCAAGAGATTGAAAGGCCCATTATGCTAGAAACTTGCATGCAACAAATTATTCAGTTGATAGTCGTGATAATGGGGACGAACGGGTAAAGGTGTCTTTTCCCCTAATTCTCATTGGACAATAACAGCAAAGGTGTTTCTCTTTCCCTAATTCTCATCGGACAATAACATAATAAGGCCTGTTTCCTTGGGTAGTGAGCTGAGCTATAAAACTTGGATACTTGCAAGGTTAACCATTAGATAATCTGGATCACAGCCACTGTGAGATCAGAGGACAACATACATGTAGGTTTACAACATCCTTATAGAATGTTCTGACAAAATTGTTGCCGGATTGATGTATAGTCGGTCGGGTTGAAGATCAATGAGGCTACCGAAAGATGTGAGCCAATTAATGATACGATCACCCCTACGACCGCATTGCAGTATCGGCCTTCCCGAGGTTGGTAACCAAACAAAACAATATTTTATACATAATAAACTTTCATTGCCTAACTATCTTTGATGATGTATTTAGGCTGTCGTTGTATCTTCCAAAGAAAATTGAGAACCCTCCAAAGAGTGATGAAGTCGTTATTTTGGAGGTCGACGAGTCTACACCTCATCGATCCGGAGTCGTGATCTTATCCTACCAACCGGTCGCAGATATTGCTTCGATTTTCGATCGGTGGATGTGCAGAAGTGATTTCCCCTTGGTTTAAAACCGGTGAAATCAATTGAAAAGAAGAGGAAGGCCACCGCAACGGATTTTCATTCGATGTTACAAGCTTAAACTAAAAAATCAACAAGGTAAGTTTAAGATGAAGAGATCGTATTTAAACATACCCTAGATGTATTTTGAGTATTGAGATCCTGATCTTCCTTATCTCTTTTTTCTTACAGATCTTCGTGTTGTGGTCGTTTCAGGCGTAACACCCTTCAGAAAAAGTTCCTATGGAAGAGGTGGTCGAGAGGCTGGCGAACGGAATGTCCTCCGAAAGAGGTCAGTATTGGACAATATGACTACAAAGCCCCCGAGCAGGGCTCCAGTTGCGAAACTGCTCAGATCCTTTAGTGATTCTCGACGCCATCTCGAGGTAGTCATCCCCAGAGATGCCCAACAAGTTCCACCTCCTCGAGAATGTTCCTCAAGCAACAAGTTCCCTTTTTGTCCCCGATTTATCGAGGATAAGGAACTTGACGGCTCGGGAAGATATCGGATCGCCAAATTCGGATGGATCAAATTTGATTTTTGCCGATTATAACGATGTGGTAATCAAGGTTAGTACTCCACGACCGTGTTAATCTTTTGAAGTTCCTTCCTGCAATGACAACAATAATTTTCACTTTGAGGAATATCTGAGTTCAGTACAAATATGTCATAATACCTGTCGCAAGGCAACCAAGTGAAAAGTAATGAACTTTTCTCTTTTGTTTATCTTCCTGTGTTTTATCTATCCATCCTTCTCCTTAACTTAATTCTTTCTATCATCTTTGACAGATTTAGAAAAATTAAAGAAGAGTCGCGCTAAGGAAGCCATGATAATAAAACTTAAAGAAGAGAACTAAATAAAGACCGTCAATTGAGCATGCGAGATATCCTTCCTGCAATGACAACAATAATTTTCACTTTGGGAGAAAAGTTGCGTAAGAAATGGAAGTCGGATCTCCATCACATAGCGACCTACCGTGGTCTCAACATGTAAATGAATGTAACTTTAGACTATGTAAAATGAAAACTTACCTTTTGTCAAAGAAGATCCTGCTTTGTCTTATTAATGTTGTTAAATACTCATATATCTCCTAGCCCCCGACTGCTTATGTTAGTAGATGAACGTTACTAAAAGAAAGCAGTAGACAGGATAATTGAGTAATAACGATGACCATGGTAAGAGTGCTGATAATGTGTATGACAATGATCTAGGAAATACTAGGAAATCATGTGGTCGGAACCAACTGACGACTTCTGCTAGTCTAGATTTTGCCCATTATCGAAGTACTATGGAATACCACTTGTAGTCAGAAGACATAACAAAGACTAGATCTTGCTTATAAGAAGATATGCATTAAGAATGTATGCAAGAAATGAAATGAAGAGATAAGTACCGTTGTTTAGGAAATATTCGGATCAACGAATCTAGGAATATCTGAGTTCAGTAGAAATATGTCATAATACCTGTCGCTGGCAACCATAAAAGTAATGAAACATGCAATAGAAAATATCAAAATGTTCATGATAACTAGCACACTCTCGAACCCAAGCTCTCGACCGCTGAAGTAACGGTCGAACACTCGTCGCTTGATCCCTTGCATTATGATACCATTAGCTCGCTCAATCGCTCCATTGCTCGTGGATGAGCAATTACCAAGAATACAAAACTTACCCATCAACAAAATAACCAGCATCAGAAAAGCACTTGACCTTTGCCGCTGCTGGAAGTAGATCGCGAAATCTTTCACAATGTATTATGTAGTATTGCTACTAGACCTCCAGCCGAACAGCCAGAAAGAAGAGCCTGCAAAGGTATTATGCAACAGCTCATTTTTTAGGATCATCAGCTTTACGCAGGAAGGTAACCGAACGCAATTTAGAAGTGGGAACAACCGTGCAGGTTAGTAACTTCGGCTACCCCTGTCGGAAGGCTATAAATAGCCTCCTCCCCTGTGTAATAAAGAGAGACTCAGTTTTTTGGGCAATTAATACACACCTTCGAGCGACTAGGGTTTGCGTGATGAAGAATGATGTGTGAGGTCTCTCCGTCGAAGCGAGGCCTTCGAGGCGGGAGACTCCTTAGTCACCGAGTTATGGCCTTCGGAGTGACTAGGGTTTGCGCGATGAAACGCGATGTGCGAGGTCTCTCCGTCGAGGCGGGCGACTCCCTAGTCGCCGAGACATGGCCTTCGGAGCGACTAGGGTTTGCGCGATGAAGCGTGATGTGCGAGGTCTTCGAGGTGGGAGACTCCCAGTCGCCGAGGCATGGCCTTCGGAGCGACTAGGGTTTGCGCAATGAAGCGCGATGTGCGAGGTCTCTCCGCTGGGACGAGGCCTTCGAGGTGGGAGACTCCCTAGTCGTTGAGGCACGGCTTTCGAAGCAACTAGGGTTTGCACAATGAAGCGCGATGTGCGTGGTATCTCCACTGGGCGAGGCCTTCGAGGCAGGAGACTCCCTAGTTGTCGATGAAGCACGTCGGTCTGCACTGGTGCTCGTACCCACGCACGACGTCTTTTTTTTATACACTTCACGCTCGCGTAAGTGAGTTAGTGTGCACCCGGGCTTTTGAGCCATGCGCGGTGTCTTGTTTATACACTCGTGCCTGCGGAGGGCATCAGTGTGCACCGAGACTCGAAGCCATACGCGGCGTCTTATTTATACATTTCGCACTCGCGTGAGTGAGTTAGTGTGCACTAGGGCTCGGGGTCATGCGCGGTGTCTGATTTATACGCTTCACACTATCGTGAGTGAGTTAGTGTGCACCAGGGCTCGAAGCCATACACGGTGTCTTATTGCTGAGCCATGTGCAGGGTAAGCACACATGCCAAAGGATTTGAGGGTTATATGGGCGACGTACTAGGTACTCCTAGTAGACTTGTCACCCGACGATTAAGCAACATTATTGTACCACCTAAACTCACTGGGCTCAGAACATTCAATGTATTAAGTTCTATTATGAATCACGGAGGTCCTATTCTGGCCCGATCTTTCGATCAGAAGATAAGTTCGGTAATAGTCGCTCAACTCTCACAATCCTGGCTACGAACTTGCAAGGCTCGAAACCACACAATTGCTGAACTGCTCGACAAGTCGTTATCAATCATGCACGAATATCCAGATGACCTGATCACGAAGATCAATTCCTGCATACACTGAAGAAGCACGTAAGAATGAGATAAATAGCAATATAAAATTACAAATAGAATTAAAATACTTGATAAAATGGGATTCTGAAGGGGTATTATGGTTGGTCTAATCGATACAAGCCAATATACGAAGTTGCATTGTAGCTAAATTTTAACTCAAATAAATCCGAGCAAAACTAAAGTGGTGCAGCCTCCTTAAATAGGGGAGGGGGAGCCGCACATAGCTAAGAGATAATGGGTGATACTATTCAGGTACTGTTCATGTAAACAGTATAGCCATGAACAGTGTGTGCGGCCCAAGAGAGGGGGCGGCCAGGGAGGTGGCTGGCCCAAATAAACTAAAGTGATACAAGACCATCGGCCTAAAGTGAGGTGGCGCAGTACCATATATAAGTGAAGTAAATTCGTCAGCCCATTGGAGTAGAGTTTGATGCGGCCGAATCGATAGAAGTAGAGTATGCCAGTTGGAGGTGGAGTAGCGGTCGTATCCGGTGGGTTGATGTCCTCATCATTCTATACTGGTGTGATTATATCCTGAGATTTCAGCACCAACTACCAAGAATAATAAATAAGCGAGTATGGAATCACCCTTGGACTACAAAGTTAACACGTGCTATTGATGCTTAGATGACTGAGTTGTGCAATGATGTGGTGCTTGTTCTGAGTAGGAAATTAAGCTCGTGTGAGGGTACAATCGTGTATGCTTGCAGTGACTCGAGGGTAAGTTACGTGGAATGTAATGCTTTGTGCTGTATTAGCTAGGTTTTTATCACAAATGCGATCATCAATAGTGATGACAGAGTGGCAGGGGAATTAATAGCATTTCCTTGTCAGCTCAAATCTTTTCTGTAAAAGCGCATCATTTTACCAACAGGGGATTATAGTTTTTGGATGTGGCTATTGTTGTATTGCACGACAATTCCTAACTAAATCAAATGATGTACTGCAACAGCTCCCGAAGAACTTTGCCATGAGCTATTCAAGGTGATTGTTGCAAGGAGCACACAAAACACAAATAAGATGTGGAGTTTGTTTGTAGTGACCAGAGACACAATGAAGTGTTTCAATTATGCAATTTGGTGTGGTTTGCTTTGGAGCACTGAGGTCTGCACATAAATTTAATCCTCAGGGACTTACTTTTAGCGTAGTACTAAGGCCTATAGCGTTAATCTAATGTGGAAATGTAATGATGCAAAGAAAGATGAATTTGAGATACAATGGAAATGTGTAGCAATAAGGTGCATAACCTGAATGATGTGCGGTTGGAAGTCAAGGCATGGAACTCATCGAGCATGGCCGAATGCCAGTTGTGGTCATTGAGGGCACCTCGGTATGTTTTTGGTAGAGGCGAGGTTGTGGAGGAAACCGAGGTGTGAAGATCAAGGACCTCACGAGGGAGCACACGTTGACCAACTTTGGCACGAGTGGTCATGGTGTGGTTGTTGACAATAGGTTGTATGGAAACGACCCGAGCTACTGTGGATGGTGCGACAGCTGTGACTCTAGGCGCAACAGGAGATCCATCTGGCGCAGGAGATGTGGCAGGCGGTGTGGTAGCTGTCGAGATTGATGCGGTAGGAGAATCGGCAGGCGTGGTAGGGGATCCAACTGACGTGGTAGGAGATCCAAGTGGCGCGGCAGGAGATCCGATTAACACGACAGGAGATTCGGATGCCGAGGGGGTGCGGCAGGTGCCACTAGTGCGACGGCAGCTGTGTGGCAGAGGTAGTGTCATCACCAAGGAAATCATATGAAGATGTGGAAGTGGTCAGTTTATTAGAAAAAGAATGAATCTTCATCGGATACAACATGGCAAGATATAATGATGCGATTTGTAGAGAGGTTGAAACAGCTATATCCTTTGTGGTTGGAGGGATGACCAAGGAAAACACATTCGGTGGAGCAAGGTGATAATTTGTATGGGTATGTTGCTGAAAGGTTTGGATAACATCTGTAGCCGAAAACGTGAAGATGGGTGTAAGTACATGGGCGTTCGACAAAAAAGAGACAGAAATGACGTGATTTTATGTCGTGTTTTTGTTGGGTGGAGGTTTAGGAGGTGAGTAGCGGTGTGTAGGGCTTCAGCCCAATAGGATAGTGGCATGGATGGTTGGAACAACAGGGAGCGTATGATGTTGTTAGTGGTACGAATTATCTTTTTGGCTTTGTCAATTTGTTGGGAAAGTGTGTGGACAAGAGAAACAAAGACGAACACCATGCACAAGAAAGAAGGATCGAGCAATGTTGTTGCCGAATTCTCCATTGTTATCACATTGTATGCTTTGGATGATGGAGCCGAATTGGAAGGAGACATGAACGAAAATATTTAAGAGTAGGAAAGGTACTAGGCTTGAATCAAAGAGGGGAAGTCCATAAAAATGAGTGTAATCATCCAAGCATACCAAATAGTATTTATACCTCAAACACTCAAAGAGGTGATGTCCACAAATCGCAATGTATGAGCTCAAAGGCTTTATTTCGTGCGGGAAGTAGAGGGTTGAAATGGGAGGCGAACATGTCTACCCATTTGACAAGCATGGCAAAGATATGTGCCATTGCGTTTATTACATGAAATGACAGAAGATGACATTAAATGTGAAAGAGCTTGGCGTCCAAGGTGGCTAAGGCGACGATGCCATACGCTCTCTAGATAGGCGGATGCGGCTAGAAACAGTGAAGGAGAAGATGATGTTGGTCGAAGGGGGGTAGAGTGCTCCTGAGCTATTGCACCTGAGAATTACATTCTTGGTGCGGAGATCCTTCACAGAAAGGCTGAAAGAGTCAAACTCAACAAAGCAATGATTATCCGTAGTATGAGATTTTTAATTATGCGAGGAGAAACAAGAACATTATGTAGAGAGAGAGGAAAGGTGTTTGGTAGGGAGGAGGTTGTGGCGGTGGGTGTGATGGGTGGGCGAGAGCCATCATTGATAATGACATGCTGAGGGAAGGGGGTGGAGAGAGGTGAGATTACCAGGGACGAGGGTGAGATGAGCGGAGGCACCAGAGTGCATGTACCATTCGAACGAGGCCGGTTGCTGGAGAGACATGGTATTCATGGCGTCAACGAGGGAAGACATATTCCATTGCGAGGTAGTCAGTGCCAAAGGGACACCGTCGAAGGGTGGGGTGGCGGCAAAATGCGCTTGCTGAGGGGGACGCTGGCTGAGGATGCTAGGCGCCGGCGTTGGCATCATCCAAGGACGCGGAGGGGTGCCTGGGTTGGCCACACCTGGAACATGTTGGTCCATGGATTGAACCATGGTGTGGAGGGAGGAACATCGTTGTTAGAAGGCCCGACAACACTACGCGATTTGTTTTTCTTGTCATTGTCGTGAAAATTGGAGGAGCCACCGGAGGAGTTATGATGTGAAATGTTGTTGGATGGGTGTGGGTTTAAGGTTTGTAGTGGAGTAGAGGGCGGTGGAGAGGGTAGATGGTTTGGTGTGGCTAGCTTTGTCGAGGATGAGGAGGGAATGAGCCTCAAGGAAGTATGGGAAGGGTGTTTTGGTGGCGATGATGGTGGAGAAACGCTCGTTGAAACCATGGAGAATGGTCAGCACCAGTTTGTCATCAGGGATTTTGTTGTCAAGATCACCGAATGTGTAGGCAAGGGCCTTTAGTTTCTGACAATATGCCATGACTGGCAAATCACCTTGTGGAGTGTTGGTGAACTTGACCTCCATGGCTAGAATATGCACCTTCTTGTTATCGCGGAAGAGGCCCTCAATGTGGACCCATATCTCGTGCGTAGATGCGTTGGGGGACAAAATGATACCGAGGATTTCGTCCGAGATGGAACCGTAAAGCCAAGAGACGGCGAAGAAATCATTGAGATTCCAATAGGCGCCGTTGACCGGTTTGGTGGTGTCGTTGATGTGGTTCTGGGGGGAGTAGCCGACGAGAACTATGAAGAGTTCGCACCATTTGGTGTTGTTGGGAGGATTTTGTTCGAGGTTGAAAGGGATATAGGATTTGATGTTTGCAACAGTGAGCGTAAGGGCGGAAGCTTTGGTGTTGTCACCCATGGCGACGGGAGGAAGGAAGAAGAAGACGAAGATGGGCGACGTGGGGGATCAGAAGATGGCGGCTGATACCATATTGAGTTGCATGCATCAATCAGTTCACCCAAAAACTTAAGTTGCATACACCAACTGGTTCACACAAAAGTTTAAGCTGACGAGGAAAGACGAACAATTCACTTATACTTCAACACTCTCTCACGTGTAGGCCCCCTCAAGCCTAAGACGTAGAATATAAATAGGCTGAAATTATTTTCTTAATTGCGTCAGTCGGGTCTTGAACTCAAGACAGAGACTCTGATACCATATTAAGTTGCATGCACCAACTAATTCACCCAAAAACTTAAGCTAATGAGAAAAGACGGACAATTCACTTATACTTCAAAAGCTTTTGGGTGAACTGGTTGGTTCATGCAAGTTGCAACTCAATATGGTATCAGAGTTAAGAGGTCTTGAATTCAAGACCCAGCTGACGCAATTAAAAAAAGAATAATTTCAACTCACTTTATTACACGTCTTAGGTCTAAGAGAGTGTACACGTGAGAGAGTGTTGAAGTACGAGTGATTTATCAATCTTTCCTCGTGAGTTTAAAATTTTGGGTGAATTAGTTAAGACATGTAACACAATATATATGGGTTCCTAAAGGAGAAATCTGCCGCAAGTCATCCATCATTCGCTTTAATGCCTCCCAGCTCTCTCTCTCTCTCTCTCTAAAGGAGAGATTCTTTGTCCCCGGCCTCCACGAGCATCGCGTCGTCACTGCAATATTTCGTCACACGCTCGTGCAATGCAGAGGTGAAAGGGGAGTCGCCCAAATGGTGAATCTTGGCTTGTTGCATGCCATTGAGTGAAGCGGTGGACTATTGCAACACCGCCTCGTACTATACCGTATTTGTCCTGCAATTAGATGATCGAGAGAGTAACAGGAGGGAATGGAGAGAGAAAATAACTGAATCAGCGGGAGAAAAAAAGAGGTGTTTCTCACGTGAAAAGCCAGCTGCTCGTGTCGTGTGGCGAGGTAGCATCCAAAAGCTTTGTCCTGTCCACCAACCATCCTCACCACAATGCCCGGCCGTGATGATCTGATATAAGGTTTTCATGTGAAGCGCGCCAATTTCCCCTAGAATCTGAGCAATGGTTTGTTCGTCTCTGCAAGCAAAATAAGAAGAGGAACAAGGTGGTTCTCTACTGCTCGATACGATAACCCCTCCCCCTCTCATTCAATGAAATGTCAGGCAAAAAGGACGGGAAAAAGAAAAGCTGGCAATCACCAGTAATACAGATACATGCATCAAGACTTCAAGGTGTGTTTGAACTAGGTTGCACTTGCAGTGAGGCAAGTGCGATGTCGGAGAAGAGTGGCTGACAACTTGACATCACGCGGGATCGCGGCAGGTTGGTCCATCATGCATGTGCAGCTGCTGCCTACCACACCATGGGTGGTGCGACCGTGCAAGGCGATACGGCGCCCCAAGGTCGAGGGGATGGCCAATGACATTGGCATGGTCGCAGTTGGGAGAAATTAATTGGTCTGAACTGTGAACTGAGCCAATCGATGCCCGGTTCAGAGCCCAGAGCGCAAGATGAGTGTACGTACGAGACCAGCCTCGAACGATAAAGCCGGCCTGGCCCATGACCACATGGCTAATTCCAGAAGAGAAACCGAGGCAGGGAAGAGGAGGAAGAGTCCACTCAAAAAGGTGAGAGAAAGGAAGAAGAGGAAGAGGAAGAGGAAGAGAACAAACGGAAAGTAGTAGAGGGCTAGAGGCACAGCAGGTGGCGCAAGCGCGGCGCGGAGTCCCGGGTCCATCGGATCCCGCGCGCGCGGAGTCCCGGATCCATCGGATCCCGTCCTCGCATTCCTCTTTATTTCACTCACTCGTGAAGCGTCCCTCGCTTGAATCCAACCCCTTCCGTTCCCTTCCTCCGGTGCCCATGTCGTCGCCGTCGGTGCCCGCCGTCCGCCTGCCGCTCCGCCCGTCGCCTCTCCTCCGCCGCGCCCCCATCGCCGGCTCCCTCGCGCCGTCTCCCGCCCTCGTCCTGAAACCTCTTGTCTCCAAGGCGCCCGCGTCCTACCGTTCCGCACTGCTCCTTCACCGCCGCCGGTATGCGCTGCCTGCGGTGGCCGCGACCGCCACCTCCAAACCCCTCCTCAAGGTATGCTCCTATTGTCTCTCCTCTTCCGACAACGGTGGCAAGTTAAATTGCCTCATGCTTGGATTGGCTTGGATTGGCGCGCAGGACCCCAAGAAGTTCCAGGAATGGGACTCCATGACGGCCAAGTTCGCCGGCGCCGCCAACGTCCCCTTCCTCCTCCTCCAGCTCCCGCAGATCATCCTCAACTCCCGCAACCTCCTCGCCGGCAACAAAACCGCCCTCTTCGCAGTCCCATGGCTCGTATGCTCCACTCACCATCTCAGATTTCACCGTCTTAGTTTCTTATGCTCTTATTCATGGATTTGTGGTGAGCATTGATTGGTCGCTTCAGGGAATGCTCACTGGCCTGCTCGGGAACCTGTCGCTGCTGTCCTATTTCGCCAAGAAGAGGGAGACGGAGGCTGCCATCGTGCAGACTCTGGGTGTTATCTCCACCTATGTGGTCATTGCCCAGCTTGCCTTGGCGGAGTCCATGCCACCGCCGCAGTTTGTGGCCACTTCGGCAGTTGTGGCCGCCGGGCTGCTCATGAACTTCCTCAACTACTTTGCGTGGCTCCCTGGAACCCTTTGGCTGCTGTGGGAGGATTTCATCACAATCGGTGGCCTTGCCGTGCTCCCTCAGGTGACAATTACTGTCATGATGTCATCTTACAGATTCAGCTGATGCTTTGCTATGCTGTCCAATGTGGATGTTTAAGTGTGCTTCTGGCTCTCTCAATGGTGCATTGAAAATGCAGGTCATGTGGTCAACATTTGTTCCTTTCATCCCCAATAGCGTACTGCCTGGCATAATCTCTGGTTCTTTGGCTGTTGCTGCTGTTGTGATGGTATGAGACATCCTCTTGCATTAGTCAGTGTCTTTTCAAAGTTACCTGTGTGTTTTGCTCTGATACCATATCGAATTCTCAATGCCTTGAGGGGACTTACAAAATGAAAAAGTTTTAAGTTGTATAGGACCAAGAGGTAACTGGAAGCAATTTTTATCATTTGCATGGTTCTAATTAGTTGACCATGCTTGATTTTAGGTCTTAAAGTGGCCCGAGAAATTAAGGACGACTTTGTGCAAAGTTGTGTGAACAGTAATGAAGTCAATCCCATATTAGGATACAATTATTATTGCAAGTGTTTTAGATTCTTTTAGTATGGTAGGTTTAAATCTGTTTTCAGCACAATGCAAATATCCTATCCATGTTTCTTTAGTTATTATTTTCAGCCCGAAGATTTGTAGTGCTCCGTAACATTCCAGATATAAGAATGCGAAATGCATTTATTCGTACTTTATCCTCTGTTTCTGTTCATATGCCTCTATTCTATGGCATTCTCACTGACAAAGCAATTTTTAGTAAAAGTAGGTTGTATTCTCATGACACGATGTCCTCTTTTACTATGTTCGTTCCTATCTTATGTTATCCCTTGATTTTATGGTACATTAAATTCAGGCAAAGATGGGCAAGCTTTCCGAGGGAGGGATTAAATTTGTTGGATCATTGTCAGGTTGGACGGCCACACTTCTCTTCATGTGGATGCCAATTGCGCAGATGGTATTCAAACTTTCACACCTGTAGCATTTGAAACCTTGGAATCACCTAACACCAAGACATTACCTTACAATTTGCTTGGTGGGTTGTGCAGTGGACAAATTACCTCAACCCAAGTAACATCAAAGGGTTGTCAGCTTTCACAATGTTGCTTGCAATGATTGGAAATGGACTTATGATTCCTCGTGCTATATTTATCAGAGATCTGATGTGGTATTCTATTTTTCTTTGATTTGCCTACTCCTTTTTTAAAATTCAAGCACAGATGTTTGAGAAACTACAAAGAAAGCTCATTTCTCATGTGAAAAATCAACGCGCACAACCTGCTTTTCTACTTCGTCAACAGAAACAATCAATAATTCAACATCTTCCTAATCACTGGTTTAAGAGTTGCTGCACACTTGCGCGGTCAAGAGACTTTCTTAGCCTATAGTTTAATCAGATGTGGGATGGTAAACCTGCTTAATGATAAAGTATCTGAAGCAGGATGTCGTAGTGGCCCAATCACTAGTAAAGATATAATTTTGTTCATGTTGTTGAGGTCTTAGGACCTCCTAACTCCTATAGAAAATGCCTACTGTAGATGAGATGAGGTCATAGGACAAGCTCACTAACCTAAGCATTTTCTGTGTGTGAAGCTTTAACAAAAATCCTCCTGCAAGATCATGTTCATTAACATCCTCTCGCAAGTGCATCACACACAACAAGTTGGATGTTTATTTCCTGAAATTGGGATTGGAAAAACAATTAACATCACATATTCACATTCATGGAGGTTTGAGTGTAATTTCATTGTAAGATAGAAAGTGTATTTCTATTTGATGTTTTCCCATACATTCAACCAAATGCAATTTTTATCAGTTCAGTTGTACTGCAATTCCTATATGACCTCTCAATCATAGTTTTTTTTTATTCAATTTAGGTTCACTGGTTCTGCTTGGGCATCTGTCCTACAGGGTTGGGGTAACTTGGCCTGCATGTACTGGTGTGTTTTTCACATCTTTGACAGCCCTAACTTATAGTAAGAGTTTTGTATTATACTGTTCCTTCTACAGGACGGTTAACCCTTGAACTGTGTCTAATTCCAGCTTCAATAGCATCAGCAGAGAATTTTTCTTGGCAACAACATTCGGACTACTTCTATGGCTAGGTTTTCTTTCTTCTCAATCTCTTGTTTGTTTATTTCGTAGAAGTTTCAATCGAAATTTAAAAGGTGAATTCCTTATATGCCACCGAAAGTTTGCCCAATCCTTTATATGTCACTGACATGTGGACCCTGACCCCACATTTCAGTGACACAATCGAGTATTTCGCAAAATTCCAGTGGCATGTAAGGAATTAATTCAAATTTAAATATCTTGACCCCAAGCATTTCTTTGAGAGCAGTTTTTATTTTTTAATCATTTTTTAAAAAATATTTTAAAGATAACCTCTTCATAACTTTATTTCCAATTCTAACCCCTTTGGTCACGCCACCACGTATGACGTGGCAAAAGTACGTTGTGACGCTACGGATCTTGGCGTGGCAAATGAGTGTTGTCACGCCACTCCTTTTAGCGTGACAAAACTTAGCCCGAACACGAACGCGTGTTGGCTATAGGAGTTATCTGGCAGGTTTGATTACGCCATGGTAGGTGGCGTGACAGCACAATTTGGTCACGCCACGGGTCATGGCGTGACCAAATGAGTTAGAATTGAAAATAAAGTTAAGAAGAGATTATCTTTAAAATATTTTTTAAAAAGGATTAAAAAATAAAAACTGCTCTTTCTCTGAAGACCACAAGCATAATAATACAGAACTGAATTGACCTTCTAATCGTTGTTTTCTCAGGTTTTACTCTCTGGAGAGATACCGTTGCCCATGGCAACAGATCAGCCATGACTTCTTTGAAGGAGCTGGTTTTCGGAAAGTGATAAGCCGTCAGCGAAGTCCACGTCTCCGGCACTTCAAGCAGCTCGACTGTTCCGGGGTAGGAAGCTCTCCCACAATAATTTCTGGTGACTGGCAAGAACCGTGGTTCAATCTTGGCATTGAGGCGAAACGGTGTGGTCGGCTAAAGATTACCATGGTCGGTGGTGAAATGGCAGAAAGCGCCATGTGCTTCTACAGAAGTTACCGTGTGACCGACCAGCTTGTACATCCGGCAAAGAGGGTACAGTGTAGCAGATCTAGTTATTCGTTTAAGAAAAACTTTACATTGCTTATCTAGAATAAGATTATCAGCTCATGCTGGTATGCAGATATGCAATAATTGGAGGTTGTCGAACAACTGCAGCCGATCTGGGTCCTGGTGTCTTTTGCATTCTTGATATTTCTAGCACAGAACTATTGTTTTGACAGAAAAGAATGTATTTACAGAAAAAAAAAAGAGAGAGGAATATGAAATATCTATCTCCTGCTCTTGGGGAGGCAAGTGGGTGGACGGCACCGGGCAATCCGGTCCAGCCTGGAAGCGGATCCCTATTCCCTAGCAATGCAGACAGCACAGTGACACATATCAGCTGTCTCTCTATCGTCCGATTGAAAAAACCTAGCAATGCAGACAGCACAGTGACACATATCAGCTCTGTCTCTCTGTATCAAGGGCTACAGAGAATATGGTAAAATCGCTACCATGTGTTTCCTGTTCCACTGTTGTGTTTGCTACAGTTCACTGCCGTACACTATTTCGCGTTGACCGGAAAACTGTTTACCTAGTGATTCTGCGTAGACGATCGGGATCCGCCCAACCTAAAGTCCATAGAAATCAATAAACGATATATTAAAAAAAGGAAAGAAATGTGGAAATGAGATGCAGGCGGACAGCTAGTGTGAACGCGGGAGGCCCCTCTCCTCTGAACCGAGAGGTGTGAATGGGCGGAAAAAGTAATGGCAGGCAGGCAGCAGCGAGAAACAAGAAGAAAAGCGGGGCGAGGCGAGGCGAAGGTCGCGTCGCAGAGCAAGCAAGCAAATCAGAGCAAGAAAGGAGGCAAGCGAGCAGAGCCTGCAGCCTTCAGGCACACCGCCGCCGCGCCGCGCCGCGCGACACGGGCTTATTACCTATTAGGGATTGTAGCTACTGTTCGGCGGGAGCGGGAGGGGCGGCGAGATGATGGAGGCGGGGGTTGGCGGAGGGGGAGGGAGAGACGAGAGGGTGCCGCAGTGGGGCGCGCAGGAGACGCGGGAGCTCATCGCGGCGCGCGGGGAGCTGGAGCGGGAGGCCGTCGCCGCGCGACGCAGCGCCAAGACGCTCTGGGAGGCGGTGGCGGCCCGGCTCCGGGAGCGCGGGTACCGCCGCACCGCCGACCAGTGCAAGTGCAAGTGGAAGAACCTCGTCAACCGCTACAAGGTCTGCTCCCCACCTCTGCTTCTGTAATGGTAAAACTATCTGGTCACCATGCGGCTAGGCTAACCAGTAACCATTCTGTTCTGAACTCTCTGAGCAACGATTTCTCGTGTAATGTTATTACGTTAATGGCAAATTGCAATGCATTGCTGCCTACCATCTTTACACTCTAGGTCCCCCGATGGTCTCTCCTATCTCGAGAGCTCCTTTTGGGGTTGTTAGGAAAATGTTCTCTTTGCAGTTTAAATAGCAGTAGAATTTCAATCCAGGAAGGACATTCTGGAATCTTTGTTCTTGTTCATTCATTCTAGTTTCAAAAGGGAAGTTGAATAGTCTTTGGCACTAGTCTTCCCTTTAGGTCTTGATAGATTATCTCGCCTTTATCAACTAATGTCATGGAGTCTAGTGTTGCATTGTAGTTTGCTAGCATGATTTGGAAAGCGATGTGTACAATTGCACATTTTTAAGTTTTGGCAGAGATCTGATAAATACTTGAAGCCTAAAAATACATGTCGGTGTAATGCAATTTCCTGAAATGCTAATATAGAAGGCAAAGTTGTTTTTAATACTTTATCAACCAAAACACTCTTTGAATGCTCCTCTACAAATGCGGTCTAGGAGTGAGGCTTGCTTTTGTGAGTAGAGCTGTGTCTAATTGGCAAACATGATTGCACTAAGGTGTATTCCAGTTCATTTTTGTGGTTCTGAAGTAAAAGCTAATCCAACACGGTGCAACTATTCTGTACGAGGCTAGGATAATTAAAGAGGTATCAACGGCTATGGATAGTCACTCATGATAGAAAAAGGAACAAATGTGGCATTTTGTCAATACATATGGTCAGTTCAGGTGAATATGGTATATATATGTGTAGACAACAAAGCATGAAAAGTCAAGGTGGAATCTGTTGTCTTTAAGGGAAAATTGAGCTGCAAACCATCCAGAATTGGAGATCTAATAAAAGTTTTACTTTTCATTTTTTAGGGTATGGAATCTGTGTGAGCGCTGAGCAGATTTTTCTGAAAAAAGTGACACTAACATTTTCTTTACATTCACATTAGGTGTCCGTCTGAGAAATTGCATTGAGACTGGCTCAAAATGTGACATTTTTTTTGCTTTACGTTCAAAATTAATGAAAGTGAAATTTGTGCTGTCCAAAATAAGGGGTGAAATTACTGCTGTTCAAAATAAGGGGTGAAATTAGGATACTAACAGTTGGACATTTCAGAATAAGGATTGTTTAATTAGGTTTATCGAAAACGAACAAAGCTAAACATGTATTATTGGAGACACTCCTACTGATCATAATTGTTATACAAGACTTTGTATTTTGTGGACATGCAATAAGAATGGCAGGAAATAGACCAAGTATATTTTTCCAGCAGGTGGGTATGAAAATTCCATGTTAGGTTGAGAATGACGCTGCTGTTGGGTTTGTTGGGTGGTGGGTCTAATTTCAAGCTTTCAGTTAGAAATTTGCCTTTATCTTATGTAAATTCAGTTCTTACAAAGCAGTGGCTGATTGGTTGAACACATAGTTGGTCTATTTCTGTTGGGAAGTCTGTCCATCCACTTGTTTAGGCACCTTTCCTGTGACAAGTTTGCTTTGAGATTGCCACAAAGATACTTAGTACCTTCATTCTTCAGTTTATAAGGCAATAGCTCATAACTGACAGATCATTTTCATCAGGGGAAAGAAACATCTGATCCAGAAAATGGTAGGCAGTGTCCTTTCTTTGAAGAGCTGCATGCAGTCTTCACTGAACGTGCTAGAAGTATGCAACGCCAACTCCTTGAGTCTGAATCTGGAACTTCTGTAAAAAAGAAACTGAAACGACCTAGTGGTGACCGGTCTGACGAGTCTGATGATGAGGGGGATGACGGTGAAGAAAGTGATGATGAGAAATCCATACGAAGCAAAAGAAGGAAATCTGATTATAAGAGGCAACAATCGCAACGGATGACAGAAAAGTCAAGGACCGGCATTTCAAGCATCCACGAACTGTTGAAGGATTTCCTGGTTCAGCAACAGCGCATGGATACCCAGTGGCGTGAGATGATGGAGAGGCGTGCACAGGAGCGGCTCGTTTTTGAACAAGAATGGCGGCAGTCAATGCAGAAGCTGGAGCAGGAGAGGCTGATGCTGGAGCACTCGTGGATGGAGCGAGAGGAACAACGAAGGATGAGAGAAGAAGCACGAGCTGGAAAAAGAGATGCCCTGCTGACCACACTGTTGAACAAACTGCTACAGGAAGATCTATAGAAGGTGAAGCTTGGTCTTCAATGGATAGATACTGTGGTGGATATTGTCTTCTCACATGTTTCATGATTTCATCAATTCCGTGTAGCTCCTGTACATGCTGTTCTTCATAAGAAAATGTTTCTTGTAGCATTTGTGTTAGGTTTCTAGGGCTCTTTTCCAGTCTGTTAGTGGAGCAATATTGATGTAGTGTTTTATTTTCGATGCAAGTATCAGACAGTCCGATTGGTATACTCATCTATGCTGTGTTTCAGAGATAATTTAGGCTTTCAGCCAGCAATCGACCTTGTATAAAATTCATTCATGTAATCTGTACATGCATACAGTAAAACCTTGTCTGGTTGATCACAAATCCATGTCCATCCACGTGGACTAGGATTTTAGTTAAATTTCCGGCCATCCACTTGGATCTCGGTCGGAAATGAACTTCCCAAACAAACCCTAAGCGTTTATCATAACCTAGCTAAATCCCCTCCACTTCATCTTTTATCATAACTAAGCTAGATCCGAAACGCCACAGGATTAATTTTGGACTCGTAAATTTCATCAGCCGTCTCATACTGCTTCGAGGCGCGAGCTTGATGGCCGGCAGTTCGCTGCTTCTATCTGCCCCGCGTATTAGGCCGATTCTGCTAACCAGGCCACCACTCCGGCCCAATCTTCCATTAGTACGTACTCCTTCCATTTATTCGGGAACGCAAACGTAGTAGAGGGGATAAGAGGAGACTAGTCGGCAATGGAGGGGAAGCCGCTGCATCTCCTCGTCCCCCACACTCGCCTCCCAGTCCCAGGCCTCGTCCCCAACTACCCTGACCGCCACAGTCCCACCTCCCGCTTCCTCCTCCGCCGCCGCAAGCCGAAGCCGAGGCAGCTAGCCGTCTAAGCGCGGCGTCCACCCAGCTACCAAACCGAGACGCCCAGCCGCGGCCGCTGGGAGTGGGCGCCGAACGCCGTGGCGGCGCTGGTGCTCCACCTGGCCGTCTGTTCCCTCCTCGTCGTCTTTCCCAACCCGGCACGCGCCTGCACAGGCGCCCTCCCGCCCTCTACCGCCGCCGTCGAGGCGGAGGAGGAGGGCGACGACGAGGAGTGGAAGGGCGCGCTGCAGCAGTGGAAGTCCAAGACCTACGCCCTCTCCGTGCCCCTCCGGGTCATCGCGCTCCGCGGCTCCTTCCCTCCCTCGTGGATCAAGGTTTTTCCTCCTCCACTGCAAACAAAGCATCTCCTACACTTGCTTTGACTACTGTGGGATTACAAGTTAGACCACAAGACATCATGGGATGGTGTGAGATTTTGTGAATTGTAAGATGTTTTCCGTTGTGTTTGTAGGATTTCGTTGAAGCGCAGGGGAAAAGGCTCAAATTCAGCCCTGAGTTCCGCACTAGTCTCCACACGCTCTTCTCCGAGTTGTCACAATGTTTGGACAAGGGTCAAGTTCAGCAGAAATCCGCAATGGCAGCCTATCAACAATGCTGAAGAACAGGATTGGTTTCGGAGCCTGAGTGACAAATGGAAGGTGATAATTGAAAGTTGAAGGCTTTTTTTTTTCTCTCAAAAATTCCGATAGTTTACTGTTACACGCTGGACTCTTGCTCTTGTGATAGTAAGATCCTTACTCTCATGGAGAGAATGATACTTGGAGATGGGGCAAATTTTTCTTGGTTTATTTCACACACAATGTCATGTCAACCTAAGGGGTTGGGTATACATATTTATAAGCTGCTACTCAGCCAAGTATATGCCAAGATGCTAGTCTAAGATGCTAACAACCTGTCCTAGATGTCTGTCCTCTAAGATGCTAACAACCTGTCCTAGATGCTAGTCAAGATGTCGCCTAGAGATACTAACAACCACCAAGGATGTTGTCCTTGAGATGCTAACAACCACCAAGGATGTCATCCTTTACAAAAGCAAAAGCGACACAAAAAGGCCGACACGTAAAGCGACACGAGACTTATCCATCATTCTCCCCTAAGTCTTGTGTGTCTCCTTGCGAGAATCTGAGCCATCCCGATCCTAGAGCGAGCGCCGTCCTTGATTTCCACGAGGCATCCCCAAACTTGACAGAGCCTCGAACGCCCGAGTCACGCTCGGAGAAGAACTCCCGCCGCCGGCCATGTGGTGGGTGTCGCCGGTGTCGAGGCACCACCCGCGTCGGTCTTGCTGCGTTTTAACTTTCGCCGAGGAGGCGGGTGCTTTTGGCTCGTGAAGGTGGAGGAGAGCCGCGACGATCTGCCGCCGGAGGTAGTTCGATGCTCGCCGAGCAATGAACGAGCCGTTGCTCCTCCTCCTTTGCGCGCGCGTGGGCTGGGCCGCGTCGTGGTCGCCGACAATCCTTGGCCTAGTGACCGGGCTTGCCGCAGCTTGTAGCAAGAGTCGCCTCGTCGCGCTTGCTTGCCGCCAGCCGCCGCCGGGCCTCCACGGTCATCACCTCGACGCCTCGCGCCCATGCTTGGCGTCTTTGCGCGCTTGCCGCGCTTGCCACGCTGTGGCGCTGTCGTGGAAGAAGGCTCCTTCTTCCTGTCACCTGGCCGGCACCAGCCGCTCCCGAGCGAGAGGAGCTTCCGCCAATGGTGACGGGTCCCGGAGGAGCCGTGGCTCATCACGCCGACAACCTTGAGGCGACCTATCGCCTCCTCGATCGACATCGTGGAGAGGTCCAGCAGAGACCGGATCGAGCGAGCCATCCGCTTGTACTTCTGGGGACGCAGCGAAAGAGCTTCTCCACGCCTCTCTCTCGCCGTAGGTGTCATCGCCGAATCGCACCGGCCGCAGCGAGTGTTGAGACGAGAGCAAAGTCATCGACGCCTCACCGCTTGAAGGCGTGTTCTCCCACTCCGCGCGGCGCCCGCAGCAGTGGACTTGCGCGCGCCGCCGCCGCCGCGCGAGGCGGCGATGGCGTCCCAAGCCTCCTGGCGATCGCTTGTTGGAGAGCGAGAATTGCATCTCGGGCGAGACTGCAGCGATGAGAGCATCCAGCGCCCGTCGATCCTGGTTGTAGTCGACATCGCCGTACCGGACTGCATCCCACATGTGCCGCACCTGGAGCCTCACCTTCATCATCGCGCCCACTCGACGTAGTTGGCCTTGGTGAGGGTAGGCCACCCACCGCCGGGCGGCGTCCCGACAACGACCGAACCCGTGGTAACCACTGCACGGCCCGGGAGAGTCCGCCGCTGCGTGAAGGCGCGCTCTCTATCGACCCGTCTGCCGCCGTTGTCGTGCGCGCCTCTTCCAGGAGCGCCACCGCCGAGCGCGCCTCCTCCAGGAGCGCCACCGCCGTGCGCGCCTCCTCCAGGAGCGCCACCAGCGCGCTTCTCTCGAGCGCCACCGCGGCCGCGCTGTCTGGATCGCCGCTAAGCTCGTGGGCGTCGCGCGGCGCCATCGCGCCGCCGCTCGCTGTGGCTCCTCGCCGGGGTCGAGGTTCAGACGACGCTATCGCCGCCGAAATGGAGCTACCGACGCCGCCGCAGAGCCTCGACCTCATTGTTGCCGCCTGCTGCGCATCTGCCGCCGCCGCCGCTTCCACCTCGCCTCTTTGCCCGCCGCTACCGACGCTTCGCGCCGCCGCGCCGCCGCGTCGCCCTCTGCGCGCTTCGCCATGCCGCTGCGGCGAAGCTCGGCCGTCACGACGCCGCGTGCTCGAGGCGACCGAGCGCCGAGCGCGCCTGCGACATGGCGCGCTCTCGGGGTGTTGCGTGGAGAGAGGGCGCCGACGAGCCGCCGCCGCCTCCGGAGAGAGCGGCGTGGATACCGGAGCCTGCTGCCGCACGGGCCGGGCTGCGAGGCCGAGAAGGAGATGAGCAGGAGATGCTCAGGCTACAGGATAGTATAGCTCTGATACCACTTGTCGCACGCTGGACTCTTGCTCTTGGTGATAGCAAGATCCTTACTCTCATGGAGAGGATGACACTTGGAGATGGGGCAAATTTTTCTTGGTTTATTTCTCACACAATGCCATGCCAACCTAAGGGGTTGGGTATACATATTTATAAGCTGCTACTCAGCCAAGCATATGCCAAGATGCTAGTCTAAGATGCTAACAACCTGTCCTAGATGTTGTCCTCTAAGATGCTAACAACCTGTCCTAGATGCTGGTCAAGATGCTGTTCTAGAGATGCTAACAACCAGTCAAGGATGCTGTCCTTGAGATGCTAACAACCAGTCAAGGATGCTATCCTTTACAAAAGCAAAAAGCCGACACAAAAAGGCCGACACAGAAAGTCGACACAGAGACTTATCCATCACTTACTTGGTCCTGTTTGTAATTTTGCATTGCCTTGGATGTTGTGATATCAAATGCTTATGGTTATGGATGAAAAACAATTTACGTGTTGAATTTGTTTATATGATAAAACTTGTAAGTTGCATTCCATCATGTGAATCACAATGACTCTGTGTAGGTTTCTACTTTCTACCAGAAGTTGATGTAATCTTCTTAGTTAGAATAATAGCTCCATTGCTCGTTATTTGCTTCAGTCCTACTCATTTTCTATTGTTGGGTAGGCATTGTCAGCATTTTTTTTATTCACTCCAATTTCTTGTGGTAGGAATTGTCAGCATTTTTTGATTCACTCTGATTTCTTGAGCTTCCTGTAGCATAACATTTATAACTAAATAGCGAAGATGTTCCAAGGTATAGTTTCCATTTTCATTATAGTCTATCAGGTTCATCTGTGCAGGAACCACAATGGAGAGGCAGACCCTAAGGCACAACATTACCTCAGTATGGGGGTTCCATACAGATGGGGCACCGTGGTCATTGCTTACAAGAAAAACAAGTTCAAAAGGCACAACTTGAAGCCAATACAGGTAAACTTTTTTCTTCAGAAAATATGCAACATTACACTGAACTTACAAGACCAAGTATGTGTGAATTGAATTATCTTTCAAAAAGGAAACATAACACTTCCCTTTTCTTGGGTTGAAATGAAAAGATGCAACATGGTTCTGAAATATGCCTTTTGCTTGCACTGATTGAGGTTGATTATCGTGTGATTTATAAATGGCATTGTGTGTAAAGACATATCACTGTGAGAACCTGGTAGGTGTTACATATATAGATGACATTGTGAATAAAGACATCACTGTGATAACCTGGTAGTTTTTACTTATCTGTAGGATTGGGAGGATTTGTGGAGGCCTGAACTTGCTGGGAAGATTTCAATGGTTGATTCTCCTAGAGAGGTCATTGTGCAGTCCTTAAGCATCTGGGATCATCATATAACACAGTTGACATGGGAACAGAAGTTAGTGGTGGTAGGGAAGAAGTCTTAACAAGCTTTAGACAACTACAAAAGCAGGTTTGCACCAAATAACTCATCTTCTCTGGATGTTTCTTGCATTCCATCTATGTTCTATCTAACAAGTGACATCCCAAAATAATTTGAGGAAAAGACAACAGGCACCTTTATTATTAGGAGCCAGCAACTTGCAGAATACTGAATTATGATGTGTGCGTTGGATTTTAATTTCGGATGCCTTTTATAGGTCCAACTATCTGAAGTCATTTGGAGTTGGGGATGTGTGGGTCGCAGTGGGTTGGAGCAGTGATGTCATCCCTGCTGCAAAGCGAATGTCTAATGTTGTGGTGGTTGTTCCCAAGTCAGGCAGTAGCTTATGGGCTGATCTATGGGTATGTCATGATTTTCCCACGAATAATTTCATTAATTTGTGAATTCCCTGTGTCATATTTGCTTGCTTGTGATAGTGAACCCAGTATCTTACTGATTGTGTTGGTTTTGTTTTGTGCATTGTAGGCGATACCATCCATGTGTGACAAGATTTCAGACTGATCGAATCGGTGGCAGAACTAGAGGCGCATCTCCACTTATCCACCAGTGGTTTGACTTCTGCTTGCAGAGTTGTAGAAGCTTACCCTTTTTCCAGGACGTCATCCCAGGAGCATGGCCACTTTTCCTCGAGAACCCAGTGCCGAAAGTCCCTCGAGAGCTAAACAAGAGAAAGCCGAAGCTGGACACGAATCTTGTCAGGTGAGTACCTCCCCCTGAAATCCTGGAAAGATGCGAGTTCTTAGAACCTCTGCCAGATAAGGCGCTGGGCGATTACAAGTGGCTCATGTCGAGAATGCATAGACCAAGCCGTGGTCTATTTGGAAACGCATTGCAAAAGATATCAGCTGTACTAAACTTTCAATCGAGATTTTAGAGCGAGCACCTCTTCTTGGCCAGGTTTTGTTGTGATTCTGTTCTCGTGATCATCTTCTTGTGTTTGGCACGTCGGGGATCTTGTAATTTTGGTGGGTTCGGGACATACCGATATAGTGCAAGGCTGGAGAGCCGCGGAGCGGCCCAACACAGACAGGCAAACAGCCTTACCGAGGCCATGAAACGGTGGAGGGTACGTGCGCCGAGCGAGGCACATATAGGCTAAACGGAAACGCGCTGCGAACCTGTCCTGGCTGTGGCGCAAGCGGCGTGTGGGCAGGTCCACTACCCGCGCGAACCGCGGCCGTTTTCTTTGCGCGTGGCCGTTTCCACCGCGCGTTGCCGATGATGATTTGACCGAGAACGGGAGGAGAACCGGCGGGGTGGCAGCCTGGCCGCGGGAGGTCGCCGGCCGACGAGCCGCGTCGGTTGGCAGCATGCTGTGTTTGTGCGCGATCGCCGCAACGGTGTGGTTGCGGGGCCTTGTGGGGTTGCGCCGCGGGTTAAAGAGGCGAGTTGCCATCGGATCAGCCGGCGGGCAGGTGCGCCGGAGCGGCGCATATCGTATGGCCGGCACGAGGTAGAAAGAGTTGGCAACGTGCGCGTTGAGCCAGGTGGCGCGCAGCAACATGGTTGGGCGAGCGTGCATCCGGAGCACGGTATACCTCTCCTCGGCTCGGCTTAATAAACGATCGATATAGAACGAAGGAAGCGATATGTCCAGCAAGCCAGCAACGTCAAGCAGGACGCGCGATGAGTCGTTGCCGTTTGATCTTTTTCTCTCTCTTCACCTCACGGATATCATGCATGCAAGATCAATGTATGCTACCTACTACTGGCCTGCTCCGAAGCAGAAAGGGGAGTTCAGACTTCGGAATACTCGTGTTGGGATGATCTTCGGCTAACGGCCCCGAGTTTCCCGGGGATGACACCCCACTTCGCGTTTTGATCGGAGACGCTAACCACTCACAGTTTGGTTCGGGTCCCGGTTACCTAGCGCCATATGAAAAGGAGGGGATTGGCAGGCTATGAACTACGGTTGTTCTTTGGCTACAAAACCCGCACAAACCCGATCTACTAAGGCGCTAAGGTGAGCGAAGACCGGACGCCGCCGGCCGTCCACGACCACCTCTACGGCGGCCGACGACTCGCATCGACCACCACTACATCCATCGGCGTCTCTTCTTCTTCGGTTGCTACAGGACTCATCACCATCCTAATGGCATCGGCAACCTCGGGTATGTCACGATTATGATTCCGCATCTAAGGTTTAATCTAGGTGTTTCATGTTTTGAGCTAGGGTTAGCGCTTAGTTCATGATTAGACTCAAGTTCATGCTCACATTTGGTATCAGAGTCTAATCTAGCTCATCATGAACCCTAATTAGTCAAAACCGAAGTTGTCTTTGCCTAGATCTAAAGATTAGAGCCTCGGATCTAATGTTTAACGACGGGATCTAAGGGGTAGTGGCTTGGGTTAGCAATTTTAGAAGGAGAGGATTTCAAAACTTGTGGAACCCTAATGTGATCCCGAGCAAAATCCCCAAACTCCCAAAATCAGAAACCCTAAAGAACTTTTTAGATGCGGCGGAAGCGTACCTTTTGAGTCGCCGCGTCTCTTCGGTTTCTTTTCTCTCGGGCACCACCGGAGCTCCACTCGACGGCGGTGTGCGCAACCTCGGTTGCACACACGCGCCGGCGAGAGGAGCACCAGCGGCGCCACCTCAGGCCGCCGCCTCGCTCATCCTCGCGCTCGCCGGTGAACAGCGCTGCGGGGGCGTCGTTTCCTCTCCGCTCGCGTCGCCGCTCCTCCGCCTCAGAACCCCTGCGCCGCTGCGTCGCTCCGCGTGTTTTTCGCGAGGAGAAGAGGCAAATGCGTTAGGGTTAGGGTTTTTTCGCCGTTTTATCTCGCCCGCGACGCGCGTCGTCCGTTCGATCGAATCGGCGGTCCGCCGTTATGCGGGCGGTGAGCTGTTGGGCCAAGTGCTTCTCACGCTCGATCGCATCCGACGGCGTCTGCGTTCCGGTGGCGGACGCTGCGCGTGGGCGCGCGGCGTTTTGGGTGCGCGATTTCTTTGTGGCTCGCTCTTTTGGGCAGTGGTGAGGTTTTGATTAAGAGGCCCATGAGCAGTGGTTTTCCTTTTATTATTATTTTCGATGCATTTCTTATGTTTAAATCTATTTTGTGCCTTTGTTTTAATTATTGTTTGTTGCCCAAATTTTGATATATCATGAATAATGTATTATTGACCAATATTATGCTTAATCTCTTATTAAAATTGAACCAACAAGATATTTTAATTAGAGACTTTTACATTTTATGTTTTTGGCATTACGTATATGCATATGATTATATTCTGACCAACGTTGATTATAATTATATGTAGCCATATTAATTGTTTAGTTCTTTTTCATTATCGCCCAACGGTGATGTGAATTAGAACTATAGTTTTGTGTGTTATTAATCATACCAACGTAGGATTAATTGCATACAACATATTCTTATGATTAATTCTAATTTATGCCACAGTATTTTGGTGTTCAAAGAATAAATGCATCAAATGTCATTGCCACAATCGACAACATTGAACAACTTACGGGGAGTAATTTTTCCTCCTGGAAGGAGAGGATCCATGTTGTCCTTGGGGTATTAGATCTCGATTATGCTTTAAGGGTACCAGCTCCCATTCCTCCCTCCGAGGGTGAGGAAAATTATGATGACAAAAGAAAATTTATGAAACTAATCTTTGAGAAATGGGAGCGGTCCAACCGTCTATCACTTATGATAATGAAGATCTCCATTTCAGTTGGGATCAGGGGAGCAATCCCCGATTCTGAAAAAGCTACAGAGTATCTGGCGTCAGTTGAAGAAAAATTTAAGGGCTCCACAAAAGTTTATGCCAGTACTCTGATTCAGAGGCTCTTGACAACTAAGTATGATGGATCCGGCAGTATTAGAGAACACATAATGATGATGACTGATATGGCCGGAAAACTTAAGGGAATGGACATGGAAATTTCTGATGGTTTCCTAGTCCATTTCATTATGACCTCTCTCCTTACGAGTATCTGACCTTTAAGATCAACTATAATACTCGAGAAGAAAAGTGGAACATGAGCGATTTAATCGCCATGTGTGTTCAGGAGGAGGAAAGAATTAGGACGGAAAGAGGATCTTGCACTTCAAGTTGGTGGCTCCAATAAAGGAAGTTCTAAGGGACTTCAAATCTAAGAAGAAGTTGGCGTTCTCCCAATCTTGATAAGTCGGGGCCTAAAGTGCATCTTGCACCTAAGCCTCATGTAGCTCTGTTGGAGCACCTAAAGGGGTGAATGTCATTTTTGCAAGCGATCGGGCACTTTCGGAAGGGTGCCGGATTCCTAAAGTGGCTCGCAAAGAAGGGTAATGATACAATAACTTTTGTTGATGAAACACTTTATGCTAATTTTTCTATTAATTCTGGTGGATTGACTCAGTGCAAGCTGTGCACGTTACTAATTCTTCTGAGGGATTCCATACGCGAGAACCCTAAGAAAGGGGCGAAGCCTTAGAGTCGCGGATGGAAAGGAAGCCAAGTGGAATCAATAGGATCAATTACATTAGTCTTAGACAACGGCTTCTCACTTCATCTCAATAATGTAGTTTATGTTCCTTCTATTAGGAGAAATTTGATTTGATTTCTTTGTTGGACGATGAAGGTTTTAAGTGTACTTTTGGTGATAATAAATGTATTATTACGTTTGATTCTAATGATATTGGTCTTGCTTTTAGGCGAGACAAACTCTATATGCTTTCCCTTAATGAATCTCTGTATCCTTGAATGTGTGTGATGCTAAGGGTAAAAGAATAATGAGACTTCTTGAAATTGTGGCATGTCGTTTAGGCCACATTTGAAGGAGAAATGGGCGTCTCATTAAGGAAGAGATTCTCCACCCATTAGATTTCTCGACTCGGACCAATGCATTGATTGCATTAAAGGAAAATATGTGAAGCAAATAAAGAAGGAGCTACTCGCAACCACGGGACTTTTAGAATTAATTCATACTGATATTTGTGGTCCTTTTCCTGTGACATCGGTGGATGGTTTTGATTCTTTTATAATATTTACTGATGATTTCTCCCGTTATGGTTATATATTTCCCATTAAAGACCGATCTGAGTCACTTGACAAATTTAAGATATTTAAGGCTGAAGTTGAAAATCAGCACAACTTAAGAATTAAAGTGGTAAGATCGGACCGTGGGGAGAATATTATGGAAGACATGCCTCTTATGGACAAATTCTGGCCCTTTCGCTAAGTTTCTTCAAGAAAATGGCATTGTTGCCCGATATTCTATGCCGGTGAACCTCGTGAGAATGGAGTAGGCGAGAGGCGCAACCGTACACTTATGGATATGGTACGGGCATGCTCACCACTCTAGTTTACCCATTAGTTTGTGGATGGAAGCACTAAAGACAGTGCACATATTCTTAATCGGGTTCCCGATGAATCGATACCTAAGACACCTTATGAATTATGGTGGGAGGAAACCGAGTATGAAATATTTACTGAGTGTGGGGTTGTCGTCTTTGAAGCTAAGATATTTAATCCACATATTGGGAAATTAGACCCTAAAACAATAAGTTGTCATTTTATTGGATATCCTGAAAGATCCAAAGGGTATCGCTTTTACTGTCCTGATAGGACAACTAAGTTTGTAGAAACAAGGCACGCTGTGTTCTTAGAGAATAATGAGGAGCTGGAGCCCAGGAATATAGATCTTGAGGAGAAGCGGGTTTATGTTCCCTCACCGCTCATCCCGGAGACCTTTATTCCTATACCTCAGATGGTTGCACCTCCAGTAGAAAATACTGTTGTTGCACCCACTGTTGAGGTCTCTGAAATTCCTAATGTTGCACCTAATGATGAGCCTCAGCAGTCTCCTGTAATAGCTAATGAACCTATTAGAAGATCACAGCGGGAGAGAAGATCCGCCATTCCGAATGATTATGTTGTATATATGAATGATGATATTAATGATGTAGGGAAGGTAGACGATCCCACCTTTTATAAGGAGGTCATGATGAGTGAACATTCTCCTAAGTGGCTTGATGCCATGAAGGATGAACTAAAGTCTATGAGCACTAATAATGTGTGGGACCTAGTAGAAATTCCTGACGAGTCAAAGCAGTGAGGTCGTAAATGGGTCTACAAAACCAAACACGACTCTAAGGGAAATATCGAAAGGTTCAAAGCAAGGCTTGTAGCAAAAGGCTTCTCACAAAGAGAGGGATTGATTATAATGACACCTTTTCTCTGTCTCAACTAAAGATTCATTCGAATAGTTATGGCACTTGTAGCTCATTATGATTTAGAGTCTGCATCGGATGGATGTTAAAGCGGCATTTCTTAATGGCGACTTGCAAGAAAAATGTTTACATGACTCAACCGAAGGTTTTGTCGTGGAAGGCAAGGAGCATATGGGATATCGACTTAAGAAATCAATTTATGGCTTGAAACAAGCGTCGAGGCGATGGTACCTCAAATTCGATAAAATAATAAGAAATTTTGGTTTTAAAGAAAATGAAGTTGATAATTGCATATATGTTAAGTTCAAGGGAGTAAATTCACCATCTTAGTGCTTTATGTGGATGACATCTTATTGGCCGCAATGAATAAGGATATCTTGTTTGAAACCAAGAGATTTCTTTCATCTAATTTTGATATGAAGGATCTTGGTGATGCCTCTTACGTTCTTGGCATTGAGATTCATCGAGATAAGTCCAAAGGAATATTAGGTTTATCTCGAAAGCATACGTTGATGATCTTGAAGAAATACAATATGCATAAGTGCTCGCTCGCTTTGCTCCTATTGTAAAGGCGATAAGTTTGGGACATTTCAATGTCCAAGGAACCAATATGAAACTGATCGGATGAAGTCGGTTCCTTATGCTTCAATTCGGAAGCATTATGTATGCTCAAGTATGCACACATACGATTTAGCTTTTATGTAACCGGATGCTTGGCGGATATCGGTCAAATCCGGGCCGGACCACCGGAAGGCGTTAAGAAAGTCTTGCGCTATATGCAAGCTACTAAGAATTTCATGCTCACATATAAAATTACGATAACCTTGAAGTTATTGGTTATTCGATTCGATTTTGCGGGATGTGTTGATACTAAGAAATCCACGTCGGGTTATATCTTCACACTCGCTCGAGGAGCTATCTCGTGGAAAAGCTCCAAACAAACCCTTACGGCATCTTCAACGATGCAAGTGAGTTTGTGGCATGTTATGAGGCCACCGGCAATTTGTATGGCTTAAGAATTTTATCCGGGACTTAGAGTGGTAGACAATATCTCAAACCGCTCACCTTATCTGCGATAATGAACCCGCAGCCTTTTATGCGAGTAACAACAAGTCAAGTGGTCTTTGCCAAACACATTGACATTAAGTATCATGTTGTGAAAGATAGAATCCGAGGATCAAACCATTAGTATCAAGCATATTAGTACTAAGTCAATGCTTGCGGATCCGCTTACTAAAGGCTTACCACCCAATATTTTTCGTGATCATGTTGCGGCATGGGTTTATTGGAAAGCCTCGATTACGGACTAAAGGACCTTAAAGAAAATCAACTCCCATTAAGTATAATGAACATCCATTTCAAGATAGGATAGTACACTATAGATATCGAGGTTGTATGACACTTCATTGGTCATGCGACGCATTATCTTGGTATGCTATTTTATTGAGAATGGGCTTATGATGTTAGCCTTACGATCAAAGGGGAGAATGTTGGGATGATCTTCGGCTAACGGCTCCGAGTTTCCCGGGGATGACACCCCACTTCGCGTTTTGATCGGAGACGCTAACCACTCACACTTTGGTTCGGGTCCCGGTTACCTAGCGCCATATGAAAAGGAGGGGCTTGGCAGGCTATGAACTACGGTTGTTCTTTGGCTACAAAACCCCGCACAAACCCGATCTACTAAGGGCGCTAAGGTGAACGAAGACCGGACGCCGTCGGCCTCGTCCACGACCACCTCTACGGCGACCGACGACTCTGCATCGACCACCACTACATCCATCGACGTCTCTTCTTCTTCCGGCTGCTACACCGACTCATCACCATCCTAATGGCATCGGCAACCTCGGGTATGTCACGATTATGATTCCGCATCTAAGGTTTAATCTAGGTGTTTCATGTTTTGAGCTAGGGTTAACGCTTAGTTCATGATTAGACTCAAGTTCATGCTCACAACTTGCTCTTTACTCTGTCGCTATTACTTCTTCACACTTACGCGTAAGAACGAATTGGGGGACAGAAGGGCGAAATGAATCTAAACCATCTAGTCGAGTCGTCCTTATTGCCATGGAAAAAAAATGTAGGAAACTGCAACGGCGACAGCTGATGGACAGCCAAAACATGAACGTCACCACCAAATCAAATCACCCTTCTTCTTAGGCACCCAGATGGCACCACATGAAGCTCCTGATTCTTGAACAGTATGACTGACAGAGATGCCCAGCAATCATTTATCATAGTTTCAGTTTACCCAAGTCAATCTTTTGCCTAGGGTACGTGTAGGCTTCGTAGTTTATCTTCTGGCCAAGGGAGCTCAGCTTTGTGAGTGTGGTTATCAGGTCAACCTGTCATACAGAAGCATAATTTTAACATCACACGAGTTGAAAGATTTCAGAGTTATCCTGCCGCGTTGCCAGCATGTACAAATCCATAACTCTTACCTCATAGTCAGTTCGGGAGACCGTCTGGCGACTACGTTGGTACTTCTCTACCCATGGACGGCAATCTTGATCAGCTATCAATCGTTCCTCTGTGGCAGCCTGGTTAGGTCCGAGGAAGGCTGACATCACAACAAGCTGCAATAGAAGTGTTCTCGTGTTGATGAGACTGAATCACAGTTTTTGTACTCCTATTGGAGAAGTGATCGGTAACAAAGCTATTAAGATCTGATATGAGGAAGTAGTGACCTGACGAGGACCCAGCCCAACAGCAATGAACTTATCCTTCATTTCCTGTACAGAAGCTTTGTCCCACTGAGGTACCCTTCCCTCTGGATCAGGTTCTTGTGCGTCTGCTCTCCCAAATAGTCTGTCGAACAGACCCCACTAGAGTGGTACATACAAACATTATATCGGCAAAAATACATATCGCCTTGAATCAGTAAGCTACGCCCATACAGAGGAAAGACTGAACAGAAGCAGCCTTATTTGACACACGGAGTACCGTGGCAGAGTGAATAGAATACCTGTCCAGTTGAACCATACGCTGTGTATAGGGTTCTTCCCTTTTCTTCATTTCCACCAGTTTTGGCAATAGCCGCGTCAAGAAATGATTTCTTCAGTGCTGATTGTGCTGTTGCAAGTAAAAGTGAAGTTCAATACTATATTCAGTACTAGCAAAAGTACAAAAGTGGTAGCTAGTAAAGATCCACAAAGATCATAATGCTAATAAAATTATTCCCAGAGAGTCCAAAAGAATCACACCTGCAAATTGGATCAGATCTGCAAATGCAATGGGACCTCCCTTGGAGTAGGAATCAATCTCTTTTTTCGCATCAACTAACAGATCCAAAGTAGCAGAAAGTCCACTGTTTTCAGGTCTGCTTATTTCTGCACTTTATTATTTAATGATATTTGATGGAACAACAAGGCCATATAATTTGTTAGACTGTTATCTGCAGAGCATAATTGCAAACTATCACATGAAAACATACAGACGGAGGTTACTAGCCTACTACCTTAGCCTGATTGATCCATTTGGACCTCCTGATTTTGTGGCCTACAAAAGAATTATACAACCAGGTCATTTCCAAGTTTGCCATAGGGAGGCTCCAAGAGGTAATTACAGAAAGCCGTCCAGAAACCAGACCTTGTCATATGTCATAGCATCATTTAGTGCCAAGGTCAAAAAAGATGGAATGAGCTCTGGCTTAGCCTTCAAAGGTTTCCAAATTTCAGCCAACAAAGTGATAGACATGCGAAAGAAAAATACTCAGAATAAAGTATAAGCTGCAGTGAAATGAATAACGAGCTGAGTATACGCAATCTCACGTTTATGGCCGTTGAGAGGGTGCCTTTGATGCTTGCTGAAGATAGAACCGAAGGCGTCAATTACGATGGTAAGGAGCATAAAGCATTCAAGGGAAAAGAACGACCTGAGGTGACCTACATTGGAACTCAGAGCGTTGTCTACGTTCAATCAGATCAGCTGCAGTAGCCACTCTTGTGAATCTCGTAGAGCCCTCAATTATTCCCTAACCCAAGACATATAGCAAGCTCAGCGCCTCTGGATCAAAACTAACTGCACTTATGATCAATAGAACCGCGGGGGCAGCAAGTTACTCTTCTCCCATCGTGCTACATTTGTTTAGCCGTGTCGTGCTAACACAGAACTGCACTATATTCCCGGGAGAGAGAAAAAACAGAATTGCGTTGATCCTGAAGAAAGCAGCTAGCACATACCAAGCCAATGGCGGTACCCAAGCAGCCTCCGATAAAATCCCTTCTACGGAATTGCAGGGGCTCCTCGTAAGCAGCGGCCTCAAAGCCCTCAGCTTTGCCCTGGCAGCACACCTGAATCTGCACAGAGAAAGCGATAATCAGACGGTCTTTTTAGCTTAAAATCAAAGACGATTTGTAGGCTCGGGGCACGTACGTGTGCATGTCTGCGCGCCGGGGATGAGATGGACGAGGAAGGGAGGCCGCGGGAACCGAGCTGCGCGGTCGAGAGAAAGGCTGCTCCCGCCATCCCTCCGCTGGGCTCTTCCCACAGCTGAACGCTCGACTTGAGCGCTCCCACGGGCGGCTGGTGTGGGCGCGTGGCACAACATGATGAAACAAGGAGGATAAGGGAGCGAATCCGCCGTTTCCTCTCTCCACCACACGTTGCTCGTAACATATCACGGGCCGCATCCTCCGCGCCGCGATCGCTTCCACGTTGTTACCGAAGCGAACCAGAAAAGTGGCAGAGACGCCTTGACGGGGGCACCGAACGGTACGCAACACATCGCCATTGGCGTCTTGGCTCGTGCAAGAACAAACGGATGGGCGATTTGTGAAAATGAGATCCTTAATACTACATATCATGTGCAAGCATGTTATCTACTCACTACCAGTCTTTAAGCTGACATTTGACTTCAAATACGTTTATCGAGTTGAAATAGACACGACATACAAGTCCAAATGGGTAAACATAGCGAGATTGCATTGAAGCGAACACAATGCGGTGGGAGCTGCAGCTATATCTACGGCAAGAGCGATGGCGCTGAGACAATTGTAGTAGTAGCGGCGACATGTCACCGCTGGTAAGCCTGGTTCTCCCTCCGCTTCACATAGCGAGTCCGGTCACTGTACCGGGGTCTATCTTGAGCTCTCTGAGGCACCGGCTCCACCCTTCTCTGCCTTTCTGGTGATCGTTGAACAATTTCTCCATTCACAAATAACTCAGCTGCAAAGAAAGACAACATGATGAAAATCCGAGACAAAATTAGCGCATTTTAGAGAATTTTGCTTGATGGAAAAAAACAAACAAGTATCCACAAGTGTAGTGTATAGTTCAGGTCTGAAAGGATCAGCTATGGTTGTACAAGTAAAAATTCAGGACATATCAACGGGTTGAAGGGTGGAATAAACCCTTGAATAGAAAGCCAAGCAAACCACGAGTGAAACATCAATCTTTCCAAAAAGGATTATTTGATCATTGGAACCTTAACACAGCATAATAATTTGATACATCCTGCTTCTAAATAAGTGGCATCAAGTAAACTGATAACGGTTCATTAAGTAGCATCAAGTCAACTAGAAAGAATAATTGAAGGGAATTAGTCCCCTGGAATTAAATATCACAAATCTAGTTCTACTGCCAGGCAAATAATAAATTATAGCCTACCAAGTACCAACAGCTAGCAAAAAATTAACAGAACTCTACAAAACAAGGAAAAGCACGGCACATAAGTAACAAGCTTACCACCATAGTCCTTGTTCTCAGCATCAACATAGGAATCCGGAAGCACAAAAAGAACACCTGGGAGCCCTGTTATATTGAAAACACAAACCACCGTTACTAAACACCAAATCAATATCGAACAGCAAATGATCTCTTTATATTAGTTACTGACATTAAACAGATGCACATATGAAAAAATGCAAATAGTTAGAAAACACTAAAGCAATATTCAACAGCAAATTATCTCTTTAGCTTAGCTACTGAACATTCAGCAAATGTGTATATATCAACACATCATATCCCTGATACAAACCAACAAAGGCAAAAGTCATAGTAACACACCACAACCCAAAATGAGACTAATGCAAGCAATGGTGTACATGAACCCATTAGGACATTACAAAAGGGTCACGGATTGCAATAGTTCAATACAAATTAGCCTCTCTACTAAAATAGGCCAAACTTAAGCCTGTTACAACTTGCCCTTTTCTCAACATGTATGAAATCCTTAGTATTCACTCGAACATTTTTGGCTCACAATTAGCAAAATCATGGGTTATCATGTTAAGCAACCATCAATCTGAATACCAAAACATGTGTGTATATGAACTGAAACCTCAACTGGTACCTTCCAGCTTGTTGGAGGTCTCCTCGTCAATCTCGCACCCAAAACCAAAGTATCGCTCGCAGGACACATTGTAGATCCTCTTCTTCGCTTCCTCCTCACTACACACCACCACCCATCACACAACAAAAATTAGTCGCATTCCGCGAAGCACCTATGCGCTGGGCGGTTCGAATGAGCTAGATGCGTACGAATTACCTCCCCACGACCTTGGCGAGGGTCTGGATGTAGCAGACGATCATCTGCTGCTTGGTGGCGCCCTCGCCGCCGGGCTTGTCCATCACGATGAGCCAGTGCTCGTAGTCGCAGCCGGGGAACAGCGGCGCCATCTCCGTGGGGGCGCGGTCTCCGCCCTGCCCCGACCGCAGCGGCGAGTACGACGAGTCTGGCCGCCGCGCCATGCAGCGTAGGGACCCAACGCCGCCGACGCGAGGACGCACGGGGCAAGCGGAGGAGGACGGGAGGCGCCGCGACAGGAGGAGCGGCTGCGCCGGGCGGGCGGCGGCGACGGCGCGCGCTGCGGTGGCCATAGCGTAGGCGTGGCCGCGTGGGAAGAGGTAGCTGGCGAAGGAGGTGAGTGGAATGGCGAGGGGTTTGGAATTGGATGGGGTTTTGATGGGAGAAGCCGAGAAGATGAAGAGATATTTGCTGCTTGCGCTTGTCGTGTTTGCGGCGGCGTTGGTCTTTGATTTCAATGGGCTTTCAGAACCGATAAGATCTCGAGCCTATAATGGGCCGCAAATTACCGGCCCACTAAAACACAACGAAACGATTCTCAACTAATAAATAAGCTTCAAACCCCTGGGCCACGAGAGCAGGATAACCTTTCCCCATCAAATCCTTCTCTTCTTCCCGGTGATTCGAGTTTCCCCCTCCTGCAGGTATGAGCTTGATCCGTCTCTCCGCGGATTTCTCTCTTGATCTCTTTTCCTATCGCCATCGTGTTGCATCGATTTGGGAGGATCTAGGGGTAGGAGGCCACTGCGCTAGAGGAGGGGGCAATTTCTTGATTTGATTCTGTTAGTTTACGTTGTGCAATTTGGAGTTTAGTTGCCGATCCGATCAATCGAGAAGGACCAAAAAGGATCATGATTTGCTAATTTGTTGGGTAGCTAGCCTCTGTTTCTAGATCTTATATGATCTGATCTGGATTTGCAGTTTGAGGTTGACGTGATGTCTAAGCTTATGAAGAATTGCTGGTATAGATGCAAAGATTTTGAGATTAAAGTAAGTAGTCTGTGTGTAGGGTAGATGCCCCTAATTAGCTTTGAATTTTAAAGGTAGTTAGGACTTAGGACCCGGCAATTATTACATGCTAATCTATAGTTAAGCCTCTTGAAGCAAAATAAAGGTGAAGAAAAGGTTATTTACCTGGTAATTTTCTAGCTATACTGTATTATTGTGTGGAGCAAGTGATATCTTTGGTATAGTGAAGAACATACGCAGGGGATTTTGCTTTCAGCTACCATGATTTGGATGATGACATAAAATTCCCCATCTGACATAATGTAGTGATATAAGCTTCCCCTCTTTTGGTTACTACGAGTATTGAGATCATGAGATGTGCCATGCTTTTGATGTTTTTACCTGGCTATCTAATGATGCTTTCATCTTTTTTATGTTTGATTGATTCTGAATTGTGATTCTTTGTCCAGCAGCCCGAAGATGGACGCAAACAGGCGCCAAAGTGGAATTCAGCAATTGCTGGCTGCAGAGCAAGAGGCTCAGCAAATTGTAAATGCAGCTAGAGCGGGTAATAGTCTCTTATGTTTAAGTCATTACAAACCAATCATATCATTGTGGTTTGTTTGGGGAGCGAGTACCATATGCATTGTACTGTATGTATTAGTTGAGTTCTGCTCTGTTAACTGAATTGAGCATATTTTCTTGTGTTTTGATATGCCCATCAATGTTTGTACTTTGTAGGATTAGTCACGATGTAGCAATATACATATTGATATTGTTCAATTGTGAGCTGTAACAAAATCAGCATCTGGTTTATGGCACGGTATTCGGCATACTAAAAGTTCTTTACCATAGTCTAGTAGTGCCTTTGTTACTTGTTAGGGCATGTGCCTTTGTTACTTGTTAGGGCATGTCATCTCACTCTAAAGTTAGATGGGAATACATTGTTAAAAATCACAGATAGCAATATGAATCATGAAAAGAAGAAGGTGAGAGTACATTTTTTTCGCTTTCTTCGTCCAATTAGCAAAGCATGTTCCATTGCGAAGCATTTGCCGTAGATTTGTCTGTTTGTGCTTTTGTGGATATTATCAGCACTCAGCAACTATAAAGCTAAGAAGCAAAAGGATCTACTTTTCTGTAATAAAAGTCTGCAACGTAAACTTACATATTTTGTGTGTATGGCAGCTAAATCGGCAAGGCTTAGGCAAGCAAAAGAGGAGGCTGAGAGGGAAATAGCTGAATACCGTGCCCAGATGGAGGCTGAATTCCAGAGGAAGGTTGCAGAGGTATGCACACCAACCCATCCTGCTTGTTTGTTCATAAGATACCAGGACCTCAGTTTTTCTATGTTCTTGTTGTTTCCAGAGCAGCGGTGACTCTGGTGCAAACGTCAAACGTCTTGAGCAAGAGACAGCAGCAAAAATTGAAGAACTCAAGCAGCAGGCTGCAAGTATCTCCCCAGAGGTGATCCAGATGCTTCTGAGGCATGTCACCACCGTGAAGAACTGAAGGTTGCTGTGCATTCTGTCCTACATATGATGGCAAACTTCTATTATCTATTTATTTATTTGAGAGGTGTGGTAAGAAATGGCACTGTCACTTCTAGCTGTAATTCCTTGATCTTAATCACGGAATAAGCTGCTGCAGTTTAGCAGCAGCCCTGTTAAACTTCCAAAAACTTGGTGATTAGTTGGTAAATACTGTCTTTCAAGTATCCTTTTGAACAAATTAATGTGAGAATTTTGTTGATTTCCAATCTCCTTTATCTTGTATAGCTACAAGTATCCTTGTTATTTCTTATGTGAGCTGAAAGTTCATAAAAGTTGTGGTGAACCTCGTCAGGCTAGTATTGACTCTGGCAATAGTTCTGAAAAAAAGAAGGTTGTGAAAATGGAGTGGTTCTTGTTGGGCACAGTAAAGTTATGTTGTTGCTGTTCAAATGCAACGCAAGGAGCATATCCTGTTTCAATCTGTTTTGATCTGCCATAATCTGAGCTTCTTTGATAATGTGCACCATGTGTATTCGTAATACAGCGTATGAAAAGAAAACTTGTTGGGATTAATCACCTGAACATATGATACGACAGATCAACACCCCAACCTGATGAAAAAGTGAACCCAAGTACTACAAAGAATGCATGCACAATACTACGAAGAACTCAAATACTACACCGCCTTTCCCTGTCCTAAACGGCGACGTGGCCTGCTGCTACCGTCCACCTCTGCCCGGCCGCGCCGTCGCCTCAGCCGCTGCCACCAATACAGCTTCTTGACCTGCACCCGGCTCCCCGTATGCCTCATCCCGGCTCGCGCCGGCGCCCTCCGCGCGCCCCACATGTGCCGCACCAACGCGTCGAACAGCGCGTGCACGTGCCCGCCGCCGCCGCGCCGCTTTGGTGGCACGCTTACCACCGTCCGGCTCGTGGTCTTCTTATCCCCGTCGTGGCCTTTCGAGCGGTGGAAGACACCCCGAGGTACCTCCGCGGCGACATGCGGTGGTTGGCGCATCGGTCGCGCCTGGACAGGCCCTCCTGGCTGCCCGATCGTCCGTGCCCGAAGTGGTGGTGGTGGTGATGGTCGTGGCGGTGGTGGAACACCAGTGCGAGCTTGTTCTTGAGCCTCCTCAGCCGTCCCTCCCGCCTCTCCTGACGTTCCCGGCGGCGTCGGCTCCTCGACGTGGTCGAAATCTCAACTGCGTACTCCGACCGCGCATTGCCCCGCCGAGACACCGGTGAGGAGGGAGCTGAAGCGCCCGACGTCGACGACACCGTTGGACTCGTGGAGGGAAACGAGCTAGCGGCACCTGATGAGCTGCTGCTGTAGGTGCTCCCGGAGTCGATTCGATTGAGCGTACGCCGCGGCCGGCTTGACCTGCCCACGCTGACGCTGGCAGCAACGGCACCGTCCTTCCTCCGTCGACGCGGCGGGCTCTCTTCTTCAGCTTCTTCATCGGCTCGGCGTAGGCAGCGCTCCATGAGCTCCCGGTTCGGCCTGATTCGGCTCCGGATCGTGACCGTCCCGTTGCTCGACGAGGACAGCTTCGGCGTAGCCGTGCCGCGTCCGGCTCGCCCGGAGCCACGACGCGACATCATCATGCTCACGGACAACCCAGAATCCATCCTCCCGAAACGACGCGTCGAGGAACCCTCCGCTCCCACGTGCCGGACCGTGGCACGGCCATGCAGCCGCGCTGGCCCCTGAGTCGACGGCTCGCGGGAGACGGAGCGGCGCTTGCTGCTGCGCTCCAGCGACGATTTGCCACCACGGCCGGAGCTGCCTCGCGGCCTGTCCCTGAGCTCTCCGCGCGGAGTACCACCGTTCGTCATGCCGTGCTGCGGCCATGCGGCTCTAGACGAACGGTAGGAGCCGAGGTGGGCAAGGCGCTGCTCTGGATTGGGATGGTGCGACGGCATTGCGGTTCTTGACGAGCGGTTGGAGGCGACGCGAGCAAGGAGGCGCTTGTCTTTCGCACGGCGATGGTCGTGGACGTGGTGGACGTCTCGGCTTCTCACCGAGCTTTGCAGCTTAAGCCGGCGGGATATCTCGCTGGCGTGGAGGCTGGGGCTGGGTGATGCTAGTGGCTTTAGGCCTAGGCGTGGCTCGGCGTCGCGTGCCCGGCGATCTGGTTGGGTGGAGAGCTTCCTCTCCAGCGCAGGAGACATTAGGGAACCTGATAGCATCTGCAAACAGACATTCTGTCAATCAGAATAAGCCCAGAACAAACGGAGGTGAAGGTGAGGTGATTGGTTATGCACTTTGCTATTGCACGAAATGAATTACCTTTGCCTGCCTCAGGAGAGCCTGCTGGGTAGCATCATCTAGCATCCTCATGAAAAGAGCCCTTGACGTCTCATCTAACTGCAGAAACAACTGAAGACTTTGCCAAGATATCTGCCGTTGGGCCGCTCTTGAATGGCGAGCCATGCAAAACTTTGCATTTTGTGGTGCCCAAAAGTTCCAAATCACCTAACATATGGCGGTTGAATTGACCCAAGAATTGTGCCTTGTGTCCGATTGGGCCGTATGTTCTGTTAGAGTCCACTTTCAGGTGATATCATCCGGCATCTCGGGAGTGAGCGTGACCTGTTGGACTCTTGCAAATAGCTGGATGAAATCCACTATGTGCTGCTCTGATATCTTTCTTCTAAGATCGGCAATCCAAGTGCTCCCCTGGAGTGCTTCTCTAACCGTTCTGTTTTTTCTGGCCGAGATCGTGTAGAGGCTTGGGGCCATGACTCTGAGGGGCGAGCGCCCTAACCAGGCATCCTTCCAGAAGCTCGCCTTATCTCCGCTTCCAAGATCGATTTTTGTTGAGATTCGAAAAAGCTGTCGGTCAATCTCATTGACTGGCAGTTTCATGCCGCTCCACTGCTTTCCTGGTTCCTTCCATTGATACCATAGCCAGCGAAGACGGAGGGCCCTACTAAAAGTGTCGAGGCGAAGGATCCGAGGCCACCAAAATCTTGGGGCGACATCTCAGATTCCATTGACCCAACATTTTCCCCCATACCGTGGAGAGCTCACCTCCGTCGTAACCAAGCCCTACGGCGCTTGTCAATTTGTTTCCTTGTCCAGCCGGTAGTTCGCAAGGGTCATGTGGTAGATCGAATGGACGTGAGAACCGCCTTGAGCGCCGTTAGTCTCCCACTCGACAAAGAAATTCTTTTTGTAACCCCTAGTCTTGCAACTATTTTATCAACTAGGGGTCATAATGCACTTTCCTTAACTTGCGCAGGAGAGCGGTAGGCCAAGATATGTGCATGGCATACATCTCTGCTTGGGAAATCTTGAAGGGTGGCGTCAAGTCGAAATCTTGGCATTGAATCGGTATCACCGCGCTTTTGTGTAGGTTTATCTTTAGCCCTGACTTCGCTAAAAACATCTAGAAGTCCTTTAGGTTATCTAAATCACGCTTGATGGGGGCATAAAAATCATTGCATCATCCGCATAAAGCGGCAGTCTTGCCTTAACCATTCGACCATTCGGAGGGGATAGCCATCCTTCTGACGTGGCCTTGTTCAAACAAGCATTGTAGAACATCAATTGCCGATAAAAAGGTATGGCGAGAGAGTCCCTTGCCCGACCCAACGCAATCGGTGCGATTTTCGCCCCAAGCCATTTAAAATAAGCTCGCCGAGTTGGCGTGGCGATAAGATCGAAATCCACTCCTCCATCTTGGCCCGGCCATAATGGTGGAGAGTGTCGAGCAAGTATGGCCAGATACCGAGTCAAAAGCCTTTGATATGTCTAGCTTTATCATGAGAGCGAGTTTTGGAGCGATGATAGTGCGGGCGATTCGCGCGTGAGGAAATTATCTTGTATACATGCGCCTTGATGAAAGCACTCGCTTGTAGAGATTAAAGTACTCATGTGCTTGGACAACCTTAAAGAAAGCACCTTGGAGATTAGTTTGGCATAAATTTTGGGACTGTCTATTTATAAGTTGACTGAAATTTTTTTAAGTATAAGTCACATTTTTTATCCATTGAATCAATATCTAATTATATGATACATCAATCTCTATACAAAATCAATGGTCACAACAAGTGACTTAAACTTAAGAAAATTTCAGACGACTTAAAAGTAGTAAGACTGAAATTTTAATCATCTTTTGAGTGGCAAGCATGAAGTTTCTGGTGGCAATCATCCATGCTTCGCTTCCTGTCAATTTCTAACTTTGACATAAAAACATGTTCATGATATATATTTTGAAAATAGTCATTTTTTTCAGTTATGTTCCGCCTAATCTTCATTCTTCAGACATGTCTGAACAGAGTTGAAGAAAGTAAATTTTAAATTTATGCTTCCTAACACAACTGAAGGAACTAAAAGAAAACAATCTAGGCAACATACTGATCGATCTTACATTTTCATCTGCCTGGCCTTTGTGAAGCAGCCCATAGAGCCTCTTCAACGCCTGTAGATCAGACAGAACTTGCTCCATCCCCATTTCATCTGCCATCCGCACTTCAAAGGTACATGAAAAGGAAAGATAGAAAGGAAGAAAGATGAACACCACCTTCAGATCGTCAGTACCAAAAACTTTCCCGTTGTTGCTTTTCTGAATTGAAGATGTTCTTTCTTTCAGAAAAAGGAGACAGTTTCGCATGGGAATCAGCAGGCATTGAACAGAAATGAACCATGGTTACGGGAAGATGAAGAGATCGACGTAGCTTGCTCCATCCTGTTTGGCAACATCGAAGCGAAACAAAGCAAAATGAGCAGTTTGTGGTAGTAAGAACAGTTGAACAAGAGGTTCCACTCATGTCGGAGCGAGGACGAAAGGGCGTCCCGTGCCGCGACCGCGAGAGCCCGTTAGGAGTTCACGTATCTTCATGGGCCGGCAAGTAATAGGGTACACGATCCCACGTTGACATATACCACACGTTGCTTATGGGCTAAACGGCAGTCCCCCAGTCCTGGCTTTTACCTTATAGTTGTAAGGTGGCTCATGGCTTTCCAAACGTCCGTTTAAAAAGTGACCCATTTGTTTGGATTTTGCTTTTTTGTTTTTAAGCTAGTGTATATCGGGCCGGCTCGAGGCACATCACTGATGGTCCAACCTAGGCACGGAACGACACGTAGTGCCGTGTTTACGTCGTGACAGCCGGCCCGGCCCGGCTAGGCACCGCGGCGGCGCCATGGCCGACGAGGAAGGATACGGAGGAGGAGAAGGCAGCGGCGACATCCTTTCTTCCCCGTTGCCTGCGGAGGAGGCAGTGGCACGCGATAGCGTAGGCAGGGGAGACACGTGGCGGCGGACACCTTTTTATATATGGGCTACACGTACCAATCCTGACCCGTTGGGCTTGTCGTGCCTAGACGGGCATAGCACGGCTCATAAGCTCGGTGTGCTGTGTCTGGATCAGCGGCTAAGCCCACGGACCGACACGACATATTTAGTTAGTCGCACCAGTCGGATCGTGCTCATACCGTGCCGCTCATTTTGCCATCTCTAAGCTATTGTTTAGGACTTCCTTCTTCCACGAGAACGGTCCAAGGTTCAGGTTTAGGTAATGCAGGTTTGAGTCTCAGAATCTGTACTAGGTGCTTTGGTGTTGTGATTTCGTGTTCACATGAGAAAAGGTAGGAATCGAGATTTCATTCACGTATTTTAAGTAGCTCGAGCGGTAAGAAAATGAGTGCCTCAGAGAGGAAGGTACTAATAACAACTAATAAAAAAATAAATTTACGCCACCTCACATACGAAAAAAAAAATGTGTCGGCCACCCCTGCCGCTATGTCCTCAGCCGCGTCCCATCCCTCCCTCCCATCCGTGCGATACAGTGACACATTTGTCTTTTGCAGTAACAGAACTACTCTAAAACCAACACGGAAAGATCTTTTGTTACCTGAGTAAAACAAATCTATGGCTCCCTATGCGTACGACCACTTGAGATGGGAAATGTAAATACGATCTTAGGTTCTAGTATTACTCATTTCATGGTGCCACAAAATGAGAAGAAATAATGCAGATCGTAGTGGAGGTATATAAGATGTGCAAATTGTAAAGCTGTCCATTTTAGCTAATAGATATGAACAAGGCAATTTTGCTTCGCTGGTTGAGAACAAATATCATAATATATTGATTTTTTTCCATTGTTCAAGTTTGAGCTTAAACATTTCCACAAACTAAATTACTTTGTATTCCTTCTTTATTTCTTCATTTTTTTTTATAAAACAAGTAGAGGTGTTGTTTATGTTAGCACTAGCACTGTGCACAAAGGGGTAAGCCCTGGGTAACACTTCTCGAGTACCAATAGCACAACCTCAAGAGGAGAGAGAGAGTCCACAAGATTAGATTAGGCTAAACCAGAATCACAAACTCCACGGAGATACCTTCGTTTTCCTTCCAAACCGCCACGGCCACCCATCCCTCTGCTGCTTCTCTCCACGGTCGCCATGGGGCAAGCCTGGGCGTCTCTCCAAGATAAGCTCCAAGGTAACCCACCCCTACACCATCATTCGATTCACCCTCGTTCCAAACCTGGGAGTACTGAATTCTTGGAAGTGAAAGACGAATCAAATTGGTGCAGGGAGGCACTGGAAAGAGGGGCAGGTGAGGAAGATCACCGATAAGGTGTTCGACCGGCTCACCGAGGACACCAAAAAGCGCGAGAAGGAGGCCCTGACCTTCGAGGAGGTCTACATCGCCGTCCTCTGCGTCTACAAGTAAACAGCCGATCGAATCCTATAAGCTCTAGCGTCTATCCTGTTGTTTGTTCCTGTCATTCTTATCAGATGTGCCTGATTGGTTCTTGTTATTATTGTGGGCAGTGACATCAACAAATACTTGCCGGGGCCGCACTACGATCCCCCATCCAAGGAGAAGCTCAAGGAATTGATGAGTGTAACCACAATCTTCTCTCCTTTTCGTCTCCTTTTTATTAGTTTTGGTCAACTGGATATCGTGTTCTTCAGTTGTTTCTTCACTGAAAGCAAAGTAATCTTGGCTTTTGCTCTTTGATTCTCTCAACATGTGAGGGATACTCTATGTTTTCGCGATTTAGATTAATTGTTCCTGTGGAATTTGTTGGCTATGATGCGCCCTAGAAGTTAGAAATAGTATTTGTTTACGACTCTGAACCCATTTTTATCCCCCCGATACATCTGAATATCCTTTGTATTTTTTCCCTTGACGAATTTTCCGTTGCTTTATGTACTGGTAGCTCTTGATTCTTTTTTTTTTCTCTCCTCATTTTGTCTCGGCTGATATCAGTATGTTACAGCCTTAATCGATTTCTGAAACATGCAGGAGTATGACATCAACCTCGACGGCCTCCTGAACCGCGAGGAGTTCGCGGAGTTCATCCGGAAGCTGACCGCCGACTCGCTCTGCGCGATTAGTTTCAAGCTGCTCATAACGCTGGTCGCCGCCCCCGCGCTGGCGCTGGCAACCAAGAGGGCGACCGAGGACGTCCCCGGCGTCGGCAAGGTGGTGCGCAAGGTGCCCAACTCCATCTACGCCTCCGCCATCACACTGGGCGTCGTGCTGGTGCAGAAATCCGCCGAGGGCGTCGAGTAGAAGCTAGCATCTGGACTTGCACTGTGTACTGTAGATGCTGCAACAGAGATGCTGTTGCTTTTATTTGTATCGGTGCTGTTTCGGGGACAGTTTTTTGCTGTAATCATTCGTCGTTTTGATGTTGCTAGCCTATGTCTATGTGAGTAATCCAGGTACTGAATAAAGTCGTAGTCGTACTCCTTTAGTCCTTGTGAATTGTGATGCCTTGCGCTTGCGGCTTTGCGTTTTGCGCTTCTTTTGAGAGCTTTTGTCGTCGCTTCCAGTCCATCTGTTTCGCTATTTTTGTTTCCATAGTCTATCGTACGGACAGACAAACGAAACATTAAACCTAAAAAATATTTAATAAGAAATAATCATATATGTTTCTATTAAATAACATGTCATAATCACGTAATCTCTTTGAGATCGCTTAATCTCTTAAACATTTAAGGGTAGAGATAAAAAATTGCAAATGCTAAAATTCCTTCAATACACAAATATATTGAAACAGATAGTTATGATGCTATAGACAAAGATGCTATAGACAAATATAGCAAAACAGAGGCTTACGTTCAGGTCGTTTGAATGCGACTTTGTGCTCGCTCCGGCTTAATTCTTGCGCAATGTAGGAAGATCAATTTCAGGCTTGCCTTCCCAAGTCTTGTACAAATAGAAGGCTTGTCTTCCGTGCGAAAGACGGATCAACTCCATCTCACGTTGTACTACTCGTCTACACTCGGCACCCACCCGTCCGGAGACACGCGAACCCACTTACGGCCTGAGAATGTTCTTGCTACCTTTACGGCCTAACTTACACTCGGGCCAGTCGCCACGGCATACTTCAACTCCGTCTCAGCCAAGGCCCAACGTGCAGCCCATAACGAACCAAGCCGGGGAGAAGGCAAAGCTACTGTACCCATTGGTGCACTTCTTCGAGGCCACTTGACCACCCAAGTACCCAACCACCGCCCGCTGCTCGGCACTCACATGGAATGGGAGCTCTTTTAGGGCACACTCAATCCAATATAGATGGATCATTCTTTTTATCCGATAATTCAGATTAATTAAGATTTAATTATATTATATCTGATACTACGAGTAGTAGAATCCCGAAAGAGTGGAATTGTAATTGATCATGCCGGATACCAAGAAAAGGTTGTAAAAGTAATATTTTCAATCATGGTTGTAAAAGTCTATAATACACCCACGAATAAAATTATAAATACAAAGAAAAAATTGTTACACCTTTAACAAATTAATGGCTATTTATTTACATTACCACCGTATGCTAGTAGAATGTACAGTAAAATTTCTCTAGAATCGAAATTGGATGCCACAAAACTGGACCAACTGATTTATTAAACGGCAAACATGCGACGGCCAGACCCTACGTATGCTGTACACATAAATGTAGCAGTATAATACACCAACTGTGCATCCACAGCACCAAGGTCCATCCATGCACAGCTGCTCTGGATCATCCGACACGCACTTCAGATTTCAGAACGATTTCTATCTACGATTCGATCAACAGTAGTAGAGCTAACTAACGCCGGCACAACCGTACAAGCCATCGAACGGGGGCTTTGCATGCCCAAAGGCCGAGCCTGTCGGCGCATCGGCAACAGCGTACCGGCCGGCGCGAGGTGAGCAGGCGATGGCGATCCCAACCACCGCGCGAGGAGTAACAACAACCAACTAACTTGCCTCCTTTTGCGCGTTCGCGTAGGCTCGCTGCTCGCTTTGCATCACGTGAGTGGGCCCCGTTTGGACGCCCAGCCTAACCCAACGTTGATGTAAAGGGCCGGGTGGTTTGATGATTCGATGGGACTCGACATTAGCCTCCAACCTGTACCTCCTCTCACCGCTCGACACTTCGACTCACGCAAACTCCCGACTATGCCAGAGAAGAGTGTTAATTACTTCGTCTCAGTTCAGAAGCTCACGATTGCAATGCAAACGTACATGCTACGGTGCGTTCCTTGGTGGTTGTTGCTACCAAATCACAGGTGAAGTCAATAGGTTCTTCCTCACGAGTTTAAGTGGTGTAGTAGCTAGGCTTCGACAATGGTTTTTTTCCCTTGTAGAAAGAATTTTGATAATGGTAGTAGCTTTTAACGAGTTCAGTTAGCTTCCAGTGATTGAAGCATGGGTCAGCAGCATAGGGTTTGGTAGGTAGTGGTACTCGTCTTGTTACCGAGAAGGGGGATCTGGCGGGAACAGCTAGCTAGCTAGGCGTCACTCCCGCATGATCACAAAAGCAAAAGAAGCCGTCGGCAGCCGTTGCTGTTGGTGCTGGGACGTGATGGATGGTCTCTCGAGTCCCATCATAACAATAATGCACCATATTTGGAGAAGTATACTGTGCATTTGGAAAGGTCCATGTAGCACGTAGCCACGTACCGGTCGCTACTAGCTGTAGGCTGAGTTAATATGGCAGTGGTAGTACAGTGCACTGTATTTGCTGCCTATTTGGAATTTCTTTCACATGCATTAGCATTGATGATGCATCTGTGTACAGTTTCTTTGTACCCAGCAGGCGGACACAATTGAGCCTGCCTGCCCCCCTTCCCATTTATTTCTCTGAATATGGGAAGTTGGACTACTTTTGAGTCATTTCGATTGGCCATTTGGCTGCCCACCTCCCGGGCAGCACGGGATACTACCCGGGCTCGCCGGCGACGAGCCATGGAACCCCGTGCATCCCTGCCGCCAAATGCCATGCATGTCAAGGTGTCCAGGGCAAGCCCCGTCGTGAGAGATTGGCATCCTATGCATTAGCAATGTCATGGTGCTATAAAGTCGTAACATTTGGCAGGCCTGAGTTGTCCGATCCGAGATAAACGGATTAGATCAACCGCTGCAATGATGCTACAGTGTTCATGAAAAGCGTCAATGCTACAGTTTTGCTGCAGTTGAAAACTATGATCTCAACTTATACATTCTGATCCGACGGCTCCCACGAAATATCATGGTACTGTAGCACCGTAACATTGATATGCAATATCAGAGGATGCGCGTCCGTCGTGAGCGGTGTGGGACTTAACTTAGATCGTGTTGGACCATTACATGGGCCCATGTCGCACTCACGCAACCCGTTTAGCACCCAACCCACTGAGGGCTTGTTTGGAATGGCTTCGACTTTGGCTTTTCGTTTGGAAAAGACGGAAACCGTTCCAAACGAATGGTTTTCTCCTACAGCTTTTGTAAAAGCCAGAAGCTGGTTACAACGTGAAGCTGCCCTTCGACAGGATTGACTTGTGAGATTGCCCCTAGAATTCGGTTGTATTTACCCGCCACAACCACTCAACAAAGCCGATCCTTCACAATCGTTTCCGCCCACTGGAACCCTAACCCTAGCCCTAGCCGCCCACCAGCGCCTCCTCTCTCCTCCTCCCGTGCGCTCGCGCCTCCTCCTCCTCCTCCCCATCACTACCGCCGCCAGCTTCTTTTTTTAGTTGTTCAAATTTATTATTTTCCTTTTTTCTGAATCGATTACTTTTGTAATCATGGAATTATATCAATTGTCGCTCATTTTCATTAATTGCGTTAATTGTCATTGAGATTTACTTTGTGCAAATTGTCGTTAAGATTTACTTGCGTGCGAATTGTCATTAATTGTTGTAAAGTGTAGCCAATTGTCGTTAGCTGTCGTTAAATAACATCAAACAAGTTGTCATTTGCCATAGGGGTATTTCGAATATTTTCCAACTCTGAAGCCTTAGCCATCCCGCCTAAAATCGAGACTATCAAACATCAAACGTCTTCACCTCAGTCGTTCAGTCCTACAGCAGTTATGCTCTTCAGCCGAGCCGAAAATCGCTTTCAGAAAAGCAACACAAACACCCTTAAGCCCAGGAGGCCACGCCCACTCCTCACACCCTCATGGCCTCACGCGGCAAACGTAGCGACGCTCGATCAAATCGATCCATCCTCCTGTTCGGTTGTTCCCTCGGTCCCTCTCCTTCCTCTCGACACCAAACGGTCGAACCCTAGTAAGCTGGCGGGCGGGTGCCGCGGCGGCGGCCAAGCTCGGCGAATGGGCGAAACGCCGAACCGTTAGGTGACGACCAATCGGGAGGCAAGACAGATACTTATTGTTGTCTTTTTTTAATCTATGGACATTCACATGAGTATTACATCATGCTTTTGATTTAGAACTATTGTGGTTTTCAAATTTAGGTGAGGTGTATACAGACTTGTTCGTATTTATTGGCCATAGTTAAACTTGTCTAGTCTCCCGAACTTTTCTGGATTCGCCGCTGGATCCTACAGTACATGATATACCAGTATACCACCAAATCACCAACGAACTTTTTGGCCATATTGTCACTTTTCCAGCGCGTTTTAACGAAGATGGCTCTCTTTCGCCAGTATTTGCAAAAATGGTGGCCTCTACCGCACAACTACCGTGCGGACTAGCCGATTGACTGACACTTACACAAAATCGCACGGCGGCCGTGCGAATTAGCAAAGGTGGCGCCAAATGCCACATGGCCATCGTGTAGCGACCACGTTTTCTCAAAAATAATTTTTTACATATATCAAATGAGCTCATAAGATTATAAATGTTTTCGTGGAGCCTCCCTACACACTGTATTTGCTTGTGTATTTTTTGTATAATTTTATCCATTACGTGCGAATTAGCAAAGGTGGCGCCAAATGCCACATGGCCATCGTGTAGCGACCACGTTTTCTCGAAAATAATATTTTACATATATCAAATGAGCTCATAAGATTATAAATGTTTTCGTGGAGCCTCCCTACACACTGTACTTGCTTGTGTAATTTTTGTATAATTTTATCCATTCTGTATTTTTCTCGAAAATTCATTTAATATACTATTTGTAGGATTTTTTTAATATAGAAAATGGGCTCCAGGAAGTATGATTTTTTTAAGCCTCCTTACACACTGGAATTGATTTTGTAATTTTTTTAGAATTTTTGATGTTCTGAAATTATCTCGAAAATTAATGGTTTAGGTCTTAAAAATTAGGATTTTATGTTTCAAAAACTAGGGTTTCATTATTTTCATGTGAATTGGAATATGGAAAGTTTAGTACCACATGACTACTCGAGGTAACAGACACTCATACGTGGGAGTATGTCATGCCTAGTTCGTCTTTTGGTTGGTTTAACTAGGCATGTCAGCAGGCGATGGTGTGGCAAAGCCCATGGGTGACGAGGCGATTGAACGCACATGTGTTCGTCTCAACTGCTTCCACTTCTAATGCAATTCTCTACTATATAGTTATCTTTTACTAACCGCGGCAACCTCTCATCTTTGCCAATACTGACAAGTTTGCTTTATCGCTATCTAACGACATGGAAAATCTTATATCGTCGGTGATGTCGTGCCCCTCAAAAGCGATAGCACGCTCATAGATACCCGATAGAAAAATTAAGATGGTTAATTTTCAAATATCTCCTCTAGTTTGGTCCAAAATTGGGTGCAAAAGTAGATAGTTGTTATCCGATGGACTACCGATAGATTGAGAGAACAAGATTATACAGTCCAGACTGTGTAGTCAAACAAAACACGAATGATGCTTGGCGACCTGTTGCTATCTAGCTATATCTTAATAGCATTATTATTGTGGAAAATATCTCGTGCATAATGGCATATATGTGGACATATGCACAAACTCGCTTGCGACCGTTGGATCCGATTTGAGTGTCCGAGATATCTTAGGCGGGATCATCCCCAATACCACTTACGGCTTTTTGTGTGTTCACTCCCACGTTCTTAGTTAATTTCCCACATTCCAATCCGATTTGACTGTCATGCACTTGGTGCAGCGGGGGTGGTCGCTGGATTGGTCCGCAGAGGAACAACTTAATAATGGGGAAGCGGCGGGATGGACAAGAGCGACGCCACGCTTCCATCTACAGCGTGTCAAAGAACACATCTAGAAACCAAAAGGTATTGAAGAACGCGTATGAGACTCTCTGGCACAACAATAGTCAGCATTAAGCAATAATTTGATATAACTAAAAGACAACTATGTAGTAGAGTATTGTATTGGAAGTGGAAGCAGTTGAGACGACCACACGTGTGTTCAATCGCCTTGCCACCCATGGGTCGTGCCACACCATCACCCGCTAACATGCCTTGTTAAAGCAACCAACAGACGAACTAGGCATGACATACTCCCACGTATAAATGAGTGTCTCTTACCTAGAGTAGTCATGTGGTACTAAACTTTCCATATTCCAAGTCACATGAAATCATAAAACTCTAGTTCCCGAAACCTAAATCCTAATTTTCGAGACCTAAACCCATAGTTTTGGGACAATTTCAGAACATAAAAATTCTAAAAAAAATTATACAATCAAGTCCACTGTGTAAAGAGCCTTAAAAAATCATAATTTTTGGAGCTTATTTTATATATTAAAAAATTTCTACAAATAATATATTTGAATGAATTTCTGAGAAAAATTTTGAACGGATAAAATTATGGCAAAATTACACAATCAAGTAAACTGTGTCTGGAGGCTCCACAAAAAAATATAATTTTTGAGCTTATTTGCTATATTTAAATTTTTATTTTCAAGAAAGCGTAGCCGCCGCAAGGCGGCCGTGCGGTTTTGGGGGCTAGTACATGGTGGTCGTGCGGTTTTTGCTAATCCGCACAGTCGTCGTTCGGTTTTGTGTACGTATCAGTCAATCGGCCAGTCGGCGAGATGGTCGTGCAGTAGATGGCGCTATTTTTACAAATACCGATGAAAGTGAGTCATTTTCATTAAAAACGCGCCAGAAAAGTGATAATACGGCCAAAAACTCAATCACCAACTACTGATGCCACACTTTTATTCTTCATGGACGCGCCCACTGACAGGCTGGTCCACAAGTCAGCGCAACAGTGGAGCGCGTGAGAGCGGAGACGGGAGCTGGCTGACAAACTGGTCCTGAGCCCGAGAGGGGGCACGCCTCCTCCGTGCCGTCACGTGCATGTGGTGTCTGGTAAAGCTGGGGCCGCGTGGACCTCCCTCCCTGCCTGGGCCGAGCCGGCCGGTCAGGTCAGGTCCTTGGGGCCTGGGCATCTCCCACAGTTATCTCCTTGTACCACAGTTATCTCCTTGTTTTCACCCGTCGCAGCGCAGCGGTAGTTACTGCGTACCACCACTAGTGGTTGTTACTTTTTTTAAGACCAAGGAGCTCACATTCATTAAGTCAGGATCACACAGATGTTATTTTTGCAGGAAACTAGGAGCTTCAAATTGCCACGAGCACCCCTGCAAAATTACAAGAAGCTTGCTAAGGGCAAACATACGTGATACGCCGCAATATTCACCATCCGTATTGCATTTTAGCCAATCAGGAGGCGGTGGCAACCATTGCAACATTCCAGATTGGTTCTGTCGAGGTCGACTCTTCCCTTTCGCTTGGATCAGATCCACTGCCGTGTCTCTAGCCCAGTAGATGGCTTGCCTCAAATCCATGACCGATTTAGCATCCTGGTGTTTGTTTCTTGCTGTCCATACATACGGACATACCACATAATATTGTCACAGCTTCGTCTTTTTTTATTCAGATATGGTCAAAAAGTGAATCTTTCTGCGGGCCCGGTGTGGGGCCACGCTCAATTTTCATTACTGTGTTGCAGGGCCTGGGCCCCATGGACACGTCGCGGCTTGAACTCGAGATCCTTGGACAGACAGACCTCATCAAATGATTCAAACTAGTAGTACCTTACTCTATCTTCCTGTCCTGCGTTTATCCCCATTGTAAACTTTGCACATGACCGGGTGAAGTGGTAAATCAGTGCGCGTACGGCGCAGTGGAGCATGGTTAAAACTTAAAGCACTCGCCTGGGCGCTACCTTACTTAACACGTATTTACAGCCAGATACAAGAATCATTAGCTATCCCTGCCTCTGACAGGGTGTGGCTCTGCAGCCTCTGCTTTACTAGTTGACTCGGAAAATTACTAAATTCATGTCATCAGTTGGCTGCAGGCAAGCAGGGTTCGCAGGGCTGCTTTGGAGGTGCCCAGATTTGTGTTGAGATTTTTCCCTCTGATTTGTCGCAGCACGGCACGGGCAGATAAGGCGGTTTGTAGCTAGCTGGGTGACGTTTTGCGTAGTGCAGCCTTTTGGTTTGGGCTATACTTGCGCTTGAGTTTGAAAAGCCTTTTCTGTTCGTATGTAGTACTACTACGCATCAGTTTTGCTCTGAGCATACGAGGACTTGCAGTCGGGTCGGCGCTCGTGTGCGCGTGGGACGTCTGCCGTGCCAACGACATTGTCGTCCTCTGGACCATCGCAGTGCGGCTCTGCGGGGCTTCCTGGCAAGATTGGAGCTGGAGACGCCCAGCTGCTGGCCACCGCATGCAAACCCATAAAGATGGTTAAGTACAGAGCTGGGTCTTCTTTACCCTTAAAAAGTTCGCTATTAATCCCCTAGCCTGTCCCTGCTCCTAACTAGGTCTAAACGTACAAGCTAGCTTAATCTAGAAAGCTAAGCCTGCATCTTTTTTGGCCTTTCCCGTCCCCTTTTGTTGATCACCTTTACTTACCTGATTATACTCCGGCGATCCAAGTGAAAATAATTACTAATACCTGTAGTTTAGCCATAAGTAGGGCCGTTTATTTTCCTCTGACCTTTGAACACGAGTTGGAAAGGCATTGACCCGCCGAGACTCTGGAGACAGCTTGTCGGCGCATGGGCAGCGCGGCGGCAGCAACTCAGTGCGTACGACGGGCGCCGGCCGGCCGAGGACACGCGCACCGGTCTCCACTCTTCTCCAGCCCCGTCGTCCGCTCCGATCCTACCAAACGAAGTAACCCGGCACCAACAACAAACACAACCCGAGATCGAGCCAACCAACGCGACCCAGCCAAACTCACGTGATCCGGTGGCCCCGCGCGCCCGCTCGCGCTTCGCACCGCACCACAGCACCCCGCGCGCCAAAAGACGCCGGTTTGGTAACCTGGGGCGCATTATTGAGACGGGGGCACCACGCAAACGCAGCGGCGTGTTTTTTCCCCTCTCGTTTGCTTTGCCTCAGCGCCAACCACCACCACCCCCGAAGATCCCAAACAAACGTGCCAGCGACACGACGCTGCCGTCGCTCGCCCCCGGTTGGGTTCTGGCGTCGCGTCGCGTGCCATGTAGGCGTTGCTGTGCCGGCACAGTTCCCCAGACGTCGATGGGAGACCGTTGTACGAACGGGCAACATCAATGTGCAGCTCGTGATGCAGTGGCGTTGACGGCGGCGGCCGCACTGGCTCGATCGGTCGCTGCTTGCCAGAGGGCAGCCAGATGCTGAGGCAAAAAGGATCATGACGTGCATGTCGGCTAGCCAATAGCCAGCCAGGACCTAACATTCCAACCATGGACAGGGCAAGCTCACAGTTCAGGTGTGCGTGCGAGTCCACCACAACGGCGCTCAGCTGCTGATGCTGTGTTTCTGATCTTCTGATTCTGTGATTCATGGATTGATTGAACCGAAGTGAACTTAAGTCAAGATGGTATGCGCGTTGTGACGGGCTAACTTTTTCTCTGCTCGGCTAACACGTTTGTTGAGAAGGCCACCGGCATGGGGCCCACAGAGTGCAAGGACTGTCAAACTATCTCGGGGGAGAACAGCTGGACGTCAAACTATCCCCTCTCAATTGATAAAAGGCCGAATTATTCCGTCTATTCCAACAGTGCAGGATTTAACAAGCCAACTGTCTATGGAAACTTGTGCTCCCTACACTACATATGTTCTCTCGCACCGACGAAAAGTCAACAAAGGTAGTGTGGGTTGAATGCCACAAACAATGTGGAGTCACCTTTGGTGCTCATGTAACGAGAAAGCAACACCACGATGTAGAAGGAAATGGAGCAGTACGAGAGATCGGGAGGTGTGGTTGAGTTGTGTACAGCCAGGATTGGTGACTTGTTTGGATCGCGTCCTCACATGTCATGATGTCAAGGTGCAAAGTACCCTACACACCGAGGTGGTGAGGTAGTAGTATACTCACTACATTACTAAACCTTAATCAAATATAAACCACGAAAGAAAGAAGATGATGGAAGAGGAGCACGAATGCACGATGGCTATGGGTGATCATACACGGTGATTGAGCTTGAGAGTTGAGGGTGGGTGGTGGAGGGGAAGCATGCCTCCTCCCGGCCCATCACGCGCACCAGCTGCCCAGCAAAGCCCAACCGGCTTTACCTGTCCCTCTGCCGAGCTCTGCGTTTCAGCTCTGGTCAATCTGGAGTACCGTACGTGTTCTTCTCCGAGCCAGCTTCAGGTCTGGCTGATTCTGTGATGCACGTACATGCATATTTGTACTGTGTGCTGCGAACAAGAGGAGTTTATCCAACGAGAAGTTGTTGCGGGACAATGCATCTCAGTGCATGCATTCATGTTCTGGCCTTTGAGCAGATGTCACGGCTACTTCGAGATGGATTTGATCCAGTCGCAGCAATCAAAGCATGCACCACCTGGAAATGGCATACGTGTCTTAGATCTGGAATTTGCTTCGTCAACTTTTCCTCCGTATATTCCTCTCGCGTATATACAGAACACAAGCGTGGTAGAGATGATAAGATTGAACAAACAGGGCAACATGGGCGAACTTGACGTATGCAGCGGTGAGCATCCTGTTCCTACACATGTTCATTCCCAGCATGCGAAGCATGGAACCATCAAAAGGCAAGCGCTTAGCTTTAACCGTTGCATGAAGCCGTAAGGCAACGGAAAGATGCATGTGGCAGCTACCTGCTAGCTCTGGCCTCTGGGCTCTGGCATCTCTCATCTGCGTGGTTTTTGTCGCCGGGATGGCCTGCGAGTCTGCAACTGCGCGCAAGAGCTTGTGTGTGAAAGAAACATGCGCCTGTTAGGAGTCGTGCGCTTGTGATCACTGCCGGATTGATGATCAGTGGCTGCCCGCACGTGAAGCCCGTACGCGCCGGTTTGGCTTTCTCGACCGGTCCATACAATAAGACCATTGGCTGTGCACTTCCAGTCCATGGGAGAACCATCGTACTTTGGTAGATACTACTATGTTGTAACACCGCTTACGGCAGGCACATAAACTGAATATTAGAGATCAAGGTATTAACGATTTGTTTTAAGAAATGGTCGTTTCTAGTTTTTGTTTTTAAATGGCAAGCTTGGTATTTGTTTTTTTTCTTTATCATTTGATCGTGCCTAGTGTTCAATATATGATTGATGGTCAATGTAACACCTTCATGGAATGGATAACTGAGAGCATTGACGTACATATGTGCGGAGTTTGGTGAATGTGTACATCGTCGCATCGTGGTGAAACGGTGGATACACGCCTGCTCTTGAAAGAAATCAATGGGAAAGTGGAGAAACTATTCCCGCACGGCCTTTAAAAACCACCCGCGGAACCAATATTTATGGTCTCACCTCGTAGCCATTGATTGCTTCACATATAAAGCGCAACGTTTGTAACAGCGGGTGCAAAGTGGTGCTTTGTCCATACTACAATAACAAAAAAAGGAAAAAAAATGTATAAATTTGAAGGGAATTGCTAAATGGTACTCGAGTGTTTTTTTGTTTGTGAGTACTCAAGTTTTTTATCCATGTTATGCTTGGTGATTTCTCTCTAGACAATGTGATAAGTGAGTAATCAATTTATTTAGGGATGTCGAAAGCTGCAACATAAATGAATATGTATGTTTTTTTTTGTGTTTTTTATAGTTTATTTTGTTCATCTTTTTTACATAAAATTACACCATTTTTTACATAATTTAATTTATGTAAAACTAGTATATAACTTATATAAAAATTCAGTGTCTAAAAAATAGAGTACTCCCAGATAAAATAGTACTCAGATGAGGGGGAAAGAGGCAAAGTGATCTAATCCATTGAATCTAGATCTGAGAGTTCAAAATTTGAGTACTATTTAGAAATAAAGCACTCAAATACTCCCTAGACACCTCCAAATTTGAAACCTGTCTTTCAAGGCTAAAACACATCGTGGGGCTCTTTGACTATACTATTACCCGCATTTTACTTACGTTATTATTAGCAGGGCGGAGCCTGGTGTAGATGCGCCTCCTCTTTCATTTTAGTGACTGTATATGCGCTAATGGAATATCGAAGTCTTTTACTACATGTCACAATAAAAATCTATTAGTTTCTCCATCTTCATACCACCCAATTTCAAGTATGAACCATAGTATCTCAAAATTGATGTTTCCTCTCTTTGTTTCTTCTCACGCTCCGCCACTCACGATTAGGACCACTAATACCACCCTGTTTATTTTGTTGTGATGTAACCCTACAGTTGATTTTACGGAGTTTGGTGAACATGCCATTGCATCGTGGTGAAACGTTGATTACACACTTTCTCGGAAAGAAAAAGATAGGAAAGCGGAGAAACGGTTCCCCGCTAGCTTGGCCTTTAAAACCCGGCCGAAGGAACAAACCTCCCGGCCTCACTTCAACGGTTCGTCCTCACACCCGCGCTGCGTCCCGACTGTCTGTGTCAGTGTGTGTCCATCTCTACCCGTATACCCTCCTTGGCCGGAGCAAAACCGAAAGGAAAAGCGAGCGGCACGCCAACCCAAAGAAAGAAAGCAATAGGCCGTGCAGGGGGGGTGTGTTCATGCGCGAGAGAGAGAAATATCAGAGGAAAAGAAATCGATCAGGAGAGAGTGTGAAATGCAGGTGCTTGTCCCTTAGCTGGAACCCCCCCGTGTCGGCCTCACACCGCGCTGCCCCTACAAGGCTATATAGCCCATTGCCCCATCTCCGCTCTCCTCATCAGGCAGAGCCGCCCTGCTAGCTTAGACTCCGCATGCACACAGCCCCCACAGCGAGCGGAGCGAGACAGAGCCAGGCAAGTAAAAGGCCAAAGCACAGCACATTAAAAGAGAGAGACCGCAAGCAGCAGCAGCAGAGGGGGGAGAGAGAGAGGGAGGGAGAGCGAGCGAGCATATATGGCGATGCCCTTTGCCTCCCTGTCGCCGGCAGCCGACCACCGCCCCTCCTCCATCTTCCCCTTCTGCCGCTCCTCCCCTCTCTACGCGTAAGTCATGCCATACATACAAAGCTCTCTTCTTTATGTGCGCTTCTTTCTTGCTTCAGCCTGGACGTGTAGGTAGCAGCTGGCTAATGTGGTGAGGTGCTGCGGTGCATGCAGGGTCGGGGAGGAGGCGCAGATGCACATGATGAGCGCGAGGTGGGGGGCGGTGAGGCCGGCGCCGTTCACGGCGGCGCAGTACGAGGAGCTGGAGCAGCAGGCGCTCATTTACAAGTACCTCGTCGCCGGCGTGCCCGTCCCGCCGGATCTCCTCCTCCCCATCCGCCGCGGCTTCGACTCACTCGCCTCGCGCTTCTACCACCACCCCGCCCGTACGTACGCCGCCCTTCGCCTCCATTCCTATCTAGTATTTCTATGCATACACACATCTACACACGCTTTTGCATTGCTTCTGTGATTTGCTTCGTTTGTTTATTCGGGTCGAGGGATTCAGGTGTACTTGGCCTCCGCTTGTTAATTGGTTCCGGCCATTTGTTAATTTTGTTCTGGATTTAGTCCCTAAAAAGTTCACGATTTTTTTAATCCAAACCTCGTGCTCAGCTCAAGATTTGCTCCTATCTAGCTAGCCTCCTGTGTTAGTGGGGTTTTTTTTGGATGCAAGCCTCCTGTGGCTTGATTAGATGCACGCAAAGGCTTGGCCCAGGCTAAAAAGAGGTGGTTAGTTTATTGGCCCTTTTCTTAGGGGTTATTCCTGTCCGGTTGTTGGGAGCCTTACCCACGCATTCACTACTGCTCCTGCGATTAAGCTGTATCCTGCATCAATTGGACCCCAAAAATAAACAACCAAAAGAATCAAGCAGCACAGTACAACACATAGTTCAAAAAAATCATATACGTTCTTGGGGGTAAATGATTGGCCTTGAGTAGATCTACTACTGAGCGCGACGGCTCTCGTCCTGTACACCATCTCCGGCCTTCTGATTTACTTCATTTTTTATTTTGATTCTTGCATCGGATTGGAAAGTGTCCATTCCCGGATTGCATTTGCTCCCTCCAAATGCGCACCGACACGTACGTACGTACATGTATCATGTATGCAGCACAAGATGCCCACATCACATCATTGACTTGGCTTGTACGTGTCTGGGTTTTGCAGTTGGGTACGGGTCCTACTTCGGCAAGAAGCTGGACCCGGAGCCCGGGCGGTGCCGGCGTACGGACGGCAAGAAGTGGCGGTGCTCCAAGGAGGCCGCCCCGGACTCTAAGTACTGCGAGCGCCACATGCACCGCGGCCGCAACCGTTCAAGAAAGCCTGTGGAAACGCAGCTCGTCGCCCCCCACTCGCAGCAGCCCCCGGCCCCCGCGCCCGCCAGCGCCGCCGGCGGCGGCGGCTTCCAGAACCACTCGCTGTACCCGGCGATCGCCAATGGTGGCGGCGGCGGATGTGGCAGCGCGCCTGGCTCGTTCGTCCTGGGGTCTACTGCTCAGCTGCACATGGACAAAGCTGCGTCTTACGCGACTGCTGCTGGTGGCGGAAGCAAAGATCTCAGGTGCCATTTATTATCTTTTCCGCAAACTATGTCTATTGTTTAGTATTTACCCACCTGATCGATGCCAGATGGATGCACTGATGAAATGTCTGTTAATATGTCACGTTTGTATTACTGTGCTTGATTGCATCAGTAGACAGTAGGCGGTGATCAGACTACTGGTGCAGCATCAGTAGTACTTTCATTTGTGCGTCTCTCACAATATGTATGATGTGTGCTTAGTTAAAAATTCTTCTGTCACCTCTGCCACAAAAACCACAGTGATCTGTGCTTAGGCTGCTGCCTCTTTGCTCTGGCCATGCTTTCTGGGACCAGATTTTAGCCTGAGAAGATTGAGGAACAGTCTTGAGATAGATTCTAGAGGGAGAGTGGTGCTCTGATGGAAGTGCGGAGCAGGGTGTTCTAAACTAGATTGAAACACGCACCGCCTGTAAAGATGCAAACATATCTGGGTTCTATGCCCAGGGCTAGTGCCTGCTGCTCTCTGCTCTGCGCTGTATCTTAGACCTGGCATTTATTCTGCTTCTTTATTCTTCTGCTGACTGCTGTTGTTTTTCTTCCGCTTCTTGTTTGGGATTGGACTGAACTGGAAATAACGGCAGTTCTGCCCCTGTAAAACTTCTCTGTTTCTGCCTTTCTGACCGGGGACGTCTAATCCCTATGCCTGAAACCATCTTAAAAGGCTAGCATGATACTGGAAGCCCATCTCCTTTTGCCCACCCATTCTGAAGCCCTTTTTTTTTTCTCTCATCAGTACTTTGCGAGTTTACAATTCCACTTTAGTGAGCCTCTGCCATTGTAGGGTTACCTGCGGGGCAGTTGGCACATGATGCTGCATTGCTGCCAATCATGTTTGCTTAGATGTCTGGATTCCTATTTTTTGTTTTGTTTTTCCCCTTTGTCATGAACTGCTTCTTTAAAATGTGCTGCAACAATTGCTTTCTCCCTAGGTTTTGTGATTAGCTTTCAAAAAAATTGTACCATGTTTTAGGGAAAACGTGAAGCCAAGTGTATCTCCTAGATCATTATTATCCAATAAGTTTCAGTTATATAACTTCGGTATACCGGGAAACACTTCCATTATGCGCATATGAACTGGTAATCGATCGGAATATTTGCAATTGATTGATGTTCTTTTAGTTGTGCTATTAGTGTTTCCAGCCTGCTCTTACGACATTGAACACTTCTTTGAAATCCTTGCTTATACACCTTTGTACCTCAGGTTTTTGCAGAAACAATTTTATTCTACTGCTTGATTATACATGGCCACTAAGTGTCCCTTGTAAAAGTTTGCATTTGTTGGTCGAACATATTGATCTCTAGACTACTAATATACTCATTGTCTACCCTTCGATGTGACTTCTGAAATTCAGGTATTCTGCTTATGGAGTCAGATCTTTGGCAGATGAGCACAGCCAGCTCATTACTGGAGCTATGGATACCTCTATGGACAACTCGTGGCGCTTGCTGCCGTCTCAGACCTCCGCATTTTCTGTTTCGAGCTACCCTCTGCTTGGGACACTCAGTGACCTGGACCAGAGCACCATCTGCTCGCTGCCGAAGGTGGAGAGGGAGCCACTGTCTTTCTTTGGGAGCGACTTTGTGACTGTCGACTCCGCGAAGCAGGAGAACCAGACGCTGCGCCCCTTCTTCGACGAGTGGCCAAAGGCCAGGGACTCATGGTCGGAGCTAGCCGATGACAACAGCCTCGCCTCCTTCTCGGCCACCCAGCTCTCGATCTCCATTCCGATGGCAACCTCTGACTTCTCCACCACCGGCTACCGGTCACCCAACGGTACATACTCCCGGTAAATGCGCATTTAGTTTGTTCAGTTCACGGCAGCTGATTTGCGCGATTTCTGATTCAGAACACCCTCAAATCGTTGCAGATGAGTGAATACCATGTGGATCCCAATGTCTGTGAGCTTATCGCCGTTTGCTCATTCGTATGGAGTCATTGGGTCTTGCCTCATCATCGTGCAGCACGAACAAACACACTATCAATATGCTTCTGTCACTTTCGAACAACATGTTTCTGTATTTTGTTATGTTTACCCCTGTTGTAATTGTATGATGAAGTCAAGTCGATGGTCAGATCCCACTGCCCACCGATAGATGGGCACGACATCGTTGTTTCTTCCCCCGTACTTGATATTGAAACCTTATTTTCCTATCAAATCCACCAGTTTCTCATGGATCGTTGCTTGCGTAAATCCGTAAACGAGATGTGATGCTCTTTAGTCTTTACTCCAGCCCGGTTCTTCACATGTCCGGAACAGTAGGATCTCTTGCTTTGTCGCGGCGGCAAGCCCCGATCCGAGCTAGCTTCCTGCGCAATCCTGGAAAGAACAAACGTGACATGGCATATTGGCATCTTTTCAATTAACCTGCATGCGCTGCATGTTATGGGCGCACTCCCGTCTCCATGCCTCTTTATGATTACTTTGGCGTGTTGAGATGGAATGGGACATGATAGATAGGCTCGTGGGAACAGATGAGATCGAACTCTACCGGGGTGTTTAGATGGAGGAGAGGGAAAGTGCAATAATACTGGATCTGCACAAAGCTTCCAAAGTTGGTGGAGGGACAGGCTGTAACTCTGTGCGTGGGGCCGTGCGTGGGGCCGTGCGTGCACTTGTTGGTCTCGGAAGCAGACGCAGCAGTCAATACAGTTAAGCCTGTCACAGTGCAGTAGTCCTTAGAGAGTAGTATACTGGTATCTCGTGTGTGGGTAGGCGTTATGTGTCAGGTATATGCTTATTTTTGTGATTATTATAATTTTTAAAATAATAATTGAATCGACAGCTGTATATATACTAGTCATATTTGAGATTATGAACCGTAACATGATTATCAACTCAAATATATCTATCTCATATATATACACTAACAAGGTAATGCCCAAAACAAATATGCTACCATCACATCACAAATATATAGGAAACAAAGTCTAGCCATATGAAATGATATCATCACGACTTACACAGTATCGCTCCAACGAAGGTCGCAGTACAGTCTGATTCGAAGAAGAAGACGTGCAGAGGATGATGAAGAAGGAGGAAGCCGTGATCAGTCACGCAAACGCTTTCCAAAAACTTGATTCGCCCCAACCTGTGCAGGATCGCGAGGGACGCCGGCTTCGGAGACACTGCTCTCCCCACGTCGGTGCACGCCGAAGAAGGGATGGAGTAGCTAAGTAGCGCAGCACAAAGGAATCGGACAACAGTACGAAACTGAGTCAGTCTATGTTCTGATTCTAAGAGCCTCTCTATGTTCTGGAGTCCAAAATCTAGAATATGAGAGGAGAGGTCTCCTTTATATAGAGCCAGATTCAGCAGAAGAAACTGCCGCCATTATGTTATTAGAAACTGCTGTCATAACATTGTTTTAAACACGGTTAATGCGTGCCATAAAAGCCAATTGAAACAGTATAGCCAATTTTCAGTTTCTAATCAGTATGCATGGTTCTGAGGTGCAAAAAGAAGCTGCAGTTTCACAGCCTATCAGACAAGAAATCGTCAGACCATTCACGCGCATGTCGCGCGCAAGCAGGCGATTGCGTGGTGAGCAAACGAGCAAGCGCGTGTGTTCTTCTTTTACTTGCTTCAACTAAGTAAGATTAACTCTACATTATATATTGGTCTCCTCCCACCTAGACTAGCAATATGGTACTAAACTTTCCACATTCCACCATGCATGAGTAGATCTTTGGGATTTTCGTAGGGTTTAATGAGAATATTGAATGAGTCAAACCCAAAACTCCAACAGTGTGTAACATATGAATTTTCACACGAAACAGCTTAATTCCCATAGGTGTAAGGAATTTTTCTCGTGTTCCAAAAGGGGCCTAATCTTTGGCAAATGGCAGGCACAAGCATGGATGGTTGGATACAGGCAGGGGTGGAAAAAATATATTAGCGGGGCTCGTTGGCTCGGTTCAAAATTACTCTAATTACATTCATTAATTGGTTAAATATTGAAATGAGTCAATTTCGAAATTTAGATTTCGCTGTGACTCAATTCGGCTAATTAGCTCGGTTATAAAAATACTTACAAACTATAAATAAAATAATATTAAATTAAACTGTGTCAATTTTTTTTAAAAAAAAACCACGGTAAGATGGGTACTGGCTCGATATCCACCCGTAGATACATTACCTGTATTTAACTTTGGTGGGTTGCGCCCCCACCCACGAGGCCACATCGCTCGGGAAAAAAAAATCTCCCGTCGGATGCGCGCCGGACGGCCAGGATCGCGTGTGAGCATGCCTGCGCTTGGTGCATTGCTTGTGCTCCTGCTGGACACGCGTCTGGTGGGCCTCCACACGTCCGCGCCTCACACGCCCAGCGGACCCCGCCTTGGGCGCTACGCCTGTGCGTGCACTGCCCGCGCAAGGCGCGCGGGTGGTCTTCTAGTGGATATATATTCACGATGGACGTGTGCTCTTTCTTTCCGGTGTAGGACGGCCGGACGAGCATATTATACGATGGCAAGGAAAGCGAAGAGTTTCTCAGTACAATTCGCATCGATGACCTTTGGGTTGGGGCTTATCGTTGGGGGAACGGATGGGTGTACATGGTGCTGGGCGCATGTGGCTGTTGGCGCGCGCGTTAGGACAAAATCGGTGGTGGAAACGGCCGCGTCGTACGTGGTCTCGCATGCCCCGGCGGAACCAACGGCAACGGGCATGTGCGCCTAGCCTGCCTTGTGCGCGCCGTGCCGGCCGGGGGGCCGGGATTACGCCACGCGGCGCGGGGGCACGCACACCGGTGGCAAGTTGGCGTCGTCACGTTTCATGGGCGAGTTAGGTCGGACGTAATCCTTTAGTTGGTGGTGACTAGAAAGCACTTACGGTCCCCGAATGGAGCGTGCTATCTACCTATCTTCGTCTATCTAGAGTGCTTCTAGTTGGTGTGTTGTGCTGCGTGCATTGCTGCCGGGCGCAGGATTTGGTCGAGGGGAGGCAGGCTGAAACGATGGTATATCCGGTGGATGCATGAGAAAAGTCGTTGTACTCGTGTTTGCATGGCATGGAGAGCCGGAGTTTTTGCCTCGTGTGGCACTATTAACAACACTAATAACAATTTTAGTATTCTCTCGATTTAATACCAAAAATAGTATCACAGAGTTGTTGACAGCACCTCCACTGTGCCCCAGGGACCAGACTCCCTCCCCCTCCCCATACCACGTGTGAAATCCAAACCCCTGGGACACGGCAGAGGACAATGCAGACGAGGGGGCAGGCCGTGCCACCAGGGCTCGGAAGAGGGTTGGCACAGGCAGGAGCCAAAAAACGGATTAAAAACATTTTTTACACTATTTAACACTATTTGAAACTTTTATAAAAAAAATTGGGATTTTTTTTTTACCTCGCACTCGCAGCTTCAAATGTATTATCACATGTATCAGAAAAAAATCTCACAAATTTCACATGAAATCACGTCGCAGCACAGCACATACAGTTTAAACACATGGGTGTCAACCGTCGCCATCGTCACCCTTCTCTGCCCTCGGTGACTTGGTGAGTCGATGAACGGTGGTGGCCTGGTGCCCTTGCTACTAGGGTTAAGTTGTTGCCTACTTGCTCGCGTCGTCATCGCCATCGCAGTCTCTCTCTTGCACATTCGCACACGAGTCAAGGGTATGTTTACAGTATCATATGATCTGCATGTCAAACATTTCCCTCAGTTGGTTTATAGATATGCTTATCTAGTCTATGGTACAGTACAACATTAAAAAATGATATTCACATTAAACGACAAATTAACAAATAATGTACCAAATCCAACACCAAGTATTTACGATTTTCTATGCCTTATGCCTGATTTTTTTAAATTAACAAAGAATATACCAAATCCAACATGTGCTTTCCTTTTATGCCTTTCCTATGTATTATCACATGTATCAAATCCAACACAAAGCATGCATGGGAAGGGGTGCCCGCATAGTTGCACCAAACATGAGTGCAGATGTACCCTTGCCGCCGCGGCCGGGACGGTGTACTACTGCACGCCGCCGCCGCCTCGTCAAATAGTGTTTCACATATACCGTCCATCGACTCACCGAGCCACTGAGTGTAGCGAAGGGTGGCGATGGCGACGGTTGACACCCATGTTTGAAGCTGCGTGTGGTGTGCTGCGCCATGATTTCATGTAAAAAAATTATGGATTTTTTATAGTACATATGATAATACATTTGAAGTTGCGAGTGCGAGGTAAAAAAAAAAGAAGAAAAAATATTTTTTAAAAGTTTTAAATAGTGTTTGAAATAGTGTTAACAAATATTTTTTAATCCGTTTTTGGCTCCTATCCGCGCCAACCATCTTACGAGCCCTAGTGGCACGACCTTCCCCCTCGTCCATAGCGTGGGAGCACGGCACTGCATGCCCTCTATCGTGCCCTAGGGGCCCGGATTTTACACGTGGCGTGGGGGAGGGGGGTCCGACCCTCGGGGCACAGTGAAGGTCGAGTCCGCCCCCTAGGGACCGGACTTGGCTACGTGTTGGCTGTCGACAGCTTCGTAGTGCCATTTTTGGCATTAATGTCGGGAGAGAACCAAAATTGCTATTAGTACCATCAATAGTGCCATATGAGGCAAAAACTATGGAGATCTGTGGTCCGTCACTCACTGGTGTACAACGGATGGATGATCCCGATGGTGAGTCATGTAACTATCCACGGCGACGAGCCTAGAGTTGGTCCAGTGATCCCGTTAGACCGAAAAGGCGATTAGAGCGGTTGAATAATAGCACATACTCTTTTTAACCACATCGATATTCAACTTCTTCTTCACTCCAATAGCTATGAAAGCTACGAAGATCAGAAGCACAAGAATACAAAGGAAGTCTTGCGTTGAAACCAGTAAACCCTAAGGTCAAAACCTCCTAGCCGATCTGACCGTGGCCTGGCCGGTCTGACCGTCGGATGTAGGGTCAGCAACTCGAAACGATCTCAAATCGATCTAACTTTTGATTATGGGATCCAAATCCCTAAGGTTACAACTATAGCTTATCAAGAAGGTCAGAAACCTATTCTAATCGACGATCGAGGCCAAACTTCCACGAATTTCTTGATCAATATCAAGGAGGCACGAAAACCGGGGAAAATTCAAAATTTGATCCAAAAGCTTACTCGTGAGCGAAAGATGATTAAGATGACCAGAGATAAATTCTCACAAGTTCTAGCAAGCTAAATCACAGCAAAAAACCTGATAAAACCAAAGGAACACAAAGATTCCAAATGTATGAAAGAGAGAGTAAGAACAAGATAGATCTCATTTTTGGGCAAACGTTGCTTGGATTGATTCAACAGTCACTCCACAATGGAGGATACAAGATTAACACTTAAGTATTCAATCAATCCATCTCTCTCAAACTCTAACCTTCTCTCTACTTTTTCAAAATCACAAATTAGGGTTTTCACTGAGTACTGACCGATTGAGTGCAAAGGTCTGTACGGACGACGAGGGGCCGTGCACGTGAAACCTCAATGGGCCCGGAGCTGGCCCAGCAATTCAGGCAACATTTCGACAACACAGCGCAAGAGCCTGCCACGCTGTCCCTTGTTGTTGGGCCGGTCAACCTAGCCCTTTTCTCCACTGAAGTGCTCGGCACCATGAGTTGATCCGTGGCCTTTTGTTACGCCGGCCTATGAATAATAGTACATCGGCAGTTCGGGCCACCGTGGACGGTCGTGGCTGAAATGGAGAAGGCGTACGCACGCAAGAGCCTTCCGGTTACTTTAACTGCCGTTTCGGCCTTGGGCTTTAGCACAGACCGGCCTATGAGCAGCACATCGCCGCGGCAGGAGACGGCGGTGCGGGAGACTGCACGGCAGATTCACGCGAAGGCCTCACGTTCCACGAGATCCGACTCCGACTCCGACTCCGACTCCGAGCCCGGCCGGAACCCCACGGCGGCGCGCGAGAAGGGGGAAGGGGAAAATGGGGTGGGGCGCGGTGGTGTACGAGGGCGCGGTGGTGGGGGCGTCGCTGGTGGGGCTGGGGTGGGCGGGGCTGTGGTTCCTGAACCGGCGGCTGTACAAGGAGTACGAGGAGCGGCGGGCGCTGGTGCAGATCCTCTTCGGCCTCGTCTTCGCCTTCTCCTGCAACCTCTTCCAGCTCGTCCTCTTCGAGATCCTCCCCGTCCTCTCCAAGCACGCGCGCTTCCTCAACTGGCACCTCGACCTCTTCTGCCTCATCCTCCTCCTCGTCTTCGTCCTCCCGTACTACCACTGCTACCTGCTGCTCCGCAACTCAGGTTTCTCTCTCTCTGACCGAATCCCGCATCTTCTCAATCTGTTGCGCGCGCGCGCGCGCGTGTGGCTGCTCTGATCGACTGATCGTTTGGTGGTTGCAGGGGTGAGGAGGGAGCGGGCCTGGCTCGTCGCGGCGCTGTTCCTGATGGTCTTCCTCTACGGGTTCTGGCGCATGGGGATTCACTTCCCCATGCCTTCCCCAGAGAAAGGTTTGGCTTTACAATCATGAGATGAGTGATAATATTAATCTCATAGTACTAGCTGATAGGACTTAACGATATTGATCTCCGAGGCATGGGATTTTTACTAAATTTGCATACCTGTTTGATGTGCTCAATTCATGCCTACTTGTGTCACTTGGTTTGACTTGGTGCTCACTCTGTAGGGTTTTTTACGATGCCGCAGTTGGTTAGTAGAATTGGTGTGATTGGGGTGAGCGTCATGGCTGTTCTTTCTGGTTTTGGTGCCGTCAATCTGCCATACAGCTATCTGTCGCTCTTTATCAGGTTTCAACTCAGTTACACCCCTTTTTTCATTAATATCAAAGTTTTACTTCCAAACAACTAGCTTTGGTTTTGGTCTACGCTATATTGCACACATCACTTTTGACCTAACCTATCCTGGTTTTTAGGGAAATAGACGAAACGGACATCAAAACTTTGGAGCGGCAGCTGATGCAATCCATGGAGACATGTATTGCTAAGAAAAAGAAAATCATTCTGTCCAAAATGGAGATGGAGAGGATTCAAGGATCAGAGGAGGTGTGCTTACTAGTCACTGTCTCTGTTTTGAAACAAATAATCCTGTGATCATAACTATTGGATTGCAAACATGGAAATTTACTCTTGGTGCAAATTACACACAGATTTAGCTATACAGATATTTTGTTGCCTGTGGCTCGCATAGAGGGATAGCGGTCCATTACATTAATAAAAAAATTGGAAATGTTTTGTGATTTAGCTATGATGTAGAATTGCCATATTTTGTTGGTTGTGCTCACATATGGTGGTGGGATTGAAGGGATAGGGGTCCATTCCAATGAAAGGAATGGAAAGTATCTTTTTTTGAGTGAAGGGGCAGAAGCTCTGCCAATCAATTCAAGGGAGGAAAGGAATGGAAAATACCATAACATACATTAAGATTGCAACTTGCAAGTAATGCACTCTTTTATATTTTGATGTTTACCCTTCATGGGATGACCGAATGCAAAACTTTATACTTGCAGAAGCTAAAAGCCAGATCATTTCTAAAGCGTATAGTTGGAACAGTTGTTCGATCTGTGCAGGAAGATCAAACTGAGCAGGGTATGTTGTATTTTTTGTTTCTTTTTCTCTCTGCAATTTGCTTTGTTAGCAATAAGTAGTAATTCCCTGTTTTTGTCTTGAAGATATCAAAAGCTTGGAAGCAGAGGTCCAGGCATTAGAAGAGCTTTCCAAACAGCTATTCCTTGAGATATATGAACTACGCCAAGCTAAGGTATTCTTTTTGCACCTTTGGTCCCAGATTCCTAGTGTTAAGAACTTAAGATGAACAGCCAGTTAGTGGGACGTACCCCCTCTACTTTCTAAACCTTGTTTGTTTAATCCTATAAACACCTGGGAGTTGCAATCATCATTTGATTTTGGTGTTGGCAATTCAACAGGGATTTGGTGAGACTATCACAAAAGATATCAGAACAGCAGCATAAATGTTATAACACTTACTCAAATTCATTGGTTTCTTGCCTTGTAGATGAGTGTTCTTCATGTTTACCCTTATATATGCATGTTTTTTTTGTGCCATGTATGGTGGTCTCTAATAACTTGCTCGGTACCTTATTTTCTTTCCCTTTTCAAATTATAACACTGATCTATACTACTATATAGTGTACCAATGTTTAAATTTTAAATTAGTTTCCCTCATCAACAACATCATCCATTGATTCCTTGAATCAAATGGACAGAACAACAGTGAATCCCAGCAGTGCTGGCCGTTGATTTGTGTGCATTGGACGGCCAAAATCCAGAGGAGTCGTGTCTCAGTAACTTTCGGCCGAATCCGCGACAATAATGCACCACAGTTGCTGTCATCAACTCATCGCTACCACCACTCACCAACTATGTCGTTCGCTGCCCCGTGCGATTGTCATTGCATGGTCGGCATAAATGGCCTGGGTGGGTAGAAACAATGAAAATTTTCTTTTCTTTTTGGTTGTGCTGGATCCAGGATTGGATGGCTGTGAGTAGGGCTGGAAATGAGCCAAGCCGAGCCGGCTCGAGCCAGGCTCGGTTGAAAAGCGGGCTCAACTCAGCTCGTTTCGGGAACAAGCTAGGAGGTAGGCTCGGCTCGGCTCGAAAGCAAGCTCGAGCTGGCTTGCGGGCCCTCGTGAGCCAAGAGCCAGCAACATGCTCTAGCCAGAAACATGCTCGAGACTCAGAGCCAGAAACATGCTCGAGCCAGATGGCTGCTCGAGACTCAGAGCCAGAAACATGCTCGAGAGCCAGACATGCACGAGAGCTAGAAGCCAGAAATATTTTCTTAATGAAATGCAAGACAAAATCACAAGTTTACAACAGTTGATTCAATTGCATTTAGTCACTCAACATAATCCATTTAATCAATAAGCAAGGGTGAAAGACTAACACTAGAACAGTCCAACAAGACAGAGGCATCCACTCATTTTATTTAACAGTCCATGTCAACATAACAGTCCATGCTTAACACTTAATATCCAAGAGTCCAAAATAACAGTCTAAACTCCAAATCACATGACCAAAATAATTTAACAGTTCATGTTTAACAGTTTATGCTTAATCTCTAATTAAGAGTTCTAACTTCTAATTCATAAATAGACTTCATAGTTTGGAAGGTCTTGTATTATGCAAAGGCCATCAAACAAAAGGTCCTCTTGTGAACTTGTCATGGCGTCATCTTGTCATCCAAAGCATCCAATGAGCCTACAATACGCAATCAGACAATCAGAATATTGACACCAACGAAACAGGGTAGAGATTTCTTCTGCTGATTAATTCCATCCCAAATGGCACCAACGAAACAGGGCAGAGAGAAAAAGATGCTTTCTTGTGTTCTTGGTGCCATTATTCAATTTATAGTCTAACCTCTTCTACGTCTTGTGTTCTTCTGTTTGTCCAGACAAGGATTATTAGACAAAAGCAGCATGTCAAACTTTTTCATACTCTGTATTCGGTTGAGTTATGATATATGTGTGCAAAGATGGTGTTTGTGAATCTTGCAGTTTCATGATGCCAGACAGATATTTTTTTCTTCCAAAGCCAATTGCTATGCAGTCTAAAGGAAATACAATTGGTTGTATATAAACTAAGCCTCCAAGCAACAATCTACAAGTCTGATCAAATACAACCAAAACATAAAATTCAATTAACAAATCAAGTTTGATACACACCTAGAAGTAGTACCACTCACTAGTTGCTCTCCACGATGCTTTGAGGAAATAGAATGGTTTCAACATCGTCCTCATCATCTTCTTCCTGAAAAGACGCATAATATTCAAGTATAGCTATGACATAAGCCAAAAAAAAAACCCCACAAATATTACAGTACAGAAGAACCTACCACAAATATAGGAGGTTTCATGTCGTCATGTGCATCTCTTATCTAGCCAGAGGCACACACCAAATACTAAACCATAGCCGGACGTAGAGAACTCTGATATTCATCTAGTACTCTACCTCCAGCACTGAAAGTTGATTATGAAGATACAGTGCTAGTTGGTGCAGTCAAGAAATTCTTAGCCATCTTTGACACTACCAGGAATCTATGTGTATTCAAATTCCACCACTCAAGCAATTTGAAGCCCTTGTTATCTAAATTCTCATTCACTTCATCTAGGTAGATGAGCAACTTTGACGTTGATGGGTCGGTAGAAGTGGAATGCAAGAATGACTGAAACTGAGATGAGACTGAGAATAATGAGATGCTTGTACTCATAGTTGAAGAGGAGGTTACATCACCTCTATTAGCCACCTTGCTGTGCCGATGGTCCATCTCAAACTGTGAATACAAATCTTTCAAGTCGACCTTGACATCTTCAAGCTCTTTTGTAGCTTGAGGGCTCATATATTTGGTTGAAGCACCAACTAATGAATCTCATCTTAAACCTGGGATCAAGAATAGTAGTAAGGACTATAATATTGTTCTTTTCTTCCCAATACTTGTCAAACTTTTCCAACATTGCAGCAACCATTTTCTTTAAATGATCATCTCCAGAAGTAATTGCAGCTCTTAATGCAATCTTGATATTAACTATGTAAGGATAAAAAATATTTGCCGTTGGATAACTTGATCAAGAAAATACACTAGTCACTTCAGCCAAGGACTTCAATATTGGTGCAATTTTTTCATACAATGCCCACTCTTGGCCCGATGGTTGCCATTGGTAATTTGCATCCGTGTCGGCATAACGCATTAAAGCGTCCTTATAAGCAATGCAGACCGACAACATTTTGTATGTAGAACTCCATCGTGTGGACACATCAAGGCTCAACCCAGGACCAATTTGCAAAGCAAATGATGAACAAATTTGTATGAATTTGTGCATACGAGATGGAGACTTCTTTATATACTTCTTTGTTTCCCTGAGCTTGTTTATCAAATGTGCTAATGGTAGTAGGCCATCATTTACAACCAAATTTACTATATGAGAACAACATCGAACATGAAAATACTTAGCAATGAAACAAGCTGATCCTCTAGCAACAAACTTGGCCATTAAACTACGTACAATAGCAGCATGTGAGAAAGCATTATCAAGAGTGAGGGTGATAATTACCCTCTATCTTCCATTCAGTAATGCAATCAAAGACAGCCTGAGCTATGACAATCCCGCTGTGTGGAGGATCCAACTCAATAAAGTTAAGCACATGACATTGCATAACCCAATTTTTATCTATATAATGTGCTACCAAACTCATGTAGTAAAAGTTTTGGTAGGTCCACAAATCACAAGTTAAACTTATATGGGAGACACTTTTGAGACTCTTTGTAAGGACTTCCCTCTCTGATTCATAAATCTTGATGCATTCACTTCTTATCGTCTTTCTACCGATGAACTGATATGATGGGTTTAAGTAACTCATCAAAACATTAAATCAAGTGTGCTCGACCATCCTAAAAGGATACTCATGGACAATTATCATGTTAGTAACAATTCGACGAGTTTCATCTTGATCATATTCCCTAGGAGTGGCAATAAGAGGTAAACCAGTCTCACCTGCCATGGCAGGACCAAAGTTGAGCTTAACTTGAGTTTTCATCTTAGCCACCTTGTTCAAATATGGCGTGCACTTCGGTATATGCTTCATCAGATGTGAAGTAGCACCCCCTTGTTTGTAAGACATGAGTTTGTAGCAAAACCTACACTTTGCCCTTGTATCGATCTCCCCTTTCTTTGTTTTGGATGGAACAGTTACCACCTTAAAAACCTCCCAACAATCTGATCTTTGTTTTTGTCTCCTAGTTGCCTTCGGAGATCCCTTCCGCCTTTTTGCCCCCCTCTTTGATCTTCCTTGAGACACGGTACCATCTTTTGTCAATATCACAACTGCTTGTTCATCATCATTTGAACTTGAAGAATCCACCGAAACACGTTCTTGTTCCCCTTCCTCATCAGATGGTACATGATCGTGATAAAAAATAGGAGATAATTAGACATGGAAATTTTAGTACAAATGGCAATTACATAAAGAAATAAAACAGTGAAGGATCCCATACAAATATGCATGCAATGTGACAGCTGGAGAGCTTCCACAGATTATTAATACAGGCTAAAAAAGCAGCAGTTCAAATAATATTAGTAGATTTGCTGACTCAGCAAGAAGAGTCATGACTCATGATTCATATATATTCACGAAGGCACAGAAGTGCAAGCATGTCTAATAGAAAGTTACTTATGAGTTATGAATATATGAGTGCATATGAATATATGACGATTGACGAACAAACATAATGCATAGATTGATCAATAATAGCAGTGCCAGATATTTGTGGATGAGTTGAAATACTAAACATTCTTTTAAGAAATAAGTAACATTAAAATTTTAAAACTGAGCCATGGAAAGATTTATTAACAATTGAAAAAAAATGAGACTAAGCAGCTACAAAATCATTCAGAAGATTTTATTAACACTACACTACAAAATCATTCACTACACCACTAAATAGCTACAAAATCATTCAGAAGATTTTATTAACACTACACTACAAAATCATTCACAAAATAAGAGACTACACTACCAAACAGCTACAAAATTTATTAACAATTTGAACCTAGCTCGCCGAGGTTGCTGGTTTGGCGAGGTCAGGAGGCGGTTGGGAGCTGAGGAGGCATCGACCGGTTGCACGCTCGCTCGCTAGTGTCGAGGCGGAGGCCCCGACATCGGCTGACTTCTTCCCTCGCGCACGAGACTCCATGCTTCGTTGGCGATCCATGCGCTCAGTTGGAGGAATGGACGGCGCGACGGATGGAGCAGGGGGCGGCAGCGCGAAGGACGGGGGGAGCATGGGGTGGGTTGGAAGAGGGGGCGGTTGAGGAGTGAGGACTGAGGAGAGGGGGTGGGGTGGATAGGCGGTGGCTGCCTGCTGAGGACTGGGGAGGATAGGGCGGGGTGGACGGGGGGCGTTGGCGTGGAGGATGGGGGAGGGGGCAGGGGGAGGACGGGGTGGCGGTGGAGGGCTGGAGGACGGGGCGAAAGGGGCGGTGGACGGGGTGGGAGAGCAGACTAGAGTTCGAGAGAGGAAGGGGATTGGGTTGATTCAGGATTAGGAGTTTAGGGTTAGTGGTGTGACTGGGCGGCTACCTCCTGGCCTCTTGGGCGGCTGGGCCTTCGTGGGCCGGCAAGGCGACACGAGCTAAATGAGCTGCGCGAGCGGCTCGAGCTCAGCTCGTCTTTTTGCAAGCTAGACAAGGGGGTCGGCTTGGCTCGAAAATTCACGAGGCTCGAGCTCGTTCCAAGCCGAGCCAGCTCGCGAGCCTCGAGCTATTTTTTCAGCCCTAGCTGTGAGCATGTTAGTCCTGTGACACTATTTGAAATCATTTCTTTCCCAAAACATCTCAGAAGAATTTGTTCTTACAACATGTCACAATCCTTAGATCATAACGGGGTAAACACCGTTGGGAGGATCATGGTTTTTAAGGCGTTGCTTAAGCGACGCCTAAGTGGTAAGGCGCAGCTTAGGGTTGAGGCGTCGCCCCGCCTTGCCGTCGTCCATCACCTTGCCGTCGCCCGTCTCCAGCCCATCTATTCGTTACCGGATTCGCCGCAACCACCTCTGAACCCAGATCTGGATCAAAGGGGAGAGGGAGAGCTAACCTAAGTCGTCGTCTTGCCTCCCGTCGTTACTATCGCCGCCACTGTGGTTGCTGCTTGCCGAAGCCGTCGTCGTCACTCCTCTTCATCACTGCGTTGTCGTGGTCGCTGTTCTCTGCTCGTCGCCACCACCACGGCCGCGAGATCTGGACCTCAGATCCTAGTTGTCGATGGTGCAATGGAAGAGGAGCAAGGAGGAGGTGGCGTTGTGGGAGCGGAGCGCGAGGAGGAGGCGCGCGGGGAAATGAGAGCGCGCGTGCGCGCGCGCAGCGGCGGCGAGAAAAAAAGAGGCGAGGCGGCGGCGGGCGGGGCGGCGCGGCGGCGGATCTTCTGCGCCTTCCAACTCGCGACCGCTTAACTCATGCTGCTGCTCTGCACTGCCGCCTTATGCCATTCATAAGGCGTCGCCTCGCCTCACGCCTTACCGCTTAAAAGGTGTGAGGGGGGGTGAGTCGCCTCGCCTTACCGCCTTAATAACTATGGGAGGATGGTCGGGCAGTGTCGGCGTGGCTACGGAGAGGTGAGACTAAGACTAGGAATGATTTTTCTATTTCTTTGTTGCTTCCTTTGAATGGTGCGGCCCCTCTCTTTATATAGATGATGTTAGCCCCTAACAATATGGAAACTATCATATCTAATGCAACCAATCAACTAAGGATAAGATAATATCTATACTTTCTAAATATGAAGATTTCTATCTAATCATTCCTAATATGAAGATATGTATCTAAGTATTCCTAATATAATGATAATCTCAACCCCTAATATCTAGGAGATAACTTGCTAATAAAGGAAACAACAAATCTAATATGTTCGGCGCACTATTCACGCTCACGAACCGTGCATGTGAACAGTACTCTCTGCCCATAACAACCTCCTTGCATGGTCGTAGCTCCCCCTAGGCCCACGCCCATGACATTTCATCCCTCCCGGATAAGTAGCTTGTCCTCGAGCTGTGGGGTGGTGGCCATGGCTGCAGCCCTAGGCTGTTGACGTCGGTTGACAATGACGGTGCGGGGGCTTTAACGCTGCCTGGTATTAGCGAAGATGTTACCGACGTGGGCCGCCAGTGTGGCGCAATCCTGCTCCGCATCCTGCCATGAGACACAATGGATGTGCGAGAGACGTGACGATGTCGCGGTCCCCTGTGCTTCCACCGTGTACCGCCCCTCCAAAGGCACGCTACTGGCCGGCCGTGGACACCTTGGCGGACATCGTAACAGGTGATGTGCATGCTCTAGTAGCGCCATAGCTGCCTGTGACAGCCGTGGCAGTGTGGCAAGCTCCAGCACATGTGCCGGTAGGGCCTTGGCTGCCGCGGTAGGCTCTGGCATCACATTGAGACAGGCGCCGCCGGGACCTCGACAAGCTTCGGTACCACGTCTGCTGTTGTGTGGCACGATGCAACAGTGATTGCCTTTGGGCCTGCGTCGAGCACTCCATCTCTTGGCTCGACAACGACTGCCGCGGGGGCTGCGTCGAGCAAGCTGTAGCCCAGTTTGCCCACCTTGGCCTTCTCTAGACGTGCAAGTGTCACGTCCGTCGCCACCACCCAAGCTGTTAACTTTGCTTTAATGATGGTGAAGCTTGTCAAGCTTCTTGAGGATGGCGTCCAACAAATCGGCAACGGAAGCCATGATGAATGGCTCTGATACCAAGTTGTCACAATCCTTAGATCATAACGGGGTAAACACTGTCGGGAGGATGGCCGGGCGATGTCAGCGTGGCTTGGGAGAGGGAAGACTAAGACTGGGAATGACTTTTCTATTTCTTTCTTGTTTCGTTTGAATGGTGCGGCTCTTCTCTTTATATAGATGAGATTAGCCCCTAACAATATGAGAACTATTATATCTAATGCAACAATTAACTAAGGATAAGATAATATCTATACTTTCTAAATATGAAGATATTTATCTAATCATTCCTAATTTGAAGATATGCGTCTAAGTATTCCTAATATAAAGATAATCTCAATCCGTAATATCTAGGAGATAACTTGCTAACAAAGGAAACTACTAATCTAATCTATTTGGTGCACTGTTCATGCTCATGAACAGTGCATACGTACAATACTCCCTGCCCATAACAGCCTCCTTGCATGGCCGTAGCTCCCCTTGGCTCCACGCCCATGACACAACATAGCTCAGATTTTGCAATATCTAAATAGGTCTTCAAAGTGTTTTCCATCTTTACATTTCATAATGAATCTTCGAATAACAAAATAAGTCCCTATTTTTGGTAATGAAATATACATGTTGTCATGCTTATCATATGCAACATCCATCGGTTAATTTGTTAGTATACTGGTTTTTACATTGTTGTATATCATTCCATGTACTTATGTATATATGTACCTACCACCTAGTTTGACATGTATGCGGTTCAAACGTGCATTGCACGTACACAGTTTCTATTATATATTAGAATATCGGTTATATTAGTTTTAGGGCGAATTAATTAACAAGGTTGCAGTGTTGCCTGGTTGCATAAATTGTTTTATTCTTGGGAAATTTTCTTCTTTTGCTTATGCGGGGTCATATATCTGTTTCTCTTATGTCATTTCACATCAGTGGTTATTTGCATCTTTGCAAGTAGCAAATCATTTCTTAGAACAATTGAGCTAAACTTTTGTACACAATTCTTCAATCACTTTCCAGATAGCTGCTGTGTATTCTCGAACTTGGAGAGGACATCTTCAGAATCTTCTAGGATATGCCTTGTCAGTGTATTGTGTTTATAAGATGCTCAAGGTACTACTTCAAAATGAATTCTGTTGTTTTGATAGATGCATCACCCTGTTTCACATACCAACATGTAACCATGAGAAAGACGACAAAGCTAGAGAAACATAAATATTTGGATAATCCATCCATTTCGTAAAAAGAATATCCAGCTTCTCGATTTTGCTGCTACCCAACTGATGCAAGTTTGTTTTGCGAGATTGTGTTCTATTTTTTCTCTCACTTGTATCCAAACCTTAAGGAGCTTAGCTTACTTTTCTTGTTCTTGATTTTTTTGCAGTCCTTGCAGAGTGTAGTCTTTAAAGAGGTACTGACCTTCCCATGCATTCATGGATCTCAAAACGATTGTTTGCCGTTTCTAATTTGTGATAAATTCATTTTTTTACTTACATCATGTTTTTCCTCCCAGGCAGGCTCTATTGATCCGGTGACCATGACGATTACCATTTTCTTGAGGCATTTTGATATCGGTATTGATGTTGCACTTTTATCACAGGTTGGTATGCTAAGGCTAAAACAATCATAGAATGAATTCGGTAAAATTGCAGAGGAGAAGCTCTTTGTAGATTTGACCTAAATTGGACCACTATGTAGTTCAGTAAGAGGCTTTCAAATTGCCAATAAAATAGTTATATTTTGGCATGGCATTTCACCCTTGTCTGAAACTCCATGTGTTCTATATATATTGGGATGGCTTGGTTTTCATGGTTTTTCTCCCTTTCTAGTTGCCTATTTATTCATTTTCTTACTTACATATGTCCTGCTTTTGCCTTGTGCTTGCAGTACATATCCTTGATGTTCATTGGGATGTTGGTTGTCATATCTGTTCGAGGTTTCTTGGCAAATGTTATGAAGGTGAGTGTTCTTTTTGGTTGCTACTTTTTATTTTGTACATGTGAATCGTTGGATTTGTTTATCAGTACCCTCTATACTGTAGTCTCTGATCCACTAATATCATGACTGGTTGAAAAATGTTAAAATTATTGTAAATGCATTTCAGCTGCTTGTAATGCAGAAAACTTCTTTGCCCATCTGCATTTTCCATTTATAGTTAAAAAGACTTCCAGCTGTTGTCGTAGCTTCCCTTGTTATTGAGCATCCAAACTTGATGCTATCGCCGCGTTTTCTATGCAGTTCTTCTTTGCTGTTTCTAGAGTTGGGAGCGGCTCAACAACCAATGTCGTCCTTTTTCTATCTGAGATCATGGGCATGTACTTCATATCATCTATTCTTCTTATAAGGAAAAGCCTGGCAAATGAGTACAGGTATTCCTCTATTGCTTGAGATCGCCCTTCCCTATATACTGGCCTGATACTGTACAGTTGTTTTATAACTGAACCTGCTGCTTGTATTCGCATTAATAAGTACAGTTGTAGAGGCATATACAAAGTTGTGGGGTCAAATGACCCTACAACCTTTGTTTCGTACAATCCACTACCATTAGGAATTCGAAAACGTGATAGTTTATACAAAGATTTTAAACAAATCGGTTCAACTAAATATATTGATTTCACAATTGACCCCACAAGTAAAGAGTTATGGATCCCAAATGAATAATACTGTTGGTTGAAAAAGGAATTATGCTTCTTTGAAACTTCTACGCTTTATGTTTTGCAAGATTTGAATTTTTCGTCATGATCGCATTCCATCGAGTAAATTGATGTTTGTTAATGCGTGTTTGCTCAGGGTGATCATTACAGATGTTTTGGGTGGTGATATTCAGTTTGACTTCTACCACCGCTGGTTTGATGCTATATTTGTGGCGAGTGCATTCCTGTCCTTGCTTTTGATTTCAGCCCAATACACCTCCCGGCAAACAGACAAGCATCCGATTGATTGATACATCTTGTCCAACTTGTGCATAGTGTTCTTTTTAACGACTATTTGTCCGAGGTATGTGCGTATCTTTCTTCCTGTATCAATTGAATGTTCTGCATCGTAAAAAAAATGAATGTTCTATTTTTGCTAATATTTTCCAGCTTGTTTGGTCAGGTTGACCCATTTTTCTGTCGTAGTTTTAAAAGACCTCCATACACAGTTACAGAACATATACATCCGTTAACTCGAAGGCGTCTCTTTGCTTTGGAGTATGTTTCCGGTTGGCATTGAATCATGGTTAACAGTTCCTCCATATGCAAGCCATTAGTACGCTGACCTTGAAGTGATAAAAAAATGCTTTGCGTGGACGCGTGGTGATGTTGCATTAGGAGTGGCTGTAATGTTGTGTTCACACGCTTATTATTTTTTGAAGACAAGTGAGGAAGCCACTTCTTAGGAATGGAGTATGACGGTATAAAATAGCTTTGGGAATAGTGTGCTAGCATGTGTGCAGTTGATGTATCTTCCACAATTCTTTTGGCTATTACTACATGTGTAACATCTGCCATAACTTAAAAGGTAGATTATTGTTGTTCATGTGATCACTATTTCTTTGGGAGGATGTGTCTTCTGCAGAATCCTTTTATGTACTCGAAGTGATTTGTAAGAACTTTTTACTATATTGATGATGTCTTGTTCATCATAAGTTCATAACCTCGTGCTTCTATAATTATGCTTCCTGAATGAAGTGCTGAACAGTCCTCTTATTTCTCTCTTTCCACCTTTGCCGTGTTAGGTGTTACCGACAAAGGCGCCCAAATTATTTTTGTGTTAGCCATGAAATACTCTCTCTCTCTCTCCATAATTTGAACTGTACTACTTAGTTTGATCTGGTCGATCATACTTTTCACTGGGTTCTCTAATATATATATAGGCACGGTGCAGCATCTCTGCTGAGCCGACATTCTTGCTATCCTTCACATTTTGCAATGCAATAAGTGCGTCGTTGCAACTCAAGAAGTGCTTGATTGTGGTTGTCTGGCTGATACACTCGCAGTTTACACGTAATGGATTCTGGCAAGATGTAAACATGGAGCTGCAACTATTGTACGTAGGGAGAATTGATTATTTACATTTCCGTTATATGTGAATTCATATTTTACCATCATTTTCGACGTAATTGATTTTTTTTTTACCATTCACTTAATCTGTTGCTTTATTAAGTACCCTCTTATCAATATTTTATTAATATCCGGCCGGTTTCCCATTTTGGCCATGCGAAAATAACTTGTTGCCCTTGCCATGCCCATGCATATCTCCTCCGAAAGGAAATTTGCTGAGGGGTCTCACCGTGAGGCCCTCTCTAGCAGTCGTTGATTCCAGGGGGTGAGGCCCTCTTCCATCACATTTTCTTCCCATCTCCTCCCTTCCGCCTGCTCTCCTTTCTACGCATTTGTTTCTTTCCATTCCCCAACCCGTCCCAACCCACTAGAGTGGCGGATGGGTGGGTCGGCCGAGGCACGCAAGATCGTAGGCCCAGCCAGGACACGCACACCGCGTCGCTCATGTGCCGTGTCGTGCTTGGGTTGCTACCCTGGCGCGGTAGGTCGGCCCGGTCCGACACAAACAGTGTTAGGCCGTGCCAGGCACGGCACGAGCCCGACGCGGCCCATGAATCCATGATTTCGTACTTCCAATACCTCTAGAGTCTAGATGAGCCAACTCTGATTCGTGAATCCGAAGCATTTTCAGCTAATAAACATAACAATTCGAACAAAGCAACATAGATTCTAATGGAGCATTGATCGAATGCATAACAACTCATGACAACAACTGTAATTGCAGAGACTAGTTTAATCCAAGGAACAAACTCAAACATCACAGAGACACAAAAGTTACTAAACATTCTCTAGTTCCAAACCCACAGTTCAATGTCCAAATCCTAGTCTATTTCTACTTTTGGTGCTCAAACTTTGTAGGGCTCCCGGCTCCCCCCTCCACAATGACGCAATCTTTGTAGTGAGTTGGTTGCATCACATACCGGTTTCCTCTGCACTTGACAAACAAAGGAAACCATGTTTAATAAATAATAACCATTACGAAAAATCAAAGGAAATCTACATGAAGATAATGAAGAAGGACGTGGTGTTTGGTGTTCCTCTCTAACCCCCTTTCCATTTCTAAAAGAAGATCACCGAGGAGGGGAGGCCCTGCCGCCATGTAGTTTAATGAAGAAGTCTTTGAGTCTTGACCACATAAGGCAACCCAAAAAAGATGCAGAAGGAATCAAGAAGATGAAGAATAAAGATAGGGGAGGAGACCCAAAACATATGTCACCGAGGGGGCATGAAGAATCAAGAACATTGAACATCAAGAATATTGCGACCAATAGGGGCATGGAATCGATGTCGGCAGGGTCACAAGGATCAAAAGGAAACTACAGCAATGGCTGCCGCCGCTGCTCGCATGCCTAATAATCGAACACATCAACCAACATCCAAAAACGTCGAGAAATAAGCAACAAACGAAAACCTCCAGCGTGGGCCGGTGTTGAGGGAGGAGGCCGACATTGAGGGAAGAGAGGTAGAGGAGGGGGTTGATGGAGGAGGCCTGCACTGGGGGGAGGGAGAGGAGGCATCAGTGCAGCAGACGTAGTGCTGCACGCGGCACACGCGGGTAGTGTAGGGGCACGGGGAGGAAGAAAAGAAGAAACTGGTCGGGCGGTCGGGCAGCACAGGCAGTAGACGGGGTAGGCCATCAAGCAGGTGGGAGGCAGGCTCGTGGGCCGTGCCTGGCACCGCACGGCCCGACTAAAATATGCTCGTTGGCATTTTTGCCCCTTTTTATCGTTTTTGACCGTTTTGCCTTTTAAAAATAGCAAAACAATTCAAAAAACTCTAAACTTTTTTTTTATATATAAATAGCCACCATAACCCCCCTCATTCAGCACCCCTCTATTCCTCATTCTCTCTTTCAAATTCTATTGTGCAAATTTAAATTCGTGTTGAGCTAATTTGACAAAATTCAAAAAATTATGCTAAATTTTGGAAAATTCAATTTTCGACAGCAAGTCAGCAAAAGAGGTACATTCTATTTTTTGCATACTTTTGTTGTTAGTGCTTGTTATGCTAAGATGAAAGTAATAATAGTGTTATTTTTTATTTTGCAATTTTGGTTATAAACAGTTACGACAACTTTGCTCTTGGTGATGATGAACTTCCACCGGAGGAAATTACGTCCATAGAGGCAGCTACGGCTGCCTCAAGCCAACCAGAAGGGCAAGACGAAGTTCCGTCATTAGGCTCCACGGTAGCATCAAGCTTCACGCCAACCGGAGCAAAGAGGTCGAGGTCATCTACATCGGAAGTGTGGAAGAATTTCGACAGGATAACCAAGCAAGACGTATAGGAAAACGAGGTATCATATGCTATTTGTAAAATTTGTCGCAGTGAATTGTTTGCAAGGTCTACAGGTGGAACGACGCACTTGCTTAGACATGCTACAAGATGTAAGGCTAAGCAATGGTTGGTGATGAGGCAGACACAGCTACAGTACAACCTTGATGGTACGGTACCTAGCTGGGATTATGATCCTGAGGTAGCATGTCAATCTCTCTGTCATTTAATTGCTTCTGAGGATTTACCGCTAGGCTTTGGGGAGTGTACTGGTTTCCAAAATTACATTAGGACAGCACATAATTCTAGACTTTCTGTCGTTTCTAGACAGACAACAACTAGAGATCTAGTAAAATACTACAATAAACACCGTAATAAAATAAAAGAACTATCTAGTACGTGCACATTTTCGATGGCCCTGACCTCGGACATATGGAGTGGTTGAGCTAGAGAGGTTTATCTTAGTGTAGTTGCCCATTATGTTAATAACGACTGGGTAATAGAGAAAAGCATTGTAGGTTTGAAATTAATTGATGTAGCACACACAAGTGAGAATATTGTGGATTGTATTATCAAAGTTGTGGAAGACTTTGGTCTTATAGATAAAATATTCTCAATTACTTTAGACAATGTCACATCTAACTCTAGGGCAATGGATATTCTTACTCTAGTGTTGAGTGCATACGCCAATTCCTTCCTGTCATATTATTAACCTTATAGTCAAATATAGTTTGAAGAGGTTGACTCTGTATATTAAAGCTTTTTGCGATACAATTTCTTTCTTGAATAATTCTAACGTAAGAATAGCACAACATATGAACTTCTGCAAGGTGATGAGTGTACGTCTAAGAAAGTTCGGTCTGGACATGCCGGTAAGATGGAACTCTACTTACCTGATGCTTAAGATTCTTTTACCATATTAGAGCATGTTTTTGTTTTTATTCAAACGTACTATCAAAACACTTACGGTAGTAAACTATTGATTGGGCAACATTGGTTCGTTGCTGAGAAGATACTACAGTTTTTAGAAATTTTTTGTGAAGCCACTGTTGCTTTGTCTGCTATGTACTATCCAACATCTCCTATCATTGTACATAGTATTTTACATATTGCTACTTAATTGAAAATATATGAACATGGCTTAGTTTTACACGATTCTATTGCTGCTATGAAAACTAAATACCTTAAATATTGGAGAAAAATCCCTTATCTATATGCATTTGCATTTCTTTTAGATCCTAGAGGTAAAATCGATGCATTTGGTAATGTACTTGATCTTCTTAGTGATGCTACAGGGCTAGACTATACTAACTATTTTGTAGAAGTTTGTTCTCGGCTATACAAGGTTTACCAAAGGTATGAAAATAAGTTCCGAGGAGTCTGCACGCAACGATCTACAGTATCCCCCCTCAAGTACCAAAACAAATATGTGGGGCAAGATCTTCGATGGTTCTTCCTCCAGATCCAGGTTTTCTCCTTCTACACCGCTGCCTGCTCAGCCAAGACCCACAGGGAGTGAGGAACTATTCACATATCTGGACAGCGATACGGTGGATTTCAACTCAGAAGGCTTCGAAATTTTGCAATTGTGGTAAGCCCATAAGTTAATATATTCCATGCTATCCATATTTGCATGTGATGTGTTAACTATTCCTGTCTCAACGGTTTCCTCCGAGTCCGCTTTCGGTCTTTCTGGAAGAATATTTAAGAAGAGAAGAACAAGTCTCACAAATCAGATGGTGGAGATACTTCTAACTGTGAAGGACTGAGAACAAGCTAATTCACGAACACAAAACTCTGTGAAAATCCACTATTGCTATAGGTGTTCGAAAATTTGTACTTAGACAATGACACGTAGAATAAGGATGTATGTAGAGCTATAGGCTGTACTCCTTTTCCTTTGTCAGGGTTTTTTATTTTGAGTTTTTACTCGACGAAGGTTTTAACGAGGTAGCCAGTTAAACAGTGATAAAACTCTTTATTACATTTTCAATATGGTTGTCTTATTTTTTTTCAATTTTCATATTTATTTATGAACTCCACACATGTTTCTGTTTTTTTTTTCATTTTTTCAAGCCTAGCGAGCTAAATAGGCCGACTTTGGTCCGCAGGCCAAACGGGTTCGTGCTGACCTGGTATGGTACAAATGGCCGACGAGCCATGCCTGGGCCACCTCCCCTGCATATGGATTAGCACGGCACGACCCATCTAATAACCGAGCCAGAATGGGCCGTACCTAGATGGGCTGGGTCGGCTCGTACTGGGCCGGATCGCCCATTTGACCAGCTCTACAACCCACCGCTCCACCTCCCATTCCGCCTCACCACCGGCGCCTACATGGCTACATCCTCCTACTTGCCCTACCGCCCCTTCCCTTCCTATCCGACTTACTTCCCTCGAAAACCTCCTGCACCACGAGCTCGCCGAGATCCCCGACATCTCCGACACGGCGGCGCTCTACGGCATCGAGCAGATCTCCAGCGAGGTTGTTCGCGCCCGTGTCAACCGCTCCTTCTGCTTCGACCCGGAGAGGCTGGAGCGCGTCCGCGGCCTCGTCCTCACCGACGGCGAGATCGGTCGCTGCACCACTTTCGAGGAGCTCTCTGACCTCGTCTGGCGCGCGCACTGGGGCTCGCACCGGAGCAGCAGACGAAGCTTCTCTTCGCCGTGGACGGCCGGCGCCGGTTCATGCCCTCTCCTACGGGGTTACTTCGGCAACGGCATCGTGCTAACGAACGGGCTGGCGACTGCCGATGAGCGGCTGTCCGCGCCCGTGTCGCGCGCGGCGGGGCTAGTGCAGGAGTCATGAAAATGAATTTTTAAGGGTTTGGTGGTGTTCGCTGGCAAGCAACATAATTATACCTGTTCTTTCAATTTGGACCGGAGATGTGTACCTTGTTCCTCTATTGGTGGGTAATCTTTTGATTTTCTCTGAAATGAGATGGATAATTTGACGTGCTAATCGATTTTGGGTGCAATCCTGATCGATTTTGGCTTGAAATTTGGTGGATGGTGTTCTTATCCTATTGATCTGCATATTTTCTCTCAGAAACTTTGCTGTAATTTTGGTGGATGCATTTGTCCAAGAATTTATCCGAAATGACCTGATTTGCTGCCATTGATAGGTACCAATGAGTATTTGGTTCATTTCGATCCCTCTTGGTAGTGAAGAAATAGGCGTCTTGGAACACTTCGTTTGGGCGTCAATTCGCTACGTTTGAGCATTTGGTGCCCTGCCGGGCTCATCGATTGCAGGGTCCTGATTCAAGGAACTCTTTTGCGGGCTTTCCTTGGATTATGGGAGCTTTATGTTCATGTTTGCAAGCTGATTATTCTGACCACCATGGAAATCATGCTTCCTCCTCGTATAGAAACTGTATGTGCCTCAGATGTTTCACCCAGCATCTTCCCGAGGATTTAATAATCCTAGGTTAATTAAGTTATTTATTTATAGTATTATAGATGATATCGTCTCTTATGTAACCTTCAAATGTATCCATCAATATTAACAATAATAGAGATCATACACACCAAGTGGTCGTAACCTATTCTACGATCACTATATGTGGTCGTAAGTCCTACTACGATCATAAGGTTTTCTACGACTATCTATTGATCATAAGTTCTACTATGATCACTTCGACTAGGTCAGTTAGAACCACTCTATAGTTGATAAAGTTTACAGACATATGGGTTCAATCGATTAGAGATATTTGTGTGCTGTGATTAATACACACAGTAGCTAATATTTGTAGTTATTCCTAAAGATAACTGTATGTATTAAACTTTTGCCTCTAACATAACCGCAAGACGACGTCAGGGATGTCTCTGAGAATAACTGCCCTTAAAAACGTGTGTATTGCATCAAACGACAAGACGTCTTTTGATGTGGACAATTGTCACCCATTCATATGCTATATAAAGAGTAAAGTCAGTGGACAGAGGAAGGACAGAGAATCAAGTGATCAAGAGATTCTACAGCTACAGACAGAAGTCATCAAGCCTTAGTTTTAGTGACTTCTTCCCTGTTGTAAACACAATTAATACAACAACACAGAAGTATAATTATTATTCTCTTAGAAGAAGACTTGAACTTGCATAAAATTCACGTGTCCTTTTCTATGTGGTTTCGTTTTAGAAGAGCCTCTAGAATTCATTCATACGATCGATACTAAACCATAGCTCAATGCGGTATGTCTCATCCAGGTTGCTTCATTTCGTTTGTATTTTTTGAATGTTGTCTTGGTCACTGTGAGCCAACCATGTTGTCCCATGGCTGCCTCTGGCTGGGGAACGGGAAACAGGAGGGACGAATAGAGGAGAGAGAGAGAGGAAGGAGAGACATTCTGGTCTTTATCCTGTGATCAAAACTGGGAAAAAACATCAGACATTGATAAAATATTGTAAATAGGATATTTTATGAAAAGCAGACTAAACGAAGAGTAAAAAACCAATTACATTTAAAATAAAGGTATAATATCCGTACGCATCTAAGAGAAATGGTATCCTAAAGGGTAAAAGGGCGCGAGGAGAGGGTGGACACGTCGCCGGTCTTCCCTGTGCCGTCCGATTAGGCGCTGCTGTTCTTCACGACCGTCTGATTGATCTGTCGTTGCGTTCGTCTGCGATGCCTCTGCTTTTGTCGATGTTGTCTCTTCTGTGGACCGTTCGATGCTTTTCCTTCCTTCTCCGCCGTTTGATTCTTTCTGGCGGAGCGCCCCCACGCGCTGTCTCGTTCGGCCCACGAGGTCTGCTGCTCGGTTCTTGTGCGTACGCTCAAAGGGGCGCAGAAATATTATCGATTCCCTAGTACGTATCACTGCCTCCGGTTTCCACTTACAGGCCGTCAAACCGAAGAGACGACCAAGTACCACATGCACATGCCCGTTTAAGCATTTCCATCAGTCCATCACTGAGCAACAACTGCCTCAGAGAGAGAGAGAGTACATGGCCTCAGAGCCCATGCCGGGTAGTGGATAGCAGCCACGGCACGGGGTGCCTGGCTCGACGCTGCCACACCACTGCTGGTCCCCTGGAAAGTTCCGGGCTCTCTTACGCTGTTTTGACGATAAAATAGTAAATTTAGTCTTTTTTTTATAAAATTGATAAAAATAACACTGTGATTAGATATACAAACGATATGTGTTATTTGCGGAGCGTTCCTAAAGCACTTTAGGTTCCTATAGTGCTCTCGGAGCACTTCAGGACCTGTGGCGATAAGATGGAGTGCGCGGAAGGCAGCATGACAGGTCCCCTGCCGTGGTCCCAGTTCACGGTAGGTCGCTTGCCGCAATCCCAGCTCACGGCAGGTGGCTTTCCGTGGCGATTTCGCACGGCACGTCATCTTTCGCGATGGTTTTGCTCAGTAAGGATGTCATCTTGGTCATTTCGTTTGCACGGGGACTTGTTTTGCTATTTTGTTTGGAAAAAAAAAAAGACTAAATAAGCGAAAAACACATCTCCGTGATGTCGGTGCCACGGAAGTGCCGACTGATGTGTCTGCCCGACGTTGTCACTAAGACATGCCCAACATTGCGAGTGTGACAGACAAACATGATGCGCTCCCTGTACCGCTGTACGAACCAGGGGCGGACCCAGCAATAGGGTGAGCCTGGGCGACTGCCCGAGGTACGCTGCTGGTAGGACCCCTAACCCACCCACCCTAGCATTCATCATGAGCGAGCTCTGCTCGGTGTTGATGATCAGTGGAAGAACAAGCAAAGTGAGCAGCGTCCTAAAAGCTATGTCAAGGGATTGAAAGAGAGTATTGGACCCCATGATAAAGAAATAAGTATCGCTCAGCCTAGTATCCACTCGTCACATAGTCAGAGCTCGAGCCGTCCAATCGAGGCGTTAAGTTAGCACTAGCGGCTGCCACCTAGGATGGAAGGCAGGCCTGAAGTAGTGCACGGCTACTAGTACTTGAGGAAATTAGTTGAAAATAGAATATATTAAGATTTGTGATTGGTTGGATGTTTGATTTGCTAGATTTGAATAGCTATTTTAAAATTATATTATGCGGGGTGCAAATACCGGTGCAAATGAAAACCTTACGGTTATTCCGCCCAACCTTAAATTTATTTCTGGATCCGTCACGGTTCGAATTTGGCAAAAAGAAGCTGCACGTTCGCGTAGATCAGATCGCGAGTACGCGGGCCAGTCGGTTGCATGCATGCGATCGACTCGCGCCGTTGGTACGAGTGTTTGCATGCAGCGATCGATAGGAAGAGCTGCCTCTTTTGAAAGAGACACAGGTGAAGAGCTAGCAAACGGCGCTAGTGTAAGCGACCGCAAAAGCAAGACACCACAGGTGCGCAACAACTCTCGTCGTTGGGGCCGTGCGTTTCACCTGACACGGTCAATGCTGCGTGAGTATATATATCATGCAGGCAGCAGCCAGCCCCTAAAAAATGGCGCGGCCGATTTGACGTCCGAGTCAGAGGAGCACAGCGAAACCACCATCAAAAATAATAAAAAAGAAACCGGACTGATCAGTCGAGCGCATCAGCCATCAGGTGTCTCGTTCCAGAGTTGCCTGTTCATTAACAGGGGCTAAAAGGCTGCACCGTACGTACGCTACGCAACGCAATCAGCTGCCGCGATCTAAGGAGCAAGGATCGCAATCGATCGGTCTCGAGTGGTACAGCGTCGACGATCAGCATCGGCTTAGCGTGCATCGATTGGTCAATGCAACGACGTACGAGCTAGTTAGAAAAGGAGGCATGAAATTAACGCGAGGACCGAGCGGGATGAGACGTTGGCATCTCTGTCTCGTGCGTGTCATCAAGGTGTTTGGGACTAGGCCTGGCACTAGGCAGGGCTTTTCGGCCCGGCCAAGGCACGGTTGGCTCGGCACGGTGGAAGCACGGCAGGGTGTGAGTACTGTTACAGTCGTGCCGGCATAGCATGAAAACTAGAGCTGTGCCGGGCTTAGTACTCCGGCACGACGGACGGCACGGCACACCGTCGCAGGACTTGCTTGGACCGGCAAAGCACGTTCGGGCCCGACAGGACCAAAGCCAGCACAGCACACGCTAGGACGCGTTGTCGCACGGCAGCTCCGCCACGCCCATCGTGTGTCGCCGGTGAGGAGAGAAGAGGAGGCGCTAGAGGAGAAAGAGGTGAGTGCTTTCAGGAAATGAAAGAAAGGACAACAAGAAAAGTATTGTTGGTATGTGTTCTACTTCTACCCAAAAGAATATAACAGGAAAGAACAGTGTTAGGGGACTCAAGAACAAAAAGAACATATCTGTAGCTAATGAATCACTACCAATTCTTTCCCAAAAGGCGGGATTAGATACAATTGGTGCTTGAATTTGCAGGTAACTTGCAAGGGCGATTGCAAGGTGCCTCTGAAAATAAAGGGAGATAAAAAAATTAAAACATTACACTAGAACATTTGGTGCATACACAAATACAGCAACGATCCACACCAGAATATAATTTTTCGCACGCTCAGGGTCCTTAGGTTGTGGAAGCCTGTGGTATCCAGCTTCGAGCATTTGCAATTATAAAGGTGATCATGACCAGAACGTGCCGAAGTGCCACTAAGGTTATTGCCAATTGCACCAAGATCAGATACACTCCTCTGGCCAATAACATCGACACCAGATGATGACATGTCAGGTTGCAAAGACTGACTAGGTGATAGATCAGGGTCTCTGGATAGCTGAGTGCCTTCGGCTATGGATGCTGAAGGATTATGTGAAAACAAAACCAGAAAAATCAGTGTTCAAATATTATGAAAACTAAGTACAAAGAAAAGCAAGATATATTCCATCTAGAACATAAAACATTACCACCCAAAATAGTTGCTATGTAGATAGCTGAAGCCTCAGGTCTTAGGAAGTCAAGATGGTGCGTTGGGAGAGGCGAGAGCGCATCGGACTCGCCGCTTGCCGGAGAGGGGAGGGAGGCGGACGGAGAGGGAAGGGAGGTGTCCGGAGAGGGAAGGGTGGGGAGGGGACTGGAAGAGGCGGCCCTTGGTGTTAGGTGGGCAGTGGGTTGGCGATGAAAATGGAGGGGACACGACTCACAAGAGAGATTGGCGATGGCGATGGAAATGGTATTGGGCTAGTGGCAGTTATAGTGTGGCAGACTGGCAGTGTGTTTTAGCCGTTGGGACACAAGACGTCGGGAGGGACAAGAGACGCTACGACTCAAACGAGAGAGAGTGGCAGTGTGTCTTTGCAGTGGAGGACGAGAGACGTTGGGGACATGAGAGAAATTGGCTAACATTCGACTCTCTCTTGCCTATAAATTTCCCTATCCACACTCCGCACAAGTCACAAACTCACAACACAACCATCTCTTCCTCTGTATGTGCTCTCTCTTCTCTCTTTGCTCTCTAAATTCTACTAGCTAGTCTTCCAACATGTTTGGCAGGAAAAAGTCAGGAGGGGGACAGGAGATCACGCCCTCGAACTCCTAGTCCTCTGCCCCAATAATAAGAAGAATTGCAAGAGAAAGAGATCGATCCTCGCCAACTCTCCCCAGGTATGGAAAACTATGGCATGGATGACTGTCATATGGACGGAACGGGGGGCTTCGAGGATGCCCACATCTCCACCCCGAACGCCAGAGTCGGTGCATCGACGCCTGCAACGGTTGGAGGCTCTAGCGGCCGACGTGCATGGTGTTGACAACATATGGAGTACAACATAGAAATAGAGGACGGGTGTCAAGTACCTTATGCAACATGTAAATATTGTCATACTAAATTGTCTGCATGCTCAGGTGGAGCAACAGGTCATCTCAAGCGGCACGCGCAGGCATATTTGAAGAAGATAGCGGTTGGGTGGACTAGGGGGCGTCCAGACCAATCTTAACTTTGGGGCCGATGGTTCGGTAAGTACATAGATGTACAACTCTCAGATAGCTATAGATGAAATTGCTAGATATATAGTTAACGAGGATCTTCCAATTAGGACGGACAAAAGCTCTAGTTTTGAAAGAATGATCCAACGTGGTTTTTGCCTACAATACCGATAAATAAGTAGGAGAACAACTGCACGTGACATAGTAGAACTCTACCAACGTAAACTATCAAGTTTGAAAGACAACTTCCTGAAAGTTATATTTTATTTTGCTTTAACATCAGATATATGGACTTCATCACACCAAAGGGCAGCCTATCTCAGTGTTGTTGCACATTACTTAGATGATGATTACAACTTGAACAAGTGAGTTATAGAGTTTAGACCTATTGATGAGGCACACATCGAAGTGGCCATCGTACAACACGTATTGGAGGTCATTCAGAATTTTAAAATAGAGAACAAAATTATTGCCATCACTCTTGACAATGCCTCAGCTAACACAACGGCCATGGAGTTCCTCCCACCGTATCTGGAGTCCTACATTAGTGGTTTCGTCCTCCACCAGAGATGCATGTGCCACATCTTGAACCTCATCGTGCAGGCATGCTTGTAGGTAATGAAACCTAGTCTAGACAACATACGCGATGTTATCTAGTTTATTACAATTTCAGGCCCAAGATATGTCTAGTTCAAGGAGTACTACAGGGCCAACTGTAACATCCCAAGGTTTTGTTACCAAATTAAAATAAAATAAAATAATTATTTTATTGGATTTTCTGAAAATTTGGAAAGAGTTCTACTGCTTTAATTGAATCTTTGAAATGTGAAAGTCAAAATTTAAAATTTATTTGAAGTTCTTGAAGTTTTATTGGATTTAAATTAAAAAGTAAAAAAATTACTTAATTTCTAAGATTTTCTGAGTTTTTAAAAGCTTCTTCTTAAATATTTTATAGCCAAAACAATTTATTTGCAAAATTAAAAGCCAATATAAAGTTGGAAATAATTTTATTAAGTCCAAAATAAGTATGGAAATTTCTGTGAATTTTTCCATAATTTTTGGATTTTATTTTCTATTTTCTAGAGCCTTTTTTATTTAATCAGGAATATCTAAATTCGCAAATCAATTTAAAATCAGGAAATTGGTTTTGGGCGAAACCCTCCGCCCATTCTTCTTCCCACGCCCCGCCCACTCGGCCCGCCTGCGCCTCTTCTTTCTCTCTCTCTCACTCCCGGCCCCCCGCCGACTTCCGCCTACACGCCGCCAGGTGGCCCCGCCGCACCCTTTCTTCCTCCTCCCCTTCTTCTCCGCTTCACCCGCGCAACGCCGCCATTTCTGCCGCGACTGAGCTTCGTCAATCGCCGCCTTTTCCGCCCCCTCTCCTCACACGAACGTGCGCACGCGAACTGGCGTGCTCAACCGCCCACGACCCCACCCTCTTCTCCTTCCCTCGCGCCGGTTTTCTCCGATTCGCCCGCGCGCCCCCAACGGCCGCCGCCATCCCCGCCGCGCACGATCTCTTCCTCCCGTGCCGCTCCGGACCTATAAAATGGAGCCCCAGGAGCCCCCTTTCCCCCGCAACCTCTCCCGGCACTCACTCTTCCTCTCCCCCTCGGAGCTCGCCGCAATCGACGTTCTTCCGCCGCCGGCCGCCACTCCTTCCGTCGCCGTTTGCGCCGCCGACACCGCTCCCTCGTCGCCGCCGCCGCCACCATCGGCACCGCCCCGTCGCGGCGCACCCGGTGCGCTCGTCGCCTTCACGGTAGACCCGCCGCATCGCCGCGCCGCCTTCGTCCCGAGCGTCGCCGCCGCCATTTTGCTCGCCGCCGGTCGACGCCGCACGCCCATCCGCCGCACTGGTGAGCCTCACATTCCCCGCCTTCCCCTCTTCACGTTGCACCCCTCGGTGGAGCTCGCCGCGGCGCGAAACGCCGGCGAGCTCAACACCGGGCCATCGCCGGCCATGTGCCGACGTGGCTTGACCACGTGTGCGCCACGTCAGGGCCACATCGGCGCCACGTGCGTGGCTCCGCTGAGGTGGCGCCTACATGGCACCACGTGCGCCACCTCACCACAACCCCGCGCCATTTGGTCCATGGACTCAGTCCATATGGACCGTGTCACCGACACTCGGGACCCACCCGTCAGGATTTCATTTTAATTCTTTTAATTCCGAAAATCAGCTGCTGATGTCATCTTGCGCAATAAAAGGGTTTTTCCTTTAGAAAAATAAATCCAGAAAGTCTGAAAAATCAGATTTTAGGTTTTTGAATAGATTCAAACTTCAAAAATTCATATCTTTTGAATCCCAACTCCAAATTGGGTGTTTCAAAGTGCAAAATTTATATAAAATCATTATCTAGCCAACTACATCAAAATTATTTAATTTTGAGCTCATTTGACCACTAATTCCTTTAAACCCTAATTCATCATTTCATGTGATTTCAAACTTCGAAAGCTCATATCTTTTGCATCCAAACTCCGATTGAGCCCATTCAAATTTCTAAATTTATCTAAATTCAAGATCTAGCTATCTAAACCAAAATTATTTAATTTGGAGTTAATTTGAATCTTATTTGATTTTGGTTTGAATTTGGCTTATTTCGCGAATAGATTTCGACGACTTCGGAAGGTCAGATTTCAACGTCATTGAAGAGGACATAAGAGGATTGATTTTGACTGTGTGATCATCGTGCTTGTGCACATAGACTACCTGGAGAAAGTGCTTGTGAGTACTAGGTGACCTGTTGAGGAAAACAACATCACCTTAGTATCAGTTGATCTGTTCACCTCAAGCGAGGCAAGTTACATTCTTGATCATATTTGCACCCATTATTTAAAATTATTTAAATTTTGTTTCAAATTATTACTGCATGCTTATTTATATTCAGTAATTTAAATTCCTGTTTTAAAATTTATAGTTACGCCTAAAATCCTTTGTATGGCCAATTTTGGTAATTGAAGCAAGCATATTGTCACCCTAGATAAAACCTAGTTGATACAATAGTATGGACTAGGATCATTTGAAAAATATTGTGCTTAGCAATGCTTATAGACCAAATATGTTTCATTTGGGGAATTTCAGCCAAAGATCGACTATTGTTTAAATTGTACCCTTGGCATTGGTGTGTCATGGGAGTTTTACAAATGCTTGACAAATAAAATAAAATGATGGTTTGGACTTGGGCGAAAAGGTTGTCTGGTGGGTGCAGGTTTATGCACGGGCTCAACCGGGTAGGTTGAAGCCCAGGGTTTTGTTGGTTGTCGCCCAGGTCAATTAAGGACCGGTCTTCGAGCCGCATCTTGCTAAGCCACATCGTACTACCACATGTCTTGTATGGGCAGGACCTGGCTGATTAATTTGCAAAGTTCCATCATGGTCGTTCCTGTGATGCGGTGGGTGGTCTTTCATGACCTTTGTTAGTCCCACTTGGCGCAAGAGGGGGCCTGAACCCTGCGGACGGGTAGTCCAAAGGGGGTGAAACCTTAGCGAGGGAGGACTATGGTGGGATGGCGTATTGTAAAGGCCTTGACACGTACTCTAGACTGCTTACCTAAGGTAGTGAGCGGTGGTATCGACGGATGCCAAACAACTAGAGAATTCATGTCTTGTGGGTAAAGTTGTACAACCTCTGCAGAGTGTAAAACTATTCGAATAGCCGTGTCCACGGTCATGGACATGCTGGCAAAGCCACTCAGAGTTAGATTTTGGTTTTGAAATGTTTTTGTAAAACAGTTTTGACATGGATGGGTGTCCATGAGAAAGATTGGGTTGAAGCCCCGGGTTGGTGCCCGTGTTTATATTGGTGTTAGGTTGGTGCCTACACTATCTTTGTCAGTGCAAAATCAATCTTTGATTTTATCAAATGTGAGCTTTTGAACTTAGTATGGTATTTAATGTCAAATGCTGATTTATGCAAATTAACCCTATAAGCTATCCTTTGTTACATCCATATATGCATGTCATTCTGTTATTGGACGGGTGTAACTTGCGAGCACGGAAGTTGTGCTCATCTTGCTTTATGCAAACAAAATTTCAGAGGAGAAGAACTTCGCTACAGGTGTGGATCGTGACGACTAGGCCGCTACCCATCGATTGCACGTGGCGATTGTCTGGACCCTACTACTTCTTCATCGTCTTCCATTGGTTTATTTAATGTTGCCTGTAAGGCTATCTTGTAATCAACCCTGTTGTTATTTAATAACTTTTAACGTTTGTGGTTGTGTTATCACATTTGTTTACTGTGTGAGCTAGCCACTGATCATGGGACTAGTTCAGTTATGCACAGAAGATCTGAGATGTTAATCTCGGGTCTTACACCAACAATAAGAGACCAATAAAATTCAACCTGAACATGAAGGTGCGGTGGAACTCCACCTATACTATGTTGGAGCGGTGCAAAGAGTACGAGTACATCATCACTCTCTTAGTCAATACTAATTCTGGTAAGCATTTGGTTACTGAAGCGGATTAGCTAGCTACTGGTCATTTGCATGAATTTTTGAAAGTTTTTTACGATGCAACTACAATTTTATCCAGTGTTTACCATCGAACTTCTTGCTTAGTCATCGAGTGGCTTTGGACTATATCTAACACTTTTAAGGAAAATAGAAACGATGCACTTCTTAGACTGATTATTGAACCAATGGAGAGAAAAAATTTAAAATATTTTCAAGCTATCCCACATCTCTTCTGTTTTGGTACTATTATGGATCATCGGAGAAAATTAGCAGATCTGAAGGGGGTGGGGCTTACGAGGGAATTGTGGAGGCATTTGATCTTGATTTTTCTGAGGCTTACACGCATTCATGACGAGCTTTTTCGAATTTTTTATTTATATTATGAAAAGTTTGGTAACATAAGTCAATCAAGAACAACTGCTTCAACAACGCAACAAGGATAGAGCAATGTGAACGCTGCCAACGTCTGAAAGAAGCTAAAATGCCTGACATCCAGTTGTCCTCTCATGCGCCGACCAGGTCTTAATGGATTCTAAGAGTAGAGATCAACCAGTACCTCGACACACCTTTTGCGGACATCGAGCTTGACTTCGCGGAGGTGGAAGATGTGAACCTCCCCTTGTGGTGGAAGAACCACCAGCGTATTTATCCCATGCTGTCACATTTTGTACGAGATGTACTTGTGGTTTCGGTGTCGACTGTCTCATCGGAAGCCACTTTCAATACGGTGGGGTGGATCATCGAGCCAAAGAGGTCGTCTCTCACACCTGAGACGGTCGAGTCACTCATATGCCTCAAAGACTGGGAGAGCGCAGATGAACGAATACAAAATCAGCTTGAGGATCCAAAGATCGCGGAGGCGATAGCCAACCTAGAGAATCTCAACGTCAACTAGTCTATTTATGTGTATGTCGTTGCTGCACGCTTTTCCTTACTAGGGGTACCCAACACTAAGGGTAAGGTTTTTAATGGGGCAGCAACTTTGTATTTATACAGAACCAAACAATGAATAAATTTTAGTTATCCTCTGAATATTTATGTGTTGCTGCGTTATGAACAATTTTTATTTTATTTTTTTATTTCCTATCGTATTTTTTATTTCCCCCATTTTTTTAAAACTCTTTTCTTTTTCCCCTCCTCTTTTTTCCTAACATCTTTTCTTTTTTTTCATTCCTCTTTTTTTTTTCATTCTGTCGATGATCTAATAACCCTTATTTTACTATTTATTCGTAATTGTGTTTTATGGGTAAATATGACGTCACACAGTTATTAAGTATACCCCTTACATTGGTAAGGAAGAGACTAATCAGGTGGTCGTAAAGTCCTTCTACGACCACCCCCATAGTCGTAAGTATTTCTACGACTACCACGTAATCGTAAGTTCTCCTACGATTACCTTTGGTCGTAAGTCTTTCTACGACCAGTATCCAGTCGTAAGCTTTTCTACGACTACCCCCTGGTCGTGAGTCCTTCCACAACCAGTCCTGCTACGACTTCTCCACAGATAACTGGGTCCACTCGTCAGTAGGCCCTATTAACTGTGAGATCTGAGCAGTCAAGATACGTAGTTATTATCTGGAATAACTGCAGTTAACTCATCATTATCTCTGATTGATAACCGTCAGGCAACGTGGGGAGGTTACTACTCCGGTGATTACTCTCATTAATATGGAATAATAGGGTGCCTCCTGACTTAGACCGACTACCCCTCCATGTACTATAAGTAGGTTTCTTTGAGAGATAGAGGGGAGGGAAGGATTTCTGAGAGGCAATCAGTAGCAGTATTAGCGCAAGTCTTTCCACTGATTGTAACCAGGACACCCAATACAATACACACAGGAGTAGGATTGTTATTCTCTCTGGAGAAGGCCCGAACCTATATAAAAATTCCCGTGTCTTTTCTGTCTGCGTGATCAATTGTGGAGACCCCCCGAATCAAACAATCTTTACGTAAGATCGGTTCTAAAACACCGCCACATTCCCTCTCTTTTTTCCTTCTCCCTATGATTTTCTCTCCATCCCCGTGACAAGTCGAGAACCTTCTCGGTTCTCCCCTCTTCTTCCTTGTCCTCAAAAGTCCAGACCTCCACCCCTCCTTGGTCATCTCTCCTCCCTATCTCTTCCTCCTCTGTCGCCACGCAGCCCCACGCCCCCACCTCCCCTCTCCACACGACCGCGGCGGTGGCCAACCTCCCCCGTCCGTGTCCCCCCACCTCCTCCTCCCCTCGGGCTAGGCCCCGCCTCTCCGCCACCGCCCCTGCAGCTCCCTCGTGTCGTGCAGACCCAGTGCTCTGGCTCCCTCGCGCGGCCTCCCTCGCGCCGACCGCCCTGTGCTCGCTCATCCCGCCTCCGCCGGCCCCGGCGGCCCTCCGTGAGGGGCACAGCTCCCCCTCGCTCTGCTTGTGCCTCCGCCGGCCTCCGCGCACAACGAGGATGGGGCGGGAGAGGGAGGCATCCGTTGTTGGTTCTGTAGGATGCGGGACGCGGGCGCATGGAGGTTGTGGCGGCGTTCGATGTCGCCCTTGGGTCCGTCAAGATTGACGGCGACAGGACCGTGCTTGGGCCGGCATGGCACGACGGTAGCACGATGTGCCTCTAGGCCGTGCTTGGGCTCGCCGGAGCCGAGTCGGACCGGCCTTGTGGCCTATCGGCCCGTGCCGTGCCCAGGTCTATTTGGGACTCTGATGGGCCGTGCTAGGAGTAGTCGTTCGCTTGGTGGTTCGACTGGACAGCTGCTTTGTTTTCACTTGCACTATGGTCTTAAATCAGTCACTTGTAACGGGTGACTTGGAGTTTGGGAGCGAGCTAGAGTGAGAGTGAGAGATGGACATGGACTCGACCGGACTCGAGTGGCCTTTTCCGAAAGGCTGCTCGGCAACGTGATCCACCCGCGCGCACCCACATCCACATAACCCATCATCCCCCAGGAGCCCCAGCCCCCGCGGCTCGGTGCATTGCGCTAGCAGAGTGCCTGTGCGCGGCTTTACCTCCTTTCCTCAAAGATTTGCTCCCTCTCGCTTGCTTTCTCGTAAAAAAACCTCGATTTGTCCGCTCCACAAACACACTCATCGGCCGGCCTCTACCGTCTAGTCATTTCCCCCCGCCCCTCTCTTCGGCCGCGCATCGAGCGCGAAAATAGAGAAGAGTTAAAAACAACCGGGCTGGCATCGGCTGCACTGCACTATCACAAACTACACGTGCTAGTACTAGTAGTAGTACGTTGCAGCGGATCAGCTGGCCATCGATTAGCCAAAGCAGCCTAGTTCGCAGCTGCATTTGACCTGGAACGTGTCCATAGCGAGAGAGAGAGACCGGATGGAGATCAGACAAAAGCTCCGCACAGGCAAGGGCACAGTGGGCTAGCTAGCTAGCAGCTGTAGTCCCTACGCCATCAAAAGTTGCGACCGCATGCACGCAGCGCAGGTGGATCACTGCATCGATCAACCCTTACGCTTGCATTTGCATCTGAGTGCGGGACTTTGCAGACGTGCTACAGTATCATGATATTGCTTCAGCAAAAAAACAAAAACAAGGACTGATATTGGACAAAAGACTATAGCACACTATAGTAAACATACTGTAGTAAGCATCATGTATCTATGGTGTTGTATCAAACACTGTGACAGTGATCTAGATTGTCCCTCCTAAATGGGACGGCACAGAGCATGTGAATCCCTGCCGTTCTGGCTTCCTGAGGCCGGCCAAGGCCTGGCTCGCCCGACACGATCCAAAATCGCCGTGGAACCCGACGTCGCAGGCGAGAGAACGAAAAAAAAAAAACTCGAGATAGCCCCGCCCGAGGCCGGGCTAAGGCTGCGCGGCCCGTACCGGCACTGACGTGCTTGATTTGCCACTTTGACCGCGACGCACCGCGCGATCGCGGGGGTGCGTGCCGGGCCGAGCGGCGATGTGTTGGGGGCTGTTGTTTCGTGCCGTGGATGGCATCAAAATGCGGGGCGGCCGAATGCTTGCTCGCGCTGCACGCTGCGCGCGTTGGTTCCATTCCGCGGCCGGGAAAGGGAGGCCCTCACCTGTGCGAAGTGAACTGGAGCTCGGTCTCGGCGTCGCTCTCATGTGGGAATCTGCTTTCGCGTGAGAGATGTGATGCGCATTGGGATCAGAAAACATTTGGGGCTGGGGACTTGTGATCGATCACAACATAGTCACATGCTTTTTTGTTCACTCGTTGGGACGATAAAAATGATGATGTATTTGACGAGGATGCAACTCGGGGTGGATATTGTGTCAAATTCCTTGTCATATCGAGTTTTTTTTTCTTATGAAATTTGCACGATTTAATTTAATATTATTTTATTTATAGTCTAAAAGTATTTTTAGAATCGACCTAACGAGCCGAATCGAGTCAGAGAGAAATCCAATTTCATTCGAAATAGACTTATTTCAATGCTTAACCAATTAACGTGTGTGATTGAAGCAATTTTAAACCGAACCAACGAGCCACACTAACGAGGTTTTTTACATCCCTAATCCAACTAGCGAACTAGCCGGGTAGTGTAGCAACACTATGTATGTCGTGAAGTACCATGACTTTCATAGCTCTTCTTTAGATAGATGAGATCGGTAGCTAGGAACCAAAACCCTAGATAGAATCATCAACCCACGTACACCATAGTACGCGCACGAGAAAGGTAGGATCAATTGATCCAGCAGATGAAAATCGACACCACAACCGAATCCCACACGCCCGAAGAAGAACCCTCCAAAAATTCGTTAGGAGCACTCCCCAACAATGGCTGCCAAAACCATGAAAGTTTTCTGGTAGCGCACTAGCGATATCGTGTTGTTTTGGCTCGATCTTTCATGGTATTGCAAAAGGTGTAGCAACACTACTGCGGTAGTGTAGTAACACTATGTCTGTTGTGCAGTAACATGACGTCCGTAGAGTTTCTTCAGATAGATGGGATCGGTAGGTAGGAACCGAAACCCTAGGTAGAATCCTCAACCCATGTACACCACAGCATGCAAACGAGAAGATAGGATCAATTGATCCAGTGGATGAAAATCAACACCACAACCGAATCCCACACGCCGAAGAAGAACCCTCGAAGAATTCCTCAATAACACTCACCAACAATGGCCACCAAAACCATAGCGATTTTCTGGTTTATTCAACTCTCAAAACAAAACTAATCTGATCTCCCATACATGGGGAGCCGCCCCTTAGCTTTTATACCCTCTAAATCCACGCACGTGAGGCCCTGGTCACGTGCATGACTACTTGGTCGAACCCAACATGGATTCGGATTCCAAAAGCAAAAATAGGAAACACAAAGAACTTGGACCCTAAATAACCGAACCAACTTAACAAAAGATTCCTCATGTAATTTGGATCATGATATCTCTAATCCGAACTGAAGATGGAAAAGAATTTGCGTGATTTATCTCTTACTTTCTTTGCTTGATTTCCATGTTTCCCTTCGTTTCTTGTTGCACAGCCTCCACATGCATGCATTGAAACCACCTCCTTCCTTTTAGTGCTCCTACATGCATGCAAGTCCTATGTTCCACGCTCAGCTGCACGCATTGATTCCTTTCCTTCCCCTTAGTTGCATGCATTGATTTATTATGCCAACACGCTTCATAATTCCTTGCATGTACCACACTTCCATGCGCATGCATTGCAAAATGTTGCACTTTGCCCGGCTCACATAATTTGTGTACCACACCATTAATTCCACAATTCAAACAATTTCCACAGCCATATCGGATAATCTTTTGGTGCGCCATCGACCTTGGCACACAAGTTCTAGTAGACAATTTTGTTCCCCCCTTCCATGGCTAGAACAACTCTGGCGTCCACGCACCGCACTAACGTGCCCAAAATTGTGCACGCTAACATGTATGTCTCCCACACGGCCGACCACACTCCGCCCTCCCTCTTGGGTGCTCCTTTCTCTTTTATTCTTTCTTGTAATAAAACAACACTCATGACAAATAACAGTGTATTGTGATTTATAAACACACACACACCAAAGTTGCAGTAGCAGGTGATGTCGTACCATCCTACCCCTTGAAGCAAAACCAGCCTCATCTTTGGGGTGATCTTGGTCTCCTTCTTCTTCTTCTTCACATCAAGCATGATTTTTTATTTAATCGCACTCTCCACCATTGGCTTGAGGGCGTGCTGCTTGCCATCACGCATGAACATGTATGTGTTGATCCTCCCTGCACGTGTTGCATCACAATCGTATTGCCATTACCTCCCCAATAACAAACCACAAACCTCCAATGGCAAAACATAGCACTCCACTTGATCAAGTAGTCACCAACTGAAAACGACACTTTAGAGTTATTTTCAGCTTCCCGATATTATTTAACCACTCCACGTAGTGCAGTTCCGGGTGCCTCCATGTGGACAACCCCAAAACATACACCAAGTCCTTGCAACCACATTGGTGAAGCTTTCATCGTCGATGATCAGTTTGCATGCCATGCCATTGATTTCACATTGGGTTTGAAACAAACTCCAATGTTGCCTCTTCTCCGCCTTGTCACCATAATTGTCTTTGACCTTCTTGAGCTGAATATTCAACCCACACGCCGTTGCCTCATCTTCCTTTTGGCCGGGGTCAGGTTTTTTTGGGTTCCTTGGTCTTGTAGTCGGATGACACGAAACGATGCCACAGCAACAGTTCAGACCTATCCATGATAAACAGTAGTCCTTGTCTTGTGTGTGATGCTTTGACTGCAGTTGGCTCCACCATCTACCGACATCCTCGTCAAAACCATCACGAGCTGAAGCAAACTTGCTTGTGGAGCCATACAAAGAAGAGGTAATATCACAGACGATTCATGTTTAAAACCGTCTGTGAAGTATCACAGACGGTTATTAATAAGAACCGTCTGTAATATTACTAAATATCACAGACAGTGTTTAATACAAACCGTCTGTGATATTTTGTCGACCCCTTATATCCCACTAGATTTGGCCGCCCCCTTTATTCAAACTTTCAAGCCAAATCCATTTAACTACTCCAGATCGGTTCTGCTACCCAAATCCCCTTATATATATTTTAGGCGGACCCACCATTCTGGTGTGCTTTTGCGTCCGCCAAAGCTACCACCGGCCGGGAACCGCCCCACCCACCCCCTCTGCCAACTTGCTGCTGCTGCTGCAGAAAAGGGAGCTTCAGTGCTCTGGCGTCCACCAGAACCAGCCAGCGCGAGGATGGCGAACGCAGCGTCCGTCTCACGGAATCCCCGCCGATCCCTGACCTCCCACCTCCTCCCCCAGCTGCAGCTGCGGGGGTTCGTGTTGATGGAGTGTGTGAGGACCCCAATTTATTTGGCTTGTAATGCTTAACCAACCACCTGGTCCTAGCATCACAAATCAAATAAACTGATCCTCGAGATATGTATACTCCCAGAAAGCAGTATACACACCTCGGTACAAAATTAGACATCAACTCCGTTCCAAACATAGAGTTCAAACACCACACTACCAAACGGAAGATAAACAAATAGTAGAGTTATTACAGACAAAGGCCGACAGGCCACAAGATACAAAAATAACAGAGAGAAGACAGCGGAAGCGAAAGTGTCATAAGATGGCTAAAAACAAAGCCAATCAGTGTGCCTTCAACCCACAAGGCATCTGACCGAACCGCCAAGTCTAGTCGTCCACGAAACGGCAACACAGCTCACAGAAGTGAGGCCCTTGGGGCTCACCTTCTTCCTCTGCAACAAAAACATTAAGCAAAGCACCTGAGTACAAAGATTGTCTTTGTACCCGCAAGACTGACGTGTGAACTAGCAGACCTGTTCATATGCTACATGCAAGCTTGTTTGGTGGAGGCCATATGTTTCATTTGCACAATGCCAGATTTGTTTACAATAATGTAATACAGTTTAAAGGCAAGTTTGCAATTCATTTTTAATGTTGAGATAACTACGAAATAAAAATAGATACAAGTAACCACCTAGAAGTGACTATCCCAATAGTCACCACAACATAGCACGAATCCCCAGATTCGTACCACCCATCAAGTTTTAATTTAAATGTTGTAGTCTAGTTCTTGGGGGGCGTATCCGAGCGTGTCCATAACCTAGGACAAGGCTATTCGAATAGTTTTAACCCTGCAGGGGTGTACCAATGTACCCACACTTCAGACCGCCTTTAAGTCAAGCACACTTCCGAAGGTATGCCGGCACAACTAAGTCCTACGAGACTTTTTCCAATATTGTGTATTAACTACGAGCCGCTCGTATGGATAGAAATCCATACGCTTACATGGTAAAGCCGAAAGGCAACTACCCACTCAGATAAAGCTTTTGGACAACTACCATGCTCCCACCTCCATCCCTCCTGCGACCTCCTGCGACCGAGTCAATACACGCCAAAGTACTAGGTCAAGAGAGGTCCCATATACTCTAGTGTGGTTAGCACGCAAAATGCTCAAGACGGTGGCGCAAGTAACTCGGTCCTTAATCGACTGGGCACCTTTCCGTCACACCCAACAGATCACACCGGTCTTACCATTGTGCCCAAGTCTAAATCATTTTTGTTTTTAGTTTTAGTTTTGCAATTAAACATAGCAAAAAAGCTGAAACAAAAAGTTATAGAAAATTTTGTGTGATCAAGGTTACCGACTAAAGTCGATAACCGCCCACTTCTACCGATAGCTAAGCATGTCTAAGCAAATTGACCGGATCTACTAAGTGACAAGAGATCATCCAATCTCTAATCACAAAGAAAATAACCTAGGCTCAGGTAGTAGAGGATAATCATTTGCCTACAGATTATGCATCTAAGGGATTAACTAACCAATTTAACACAAATTAAGCGATGCATACATACAGTTGAAACAAAATAGTAGACTTTAAAATACTGGGATAAACATGATCAAACTGCTTGCTCGTCGCATTGCTGCTCGTAATGCTCAACTCATTGCGGAGGATCGCTCTCGGGTTACCGCAATTGTCGAAGCCTAACGATCGATCAAATAACAGCAAATAAGAACGAATAACACCGACAAAAATCAAACATACAATATCATCAAAACATGCCAAAACTCACACAGCAGCCTAAGCATGACATAACAAAATTTTAGAAACAGAGAACAATTCATTTTAAGATATTATGAATTTCCCATGAATTTTCTAACCTAAAAACACATCAAAGCACTAGTTAAATAATTAACAAATTTTCATGAACAGAAACAGTATTTAAAACCTAACCTGATAGTTAGTATACTAAAAATGAAATTTTACAGAATTGGGCTCATTGGATTTGGACAATTATTGAAAGAGATATACATTTTCTAATTTGGAGATTACATTCTACAACAATAAATTAATTAACAGATTTTTGATACAGGGACAAGGTTGACACTAATTTTAGTAAATAGCACATTTAAAATGAAAATTAACAGCACTGGTTTCATGCAATTTGGATAAAAATTGAATTAGTTATGCATTTTCTAAGTTTAATTGAATTAACGATTACAATGAAAAGCATTTCAGAAATACTAAAGCATTTAAATCTTTTTCTACCGGCAACCAACCAGCCCCGAGAATCGACAATGCGGGCCCAAATAAAGGTGCTGACGAGCAATTGCGTCACGAAGGTGACGTCGAAGGCGTATTCTGAGAATACGTCTTCGGCTTACCAAAGTGCAAACCTAACATACTCTCACAGAGAAATACGCTTACCGACAGAGAAAACGCATTACCAGAGCTACACAACCCTAACTGACAGCATGGACCCACATGGCAGCGACTCAGAGAACAAATAACGGGCTGGATTAAAGATTCTCTAAACGTGATTAGCCAATAGGGCCCACAAGTCAGAGACTCAAACTAGACATGATTAGAGTTAAACTAATCATCACCGGCGGCTCACCGACGCGCACGGGGACGGCGGCGCGGCCGCGCAGGTGATCTAGCTAACCAGAGAGTTTCTAGGCGAGAGAGTGGTACCTTCGGGTTCACCGCGTCCTTGCGAACTTGATGACGGTGACCCGGGACCTCGAGGATGCCGGCGGCGAGCTGGCGGCGAACGGAGGCGGAGAAGAAGGTGCGGCTTCCGCGGAGAGGACGCGACAAGCTTTTAGAAGACTCCGGAAGGTGTGCTTAAGCTTCGCCTCAACACCAGGAGCAAGAAGCACACGATAACGTCGATGAAGAAGGCCCGAGACGGCCGGAATTTCCACGGCGGCGGAAAACCGAGCTCGGAGAAGAAGGGGTCGCACAGCCTCAATGATGCACCAAAGATGAAAATGAAGCCATCATTAGATTCAGTGCATCAGTGCGATCCAAAGGGACCAAGTGACGAGGCTAGAGACTCACCGGAACGCAATTGAGCTTGCGGGCCGAGGCCGGAGCGAAGACGGCGAAGTCGCTCCGGCAATTCATCGGGCGCCAAGGGTCCGGACGGCCAAAATGGAAGCGGCGTTGAACAAGGAAGTCGAAGACGGGTTGTAGAAGCACTAGCGGCAGAGGTGGTGGCGGTGGCGTGCTCGGGTTCTTCTCCTACGAAGCTAAGGAATGGGCGGAGAAAACACAAGAATGAACGCGAGGAAGAATGGATGACCCAAGGAGGTAGATGGACTCCGGGCGATCCTCTGGGGGCACACACGCGTCCCCAGCGTGGCAGCGACGAGCTGCGTGGCGCGCATGCGCGAGCGCCAGCGAACTCCGGTAGGCAGCGGAGTCGGCGAGGAAGAACCTGACAAGGATGGCCCACATGTCAGCGGCGGCGACGAAGCGGTGCGAGTCGGACCAAGTGTGGTTCAACGATTTGGTCTGGCTCGAACAAGAAAATGTCGACCGCTGGATCTGAAATGGACGGCTGAGGTTGGTGTATGCATTCGGACAGGTCGACGAGACACGCAATATGGATCGTGCGATCTTCATCGGACGGCTGACAGCCATCCGGCTCGCACGGTGCAACTAGGTGGTGCGACCGAGTCAAGTGGTGCGGGTCGGACTCGAGCCTGAGTTGGGTCCGAGCCAGAGGAACAGTGACTCCAGATTTGAATTAGAAGGACAGAGAAGGTTTGGGGAATTTTTTTAGAGGTAGCTACTGAGCTCCAAAAATTCCGAAATTTTTATGGTAGCTTCCTGGGACAGAGGACATCCTTTTGAAATTTTTCCAGGAGTTTTCATGCACTAGATTTCTCCCAATAAAATTCACAAGCTGCTGTCCAGAGGTTTGACCAGATTTCTAAACTGGTTTGACTTGGGCATTTGAAATAGCAAACAAAATCTAAAAATTGTGAAATAATTCAGGGAGGTAGCTAGGATGGTCAAGATGATAGGAAAAATAATTTTAGAGGATGATCACAAGTTTGAAAGCTAAGAATTTGCTGACAACAATTTCCATTCACAAGAATTTAATTCTAGAAAATGGAAATTGCTAGGGAAAATTTGGAAAACTTCCAAATGATTTGATGAGACAACAAAAGTTTTTATTTCTCCTCAAAATTTTACATTGGAAATACAAACCCTAAGTTAGGGCTGTTACAGAGTGCCACCGCGCACCGTCCTCCACAAGCACGGCTCCGACATCCTCCACGACCCACGGTTCAACCGGGTACGTACGTTTGTCTCCTATTCTGTTTGGGGTTTTACGGTGGCAGTGGTCTGATGCGTGTGTGCATGCATGTGCGGGTTTCTGCTTCTGCAGGGCACGGCGTTCTCGATGACGGAGAGGGACCGACTCGGCCTCCGCGGTCTACTCCCTCCCAACGTCGTCTCCTCGCAGCAGTAGATCGTAGCAGAGCGACGCTATGTAGCGCCCCGCTTTTCTAAGCTTTTTGAAGTTTCAAAATTAAAAATAACCATTTGGTTTATTGGTTAGTAAAGCTTAAACCTGAATTTTCAAAGACAATTTAATTCGACTAACTCAAACTTCAACTAATTTGGTTTAGTTCGAGTTGTGGAGTTCTCTGGTGCTTGGAATCCCCTTTTTCTGTCCATTCCTCCTCGCGCACCCACGCGTTAATCCTTGTGAACTGTCCGATCGTGTTTGAATGGCCCGATCTCGTTTGCACATTCGTCCGATCCGAACGTTCCAATCCTTGTGAGCTGTACAATCAGAATTGAACGACCTTTCTCTATCGCTTCTCCTCGGGACCTCCTCCTACGACCTTCCCCTTTTCAAAGACCACTCTCTCTGTCATGACCACCCTTTTGGTCACGACCTTCCCTTTTGCAAAGACCACTCTCTCAGTCATGACCACCCTCTTGGTCACGACCTCCTCCCGCAGGACCTCCCCTTAGGACCTCCCTCGACCTCCACGCGGCAACGCCCTCACCAACTCACCTGAGCCCGCGCCGTGGCTCGCTCCGGCTGCACCAGCGCACCACCTCCACCCGGTTTCCTCGACATCACGCGCATCGTCCGGCTTTCGCCCAAGCCCTGACTCAACCTTAACTCCCTGTCTCTCTCCTCGCCATTTGCTTCCTTGAACCACTCACCCCTCTCTCTCTCGACCTCCATCGTTCAAGCTCCAACTTGAGTGGTTCAAACCTCTATCTTCTTCTTAATTCAGTTCTTTCCGTTGGCTCTAGTTTGGGTTTGATTGGAGTTCATTTGGATCTTACTTGGTCTTTATTTGATATTGCTTTGTTATCACATGTAGACTTCAACGACTCTGGAGAGCCCGAGTTCTACAAGGAGGTAGACTCGTAAGCTTTTGAGCAAGGCAGGGCATACCCTTGATCATATTGAATCCCAATATTTCACATTATTTAAATTTTGTTTCAAATTATTATTGCATGCATATTTAAATTTAAGTATTTTAAATCCCTGTTTTAACTTGATAGTTATTCCTATTTCCTTTGTACACCCAAACTTGACGTTGTTTGGACCACCCTTGGTACCTTAGTTAAAAGCTAGTTGGTACATTAGTATCAACTAGAATATGTTGCAAAACTCTTTGCTTAGCCGAAGCCTAGATCAAAAGTATTTGATTCGGGGAAGTTAGCCAAAAGCTCAATTATGATTTAAAATGCTGCTATGGTATGGTCAGTACCATGGAGTTTTATGAACTGTTTTAATATGGTAAATAAAAATGAAAATTGGTTTGGACTTGGGTGAAATGAATGTTTGGATGGGTGCATGTTCATGCACAGGATCGATCCATTTCTATGGTCGAGGCCCAGGGTTCTTTTGGTAGTCGCCCAAGTCAGTTAAGATCCGGTCTTCGAGCGTTCCTTTGCTACGTCACATCGTACTGCCACATGTTCTGTGTGGGTAGAACCAGGCTAACTAATTTGTAATATTTCATCGTGGTCGTTCCATCCGGTTGCGTGTGTGGTCTTTCATGACCTACTTCTTTACATTCCCACCTAGCGTAAGAGGGGGTCTGATCCGATAGGTTTCTATCCAAAGGAGATGAAACTCGACGGGTTTCTATCCAAAGGAGATGAAACCTTAGCGAGGCGGTACTACGGTGGAATGGCGCTTGTAAAGGCCTTGTCACGAGCTCTAAATTGCTCACCTAAGGTAGTGAGCGGTGGTATCGACGGATGCCAAACAAACTAGAAAGGTCGTGTCGTGTGGGTAAAACTGTACAACCTCTACAGAGTGTTAGGAGACCTATTCGAATAGCTGTGTCTACGGTCATGGACATACTGGCAAATCCATTCCAAGTTAGATTTTTGGTTTTATTTTCAAAAGACTTGTTAAATGGTTTGGATCTCTTTCCAAATGGGTTTTGGGCTGGTAGCCTTGTGATAGGAGAGTATCCTTCACCACTTGTTGATAAATGTTATCCGACTATAAAACTTGAGTTTAGAAAATAAATTTTAGTTATAGAGTAACTGCTTTGGAACTTAGTACAAGTATTTGGAAAGAAACTTGGCTTTATACAAATCAACTCTATAAGTCTTCCATTTGTTAAACCTTGCATGCATCAATCTGTTACTTGATGGGTATGACTTGTGAGCACGGTTGTTGTGCTCACTCTTGCTTGATGTTGTTAAGCAGGAGAGGACGTCTTCGACGAAGAGCACGAGGCCCAGGACGACTAGGCTGCGTCCTCTAGATGACTGCCTGTGGCGAGTCGTGTGGTGCATGAGTTGTTTTGTCTTCTGCTGTGTTTTGTTGTGTCGGCTCGTAAGCCTGTTTTGTAATCAACTCTGTTGTCTATTAATAAAGCTTTGCATTTTTTGTTGTTACCACTTTTGTTTGACTGTGCACACTAGATGTTTCCTAGTCTAGTATGCACAGTCAAAGTGCCCTGTCCCCTCGACGACGCCGACTAACGCCGTGAGCTCCTCCGCCTCCGATTGTGACGCCACGATTCACTGTAAAATGCACTCTTGTCGTAAGAGTGTCTTCTACAGTGTCACCGTCATGACACAACGATGATGTTGCCGCCGTCTCTCCTTCATCGCCGGTGATATCCCCCATCCGATCCCCCTTCTCTTCCTTGATGTTTGGATCTGAAATTACGAAAGTGTTGGATGGCTTGGACTTCAACCATTTAAATATTGATGCTTGTGCGTGTGAAAATTAATTATTGACCTCTAGTTCTTGTGATGATTGCTGGATGACTAGGGTTTCGACCCTTGCTAAAATTCATGTTTTATTGCAAGATGAAGACATAGCGCCAAAGCCTATTGCACGATGGTGATCTCGTTCTCGTAAATAGGTCTTATTTGGTTCATCTGCATTCTTTGAATGAGCTGTTTTATAGCGCAATGAGAGAATGTTGATGAACTGAAGGATGCCTATTTATGAGAATGACATTATGCTATCACATACGGTTCTTAACTAGAACCGTTTGTGATAAGGGTTATCATAGACGGTTCAAAGACCGTCTATAATGCCTTTAGGGTATTACTGACCTATAAGCACAGATGGTTCAGAAAATCGTCTGTGGTGACGTTTTCGAACCGTCTGTAATGAACTTTTCTGTAGTAGTGATTCCTCTCCCTTTATGGCTAGAACTGCTCCGGCGTCTACGCACCGCACTAACACGCCCCAAAATGCGCATGCTAACGTGTTTTTCTCCCCACAGCCGACCACCCCGCGCTCCCTCTTGATGTTTCTTTCCCTTTTATAATTTTTATTCCTTCTTGTAATAAAGGAACACCCTCATGACAAATAACATTGGATTATAGTTTAGAAGCATAAACCAAAACTATAGTAGCAGGTTGCGCCGTATCAGTATTCCTTCATATATTTCAATTCCGTATTGAGGGGGCTTTCTGCGTGGATAGCAGCAAGTGTTTGATCCCATGGTAATGTACTCCTTTTCTGTGGCCATCTCAAGAAACTATCATTCAACCACATTGCCGCTTTCCTCTTTAGCTTTTGCTCTGTCCTAGCGTTAGCAAGTATGCTAGCTTTCCCAATAAACTATGCAGATCAAGCTGGATTAAATCAAGTGCCGCAGTATATCGGCGGAGCCACCGTTTTTTCGTCGCCTGTTTGAACTTCGAGCTTTGGATGGAAGAAAGCATAAGTACCATTTTTTTGGAGTATTTTATGTTTTTCTTTCTTCTCTTTGGTCATCGGTCAAGCACCGGCCGGTGTACTCGGCCACTGTGCAGTTCTCTGCACAGCATCCTTTGGTCGCAATATATGATTGTAGTGGCCTGCGCCGCCGTACAAAAAAGAAGAATCTAAATATTTGTCATGTGAAGTAGTGAGCAGATGAACAGCCAAAACAAGCTTAGAAAATGTTCAAAATAATCGCATATGTAGGCACGGGATGGAAGGTACTAGACATATAGGCTCATGCATTTAAGTGAGAATCTAACTGTTTTGATCAGATATGCGACGGTTCGGACGGATTGGACTAGTCGGCTGCGCAAAGCGTCTACGCGTGCCAGTGCTAGTACTTGCTTACTACGAGCTAAGTCTCCTTTTTTTAAAATTCCCTAGACAGTTATAGTGGCTACGTGTATCTGATACTGAATCTAAAATGCAGGTTGTTCAAATCTTTATCTATTCGTGTCCTCTGTGTCATCTTGCTTGCATACCTCGAGCAAAATTGTAGAGAACTTCTGGCTAAAGCCTTGGTTTAATTTGCCACCCACTAACCATGGCCACATCTGGCCTCGCGGCAGCCTCAAGACCATGTGCATGCTCTCCGGTGAGGCATGCCCTCTAGAAGAATCCAAGGACTTGCTTGTAGTTTCATTTTCTTCAGGTTCTTTCTGTAAGATGGTGGAAGATGTACTCCACTTTTTGTACTCACCAGATAATATCAGAGTTCTAGTCCTTGGAGTAGTTGGCCTTAAAAAGATCTACAAATGTTAGTCGCCTAATGACTTGATGCCACCAGCAGATATTTGTGGTCGGCGGAATATTAACAGAGATATTTAGAGGCAACAAAGTTCTTTCTCTATACGCATTGATTACGATTTTTGTTTTGCCTTACTTGGTGCGGTTGCGTGACGAAATAGATAAAATACTCATAAAAGAATTATAAAAAATAGCACCAGTTCCGCGCTAAAAAAATAGCAAGGGGTCTACTACATCCTAAGCGTGCGGTAGGCCACGTGGCGGGTTCCCGTTCAGCATCAACAGCCCTGTCACGCGTCCACTGAGCGGCAGATGGCCTACCCAGGCCACCTACTGCTCGATGGGGACGCGACGAGGAGCACATATCTTCTGCCGGTACATCTGTGGTGTTATTTTTATACTTTCACTTAAAAAAACTATTTTTACTATTTTATCGTGCAATAGCGCCCAATTAAACTGAAAACTCTTTTGTTAGAAGCGACTAGTAGCTGTTATGTTGGCAACATGCAATAACTATCTTGTATCGCCCACTTATACACACCAAACATGACACGAAACTAGCCAGCCGGTGGCTCTCTCCCCCCGGAAAACTCAAGAGCTCCGCCCCCCTTCCACCAACCTCCTAAATCTCATCAGAAGTCATCGCCGGCCCCCTCCCGCTTGTCGTCTCGGCCTATTGCCCGGTCCCCGAGAGGGAGCCCCACCCCTTGTAAGCTAGATCTATAAAATAGATAGTACGTATTTTTCTTTCCGCTTTCTTCCTCCTCTTCCAGTAGTTTTTCTCTACCTCTTGTCGTCGGTTTGTCGTAGCAGTGCCTGAGCATATTGTTTCTTCGATGAGTCCTCTCTAGCTACTCCGGTGTCGACCCCGACAGGGATTGCAGTAGTTTGTCATCCCTACAGAGATGGTTCACGCCAGATAGATCGTCTGGAGGACCGTCGGCGATACATTAACCAACGTGCACGGACGAGGCCCCTTGTTATCTTCGGTGCGGTGGCTCAACGGTCTTGTGCCGTCAACATCCCGGGCCAATCCCCTTTGTTTTGTTTCTCTTTGTATTCAAGAGCTTCTTTGCCAGGCGACCTCCATACATCGATTGCAGAAGGCAGCTACGAGATTACCATATCCGCCTATCCGGCACCCGAACTGTTCACTTGGAGCGATCCATCCAACTTCCATGTCTGCACGTACGCTCTACGCACATCGTAGCCGCCTATCCGGCACCCAAACTGTTCACTTGGAGCGATCCATCCAACTTACATGTTTGCACGTACGCACTACGCACATCGTAGCACCCAGACGCCATCAGAATCGAATCGTCCTCACCAAAGCCCGTCTCGGCGGCGACGACGACCACGATAGCGCATCGCGCGGCCGGGACGGCGCCACGCACGCACGGGCCCCCCACACCACGCTGCGTACGCCTCCGCAACGGCCGAACCGAGCGCCCTAGTGTGCAGTACAGTAAGTACCCATAGGCCCAGGTGAGGTGGGGACAGCTGGGCAGGGGAGGCTGCAGGCCCCGCGGTGGGACCCACGCGCAGGGACGTGACCACACGGTCCGGATCGGACGGTCGCGATCTCGCGGGGCCCGCCGCGCCCCTGGCCTATATATTGGCGGAGACGCCTGGACTGGAGCTTCCGCAGCGGCCGTGGTCGTATCGGGGAAGGAACCCACGGCCGAGAGCGACGCCGCGACCCCCGTTCCATTCTCCCCTCTGTCTCTCTGTGTGCGTGTCTCAGTCTCTTCCTTCCCCCCACGACTCCTTCGCTTCGCTTCTTCTGTGAAAGGAATCTCTCATCGCAGAGCCACAGATTGTTCTGTTATCCAGTCTTGTTTCGTCGTCGTACCTTCGAAAAAGCAGCGCGCGGCACAGCTAGCTAGCCTGCCGTTGTTTGTCCTCGTCGCGGTCGCGGCATCTGTTTGTTGCTCTTGATCGTTTATCTGATCCGTGTCCCGACGAGAACCTCCTTTTCTTGGATTTCGAAGGCTTGCAGTACACCGGGATTCAATTCAACTCTCGAATCTGAACCCAAGCCGGTGAGAGTGGCTACGAGCAACAGAGCTGCCTTCCGGCGAGAGGTGGAGGTAATCGTGACGCTGACGCACGCCGCATCTTGTCGCTTGCCACTGTTTATTTCTGCGATGCTTCCTCTTTGCCTTTTCTGTTACGTTTTTCTGTCTGTTTTTCCCCCTTGCATGTGTTTTGCTTGACGTCCTGTTCATCACGAGCCAAACCCACTCTTCCCCAGCTTTAGTTAATAAAAACCTTAATTGGTTGCACCGTACATTGCATCCCCTCTCGTCTCGGCTCATGTCACAGTATCTATATTTATTTATTTCCCCTATTTTTTTCAGATCGATTCGGGCTCAGGAGTAGAGGAGGAGATACCGCTGGTGGTGTGGGCGTGGCGCACACTGTTTACACGGCGGGTAAACTCGCGGCGCGGAGTGGAATAGCGGTATCTATCTATCTGGTGGCCGTCAGTTACCTGTAAGTATCTCACCGGTCACTGTGGCCTTCTCTTCTCCCTGCTCTAGCATCATTAATGCCGCTTCTTATCACCCCATTAATTACTACCACCTGGCAAAGAAAAACCCATATTAATGGCGTGTTTTAAGGTTCGTTGGGAGGGCAGAGCCGGCCAGTCTTAACGCCACCTCGCAATATTTACGACGTGTCTTAGCAAAAAAAAAGGAAGATAAATTAAAAATATACAGTGTGGTTTCCCAGAAATAAAAGATTAAAGTAGTAAGTAAATCCTAGCGGGCTCCACCCTGCAGACACTCGATAACTGGTCGGTTTAGCCGGGCCGGCGCCTGAAGGGGGCAAAAAAATAAAGAAAATCCAGGCAATACGTTTATCTCGGGGTGTGCGGGGCCCAGCTTCATAGACTGTAGCTGGTACATCTGCGGCTCAGTGCCTCGTGCGGGGAGCTGCTGCTGCTGCTGCTGCCGTTTGGAGTCTTCCCCATACGCCCCTGTCTCCCGTGGCCCGTGGGAGTGGGACAGCGCGCGCGCTCATCCCTGTTTGCAAAACAAACGAGTCGAGTAGTGGTAAGAGGAGTAGTAATTACATGTGCACAAAGAAAACATCAGAAGCTTCTCTGCCCGCCATGTTCCCCGTGTATTTACCTGCCTTTCCATTTGTTTTCTTACGCCGAGTATATGTCCATGTGCATGCACTCCCTGGTGACCTCGCAGATGGAGTGTTCAAATTGCTGCCACTGCCACTGCCCATCCATCATCTGCTTTGTCTGTATAGTGTTTCTACTGTGTTAGAACAGCCTGTTCTGCTGGCACATGCTGCCATTGGCATGGGCTTGCCTGCTTTGTTTATACCAGTGTACTACTGTATCATTTTTCACTGTGGCCTGCCCCGTTTAGGCGCCGGTGCGAGCTCTAGTCCCTAGCGACCTTGCATAGCTGCGTCGTTGCTTGCTTCATGCACGGGATATGGCCTTGCTGCGGTCTGACATGGAGAGCCATTTTCGACGCACGCGCACGTGCGCCCGCGCGGTCTCCGGTGCATGCAGCCGTGCGCGCGCTCGCTGATCAGATCGAGCGAGCGTCACTGTGCGTGATAGCTGCTGGTCGGTGCTGTGTTTGCATAGTGAGCGAGCACTGAGCAGTGAGGGCACGCCCGGTCGAAATGGTGTGGTACTAGAATTCAACTGTGTTACACATAGACTAGGAAACTATGTTACAGTACGTTGTAGACTAGCTTGTAGAGTTGTGAGTAGTACGCTAGCTGTACACTGCTTGCGTGTATTTTATTTATGTATTTTGCGACGCTTGCGTGTTTTTATTTGCACTGTGCATGCACAAAAAATATTGTATTAATTAATCACGCGATATCTGGTGTAGAATACTAATATCGACTTGCAAACCCAGAGTTTGACCATCACATGGATACGTACGTGCATTCTTATGCATGCATATTAACTTGTAGTTTTGTACTGTCTTGCATGAACGTAATCTTCGGTTACGAATCTGAAATATGAAACGTTAACGCACATCGCAATGAGACGTCCTACAGGCCGGCGGCATAACGAGAAGTGATTAACCGGTATCGAGGAGGGTCAGGAAAAGAGAAGATGCTGGCATGCATCGCGTGTTCCTCCAAGGAAGGCGGAGAGGACGGCTCCCGTGGCGCGGCCACTCCTCACAGCAAAGATGCCGTCAAGTCTCTTACCTCACAGGTAACCCATCCGTCTTCCAGTCTACCTGCTACTGGTCCTGGATCGAGTACTACTCTTTCGAACACTTGCTAGTACTAACTCTGTGTGTATATGTCACAGAGAGAGAGAGAGAGAGAGAGAGAGAGAGAGAGAGAGAGAGAGAGAGAGAGAGAGAGAGATGCAGTTAATAGAGAGAGAGAGATGCAGTTAATAGAGAGAGAGAGAGAGAGTAGGGGAAGCGGAATGCAGCGAAGACGAACGTCCTCTGACACGAGCTACTCTTACTACACAGTAGCAAGTAGTGGCAAGTAGTAACGCCTAGGAATTGCCCAAGCAAGGCCACGGGGACGCATGCGCTGTGTTGTAACCGAATTAAATTTCCTTGTCCAACTGGTTAGGCCAGCAGAGCTGCTGCGGATGGCAAGAGGGCCAAGGGGTGGGTTGATGAGGCCGTGAGATAGAGACAAAAGAAAGCGTTGCCATTCCCTGGCAGTGTATGCGGTTAGGTTAAGTCCTGCAACTCCTGCTGCCATTTTTTGGCCCTTACTGAGGTATAGGAGTAGTTCCGCCGTCCCACGCTAACGCTAACGCAATCAATTGATGAGCGCCTACTCAAGCCCAGCTCGTCCTCTTCGAAACTTAACATTGTTTTCTTCTGTCCCTGCTTAATTACAAGCTCTTGTTCCTTTGCGTACGCGCGTCATACTATTTCTGTGTCATACGTACTCATGACTAGATAAAACTATACATGACGGTGATATTTAGCTAGTAGAAATCAACGAACAAAGTAGGTGTCCGTAATACTGATCGGCTAGAGACTTTTTCTTTCTAAAAAAAAACTGTTTCGTCAAATTAACTTTACAACAGTGATATGACTGCTAGCTAGGAAATGTTGATGAGCCATGCCCGATCCAAAAGTACAGTGTGAATGACAGTGATTCAATCACTTTCTTTGACACACTAGTAGCTACAATGCTACATTCTCACGACATTCCTCGACAAAGTTGGTCAAAGGGAGGATGAGTAGATGTGGTGGGAGAAGGCCGCTTTTCTTTGCTTGGATCCCCATCCCCCCCTAAAGCCCCTAACTTTGGAGTTGGCCAATTTGCCTACCAATGCGATTTGATTTTGTTCCCATGCACATCCCCTCACTTTTCCCACTCGCTGCCTCTCATTCATTCCCTTTGCCCTGAAGAAAAGGCCATAGTTTAGATACATTGTCCTGTGAGACACTACATGTGCCCCGGAGCCTGGGAAAACTGTATCAGTGGGAAATTTTGTCGGACCTCACTCATAATATTAGTAACCGTAACTGTCGGTTATCAGATATTTCGGATGAAAATTTTGAATTAAAATATTATTTTTTCAGATGTAAAGACAAAATTAATCTAATTTTTGAATTTGGATGAAAATTAGATAAATTCAATTTTTTTTTGTTGCCTTGTATGAAATTTATAGGACCCCACCAACAACGTGGCGAAATTTCGGCTATAGAGTTTTCCCATGCCTGATCTTTTCCAAGTGGAAAGGCCTGCCTTGGTTTTGTTTTTAATAGCCTCGGATTTGCATCGCTTGCGAACCCTCTGCATTTGCCATCGAATAAAGCCCGGGCCACGGTGCGTGGTCCTCGGGCGGGCACGGGTGACTACGCCTTAGGGCCCAGGCTGGGCCTCGTGCTGCCGGCCGGCCGGGCCACGCACGCAAGCAAAAAACACGCGATGCGGCTCGTATTATGGCTTGCCGCGGCGACCCAAGTATCTGCCCGCCCTTTGCCGTCGAGTCTTTTTAAGTGCGCACGCAACGCATAATGCATGCATGCAGAGAGATCATATGCTGCGTGCGCTGCTGCCTTTGGCCCCATTATTATCCGCACCGGTTACTATGTTGCTTTGAGCCGGGCATGCAATGCGTGCATGGCAGCATGCATGGTTCCTTGTTTCAGACAAAAGGTTAAAGATCGATTTCCCTCCTGTGTCACTAGCTAGCTAGAGTGGTCCTTTGTATTTGTGACTCTGGAGCATGTCTCCCTAGCCTTATGCGGCCTAGCCTCTTTGATTGAAACGTGTTTGTTATGCTTTACTATTAGCCAGAAGCCATTCTTCTTGGTCACCTCACCTCCCAGCTTGAAAAGCCGTACATACATATTCAAGCATGGTTCCTTGACCTTAGGGATTAAAAACCAATTGCTTTTGGTACTAACTAAACAATGCCACGTGTAAATGTTTCCCCAGATATTATATGATGGGAGTGTCTATACAACATGCGACTGATTTTTTCTTGGAAATCAGTCACTTTTTGAGCCATCAGATAAAGATCCAATGCTCCAGATATCACCCCCACCTCTATATCCCTAATCTAATCTCACTTCCCACCCTCTCTCACCAATCACATAGCACTAAAATTGAAAGATGTATAGCAGTTCTCTTATATGATAGCTACCCTACCTGTGCTGGTTCGAGTCAGAGCTGATGTACATTACACTTGTGAGCTGTGAGTGGTGGCTAACTAGGCTCCTGCGATGCAATGTGCTGTCTTCAGCTCAAGGACATGGTGCTCAAGTTCTCCGGCTCCAGCAAGCGGTACAAGGGGTCGGCCGGGAGCCCTTCGTACAGGATCAGGAGCTACCGCCGCCCCTACCCGGGCTTCATCGACGACACCGCCTTCACGACGACGAACAAGCCGCCGGGCGACGCCTACACATACACAAGAACGGCTGCAGCGGCAAGCGGGAGCGCGCGAGCCGGGTCGTCGACGACATGGGACATGACCAGGAGCAACCGCGATTGGCAGCAGGATGGCAGGAGCCCGGGCAGCGCCAACTGGATAACGAGCTTCGAGGAGGAGGTCGTCGCCGTGGGGGAGGACGCCGTGCCAAGGGGGTGGACGGCGCAGGTGGAGCCAGGCGTCCAGATCACCTTCGTCACGCTCCCCGACGGCGGCAACGACCTCAAGCGTATTCGCTTCAGGTTTTGTTACAATTTTTTTTTCGCAGTTGCATTAGTCAGCTTGTGATCAAGCTATCATTCTTGCATGATAAACTAACTCGCACGTGTGCTTGCTGTGTTCTTGTGTACATGTACGTAGCCGGGAGATGTTTAACAAGTGGGAGGCGCAGCGGTGGTGGGGAGAGAACTACGACCGCATAGTGGAGCTGTACAACGTGCAGACGTTCAGCGGCCGGCAGCAGGGAGTCTCAACCCCGACTTCCTCCGTCGACGAATCCGTCCTGGTCGGTACACATGCACGTACCATTGTTCACTTGAATTCGTCATAAACTTCTTGATTGATCTGCATCAACTTATTGTTGAGCGCATGCAGAGAGAGTCGTCCTACTCTCGGGGTGGCTCGACGCGGGAGAGCCCGGTCATGATGCCGCCGACATCGTCGTCGAGCAAAGAACCGATCGACCGGAGCACGTCGTGCAAGGCAATGCCAGGGTCTTCGTCGGCGTCGGCGCCTAACGCGGCCGCGCCTTCGACCAGAGCGGCATACTACCCGTCCGCGGCCGTGCCAGACCCGTCCGACCACGTCTGGGCGCACCACTTCAACATGCTCAACTCCGCGGCGGCCGGCCCGTCGTCCATGATGGGCGGCGTCCCGTCGTCCTTTGACCCGTCGCGGGCCACCACCTCCTCTCGCGACGAGGCCTCCGTGTCCATCAGCAACGCGAGCGAGATGGAAGCAACAGAATGGATCGAGCAGGACGAGCCGGGCGTCTGCCTCACCATCCGCGAGCTCGGCGACGGCACCCGCGACCTCCGCCGCATCCGGTTCAGGTAAATGCCACTGATCGTGCATGGACTTGCCAAGCACCACCAAGCCATTCTTGATCTGTATGCAGTCATACGTTCTGTTTGATCTCATGCATGCTCCTGTGTTTTTTTTTTCAGCCGGGAGAGGTTTGGCGAGGACAGGGCGAAGGTGTGGTGGGAGCAGAACAGAGAGAGAATACAGGCGCAGTATCTGTAGCAAGGGAGCGCAGAGACGTTGATGCAATTTATTTGCACGCGAGTACTTGACAGGATAAGCTAACGCGTTGGAGATAGATTAGGGAGATGATACTGTAGTTCTTCTGATACATGGTGAAAAGACAGGAGTGTGAAGGAAGGATAGCCGGATAGGTGGAAGGAAGTGGTGATGGTGGTGCTTGGCTTGGCTTGGCTAAATGCCTAAATATGGAGCTTTTGCTTTTGCTTTTGCTTGCTTATCCAGATGTGCTCCTCTCTGTGTAGACATATATAAACGTGATATGCGGTCAGTTGTGCCTTTTGTAACGCACTATTCGGTTCATTCGTTGATTTAATTTATTTTTAAGTTTGTCCATTTCTTCTTGGGTTTTGGTAATCAAGTCCTGATTAATTTTGTGCGTGCGAATGTTGGCATTTGCGGAGAAGTTTCAGAATGATGCAGGGCAAGTAGAGGTTGGGTTGATGAGATGCACATTGGGATGGAAATTGAAATAAGAAGTAAGAATGCACAAAATTACATGTTGGAAATAGAAATTAAATATGGTTTCAATCCATAGTTGGTAGTTGCGCTAAGACAAATATGAACTCGTAGTGTAGTATTGGCAGTAGTTCAAGCCTACCTTGCTGATTGATCAAACAAAAACCTGTCCAGAGTCCAGGTGGACTTGCAGAGAAAAGGTGGGTGATGCCTAGTTATCCTGGTTTAGAATCAGCATATTTTGGGTTTAACTGTTAAATACAAATCTTATTTTATGGATAAGCTAAAATTAGTGACAGATGGTTTTATGAGACTGAGTCTATTTGTAGATAAGCCATTATTGCAAGTTGGTTTTCTAAAAAAATCCCACAAACTATTCCAAACATTTTTAGCTTCGTTCAGCCAAAAAGAAATCCCATATGACCATTGAAGGGTGTAGGTAAACCATTCTTAGATTAGTTCATTCTTTTCAATAGCCACACAAAAAAATAATAATTGGGTGTGTTTCGGACACATGAATTTCACATAAAATCAGTACATTTCCTTCGAAATTCATACGAATTTAGGGTTCAGGATTAAAATAACTAGATAGGAAGAAGACATAAACTTTATTTTTTATGCGGAAGAAAATATAAGTTGACTTTACTCAAAAGTCCTTTACTAATTTTAATATACTCCCTCCGTTCTTTTTTACTTGACACAGTTGACTTTTCACGATCAAACTTTCTAAAGTTTGACCGCCAATAGGTTTAAAACTATCTAAATTGGCTATATGAAAATTATATCATTAGAATTGTCGTTGAAAATACTTTCATAATATTATAATTTTATTAGTATATTTTAATGTAAAAGTTATAAAAAGTTATGGTCAAAATCACAGCTCGAAGACCCTAAAAAGTCAACTGTGTCAAGTAAAAAAGAACGTGTAAACGCCCCCAACCCCAACCAAAAAAAAAAAAAACTGTTTATTGAGCAAAGCTAGTATACGTTTTTGTGCAAGGCCTGCACATACGGCCCAAATAGCCTAGAAAGCGGCAACCGCCGTAGCCCAAGAAGACCACAGCCGCCCAATACCAAGTTACCAAGTACCAACCATCCATCGCCCTCGATTCCACCTGCACCTCCCCCACCGCTGGCGTCTGGCGACCGCCGCTTGCCGGCCTCCCAACGATGAATCGCCCATCCACGTGATGGATCCCTCGGCGGCAGAGCCCGCGCCACCACGGGCCGCCGTGGGAGAAGGAGCAGAGCCCGCGGAGCGGAGCCGGATGCGGCCCGGGACCGCGGTCCGAGGCGCCCTCGTGGTGGCCTTCCCCATCGCGGCGTCATTCCTCTTCTCCTTCCTCGTCGGCCTCGCTGGCCTCGCCCTCGGCGGCCTCTCCTCCACCGCATCCGTCTCCATGCCCTCCACCTGTCGCGTCCTGTCAACTGGTCGGTCACTATCCCGTTTTATCCCTTCCCAATTCACTCTCATCACTGCAATTTCTAGAGCTTAGTAATTTATCAAGGGTGTTGGAGTATATATGCAAATTAGCTATTCGGGTGTTAGGTTCGAGGAGTTTACTGCAAATTTAAGCTCTATTCCGTTTTGTGATGAACATTTTACCATTTGGTCCACAAAGTTAAGAGTTGGTGTCATGTTGCTCACTTACTATGTTAGATAATGAATTGCGATATAGTAGGGTGTTCATAGACGAACGACCAAAATAGTAGGGTGTTTATTGGCTATTGATTCTAGTTCACTGGTGTTAGTAAGCTTAGAATGCGGTTGTTGCGCTCTTTTTTTCTTTTTGGATCGAATTGTGTTGATTAGCTGTGGACAAATTTAGCTTGATGCGGTTGTTGGTACATTGTAGGCGTGGACCTTAGGTCATCAAAAGTTTGCGCACTTGGACTGTTGAACTACAGAACTAAGCATGTGTTTTACCCCTCGAGTAATAGAAGATTCCGCTGCCATGATGACTATTACTGGGCTTCAGTTTTCCAGGTGAGAATTTGAACTATAATTGTACCTCCTTGTTTGCATGATTGCATCTCTAGGAGCACCTCTAAAAATGCTGTTAAAGCTTCTGCTTGGTTAAATGTTTTATTTGCTTGGTCTTCTTCTACCTGCACAACAGCGGGTTTTAAGTCTAGTTTTAACTAGTTATCAGGCCATTCTCACATTCAGCGCCTCTAGATTTAGCCTGTCTAATTTTTTAAACTGATATACATAGGTCTGAGATGCTTTTTATGTGCTGTCAACTCCCAACGACTGATGAACAATTGTAGCACTAGTTTCTAGTATGTGCATAAAAATTCCTGCAAAGAAAGAAACTGATTTACATGTTGCACAGCCTGCTTATTACCCGCCCTCATCTTTCAGCTTACTATTAATACTCATGATCATGAAGGCTTGCTATACTTGTTTTGTTAATTTGTTTGCTCTCATTTGTGCTTTGGATTGATACTGTAGGTTGAATACACAGAATATTTTTCTGGTCAAATATCTTATGCAGTGGCAGAGGCCCCGACAGAGGCTCTTCCTCACAATTGCCGACCTGATTTTGGTGCTGCTTGGTCAACAACATTGAAGTTCAAGGTATTATTACTATGGAACATCTGTTTTCTGTGAGATATAATATTCACTTCCTAACACATCAGAAGTAATTAAAAGTTTTCTTTAGTGCTCTTGTGAGTTGTCAGTTTTGTGCATGACTTTTGCTCATTTCATGTTTAGTTGTCAAGGAGTAGTTCCTTTTCCACATTGCCATTTCATTCACCTTTACTTGTAGGTCAATGAATCATACAGTTGTAGATACACGCTTGGGAGTAGCAAGGCTGATATTTATTTGGACAAGCTGTTCAATTGCACTGCTGAGGAACCTTCGACAAGTGAGATGCTCAAAAGGATATTTATACTGTGAGTATATATGCTCCTCCCAAATTCCCACGTGCTACATGGACTCTGCAGTACCTTCTGCATAATATGATACTATTTTGTTAATCAACATTTACTCCATCAGATGTAGATAGCCAGAAGCAGGGATCAAAATCCCGGCCGGTTACCGGCGGGACGGGTGAATAGTAACCAGCCAAAAAAATTTGGTTTTGATTTTTTGACTGCATAATGCCCTTCCTAGGTTGGTTTAGGTCTTTTTGTGTTAAATTACATATTGTATGAGCTAAATATGCTTGAATTATTGTATTAGCAAGTCCCGGGTAGTTTTTTGGACTTGGAAAGCATGTTGAATTATAGTATTCTCACATGAAGGATATCTATTGTGTCAATTGTTGATGTATAAGCAATTAGCACTTGGCAGGATTCATTTTAATGTTCATTTTAATGATTGTTTGATCAAGGGTTTGTTGGTTCAACAAAAAAAAATTTATGTACCAACGCTGATCTGAGGGCATACTAAATGGAGTCTGATATTAGGAATAGCCTATTGATCTCCGGGTTTTTTTTACCAGTTTTTCCGTTTTTTTGGCCGGTTTTCAAAATTTGGTTCGTGAACTTCATCCAGTATTTCTTTGGGTTTTCCAGTAATACCGTTACCGGCCGCCGACCGGGATTTATGCCGGTACCGGGATTTCGATCCTTGGCTAGAAGTGCTTATTCTGCTGCTAGTTTATTGCTCTTCTTTGCTCCGGAATTCTGGCTAGCTTACCGCTTATCAGTTTGGCGAAGTTGGGTATACTTGTATAATTGTATTGTGCTGTTGTGTCACCATTCTATTTTAAGCGCTAAACATTAGGAACTTAAAATCCTATGTAGGCCTGCAGAAATTATTTGCATATCTTCATTGGTTAGTTACAATGGTTTTTTTTTTCTTCACTTGTTCTAATGGACATTTATCTTTAGTATTTGCATTTTCTTCCACTTACGTTGACATCGAAATATGTCAGGTTTTCAAAGTCCTACATGTCAGAGGATTTCACTTTAGGGCGAATGCTTGGACATGTAGCAGCAGGGGTTGTGGCTGGCTTGTTGAGTTCTATTTTAATCACCATCTTACTGAGAAGCTTCCGAGGAGTGTTCCTTGCTGCTGCCAGGTGGGCTGTAGGCAAGCATAGCATCAGAGTGTTTGCTTGTCGATTTAAACGAGCCTGTCTTCTTGTAGCATATGTATCTGTTGTTGGTTGGATTACTTTGCAGTACAGCAAAATGATCGGATTGAAAGAGCTTTTGTTGGATAATGAACTCATGGAGAGGTTCTTGTAAACTGTAGATGTTTCCAGCAATGTATGTCAGGCGATTCTTGTCTTCGAGGAGAGAAATATTTTTGTTTAAATTCGAATTCCTCTGATATGATTTATCTTGTTCTACTACGATGTGCAGCCAGGAATACTGCTGCTCTGTCCAACATGTATTCCATAGTATAGATCATCATGGATAGCTGTCACAGTTTATACGAAACTCCCATCTGTTGTAACCCTGTATCCAATTCATAGTAATGATAGTTTGTGGGATTCATTGTTCCATTTAGAAATTTGAGCTAATTTTCTGACGTTGAATACAAAAGGCGTCTAATTCTTATTTGATTAATCATGATGTGATCCTGAGTTTAAGTGGGATTGTAGTGTTTGTTCTTTGAATTGGTACCTGTTCATTGCAGCACAAATAAAGGTTGAACGAACTGTTCCTAAAATCCCTTATTTTAGCCTAAGTTACTATAGGTGAGAGCCCGTTTGGAACATAGAAATTTGGCAAGGAACAATAGCATTCTAGTATTTTTTTTTTCCAAAACTCCTTTAGAAATCTTTTTATTCGTAACGGGACCTAAAACTGTTTTTGGTCATATATGATTATTTTTCCTCGAAAAGAGAAGTGGCTAAATACTTTTCTAGAACCGTTTAGAGAAGAACAATATTCTGGAAATGAAAGTGTCAATACCAAAAGATAAGCTCTAATTGATTTCCAACTTCTCAGCACCTGCTTGACGTCTTCATCTATTTAGACATGCCTACCTTGTCATGGGTCAATTATTGCTGATTTGCTGCGGATGCACAGGGATGGGATCTTTCGTCTTCATCTTCATCCTTCCAGCTACGGCGAGTAGTCAAGCCATCCTCTGTGGTTGACTTCCAAAGGCGAAGACTTGTACTATAGCAACTAGCATGATCATCCCGTGGCGTACACGCCCAGCGTACGGACATTCGACGTCCAGGATCCACTTCCCATGGCACCCCTGTCCGGATGGTACAGCAGAACAGAATCTGACGCCAGCGCAGCAGCGAACGACCGTTCGTCGAAGTCAACCACAAACCACAAAATACTTACGGTTGCTCGCCAACTTCCCCGGAAGCCGTCGAAGGCGAGAGTCGTTCCCAGACAGGCACACCTCGACCGGTCCGTTTCTCTAGTCACATCACACACCAGCACGGCTCTGAGCTAATCAACCACAGCCGCCGCGCGCACGGTTGCGCTGCTCTGCCCAGGAAGCAACGCGCCGGCCGAGCCCGCCGAGACGCCTCCCTATAAAGCCGCTCCATACCACAAGACGTCGCCGTGCCAGGTTAACAGCAACACAACACGATCATCGATCCCCTGTCCGCGCAGAAAAAATCGGCCTTCAAACACGTCCAATTCCCTTCCATTTCCTTCAAAACTTTCGCCCCACTTGAAAGTTGCAGGTAGTTTGCTGACCATGAGCTCTCGTGTGGCCGGCGCAGCCCTCCTGCGCCACCTGGGCCCCCGCCTCTTCGCGGCCGAGCCGGTGTCCGGGCTCACCGCGAGCGCGAGGGGCATCATGCCCGCGGCCGCGAGGATTTTCCCCGCGCGGATGGCCAGCACGGCCGCCGCGGATGCCAATAAAGAAGACGCCACTGAAAAGCCGGCGGCGGCCGAGCAGAGCAAGAAGGACGTGGTCAGCTACTGGGGCATCGAGCCTCGGAAGCTCGTGAAGGAGGACGGCACGGAGTGGAGGTGGTTCTGCTTCAGGGTGCGTACTGGACAAACGTGTACTCCATCGTTGCAAGCACAGTTTTGATTATTTGTTTGCGTTTGTAATTGTGTACATACATGCATGCAGCCGTGGGACACGTACACGGCGGACACGTCGATCGACGTGGGGAAGCACCACGAGCCGAAGGGCCTCACCGACAAGGCAGCGTACTGGGCGGTCAAGTCGCTGTGCGTGCCCAAGGAACTCTTCTTCCAGAGGCGGCACGCGAGCCACGCGCTGCTGCTGGAGACGGTGGCGGCGGTGCCGGGCATGGTGGGTGGCATGCTGCTGCACCTGCGCTCGCTCCGGCGCTTCGAGCACAGCGGTGGTTGGATCCGCACGCTGCTGGAGGAGGCCGAGAACGAGCGCATGCACCTCATGATCTTCATGGAGGTGGCGCAGCCGCGGTGGTGGGAGCGCGCGCTCGTGATCGCCGCGCAGGGCGTCTACTTGAACGCCTACTTCGTCGCGTACCTCGTCTCGCCCAAGTTCGCGCACCGCTTCGTCGGCTACCTCGAGGAGGAGGCCGTGCACTCGTACACCGAGTACCTCAAGGACCTCGAGGCCGGCAAGATCGAGAACACCCCCGCCCCGGCCATCGCCATCGACTACTGGCGCCTCCCCGCCGACGCCAAGCTCAAGGACGTTGTCACCGTCGTGCGCGCCGACGAGGCGCACCACCGCGACGTCAACCACTTCGCTTCGGTGCGTATGCGTGTGCGCTTGCAAGAGCGTCGATCCACCTGCTTGTCGCCAAATTTGAGCAATTTGACGAGCTAACTAAATTGGTTTCTTTGGATTTATACATCGTGCAGGACATCCATTATCAAGGGATGAAACTGAAGGAGACGCCTGCGCCGCTCGGGTATCACTAATCAATGGACGATGCCTGCTCAGTTCACCACTGTTACCTACTACAACTCCTAGCTATTTATATCCTGCTTGGGATAAATTGTTCTCCACTATTTGCGTGTAAATTATTTATGTTTTACGTTGTTTGTCACTTCATTCTGGTTAATCAAGTCATGTCTTACTACTGTTGCACAATGTACATATGACAAGGTTGCCAATAAGAAATTCGGAGCTAATAGAAGTGTAACACGTTAGCATTGCAGTGCGCATGTTTTTTAGTTGCGCACGTCACCATTCTGAGGGAAAGCTTTTGGACGGATCCATCAAGCAACTCGTCAATAGGTTATGCTGCTGAGAAAGAAAGTATGGCTCATCTGCTGGCGTACGTAACCGGACTATGACCTGCAGTCAACTAAGACCAGGACCCCAATGCTATCCATGTCTTTTACTGCCAGTCAAGTTTTTTCCCTTAAAATTGCACCAAATATGTCCCAAAACTTACTCGATGCTCCCTCCAGTCACAAAATAAAGTCATTTTTAGCTTTTCAAAGTCAACAAGATATCACTTCGACCACTAAATTTGATCATCATATTTTCAAAAAAAAAAGAGTTATAAAAGCATTTTTCGTGACAAATTTACTCATACCAATTTTCGTATATCCAAACTACATATTTTAAATAATATCTTGGGAAAAAAATTATATACTATTGAAAAAGTTTTGGATCCCTGATCTGCCATTATAAAGTGACATCTCCTTATATGTCATTGCAAAATCGAAATCATACCCTTTTATGCCATTGTTGATCAGTCAAGTTGTGAAATAGCTATGAAAACACCATTTTCCCTTGTCTTCTTCTTCCTTCTCTCTCTCTCTCTCTCTCTCTCTCTCTCTCTCTCTCTCTCTCTCTCTCACACACATGTATAGAGATAGAGGGGAGAGAGAGCTCTAGGGCTGCGCAATAGAGGGGGAGGGGGGTTAGCATGAGGCGGTGGCGCACACGGTGGCGGAAAACCTTGTGGACCTCGGCATTCAACTGGGAGAGACATCATGCCATCGGGCTGCTATGTGAGGCCACCGCTGGGCTGCTCCATGATGCCATTGACACCCTCCTTCCACGACACGACGACGATGGCTAAATCTGTCGGTGTGGAGGTCAGATATGATCGGAGCCGAGGCTGATCGGCTGCCGGCAGTGACGACGTATGGAGGCAACAACACTAGTGCAGAGAGAGAGAGAGAGAGAGAGAGAGAGAGAGAGAGAGAAGTGGTGCGGGCTTGCCACCGGTGAGGGGCGGTGGCGTCAACGTGTGCGCAAGAGAAGAGAGAGAAGCAGGAGGGGAAGAAAGAAAACAAGAAAGGAGAAAATAGAACAGGAATAGAAAAAAGGAGGGTAATATGGGTATTTTGCAAAATGTTAACGGAAAAAATCTAAGTTGACGATAGTAGCATAAAATGATATGATTTCGATTTTGTAGTGACATGTAAGGGAGATATTATTTTGCAATGGCAGATCAGAGATCCGGAATATTTGCAGTGGCATATAAATTTTTCCCCCTAATATCTTTGGTCAAAATAGGTAAGATTTGACTGAACGCATTCTATGATAATTTTCTTTTGTGATCGGAGGGAGTACCATGTTAAGTCCCATGAACCATCCAACTCACCTTAAAGTTTGAGATGCAAAGAAAGCGGGCAATCAATTTAGAAGATTGAACACCTTTTTGTTTTCATTCCCCTATAAAACATTTTTAAACCGCTCACATTTTTAAATAAGTTGGTTCATATGTTTTGTATCCTCATGGTTGTACAAATTCAAATTCCAACAACTACGCACTTACAAAAATATCTCAATTATTTTGGGTGTTGGAGAAGGGATGTTCGATGATTATGTAAAATTTCACCATCAAACTCGACTGCGGTCGAGAGGGGAAAAAATGGCACGAGCGTAAACTTGATCTTTCCCCCTTGGTACAATTCTGTTAGGCACATAGAAGAACAGTCCAATTAAGATATGATTGATGGTACAAGTGGGATGAACGATGACGCGTTTGGTCATTCATCAGCTTATGGTTCTTTGTGGCAAGCACAACGCCGGCAAGATTATTATTACTCCGAAGAAATGTCCCGGATGTTTCTAGCCTCTAATATAGTATATATAGCCGGTCAGTCACGTTCTAGTATTGCTAGTGGTTTCTCTCTAAAATAAGAGTATTGTTAATGGTTAGATTATGGATATAAGGACATATACAATAGTATAGACGGTTGTTGTATGTAATACTCTTCATGTCATCGATAGACAAAATCAACGATAACTTATACAATGAATTGTCCTTAAGTTATGTATAAATGACCCATAAATTATACAGACAATATGGATACAACAACGAAACAGCCGTCTATAAAGGCTTTATAGACTGTCTGTTGTATGATAGACAGGTTTATTCTCTCTCCTTGTTGTCTCGCATACACGTTATTAAAAATCTTAAACGGCTGATATCACCCCCACTATTCATGTCCTAATAATAGGCGTTGCCTCATTTGACTGCCATCTTGGTCCAGGATGGCTGGAGTCTTTTTTGGTCCACAAGACAAGCAACACATAAGATAATACATCCCCCATTTCGCTTTGCTTTCTTTGTACTGGCCATTGCAATACGGTGCCACCCTAATGTGAAACGGTATTAAACGGAATATTCTCCTTCTTCAACAACCGTTTTTTAGACTTTATATACGTATTATTAGAGCATCTACAATAGTTTGTTTCTTAGCTTGTTACTGAGAGGAGAGAGAGTACTCAATCTAATAAAAAGAAACAAGCTTTCTGATGAATTATTCCTTGAGTTTTTATCTAAGAGTTTAATTGCTTTTCACAAAATAAATTTTTAGGTAACAAGTAAGTCTCTAATAGCTATTTTATTGTTTCTTAAGTCTTGATATCAACAATATGCTTGTTTCTTTATCTAGAAATAAACTCACCTTTTCTTCTCACTATCTCTCCTCCACCTCACTTAAATACTGATGTGTCTATCCCTTAATAACAAGTGATATAGACTATTGTATACGCTCTTATTAACCTGTATAATTGTGCAGTAGTACTATCTCAGATTAAAAAGATGGAGAGCTCACATGTCTAATAGAGAGATCTGATTCGTGTGCCAACTACAAGTCACACTTGCTAAGATGTGAACCCTTTAATTAGTCACAGGTTGTTTCTCAAAAGGAAAAAATCACAGCGGTTAAGCGGCCAGTTTGGGCTTAAAGCAAGAAACCTAAGTCCAAATAAATAGATGCCTTTTCCAACCAGGTTTTTGAAAAGTCCATAACGACTATAAGCCATAAGCCAAGCCATAAGCCATCTTAGAGGGGGTTTTTTTTTTTGGCTTTTGTGGAATAAAATATACCTTTGCCACTGAAGTTTGAAAAAATTACCCGCACGTACTAGGGTATAAAATCCCTCATCTCAGGCCTCCCCAGCCCACCCCTAGAGGATAGGGTTCCTTGTATGAGAGCATGACGACCCACTTGTCCACAACCTCTACTGGTCTCCCTCGACCTTCACCTAATGCCGCTGACCTCCTCCCACCTCAGCTCCCTAGCTCCTTCGCCCCTCCTATGCCGACGAACCTAGCCGCAATGGGTGGATCATATCCAGATCCCAGCGGTAGTGGCAGCTGCAGGTGAGGGTGATGGTGGCCTAGCGGCAGCTGTAGCCCACCGGTACTAGTGGGGCGGTTCGGCAACGGCGACCGGCTAGGTGTAAACAAGAGTTATCTTATTTTCATTTTTTCTACTTTTTCTGAATTGAAAGAGCGTAGATACTATTATTATCAATGTCATGATTAGTGATTGGTCTCAAAATTGTTGTTCTTGCTAAGTGAACCATGGCCATAATAGAATTTTGGTTTTGTTTGATATTTTTCCTAGTTTGTGGTCGTGGTGCCGAGGGGAATCAAGGCGTTGTTCTTGTAGTATGCATTTTAGTCTTATAGAAATAAGTGTTGTGAAATTTTTTATCTTATCATCAATAAATAGTATGTATGATCGAATTACATAGATATACATTACTAATTTCAAGTGAAATAATAAATGAAAAGTTTGAAATAGATGAAGATGAATTTATCAGTGAATGAACAAGTGGTAACTTGTAGCAGAGGTATTTCAGGCTTTGCAACTTTAAACCAAAACTCGAGATTGAAAAAGCGAGATTACCAAATATCCTGGCTTGGCTTAAAAGCTAGGTACTTATAAGACCATCTGCAATGTTGTGATTTAGCTGGTTCAATATATTGATTTGGGTAATGGGAATCGATTTAATACACTGGGCGTTGCCGATTCCAATCAAAACACTAGCGAGCCGATACAAACTTTGCATCCGGATCCTATATAATAAAATAATGTTTTCTACTAGGTGGCTAGTAACCCTCATCCCTTAATCCCAGCAGCTCAAGGTCTCATCTGTCATGGTGGAACAAGAACCTCTCTCTCTCTCTCTCTCTCTCTTTGTTGGTCCAAATTACTATTTTATTTTGAAGTGGGTCCCATGTGGAGAGTGGGTTAGATTCAATACATTGGAGCAAAATGCACTGACTCTTGAAGCTGCTTATATGACATGTTATTGAACATATGTTCATTCAATAAACTAAAAATGCTCTAAGCTACTTTATTTTTTAAAAAAGGGGGAAACTGGTTTTTATAGAAAGCATATAAGAGTTATGCTCTAAGCTACTTAAGATAAAAAAAAACTAACTTTAAACTATAAGCCATAAAGACTAAACTTAAACAAACAAGGTCTAATTAATGCCAATCGATCGACTTGGAGAAGAAGAAAAGCCCCTCCCTGTCACTGACGCTGCGGCCCCACCACTGACTTGCACTGCTCTCGCCATTGCTCTTCCTATACAAAAAAAATCCCCCATAAATCCACTCCATTTGCAACCGCAACGACCACGTCAACACAAGCGCACGTCACAAGACTCACAACACACGACTCCCAAATTTTGATTCGCGAAGGTGTTTCGGTGACCTCACCGGCGATGAGCTCCCGGATAACCGGATCCATCCTCCTCCGCCACGTCGGCGGCACCCGCCTATTCACCGCGACCGCGACCTCTCCGGCGGCGGCGAGGCCCTTTTTCGCCGGCGGAGACGCCGTCCCGGGGGTGTGGGCACGGCTGCTGTCGACGTCCACGGCCGCGGAGGCGAAGGACGTGGCGGCGAAGGAAGTGGCCAAGGGGGAAGGGGGGAAGAAGGAGGTGGTGGTCAACAGCTATTGGGGGATCGAGCAGTCGAAGAAGCTGGTGCGGGAGGACGACACCGAGTGGAAGTGGTCTTGCTTCAGGGTATGCGCGATGGATCACCAGATCGGTTCATGCGCGAAGTAGGCGTTCCTAACTTGTTTGCGTTGTGTGTATGATGTGGCTTTGCTGCTGCAGCCATGGGAGACGTACACGGCGGACACGTCGATCGATTTGACGAAGCACCATGTGCCCAAGACTCTGCTCGACAAGATCGCCTACTGGACCGTCAAGTCGCTGCGCTTCCCCACCGACATCTTCTTCCAGGTACGGCATACACACCAGCGCCGCCGTTTAATTCTTCGGTCGGATGATAGTTTTGTGTTTTTAGTCATACTTGTTCGGAGTGGCGGATTATAACGAAATCGATCGGGTGTCATCATATATGCTACCACATGTATGTGGAGTGAATATGCATAAACTACAAGATGCACACATATGCGCACGTGATTTTTGATAAGATAAACTGATATTGAATCCGGTGTCCTGTACACCCTGAAACTTCACTTGGATCCACCATGTTCGCGTTGTTGATGAGAAAAAGTGTCTACCAGGTGACGTGTCATGGGAGACAAAGTAGTAAGGCCACTTTCACATTTTTTTGAAAGTAGCAGGGTGCCTATACGTTGCAACGGAATCTCAAACCTTACACAAATAATATTTTTTAACACATAAAATGAATAAACCAATTAAATGGTGGTACACATATCTACAAGCATCGCATTAGTGCAACATGGTAGAACAAGCACTCCATGCTACAATTATGTAACTGAACGAACCAATCAATATTTTCTCATAGTATACTTCAATACATAAATAACTGCCAAACCATCATGTAAAATAACTACAAACCAACTGATAAAGTAGACATCCTGCATTAAATAGAAACATTAACGAAAATTTAGAAATGAAGTTGATGTGGCAGCCTTATGAAAGATTCATCCTCATATCTAGCTTGTTAAGTAAACCTTGGTTGCACCGTCGCCCACCAGAAACCTTAGCCGTGCATTGTCCGCCCGCCGGCGTCGAAAACCTTGTGTGTGCCACTGGAAACCCTCCATTCTGAGGTCGAAGCTAGCTAGAAATACAACGGTGCTTCACCACAACCCCCATTCTGAGGTCTATTGAGCTGAAATTATAGGTGGAGAGACTTCACAGCACTATTCACCTTCAATCCTAGAATAGTCGCATACTTCTCGATGAATTGTACAAAGGAGATAAAAATGAAACAAAAATATGCAAGGCTTACATGAAGGGGGCACTCAATGGTCTATCAGCTAGAACTGAGCTTCTTGAGCTTCCTGTCTCAAGCCCATCCGAGGCGGCACTATGTGAAGACAACAACTTTCTTTGTATCAAATTGTATGGAGTACAAGTTAGTTCGTTTTTAGATGAGTACAAGTTAATTCTAATTAGGTAATGGAACTGTACTAAATACCATGATCGGGTAATATCGCAAATCGCTTCCTACTTCATAGTGCTATGGTATCCAATGAGTCAGACATGCTTAATAAAGATTTTATTCCCCTGACACTTCTTTATAAAACAATATCAATACGGTATTGAACATTTTTTATTTGGAATGCTCTCATATTTCATAATCTTATATTCTTATGATTTGTTCTTTGTGCAACGATGGAACCACAACATCACAATTATGTGCTAAAAGACAAGGGTTCAAACTTAAGACCTGCTCTACTGGACATAACTAGGTTATCAGTACACACCAAAGTTTCCAATAGTTTAAAAAAAATGCTAAAACAAGGTGACTTTACACACAATTTCTGATAGCTACCCAAATATTCCAGCCCTCCTACACAGTGCCAGCTAGTTTTACTGACACCATCAAAACTATGGAAATTTCAAGAATTTAGATAGCCTGAGATAAAGATGGCATCCCAAAGCAAGAGGCAAAATTATTCACACTAAAGATCCTGCAAATATAAATGACTATACTATTTACATGAGTAGTACTAATACCAAGTCTTTCAAAACCATAGCCACAAAAATGAACCAAAACCAAGATCTAGTATGAAACTACAACTTTGTAGTATGCATATGTATTATTCATATTCTAAGTATCACTAAGGATGCTCTTCCGATAACAATATCCTTAAGATGATAAGTAGAAAGGAAAAACATGACCCTCTGTTTTAACAATACCCTGTGTACCCACTGACAGCCTGGAGGTTCAATGCCATTGTCATTTTGTCAATAAAAAGATGTAGTAGTGTGAATACAATGTAAAACAACATGTAATGACTGATGGGCATGCAACAAGTTCCAGCTTTTAGTATAATGGAAAGTTATACTATCATACCCTTTATCAGTATACCCAATTCACTTAGTGCACATACCCTTTTTCCAAAAAAAAAAACCTAATCTCCAATAGGGAATTTAAGCAACGACTCTAGAAACTCCATCAAATATCATATAACAATGTTCAATCCAAGAAGGGGAATATCAAAAGGAAGTATGCTTTCACCACCTTCAGCCCATGGCATTAAACGAATGTAGCTTCAAATTAGAGCTTACTTTCGTCAAAATTGTGTGTGTTCTTGATACCCCTACATTTTACAAGTAGGCATCAATACATCAGAACATTGAAGGAGTGATGTCTGTGCGACGAGAAAATTCTTGGTTTAAAATCTCACTCACCAAATCTCACGAAATAAGGACTCAAATTAGATAGAATCAAGAGGCAATTTTAAAAAATAATCCATGTACGATGGTAGAAAGTCTAAATCTTAGGGGATAAATGCCACAACAGGAAATTAGGAGAACAAAACAAATATTGCAATGGCTACCACGTGCTCCCAAATTCCCAATCGACTGCCTCTAGCGTTGCATCAGTGCCTGGAACAAAGTGCATTAGGTCGGCGGTGGCCGGCGTTAATAGACCAGCTCTCCATATCTGCATGCGGTTGGGAAATTTGGGAGTACTTCCTTGTAATCGACCATCGGTGTCACGCGTTTCTTCAAAAAAATAAAGAAAAACATAGGTGCCACACATATCTAGTCTGCATCCACTCTACCAGCAGTACCAATTGGTTTTGGCTGAGGACGCCTGTGATCAAAAGCTTCCACCCATCTGCATGCATTAGGGAAAATTGGGGATCAATCCCTCTGCAGAATTGAGAATCGATTGCAATGTTTATCTAGGCAAAAGGATTATACCACAGATTGTGCCCGACGGTGCAGTTTGGCATTGTTTCTACCAGCGGTGAGACGTCGAACGAGGGGGAGAATGTAGTTCACCTCGTCCCCCAAATCGCCAGGTGGCTATGTATGCGAATTGCCTGGGTGGGGCGACCAGGGCGAAGTGTCGTCGCGTCACGGCGCCGATGCCTCTGCTGCCGCATCGGAGCTCTCTTCACCTCGTAGCTTCAGATGCTAGGAGGCTAGTGGTGGTAAGTGGTGAATCAGGTGGCGGTGGCGCTCGTCTTCGAGGGGATGAGAGAACGAGAAGAAGGGGCCGAGGTGAAGATGTGGTCGCCGGTGTCGGTGTAGAGTAGTGGTAGTTGGGGACAGGGAATAAGATGATAGAGCAAAGATGGGGATGTTAGCTCGTGGAGGCGTTGAATCCTTGCGGCGGTGGCTCGACGGGAGCTTGCCGGCATTGGGGCCGACGCCGATTTCATCCGTGGCGGAGGCAATGGGAAAGGAACTAGCAAAGCTTTGTGGCGGTGGTGATGTTGGAGTTTGATTCGCGATGGGGAAGAGGAAGCAACGCTAGATGGAGATGGATCAGGAGGTAGTTCCTATCTTACACCTAATCATGTGAGAAGTGGTGGATGAGACACAAATCACATAATTAAGTGCTGAGGGAGAAATGAGAGACAGAGCATGTGTTTCTTTGGAACAGAGTGAGATGATCCGTCTCCGCGTTAGAGTAAACTTTTTTTTTTATTAATTAAGATAAAAAAAGAATCTGGCTTCCTTGCTTTCTGGGAAGACGCCATTTGCATTTAGAACGAGGATCCAAGCGATTAATTTACCTAATCCATTTGTGGGAATCGATTTTATGTTCGATTAGATTGCAGCGGATAGGAAAAGAAAACATAGTGGCGTTGACATCATCAAACAGATGTATGCCATCTGTTAGAGCCTGTTTTTCATGATTCTTGCACAAGTTTATCTTCTTTATCTCTTCCATTTATCTGCAGAAGAACAATTACATGATCTATTTCTAATAGCGTATCCAAATAATCTCTATTCGATCTTTAATTGTTTGTTATTTTCAAAGGTTCGTCATTCTTGTGTAAGCTGACCCTGCAAATTGGATGCAGAGGAGGTATGGCTGCCGCGCAATGATGCTGGAGACGGTGGCGGCGGTGCCGGGGATGGTGAGCGGTATGCTTCTCCACCTGCGCTCCCTCCGGCGCTTCGATCAGAGCGGCGGGTGGATCCGCGCGCTGCTGGATGAGGCCGAGAACGAGCGCATGCACCTCACGACCTTCATGGAGGTGGCGCAGCCGAGGTGGTACGAGCGCGCCCTCGTCATCGCCGTCCAGGGCGTCTTCTTCAACGCCTACTTCCTCGGCTACCTCCTCTCCCCCAAGTTCGCGCACCGCGTTGTCGGGTACCTCGAGGAGGAGGCCATCCACTCCTACACCGAGTTCCTCAAGGACCTCGAGGCCGGCAAGATCGACAACGTCCCTGCACCAGCCATTGCCATCGACTACTGGCGCCTCCCCGCCAATGCCACGCTCAAGGATGTCGTCACGGTGGTGCGCGCCGACGAGGCTCACCACCGCGACGTCAACCACTTCGCATCGGTACGCATGCTTGCAAACCATTCCACCAAGATCAGCATCGTTTCTTGATCTCATTTCTTGATCAGGCTGTGTGCGCTTGTGTGTATGGATTGGTTCTGATTTATGATCTGGTCTTTGCTTGTGGTGTGCAGGACATCCATTACCAGGGCATGGAGCTGAAGGAGACCCCTGCGCCGATCGGATATCACTGAGGCTGTTTTGTGTTCTGCTGAATTTTGCATCTCTAATAAGCAAATGAGTGTTTCGTTTTAAAGGTAAAGCAAATGAGAGCTCTTTCGCTGTATAGGATTTGATGGTCGTTACTCGTTATTTACTACTGAGTACTGAGAAATAAGCAGTCTATTTCTGAGTAGTACGAATATAGGAGACTTTTGAACCATTTCTCGTTCTAAAATGAACCTATTTCTTGTACGCTATCAGCTATGCCGTCGTCTTTATCAGAACAGCCTTCTACCTTAGTGTGTACATATTCCCCTATCTGAAGTGTGATAAGTGTCTTTCTTGCGTTTGGCGAAATCTGATGTGAGGAACCACTTGCTGGATCACTCTTGATTCTTGATCGTTGGGTCATGCACTTGTCGCGTGCAAGTAAATTTCTTTTGTTCGTAGTGGCAGCTGACTTGAGTTCTCTGTTCTGGAATGTACAATTTCTGCAATTGATATCTGTCTGCAGTTCAGGTGGTCGATTACTCAGCTTGTATCTAGGATTACGGATGATTGGTCATGCTAATAGACCGCATTCTTGTTAATTATCTGCAGTTTTTGCCCCAAAGCAGATACAGTCAGGTGGATACCGTACAAAAATGGAGTCGACCAGCCTCGTCATCGGGGATCCCCGCACCCTTCTCCCAATCTCCTTGGTCTCCTCCGCCGCGACCGGCCATGTACACCCTGCACTTGCAGCACCGCGCGGTTACCCTCCACCCAAGAGGTCTCCACGGCCGTCTTGCGCCACCCAACCCGGCGACGCCGCCACGCCTTCCCCACCGCTCAACACCGTCCCCACTCCCCGGCCGCCGCAGGGAGCAGATCCGCCTATGCCCCCGCGCCGCCGCCGCCGAAAACCCACACCCAACCATCCGGTGGCTAACCCAATCGCACCTGAACACTTCAAGTTCTGAATCCCACATGCTAAGCTAAGCTCACAAAATTTCTGCTTAATTTGCAGGATGAATCCCGGTCGAAGGGTGGGTTCTGGGCCAAATGGATGGTGAGTTGGTAGCCTTCGAGTTCGAGTGAAGGGAAATGTAAAGTGTTCCGCTTGTTTGATTGCTTTTGATGGCGTTTTTGGTGCGTGGATGCGTGTAGGCGGAGAGCGCAGAGATGATGACCAGGGCGGCCAAGCTCGGCCTGGCCGCCGTGCTGGCCTACGGGCTGTTCGACGCCGTCACCTACACGGTGTTCTCGGTGCTCGCCTTCCTTGGCTACGAGAAGAGCACCGGCAAGAACCCTGCGGCCAACCTCAAGGCCTTGCTGGGTTTATGGACTTTATTACGACTTTGCTTTAGTTACACAGACAGTTCATGTGCACATTGGCTCGTATCTTTCAGTTAGGTACTGCGATGTGAAGAACGTGAAATGCAGCTTCTAGTTCTGCTGGTAGCAATTTACATGGAGATGTTCACGGTTGTGAATTGTGATCAACTGAAATTTTCTTGTACCCATGATGATTTCTACAACAAAATTTGAGAGTACTGCTCTGCTAATGAATGACTTGTTGAAAATAGCAAACATGGAGCCTGTTTGTCTGCATTTTGTGCAATGCAAAACTTTTGGGCTCCGAAGACTGACCTTCATCTGCTTTCTCATGTGTCAGATAGTTATCCTAATGTGGACCGGAAACAATGTCACGAGGCCGTTCCGAGTTGTTGGTGCAGCTGCTTTGGCACCAGTGAACGACAGAGGGTTGAAGGGTATTAAGGAGAAACTTAACCTTCCAAGCCAGATGTATGCTTTCACACTTGTGGTTGGCTCAGTGGCTGCGGTATGCTTCAAAGTAGTTAGTTTCTTGATCCTCTCAAAGTGGGGAAAGTGAAGAGTCAATCCTCCTGCGTATCCTCAGTTGTCGGAATCCTGGTCCTCTACAAGCAGGGAAAGTGAATAATGCATCCTTTTCGCATATTTGCTTTGAGTTAAACATTGTTTGTCTGAATATTGGATCCAACTAGGTTAGTTTAATTTTCTTACAATCTTATGTTTCCATGTTCTTTTCCAAGGATCTGAATACACTGGCATCAGTAGGTTAATTGACAACTTGAAAAGATCTGTTTTCCAAGGAAAATTTCTCTTGCAGTTGGGTAATAATAATTTGGTTTTGGTCTTTTCTGTTTGTTTTGTTTAGAGGCTGATCACATTTAGGATTTTAGTGGAGTTTCAGTATTTCTGCTATATGGGGCCTTTGAGGGTTTTGAGTGTTGGAAAGGCCGATTACAGTTCTGATCAAGCTACAGGAGAAATATGGGTACAATATTACGGATGTGAAAAATGAGACATCCTAGGGACTTGATCAATTATATTCTCATATGAAAAATGCCGTATTAGGTTGGTAAGTCGATACCACATAGATTGCAACTAATTAATATTTGAATAATATCAACCACTGCAAAAAGCTTCAATCACAAACAAAATCAATGGTGGAAGATCAATATACCTAAGGTTGCCATGTTAGCATGCTAACCACTCAACGCATTAGTAGTCCTTCATGTATCCTATTGTTGCACTCGGAAATACATGGCTGACCAGGGGGGTAGCTGCCTCCCACACATATTTCTCAAGTATAGACTGTTGCATGCTCTCTCATTCTCCAGTCTGCATTCTACATATGTATAAATATTCAGGCTTCAAACAAGACCTATTATGTTTATTCAGAAGTTTCTTTAATACAATTTAACATTAGCAGACGGTAAAGCAAACTTGTGAACAAGCATGGTCAGCACCACCATAGATAAAAATAATAATCTAATAGCATAGAGTGAACTTCCCAAAACTGAGCATTGTGAAACAAATCTCTATCTTCTCTGCTGGTTGATCTTCAGAGATCTAACTCACACCCTGGCATTCCTCTAGAAGAAAGGTCATACCCTCCTCTAATATTCAAGTCTAGTAGGAGCGAGTCTTCAGTTTTTGGAGTGCATTTGACATCCTTAGCCTCCTGACTTCCGACATGGTTGAACTGAAAGCCTAAACTATTAGATTTAAGGTTGTCATCAGATATAGCTTTCACCATTTGTTCATTGTTTTCTTCGTAAACTCGTGTTGCGTTGTCCATGAAACCAGAAAGTGCTAGGTTGAAGTCCATGAGCTGTGATCTGGTTGAGTCTAGGTTAGCAGCTCCATTCGCATCGAAGGAAATGTTTTTCTGAGCTTTCACTAGTATCGCCTTTAAGTACCTCCCTTGGGCCTCTATTCGCATCTGCAGCTTCTTCTGCACCTGATTGTAGACAGAAGTACTTTAGTGTTCATGGAAGAAAGTTTTGGAGTATGAAAAAGAACCATTTCATAGTCTTCATGGCAGTGATGCAAAAGCTGTCTAACCTCAAGTTGTTCGTGCAGTTTTTGTTGGACTTGAATTTGATACCTTAGCGCATCTGCAAGCGGTATTTCTCTGATTCACATAAGAAAAATGTTTTAGAAATGGCTATGTGAAGAAAATAGGCCCGTAAAAGTCACAGAACAGAAAACAACCAGTAGGATCCTTTTTGAAATAAAATAAAATAGGAATTGTTTGCATTTAATGAAAGCTAACACTTGTTCTAAACAGTTGAATTACTAATCTCAATGGCATTTAGACTGTCTACTGATATATCAATTCCTGTTTTCGGATTGATTTATATCCATTGTTTTATTTGTTTTTAATGTAACTGGACTTCTACAATCCCATACAAGCAACAAAATAATGCCTGATTTGTAGATGTTTGAGAAACCCACTGAGAAGTTAAGACATGTATCTAAGTTACTGTGAGATTAGGAGTTGGATAGTTCAAGTAATATGGATCAGTTGAAAGGTTCAGAGAGCAAACCCCAAGTTACTAGCTTGTCATCTTCTAGCATTTTCAGCTGTCTACTTAACAAAATGAACTAGGATGGCATCTTCGAACTAAACTTGTTATATTTTGTAGTTGCAGTAGACATCGATGAGCCTTTGTAGTGCATAAAAATCAGGTATGTCACTTGCAGGTAGGTCCAGGAGGACAGCAGAAGGTGATTGCCAATTACCCCGTGTTGTTTTCTCCAGCAGGAACACAAGGAGGCGCTGCGGTGGAAAAACTGATGCCTTGCGCGGTAAATCCTGACAAATAAAGAGAGGAAGTTTGAAGTTTAGAAGCAGAAACCTTGGCTTGAATGTTTGATGCTTTTCATTTTGGCCTTGAATGTAATATTTAGAAGGTACATACCACCACTGTTGGCTGGTTCCAGGCCTGAGCCTTTCATGGGTTGCCTTCCCAATCTATATTTCTAAGCACATAAAACAAGTGTTACTGTGTTAGTACACTGGAGCAAAAGAGAAGGAACAAATATAGGCGATGTTAATACCGGTAGTGGAGCAAAGCTCAAACCTGAAGGTGGCTCTTCAGATGGTATAGAGTGAGGCCTTTCATGCCCATCAATCTGAGCACCGACTTGGGCGTTGCTTCTGTTGCAGGCAGCACAATCAGATTGGAAACAAATAGTTAGTGTACTATGCTCAATGAAGCAAAGTCAGCTGAACGTGTGCTTAATTAGCTACAGAGAGAGGCTGTTCCCAAGGAATTGTGCGTGATCTTTCTATAGCACGGCAGATGATGCAAGCGTACTCTTCTTTCGAAATGGAATCCTTGACACTGGTTCTCTGTCCATGTCAATAGCAATCATTTGAACACCAATTTGCATGGCGAAAATTAACCATGCAGCTGCGCATACTTATGTCTCAATCAGAGCAAAAGGATTTGGACTGAAAAATGCAGTAGCGTAGCGGATTTAGATTAGCAGCAGAGGATTCTGAAAATCTTTGCCTTTGCCACGGCACGAACGCTTCGTCAAAACAAGTATACTAGGTAGTAGTAGGCACCACACGATCGCCGGCGCTGCACTGTGCCGCCACGTCGAGTAACTTCAAGCAGGAAAGGAGCTAGGAAGGAGTAAGGACTCACTGTCCGGGCCGCCGAGTTTTGTGACGGCGTCGACGAAGCGCTCGTGGAGGTCGGGCGTCCACCGCAGCCGCGGCTTCGGGTCCCGCGACAGCGCCACCGCCTCAGCACCGCCGCCGTAGCTCCCCTCCATCCCCTCGAACATCTCGATCACCGGCAAAATTCTCCTACTCTCTGCTGCGCCAAGACCGACCGATCGAGCAAGGCGAGTGAGCTCTCGATGTAGTAGAGAATATAATGTTGCTGGTGCCGAGAGGAGGAGACGACGGCGTAGTGTCTATACGACGACAAGACGACGAGAGAGAGAGAGAGAGAGAAGTGGAGAGGGTGGCGCAGAGAAAGGAAAGGAATCTAGAGAAACTTGAGCTGGGGTGCAATGCAACGGCGCAAGAGAACAAAAAACGAACAAGCCGACGAGACGAGCGTCTCGGCTGCCCGCCCCACCAACCGGGAGGGGCCACCTGGCCGCCGCTCGCTCGAACACACCGCCGTCGGCTGGCTACTACGTACGTACATGATACCACATCACAATTGGCACCAGCACAGCACCACCCGCTGGCCGTTTGTGTAGACTATAGACAAGAAGAATCAGAAAATATATGATGTTTTTAAAAAACACGCAATCAAACATCCTTAACTTTAACAATTAATATATAAAAAACTATTAGTATTGGTCACGTAAAAATGATATAATTATATTAGCCATAAAAAATAATTTCGTACATAATAATAGTATATTATTTTATTAACATATTTAAGTAAAAAATAATAGTTAAAGTTGCATATCAAAGACCGTATCAATATTTAAAATCTCATATATTTTTAAACAGAGAAAATATTGTATACTACGGTGAAATGACAAACGCGTAGATTTGTTCACGAACAGCAGGGAGTAGTAATATACTACAATACTACTTGTGGTAACCAAGAGCAGCAGTGCTAGAGATCATGGAATAGAGAAATGTACGTGGCAGAAAGCGAGAAAGCTATGCCTAGAACGAATCTTAGACTTTAGAAGCAACAAAGGCGGGTTGGTAGCATGATGATATCTAACGACGAGCTGAGCTGTGGCCGAGCGAGCAGCACGCAAGTTAGTCGTGTAGCTGTGTGCGTGAGGAATATTCCGGCGGCACGTGGCAGCCGGGAGAGGAGAGGGTAGCGGTGGGACCGGGGGGGGGGGAGCGAGAGAGACGGCGAAGATGTTGGCGTTAATGTCGCTGGAATATTCGCGCCAGCGTTTGCCTGCCTGACTTCTGACTTGTGACCGGCTGACCGCTGCACCGCTCCCTTCTTCCCTACGGGTGAAAATACGAATCGAACAGCAGCGAAACCATATTTATACTTTAAATATATATGAATACAAATTTAAATATACTCAAATACAAATCGAATGCCATACTGAATATGAATTCAAATAGAATATGTACTCAATTCAGTTGGATCCGATATCCTCATAACTTGTATAATGTGAAGATATTAGTAACGCTTTATCGTTGTATAGCCACACTTAAGTATTCTAACCTATTTATTCCACCTAAATTAAGGAACATGAATTTACATTGAATCTAAAAAAATGTCCAACTAATTAGGTATACTGCAATAAAATACTAAAATTGTTTCATTGAATCTGAATGCGAATACGAATAGTTCGAATAAAATAACATTTCAGATGGAAAAATTCTGTACCATATTTGTATCCATGTTTTTTTTTGTGTGAATTCGAATATGAATAGGAATAGAAGAGAAATTGTTAAACTAATAAAAAAATCTATACCGTATTCATATCCTATCAAATATGATAGTCGAATAATACGGATAATTTGTATCCTTTCGTACGTACCCTAGCCTCTATTTGGTCGATCGATCGCAAATATTTCTCCGTTCTCCGTGGCAACCTCCATGTGTCCATCCAACTCCACGTACGCAACCAACCGTCGTCGCGATGATTAGCCGAGTTTAATTTCGAGGCCTCTACACTAGAACTCTACTTGGAGAATAGTTTCAAGAATCTTACCCCTACTTTGATAATATTAGAACCCATTTTTTCACCACTAACAGAATTTAACTTCTTCACTTCAATAACTACAAAAGCTATGAAAAGCAAATGATCGGTCAGATCGCTGTAGATTTTTTCTAATCTAGACTACACATTTTTAGAAATTTCAAACTCTATCTAGTTTTTTTGAAACTCCATTTTTTATAAGATCTGGTGCAAACTCACCTCCTAACTCTAAAACCGATGATTTTTCTAAACAACTTGACAACATTGTCAATTGTTCAACATACTAAGATTAAGATCATCCACATATGATCTCACATTTTGGGTCTGCCTCTGTTACTTCACTCGTAGGAAGATTTGGCTGTTAATTTCAGCTCCAACTTGCCGATCCTTGTATCCTTACGCTCAAAATGTGATGGCCTCGCCATGTCAGTTTTCGTTATCGAGCCTTTTCTAACTTGTCATAGCAGTACTGCTCTAAACAGCCTGCATTGCCTTATACAAACTAAGACGGTAAATAGCTGAGCTAAGATCTTTGCGATGAAGCGAAAGACTCCTATGAAGCACCTGTTTTGGCGTTCTTGAAGAGTCACCGTCTTAGCTTTGTCCCGTGCGCATGCAATTCTACCTTTTGCTGATTCCTGATAGCCCCATTTACCGGTCAGGTAGGCAGCATCTCAGATTCTCACGTACACATCGATTCCCTTGAATGAGCCGAATCACACTTACACCTGATGTCGCCCACCACTACAGTATCCGTCATCAGTAAACAACGGTACCGAATCTTATTAGGCCTTCACTACAACAAAACGTGACAAAAGAAAAAGAGAACAATTCCATGATATTTCGCTGCACGCATTTCTTCAACCAAAGGGCAAAATGTTTCTTGGTTTGCAGTTCAGTAATTCTACTGACTCGCAATTATTCAAAAAAAAAAAATGCATGGATTCCAAGTGTATACAGAAATGTAGTGAAGTACATCGCTAAGGCATTGAATTCAAGCCTTGCAAAACGGTACAGAAGCAAGCCATACGATTTACACAAGGTGCATAATAACCGTACCGTTGAATTGAATCAGGGTGTGACATAGGAGTCGCTTACCCGCAAACAAAATAAATACAATACACGCGTGACAAGACGGACCAAGATCACGATACTTGATTGAGGCAACTGTAATGCAATGGAATCACCAAAAGAGGGAGGAAAAAAAATAGAATTAATAGGTATAAAAAGGGGCAGGCTGGCAAAGGAAGAAATGGCAGATACTAGAAACGTTCTCGCATGAAAGCTCATTTGGAGCCAAACTGATACTTGTTGTAGTTTGCTAAGCTCTCGATGCCGCCGCTTTGTGTAGATGAAGGAATTCCAGACATTCCTAGGCCGGATCCTGCCGGGCCCATGGTCCACGAGGGCAGAGCCTTCTCGTCGGAACCATCACTGAGGCCACCAACAATCCCAACGTCGGCTAGGTTCACCTTCTTTGCTGCAATTTACGATAACCAAAGAGAACCATCAACACTTCTGCCATCAAGATATTCATGGCCGGTAGATATCCCTGTTAAAAGTGCAAGGGAAAAAAGGAGGAACTTACGTGCAGTTATGTTCAGATCAATCAATCCACGGCTCAAAGAATCTGCCCATATGCCAGACTTGACCTGAAAATTTTCTTTCTTGGTATTAGACTTGGGAGCTGCCAGAGGTGTTTGGTCTGTCCTTCCAAGGTTGCTACTCGAAGAAAGTTCGAAAGGGTCCTTAGCTGCTTCCTCAGAGCTTGATACAAAAGCACCAAAATCAGATGCATCAGTTTTGGGAGCTGCCAAGGGTGTTTTGTCTGTTTTGCCAAGATTGCTAATAGAAGAAAAATCAAATGGGTCTTTAGCTGTGTCTCCATTGTTTGATTCAAAGGTACCAAAGTCTGATGCTGCCTGAAGGTTGTGACTCGATATGCTGATATTTCCAGTGGAACTGTGTGTGGGTGGTGGTGCACTAGATGACCCAACATTGGAGCTGAAGGTACCAAATGGGTCAGATCCACCAAAACCATTTAAAGGAATAGCACCAAAAGGGTCAAAAGGTTCAGGAATTGTGTTCTTGGACATGGAAGTATTAGCTTCAGACAAGGTACCAGAACTTGGAGGTGGAATAAACCCCGTCTGTGGTGGAAATGCTGCAGCAAAGGTTGGCTTTTCCGCAAAAAGGTCAACATTGTCCTGTAGTATCATTTTCATGAGCACACTGTATCATGATAAATGAATTGAAGAATGAAATGATTTACTGGGAATATTGAAGCACAATCAAACAACATGCCACAAGCAACAAACACAAAAAAGGGCCAAAAAAAAGCAAGCTTTCTTTCAACAGATTTAATACTTTAAGTTGGAAGATAGCAACAACAATGGGGCAGTTTTCTTTCTATTAATCAATCCTGCAGTCTTTCCCAGTAATCCAATCAGCTATAGGAAGGCATGGCAAGTGTCAGATAATGTTCTTAACATATCCAGCAATCTTTTTTCTCGAACACGCAGGAGAGCTGCGTATCATTATATTAATAGAAGAAAAGAGATCATTATATTATTATATTAATAGAACATATCCAGCAATCTTAATATACACAGAACCAAACCTGGGCATCTGGATGTGCGGCTGTTTCTGTACTAGGGATAGCCGATTGGAAATCTGCATCAGCAAATAGATCGACCTGAGGTTCTGCAGCACTGTTTGTTGCTGGAGTTGCTGCAGGCTCGTCGATAAAATCGTCCATCAAGTTTGGGCCAAAAAGATCCACATCGGCAGTCTTTGTATTAGCTGTGGCTGTAGACAAAGATAGAAAGAATTAGGAATTACAAGTACACAGATAGCTGTATCCCTATCTTGGTGGTTGGAAGATTTGCCATACAAGATAAAGGGCAAATCTGCGTTCAGCACCTATTTCTTTGAGGGTCCAACACATTAATTCAACTATCAAAAGGCGTACGATTCCCATAGTCTCAACTCTCAACAAACTATGGGATTGTCCCTTTTGATCAAAAACTAGTTTAACACTTGAAATATCATTCAATCGATGACCTATTTATAATTAGGCAGAAGGCAATATTACAAATGCACTATTTGCAAGATAATCCAGTTCTAGCATAGTGTACATGCAGAATTGAGGGATGAACTATTCGCCAAAATGACAGATTTGAACATGCATTCAATACTACAGTCAAAGACATTCCTGGTAAAGACGTAGCATAAGCACAAAAAATATAAAAGAGTTTACCATTTGAAGAAGATCCACGAGGATCAAAGTTATCGAAGTCATCCTCATTGATGTTTGTATTAGATGGGGGCTTCAAGGAGCTCGGTGAATAAGAATCCCCATTCCTGGTATTCAGACAAATACAACATCAGCGGAGGAGCAAAAAGTTAACAATAACAGGTAAGCCTGAGGCTACAAGTCCAGAACTGATATTTCTGCATTTACCACTCAATAACAAGGTACAGCACAAGGGCATCCAATAGCAATAGTAGTATACTTTTAAGACAATAACTGTATTTCCACAGCAAATTAAATGATCCATCATACACCGAAGAAAGCAACCAGCTATTGTGTTTATACCACACTACCCCACCGGCTACCCAGTTTTGAATTATATGATAAAATGGATAATATAAATAAAATGTTATCGGCTACAGTTTTTTGAAAACCAGTAGCAGTTATTCAACATAAGAATAAAATGCTAAGCAACCTTTAAATACCTTCTATCATGCTTTGCAGCCTTTCTTATCTTGCTGCCAGATTTCTGGCTGCCAGTATTACTTGCGGAGGTTTTAACAGGTTCTTTGTCCCCGTAACTGCCACTGAATGAATCAGCTTCCCTTGTGCCACTGAAACTCCCATAACGTTCACCTGAACTGTAGTTGCCACCAAAAGAGGCTGAGCTTGATTTATATGTTATCCCCGTTGATGATAGCCCAACGTACCTTCAGCCACAACAAATATATGTTAAGTTAAGGCCGTAGAAGATGTATACATAACTAAAAAGGTTAGAACACTCATTTTATGATTTTGCAAAGAACTCACTTGTCACGGTTACTGGATGCTTTCTCTCTCACAGCCTTTATTCTCTCCTTGTCATTTATGATGCCTAATATAGTTTCGACTTTCTTCCTCACATTTATTCCAGCATCTTTCCCATTAGGTTCCACATACTCAAAACTTGAAAGAACCTTAATGAATATAGCACAGACAAGAAAATGCTTAATGGCATGTAACCTCAACCAAGAAAGAGTTTGTAAACAAAAGCAAAGACAAGATGTACCGAGATCTTCGAATAATGATCGAGAATGTCATCAACTGCCCGCTCAGAACCATTGGCTATCAAGTACTCAATAATTGTCAACGCCTGGACATTTATAGTTGTTTCTTAGTGAACTACAGTACTGATACAAAATCTAACACAATACCAAGGTTTATTTCCCTCTGGTGGGTAGTGTGACCACTGTAGAAGTGATGCCTGGCAAGCCCCAGTAATTGTCAAAAAAAAAATTACACAGTGGTCATTAAGAAGCAATAACCTTGTACACATGACGCCATTTTGAGCCTCGCTCAGCCAGCCTAGTCCAGAGGACATTCATTACCATCTGACACTCAGTGCTGTGGATTTCAAAGCATCATTTCAGCATCAACCATGAGGTGGGAAAAGACACAATGCGAATAAGAGATTAAAACTTACAACTTCTTGGTGGCATGCGCTAGCTCTGAAAGTGCAGTTCCATGGGGCCCCCAAGGTTCATCGCTTGTAGCGTCAAGTACCTGATTTAAAAAAAAATGGAAGAAAAGACATAAGGGGTCACTGACTCCATAGGAGAAATAATACACCCAAATCACAAAGGTTAGGTTGTAAAGAGAGGATGATTAGAAATTTGCTCCGTTGAAGTCAACAAAATATAGATCTATTCTAATCTAATTCTACTGTAGCCTATATAAGTGTGCACCAAAAAGGGGGTGAATCTGGTGTCAGACATGAAATCCTTATAATCATACACTGTGACTCATGTGGCTGTTAAAGTAAGATCCACCTGATACCTCATAACTCCTAAGGTGAGCTACAAACCTACAGCGAACAAAACAATATCCACACATAATTTTCGACAGTAGCTTCTTGGACCCAGATAGTGCTAGAGAAAAAAAAGGGACAAATCTCACAATAAAGGAGGCAAAGGGTGGAAATGACTATTGCTGTCAGTTTGTCACTTCTCATCAAAATTCTCAATTACAATAATTGAGGAATCCAACCTCATTACAGGCAAACCAAAAGCATACTTGCGAACCCACGCATTTGGCGGTGCAAATATTTCGAATGAGGGCACTAAAGATCTCTAGTTCACCTCTAAATTTATCTAAACTATCAATGTAGACTTAATTTGTCACTCCTAAAAAACAAAAAAACTTTATCAGTTTTTTAAATCAATTCTGCACACGAATTTATTTTTTCTGGAACTAACTGTACACGAATTACAGCAGCACAATAATGGAGTCACAAACCAAACATATCTAAACTACACCATTAGGCAAAATCCAGGTTCCCTCATCCACCACATGAACCAATTCAATAATTAAAAATTTACAACTCCATTACCAGGGGAAAAACCAATTTTTACAGAGAATCAGAGTTAAGATCTGGGCGAGATCCAACCTTCTGTTCGATCTCGGGGACCTTAAGCACCTTCAGATTGACCTCCCTCTTTCTGCAAGAACACGTACACAGCAAACGGATCACGATCTCACGGATCCAATTCAATAAACGCCACAACCTTGAAAAGCAGGACAACATTAACGAGATCTCGTCTCGGTCTAGAACTTACATCTCCCGTACAGTCTGGTCGAAAACCTTCATGAAATCCATCGCCGGGGCCGGCTGCAGATTCGTTGGGATTTCAGAGCGAGAGATCTGGACTCTGAAGAGCCGAGTTGTGGTGGCAGCTTAGAGTGGCTTAAACTGTGTTTGGAAGGGAGACAAGGAGAGTGGCAGAAGCCGATGGGGACGCGGCAGCGGCCTCCCGGGTCCCGGTGGCGAGCGATCGAGATAGATGGCGGCCACCGCCGCGGCGAGGTCCACGGGCGGGCGGAGGGCGCGCGCGGGAGGGAGCAGGAGGCGGACGGGGCAGCGGCGAGGTGGGCAAAGGCCACTCGTGTCGGGAGAAGCTAGGAGGAAGGGGAACCTTGTATGCTACCGTTGGATGGCCAGGATCAAATTGGGCGAGATCTGACGGGCCATGCAGCACCAACTGCAAATCCACTATCACGGTCTGGGTAAATGGCTTAATGCACTACCAATGGTCCTAATTAACGTACTACCAAACATCTGAAGCACAAACGTCATACACTCATATGTCATTAAATGATGAGTCGACATATGACATGTGATTCCATAACTGAGAGAAGCCCATGAGGCTAACAAATGGCTTCGGATCTACTAAAATTTGAAGCTGGCAAAAACATCAAAACTGAAGGTAAAATTCAGCTCTAATGTCATTAGGTTTCAATTCTGGTCGAAATTACTTCAGCTATCAGATGAGTATACACTAAATCTACGAGTTTTTGGCTCATATAACACTAACAAAAATGATATCCTTCACCGTGCCTAAGAGGTCGGACTCCCCACGGTGCACGGAGGGTCCTTAGGGTACGGACGAGGGGTGTCCTGGGTGGCACGAAGCACGACAACAGTAGAGGTAGGGAAAATTTTGATTAAAAAATTATTTTTGATATTATTTGAAACACTATTTAAAACTTTTAAAAATATATTTTTTCTTTCGATTTTTTTTACCTCGCACTCGCAGTTTCAAATGTATTATCATATGTGCCAGAAAAAATTGACAAAATTTTCATATAAAATCACGGCGCAGCACAGCACACGCAACTTCAAACATGGGTGTCAACTGTCGCCATCGCCACCCTTCGTAGCTCTCAGTGAGTCGACAAACAGTGCATGTTTGTTTGACAACACGGCGGCGGGCACTAGTACACCATCACCGGTCGCGGCGGCGGGTACACCGCAACCAATCACGGTGTACTACTACTGCCCGCCGCCGCGATGTCAAATGATGGTGTACTATTGCCCGCCGTCGCAATCGATGATGGTGTACAGTAAGCCCACCACTGCGTCGTCAAATAGTGTTTTACATGCATCGTCTGTCGACTCACCGAGCCATCGAGGGCTGCGAAGGATGGTGATGGCGATGGTCGACACCCATGTTTGAAGCTACGTGTGTTGTGTTGCGCCGTGATTTCTGTGTAAAATTTATGGAAGTTTTTTTTCTGATACATATGATAATACATTTGAAGTTGCGAGCGCAGGTAAAAAAAGAATAAAAAAATCCATATTTTTTTTTTAAGTTTTAAATAGTGTTTTAAATAATATCAAATGATGTCTAAAATAATTTTTTTTAATCAAAATTTTCCTTCCCTCTGCTTGCCGCACCAAATCCGTGCCTCCCTGGCACTCCGTCGTGCCCCTGTGAGCCGGACTTAGCCTCATCCGTGCCTCAGGGATCCGGATTTCACACGTGGCGCGCCGTGTAGAGTCCGGCACCCTAGAGCATGATGAAGGGTGCCATTTTTATCATTGCCGCAGAGAGAAGACTAAAATTGCTATTAGCGCGATGAACCATATGAGCCAAAAACTCCTGGATCTACTGCCACTAGTTAGATCGCAGAAGTAGACACTAACAAGAAAGAATAGGCACTAGCAAGAAAGAATAGCAATTTATTGAGTTTGTGTACTGAAGTTGCAGAAAGCAGGCAATCCAAAGAGGTAGACACTAGCAAGAAAGAATAGCATGGGAGGCAACAAGTTTTAGAGAAGCTACATTTTTATTAAAAAAAAGGTATATTATGATATGTTTCTTATAACAACCGTTACATCAAACTGGGTCTTGATGTACATAATTTATTGATCAGTGTGGAGCAGCAAACCAGCAACCAAAGTTACCAGCTAGAAAATCCAAGTACATACAATACTTCAGTACACAAACTCTCGCTACAATAATGTATGGTGATGATCTCTTCTATGTAACCATCAGCTCATGATGGCGCCTCTGATGACTTCCAATGTAGTTAACGAACCCATTGATGAGGCCTCCTAAAAAAACTGGCAAAGGAAAAAAACATTAGTTTTCAACCAATTCATGATTACATGTACATTTATAATCATGGAGCCAAGGGGGATACAATTACCTTGTCATGCAATTACTCCTCGCACGCAGCCAGCACTTATCGGATATGGTTAAAACTGTTGAACATCCCAGTGAGGGAAGCCTTGGCTGCAGCCTTGGGCGCTTCAGGAGTTCCAAATACATTCCAGAATCTCAGGGTCTCATCTGCTGCAGCAGATGCTACTGTGCAACCATCAGGGCTCTGCAAAATTACCACAAGACAAGGCTGTAAACAACAGTTGTCGATTTACCTGCAACTGCAAGCATAGGGAGCAAAGATTACCTGAGCCATGAAAAGGACACGGGAGGTATGGCCAGTGAGTTCAGCCATCTTAGCCATTGACGGGTACTTCCACAAGGTGAGCTGATTCTGAGTGAACCCGTGCGAGCTCAACAGCTCTCTGTCATTCTTGTTCCAGAGCAGCGAACACACTTGCGACCCAGTGTCGACAGAGTTGAGGCATGCCCCGGTGTGTGTGTTCCAAAACTTGATGCACCGGTCACTCCCACCACCACCAGATGCCAGCAGGTTGCTCTGGAATGGGCACCATGCGAGTGCCTTCACGGCAGCCAAGTGGTCCTCAAGCCTGTGTAACCATTGAGTGCGACCTGCAGACTGTACAGAGGATGCCATGGACACATCCCATATGTGCAGGAGGTTGTCATTGCCACCACTGGCCAGCTGCTGTCCTGATCCTGACCACTTGAGTCCACACACCTCCTGCTCGTGCCCCTGGTATGTCTGCACAACATGGTTCCTAATCTTCACATCATTGTTCACAATCTTGCCGTCCATTCCACCAGTTGTCAGGATGTTGTTGTTCCATGCCAGTGAACCGACCCTTGACTCATGCACACCTCGCAGTGTCCTCAGCTGCATAATCAAGCACAATCAGCAATTAAGCACAAGTGATGCTGCTAATATAACATTAACAGGAGAGGCCAAGAAGTACCAACCAGTCGGTTAGAGCTGGAGTCCCAGAGCTGGACATCTGAGGAGTTGAGGCCGATGGCAATGTGCCGGCCATCAGGAGCCCAGCTAACACTAGTGATAGGGCCATTGTCCTCATCAATGGTAACGAGCTCAGATGTAGACCCATTCGAGGCGTCCCAGAGGTACACCGTGTTGCCCAGCGCAATGGACAGCACATTGCTGCTTCCCCAGTCCAGTAGGTTGAGGTAGTAATCGTCAACGAGCTCTGGCGCATCCAGAGTCCTCTCCGCGGACTGAATCCGGTTTTCAATCAACGCACATCCAGTCAGTGACCATCATCCACTGCCACTACAGCCGCAGAACGAAAGAACGCTACAACTACGTGTGGATACCTGAGGAATGTATCGACGCTGCTTCGCCGGCTTGGCCTGGAGGGAAGCCGCATCAGCACGGAGCTCCGTGAGGACGCTCTCGGGTTCCGGCGGCTTGTTCCGGAAGGCGAGAATCCTGGTGCGGTTGTTGAGCAGCTTCTCGGCCAGCAGCTTCCGGTACGCCTCCTTGGACGGGGACGCCGTCGCCGCGTTCTCCTTGTCCTTCCTGGGCTCCGTCAGCAGGTAGTGCGCCATGTCCATGTCCATCGCCGACCTGTCCGGAATGAACCTGTCGCCCTGCCAAACAAGGAGAATCACCCGTTCAGGCATTTTGTCGAGCAGCCTGCGCGCACACGCAAAGGGGAGCTCAGAATCCAGTACTCACGTAGCACTTGGCGGAAGGGTTGCGGGATGCCGTGCTCAGCGACGGCATGTACGGCCTGGAGCCGGCCTCCTGGAGCGGCGGCCGTGGCGCCGTGTACCGGCTGCTCTTCTCCGACGAGATAGAGTTCGAGCCTGCATCCATGGGTCAGAAGCAACAAGAACAAACAAACAGGGCACACCACAACAAGAAACACAACGAATTCGCAGGCAGAAGGATAAACTAACTCGGTAATCGATCAGAAATCAACAGGCGCAGATACCCTAGCGCAAATATTTTACCAAAGAACAAGAAACAGGGCCGAGATTAGCAACGTAGGCGACTAAAATCAAGTCAGAAATCGATCAGAAACTAGCACGCTCAGACAATTCAACACGGAAATCAGATGATCAGATCTGTAAGGAAAAGAGGAGCGCGGGATCTTGGAGAGCTTTGATCGCGAGCCAGCGTCCCCCGAGAGAGCGATGGGCTGGATTCGCTTGCGAGATCGGGGAATTCAAGAGAGGTGCTTCGCGGAGTAGTTTCCTTGTGGGGTTTATTGATGGATCCGTGTAAATACTTGTAACGGAAGGGCTGGTCTTGGTGGCCGCAACGGCTAGTGTAGGGCGTCCGAGAAATATAGCCGTTGGGTGGCGGCTCGCCTGATTTGTGAAGAGTTTAGCGTATGCAGTCCGAGAAACAGTGCATCAATATCATGAATTGGGTTCATAACACGTTTGTTTGGCTTTTTTTTTTTTTTTGCTTTTAAGCGAAGAAAAAGACCAAACAAACAGGGCCGATGGCAGATCATAGAACAGCAGACGGCAAGTCAGTGATTAAAGTAGAAACTGTTGTTTGTTTCAGCAAAAAACCATCGTTAACAGAGTGATTTCGTTTTACTGTTCCACCGTCGGCTTCACTGTTTTGCATCTCTCCTGTGCTCTTTGCAAGTTAGTATCCTGTTAGATCATCAAGTCAAAAACAACTCTATGTTTCCGGAGTAATAGAGCTGAATACATTCTGGTTACTCTGGCAAGCCGACGGCGCAAAGATTCTGGTTGCTATTTGAAGTTTTGAACATGACAAAAGAATGTATTTAGAGCATGAAGATATGGATTCTTTAGTTTCATCATAGACAAGTACACTGTATGTAGCATACAAGTATGATTCTCGCCGAGATGTACCACACAAACATAGACTTTGGGCACGAACAGGGATCTTGGATGTTGGCAACAGTAATCAATTTGTCAGTGAACATGAGGCAAACATCATCAGCAAAACCATAGGGCCTTGCATTCTCTCTTGCGCATGATTTACTTACGGTACAGTTATTCGCAACTTCAACCTCCCAAGGAGCAATACATGATCAGTGTTCATTGCAAGCAACCTTTGAACGCTTTTCGTAGTGCAGCTTCGTCCAAATTCCTGCCGATAAACACGAGTTTATTGATTCTCTTCTCGTCAGGTTCCCATGGCTTCGCTGGGCAACCTTCCAGCATAGAGTGCACACCCTAAAATTTTTAGTAGTAATGAAACAACACAAGATCAGAACAGACCAAACAGCAAAGCACTGAACAAGAGCTTTCTGTGCTAACAAAGGATAACCAAAACGCAGCAATTAGATCACAACTAGCGGAAGATATATCCATCAACCTAGAAGACAACAAAAACAATTAGATCGGCTAACCTGAAATATGAAGCGTCCAGTTGACTCATTTACAGAGATAACACCCTTCAATCTGTACAGATCTTCCCCTTTCTCATCAACCAGTCTCTCCAGCCAATCGTTCACCTTACAAAGACAGTAGTGATAGATCAGTTTATTTGTTGTGTATACTTGTAGCAGCAAAGTGCTAAAGGCCCAAGACTAGTACATTTTAAGCAAATATGCTCAGCAGTTTAACCCGCAAGTAGACTTTTACCTCATCAAGATCAAGTACTCCCTCTGAAACAATGCTTACACTAGAGACAGCTGAATCATGGACATGATCATGATGGTGTCCTACAGGTCAACAAAGTACAGAGTAAACTGAATGAATAGAGAAAAGGAGAATTTTTTGAAAAAAGATCGCACACACACAACATCTGTGGTGAAGATCTGGCTACCCTCCCAATTTTTTAGAATTCACCTGCCACCATTTCTTCATCAGAAAATTTTGATTGAAGATACAAACCCAGAAGGAAACCATTAATTGTTGTATGGAGTCCTAGGTGTACAAATTTTTTATGTCTCTAAGATGGTGGGATTCTGTTACTTCTCTAGACATGGAATTGTCATGTACAAGGTCCATGACCCATGACATATGGAGCCAGTAGGAGTATATGTGTTGTGGACTCATATTGGGGAAGACACTATCAAAGATGAAGCCGTTCACAAGCACAAGCTGCAGTTTCGGAAGGACATCTTGGAACGAGCGAGGCAACAACTGAAAAGGAAACTGTAGCGCATATGGAAACTTGATTGTAAAACGAATAGAGTTCTGAGTCTGTCCGAGTCTGTATTACAGTCGAGTCGTATACGATCCGGTCTAGCCGGCTAGCCTTTAAATACTTCTAGCAGTCCTGTAATCGAGAGGCAAGCAAGAAATATACTTTGTCTTCCAATTGCTATTCTCTGCCCTCTGACTTCTCTGCCTGCCCCCTGCTACCCTGCTGCTCCAACGACGGCGCCTGTCCGTAGACTCCGAAGGTCTCGATCGCCAGCACGTCACCCATACAACCTGCGTAGTAGAAGCCGGCTACATCAATATGTGTGTGTGTTACATAGTCTTAGTTCATACACTATGGGACCCATGTGTCAGTGTAACGCAACTGGGGTTAAATTCCCAGCTCCTGTACGCAACTGGAATCCATCGATGAAATGAACTCTGAAATCCCATCTTGTTCTTCTGTTCTCTCGCCTCCTTCTCTGATTCCTCACCTTATTTCCATCAAATTACCCCATATCATCCCAAATTCTAGTACTACATTTGTGTGATTAGATCCCCACACGATCGGGTCACAACAATTTGGTATTAAAGCCCATTCCGATCCACAATTTTTCCTCAATTTGATCTGTAGTCCAAGGGATGGGTTGGCGTTCTCTCTGAGCACTGTGATTGCAACCCAAGGTTGATCGTGCGGGAGATGAACTACCATGGTAGAGTCATCAGACCAGACGTTGCTGCTATTGGATGGGATTTTGGCTCGCATGAAGCACAACGATGAGCTCTTAAGCAAAACATTGAGGCATATGGAGCGCTTGAAGCAGTCGATGGAACACCTGAAGCTCAACTGAGGAGGTGATGGTGGCCATGGCATGCAAGGAGAACATGTTTAGGCTTCCACCGCCACCGCCGTGCAAGGAGAAGCCTGCCTTTGGCCTCCAACAACCACCAGAGAGCGGCGCGGCCAAGGTGTTCGACAGAATGTCTGAGATGAGGAAGTGCAAGGAGTTGTTGACCCGGATGAGTCGCTCGAAGTCCTCCCCAGTGTCGGCCGCTGCTGATGATCTCGATGCCGTTGTCGACACCCTTGGGGCCGTGATACCCACCAGGTGCTCGACGTCGTGCCCCGACCACGACGATGGCAAGCTGACGGCTACAACCACCAGAGCTTCAACTACGGCCATGCCCGTAGCCACCTCCGCAATCGTGGTCGGCTCGCTGATGACCAGTGTCGTCATGTACCCAAGCCACGTTGAGGCCGCCCCACACGTCACCAACCTCATCGTAGTCAACCCGCGGTGCCTCGGCGTCAACTCATTCAGGCGCATCATCCGCCAGGCCTCGACCCTGAGGCAAGTGCGTGGAGGACGCATCTTCCGCAAGGCCTCGACCTCGAGGCAAGTGCGTCGAGCTCTTCCAAGGGAGCTCCATTGTTGGCGCATTCATGGGAGGGACCTGGTACTCCAGTTCTCCAATCTGACGAGCTATTCGCTGCCACGACCACCATGTGCGATTGCCACAGCCTCGTGTCTGCCGCCCACACCACCATGTCCTTCAAATCCACCTCTGAGCACTGTCAGGGTGCAGAAACTCGCCGCACGCCAAGTGTTCGATGAAATACCTCGCGAGGCCGATGAACTGCCGGCATGGGAGGACGGATACTACACATCTACTCGGCAGTGGCAGACTATGATCCTGGGCTCTGACCATGTGGTGTTTGTCGAATTGCCACAAGACAACAAGCCACGAGAGCGGCTATCACATGAGCATCTCAAGGCGTGGCTCCAGTCGGTCGCTGCAGCGAGCTCTGCAACTATGGGGGTTAAGAATTGTACAGCCCCCATGAGTAGGTGGTGTACGCATGGACCAGGATGGCTTGTGTGGTTGTGTGGCGCACATGCAGCGGCCGCAAGCGACATCAAGAGCACTCTCAAGCTGGGGAGCGACCAAGACACTCGCTGCATTGATGACAATGGGTGGTTGTTCCCATGTTGTGAAATTTGTGTGGCACAACCGGTATTCAAGGAGATACCACCATGGGGAAGTTCTTTTAGACCCTGGAACTCCGTGGTGGAAGTTGCTCACTTCATGTTCGACAAGGTACTTGCCTGGAGTCGAGAGGGTTTTAGTCCAGGAGGCGTTGTCATTACGTCTAAGAAGATAACACAACTTGTACATGGTGAAGGTGTGACATTAATTAGCCTGTTTATCACCAGACCATGGGATCCTGGTGTATTCCATTCAGTTACATCTGAGAAGCGGATTGATCAAGTGATTAGTACCACGAACAAGGTCAGGCAATAGGATCCAAAATTCTTGGACAAAGCTATTATGCTTCCAGTGCATATCATCTCAACAATAAGCTCCTGCACAGTAAGGCATTATTGGCTTTGGAGGCAAGAACTTATAATGCCATGGTTGCTGTGTTATTGCCCTCAAGAATCATTTGAAAGGCTTCAATTTTGGGTTTTATTCAGTATGCTTGACAATTGGATTAGCAAGACAGATTGTGCTACAGGCTGCAGTTATCACCTCAACTGCTGATGTTGCTGCAAAGAACTCCGTGGCAGAGAGAGCTAGTTTTGTGGGAATCCTGGAACATTCCAAGGATGGTGGGTTTATCAGTTGCTAAAAGATGTCAAGATATGGAAATTATGGTTTGGTTAGTAGGCACTAAAATTGTTGTTGTTGGGAGAAGTAGTACAGAAAGGAAGCTCCCAACAACAATTTTAGTGCCTACTAACCAAACCATAATTTCCATATCTTGACATCTTTTAGCAACTGATAAACCCACCATCCTTGGAATGTTCCAGGATTCCCACAAAACTAGCTCTCTCTGCCACGGAGTTCTTTGCAGCAACATCAGCAGTTGAGGTGGGCTCTGATACCAAATGTTGTGGTCGTTGGTTGGATACGGGTCCGAAGACCGAGGGTAGGGTACTCGCCCTCATCTAACCACCGGCAGTGCTCTTCCCTGTCGAGGTAGCGAGGAAACATATCAATCTAATCTGATCTTTCCAACTATTAAAAATAATCTTCCTAATAAATAAGATCATATTCCTAACAATAACTAGATAGATAAAGAATCCCAAAATAACATGCCTAACTAACTATTCTTTATTCTAGAAAGCCAATCAATATATATGGAAATAAAGGTGCGACAGTACTGTCGGGGTACTGTTCACACGTGCTACAGTACCCATGGTGCTGTTCACGTGCGCGCTACAGCCCCTCATGCCTTCCTCCATAACAATATGTTTGAGGGCAGCCGGAGGTGCAGGTGCAGGCTGTCCACCTCTTTGAAATGTCACAAGTGGCATGAGCCCCTCATTGCTGATTTTCTGCCAGCGCCAATTGCAGTGGATAGTTGCAGGTTTCAGGTTTCAGCTTGAGGACAAGCTGAATTTCGAGGGGAGGGAAATGTCATGTACAAGGTCCATGACATATGGGACAGTAGGAGTATATGTGAGTGTGTGTGTGTGTGTTACATAGTTTTGGTTCATACACTATGGGACCCATGTGTCAGTGTAACGCAACTGGGGTTAAGTTCCCAGCTCCTGTACGCAACTGGAATGTATCGATGAAATGAAATGAATTCTGAAATCCTATCTTGTTCTTCAGTTCTCTCGCCTCCTTCTCTGATTCCTCACCCTATTTCCCCCAAATTACCCCCATATCATCCCAAATTCTAGTACTGCATTTGTGTGATTCGATCCCCACGTGATCGGGTCATAACAGGAATGTGGGACATCAAAGTGCAGACTTTACCATGTTCATCTCCAGAGTGACAATGACCTTTATCATTTCTTTCATGCAATTGGATTTCAGCCTCAATCCTGCACATATTTTATCTAAATTTGAGAAGAACGATATGGTATCTAACTCTGGATCACAGCAAAATATTTTTCAACACCAAAGAAAGCAAATATAACTAGCCTGTCAAGATCATAGCCCCCAATTCCTAGCACAAAATCCATGTCAACATCACCAAACTCTGCTTTTTTCATCTGTGCCATCCCATTAATGAGCTGCAACAAGAAAATCATTTCAGCTTGTACAAAAACCCGTCGTCTTGCATTTTTTGTTTTCTGAAGGAATGCACTTCACCCATCTACCTTGATTTTGTTAATTAATGCCTCCAGTTCTGCATCATCAACCAAATCAATCTGCAACAATGGAAGTTATGGAACATTACAAAAACAACCAGCATTTTGAAAGTTGTATTCTTAAACCACAAATGCATAAAAGAAATGTGATTACATAACTTTTAGTATCGATGCCTTGTACCTTGTTCAATATGATCCGGTCCGCATAAGCAACTTGTTCTACTGCCTCATTTACAACCCACCTGGCTTTTACTTCATTCAAATGTTTCATGGCATGCTTACAATCCACCATAGTAACCACACCATCAAGCTTCACATATCTAGAGACCAATTCATCAGAACAGAATGTCTCAATAACAGGACCAGGCTTTGCAAGACCTGGGCAATGACATTGACTTTGTTAGGCATTCGAAATCATGCAGTTTTAGGTAAAAAAACAATGCCAATTATATACTTTAGGACTTGATCCAATAAGATTCACCTGTTGTTTCAATAACAATATGATCAAGCTTGTCTCCCTTTTGCTTCACCAACTTCAGAAGCATCTTTACAAGATCCCCTCGGACAGTGCAACACAAGCATCCATTATTCACCATTACAATGTCCTCAGCAACCGATGAATGGATTGCAACAAGTGAGCTGTCGATATCCACCTCACCAAACTACATGCAAAAAAACAAATTATTGCTGATTTTACATGGGACCACTATATCTCTGATGTTAAATGGAACTACTTCAATGCAAATAGTGGTATATTGCAAAACAGAATATCAAACACAAGGAGAACCACAGTGTATTTGATCTGAATGTCATGTCAACATAACTGAACTGCACAAGTTTGACAATGGATTGTTAGATTGATCTCCCTCCCAATTAGCCCAACGGCTAATCGGGCCTTGATCGCGCTCTGATCGGGAGCGCCTAGCCCATTCTTGGCTGACGGGCCCCCGTCGCGCTGCGCTATAAATAAAGGGTGGGGGCCGGCGGCTCGACTAACGAGGTTCGTCTGAGCCGTACACCCCCCCACCGACAAACCCTAACCGATCTAGAGGGTCGTGCAGTCAGCGGCGGGAAGTCCATCGCCGTCACCGTCGCCGTCACCGGATCCGGCCCGCCGCCACCGTCTTCCTCTTCCCCGACCACTGCTCCTCCATGGCCGGCTCCTCCTCTACCTCCGACGGTACCCTCTCCCTCTCCTCTTTTCTACCTCTCGGATCTAAACCCCAGTGCAAAGAATAGAGATGCGAACAATGGTATCAGAACCTTAAAAGAAGGGAGCGAGCTCTTACGGCTGCTGCGCCGGTTGTCGCGCATTGGTAGCCGCGCCGCCGGTAGCCGGCCAGCTGGGACGCCGTCGCCGAGCCGCATCCGAGCCGCTTCGAGCCTTCCGCGCCGCGCGCGCCGCCTCGCCGCCCAGTGGCGCCGCCGCCGTGTGAGCCGCTCTCGCGTGACTGCCGCTGCCGCTCGGCTTGCGCGCGGACGCCGCACCGAGCCGCTGGACCGCCTGATCGCTGCCGCTGCCGCTCGGCTTGCGCTTGCGGACGCCGCACCGAGCCGCCTCGAAGCCGCCATCGCCGCACCCGCCGCCTCGGTCCGTTTTTCGGGAGAGCCGGTGGAAATGGGGCTAGGGTTTTGGGGTTGGGGATGATATCTTCACCGTGCGCTCCATCTCGGCCGTCCGATCTGATCGGACGGCCGTAGCTCTAGCTGGCCGCATGAGAGGCTTTTTGGGCTGGCCGGGCAGGCGCGCGGCGGGAGTGGGCCGCCGTGGGCCGTGCGCGCGTGTTTTGGGCCGAATTGGGTTTTTGCACAGTAAATTCCGAAAAGGAGTTTTAATGTTTTTCAGAAGTATTTCTTGATCAATTTCAATGAAATTTGAACCAAATCTCTGTAAATTTTTGCACCAACGTGTTATTTTTTCCAGAGATTAAAAGTGTACAGTAATAATGCTTCTGATAAATAGAGTTTTCTTTCCGCTGCGTACTTAAAGATATAATTTTTCATTATTAAATTCGAACCAACGGGAGAATTTAATTTTGGAAAAATAGACATAATTTCCAGAAATTTTATGATATTGTTATTTTCTGACCAACGTTGATAATAACAATATTGTAATTTTTAATTGATGATTTTATGTGTTATTTCTATTTCTACCCAACGGTGATGTAGATTTAATGCATAGATAAAATTGTTTTAAATTGTATGTCGTATTTTTGACCAACGTTGGAAATAAGGCATATAATTTTTGCTGTTACGTTCTCACTTTATTTGAACCTTTTTCAGGCGGATACAACTTGATGAGTTGTATCAGAGAGATCCCCACTCTCAAAGGAGATAATTATGGAGAGTGGAAGAAAAAGATAGACTTAGCGTTTATCTTGGCTGAGGTGGACTGGGTCCTCACTACAGCACGTCCCACTGAGCCTATTGCACCAATGAGGGATCAAAATGAGGATGATACTGCTTGGCAGAAAAGACAGAGGATCATGCTCCTTACGATGTCTTATGACCTTGAGCATAAGAAATGGACCACACCAACAAGAAATGTTTGGTGTGATAAAGAACACGATTGAGCTCGCAATTGTGGGCTCAATCGCAGAGTGTGACACTTGTCACAAAGTACCTTGAGAAAATAAAGAGTCGGTTCTTCGGCTCTTCAAAGACATATGCTACATGGTGATTAAGCGACTTGTGAGAAAAAGTACACCGGTGGTGGCGGTGGCATAAGAGAGCACATACTAAGGATGAGCAACTTGGCATCCAAGCTTAAACCAATGGATTTGGCTCTCAAGGATGAGTTCCTTATTCATTTGATTTTTGTTTCCTTTTAAAAGTTTGACACCTTTGTTGTCAACTACAATATGCACCGAGAAATGGGACTTAGAAAAGTGCATAGCTATGTGTGTGCAAGAGGAGGAAAGATTTAAATCCTCACATGGTGGTTCTATCAACTATGTGAAGGACAACAAGAAAAAGAACTTCAACAAGAACTTCTCCTCAAAGAACAAGGGAAAAGCCTCATCCATCACCTCAACAGAATAAGTTTGCGATTGACAAAGATCAGTGTCTTCATTGCAAGAAAAAGGGACATTACAAGAAAGATTGTCCCGATTTCTTGAAAATGATTATGTCAAAGAAAGGGATTCCGTTCGACGAGGAATACGCAAAGAAAAGAAAGATGCATTAAAGTCGCAAATGGAGTCCAAGCTGAAGTTGAAGCTGTTGGCGATCTTTCATTAGAGCTAGCTGATGGCTTCACTCTCTTACTTAGAGATGTTCTTTATGTTCTCTCTTTACAGAGGAATTTGATTAGTGTTTCATGTTTGGACAATGATGGTTATGATTGTCATTTTGGAAATGGCAAGTGTGAAATAATATTTAATAAAGAATGTGTTGGTCTTGCCATCTTACAAAATGAGCTTTATTTGTTATCATTATATGATGATGTGAATGTCGTATGCGATAAAGGAACGTCGCGTGCGAAAGTGAATGAATCTCGTCTCACGAATGTAAACAGAAACGAAAGAGAACTCTAGATGCGTCGTCGAAATTATGGCACTGCCGTTTAGGCCATATTTCGAGGGGGAGAATAGAAAGACTAGTTAAGAATGATATTCTTCCTCCATTAGAGTTCTCAGACTTAGAACAATGCAGAGACTGCATTAAAGGAAAATATGTAAAGAAAATTAAGAAAGACGCCAAAAGAAGCACAGGAATTCTACAAATTATTCACACAGACATTTGTGGTCCTTTTCCTGTGAAAAGTGTGGATGGATATGACTCGTTCATAACATTCACGGATGATTACTCTCGTTATGGATATATTTATCCAATCAAAGAAAAAATTGAAGCCTTGGATAAATTCAGGATATTTAAGGCTGAAGTTGAAAACCAACACGATTTAAAGATTAAGATAGTCCGATCGATCGTGGGAGTACTACGGTTGACATACCCCATATGGATAAGTTCTGGACCTTTGCAAGGTTCTTACAGAAAATGGTATAGTGGCCCAAGATTCTACAAGGCGAACCTCAAAGAAATGGAGTAGTGAAAGACGCAACCGCACTCGATGGATATGGTGCGAAGCATGATGAGCTATTCCACACTTCCATTGAGTTTATGGATGGAGGCGTTGAAAATCGTCATTCATATTCTCAACAGAGTGCCTAGTAAGTCGGTGCCCAAAACACCGCGAGTTGTGGGCGGGAAGAGTTCCTCACTAAACCACTTACGTGTGTGGGAGTCCTCTTGAGGCTAAAGTATTTAACCCAAACCTTGGGAAACTTGATCCTAAACGATGAAGTTGTCATTTCATTGGCTACCTGAAAAGTCAAAAGGTTTTCGTTTCTCTGTCCGCATGATATACAAAGTTTGTAGAAACGAGACACGCTGTCTTCTTAGAGGATGAAATGATGAGGGAGCATGGTAGCTCGAGAGTTTGACCTTGAAGAGAAGCGGGTGTATGTGCCCACTCCGATGATTCAAGAACCATTCTTCATACTACACTGTTGTCGCTTTGCACCGCGGTGCAAGACAACGTGGTGCCAAACACTGTTATTGTTTCTCCTGTGGCAACAATGAATGAGAATGAGGAACTGTTCTTCAGATCCTATAGAACCCATTGCCACGATGATGAGAGAGCAACAGCGACCTCAAATGTAAGATGTACCAAATGAGGAGGCCAGGAGGTCTCAAAGAGTAAGAAGATCGGCTATTTCGATGATTATCGATTTATCATACAGAGGAATTTCAAATGGAGGATGATCCCACCTCATTTGAAGAAGCCATGAAGCGAAAATTCCTCAAAATGGCTTGAGGCCATGGAAGAGGAGATGAAGTCCATGAAGACTAATAAAGTCTGGGATTTGGAAATTATTCCTAAAGGAGCCAAAACAGTAGGTTGTAAATGGGTCTACAAGACAAAGCTTGACTCCCAAGGGAATGTAGAAAGATACAAAGCGCGACTTGTGGCAAAAGGCTTTACGCAAAGAGAAGAGATTGATTACAATGAGACTTTTTCTCCAGTCTCATGTAAAGATTCCTTCAGAATCATAATGGCATTAGTAGCACATTATGATTTAGAGTTACATCAGATGGATGTAAAGACGACATTTCTTAATGGGGATTTGGAGGAAAATGTTTACATGGCACAACCGAAAGGTTTTGTCGTGGAAGGAAATGAAAGAATGGGATGCCGTCTAAAGAAATCGATTTATGGGTTAAAACAAGCTTCAAGACAGTGGTACTTGAAGTTTGACAGTACAATAAGAAAATTTGGGTTTAAAGAGAATGTAGAGGACAACTGTGTTTATGCAAAGTTTAAAGATGGGAAGTTTATCTTCCTAATCCTGTATGTGGATGATATCCTACTAGCTAGTAGTGATGTTAGTCTACTACTGGAGACAAAGAAGTTTTTGTCCTCAAACTTTGATATGAAAGATCTTGGTGAAGCTTCGTTCGTTCTAAGGATCGAAATTCAGGGATAGAAACAAAGGGACATTGGGACTATCGCAAAGATATACATAGAAAATCTTAAAGAAATTTGGTATGCATAAATGTAGTCCTTCACCGCACCTATAGTCAAGGGCGGCAGATATGGGATTTTCAATGCCCGAGAACGATCGAGCTCGATCAAATGAAATCGGTTCCATATGCTTCACCGTCGGAAGCTTGCGGTATGCTCAAGTGTGTACGCATACGACTTAGCGTTTGTTACTGGGTTACTTGGCGATTCGAGCAATCACGAATAGAACATTGAAAATTGATAAAGAAAGTCTTGTGTTATTTGCAAGGAACAAAAGGCCTCATGATGACATACTGAAGATCGATTCACTACATATAGTGGGTATCTGATTCGATTTTGCGGAGATGATAGAAAGTCTACATCCGGATATGTGTTCACTCATTGGAGGAGCTATATCGTGGAAAAGCTCAAAGCAAACCGTCACTACATCGTCCACAATGTATGCCGAGTTTGTAGCATGTTATGAGACTACTGGGCGGTGAATGGCGGCTAAAGAAGTTCATACCCGGTTTAAAAGTGGTTGACGACATCAATAGACCACTTAAGTTGTATCGCGATAATGAACCCGCAGTAACGTATGCCCACCAACAATAAGTCAAGTGGTGCTGCCAAACACATTGACATAAAGTACTATGTTGTGAAAGATAAAGTTCGGGATCAAATTATAAGTCTTGAGCATATAAGTACCGCAAAGATGCTAGCGGATCCGCTTACTAAAGGCTTACCACCCAACGTGTTCAGAGAACATGTAGCCGGCATGGGTTTAAGGGAAAGCCTATGATTCCTGGACTAAAAGATGGCCCAAAAGATTAAAGTAACTATTTCAGAACAGAGAGGTGTATTGTAGCTGTTAAATCTATCGGCGATTGACCGTGACGATGAGACATGTTTTGTGCACTAATCTGTGATGGAATGAGTAAAGTCAAAAGTAATTAAAGTTAAAGCATAGATTGAGATCAAGGGGGAGAATGTTAGATTGATCTCCCTCCCAATTAGCCCAACGGCTAATCGGGCCTTGATCGCGCTCTGATCGGGAGCGCCCAGCCCATTCTTGGCTGACGGGCCCCCGTCGCGCTGCGCTATAAATAGAGGGTGGGGGCCGACGGCTCGACTAACGAGGTTCGTCTGAGCCGTACACCCCCCCACCGACAAACCCTAACCGATCTAGAGGGTCGTGCAGTCAGCGGCGGGAAGTCCATCGCCGTCACCGTCGCCGTCACCGGATCCGGCCCGCCGCCACCGTCTTCCTCTTCCCCGACCACTGCTCCTCCATGGCCGGCTCCTCCTCTACCTCCGACGGTACCCTCTCCCTCTCCTCTCTTCTACCTCTCGGATCTAAACCCCAGTGCAAAGAATAGAGATGCGAACATGGATAACAAAGCACTGCAAGATACAGGGAAGCTTCAAATTACCTCATTCTCAATGACAGCAACCCTCTTCCCATGTTGTGAAGTTAAAATGTGATTTAGGAGGGTTGTCTGCAGAAGATAGATTCAAAACAATTAGCCAACCTTAATAGACAACCATGTCTCCTGGAGACAAGAGCATCATGTACGTGATTTAAAACTTCGAGAACCATGGAAGCACACCCCTCAGTTTAAATCCACATCGGTTGTACTTGATTTTACAGATAGAGCATCAACTTCTAAAATCTTCTTAATTCACATTACCCTCAGGCCTCACCATAACATTACTGGACAATCACTGTTTGAGCAGAAGGGAACTTGCAGCGAGTTCAGACTTCAAAGTTCAAACTAGAGTACACTAGACTTCTGCAGCCTACTGCTCTCCAGTTAGTAATACTCCTGTATAAGGGAAGGGCGGGTAAGCGAGGCGGACCTTGCCGGAGCCGAGGAAGCCGGTGATGACGGTGGCGGGGACGCGGGTGTCCAGCGCCTGCGCGTCGAAGGTCGCGTCGGAGAGGTGCCGCGAGAAGACGTTCGACGGCGGCGGCGGTCGCCGCAGGAGGGGCGACGCAAGGCTTCGGAAGCATCTGGAGAAGGAATCGAGAGGGCGGTGGAGAAGAGCGGAGGAGGAGGAGGAGGAGGCCGCGGTTCTGGTCGCCCTGGGGATCAGCAGCCGCGCAGCCGCAGCCGCCATGTCGGACGTGCTTTGGAGAGCTTCGCGGCGGCCGTGGGGGTTTTCGTGGGGTTTATTAGAGCAAAAAACCTCACCGGTCAGGACCGTCAGGTATCAGGCTGCCTCCGCTAATAAGGGAAAGAAATTATCTGAAACTCCCACATCTTAAGGTCCCATTTTATATTTAGGACACCTCGAAACACCAATCTCAAAGTATTTCCTTCTTCTCCATCTCATCCTCCAAATTTATTCCTGCTTCTCTCTCCCCATCGGTGCCCGTATGTCGCTCGACATGTTCGACATTGCTGAGGACGTCGCTGTGGCGTACAACTGCACCGCCTACCGTATGTGCGGCTCCCACGCACTCCCCAGCTCCCCCTCCGCATCGGCTCCGAGATCACCGCTGCGGCTGCGGCCGTAGCCGCGCGGACTGCCGTGGGAGACAAGCGATCCTGTCTGATAAACCCCAAAGGTTCTATTTTTATCTGATCTTTTGATAAAAAGATACGTTTGGTAGTAGTCGTTCAACTCTCACGATTCTGGCTATGAACTCGTAAGGCTCGAAACCACGCAATCGCTGAACTGCTCGATAAATCGTTATCAACCGTGCACGAATACACGATTGACCTAATCACGAAAATCGATTCTTACATACACCGAAGAAAAACGCAAAAACAAGATAAATAAGCAATCTGAAATTGCGAATATGAATGAAATACTTAATAAATTGGGATTCCGAAGCGGTATTATGGTTAATCTAGTCGACACAAGCCAATACACGAAGTTGTATGAAAGCTAACTTTTAATTAAACAAAATCCACCGAACTAGAGAAGAGGCGGCCACTACTTAAAGGAGGAAGAGGGAGGGGCGGTAGCACTATTCATATATGAATAGTACCATGTGAACAGTAGAGGCGACGACACTGTTCATATATAAATAGTACCACATGAACAGTCCCCGAAACCCTAGGTAGCCATATAGACCAGGGAGGTAGCCGGCTCAAATACCCTAAAGTGGTGGCTGTCCGTTGGACCCAATAATTGATACAAGGCCCTTGGTCCAATGTGAGGTATCGCAGTACCAGATATAAGTGAAGTAAATTCGTCATCGTCGGCCCGTTCGAGTAGAGTTTAACGCAGCCGAGTAGCCCGGATGGAGGCGGAGTAGCGGTCATATCCAAAGAGTTGATGTCCTCATCATCATCCCATTTTTGCATTTGAGTCATCCTCGACTCACGCTCATCCTCCAACGGCAAAAAAAACTTTAAAACTTGTACCAACACATTCTTATATTTCTGCAAAATGTTAGCAACAGTAGGTAGCAAAAAAAATAGATAAAGTTTTGAAAATTAAAAATGATTGTGGAAGCATCAAATCATTCATATAATCAGATTTTAATTGAGCAATGGTGAAAAGATTTGTAGGTTCTTCCATAATTCAACATCTTTATTCAGATTGTTCATACTAGATGGTGCAATAAAAGGTGAATACATAGGCATGAGATGAGCACTAAATTTTATTTTACTCTCATATTGAACAAGATTCAGCACACAAGAATTATTGTTCAAAACAGCAAACTTCAATTCATCCATGTGATCACAAGTTATGCATATTCGATATACTAGAAATTGATTGTGTACACCATAATCTTCAATTAATTTAAAATAGTAGGTGTAGGTGCTAGAAAGAGAATTTAGAGATGAAAGTTCAGAAACTTTCTCCATAACACATTTCAAACTAATTGGATCATTAAGCATGATATAGCACAATGCATCAGCAGGGGATATTCTATCAAGTACTTTCTTATATGTAATTAATTCGACATGTGCAAGATTATGAGAGTTCAGATTAGCACATGGTTCGTACAAGTCAACACAAGGAATATCAAAAGATTGCACTACTACAGCAGGTATATACTCACAAGGTTGCTCTATGTCTTGCTGTAATACTAAATCAGTACCTTTGTCATTATTGTTCTCATCAGCTAATGTAGATACCTCAAACTTCTCCTCTAATGACATAAGATGCGCCAGATCATCGTTCATCTCTTCAAGTGTCTCGACGGTATCTAGAGATGGAGTAGGAGCCAAAACAATGTTAGCATTTTCAGTTACCTTAGGTCGCACCTCGCTTGTGATTGTGGTTTGTGGAGGTACAAATCGACGTTGCAATTTCTTCTTCATCTGCTCCCATGTGTACATGAAGTGGTACTCCAGATTCGACCACCAATGTTGAACATCACCGATCAGTGTCATCCTTGCCATGGTCATCTTCTCATAAAGATCAAGGTCCTGTCTTTCAAAATAGCTTTTCAACATAGTAACCCATAGAAAGTAGTCCAATGACGTACTATCAATGGTGAGTGACAATATGTATGCAGGTAGTTGTTTCCCTTTGAGCTCAAATATGCCTGCAATGACATCATAATCACCAACCTGTCATTGTTAGTAGAAAACAAGGAACAAATCACAAATATATGTTTGTATCAGCTACTAGGATCTGGAGGCTCAAATCAAGTCACTCACACTCAAGCTTATATCAAGTTCTTACCAATGCAGCAAGGAAACTGGTACAACCGGTGGCTGGTTCGTGATATTCTCACTTGCGATTAGTCCAACGATTGCGATGAACAATACATGTTGAGTTAGTAGAAAGTGGAGCTCGGAAGGCTAGTATGTAGCAAAGGAGTAGCAATTGTTCAAATCAGTATGCAAAGTTGAAAGGTAGTTCAAAGTACTAGTCATAAGTGCTGGTCCTAGTCTAAACCAAGCCTAGCTAGAACAACTCACAAGAACGACTAGTAGCAACAACAGAAGACTAGCACAAGAACTATGAAAACAAGCGAGCAATGGATGAACTATGCCAAACTGAACAAGAAAAATTGTCAAGAAAGGAGGTAGCTCTGAATTTTTTTCTACCTCAGAAAGCTATTGAGAAGCAGACATTTTTCTTTTATCTCGGCTGCTACAGTATCCAAACTTACTGGAGCAACGCGCAAACCGAGACTGCTTGTTTTTTCCGGATCGCTACAGTACCAATTTTCTACTGTGGCGATGCTCAAACCGGTCTTTTTTAAGCTCCCTTTTTTTTCTTTCTTCTCTTTCTTCTTTTTCTCTCTCTCTTTTGTTACCTCAGAAAGCTACGGGAGGCCAGCAGCATGTTTTTTTTGTCTGATGCAAACACGTGCTCAAAGGTTCGATTTGTTTTTGGCTTGTGAAACTGATTTTGTCACTTGCTGATTTTGTTGGTTGCGGCGGCAAGGAGAAGCGGCGTCGGCTGGAGGACTTGTGTCGAACCCGGGAACGAAGGATCCCGAATTCTCTGTGTTCATACACTAGTCCAGGATTTCTAGTGTACACAGTCAAATAAAAGTGACAGCACAATCATATCACGCACTTTATTAATAATAACTCAGAGTTTATTACAAAATAGGCCTGAGGCCAAATAGATAAATAACACAGTGGAAAGCAAATATAGTAGACCACACGACTTGCCACAGGCAATCGTTTGGGGGCGTAGGCCTAGTCGTCAAGATTCTCACCGTCCTGATAGAGGTCTTCTTCTGAATAAAGATTATTCAGCAAGAGTAAGCACAACTTCCATGCTTGCAAGTTACACCCAATATTGAAAGATAATACATGCATAAGGTAAACGAAGGATATTGGCAGGGTTCATTTTGCATAAACAACATTTTCAAGTTAAATACTCATATTAATTTCTAAGGACTGTTTTTATACTATAGCTAAAATCAGTGTTTAAAATGACAGTTGTATAGTGGATAACCTCCATTGATTGAATGGTGAAGGATATCCTCTTATCACTTGGCTTACCACCCAATTTTTACCATAGGATTAGCCATCCTAAAAATCATCTGTTGAAATCATTTTATAAACCAAAAACAAAGTCTAACTTAGAGTGGCTTTGCTAGCATGTCCATGACCGCGGACGCGGCTATTCAAATAGTTTCTAATCTGCAGAGTTTGTACAGCTTTACCCACACGAGATAATTTGCTTTTAATATCGGTCAATGCACGCTTCCGAAGGCGTGTGACGAAGCAATTATCATGAGACCTTTACCATGCAATGTCTTAATGTATTTATGCCCGCTAAGGTTTCGTTACCATTGGACTAACCATCCTCCGGGAGCCCCCTCTTGCGCCACGTGAGACTAATGTCTAACCGACCCCCACACAAACAACATAGCACAAATAACACTAAGACGCCACAAATTATTTAGCCAAATCCTGCCCATACAGGACATGTGGTGGTGCGGTAAGGCGTAGCAAAAAGCGGCTCAAAGACCGATCCTCAATTGACTTGGGCGTCTTCCGAATAAAACTCTGGGCCTTAGTCCTAACCAAACTAAACCAGTGCATGAACTTGCACCCACCATTCAGCCAATTCACCCAAGTCCAAATCCATTTTTGATTTTATTTAGAGTAAAACCCTCTTTATAAACCTTTTGTGGTAAAACAATACCACCGAACCAAATTTAAATCAAGTTTGTAAAGATTTAGCTAAACCTTCCCAAATTCATAAGTGATATAAGCATGGCTAAGCATATGATTAATTTTAGTAGTATTTTACCTAAGGGTGACAAGGCATTCATATTCAACACTCAAATTGGCCATACAATGAAGATTGGAATAACTATATACAAAAACAGGGCATTCAAACAATTATATAAACATATCCATACATTAAGTAATTTAAAAACTGAAAATACATTCAAATTAATGGGATCAACATGATCAATGGTATAACTTGCCTTCGTTGACGTCCTGAAAATCTAAGTCTTGAGGATGGTCAAACTCTCTGGAGTCGTCGAAGTCTATACACGAAAATACGACAAATTCAATTCAAATTCAAATAAATTCAAAAATACAACTCAAATTAACTCCAAATTAAAATATTTTGGTTTAGTTAGCTAGATTATAATTTTATACAAATTTGGCAACTTGAAACACCCAATTTGGAGTTCAGATGCAAAAGATATGAAGTTTTGAAGTTTTAAACCTAAATCTACAATTTAATTGATTTTCTTGAATTATTTTTCTACTGGAAAATCGATTTACTACGAAATGCTGACGTTAGCGGGGAATTTCTGGGACTTTAAAGGAATTAAAATAATTCCCTGACAAGTGGGCCCCACGTGTCGTAGACACTGCGTATGTGAACCAAGTCTACAGCTTTTGGCTCGGGGAAGGTGGTGCTGACGCGGCTGAGGTGGCTGCCACATGAGCAGCCACGTGCGCTTTGGCGCCGAGCTGGTGTTGACATGGCGCCTACGTGGGCATGCCACGTAGGTCCGACGAGCGGCGACGCTACGGGCTCGGGCTCGCTGGTGTTCTACGTCGCGGCGAGCCAAATGGTTGTGCGCAAAACGTAGAGGAGGGCAATGCGAACTTGTGGGTTACCAAAGTGGCGGTGGAGAGTGGCGAAAAGGTCGTCGGCGACGAAGATTGGCGGCGGTGGTTTGGGGTTGACGACGATGTAGGGGTTCCGGCGGTCCTCCGGCAGGGTGAGTGGTCGCTCCGGCTTCGCGCTGACGAGGCGGTGACGATGGTGACGACGGAGAGGACGAAGGGGCTCTGGTGACACCGGAATCAGCGAAGACCGAAGGTTTTCGTCGACGAAGATCTTCAAAAACTGGGCGCTGCGGCGAAAGGGGCGAGCTGTGGGTGGTGGCGCGGTGGTGTGGAGGTTGAGGCGGTCCTGGTGCCCCCTTTTATAGGGTGAGGGCGGCACGGGATCGCCGTGGAGAGCATGAAGGTCTCGCGGTCACGGCGGGGCGAAATTAGGGATTGAGGGCACTAGGATGGAAGGTAAGGGCTGTGTCGGAGGCGGATAGAATCAAGGTTTTAAATGCGCGTGGAATCATAGGAGATGCGGCTGGATTCGAGCGCATATGGAAGGTTTCTAGAAAGCGGCAATGGCGGACGCGCGGGGAAAAGGAAGGTTGCGAGGAAGAAGAAGGAAAGGAAGTCGACGGTGTGGGGTGCGTCCGATTTTGATCCAATGGTGGACAAGGGCGAGTGCGAACCGGTAAGTGCGAGTTGGGCGTAGCCATTGGATTTTAATCCAACGGTCACGATAGATCGAGGCGGTGCGGGTGAGTAGTTAAGTCAATGATGCACATGGACCGTTGGATCTAGATCTGACGGTGCAAAACCAGAGGGTGCGTTCGGTCGCCCGAACGTTTCATTGAATTATGGCCGTTGGATTTCAATCCAACGGCTGAGATGCGTGCGGGGGTTAAAGCATGTGGGAGCGGGCCGTTTTGGGCTGCGCGCGCGTGAAAAGAGAATTGGGCCGGCTAGGATTCGGCCCATTGGTCGGTTGAGGTTTTCTTTTGATTTTCTAATTAATTAAATACTGGTAATTCATTTAGGCTTTGGAAAAATAGCAGATTAAGTCCAAAAATTCTGAGAAAATTCACAGAAATTCTTTGGGGCATTATGGACTTAAATAAAATATTTTCAACTATTATTTGGTAATATATTTTACAAATAAATTTGTTTAGCCTTAAATTATTCAAGTAAAAGCTTTTTAAAAAATTCAGAAAATCCTACAAAAATAATTAAATTTTATTTTCAACTGGAATTTGAAATTTGGGCTGTTACAAACCTACCCCCCTTAAAGGGAATCTCGACCCCCGAGATTCAGACTTGGTTAGCAAAAAGATCGGGATAGTTGGACTTGAGGTCTTCTTGTTTCTCCCATGTAGCTTCACTTTCTGGATGGTGACTCCACTGCACCTTGTATGATCTGATGATTCTGCTCCTGGTAACACGCTCTGCGACATCCAGAATTTTAATTGGTCGCTCCATATAGGTGAGATCTTCTTGAAGGTCACAGCTCTCCAGGAGGGTGTGGTCTTCGGGCACTCGAAGGCATTTCTTTAACTGCGATACGTGGAAGACATTATGCACTGCTGACAAGGCTACTGGTAGCTCCAGCTGATAAGCTACTTCTCCATGCCTTGCCAAGATCTTGTATGGCCCGATATATCTGGGTGCGAGTTTTCCTTTCGTCTGGAATCTCCTTACTCCTCTGAGTGGAGTAACTCTGAGATAGACAAAATCTCCTACCTCAAAGTTTAATTCCCTCCGACGGTTATCAGCATAGCTCTTTTTCGGGATTGAGCTACTTTCAGACGTTCCTGTATAGCCTTTACTTTACTTTCAGCTTCTTTGATCAACTCAGATCTAAAGAGCTGATGTTCTCCTACCTGATCCCAAAGGAGCGGAGTTCAGCATTTCCTGCCATACAAAGCTTCGAATGGAGCCATCTGCAAACTGGCTTGGTAGCTATTGTTGTACGAGAACTTTGCATATGGCATATCCTTGTCCCAACCTTTTCCATAATCTAGGGCACAGGCCCGAAGCATATCTTCAAGAACTTGGTTGATGCGTTCCGTCTGACCATCGGTCTGGGGATGATAGGCTGTACTGAAGTTGAGTCGGGTTCATAAGGCTTCATGTAGACTTTGCCAAAACCTTGATGTAAATTGGGAACCTCTGTTAGACACGATCTTCTTGGGTACTCCGTGTAAACAGACGATCCTGGCCATATATAATTCTGCTAGCTGATTGCTTTTGTATGTGGTCTTGACTGGAGTAAAGTGAGCTACTTTAGTTAGCCTGTCAATTACCACCCAGATGGAATCATATCCTGATTGGGTCCTAGGGAGTCCGGTGATGAAATCCATACCAACTTCTTCCCATTTCCACTCGGGAACTAGTAATGGTTGCAATAGACCAGCGGGTCTTTGATGCTCTGCCTTAACTCGCTGACAAACATCACAACGAGCGATAAATTCAGCAATTTCGCGCTTCATGCTGACCCACCAGTATTTTTCTTTTAGGTCTTGATACATTTTGGTGCTTCCAGGATGAATGGAGTACGGCGATTCATGAGCTTCTTTCAGAATCGGTTCTTTTATCTCATGCTGATTGGGTACACAGATGCGGTCTCCAAACCACACTATTCCTTGCTCATCCTCAGAAAAAACCTAGGGCTTTGCCTCTTCTCATATTATTTTTTATTTTCTTGATATCTTCATCTTCTAACTGCTTTGTTCTAATCTGACCCTGAAGAGTCGGTTGAACTTCCAGAGCGTTCACACAACCTTGGTTGACAATCTCTAGGTTCAGGTGCTTCAGTTCTTCGTACAGCTCTGGCTGATTCTTTTGTACCAAGATGGTGTTGCAATACGTCTTTCTACTCAGGGCATCTGCCACTACGTTGGCTTTTCCCGGATGATAATGGATTCCGAGGTCGTAATCTTTTATCAACTCCAACCATCTTCTTTGTCAGAGATTGAATTCCGATTGGGTGAAGATGTACTTCAGACTCTTATGATCCGTGAAAATCTCACAGCGGTTACCAATGAGATAATACCGCCATATCTTCAGAGCATGCACAATTGCTGCTAACTCAAGATCGTGAGTCGGATAATTCCCTTCGTGTGGCCTCAACTGCCGGGACGCATAAGCTACGACCTTGCCTTCCTACATTAGTACACATCCGAGGCCTTGACGGGATGCGTCACAGAAGATCTCAAAATCTTTGCGGATGTCCGGTAGAATTAACACCGGTGCTGAGACTAGCCTCTTCTTCAGTTCCTGGAAACTTTCTTCGCAAGCGTCTGTCCATTCAAACTTCTTTTCTTTCTTTAGAAATTGAGTCATGGGTCTTGCAAGTTTAGAGAAACCTTCGATGAACCTTCGATGTGTCACAGAATATCTCACTGAAGAACTGTAGCTCTGATACCACTTGATGAACCCGAAGGTGCTATTTTTGGCCTAATCTTTCGATGAGAAGATACGTTTGGTAGTAGTCGCTCAACTCTCACGATCCTAGCTACGAACTCGCAAGGCTCGAAACCATGCAATCGCTGAACTGCTCGACAAGTCGTTATCAACCGTGTACGAATACCCGGTTGACCTGATCACAAAGATCGATTCCTGCATACACCGAAGAAGCACGCAAGAACAAGATAAATAATCAATTTGAAATTGCGAATATGAATGAAATACTTGATAAATTGAGATTCTGAAGCGGTATTATGGTTGGTCTAGTCGACACAAGCCAATACACGAAGTTGCATGAAAGATAACTTTTAACTAAACAAAATCCGCCGAACTAGAGGGGAGGTGGCCACTACTTAAAGGAGGAAGAGGGAGGGGCGGTGGCACTGTTCATATGTGAATAGTACCATGTAAACAGTACCCCAAACCCTAGGTGGCCATATGGGCTAGGGAGGTGGCCGGCCCAAATACCCTAAAGTGGTGGCTGTCCGTTGGACCCAATAATTGATTCAAGGCTCTCCCCAATGTGAGGTGTCGCAGTACCAGATATAAGTGAAGTAAATTCGTCGTTGTCGGCCCGTTCGAGTAGAGTTTGACGCAGCCGAGTAGTCCGGATGGAGGCGGAGTAGCGGTCATATCCAAAGGGTTGATGCCCTCATCACTGTCCCGAGCCGGCGAGCTCCAACTCCTCTTCTCCCTCCTCCAGCTCCTCCAGGTCACCGAAGCAGAGGAAGCGAGGCGAGGTCGCGGTCACATCCATGGCCATGGCTCTGGTGCCACCCCTGCCGGCGTAGGCTCTAGTCCAGCTGACCCTCCCGACCCATCCATGGTTCACCGCCGGTCCGATCCAGCAGCTAGTGAGCTAAGTGGAGAAGTAACTAGGATTAACGGTAGAGGATACAGTTCCCTAGTGACGAGGATATAATAATCATTAATTAATTAAGTTATTTATCTGTAATATTATAGATGATAATGTCTCTTATACAACCTTCAAATGTACCCCTTAATATTAATAATCAGGGAGATCATACACACCTAGTGATCGTAAGCTTTTCTACAACCACTATATATAGCCGTAAATTCTTCTACGACCATCTATGGATCGTAAGTCTTACTACAATCACCTCATAGTTGTAAGTTCTTCCACGACCAGGTCAGCTACGACCACCCTATGATTGATAAAGCCTACATACATGTGGATCCAACCGACTAGGGATATTTGTGCGCTGTGTTTAATACATGCGGTAGTTAATATGTGCTATTATTCGTAAAGATAACTACACGTATTAAACATAAGGACACTAGGATTAACACCTCAAATCCTCTGTGCATTTATGAACTAGTCTCATGATCAATGGCTAGCTCACACAATAAACACAGTAAATAACAGAGTTGATTATAAGAAAAACTTACGAGCCAACAACAAAGAACACAACGGAAGATGAAGAGCAAGTAGTAGATCCCAACTAATCTGCCACAAGCAATCGACTAGGGTAGTGGCCTAGTCGTCGAGGTCTTCGGCGGATGATGAAGTCCTTCTTATTTGAACAACATTGTATTAAGTAAGAGTAAGCACAAACAACTGTACCCCGCAAGTTACATCCCATAACAAAATTATAATGCATGCAAGGATATATCAAAAGAAGGCATATAAGGTTGAATTCGCATAAAGCAATGTTTGCTTTAAATACTCGTACTAAGTTCCAAAGTAGATATTCTATAACTAAAATTCATTTTCTAACTTCTCAAGTTTTATAGTAAGATAATATTCATCAACGAGTGGTGAAGGATGCCCTCCTATCACCAGACTACCCGCCCAATTTCCCGATTGGATAACAAATCCAAAACCATTTGATGAAGACTTTTGAAATCAAAACCAAATTCTAACTTTGAGTGGCTTTGCGCAGCATGTCCATGACCATAGACACGATTATTCAAATAGTTCTTAACACTCTGCAGAGGTTGTATAGCTTTATGCACAAGAGATAATCACTCATAATATCCGTTTCACACACTTCCGAAGGTATACGACTAAGTGATTATCACAAGGCCTTTACAATGCACAATTCCACCGTAATCCCGCCTCGCTAAGGTTTCGCTTCCATTGGGCTAACCACCTGCCGGATTTAAGCCACCTCTTGTGCTATGTGGGAATACATGAAAATAGGTTGTAAAGTACCCACGCAACCAGATGGCACAGCCACGGTGAAATTGTACAAATTATTTAGCCAGGTCCTGCCCACACAGGACATGTAATCGTACGATGGGGCTTAGCAAGGTGCGGCTCGAAGAACGGTTCTTAACTGACTTGGGCAACTTTACAACGTAACCACTGGACCTCGATCACAGAAATGACTCGATCCCGTGCATAAATGCACCCATCCAGACATCCAATTCGCCCAAGTCCAAGCCAATTTTTACTTTATTTCAATTTTTCAAAGCATTTTCAAACTTTCATGACAAACCAATGTCATGGATACCAATTTAGATAATGTTTGATCTTTTGGCTGTAAATTCCCCAAACCAAGATTTTTGGGTCTAAGTTTTGACTGAGCATACTTTCCCAATATGCTCTAGTCATACCAACGTATTAACCAGAGTTTTATCTAGGGTGACAAGGTGTGGGGGATTCAATGTTTAAGAATTGTCAAGTACAAAAACAGTAATTCAACCATCCAATAATCCAAATGTCACGACCAGGTCCACGACCAGATTCCACGGTTGGATCCACGACTAGATTCCACGACTGGATCCACGACCAGACTCCATGGCTGGATCCATGACCAGATTCCACGACTAGATCCACGACCCAATTCCACGACTAGATCTACGACCAAATCCACAACCAGATCTACGACCAGATCTACAACCAGATCCACGACTAAATTCCAAGACTAGATCTACGACCAGATCCACGACCAGATTCTACGACTAGATCTACGACTAGATTCCACGATTAGATCCCCGACTAGATCTAAAACAAGATCCATGACCAGATCTATGACCAGATCCACGATCAGATCTATGACTAAAATCCGATATCAATAATCCGATCCCAATAGTGATCTATTCTACTAATCCAGCGAAATATACCTATATAATCTAACCAATATATATTTCTATAATCCAATCAAACTTTATTTCTAAAATCCCACCAGGATTTAATCCTAAAATCCAACATTCACTTCTATATCCAACAATAATCCAATAATCAATAATCATGTATTTCAAACATCCAACAATCATAATCCAACAACTATGTATTCTTGTAATCCAATAGTAAAGTATTCCTATAATCAAACGTCCAACAAGAATACATTCTTACAATCCAATCCTTTTAATTTCTAACCCCTAAACACATCACAATCGGAACGATTCTCCATACTGTCTAACTTGACAATAAATGGCTATACAATGGAATTGGGAATAACTATAAAACTTTAGAACAAGAATTTAAATTACTTAAATTAAAATAGGCATGCAATAATAATTTAAAATATAATTTTGATAATTTAAAATATTGGGATTCAAATGTGATTAAAGGATGTAACTTGCCTTCTTATTTAGTTGTTGTTTTTAATAGGCGTCGAAGTCCGGTTCTCTGAAGTCGTCGAAGACTACACGTGAAAATAAGCCAAATTCAAACTAAATTCCAATAAAATTCAAATGAACTCTAAATTAAATAATTTTAATTCTGAGAGGAAGATATTGAACTTATATGAAATAGAAATTTGAATCACTTGAATCGGAGCTCGAACGAAGGAGAACGGGCTCTCGGAAGTTGAAAATACAAGGTCGGAAGGTTTCGGCTACCCAGTCGAAATAAGGTTTGACTACCTGGTCAAAAGAGATTCGATTAGCAGGAAGGAGGTTGGCTACCTGGTCGAAAGAGGTTCGACTGGTAGGAAACAAGTTTGACCAATTTGTCGGAAGGTCAAAGAAGGATTCGACTGTTCGACGCAGTCGAAAGAAGAAAGAAGGATTCGACTGCTCAATGCGGTCGAAAGAAGAAAGACGTATTCGACCGCCAAGTTGGAAGGAGATTCGACTACAGGTGGTCGAAAGAAAGTTTTGAGCCCCCATGGTTGCTGGTGCTATGTGCCACGGCGACCTACGCGAAGGTGAGCAAGAAGAAAAGGAGATGACGCTGAACCTGATGCTCCGCCTCGCGGCGAGAGAGCAGGGAGGATCAGTCGGTGATGAGGAAGAATGGCGGTGGTGAGATGCGGCTTGTGGCGGCGCTAGGGCTCCGGCGACACTTCGACGGCAAGGAGGTGCACACAGTGAAGAGCATGGTGAGGCGATGTCGAAGGTGGAGATGCCCCTTTCGGCTGGAGATGCAGACGAAGCTTAAATCCGAAAGCTCCTGAGGACCAAAACCAAATCCGGTTAGGGGATAAGTTCCTCGAGCCCTGGAACACGAAACGACATGGGTAGAGAGGAAGGGGCTTCACGGTAGCGACTCCAGGGGGCTTTATATAGGTCAGGACGGTGGGTGCGAGAGAGGGCACCGCATGTCATTGGCACACTTGGGGCAGTGACACACGGGCATGGGCGACGTTGGTAGCTGAGGGAGGTGACGGGGAGTTAAGGCTGAGCCAGGGCATGGGAGCGAGCCACGGCGCACACGCTCGGGTGAACTGGCGCGGGCGCTGCCACATGGAGACGAAGGGCTACCAGCAGGCCCGATCGGTCAGCGACAGTGGAAGAAACTCGGGTCAGTCTGGTTAGGTGGCTGGTCGACACCGAGAGGGAAGAAAAAGAGATGGGCTGAGGGGAAATCGGAATAACAAAGAAATAGGATTTCAAATACCAAAGAACTCCAATAAACTCAAAGTAAACCAAAATTTTGAATTACTTGAAGTTCGATTAATTCATATCAAATTGCTTTTAATTTTGAAGATTTCCAAGTTAAGCTTTAGCAATTCAACAAAACCAAATGGTTATTTTTATTTTGAAAATTTTCAAAAAGACCTGAAAACTGGGATGTTACACATGATTATGATTGTTATTCTCTCAGGAGAAGGCCTGAACTTGTATAAAATTATCGTGTCTTTTCTGTGTAGTTTCACTTCAAGAAAACCTCCAGTATTCATTCATAAGATCGATACTAAACCATTGATAGTTGGCGTCGTTTGTGGGGAACTCCTATTTCTCCTTTATTTTTTGACAAATTGTTTTCATTTTCAACTCTCATACTTTCATGGCAGGAGAATGGAATAAGGAAAATTGGTTCGATTTGGCAAACAACGCAGGACTCGACATGGATGCCTGCTACGAGTATAAGTAGAGCGTCATTTTATCCAATGGCAATGCCGGTTCCAGGGATCTTTCACCAAACTCAAGGAACCGTGCCACAAACAAGGTTGATGAGGGAGCCCACTCCCCCATAACATTATGCCTAGAGGAGGAATAGAACCCTCAAAGGGCAATGGTCCAACCGACCAGGTTCATGATCGCCCCACGACGAGTTTTGAACACAACAAGGGTTCCTTCTCCAAACATTTAAGCCCATCTAAGGCCGTCCGATCTTGCACAACAAGTCCTGGAATCTATTATTCGGGACTCAATCAACAGCTAATAACCGTCACCCTTCGGTTACCCCCACGAGGTGTGTGGTCGAGCCCGCTTCACTTGCGGATTCGACCATACCCCCACAGGGTTCACCTTCAGCCGGAGACAGTTATAACCCAAAATTACCTTTCCTAGAGGGGATTGCTCTAAGTCGTGAGGCGTTGTCCTTTGACTACTCCTCGAGTCAGGAGCACTCAGCCGTGAGTTGGGATAGTGGCACCCAAGAGGTCATTGTCCTCCCCTCAAATCCTAATCTCTCTCCAAGAAGCAGGACTTAGGGTGCTTCCCATTGCACACTCGCTTCGGGCTCTCGTGGTGATGGCGAGAATGCCTCCGGTGACGACCAACATCTCCACATTTATGTGTGTCCAAAATCCTAGAAGTGATCACTCTCCACTCAAACACCTTTGACTGACTCAAATATTGGTGATCCTGAAACCATTCGGAGAAGAAGAATTGCTACCCATAGGTGCTTATCTGGGTGCATCTAATTCTAGTTAGAGGAAGCTCAAGAACTTCAATAAATCAATGACTAATCGAAAACTCGGCTCTAGAGCTTGGACAAACACCAGGCTATGCCCTCTTTGCTCAAGAAATCGCACAAAGACTTCAGGACTCAATGGTCATGCTTGAGCAGAATCGACAACATCATCTTGGAAGTCATATCGGGACAACTCCATTGAATGCCAATCGTTCGAACGACTCTCCTCAGGGAGAACAATAGGACCACAGGTTTGGTCGATCTCCCAACCACGATAGTAATCAAAGAAGAGTTTCATGAACAACTAGTGATCAATAAACTCCCAGGGGAGGTGGTCATTCACCATTTCTACCAAGAAATCTGCACCGGTAGATGGAGCACGAGGAGTGTTACACTTGTAGGATTGAGATCTATGATAGGTCAGGTCCATTTACCATTGGGTATCATCAAGTACGATCGCATAGTGATGTCAACCCTTCTTTTCCGCAAAGAAGACGTTATGATATCATTACCGGATGTCAGGCATCTTCGCCTGACCTTCGAGCAGTTCGTTGGCCGCCTCGGTTCCGACTAATGAACATGAAGAAGTTTGATGGGTCACAAAATCCTATTGAGTTTCTTCAAATCTACACCACTTCTGTTCAAGTAGCAGTAGGAGGATAGCATGTCATGACCAACTACCTTCCTATTGTACTCGAAGGATCTGCTCAATCGTGACAGTTAAATTAGCCACAAGAGTCGATCTATTCGTGGCAGTACCTCTCCGACTTACTACTAGCCAACTTTCAGGGCACTTACAACCGCCCTGGAAAGGAGTACGACCTGCATAGAATGCGACAGGATTATCACATGACCCTACATCAATTTATTAAGTGTTTCAATCAGGTTCGCAAATCAATTCTTGAAGTTTTTGACTCTTTTGTCATTAGGGCATTCAAGCAGGGAGTCTGCAATAGAAGGATCACAGAGGATATCACTCTAAATCCTCTAGTAACCATCGCTGAGATTTTCAAAATGGGTGACCATTATGCAACTACAACAGAAGCGGTCGAGTGGAATTACATGATTGATCGAGACGACAAGGACACATGAGGAGTGGGCGAAAGTAGTAATAAGAAAGATAAAAAGGCTGAAAAATCCAAGAGCAAGACTAAATGCCAAAAACCTCAAGTCAAAAGCTCTAAGGAGGTCTTAGCTGTGAGTGACAAGTAGCCTCGGAGCTCCAAACCATACTCCGATAGGAGCAAAGGTAAATGCTCTGAACAGAAGAATGACAAGCATATATGGTGTCTTATTCACAAAAAAGATGGACACAACCTTCACAATTGCTGAGTTTTTCAGCGGAAACTCGAGGATTACTACTCCGGCAAGGGACCACTTCCTACACTCGAAGAGGTGGGACAAACGAGTGGTCGAAAATAGTCGGATGATGATGAGAAATGCCTTCTCAAGATCTAGAACATACCATCAATCACATCTATGAGGATCTTCAGCATATGAGTCGAAATGACAGTTCAAAGCTGCCAAACGCGAGGTAAATTCAATCGACCCTCCTCTTGTCAATAAAATACTAAACTGGTCAGAAATCACCATCTCTTTTGAGAAAGGTGACTATCTGATCCCTTCAACTCAACCTAGTTGTTTTTTTATTGTGGTCGAGCCTACCATCAACAACTATCGTGTTAATCGCGTGTTAGTTGATAGTAGAAGTTCATTAAACATACTAGTTACGAGTGCCCTGGATGAAATGCATGTTCCCAAGACAAAGATCAAACCAGTACAGTATTCGTTTCATGGGATCGTACTAGGGTTTTCGGCCAAGCCTATTGGTCAAGTTTTCCTTCCTATTAAGTTTGGGTCACCAAATAATTTTAGGATGGAGATCTCTTTTGATGTGGTCGATTTCGAGACAACATATAATGTTATTCTTGGTCGACCAACTCTGGCACGATTTCTAATGGCTGCTCATTATGGTTACCAATGTCTTAAGATGCTAGGTCCTAAAGGAGTAATTACAGTCCTGTGATAAAAAGATGATGCTTACATGCGATTGTAAGTCCCTCGAGATGGTTGGCCAAATACCAACTCGAGAAGAAGCAAAGTACAAACATCGACCAAGCAGTCGAAGTCTAAAATTGCCCCAAAGCTGAACGACCAAGTCAAAGAAGTTCCACTTAATACAGAGGAGCCTTCGAAGACCGTTTGCATCGGAGTTACTCTCGACCCCACACAGAAAGACGCCCTCGTCATCTTCCTCTGAGAAAATGCAGATGATTTTGCATTGCAAGCATCTGACATGCCCGGAGTCCCCAGGGACGTGATCGAGCACAGGCTAGCTCTACGGCCTGACAAGAAGCCCGTAAAATAAAAATTACAGAAATTTGCACCTGATCAACGAGACGCTATTAAATTAGAATTGGACAAGCTACTTAGGGAAGGTTTCATAAAAGAGGTCGATCACCTAAAGTGGTCGGCTAACTCTGTAATGGTTAGGAAGTCTAATGGTAAATGGCGTATGCATGTATACTTTACTGATCTAAATAAAGCTAGTCCAAATGATGATTCCCCCTTCCTCGTATTGATCAGTTAGTTAATTCCATTGCTGGTTGTGAAATATTAAGTTTCCTAGATGCATATTCTGGTTATCATCAGATAAGTATGTGTTTAGATGATGAATAAAATACTGCATTTATTACACCATTTAGAATATTTTGCTATGTCAAAATATCATTTGATTTAAAAATGGTAGTGCTTTCTTCCAACGCTTGATGCGAAAGACCTTCTTTCCTCAACTTGGCCAAAACTTAGAAATCTATGTTGATGATCTGGTCGTAAAAAGCACATCGCATCTTAATCATATTTCTGACCTGCAAGAAACATTCGACAACCTTAGAAAACACCAGTTGAAACTCAATTATGAGAAGTGTGTGTTTGGAGTCTCTTCAGGAAAATTGCTTGGATTCATTGTCTTTACGTGAGGGATCGAAGCAAATCCTAAAAAGATAAGGACCATTGAACAAATGCACCCTTTGACCACAAAGAAAGAAGTCCAGAAACTCACAAGATGCATGGTGGCTTTAAGTAGTTTCATCGCACGATTGAGAGAAAAATGACTTTCTTTCTTTAAACTTTTAAGAAAATATGAGGGTTTTGAGTGGTCAGAGGAGGAAAACAAAACCTTCGAGAATGACAAGAGATATCTTATGAGTACCTTTTCTGGTTTCTCCTAAACCAGAAGAAACACTCTTAATGTATCTAGCTGCTATGTCACAAGCAGTAAGTGTAGTACTGGTCGCCGAACGTGAAAATATTCAATGACCAGTTTACTATATTAGTGAAGTTTTACATTGAGCTAAGGAGCGTACCCTCAGGTTGAAAAACTTCCCTATGCCTGCCCCATCTCTTCGAAGAAACTATGGCATTATTTCCAGACGCACAAGTTAATCGTGTCGTATGAATTTCCCTTAGGAGGGGACCTCTAGAATTATAACATCCTAAAGTTCTGTTACCAAAAATAAAATTAATAAAGTTATTATTTTATTGGATTTTCTAAAATTTAAAAGAGTTTTCCTAGTTTAAAAAAATAAATTATTTAATTTCCTACATTTTAAAGTCAAAAAGAAATTTTATTTAGTTCTCTGGGCTTTCATTTTATTTAAAGTTTAAAAGGAAATTTTAATTAACTTCTTGAATTATCTGGAATTTAAAAAGGGTTTCCCTATTTTCCATAAATTAAAAATAATTTACGTGCAAAAAATAAAAACTAACTTTAAGTTAGAAATAATTTTATTAAGTTCAAAATAATTCAGGGAATTTCTGTGAATTTTTCTACAATTTTTTAACTTTATTTTCTATTTTCTAAAAGCCTATTTGAATTAAATCAATTTATGTAAATCAAAAGTCATTTAAAATCTGGAAAACCCTTCGGTTGAATTGCTTCTCCTAGCCCATTTCTTTTCTTCTCTCCATGCGGCCCGCTTCCCTTCCCATAGCCCACTCCAGCCCACCCGCCGTTTTCCTCTCCCCCTCTTTGTCTCACTACCGTCCGTGCCCGTTTGTGAGGGTCATCTTCTTCCCCCTTTCTTCAACCTCCGACCACCACCATTAACGCCCTTGGAAGCTCTTCATTGCAACCGTTTTCTTCCCTATTTCTTCACTCATTCAAGTCCATTCAAGACCCCTAACATCCCACGTTCATCTTTGGACATTTTCCCCGCTTTAACACACCATAAACCGCATTTGAGCCACCACCCGCACCGGTGAGAAACGGCCGCCGATCGATCTCCCTCCTTCGTTACCCTCCGCCCCTATAAAAGGGAGCATGAGGTGCCCCTCTTTCCCCTCAACCCATTCCCACAAAGCTCACCTTCTACCCCTCTCCCCTCTCCCCTCGCCACAATCGCCTCTTCTTCGCCGCCGGCCGCAAGCGACTCCGCTGCCGATTACGCCACTTCCTGTGGAGCTTCGCCACCATCAACCTCATTGCCAGCTTTGCCTTCGTGTGTGCTACACCAAGCGCGCGCCCTCACTGCCGGAGCGCTGGTGCCGTCACAGACCCGCAAGCCCCGCAGCCACCGTCCTCGCTTCTGGTCATTTCTTCATGCCTCGCCACCGCAAAGGTGCACATTAGATCCCATGCATCCTCCTCTCTCCGTTGGTGTCCTCGCCGGCCGTCGCCTCACTATTGTCCGCCTAGACCCTTGGTCCCCGTGCACGCCACCACTGGCCAGGCAATGTGTGCACCACACACACGCCAGCTTAGCACAAAAATGCCCACGTGGCTGCCCCGTCATCACATGCGTGTCATGCTTGCGTGGTTGGCACTATTCCCTGCGCCCGGTCCATGGTGGACCGACGTAGATTCGTGGACCTGGTCCATAGACCCGGGCCCACATGTCAATCTCTGTTTTGATTTTCTTTAATAAAAATAATTCGGTGAAAATTTAATTAATCTCTCGCTGACGTCATGATGATGCAATAAAATTTTCCTTTATAAAAATAATTCCACAAATTTCATTCCTATTATTTCATGTGAATTCAATCTTCCGAGAGCCCGTTCTCCTTTGTTCGAGCTCCGATTCAAGTGATTTAAATCCCTAAATCATATAAAATCAAGATCTAGCTATATATACTAAAATTATTTAATTTGAAGTTTATTTAAATTTTGTTTGAATTTGACTTATTTTCATGTATAGATTACGACGATTTCGGAGAGCCAGATTTTGATATTATTTCAGAACAAATAATTGAGCAAGGCAAGCTACATATTTGATCCCAGTATTTTAAATTATTATTGCATGCTTATTTATATTCAAGTTAATTTAAATTCATGTTTTAAATTTATAGATATTCCCAATTCCATTGTATAGCCAACTTCGACATTGAATTAAATATACCTTGACACCTTAGATGAAAATATAGTTTATGTAATAGTATAAACTAGAACACTTTTGGAAAATTATATGCCTTGTGATGCTTAGATAAGAAATATTCAGTTTGGGAAATTTTACCTAAAAATTCAACTATAGATTGAAAATGAGAGCATGGCGTTGCTTATGCCACAGAAAGTTCGTAAAATGATTTGATTTTAAAAGTAAGATCAAAATCTGGTTTAGATTTGGGCGAAATGGATAGTTGGCGGGTGCAAGTTTATGCACGGACTTGTCTCAGTGAATGGTCGAGGCCTAGGGGTTACTTTTGGAAGTCGCCCAGTCAGTTAAGGACCAGTCTGTAAGCCGCGGATTGTAAAGTCTTTCCGTACTACCATATGTCTGGAATGGGACAAACCTAGCTAACTAATTTGCAATGTTTCATTGTAGTTGTGCCATCCGGTTGTGTGGGTGTCAGAATGACCTACCTTTTATTATCCCACATGGCGTAAATGGGGGCTTTCGTTATGCGTGAAACCTTAGCCAGCATAAGTACTTTGGCATGACGCATTGTAAAGGCCTTGTGATAATCACTTGATCACACACCATTGAAAGTGTGTGAAACAGACATTATAAGTTGATTATCTCTTGTGGGTAAAGTTGTACGAGCTCTACAGAGTGTAAAACTATTCGAATAACCGTGTCCACGGTCATGGACATGGCGGGCAAGGCTTTTCACGGATTAGACTATGGTTTTATTTTAAAAATGGTTTGACAAAAAAAATAATTTGATGGATGTTTATTCCATGTGAAAAATTGACAGAAAGCCTTGGTGTAAGGGGTTAGTCCTTCACCAAAAGTGCATCTTGCACTAACTTGATAGTTTAAAATCAAAGAATTTTAGATATAGAATAACTACTTTGAAACTTAGTACAAATATTTAAAAAGAAAATAGTGCTTTATGCAAATTCAACCCTATAAGCCTTACTTTGATAAATTCTTGCATGCATTATAATATGTTATTGGGCGTAACTTGCGGAGTACATTTTTGTACTCACCCTTGCTTAATAAAATATTGTTTAGAGAAGAAGGACTTCGTTACCGGTGTGGATCTCTACGACTAGGCCGCTACCCCTGTCGATTGTCTGTGGCAGATTAGCTGGGCTCTACTACTTCTTCTTTGTTTTTCGTTGTGTTCTTTATTGTTGGCTTGTAAGCCTTTTTTTATAATAAATTCTGATATTTATTAATAAAGTTGTGCGAATTATGGATGTTACCATATTTATTTACTATGTACACTAGCTATTGTTCCAGGGACTAGTGTATAATACACAGAAGATTTGAGGGTGTTACTTCTAGGTCCGACAAGAATAGGGAAGCAGCGGGGCACATGGCAAAGTGGTTGGTTGAACTTGGGGAGTTCGACCTCCATTTCGTGTCTCGAAAGACCATTAAATCCCAGATCTTTGCAGACTTTGTCGCCGAATAGACAAATTCTGAACCTGCTCTGGGACTCCAGTACGAATCCCATGACTAGTGGACAATGTACTTTGATGGGTCACTTACGCTAAGTGGCTCAGGGGCTGGGGTGGTTTTGGTATCTCCTACAAGAGTAACCTTAAAATATGCTATTCAATTATACTTCTCTGCTATGAATAATGTGGCAGAATATGAATGTTTATTAGCTGACATACGAGCAGCGAAAGCGCTTAGGATTTGATGACTACTCATGAGAGGAGAGACTCAACTGGTTGTGAATTAGGTCGAAAAAGAGTACCAATGCTCTAATCCAACCATGTCTCAATACTTATCGGAAGTCAAGAAGTTTGAAAGACATTTTTTCGATTTCGAGGTACAATATATCCTTCGAAAGGATAATTTCCTCGCTGACCAGTTAGCTCGAACAGCTTCTGCCTGATCGCAAGTACCACAAAGAGTCTTCTTGGAATAGACCCAGAAGTCGCCCCTGGTCGGAACACCAGAGACTTCTCCTATTGAAACAGCCTCCATAGCATACAAGGATACTTGGATGAATCCCATCTATGAGTATCCTCAGAAAGGTATTGTGCCCAGTGACGATCTTGAGACTGGTCGTTTATCCCGTAAGGCCAAATGTATGTTTTGGCCAAAGGAGTCTTCTACAAACGAGCCACTCAAGGGATTCTCATGCGATACAAATCGCAGAAAGAAAGATTAGATCTCCTTCAAGAAATACACATAGGCATATGTGAGATTCATGCTTCCTACAGAATGTTGGTCGGAAAAACCTTTTGATAAGGTTTCTACTAGCCAACAACCCTCCATGATGCTAAAGAGCTTGTTAAGTAATACATACAATGCTAGTTCCATAACAGGCAAATATACCAACCGACTTAAGCATTACAAACCATACCTCTTTTTTGGCCTTTTGTGACACAGGGTCTCGATATCCTAGGACCGTTCCCAAAAGCACCAGGGAGTTTTGAGTTTCATTTTGTGGCTATTGATACGTTCATAAAATAGATTGAAGCCGAACCTGTGACTGAGATAACAACAGAAGCAGCCAAAAAATTATCATGAAAAATATAATCACTCGATTTGGTGTGCCAAGTCGGATCATAATATATAATGATAAACAATTTTTTAGCGCAAAATTCCAAAAATATTGCAAAGAATTGGGTACTAAGCTATGTTATGCCTCTGTCACCCATCCACAAAGCAATGGGGCAGTCGAAAGGGCAAATGGCCAAATTATGCAGGGAATCAAAACTTGAGTTTTCGACAAGCTTGTAAAGCACTTGAGGGCTTGGGTAAAATAATTACCTTCAGTATTATGGGAAATTTGCACGATTGCTAATCGGGTTACAGGCGAAACACTATTTTTTTTAGTTTTTGGTGCTGGAGCTATGCTTCCACCTGAACTAAAGATTCGGTCGACAAGGGTCGAAACCTATAATGATTCTGGCAAAGAACAACTTCGAGCTGATGACATCAATCTACTAAAAAAAGAGAAACCAATCCTTAATTCATTCAACAGTTTACCAACAAGCTATACGCAAATACTATGATCGTAAAGTCCAATCTCGTAGCCTTGTTGTAGGTGACTTAGTATTGAAAAAGATTCAATCACAGTCTAATCGAAAAAACTTTCCCTAAATAGAAAGATCCTTACACAGTGGTCGAAGTGACGCGACCAGACTCGATACGACTAGCAATGGAAGATGGTGGAGTTCTTTTCAATTCATGAAACATCGATCAGCTACAAAAGATCTATGTGTAATCCCTTATATTCTCAATAAAGTTTATATTTTATTCAATCTTTATTATCTTAAAATATCTAGTGAGCAACGCTTCAATAATTTTTCGATCACATTTAACACTTGTTTTTCCTTACACTGGTCAAAGGAATGTAATATCACCTAGTCAAAGCATTTTCTGTCTACACGTGGTCCTGCCTACACATCCTAGCAAACTAGATCACAACAAAATACCCAAAAGAAACCAAAGGAACACACAAAAATCCTAAAGGCATTAAAGAGATTATTAGAACAAGAGAGAATTCATCTTGGACCAAACCTTACTTAGATTGATTTAAGAGATTATTGGTTTACATCCAAAAGAATTGTAGGAAACAGTGCATTTCCGCCGTTTTCTCATGGAATTCATCTGTTCTGTGCGGGGACGTTAATTACAATCAAAGGTGCGCTAGACTGGGGCTTATTAGAATCGAAGCAACACTGTTATGTTCTAAAATTGACATCAAGAAAGAAAGAAAACTTGAACCTAATTCTTTTCCTTTGTGAGCGAGTTGAACCATAATTAGTCCCATCCATTCTTACCTCAACTACAAGAAGAAGACATGCACAGTAACAAAAGGGTGCACTATTTAGCATAGAACGTACGCTCAACTAGTAGCATTAAGGCAACACCATAATTCTTCAGTACATCCAAGCAAGCCAGCCTTTGCTGTTGTTGATTTTACAGTGCCCAGGCAACAATTTACCGGAGAGAAACTAGAGCAACAGGCTACAGCAGGTTACTTCTTGCCTTTGCGCTTAGACTTCCTCGATTTCTTGCTTTTCTGCTTCTGCGCTTTCTTATTCGAACTCGAGCCGGCCGCGGCGGCTCCTTCCTTGGCTACTTCCATCGCGTTACTTCCTCCTGTGTCTGGTTCCTTATCTGAACATTCACTCCATTCATCAGCTCTGTCCATGTGAAATTCGACAGCAGCTGCTGCGTCGTTCGTTCTGTCTGCTTCTTTTATAGAAGCTTTTTCAGAACGCAGAAAACTGACGATCTTCTGCAGTTTGTTCTCACCATCTTTCCACATCGAATAAAGGTCCTTGACAGTCAAGCAAGCTCTCTTCTCCGCCCTGCAATAACAGTTTGCATACGCAGATGGGAATAACAATTTTCAGAAAATTTGGGAATAACCTACAGTCCCAAGCTGCTAGAATTTCGTAAGTGATCTACTCAGGAGACCATTTCTATATTACAATCATTTTTTTTTCCACGAAAATGAACATATCATGCAGAAAAGGAAGACTGTTAGCACAGGATCACACTCATATTTGCCCTATCGTCTGGAATATTTCATTTATATTGTCATTGTCACCAATAACATTTCAGAGTTGACATTTTAGCATTTCCTTACCTAACAGACTGTTCTTCGAATTGATTGCAGACGTGCCAGACCTCCTCCAACAATTGCGCATCGATCTTTTTTGGAGGGCCTCTTTGCTCCAACCAAGAAAGGACACTTCTAAGAAATTGAATAATAACCCTTGCATCTTTCTGCAGAACTTAGCTTTTTAAATATAAAAAACATGGCAGTTGTGAAGCATTGGGACCTAGGATCAAAAACCCGTTTCCGGGGTAAATCCCGGTCGCCAGCCAGGAAAAAAAACCGGATGAAAACCTTGAATTTGATTAAAAATCATTCAAAATTCAAAAATTGGAATTTGAACTTGCAAAACCCGGAAAAACCGGCCGGGATCCAAAATCCCGGACCCTGCCGGTAAGCGGTTACCGGCCGGTAACCGGCGGTTACCGGCCGGTTTTTTTCCCCTGATCGGGACAAATGGGAACCTTACAGCATATGAACTCACCTGGCCTTGCTTGTTGACTTGAAACGCCTCAAACTTATCCCAAAAGGGAATATTATCATCACTTAAATCCATTTTGCTTGTAATCTCCATCTTATTATCTCGTACACTTGCCATAGGGAAGTTTCCAGAAGTAACATTGCAGAATGTGTTACCGTCAGATTTGATTTCTTCTAGCAATGGAGATTCCTGCTTTACAATACTTGGCTCTTCCGGACAAAGTAGTGACATTACCTTCTCAGCGTTACTCAAATCCGCACTGCTAATCATATAAGCATTTAAGTCCCGACAGATTGGTAGGCCTTTGGGTGAACCCATAACTACCATACGATTTCCAACTGTTGCAAGTGCATCAGCAAATACTCTTGTGAAGTTGCTCACTGAGTGAGACCTCATTTTCAAAGCATGTACGATCTTCTGAGAGAATTCCGAAGGTAAATCCTGGAAAACTTGGCACTTCAGAAGGAAATGTGTGACCTCATAGCAATCCCCCAGCGGAAGAGTTAGAGTCAGCAGATAAAGTGTGACAACTAATCTCAGAAGGACTGGAATGTATGAACTAGTTGGAGTCTTAGTCTTCTGAACCCACTCTTGGACAATATTTTTTTTTGTCAAGAGATCCCTAACTGACTGACATATGAAACGCCCTGCTGATAATGCCATATGATCCATATCCAAATCTGGGCTAGAAACCAGGCATGTATCGAGGTAACTCTTGCTGGTACGGCACTTAAGCATCGTGACCAACAGACATTTTGAGCAGAACATATAACCATTCGGTACAAGATACGATGAAGCCAAAAATCCAAGGCACTCCATGAGATCCACATAGCACATCGGGGATATGTAGTCCGTTTCAGTCCTCCAGTTTGCATTAAAAGTAGATTCAAGAGCAAGCTTAAAGTTCAGGATCAAGGGGAATCTGCCAGCACCACTGTCAAGAAATACCTTCAAAGATTGAAAAAAATCAGCCCACGCAGAATCTCTGTCCAGGTATTGCATAAGTCTTGAAATCAGATCTTCATCCAATCGTGCTGCATGGAGCAGAAACACGGTTGTTCTCCCAAGATGACCATGAGTCAACATATTATTTGTTGGCCTGAGATATGAACCAAGGGAATCGGCAAGCAAACCATAAGCAGCTGGTAAGTCAAGTATAGACAAGAGGCTCTTCGTAGTTCCATCCCTCAAGAGAAGGAAAACTAATTCAAAGAAGCGACATTCACATAGAACAAAAAAGCTCCGTAACTTTATGGTATTTTTCGGCATAACGAATCCTGGTTCCTTCAGAAACTTTGCAATTTCATATATAACAAGGATAGTTCTCCCCAGGGCATATGAAGATGCCTGCTTTGGAGAAATTTGAACAAAAGACGCCAACTTCTTGAGTACACTCAAACCAACAGAACACAGCTCATTCATCCAGAAATTCTGAGCACATGAATGACACTGGAGGGCATCCAGCCAACATATGTTGCCATCTTGTTGCAAAGAATTTCTACCTGTGTTAGAAAGCCAACTTGAGTCCATGTTAAGCACCACATATCGGTCATCGTCATGATCTTTTCTCAACCCAAAGTATTTAGCGCAAAGATCTTCACACACAACTGCATAATCATTTGATTCTTGACCCTCAGAGTGATGAAGATGAGATAGTACTTTGACTAAGATTGACTTCCATTGGTTCCAAACATACACTAGAGTTTCAGGTGATATCTGGTTACGTGCCAGCATATCACAACAATAACTTTCATCTTCGGATCCTGGCTCTAATTCAAAATAGTATCCAGAGGCTTGAGACTGAAGATGAATATCAAGAATTGAACGGGCAGCAATAAGTTCGACTAACAAGTTTCCCCATTTTCTGCCCTCAAGCAAGGTGTAAGTTAAGCTGGCAAGAGATTTATGTGCATCTGACAGTGCATCAGCTTCCAAGCAAACAAAGCAGTAGAAGCACTCGGATACTTTCTCCGCAATCTCTTTGGCTTTTGCAAGTAATTGTTCCTTTTCTGCAAATGTTTTTGGAGGCCACCCTCTACTATGTGAAGCCCACAAGGAATTCACAATGACATGAAGGAGGAGAAGCTGTGTAGCTTTCTCAAACAAATCTGCTTTCTCAAGCAAGTCTACCTCCAGTAAGACATTTCCTTTATGCTTTGCTATTCCTGCAGCTTCAAGGAAATTACCAATTTCCATCTCTAAACTCAGCAGCTCATCAACACGATTCCTATAATTTAAGAATGCCCGAACATGATCCATGGAGCTGAAAGCCTTAACAAATGTCATCATGTGCTTAATGTCTCCACGCTCATAATAATGCAGAGCACAATTTTCTAGATACGTCTTTCTAATTGCAGAAACCTCTAAGGAGTTGGAATTCTCAAGCAAATGTTCCTCCTCCAACTGTTGCAGGAACTGCAAGCCCAGATTGAATAGTTTTCCTTTCGAGCACATCGAAAAACATTTGGTATAACATTTAGCTTTGAAGTACACTTTAGCTGCCAGTAACCAGCATGCAGTCATAGCAAAACAGTCACCAGCATCCTCAAGTCTGGAAGCACCACATTTTTCCATATAGACCATTCCTATGCCAATGCAAGGAAACAGATGTTTAGTCAGGCAAAGTTGTGTGGAGTGAGGTAACGACGATGCATATGAAAGCTAAAAAACAGCATGTCTGCAATTTAAAGGGGGGAAAGCATGACAAGTGGCCAAAATAACACTGGAAAGCATAAATTCTCAATACAACAACAACAATAAAGTCTTTGATCCCAAACAAGTTGGGATAGGCTGGGAATGAAACCTCCTCAAAGTCAAAAAGACGAGAGCTTGCAAATAAAATAAAATATAATAATAGTATAATAATAATAAACTCCGCCTGTGTAGTTTTTTTTACGCAGCCTGTCCCAAGCTAGGAAAAAAGAGGAGGGTTGTGTTAGGCCCGGCGAGCCAACGTAAAAATCAAGTCATCTTTTCATGGAATGAAAGCATAAATTCTCAGTAAGATGGAGAATGTTCTTTTGAACCAACGTTCTGAAAGTTGAAGAACTTACTTGTGGGTAATTCTTTATTCTCTTTATAAAACGTTATGGAATGATGAAACCTCAGCAGCATTGATACAAAACTAGAAAATTATGGAGAGTCGGCACACCTGCTCTTTTGTAGTCACCTAATTTGATATAGCAAGTGGCAGCTTTCTCATGCATGCCAATAGACTCATAAATCTCGGACGCTTTTTGCAATGAAGCCTGGCCCATCTCCAAATTTGTGGAGATGACACGGTCAGCAGTTGCTAGAAGTCCAGCAGCTCTTGCCCACTTCTCTCTGTAAGCATCCCCGGCCTTTTCAAAACACATGGTAGCCATCTCAAATTGCCCCTCATTGAATAACTACAAGAAAAAAATGTGCAGTTGTTACATGGAATAACAATTGTAAAAGAGAAGTACAATAACATTGCGATATGCACCACCACCAGACTTAAAAAAACGTGAGTGCATAGATAAATTATAGGACAAAAAAGCCCATGCATTTGACGAGATTTACACATCATCACTGACTAGACAACTTAATGCTAGCCTACAGACTAGCTTTCAAGATCAAATAAGTATACAGCACTAACCTTGGTGCCCCGTAGCCTCCAATCATCAGTGCTGCTTCCTGTCTGCATTGCTTGAATGAGGTTAGAATCAAGCAGTCTAACTTCTACAAGGCACAACTTCTTCCAGTAGTCAAACATCGGCCGACAGTAATCATCTGTATTCTCACATATCCAGAGTCTTTGCCTAGTTCGTGTGATTGCAACATATAGTTGCTTTAGCTCTGAACAGAGAAGACAATGCTTGCTTCTGTCGAAACCGGGATGAGAGACATCCTCAGATGGCACAATAATATCTTTGTCTTTCATGTAGTCATACACAACTCTCCATTTGTTTCTTAAAGGCGATGAACTGAAGAAGTTGTACAACAGCACGTCCTACATAATATATTTCTAAATGAAGTATCCTCAAAATAATTATCAAGACTAACACATTTTACAACAAAAATGTTTTACAAAATGAGCACGATTGAAGTGAATTGATAGGCTCATACCTGGAACTCAAGGCCCTTGCATTCAACAATAGTCAAAACAAGAGCCTGTTTACCAACAAGATCAACGATTTGTTTTTTGGTAGCATCATCACGAACTAATATGACTTGCTCAGCACCAAACCCGTGCAGGTTACCATGTTTACTTTTGCATTCTCCAAATATAGTCATAATTGCATTCTCATCATTACCAGACTCTAGCAGCACGGGAGCTTCTCCATATACAAGCCCATTCTCTGGATTAAGCTTGTCAACACATGATGGGAAAAAGTAGTACAAAAGGCTCATTATACTTTGAGCCATACGAAGGATGCCACAATGTGTCCGGAAGTTTTGAGTAAGTTGGAACATATCCGAGAGACGAACTTGTTTTCCATGTTTAATTCCTTGATTGCATGCTTCGATTTCTGACAGGAATGATGTATAAAAAAGTGACCGGATATCTTCAAACCTGAAATCAATACCCCTTGCTATAGTCTGTGCAGTGTCACCAGCAAAAACGAAGCCCTCGTTGAAGTTCCTGCAGACATACTTAAGAAGTGCTATTTGTTTCATGGTAAGATCCTGCACCTCATCTATGTAAATAAAATCCACCATATCGCCATTGTAGCCCTCAGAAAGTAGACTGTTGTGAAGGCTATTGACAAAATCTGACAAATCAAATTCTCTAGCAGTGCACTTCATATTCTCATAGTCAAGGAAAATATCATAAATCCTATCTCTCGTCTCACTGTTCAGAGATGAAAATCTTTTATCTGAGAGCATAAAATAATCCTTCCTTTCAAGTTTGCTGCTAGAAGGCCTGCTTGCTTGATATCCGCCCTTTATATGAGAAGTTATTTCAGTGAAGACAGTGGATTCATCAAGTTTCTTGGTCAGTTCTGCATTAAAATGAGGCCAATAGAAAGCAGCAAATTTCTCATAGGTAACTTCCTTCAATTCAATAAAAGTTTGCAATGCACGAGATTTTGAATGCCCTCTCTCGATGCTAGACTTCAGTTCACCATAAAACACATCAAAAAATGATGTCCGACATGTTCCATCAAGCATCATCAAGAACTTGCGATATGTTATAGTAAGAGGATAGTGCTCACAAGGTAGATCACTTAAATTGTCAGGTATATCTGTAAACTCTTCCAGGTCATCAATGATGTCATGCATATGAAGAATGCTAGGCTGATCAGAGACATCACCAGAGCAAAATCTATAAAAGGTTGAAATAACTTACAATTAATATAAAGAACGTGGTTGATATAACTGACATACAATAATCAAAGTAAATATCTTTCTTTTAGATATGTGAAAAGAATTTTCCAAATTGGAAACATATGTAAAACTATCTCATAAGGCTCCAAATCAGCAGCTTTACCTTTTAAGTCTGCAAATGTGATTCTTTATAGCTGAGCATAACTTTGGGCTTACAGTGATAAAGACTTGTTTTACAAAACTTTCTCCTTTGAATGTGTCCTTCAGTGGCATAGTATTTTGATCTTCAGCCCCAGATGAATTAATTTCGTCCGAATTTAGCCCTTGGGATGCAATCAAGGACTGCTGCTCTATTTGAACCAGTTTCATTGTCAATACAGTGGTTTTCCCAGTGCCTGACCTCCCAAGTATAAAACTAGTGAGTGGAAATCGAATTATCACCTCCTCTTCATCGGTCAGTTCAAAGGGGATGTCGATTTCAGACCCATCAGTAGCTGTCAGCAAGTGTTTTGCCACTCCGGATGATAAAGAGTAGAATTTCATCAACAAAAAGCTTTCACTAACTTTTGAATTCTCCATAGCATACGATGTATCCACAAGATCATGATCTTCCTGAGAATCAACTCTGCAATCCTTCTTATAGCGAATAATATCATGCTCAGCGTCCCAAATAACAGGAACCTCCAGTCTCCTGTTATCCACAATAAAAAGGAAGCAGAAAATAAGAAGAATATCTATAAGCAGTTCATTTGTAAGCATCAACGGAAAAAAAACAAGGAATCAGAGTATAAACAACGCATACCCCTCTGTCTGCACTCTTCTGCAGTGATCCAGGTAATCATCTGTGTACATGGAAAACAGATTTTCGAGACGTTGAACAGTTCTTGCAACATGTTGGTGCGACAATAAGACCCATATTCTTATTATTTGGAAATACCTTTCATTTTTCTCAATATCAGTACTCCAAACAAGATAAAGGTCCCTGACCTTGTATACTTTTGCAAGCTGGAAAGCATCAGATATATCAAGGCTCTTTACTGTTGTCCGCCAACCACCACCAAGTTTGACAAGCTTTTGGAGTACTTCCCTCCTGAGCTGCGGTGACTTTATTTTGGTGAAAGACTTCCTAAACTCGTCGCTAAAAATGACCTATTAAATTGACCAATACACAAAATAGAACCTGAGTAAATATTTATTTTTGAAAATAACAAGAACTGCATATTCTTTATAAAAAAAAAAAACTAGGGAGATTCACCAGATGGTCTAAACTCCATATAAAGGAGCCACATAATTGACATAGCATGGTACAAAATAGCACATGTCACTGTAAGTATTGATCACAAACATCTCACTATCCAATTACAGAGTAAACAGCCTAACAGAGACAAGCAAACCATATACATGATTCCAAAAAGTAAATAACCACATCTAATTCATGACAAAAAAAGAAATAAATCGCACACTCCAAAGGAATTGCATAATCATTAAAATCTGAAGTCTCACAACAAGCATGAGTCTTCTCAAACACACGTGCATAAATGTGGTTTGCATTTCAGGTAATGTAAATGCAGCACACATAATCTACCAAACCAACTTATCACAATTATTGGTAATTCATGAAAGTAAGATCAAATGCAAACTGACTAACATCCCTGCCTTACTTACCTTCCATCTAGTACTGCTGAAAACTGCTGAATCAGCATTAAGTAGATCGTCAAGTTCATCAAGTTCATGCTTTACTTGCAAAACCAACTTACACATGGTTGCGTCATTAGTGGCATTGAGAATACATTTACGTCTCTGCGAATCAGCAACAAGGTCCGTCCAGACTGTCCCACTTTTATACAATGTATTAGCATTCCCAACAATCCAAAGACAATGCCTAGATCAAATAAAGCATCCATTCCATCAGATGATTTATATTTATCATTGTTTGAATTCTGACATACTTTCAATAATAGTAAAACAAAGATATGATGCACACCTTGCTCTAGTAAGAGCAACATTTATTCTTTGGTTATCAGCAAGAAATCCAACAACCCCTCTTCCATTGGACCTAACAGTCGATAGTATGATTACATCATCCTCCTCCCCTTGGAAACCATCAATGGACTTGACCCGCACATGAAAGCCATCACATGTGTCATATTTTTTGCCAAGTCTACCTTTAATTGCATCAACTTGGGAACTATATGGAGATACTACACCAATGCTGAGACCTTGGCCTGTCCTTTTGCAAGCTGCAGGCAAAAAAAAACAGGTAAGATACTCATCTTTAGGGATCAATTTTTTCACAAGACTAATGAAAGAATAATCTTGAGCAAACTTAGGTTGATTCTGTATCAGCCAGTAATTGACTTAACGTTACTTACTTTCACTCACATGAATATAATGTTTAACAAATGGAAGGTACAAAATTACCCAAGTGGATTCCTGCAATTGACAACAGCTCTTATAGATCATGTTGTTTCATGCCGCCTACTTAATATTATCATGGGGGTGGGTGATTGGGTGTGTGTTGGGGTGGGGGTGTCCACTTAACACCCTTCTGCCAATGAAGGTTGTGTAATATGTAACAAGAAAGGAAGATTGTAAGGTCCTAAAGATGCCATGTTATACGAGACAAGTAGCTTCATATAGAAATTCATATTAAGAACTAACAAGGATCTTAAGGTAGGATGTTAGGGTTAAAAGAAAAGATAGGGTTCAGCTTAGTATGACAGACATTTAAAGATAGTTTGGATCAGGTGCAAAACAACAGCAACTTCAACCAGGTTTCGCCAACTGTTTCCAGTGCCCTCTTTTTCTTCCCTTCCATCAGTGACGTTTATAAAAGTGTAGCTGCCAAAAGGGAGGCTTCTGTAATCCTTATTATAGCAAGGAGACAAGACATTTGGACCATCTAAAATCTTCCTCTCATAAAATTGAGCACTTGGAAATAAGCTGATACAAGGATTCATGCGATACTGTATATTCAGCAAATGCTTTTCAAAATCCAGAATAACCAATCTCTTGAAAAGACTTATTCCAAATCCAACTTCTTTGCATACCTAAAGATAAACGGTGAAAGATAAGAATTAAGATCATGAAAAAACAGACCAATAACAATGGAACAAAACATAAGACATAGCCTTTGCAATTTTGCATGAAAAAATTGCTGTAGCATTTCAGCATCAGAAGTTTACTATGTTCTAGATACATGCACTGATGAGTAAGGAATGAAACTATGAAAGTGCCGTATAAAGAGGGTAAGGCAAAACCTTACTTGGCTTTTAACCGTTGGACTCAGCTGGCAGTCATCTCCTACCAAAACAACATGTTTCACCGAATGCAGACGTAGTGGGATCACCAATTCACATTCCCTCACTTGAGCAGCCTCATCAACAATTAACACATCAAGGGGTGCAATCTCCATGTGATGCAACCGATAAGAGCTAGAGGTAGTACAGAAAAGAAGTGTTGCATTACGCATGCAGTAGTTCTGGATCCAGTTTTTGTCTACACCAGTGGGTAAATTAAGTGAGTTCTGGAGATCTTTCAGCAATTTAAGGCATGTGGACCTTGCTCCATCAAGTTCCTTCTCAATAAAAGATATAGGTTGCACAAAAACAGAGTTTTCACTTGACAGACAACCAAGGCCCCTTTTCAAGCTCTCATCAGTTATATCTACATCACATAGAATGGTATTGATTTTTTCCAGCATATTTAACAGTGTAGATATATTGCTGACACTATCACGCGAAAAGCACCTTCCAGGAAGGTGAATCCATAAATTCATTATGCAATTTTTAAGAGAAGTTGCTGCCCCATCAAATTGCTTCTTAAGGAAGTCAAGAAAGCACACAGGATCACTCCGTCCATCATCCTCAAGATGCATATCGTATCGAGAACCAGAGTCTTCAAAAAAAGATATCATTGAAGCTATTCTGTATCTCCATCCAGCCAATGATGAAAAGCACTCAACAAGTTCATCCACACGAAAATCCAAAAAAACATCCTTAAGATCCTCAGTGATGTCCATATTATACTTGTTTTCAAATAGTAAAACATCTCCAAGAGAAAAAGGTAGACCATTTTCATCGATGTGCTCGTTGAAATCCTTCAAGTTTTGTAGGAATCGAGTGCAAACTCCAACGACAGCGACATTCGTGGGAGCACATGTAAGAGTTCTGCATTTCAAACATGCCAAAGCACAGAGTAAAGCACTAACTGTCTTAGTCTTTCCAGTACCTGGTGGACCCCATATAAGTTTCATGAGGTTCGTATGCCTACATCGTACAGCTGAGATGACAGATTCAATAGCATCAACTTGCGATTGATTGAGATTAATCGATAGTACTTGCTCTGTAAAAGAAACCAAACAGTCCCCATCCTGTTCAACACAGATAGCACAGATATCATCACCCTACAACAGAGCCAACAAAGAGGATGTTAGCTACAATATGCACAAAAAAAAGGTTGGCTACTAATGGTAATAAAAATATCAAGTAAAATTAAAAGGCAATAATGCATGTCACATTACCAAATTTCTGGGGGTTAAGAGTGACTTGATTACTGTGAAATTGTTATTCATGCTTGTGTCAAAGCAAAGTGCTTTCCATATCCGTATGTTTGTCATGATATTATTAAGAAATATTGCATGTCTGAGTTTATTTAAGTCTTCTTCCAAATCAATATCCTTTGCAACTTTCACTCTGAAGCCCTTCTGGTATTCATCATCCATAGAAACCTCAGTAACAATTGCCAAGCAATATGTCACACCATAGCGTTTTAAGTCCTCTGCAGTTTCAGGTTTCATGCTAGACAAAATAAATATATCGCCATTCCTGGCAGTATATGTCTCCGTCGAAAAACCAGCCCCATTGTCCCAAACGTCCACATCCATAAAGTATGATCCTGATTTTCCTGCTACCTCCATAGAACGTATTTTCGAAGAGGGTGCTTCAGCAATGAGTTCAAGGCATGAGCATAGATCTGACCTTGTTTCTTCCATAAGAGGTGCAAGATACGATTTAAAGTAGTGGTCAAGTGACATGAAGTTGCAAGGAATATTCTCAACCTATATAAAAAAACAGTTTGTAGATGAAAATGTGATTTAAGGCAGCAAAAAAAAAGAAGGGATGCAACAGCTTGAGCACGCAAATGGCATGTAACAAATGTTAACAGAACAGCTTGTGGCCAATTTCAACTAGCGCAAAACCAAGCAAGGATCAATAGGATTTAAGCAGCTCATATCACAGTGAGGTAAGCTGTAATTAACCATCAACATGATTTTTCAACTGTGGATTAAATTAATGGGAAAATAATTTATAATTTCTACCAGTAACTCATACGACAAATTGCTCAATGGCAATGCAATAAATGTCTCTCTCATTAGGCAACATGACTTACACACCTAACATCTCCCAGCAGCCTTTTGAAGCTTCCTACATGTATCGTGTTATCTACAGTTTTCCTGAATGAACCGCAGGCCAGATCATGCTACAGGCCACTACAACACTCCACAAATGATCATGCATCATGGGCATAGCAAATTACTGTGTCATTTTTTTCGACAACAATGGACACCTCCATCAACTAAATTCAAATAATACATCGCATTTAGCTGGCCCGAATCATTCACACATGGCACCACCAGCAACATGTAATTTCCTGACTACCATGTATCACCAAGTGACAACAATTTTCTGATAAGATTGTTCAAACACCCTAATCAGAACATGCCAATTGCATTTCCCAACCCTACAGACCACAAAGAGCACCATTTGCGCAGCATCCAACAGACCAACTTCGATCACCTAACAAGCCGTGAACAACAGTACACTACAAGCGACTCATCAGCAAATTTAAGCATAACTAGAAACCAAATGCACGTGCACACGCAAACGCTTCGCAGTTCGCACGGACGCACAATTTTTTTAAAAAAAACTAAAACAAATCGCTCAAGCTTGCAACCGCTCGCGCAAATCATCGCAACTAGGCGCATCAACCGAGAGATCGATCAAACACCTGCCCTCTGAAGAGGTCGTCGTCCATGATCTCCTGGACCGACCAGGAGAGCACCACGTCGCCCAAATCCCTCTCCCCCATGTCGCCGCACGGGGCTCTCTCTCTCCCTCGCCTCGCGCTTTACCCGCTCACACGCGAACAAGCAACCGGCATTTGCGACTTTGCGAGGAAGGGGTCCTGGGAAGTCGCTTCGAGTCAAGGCGGTCGATGCTTGTGGAAAGCAGGAGTGATCAGTGACAGTGAGTGTGGCGGAGTGGGGGTTTAATAGCGGAGAAATCTTTTGCTTCTAGGAGAAGAAACGAGGCGGTTCTTTCGCTGTGCTGGTGCCTTTGGGTCTTTCGGATTTGGACTTTGAACCTTTTTCATGAGAGAAATTTTACGTACATTTACAGGTAAGTATAAAGTGGGTGTATAAATTAAATTTGGTTATTGATTTGTTGAGGGTATAATATGTTTTTTATTTATAATTTTTATGAAAATATTATGAATTTTTTCAACAAAGTTTAAAAATATTACTCTTGTGTTATATCTAGTATGGCCAATTACAATTCTACTTTCTTCTAATTCTATTACTCTACTTTCTTCGAATTATATTACTCATACTGTAGCGTAGTATAATTAAATCTTAATTAATCTGAACCATTTAATCAACAAAACGATCATCCGTAATTGAATGTAAAGTAAAAAAAATTTCCGTAGGGTCTAACTGCGGAGAAATCTTTTGCTTCTGGGATAAGAAACGAAGATGTTCTTTTGCTGTGCTAGTTGCCTTTGGGGTCTTTTGGGGTTTGGACCCTTTTTATGGGGAAGGTCAAGAGGCCGACGCGCAGAATCGATGGGACACGGGAGAGTGGGGGAAGTGGCAGCGGTTTTACGGGGCGTAGGATTTCCATGGTAAAAAACTTAATCCATGCAGAAATTTTTTTAAAAAAAAACTCATTATAGATGGGACCGTTTCAGCTAGCTTCGTGGTAGTATAGTGTAGAAGTGAGTTAAAACTCAGTACTGGTCAGTTCACAATAGAAAAGCCGGATTTCTTTTTTATTTTGGCCCCCCAACGCCACTCAATTGCAAATCTGGCCTCTTTCCTATTTTTTTTGCAAATCTAGCCCCCTTCATCTCCTTCCGCGCTCGGGAAGCGCGGAAAGTGAGCAGGACATGGCCGGCGCGGAGGCGGCGACTTACACGCGATGGCGGAGCGCGATGAGGCGAGCCACCTTCGCGGTGGCCGAAGCGGAAGGCGCGGAGGCCGAGCGCGGGAAGGGTTGGGGCCACCACCTTCCGCGGCCGCCGAGCGCGGAAAGAGCCCGCCGCTGTTCACGAGCGCGGAAATGACATTCCGCGTTCGGAAGGGGGCTATATTTGCAAAAAAAAACAGGAAGGAGGCTAAATTTGTAATTGAATAGCGTTAGGGGGCTAAAATAAAAAAGAATTCGAAAAGTCGAGCATCCGTTGGCGTTGCAAAAGTCTATCGAATCCTGTACCTTGTACCGCATTTTTCTTCTTGTCTCTCGGCCGTTTGCAAATGTTCTATGAATAACAAAAAGAAAAGTTTTGTGGTCTTGCAAGAATCTATTGGTCATTTAGTGTCCTAAACCTTTTACAATGTTGTGTTTTAGGGATGTCCAACAGTCCACTTCAGCTGTTTCTAAGAGATGCCACGTTGGATTTTTTTCTGAGGTGGAGGAGAGAGACCGAATAGACAACGAAAGTTCGTCGTTTATCGAACGGACGACCTGGGCACAGACTCCAAGCGCGAAGCGACAACCTCACGCACTGTTGGAGGGTTGTCGTCGCTTGCCCAAGCATTGAAGATGGCGACCTCCATGGCACTGGAGGCGGCGGCGAAAACGACAGCAACCTCACCGCAACCTCGACCACGACGGCAGAGAATACCAAGGCCACAACATCGCCATGATTGGATCCAGCGGTCACAGCTCAGATCCGCTGGATCTGCAAGCCAACGGGAAGGATCCGGTCGGATCTACATGCCAGACTCCCGAATCCGACCAACGACGGCGTTGATTTGGCGGCAGTAGTGAGGCCCAATACGGAGGGAGGCGTGGGAGGAGGGAAGGGAGACGGAGGCCGACGACAGAAGGGGAGGGGAGACTGGCGACTGGTGGCGGTGAGGTAGAGTTATTAATTCTTTAAATAATATTATTAAATTTTTTTACAAAACTAAATAGTCGTCCAAAAAGAATACAAAACTATGTCCCTGTCGCCAATTGGAATGGCAACAGGCTCATGTCGCCATTCCAATTGGCGTTAGGGACTCTGTTGACTCCCTATCACCAGTTCAACTCCCTGTTACTAGTTCAAATAGCAATAGAAAGTGAACAGTGCTCTTGTCGTTAGTTGAATTGGCGACAGGAAACCGCGTGATCCTGTCGCCAGTTCAACTAACGATATGATCCATTTCTATAAAAACCGCAAAAATCAATCAAAATGCCATTTTAATTTCAGAAAAAAGAAAAGAAAAGAGAGAGGAGGAGAGGGAGAGAAGAAAGGTAGCGAAGCCCTACCAGTTTGTAGCGGAGGAGAGAGAGAGAAGGAGCATCAGATCTAGTCGGCCATCTTGTAGGTACAGGTTTTTGCAACTTCGTACATTATGTCAAAACCTTGTCAGTTAGCAAAAATAAATAACGACATAGAATACAATAGGTTAGATAATTTTAGTCAAATTATATAATACATCATTTGAGCTGTGTATAGTCTAGTTCATCGTGCACATATTATGAATGTCACAGCACTCGAACGATTTAGGATAAATCTGCAGAAATATGAAGACGTCTACTACAAATCTGTAAAAATTATAGAGTAACTAAGTAGGGTAGGTAGAGCAGGTAGAGTGTAATCAAAATAATCCCAGCTTTATTTAGCTTCCCATTTGTGCGCGGTAATTATATTGTTAATACCAAAAAATAATTTGAAACTAGAAAAATAGCATGACACATTTTAAAATTGTAAAGAAAATCTGGAGTTGCTACATAGGCTACGTATAGTTGAATGATAAAATTATGAACTTTGTTTATTATTTTTATTTACACTCAGATAATATTTAAAAATTCTGTTGAAATTGGAAGAACTATTACAAATCTGTTAAAATTGTTGAGTAGCTTAGTACGGTAGGTAGACTTGAATTGAAATAGTCCAAGCTTAAATTTGGTTTATATTTGTGTGCGGTAATTATTCTGTTAATGCCAAATAATCTTTTTAAAGTAGGAAATAGCTACATTCCTATAAAAATTTGTAAAAACTACAGAGTAGGTTAGTGGGGTTTGTGTAGCTTAACCAAAATAATCCCAACTTAAATTTGGTTTGTATTTGTGGCTGGTAATTATTTTATTAATATTGCTTCTTATTACCTTATGTATATGTTTCATAGTCTTTACAATGCATGCACTGAATTTTCAGGTATGACGGACCTAGGATATGTTAGAGATATATATGTATAGTTTGTAATTCCCCATTGTTATAAGGGGTTCTTTGCATATTCACCGCATGTACCTGTGTATATATACTGGCCCATTGGCCTCATATTGAATACAAGCGCTATTCATATCATGGTATCAGAGCAAACCTAGGGTTTCCATCGCTCGCTTATCGCATTCCCGCCGTCCTCGGATCGGTGGTTGTCGCCTTGACGTCATCTTGGCGTCTCCGAACGGAGAGTCGGCCGCCGCTCGTCGCTCGCCGGCTTCATCACCCCGCCGCCGTCATCCCAGTTGAGTCTCGCCTCGGCGTCCGCGTCCAACTCCAGCCCCCATCGGCCTCCTCGTCGCCTCGCCTCTCTCAGCGCCGCCCGGGAGGGAGCCGCCGACCGCCGGGGGGGACCACCTCTCGGCCTTGGGAGGCCGCCGCGAGGGAGAGCCGCCGCCGCCGGGGACCAGGAGGCGCGCCGCCGGGGACCATCGGCCTCCTCGTCGCCTCGCCTCTCGGCGCCGGGAGCGCGGCCGCGGGGACCACCTCGGCCTTGGGAGGCCGCCGCGGAGAGCCGCCGCCGCCGGGGACGAGGGAGAAGCGCCGCCGGGGAGCCCACCGCCGCCACTACTTGCGCCGAGCCGCCCGCGTCGCCGCCGCCGCCGCCTAGTCCGCCGCCGCTACTCCTGGTCTACCGCCAGGGGAGCTAGGGCAGGCGCGCGTGTGTTTTTGTTTGGGCCGCTTTGAGCCGGCCCGGCTAAAAGAAAAAAAAAAAAAAAAAAAAAAAAACGTGGTTCTAACCGCCGCGCCGTCGGCGCCGCTGTTAGACCGTTGTCTGATCGCCGCCGCGTCGGTGCCGCCTACCAATGGGCACCGTTTCCCTCCCTCGCTGCTCGGTGATCTTCGATGGTGTTAACTACACCGACTTTGTGTCTCACATGCGTATCCACATGCGTGGTCTTCGTCTCTGGGGCGTCCTCTCTGGCGATGTTACCTGTCCGCCTTGCCCTACACCTCCGATGGAACCTCGCGCTCATGCGCCGCCCCCAACAAACGACAAAGCTGCTCACGAGACCGCTCGCCTTGCGATGATGAGGCTATCTCGCCTACCAGAGGCTCGGATTTCTACAAGGATCGCCTGACCGCCTACACTCAGTGGTGCGACGACGACGCTCGGGCTGCTGTTGTCCTCATCGCCGATATCCGGCCTCGGTTCTCTTACGAGGTTGTGGGGTATCTCATCGCTTTCGGATGTGGACTCACCTTCGTCGGCGCTCTGAGCCCTCGGTGATGCTCTCTACGTGTCCATGGTCCGCCAGAGCACTCTCTTGACAGGTGATGCTACTATTGGCGCTTTTATGCTCGAGCTCTGCCGTTTGGCGTCCGTGGACTCCTTCGCCTTCTTTGGATGTCGCTCTTGTCCTGTTGTCCGGGCATGCGTCGACACAGGTTTCAGAGGATCTACGAGTTCCTTACTCGCCGCCCCGAGTTCGGCGGCGCGTGCCCGACTCCTTGCACGCCACCCTCGTGTCACTCTCACGAGGCCCTTCGAGATACGGCGAGAGGAGACTCGCTGAGTGGTGCCGGCTCTTGCCCCTCCCCTCCGTACTCGCCGCCGCCCACCTACTACACCGCGGCTCCACGCGTCGGCTGCTGCCGCTCCTCCAATGGCCGCCACGGTGGTGGTGGCCGCCCTCCATCCGGCGGTGGTCGTCCTCACTGCTCCTACTGTAATAAGGTCGGCCACATTGAGTCCCAGTGCTATAAGAAGCAGCGGCATCTTTCTCGCCGTTCTTCTACTAGCACTGGCACTGGTGCTTCTACATCGACGCCTGCATCGACTTCTTCCGCAGTTTCTTTCACTGAGCAGGAGATAGCCAGACTTCGACGCCTGCTTGCCGCTTCAGGTTCTTCCTCGACAGGTTCTGCAGGCTCTGCTACTGACTCTTCGGGCACTGAGAGACCACCTCCTACACAGTCAGGTACCTCCCCGTGGATTCTTGATTCTGGAGCATCTTTTCACATGACTCCTGATTCTTCCACTCTGTCTTTCCTTACACCCCTTGATTCTCCTGTCAGTGTTCTTACTGCTGATGGTACATCTCTTTCTGTCTCTGGTCGAGGACCTCTTAGCAACTCCTCTTTTCATGTTCCTTCTGTTGCTTATGTTCCTCGCCTTACCATGCGACTTCTTCTGTGGCGACATCGATCTTGGTTGTCGGGTTATTCTCGACTCGACTCTTGTTGTGTTCGGGACCGCCACACGGAGCTCGGTTGGTTCGGCCTCGGCGCCTTGACTCACACGTCTCTGGAGCTTGGCGGCTTCACATTCCTTCCGCCGCTGCTACCGTTGCCACGGTCTCTCGGCTTACGCCACCTCGCCTACCAGCTCTTTCCAGCGGTGGCATCACCGTCTTGGTCATTTGTGTGGATCTCGTGCATGCGTCTTTGGTTCGTCGTGGTCTTAAGGGTGCATCTCGGAGATGTGTCTTTAGATTATCGAGTCTGTAAGTTAGGTAAATGATTCACTTCCTTATCCTCATAGTGAGTCCGTGTCTCGGCGTCCTTTTGATCTTGTTCATTCGGATGTTTGAGGTCCGGCTCCTTCCTTTGAAAGGGGTCATCGATATTATATCATTTTATAGATGATTTTTCTCGCCACACTTGGATATACTTCATGTCTTCTCGTAGTGAGGTCTTGTCTATCTATAAACAATTTGCCACTATGGTCCATACACGCTTCTCCACCCCTATTCGTGTTTTTCGTGGCTAACTCATTGGCGAGTACCTCTCGTTACTGCGTAGCTTCCTTCTTGGCGGTACTCTCGCTCGTTCTCTGTCACGGTGCTCATGCTCGAATGGGGTTCTTGGCGCAAGCATCGTCATCTTCTTGAGGCGACCCGTGCATTGATGATTGCGCCTCTATTCCACCTCATTTTTGGGCCGAGGTGTTTCCACCGCCACCTATCTCGTTAACATCCGACCCTCTTACGCTCTTCAAGGTGCGATCCTGTTGTGCGTCTTTGTGGTCTTCTTCGACTACTCGCCCTCGTGCATTTGGTGCGTTTGCTATGTTCTCCTCGCCCCTCGAGAACGTACCAAACCGATCGCGATCTGTTGAGTGTGTCTTTTTGGGATCTGATCTGAGCACAAGGGATATCGGTCTTTGGGATCTGTTGGTCGACGGATGCGGATTTCTCGGGATGTGACTTTCGGCGAGTCTCGTCCCTTCTACCCACGTCCTACCTCTCCTTCGGCCGACTTCCTCTGTGGAGTCTCTGTCCTTTGACCTTTCCGATACACCTATATCTGTCTTGCCCTTACCCACCCGTCCCACCGAGTCTCCACATATTCCTCCCGTGGCCTCTCCGCCGTCGCCGCCGTCGCTTCGGCTCCTCCTCCCACTACACTCGTCTACACTCGTCGACCTCGTATTGAGGATCTTCCGGTGAGCCATCTTCTCCGATGTTCTATCTTCTCCGATGATCCATCTTCCCGATAGGTTATCTTCTCCTCGCTACACTCTCGTGATCGCGATCGATTCGGCCTCCCGCCGTTTTTGGTTTTTAGTGCGGCTACTCTTGAGCTTTGTCTCCTATCGGGATCTTTGTTACTCATCCCGAGTGGCGACATGCTATGGCCGAGAGATTGCTGCCCTCGCGTCTTGGTACTTGGGATCTTGTTCCTTTTCCATCTCACTCGTCCCATCACGTGTAAGTGGGTCTATAAGATTAAGACTCGCTCGATGGCTCTCTTGAGCGCTATAAAGCGCGTCTTGTTGCTCGTGGCTTCCAGGCGGGAGTATGGTCGTGACTACGACGAGACTTTTGCTCTGTGGCTCACATGACCACCGTCGCACTCTTCTTGCGGTGGCGTCTGTCGCCAGCAGTGCATTTCTCGGCTTGATGTCAAGAATGCCTTTCTTAATGGCGAGTTGCGTGAGGAGGTCTACATGCTTCCGCCACAGGGTATTCTGCCTGAGGGCATGGTGCATCGTCTTCGTCGTTCTCTTTATGGCCTTAAGAAAGCCCCTCGTGCTTGGTTTGGCGCTTCTCCTCGTGGTTCTTTGCTGGTTTTTCGGCTAGTGATCATGATCTGCGCTCTTTATCCACACTACGTCTCGTGGTCGGACTCTTCTTCTTACGTATGTTGATGATATGATCATTACGGAGATGATTACGAGTTCATTGCCTTTGTCAAGGCTCGTCTTAGTGAGCGATTTCTTATGTCGGATCTTGGTCCTCTTCGTTACTTCCTTGGGATTGAGGTTACTTCCACTCCGGATGGTTTCTTTATGTCCCAAGAGAAGTATATTCGAGATCTTCTTGATCGCGCATCTCTCAGCGATCGTCTTTGTTGAGACTCCCATGGAGCTTAATGTTCACCTCAGACTCTCGATGGCGAGCCTCTTTACGTCCGACTCGCTATCGTCATCTTGTTGGGAGTCTTGTCTATCTTCTTTGTTACTCGTCGGATATCACTTATCCGATCCACATTACGAGTCGGTTCGTATCTGCTCCCACTCAGTCCACTCTGACCACCTCCTTGAGTTCTGCGATACCTTCGTGGAACTATCTCTCGTATCTTTTCTTTCCAAACTCCGGCTCGTTACGACTTGAGGCTTATTCGGATGCTACTTGGGCGGCGATCCTCGATCGCGGTCTATCTCGCTTCTTGTGTTTTTCTTGGTGGTTCTCTCATTGCACGGAAGGCGAAGAAGCAGTGCGATGTCCGTTCGAGTCACGGAGGTGAGTTGCGCGCTATGGCTCTCTTGGCAGTGAGAGATTACCAGCTACGGTGGTTCTTGGAGGATTTTGGTGTTTCTGTCACTACAGGCTCCTCTCTTGCCGACGATGCAGTGCTATCGGTATTGCTCGAGATCTGTGAAGCATGAGCTTACCAAGCATATTGGTGTTGATGCTTCCTTCATGCGGTCTTGTGTGCATGACGGTGATTGCTCTTGATATGTGCCTTGAGCTTGGATAGCGGATTTCTTTACGAAGGCCCGGACTCGCGCCAATGCGGTTTCTACCTCTCCAAACTCGGTGTTGTTGATCCACCATGAGTTTGAGGGGGGTGTTAGAGATATATATGCATAGTTTGTAATTCCCCATTGTTATAAGGGGTTCTTTGCATATTCACCGCATGTACCTGTGTATATATACTGGCCCATTGGCCTCATATTGAATACAAGCACTATTCATATCAGGATACACTGCGTAGTGGCTGTACGAATTGTTTGACCTAGTGATTGACGTGCATCACCGGAGCCGCCTCAGTACCATCCTCCCGTGGAGGGTGAGGCGACAATTGAGCTTGATGCGTTGCGGGTACGCGTGCCCATGAAGGCGTGGAGGGTGGACCCACGTTGGGTTCCGAGGTACGTGCTGTTGCGATCTTCGTGTACTTGTTTGCAGCTTGACTACTTTGGTGGACTAATATTTGTCCTTAACCTTACCTTACCCGACGCAGTTTGAGGGCGACAGGCCTCCTTCCGCTAGCGAGGATGGTTGAGGTGACGTGTAAAGACGACCAGGACCACGCGGGCACTCTTGCTCATACGTCCAGGCGCTTTCCGTACGACCGGTCCCTACTAACGGCGTTGGTTGACCGTTGGAGGCTGGAGACACACACTTTTCACTTCGTGAAGGGAGATGGCGTCGACCCTTCAGGTTGGGGTGGAAATGAGCCGTCGAGCCAGCTCGATCCAGGCTCATTTGGGCTTGGCTGAACAGTAAGCTCGACTCGGCTCGGCTTGTTTTGGTAACGAGCTGGGAGAGAGGCTTGGCTAGGCTCAGAAACTGAGCTCGAGCTGGCTCGAACGGGCCTACGAGCCTCCTGATTCTGAGACAATCACGCTCACGGATCAAAATTTCTCAGACAATCACGCAGCGAAATTGCTTAGCAAAACTGCAAAAGCATAAAATTGGACAAGCAACTAGGAACCATCACATGATTCACATCAGAGATTCACAGAGCAGGAGCCAGGAGGGCCTCCACCGCTGGTCCGCCACACCCTCCCACGTAGCGAAGACCGCATCGATGTCGTCGTCGGCCCGGGAGCGGAGTAGAGGGCCACCACGTTCTCCACTACCTCGGCCGGCACCATTGACGAGAACAGCAGCGCCGCCGCCGCCATGGCTCCCGCCCTGACGCTGCGAAGTAGCAAGCAAGCACCTCTCTGGATCTAGATCTGGATCCTCCGCGAGCGCGGGTGAGGAGGGAGGAGGATGTGGCGGCGCGGCGGCGGGGGGAGGAGGGAGGTGGTGGGCCACGGCTGGGGAGGAAGAGGGGCGCAGCTGGGGAGGAAGATGAGGGAGGAGGCTGCGGGGGAGGAGAAGAGGCGGCGGTGGCGCGTGGGGAGGAGAGGCGACGACGCGTGGGGAGGAGGGGGTTGGCGCGGGAGGAGGAAGGGCGTCGGGTGGAAGGGGGAGAGGGGGAGGCGGTGGGCGGGGTTGGAGGTGGAGGTGGAGTTGGGCGTAGGGGCGAGGAGGGCGAGGGGGAGGCGGCGCCGGCTGGTATGGCGAGGGCGAGGGGAGACAGCGAGCAGGGCTAGAGGTGGAGGAGGTGAGGCGAGGCAGGGCGGGGTGAGGGCGAGGGAGGCGGCGGCGGGACTTTTTGGGGGAGGCCGGAGGAGGAGGAAGGAAATGTTGGAATTTGGCCCATATGACTGAGACCCATTTTCTAAAATTCCAAAATATTTATGGTTTAGTACCATATTGCTAAGGCAAGGTGGAGGTGACCAACATATAAGGTGGAGTTCTTGTCACTCCTTAAAACATGTGACACATGGATGAGGGTGGCACGAGGAGGGCTTTGGCTAAACACACACACACACGCGCGCGCGTTCGCGTATTTTCGCGTGAAAAATCGCGTGACTTGTGACTTGCGACCGTGCGGTGACGTGGCGCGCCATTTGGCAGACCAAGTTCACCTTATTTTTGATGTATCATGCATCTCTCTCTCTCTCTCTATTTGAATAAGATTCAAATGTTTGAATTTGAGGCTTTATTGGGTGATGATGATAGGCAGTTACTAGTGGGTAAATGGCTGGTTAAGTGTGACAGTTACCAGTGGGTAAATGACTGGTTAAGTGTATCAGTTACTAGTGGGTAAATGGTTGTTAATTTGTCAGTTATCAGTCTGCATCTCTCTATATATGCTTGGAGACGTCCAATGCATAGCGCGTAGAAAAATAGCCTCCATTCCTTCTTCCTTACGAAAATGCATGTCTTTGTTGTATTGCGCCGTCTGAACCTCGCCGACTCTTCTTCTCAGCGTGCACCGTGAAGAAGGGGAGCGGTATCTCCGAGCCGTTGCTGCCGTGAAGACCCGCACGAGGGGCAATAATAAGGTTTCTGTGCAGCGCATCTACGCGACCGCTTGCTGCACTGCGACATCTACGTTTCTGCATTGTATCGAATCTGCGCTGCTTCCTGCTCTTCATCAGACCCATCTATAAGTCTACTGTGTGATTGATTGACTTGTTTACATCCTATTTTTATATATATTGTGAAGTACAATGAGTTGTCTGCTATCAGTACTGTTTTATGCATCATTAGTCTTTTGTAATATTTGTCTTCTAATAAAATCTGGAATTAAAATATTACCCTCATTTTCAACATTCCAGAAACTTTATTGTAAACTTTGTTGCAACACAACTATGGCTGGAGCTTCTGATGCTATGAAACCTGAGAGGTTTTCTAGTCAGAATTTCCGTAGATGGCAGACTAGAGCCAAGTTCGCTCATGTCTTTGGGGCTGTGGTGGGTAATCCACCCACAATATCCGTTTATGGTTGACCAGTATATGCAGTTCAATAATGCGAATAACACTGCTCTTGGCTGCCTTCTGGCCATTTTGACAAATCAGCTCTATGATGTGTACATGGACTATAAGTCCGCCACAGAGTTGTGGGATGCACTAGAGCACAAATATGCAGAGGCAGAGGCAGGTTGTTGGCTCTACATGTGTGAGCAATTCTTCGACTTTACCATGGATGAGGCTAAGTCTATAGTTGGACAAGCTCATGATCTCCAGTTATTGGTTGGTGAGATTGCGCACCTGGGCTGTGTGTTGCCTCCTAAGTTTGTGGCTGCGGGCATTGTCGCCAAACTTCCTGTTTCTTGGTGGGATTTTGCCACTAGCTTGAAACACAAGAGGGAAGAGATTTCTGTTGAAGATCTCATTGCTGCCCTCGATGTGGAAGAAAAGGCCAGAGCAAAAGATGCACCCAACACTTCTGGTCAGAACAATGCAAATTTCATAGAGAAAAAAAACTGTTGCAAAGAAGTACAAATCCAACAAAAAGAACAAGACAACTAGCTTTAAGAAGAAAACTGAGAAGAAGGATATGAAGAACATCACATTCTTTGTGTGTGGGAAAAACGGTCATATGGCGAAAGACTGTCATTTCCGCAAAAGTAGAGATGGTGAACAACCAAAGAAGAAGGCTGTCAACGTGATCATAAGTGAGGCCTCGACTTTAGGAGGGTATAGTAATTCTTCTGTTGTTTTTTCAGCATGTCAATTCACTGATTGGCGGGTTGATATTGGTGCTAATGTTCACGTATGTTCTGATATTTCCTTGTTTTCTTCTTATCAGGCAGCAGGGGCTTCCTCCGTCCTAATGGAAAACGGGTCGCATGCTTCTGTTCTTGGTGTTGTACACTAGAAGAAGCTTACTTGAGGAAGATTGTCCACTTGAAGAGCGTGCGGCATGCTCCTACAATAAACAAGAACCTCGTTAGTGGTTACATTCTATCTGAGGACGGTTATAAGCTAGTCTTTGAGTCAAATAAAATTGTAATGTCTAAGTTCGGAATTTTGTTGGTAAAGGCTATGAGAGCAGAGGCTTGTTCCGCCTAAGTACTTTAGAGTCTTGTTATAATTTGAATGTTGCAATGGTTTAAATAAATGTGAGGCAAATATTTGGCATTCTCGTTTACATCATATTGGTTTTGCTAGTATTGCTAGAATGTCAGTTAGATTTAATTCCAAAATATGAAATTGTCAAAGGATCAAAGTGCCAGTCATGTGTACAAGCAAAGCAGCCTCACAAACCCTTTAAGGAATTAGAGGACGAAAAGAACTTGGCACCATTAGATCTTGTTCATTCAGATTTGTGTGAAATGAATGGATTGTTGACAAAAGGAGGCAAAAGATATTTTTTTAACTTTTATTGATGATGCAACACGCTACTGCTATATGTATTTGCTAAAAACTAAGGATGAAGCTTTAAACTACTTTAAGACTTATAAGGCCGAGGTTGAGAACCAACTAGAGAAGAAAATAAAAAGACTAAGGTCTGATCGTAGAGGAGAGTACATCTCTTATGAATTTTCTCATTTCTGTTCTGAGCATGCAATAGTCTATGAATTTACACCACCATATTCACCCCAATCAAATGGGGTAGCTGAGAGGAAAAACCGGACACTAACAGACTTGGTTAATGCCATGTTAGATAGTGCTGGTATGCCTAAGACATGGTGGGGGGAAGATATATTCACATCAACTTTCGTCCTAAACAGAGTAATCACTAAAAAGAGTGATATTACTCCATATGAGGGATGAAAGGGAGAAAACCAATGTTAATTTTTGCGAACTTGGGGTGTTTGGCCAAGGTCAATATACCATTGCGAGAAAAGAGAAAGCTTGGACCTAAAACAATCGATTATATTTTTCTAGGATATGCTCATAATAGCACGCCTATAGATTTTTAGTAGTTAACTCAGAAATTCTTGAGATTATGGAAGTTGTGTGTCAAGTTTCACGAGAGTTTGGGCTTCAAAAGTTTGATCAATTTGCGTTTGGTTTGTCGGACATTTTCGACCTCCGTGAAATCGGTCGACCGCTCGAGCGGTCGACGGCTAGTATCGGTCGACGGCCCGGATCGATTCGACCGCCGTGAGAGTCGGATGATTGATTGATCTTCATAGCTTTCATAGCTATTGGAGTGAGATTCGTATTGAATTCAATTTGGGAGAAAAAGAGTTCGTGCTCCTTAGCAGGTCAGAACTTTGGCGATGGATAAGTACTCTTCCAAACCGCATATCTTCGATGGGCACGACTATGCCTTTTGGAAGAACGCATGCGTGTCTTTCTTGAGAGCGAACCACGAGGTATTTGGGAAGGCTGTTGAGGCATGACAGAGCTCTTTTGGCTAATGGCCAGTTAGGCAAAGAATTTTCTGTATGGTGGGCTTGGTAGGCGGGAATATGATAGGATTTGCAATCTCGGGCGCACATGAGATTTGGAAGACTCTGAAACCTATCATGAGGTTCTTCCCAAATCAAACAAGTGCGTCGTGAGTCTATAAAGAAATATAACAAATTCGAGATGCGTCTGGTGAGAGCATCGATGACATTTTCAGTCGCTTCAACACGGTGATAAATCGGATGAAATCTGTTGGTATTGAATTTACAGATCAGAAAATGCCATCCATCTCTGTTTACCAATCAACACAGAGGAGTGGGAGATAAAGGCTACAGCCATTCGGAAAATGTCAACTTCGATCGACTTTGGAGTGCTCTAGCAAGCTCAAGACTCATGAGATCGAGTGACCATTCTAAGAAGGATAACATGGCTTTGGTGCGGACCGCTCAAGAGAGCCTCGATGGGTCGTTTGAGTCCTCTTACGGTTTTCACTTGCTTCTTTATCGCAATTCAAGAAGAGGATCTTGAGAGTATTCTGAGCTGAGATGGCGCTTTTGATTAAGAAGTTCTGAGGGCCTACAACAATATGAGAAACAAAAGAAGCGGCCTGTGACTTGTTATGAGTGTGGAGAGCTTAATCACATCAAGGCAAATTGCCCCAGGCTGAAAGGTAAGAGCAACTATAAAACTTGTGATTCATGTGTTAACCTTAGAAAAGAAATTGCTTACCTTAATGACACATTAGAAAGATTTTCTAAAGGTAAGAAAGCAGTTAAACATGATTCTTGACAAGTCAAAAACTCCTATAAGAAGCAAGGGTTAGGATACAACTTTGCCGGATAAATCTAATGATATTCAAATTTTGAGAAATGGCTTAGTTGAATTTGATACCCAACTGCAAAGATCACTTTCAAATCTGCGGGCTTTGCCCAACCATCTATTCGGTCAAAGGTGCTTCTCCCGGTGGTACCAAGTACCATTGCACCTATTATGAAAAATGGGCATTTAGTTGAGTTCTGTTGGCGTAGGTTGAAAAATGCTAAGAAAAATCTTGCTAGAATGTCATCTAATCAACCTAGAGCTTTTGTGAGACATGGTAATTTAGAAAGGAAGAAACACTGTTTAGGATTTATTTCACATGCTAATCATGCTCATGCTCCTAGGCAGGATAACTCTCATATTAGAGTAACCATTGCTCTGCAGAATTTCAAATAGAGTCAAGGATAGCATACACTTTGCATACTACTGCGATCGTGTGTCTCGATCTTGGGTTCCCAAGTCATGTTTAACTAACTTGATGTTGAGACACATCGTTCTTTTACCTTGATTTTGGGATCACGCGGAAGGAAGGACACATGGTTCGTCGACTCATTTATTTCACGCCACATGACCAGGAGACTCAAAATGGTTCACCTCCTTCACGCGATCGATAGGTGATGTCCTCATCACCTTTGGAACAATACTCAAGGGCGGATTGAAGGAGCAGGAACAATTAGGGTGAATGACAATTTCATCCTAAGGGCGTCGCCCTTGTGGACAAGCTTAGGTTTAACCTCTCTGTCTCACAACTTCTTGATGATGGTTATGAGACAATATTTAAGAAAAATGCTTGTCGGGTGCTTGATTCTTTGGTGAGCTCGTTTTTGGGATTTATAGAGTTGCTAGGATCTTTGGGCTGATTTTTACGAATCTTTGGTGGTTCTCTTAAATGTTTGTTTACACCTTCTTACGAGTTACGGCTTTGCACCGGCGTTTGGGGCACATTGGTTTTGATCATCGTGCGAGTTAGCAACCTTGATCTCATGAGAGGTTGCCCAAACTCAAAGCCGTCAAGGATCTTATGTGCGCCACAGTAGGCATGGCAAGCAAGTTGCGCCTCACACCCTTGGTGACTTTGGTCATGGTAGCGGGCCGGGACGATTGCTTCATATGGATCTTGTTGGTCTGCTAGGGTTCGATCAATTGGTGGCAAGTGGTACATTCTTGTCATAGTTGATGATTTCTCGAGATACACTTGGGTGTTCTTTCTTGCTTGAAGGATGAAGCTTTTGGTTTTTATCGTGATCTTGTTCTTCGTTTGGCTTAATTTTACGGTGCCTTGAGCGATCCGCGATGACAATGCACGGAGTTCAAGAATGCCTCGTTTGCCTCTTTTTGTCTTTGGCGCGGAATTGAGCATCAGTTCTCTTCTCCACCACGTCCCTCAACGAGAATGGCGTTGTGGAAAGGAAAAACAGAACCTTAGTCGAGATAGCTAGGACAATGCTAGATGAGTATAGCACAGGAGGTTTTGGGCGAAGCTATTTCTGACTTGCCATATTGCAAATCGTGTCTACTTGAGACCTTCTTTGGGCAAGACTTCATATGAGCTTCGTTTTGGTAGAAAACCCTCATTTCTCATTTTAGTGTTTGGAGCTAAGTGTTTCATTCTCAAGGCATTATCTGCACATTCGAGGTTTCGGGTTTTAATGTTGAAACTAACATTGTCAGAGACATGCAATGTCACTTTTGATGAGACTAGCCACAGGCTAGATCAGGCATTTGGTGATACGGTGTGACGAAGCATTTTGTGGAGGAAGATGATAGCCGAGGCGATATTTGTCCTCCACTGCTTACGAGGCTTAGTCTCCCAGCGCTCCACTTCATATTGAGGCATCATCCTCCGGATCGGATGATTGGTAATCTTAATGGCGAGTCACTCGCTCGAGTATCACGATCAAGTCTCTCTCTCATTACGCATTTGTTGCTTCTTTGAACCCGCGATATATCACATCGTAGTTAACCATCGCGGTATTAGCGCATCACTTCCTAGGCACTTCTCTTGTCTCTTGGTCTTCTAGGAAGCAATCTTACATTTGCAAATCCACTGCTTTGAAGAGTGAATATGTAGCTCTTTGCTAGTTCTTTGTAGTCGATTTTGTGGATGGTGTCCACTCTCTTGAGATTACATTTCGTGAGTCAAGGCTCGGTTGGTGATATCCTCACCAAGCCTTTAGATCCAACTAGGTTTGCCACCTTGAGAAGTGAGTTAGGGTAATTTATCCCTACGGTTTGGTTTGAGGGAGTTTGATCTTTTCTGTTTTTACCTTGTTCATGCTAACACAATAATGGAGTCTAGAGATGCTTCATTTTTGAGGATTATTTTCCTATGAGAACAAAGAAACTTCACAAACGAGAATGTTCAAATTGAAAATATTGAAAGTGAGAATAATCAAACTTCGAACTTCCCACCATCTACGAATCAATATGTGATATCCCTGAGGAGGATAACAATCTAGTCACAGAAGCTCTTCGTAGGAGCAAGAGACAAAGGGTTGAGAAAACCTTTGGTGATGACTTTATTGTATACCTCGTAGATGATGTGCCAAAGACCCTTTGAGCTTTATGCATCTTCGATCTTTGAGTATTAGAAAGAAGCGATCAGTGCGAGATGGACTCTATCATGGCTAATGGGACTTGGGAGATCACCGATCGTCTATCGGTGCAAACACAGTAGGATGTAAGTGGATCTTTAAAAAGAAACTAAGGCCTGATGGTACTATTGAGAAGTACAAGACAAGACTTGTGGCCAAGGGTTACACCCAAAAAGAGTGAGAAGATTTCTTTGATACCTATTCTCCTGTCGCCAGACTAACCACCATCAGAGTTGTAACAGCCCCAATTTTATGAACAATAATAAAATGTTTTATGAACAGTAATGATGTACTGTTCATAACAGTAATGAGGTGTTGTTCATAGCATCACTGTTTATTTTTACAGATTGGGCATTATGTTACAAATGAAAACTTTCCTTTTCTGGCCAAAATCCAAAACCAATTTGAAGTTTCAAAGGGAATACAGTCCAATGCTTGTATTATGACTGGGAGGTATTTTTATCAAAGCCTAGATAATTTATCTTGCCCAAAAACAAAAATAATTTTGGTTGAATTTTTAGAAATTATTTTGCCATGGAGAAAAATATTTGTCTTTAAATAAACCTATTCGGGTTAATGTAGTTGTTTATGAATTTTAAAAGTGAAACTGTGGTTTTCGAAATTTATTTGGGAAATATATCATCCCAGTAGCCTTCCTGCAAAATTTCATGAATTTACAAATTTATTTACTATTTCTAAAGCCCGGTCAAACTTTTAAACATTTGAATTTAGGGTCGGTCAACTCTTCTGGTCTAAACCCAAACCTTAGCACTGTAGCGACTCGAACCCAAAGAGGTTGGGTCCAATCGGTGCATTTGGTCCGGCTCAGTCACGCTCGGGCGCGAGCCCAACCCTTCACGTGACGCGAGCCGTTGATCTCCAATCGAACGGACGGGATTTGCGAAGCCGCGTGGGCTATCCACGTATGCGAAATAATCTCCACCGTTGGATCTCCATCCAACAGCATCCAGCGTTAGATCAAAATCTTAACGCACCTCCACTTGCGGCCGTTGATTTCCTAACCAGCGCGTCGGATCTTTTGTGTCGTTTGGGCCATCCCGTAGGGTTCATTCAATCCTGGTCGTAGGATCTTGATCATGCGGCGCTCACTTTTTAGGCTAGATCATTTTCTTAGGGTAAAGGCCAAATTAAACGTGAGCCTTTGGATCTAGATCGGGCGATCGAGAGGGGCGGTAACAATCGGACCTCCGGACTCCCCACTTGATCTCTGCCGTTGATCTTAGATCCAACCGCGCTGCCCTTTTCATTTGGAACTTAAAGGCACGCATTCGTCTTTGGCCGTCGGATTCAAATCCTATGGTACCCCTTTCGACCATGTGCGTTTAGGGCCCGATTTTTGTAGGGTCGTTGGATGTCGATCATAGGGTCTACAACGAGATAACATTCGGACCTCCGGCTCTTCCCTCGATCTTGACCGTAGAAAACAAATCTAACGGTGCCACGTCATCTCATTTAAAGTGACGTGTATCTTTTTGAGATCGATCGTTGGATTCAAATCAAACACTCCTCTTTGAATATAACCTTTGGACTTCCGTAGGGCTCCATTAAATCTCAAGCGTCCGTTTGAGATCGCACGGCCCATATTAAATGATATCTATTAGATTCTCTTAATACCTATTTTCATCGCAGCCGCCCCTTTTTAATCGGAAGGTCGATGTTCTTTTGAGTTTTAGGAGGCGCGCGCGACTGCGGCTGACAGCGGGGCCCGTATGTTAGGGAGTCGCCTCTCTTCCTCCTTGCCTCTGTGCGTTGCCGCCGGCTTTGTGACCAGAGTAGGGGCGTTGTCCAATGATCGTGCAACTGTTTTGGATATTTAGCATCAATTGGACACCTCATCGGCTCTAGACACTTCCTCTTACTCCTGTAACTCAACATCTATATATATACCCTAGCTTTTTGCTACTGCCATTGTTGACCAAAGAAGCTCCTCATCTTCCTTTTCATTCCAGTGGAGTTTCTTGCTCTCACACCTTGCTTATCTATCCTAGATGCTTAATTCACCCTGTAATGTGAGCTTGGCATCTTTTGTAGGTTGAAACCGGGGACTTTCTCTCTATTGATCAGAGCCGGTTTTAGGAACCTTCGGTGTTTTTCTTATCCTGTTAAGTTAAGACCTTAGTTCTTGTCATCTTGAGCACCTTAAGGACCTCAAAGCTCATATGAACCATTCACTTGTACATGTAATACTCCCACCTTCTTTAAACTGAAAAGTTGTTTTCATAACGTTTCGGTCTTTCATGTCGTTTTCAAGTTCTAGGGTTTCTCCTGTTAACTTATCCTCCTATTTAGGTTTCAGCTAAACCCTAGTAGCATAAGCAGTGGTTTTTTTTTATTCTTGTTGTCTTCTACTTAGTTTTGTAATAGAGATTTACCTTTGTCATCTGTTGTCGGTCAAACAGACCACTTTTAAAATGTTAACAGTTTCTGTAATCTGACCGATTAGGGTTAGTCTAGGGTATTACCTACTCTAAACATCAGGCTAAGCTTCAATTTAGGATCTTTTTCTCGGTCTATTTTCAATTAACTCGAAATCTGCAGTCTGCCCTATTTTCAATTCTTTTCAAAATCTGAAAACTGTAACTTTGACCTAAACTCTAGTTTCTGTCGTTTAAAGGCTGTTGATGATAATATGAGTTATTATCCTTATTGGGGTAGCTATAATCTAAGCATATTGTTAATTGTGCATTACTATCTTGACCATACCTTTTCTTTTCATTTTTATGTGTTGTCAGTTTTTGTATTCATTGGATCTTATGGTTTCTTTTTAGAATCTGGTTCTTCTGAAGTATTTGATTCCATTTCTGAGCAACCAGAGCCTGCACAAGAAGTATATTACTATCAAGGCAAGCATCCTCTTTGCACCATGTTGATCCCAAGGCTTTATACTATAGATTTTCAAAATACAGTGATACTGTTGCATGCTAATTTTCTGAAAATACAATTGTGATCTGTTAGTAGGTAGTTATGACCTAACATTGTGGATTACCTTACATCTAACCATACACTCAAACTTAGAGTAGTACGGTATACTACAACATTTAGTTTCAGAATTTGCTTAGCCATGCAGTCCATAGAACGTTAGAGTTTGACAAGATTATCTTGTCAAACAGGGGAACAACAAATAAATTTCAGTCATTTTAACTCTTTGTCCAGCTTCTTTAAATCAGAACTGAATTTTAAATTTCAAATGATTTGGACAAGAGGATGCTAGTGGTGGTGCCTTTGTGCACGAGATTGGGAATGGTGGTGGACTTGTCTGCACCAATTAAGGACTGAACTCTGATTATTCAATTCAAGTCCCTACGTACTTCCACACGCGGTGTATGGGTGCTGTTTGGTTAAGTAAAGAGTTAATGGTATTGAGTTGGAAACAGGAGAGTAAGGACATGTGTATTGATCTTGTATGGCATAGATGCTTAGGTCTTCGGGCTGTGTCTTATGCCATATGAGTTTTATATCAGTATCAGATGTTCTTAGGAGGGTGAGGGCGTATATGTGTTCTATCGCATGTACGTACCTTAAAGATGCCGATTGCAATCTAGTATGTGTAGCGAACACAACCTGTATTTCTTTTGATCGGGTCGGTATTCCTGACGCAACATGTGTGCCCAGTTAGCGGATGCTATCGTTTGTTTGCGAGATCGGTTCACACATGGGTTATCCAACTTAATAGCGTCAACTTGTTGAAAAATACCCAATCTTAGTTTACCCGGCCGGCATACCAAAGGTTGTGTGCTATTATTCCGGAGGCTTACGGGCTAACTAAGTCGTGTGGGTAAAGTTGTACACCCCTGCAGGGTATTAAAACTATTCGAATAGCCGTGTCCACGGTCATGGACGATAACTTGAGTTGATATCACCTGTATAGAATTTGGTTTTCAATTTCGGTTTGTGTTCTGGTTCAGCATGAGGTAATTCATGCAATGTACTGTTTACAGTTACTTTAACTACTTGTTGTTTTAGTCCGATTTGATTTATTAAATTGCTTTATCAAAACTTAGCAATTGTAGGTTAAGATGTATTGCTTTATGCAAAATTGAACCATTATGCCTTTCTGTTGTAGCCTTATGCATGTACAAATTCTAATCCTTTGAATAGGTCCTATCAAACACCTTCTTTTATTAGTTTGTATAAGTCTTGTGAGTACCTTCCGTACTCAAGGTGCTATAACCTATTGTTGCAGGTGAGGATGGTTATTTGTATGAAGTGCCCGTAAGCGTCGATCAGGGTGACGCTAACGAGTGAAGCTATTTCTTTCCTCCACGCAATAGCCTGCGGGTGATGGGGCCATTGGTGGCTTTTGTTGTTTTATTTTGCTTCCGCTGTTAGCCTTTTGTAGTGACCAAGTCACTTGATATTGTATTACTAAGACAAAAGTTGTAAGCTTATGTTTAATTATGTAAATGTATGACTTGTATGTGAATGATGCAATGTTGATTAAGGATATATGTGCAATGGTCACTGATCCTGGGAACCATTGTAAGACATATATTCGGAGTCTGAATATTGGATTTGTTACTTGTTAAATTTATACTTCTAGCATGATCTTTAATAAAGGGGCAGTATTGTTCCTTGATTAAAAATTGTGCTACAGTATAATTTTAATTAAGCACATTTCAATATTCCGGGGACACCACAAGAGTGCTCCTTGCGTTAGCATCTTCTTATAGTCTACATGTCCATCAAATGGATGTAAAGACAACTTTTCTTAATGGAGAGTTGGAGGAAGAAATCTATATGGATCAACCTGATGGTTTTGTGATTTCTGGACAGGAAAATAAAATATGTAAATTATTGAAATCCTTATATGGTCTAAAGCAAGCACCTAAACAATGACACGAGAAATTTGATAAAACTTTAACATCTGCTGGCTTTGTTGTGAATGAAGCTGATAAATGTGTATATTATCGTTATGGTGGGGGTCAAGGAGTGATCTTGTGCCTATATGTAGATGGCATACTTATATTTGGAACAAACAACTGCCGTAATTTTAGAGTCAAATCTTTCTTATCTCGATGCTTTGATATGAAAGACTTAGGAGAGGCAGATGTCATTCTGAATATTAAATTAATCAAGAACGAGGATATGATCACTTTGAGCCAATCCCATTATGCTGAGAAAATCTTAAGCCATTTTGGCTATGAGAATTGTAAAATTTCTCCAACGCCCTATGATGCAAGCATTAAGCTTCGAAAGAACCAAGGGTTGGGAAAAGATCAATTAAGATTTTCACAAATTATTTGATCACTTATGTATCTATCTGGTGCTACTAGACCTGACATATCATTTGCTGTGAGCAAATTAAGTCGGTTTACTTCTAACCCAGGATATGATCACTAGGAGGCACTTGAGAGAGTGTTGCACTATTTGAGAGGCACAACCTCATACGGAATTCACTATACTGGGCATCCTTCTGTATTAGAAGGATATAGTGATTCAAATTGGATCTCTGATACAGATGAGATCAAAGCCACAAGTGGTTATGTCTTTACCCTAGCAGGAGCTGCAGTTTCATGGAGGTCGTGTAAACAGACTATATTGACGAGGTCAACTATGGAAGCGTAACTTGTAGCACTAGACACAACTCTTTGTTGAGGCCGAATGGCTTAGAGAGCTTCGTTGGACTTGCCACCGGTTGAGAAACCAATACCGGCAATCCTAATGTCTTGTGATAATCAAGCGGTGTTGATTAAGGTTACAAGTACTAAAGATAACATGAAGTCCTCCGGACATGTGAAGCGTAGGCTTGAATCATCGAAAATTGAGGAACTCCGAGTGATTATCGTGAATTATATACGCATTGAGAAAAATCGCGCCTTTCACAAAGGGGCTAGCACGGAGCGATTTACATTGCGTCTATGGACATGGGAATGAGGCCCATTGGAGTTACAACTCAACAGTAACCCATACCTTCTTGATCGGAGATCCCGTGACTTAGGCAATGGGAAAAACAAGTTGATGTTGTAACAAAAGAGTATATATTCATTGAATCCATGTCCTAAATGACAAATTACTCTCGACTGTATGGAAGGTTGGCATAAAGCCTTAATATATTCTGTTGTCCAATTGAGGAAAAGGTATTAGCCTGCAGGATACCTAGAAAGAATATACCTACTTGAGCCCAACTGTGATGTCGCAGTTCACGAGAATAGGGCATTCTCTAGAAAGCTCATGAGCAGATAAGGGAGCATGATCAAATAATGCTCCGTTTAGGCGTGGTTCTTTGACAGCCTAGTATCAGTTGAGATTTCAAGTGAAATCTAATCACGAAAAGCTGTGAATTCAAGGCATGGTCCATTCATCAGCTGTGAGAAGATGAATCTTGTCATTCTAGGTGCAAGTTCAACCCGTACGAGACTTACACTAAAAGACTGGTATATTAACAGTACTTCAGCACAATATCTTTGATATCCTTTTTTTGCTTCTTGCTTTGGAATTGGTGGGGGATTGTTGGAAATTGGTCCATATGACTGAGGCTCATTTTCTAAAATTCCAAAGCATTTATGGTTTAGTACCATATTGCTAAGGCTAGGTGGAGGTGACCAACATATAAGGTGTAGTTCTTGCCACTCCTTAAAACATGTGACACATGGATGAGGGTGGCACGAGGAGGGCTTTGGCTAAACACACGCACGTGCGCGCGTGTTCGCGTATTTTCGCGTGAAAAATCACGTGACTTGTAACTTGCGACGCGCGACCGTGCGGTGACGTGGCGCGCCATTTGGCAGACCAAGTCCACCTTATTTTGCTGAACCATGCATCTCTCCCTCTCTGTTTGAATGAGATTCAAATGTTTGAATTTGAGACTTTATTGGGTGATGATGACAGACAGTTACTAGTGGGTAAATGGCTGGTTAAGTGTAACGATTACCGTGGTAAATGGTAGTTAAGTGTATCGATTACGGTGGATAAATGGTTGTTTAATTTGTCGATTACGATCGCATCTCTATATATGCACGAGACGCGTCCGATGCATAGCGCGTGAAAAATAGCCTCCATTCCTTCTTCCTTCTGAAAATCTGTTTGTTGTATTGCGCCGTCTGAACCTCGCCGACTCTTCTTCTCGGCGTGCACCGTGAAGAAGGGGAACGGTATCTCCGAGCCGTTGTTGTCGTGAAGACCTGCACGGGGGGTGGCAATAAGGTTTCTGGGCAGCGCATCCGCGCGACCGCTTGCTGCACTACGACATCTACGTTTCTGCACTGCATCGAATCTGCGCTGCTTCCTGCTCTTCATTAGACCCATCTGTAAGTCTACTGTGTGATTGATTGACTTGTTTATATCCTGTTTTTATATATATTGTGAAGTACAATGAGTTGTCTGCTATCAGTACTGTTTTATGCATCATTAGTATTTTGTAATATTTGTCTTCTAATAAAATCTGGAATTAAAATATTGCCCTCATTTTCAACAGGAAAATGAAGGAAAAGGATAAGGCTCGAAGGGATAAGGGCAGAAGGCTGAGAAGGGGATAAGGCAGTTAAGGCTAGCCTTGACTAAGGAAACGAGCGGCTCGTGAGCCGGCTTGAGCTCGACTCGAAATTTGACCGAGCCAAAAGTTGGGTTTGGCTCGGCTCAAAAATTGACCGAGCTCGAGCCAAGCCGGCTCGAGCCTGATACAAGCCGAGCTGGCTCGCAAGCCTCGAGCTATTTTTCTAGTCCTACCTTCAGGACATCACCTTTCTGACCAGGTTGCCCTGCGCTGGCTTCCCTCTAGCGGTGTACGACATCCTGGCCACCTGGTGCACGGAGTTCCTAGCAAGGTTCCAGGAGGTGCTGTCGCTGGACAGGGGGTACAAGGAGTTCAGCAGCACCCACAGGCCAACGCTGAGGTGGATCTACCAGTTCTACGTAAGTCTTCGTAATTATTGTCCTCGCACATTAATTCATTTGTGAACCTTACTGACGTGTATGTCTTCTTGGGACCCGAGCGTATGGCGGCGGACACACCCAATCACATTGTTAGGAGGCACTTCGTAGTCTACCTGCTGTGGTTGTTCGGGTGGGTCATGTTCCTGGGGTCCCACAGCGACAATGTCGACAAGTTCTACATCCGGTACACACGTGAGCTGGTAGACTGACCGATGGAGGAGATCTAGCCCTACGCGTGGGGTCCGACGGTGCTGTGCGTGACGTACCACAGACTGTGCGATGCGTGCCACCGGGTAGCAGACAACTCCATCCTGTCTGGATGGCCGCTGCTTCTTCAGCTGTGGTCCTTCGAGCGCTTCCAGATCGGACGACCACAGCTGGACTTGGGAGTATACACAGTCAGCTTATACGCTGAGGACGACAACATGGATCGCCTGACCATGGGCATGGTGTGGTGTCGTCGACGGGTTAGTTTCGTGTGCTAAGTTATTATTTTTCGTACACAATCAGTTATTGTTTTTCATAATGTAATCACAATTTCGTGTGCTAAGTTTTCGTTGTTCTATTCCACTGGTCACCTACATGTCGACCACTTTACACAGGTCCTACCCGGAGTATGTTGCGATGTTCGATCAGTTGACGGATGACCGCGTCATCTGGACACCGTACACCCCCGAAAAGGTGTACGTGTGCGCGCTCGACGAACTGTCAAGCCTGTGCACGTGAGACTACGTGTACTGGTACACATAGAGGGCTATGGTGCACGAAGTCTTCGTGGAGGAATACCAGGTGCAGTGGGTCATGGGCCAGTTCGCTCTACAACAGCAGGTCCTAGCCCCCTGGGAGCAGCGGGTTCTAACGAACATCCATGGGTAAGTTCGCGCTTTACTTTTTTTTTGTACAATTTGCGTTATGTACCCACGAAACAATTGTTTTGCCTTCCACAGGTACACTAGGAAGGGAGTACCTGTCACTACCTCCTGGGCGGAGAGGATGTTCTCTTGGGTTTAGGGTTGGCTCAGCGCCTACAGCGACGTCGTCGAGGAGCTTGATGCCTATGACCTCAGGACGTATGCGGAGTACATGGAGTGGTACTCTAGTCAGACGAGGGTTTGCTGCGTTAGGGTCATGGACGACCCACCATGACACGAGGCTGCGACGTCCGACACGTACCCCACTGAGCTGGACTCCGCATTCCACCACGTGGTACGTATTGAACGATCGGTACTTCATATTTCATTTGCAAGATTTAGGTTTCCAACATGTTAATTACGTGTACAAGTGGATCTACACCAGGAGGTGCACGACTTGGTAGCCTCCGTGCATTAGAGGACGCTCAAGGAGCGCTTCAGCTTGACGGCGCGTGACATCAGAGGGGTCATGGAGCAGTTCCTTGAGAAGTCGAGGTGTGCGATCCAAATCGCGACGTGTCGCACGCCGAGGGACCCGGTGGACCCACTAGTGCGTGGACGAGGGGTGAGCCACGGTGGTTCATGGTCGTGGGCTTCTCACCTGGATGTGGCGAGCGGCTCCTCGTGGCAACGTGCTGCTAGCACCTCGAGACAGTTTGCAAGTGAGCATGAGACATTCACATCCGCTTCTTTATTTCAATCCTCACTAGTTACTAATGGTAATCTTCTCTCGTAGGTCCTAAGTTCCACCCGTACACGGGACAGAAGTGCGCGGAACCATCGTCGTCTGCCTTCGTGCGACCAGTTATGAATACCTTGCTTGCTTGCGTAACATCCTATTTCATGGTTTTCGCCATGTTTACATGCGTAACGTAACGTCCTACTTATTGGTTTTCACAGGTCGTACACTGCTTTGGGACGAGGTAGACTTGTCACACGAGGAGACACACTCTGGGGCTTCTACTTGGACCAGCATGGCAGCCAGGTCTCCGTGGGGGCTTCACAGCTATACGGTGCGCCCAGACTGACCCAACTGACGCAGGACCCCCTTGCGACACCACCTCAGGATACTCACGTCGGTCGGTTACCTCGGCAGCCTGAGCCTTTGACATACTCGCACCATCACCTGCAGCCGCCCCGGATGAGCCCAGGGGCGACACACAGGGTACTCCCTAAGAGGGGCCGCTAGTAGATATTTGTTTTTGTAAATATCAGATATGCCATGTAAATATTAATTTATGTATAACTATTATTATGCTAGTCTCGTGTTTTGATGCTTATTTTTTCTCGTGCACACTGCGACCATGTGACACCCCACACCAGCCTGATTCTAGCCTAGACTCCCCCATGCCACCTTTTCAATGGTTGCAAGTTATTACTACTGATTCAACGCCTTTGCATCACAATAACTCATACAGCAACAGAAAAACAGCACCGCAATATCCAAAAGTAACAACAATTTATAGACGTCAGGGTAGTCCCACACGTTAGGACGACGTGACCCGACGAGGCAGCTTTGCGTAGTGACGCAACCCAATGAGTCTATTTCCCGTAGAGACATGAAGCAACGCCGTTGCACGATTCCTCCTCAGGGTCGCTGCCTCACGAATGCGAATATCCTTCAACCGAATTATAATTCAGCCGCTTATGTGGGGCCAGCTCAACATATAAGTATTACCCCTTCCACGTCGGGTTCTCCTGCATCAAGACTTCAACACAATCTCGCTAAGATGGATAACCAATGGGATGAGATCTGCAAACTCGCAAGGGGTGTTGCAGCCCGGGATGAACAAACGGAGCGTGCCAGGAGGGCACCTCCCTGCAATGATGCCCCCTATTGCAGCAACCCCTACCAGAACATTCCAATCGAGCATTTACCACAACACCCGCCCGAGGGGGAGACGCCGCCCCTCTATTGGTGCAGGGACACATGCAAGTTCTTCAAGTCCAAGGAGCGGCTCAGCCTAGGCATGCGTAACTGGGGTTGCGCGAACTACTCCTGGGACTATCCCGACCGTCGTTAGGACTCGGGCCACTATCGAAAGCCGGTAAGGACCGATTACAGTATGTTCTTCTACCATTTCTCTTTCAAAGTACGCACTAACAACCTCTCCCGTCTACCTGTAATCCCTAGATCCACTATGTGGCTACCGCAAGTGGATCGACCAAGGGATCCACCCACACGACCAGTGGCGTCTCGATTGCGAGGAGTAGGATGCCAAGAGGGACCACGAGAAGAGGGAGGAGGAGCGCCGCAACGAAGAACACAGCAAGCGTATCCGGCGAGAGACGCAAGCTCATCTCGAGGCATGCAGGCATAGGGAGCGTGAGGCTCGTGAGAGGGAGCGCGAGAGAAAGGGGGAAATGACGGCCAAGGCTAAGGCGGACGGTGAGGAGTACAACGCCGAGCTCGCAAGGAAGGGCAAATGGCCTCAATCCACACAGTATGTCGGGCCATTCCGTAGTAGTACCCCATCCTACCCGCCACGTTAATCCTATCTCCTAAAGGCATGTATACTTATATGATCTGGATGCTTATGTCGTAGTGTACCGTAGTGGTACCGATGATGACTAAAGAAATTAGTGACCACGTGTAACATGCTTCTGTCTGCGAACTCTAATGTATTTCTGGTTCCGTGGCTCGCACTTTACCTTCGGTCGAAAGATTTCATCAGCACAAGTATATTTGTAATCTTCAAGCCTCGTACAAAAATTGGACTTCGTGACAATGTGAAAATGAATGATCCAAATGTAATGTGTGAAAATGAATGATACAAAAATATTTATCCACAGATGCATGTCTGTTACCTTACCTCAAAAGTTCGATTCTCAACAACAGCCTTCACACCTTTCACATCTACGAATCTTTCATCACGGGTGCATGATCAAAGGGGTCAAAATTGGAAAAAAGTTAGTGATGGGTTAACTTTAAAATATTAATAAAAAGGATTAAATAAAAAATCCAATATTGGGACAACATCGCGCATGACAACCATAAACCTAATTATTTTGTCCATTCTCTACTTCACATTATTACCCAATTAAAAAAAAACTTACAAAAAATTTAAAATTCCACAACACATAAATTTTTGTTAAAAAAATAGGGCCCTCTTGTCGCCAGTTCAACTGGCGACAAGAGTCTATCGCTAGTTCAATTGGCGACAGGACTCCTATCGACAGTTCAAGTGGCAACAGGGTCTTATCGCCAATTGAACTAGTGTCGCCACTTGAACTGGCGACAGGAACCTCCCCCACTGCTCCCTTTGGCGACAGGGTCCCTGTCGCCATTCCAAGTGGCAACAAGAGTCTGTCATCATTCCAAGTGGCGACAGGGACATAGTTTTGTAAGTTTTTTGGGTGACTATTTAGTTTTGTAAAAAAAATATTATTTTAAAAAAATTCTTGAAATGATAACCTACATTTGCACATTGGTGCTGCCCTTGTTTATTTCTTCCTCCAGTCACAAAAGGAAGTCGTTTTGGGTTGCATGCAATCAAATATTATAAAATTTGGCTATCAATATCTTTTTAAATATTTAGATTAGACTTATGAAAATGATATGTCAAAGTTGCATTTTAGGGAACATATCCATGTTCGAAATGACTTCCTTTTGTGACTAGAGGGAATAAGGTTAACTTTTTCCTCGGATATATTGTCACTTACAATTCTTTTTTGCAAATAAAAAATAAGTTGCAAACTGTGGATTCCCATTCGGAAGCCAAACAATGTTTCCTTCCTCCCACAATTTTCCACTTCACCATTACCTCATGTGGGATTAGTGATGTATGGTGGGAAAATCGTATTTTTTAGGGAAAGGGGAATACAGGGGTTGTTTGGTTTGCGTCCCTGGATAGCCAAACCAAAATTTTGGTATTACCCTAAAAATTGGCTAGTGTTTGGTTGGATTCCAAATATTTGGCTTGCCCTCAAAATCTTGGAATTGTCAACTTATTTTTTTTGCCAGCGCTCAAATGGCTGGCCAAAATTTTGGCATGGCAACATGAGTGAGTTCAGACATGTGTAACATTGTGGTTGGTTGGGAATAGCACATTAATTGCAAGAATAATTTGATTAACTAGTTTCAAATGATCATATTTCCAAAACCGAGTATCCAATTTGTGATCCGTTTAAATCGTTGTGTTCTTTGTCATTTTATCAACAAAACAAAACCCATATTGACATATTTTATCTGATTTGTCATATATATATATCATACGAGACCCACATGTCATACTCACAATTTTGACAAATTTTAGTATGACTGCAATCTAAACACATCAATTTCCTTCTTCCTAACCCCAAAACCCTAACCCTTCCTCGCCCATACGTCGTCGCCACCATCGTCGGCCAGGGCATTGCCCCGCTACCGCTCCACCCGTCGGTCTTCCTTCCCCTTATCCCACCATCGGCCTCTCTTCTCCCCTCCCCATCCTTCTCTTGGTGTTCGGTTGGCGCCCTAGGGTTGGGCGACCGACGTTGGCGGCAACAGCGTGGTTGCTTGCGCATGGCTTCGGGTCGCCCTTGCTCTCGCCCTCCGCCCTCCTCCTCTCACCCTCGCTACCACTCTCACTCTCCTTCGCCTAGGCGCCGCCGCAGCCGCCCCTGCTCAGGTCGTAGCCGCCGCTCCATGTCCTGATCCCCTTCTCCCTCTCGCGCACCTTCACCTAGGCACCGTCATTGCCGCCGCCGTCACTCCCTCATGGGCTGCTCTCCTCGCCCCTCCTTCCCCTCCCCTCGCAGCCACACCGTCTCCCTTGCTTCTCTCCCTCACATACGGCGCCGCTGCGCACAGAATCCATCTAGATCCGTCTATTCTTCCGCTTGTCAATGCCAAACTCAGCCGCACCGTCGTTTCTTCTCCGACCACACCGACCACCAAGGATGTTGTTGCAACTAACATCAGCAACAGTGCTGCTGCGAGGTTTGATTTCGATCTCCTCTGCCATGGACACCATCTATAGTAGACAGTTCTACTCATGTTACTGCTATGCTTTGTTCCAATTTGTCGGATTCATTATCTCCATATTGAATTGTTCTGTGCATTCGTAGGTGAGAAGAGAGAGGATAAGCCAGAGATCTCCAAGACCTGGTAGCAGGATGTGACAAGGTATCGATTAGCGATTTCATAGTGAGAAAATTGGAATGAAAAGTGGTTGATTGCCCTTGGACACAAGGTTACTTGATTTGATGTACCGAATGCAGCTTGTTTGTACATGATTGGCAAGGCATTCTTGCTTGATAAGATCATAAACTATGTGCGGTCTATGCAATGACAGGTCTGTTTTAAAGAAAAATTATAAAATATAAGTGTTGGAGAGTGTACTAGAGACTGTCTATTGGAGATGTTGTCCCTAAAGATGATGTAACATATGTTAGAAATAATATTGTCTCTAACTATTGGAGATGCCCTTAGATGGACGTTATGGAAAATCATAAACAAGTGGGTGTTTGAGGGAGTTTTCACTTCTCATCCGCATGAAGTGATTTTCAAATTTATGTCCTGTCTGCAGCGGTGGCGGGTGCTGACCAAAAAGGAGTTGCGGACAAAGATGGATAGCCTAGTTCTTTTGGTAGAAAGTTGGTTAAGTGTTTTCTGTTCTGATGTTCGTGTGTAATTGGTGTGTAATTGCTTTGTTGTTGCTCTGTTGGGTTTGTTCAGGATGTGAGCCTTTGGAACAGTTTGTGGGTTTAGTTTCTAGTGTTAGCTGGCAGCCCCAGCTTGTTTGGTCTCTTTGTATTCAGACTGGATTTTGTTTTTGATTAGCTTTCTATAAAAGCTGGGGAGTCCTCCTTTTCAAAAAAAATAAATAGCAAGGCTAGTTTTGGTATTAAATGCAGCATTTCCGTGTGAAAGAAAGATGGATCTTTTTGAAAGGGATAAGAGGACAGCGTTCAGAAAAAGAAGAGGGAAGGGCGAGATGCAAAAGAGATGGAAAAGGAGAGCACAAGTAAAGCCCATCTTTCGGCCTGCGAGCTTCTTCCTTTCGGGTACTAGGAACGTCGGATCGCTCGGAAAGCCCACGTGACCCGTGCTCGATCGACTCAGCGCTGCTAAAGCACCCTGTGCCCCGTCCCACCTTTTTTAGATAATGGAAGAGAAAAATCTCTTCCGGCCTCTACATTAAAGATACACACAACCTATTTTATTAAGAAGACGAGTATCACAATGTCCAACGATAGGTAAAAAGTGGCTGGAAGTCTTAAAACTAAAAGATGATTGGAAATGAAACTTAATCATTACAAATCCAGTGACTAAACCGCCACCCATGAAGGTTTAAGATTTGCTTCGCCACGAACTCCAATCTAGCGCTGCCAGCTATCATTGCCTCCTTCTCAGGCGATTTCTATAAATTTTCCCAAGCACTCAACCAGTGCCCACTCAATATGATAACCTGCAAGGGGTTAGTGATAGTCTTCTTATAAAAAAAACATCATTCCGACATAATCAAACGTTGAAATCTTAAACTCAGGGTGCGTTCGGCACGAATAATCCCATATCCCATGTACTGTAATCTAATATTTTTTCAATCTGATTACTGATAAACATATTACCAATAATTTAAGATTTCAACATTTGGTTGATTTTAAGGAAACTGCATATTAGTCTCTATCACACTTCAAATATTTCATAACTCGAACCACCAAGTCCACAAAATTAAATTACAAGATTTGAAATTTCAAACCATCAAGGCATCTATAAAATTTGAATTTAAAATCTCACAATTTAAAGTTCCAACATTCCAAATTTCATTTTTTTTTTATGATTCAAAAGTTCAAATTTTGGATTTTGAAATTTTAAATTCAAGTTTTGGAGTTTAAATTCTCGATATTTGAAATTCGGAAACTTGAAAATTGAAACTTTCAAAATTTGAATTTATAAAAATTTAAATTCTCAAAATTTGAATATTTGAAATCTAGAATTCAAAATTTGGGGAAAAAATATTTTCAAAATCCAACCTTGAAATTTTGAATTTTCAAATTTAAGATTCCAAAATTTAGGATTCAAATTTTGATAGTTTGCATTCGAAATTCATATTTTGAACAAAAAAATTATTTTAAAATTCCATAATTCAGATATTCAAATATTAAAATAAATCATAATTTGGATTTTGAATTCCAAAATTTTAAATTTTGAAGGTGATGAATCAAAAGCATATGATAAAAAAATGCAATAACAAATATTATTTTCCTTTAGTAATTTAAAATAGACACTCTTTTCTACACGAAACAGATTCATAGAATTGGTGGTAATCTGTTTCCCAAGTTAATCTTAGATTCCTAGTTCGTATTACTAAATGTTTTACCAAACAAGATAATTTCATAAAATGTTTTCACTTTGATTGATTGAATGAGTAGGCGGATAGCCTGATAGACTTATGACAACACGGCGGCCAGCATAGGGTAATTCAATACTCACAACGGTATGGTTCAAGTACAAGAAGCCACACGAGTTCTAAAAAAAAACTTTCAAGTAGTGGTATCACACTTTCGATCCTCTATATTAGCATGGGCTAATGTAGAGGAGCACAATAGCATGTTTTAGGTCATTCTCTTCACCGTCCAATCCAAAACGAGTGGTTTAGATCAAGCGTTACAATACTTAAAAGTACTACTGCTGAGTACTATTCATACTGAAATTACTTGTCACATGATGATGCACTATAGATCCATGTACGTTCAGTGTGAAAGCGTATGACTATGCTCCGTGAGGCCTAATGCCCCTGAAAAAATCCCAGCATGTGTAGGAGACAAATTTTTTAAAAAAATAATATTATTTTAAAAGATATTTACAAAAATAAATAGTCACCCCCAAAAATTACAAAAATATGTCACTGTCGCCAGTCGAACTGGCGATAGGAACCTATCGCCAGTTCAACTAGCGACAGGAACCTTGTCGCCACCCTGTCGCCTCTAGTCGCTATAAAAACCCCAAAAAAATAAGTGCATAATTCATTTTAATTCCAGCAAATTACAAGAGAGAGTTCGAGAGGGAGAGAAGAAATAGTAGCGAAGCTCTGTAGGTTAAATCACGGGAGAGAGATTGACAGAGCATCGCTTTGGCGATCATCTTGCGGTAAATTTTCTCAAATCGTATGCGTTACGTCCAAACCTTTGTAGGTTAGCAAACAAAAATAGCGACATAGAATTGAGTAGATTAGATAAATGTAGTCAAACTGTGTAGTACATATTTTGAGTTGTGTAGCGACGTAGAATTGTGACAATAGGGAGATAGAATTGAGTAGGCTAGATAAATGTAGTCGAACTGTGTAGTACATATTTTGAGTTGTGTAGCGACATAGAATTGTGACAATAGCGACATAGAATTGAGTATGGTACATTGTGAGATAAACACGAAGTAGCTGATTAGGTCGGAAGAGCAATGAGAATAAGTGTGTGCGGTTATTATTTTGTTAGTGCGCTGTTATTATTGTGTTAGTGCACGATCAATATCTTGTTAGTGCGAAAAATACCATTTAAACTAGAAAAATAGAATGACATGTATTAAATTTGTATAGAAAATTCATAGTTGCTACATAGGCTATGTAAAGATGCATAAAAAAAATATGAACTTTTTTTTGCTGCATTTTCGTGTATGGCGACGCGAGTCGATGCAGTTGCTTGACCCGATGATTGACACGCGTCACCGTAGCGCCTCGATCGCGTGCTCCCGAGGGCGAGGTGCCGATAGAGCTTGGGGTGTTTGCCACGCACTTCATCGGGGCATGGAGGTCGCACCAAGACCGGATTCGAGGTGCGTGAAGTTGTGTCCTTCATGCACTCAATCGCGGTCTGATTATTTTGCGTTGACTCCTGTTTGTGCTTAATCGTTTGGATGCAGGTTGAGAGCGGCATGCCTCCTTCCACTCGCGAGGATGGTGGAGGCGACGGTGGAGGACGATCGAGACCGGCGTCTTTGATCGTATGTCTCAGGCGTTTCGACGATGCCCCCTGCTGACGGCGCTGGTTGACCGCTGGAGGCCAGAGACCCACACGTTCCACCTCCCGTGCGGGGAGATGACGCCGACGCTGCAGGACGTGAGCTATCTGACCGGGTTGCCGTGCGCAGGCGCTCCGATGGCGGCGCACGATGTCCCGGCCACGTGGTGCACGGACCTCCTAGCCAAGTTCCACGATGTCTTTGCCAGCAGCGGTGCGTGGAGTTCGGCGCACGCCCACGCCAAGTGGATTTGCCAGTTCTACGTAAGTGTTTGTAACTATTGTTCTCTCGCAACAATTCGTATGTGAACCTTGCTAACGTGTACGTGTCTTCTTGCAGCCCGAGCGTATGGCGGAGAACCCAGGGGACGTCGCTTTTAGGAGGCACTTCGAGGCCTACCTGTTGTGGTTGTTTGGGTGGGTCATGTTCCTGGGCTCCCACGGCGACAGCGTCGACAAGCACTACATCCGGTACGCGCGTGAGGTAGCGGACTCACCGGTCGACTAGGTCCCGCAGTACGCGTGGGGTCCGGCCGTGCTGTGCGCAACGTACCGCGCACTGTGCGACGCGTGCCAGCGTGCGCACGACGACTCCATCCTCTCGGGATGCCCGCTTCTACTACAACTGTGGTCGTTGGAGCATTTCCAGATCGGACGGCCACACCTGGACTTGGGAGCGTACGAGGATAGCTTGTACGTCCCGCAGGACGATCTGGACCGGCCGACCATGGGCACTGTGTGGTGCCGCCGACGGGTTAGTTTCTGTCATTTATTGTTTTCGTATTGCAATCACTATTTCGTGTGCTTAGTTTGCAGTATTCTATTGCACAGGTCACCTTCACACCGATCACCTCGCAGGGCTCTTACCCGCAGTACGTTGCGATGTTCGATCAGCTGACCGATGACCGCGTCATCCGACACCGCATGATGGCGCCAGGTGATCGCGCGCCCCAATGGATCGGTCGCGTGCACGCGAGACTACTCTTCGGTACACGCGGAGTGCCTTAGTGCATGATATCTTCGTGGAGGAGTACCAGGTACAGCGTGTCATGCGCCAGTTCGGTCTTCGACAAGAGGTCCCAACCCTTGGGGCGGAGTGCCGCGCGCGTACGCCGTAAGTTCACTCTTTACTTCATTCGCACAATATATGTTACATCCGCACCAAATATTTTTCTTGCCGTCCACGATACACTAGGAAGGGTGTTCAGGTACGACGTCTGATCGGACAGATGGCCCCTTGGGTCGAGGGTTGGAGTAGCGCGCAGGAGGACCGCGTCCAGTGTGGGCAAGATCAGTACGACCCCTAGACGTACGGCCAGTACATGGAGTGGTACGCTACTCGGACGAGGCTTCAGTGCTTCCGGGTCGTGGAAGAATGTGAGGATTTCTGTTGTGCATGACCGTCCCAACGTATGCCTCATACATGACCGGCACGCAGGCCTGCTACGTGCAATAACTCAGCTACAACGAGGAGAGACCGTACCACTTCCATGGCCGGATCTACAGAGCAGGTGGTGCATGAGGCACTTGGGTGCGAACTTCTATAAGCAGTTCCGCAACAAGGACTTGATGAATCTATTCAAGCGCCTGTGCAACCAGAACCAGCAGCGTAAGTTCGAAACACTCTGGAAGATTCTGGACGACCGGACCCAAACCCAAAGAAGGGAGGCGGCGAGAAGGGCCGCACCAAGCGCTGACCAGGCCCCCGAAGCATTGGCACATCTACCCACAGACGCTCCTAGTGTCACAAGGAAGACAGGAGCACAGGTCAAATGCTTCTCAGACTGGATTGAGCACAAGCCTAAGGAGAAGTGGTCGCTGCTACATGACAGGGGTGGTGCTCGATATGGTATCATGACAATCAACCTAGCTGAGGTCTACAACTGGGTCATACGCGGCGCCAGGTGCCTCCCTTTGGTTGGTATTGTGGAGATAATTCTCCGCAGTACCACAAACTACTTTGTTAACAGATACAGTAATGCGTCGCTCACCATGGCAAATGACAGAGTACTCTACTCCGCCATGATCACCGCATACATGGAGGAGAAGAGTAAGAAGGGTGAGATGCACCGGGCATTCAAGATGGGCACGAGGGAGCTTCGCTTCGAGATAATGTGCAGGGATAAAGGACGTCGCGGGACTAACCGTGAGAGGATCACCCATGAGTGCACGCTACGCCGCGATAGTTGCGTATGCACTGTAACAAGCCCCTTCTTCTGCATAGGCCCTGCTCCCATGTCATGGCCGCCTGTTCGACGGTGGCGCAGCATCCCGGGCAGTACCTCTCTCACTATTTCACCAAGGAGGCGGTGATGCAAACATGGAGTGGAGAGATGTATGGCTACGCCGTTGTTGGCCATTTCACTGACCATCCAACCTGGAAGCAACTAATCTGGGCCGCAGACATTGCTAAGCTCAAGGGAAAGATGGGTCGGCGATAGGTACGGCGCATCAGGAACGATATGGACAAGGCAGAAGCCGGACGTCGCACAAAGAAGTGCTCCATTTGTAGGGAGTCTGGGCACACCTTCAAAACATGCCCCACACGAAATACTCAGGACCAAGGAGACAACGGCATTCGACGTCGCCGCGGGGACCTCATCCAGTGCCCCGACTAGAGGCAGTCCACATGGGAGACGTTGACATCGCGACCGCGACAAAAATATTATTATCAATGTTCTGAATTATCATTTCAATTAAGTGTTATGATGTTCTGCTGCAAGTTCTGTAATATCAGTGTGTATGAATTCCCTAGCGAATCGCAATATCTCTTACCTTCCTCTTTACGAATCGTTCATACCTCAAACATCCTCGCTAAATTCTCCAAAAAATTATCGTAGTACAACAACATACAACGATGATAAAATGTTATTGCGAGTCTAACGGATTTCGTACCATTTAAAATTTACGAAAATCACAAACTGCATAAGTGGAATAGGCAAAATCCAAAATTGGCTAGGACTGAGGTATATATCGCCAGTTCAACTCGCGATATATTCATGTCGCCAGTTGAACTGGCGATTGATTCCTGTCGCCAATTCAACTGGCGATAGCTTCGTCGCCTTGAATCGACGATTGAGCCGGCGATAAATTCTGCCGCCGCTCAAGCGACAGAGACATATTTTTGTAATTTTTGGGACGACTATTTATTTTTGTAAATATCTTTTAAAATAATATTATTTTTTAAAAAAATTATGTAGGAGACACGCATGCGTGTGTGTGATGGTGTGAGTGAGATGTCATTGTGTGTGCGTCCACATTGTACCTTTCAAAATAACCTCAATGCACATCTCCTTCATAGTACAAAGGGTTTGCCTTTGCATCCACTGAACATGAGACAAAAAAAAAAAAAAAAAGGTGCAACCAGCAAGCGGCCAGATTCAGGGCAACTACTAGTAGAAGCCAGAAAGGCAGCAAATTGGATGCGAGCTTAAACTTCTTGAGTAACCTCTGCTTTAAAGGATCATATGAAGCAGAAGTGAAGTGAGCAAGCAAGTACAAATACAGGGGAAAAAACATTTCATGCTTTTGTCATGATCTCAATTGCGTGACAATAGTAAGGCCACTGGGCTTCTTCGAAAATCAATATGAAACTACTGACAGTAAATTTTCATTCTGAGCTGAAGATGGCAGTTCATATGTGTCTACTCAGTGGCAATAAGAAAAGGAAGTCCCCTGAAAATAACAAGCACTTCAATTAGTTTCAAAGCAGCGACAGGTGATAAACCCAATGTTGTATTCATAGAATCCATCTAGGCAAGTCAATTTTGAAACAAGGCATACTTACCAGCCCCCTCTCCTAGAAAAGTAATCAGAGTCCAGAGACACCGCAAGAGCAAGAGCCACAGCCCTTTCCGGTAAAGTCAGCTGGCGAACAACATGTAGTTCTTCGATCTGAAAGCATCGTTGAAACATGAGTTTGAAATCAGCGTAATGAGCAGTTAAGTGGGCAAGGCAGGCACAGATACACTGAGGCAGATGCGTTAATGTGTGTAAAGTGAGAACACTTACATCTGCAGCGAGACCAAATTTACGGCTTTGTCCAGCATCACCAAATCGAATTGCATACTGGCCAGCATCCGTGAAGAGCTGCGGTGAGCATAAAACCAACGATATGTTCATCAGTCCTTAGTTCCTTACTCAATCAGTCCCACCTACAGGCTACAAGTAAACATAGTGCGACAAACAAAAAATGCACTCTGAAAATATATGGGGTGTAGCATCATGCTATCAGCTGTACCAAACAGTCCCCAGCCAAAGTGGACTCATCGTAAAGCAGAACATATAATTGTGGAATGGATATGTCCTCAAACTTGCGAAGTTATGTAAAAGATTTTTCATGTGCAGAAGCAATGTCAAGCAAAAGCATCACAGCAATTTAAATGGACAATCTATAAATCATTTAACCAACATGTTACTGAGTATGATTTGTTGTCACTTGTCAGATATGCATGGAACACATAGTTTTTAGCTCATATGGTACTATTGACAACACTAATGGCAATTTTGGCCCTCTCCCAACGTCAATGTCAAAAATAGCATCCTCCACCGTGCCTCAAGGGGCCGGACTCCCCACCGCGGGTTACGTGTGAAATCCGGGCCCTTGGAGCACGGACCAGGCCGAGTCCATCCCCCAGAGGCACGGCGGAGGGCAATGCCACGCCCTGGAGGCACAGAGGAGGAATGCCGTGGATGGGATGCACGACAAAGGCAGCGAGGAGGTTAAAAAATACATTAAAAAATTGTTTTTTATACTATTTAGCTGTTAAATAGTATAAAAAACAATTTTTTAATGTATTTTTTAACCTCCTCGCTGCCTTGCCGTGCCTCCCATCCACGGCATTCCTCCTCCGTGCCTCCAGGGCACGATATTGCCCTCTGCCGTGCCCCTAGGGGTTGGACTCAGCCTGGTCCGTGCCCCAGATTTCACACGTGGTGTACGGTGGGGAGTCCGCCCCCCTGAGGCACGATGGAGGGTGCTATTTTTGGTATTGACGTCGGGAGAGAGCCAAAATTGCTATTAGCGCCGTCAATATTGTCATATGAGCCAAAAAGTCTGGAACACGCTTCAACATGGATGCCCTTTAGATATAAGAAAACACATATTCTTTGATAATTATCCACTGAAAAGGGCATTACCTCGAAACCAATTCCCCTCCAATTACGATCAATCTGGGCTAATACGTTGTCATCCTCATCAATAAGTGTAAAGGTCCAGTTCCAAAATCCAGGATTCTCGACCACAGCAAATTGCTTATTCCTAAAGAATGAAAAAGTTGGCAAACCAGACTGTCAAGCAGTACAGCAAGACTAAAAACTACACAAAGAACCGAGCAATTTGAAGATAGGTAGGGGAATCGAGAGATCAGAAGATCACGTTACCCCAAGTACAGGTCATAAATTCTACGCCAAAGATGCCAACGTCTGTGGACTACACCAACCTCCTGACCAAAGAGAAATCATGAAACTTCATCAGCACCACTCCTGTATATTCATATGAGGATAATAATCCCATCTAAATGAGTTAGAACAATCAAGTCAAGAATATCTGCATACCTTGCCATCCACTTCTGCATAAATGGAGCTGTTGATAAACCAAAATGGCCGGCGAACCTAAATCCAATTGTATAATTGAATGTATTTGCGAAGGAATACAATAATGGCTTGCTGAAATCTTACCGTAAATATCTCGTTACCCATAGCATCAGTAATTTCTGCAACAAATGGCCGTCTTGAACGAAGTAGCTGAAATATCAACAAAAGGGATCTGGTGTAAGGTAGTAGTTTCCATCAAGAAAAAAATGAATAAATAAACACCAAAGATGGAAAGATACTTCAGGGCCAAAAAAACAAGATAATATCATGAGACCTTTCTTACAATTGCAATTATAAAATGTGATGCATATATAGTTTAGCATCATAATTAAAAGTTATCCCTCAATCAAGACAGTAAGACAATGAAAATTTGAAATGATGTTAACTAGGCCAGATTCAATCAACAAGCGCAACATAGAACAAACCTTAAGAGTTAAGAGAGAACATGAACAATCAGAACAGATAGCACTTCTTCTAACCTATCAGAAATATATCACCAGCTACATAGGATTCTCTAATCTTTATGCGATACCTCAATTTGTACCAGATGGATAAAACACATTATCCATATAAAATTCCGCATGATAACTACTCGATATTTTTCTCGAACAAGGTTAACCCACTGTTTCCATTAAGCTGAAAACAGAACAGAGTACAGTTCCATAGCATCGCAAGAACTACTCAATATGGTAACATATTTACACAATTTGACTTTTTTTTTACGTACAAAGGCATATTGCTCTAGTGAAAAAACTTCAGTTATGTGTCCAACCCAACCTACTCAATCATGACCGAATGTGACACACTACCAACAGGTGTTTTTTAGCACAGGGAGGATAAACATATGTTTCAGTAGTACATGATCCATGAGACCATAATAATGTTCTACTGTATGGAGATAAAATAAAGTAGATGGTGACTAGGAACTAGCAGTAAAAAGATTGAACTATACATTAGAGCATAGCAGAATAACTAAATCCAAAAAAGTTCAAGTATATGACACAACTCATTTGGAATTTAGAACAGGAAATCACAGATATTCAACTTATGGACTGCTATGCAGAGTAATAAAAACTTCTTGTCTCGAGCCAATTCCACTAAATTGCTATGAAGTATTAGCAAAAGATAACACAAATTTATTTAGGATCAACTAACCGCAGAGACATACCTGTCTAAAGATGACATTGCTTTTCTCTCGCATAAAACCTACAGGCTGGACATAGGCAGAAAAACAAGTCAGTACTTAAGACTGTAGGATTTCGGGAATAATTGTGTGTCCCTCTTGGGATCCCCACACCCTTTACTTATAGTGTCAAATATTACACTCCGACTCCGACTCTAACACAACTCACATACTATTTGAGTCCGACTTGAACTCTTACCTAAACTTTAATATCTCCAACACTCCCCCTCAAGATGAGCATGAGATAACAATCATAGCCATGTTGTTACATATTGTAATACCATTACTAGAATCTACCAAAACCTACCATCTATCGACTCCATAACCAATACCATCAAAAAAGTTACTCACCACCAATACTACTAGAGACGTCACCAAATCCATCCTCACCATCTACCAGCTGTCCGACCTCAACCTCATCTCCCTCTTACCCTCATGCTCCCAGCCACCCCCGGCATCCACCACCTCTATCCACACGCCCCAGTCTCGGCCTCAACCACCTTTACCTCTGTTACATATCATTACGCCTGACTCTAGTCCCAATCCTCTTCCAGACCTCTCCATCAACACTATATTCGACACCCGTACCAACACCACTGCACAACACCAATTCCACCATTAGCACAACCACCAAAGCACCACCTCAACAATCTTCTCCCCCTTGTCTTCCATGCCTTCCGTCGTAGCCTCTGATACATCACCAAGCAACACAACAGCTAGAGCTCTTAGCAAACACAACATCCTCTCTTTCCTTTCCCAAACACAACACATGCAGCCACACCAGATCCTCCACCGATCTGGATCCACACCAGGTCCCTCTCAATCATATAAGATCCTCCACCGATCTGAATCCATAGCAGATCCTGCCACACCAGATCAGATCCTCCACACCGGATCAGATCATCAGACTTCCACATCGGATTAGATCCTCCACCCTCGAAGCACCCACACCGGATCAGATCCCCCACACCTCATCCGAGATCCACACCGAATCAGATCCTCCACACTTCCACACCAGATCCCCTTCTCTTTTTTTCTTCCTTTTCTCTCCTTTTTTTTTCTCCTTTTCTTCCTTTTCTTTTTTTTCCTCCCGCACGGTCACGCCTTCACGTCACCTTTATCTTCTTCTCTCTTTTCTTCTCACGCCTTCACCTCACCTCTGTCTTCTTCTCTCTTTTTTCTTCACCTCTTCCTCTCACCTCTCTCCGGCCTCGGCCGGATCCGACACCGATCCTCCGCAGCCTTCACCTCCCCCCTCTGCTTCCTCGCCCGCAACCCGGCTCGACCACAACCCGCACCACGCCGTCTCCTTGCCCACGCCCAGATCCGACAACCTCTGGCTGCCGCGACGCCTCACCTCCTCGCCAGCTCCACCTCCGGTGCCCCCACCACCGGATCTGGATCGATCCACCTGGATCCCTTTCTCCTCTTGTCCACCGCCGCACCGACCCTCTTCCTCACCGTCGCTGACCCCCAGCTCCCTCCTCCCTCACCACCACCGGATCTCCTCCCTCCGCCCCAGCTACCACCGAGCGGCGGTCCATGCGAATGCAACCCCAAACTGTGGTCGTGGCACATGTGGCTCGGCGATGGCAGCTCGCGCACATCCCGGCCGGCCGCGGTCCGCTCCCGTGCGACAAGGCAGCGGGGGCGGCGGATCGTCTGAGGAACAATGGCGAAGGCTGTTCTGAGGTAAGGTTTTTTCTCCGGGTTAGGGCTTTGGGTTGGGTTGGCTCTGATACTATGTAGAATTTCAGGAATAATTGTGTGTCCCTCTTGGGATCCCTACACCCTTTATTTATAATGTCAAATATTACAGTCCGACTCTAACACAACTCGCATACGATTTGAGTCCAACTTGCACACGACTTGAACTCTTGCCTAAACTCTAATATCTCCAACAAAGACCTAGAGAATATGAAGCATAGATAATGAAATAAAAAAAAAATGGAACCAATTACAATCTGGAAAGAGACACTTACAGATCGAGGAAAGAGTGGGTCCATAATGATATATCTACTCTCCTGCGGTTTAAATGATAACAGTAAGTAACAATTGACTGAAGCAATCGAAATATGGAATTTGAAAATATCTCTCTTACTCAAAACATATGGACATAAATCCAAGATGCAGGAATGCAGAATGTAATATGTAACTTTTTTCAGGTCTTTTTATACAAAAAAACTCAACATTTATTCATATGTGTGGTGATCCTCCTTGAATCACGTGGAAAAAAAAGTAGTTTGCCGAGTGCTACATGTCAAAAAAAAATTATATGGTGCAGAAAACCATCTAGGTAAGCCAAATTAATAATCGTAACACAAGTTACTATTTCATTTTTAAAACAGATGGTGAATTGGTGATGCATCCAATAGTAGCAATTTAAGCTGTGCATGAAATACATCACCTGCTCAAAAGCAAACATGATATTTGCCCATTCTATGTCCCTGGCAATAAGGAGGTTGGCTCTGGAGAGGAGAGGCTTCAGTTTGGCCTAGACACATTGTAAAGTACTCTCCATTACTCAAGCAGCTATATAAAATGATTACTCAAATTTGAACACAAGGAAACAGCTACAGTAGGATAAAGCATCAACCAATCAACCATCAAGTAGGACTGTAAAAGAAAGAAAAAGAAGAGGAAACGGATAAACTAAAAAAAATGGAATTAACCCTTTTAAGTTTTAATTGATTAGCCAGTATCCTACTATTTTACCCCCCAAAATGTTTATGTGCATTCTACACTCTTTTTGAAGAGACTGTACATTCTACACTCTTCAGCCCTATTGAGCCATCCTACAATGCAAATTTACCATCAATTCCAATCGAAATTCTTAATTTTAAAAATGGCTATACGACTTCATCATGTGCTTTCTGTGATGCACTAGTTGCATAGAGTCTAAGACAGGATTGGATCAAATCCAATGTTACACAAGTTCACTAACTACAGTAAAGACACTACGCAAGTACAAGTTGCAATTAGAGATCAGAGAATACGCTTGCCTCTACGTGCGCAAGGTCCTGATCATCATACTGGTGGCTTCTCGACGGCGCCTCCTCGTCGCCGGCCGCCCCCCCAGCCCTCACCCTCTCAATCCCCGGTGCAGCCGTCTCGGGGTTGACGAACGGGCGCGCGGCCTTAGCGAAATCGCCGACCGAATCCTCACCACCGCCTTCGGCATCCGCGACCGCGCGCCTCCCCCATCTCCTCGCAGCATCTCGCTGCTTCCTCAGCTCCTCGGCCCAAAGCCTCCGCAGCCACTCCCGGGGCACCGCCGGCCCATCTCCACCGCTGGTCGCGAACCCATTGGATCCCCTGACGTGGCTGGCGGTGGTTCCTGCCGCTGCCCGCCCAGCCGCGGCGGCGTGGGAGAGCAGCCTGGGAAGCCACCTCATCGGAGAGAGAGGGAGAGAGACGCGGGTCGGGAGGTTCTAGCGGATTCCAGAAAGTTTTGGTTGAGAAATGGTGTGTGTGGTGGGGTGGGGGGGTCCAGTCTACAGTCTACTCCAGTGTCCACGAGGGCGCGGCTGCTGGTTGGTTGCTGACTTGTTACGGATGGGTTTTGCTTTGCACGCACGGCCTGTTTATATGTGGGCCTGCTCATGGGCTGGAAAAAGTGAATTTAATGTTCATGTGGGTTGTTTCTAGCTGGGCTATACTGGGCTCATTTTTCTTTTCTTCCATAAATTGTCACAAGAATGTCTCATTTTACCCCTCTCAAAAGAGAGAGAGAGAGAGTCTCATGGTCAAGTCTGAAAAAAAATGTCTCGTGTTACACCAGAAGATCAGGTCATAGTAGGGGTCATACTCATAGCTAACAAACTCCTGCAGACAGCAGCGTACAACATACCATCAGAAATAAGAAGAATATTCGAACACTAACTGAACACTGCATTGGGATTTGGGCATGTAGTCCGGTAGTTATGTAAGAATACACATCTGACTGGCCTTCAGAATAAAAAAAGGTCAATAAGGGAAACAGAAGAAAAAGCGCAGTGTAAGAGAAGTTTTGCACTTCGGAGAGAGAGAGAGAGATGTTTTGCAATTGTGAGAGTGGGGGTGGGGGTTGGGGCATGGAAGGAGCCGTACACTCGTACTCCTCTGCACAAAGGAATGCTGTTACGAGGGTGTGCGGAATCTGCGAATGCATTCTGCATGCCTCAACCCACCAAGAATCCAGCTGAAGCAAGGAGGGCATGAGACGCCTCCCTCTCCCTTTAAAACATCCTACACCTTCTCTTCATCTCGATCCAAACAGGAGGCTGACTGCCCAATGCTACAGGGTGAGAGAGCCGTGGAGGTTAGCAGCATAGCATACCCACCATACCCTCCGAGGACGAAAGAAGGGAGGTGCTACTAAGGGACGCACTGAACTCAGCTTACCACACTTTGCAGTCTTTGCTTCCCAGTCCTGGAAAGGTTTGACTTTAACATAAACTGAATGAACTTGATTCAGATTTCAGACAAAATGTTTGTGGCTTTTCCCTTCAAGTTTGTTCTTGTCATGGCCATCCATTGCTAGACCTACAAAACAAGAAAAAGTATGTTATTGTCGTAAGCAACTATCCTTTACTCTCTACACATAAAGTGTAATACTTTACACAATTATTTGGCTATTATTTCTCGTGGAAGATTTCCCTGTTAGGTACAATTCCATAAATTTGTTTCCTCATAAATTGAATCAAAATAAAACACTGAGCTGTTAGGTACAATTCCATGAAGCCATGAGAAAATGAACACGCTTAAATGGTATCAAGCGCCTTTTCTCGCCTAGTCCTCTCTGCTAGCTACAGTGAACAACCTCAGTCACATATTAAGTTATCTTAAAGAATGGCACTTGTTTTCTTCAGCCTGACAAAGCCTCCGTTGTGGGAGGTGCCATCAGGCACATCAAGGACCTCAAGAAAAGGATAAAGGAAGTACGTTACTACAAAATTACATTGCGGGGGGTAAAAGAAGGAAGAGCGTCAAAGAAAAACATCAAAGTGTCACATGTGTTGTCAGTTGTCACTATGTTGGGGAGGTCACGAATGAAACATTTGCACATTACTATCTTCATTCTTCAGGTTAAGAGAGAACCACAGGAACTTGTCACCATGTACATCAGTTATAAATCTTAGCTTTTCTAGAATTATGATGCTATTAAACTACGCAATAAATCAAAGTTTGTTCCGTGCATCAGTGCATGCACCATTGACATTGCTACTTTACACACTCGAAGTAATAGAATAACCCAGCTTATCAAATTATGCTAACATTAATATCAAATGAATGGAAATTGGCAAGATGTACCTTTATAGACATTGCACTGATGAAAACTCTTCAACTTCAGAGTTGAATTGTATTGCTCGAGGTGATAGAATCACATAACTAAGGAGCTAAATTCTAATGTTTTATCTTTTCTGCAGAACTCACAAAAATAAGTAAAACGTTGCAAGCATGAGATATTACTTCAGGAATGAAATTTCTGCCAATGCCATTGTGCATGCTAGCCCCAAGGAGTTTGAATTCTGATGAGCTCCAGACCCCACACAATAGCTGCAAGAAGTGCAGATGCATTCAGCGCCCACCTGATCGACAGAATATCAGAATATAACAGAAATTTGGTTAATTATGCTCAGAAGTAAATATTGTGAAGGTGGGAAACAGATTAGTATTATATGCTACAAGAAGCTACAAGTTAAGAAAGCACAAAATGGAGTACTCATGAGTACATGCAACTAGGATCATAGTACAGAAACCATAGCGACGTCAAACTCCCTTTTGGGTCAAGAAGCAGTTTTTTTCTTCTCAAAAGAAATGTTGAAGATCTGGACAATGCAACATGATGTACTGAAGCCATGTAGGACTACTCTTTGTGAGCATACATTTTTCTCTGCAAACTTCCACAGTATAGTTTGAGCACTTCCACAGTATAGTTTGAGCACTTTATCAGTTCATCTTCCATGTGGTCTGCAGGGACCACTGGGCCACATCTGTACCTAAAACAGACTAATACGGTTGCATGGACCAACGGGCATTTCAGTACCTAAAACAGACTGTGTACTAGGAATCCATAATTTATGCATTGAGGATTAAAATCATATAACATAAAATGTTGATGGCAGGCAGACCATGAGGAATCCATTAAAGGCCAAACAGCAACAGAGGTAACAGCATTAATGGCAGCACTTACAATGATGCAGTTCACATAGTTGACAACTTGACATCATCCAAAGAACAGATTCCAAAATTAAGACTCCAGTTAACATAGTACATATCATGGTCATCCATCAGTTTTACATATTTCGCTTGAAGCTGGACAGGCTTAATATATACATGGTCCGATGCTTTATATTGTAAGTCTGAGGGACAGTCGGTTTTGTAATGTAACTAACTATACATTAATGGTCCATCATATATCTTTTTCAGCTCTAGAATCACTGACATTTAAGGATCAGTACCATGATGGGGAAAACCGGAAAAGGTCTAAAACTTCTAGAATTTCAGCAAACCAAGAACATTTAGCTGATATATGCAAATACAAACAAGTTCATATGACTGAATACTGATACTGATATGACTACTCCATAATGCAAGATTATGCGCTCCTTGAATATTTCCAATCTTGTAGGTAGTTGTAGATTTAGTTTCTCAAAGCACAACTGCACCAGTACATTCATAAAATATGGAAAGGAGGCAGAAGGCATGACTTGCATTTCTCAACTTCCTATGTGAAAATAACATCAAAGATGCCAAATTCAAAGGGTGTGAGCTTTCCATCTTTCTCGTTTGTGTCTCTTAATAATAACAGTAATAACCTTATGATAGCCCTTCACTTTGCCTTTATTATATGGTTAAAAAGACACTTCTGCAAAATGATTGCCATTGCTATGGACACATTCTGTTTGTCCCATCAATTCCGTGAGACAACAAAATTATTGCTTCATGACTTACCACTATAATATTCTTGGCATAGCACAGAAACTTGGTTTCATGAGTCTTTGAGTTGCTACTTCATGAACAAAGTTTCCTTCATTCAATCATCGGCTGAGAGGTATGCTCTCTTCTAGTGCTTATTACTACTGTTTGCAGAATGCAAATCCTAATTTACAGTTCTATGCTTCTTTAAATTTTAGTTGACAAGTATAAAGCTCAAAACATTGAGCCATCATGAATTCTTATTGCTTGGTATAACTGATCAGCTTATAATTAACGAGTCATATTCGTCATTACCAATTATTTCAGACTAATCAGCATTTTGCTGATTAATTAGTGAGCTTGGGGTAGTTGAAGCACATTTTATCAGACATCAATATGAATATGATTAGAGGACAAAAAAAGATGGTGAGGAGTTTGTTAGGTCTGCAACAAGCAAAGTTGCTTCATGTCTCACTAATCATGCTATAAACAACTTCTCTACACGGAAAAAACAGACAGCCAGATAGCCTACCGTAAACTCCACGGCTCCACCTTTCTTTGAAACAACCAAGCCAACTGAAATTTTCCATGTCTAATTGAATCCTATCCACTGCTTCATTCATGTTGAGTCATCCCCCCCCCCCTCCTCCTCCTCCTTAATATGCCCATTGCAAGTAATTACCATTTCTATTTTAGCTCTAGATTAGTTCACATCTAAGCTGCTATTTGTTCTTCGGTTCCATCTTGCGTTGATTCTCTCAATAATTGAGTTCTTCACAGCATTTTTTTTATGCTCATCGGTTTTCAAACTGTGTTGGTTTTAGATTTGGAGTGAAGGTTCCAGGCACTGTTTTGGCAAAATGATTGTTGGGGCTGGCTGTTTTGATGATTCCCATGACCAAAGGCACATGGCAGAATCTTTGATCCATGACCCAACTCAAGCTCCTAAATGCACTGAAAATACAAATATTGATCTACAGAAATTCAGAGTGTCCTTTTCCACAGAAGAACTCTCCAATCCGACCAATCTTTCCTCTGAAGCTCAAAGAGCAATCAACCGCCTTCAGCATCAACTGGGAATTGATTTGGAGCAAGAGGTCCCCCTAGTAGAAAGTGCAAACTGGGATCCTGCTATCTGCACTATCCAAGATCACATCATCAACCATCAGTTTAGTGAAAATCCACAAAACATATTGGTGGAACAACAGATCCAACAGTACGATGCTGCACTTTATCCAAATGGTGTTTACACACCTGCACCTGATCTCCTAAATCTTATGCAGTGCACTGTGGATCCAGCATTCCCTGCAACAACATCTGTCTTTGGTGATACAACACTGAATGGTACTAACTATTTGGATCTTAACGGTGAGCTTACAGGAGTAGCAGCAATTCCAGACAGTGGGTTGATGTTCACTAGTGATTCAGCTCTGCAGTTAGGGTATCATGGTACTCAATCTCATCTAGTAAAGGATATCTGTCATTCACTGCCGCAAAATTATGGGCTGTTCCCCAGTGAGGATGAAAGAGATGTGATGGTTGGGGTTGGAAGTGTAGGAGATCTTTTTCAGGAGATAGATGACAGGCAGTTTGATAGTGTACTGGAATGCAGAAGAGGGAAGGGTGAGTTCGGGAAGGGTAAGGGGAAAGCTAACTTTGCAACTGAGAGAGAGAGGCGGGAGCAGCTAAATGTGAAGTACAGGACTTTAAGAATGCTCTTCCCAAATCCTACCAAGGTTAGTCTTATTCATCATTTTGCAAATTAGTTGTTTGGGCTGCAAATAACTTAGTGATTCTCACATGAACAGCCAACCACTCAGATTTTCAATAGTATTTCCTATTTTCATTTGTTTTGTAAAGATAATCAAATTTCTAAATATCTTCATCCATTTTTCTCAGGGAATGTTAAGATGCACAAAACTGCCAACACCAAAATACTCTCGGTCTAATAAACCTGCATTTTATGAAAAATCGGCAAAAAACCATTAGCAAAACTGTGATTCATTTGTCTGATGTAGTTTCCTGAAGAAACATGAATTAAATAATATGCATGGGATAACTTCAAAAGGACTTCTCTGTCGAAATTTTCTCCAAGTTTTGTTGCTACACTTTGTTGCATATGTATACATAATATGCAGTCTGATAATAACATCCTATTCAACATGATTGTCACAACATAGTTCCTGATTGTGCTGCTTTTTGCTTATAATGACAGTGCCATATTATTTACTCCGTTCATCCAAATCAAGTGAGTCAATGCCTTCTAGTTAACTAGGAGAAAACGATAAAAACATTCAATAATTCGATATTTCTTGTGTTCTTTGATTCTTTGAAGCACAATTTTATCATCCTCATTGTGTTACTCTTCGACAATATTGTAGTAATGTAGTAGTACAATCTCACTGATGTTAACCAATTAGACAACACCTTCCTGTTAACATAAAAAAAGTACAGAACGTGATAGGTATAAATTCCATGTTATATTTTTTGCGGTGCTTAAACATCTTGGAGATGCCATTAACATGTTACAAAAGTGTGCTCCAGAATGACAGGGCCTCAATAGTAGGCGATGCCATTGAATACATAGACGAGCTCAATCGAACACTAAAGGAACTGAAGATCCTGGTGGAACAGAAGAGGCATGGAAATAATAAGAGAAAAATGATAAAGTGGGATCAAGAGGCAGCTGCTGATGGTGAGAGCTCATCGATGAGGCCAATGAGGGATGATCAAGACAATCAGCTCAATGGAGCCATAAGGAGCTCATGGGTTCAGAGGAGGTCAAAGGAATGCCATGTTGATGTCCGCATAGTGGATGATGAAGTAAACATCAAGCTCACTGAAAAGAAGAAGGCCAACTCTCTGCTTCATGCAGCAAAGGTTCTAGATGAGTTCCAGCTTGAGCTCATCCATGTGGTTGGGGGGATTATAGGTGATCACCACATATTCATGTTTAACACTAAGGTAATTAACAATTCCAGTTATTTAAAGTAGCATGAAGAACTCCTTTACCCATGACTACTTGCTAGCATTGATAGTGATGTTCCATCCTCCATGATAACTCAGGTATCAGAAGGCTCCTCAGTTTATGCTTGTGCAGTGGCTAAGAGGCTCCTTCAAGCAGTGGATGCGCAACACCAGGCCCTTAACATATTCAACTAGTCTTTCAGCAACCGTAGTGATTATTCAAACAATGTCCTAGAGTGGTAACTTCTGCCAGTTCCCTTTGTGAGCAAACTTAATTGATCAGGGCTTGGAGAGAACTTCGTCTTTAGCATTAGCTAGTTAGCAAGACTTCATAACAATTTGGCCATGCCTTAACCTGTTTCTTGCTGTAACCCTTAGCTAGCCTTGCTAGAAATGCTTTTGTCTCGGTATTTGATTGCGTTACCTCCTGCTCATTTCATTTGGATTTATTTCAAATCATAGCTGAACGAGTTGATTTATCGTGTGTTTGGTTGAGTGGCCCAGTGTGTTTACCACAAGATGGTATCGCACTTGGGTGCTACATGCATACTGGGACATGGGGGGAATCCGAAATCTTTGTGAAGCTTTTACACGCCATGACAGAATTAGCAATGCGCATTCAACAAACGCGTATATATAACATTGCGGGTTTGCACAGTGAGCGGAAGGGGGAAGCGCTTAGCATCTTTACCTTCACAGCTCACAGCAATGCGAGTCTCTGCGGCTACATCCATACCAATGCCATTAATGGAAGACCGTACTGCTCGAATCGTGCAATACCCCGATCGACCACCTCGCGGGCACCACCACCCTGGGACGGCAAGCTCCCCTCAGAGCCTACAAGCAAATCACGCCCACATAGAATCAACACAAGATGCGATGCCATCCATGGTAATCTGCACAATATCAGATCACCGAGATAAACATTCCCAACGATACGCTTGCGAACCACATTTTACCGGTGAGATCTGCAGCAGTCGCGGATGCTCCCATTGATTCGACAGTCCCCACACATGTGCGAGAAACCGCTGCTCGCCGCGGAAGGAAGGATTCGCGAATCGCGAGGAACGGGAAGCCATCGAGACGATGGTGGGAGGGGATGTTCAGAAATTCAGATGAGAAGTAATGCCATCCCAGCCCAGCCCAACTTACCAGTTACCACTGAGATTATTAGCAATAGATTGTTGTGTACAGGGTCTTCTCACTCAGAATTTACATTTCCATGGCGCCAGCAAAAAAAAATCAAAATCAAATCATGCTTTCGGCCCGACTGAACTTGAATTGCCCAAATTTTTTGTGGTTATCCAAATAGAGATGATAGGATGAATGGTGCGTGGCATGTCACCAGTTCAATCGTGGAGGATCCAACCAAGGAAAAAAGTAAAGAATTTACAAATTCATTTGGAACCAAACATATATTTTTAATCCAGTAACTTTACCCTTTAGGAATTACGTCGTATTGATTACCAATACATGCCATACTGCGTGAAGCTAGAAACATCAAATAGTTGTAGTATACCCTGTTCTTGCCTGGGGTCTAGATCCAAGAGGGAAGGGTAGAGAGGGAGAGAGGGCACTGACCGTCGGAGGTAGAGGAGGAGATGGCCATCGTGGGCAACGATGGTCGGGATAGGGGAGCGTCTCACTGGCGGCGGCGTTCGATGGCGGCGGTGGTGGAACTTTCCGTCGCTGGAGCGCCCCCAATCTGATCGGATTAGGGTTTTTCAGTGGGGTTTGTGGCGGCACTGTCAACCTCGTCATGCGTGCCGCCCCCGGCCCCCACCTTTATATATGTGGCGCTGGCGACAGTGCCCACCACCAAAGGCCGGCGCCCGATCGTATGCGGTTAAGGCCGGCATTTGGCCGTTGGGCCAAATGCCCTGAGATCATTTTAACATTCTCCCCCTTGATCTCAATCTATGCTTTATCTTTAATTACAATTGTTTACACATTCCATCACAAATTAGTGCATAGAACATGTCTCATCGTCACGGTCAATCGCCGATAGATTCAATGACTACAATACACCTCTCTGCTCAAATAGTTACTTTAATCTTTTAGGCCATCTTTTAGTCCAGAATCATAGGCTTTCCTTAAACCCATGCCGCTACATGTTCTCTCGAACACGTTGGGTGGTAAGCCTTTAGTAAGCGGATCCGCTAGCATCTTTGCGGTACTTATATGCTAAAGACTTGTAATTTGATCCGAACTTTATCTTTCACAACATAGTACTTTATGTCAATGTGTTTGGCAACACCACTTGACTTATTGTTGTGGACATACGTTCATCGCGGGTTCATTATCGCAGCACAACTTAAGTGGTCTATTGATGTCGCCAACCACTTTTAAACCGGTATGAACTTCTTTAGCCGCCCACCGCCCCGTAGTCTCATAACATGCTACAAACTTGGCATACATTGTGGACGATGTAGTGACGGTTTGCTTTGAGCTTTTCCACGATATAGCTCCTCCAATGAGAGTGAACACATATCCGGATGTAGACTTTCTATCATCTCCCGCAAAATCGAATCAGATACCCCACTATATGGAGTGAATCGATCTTCAGATGTCATCATGAGGCATTTTGTTCCTTGCAAATAACGCAAGACTTTCTTTATCAATTTCAATGTTCTATTCCAGATTGCTCGAATCGCCAAGTAACCCAGAACAAATGCTAAGTCGTATGCGTGTGCATACTTGAGCATACTGTAAGCTTCCGACACCAAGCATATGGAACCGCTTTCATTTGATCGATCTCATATCGGTTCTGGGGCATTGAAAATTCACATATCTGTCGCCCTTGACTATAGGTGCAGTGAAGGACTACATTTATGCATACCAAATTTCTTTAAGATTTTCTCTATGTATGTCTTTGCGATAGTCCCAATGTCCCTTTGTTTCTATCCCTGAATTTCGATCCCTAGAACGAACGAAGCTTCACCAAGATCTTTCATATCAAAATTTAAGGACAAAACTTCTTTGTCTCCTCAGAGTGACTAACATCACTACTAGCTAGTAGGATATCATCCACATACAGAATTAGGAAGATAAACTTCCCATCTTTAAACTTTGCATAAACACAGTTGTCCTCTACATTTTCTTTAAACCCAAATTTTCTTATTGTACTGTCAAACTTCAAGTACCACTGTCTTGAAGCTTGTTTTAACCCATAAATCGATTTCTTTAGGCGGCATCCCATTCTTTCATTTCCTTCCATGACAAAACCTTTCGGTTGTGCCATGTAAACATTTTCCTCCAAATCCCCATTAAGAAATGTCGTCTTTACATCCATCTGATGTAACTCCAAATCATAATGTGCGACTAATGCCATTATGATTCTGAAGGAATCTTTACATGAGACTGGAGAAAAGGTCTCATTGTAATCAATCTCTTCTCTTTGCATAAAGCCTTTTGCCACAAGTCGCGCTTTGTATCTTTCTACATTCTCTTGGGAGTCAAGCTTTGTCTTGTAGACCCATTTATCGCCTCTGTTTTGACTCCTTTAGGAATAATTTCAAGTCCTGCACTTTATTAGCCTTCATGGACCTCATTTCCTCTTCCATGGCCTCAAACCATTTTGAAGAATTTTCGCTTCATGGCTTCTTCAAATGAGATGGGATCATCCTCCATTTGAAATTACTCAGTATGATAAATCGATAATCATCGAAATAGCCGATCTTCTTACTCTTTGAGACCTCCTGGCCTCCTCATTTGGTACATTTTCTGCTTGAGGTCATGTTGCTCCTCATCCGTGGCAATGAGTTCTATAGGATCTGAAGAACAAAGTTACTCATTCTCATTCATTGTTGCCACAGAGGAACAATATCAGTGCTGGCACCACGTTGTCTTGCACCGCGGTGCAGTAGTGACAATGAGTAGTATGAAAAATGGTTCTTGAATCATCTGAGTGGGCGATACGCCGCTTCTCTTCAAGGTCAATCTCACGAGCTACCATACTTCCTCTCATCATTTCATCCTCTAAGAAGACAGCGTGTCTCGTTTCTACAAACTTTGTATATCTGTTTGGACAAGAGAAACGAAAACCTTTTGACTTTTCAGGTAGCCAATGAAATGACAACTTCATGCTTTGGGATCAAGCTTCCCAAGGTTTGGGTTAAATACTTTAGCCTCAAGCAGACTCCCCACACGTAAGTGGTTTAGGAGGAACTCTTCCGTCCCACAACTCGCATGGTGTTTTGGGCACCGACTTACTAGGCACTCTGTTGAGAATATGAATGGCGGTTTTCAACGCTCCATCCATAGACCGAATGGCGGTGTGGAATAGCTCATCATGCTTCGCACCATATCCATCGAGTGCAGCCATGCGTCTTTCACTACTCTATTTTGTTGAGGTTCGCCTGTGTAGAATATGGGCCACTATACCATTTTCCTGTAAAACCTTGCAAAAGGTCCAAAACTTGTCTATATGGGGTATGTCGACCGTAGTACTCCCCACAGTCGATCGGACTATCTTAATCTTTAAATCGTGTTGGTTTTCAACTTCACTTTAAATATCTTGAATTTATCCAAGGCTTCATTTCTTTCTTTGATTGGATAAATATATCCATAACGGAGTAATCATCCGTGAATGTTATGAACGAGTCATATCCATCCACACTTTTCACAGGAAAAGGACCACAAATGTCTGTGTGAATAATTTGTAGAATTCCTGTGCTTCTTTTGGCATTCTTCTTAATTTTCTTTACATATTTTCCTTTAATGCGCTCTCTCAGATTGTTCTAAGTCCGAGAACTCTAATGGAGGAAGAATATCATTCTTAACTAGTCTTTCTATTCTCCCCTCAAATATGGCCTAAACGACAGTGTCATAATTTCGACGACGCATCTAGAGTTCTCTTGCGTTTCCTGTTTACATTCGTAGACGATGATTCATTCACTTTCTCGCACGCGATGTTCCCATTATCGCATACGACATTCACATCATCACATAATGATAACAAATAAAGCTCATTTTGTAAGATGGCAAGACCAATACATTCTTTATTAAACATTATTTCACACTTGCTATTTCCAAAATGACAATCATAACCATCATTGTCCAAACATGAAACACTAATCAAATTCCTCAGAAAGAGGAACATAAAGAACATCTCTAAGTAAAAGAGTGAAGCCATCACTAGCTCTAATGAAAGATCGCCAACGGCTTCAACTTCACTTGGACTCCATTTGCTACTTTAATGCATCTTTCTTTTCTTTGCGTATTCTCGTCAAACTAATCCTCAGATATTATTGGCAACATGAACAGTTGCTCCTGAATCAATCCACCAAGTAGATTTTGAATATTGTACATACAGGGACTCATTTATGAAGGTAATAATGTCCTCACCTTTCTTTGCCATTATCATCTTTAAGTAATCGGGACAGTTCTTCTTGTAGTGTCCCATCTTCTTGCAGTGAAGACACCGATCTCATCTTCATCGCAAACTTATTCTCGCTGAGGCCGATGGACATTGGCTTTTCCCTTATTCTTTGAGGAGAAGTTACTGTTGAAGTTCTTTTTCTTGTTGTCCTTCACATAGTTGATAGAACCACCATGTGAGGATTTAAATCTTTCCTCCTCTTGCACACACATAACTATGCACTTTTCTAAGTCCCATTTCTGTCGCATATTATAGTTGACAACAAAGGTGTCAAACTTTTCCAAGAAGGAAGCAAAATCAAATGAATAAGGAACTCATCCTTGAGAGCCAAATCCATTGGTTTAAGCTTGGATGCCAAGTTGCTCATCCTTAGTATGTGTTCTCTTATGCCACTGCCACCACCAGAGTACCTTTCTGTCACAAGCTGCTTTATCAGCTGTGTAGCATATGTCTTTGAAGAGCCAAGAACCGACTCTTTATTTTCTCAAGGTACTTTGTGATGTTGTCACACTCATGATTGAGCCCACAATTGCAGACTCAATCGTGTTCTTTATCACAGCCAAACATTTCTTGTTAGCAGTGACCCACTTTTTATGATCAAGATCATATACCATTTTTATGGGAGCATAGTCCCTCTGTCTGGTCTGCCAAGCGGCATCAACCTCATTTTCATCCCTCACCGGTGCCACAGGCTCTGTGGGACACGATGTGGTGACTACCCAGTCCACCTCAGCCAAGATGAAAGCCAGGTCAATCCTTTTCTTCCATTCACCGTAGTTATCTCCTTTGAGAACCGAGATATCCCTGATGTAGCCCATCAAGGAGTATCCTCCTGAAAACACAATTCATATTCAGTGAGAACATTTAAACATAATTATATGCCTTATTTTCAACGTTGGTCAAAATACGACATACAATTTTATCAAATTTATCTATACATTAAATCTACATCACCGTTGGGCAGAAATAGAAATAATGCATAAAATCATCAATTAAAAATTATAATATTGTTATTATCAACGTTGGTCAGAAAATAACAATATCATAAATTTCTGAAAATTATATCTATTTTTCCAAAATTAAATTCTCCCGTTGGTTTGAATTTAATAATGAAAAATCAATCAACATTAACTTTTGCAGCGGAAACTATAATTATTCTAAAATAATTCATTATACAGAAGCATTATACTATACACATATAATCTCTGAAAAAATTAACACGTTGGTGCAAAAATTTTCAGAGATTTTGGATCAAAATTCAATCAAATTCACTCACAAAAGCTTCTGAAAAACATTAAATCTTCTTTTTCGGATTTACTGTTCAAAACGCCAAAACGGCCCATACACGCGCGGCCACGGCCCACGGCGGCCCACTCGGCCAGCTCCCACGCGCTCGTGGCTGGCCCAAAAAGGCCTCATGCGGCCATCAAGAACGACGACCGTCCGATCGGACGGACGGCGGCAGCAGTAAGCGGGATAACATCCCAAAAACCCTAACCCTAGTGCCATTTGTGGCCGCCTCCACGCGAAAAAAACGGATCGGGCGAGAGGCGGCAAGGCGCGACGGAAAGCGGCGGCGCAGCGCTCCTTCACGCGACGTCGGCGGCGGGCTACGCGGCTCGCGGAGGCGCCGGCGCCAGCGCACGGCGGTGCGCGGCTGGGGCCGGCGGCGGCGCGGGGCGGAGGCGGCGCCGGCGCCAATGGGCGCAATGCGCTCGCGCGACGACGGCGCAAAGCGGGCTCGCGAGGCGGCCGGCGCGCGGCAAGACAACGGCGGCGGCCGGCCCAAGACGGCGACGGCGCGGCGGCGCAAAACCCGGTGAGTGCCGATCCCTTTTTCCGGGCTCTGATACCATTGTAGTATACCCTGTTCTTGCCTGGGGTCTAGATCCGAGAGGGAAGGGTAGAGAGGAGAGGCACCGACCGCCTGAGGTAGAGGAGGAGATGGCCATCGTGGGCAACGATGGTCGGGTAGAGCGCCTCACCGGCGGCGTTCGATGGCGGCGGTGGTGGAACTTCCCGTCGCTGGAGCGCCCTCAATCTGATCGGATTAGGGTTTTTCGGTGGGATTTGTGGCGGCACTGTCAACCTCGTCATGCATGCCGCCCCGGCCCCCACCTCTATATATGTGGCGCTGGCGACAGGCCCACCACCTGGGTAATGGGCGCCCGATCGTGCGCCATCAAGGGGTCGGCATTTGGCCGTTGGGCCAAATACCGTGAGATCATTCTAACAATAGTGACTCACGTTGTGTACATATAGTCATAGTACTATTGGATATCACCTATTATAGATAGTTCATACTTTGAAAAACGAGACATAATTTGGTACCACTACATGCCATGTGCTAGTTTTTTTTTATCGTGTGTTCACCACTGATATATACATCTAGATGTAGTATAGGATACTGATGGGTACAAACTGTCGTTTTTTTTTTTTTTGCGCAAACCCTAGTTTTCAATATGTAACATCATTATTTGCGCTCATATAAAAATCAAATAACTATCTACCGAAAGATATGCACGATCCAGTATCCACACCATGGGCTCACCCTACACTGGCTCATCAAAAGAAAAGAAAAGAAAAACAGCTATGCACAGTTGCACACAATCCCTTCTTTTTTAGAGAGAGGTGTCGATAGACGCATTGTAAATATATTGTCTCTGCATAATCAATCTTCGTTGCTAGCTCCCATTACTTATACGAAATGTCTATTTAACCCTCTAAAGTATCGCGCTTTAGAAACTTAACCCTCTCACATAAAAAACCGCCCCTTTGACCCCCTCACGTTGCAAAACTAGTGCATTTAACCCCGTGAGGTTGTTTTGCTCTATGGTATTGCCTACATGGCACACAGTCAACCCGATTTCGCCACATGGACTGCTGTGTTGGCAAGGTGAGGTGATATAAAAAAAATACTTTGCCCCCTCTCTCCTCACTCCCATCCCCTCTCCCCCCCCAACATACCGACAGCGCCGCCCCCTCATCTACCGTGCTCGCCCTCAAACCACCTCCCTCTCTCTTCCTCTTCCCATGTCCTCTCTTTCTCCCTCACCTCTCCACTCGCCGGCACCCTCCCTCACCTGCGACGCCCACTAGCACGATCCCTCGCCGCTCCGCTCACCACCACCTCTCTCCCTCCCCTCCGGCCACCGCTAGATCTGAGCAGGTGGGGCTAGATTCGGTCAGATCTAAGTCGTGTCCACACGAGCGGTGGATGTGGGCGGCGCTCGACGACGGCGCTTGGCAATGGCTCTGACCTCCTCTGGGCTCTGCACGCCGCCGCCGCCCCGTGCCAACCGCGCCACGCCCAACTCCTCCGCGCCACCTCGACCCTCCGCACGCGCGCCCCTGTGCCGGCTCCACACCGCATCCCGCGCTGCAACGCCAGACGCCGCAGTTAGCACTCCACCAACCATCTCAAGCCAGGTCGTGTCCACCTAGCTTACTCATGCCGTTGCCCTCGTTTCATTTTGCCAATGCCCGGCCCTCACCGTCTCTTCTATACCGTTGGCGAACTTGCTCCCGAGACGACGTGGGAAGCAGAGGAGAGTAGGTGAGCGAGAGAGAGATTGAGGAATACTGACATGTAGGCCCCCACAATGCAATAAAATTTTCTAACTTTTATTTGGTGAGACATCGTCACTTTGTAGCCATGTCACTCGCCACGGTGGCAAAAACCTCCTTTGAAATCACCTCAGGGGGTTAAGTGTACTAATTTTTAGTGTCCGAAACACGTCAGGGTCATATGAACAATTTTTCTTATTATACTACCCGTAGAACTCCAGGGCAGCCATAATACCAGGGACGTGACTCGGTTCCGGACTCCGCCGGCCCATGTATTGTTTGGACGCGAGTCTGCAGTTATTATACCCGCCCGGCCGCCCCACGCGTTGGACCACCAAAACAATAAACACAAATAAAGCCAACCCGGAAAAAAAAACACCCCGTTCTATTTCCGTGCGATTTACTTCATTATTTTCTCTCTGTGCTTTGCTGATTACAGGGGTAAAAAGAGAAGGAAAAAAGGGTGGAAAAGTATAATTCCGGAGGCGCCGGAGCACGGCCACTTCGTCGGCGACGACGAGGAGTAGTTTCTCGGAGCGGGAGGAGCAAAGCTTAAATCCCGCGGCGGAGGCGCGCGGGAGGGGAGCAGGAGCCTCCTAGATGCGGCCCTCCGGGACTTGAATGAGGGGTAGATCTCCGGTGCGAGGGAGGCTTGTAGAAGTGGGTTGAGCTGAGACCTAGGGTTAGGTTTGGTGGGGTTGGTACTTGGTAGCCGGGATGGGCCGGAGCTCGGGTGGTGGAGGAGGAGAGGGGTACGGGGAGGCGGAGAGCGGCGGCATCGAGGATTCCTCGCCGGGGACAATCGTGTGGGTGCGGCGACGGAACGGGTCGTGGTGGCCCGGGAGGATACTTGGGCCGGAAGAGCTTCCGCCGTCGCAGATAATGTCGCCGAGGACAGGAACTCCGGTCAAGCTCCTCGGCCGCGAGGACGCAAGCGTGTGAGTTCCCCTTCTAGTTCCTCCCCCTATTTTTCGCCCTAATTTAATGCTATATGGTGTTGCTTACTTCCAATGCTAGTATCCCTTTTTCGAAGTCACGCTTGGTTAGGATTGAATGGTCTGTGGTGTTGATTAAATTCAGAGTTTTTTTTGCTTAAGGAACGACAGGGGAATGCGTAGTCGGTTGCTACTCCAAACACAATAAGATCAACAATGGAATATTTTAACTATTGCAACCAATTATTGCTCCTGATTACTTGACTTCCATCTGTTCTCGTTGAATAAATCATCTGTCGCCTGTCTAGGCAATCTTACTTGACTTCCATCTGTTCTCGTTGAATAAATCATCTGTCGCCTGTCTAGGCAATACTTACGATCAACTTTGAAATAGCTAAACAAATGTCGGACATTCTACTATCTGGAGGATCATTCCTGAACGAAATCAGTCGCAAGTGCTAGGCTTCCATCCTTGATGTGTTATGCCAATAGTTTGCTTGTTATATTGGAACAATAAGTACAATTGATAGGGGTAGTGTTTCACACTTTTTTTATGCAACATTACATGTATGTCCTTGTGGAGGGAAAAGGTTAAATTCTTTTGCAGGGTGTGTATTTAATTGTTGGTTGGTGGTTTAACAGCACAATGAGGATAGGTTGTAATCACTTGGGTTTATTGACTAAACAGTGTGTAATATGCTGTAAACTTGTAATCATGCTACATATAATAGTATGCTGCTCAGTCTGTCATGTGGGGTTGAAACAAGTGATGCAGCAAATTGAGGTGCAGACCTGCTTTGTGGTTTTACCCATACTGGTGTGTATCCATATAAGATTATCTCAACTGTTAATTTATGTTGATGTTGTCATGATGTTTTAATGGCCTTCTGTTAAGGCATGTGAAAAATGATGATGTGATGCATGTGTTCAACAGAGTTAAAAAAACACCATTTCTAAAAACAAACCTTTACTTATGTTAACTGCAGTTTACACAACTTATATTATTTAAGCAACTTGTTTTAGATTAGATTTTATTTTTTGCCATATCATTTTTACTAAGGCCCTCTTTGTTTAGGCTTTTGTTTGGCTTAAAAGCAAAAAAACCCGAGCCTAAACAAAGGGGTGGCTTTTTTGTTAGGCTTATAAAAAGCTTAAGCCAATTTAAGACTAAAAGCCATAAGCCATGGGAGATGTGCTTTTTTTGGCTTTTACGGAATAGAATATCTGTTTGCCAACGAACTTCGTTAAAATTACCCTCAAAATGCCATTGGTATATAATTGCAAACCGTTTTGTTTTTTTCCATTGTTTCGAATCCATCCATCAGCATGTCTCCCGATCCATGCGTCTGTATGCGTTTGGCCTCACTGCTCCTATCACTTGTGTTTTATATGGTGAATCTGTTCTTACTTTGCGTCATGAAATAAGGCTTGTGCGATTATGCAGGTTTCCATCAAGAAGATAGGCTAGCTAGCAGCATGAACAAACCATCAAATACGTACCTTAGATCATGTGCATGCATAAATTTCCATTTCATTCTCTTCTGAGAGACATGATGGTTGATGGAGGGAAGGATATTTCAGACGTTTCATCCTTCACACACAATTCAATAAGCCAACATCCTACAAAAAATCTGACTACGAAACAACAAAGTTTGGCTTAAAAGCTTAGAGGCTTATAAGCTGATTAAGCCAAAAAGCCGGCTTTAAGCTATAAGCCAAAAAGCCTAAATCTAAACAAAGAGGGCCTAAATGTGCTGAGAAAATCAGGTTTTCTATGGCTTGTTTGTTTGTAGTGTGGAAACTAAACCAAAAGAGATGAATAGGTTATGGAACCATGGTATGTACTTTTTCTGTAATCTACCAAGCAGAACATTTGTGCGCCTTACAAAATCCTAAAGTTTATGACCAAGCTAATTGTGTTGAAATGGATGGAAGTCTTGTTTAGCGTTCTGCTGCTTATTTGCTGATTCAGATACTGAAGTAGTTCTCCGTAATGAGTCAGTACCTAAGATGTTGAAGGTTTAGGGTTTCCTTCTATTTGGCCACACCTTATATTGCAATTGCATTATTCATGTCTTGATCTCTAGCTCCAAGTGATTTTTAATTCACAATTATAACAACCAAACTGCTTGCTGCGCAGAATACTCAAAACCACCTGGCATTGATGTGGCTTTCTGCAAAGCATACAGTTTGAACTCCAATTATTTCTTTGTATTTAGTGTCTTTATGATGATTCATTTCTTCCTCTTTTTTTGTAGCGACTGGTATAACCTTGAGAAATCAAAACGTGTCAAGGCATTTAGGTGTGGGGAGTTTGATGCTTGTATTGAGAGGGCAAAGTCTTGTCAAGGAACTCCTGTAAAGCGAAGAGAAAAATATGCCCGCAGAGAAGATGCTATTCTTCATGCTCTTGAATTGGAGAGAAAGCAGCTTGCATTGAAATACCAGAATCAGGGTTTCGGGGTTGATGACACCTGCAGTATTCCCCTTGCTGATATGAGGAGGGAGTTCAATACCTTTTCTTCAGAATACTCAAGAAACAATATGCAGAAACCTGAGTTGCCTTTGCAAAGCTCAGAGACTCAACAGTGCAAAGATCTTAGCAGTACTCGTTACAAAAGTAAAAAAAGTAAAAAACGGAAAGGAGATAGCTCTCTTCTCCTTGGTAAAACAAAAGAGTATGAGCAGAATTTTCTTCACGTTGGTTCAAAAGGAAACTTTTCAGAATCTCTTTCTTGGGAGGCTTCAGAGATCACTCTCAGTAACCACATCAATGGCTTTTCTCATTTAGGGCATATGCAAGGAGGATCAAGTGTAGAGAGAGGTGGAAAAAATACAACCCTGAAAAAAAAGAGATCAGATGAAAGTGTTTTTGAAGAATCTCTTGTCAAAAAACATGATAGATGTTGGCCACTTGCTCAAGATGTACAGAGTAGTGCGAAATTGCCTCATTCTTTCCAGCATGATGACGATTCTGGCACTGTCTTCGTTGAAGGAGGGAAGGATCCTCTGCCTGCTATCTATCAGTCCAAAAGAAGTGGGTCCACATACCTGTCTACTGATTCTGGTGACGCTCATAGCCATGGTGATATACCTTCTGCACAAATGATTTCAGCAGGAGCTCATTGTGAGACCGAAAGTTATCTAAAGCAGCCTGATTCTTTTTCTGGAGAGGCAGAGCAAACAATTGCGGACTTTGTTGAGAAGCATGGATTTGATTCTTCAGAGAGGGAATGCTCAGAAACTGAGACAGAAGATGACGCCCAACTTTTGCGAAGTAGGTGCCTCCACCGCTAGCTGCCTTTTTTTATTTGAAAGACGCAATAATAATCACGCCCTGCTTATGCTGTCAAATATTGATGCTTAATTAAACTGTAGAATTGTTGTTATTTTCCTTATAGAATTGATTACTTATGGATCGTGTAATCATGTAGTTCCACATGAGGGTAGGGCTGAATTGTTGAAATAAGTGAGTACAAGAATGCTTTCTATCATGCTACTTAGTGCTGTACTTGTATACATCTTTTTAGTTTTTCTTGCTGCCTTTTCTTTCTGGAAGTAAGCTGATTATATTGCTATTTGAGATATGCTAAGTATGCTTGCTGATGTTTCTGTTTTGCTATAATAATAAAACCTTAGCTTTTGACTGGAAATGCGATATTTGATTCCAATGCTTTACTCAATGTAATTTTACTTCTCTGTGGATATTTTGCCTTCTTTGATCACCTTTCTTGTGATAATATTATCGGCAGGATATGCTAATGGACACTCCCCAGAGTCAAATGCATGTGATCCTTATTCCCTTCAGGCTTCTAGTAAGTTAAGGCATATGAATGACGACGACGATGATGATGAGGTGACCTTTTCTACTTGTATTCCTCAACATAATGTCTTAGAGGATGAGGGTCGTTCTTCTGAGCTAGGTGTCTCCCAGTGGCATATGAAAGGTAAACGCAACCAACGCAATGGAGCGAAGAGACCTACGGGTAAGGCAGACGGAAATCTATCGTTAGACAAATCCAATAGTTTCATGAAAGGGTCACTATATAGGGCCAATGAAGGCAATCATAAAATGGAAAGTATTGGTGCATCCAGCCATCAATCGTCTGGTCAAACTTCTTACCAAACCCAAGAAGAGTTGGATTGTGATTCTGATGAAACAGATTTAGTTGATAAGGTTGCGAGCCATTCAGAGGTTAACAGATATTATAGTAAAGACTATCTCTCATCTTTGAAACCTACAAGAGATCTTGGACGGAGTTACACTTCTTTGAATGACACTGAAATTTCTTGCAAGACTTCTCCTCTAAATAAGAATGGCGATCAGACATCCTCTCTTGGTAGGAAGGCATACTGGGAAGGATCTTCATTGTATCAACGGAATTATGGTTCACGTCTTGGTTACATGGACCCAATGTTGTTTAACGTTGACCTGAAGGTACAGGCTGGCTATCCAGGGGAGCATGTCCCAATTGTTAAATTAATGAGCAGACTGAATGGCAAAGCTATTGTTGGACACCCTATCCAAATTGAAATACTTGAAGATGGTTCAACTGACCACCTTGTTTTGGGCAGTGATATTGTTCTGGAACATAGCCCAGCAGCAGCACCTGCTTGGCCAACGGGCAGAAGGACCTTTATGCCAAGAGTTCCACGTTCTAATTCAACACGAGCAGCCTTAGATGGCGATGACGACGGGGGGCTTTGGGAGATGAACCCCCCCTTTAATAGGTTCTCTGCTCCTTTCAATCAGCAGGCTATGCTTGCGAAGAAAAGCATCTCTAGTCTTCGGAGGCCATTGTCACCTAAATCTCAAAAGAAGCCCTCCAACTCCAAGAAAGGAAGCTCATCGAGCCAGAAAGTCAGGGCCCTTTCTTCCATTTCCATCAGAAAAAGGAATCCCAGAGATGGTCAAGCAAAGGCACATAGGTGCAGTGACATTTTCGGTGGTTTGATCAAATCAGAGGGAGCAATTCCACTAGTCACATGTGTCCCTGCGAAGGTTGTGTTCAGTAGGATAATGGAAGCAGTTGGCAGGCCATCTCTAGCTGTTGCTCACCGTGTTAGAATGGCTAGTCCTGCCGTACGGGATCCACCATAGGTGTTGGCTATGCTAGTTCCAATGGTTGGTATTGTTTGACATGGTTCAGGCTTGCAACTTTTTTTATGTACATTCTCTGGCATTGAAGTCGCAAACTGTTCATACCTCAAAACTGCTGATCCCTGACTGCGGTGGCCGATGTAAAGATTGAAAACTGTTAATGTATTTCATTCCAGATGCCAAAACCTTGTTTAGGCAATCTGATGAATACTGCCTTGTGGAGTCTAGCCAACCACCTCCCTACGGAGCGTTATTCAAAGAGCAACCAGAATGGTGACCAACATTTGGATTGGCTGTCTCCTGTACTGTAAAGTACTAACTTAAGCATTTTATCCTGTGTCTATTTAGTTAAACCTCTGTTTTACATACATAGCCAACAGTCCATAGGTTTTCTGGTGTTTGCTTCACCTATATTCTGATATGCTAGTAATTTATTGTTTAGAGGACCTGCTTCACCTGTATGTTCTGAAGCATATGTAGCTAGTCGATGTAATATACCAGAGCAGGTACACTGAATGTTGTGAACAATTTAGCTTCTCTGTTAACCTTGCCTCAATATGTCAATAAATGATTTATTAGTTGTTACTACAAAATTTGCACTGCTTTGTCATTTGTCTGTGAAGGATTGATGTGAAATAACTGGTATTTTTTTGTGTGTTCTACTGCAGTATTGTATACTGGCAATGGTATTGTGTACTTTTTGTCGCTCACGGTCACGGAACCAAGAATGGAAATTTTTTCCTTCGGTTTGTGCCTCGCAGTGTTGTATAGTTACTGGAACTGCCGCATTTGTGTAGAGGAAGTGGGGGGAACAGACAAAGCCCTTTTCCCTCCTCCGGCTTAACAATTTTGCCGTCAATGTTATACCAGATGCTTCGATCCGGTTACGATTGCCAGTTGCCCTCCGCGGCCGCGCGCCGTCCCCCCGTCTTCTCGCGATCCACCCCCAAACCGGCACGCCTCATCTCCCTCTTCTCTGGCACCGCTTCTCACGGTCGCCGCCTATCGCCACTTCTCCCCCCTCCAGCCTCCTCCTCCATCACACCTTGCCTCTTCCGTGGCGCATTGGCGCGTGCCAATGCTCTCCCACCGGCCGCCCTACGCACGCTCCCTGCCCCTTCGCGAAGGGGACCTCACCTCCTGGCGGCACAGCCTGGCGGGTGTGGTGGGAGGCGCCGTGGAAGCCGACGAGCGACGAGGGGTCCTCAAGCATGGGGGCGGGTCCGCGGAGGCTAGGCGGCGGAGAGGTCGCATGATGTCCATAAACGGCAAGTCGGCAAGCAATCAGGCTGAGATCCTGTAGTTTGTAACCTTTTATTCTTCTGAAGAGCCTGTAGTTTTCATCTGACAAGATTGGGATTGGGAGAGATTCGTTAACAAGTTCAGATGACAAAGAGAACTGACAAAATTGCAGGACAACAATTTCATCCATCAGGTGATATGTAGGTGATATGTAGAAGTAACACTTCATTTTCTCAAATTTAAGACTTCATTCATCATCTAAACTCAATTTTCTATACAAATCTGCATACACTCCTATCCCTTTCACAAGAAAAAACTCAGTCTGCATACACTCCTACCCCCCTCGCAAGAAAAAACTCAGTTTCACAAATTTCACCCTACCTCGCACCCAATTTCATTCAATTTCACAACTTTCACGGGAAGAAACTCAATAAATCTTGGCAGCCGGGAGGGCTACACGCACGCTAGGGCCAGGGCGTGTCACGCCTATGCAGTGTGGTGAACCGTCTAAGGCTTGGTGTTGGGCCTGCATCATGGACCATGGGCCTAGGCGTGTAATGGGCCTTGCTATCGGTGGAGTACGAAGGGGCAGTGAGCAGCAATCGACAGGGGCATTGATGAAAAGAATGAGCATTGCTTTCCCCATCTTGTTCCTCTCACTCTCACCTCCTTCTCTTCTCTGATGTATCTCCTCCCAATTCTTCTCTGAAGTCGGATTCTGGTTGTGATGACCATGTATTGTCATTGATACTAGTATGAGTTCCCTTCTCTCGTGATTCTCTGTTACCATCTGCACTTTTAACCTCCCGATCGCCGACTATTCTGAAGTTGGTACGGAAGTCAGTGCGTACATAAGATCATTTTTTGGCGATTGCTCACCTTCAGATCTTGAGACTGCCTTGCAGCTTGTCTACCAACTATTTACAACAAAAGCTTCAAGGGCAGTTGCTTGAAGATAGATTAGATTTGCTATTGATTGCGTAAAAAATGCTACATTAGAAGAAAAAAACTCTGTAGGAGACCTGAAGATGCTGGTGTAGCATGGCGTCGTCGTTCAACCATACGTCACCTCAAAACCTGTGACTTTCCTCTTCTGGTCCATGGAAAAACTGCACAATGACAACCTTGGGCCGTGCCGCTGATGCCAAAGGGAAGACGCTGGCCGCAGTTCGCGGTGAACTCCCCATGCTTATTCTAATCACGGGGCAGCTACAAGCCTAGAAGATTTGTAACTAGGTAAGTCAACGCCCAAACCAGTGTGACTTTCACTTGGTATTCCACAACTGACAAATTTTAGCTGGGACTTGTCATTCCTGCATACTAGCCGGAGTTGGTGTTAGATTATTTAGCACTTTAGTGATTACATCATTCCACAAATAAATCATGACTATAGAAATAGCATGAGTACTAAACATGTCCAGAAGATAAACTAAGACGATAAAAAATACGGACAACAGAACATATATATTCATGTTGATAATTAGAGGTAAGTGCAGAGTATTAGATGTTACAGATGCGATGCGAAGAGTGTTGCAACGAATGAAGAAGAAGAAGTTGCCGATGAGGAAGATGGCGATGTAGATGATGCTGGGAACGGGTGATGTAGACGATGCAGGGAACGGATGATGTAGACGATGTAGGTAATGGCGAGCAGTCGCGTAGTTGCTTCCCAAAAACCTTATTCACCCTCTCGTACAGGATCGCAAGGACGACGGTTCAAGACCTACTCCCCCCACCACCGGTGCACGCCGGCCGCAGGGATGGAGTAGTTTGTAGCAGCAAGCGCTCGAGAACAGATCTCTCTCGCACGGATGTGTTTTGCGAATGTGTGTGAGAGAAGACAGTCAGCGTCTTTTAAAAAGACCAAAGAAAGAAACCGCTCGCAGATTAGGAAACCACTATCAGATTAAGGCTCATTAATCGCATTTAATGCGCCGCATAACCATAGCATTTCCGTTTCATAATCCGGTTCATTATTCGCAATTAATTCGCCGCGTAATCATAACGTTCTTTCCATCCTGACAGGATTGCATGGCAAAACAAAATTGTAAAAAGAAGTTGTGTCTGGACCCACGGTTGAACTCGGAACGGCCGCACTATTCACGCGCACGTCACGCGCCCGCGAAGCCTGATGAGGCGAGGCAAGCAAGCGCACGCGTGTAGTTCTCATTTCTCTTGCTTTACCAAGGCTAGACATGCTCCACCTTATAAGGTGGTGTCTCTCCACCTTGGCTAGCAATATGGGACTAAAGTATCCCATATGCCACCATGCATGAGTGGACCTTTAGGATTTTTCTAAGATTTATTGATTAATGAATAGGCCAAAACCCAATTAAATCCAACAGTAGGCATTCTAGTCTCTGGAGTTGAAGCAGCCGTTTTATTCTTCTTCTTCTTTGAGTGGGCAGCAGCAGTAAAAAGCCGACTTAACCAACACGTTTTAATGCGTCTTTCATTTTCCCTTTCTAGCACGACAAGAGGACCTGGACCGAAGGAAGCAGAATTACTGTTTCCGACGGTGACATTCAAAAGGAAAGGCTATAACCCTGCATTGAGCAAGCAGTAATTAATCGTATTTTCCACACGTTTTAATGCGTCTTCCATTTTCCCTTTCTAGCAAGACAAGAAGACCTTGACCGAAGGAAGCGGAATTACTGTTCCGACGGTGACATTCAAAAGGAAAGGCCTATAAGGCTATAACCCTGCATTGAGCAAGCACTAATCAATCGTCTTTTCCCCAGAACCTCAGAGGAGCAACCCAAAGACGCATGCCTTCTTGTCCCCTGATTATCAAGTCTCTAGCGGGTGCCACCGTACCACCCTGAAGCAATCATTCTGACAGGAAATCGGAGTCAATCGAAGCACCACCTCCCAGTTGCATAATTGCCCAAAACGGTATGAACATGCTCGGTGCACAGGTTAATCCTTGTGTAACAGCTTCCTCCATGTTTCTTGTGCAGTTGCTTCTCCTCTACAGCTTGTTTTCGTTGCAGCCCACCGGCTCTCTCCAATTCAATTCCTCCAAGTGCCCCAGTAGCCCCGTCGCCATCCCATACCCTTTCTACATTCCAACAACTCGAACATCTCGAGGCCTGGCTTCGAGATATTATGCAACCCTACCGGCCCAATGCTATTTCTTGGTGGCAAGCTGTACACGGTCCTTGACATCTCACTGCTCCAGGGCTATGTACGTGTTACTGGGGACACCGTTTACTCCCAGTGCCGTAACAATGGCTCCGGGAGCATGAACTTCCTCGACCTTAGGGGCACTCCCTTCACCTTCTCCGACACACGGAACTGTTATACGCGACGGCGGAGGAACGACGAAGTAAACAAGATCAATCGCAGAGACACACGAGATTTAACGTGAAAACCCTCTCAATGCGAGAGGAAAACCACGGCGCCACCAAAGAACGATCTTCACTATATCGGGTGAGGTTACAACGCCGATTTACAACTCGATTTTAATATCCCAAACAGCGGCTACGAAATATATATATCGAAACCCTAATTCGACTAGGATCCATACCGCTCCGGCCCTAAGCTCGGCGACGGGCTCTCACGCCCGCCCGTCCAGAAGCTGGCCTAATTGATGTATAGAATTTGGATCACAAATCAACAGGAACAAGTTCACCTCTGTTGGATGCGACTCCATGGCAATGATAAGAACTAGCTCTGACAACCTGACGAGTCCGTACATCGGGGGCTGCGTGTCGTTCTGCTCTTCTGAGGGAAGCATCATCAGTGGTGCATGCTCTGGGGTGGGCTGCTGCCAGGCTTCAGTGCCCAAGGAGCTGAACATGTTGAGCTTGGAGTTCATCAGCATACGGAACCAACTCCTGCAGTCCTCCAGGGGCAACATCAGTAATAGCACATGGTGCAGCAAGGCGTTCATCGTGGACCAGGGGTCCTATGTGTTCTCCAGGGATGACCTGGACAGAAACCTGACGGACCTGCCCGTGGTGCTGGACTGGTCTATATCGGGTGGGAATTGCACGGAGGCACGCCGCGTCCCTGAGAACTATATGTGCAGGGAGAACACTGAATGCTATACTGTTCACCTTCAAAAAAATGTAACTGGATACCGCTGCAACTGTTCTGAAGGCTTCGCGGGGAACCCGTATCTGCAGGAGGGGCTTGGTGGATGCCAAGGTGAGAAATTCATGTTTGCAGTGGATGACATCTTTCGACCTTGATTGCCGATAGCTAGCATGTCTTGTTCTGATTTCCTTTGCTGGATTTGTTTCCCAATTTGTCTACAAGATGTTGACGAATGTAAAGACGAGAAGAACTACCCCTGCACGCACAAGTGCATCAACAGAGTTGGCGGTTTCAACTGTACATGCCCAATGGGCATGACAGGGGACGGCAAGAAGCAGGGCACCGGGTGCAACAGAGATACAACACTAGTGATTACAGTAGGCGAGTGTCCCATGATCTTATTTTTACTTTTCGGACAGAATCTGCTCAATCTGCGTGGACAAGTATGTGGGGATTACGTGAAGCAGTTTTTCATCTAAGTATCTAATGCCTTTTTCAGGTGGAGGCCTAGCTTTGCTGGTGGTTCTCCTCATGCTTGGCTTCTGGACTTACTGGCTTGTTAAGAAGAGGAGGCTCGCAAAGCAGAAACAGCGATTTTTCTTACAGAATGGTGGTTTGTTACTGCAGCAGCAGATATTCACTCACAGGGCACCTACAAGGATATTCACCTCAAGCGATCTCGAGGATGCAACAAACAACTTCAGTGAGGACCGTATTGTTGGTCGAGGTGGATATGGTACAGTGTATAAAGGGATATTATTTGATCAAAGCATTGTGGCGATCAAAAAGTCGAAGCTTGTGGATCAGAGCCAAATGGAGCAGTTTATCAATGAGTTAGTTGTTCTTTCCCAAACCAATCACAAAAATGTGGTCAAGCTATTAGGCTGCTGTCTTGAGACCGAAGTTCCCTTATTGGTCTATGAATTTATATCGAATGGGGCTCTATTCCACCATCTCCATAATACTACTTTGGTCCCAATTTCATGGGAGCATCGTCTGAGGATAGCAGCTGAAACTGCATCAGCCCTTGCATACCTACACCTGGCAAGAAAGGTGCCGATCATCCACCGGGATGTCAAGTCAGCCAATATACTACTTGATGAGAGCTACACAGCAAAGGTATCAGACTTTGGAGCTTCAAGGCTAGTCCCTTCCAATCAGACTCATGTAACAACATTGGTACAAGGGACGTTAGGATACTTAGACCCTGAGTACTTCCTGACAAGCCAATTAACTGATAAGAGCGATGTCTACAGCTTCGGTGTGGTCCTGATTGAGCTATTGACTCGAGAAAAGCCGATCTCTTATCACAGGCCAGAGGAAGGGAGAAATCTAGCGTCACATTTCACTATGCTTGCCCAGCAAAACCGACTACTGGAGATTGTGGATTGCGGAGTGGTGAAGGAAGCTGGAGTGAGGCATGTCAATGTGGTGTCGCAGTTGGCTTTGAAGTGCTTGAGGCTTAAAGGGGAAGAGAGGCCAAGGATTGTAGAAGTAGCAATTGAACTTGAAGCACTGAGAAGGCTAATGAAACAACACTTGTCCCTGAAAAGCGAAAAGGCTTTGAGAGAGCTTATGGAACAGCAATCGGCTGCAAATTGCAAAGATATGCAATTTCTTGAGGAGGAGAGCAGCCCGGAAGAAATGCGTAACATTGAGCTGTTGAAGTTGTGCCAAGATGGCAATGCCTTGGATAAAATCATGGAGAGCAGTCCACTCCTGTCAATGGACCTCCCATGGTAGTGTTATATACCAAGCAATCCTTAGGCCAAATAAACAACGCTTTCCAAATTCCAATAATCCTCTCTGTATCTGAAACCCATGGCTATCTGAAAAGAGCTACATAATAGTACAATCTCCACTTCACTATGGTCTTGTCAATTGTCATATTGGTCTCTCTTCGGGTGTCATGTATATTGCCTCACCAATATTCAGATATGCTAGGTATTTATTGTTTAGAGGACCTGCTTCACCTGTATGTTCAACAGCATATGTACCCAGTCGATGCAATATACCAGAACAGGTACACCAAATGATGTGAACAATTTAGCTTCGCTGTAAACCTTGCCTCAATATGTCAATAAATGATTTGTTACTCGTGACAACTTCTGTAATGTTTTGTCATAATGTCATTTGTGTGTCAATGACAATGATTGATGTGGCTTCTGAAATTACAAGCCTTTTTCTGCCTCCACGGTTTTACAATTCTTCCGGCCTCACCGAGAAAGTTTCGCTTGTTCCGCAACTCCTCCCCTTCTCTTCCCAATCCATTTCAGCTCGAAACCTCTACTACTCCGGAACCACGGCTCCTCACCATTGCCGCTTTTCCATCTCTTCTCCCACTACCACCACCACCTCCGCCTCCATCTCAACCTGCCTCAGCCGCCGCGGAGAGCACGGCACCCACCTCCGTGCCGTGCGTACCTCAGCTGCGGCCCCGTCCCTGCAGCCACAATGCTATCCCACCAGCCGCCCCGCGCGCCCTCCCTCCTCGGCACCGGCTTCGCTGAGGGGGCTTGCTTGACGTCGGGTGGGCGTGGTCGGAGGCGACGAGGAAGCGGCGAGCGGGTGGTCCAGGAGGTTGGCCCACCATACCGCAGCGGGCCGAGGCCCAGGAGGCAACTAGCTCGGACTCGGAGTAACGGGGCTCTCGGATGATCTGGGCGGTGGCGACGCTGGAGGTTGCGCGGGGAGGCCAGGTCGGGCCGAGGCCTCGCCGGAGTTGCCGCGCCTGGCGTTATGGCGGCGAGGTAAGGTGCTAAAAGCCTAAAACCCTAGAATTTTGATCTCTGCATTTCGAAGCCGCTACATATACATTTTTTTCTTCTTCTGCAGTTATGTTTGTTTGTGTTGTAATGTTGTTTCCTTGTTGGCTGTTTATGAAGCTTGGGTTCAAACGTTGATCTAGATAGGTGAATCAAACTACACAAGAAAAAGAAAAATACTTAAAATACTACTCGTTAGTTAAATTTTCTTATGGTAAACTAATACCCATAGTCTGTGCATGCGAGGTAGTAAGATTTAGTTTAAAGCACTCCTGTCAAACCCAGTGTTCCACTTCGTTGCCTCGAAATTTTTTGATAAATTCATATTCATTGTTAGTGGGATAAATATCTCTTTGACGATCGCAACAACTACACACCATGGCAGTCCCCTTTCTAAAAAATCAAGACCACATGTCACATTAGTTGAGAAAGTCTTTTGTGGGGAAAAAAACTTGACCATGGGAGAGTGTCCACAAATTTTTTAAATAATACATTTTAAATAGAATTACATAAATAAATGTATGTTTAATAAATTTATAAAAATTGGCTTTTGTTGTCGTTCCAAATAGCGAAATAGACCTGTCGTCATGGAAACAGTGGAATAACGGTAGATACTTAATTCGTCATTTGAATTGGCACAGATTCAAATGGCGACAGGAGCTGCAAATTGAACACACAATGAGTATGGTGTGACAAGAGCAGTAGAGCCAGCACAACCAAAGCCACCGCCATTGCCCTAACAGCCAACGACACCACCGGCATTACTACTGATGTGGAAGCTCATGGCAATGCACCACACTATAGCTCCTCGAAGTACCGTTCGATGCTTCGACAAGTGAGGTGTGGGTGTACTGCTGCTGCTACTGACTCGGCAGGTCAGGTTTAATAATGGCTGGGAGGTGAGGTGGTGGCTAAACGAACGGCGGGGAGGATAAATATGGCATGTGAGGGGCGCAGACGTGGACTGATTGAATGATGTGAGAGGAAAGAGGCCTAGGATGCGGGTGTTCAGTATGCCTTGTAGGTATTTTTTTAATATTAAAATTTAGGCAAATCATCATTCGAAATGGCGACAGAGACCCTGCAAGTCTCTGTCGTCATTTCAAATGCTGACACAAATCTCCCCTATAAAAGACCCTTAAAATTCGGGCAAAATTCATTTTTTTTCAGAAAAAAGAGAGAGGGGAGAGAAGAGAGAGGGGCAAAGAGGAGTAGAGGAGCTAGCGAAGCGCTGCTCGTCTGGTCGTCCACTTTATAGGTAATTTTTTTAACTAAATAGATTGCATAGTTTTATATGTATGGTTGAGTAGTGTAGTATGTTGTACTACATCCTTTTTTGGTGTTTGTAGTTTAGTTTTAGATATGTGGTTAATCGTGTAAATCTTGTTTATAGTGCAGTATATAGATATGTCGGACACAATCAATTTCAACATTTACTACGGTCAAAGGACTGTTCTGCAGGGTCCCGAGGGGGTTGACTTGCGTTTTTTTCCAATCGACGATCGTAAGCCTAACAAGACCAGGGGAGCGTACATGAGGCGCTGTGATGCGGTGGTTTTTCTACACATTCGAGTTGGACCATGCTGTGTATGATCTGAAATTGAGTTGTCTTGCCAACCGAGCACCACAGGACACATATTGAGAGTTAGTACAGCTAAAGGGAACAAGGTCATGGCAGTCATACGTACACAGGGTGAGGGAGCAAGGGTGAGATTTGGTCTTTCTGGTCCAGGTATATGCCAAGACCATTCCTACATCTGCGGCTGAATAAGGGGGTAGTTGGTGATGATACCGAAGAAGAAGTTGTGGATTCCAGCCACAGTGCGACGCACACAATGGTCGAAGGTCGAGGAGTTGCTGATGTTGCCGATGAAGACAGGGTCGAAGAAGCTTTTTTGGTTCGAAAAACTAGTGGGATTGCTGACGAAGGTCCGGAGATCAAAGTCCTAGTTCAAAGGATGGCGCTCGAAGACCAGGACTACGAGGCAATGTCGAAAGATGAAGGATCCGATGACGAGAATGGTGGGGGAACAATAGGCGGTTTCATTCGAGTGGAACACATACCAATTCGACAACCTCGTCGTGGATGAGGGCTCTCGTGTACCGTGAGGTACGACTAGAACAAGGTCAGATAAGGAGCTATGTACAAAAGCAAGGAGGCCGTGCAGGAGGTGTCAAATTCTGAGTTTTATCGCTGCAACGTACATAGACAGTAGTGAAGTCTAACCTAAGATGCTACGACGTGAAGTGCGACATAGCGGGATGCCCTTGACGAGTGCGCACATTCCAGCCTAAGTGGGACACCTATTGGAAATGCTCTATAGTAATCTCTCACATATGTGTCATATCTGAATCAATGCAATCATACAAGAACCTATTATCAGGCTTCATCGCAAACATCATTTACGGCGAGATCATGAATAATCTGGATTTTAAGTCACGATCCATCATTCGAGCAATAGAGTCAAGATTCCAGTTTACAATCAGTTATACTAAGGCATAGAGAGCAAAACAGAAGGTATTTGAAACAAGTTTTGATACGTTTGAGGACTCCTACTACAAACTGCCCGATCAACTCCGATTTATACAGGACAGGATTCCCGGTACTCATGTCGACCTTCAAGATGACACACATCCGCGGTGGGCCAAAAAGTGGGTACTGAAGTGAGCATTCTTTGCCTTTGGTGTATGCATCAATGCATTATGGCATTGCCGTCCGATGGTGCATGGATGACACGTTCCTGACTGGGAAGTACAAGGGGCAGATACTTACTGCAATTGTGACGGACGGAAATAATCAGGTTCTTCCTGTGGCCTTCGCATTTGTTGAAAGCAAGAACATAGACAGTTAGTTGTGGTTTCTGAGGAACGTGAATATTTCTTACAGGGTCGTCCTAACATATGCGGGCCTGTTGAATACAATAACTCGGCTACAACAAGGAGAAAACGAGCCACTTCCCTAGGTGGATCTGCAGAGCAGGTGGTGCATGCGGCGCTTGAGTGCAAACTTTTACAAGCGGTTTCACAACAAGAACTTTATGAACATTTTCAAGCGGCTGCACGGTGCAAACTTTTACAAGCGGTTTCACAAAAAGAACTTGATGAACATTTTCAAACGGCTGTGCAACCAGAACTAACAAAGAAAGTTTGATGCACTCTAGAAAACTCTGGATGAGAGGACGAGGACGAGGACGCATAGAAGGGAGGTAGAGAAAAATCCCACAACAAGCGCTGACAATCTCCCCTAGGCATTACCATAGTTACCCACAGATGGTCCTAGTGTGACGAGAAAGACGAAGGGGCAAGTGAAATGCTTCTCGGACTGGATTGAGCACGAATCTAAGATGAAGTGGTCATTGCTACATGATAAGGATGGTGCTCGGTATGGTGTCATGACAACGAATCTAGCCGAGGCATACAATTGTGTCATACGCGGCGCGATGTGGCTCCCTTTGGTTGGTATTGTGGAGGCAATTATACGGGTACTACAAAGTACTTTGTTGACCGGAGCAACAATACGTTGCTCTCCATGACAAATGACAGAGTACTGTACTCCGTCATGATCACCAAGTACATGGAGGAGAAGAGCAAGAAAGGTTAGATGCACGAGCATTCAAGATGGACACAAGGTAGCTTCGCTTCGAGATACTTTGTAGGGAGAAAGGACACCGCGGGAGGAGCCACGAGAGGATCATCCACGAGTGCACGCTTCGCTGCGCTAGTTGCGTATGCACTTGCAATAAGCCACTTCTTCTGCATAGGTCATACTCACATGAGATGGCTGCATGTTTGACGGTGGTGCAGCATCCCGACCAATACATTTATGAATATTTCACCAAGGAAGAGATGATGCAAACCTAGAATGTAAAGCTGTATGGTTACGATGTGATTGACCATTTAACCGGCCATCCTACCTGGGAGCAACTGATCTAGACCGCAGACATTGATAGGCTGAAGGGAAAGGTTGGTCGGCTATAGAGACGACATATTAGGAACGACATGAACGAAACAAAAGACAGATGTCGTACGAAGAAGTGTTCTATTAGGGAGTTCGGGCATACCTACAAGAGTTGCCATGCGAGAAATGAACAGCTTGAAGAAGAGGTCGGTAGTCCAAACGACGCCGCGGGGACTTCTTCTGTGATTTAAGTCGTGCCATCTTAGTTGATAAATAAGTGTGGCAGTATTTGCCGTGGCCTATCTTTTCTTGTCAAAGAGCAACAGATGAGAAAAATGCTTCGCCCTTTTCTCCTGCCATTGCTCCTCCTCACATGCTTCCCTCCATCCTTTGCTCATTCCATGAAATCAAGCACCTCCAAGTGCTCCAATAGCAATATGTCCATCCCTTATCCTTTAGGTATTGCTGGTAAGAGCCTCTCCCCGGCCCAAGGGTTCGAGATCTGGTGTGGCACATCTGGCCCGATGTTGTCCATTAGAAACAACGTGTTTGGGATACTTGACATCTCGTTGCTGGATGGTTTTGTGAGCATCTTGGCCAGTGCCACTTCTCAGCAATGCAAAGGGAATTCTAGTTACTCTAGCTTTAGCCTCGAGGGGACCAACTTCACATTCTCGGATACAAGAAACAAGTTCACAGCTGTGGGTTGTGATGTGGTGGCCATGCTGTTGAATGGTAGCAGTGGGTATAGCGGTGGCTGTGCTTCCTTTTGCCCTACCGATAATAGCATCATCGATGGTGCGTGCTCTGGTGTGGCTTGCGGCGAAGCACCGGTGCGTGGCGTGGCGCCAGTTCACCCCTGCGGCCCTGCCCCTGGCGCCGGTTCGCCCTTGTGGCCTGCCCCCTGGCGTCGTGGCCGAGTGGCCCAATGGGTAATGGCGTCCACTGTCCAGTCCTGTGGAATTGGGAATTAAGGAATTTGGGAATTGGGATCTAATCTAGTTGTGCTGGCCAACGGGCAGTGGCCACTGATATTGTCGTATTGATAATTTGATATCATGATATGGTCATCTACTCATTGCTGTTGAAGGCTGAAGCCTGAAGCAGTGAAGCGTGAAGATTGAAGTGTAAAGCCTCTGTCCTCTGTTTACATTGGTATACCGTATACTTAGATTCTCATAATCTATTCCTCAATTAGTCGATTAGCAATTTGTTAAAATATAGTGTGGTATTGTGGTATAATACTTAATTAGCAATTAATTTGTACGTTTGCAATAATGGGGAACGAACTTTGTGTAATTATTTCACAAGCAGTTCAAGTGGTACCATGTGCTATTGTATCACTAATTTTAAGTACAATATGCTATTGTATCACTAATTTTTCTAATTTTGATGTACAGGTTGTTACTCACTGGAACAATATTTACATGTTTTGGGGATACACTTTCCATCAGCGAGGTACCTTCATTGTATTTCTCTTTTTTTGCTTTGCTTTTATTCATGTATGAATTTGATTGCACAAAAATACAAGACCTTGTTTGTTTTAAATTAGTTTAGTCATTTGAGACATTAAACTCATCCTCTATTTCCATCTTGGCTTCGCCACTGTGTACAAAGGCATAGTATCCGATCAAATGGTTGTGGCAATCAAGAAGGCGCAGCGAGTTGATCAGAGCCAGGTGGAACAGTCGTCAATGAGCTGGTCATTCTTTCACAAGTGAACCACAGGAATGTGGTCCAGCTGTTTGGCTGTTGTCTTGAGGCAGAAGTTCCCTTATTGGTTTATGAATTCATCAGCAATGGGGCCCTTTTTCATCATCTTCACAATACATCAGTCCTGATGTCATGGGAGGACCGCCTAAGGATCGCAGTTGAATCTGCATCAGCACTTGCATACTTACACATAGCTACAAAGGTACCAATTGTTCACAGAGATGTCAAGTCATCGAACATACTCCTTGACAAGAGCTTCACTGCAAAGGTATCCGATTTTGGTGCCTCAAGGCCAATGCCCCTACAATCAGACCCATGTGACGACCTTAGTGCAGGGGACACTACCCTGAGTACTTCCAGACAAGCCAATTGCATGCACTCATGTCGTTGCAGTCCAGTGGCGCGAAGTTCTGGGCCTGGTCGCAAGTGGCGCGCCCAATTGCCCAATCCAAGATCATCCTTCTTTTCTTTCGTGATCGATTGCTGTGCCGTGGTGTACCGGGCGATCGTGTTTAGTGGAAAAAAGCAGACCATATATTTACGTAATGCGATGGAGAAACCACCACTACTAGATGCCTAGATGGCAATTTGCTCGAACGAATATTTGAAGAGACTCCAGCGTGCGAAGACTTGGCCTTGGTATGGGGGGAGCCTCTTGCCTAACAAAGGCAATGATACATATCTCCTCTTGCATATTATCTCTATTTTTAAATACTTATTTTCAATAACTTTGAACTACATGTACTTCTGTGCAAATTTACACTTTCTCTAAAGAGTAACGAGATGTCTAGCGTTCTATCACGGGTCTTGAGAAGACTTGGTGCGTGTGAGTCAATGCATAGGTCTAAATCGACGTTACTTTTCCATGGACGATTGCACGACGACAACCTAACCCAGTAGCCAGGACTAATATAATCGGCGACAGCGGAGAGAAAAAGATGGCACGCGCGACTGGATGTCGTTAACCAGGCCCACCACGGTTGGCTCGTTCCTTAACAGCTTCGGAGAAGGGGTGTTACGAACGAATCATTTGAGCCGGTAGCGCTCTCATCATCCGTGGTTGTTTGGCCTCTAATGCGACTACTATACTCAGGTGTGGAAGAGACGCCAGCGTGCGAAGACTTGGCCTTCGTGATCGATATGGAGAAACCACCACTACTAGATGCCTAGATGGCAATTTGCTCGAATGAATATTTGAAGAGACTCCAGCGTGTGAAGACTGTATATATATATATATATATATATAAAAATACTTTCTACTTCATGGTGTAGTTACTCCCACTTTTAATATACCACCTAAAAGAACTTGACATACTCCTTTATCACTTTAGGTATATTCTTACACTAATTATAAGATATTCCAATGTGAACCACACGAAAAATTTACAACAGATTTAATAGTTTTTAGCATATTTTATAAATATCTTCATATCCGCACATAAAAAGTAGTATGTCTAAAAATTGTACATACCACCCCTGAAAAGGTGTAAATACTACCTACATGGTCTTATATACTTGTATACTACACATACATACTCTTGGTTACGCAATATACTCTCTACGTTGTGAGATACGGAATAGGGAGTAACTACTTCCGGGAGTAGAAAAAAAGGCTTTATATATATATATACACACACACACACAAAATTAGCTATAAAAGATGTACTTCAATGATTTTTTTCATATAACTCACTTTGAGGTATCTTATAATAATTATTGGAATATGCTCAAATTGATAAGTATGTATCATCATATGATTTAAATGGTATATAAGAAGTAAGGCTACGTACTCCCAAACTTCATACCATTTTCCTATATATGTGTGTGATGCGATGGAGAAACCACCACTACTAGATGCCTAGATGGCAATTTGCTGGATGTGATTGCCGAGATAGACTCCCTGCCGGTTTGCTTCATATTGTGACAATCGGATTTGAGGCAAATCCTCTAGTACAACTCTCTGTTCGTCGGTGCAGTTTGTGGTGCAGACAAGACGACCACGTCCATCTCTTTTGAATAGGGACCACGTTGAGGTAACAGTTATCCCCTCCGTGATGGCATTGAGACGGTGATCAACATAAACCGATGTTGCGCAATGTTGTAGCGCATTTGCAAGTAGAAGCAGGGGCGGACCGTCCCATGTGGCGAGGTATGGCGGCCGCCCAAGCTACCCTCCTCCGCCACCTCCTAGACCTCAGCATCCACTGACGAGAGGAGAGGTGGTTGTCGAAGACGAACGGGATGGCCGACGCCTCCGTTTTCTTTGTTTATGAGCTTGTCGTCCAATCCTTTGTTGAGTTGGGTCTGGCCTGATCGGCCCATTGGAAGACCATCACGAGCCAACCGTGGTGGACCGCTAGACTTGGTTAACGACGTCCAGTCGCGGAATGTTCACTCTTATTTCTCAAATATGGACCACGTTGAGGTATCAGTGGCGGACCCAGGTCTAGTGTTGGGTGGGCTGAAGCACCAGTCTAGCCCATTCCACCCCCATGTAGTAGGCCATGTAAGCACCAATCCTCCTCCCCAACCCTAACTCCCCTAAGTGAGTGTCGCCTCCTCCTGCCCGCAGCTCGTGCCTCCGCCCGTCGCCCGACCGCCCCTGCTCTGCCCCGCACCTCCGCCCGTGTCGGACCCCGGATGTGGAATACATGAAGTCCCCGTGTGTGTACTGTACTAGTCCCATAATCAGTGGCTAGTACACGTATCCACAATGTTGGCATACACATCCATACACAATATACATACAACATGAAACAAATATAGTACTTAACTTAAGCGATTACATTACGAGAGCATAATATATAAAGTCCAAAAGTCCAGCGGCATGCCCATCCAAACCCTCAGGCAACCGCCAAGAACAAATCCTAGTCCGGTACTGAGTGCAAAGAATGCGTCGTTTGACATAGGCTCATCCTCAAACTCTGAACAACAATTTAAGCAAGATTGAGTACATTGCATACTCAGCAAGACTTACAGTGTATCGCAAAAGTTATATACATGCATGGCTAACAAGGGGTGAGGCTCTATACTACAAGTTGTTTTCATCATTAAGCGAATTTTATTTGCAATATTAATATGTACTATTTTACAACAGAAGTTCAAAGAGCGGTGAAGTACATAAAGAACAACAAGTACTTGATAAGTAACAAATCGCAACTCTCCTCGGCTATGACCAACATCTTACTTTCAGCCATAGACATGACACTCAATGCAAATATCAACAACAAAACTATCCCCACATTTTTCAACAAGAGTTGTTTTTGCAAAAACCAAGTCTATACCCGGCAATACTACACTTAGCACACTCATAACCGCGAGCACAACTATTTAAATAAATTTACACTTTGCAGAGTGGTGCAACTTTACCCACAGTATACGAATCTTCTAGTTTGTCCGGCATCCGTTGATACCGCCACTCACGATCTTTTAGTAAGCAGTCTAAAGCACGTAACGAAACCTTTACATCACCTAGCCCTAACCTTGCACAAGCCCAGCAATGAAAACCCTTAAATCCCTAGTACGTCCCGTCAAAGTGAGGCATTAACCGTTATGTCGGCAAGCTTTGTTCCCAACACCTTCGCGAAGGGAGTCCCTTCGAACATGCCTACCCGGTCATGCTCGAACAACTACAACCTACCAATATGCAGGCTAGTCGTTGATGATTTAATTAGCTAAGGCCGTCCCATACTGGCACATGTGGTTGTACGCTTACGCTTAGGTCGGATATACCGGTGTTCATTTCTTAATCGACCCGGGCAAAGATCTCAATCCATCTACTTATGAGATACACTTCTCACACTCATATTATAATATATCTCGCCCTCGTCACAAACTAAGTTTTTTATTTTTATTTTTATACAAAATAACATAGGTAAACCTCTCTGGACCATCATTTCAAAATCTCTCAATTTCACGTTCAACATTTCATCCATTTTCAAGTCTTAGTAAAACTAGAGCTCGACTAAGCATTTGTGCGATATTCGCACTCGAAATACCAAATTTGACATCATCTATTGCCTAAACTACCTAATCTCAAGGGGGACCATACATTGAATAGAAATATAACTACCGTTATTCTCTAATATAGCAATTTTAAGCAAACATACACGTAAGCATAATAGATTTTGCAAAAATAAAGTACAACAATTAAAATAGTAGGATCAACATAGTCAAATAGGGTGCTTATCTTGTTCTGGTATCTCAGAGTGTGAGTGTAGGATCGTTAATGATAATTAGAGATGAGGTGAATGATTGTTGAAGATTTTTCTTACCCTAACTAAATCTCACGTGTAGATGAAAAACAATCTCACGTATGGAAGAAACACAATGCAAACCTTAGTACAAAATCAGCATGAATCAAGCCACATGCAAAATCCACGAGACTGATGTACGCCAGCGCCAACGGCCGTCTGCTCATGGAACCGGAACTCGCTGCCAACTCCACGATGTTATTCACGCTCGGGTGAAAATAAAAACGCATAAGAGAATCAGCGCACACGCCTCATACGCGATGCAACTAGGTACACCACATGCGCCTGGTCATCACGTCCGCCGCCAGCAACTTCCTGATCCCCTCTCTGGATTGAATCACGTGGCGACGCGCAGCCAAAAACCACAATGCAATTTTCTATTCTCACGCCAGAACAAAAACGCCAACCATCAAAGCCAACAGCAAAAGCATTAATCAAATGTCACACCAACCAAAAGGCCACTGCCGCTCAAGCCCTCATGGCAATTTTTTTATTGTCTACTAATCACACAACTGCCTAGTCTCCTTTTTTTCTGCCCCAAAGCTCACACGGCAGACACCTTTATCAGAGATCATGCACAACCGGAAATCACGCCCCGGCCAAAACGGCACGCGAGACCACCAAAACAAAAAAGCGATATTTTCTGTTTTCTACGTATCACGCGACTACCAAAAATATATCCAATCTAATCCCAACAATCAAGAGACCTGATATCCTTCCTAATACACAAGTTTTCCAATTTATCTCGGCCTTTCAATTTTAGACGCCCTAAAATTGTCACGTGTCGTAGCATCCGATCCGCACCTTCGTAGCTTCAACACGTATCATCTATGTTTGATCTCCACACGCCCCAACTCGAGCTCGACCGTCTCCACCAGCATCCTCAACCCTTTTGACCATAACTTCGCACCAAGCCATCTCCTGGTCCTCGTCGTAGACCACGATCGCCTCCGAGTTACCCTACACATGCAAAGACCAAAACACCATCTTTTCTCGGCACAAAAAACCAAAATACCATCTTTTCTCGGCACAAATGCTTTCCAACTTGACCGACATAAGTCCACACGCACACACACCTCAAATAATATCAGTACCCAACATTGTCAATTCTTCATCAACTAAAATATCATAAACCTAGCCACATGGTCTAACAATGAGGATGGAGGATCGTCGTAAATTTCGTTCGAAATATCGACGTCTATTAAAAAAACACCGATAGCAAATTAAATATAGAAAAATAATTTCAACAACAACAAAATTCAAATATTTTTGCATATTCAGACAGAGCATGATTTTTATGAATTTAGAAGAAAAAAAAAGATTCATTTGATTTGGAGTTTGTATGCAAAAGTTATTAACGTTTTAATTTTCTTCTGTTTGGAAATTCCAGAAATTAAGAAAAGGATGACGCCTAAAGTGCATTCTCTGAGGTTTACGCTTTCTAACAAAGAAAGTGTATTTTCCTCTGAGGTTTATGTTTTTCAACAGAGAAAGTGTATTTTTTTTCCTTTGGACTAAAAGTGTGAGAGGCGACTTACATATGGGGCCTACTTGTTAGTGGCTCATAGTTTTATTTTATTATTTTTTTGTAAAACAGAGGCAGTCTAATGTACTGATGCTATGTAGTGCATCGAATTCTTATGTGTAACCTATGTACTACCACTAATATTGTTTCTTATTACTTTTTGTTTCTATTTCTTATTCCGCTAATACGTCGAATTATAGTGTGTAACTTACGTTTGCCATTAGTTTTAGTTTTCTTTTGAAAAAATTATCAGATCATGTCGTCAATTGAATTGGCAACTTAAGTCTTTGCCACCATTCGAAGACATTTTCACACTGTTCTAATGGCGACAAGGATCGTGACACCATTCCAAATGGCGATAGGTCCATTTCACTATTTCAAATGATGACAGGTCTATTTCACCATTTCAAATGGTGACAGTAGCCTATTTTTGTAATTATTTTTTTGACTACTTATTTTTGTAATTCTTTATTAAAATAATATTTTTTTTAAAAAAAATCGAGTGCCCACTATCATATGGGTGCAGATCCCCTAGAGTCGTTAGTTGACTCCACCTGATGGATTTGCCTAAATCCCAACCATCCTGTAATGACCCTATTTTTCAAATAGGTTGTACCCAGTTTGTGCAATCGCCCAGAATTTTGGTTGCGAACCAAAATGGAAACAAACATGTTTACAAACAGTTGAAACACATTATTTTGATTAAATTATGGCCTAATGGCTATTTTGCAGCAACAAAATGGACATTTTAAGCCTAATGCTTTGACTTACATTCAGAAGAACCAAAAGCTTCCATAGGAAAGCTTGAGTGCGATTGTAACTCTAACATCGTTTGAGTTAAAGCAGTTTATCTTTAAAACAATAAAATTGTATTAGTATAACATCAGGGGTTTACCCAACAATTGCAATTACCATTTTAATATTTCAAAATCTCTACTTATGCCCCATATATTAGAATCACCCATGAACACAGCTTCATTAACCGGAAGCACGGCGTATCCGAATACCATTAATTATATTATACAGAGTTGCCCAATTTTACCCACAAGATATCTCAAACTCATATTGTCAAGCTATATACACGCAACGTGATAGCGTACGACTGAGTTGAGATAACAAGGCATTCTCACTGCTCAACCTTTCTAGCCTCTACCTAGTAGATTCTTGGACCATACAACAATCGGAAACCACCGGCCAACCATCCTTTCTCTTTTTATGGCCTTGATTAGGCCACGTACACACCCATTCTCCACATCCACTCATCTCTCCTGGGCTATGGGCCTAGCCAAGTGAGCCGTGGGCAGCGCGGTGGTGGAGGGTGGTGCCGGCGAGGTGGCGGCGAGAATAGGGGCAAAGGAGGTGGGGGAAAGGTTGAGGGTGGTAGGGCGGTGGTTGTGATGGGGTTGGGAGGGAGAGGGCGAGATGGTGGCAGTGGATAGGTCTTCGGGCTCGTCAGGGAAGAAAGAGGGTGGCAACGAAATCCCCGCGATTCGTCGGCATTGGGAAGAAAGGTGGTGGGGGTGGGATTCGGGAGGTGCTCGTGACGAAGTAGGCGCAAGTTGGTGGGCTTTTTAGCTCGGGCGGACACGGCGCATGGCGGTGATGTGTGTGGCGGAGCAGGATTGACGTTGTGCGGAGTTAAGGCGGGTGTACTGCGCCGTCGCGATGGCGAGGGCGCTTCACTGGCACGAGGGCGTGCGGTGACGAAGCCGGATGCGGCGCGCGCGACGCGGGAGCTGGTGCGACGAAGGTGAGCGACGCTGGCGCGGGCCATTAGTGGCTCGGTGAAGGTGGACGACGAGGTGGCGAGGTGAGGTGGCGGATTGCTGTGGCGGTTCACCGCGAGCGTAAGTGACGACAAAGTGAGGCGATGCGCGGATGGCGAACAGTGGTGTAACGCACGTGAGGAAGGAGCAGGGGAGAAAATGCCTGAGAAAAAGACGCCTTCAGGCCGAGGAAAATGCAAAGCCAAAAGAGGAAGACGGATTTTATAGGAAACTTTTCAAATTGGGCAAGAAATACAAATTCAAACCAAACTCAAGCAAGTTTTGAAGTTTTGACTAGGCCACGTAACACCCATTCTCCACATCCACTCCTCTCTCGTGGAAGCGTCGTTTGGATGGATGTCATATTGTCATGGCCTTGTGTAAGAACCCGGGATTAACATCCCAGATCTTCTGTGCATAACTGAACTAGTCCCATGATCAGTGGCTAGCTCACACAGTAAACAAATGTGATAACACAACCATAAACGTTAAAATGTATTAAATAACAACAGAGTTGATTACAAGATAGCCTTACAGGGCAGCATTAAATAAACACAGCGGAAGACGAAGAAGAAGTAGCGAAGTCCAGCTGATCTGCCACAGACAATCGACTGGGGTAGCGGCCTAGTCGTCATGATCCACACCTGAAGCGAAGTCCTTCTTCTCTGAAATTTATTTGCATAAAGCAAGTATGAGCACAACTACCGTGCTCGCAAATTACACCCGTTAAATAACAAAATGACATGCATAAATGGATGTAACAAAGGAAGGCTTATAGTGTTATTTGTGCGAAAATAGCATTTAACATTAAATACCATACTAAGTTCAAAAGCTCAGATTTTATAAAATCTAAAATTGACTTTGAATTGATAAAGATAGTGTAGGCACCAACCTAACACCAACATAAACACGGGCACCAACCCGGGGCTTCAACCCACAACTTTTCCCATGGACACCCATCCATGTCAAAACTGTTTTACAAAAATATTTTGAAATCGAAGTCTAACTTTGAGTGGCTTTGCCAGCATGTCTATGACCGTGGCACGGCTATTCGAATAGTTTTACACTCTGCAGAGGTTGTACAACTTTACCCACAAGAGATAATCAACTTTTAATGTCCGTCTGACACACTTCCGAAGGTGTGCGACTAAGTGATCATCACAAGGCCTTTACAATGCATTATTCCACCATAGTCCTCCCTCACTAAGGTTTCACCCCCTTTGGACTACCCGTCCGCAGGGTTCAGGTCCCCTCTTGCGCCAAGTGGGACTAACAAAAGTCATGAAAGACTACCCACCGCATCAATAGGAACGACCATAATGGAACTTTGCAAATTAATTAGCCAAGTCCTGCCATACAAGACATGTGGTAGTACGATATGGCTCAGCAAGATGCGGCTCGAAGACCGGTCCTTAATCGACTGGCGACAACCAACAACCACGGGCCTCAACCTACCCAGTTGAGCCCGTGCATAAACCTGCACCCACCAGACAACCATTTCGCCCAAGTCCAAACCATCATTTTATTTTATTTTTCAAGCATTTGTAAAACTCCCATGACACACCAATGCTAAGGGTACAATTTAAACAACATTTGACTTTTGACTGAAATTCCCCAAATGAAACATATGTGATCTATAAGCATGACTAAGCACAATATTTTTCAAATGATCCTGGTCCATACTATTGTATCAACTAGGTTTTTATCTAGGGTGACAATATATTTGCTTCAATTACCAAAGTTGGTCATACAAAGGATTTTAGGCATAACTATGAATTTAAAAACATGAATTTAAATTACTGAATATAAATAAGCATGCAGTAATAATTTGAAACAGAATTTAAATAATTTTAAATAATGGGTGCAAATATGATCAAGAATGTAACTTGCCTCGCTTGAGGTGAACAGATCAACTGATACTGAGGTGATGTTGTTTTTCTTAACAGGTCACCTAGTACTCACAAGTACTTTCTTCAGGTAGTCTATGTGTACAATCACGATGATCCTACAGTCAAAATCAATCCTCTTATGTGCTCTTCAACGGCGTCAAAATCTGACTTTCCGAAGTCGTCGAAATCTATACGCGAAAAATAAGTTAAATTCAAACTAAATTCAAATAAGATTCAAATTAACTCCAAATTGAATAATTTTGGTTTAGTTGGCTAGATCTTGTATTTAGATAAATTTAGAAATTTGAATGGACTCAATCGGAGTTCAGATGCAAAAGATATGGGTTTTTGAAGTTTGAATTTACATGAAATGTTAGATTTAGGGTTTAAAGGAATTTATGGTCAGATGAACTCAAAATTAAATAATTTTGGTTTAGTTAGCTAGATAATAATTTTATACAAATTTTGCAATTTGAATCACCCAATTTGGAGTTCAGATGCAAAAGATATGAATTTTAGAAGTTTAAATCTATTTAAAAACCTAAATTCTGAATTTTTAGATTTTCTTGATTTATTTTTCTAAAGGAAAATCCTTTTACTGCGCCAGCATGACGTCAGCGACTGATTTTCAGAATTTAAAAGAATTAAAAGAAATTCCGACATGTGGGACCCACATGTCGGTTTCATGGCTCATGTGGACCAAGTCCACTGAAGTTTGAAGCTGAGGGGGAGTGGACCGTGTACATGTGGCGCCGAGGTGGCGCCACGGTGGCAGTGAGGTGGCGCCGCGTGGCAGCCACATGGCGGTGCCACGTAGGAAACGGCCGGCGGCGGCTCGGGCATGAGCTCGCCGGCGTTGGCGGCTTTCCGGCGGGTGTGGATCATGCCAACGGAGAGAGGAGGCGATGGGGGTTTCGGGGCTTACCCAGGCGGCGTAGGTGCATGGAAGGAACACCGGCGGCGAGGTGAGAGGCGGCGGCGCAAAACGGCTCACGGCGGCGCGAGGGTTCGGGCGGTGCCGGCGAGGCGCGCGCGCAGCGGCGCGCGCGCCGCGGCGTGCGTGGTGCGGCGGAGGCGAGGCGACCGGGAAGCTCGTGAGACGCGCCAGAGGCGCGTGTTTCGCGACCCGCGAAGTGGGAGGAGAGACCAAATGGGTGGTTGCGGCGAGTCGGGGTGGTGAAGGCGCACCCGGGGCGCCTTTAAATAGGCCTAGGGCGAGGCCGAGGGAGGAGGTCGTGCGCGCGGGGTCGGCGGCGGCGGTTAGGGTGCGCGGGCAAGACGGGCGCGGAGAAGGAGAAGAACGTGGGGGTGGAGGCGGAGGTGGAGCAAGGGGGATCGTGCGCACATCGTGCGGGAGGCGGACGGTTAGGGCAACCGTTTTGACGGAGTATTGGCGCGGCCAAAAATGGCGGCGGAGTGTGGCCTGCGCGAGAGGAAGAAGAGGCAGGGGAAGAAGAAGATGAGCGCGGGGCCACGCGACAGTGAGAGGGTGGAGGTTGGAGGGTGGGGCCGGCTCGGGTGAGGGAGAGAGAGAAAGAGGGCGCGGGCGGGATGGATTGGGCCAAGATGGGCCGGGGTGCGTGGGAAAAATGGAGCGGGCCGAGGAGATTCGGCCCAAAGCAAATTAGGGATTTCTAATTTGATTTTCTAATTGTTTTAATTCCAGTAATTCAAAATGGTTTTAGAAATTAGCAAATAAAATCCAAAAATTATGGAAAAATTCACAGAAATTTCCTAATTTACTTTGGACTTAATAAAATTATTTCCAACTTTATGTTGGCTTTTAATTTTGCAAATAAATTTCTTTTGACTTTAAAATATTTATAAAAAGCTTTTAAAAATCCAGAAAATTCTAGAAATTAAGTAAATTTTTATTTTTCAGATTAAATCAAATAGAACTTGAAGAACCTCAAATAAATTTCACTTTTGACTTTTAAAAATTCAAAATTCAAACAAGGCAATGAAACTCTTTCAGATTTCAGAAAATCCAATAAAACATTAACTTTATTTTATTTTTATTTTGGTAACATAACCTTGGGATGTTACACCTTACACGGGATACGCCAGAGCTTTGGCCAGAGAAAACCATTGAGCTTCTTCAAGCTCAGCGAGGAGGGTGTCAAGTGCGCCTCTATCGACTTGACCAGTCCTCCTCGGTCCTTGCCTCAGCATCCTCGCCGCCAAATGCCGCCACTACTGCGCCATCATTTTCCTGCTAGCTACGGCCGTCACCGCCTCACGCTCTCACCGTTGCCCCCAAATCGCCGCCGCAATCGCGGCGACGCTGCTCTTACCCATCTCAAGCTGTGGCCTTCACCACCTTCTACGCCGCCAGCCTCCCAAAACTTCTCATTTTCTTCTCCCCTAGCATCGAAGCCATCCCCTCTGCTGCTCTGTTGCAAGTTGACGCTGGTGAGCTCCTTATTCACCTGACTGCATTTTTGTGGAGCAATTGTGTTGATACACCGTTGCTTGGAATTGATCCACTATCAGGAAGGAAAGGCATGGGACTTGGGGAAGAATAGAACGTGTTTCTGTCTTGCTCGGTGTTTTAGGGAGTAATCAGCCTTTTGGAGGGAACACCAAAAAGATAAGAGTTAATTTTCCTCGAAGTGAGATAATTAGTTATAGATGTGTTACGTGGCCTAATCAAGGCCATAAAAGAGGAAGGACGGCTAGGATTTGGGCAAATTCACCCGGTACAATCAACTAATGACTCCAGGGTCTCTTTTAAGAGAGACGCAGAGAGGTGTCTATCTATTATTATCTTATTAAAACAGAGTTAAAAGAAGCCACCATAATCACTCTCAATGCACAAGAAATTCACATGTTAATCAGTGCACAAAGAGAAAGATCTACACCATCGATCGTGGTGGGTCCAGATTATAACGGTCCAGCTTAAAAGAAAGAGTCCATGTCAAGCACAATAAAACTGAAATTTAGAATTAAAAATAAAATAAAATCTACAATTTGATTTCCATACAAATTCCTAAGTAAAAGAGTCCATGTCAAGTACAATACAATCAAAATTCGGAATAAAAATAAAATAAAATCAGAAATTTGATTTTCATACGAATTCCTAAGTAAAATCTCAAAATAATTATAATTTAAAATGAAAAATAAAAAAAATAGCAAATAGATTTGTAAGCGAAATTCAACAAAAAAACTAAAAATTAGAAATTCACACGTTAATCGGTGCACAAAGAGAAAGATCTACGCCATCGATCATGGTGGGTCCAGATTATAACGGTCTAGATTAAAAGAAAGAGTCCATATCAAGCACAATAAAACTGAAATTCAGAATTAAAAATAAAATAAAATCTACAATTTGATTTTCATACAAATTTCTAAGTAAAAGAGTCCATGTCAAGTACAATACAATCAAAATTCAGAATAAAAATAAAATTAAATTAAAATTTTGATTTCCATACGAATTCCTAAGTAAAATCCCGAAATAATTATAATTTAAAATAAAAAAATAAACAAAAATAGCAAATAGATTTGTATACGAACTTCAACCAAAAAAAACTAAAAATTAGAATAAAAATAAAATAAAATTCACAATTTGATTTCGATACAAATTCCAAAAATTATAATTTAGAATAAAAATTAAACAACAATTGGCAATTGGATTTGTATACGAAATCCAACTAAAAATTAACTAAAATTCAGAATAAAAATAAAATAAAATTCACAATTTGATTTCAATATGAATCCCAAATTAAAATAACTAAATAAATATAATTTCAAAAAAAATTTAAAAGAAAATAGCAATTGGATTCGGATACGAATTCCAAGAAAAAGAACTGAAATCCGAAATTAAAAATAAAATAATTTTTGCAATTTGAACTCCATACGAATTCAAAAGTAAAATCCTTAAATAACTAAAATTCAAAATAAATTAATTAAATTTAGCAATTTGATTTGTATACGAACTCTAATAAAAATAACTGAAATATTGAATAAAAATAAAAGTTATAACGAGGATGACACAAATGGTGTCGAAGGAGATACAAAAGAAGCCACAACATTCGCTCTCAAGGTAACGTGTTTCTATTGTTACTTCCTATGGAATAAAAATTAAAAAACCTAAAATTTTGAATAAAAAATAAAAGTTATAATGAGGATAACATGAATGGTGTCAAACGAGACCACAAAAGAGTGCAATGACATCGATTTGTCCTGCATGAAGACATTGACCCACGGGGAAGCGAAGAGTCGAGGCGGCACTGACGCAGATGAGGACAATGCTATGTTCTTACCTTAGTCGTTCAACGAGGACAATGTCGTGTTGCTCGTTGGAGTCATTGAAGAGAAAGTCTAGTGTTGAAGGAGCCAAGAGCTGCAATGACAAGTGGTGAGTGTCGACGTTATTGAAGAAGTTAGTGGCCAAAGAAGCTCAATGATGGAGAATCATTGATATGGAGGAGATGAAGTTTTTGCATTAAAGATGAGCTATGGATGATATGGGGCCATCGGGTAACTAAGAGTGTGTCATCACAGATGAGGGGCACGTCATCACCGACGATGGCAAAAAGATTCTCCCTATTGTTAGACAACGACTAAAGCAGGTATGCCGGCATCAGTGAAGATGAGAGGTTGTTGCGGTTAGTAAGGAAGCTACAACATTGAGTTGGCCAATGTCGAAGAAGAGGAGTGACCGAGACGTACGAGAGAAGAGAACATCAAGCATGTATAACATCATGCACGTGTATGTACATGCATACATATATACAAATAGAAGCGAGGATGTATAGAGGCAGAGGAGCAAACAACTTAGAGTAGAGATGACGTAGTCATAGGGAATAGACTCGGGGGTCATTGGAGAAAGCGTGACACGTGTCCCCACCTATGATCAGCGACGGTTACATGTGTATGTGTGTTGATGTCACAACGGTTTGTATTAAGCAATAATTGGGGAGAAGTAGAAGATAACTATATAGTAAAGTATTGCATTGGAAGATGTAGCAACTGAGAGGGATTGATCAAGATTTGAGCTTACTGTTGGAGGTTGAAGAAAAAAAGCCGCGATGACGAGAAGAGATAGAAGACACACGGTTCGGTGAGACAACCAGCGTGTGATGGAAGAAAGTTCAAGATAGGTCGTCCATGGTGCATCGGTGTATACGTGAGCAAGGTACTTTATTACCTATAAACTAATAAGATAATTTATCACACACATAATCAATGTATTGCTTGAGATTAAATAGAGGTATATGTGCATGCATACAATTTGGATAAAAAGTAACTAATAGAGTAATAATAAGGTCATACAGTTACATGATCTATGCATGATGAAGAGTTGTTATTTTCTAAGAACCCCAACAACTTATTATGCTCAATGATTTTTTTTCCATCAAAGATCATACTTCAATCACGTTCCTCAGGTTGCATTTTTCTTCAGGCTTTTATTGTCATTTTCAATGTTTAGAATATCTTAAAAATCTAAATAGCCTACAAGATACAATATATTCTCAAGTATTTATACAAAGTTCGAAATAAATCTAGCGTACAAATGCGCGAGGCGCCCTGCTAATTATATTAATAAAGAAAAGAGCCGGTACAAAGCCGCAAAGAGTCTATTATATGAAGGTTCTAATTACACAATAAAAATTGCTCTAAGCTCTTAGCCCCAGCTAGTTTCCAAGATTTTCTTTGCTCCTTTATCTTCAACACTAAGTCCCCTGGTTTAGTAAATTTGCTCATGAAGATTCTGACGTTACGTTCCTTCCTGACGACAGTTGCCATAGCCCAACTTGGAGTGCCTTGGACGTTGTTCATTCTAGACCACCAGTCCAGGGTTTAAACGGAGGGCACCCGAGTTGACATAGTCTTGTGTCTGTCTGTCTAGAATTGAGTCCAGGAATACGACATGGTTGACTAGTAGTATTCTTAGTCTTCCACTTGAATTCTTGAGGAAATTGTCCAAATGACAAACCAAGCGGAGACCAATAAACGAGCCGGTTCTTCGCTTCTTCTGTGATTTTAAGTCGTGCAATCTTAGTTGATAAATAGGTGTGGCCGTATTTGCCGTGGCCTATCTTTTCTTGTCAAAGAGCAACAGATGAGAAAATGCTTCGCCCTTTTCTGCTGCCATTGCTCCTCCTCACATGCTTCCCTCCATCCTTTGCTCAATCCATGAAATCAAGCACCTCCAAGTGCTCCAATAGCAATATGTCCATCCCTTATCCTTTTGGTATTGCTGGTGAGAGCCCCTCCCCGGCCCAAGGGTTCGAGATCAGGTGTGGCTCATCTGGCCCGATGCTGTCCATTAAAAACCACGTGTTTGGGATATTTAACATCTCGTTGCTGGATGGTTTTGTGAGCATCTTGGCCAGTGCCGCTTCTCAGCAGTGCAAAGGGAATTCTAGTTCTTCTAGCTTTAGCCTTGAGGGGACCAACTTCACATTCTCGGATACAAGAAACAAGTTCACAGCTGTGGGTTGTGATGTGGTGGTCATGCTGTTGAATGGTAGCAGTGGGTATAGCGGTGGTTGTGCTTCCTTTTGCCCTACCAATAATAGCATCATCGATGGTGCGTGCTCTGGTGTGGCTTGCTGCGAAGCATCGGTGCCGAAGGGGTTAAAGAAGCTGGATTTAGAGTTCACGAATATAACCGGGCAGCTCGTCAGGCCCAACAAGTTCAACAATACTCTAGCATGTCGTGAGGCGTTCATTGTGGAGCAGAACTCCTATGTGTTTTCTATTGTTGACCTGAAGGTCCTGAACAACAAAGCTAACAACAACCCTCAATACCGGCCTGTTGTTCTTGAGTGGTCCATAGATGGTGGCAGCTGTGAGGAGGCGAAACACTCCGCGTCATATGCCTGCAAGGAGAATTCCGACTGCTATAACTCGACAAATGGAATTGGTTACCGCTGCAATTGCACCCTTGGATATCAGGGGAACCCATACCTGCAAGGGCCGGGTGGATGCCAAGGTAACGAACACATCTCTACTTATATTCTGGGCCTTACAGCGACCTCAACTTTTGTTTCTTGAACTTAATAGTTGGCAAGAACAGCCCATGTCTGATATCTGTTTGGTTTCATGTGGTTGTCGGCAAGATATGGATGAATGCTCCATTAAAAGTCCGTGCACGCATAAGTGCATCAACACGAAAGGCAGTTTCTACTGCATCTGCCCAGCAGGAATGGGAGGCGATGGATTGAAGGAGGGAAGTGGCTGCAATGGAGTTGGCACGCTGCTGATTGCAATAGGCAAGTTAGAAGCCCTATCTCACTGTTTTGTCATGTGATGGATGTGATCATTCATTGTAAAGGCATGTCGAGTTGGATTAATTCCGCATCCAATAAAACATCCTCTGAATTTTACTGTACTTTTGCAGTTGCGGGACTAGCTCTTCTACTGCTTCTCCTCATTCTTGGTTTCTGGACCCATTGGCTTGTTAAGAAGAGAAAACTTGCGAAGATAAGACAGAGATACTTTATGCAGAATGGCGGCTTGTTGCTGAAGCAGCAGATGTTTTCTCAGGGGGCACCACTGCGGATATTCACCTCGAGTGAGCTTGACAAAGCAACCAACAACTTCAGTGATGACAATATCGTTGGTAGAGGTGGATTCGGGACTGTGTACAAAGGCATATTATCCGATCAAATGGTTGTGGCAATCAAGAAGGCGCAGCGAGTTGATCAGAGCCAGGTGGAACAGTTCGTCAATGAGATGGTCATTCTTTCACAAGTGAACCACAAGAATGTGGTCCAGCTATTAGGCTGTTGTCTTGAGGCAGAAGTTCCCTTATTGGTTTATGAATTCATCAGCAATGGGGCCCTTTTTCATCATCTTCACAATACATCAGTCCTGATGTCATGGGAGGATCGCCTAAGGATCGCAGTTGAATCTGCATCAGCACTTGCATACTTACACTTAGCTACAAAGGTACCAATTATTCACAGAGATGTCAAGTCATCGAACATACTCCTTGACAAGAGCTTCACTGCAAAGGTATCAGATTTTGGTGCCTCAAGGCCAATGCCCTACAATCAGACCCATGTGACGACCTTAGTGCAGGGGACACTAGGGTACATGGACCCTGAGTACTTCCAGACAAGCCAATTGACTGAGAAAAGTGATGTGTACAGCTTCGGTGTGGTACTTATCGAGCTATTGACAAGGGAGAAACCTATATCTGAATCTGGTGTTAAGATGGATGAGGTGAGAAGCCTGGCATTGCATTTTAGTACGTTGTTCCATCAGAACCGGTTGTTTGAAATTGTAGATTCTCAAGTAGCCGAGGAAGCTGGAATGAGACATCTTAAAACGGTTGCACAGTTGGCTTTACGATGCTTAAGGTTGAAAGGTGAAGAGAGGCCAAGGATGATAGAGGTTGCAGTTGAACTTGAAGCGCTGAGAAGACTGATGAAACAACACTTGGTTCTGAAGAGTGAAGAAGAGCCTCTGCTTCGGGAGCCAAGGTGCCATGGAGAGATGACTATTGACTTACCGTCGAGTTAGGTGGTTTTAGCTAGTTCCTTGAACTTCTCGGTTTCATTTTAATTATCTCCTCTCTTTGTGTTCAGCTGCCAATCAAGTAGAAACCCAAAGTATGGTTATATTAAGAATTGTTGGTGAGTTTTGTCCATTGTCTGTTCAGGTCTATTTTTTCAGAAATAAAAATATCGAATTCACTCATAAGTCAGTAAGTACCGGTCGGTTAAAGTTCCCCTTGGATTGTACCAAAGCTTTAGAAATAAATTTTATGGCACCAGTCGGTTAAAGTTACCCATTTGGATTGTACCAAAACTTTGGAAAGAAATCATAAGACTTGTGGCGTCTTTAAATCCGACCATTGACCATTCTAGAGTTCTTTGCTCGCATACATTCTACCGGCTATGGAACTGAGCCTAACTCAGTTGGTAGGAAGGTGTGAATGTATACCCCTACCACCCAAGTTTAAATCCTTTTCGAGGCGAATTTGGATGTCTATTATGGCTGTATGCATCTTTAGTTGGTGCAGAGGCCGAGAGTTATACTTTCATTTCTAAAAAAAAAACATTCTACCAGCCTACATATCTTGTGGAGCTTACATAGTCAAATTTCTCGAGTACTCCGTTTAAAGTGGCACTCCACTTCTTGTAAGCTGTTAGTGCTGACCATCTTGGTGTGTTGATTGGCGGTCGGCACTCGTTTGTTATCTGCGGGTTTTGCGAATTGCAATTTGCATCTGACTATCAATTCAATCCATTGCCCAGTAAGGTTGTCGTATTAAGGCAGGGGCATCTAGCTGCAGTTACAGATGGCACTAGAGATCAGTGACTGGTTTTGTGTAATATGAGCTCATCGTTAGGCTAGGCATCAACTGTTAATAAGATATGGCAAGCGAAATATTGAACTGCCATGCATGCTGCCGCAGGCCCGCATCTGCCCGCAGAGGGTGGTCTGCCTTCTCTTCTGAGTTACATGCTGCTCGCTGCTTTTGTAGAAGAAGATTGCATATACGAGAGGACCACTGTCGCAGCAATTCACTGTGAACGTCCTATGCTTACATGATATGTGTGTGCATAAGTGCATTATTTTGTTATCGAATATCAATCTATTTCTATCTATTACATTATTAAAGCGATAGAAAAAAAAGCCACCACGTTCACTCTCAAGGGTTAGAAATTCCCACTTTAATCGGTGAAAAAAGAGAAACATTTACACCGTTGATTATAGCAGGTTCAGATTATAATGATCTAGATTAAACGAAAGAGTTCATGTTAAGTACAATACAGAAATAAAAGTCCATTTCAAGTACAATGCAAAAATAATTGAAATACTTTGGAATTCATATGGAAATCAAATTGTAAATTTTATTTTATTTTTTATCCTAAGTTTTAATTATTTTTATTGGAATTCGTATACTAATCCAATTGTTAATATATATATATATATATATATATATATATATATATATATATATATATATATATATAAGAATTACAATTATTAGTGATTTTACTTTGTAATTTGTATCGAAATCAACTTGCTAATTTTATTTTATTTTTTATTTCAAATTTTAGTTATTTTTTGTTGGAATTCGTATACTAATCCAATTACTATTTTTACAAAATTTTATTCCAAATTATGTTTATCTAGTGATTTTACTTACGAATTCGTATCAAAACTAAATTGCTAATTTTATTTTGTTTTATTTTATTTTATTCTGATTTTCAGTTATTTTGCATTGTACTTGAGATGGACTCTTATTTCTATACTTTACTTGACATATACTCTTTCGTTTAATCTAGATCGTTATAATCTGGACCCACCATAATCAACGGTGTAGATGTTTCTTTTTTTTCACTGATTAACGTGCGAATTTCTAGCCCTTAAGAGCGAACGTGGTGGCTTCTTTTTCTATCGCTTTAATAATATAACTAGCAGGGTGATCCGCGTATTTGCGCGGTTAAATTTGTTTTAAAGTTTGTAGTGACAAATGATATAACTTAGATGCTTCAGAATATATTTACGTATCCTATATAGCTATTTAGATTTTTTAAGATATCATAAACATTAGAAAATGACAATAGAAGCTTGAAGAAAAATACAACTTGAGTAACGTAATTGAAGTATGAGCTTTCATGGAAGAAAATTATGAGTATAATAAGTTAATCATTTTCCATTATGTATACATCATGTAGTTGTATGCCCTCAACTCTTTTTCAAAATATTTGCATGCATATGTACCTCTGTTAATCTCAAGCAATACATTGATTATGTGTGTAACAAAAGTATCTTATTAGTTTACGTGGTATTAGAGTATCTTATTAGTTTACGTGGTATTAGAGTATCTTGCCCACATATACACCGATGCACCATGGGCGACCTACCTATTATCTCTACCACAATTTTTATGCTTCATCCTCCAAAAGCAAGCACAATTCTTGATTGATATCTCTTAGTTGTTACTATGTCTAATGTAATACTCTACCACATAGTTATCTTCTACTTTTCTCCAATTATCGTTTAATGATGACTGTTGTCATATCTACACGTATATACATGCAAATATTATAGATCCCTGCTGAGACACCCATCGCACTCTCTCCAGTGGCCTCAAGCCTATTTCTTACCGTTGCTTTATCTCTACTCCGAGCCCTTTGCTCCTTTGTTTCTGCACACCCGTGCTTCTATTCGTAGGATGCATGTATATATATACATATGCACGATGTTATACATGCTCGATGTCTTCTTCTCCTGTGTCGGTCGTTCTTCTTCTTCGACGTTGTCCAACTCAACGAAGTCGCTTCCTCACTAACTGTGACAACCTTTCATCTTCACTGATGTCGGTATGTCTGTCTTAGTTGTTGTCTAACGATAGGGAGAATCTGCTCGCCATGACTGGTGACGTCATATCACTCACCAACGATGGCATGCTCCTAGCTATCCGATGGTCACATATCGTCGATAGCTCGTCTTTAATCCAAAGCTTCATCTCCTCTCTGCTATGTCTTCCCCATTATCAAATTTTTTTGGCCATTGACTTCTTCAACAACGCCGATGCGCACCATTCGTCGTCACAGCACTTGGCTCCTTTGACTCCGGTCTTTCTCTTCAACGGCTCTAACGAGCAGTACGATATTGTCCTTGTCGAACAGCTAAGGTGAGCAACATGGAATTGTTCTCATCTTCGTTGTCGCTACCTCGGCTATTCGCTTCCTTGTTAATTAATGTCTTCTTGTAGGACAGATTAACGCCATTGCAGTCTTTCGTGGTCTCCTCCGACATCATTGATGATATCCTCATTATAATAATTTATATTTAATTTATTCAAAATTTTAGTTATTAAGATATTTTACTTTGGAATTCGTATGAAAATTAAATTATAAATTTTCTTTTATTTGTTGTCCCTAATTTCAATTATTTTTTGCTGGAATTCGTAAACCAATCCAATTGTTAATTTTTATGCCAAATTACGGTTATTTATATATTTTACTTCGGAATTCGTATCGAAATCAAAATGCTACTTTTATTTTATTTTTATTCCAAAATCAATTTATTTATTATTGTTGAAATTTGTATACTAATCCAGTTGCTATTTTTTGTTTAATTTTTATTCTGAGTTATATTTATTTAGGATTTTACTTAGGAATTAGTATGGAAATCAAATTGATGATGTTTTTTTGTTTCGAATTTTATTTATTTAAGTATTTTACTTTGAAATTCACATGGAAATCAAATTGAAAAAAAAATAATCCTGATTTTTACTTATTTTTTACTCGAATTCGTGTACTAATACAATTGCTATTTTTAATATATATATATATATTAAGAATTACGATTATTGGTGATTTTACTTTTGAATTCATATCAAAATCAATTTGCTAATTTTATTTTATTTTTTATTCCGAATTCTAGTTATTTTTTGTTGGAATTGTATACTAATCCAATTACTAATTTTTTTTAAAAAAAATTATTCCGAATTATGTTTATCCAGTGATTTTACTTAGGAATTCTTATCAAAATTAAAATGCTAATTTTATTTTATTTTTTATTCCGAATTTCAATTTTTTTGCATTGTACTTAACATGGACTCTTCTTTCTATATTGTACTTGATATGCAATATTTCGTTTAATCTATATCGTTATAATATGGACCCACCATAATCAATGGTATAGACATTTCTCTTTTTCCACCGATTAACATGGGAATTTCTAGCCCTTGAGAGCGAACGTGGTGGCTTCTTGACATGTATTATTTCGTTTAATCTAGATTGTTATAATCTGGACCCACCATAATCAACGGTATATATGTTTCTTTGTTTTCACGATTAACGTGGGAATTTCTAGCCCTTGAGATCGAACATGATGACTTCTTTTTCTATCACTTTAATAATATAATAGATAGATAGAAGATTACAATCTAGTGAGACTTCTAGTTTGCCTTGAGTTAGCACCCCCTTGCTCCATTTCTGACTCCGTCACTGTCCGTGATGGCATTGAGACAGTATTATGGCGGCGAGGTAAGGTGCCAAAACCCTAGAATTTTGATCTCTGCATTTCGAAACCGCTACATTTCTTCTTCTGCTGCAGTTATGTTTGTTTGTGTTGTAATGTTGTTTCCTTGTTGGCTGTTTATGAAGCTTGGGTTCAGACGTTGATCTAGATAGGTGAATCAAACTACACAAGAAAAAAATACTACTCGTTAGTTAAATTTATGATGGTAAACTAATACCCATGGTCTGCATGTGAGGTAGTAAGATTTAGTTTAAAGCACTCCTGTCAAACCCAGTGTTCCACTTCGCTGCCTCGAAAAAATTGGATAAATTCATATTCATTGTTAGTGGGATAAGTATCCCTTTGACGACTGCAACAACTACACACCATGGCAGTCTTTTTCTTTTGAAAAATCAGGACCACATGTCACATTAGTTGAGAAAGTCTTTTGTGGAAAAAAAAACTTGACCATGGGAGAGTGCCCACTATCATACGTCTCTATATTAGCTGAGATTGTCTTGTGTCTAACTGTCTAGAATTGAGTCTAGGGCAAATAATACTCGTCAATAAAAAGAGATAATACTAACTTAATGAGAGAAAATGATGTATCAGCATCAGAGAGCCACGAGCCCAGTTGCCTCCTGACTCCTGACTCCTGAGGATACTGCCCAGCTATCAGTACAACTACAAGGAATACGAACATGGTTGACTAGTAGTATTCTTAGTCTTCCCCTTGGATTCTTGAGTAAATTGTCCAAATGACAAGCCAAGCAATTGCCTCCTGGGGATACTGCCTAGCTATCAGTATTGTTACGAATATTATGTGTATATTCATGAGGTTCAATAAACAGTATATATATGGAGTACAAGAGGATATTACAAAGAAATATGTCATACACATACAAGGAAATACAAATGAATTCCTATTCTAACACCCCCTCAAACTCATGGTGGATCACACACTAAGTTTGAAGAGAAAATACAAATATTGTATCTTAGTCTATGGCTTCGTGAAGAAATCAGCAATCTGTAACTCTGATAGCACAAACTGTAAAGCAAGTACTCCCTCCTGTACCTATGAGCGAGTGTATGAAGCATCAACACCAATGTGTTTGGTGAGCTCATGCTTCACTTAATCACAGGCAATACTGATAGCACCTGTACTGTCAGACAAAAGAGTCGTAGGTCACATCATAGGCACTCCAAAATCTGTAAGCAGCCACCTCAGCCAAGTAACATCTGTTGTCACTGCTGCCATAGCTCTCAACTCAGCCTCTGCACTCGAACGGGAAACTACAGTATGTTTTTTGTCTTACAGGCAATCAGGGAGGAACAAAAAAAAACACAGTAAGCAGAAAGAGAACGACGATCAGAAGTATCATAGCCCAGGTCGTATTGGAGTATGCCTAAAGCTGTAGTGAGTTGGAGCTAGGAAAAACAAATGACGACAAATTCATATTCATTATTAGTGGGGTAGATATCTCTTTGACGACTGCAACAACTACACATCATGGCAGTCTTCTTCTTATGAAAAATCAGGACCCCATGTCACATTAGTTGAGAAAGTCTTTTGTGGGAAAAAAAATAAACTTGACCATGGGAGAGTGCCCACTATCATACGTCTCCATATTAGCTGAGATTGTCTTGTGTCTGACTGTCTAGAATTGAGTCCAGGGCAATTAATACTCGTCAATAAAAAGAGAGATAATACTAACTTAATGAGAGTTGCCTCGTGTAGGATACTGCCTAGCTATCAGTACAAGGAATACGACATGGTTGACTAATGAACCACGAGCCTAGTAGTATTCTTAGAGCATGTATAATGCAAGTGTTTAGAGAGGTGTTTAGCAAGAAAAAACTAATTTTTTTTCTGCCACATAGGACAAATAAGGTGCTTATTTTGTAGCATCGGTGCTTAACAGGTGTTTATGTATATAACTATATCTAATTAATAGATAATAAAACATTTAAGCACGTACAAATGAGATGCTTGCATTGAAGGTAATGACTTTTACATAGGTGCTTAATGGCGTAGCTATATTCTCTCTCTTTAAACACTTGTGTATAAGCATCTTGCATTGTACATGCCCTTAGTTTTCTCCCCTTGATTCAAAAGAGGGGTGGTTTTAACTAAAGATAACATGCTCAAAAGAAATTGGAGTGGAAGTAAAAAGTGTTGTTTCTGTATTAAAGATGAAACAATTCAACATCTTTTTATTTACTGCCCCTTTACACGTCTTACATGGTGGGCTGTTCAATGTGTGTTTAATTTGTCTCCTCCTACGAGTATAGCAAATATTTTTGGGAATTGGTTAGTCGGTATTCTAAAGGATTTAAAGACACAACTCCTAGTGGGAGCTAATGCCTTATGTTGGTCTATTTAGTTATGTCAAAATGATGTCATTTTTGAGAGCAAGATCACCACCAAGCCTTTGCAGGTTATCTTATTAAGTGGACACTGGCTGGGGATTTGAGCAAATCTGCAGCATTCGACCCAAAAGAAGTCCATGTTGGCCGGAAGCACCAGGCTCGAGTTTGTGGCTAAGCAAATTTTCAACACTTATGGGTGGCGGATGAGTCGCCAAATTTGTAATGATTGAGTTTAACTTTCAGTCGTCTTCTGGTTGTAAGGCTTTAAGCAACATTTAACATTTCTGGCTATCTTGTCACTTTAAGCACTTTAATAAAAATAGGTTGTGTGCATCCATGATGCAGAGGCTGGGAGAGTTCTCTCTTTCATTATCAAAAAAAGGTCTATTTTTCAGAAATAAAAATATCTAATTCACTCATAAGTCAATAAGTACCAGTCGGTTAAAGTTCCCCTTGGATTGTACCAAAACTTTAGAAATAAATCTTATGGCACCAGTCGGTTAAAGTTACCCATTTGGATTGTACCAAAACTTTGGAAAGAAATCAGAAGACTTGTGGCGTCTTTAAATCCGACCATTGACCATTCTAGAGTTCTTTGCTCGCATACATTCTACCAGCCTACATATCTTGTCGAGCGTACATAGTCAAATTTCTCGAGTACTCTGTTTAAAGTGGCACTCCACTCCTTCTAAGTTGGAAGTGCTGACCATCTTGGTGTGTTGATTGGTGGTGGTGTTGGAATTAATACGGGTTGGGCCTATTTTTAATTCTAATTAATTCTTGAAAAATTCTAAAGGCTCATATACACGTGTTAAAACTGTTTAGTCCCATATAGAGAGTTGAATGGAAGTTACACCACTTTAAAAGGTGGAACGTGGTAACCCTCTTGTGGAATTGGAGAGAGCCAATACACACGCGCGCTCGCTCGCCTCGCCGTGCGTGCGCGTACGCATGCGTGTCGGGTGCATGCACGTTTTTCTTTATCTTTTCGAAAATCAAAAAGCACTGACTCGCAATTAATGGCATTAACAAACGGCTAGCAGTAACGGTTCAGTTACCAGTGAGTAATGGCGACTGCACGACTACTACCACTACGACATGACGAACGACAATCTTGTCAAGACTCCTACTGCTGCTACTGGATCTGGAACTCCTACTGCTGCTACTCCTTCTACTAGATCCGGCTATGTCTATCTTGCACATATTTGTTGATTAGTTTTCTTATCTGTTATTAACTTGAACACTGAAATAGGTATACTAGTTTATGTCCTTCTGGATCTTAGTATGGCTATAGTGTTCTTGTTCATTTACTTTGTGAAAATAACTAGAGTAATTTTTATGATTTATCTATCATATTTATGTATTAAAGTAATTCAAAAAATACTCATATATTCGACAGGCGGTCGGCACTCGTTTGTTATCTGCGGGTTTTGTGAATTGCAATTTGCATCTGACTATCAATTCAATCCATTGCCTAGAGATCAGTGACTGGTTTTGTGTAATATGAGCTCATCGTTAGGCTAGGCATCAACTGTTTATAAGATATGGCAAGATCAGTGACTGGATTTGTGTAATATGAGCTCATCGTTAGGCTAGGCATCAACTGTTTATAAGATATGGCAAGATCAGTGACTGGATTTGTGTAATATGAGCTCATCGTTAGGCTAGGCATCAACTGTTTATAAGATATGGCAAGCGAAATATTGAACTGCCATCCATGCTGCCGCAGGCCCGCATCTGCCCGCAGAGGGTGGTCTGCCTTCTCTTCTGAGTTACATGCTGCTCGCTGCTTTTGTAGCAGAAGATTGCGTATACGAGAGAACCACTGTCGCGGCAATTCACTGTGAACGTCCTATGCTTACATGATATGTGTGTGCATAAGTGCATTATTTTGTCATCGAATATCAATCTATTTCTATTATACTATTAAAGCGATAGAAAACGAAGCAATCATATTTGCTCTCAAGGACTAGAAACTCCTACGTTAATCGGTGGAAAAAAAATCTACACCATCAATTATAATGAATTCAGATTATAACGGTACATATCTCTCCGTTAGCTTCACAAAATTGACCAGAGTTCTATCGAGTGATAGATCACGTATACCTATCCTTTTTGGACAGTCAGGATGTTGCTCTACGTATTAATTGGTACGTATCCAATCTCGATACTAACACACAGAAATCAGCATGTCCCCACCAGCCCACCAGTACACGGTTTGATATTCCAACTGGTACACGTTTTTTTATGATTCCGATACTAATAAATACTCAGTGACCACATAGATTCAAAAGAGATCTCGAGATGATAATAAATATGTAGGTATCATAACACCCTCAACCTCAACACATGACACGACACCTTCCAAGGAAAAAACACACAACACCTAGTTATGAGGGAACATTCTGATCACGGGGTAGTTAGAGACTAGGAATGTGTCAAGTCAATGCATAAAGTTCAAATCAACTGACTTCCCCTTGAATCTATGGACAAACTGCGCAAATGACAACCTAATCCCGTGGGACTAATGGGTGACAAGATGGTACCTGTAATTGTAATGCTACTAATTAGGTGTGACTAGTTGTTCATGCGCACTCACCTGATTTTGCATATATACATGGCGGCCAGGTTTGATTTAGACCAAATTTAAGGGACAAAGGTAAAACCGCAAAAGGTTTAAGACTAGAATTGGATCTGACCCCAAAGTTGGGATAGCAAGGACTTTTCCCGCAGTTATTGTTGACCTAAATAGTTATTACTTTGAACTATTTTACTAAATTTCTCCATAACTATATTGCTTATTGTCTGTGAGATTTAAGCGCATCATCTTGGCATATGAGAAGAAGCTAGCATTTCAGCCTCCATACTGCATTGCGCACTTCCTTCTGAAGAGTGCAGGTCGGAAATTGGTCTTGCCTCACGTAGAGGGTCTTGTTCATTATTTTTCTGTACAGACTCGTCTTTTCTTCTGATACTTCGCTCCATGGTGAATGACCTTCTTAGCCCATCTAAAACTGAAGCCACCTCCTTCATAACTGGTCGTTCTTCTCCCTTCAAATTTAAGCATCTCACCGAGAGCTGTGCAACTGCACACACTTGCTCTTCGCCTGCTTCTGCCAAAATTTGTGGCTCTATGTCATGAAGCAGGCGCCCTTCATTAAATAGAATAACCAGATACATGGCTAAGTTGCACGATTCCTCCGGCCTGCCTACAGAAATAGGCTTCTGCCTTGTCAATAGCTCTGCAAGAACTACTCCAAAACTGTAAACATCACTCTTCTCTGTGAGCTGGCTGCTTTGGAAATATTCAGGATCGAGGTATCCAATAGTCCCTTGAATAAGAGTTGTTACATGAGTTTGATCAAATGGGACCGATCTTGATGCGCCGAAGTCTGATATCTTAGCCACGAAATTCTCGTCCAGCAGTATGTTGCTTGATTTGATGTCTCTGTGAATGATTGGTATAGAAGATGTGGAGTGCAGATAGGCAAGTGCTTCTGCTGTTTCTGCACCTATCCTTAAGCAATCTTCCCATGTTAAAGAGCGAGGCACACTTCTGTTGTGGATGTGCTGGAAGAGTGTTCCATTAGGTATGTACTCATACACCAACAATGGAACATGTGTCTCTAGACAGCATCCCAAAAGCTTGACTACATTTGGGTGATCAATCTGAGATAAGATGGTAATCTCATTGACAAATTGCTCCGCCTGGCTCTCATCAAACAATGTGGACTTCTTTATGGCAACCACGGTCTTATCTGGAAGAATGCCCTTGTACACTGTTCCATGTCCACCTCGGCCAAGGATTCGACTCTTACTATAGTTGTCAGTAGCAGTCTTGAGCTCTTCTGCACTGAACATCTTTGCTGATGAGTCCTCACTCTGAGATGTGATTGCCGAAAATCTCTGCTGCAGTAGCAAGCCTCCATTCTTCCTGAATAACTCAGCTCTCTTTCTTCCCACCTCTCTTTTCTTCATGGCCCAGTAGTAGCACAGAGCTGTGGTGGTTATTGTAAGCACAAGTGCAAGACCTACACCTGCAGATATTGGATGAAAATGTGCAAGACTTGTGTAAGTCATCCATTGTAAGCAATACTAATAGGTACTGGATTACTTCTGACTGCTCCCATGCAGATGCAACATTGAGGTAATCTTTACTCTTTAGGACAACCACAAGCTGTTAATTCCTTTCATGATTAGCATAGATGTGTTTAGTAATCTAGTTTGCCTGCTCTTTTTAGTCATAAATCGCTAAAGCACTATTTGCACTAATATAATGTTTTGTGTATGTAATTCACTGATCATTTGCATAAGCCATCATAACAGCTATACAACCTATACTATATCAGTAGGCCAGCATTGGAGAACTACTTTATCTGATGATTGCATTAATAGAAGAAGAATGAAATAACTATTTTGTCTGACGTTTGCATCAATAGAAGAAGAATTAAATAGAAACTATTTTATCTGACGATTGCATCAATGGAAGAAGAACGAAATAGAAACAAAACAAATGATCTAGTGTAGTATGCTGATATGCCAGATGTTGAGTAAATTACCCAAAGCAATGTCTAAAGGGAAGTGCTTTTGACAACCACTTCCCTTTTTCCGGCCATCGCCACTCATGCCTTGAGGGCAAGCGCACGAAACAGCTCCTTGCTCTTCCATGCAGGAGTACATGTACACGCAGGGGTTCTTTTCAGGGTGATTGCACACATCGAGACCTAATAGATAGATATAGCCATTCGCCGAAGATCATCAGTAGCACTCATAGGCTCAGGAAGAGATGTTTAAAAGACATGATGAATAGCTAGCTCAGCACTCTTGTGAGATTGGTGAGCAAATGCTCTGTTTATCGTACCTTGCGGTTGCGGTTGTTGCGTAGGAGAGCCTGCATTGGAACACAACACTCGTTATTAGATCTTCTTGCGGTACAAAGTGTAACCTGCACATATCTATAGCTACGGTACTTGAAAACTTAAGTACTCCTGCCAGGTGCTAGTTGGACTAATCTATCATCAGGCGAGTGTGGCAAATATGCATTTGAATTTCATGTGTAATCCGAATTGTACATAAATTGTCGAGAAACAAAAAATCAAAATGGGAGATACATTAAAAATAATATCTTGTTGGATAGTGCATTCAAAAGTCTAAAAATATGGACAAGTAATAATCTTAGAAACAAAACTAACTAATTAGTGATGCAAATTATTACTATGGGGATACCAGAGGTGCCAAGAGCGGAGCCGGTGTTCCAACCCTCCTAGCGCCCCCTTAAGATCCGCCGCTATCTCTACCGTATGAGCTTGGAGACCGAGATGCTAGTGCGTATGTAAGTAAATGTGAAAGACAGAATGAATATGGAGTCAAAAATACTGAAAGATTGATGGATATGCTGGCTACAAGGAGATAGGTGATAAATAACGGTGACTAATAAGTGGGCCTGATCCTTCGAGTAGAAAGATTACAGTAGTGATAACTCTTATACTCAGAATTATAACTAAGAAACACACACTCAACTGATTGAGTTAATAGTTTGGTGTGCTCACGAGGCTGTAGCAGAACAAAACAAGTGCAACCAAAAACACGAAGGTGAGTGTACTGGAGAGCTCGAGAGTAGAGACACTCTATAGGACTGATACCATTAAGAGCAGTAGAAGGTTGCATATTGATGAAACAGTCTCGGCCCAGAACTGTAGTGGAACATAAGAGACAAGGAGAAGAGTATGGGCAGTCTCAATCAGATGACGATGTTTGCGCTCAGCAATCCCATTCTAAGCATGGGCACCAGGACAAGAAGACTGGTAAAGAGTGCCCTACTCAGAAAGAAACTGTCTAAAAGCGCAAAAACAGTACTCGCTGGTAGAATCACAGCGAAAAATACAGATATAAGAATCAAACTGAGCACGAGCCATCGTTGCAAAGCTACGATAGATCGCAAGAAACTGGCCACGATTAGATATAGGGAAAAGCCATGTAAAACAGGAATAATCATCAATGAAGATCATATAAAACTTATGCCCACCTTTAGAGATAATAGGCGCTGGTTTTCATACATCTGAATGAACTAAGTCAAAAGGACGAGAAGACAAGAACTCACTAGAATGATAAGAAAGTTGTAGCAGCTTGCCCAACTTACAACCCTGATAAAACATTACCATGTCAATAGTAACACGTTCAAGAACGCCCTAACAAGCTAAAAAAGAATGGCGAGACCCACACAAGTGACCTAAACGATGATGCCACTGCGCAAAAATTCCAGAGGTAGTGGTAGTAGTGGCGGTGGAGATAGACGTAGAGGTGATAGGAGCAACTGAAGTGGACGGAATGTGGAGGCGGTTAATGATGTAGAGACACTAACAATCCCTACGGCGCCGGCCAGTCCCAAGTACCATCCATATCTGTCGTTCCTAGACAAAACATGTGTGAGAGTCAAAACCAATCCTACAATCGAGATCGGTGAGCTAACCCACTGAAAGAAGCTACATGGTAAGCTGACGAACATGGGAAACAACTGTAATAGAAAAGTCTGTGGACAAAAGAGTGTCATGATAGCTGACAGATAGAGGAGTACCATCAGCTATCTGAACAGAGGTGGGGAAAATAGGAGGCCCTACTGAAGTGAAAGATATGGAAAGAGGCACCAGAATTCAGAACCCAAGAAGTACCTGGAGGAGATGTCTGAGCTAAAATGGCAGAACCTGCTGAGCTGTGAGAGAGCTATTGAAGTAGATCCTAGCAGAGCTACGAAACAGAGTCACCTCGCTGAGAAGTTCCTGATCCTCCCATCGAGGAAGGGCCTACTTGCCTCTCTTGGATCGTCCACCCCTACACGTCTTGTTCCACTTTTTTCGCACTGCACAACTTAGGTAGTTGTGCTCGAAGTTTTTGCAATAATTGCACTGAACCCCAGTTGGTGCAAAAACAGGAGCAGAAATAGACACATGAGGAGGAACTGTAGTCGAAGCAGAAACCATCGGTGTAGTCGAAGAAGAAGGGGTAGCACGCACAGCCGAAACAAACTGTGCTGTTAACCCACGGCAAAACTCCTCAGCACGAAACGTCGAAAGAACCTCAATGACTGTTGGTCGTGGTGAGCAGCTCAACAGTCACGATCTGTCTTCTACACCTTATGGCACTCCTGGCAGAGCGGAGAAGCTAGCTCGTCTAGTTGGCACCAGAGACTGGTCAGGGCTCGGAAGAAGTCGTCGACGGAGAAGTCCTCTTGACGAAGCGTCTCCAACTCACGCTTAAGCGAAAAGAACTGAGCATCGTTGCTCTACTGGTATCGCTCGTGCAAGTACTCCTAGATTTGATGAGTAGAACGCAGACCAACAATGTCTGACTGAATGGATTCATCGACGCTGACCACCAGGATGACTCGAACATAGACCTTATTAGCACACCAGCGCTCAAAGACATCTATAGCATACTGAAAGGCCTCATCAGTAGCATCAGCAGCAGCGGCCTCTGCCTTTACCTCCTTCTTGGTGGCCTCATCTTCTATAGGAGGTGCAAAAGTAGGCTGAACCGATGATGACAGACAGGGTCGAGCACTAGTGACATGTCCCCAGAGGTGGAGACCATCGAGCGTGATCTCCATGAGTAAATGCTACAACCTGTAGTTCACCCCATGAAGCTTTTTTCCTGAGAATGGAATCGCAGCTGATGGAACGGAAGTCATCGGTAGGCGGTGTTGGACGGTGCGGCGACCAAGACAATGAAGTCTAACATACGGCGCTGGACGGTGCAACGGTTATATCGACATTCTTTTTTTTGTTTTTTGTTTTTGAACCAAACTCTTTTCAAAGGAAACTGTGGATGGTTTCCTTATAAAATCGGTCTCGGCCTGAGCAGAAACAACGATGACGACGGCGGCTCGTGCTAACAGCGATGGACGACGGAGCTCCGCCGGGCTCAGCCTGCGTCGTCCTCGAGTCGGGCGTCAGGGGGCGGCGGTGTCGGGCCGGGCGTCGTCATCATGGAGCGGCGGTGTCGGGTCGGGCGGCAGCGTCAGGTCGAGTGACGATGCCAGCGGAGGGCGGAGGGTGGCGTGCAACGGGCTCGGCCCGCGTCGTCCTCGGGTGTAGCGGTGGCGGCTGGCGGCGGCGGCGGGCGTTGACCGCTAGCGGAGGGTGGTGGTGGCGGGCGGCGTTAGACAACAACGGCCTCGGGTCCGTGGTGGTCCAATCTATGCGGCGGCGGCCTTTGACGACGGCAACGGTGGTTGGATGGCGGTGGCGGCCTTCGACGAGCAACGGTGGTGGGATGGCAGCGGAAGGAGCTAGGTTAGTGTCATACCTCTGTGTCATGTTATGAATATTGTGTATATATTCATAAGGCCCAGTGAGCAATATATATAGGAAGTACAAGGGGATATTACAAATAAATATGCTGTACATATATAAGGAAATACCAAAGGCATATAAAAAAAATACAAAAGCAATTCCTATTCAAACAGGGTGCATCATAGCTGTATACATTTCGGGTGAATTTATTTGACAAGTAATAGGTTTCGGGTGAATTTGTTTGACATAGTAAAAAAAATGCTAACTTGTCAAAAGTTCCGGGATATAGGATATTACCATATGGCACGAGCGCCTCGGTGGAGTTTGTCCCTGTCCTGTAACAGTCACCAACCCAGTCCTTGGGGCAAGAGCAAGTATAACCTCCTGGGGTGTTGTTGCAGAACTCCGGCTTGGTGCAGTTGTTGCTATCGACATGCCGGCATTCGTTGATATCTTAACCAGGAGTGCAACGCTTTATTTGAGAAAGCAGATAGGCATATTTCTATTCGTTAAAACAGGTAGAATTCTATCGGCTGGAATGTATGTCGCGACTGAATTCAACTACGATCCAGTCCGAATGACTGAAACTTAACTGTCCTCAGTTGTATTTGGAATCAGGAAAAACAGTAATAGTGAAATGAATACTTGTGCTTGCTTTTGGACGGATGTGCATACCCCTAAATACTCTCCCTATGCTCATTTATTTTCCCAGATTATTCCAATTTCCATGCAACTTGCTTGTTGATCTACCCAGACTAAATCACAAGATTTTGACGTGAAGATTGATCATTGTGTGCTTTCATATGAAATTGCAGGCCAAATTCTACTCCATTTATTGGGTCTCGGGGATCTCTGTGATGGATAAAGAAGTCCTTACCTACGCATCCATCGGCAACGTACGGATTCCCTTCGTCTTCGTACCCTGCATTGCATTTGCAGAGATAACCCGCGCTGGGTGCGTCGATGCATGCACTCATGTCGTTGCAGACAAGTGGCGCGTTGTTGTAGCTCTGGGCCTGGTCGCATGTGGCGCGCCCAATTGCCCAATCCAAGATCATCCTGCGTTCACCTGTCGGCAACAGCGCGTCTTTCAGCCGCCTCTGCCCACCGTCACCACCGCCCGTGAAGACTTCCTCGTCTCTGTCGAGGAAGAACACAGCGCTGCAGGTGCCGTCCTCCTCGCCGATGACGCTCCCTGATGTACTCTCGAACGTCAGGTTGAAATCTTGCGCGCCGTCCATCGGCACGAGTGCCTCGCAGCAGGCTCGCCCAGAGCAAGACCCGTTGCTGATGACGTCGGGGCTTCCGGTGCACCAGGTACTGCAGCTGGTAGGTTGCGGGGGATTGTTATCAGCGGCGGGCGGGTTGATGAAGTTGGCGAGGAGCTTGTAGTTGCAGCCAGTGGCCACCAGCTTGCTGAGCTTGGAGAAGGAGAACGGCGTCCCTTCCAAGTTCATCGGCACCGGCACGGTCCCGTTGATCGGCCTTGGCTTGCCATTGCGATCGTAGCACACCTGGTGGATGGGCCCCGCCAAGATGATGACGAAGCCTTCCGTCAACGACACTTCGGCGATTCTATAGCTACGCTCGCCGATCGGCAGCATGGCCTCATCGTTCAGCCCACATATTACCCCGAAGCCGGGTAGAGACTTGTTTCTGGCGCCGAAGGGATAGGGGGCGTTGTGGCACGTCACGTTCGGCTGCAGCGGCGGCGGCAGTGGCGGCAGAGCCAATCCCCGCGAAAGCGCGCCGTGAGGCATCGTGGAGAAGAGGGCGAGTGCGAGAGCCAGTGGGCCGAGTGGCCATGCAGCCACTGCAGCCGCCGCTGCAGCGGCTGATATGCAATTTCTTCCGCGCGACATGTCGCCTCTGCGTTCTGCAGCTTCCGGTGGTGCACGGGCACGACCGCAGGAGAGGGCAAGAGGTGTTAGGGGATCATTGTCGCAAGAAACCACGGTGAGCTTGCGATGCTTGAGGGGATGTCTACGTTTTTCTTTTCCTTTCCTTTCCTTTCCTCTGTTTGCAAAGCAATGTTATTACGTGTGGGTACACGTGGTTGGATGTTTTTGCGAATTTAGAACACTTGTAACTTGCTTGTTTTTTTAAAAAAAGAACTTGGAGCCTCTTGCTTAACAAAGACAATGATACATACCTCCTCTTGCATATTATCTCTCTTTTTTAAATACTTATTTTCAATAACTCTGAACTACATGTACTTTTGTGCAAATTTACACTTTCTCTAAAGAGTAACGAGATGTCTAGCGTTCTATCACGGGTCTTGAGAAGACTTGGTGCGTGTGAGTCAATGCATAGGTCTAAATCGACGTTACTTTTCCATGGACGATTGCACGACGACAACCTAACCCAGTAGCCAGGACTAATATAATCGGCGACAGCGGAGAGAAAAAGATGGCACGCGCGACTGGATGTCGTTAACCAGGCCCACCACGGTTGGCTCGTTGATTAACAGCTTCCTGTTACACGGGACGGCTTAGGAACGACGAAGTAAACAAGATCAATAGTAGAGAGACACGAGATTTAACGTGGAAAACTCTTCCAATGCGAGAGGGAAAAAACCACGGGCGCCAGCCAGCAACAATCTTCACTATATCGGAGTGAGGTTACAACGTCGGGGATTTACAACTCTGATTCTCTGGTCACAAACAGAGGCTTACAGGATATATATATATCAGGGAAACCCTAATTCGACTAGGATCCATACCGCGGGGGGCTTCGCCCTCCCGCATCCCCAGGCGTCCCTGGGTGCACGGGCCTTGCACAATGGGCCGCCAGACTCGTTCGCTCGCTCCGCCCTAAGCCTCCGCGACGGCCTCTCTGCGCCTTTCCGTCCGGCTGGCCTAATTGATGTATAGAATTTGGATCACAAATCAACACTTCCGAGAAGGGATGTGGAGGCTTAGGGCCTCTGCTGCGCTCCGTCCAGAAGCTGGCCTAATTGATGTATAGAATTTGGATCACAAATCAACACTTCCGAGAAGGGATGTTACGAACGAACCATTTGAGCCGGTAGCGCTCTCAGCATCCGTGGTTGTTTGGCCTCTAATGCGACTACTATACTCAGGTGTGGAGAATGGCCTGCCTGCCCTTGTACGAATATTTGAAGAGACTCCAGCGTGCGAAGACTTGGCCTTGGTGTCATTAATTGCATGATCGACCCTTCTTTTCTTTCGTGATCGATTGCTGTGCCGTGGTGTACCGGGCGATCGTGTTTAGTGAAAAAAAGCAGACCATATATATACGTAATGCGATGGAGAAACCACCACTACTAGATGCCTAGATGGCAATTTGCTGGATGTGATTGCCGAGAGAGACTGCCTGCCGCTTTGCTTCATATTGTGACATAATCGGATTTTTGCAGAAGAGGCAAATCCTCTAGTACAGCTCTCTGTTCGTCGGTGCAGTTTGTGGTGCAGACAAGACGGCCACGTCCATCTCTTTTGAATAGGAACCACGTTGAGGTAAAAGTTATCGCCTCCGTGATGGCATTGAGACGGTGATCAACATAAACCGATATTGTTCAATGTCGCAGCCCATTTGCAAGTAGAAGCAGGGGAGGACCGTCTCATGTGGCGAGGTATGGTGGCCGCCCGAGCTACCCTCCTCCGCCGCCTCCTAGACCCCAACATCCACCGGCGAGAGGCGAGGAGGCTGCCGAAGACGAACGGGGCTGCCGAAGTCTCTGTTTTCTTTGTTCATGGGCTTGTTGCCTAATCCCTTGTTGAGTTGGATCTGGCCTGACCGGCCCAGTGGAAGGCCATCACGAGCCAACTGTGGTGGACCATTGGACCTGGCTAACAACGTTCAGTCGTGTAATATTCACTCTTATTTCTCAAATATGGACCACGTTGAGGTATCAGTGGCGGACCCAAGTCTGGGTGGGCTGAAGCACCAGTCCAGCCCATTCCACTCCATGTAGTAAAGCCGTGTAAGCACCAGTCCTCCCCAACCCTAACTCCCCTAACTAAGTGAGTGTCGCCTCCTCTTGCCCGCAACCCGTGCCTCTACACTCCGCCCGTCGCCCGACCGCCCCTGCTCCACCCTGTCGCCCCTACTATGCCTGTGTCAGACCCCGGGCGTGAAATACCTGAAGTTCTCGTGTGTGTACCGTACTAGTCACATTATCAGTAGCTAGTACACACATCCACAACGTTGGCATACATATCCATACACAATATACATACAATATGAAACAAATATGGTACTTAACTTAAGCGATTACATTACGAGAGTATAATACACGACCAACCGGTCAAATAAAATAACAAGTATCAGAAGTAGCAATTTAAACAACAGAAGCATAATATATAAAGTCCAAAAGTCCAGCGGTATGCCCATCCAAACCCTCAAACAACTCAACAATACTACCAAAAACTCGTAGAGATGCATGCAACCTACTGCCTTGCTGAAGGGCTTGTTTGGTTTATGGCCTGAGAGCCGTGCCTAAGAAAAAATAGTGCCTAGGAAGCAGATGATTTTTGTCTGATCATGCAAGCCTAAAAATGTGTGTCTGGAGATAGAATTCAAATATGAACAGTTGATTTCATCAATTATCTAAATGGTTTTTAAAGTTTTAGTTTTTTAGCATGTCTAATTAAAAAGAAAAAAATAAAGAACTAAAGAAAAAGACCAGGCTTAGCAACCCGGGGCGTACACGTGGCACCTGGCGTTGGTTTAGTTCCTAGGTTGGTTTTGGCCGTCGGGGCTGATGGTGCTGCCTTGGCTAAGAAGGTTCTCAGGTCTTCAATCAAAAGGCGTCAGGTCTGGAACCAAACAACCCCTTCTCGGGAACCTGATCTTTTTTGCCATACCTCGACGAAGATACGCGTACGACTGCGGAATGCATATTATATATCCTCAGCTACGCGATTAGATGCCGCTCGACATCGGTGGCGGAGCGAATTTTTGAAGCTCGGGCAAGCCGGAGCACGGAGGCGCGCCGCGGGCCCGGGCGGCGGCCGCACGGCGACGCACGCGGGCGGGCCGAGGAGGAGCGCGGCGGCGGACCGCGGAGCTACACCGAGCCGGCCGGCGGCGGCAGCGCGCGGCACGGTAGGAGCATGAGGGCGAGCAGCAGCAGACCTGGCGGCGCGCGAGCTGAGTGGCGGCGGCGGCGGCGGCGTGCACCGCCAAGCCGGGCCGGCGGCGACGGAGCACGTGGAGTCTGTCCCACCGGCGCGGCACCATGGGGAAACCCAAGAGCAAGAGAAGGAGGCGCTGAGGAAAAATAGCGAGGAGGCAGGAGCTCCACCCGCCGGCCGCCGCTCGTGCCCGCGCTGGTCCCGCAGGTCGCCGCTGCTCCAGTTGGGGTTGGATTTGGCTGGTTGGGGAACTGGGATTGGGTAGGGGAACTGGGGATTGGGGAAGGGGAAGAACCGAGAGGAGCCAAGTGCACTGAGCTGAGGGAGGTAGGGGACAAAGCCCGGGCACGGGGCACAACGGGCGTGGCCCAGCAACGCAATCGCAGGCAGCTGGCCCATTAGCGCGTGAAGCAAAGCCCGGGCAGCTGCCCGGGCTGGAGGGGTGCTGCATCCGCCCCTGCCTGACATGATATCACTTCCTATTTTCGCGCGCATAATCCTCTTCGCCTTCTGGAAATGCAACATTATTTACTAGAACTAAATTGTTTAGCCCGCTCAACTGCGAATCTGCCTCCCTGAATTGTTCGAGCGGCATAAAACTTTGGAGAGATAGAGACAGATAGAGGAGCCAGAGAACACTGGCAGAACCGCAGAAGAAAACGTCGAGGCGTTAAACCACGAATAACTCTCTGACAGGTGGGCCCAAGGGACTGTGAGGTTATTATTGTCGCCGGGACCGAAAGTTTCATGCTCCGAATAATTTTCTCGCTCGTATCCTCTCCCCGTTCTAATCTAAAGTCGGCTGCTTGGATTCGACGGGGTGCGTTTGATATCGGAGAAAACTCAGGAAAGTAGTCTGGTTCAGTGGTTTACATATGGAAGCGTGAACATGAGTCTAGGTCGCGGCGTGGCCGGCAGAGGTCCGCGTGTGTCCGTGTGATGAGCGGAGCCAGGGACTGCAGCAGCAGAGGGTGCAGCCGGCACGCGAGACCGCCAAGGCGCCAACAGCGGGGCAACGAGCGACCGGGTCAGGGCAAGCGCGGATGCATGGAGGGCTAAGATGGCGCAATATATTCTATTTCTGGGACAGGGTCGTGCGGCGCAGCCGCAGGGGCGGGACGTCGCGCGCATGGCGTACTCGGCCTCATCCCTGGGCTGGATTAATCGGGCGCGGACGCGGCCGGTGCACCGGTGGTTTGGTGGAATCAGGGGATATAATACGAATCGAATAGCAGTTGCAGCACAACACACGTACTTTCTAGCTTTTAAATAAAGCTGGGCAGTAATGCCTTTTATCTAAAAAAGAGTTTATCAGAAACTACTGGATGTAGCTGTGACTGTGATCCTACAATGTCTCGGGCGGCTCCGCCTCCACCACCGGCCTTCCCCTTTCCTCGACTCGGTCAGCCGCCTCCAACCACCATCACCCGCCCCTCGCTCTTCCTCCACCGCCCTAGGAGCCCTGCTATCTCCTCTGATACCTGGGTCAAGGAGGGGGTTTTCCGATGGAAGGGCGATGGGCCGTGGGCGCCTCTGCCTCCCCTGTCGGCCCTCCCCTTCCCTGGCCCCACCAAGTCGCCTCCGGCCACCATTACCCGCCCCTCGCGCTTCCTCCTCCACTCCAGGGGCCCGAAAATATTCAAGACTCGCAAGTCTTCGTCGCTTGCGGCACAATTCTTCCCCCCCCCCCTCCAGATCCAGATCTAGATCGGCTTGGGAGGGGCCGACACCGTCGCCTCCACTCCGGCGCAAGCGGGTGATGAGGACATCCCCAACACTAGTGCATCGTCCATCTCTTCAAGTGTACAAGATGTTAATCATGATCTGCATAAGTGTCCAATGACAAGAACTAGAGCTAAATTAATTAACCAACAGGTGAACTCGTTCTTAAATGATTTTAATCTTACTAATGAGAATATGATACTGCCTAATAGTTTAATGTTTTGTTTTTGCAGTTATACACATATAAAAGCATGCGAGACCGAGAACAATGGAGCAAGAAGCATTGAACATGATTTTTATTAGCATGCAGCATGGAAGTTTGATTGACTTTTATTAGCTACAGCATGGAGGTTTGGTGGTTCGGTTGTTCAATACAAGGCTTGCATTGCAAGCATGTGAGTAATCCAAGTGGTGGGTCCCATAGCAACTTGGTTGCTGATGACACGAACTAGAATTAGATAATTGCCGTTCCTACGCGTGGGCCCAGCCGAATAGTTTGTGCAAGTTCTCAAGATAAGTAATCTGGAAATTTACACGAGTGGATCACAGGTTGCATGCCTATTTCTTTAGCCGAGTACATGTGAAACTTGGCATGTAATTTTAGTTTCCTTTTTTTGGTGTTTGAGTCAGGCCATGTATGAGTCCAGTTCGGTTTCCAAAATATGAGCCGGCCCTAGGCCATGTATACGTGAGTTTTGGTTGGCTATAAAGCCAAAGGGTGTACCCTATGTAATGGGGGACCACGAATATGAATCTATTATTTCAGAAAGAGAGATATACGCTTGTTCTTCCTAGGGTTTGACATACAGTGCAACCTAGAGAGGAATTGGGCGTTCTCAACCCCGTTGTTCTTGTGAATCCTTGTGTTTTGCAGGAGCGGCGACACGTCTACTTTGTGTGGTCAGGTAGACGGGATCACGAGCGTGTGGTTGGGCGAATTCTTTTGTCGCAGGTTACTGTTTTGACAATGGTTGGCGCCATCGGTTCGTCAGGTTGCACGGATCCAAAGTTATCATCGATCATACGTCGTGAAGATCGGTATCCCCGTGAGCGGGCCTTTGGGAGTCGCGGAGGTCCCCGAGTCCTCTACCGCTCTCCAAGGCTAGCGGCCGGTGTCACGGTGGGAGGCGGCGGCGCGCGCGGCGGCACCTGGAGGAGCGCGCGCGCGGCAAAGACTGGGACAGCCGAGTGCAACCGGCCGGCGGCGCAGCTACATCTCAGCGGCGGGAGGACCGGCAGAGGGCGCGGCCGCTCCCGGCTCGGCGGCGGCCCGATCGATCGCGGGCGCGACTTCTCTCAACTCGGCGGATTGTGGAGGGCTTCTACAACATCGGTCGACTCAGCAGGTGAGTTACTCCCAAACGCTCTTGCTGCCCAACCACCCCACCCTACCGCCATCAAGACCACCTCCCCTCGGCCACGGCTACTGCTACGCGATTCGGGGAGTAAAGCCAGCAGATCGTCTTCAACAAACCTTCCCTCCTACCAAGAACACCCCCCAAGGCAGCTTCACTCCTCTTTCCTCAGCAAGTCCGCGTTCAAAGCCGAAGTGCAAAAGGGGAAAGGTCTTCTTTCCTCCCTGTCGCCACGCCATACCCCTACAGCTCTCCCCCTTCTGCGGTCGCCGTAGCTCGGCGCCCATCCCATCAGCACATCGCTGGAGGTCCTCCACGAATCCCCTCTTCGTCGAGCAAAACCGTTGTTTGCGTAGAAGAAGAGGGGTGGCAGAGAGTAATGAAGACATACTGGTGGCCCCGTCAAGACCTTCAGCGATCTCGAGCTTCGCGTCAACGACATTTTCCCAAGCAACTCTCCTCTGCAGGGCACCTCTCGTCCCTCAATAAAACGAGAGGTAAATGCTTCATCCGCCTTGCTCCAGATCACAAAGCCTCTTCTTGCCGAGACCCTGTTCGGTGCCTCTCCTGCCTCAGAAGCGGTCACCGAGCAGCTGCCTGCCCACGCCGGCTTCCCTGACCTTCCTCTCTGAGCAGCAGGCCTCCACCACCAGCAAGCCGACCTCCGCTCAACCAAGGCCAACCTGTCACCATGGCGTTCCTCGGAGCTCCAAACACCAGGTCAGAGGAGGACTATTGCGTCTTCAACAACACTCCTCAGTTGGCTAGGGGTTGTGCTGACTGGGAAGCGACCGCACCGGTGGCCTGGGTTCTGGAGGGAGGCTCGTCCGTCGAAGATAGCAAGGTCGCTGAAGCCTTTCGTCGGCGTTTCGACCTTCGTCGCACCGACCGGGTGGTTTCTCACCATCACCCGGAGGAGTTCCTTGTCAAGTTTGACATGAAGACTCACCGGGACAGGGTGCTCGAAGCTCGGAAGTTCAGGCATGAAGGTCTGGAGCTCCATGTCCGACCTTGGCGTGCCGTCAGCCACGCCTTTGGTGCAGCCATGTTCTTCCGGGTGCGTCTCTGTCTAGAGGGCGTGCCGGTACACGCATGGCGGCGGAGCTGGTGGAGCGCATCATTGGGCGGAAGTGCACCCTTCAGTGCCTCGAAGGCATCTCGGAGGGCAAGGAAGACACCAGAACGCTCAACGCGTGGGCTTGGACGGCTAACCCCAGCACCATTGCCAAAGTGGTGTGGATCACCCTCGCCAACCGGAGTGGCGAGGCCACACACCCTACGTCGGAGGTGAGCTCCAGCCTGCGGGACCGGTGGCAGCCCGGACTCTCCTTCCGGGTCATCATCCACCTGGACTACATAGAGGATCACACTGCAGCGCCCCTCGATGACTTCATCTCCGCGACTGATACTGTCCCCTATGAACCGATCACCACCAGCCTTCCCTGGTGCCTCGGGGCTGTGGATGGCACGCCGGAGTCCAAGTCTGGGAAGACAGAGGAAGGAGGTGGAGGCCAGAAGGACCGTGCCCGGAGCCGGCCCAAACCTCCACGCCATTCGGACGGTGACGAGCACCCCACACGCTTCACTCCAAGGCGCAAAGAAGATGGAGATGATGACCACGACGATCGCCACCATCGGGGGAGCCGCCACACGACCAGGCAAGCTAGCTCGGGTGGAGGCAAGCTCTGGGGAGGTCCAGGGCGCGACCGAGATCGGTCCCCCCATCGCATGCATGCAGATGGCTACTACAGAAACAATGGGCGCCGTCGACCTGCACCGATGGGAGGGGAGGTCCAAGCGGGGCTCTTCCCAACTGGTCCTGAATGCTTCACCCCACCCCACCCCCACAAACCCTCTCCGACAGATATCAAAGACAAGGTCGACAAGACACTACAATACCTCTTCTCTTCCTACGCCAAGCAGCTAAGAGAGGCGCTCCATCAAGTCCTCGCCGGTCCGGCCCCTTCTAGCCCAGAGTAGTGGCTTTAGGGCCGGGATGATTGGCTCCGCAAGGCGGAGGCTTACGTCAAGGCGGCAAACTCACAAGCGGGCGAGCTCGGCTTGGCTGGATCCTCCCTACTCGCCTCACCTTTACAGGGGCCACCAGGGGTCGAGGCTACCTCCCTTGCTGCAGGTTCTCTATTTCCCGAGGTCACGCCGGGAGGATTGGCGGTCAGCACACCTCAACCAAGTGCTGCGAGATCTCACCCACCATTATTGCAAGGGCCGAGCTGTGTGGCACACACCATTGAGCAGTTCGGGTCACCAAGCTCTCCTATTCTGGGCCAAGACAAGGGATGCACCGGGCTGGACACAAAGCTCAATCTTGTGCAGGGCACACGGATAGCGCAAGCTAATCCTGATCAAGAAACTGCCAATGTCGATAGGCTCTTGGGTGCCGAGCTCAACACCTCAAGCAAGCGAACTGGAGGGCTCCAGGTGGAGGACCAGCTTTTCAGCAGGCTGGAGGAGCCACTTCTTGCGGTCCCCTTGGTTAAGTCCACTCAGTCGGCGAGGAGGTTCGACCTCATGGCGGTCCGGCGTAGTGTGCGTCCAACTAAAAAAAGGTGCACCGGAAACATGCTTCAAAGGGCACAAGAGACGCTAGCCCACAAGATGGGTACACTGCAGGAAGGGGCAAACTTCAATGGAGATGCTCTGTTACGCTACATGAAAGCTTTTGACGGCCCTCTCAACCAGTAGGTCATAGCGGCTCTTTCTAGTCTGTTCAAGCTTGACTGTCACCTTACAGCCCAAGTGGACGACTCTCTTACCGACCTTGGAGGCCTTGCCATGTTGGAAGGGGAAGGTCCACTTGACGTTATACCTCAAGCAAGCGACTGTACCGGCATCCCCACAGTTGGTCCCGCGGTGGCCTAGGCGATCGGGTACCAGACAATGATGACGACGACCACATCTCCTATGATAGATCACAGGCTTTACCGCTTTTGCTTACCTATCGCCTTCGTTTATCTTCATTTTTGTCTTTCGGTTTCTAGTTGGCGTCCTTGTAACAACCTTGGTATCAGTAATCAGGGGTGCAATGCTTGTCGCAAGTTCTTCTGTGAGTCTCCTGCTACGCCCCTTCCTCCGAGCCTCCGTCGGTTCAACCGCCAACTCGATTGGCAACAACGCGTCAAACCGACATCTTCTTTGCCTCGCGTCTGCTTTCTCAACCCTACAAGGGTGGAACTGGTTCGCCCCCACGCTCGAGTCTCACCGTCGTCATCAACACCACCATTTACATCAATACCACCTCCGACTCCTTTCTCCCCCCGTTTTGGTTGTCGGCGGGGATATGTACAGTCACAACACAGGGGACCCAGAGGACCGACAAAGGTCGGTGTCTTTTAATCATGAACAGTCCAAACCTCAACGTCATCAGCTGGAACGTGCGTGGCCTCAACACTCCGACTAGACGTACGACGGTCCATGAGACTCTCTCTTCCACCACATGCCACATTGCATGTCTGCAAGAAACAAAGCTGCAAGTAGTGGACCAAGGGTTAGCATACTATCTAGGAGGACACGGGCTGCACATCTTCGCGCAGAGGCCAGCCTCTACCACTCGTGGCGGCATTCTACTTCTTTGGAACGATAATCACCTTGCGGTAGAAGATATTCAACTAGAGGATTGCAGTTTGTCGGCTACGGCTCAAATCAAGGATTGTGGCACAGTTTTTTGCCTTACGGTGGTCTATGGCCCATCCAGAGATAGCGAGAAGCCGGCATTCTTGCAAGAACTTAAGTCCCTCCGTCCGTCGCCGGCCACCAAATGGCTAGTTCTTGGCGATTTCAACCTGACCTACAAGGCGAGTTACAAGAACAAGGGCAATTTGAACCGAGCAAGGATGAGTCAGTTCAAGAGCACCCTAGATGTCTGCGAGCTCAAAAAGATGCATCTGCAAAACAGAAAGTTCACTTGGAGCAACGAACGGGAGAACCCGACGCTGGTCAAGCTAGATAGAGTCTTTTGTAATCCGGCTTGGGATATTCACTTCGAAAACCACATTCTGCACGCTCTGTCTACTTCTCTTTTGGACCACTGCCCGCTTCTCCTTTCGAATGGCATTGGCCCGAGGCGGCCGGCTACCTTCCGTTTCGAGAATTTCTAGGTCAAGGTGCCCGGCTTCAAAGAAGTGGTCCAACAAGCATGGTCCCTGAACACTCACCATACGGAACCGTGTCATAGGCTTAACCACAAATTGGGCACAACAGCGAAGAGGTTACGAGCTTGGAGTACGAAGCTCTTCTCGCAGGCAAAGTTCCATCTTATCATGGCCCTTGAAGTAATCCTCCGCCTCAATATAGCCCAGGAAAGCAGACAGCTTTCGCAATCAGAAAGAGGACTAAGAGCGGGACTTAAGAAAAGAGTTCTGTGACTGGCCGTGATTGAACGCTCCAGGAGAAGGCAAAACTCCCGTATCACAAATTTAAAAGAAGGTGATGCAAACACAAAGTTCTTCCATCTTAAAGCTAATGCTAGGAGGCGGAAAAACCACATTCAGTGGTTGCGCGTGGGACAGGGTTGGGCGCACACGCATGATGAGAAACAGGATTTTCTACAACAACACTATCAAGACGTTTTGTCCACACCAACTATGAGAAACTACGACCTGCAGTGGTGCGCGTTAGACATCACCCCTCAAAACCTGGACGGCATCGACGGACCTTTCTCGGAGCAGGAAGTTGCATCTGTGTTAGCTCAGATGCCAAGCGATAAGGCACCAGGTCCAGATGGCTTTACGTTCATGTTCTTCAAAAATTGCTGGACTATTATCAAGGCGGACATCATGGCGGTCTTCCAAAGTTTCTTTAGCCTCAGAACGACGAGCCTCCATCTGCTTAACACAGCAAACATCGTTTTGCTTCCGAAGAAAGAAGGGGCAGAGAGTGCGACGGACTACAGACCTATCAGCCTCATCCATGGGGTAGGAAAGTGGATAGCCAAGACTTTGGCATTACATCTTGCCCCACACCTACAAACGCTGATATCCATTAATCAAAGCGCTTTGTGAAAAGGAGAAGCATACAAGACAACTTCCTGTATGTCAAAAACCTCACAAAGAGGCTTCACAAATCAAAAACACCCACTCTATTCCTCAAGCTAGACATAGCAAAGGCCTTCGACTCGGTACGCTGGGACTATCTTCTAAATCTTCTCCAAAGAATGGGCTTCCCCTCCAGATGGAGAGACTGGATTGCAGCTTTGTGGACGATGGCCTCCTCAAGAGTCCTCCTCAATGGCATCCCTGGTGGCAACATTAGCCATGGTAGGGGTCTGCGGCAAGGAGACCCGTTATCCCCTTTTCTTTTCATTCTGGCAATCGATCCTTTACAAAAGTTGTTTAAAACAGCAACGGATTTGGGTCTTCTGGAACCCAACCGTGGTCGTCTTCACACGCTCAAGACTTCACTATATGCAGACGACGCGGCAGTTTTCATCTGCCCCACCACAAGAGACGTGCAATCCACAGCCAACATCCTTCAGCTCTTCGGGAATGCTTCGGGCCTTGAGACTAACGTACAAAAAAGCACGGTGGTGCCAATTGGGTGCGACCTCATTGATCTTGACACGCTTCTCACAGATTTTTCGGCCAAACGTTCTAACTTCCCCGTCAAATACCTAGGGCTCCCTCTACATCATAAAAAACTAAGGAAGGTTGATTTCCAGCCTCTGCTAGACAAAGTTGGGCAAAGGCTAGCAGGCTGGCAGGGTAGGCTGCTCTCCTCGGCGGGTCGATCCACTCTGGTTAAATCAGTGCTTTCCTCTATGCCAACCTACTACCTCACTGCTTTCAAAGCACCAAAATTCATCCTCCGAAACTTTGACCGTTTAAGGAGGAGGTTCCTTTGGGCGGGATCAGAAGTGTTAACAGGTGGGAAATGCAAAGTCAATTGGGAAAGAGTGTGTCGCCCTAAAGAGCTTGGTGGTCTGGGGATTCTTAGTCTCTCCAGGTTTGCGAGGGCTCTCAGGCTTTGCTGGCTTTGGCAAGAATGGAAAGCCAAAAACAAACCTTGGGTTTGGATGGAAATTCCTTGCGATGAGACCGACAGACGTCTCTTTGTGACGGCCACCTCAATCACTTTAGGCAACGGGAAAAAGGCAAAGTTCTGGACGTCGGCATGGCTCAATGGGACCTCCCCTTGGGACATTGCACCGGAGATATATCGTCTCTCCATCCGAAAAAATAGAACAGTCCACGCGGCGCTCCAGGAAAACTGCTGGATCTAGGACATAAACCTTCAAGGCTTTACCCTAGATGGACTAGTCCATCAATTTCTACGACTCTGGGAAAGAGTCCATCAAATCACTTTGGACCCATCGGCCCCAGATGAGATCATATGGAAACATTCGTCAAAGGCCGAATACTCGGCAAAATCAGCTTATGCTATGCAATTCCTAGGTTCAACGATGACGGAGTTTCAAAATCTCATATGGAAAACATCGGCGCCACCTAAATGCAAACAATTCGCGTGGCTTGCAATTCAAAACAGACTTTGGACTTCAGACGGACTACAAGTGCGGGGCTAGCCAAATGAGGCCCTTTGCCCCCTCTGCAGATAGGCCCCAGAATCAGTTTTGCATCTATTGGCGGAGTGCAGGTTCTCTCGCCGGGTTTGGCATTCTATGGCCGACTGGGCGGGCTGTGCGTCACTTAGGCCACGCTCCTGGTCGGTCTGCCATGACATAGAGGAATGGTGGAGGACTGTTTGTCACGGAGGTCATCTGCGAGAAAGACAACGTCCTCGATAGTTATTCTAATCTCTTGGGAGATCTGGTTAGAGCGCAATGCCAGGATCTTCAAACGTCGTTTCTCCTCGCCTTTGGAGCTGGTCTCTAAGATTAAGGAAGAAGGCAGAGCTTGGACACTGGCCAAGGGGGGATGCTGGGAGCATTTATACTGTTGTAATTAGTCCTTTTTTAAACTGTTCTCGAGGGCCTCGGCCCTAGTTTTTGTTCTTGCTCTTCTCTACTAATCGAAAAGGCAGCGCTCCTGCCAGTTTCAAAAAAAAAAACGAATCGAATAGTGGACTTTTCATTTTTGTATTTTTTTAATGAATATATATATATATATATATATATATATATATATATATATATATATGAATCCGAATATTGTCGAATACGAATATGAATCAAATGTTGCAACAAATATGAATCGTATACCTACTCAATTCGATCGAATTCGATATCCTCATCACTTATGTGATGACAATATATTTATAATACTTTATCCTCGTCATAACACATTTAATAGTTATAGTTTATCTATGTCACCTAAAAATATGAATTCACATTAAACTAAAAATATTCATCCAATTAATTAATCATACTGTAATAAAATATGTATATTGTTTTATCGAATTCAAATTTGAATACGAATAGTGTGGATAAAACAATATTTTGGATGACAAAAGTTCATACCATATTTGTATCCATATTTTTTTTAATGTGAATTCAAATAGAAGAGAAATTGTTAATCAAATAAAAAATATAAACCATATTCGTATTAGATATAATACGATAGTAAAATAAAATGGATAATTTATGTGCGATTGTCACCCTACGTGAAACCGTACGGTGTTACGGCCGCTACGCGCGGGTGAGGTGGTGGATCGTGAATTCGTGATCAGCGCGGGGTCGTTCCCGTCCGTTGGAGACAGACGCGGGGAAACGCCGGGCGTGGGACTTGGGAGAATGAGGACGCGCGGCGTGGGCGACGCGTGGCAAGGCGTGTGGGGATGAACCGGCACGGGCGTGGGGCGTGGGGCGTGGGGCGCGCGGCGGGATCGCAACCGTCCAGTGCCCAAGATCGTAGCATGGCGTGGGGAACAGCATAGGGGGCAGGCATTTTAGCAAGTACTGTTTGGACTTGAACGCGCAAAAGCTCGGTTGAGTGGTGATCGAATGGATGTTGCCATTGGTTCAGTCCTACGGGGTGTTGCTTGCATGTTTACGGATGTCACGCAGGCTGAGTTCGTGATAGTATTTTGTTTGGCGATGTAAACCATGAAAGTGGAAAATTTGAGGTAGAACAGAAAACGTTGAAGTTAATTCTCTTTGTGAAACACGAGTGTTGTAGTCTTCCTGTATGGCTGTATGGATGATATTACTTTGTGTAAAATTTATGTGTTTATAAGTAGACGTACCGTAAGACTCTCTCCCCCTATATCTCCATATGCAGACTTTTGTGATTATCCCTTCACAATTCAAGGCCATTAAGGAAATCATGTAATTATTATAATATTTTAACTCTCTTCCGTGGCTTTTCAAAAACACTTATTTAGTTTTGGATATAAGAGGGTTTTTTTGGTGCTATAATAGCAAAATCTTACTCAAGCTAGTAAATATTATTGTAATTGACAATTCTTGCAAATTAGCCCTTACTGTTTTGAAAGGGGCATTTCTTATCCATCTCGTGATATTTCTTTGATTTTATGCATGATTGATCTGAACTGGTTGGACTTGGAACAGTGTCTTACTTTAACTAGTAGAGTTGCCAATAACAGACCACCGGTGGTGGGAGCGAGTATGTTTGTTCCCATCCACACGGGTTGGATCACTAGGTTCGACACACCTATTTAATCAGAGTATACATATATATGTGTTTTAGTGGAAATGTATGTGCTCGCTCTTCGTGTGCGTGACGTGAGTGAGGTGTGTATAATCTTTAAAAAAATCTAGTAGAGTTGGCCGTCACCGGTGATTTCCTATACGGTTGTACAATCTATAGCCACGAGTACGTACAGTATTTACCGTGGTTACTGATAATTCAGCGTTCGCTGGTGATGCTCTGTTGTGAAACTATTTGTGATGATGCTTCTGCGGTTCCTTGGTTCTGAGCAAATTGCTGAGAATATTACTCAACTCTGTGCAGATTGCACGTGGTCAAAGATTCCCAATGAGGCACCCAGCTTTAGCTTTCATGAGACAACGACATAGCCGTATGAAGTTGGTGGAAGCGATATCACGTGCAACCTCGTCAGGCTCACTCACACAATCACCTCAGAACTCAGAAGATACTCATCTAGGCTTCAAGTAAGTAGTAGATACGGCAGTAAATTGTTAAGCATTCTCTCGTGGAGGCAAGAAGAGATGTGGCCATGCTATCTCCAGCAAGTAAACACGTCGAAGCATCCTTGCGTTCTTGAATGTGAGCTGCCGTGCAGTGAACGAATCTCTCTGCTTCTCCAAGTAAGCTTGCTGATTCCCATGCATCCATAGAGTGAATATTTATGGTTCCCCTTTTTTTCTTTCCCCGCTGTGTGCTGTGCTACCCACATTCATTCGCTTCTTCCCCCCTTCTCCTACGTGCCTACGGCTACACCCCATAGCTAGGCACCTAAGGATCAATAACTAGCGAGAGCTCTGCTCGATTCAATTGGCGGAATAACACTAGGGGCAGTGCTCGTCAGTCATCACGTGCCCCGTGAGTACGCGCCCGGTGCGTGTGCGCCTCGAGAGGGGTGCACATGTCATGTGGTGTAGTGGAGGAGATAGATATGCTCGCTAGCTCCTCTGAGACGGCAGCAGTGAGATGCTGCATGGCGAGCAATGCAACAACCAGACAACATGTTCACGGCACATGCGCTGTGACTGTGAGAGCCTGAGACCGAGGGGGGCATTAGATGGGGGCACGCAGTTGATCAGAGTAAGGGTAGGAGCCAGTCAAACTGCACTGTCCTGGCATCATATGCAAGTGTAATGTACTATCCGGGGATCAGTTGTCAAACATTACACTTGCATGTTTGTGTGCAGGGAGGCAGGGAGCCAGGGGAGCCAGAAAAAGCCTGGATCAGTTTGGTGTGCTTGCACTTGCGCGTTCGGATGCCTCTTCACATTTCACATTTTTCCACGCCTCCAATGATCCAGTTCATTACTTTCAATTGTACACGCGTGTACGCGTTTTCTATTCTTCTTTGTTTACACCTTCCCTGCACTTGGATGCAATCATGCAAGTATACCATTATCTTTCTAGCTTCTCTGTTCCTGTAACGAACTTAGCCCCGTTCGGAATACGGGAATTCCACGTTAAAAAATTAAAAATATATTATCTATCTATTATTTTATCAAAACAGTAGTAAAAAGAAGCCAACACTTTCGTTATCAATGGTTTTGCATTGAAGACGAGCTATGGACGATATAGAACCATCGGGAAGCTAGGAGCATGCCATCACTGGTGAGAGACACGTTGTTGCCGACGATGACGAAAAGATTCCCTATATCGTTAGACAACGACTAAAGCCTACATGCTGATATTAGTAAAGATGGGAGATCGTTACGGTTAGTGAATAAGCCACAACGTTGAGTTGGTCAACATAAAAAAGAAGAGAAGTGGCTGGCAAGAGAGAAGAGGATGCCGAGCATGTATAACATCATGCAAACGTATGTATATGTATGCATCCGTACAAATAGAAGCGCGGACGTACAGATATAGAGAAGCAAAAAAGCTTGAAGTAGAGATGGCGCAGCCATAGGGAATATGCTTGGAGTCATCGGAGAGAGAGTGACACGTGTCCCCAGCTAGGATCAACCACAGTTGCATGTGTATGCACTTTGATGTCACAATAGTTAGCATTAAGCAATAATTGAGGAGAAGTAGAATATAACTATGTGGTAAAGTATTGCATTAGAATGTGTAGGAGGTTGAAGAAAAAATTATGACGACGAGAAGAGATAGAAGCCGCACGGTTTGGTAGGACAACCGACGTGTGGGAGAAGATAAATTCAAAGTAGGTCGCATATGGTGCATTGGTATATGCGTGAGCAAGGTATTCTAATATATTATACCATGTAAACTAATAAGATAATTTGACGCACGTATAATCGATGTATTACTTGAGATTAAATAGAGATATATGTGCATACATATAATTTGAAAAAAAAAATAGTAGAGTAAGAATATGAGCATGAAACTATATAATCCATGTACGATGAAAAGTTTTTAGTTTCTAAGAATACAAACAAGTTATTATGTTCAATGATTTTCTTTCATCAAAACACATACTTCAATTGCATTTCTCATGTTGTAATTTCTTTCAAGCTTGTATTGTCGTTTTCCAATGTTTTGGATATCTTAAAAGTCTAAATAGTCTACCAGATACGATAAATATATTATTAAATATTTATACAAAGTGCGAAACATATCTAGCTAGTTTAATTTATACCAGAATAGTAAAAATTTCTCGCGTTGCGAAACGAGATCTCAGGAAGAAAACAAGAGCACTTTTTATTTTTTAATCCTTTTTTTTTATATTTTAAAGATAGCATCTTCTTAACTTTATTTCCAATTCTAACCCCTTTATCTACGCCACCACGCGTGACGTGGCAAAAGCACGTTGCCACGCCACGGATCTTGGCGTGGCAAATGAGTGTTGTCACGTCACTCCTCTTGACGTGACAAGACTTAGTCCGAACACGGACGTGTGTTGGCTCGGGGTTATCTGGCAGGTTTGATCACGCCGTGGTAGGTCGTGTGATGACGTGACAGAAGGGGGTTAGAATTGGAAATAAAATTAACAAGATGTTATCTTTAAAATATTTTTTAAAAAAATTAAAAAAATAAAACCTGCTCAGAAAACGAGGTGTAGATGAACAGCATTACTGTAAGCCACCAAAGAGACGAACAAAATTGAAGAATTTGAGACGTGCACCGTGACTCATGCACGTTAGCTGTGAGCCTGTGACAGGACTACACAATGTGTGGGTGTATTATTAGGCTTACTGTGTATTCTTTTTATGTACCAGCACGTAATATATAGGGGTTAGAATCTAGACTATCAAATCGTGGGAGTCGCAGCTTTCTACAGGACAAGTCGTTTTGACGTATCTAGCTCGCTCGCTTCAAGTATTCGACAAAAACAAGCATAAATAAATGCAGATACATCCGAAGCAACGAGTTAAGATTTGTCAAATCAAACCGCATGCAGCAGACCAAGCTGAGCGACACTACAGTAACCGCTATATAACGAGCCCCGGTGCAATGCACAGCACAGCGAAGGCAAAACACAAGAAACAGAAGAAACCGCGCCAAGAACAAGAAGCCTCGCGCGCATGGATCCCAACGACGCCTTCTCGGCGGCGCACCCGTTCAGGTGGGACCTCAGACCCCCGGCTCCGGCCGTGCCTCCGCCTCCTCCGCCGCCGCCGGCGAACGCGCCGAGGGAGCTGGAGGACCTGGTGGCCGGGTACGGCGTGCGCCCGTCGACGGTTGCGCGGATCTCGGAGCTCGGGTTCACGGCGAGCACGCTCCTGGCCATGACGGAGCGCGAGCTCGACGACATGATGGCCGCGCTCGCCGGGCTGTTCCGCTGGGATCTACTCCTCGGCGAGCGGTTCGGCCTCCGCGCCGCGCTGCGCGCCGAGCGCGGCCGTCTGATGTCTCTCGGCGGCGGCCACCACGGGCACCAGTCCGGGAGCACCGTGGACGCCGCCTCTCAAGATGGTATATACTCATATCATGTGTTTGGTTGTGTGATCATACATGTATGATGCATGCATGGAGAGCCGGATCCAGGTCTTAGGCTGGATGAGCTATAGCCCAAAACCTAAAAATCTTACTAATGTTAAAGTTTGTAAAATCTTTTAAAAAATCATCAAACATTTGAGTTCAACTTAATAACAACCGGACCAGTTTCGAGACTTAGGCCGTATATGGATCCGCCCTGCATGCAAACAGCGTGCATGTCTGGAGTTCTTGTGTGTTTGTGTGTGATGTCGTTACGAATGCATGCAAACAGTGCTGTCCGACGAGCAGGACGCGGCGGGGAGCGGCGGCATGGGCGACAACGACACCGGTAGGAGGATGGTGTTCGGCAAGAAGCAGGCGAAGAAAGGAGCCTCCACGAGGAAGGGCAAGAAGGCGAGGAGGAAGAAGGTGGACGAGCTGAGGCTGGACATGCAGGAGGACGAGCACGAGGGTGACGAGGACGGCGGCGGCGGGTCGGAGTCGACGGAGTCGTCGGCGGGCGGCTGCGTCGGAGAGCGGCAGCGGGAGCACCCGTTCGTGGTGACGGAGCCCGGGGAGGTGGCGAGGGCCAAGAAGAACGGGCTGGACTACCTGTTCCATCTGTACGAGCAGTGCCGCCTCTTCCTGCTCCAGGTGCAGTCCATGGCTAGGCTGCACGGCCACAAGTCCCCAACCAAGGTACATGTGATTTAGCACCGTTACGTAACTTACGTACGTTATATACACACGTTCTAGCTTGCATAAGCATGCATATGCATATGACTCCCTGGATGGATACGAGGTTTCGAAATATGTGGGATTAACTATTTTAAAATCTTGATTTTTTTATAGATTTATATATAAATATTAGTATTAACTAATTTTTTAAAAAAAAAAAACATGCGGGCTCAATTGACCCACAGAACAGAGGCCGGCTACGGCACATAGAACTGTGAGCTCAACGTGACTACTAAACTAGTATCCCATAAATTTCGTTCGAGCCTCGTGAACTTAAAATGGTGTGCAAGATTTTATGTTTAGAATTTCCCATTTACGTACCCTCGTGGCCTCATCATCTGCATGAGGTAATAAGTGATAACAGCTAACTAAACGATCTTCTGTTTTAACAGAGTACATGAGTATTCAACTTAACTTCGACTGTAATGACAAAACATTAAGCTGGGATATTTGGTTTTGAAAAGTTTTATGACACATTCTACACACAGTATATGGTAGTAGTCTAAATCAAATCTGTTTATTGATTTGTTAAAAGTATAATAGACTTTTATTTGTATTTATAATTTCTTGTGATAGTGTTATAGACTTTTTCAACTATGGTTGAAAATATTACTCTTGTAACATGTGATCTCTACATAATCAATTACAATTCAATCTCTCTTAGGATTATATTACTCATACTACCAAGTGTATTATAACTAAATCATAACTAATTTGAACAATTGGATAAAAAAGAATTGACAATCCGTATTAAATTAAGTGTACCATAAAAAAGCTCTTAGTTTAGAACAGATCGGTGTATAAAAATCCTATAAATTAAGGGTAATAAGTTGGAATATCAATCACGTGAATAAATGTAGTTTGATTCTTTTGCGAGCGTGCATATACAGAAAGACTCAGTTCTTTTTACTGAAGAGTGCTATTATGCTAACCTCCTCTAGCGGGTCATGGGGTGATGCTTAAAAAATTTGCAAAGAGTATTCTTCACGTACAAACGTATATTTGCTTTGCTTGGTAGTCTTGGCCATGCTGTCCCTGTTACATTAGTTCCATGCATAATACAGTGGTTCTAGTGTACTGCTACAAACCGTTTTATAGAAGAAGAAAAAATACCCGTTCCAAACGGGGCAACCAGATCAGTAGACGTGTATATAGATGCTTGTGGTGAAAAAGAAGAAATGAGGGAGGAGTACTTTACATTTTCCGGAGTTGGAGCGCACGTCGATGAGCAAGTACAAACCTGAAAAAGAGTGACGACGTGTCAGCCATCGATAGGCTGCCAAAGCCTGCGTTCCATGTGTTGTTTTGTCGGGCCCTAGCTAGCATCAGATAGCCCCTCGGATTCCGTGGCCCTATTCCTTCCTTTCCTCGCTACCACGCGCCCTCACGTACGAGCCATGTGAGCTTCCCCGGCTCCGGCTGCCACTGTGGCATGGCGTGCTCGCCCGCTCGGAGACGGTGCGACGTAATGAATGCACGGCCTGGTCAGAGTCCAGGGTGATTGGATAGGATAGCGCTCAGACAGACCGGACGGATGCATCGATGCGCTCCTAGCGCCGCGCCAGTCGCAAGTGCTTTTCCGGGGCCGGCCGGCGGCACGGCACAGCGCAACATGGTCCAAACACAGCATGGCATGTTGCACGAGACACGACACCTAAATTGTGCTCGACCAGGCACGGCCCGATAAGCCCAATGCAGCTCGTGGCACGTGGCAGCTAGCAGTGCGATAGTTGGCACCTCACCTCGCCGATGTTGCCATGGTCGTGGCCTACCCTCAACTCGTCATGGAGGGTGGAGGTTGTCGCCGACTCGTTGCCCCAAATCCCCCCATGCTTAGCTCTGGTCAAATCTGGGAAAAGGGAAGGGAACGGTTGGACAACTACTATCGTTGTGGTGGGTTCGCCGTCCTCGTCATCATGGTGGGCTTTGTGGCCGCTGTCGTCCCCCTTGCAACCACCACTCGGATCCGGGAGAGAGGGGGAGGGGAAGGCCAAGCTTGCGAGGAGTGGCTGTGCGGACCATGGCTACCGCCGACAGGAAGAGGGAGAAAGTGAGCTGCTCCGGAGGGAGAGGGCGAGGTCATTCGGAATTGGCGAGGCCGCGAGGGAGAGAGAGAGCCTGGCAGTGCCGACTGAGAGCTTGCTAGGGAGAGAGAGCCGATGGGGTGGGATTGGGAATAGGGCATCAAACTGCCAATTTCGAACAAAGCTCGATAATAGCGCGTTAAGCTCGATAGCCCACCCTAATTGGGATCGATCGCCGAGTCCTACAAGGAACAGGTAGAAGAGCTTGAGAGCTGATGAGGCCATGGTCATGGAGGCAAAGAGGATTAGAGGAGGCAACGGCCCTCTCTATCCATGCCTATAAAACCCACCCGTCACCTTATTTTTTACACAACTCAACACCAGCAAGTCTCCATTCATGCACGTCCCAGTATGTTTAGCAAGAAGTCAGCCAGGCCAAGGCGCAAGCAAGCACACCCCCACACCCCCTCTAATCCTCCTAAGTAGGGCAATCCTCACATCAATTCTCGTCAACTCTCCTTAGGCATGAGAGACTACAGTACGGATTGGGTCCTGGACGGTGCGTGAGCGTGCGCACGCACTGTGCGACGCATGACCTGAGCAGCACGACTAAAATGGCTATGGGGAAATGCAACAAACGGGGGTGAATAAGTTTGTGTGGTGCGTGCAGGTGACGAATCAGGTGTTCCGGTACGCGAAGAAGGTGGGGGCGAGCTACATCAACAAGCCCAAGATGCGGCACTACGTGCACTGCTACGCGCTGCACTGCCTGGACGAGGAGGCGTCCAACGCGCTGAGGCGGGCGTACAAGGCGCGCGGCGAGAACGTGGGCGCGTGGCGGCAGGCGTGCTACGCGCCGCTCGTCCACATCTCCGCACGCCACGGCTTCGACATCGACGCCGTCTTCGCCGCCCACCCGCTTCTCGCCATCTGGTACGTGCCCACCAGGCTCCGCCAGCTCTGCCACCAGGCGCGGAGCAACCACGCCGCCGCCGCCGCGGCACTCGCCCCACCCTTGTTCTAAGGGCCGCAACGTACGTGCGTACGTCGGCTCGTGGTTTCGGTGGAATGGACAGGCAGACGACTGCGTTGCTGTTTCGTTCTTACACTGTCTGTGCTGCAGTTAGTGTTTCGGGTGGGCTGCTCCCAATGGGCAGTATCTTAATGCCGTTTCTTAGTGTATGAGAAGTGTTATGATACCATCTTCCCAATGCATGGTATCTTAAGCTGTTTCATTTAATCACCTGTATGAGACTGTTTTGCGTTGATTTCGAGCTAGAGTAGTATCTAAATTAGATACTAGAGTACCCTCTCTCTTCATTAACTATGATGCCACATCATTATTTTGCTTACATGACAAGCTAAGATATTAGTCAAAGTGGAGCATTGGGAGCAGCTTAGAATGTGGCTTTGTTACTTGTTGCGCCGATCGACCAGGTTGTGTGTGGGCTGCCCGTGCAAGGGCAACGGGCATGTCATCCGCCCCATGTTTGTGATCTGGATGGCCCGTTTGTTACTGTGTTTAATTTGTCTCTTTATGACATGCTGAATGTGACAATTTTTATCGTCTAAATTTTGGATTGACCGTCTGTGCCCATATTTTGTTTTTTTCTTTATTATGCATGGTATGCTAAATGTGAAGATTTTTATCGTCTGATCTTTGCTTTTGTCGCGAGGGTTGTTTCATGAGCTATACAGTCTACAGATGTAAGAAAGCGTCAGATTTCATCATGGTAAAAATCTGCGAGCGAGCATATATGACAGATGCATACTATTTCAATGCATGGCATCGTCAAGGCAAGGCAACCGAACTGAACATATGCAGTGAGTAACATGGAAGAACAAACTTTTCACCAGACTGAAAGGTATAGATTAAATTGGGCAAGTACTTAAAACTCCATTCTGAAGACTAAATGGAACCGAGATGCAGTAGTAACATTGAGGTCTCACAAGATACTAAAGCATGACAAAAATAGGAGGAATCACATCGTTGGGTGAGGTACATAGGTACATTTGGAACAAAGCACCACTTCAGTAGCATCAGATGATAATCTCCTCGATGCAAGCCTGCATGGTAATAAAATATGAAGGTGGTCATATATATGGAAAGTCAATGCCATAGCATTTCTTAGTAAGCAGGGAAAATGTTGAAGAAGGTTCTGGAACATAGTTACAGTCATCAATTCGGAATTCATGAATCATATTTAGATAACCATTAGAACATATGTGACATAATGGATGGTTCTACTCGAACTTTCCAATATCCTGAAAATCCAACCAGGCAAATGCACATATAACTCCCATCTCACCATATTCTACCAACACACGACAAATGGATCCAAAAATGAAAAATATGTGACTCTCAACACCTGACTGTTGAAAACAAAACATTTTTAAAAAATGAACTATCTCCATAGCACACAGTAACATCCTGTCTAGAACCAGGAAAAGATTTGTGGGAAACCAAACACTGAAAATCAGGTTCTAGAAACAAATGCCCAGATTCATCATTCGATTCAACAAGAAATTACGGACTATTGAGATGGTAACTCCAAACAGAACATGTCACTCAATTATGATCACAACATATAACCATGTATCAGCAAGCTATTTTCACATAAGAACACATAAGAAAATTGCATTCAAATTATATGAAACAACGAAAAGGCAATGTAGGCCGTGTTAACAAAATTTCCTGCTTTTAGATTATTCGATTCAACAAGAACTAATGAACTACTGTTTAGATCGTAACTCTAAACAGCACTTGCCACTTAATACTTCAACAGATAAATCATGTACCAACGAGCTACTTTCACATAACATATAAGAAAATTGCATTTAAATTATATGAAACAACCAGGAGACAGTGACATATATCAGACTTTGTTAACAAAATTCCCCGCTTTTAACATAAAAGGAAGTAACAACGCCATTATAAAGGCAAATCACTCCAATTGCATTTGCTTTTCGCCTTTTCCACCGACATCGCGTTCAAACAAGGCCTAGAACATAAGGCAACTACAGTCACATTGTTCTACCAGACTGGTCTCAGGTAAGTCATAACTTTTAACAGTCCACATTGCATTGCAAGTTTGCAAGAACAGAACACAGTAGTAACAAGAAAAACTCTTCGCTATACCTTTAAGCGGAGGGGATCTCGACCTCGCCGTCGGTGATCTCCTGCTGCAGATCCTTGGGGTCCTTCCCGTCGACGGTGCACCCGACGCTGACGCAGGTCCCGAGGATCTCTTTGACGGTCCCGGGCATCTCCTTGGCCATGGACCTGTGCCTCATGGTCCTGGCAATCTCGATGACGTCGTCGAGGCTGATGTTGCCATTGTGCTTGACGTTCTTCACCTTCTTCCTATCCCTCTCGGGCTCCTTGAGGGCCTTGATGACGAGCGCCGCGGCGGAGGGGACAACGGAGACCTTGGCCTGACGGTTCTGGACGGTGAGCTTGACGGTGACGCGGAGGCCCTTCCAGTCCTTGGCCGTCTCCTTGGCGATGTCCTCACCGATCTTCTTGGGGGAGAGACCGAGCGGGCCGATCTTGGGGGCCAGGGACGACGCCGCGCCGACCTCTCCTCCTGTCACGCGGACGTAGACGTCCACCACCTGCGACGGGTCCAACTTGGGCGGCATGGCTACTGCTCGGTTGGCGGCGGCGGCGGCGGCGGCGGCGGGAGAGGTTGTGGAGGCGGAGTAGGGCCCCGGCAAGAAGGGTTACGGGCACCATTTATATAGCAGCTACATTGTATTCGTGGTGGGTGATTGCGTTTGGGCTTTATGGAGCCACTTGAGAAGCCTACTTAAAGCCCAACTTGCAGGTTTCAACTGCTTGAAGCTTTGGGCCTACTGCGTACCAGATGTCACGAAGGTGTAGGATTTAATGGAGAAAGACGAAAACATGGAATACTCACGAGCTTGTTGTACAATTGTTTTAAAATTGGAAACGACCAGCGCCCGCACGTCTGATCCGGTTGCTAAGATTGGACGTCCGAGGCAGTCATTGAATTTTACTAAATAATAAGTATCTCGGCCGTCGGGTCTGTTCTCAAGATGGAGCAACAAAATTTGCAGCGAGCATAACAATTAATTGTTTAGTGTGCAACAAACCCCAAGCAATTGCAATAAATCCATCGCAACAAAAGGGCATATCAAATCAACAAACACTAATGCAACAAAAAAGTTACACCAGCACAACAAATCAACACTCTCATTGCAACAAATTACTCTTGCTACAAGATTTTAGAAATACACATTGCAACGAACAAAAAGTTTATTGCAACAATCAAGAAAATGAGCTGCAACAATATGAGAAAATGTATGCAACAAGCGTACCCAGAGGAGAAGGCGCAAACGACAGCGAGTAGCAGAGCTCAGCGGAGGACATCACGACAGCATCGACTAGGGGCTTAGAGTGGTGGGGCTCAGACGCAGTGGAGGCTAGAGCTTGTGGAGGCCACGACCGCAGAGCTTGCGGATGTCGGCGACGGTGGCCTGGTGTGAGCAAAAGTGATAATGACCTCCCCATGGCCTCGAATGGGAAGAAAGTAGGTGAGCTATGGGATAGAAGTAGAGCATGAGAGCGAAGGGAAGGGGGAATCCAGAAATCACATCTCCATGGGCTTGCACTCTATGGACATCATTGGATCTCTCTTTGTTGGGAAGATTGGAGATGGATTGAGTTGTGGATTTGGGGATTTCTGTTCTTGTGAGCTCAGAAACTACTTGGTTCCTTGTGATTTGGGGGAAGGCGGCTCTAACATGGGATCGTGGGAGTTAGTTCAGTTGATTTGAAAAGGTTGAGTTTGTGGTGTGAAAGAGAGGCGTCTGTGCGAGCGATATGTGGACGCACGCACGACCTGTAGCATTATCCTTTAAAATTTTATGGTTTTACCTCTAATAAGAATGGATAAATGGCTATTTCATTTCTTCTTTTCTATGGCAGATATGATGTCTCGATCAGATTGCGTCTTGATTCTTTTTGTCCCAGTGAGAGTGCATCAATCTATCGTGGCCTGTTTAGAAGACAAAAAATACGTCGAAATCCTATCAGAAACATTTAAGTTTCTACATTTCAAATAGGTTCCAGATGGGGTCTCGTTGGTAAAGTTTATTGGATAAACGATGTAGATGTTTACTGATTGTGTGATTCACATAGTAGAAAAATCTACCCAAATAACATATCCAACTTTTGCCTACTGGTCATCAGACAAAGAGAGAGATGGGTATTGCTGTTGACATTGATTTCTTGTTTTCCTCTTCGTAGTCCGTAACACGCTCCGGCCGGGGTGACGCCCGAGGATGCAGCGCGCGGCGTGACAAACGGCCTGCTTTCCACGCTAACATTTGTAATCCGGCCGCATCCACGTATCTAAAACGTCCGGAACAAAGTGGTACGCGTGGTAGTCCAGGAAAGTTGTGCCAGCCACTTCCTGCTCTAGACGTGCTGGGAATGAACCCAGGGCCCATCCGCGCTGCAAGAAACCCAGGCCGAAATCGTGGTTCTGCACGCCACACCGCACCAACGCCGCAGCATGTACCAACCTCATTTCCCTCCTGGGCCGACACCGCACGGCCAGATCGAGATGGCGGTACGCGGGCTTCGTCCTCTGGATCAAACGCGTTCCACAGCCCGCGAAAACAACAACTCCGACGGCCGAGCCGCCGAGGTAAGACGCATCCACTCGAACCATCTGGCATCTGCCACCGTGAGAACAGCAACCGGGCCACATAAGTGTTGGATCTGAAGAGCGTGTACGTGTAGTGTGTAATTCACGGTACCGAGCCTGGTGGACTATGTGCGGGTCAAATGTCAACCGACAGGAATTTGAGCAGAACACGTCCGCCTCAGCTAAAACCGCGTGGCGATCCCGCACTTTTCCCAAGAGAAATTTCACACAGCCGGATTGATATTTGATTGGGGATTGGGGATTGGTCATGGCCGGTGCTAGTCGTTTCTTCGCCTGCGTTGCATCGCGGACGACCGCCCAGAGTCCAGACCATTGTTTATCGCTGCTATTCAAAGAGTGGACAAAAGGTCACGACTGACAAGGTGACGAGTCAGGACCGGTGCCCATCTTATCCCGTTCTCTGGGAGACTGGGACGCACTACACCGTGCGATGCGCTGGAGGTATCATCTACGACGACAGGGACGTGTCCTGAGCTGTGCGTGGCACTGCACGACTCATGAATGTTTTGGTGATTTCGGTTGCGCAAGGATGGAAATGGACAGGCGCTGTAGTCGCGTTTCCACTTTCTAGTGGTTGGCTAAACGGGCGATCAATTCCAATAGAGGAATTGATTCTTGCTAACGACGCAGAACGCACGGACGTCGGGGAAGATCAGGAGACCGTACCGGGTCAAGGAATCCAAAATCACATATTTGCCCCTATGTTATGCCACTCTTTTCTAGGCTCATTTGCATTATGTGCTTTAAATGAATAAATAAAAAAGTGAACAGGCCCATCTGTTCTTCTTCTTCATATCTCCATTATGCATCCTAAACCGGGTTCGCTTTTGCTCATAAGCTGAGCTTCACTTGGTCTCTCAGCACTCGATAGTGCTTCCAGCCCCAAACTCTACGCAATTTGTAGTCTACAGCATCTCGGTTGGCTTCTGATACAATCATTGTGGCGAGATAAATTACTTTTGGGGAGTTAGGAGTGCGGTTCTACTAGCTAGCCAGTAGCCACCCGCTTCGAGTCGTCACCGATGCGGCGAAAGGAACGCGACGGGTGGTCGTAACCCGTACGCGCCGCATCTGGTTCCGCTCCCATCGCCCCGCGTGTCGGGCCGTAACCCATACGCGCCGCATCTGGTTCCGCTCCCATCGCCCCGCGCGCGGCGGGCGCGGTGGCACTCGAGGGCGGCCCCCTACACGGACACGTCGAACGCTTTCACGACCAAATAACGCAACCGTCCAGATTGATCGCTTTGTTTTTCTTCCCGTAAACAAACCAGGCATGCCGCATGGAGGGAAAGGATCAGCGCTGACGTCATTGTTGCGCCCGAGTCTAGCGTCGAGACGTATCGCCTATCTGCAGGGGACGACGGCTTCAACTGTGCGTGTCACGACGCGTTAATGTGTGCGTACGTGACTTTCTCTGGACGGGCGTCCGGTTCTTATCTATCTGGGTGGCATCTTATCGGACTTGCAAATAGGAAGTGAATGCGCGCGCGAATTTCTAACCGATAAAACGGCTGTTGCAGATAGCCTGATGCGATGCCGTCTGGAGAAACTTCAAGCATATTGCAAACGCTTAAGAAAAGTTATTGATTTTAAAATAAAATAGTTAATATTTAGGTGAGTAAAATATATATTAACCTTAAAAAAGTTAAATCAAAAAATTTCTCTGACTCAATATTCCAAAATTATGTATATACTGATCTTCAATTTAATTTATTTTTTTAACCAATACATATTTGCCCTAACCTAATATTAACAAATTTGATTTAAGATTCGTAAAGTTTTTTTTTTTTTTAAAAAAAAGAGTTGCACTGAAGTTTTTCAATCTTCCTAGACATGAATAGGCCTCTTATAAAAGATTGTATGCAGTTCACGGCATGCACCACCTCAATATTTGGAAACACCGTGAGAGAGATATAGTGTGTGTGTTTTGGAAACTCCATCTATGAAATTACTCAATCTGATCACAAAAGAATGGCGTTTTGTACATATACACGTTGTCTAAAACACAATTTTGGTAATCAATTTTTATTATAAATATAATAAAATTATAATATTGTGATAGCACTTTTCGAGAGAATCTATCTATACCATTTTTATATGTTTAATATAAATATTTGTAAATATATCGATAACTAGAATTTACAAAGTTTGGCTGTGCATATCTAAACGTCACTGTCTTTAATCATTGGTGGGAGTAGCAATTTGAATGGTAGCAAGAATGAATGGTAGCAATTTAAACGTCACTCCGTTGATTACCCATTCACCTGGCCAAAAGGCCTTTTACCGCGCAAATTCATGCTTCCGTGTCGCTATTGTCCATGGCGTCCTTCCTTCCGTACGCACTCGAGGGTAGGTATGGAAATGCACTCGGAGCGGCAGATCCGCAGATGGCTGGTCGCTGGTCGGTGCTTAATGCGCATCTAACATGGCATATTCCGATGCCCATTAAGCTTCTACTATTCTCCACGGTACGTACTGCACCAAGTATGAGCTGAGCGGCGCGGAGGAGACAAGATCCAGGCAGGCTCATTGCCCACTTGGCCTGGTTGTGAAAAGCCTTGCTGTTTAGGGGCATTTTGGCACTCCTGTGTTTTTTTTTTAAAAAAAAGCGGCTTTCAGTTGGATTACAGAGTTTCGATGTTTGGCTGTCTGAGAAATTAATTCTCTAGGAGAGGGTCTCCATGAGGCCCCTTCCCCAACACCGCTCGACCCTCTCTCTCCGTACCTACGCCCCCCCTCCCCGATGGGCGGTATCTGTGGAGGATCTCGCGGAGGCCCCCCCTAGAGAATTAATTTTCGTTGTCTGCCTTTTAGGTAGGCTGACTGCAGCTTCTGAGATGATAAATATCTGAAATGCCTCAGAGGCAAGTAATAACTTGTTAATGCCATTTAACTACAATTAACGACGTTTGACGACAACTAATGGTAATTAACGTCAAACGACGATAACTAACGACGTGCAATCTTTCCATGTCTCGGTAGTAGGAGCCTAATTAACAACATTTGACGACAAGAGATGATAACTAACGATAACTACCGACATTTGACGACAACTAACGGTAATTAACGGGAATCAACAACAAATCATTATTACAACACACAATTATTACATAAATAATTGCAATAAATAATGATTACAACAAACAATTATTACAGAAATAATTGCAATAAATGACTATTACAACAAACAATTATTACACAAATATTTTTTTTATAACAGAAAAGAAAAAATGAAATTTTTAAAAAAGCTGGAGGACTATTGTCGTCGGCTGGGTCTGCTATCGGCGACAGAGAAGGAGGACGGTGGCGGCAGCGGTGGGAAGAGGAAAGAGTCGGGGGAGGAGAGGAAGAGGGAGGAGGCGTTCGAGCCCGGTTGGAGCCGGAGGAGGAGAGGGAGGAGGCGCTCGGAGTAGGAGGTGGGCGGTGGTGCGGGCGGAGGGGTCGAGGGAGGAGGAGTGAGCGAGGCAGCGGCATGGGGTTGCAGATCCGATCCGGGGGAGAGGAAGAGGGAGGATAGCAACAGTGGATCTGGTCAAGGCCGAGGGAGGAGGAGGGGAGGCGGCAGTGGGAGCGGAGGCGCCGAGGAAGGAGAGAGGGAACTGGTGGCACGGGGTAGCAAATCGAATCGGGGGATAAGAGGAGGAGGAGGAGGCGGCAGTGGGAGCGGAGGCGCCGAGGAAGGAGAGAGGGAACTGGTGGCACGGGGTAGCAAATCGGATGGGAGGATAAGAGGAGGAGGAGGAGGAGAGGAGGGTGGCGGCTCGGGGAAGGAGAAGGGGAGGGCGACGTCGGTGGAGGACAGCGACAGCGTGTGGGGACGAGAAGTAGGAGGGGTAGCGGCGCATGGGCAGTGGGGCCAGTGTGGGAGGAGGAGGAAGGGCGCCGGCGCCGCTTGGGAGGAAGGGGGAGAGGAAGCGCCACGTGCGGGAGGAAGAAGAGGAGGGGCGCAAGGATTAGAGTTAGGGTTTGGCTGGGAGGTTGATTTTATGCGATGGCAAAACCCTGTAATTACATGTGAACTTGAGGAGTAAATTAGGAACGGGGATGTGGGAAGCCGCGCCACGGCTGCTTCTAGCTTTTAGCTTTTCCACGTATAACACGATTTCCGGCTTCCGAGAAAGCCGGTGGAAAAGCCTCCCGTTTGAGACAGCTTCCGATTTTTTCAGATGAAAAGCCGAAACCATCCCAAACACCCCTTAATAATTCGGCCTTCCCGAATCTCGAGTGGATACTGATGATCGGCGAGGTTCTACTGTCGAATCCCGTATGTTTATGCCTAGTATATTGTTGTCTTTTGTGCTGCTTTAGTTTGCGCTGATCGAAAGTAATACGGATACTGAGGTAGCACTAACAAAAATATGAATAATTTAGCACTTTGCGTGACAAAACGAATCAAAGTTTTCATAGCATATAGCACTGCACAGATGTAGCGTGGTTTGGATCATACGATCGGACGATCCAGCGTGATGGAGTTCCCAAAACACAGTCGCTTCACTGGACAGCGATGCCTTGGTCGTTGGTAGAATGGTAGGTGCGTGCCGTTGGTTGCAGCGATCGCAATTAGCGAGGTTGCCGTCTGTTCTGCTGTTTCCTAATAGGATAGCCGTAACTCCGTTTTCTTTTGGATAACAGCGGCTGCACGCTCGTGTACCGGCTGGGCGCTATAAGTAGCCGGCAGAGCGGTGCGGTATTGAGAGTCCATCCACAGAAACAGAAACCCACCCCCTTTTCTCACCTCATCTCGCAGCGGCAGTGCAGTACTGTCATCCTATTACTACTTTTCCTCTCCTCTTCTCCCTTTCCCCTCCTCTCGATCGATCGACCTTTGCATGGCAGCAGCAGCAGCTAACTCCAAGGGGCGGGTGATCGCTGGAAGCTTCGTCGCCCGCGTCCTGGCCGGCAAGGCCGCCTCCCCGAGGTATACTCACATGCCTGTGAGTTGACGCACTTGCTATTGCGATTTTTTTTAGGAGTGCTTGTTCTTGCTAAGTCAGTAGTTATGCATATCCAGGACCTTGCTTGTTTTTATGGAGAGATCTGTAAGGGTTTTAACTTGCTTTGCTTGCCTGGAGGCCTGGATACTGTCTCTTGCGTCTTTCCCCACGACATAGGAGTATCTTTCATTGTGATTAACCCCTGATTCGGTAGAAATTCCCTTAGTGAAGCGGTGGTGTGGATTTACATAGCAGTGTGTTAGAACTTCGCAAGATTATCATGATCTAGATACGGCATCCTCACCACTTTGGAAAGATCGCCGAACTTGTTTATTCTTCTGTATGTGCGATCAATCTGTAGTACCAGTAGGGAAGTCTAGAACTGATGTATCCAGAGACTAGATAACTCTACTAGACCTATAATGCCAGATTCACGGGGGCATTTTTTTCACTCCTCCGAGTTTGCCATTTCTGCCTTGTGTGGTGTCGAACTGCCTCCTTATCGGAGGGAGGAAAAGGCCAAATCCCACCGGAGTCTAGACGCACCCACACAAAGAAGATGAAGAATAGTGGGGAGCATGCGACGTGTACATCACACAGTGCAGCAGCAGCATCACAAGTTCACAACCCCGACTTATCACTTTCCAAAAGTTATTCGACGGACGAGGAAACAAATTATATGGGACGGGTCCTCACGGTGAGGTCTCTCCTTTCTACGTTCGATATAGAATTTATTTTCACGGACGAGAGGATGGATCATGGATAGTTTGGTGCGCGGTTGTTGTCGCTCCGGTCTCCGTCGACCATCTGCAGCAGGGCGCTCTCTTGGTTTTTACTCAAAGAGACGGTGGGAAAAGGTGCGAGATCAGTGGAGCTGACAGTGGGGCCGCAGTTGCCGTCCGCGTCAGGAGAAGGCCCTGCCTCCGCCGGGCCCAACAGCCGTCCTTTCGCATCTGGCCCGTACGATTTCCGTTCCCTCTGGTGTTGCTCTCTTCTGCTGTTCAGACCGTCCGATCGGGACCCCCTCGCTAGGAGACGCGTCCATCGGACGGTTGTGGGGTCCCGGGGCAGCAACGAGCGGATCGGTGTCCGTACACGCTGGAGTGAGTGGGGTGGCCTCGCTCTTATCCACATCCCGGCCACACCCACCGACTCCTCTGCGTTGGCCGTCGCGCCCCTCACGTTCTCCCTTGTCATCTTCCCCGCTGATCCCAGCAACGACGTCAGCGGGGGCACTGGGATCTTCAGTGGAGTCTTGAGTGTGTGTGTGCGCGCGCGCGCATAGTGTGCACAATAGTTTGGGCAATCTGGTATTTTGGTGAAGTAGGATCACTCTTTGGTGTCAATACGGGTATATGATGATGTGATGGTGACACTGTTGCGCTGTCATACCTCAGAAACGAATCAGTCTGCAGTTGTGAATTTTATGGCACAGTGATAAATTAGTTATCCAATCATTTTATCAAAAATAAAAGGCTTAGTGGCACAAAAACTGCTCGGACCGTAGTATCACCGTTTAGTATGGTAGACATTTTACTGTAACGTTTGATCTCAGGCGTGCCTTACTGATCCGATGTTGGATACATGGCCCTAATGCCGAGAACTGTAGCAGAGAATCCCTTTCCACCATGGGTTGACTTGTCTACATTATAGAGTAGTTCCTTTCTTTGTAACAGTGGAAGAACTACCCTATTTCCATGTTGTTGCAGGCAAGAAACAGACTATAACATGCGTCCTTTGCATGAGCACAAGTTGTTTTATCATTGTTTCTTGTATAACGATTAATTTTCTGATCTCAGCTCCCTTGTTTATGTACTGATTGGTGTATGATGTGTGTAGGAGGGCCGTCCACTCATCAGCTTACGACAAGAACCTCGAGGAGCAGGTGCGCCCGGTCGTCGTTCCGGACGATGTGATCGGCAGCGCCGTTAGCCCTGACAAGTACTGGGGCCCTCACCCGACGACCGGCGTGTTCGGCCCGGCAGTGGACACCAAGGTGGCCGCAGGCGCGCCGGCGACCGGCGCGAATGGTGGTGGCTCGGTGCTGGACCAGAAGGTGTGGTTCCGCCCGCTGGAGGACGTCGAGAAGCCCCCTGTCGCCTGACGGCCGAGTCGGGCTGGCAATCCAGAACTAAGAAGAGCCTAGCTCTATAACACCTATCACTCTCTCTAGCTGGGCTCCTTGCTTATTAGTATCGTAATAGTGTGGTTGTGCTAATATAGTATCAGCAGACATGGCATGCATCAGTACTAGTAGTAACGTGATGCTGGTGCCTGAAATAAGAACAAGCAAAAGATGTGTGCACATGTTGCTTGTGGTTGCGATGTACTTATGTCCTAATCAGTACAAGTATTTGGTCATCGGTGAATCTTTCGGGAGCGTGATGTTGCAAATTACAGAGCCCAGTTGTGAATATGTTTGGGTTCTGTTTAGTTAGGAATCAGTCGACGTCAGGCATTCAGTATCGAGAAGGACCTGAATACCACCATATGACTGAATTGGAGTGGCCGGTGTTTGATTAATGTGCTGCACGTCCTGGTGACCGAGTGGCTGAGTTCCTTCTGCCGGGCTGCCTTTCAGATTAAAAATGATTTTCAGTATTGAAGAACAGCCATGTGGATGCTTCAATCATATTGACGGATTTGACCGGGAAGTTTTGGCCCGAATGAGTAAGGCAAGTGACGACTCACGAACTTGCCAATCTGGTTTCAGTGGACTTGCGCATTCTGGTCTCCTGATTTCGATCTTGCGCGCAGAAGGTCCTAAATCTCCGTCATGGCATCTGTTCTGAAAGTAGTGGAAGAAACAATCCTTTTGGCATCAATGACGTGCAGCTCAATTACGAACAAGTTTGTTTTGCGAATACTACGAGCAAATGACGTGCAGCTCAATTATGAACACACTGACTAAACTGACAAGGACTTCTCACTAACAAATCACTCAATCTCAGCCAAGCTACAATTGGTGAGTGGTGAGCATACTACGATTAGACTTGACTAATATACATCCGAATCGTTGACAATCTCTGTGAGGCATACATATGTAAACAAATAGAAGAAGAAATACAAATAAATTAGATCAGAGGTTGGAGAAACCATGGTTTCACAACCTGATGCTGTCACATAACAAACGAGGTATTGGAGTTCAGAGCTAGCTGTTTCTCCGGGTTAATATTATCGCAGATTTATTGTCCAACCTGGCAAGGGCCACCCTCTTTGCTTCTTTGCTCTGCATTTTAGAGGCACTTTAGTACTCAAAACCACACACTAAATAGTACATAAATGGTGAACTGGTCATTACCTCGTGAGCAATCAGGGTCTCCTTGAGTTTGGCTCTAAGCTTCCTCAAGCTAAGTTTAGTCGATACCAGAGGTTCCTTGCATTTTAGAGGCACTTTAGTACTCAAAACCACACACTAAATAGTACATAAATGGTGAACTGTACCTCGTGAGCAATCAGGGTCTCCTTGAGCTTGGCTCTAAGCTTCCTTAAGCTAAGTTTAGTCAGAGGTTCCTTGTTCTGATTCTCATCCTTCGTCTCGTTCTTTTCTTCCACTGCAACCAATTCAGTGCTCCTCTTTTCAATGCTCTGGCTGCGCATGCACTTTGACACATCCTCTTCAGACACAGTTGGCTCACCATCAATGATACTGTTGGACATGGGCTTGGTGACATTGTCAAGCATGTCAGCAATAAACGGTGACGTAATGTGATCACCCAAGTCTCCAGCACTGCTTAATTCCGGTGGCATGTCACTGCTGAAAACGTTCTCGTTGCCAACAACCTCGTTGTTTGTCACTGTGACTTGAGACACGTTGTCAACGGAGACCGCATCCTTCTGTTCATCAGCACGACAGGTATCCGTGTCGAAATCATCTTCATCAGCATCCTCATCCGTTTTCATCGAGCTTTGTGGCATCTCGTCGATGGACACCACTCCCTCCTCTTCAACAGCCCGGTTGATCTTGCCAGAGAAATCAAGAAGAATGGTGTCATGGCCTGTAACCGTGTCATGCAACACCTCATCAACAGTTACATCTTCCTTCTCTTCACAGAGAAAACCTTCCGTACCGGCCTCACTGGTTTCTGCTTTGCCATGCTGCAGAAGCTCACTGAAGGCTTCATTCTCCTCCTCATTGGCATGGCCAGCATCGCCGGTGAAACAAACTTCCTCGATGGTCTCACCGGCTGTCAGCGTGGCCTGCGGCAACTCGCTGACGGACACCATTTCCATCCCTTCACTGGCATGATGGATAGCATCAGCCATCTCCTCGTCCAATTGCCCCTCGCCAGAGCCCGTCCCGTCCCGGAAAGGCGATTCCTGGCTGGACAAGGGAGCAGCACACTGCTGGACATCGACTTGCGGCTCTTGTACTGCTGATTTATCCTTGCATTCTTCAACCACCGGTGGTTCTTCTTCCACTGGTGTTGGGGGGGTATCCATGACTACCCCTAAAATTTCCAATTGGAGAAACACGCATATATCTCAGCACACCGCAGCTACAGAGAACATGTAACAAGTATCTATTGCAGGTTGCTACTGAAGTGGGGGGGGGGGGGGATCCATGTGTCTCACCTTCGTCTTCCTGACTCGATTCCTCGACTACGTTGTCCTCTTCTTCGTTATGAGGTTTCGTGGCCTCTTCCACATCCTCAGCATCATCACACACCTCGTCGGAAACCGGTGCAGGCACGGTACTTTTCACATCAGAGACAAAAGCTGGTTCGCGCAGCAAACAAAATTGGCATCAGGCAAGTAATCAAACAGTGTCAGCAAATTGATCGGAAGCAAACTGTTCTTACCATGTGTCTCACCTTCGTCTTCCTGCATCGATTCCTCTTCGTTCTGTGGATTCGTAGCCTCTTCCACCTCTTCGGGATCATCACATCCCTCGTCGGAAACCGGCAGTGCAGGTACAGTCTCCATATCAGAGACAACACCTGGCTCGCGCGGCAATCAAAATTGGCATCAACAAAGCTAAAAGGCAAGCAATCAAACAGTGCAGCCAAATTGATGGAATCAAACTCCTCACCTTGCGGCTTCTCCTCTTCCTCTTCCTGCTGCATACCGGTCTTCCTCGCCGCAGCCCTCCTCGACGTCCGTCTTGCCCTCGTCTCCTTCTCCTCCGCCTCCATCGGCACCGTGTTCTGGATCCTCCGGCGAGTGGTCGGAGCCGGCACCGCCTCCACAGCCACATCCCCTGCCTCACTCTTACTTGCTGCCGCAGCCCTTCTCCTTGTAGTCGGAGCCACCACAGGGGCGACCCGATCGCGCCGGCTGGGACCGCGCCGCCCCACGCCAAGGGCCGGCGCCTTCTCCTCGTCCGTATCCCGCTTCAGATCCTCGTCCTCTTTCTCGCCGTCTTCCGGCCTGATGGGCTCGGGCGACTTGACCGTGACGTGGCGGCCGCACGGGAGCAGGCTCCCCTGCTTCTCCCGCGGCTCCTCCTCCGCCACCTCCTTGGCCGCGGGCGTTGGCATGGCGACCGTCTGCTTGACGTACTCCTCAATCCCATCAACCTGGAAGGAAACCCGAAGTTAGTCAGTAAGCATTAGCACTGACCAAGCCTGCCAGGCGAGTGAAGGGACGAGAGGTGGGTGGGTGAGGCCCTTACCGTGGGCAGCGCGCGGAGGGCGTCGGCCATGGCGGCGTTGGTCATGTTGGCGCGGACGGCGTTGCGCTTGCACAGCGCCTGCAGATCGCGGCGGGGGAGTGCGTGGAAGTCCATGCTTGCTGCGATCAGTGCCCGTCTCCTACTCTCGTCTGCTTTGGATTCGCACTGGAGCTGGCCAGGCGGAACTAGTGCGACGGGGAACACGTGGGAGTCGGATATAAAGGTAGCTTGGTTGGGTTCGAATCCGACCAACTCGACCGTTGGAGCGGCTTTGTCACTCCTCCTCACGTTTTTCGAACGTTGCGGAGTGGCAGAGCTCTCGTGGGATTTGCATTTTTCCAGGTGAGCTGCTGATGCAGCGTTTTCCTCAACAATTTGGAGGAAAACTTATTTGCAACTTTGCAACTATACGGCCGGCTCCCCCACCCACCCGCAGGCAAGAGCACAACGCTCCCCAGGAGTCTTCAAAAAAAAAAAAACGCTCCCCAAACTGGTGAATTTATTCGGCTAATGGTCCGCAAGACGAAAGGATTCAAATGGCTTACAGGACCGTCCATATGTATCGTGGTCATGGCCCGTATATCCAGCGCTGTCGCAAAGGTCCAAGGCCCATACGTTTCTCCAAGGATTTTTTGTGGGCTGTTTGGTGAGGTTGCATACTAGCACCTCATACAAAACTGTTATGCATATAAACTTACTTCTGCTCGCGGTTAAAGGATCTGTGTAAACAACACCTCAAGACGTAGATAGATGTGTGTAATGTAGGGAGTACTACACCAAGAACAAATGGTAAATAGATCTGACGATTTTTCATGGAATGCGCAGTATCCGCATTGCATTTTTCTCAACTATAACATGCAGTATATGGATGTCCTGTTGCCCATCCATGTGTTCATCTAACTGGCAAAAAAAAAGGAAGACAATTTCACAGACCCGACCGTGCCAAAAAAAAAAGCATTGGACGTGTCCCGTATTTTCGTCCTGTTGTCTTTCTGTGCAGCCGTTGCTAACGCTAGTTCTAAAATCTTTTGTACCACACTGCCACTGAAATGTGAAATCTGATCTTTTATATGTACGCCGGTGAGTAACAAACGATCACAATACGACCGTCTTCACCTTGTAGTTCCTGGCGAACGCGCTGTACACGACGAAGTTGAGCGTGCACAGCGCCGCCATGGTCCAGAAGAAGTAGTCGAGGTGTCCCTCGTCGAGGTTGTCCGATATCCACCCGGGCCGGCCGCCTGTCGCGGTGAGCGCGTTCACGATGGCGTAGATGAGCGAGCTCATGTAGCTGCCCAGCGCCACGGTGAGCAGCGCGAAGGACGTGCACATGGTCTTCATGGAGTCCGGCGCCTCGTTGTAGAAGAATTCCAGCTGCGCGATGTAGCAGAACACCTCTGCGCCGGCGAGAACGAAGTACTGCGGCATCTGCCATGCGATGCTCACGGAATCGCCGCGCCCCGCAGCGTCTAGACGCTTCATCTCGACCAGCGCCGCGACGGCCATCGCGAACGCCATGAGCAGCCGCCCGGCGCCCATCCGCTGCAGCTGCGACGGCTCGCCGCGGGCTGGGGATAAGCTCCTCAGGACCGGCACGATCACCGCGCCGTAGATGAGCACCCAGGCCAGGACGCAGAGCACCTCGAAGGATACCAGCGACGCGGCCGGGACGGTGAACGACATGAACCGCATGTCCATGACGCCGCCCTGCTGCACGAACGTGGTGTTCAGCTGCGCGTACGCCGCCGACAGCACGATGCTCGTCACCCATATCGGGAGCAGCCGCACCAGGATCTTGAGCTCCTCCACCTGCGTCACCGTGCAGAGCCTCCACGAGCCCGCGTCCGCTGCGGAAGCGTCGTTCGTCACTTCTTCCAAGTCCGACTCCTCGACCACCGCCGCCTTGTCAAGGAACGTGAACTCGTCGGTGTGCGCGATCTTCGGCTGGTCGGTCTTGTCGTGGACCTCGTAGAGAAGGGCGGCATCGGTGGGGACACGGAGGCTGACCTTCCTGCACGCGGCGACCACGACCTGGCCCAGGCTCTTGAGCGGCGTGCCGGTGGGCATGCGGCGCTTGTACATGGGCGTGGCGAGCACGAAACCGCCGATGGCGAGCGCGATGCAGGCCGTGGCGATGCCGAAGCCGAGGCCCCAGCTCACGTTCTGCTGGATCCACACGATGAAGAGGCCCGAGATGATCATGCCGAAGTCGACGCAGATGTAGAACCAGCTGAAGAATGACATCTTGCGCTCCCGGTCCACTGCGTTGTCGTCGTCGAACTGCTCCGCGCCGAACGGCAGCAGTGCCGCGCGCACGCCACCGCTGCCAAAGGCCACGAGGTAGAGACCGAGGAAGGCGATGGTCTGGGCACCGAACACGGGGTGGCATGACGAGCCCACCCCGCAGAGCGCGGTGGTCGGCAGGAACGCCGAGACGGTGACGAGCATCATACCCTGGAGAGATCAATAGCAGCCATAATTAAGCACATTGATTGACGAGCAGCATACTGTGTTTGATGTATTGATGCATTGTATGCTTAGAGTTTGGGTGTGCTTACAAGAAGGTAGACGACGAGGGAGACGAGGATGGTGTTGTAGTTGCCCCAGAACGTGTCCGCGATGATGGCGCCGAAGATCGGGGTGAGGTAGCTCGTTCCGAACCACGACGTGACATTGGATGCACTTGCTACATTGCTGCCATGCAGAACAGTCTCCAGGTACACCACCAAGTTCGTGCCAATGCCATTGAATGCTGTGCTCTCCAAGCACTCAAATCCTAGAACAACTGCTGGTGCTTTGCTACCAGTTTTTTTGTCTTGTATGAGCGGCACCTTCAGGTTTTCTTCGTCGATCTTTGAACTCCGGCTCTGCAAAGTAGGGAAATTTGTGCATACTGTCAGTCAGAAATCTTATTTCTGAATTATGTACAAGACGCACGATCAAAGTATGGCGTTGTACTTGTATGTATCAGCGCTATTACTGGACAAGAGAAATTAATGGAAAATACTGAAGCATTGGGTCGAAAAGTACGAAAGATATGGTGGTTGTGATGGGTTAAGTGTACGTGCAGGCGTGCTGCCGCTTTTCTGACCAACTTTTTTTGAACTTTCGTGCGAAAACTAGGACAATATTTTGATCTTTTGACACAAACAATTTTCATTTTTCTGACTTTAGAACTGTTCACACTTCTCTTCTTAATGGGGACCTGGTCAACTACTTGTTGCCACCAACCCACCCTCGTGCTCGTGGCCTCGTGCAAATTAATAGTCCATATGGAATAAGACAGTACGTAAAAGCTCTTGTTTTGCCGTAACATCTTGCGTAGAAACGGGTCAAATAACGTGATACGTAAACTTTGGTTCAACGAGTTCATCTCCTAGCTTCTCGAGTCTCGACATACACGAGGCAAAACGAGCTAAAGTTCTTCGTTCACCTCGTCGCGTCTCGCATTTTGGCATGCAGGAGGCTAAAGATACGATTCCTGCCTGCATGCATGCTCAATGCCTCCTAAGCGAAGCTAAGACGATAGCCATCACGGACGGATGCATCGATGATTGATCGATGGACCACAGCTCACAGACCGGTGAGATGAGCTTGGGAAGTAGTAAGCACTACGTACCTCTGGCAGCCGCGGCGAGCGCTGGCCTCTTTCCATGTCGTCGCCGGCGTCCATTGCCGCGCTGCGAGCAAATTCTTGAAATCGCCGACGAAAGAAAAGCTATACGTGCTTTCGTTAGAACTCCCGGGCGCGCCTTCGGTTCGGGTGGGAGTCTGGGATAGAAATGAGAGGCAAGCAACGCGGCTTATATACATGCGCAGCGCACGCAGGCAAAGCGCGGCACGCGAGAGAGAGAGCAGGTAAGCGCGCGGCAGTATCCCATTCCCACCGGAGATAAAATATTAGCGCGAGATCAATTCAAACCAGCGGTTACCCGAACGCAAAAGCACGCGTTCCGCACGGCTATTAATCTTAATCCACACGTGCGTAAATACTAGTCCGCTGCACGGAAGAGCATCATACAACAACACTGACCGGAGAACGTAAGAGCAGCTAGTCCTGGTGTCTAAATCACGATCGAGGCCGGAAGTTTCCATGCAGGTGTTGCCGTGTTGGCGACCTTAACCAACCACAGAGCTTGTTTGATTAGTCGCGGCTCCTGAAGGGGAGGGCTTGACGTAGTTGCGTGCGATCTGCACTTTTTCAGGGCAGCGTGCCGCGATGGTAACTTTCTGTCGAATTTTGGCTGCGGCAATCTTCTTGCAGAAACGTGCCTGATTCACCTTGGCGCGAGCTAGGAAAGATCTGTATAAACTTTGCACTTGTTCACTGTCAGAAGAATATTCAGTTCACTGTCGGAGATGATTGTACGTATCAGGTCGGCAGAAGGATGGTTAGGGTCAAAGATCATGTGCCATGGGGTCGAATACTTTTCCATTTTCAGGTGCGTTTCAGGATTCCGGGTCAAAGATCATGTGCCATGGGGTCGAAGGCTTTTCCATTTTCAGGTGCGTTTCAGGATTCTTTTCGTTTCTGACAACGATTATCACTGAGCCTCAGAGCATTGCATTCACCATTGTTACAGAGCTAGTACTACTAACCAGCGGGCACGATCAATTAATATGAGCAGGTTCCAAATCATCATGCTAAGTTTTAGGAACCGAACAATCTTAGCTTTCAACTAGAAACAAAAGTGAGAGAGTGCTTAATATTAGTGAGATGTGTTGGACCGAAATAGCGACCGGAGGGGCTGAATAGGAGCTCACTCTTTTTCACCCCGATATTCAACTACATTTTCTCTCTAATAGCTATGAGAAGCTACGAAGATTAAAACCTCAAGATCACAACAAAAAACTTAGCTGAGACTGAGAAGATCAACCCTCAATGCCCTCAGCCGGTTTGACCGCCAAGCCAAGGCCAATCTGACCATTGCCTGAAAATCAGCACGACAAAAGATGCACAAATCGACCTAACTTTTGGCCTAGTTATCCAAATCGACCTGGATTTCAAACATAGATCAACAAGAAGGCCAATAACCTATTCCAGTTGAAGATCGAGAGGATTATGATCAAGGTTTCACAAATTTCTTGACCGAGGGCAAGTAGACTCAAAACGGGAAAAACCTAAACGTAATCCAAAAGCTTGCTTGTGGATAAAATATAGTCAAGATGGCCTTGGATCAGATCTCACAAGTCAAAGCAAGCTAGATCATAACAAAGACCAAAGCAAAACCACTAAAACACAATAACCCCCAAAATCACCGAAGAGAGAGTAAAAACAAGAGATAACTCATGTTGAGACAAACTTAATTGGATTGATTAGAGGGATTGTAGATTTACAACCACTCCACCATGGAAGACAAAAGCTCACTCGTGAGCACCCAATATCTCAAACTCTAGCCTGCTCTATTTTCTCCACTTTCCCCGAATCTCAAATTATGGTTTCGAAGGCATGGTTGTGCAAATTTTGCACTAACCTTTATATAGTGGAGGCTAGATATAGAGAGAAGACCCTAACGGCACCCGTTAAAGCTACACACAAATGGATCTATACTGATGCACGCTTCTCAAAGCGGATGACGATCTAGGTCTCTCGAATTCGTCTCTTCATGAATTTTTTTTTCTTGAACTAAACCACTTTTCCTTTGCGTCGTCTTGCGCTACAGTTTCTTCAAGGTCACCAACTCGATATTTTGACTAGTATACCAAAATACCCCTTCTCGGTCTTTCTCCATGACCAAATGCAATCATTGTGAAGCAATCACATGCTTCGCCACATAAGGTCTCATGCCGACAAGTCTCTCCCATCCAGCTCCCACCGAACCACCTTGGCACTTGCACCGGTCCTAAGCCACATGATGCAATCCGTTACACTAAACTTCTCGTTCAATCGTTCTTGTCCATCTTGCGCCATGCTTGAGTCCAACCACTTCACCAGACATTCTCGATCGTTCTGGACCTCAGCTCTCCTAGCCTAGTCCTTATCATCCCTGTTATTGACCGTAGTTGATACCAATCGTCCCTGCATAATAATAGACCAAGCAATTGATTTTAGGTACAAGTTCTTCGTAACTTGACCCACGTTAGCCAAAGCATGCATCATGTAGCACCTATACACTGAATCTCACGACTTTAGCCAAATCCGTAAAATCGCTACAGCTCATTGTGCATGATCTTGCCCTAGCCTCCAGGCCACCGACGGTCAAACCGCCAACCACCGGTCGGTCTGACCGCTCCTGGCCAGTCTGACCACCAGCCCTGGTTACAGAGGACCGGTTAGACCACTCACCGGTTTGACCGCCAACATGCTATCGGAGTACCGTTCGACCGCTTTCCAATTCTCAAAACACTACTTTTTGAACTTTTCAGGAAAACTCTATCTAGTTTCGCGTCCAATTTCTATTTTTCAATGATACTTGGTCAAACTCACTCTTAAACACTTCCACACAAGTATTTGGTGTGCAATCATCAAAATCCCTATATCGCTGGCCTCAGCCGGTACCGCCGACTCCCAGACAGCAAACACAATATTTTGATAAATCACGGATTTCTTCACCAAACATCCGACATTGATGTCAATTGTTCGGTACTAATATTAGGACTATACCACATGTCTCCACAGGATGAAATGCTACCTGCAAATTAAGTTCAGACTTCCAGTACGGTCCAACAAATATTGTACCCTCCAGACTCCAGCCGGAGCATAAAAAAGTGCATGCACCTATCCGCTACCTACAGTCACGTACTCACATCGGCGGCTAAGGATAATGGTCAAACTCCAAGATAACAGGTGAGACTGTGAGGCTTCTTTCCACAAAGTTTCGTTCTTTCTTTCCTCAACATTTGCTATCAGTAAGAAAAAAGTAAGCACTGCACGAGCTAACCTGAGTCACTGTTGCTGTTTACTACTTCAATTTGCCTTTTGCCTAGTTCCTTTGACATGCTCACGCACTGAGCACTGAAACTCTGAGAACGCATCAAACTTGTGCCATGTCGTTGCATCACATACTGTTCTTCAGAGACGGTAATCAACACGGTTAATTTCGCTTGGTCATAGTTGACGCGATCCATGAACCCCCCCCCCCCCCCAATTTTCGTGTAATAATAAAATTTGCAGTTAAGTAGATAAAGAATGACATGTAAGTACTTGATAAATAACAAATCGCAACTCTTCTCGACAGCAATCAACATCTTACTTTTAGTTATAGACATAACACTCAATTCAAATATGAATCAACAAAAAGAAAACCATTCCTATATTTTTCAACAAGAACTACTTTTATAAAAACTAAGTCTATACCCATTAAGACAGCACTAAGCATGCTCATGAGTGCGAGTACGACTATTTAAATATATTTATACTCTGCAGATATGTACAACTTTACCCACAGTATACCAATTTTCTAGTTTGTCTGGCATCCGTTGATACCACCACGCATAACATTATAGTATGCAGTCTAGAGCACGTATCGAAGCCTTCACATTACCTAGTCCTAACCTTGCACTAGTCTGGCAATGAAAACTCTCACTCCCATCCGGGTACCTCCCGTCAGAGTGAGGCATTAACCATTGTATTAGAAAGCTTTTATCCCAACACCTCGGTGAAGGGAGCTCCTTCGAGCATGCCTACCCGGTCACGCCTGTACTACTGCGGCCTACCAACATACAAGGCTAGTCGTCGATGATTTAATTAGTTAAGGCTGTCCCATACCGGCACATGCGTTGTATGCTTAGGCTTAGATAGTACTTGCTGGCGTTCGATCCTTAATTGACCTGGGTGAGGATCTCTCCTATCTACTTTTGAAATACACCTCTCGCAATCCTCATATTATTAATATAACTCGCCTGCGTCACAAACTAAGTTTTTATTTTTATTTTATATATATAAAATAACAGAGGTAAACCCCTCCGTACCATCATTTCAAAATATTTCAAATTCATGTCCAACATTCCATCCATTTGTCAAATTTTTAGTAAATCTAGAGCCCAGCTAAACAATTGTGCGATATTCGCACCTTAAACACCCAAATTAGACATCACATATTGCCTAAACCATAACCTAATGGCTACAACAGTAGGATACCAATATTTCAAGGTGGACCATGCATTAAATAGGAATATAACTACCATTATCCCTAAATATATAGCAATTTTAAGCAAACATACACGCATGCATAATAGATTTTACAAAAAGAAGTATAATAATTAAAATAGTATGATCAAAATGGTCAAAGGAGATGCTTGCCATGCTCTGGTATCTCAGAGTATGAGGATAGAGAATTGTCGTAGATTTCATTCGAAGTATCGACATCTATTCAAAAAGAGCCGATAGCAAATTTAATATAAAAATAATAATTTCAACAGCAACAAAATCCAAATATTTTTGGATATTTATACAGAGCATGATTGTTGATGAATTTTTTTAAAATAAGATTCATTCGATTTGGAGTTCATATGCAAAAGTTATTAATATTTTAATTTGCTTTGGTTTGGAATTCTAGATATTAAGAAAAGGGTGACGTCGAAAGCGTATTCTCTGAAGCTTACACTTTCTAACAGAGAAAACACATTTTCCTTTGAGTTCTTCTGAGGTTTACGCTTTTCAATAGAGAAAGTGTATTTTCCTCTTAACTGAAAGCGATTGTTCTCATTTTTCGGATTTTGTTAACTTACACGTGGGGCCTACTTGTTAGTGACATAGTTTTGTTTTCTTGATTTTTATTTATATAACAGAGGCAGTCCTATATATCGTAGACTCATTAATTATTAACTAAATGATTAAATATATTTTGATTTTTAATCTACTGAGACCCGAAACTACTCAAATTAAAAGATGCTAATGTAATACTCCATATTCATCTAGGAAGAATTCAATTCGAATTCAAATTTTAAAGGAATATCTCCGGCGTTTCGTCTGTTCTTCCAGTGTTGGGCTTAGGCCGTTGGCCAGCAGGCCCAAGAGGAGGCCTTGTGGGCAAAGAGGGGGGCAGCCTTGAAGCCCATGGGGGAGGCAACTGTGGGGCCCAAAGGGCCCATAAGGTGGCTGGCCAAGGGGGGGCACTAACCCTAGCACCCCCCCACTTCCCCCACCTCTCCCACCTCCTCCCCCTTGTGGCCGCCACCCCCACTCCCCTTTTGGCCTCCTCCCCTGCGCACAGCCCCTCCCCAACCTCCCCTCCCTGGTTACCTCCCCCCTTGCGCCCCTCCCTAGCACCTCCCCTAGTCCCCCTATTGCTGCCGGCCAAGGGAAGAAGAAGGGATCTCCTTTGGGTGGCCGACCAAGAAGGAAGAGAAGAGGGAAGGGAGAGGGGAGAAGAGAAGGAAGGGGGATCACCAACAGGAGCTCGCGATCTTCAGCTGCACCAAGGGTAATTAACGTCATTTTTTGTTGTGTGATTAGTCGTTGTAGCGGAACCGGTTAGTTTTGGCTAGTTTGAAGTCTGTCTGTTAAAGTTGTAGTTCTGTCCAGATTATTGCGCGGCCAGTTTCGTATGTTTAGAAGCCGAATTAGGAGTTTTGATCTCCTAGAGTTATGTAGGTCTTGTTCTTAGCTTTCAATGGCCGCCAAGAACTCCCAAATCCGATTAACGGTTAGAAAGTTATGAATTGTTTAGTACCGCTGTCTGGTTAATCTGTCAACAACCTGACAGTCTGTAGAAAACTGAGTTAATCTATTATTTAAAGACGAAATCAGAGGATCTCAATATAACGAAAAATGTAGGTAATTTCCATACCTTTTCATGGAGATAAAGAACGCAAGATTTGGACTTTTTTAGCAAAATTTATGGTGGTTTTAGCGCACTGTCTAGGGAACCCGACGTGATAAATGATGTTCTGTAGATTGGCTTGGTAGGGGCAGTAAATGGAAGAATCAGAAGGGCTCCCCAACTAAGTTTATTTAGGTAATTTAATTACCTTTCCAAAAAGTATTAGATCATCTTATTTGAACTCCTGAGCAGAAAGTTATGTATTTTAGAAGTTGCCTGTCCGCAGTGACCACCAAATCGATCGCTAGAAATTGGAAGATTGAAAACGCTTGGGAGTTTAGCGAGTTCAATTGTGTTGTTACTTATGTTTTTAGTCTAGTATGTTGGTCTTAGATTGGGGTTACCTTTATGTTCAGGTGGGAGCGTGATTCCAGGGGCAGCACCCTCTTCTTGTCCACCGTTCTCGCACGGTTGAGGCAAGTATTTAGGTTATAGCATATTTATGTTTGTATGCTGAGATTGTGTTGTGTCTTGCTCGTAATAGCCATGCTTTGATGTTAGTGTGATGAGCTTCCATCTATCTTGATGAATGCAAGTTATGATTAAAGTTTCCTTCGTATGATGTTAATGCTTACATGATATTGTGTACACGTTGATTTCTTATGTATGAAAGACGATGTCATAGCACATGTGCATGTTTTGAGCATGTTTGAGACTTGGTTATGTGGTGACCAAGTATAAATAGTTGAGGTCCCCGTCATGCAATGACGGGCTTGAGGTCCCCACATTCGTGGAATGTGGACAATGAGTAAAGAGATCCCCATCATTAAGATGATGGGCAAAGGTCCCTATACATGTGGTGTATAGGCTCTTGGTCCCTGTGCCAGAGGGCACAGGCATGGGAATTCATCGACGGATGTATACCCCGTATTACATTACCGGTAAAATACGAAAAGAGATAAAGTTCAAAAGGTGCATTGCATTGGTCGCATTCCATAAGTATGAAAGCTATGTTTAGTGTAATGTTATTGTTGATTATTGATGATATGACTGTGTATGTTGTTTTAGCCTTGTTGATACTTGCTGAGTCTTTGGGCTCACTCTTGCTTTGATTTGTTTTAGGTACAACTGACAGGAACGACATGCATAGGAGGGAGTAGATGTTGGATGCACTCACTACCTCACAACCTTAAAGCGATTGCCATTTAGTTTCATTTTAGGAATAAATAAACTGCTTGAGAAACACCCATGGATGTTTTGTTGCTTGGGTATCAGACTAATTGTAGTAGCGAGAATTGCAATACTTGGTTATGTTCATTCGATTGTCTTGCATGCTTAAGTGAACCTGATTATGAAGATTTTGATAAATGCTATGATTAATTGTGAGAACCTCGGTATAGTTGACTATACAAAGGAGGTTCTGCCGAAAATTTGTAAATTGTTCTAGTTTAATTTAATTACAGTAGCATTCCAGGCTCATTGTGAGTTGGGGTGTTACAGCTAATGCTCTAGTAGCTCACCATGATCACGAGGAAGATGATGGTGTGGTCGGAAACACTAGTACAGAAAAGGTCTTCACAGACGGTTCAAAAACGTCATCATAGACGGTTTTGTGAGTCGTCTGAGCTTATAGGTCAGTAATGACATGAGGTCATCACAGATGGTTTTCGAACCGTCTATGATGTATACTATCACAAACGATTATTAACTCAGAACCATTTGTGATAGTTGACTATCATAGACGGTTTATAAATGAAACCGTTTGTGATGACTTCTTCTATAAAGTCTCAAAACAAATGGCGGCTTGTGCCTTTAAAACCGGATATATATATATATATATATATATATATATATATATATATATATATATATATATATAGAGAGAGAGAGAGAGAGAGAGAGAGAGAGAGAGCTCATGGTCCCTTGTTAGCTAACTCGAGGCCTAAATTCAGCTAGCTAGCTCGCTCCTTAGGCGTTCATCTTAAACGTGCAGATGAACCACGACATACTTCATTGAACTTGACACACTGGAGTGTGTGATTTACGTCATGCTAATCCCCCTAAACCACATCATCAGAAGTAACAGCAGTAGAACTGAAGTTGAAGTTATTAATTATAAGCATGTAATTGTCTTTAAACCCAACAAGAACACCAAGAAACTTGAGTTCTAGTTTATATGTAAGAATGGCCTCACCGTAGCACTTAACATCAAGGAATGGTTGGTTGCTGATACATAATGCCACTTCTCAGTCGGAGTACCTGCATGTCCACGCCACTTTCTTTAACATAGCGACACCCAATTACCTATCGACGACATCCAGATAATTAGATGCCCACGCGCTCTCCTGGCAGCCACGCTTCTTGAACTTGCAGGCTCGATGAAGTAGGTTGTGATTGCTGTCTCATCCTCCTTATGTTGAGTGGACGACCCACTGAAAAAAATCATGCTTCGTGGTGGGTTTGGTTGCTTTCTTAGGCGTACTCGCCGCCGCATATCAGAGACAGATCTAGACTACAGACGGCTTGAGTCCATCCACTTCACCCAGCATCCTCGGTCATTCTGGGCCTCATCTCTCCTAGCCTAGTCCCAATCATCCTCGTTGTTGGCCATCGTTGACTCTAAGCCACCTACACAACAATAGACTAAGATATCGATTTTGAACACAAGTTCTTCGCAACTTAACCTACGTTAGCCAAAACATGCATTATGCAACACCTATGCACTGAATCCCATGACTTTGGCCCAACCCACAAAATTCACCGCCTTCTGAGCGCATGAAACCACACTGTTCGATCAGACCACCGCCACGATCGGTCGACCGCTTGACCCACCCATCGACCGATCACGGAAAGCGGCTAGTCGGCCGTCGGGATTTTTTCCCAAGTCTCATCTGCACTCTCTTTAGAAATTTCAAACTCTATCTAGTTTTCATCGAAACTCCATTTTCAACGAGACTTAGTGCAAATGTGTCACCTCACCTTTCTACACAAATGATTTTTAGCCAATTCCAAAAATTTCACTTTTCAACTTTTGGCCGGTCATACCGCCACTTTTGGTCGGTCTAGCTGTCGGGCCTTAGACGGTCTGATCGCCAGAGCCTGACAGCAGCAGAAACTTCGCTAAAACGAGGGTTTCCTAAATACCTCGATACTATTACTAATTATTCAATACACTATGATTAGGATCATCTACCCGTGATCTCCACACTTCGATAATGGATTAAGTTGAGAAGGGACAAACAGAAGGCTTTAGTTCAGTCGTTAATCGACCAATATACCTTAGCAGTTATCATACTATCCCGACTGCTGTCCTTTTGCAGTGTGCTGACTGCCAAGCTCAAAAAGATGGAGAATGCTGTAGAGGAGGATAAAGTGCTTGTGTCCATTTAGGTTTGGTATTATACGGTTGTTTATATTTCATTCTAATTAGATATTCCAATTTACAACCGCATGAGAACAAAAGTGCTTGTGTTCATTTAGGTTTGGTTTTACACGGCTGTTTATATTTCGTTCTAATCAGATATTCCAATTTACAACTGCATGAGAGCAAAAGTGCTTGTGTCCATTTAGGTTTGGTCTTATTTGGCTGTTTATATTTCATTCTAACCAGATATTCTAATTTACAACATTTGATGTAGGACTAGCAAACAGATATCGTAAGGAATGTACTGAAAGGGGGAGATGTATTAATTTGGTGTTGATTGACACAACGCTAGCCTGTCTTCTTGTCGAAATAGTACACAAAGTCGCAAATGAGGGGTGAAATATTATCAACACACAAATAAAACTATTCTTCTTCTGAAAAGACCACACAGATGAATAAGCATTATCAGCACATGCAAATACGGGAGATCCTTCAGTATATTTGCATTTGGAGTGCATATAGAACACCGTTGTTATGTGGTTGTTGAGATCTTCAAACCTCAGAGAGAAGTTTCAGTAAAATTGAGGACCTCGTGTGTGAGAGAGAAGATGCACATGATCTGTTGACTAAAGAAAAGTTACTATCTAGTATCTACACCCACCCCTCCCCATCAATCCAGCCGTCATCGGTCGTATCACCAGTGACAAAATCATCTTGTACGACTTCTATTCTCTGCTTCGTAGGCTGAATCACGCTTGAGGCGTTGAGTAATCTACCAAAATAAATCCGTGTCTGGCTACTAACCCGATATAATTTATAGTGTGATGACCAATTAGTCTTGTTTTACGGAACAGGTTGCCTCAAAGCCTCAACTCATATATAAACTATCTGAATCCAAGTCTTGCCAAAAAAACAGGCGCATTCACATTGAACTACACGCAAACCTACCCAAATAGTATGATCCATGCTGACACTGACCCAAGATCTTGTGTTTGAAAGGGTTGGTGGATAAGTTGATAAGTTTGTAGTATTTAGAGATGCAACTTCGAAAAACGCAAGTGGAGAAACAAAGAGGAACGACATCTCTGCTCCAACTGCCGTTGAGGTCCCGCTTATGTTGGGCAATTCAAAGCGATTCAACCGCTTGTGCCCTACATGAAGATCGAAGACCAACGAGTTCAACAGCCTCGGCTGACGAAATTCATAAAGCGCATGGACACCTCACCTATCGCATGCATGAATTTCAACCTTGCTAGTGGCTGCGACCATTGCATTCAACCCCAGAACACGTAGGTAGTCGTAGAGGTATGGAGGTTAATAGTAAGGAGATGACCTGAGATGACAGGAGGAATAAGTTCATTTAACCCCATTCAATCATTAACTATGAAACTGGGTAGCCAACAACTCTTAGCTATCAAAACCGACTATTTTACTCCTATACTAAAACCACCCTTGGTTTCGTTGCGCGTGTCATTACCTTGTTCCTCCTCCATCTTATTCCCCCCCTCTTTCTCTCCCTTTCTCATCACTCCACCGAGCACCATCCCACTGTCTCTCACCTTCAATTCAACCCCCCTCAACACCACCTCACACCTCTTATTTCCACCAGCCACCCCCATTCTTATTCTCCCTCCTCGTAAACCACAACAGCGATGCATGGCTCATGTCGACAACCCATACCACACCACCTTTGTCTGATTCCTTGTGCTCATCAGCGCCTCTCTCTAACGCTTGTCTGCACCGCCCTATCACTGAAAGCCTATAGACGATGAGATCTTCTCCTCCAGATCCAACTCACCGCTGCCAGGTATCCACTAACCATATCTGAGAAAGCCAACACTACCAACCCCTTCACCATGCTCAGGAACACACCATGCGCGTGTTGCCCCGATCGGAGCACCGTCGGAAAATATTTTTGAGGCACCATCGGTGAGCCTCACAGCCGCCCCTTCATCAGATGGAGCACCACTGGGCCGTGCATCTCCCCTCTCTCCTCCCTCATTTTTGTGTGGGAATGAGCTCAAAGAAGTCGAGCCCTACCACCGCCAAGAACTGATTTGCTCCATCGCTTTATTCATCATTCCTCCATTGTCGTTGGCCTTTGGGCCGCTTGCGCCGCCCCTTTGCATTCGCTGTTGTATCCTCTCGCCTCTGCACATCCATAGACCCACAACCACGTCGCCGCTCGCTATTGTCGATGTTCGTTGGACTGTCGGTAGTTGAGCTCTTGTCATCTTTGGAGAGAAGAGGATGAAGATGATAAGGAGAGATGGCACACAGGTGGGCCCTCATATTTTTTGGGCTGATTTTACTAATCGGGTTGCCGCGTGGGTAGAAAATCAGGGATGTGGTAGTCTACGTGGCAAAACTAGCACTGAAAACAATTTCAATGTTGAGAAGTGGACGGTATCGACAGACGTGGGTATTGACATTAGATGGTCGCAAAGACATGCTAACATAGGTACTCAAGTAGCACGCGAATTACGAGTCTTGGGAGTGTTGGTGTCACGTCTTGACAAGGTGACTAGAACTGAACGTGGTTGGGCTCCTAAATCTAAACCCACACCTGTCTAGCCCAACAGCGATGGGTACGTTAGATGGGCACATAGAACCTAAAATGCAAATTCAAGTTGGACTACAATAGTTTTGGGAGATTGAGCCCAATTATAAACTGTCAACCATAAGCCGGGTTGCCTCCTTGTCGTTGGGCAACTTTCATGGCGTATGCTTACTCTCACAGTAAGACTCAAAATCAAAGCAAACTCCTCTAAAAAACTGAAAATCAAATAACCTCTTAACCCACCCTGCTAGAGTGTAAGCCTCGAGATCAAATCCAATCCACAATGGCATTTTGAGTTTAAGTGTATATCCACCAATTCCATGCTTGCCCATTTTCCTCTGCTATATATGTAGCTTACAAAGAAAAGAGAAAGAGAAGCGAGCTTTGCTCGGCTGGCTCGAGGCGGCGACGTCCGCCAGCCCACCTGTGTTCAAGCCAGGGGCTCGGCATGTGGTGTCTCACCGGGTTTTATGAGGACTGAGCAGGGATTCAGTTGGCAGAGGGGAGCTTCAGACTCCTAGCCCGCCACGGTTCAAGCGTTGGCTCCCGTGGGCGCATCGTGAGGTAGGATGCTTCTTCTTCTTTAATGTGGGCTGGATGGGGAAATCCAGGATGTCAAAAAAAAAACAAAAACAAAGAGAAGAGAAAGAATCCTATTATCTGACTCTTTTGGGCGTGTAGTTCTTGGCGAGGGCAACAAAAACAGAAAAGTTCATCGCAGTGACGACCAAGACGAGCAAGAAGTAGTAATCCAGGTGCCCATCGTCCATCTCCGGTGGAGACCACCCAGTCGTCGCCCTGCCGCGATGACAGACGCAACCAGCGTCACCAGCTACTAGTTGAGCAGATTCCCGAGCGAGCATGTCAGTAATTAGAAGTTTAAAAAACATTTATTAATAAAATTTACACAAATAAACCACATTTTAATATTTTTACAAAAATAACCTACAATTGCAGGCCACTGCTCGACTGTGTCCAATCACTCGGTGGCCTAGCGATTGGCTGAGGTGGGAGGCCCAGTCGTGCTACAAAAATGCGACCGAGGATCATGTCGGGCACAATCGGTGGGCTAGAACGTGAATGAGAACAGTCATAGATCAAGCTAGCAAATGAGCCCAGTCGCGTTCTCACCCAGCGACGGTAGGCTAATTTTTTTAAAAAATATTTTAAATAAACTTAGCATTAATTTTACAAAATTAAATGATTGGAATAGTTGTTTGTGAATAATTATTAGTGGAAAAAAACTTGAGTTTGTTGACTGCAATTGTTTATAAATAAATCATGTTTTAATCATTTTACGTGGATGTTCACCTTTTTAAGTTTTTACACAACTAACTCAAAATTTGGCAAAATATTTTGTAAGCTTCGATTTGAGCGAGACAAGAAGCAACGAAGATGAGATTGCAAGCCCAGCATAACACTTGACCACGATGGTCTGAATTACATGGCGTGTAGGGTCTAGTTAGGTGGATATATTTGCCTGCATATTCCTAAGGCACAAATGACTACATGCATGAACATTCGACCTCGAACTAAAACTACGATACAAACACGGTCTTTTGGAAAGAAAAATATTTGACGAATGGAAATCAACTCAAGCTTGCAGACATACGCCCTACTCCCCCTTATAGGCAAGGGCCTTCGTACGGGACTCCCAGTACCCGACTCAAAGGTCTTTTTCATGACTGTCCTTGTCCAGATTAATATTCAGTGCAACAGGTGCATCAGGGACCATCGATGTCTTTCCTACTCCCGGTTGAGCAAGGTTTCCAACAGGTAAAGGCCTCGAGTGCAACTACGATTGAGCCCTATGTCGTTCTCACCTCGAGATAGTAGGCTAATTTTTAAAATAAATATTTTAAATAAACTTAGCTTTAATTTCACTAAATTAAATGGTTGGAATAATTGTTTGTGAATAATTATTAGTGGCAAAAAAGCTAGAGTTTGTTGATTGCAATTATTTGTTAACAAATCATGTTTTAATCATTTTACATGGATGCTCACCTTTTTAAGTTTTTACACAAGTAACTCAAATTTGGCAAAATATTTTGTAAGCTTTGATTTGAGCGAGACGAGAAGCAACGAAGATGAGATTGCAAGCCCAACATAACACTTGATCACGAAGGTCTGAATTACATGATGCGTAGGGTCGGGTTAGGTGGATATATTTGCCTGGATATTCCTATGGTACAAATAGCTACATGCCTGAACATTCAACCCCGAACTACAACTACGATACAACACAGTCTTTTGGGAAGAAAAATGCTTGACAGATGGAAATCAACTCAAGCTTGCAGACATATACCCTAATCCCCCTTATAGGCGGGGGCCTTCGCGCGGACCTCCTAGTACCCATCTCAAATGTCTTTTTCGTGACTATCCTTGTAAGGACCCCGGATTATTGGAATTTATGCCGAATTAAAAATTACACTAAAAGCATAATTAATAATTAAGAACATTTCGGTCCTTAATTAAAAATCATATTAGAAGTATAAATTTAACAAGGTATAAATCCAATATTCAGGTTCCCGGATATGTGTCTCACAATGGTTCCCAGGATCAGTGACCATTGCACACATATCCTTAAACAACATTGCATCATACATACAAGGCATACATTTACATAATTAAACATATGTTTATACAATTCAGTTTCATTCTACAATATAAGTGACTTTGGTCACAGCAAAGACTTAGCAGCGGAAATAAAACTAAACAGCAAAAACCACCAATGGCCCCATCACCCGCAGGCTATTGCGTGGAGATTAGAAACAGCTTCATTCATTAGCGTCGCCCTGGTTGGCGCTAACGGGCACCTCATACAAATAACCATCCTCACCTGCAACAAGTGGTGAGAGCACCTGAGTACAGAAGGTACTCGCAAGACTTATACAAACTATTAAAAGAAAGTGTTTGATAGAACCTATTCAAAGAATTAGAATTTGTACATGCATAAGGTTGGCAACATGATGGTTATAATGGCATTGGTTTAGCATAAAGCAATACATCTTAACCTACACATGCTAGGTTTTAACAAGACGATTTTATGAATTGAGTTGAATTAAAAACAGTAAGTAACATAACATGTAATTATAAAGCATAACAATAATAAAGTGGCTATCCACCACAACAGAGATATAGCATGAATAACCTTCATGCCGAACCAAAACTTAAAACACGGGTTTAAAACAAAGTCTATACAAGTGACATCAATTCAAGTATCGTCTATGACCGTGGACACAGCTATTCGAACAGTTTTAATACCCTGCAGGGGTGTACATCTTTACCCACACGACTTAGTTAGCCCGTTGCCTTCGGATGCCTCCGAATGATGACACACTTCCTTTGGTATGTCGACCGGGGAAACTAAGATTTGCTATTTTTTAACAAGTTGACACTATTGAGTTGGGCTACCTATGTGAGACTGATTCTACTGGTGTAGGCTATACCCCCTACTAACCAACAGGGCACACATGTTACGCCGGAACATCCGATTCAATAAAAAGAAATTAAAGTTGTGCTCCCCCGCACATATAGTATTGAAATCGGAGCCTTATGAACCCGGATACATCCAAAAGTCCTCGCCCTTAAGAACATATGATATGACATGGTATGAAACCAAACACATGTGGCATATGTTATTGATAAACAAGCACATATGCCATATGCAATCAACACATATATTCTTATCAACTTGCATCCCAACTCAATAACACCAACCCCTTACTTAACCAAACAGCGCCCATACACCGCGTGTGGAAGTACGGTGTGGCTTGAATTGAATAGTCAGAGTTCGGTCCTTAATCGATCCAGACAAGACCACCATATTTCCCAATCTCGTGCACAAAGTCACCATCACTAATAACCACTTGTCCAGATCTCATATATGTTTTTCAGCAAAGGCTGAATTTAAATTTGGTTTTGAAAAGTTGAACAAAAATTGAATTTAGTTCACAAAACAGATCCTAAGATCTGAATCAAAAGTATTTTGTTTCTCCCATGATTGACAAGGTAAGCTTGTCAACCAACTAACGTGGTATTGACTGCAAAACTAAGCACAAGCTACACGATAAAATAACAGAACAAAGATACTATCCTAAGGCATAAGTGTATGAAGTTAATTCAAGATAATCCACAATTATTGGTATGTAGCTAACTACTCACAGATCACAAATACTTTAGGAAATAGCATGCACAGTGTCACTGTAAATTTGAAAATATAAAGTATTGAAATCTGGGTTCAATATGATGCAAAGAGGATACTTGCCTTGATAGTAATACACTCCTTGTTCAGGTGCTGACGGTTCAGAAAGAGAATCAACCACTTCACAAGATTCAGAATCTAAAAATACAAAACCCAATGAACAGTAAGAATTGGCAGAGAACAAAACATAAAAAGGAGAATGCATGATCAATGCCTTAATGCATACTTAACAACATGCTTAAGCTACAACTAAATTATATAAGGATACTAACCCACTTTTAACACCTACTGACATTAATTGTCAAGATTAGAGTTTAATTTAAAGTTGCAGTTTCAGGTTTTGAAACTGAAAACAGGGCAGAATAAACAAAGGGCTTGCTGATTCTTAAACACTATAAGTAAAATAGTTTGCTTAAGCTAAAACTAGTTTGAATAATGATAATGGTTTACCCTTAACAGTTATTGACTTAAGCTAACAGGATTTAAGTGTTTAATTAAAACTATAGTTTCTAGTTTTGCAAAGAACCGAAACAGGGCAGACAGCAAAAAGGAAACACTCACTGGTTAAAGAGCACTATAAGCAAAATACTTTTGCCTAAGCTATAACTGTTGCTAGTAAATATAATATGTCAAACTAACTTACATTAGCAATAGTTATCAGGGAGTTAACTAGGGTTTGGTCACAGCCGTTGTCGGTCTAACCGACAAAATCAGCAGAGGAAATACATTAACCATTTAGCTGATTTGGAAGCATCCTGGTTCAACAAGATTATTGCTTATGCTACTAGGGTTTAGTAGGAGACTAACTAAACTGAGAAGTTGCATTAGAATAGATTAAAAGTTCTTAAACGATATGAAAGACCGAAAAGTTATGAAAAGGAACTTTTCAGTTAAAGCAAGATTTGAGCTGCTCATGCACAAGTGAATGATTCAAGTGAGCTACTAAGGTTCTTAGGAAGCTTAGGGTGGAAGGATTGGAGATTATAGCTCACCGATCGGAGTTGGAGAAGAGGAGGTCAAAGCTTCGGCCGACAACAGTGAAGATTCAAAATACTCTCCTCCTGTTTGACCAAGAATCAAAACAATGGAAGACTTAAGCTTTATAGACCATAATACATGATCTGGACAAGAAGAAATGGAGTCTACCTCACCGGAGCAAGAATTCACCGAAGTGGTGCTTCAACCGGCTCGGTTCAACAGAGAGCAAGATCACGGGCTCCACCTACAATTGATACCCGAAACTCTCATTACAAGATGAGTTATGCATAGATAGAGACGAACAAGAAATGAGAGCAAGAAAGCTTCACTAGTAAGGAAGAAAGAAAGTGAAGAGAGCTCTCCGGTCAACAATGACAGTGAGCCAAAAGTTAGGGTTTATATAGGGTGTAGAACTCCAGAGCAAACGGGAAATGTCTAGAGTTAATGCGGTGGCAATATAGTGCCAGATGTCCAAGAAAGATTTGCCAAAATCACGGCGCAACACCACCTCTCCGGCAGCGAAGTCGGCGGCGATGCACAGGCGCGAGGAGGAAGAGAGGCGCGTCACTGACATGCGGGCCCCTCTGTCAGCCGCATCAAATTATGACAACACGGTTCACTGTAAGCTCAAAAGATTGGCAGCCGTTCGATTGGAAGTGGACGACGGCGATAAGATGGACAAATAACACTCAACCGATATCTTTCAATATGGGCCGCACGATTCTAATCTAACGGTCATACCAAGATCCAGTTGTAATCCCACAAGAAAGAAGGAGCACTGTAGGATTCAAAACCCACGGTCAGATGAGGACCTGACCTTATGCGCACGCGGCCGAAAAGATACCGTTGGATTGAAATCCGACGGTCACAAACAAATGGGCGCCTTTAAGTTCAAAACAAAAAGGACGGCGCGATTGGATCTAAAATCAACGGTGGAAGATTGAATTGGGGCTCTGGGTGGTCCGAACGTCACCGCCCCTCTCGCTCACCCGATTTAGATCCAAGGGCTCAGATTCAATGTGGCGTTCGGGTGCCCGAACGACCCACTAGATCTGGCCCGCTCATTGAGAATCCAACGGCTCATGTTTATTTTGATCTTTACCATAAAATATGGTATAGTCCAATAAGTGAGCGCCGCACGATTTAGATCCTACGGCCAGGATTGAATGAGCTCTACGGGATGACCCGAACGGCCCAATGAATCCGGCCCGTTCGCTTGGAAATCAACGGCCACAATTGGAGATATGTTTAGGATCTTGAATCAAGATCGGGGCTGTTGGATAAAGATCCAACGGTGGAAATTGCACGGAGTACGTGGATAGCCCGCGCGGCTCCGCAAATCTTGACCGTCCGTCTAGGAATCGACAGCTCGTGATCACCGAAAGTTTGGGCACACGCCCGAACATGACAGATGCGATCGGTTTAGACCTAAACCCATATAGCTCGGTCGCTACAGTGCAAACCGGCTAAGGTTTGACTGAGAGAGTTGACCAACTCCTTTTAAAGCTCTAAAAGTTTGACTAGGGCTTTAAAAATAGCAAATAAATTTGTAAAAATATGAAATTTTGTAAAGATGCTACTGGGACTATATATGTCCCAAATAAAATTTAAAATCCACTGTTTCACTTTGTAAAATACATAAATGATTACATTAACCCGAATAGGTTTATTTAAAGTCAAATATTTTTCTCCAGGTCAAAATAATTTCTAAAAATTCAACAAAAAATTATTTTGACCAAGATAATTCCTCTAGTTTTTAATAAAAATACTCCTCAGTCATAATACCAACATTGATTGATATTTTTCCTTTGAAGCTTATAACAAATTAGAATATTGGCTAGAAAAGAGAGGTTTTAGATTGTAACACACATCCAAATTTCAAAAATGAACAGTGATGTTATGAACAGTAGCTCATTACTGTTCATAAAGCATCTTATTACTGTTCCTTAAAACTGGGGCTGTTACAATCCTCGTCCATATTAATATTTGGTGCAACAGGTGCATCAAGGACCATCGATGCCTTTCCCGCTCCTGGTTGAGTAAGGTTTCCAACGGGTAAAGGTCTCGAGCAGAACTGCATAGTTCAGCATGTATTTATGCTGAATGAATGCCTTGTTGCATTTCTCCAAGCCATCGATTCATTAGAAGAAGTAGCAACGCTCCTACTGCTGCCAAGCACATATAAAGTCGGTGATTTTTAAAATGCAACATGCAATGTGAAATATCGATGTATGATATTCACTTACACGACGATCCCCGCACATGTTGTAAGCTTGTGCGACGGTACTAGGATGTGTAGATTGAATGAACCATGTTGGGTTACCACAATCACACTGCGGACGTGGAAACTCTTATTGTACATGATCATTCTTACAATAACTATCAAGGTACGTCTGTGCATTCTTGGCGGTCCATTTTTTGTTTTCAGGGCATCTCCCTGTACTCTGACATCCCCAAACCAGGTGGAGTGACATCTTGTACCTCTCTTTTCCTCTACCTCTCTTCTCCCTCCCACTCCCAGTCCATGTCCATGACCCTGTCCCTGTCACCAGCCCCGCTTGAGTAGACGGACCCTTGTTGATAATTGTGTAGGTTCCGAAGGGCTCCACCGCTCGGGTGCTCAGATGACCCTATCTCCAAGTGGCTTAAAAGGAGAAGGTGCGGTGTACGGATCCATGACCTACATGGGCCGTGTCTCGAGCGGCGTGTCAAATAGCTATGAACCTGTAAGCACGTCAGGGCGTACGTTTGGATCATTGACGAGGTGGTCCTCTATGTCACCTTGCTGCGGGGATGCGCGTACTGGGGGTGCTGACTAATGCGTACCTAGTTTGCAAAAGTAGTAAAGTGTTAAACACTTGATGCATTTGTAAGTTTTCAATCATGGCAAAACTAAAAGATATGGTGAAAGGTATCTAGTGTGGGCATCATTGTGGGAGGGGCCCATGATGAGAACGTCGATGTCATGTGAGGTGTCCACTGAGACATCGGTGGACCTGCGGTGTGAGGTGCAAGTTTGGTTAGTTGCGATAATACGTATAGTAATACACACTATATTTTTTGCATTACATCATATGGGAAATTGGTACGGTGCGAACACCCGCTTTGTTGTCGAGCTACCTGCATGGTCTAGCAAGGGAACTGCTAGGTGTTACGGTGGATAGGGGCGGACCTGCCATTATGGCAAGCTGTCACATCCGTTAGAGCTTCTTCCTGCCCCAAATCCCCTACCACCCTGGTCTTTCCTACCACTGGTGTTGGAGAAGAAGAGTTTGGCTGCTCCGTCCTCGCTCCGAGCCTCCGATCCCGCTGGGCCAACCGGCCAGCCATGGGTAGTTTTCGCTGAATGAATGAATCGCAGACACGGCCCACCCAGCACAAGTGCCCAACCATCACTGCCTCGGTGCCTCCACTCGGACCACTCCAGAATTCAAAATCAGGAAATTGCCAGATCCAATCCCCGTTTCATTTTCGGCATTTCCCAAACTCTCAGCTCCCACTCTCTCTCGGTCTCTCACTCTCTCTCTGTCTCTCCCAACCCTAGCCCTAGGCTTAGGCGGCGCAGCGGCAACGACACAACACAGGCGGAGCGAGGCAGCGAGCGCGGGCGTAGGCATGGGCAGTCGACGGAGTGCACAACGCGGGCTGGGCGAGCCGGCGAGGCGAGGCCGCGAGCGAGCGACGGAGTGCAGGCGGCAGCCGGCAGGCGGGCAGCTGACGTTGGCTGCTCCAGTGCGGGTGGCTCTGCTGATATGCTCCCAGGAGTCGGGCGACACTGCCGGCTGCTCCAGTGCTCGATGGCTCGGTGCTCCGTAGCGCAACCACACAGGTGACGTTGTCGGCTTCTCTAAAGGCCAGACCTCCAGTGCTCCCTAGCGCAGGCCGCAGGGGGGCGTCTGGCTGTAGCATTGTCAAAATTTAACAGTAAGTACTCTATGTCTATGTCCAAAATCAAATGCTAAAATTGTATGAATTAGATGCTAAAGTTTTGTTATTCCAGTGGTGTGGAAGGAATTTGCAAAATAGGAAATCAAGCAGCATAGAGCACACTTTGTGTTGGAATTAATACGGGCTGGGCCCATTTTTAATTCTAATTAATTCTTGAAAAATCCTAAAGGCTCATGTGCACGTGCTAAAACTGTTTAGTCCCATATGGAGAGTTAAATGGGAGTTACACCACTTTAAAAGGTAGAACGTGGTAGCCCCTTGTGGAATTAGAGAGAGCCAATACACGTGCGCGCTTGCTCGCTCGCTCGCCTCGCTACGCCTCGCCTCGTTGAGCTGTGCGGTGCGTGTGCGTGTGCACGCATGCGTAGGCATGTCGGGTGCGTGCGCGTTTTTCTTTATCTATTCAAAATCAAAACGCACTGACTCGCAGTTAATGGCATTAACAAACGCCTGGCAGTAACGGTTCAGTTACCAGTAAGTAATGGTGACCGTTTCTAGCATCTTTGTTTTTGCCATTAAGTAGAACAGAGCACTGTTTCAAAAACCGCTGGCAGTAATGGCTGTGGTTACTAGTGAGTAATGACGAACGTTTCTGGTCTCTGGGTTTTTGCCATTATCTGGGACAGAGCACTGGTTTTTCTCCAGACTCCAATACTCTCGACGAAAGACTACAGTACACCACTTATTTTTGTTGTTGTCCCTAGCGATCTCCATCCCGGTGAGGCGCGTGTACGGCTACACCGGGAGAGCAAGCCTCCGGAACCCTCGTCTTCGAAGGCTTGCACGAGCGAGGACGAATAAGGTTTTTGGGGAGCGTTCGCGCGACTGCTCGCTTCTTCCTCTTCATTCGATTATCTGCTACGTCTACATCAACTGCACGACTACTACCACTACGCCATGACGAACGATAATCTAGTGAAGACCCCTACTGCTGCTACTGGATCTGGAGCTCCTACTGCTGCTACTCCTTCTACTGGATCCAGGTATGCCTATCTTGCACATATTTATTGGTTAGTTTTCTTATCTGTTGTTAACTTGAACACTGAGATAGGTATACTAATTTATGTCATTCTGGATCTTAGTATGGCTATAGTGTTCTTGTTTATTTACTTTGTGAAAATGACTAGAGTAATTTGGCTGATTTATCTACCATATTTCTGGATTAAAGTAATTCGAAAAATGCTCATATATTCAACACTTTGTTATATGAATTTGCAAAATAGAAAAAAGAACATGTATGTTGTAGTTGGTAAATCAACATTGTTAGCCTACCAAATTATGATAATGGAAATCCATGATTTTAGTATGCGTCTCATCCTTGTCTTTTCCATGAATTATGATATGAATAATGAATTGGTTGTTAAAATTGAATTGGACAGAAAGACATTAAAATCTAGGATGTTTACATATTCCAAAAGGATTCATTTTATTAGTTCATTGAACACTTGTTCTCTAAAAAAGAGTTTAATTGAATAAAAACTCAACGCAATGCGTCGAGTCATCGAGCGAGGATCGAGCAACCAAACCCTAGCAGTGCGCGACAAAGCGGTGTCCGGCGAGGAAGCGACACCGTCATACCTAAGATTTAATCCTAGATCCACCACCGACGGTGGATGTTGCAGAGTCTGTAAATATGGAGAGGCCGACCAACACCGTCTTGTACTTTCCCCAGCAAGATTTGGCGACGGCGGCGCCGAGCACGGGCATGAGGTAGCTGGCTCCGGCCCAAGAACTGACTGTCGCCACATTGGAAGCACTGTCCAGGAGAACGTCATGAAGATACACTATTAGGCTGAGGTAGACCCCATAGAAAGCGGATTGGCATCCCCTGACATTCCCGTTGGAATGTCACGGGTGAACAGTACCGTGACATTCCTAAGATCTAAGCCGTCGGATCGGAAATCAACGGATGAGATCGAGTGCTACAGTTCTGCTACAGTGTTCGTAAACAGTACCCATGCTACAGTGTTTCGCTACAGTAGCTTGCTACAGTGTTTCCCTGCAGTGCAGATCTAGATCTCGGCTGTCGATTCCCGATCCGACGACTGTAAAATAATGTCATGATACTGTTCACCGTGACATTGCTCTGCAATGTCAGAGGATTTGCTTCCATAGAAAGCAGTGACTTCCAAGAATTGCAGGCCTAGCACAGCAAGATGAGTTGACTGGTGTGATCGTCTGCTAACTCAGTCTCCAATGTAAAAGATTTATAAACAGGTCAAAAAATCTCACTCTGGATACACAAGGATGTTAGTAATTAAATAGTAATAATGGTTAGGACTTTGGATCAGTCCGGTCTAAAAAGTTGCATTGATCTATCCGGAGCTAGCATTGGAAGTACTGTAACTAATGTTTCACAGTTTAAGCCAAATTTACCCCTAAAATAACATTTTATTTTCTGATGCAAATCGCGTGGAAATATTTTCCATATAATGACCATTGAACAAGTATAGATGGGAAGGTACATAGATACTCAAAGATGATTTTTGGTGCCTTGTTAGAACAGTGCCTTGCCTTGTGTACCTCCTTTTCCCGAGCTTGCAGAGGCAACAATCTTTGAATTGAACCAGATGCCTAGCACAACAAGCAAACTAGCAAAGCTCAAAATGAAGCTACAGTGTGTCATTTTTTTACAAAGAGTTTTACCACTGTGCTAGGTACCGATTTAATAAAAAAGATATGTATTTAAATCGGAGCGGAAGAGAACGCGAACCTAAATGATGGAGTGTTCATCCACACTTCCCACCAACCGAACTAGGTTTAATTCCTATTATTATATCATTTTTTATGTAAGCTGATTGCTGAGAATAGTTGGAAGTTTGGAACTTGCACGGTTGCACACCCATGCCCCGCAGGGCCACAGGTACAGACGCGGCTCGCAATAATTCCCTAACTAAAAACAGTGGTCGCTAAGCGCCGGCCCGCCGGCACATGCTCGAGGTAGCAGGAGGCACCGAGCGCCGCTGGATTCTCGTGAAACCGCGCGTGCTCGGCCCGAATCGCACGGCGCCCTGAGCCTCACGAGGCACCGCGGCGATCGGCGCGCAAGCGCAACGCTAGCCCCCTCCAATCGATAAAAGGCACATGCGTGCGGCGGTGAGTATATTACTACAACAGCTTGCAGGCACCGTGGTACGTACCTCGTCGTCCGCTAAAAACGGCCGCCTCAGGCCACGGCGCACGGCGTCCATGCTGTAGCATCCGCCGCTCTTTTCCCCCTGAAAGAGCGCAACGCTGAGAATTCGGTGGGGAGGGTGAGAGAGTGGGGGCATAATGAGCACGGACGATAGGGACCGGGAAGCTAGCCATTGCTTTCACTGCGCCAGTACGGCGAGTCCATTTGAGCTTCCGATAAATTTTTTTTGGTAAGTACTCTGATTTTTTAGCTTAGGGCATCTCCAATGGTCCTAACTAGCAACTAACTAGGAGACTTCCACATCATTTATATAGCACACACTAAAAGCTAGCATTCTAAAGGACTATCTATAAGGATAGCTATTTGATCTTACATGCACACACTTGTCATTTATAGAGATCGCTCGTTTTGCGTTATAGATTAGAGACGAAATAGTAGCTAATTATTTGTGTTTTGCGTACTCTCTTTCCTCCACATAGGATATATGCTGATGTATACATGCAAATAGCTAGCTGACTCAGCACCATTGGAGATACCCTTAATTGTTTCACAGACGACAGGGACCGGGAAGCTAGACATTGTTTTTAGCTAAGTACTCTTGCTTCCATGGTGCTCCTCCTACATAAAAAGAACATCAAGGTGGGCCCCACAGATAATCATTTCAGCCTTAGCTATTTTTTGTCTTGGACGTGACGGGACGGGACATATCAGTGTATCACTGGGCATTTCTGTTGAGTCTAAGGCGCGTTTGGTTGGCCTCGTGGCACCCACTCGGCTGGCTAGAACGCTGTCGGGATCATGCGGGGCAGCGTTTCCAAATCGAACGTCAGGGAGCGCCTTCGTCTTCTCCTCACGTCTTCATCTCCACCGCGCGCCTTCGCCTCTCCACTGAGTGTCGCCTCCTTGCCATAGTTCCCAGGTTACATTCAGAGCATGTATGAAATCCAAAGCACAAACCAAATAAACCCTAAAAACTTTGGATCCAATGGTTCAGATCATTCCAGGGGTTCGTCCAAGACTCCAAACCATACAGTCGGATCATGGAGAGCTTCCTGTTTGGGAGTACAACAACTACAGTTCAACAGTAAACGGGGTAAATGGAACGCAGGAATGTAGGTGAATGGAGCGCCAGACAACGGTGACAGCCGAGAGAGACGAATGGCAGATGTACAGAGGCTAATCCTACTATTACACTGGCCGGGCAGGATTGCATGCACGAGCAGCTGAAACAGCACATGAGCGCAAACAGCATGTATCCGAGTTGCAGGCGAGGAAGTTAAAAACCAAACTCGAGGCACAGTATCATGCGTAGCTACTTTACCTGAGATAAGTGCATATAACTTTTAATTCGAACTCACATGCAGAGTAATTTAGGACTCGAGAATGCTGTTGGTAAATTAAAAATGAGGCACTCCTTAGATCAAAGCAGAACGCATCGTAACCATTTCGGCCTGTGGGCTTCTTTTCTCCTACACATCTGCACTGTCCTTTCTTCATCCCCCAGTAAAAAGAAGGCTGATCTTTTTTGGTATTCCCAAAACATTTGGGCCACGAATTGAAAACTTTGTTATCCCCTAGATTTTGTTGGGCCTGCATGCATGGGTACATTTGGGTCTCGGCTTCCGTTCCGTAAGCCTAAATAGAAAAAGAAAAGAGAAGAAATGCATTTGGTCACAGCGATTTATTGTGCTCACTGGTAAAACAGGTACTAGCACTACAGGAGTATAAAGAAGAAGGCGATGTTCCAAACAATGCCACCTGCCGTGTGGGCCCCCAGGCCCCCAGGCCCCCGTCTCTTAAATTTGTTCTTGCGAGAGACGACTGCAAAGTCTGCAATGCCATCATGCAGGCATGAGGCATGCATGAATGCATGCATCTCCTCTGGAGTCTGAACATTCATATGTGCTGGCACAGGGGTTCCTTGGTTAGCCCATTCAATTCTTGGCATCAATTAAGGTTGCGTGGTAGTAGTAGTGGTGTTCCAGTACTGCTGATCGCTTGTGTACGTCGTTGGTGTGCCCATCCGATCCATGGATGTATAGTGGTTATCGGACGGCCGGACAGGTGTGGCCCAGCGCGTAAATGCCTAATTATTGAATCCATCACAACCCAATCACAGTCGATCATTGCTGCTGCCGTACTGCGCGCTACAGATCGTGCAGGAGCTAGCTCCACGACCACGGCCGGGGGTCGCCGACTCGCCGGGCGAGTACTATTCGATCGATTTTGTTCGAGCGTTTACGCGGCAGCCGCGTGCATGCAGCGTACGAACTCCATCCATCGACACCGGCCAGCCGCGCGCGATCCGCTTCCCCGCTAGGGATTCCACTGGGTCGTCTATAACCTATGTCACCTTAAATTTATGCTTACCTAGAGGAATTTGTGCTTACCTAGAGGAGAGAGAGGAGAGATCGTGGACTATTGTAGCGCGCATGAACCAAGGCACTAGAAGACGGCTTCGACGCCTATTCTACGGAAATCGTCTTCTGCCCATGCGGTTTGTGAGCCTGAGTGTTGGGGCAACCGCCACAATGGCAGCAAAGGTGAAGGCAACCAGGATGACGAACGGGATGGCAGCAGCAACCACTGTAGGCTAGCGAAGAAAGAGATATTTGGCCAGATCTGGCTCCCTCCCGCTGCCAGCGAGCTGGATCTCGCCAGTTCCAGTCGGATCTGGATGCAAGCTGACCGGATCTAGTAGGGCAGTGGCGGAGGTGCGAGGAGATGGCAGGGTGCCGCGAGGACCTGGTGTGACGCGAGCTCGAGGAAATGATGGGGCGGCACGAGGAGATGGCGGGCGGCAGCATGAGCTCATGGAGATAGCGGCTGACGGTGCGAGCTCAAGGAGGGAGCCGTCGGTGGTAAGGGAGACAGAGGAGGGAGGGGTCAGGCGCGCTTATTGAGTTGCATACACCAACCAATTCACCCAAAATCTTAGTTTTGGGTAAACTGGTTGGTGCATACAACTCAATATGGTATCAGAGCCGAGAGATCTTTAGTTCAAGACTCAGTTCACACAATTAAAAATAATAATAATTGTAGCACACTTCTATTCCACGTCTTAGGCCCAGGGAGCCTACACGTGAGGAGGAGTGTTGAAGTATAAATGAATTGTCTGTTTTTCACATCAACTTAAGTTTTTGGGTGAATTGGTTGATGCATGCAACTCAATAGCGGTGGACCATGGGGAGTGGACATGGGTATTACAATATCTGACTTATGGGACCCACTACGAAGGAAAATATAAAAAATGAATATTAAGAAGTGTGCTAGGGACAATAGTTGTATATATTGTCTCTTTGTACCATCTTTATATAGTTGACATGAAAAAATTATAGAAGACTTAATAGGCAAATCATTGTACGTGACTTTATGCGCGCGATTGAGATGCTGTTGCGCGCGAGGCAGAATCAACAAGATAGCAGCCGGCTTATTACCCGGTAGCATGTATATGTGTGTGCCACCAAACAATACGTACATACTACGACCCTTCCCATCAATTTGGTAGGCACAACACGTACGTACTGATTTTCAAGTGAGATTGTTGCAATTAATAGTTTGTCTTTTAATTGATCTGCTAGCTCGTTCTTCATGTACATTTTTTTTTTAAAAAAAAATCACATGTAAAGAAAAAAAAAAGGAAGAAAAATCGTCTCAATAACAATGGAAAGATGAATGAAAGATGTATAAGTCGAAAGGGAAACATTCTCCGGTCTACTAGCTCTAGTACATTGTACTTACGGACGGGTGGTTGCACGTACATGTCATGCTCATGCATCGATCCAAAGACGCCACTTAATTACGTTTGGATACATTTGACCATAAGACACGTGCACATGCTAGCTCATCCAGGCAGCTAGAACAGAGACTCATGCATGCATTAGTCCTCGCATTGTACACACATGCATGGTTCATACAGATATCAACTGTGAAGCAAAAATAAAAATGAGCAGGGTACGTATTCAAAACGACTGTCCCTACATACTTGTGCGGCACTATAGATGCATGGGAAATGGTGTTAATCCTGTGGGCCAAATTGAAAGCTAGTTTTTCTTCCCTAAAAACATTCAAAAGCTAGTTGGATAGATATACGCCACATATGTAGTACAAGCGCCTTGTACTGAAGTACAAATATCTACTTCCTGCATGTACACACATGAATATATGATGCAGGAGATAGCTAGGGTATTCAGCTTCTTCCATACTAAATATACACATCAGTAGTCAGTTCCCAGTACTATATCACATGTACACTCATCGTGTACATACACATACTGACATACACATGTGCATGAGTAACACCGTGAGTGGGTAATATATATCTTAGGCCATCCACAACATAGTTGGTGTCAGATTCTTCATCTCACTGCTACATCATATAAGTGCTATATTTATTTTTTCCTCTGGTACTGCTTAGCACCTCACCCTGTCTCTATAACATAACTCACAACTAAATAAAATATCATATCGTTTTATCATACCACACTCTTTTTCCTCTCACCTCATTTCACTTACTAATGGCTTCATACCATTTTTCCTTGAGCTAGCACCGGTGCTAGGAGGCAAAAATTCGTATATAGCGCCGATGATTTCCGTGCCCTGTGGATGGACTTAGATGACGGGTCTTTAGAAGAACAGGGAAAGTAAATGCAGTACTTTAGAGCAGAGACAAAAAATATGTACCATCGATCAAGCGAATCCAACATATGCCCTCCTCATGCAAGCAAGAGGCCAGCTATTGTTCCCTCCCTATTGTTTCAGATTCTCAACAGAGAGACAGGCACTATTCTGCCAACCGAGAGAGCGAGAGGTTACTTGACCAGAGAGAGAGAGAGAGAGAGAGACTTGAGCCTTGATGTCACACCAAGGGCATAGCACTTCCGTTGCAAGCTGCCCCAGCTTTCTGTCACATCCGCTTCAAGGATGTGGGTCTCCTACTCTTCTTCCATCTATCACATTCACACTCCAATCCCGCACTTTTCTCGCCCCATCTATCCTCTTCTCCAACCACATAGAATATAATCTTCTGTTAGATAACCATAAACACTGAAAAAATCACAGACATACACAAACACACAGTGACACGCACACATTAAGTGAGAGAGAGAGGATCATCATCTCATGCATAAGTACAAGCCGACACAAACCTAAAAAATTAAGGTTCATATCTAGATTGAACAAAATTTCAATCTCTGTCACACAATGATAAGCAGAAGCAAAGAAACAAATGAGGAAAATAAAAGTGAAAAAAAAACCTCTCATATTTCCTTGCTGGCCTTGTGGTGACCATTAAGGTTATTTTAGCTGGAGATCAAGTATATGTGTAACCATATCCATATGCATAAGTTCTGCATGCATTGCTCCAAGGGTTAATTTAACCTCTCTTCCCTTGCTCAAATGAACTCGATCCCTGCCGAAGTAGTAGTAGACCAATCTAGCATGTCGAATGGATCCAAGTCCTTGGCCATTGCCTTCTCCTGAGCATGATCGCCACCACTTGGCTTGGCTTCCATGTACTCCTTGGAGAAGATCAGGCTCATGGGATCCGACTCCAACTCGGCGAGGTCGGCAAAGAAGTCGTCGGGCTGTCCGGCCTCCGGTATCATCGGCCTGTAGCTTTCAGTGAACACATGGTCCATAAGTTCACAGTGATCCACTACTCCGGCTGTGTCCATGACTCTCTCCAATGCTTCTGAGGATCCTACCATTGTTTCCTCCTTCACAACCACAGGAGAAGTACTAGTTGTAGTAGTGATTGTGCTGGTGGTTGTCGTCGTCGTTGTGGCCTGATCCTTTGGCTCTTCCTTGACATTTGATTGCCGTGGCTTGTCGTTCTGTGAGCTCTTGGAGCCTGAGCTGCTGCCGCTGTTCTTGCCGTGGTGAGACCGAGTTGAACCGGCGAGGGCGTTGCGCTGGGTCGGCCACGGGTGGTTGTGCTCGGAGGTGTAGGTGATGACGAGCATGTTGGGGTCAGTCCGACTGCGCTCCACTTGCTTCCGTGCCGAGCATCCTTTTGAGCTACTGCATCTGTAGTACCCTCTGAATGTCGTTCATTTCAATCAAACAAGAACATTTGTTAAGACTCAGCCAACACGTACCTTCATCGATCATATTACAGCCAGTACTGCACGTACTAACATTAAGTTTGTGTGCTTGCTCTGAGATGCGCTTAGATATGTGCCAATAAATAATGTTTAAATTTTAATTAGATTGAATACTTTGCTAAAAATCACAGCTATTTCAAATCAACTTTGTTCTTGATGTGATTTTACTTTCTTATACTCCTTTATTTTTAAGAGAAGAGGAACTAATATATCACATGTATAAAAATTTGCCAGAAGAGCCCTTAAACTGAATCTAGCTAGTGGTGAGCTACCTGTACTTGACAGAAAGAGATTTTTGAATAAGCTTGTGTATAGTGTACATGGATAAATTTTATGTCTTCGGAATAAGGATCAGCGAATCTCAGACATATTTAAGTATACATGTCAAGGTAATTAAATTGCCACAAATTTATATTTCTCTGTTATGATGCGCGCGCCCCAAAATGCTAATATTTAAGAGAAGGACGAACTAACTGGATAAGGGGAGTTTTCTACCTAGCTAGCTAGCTAGATAATCAGCTGTTTATCTTTCAGTTAATTTTAACATTCAAGCATCGATAATGCGGACACAATGTGGAGCTGAGGAATTATATAATGATGGACCATATAACTTAGATAAAACTTATCACTTCAGACGCTGCATCTTCATTTGAGTACCAGGACTTTGATAGATGCTAATGACATATTAGTAATGTATAGAAGCACCACTAATCCCATTAATCAGTTTCTTTTGAAAACATAAACCGAATTAATTAGTAATTCATGTATGTATCCGTACCTTGGGTAGGGAGAGCCTTTGATAGGCTTCTGGCCGTACTTCCTCCAAGCCCAGAGATCAGAAGGAACCACCTCGCCAGCACTGGGTCTTCCCCCCGCCACTGTCGGCGCCGGGATGCACACCATCTTCCTTGACTGGTTCTTCCTGTGCACATCGATCATTGCCAAGTTAGCACTGAATGAAATAAGAGTATCACTAATTAACACAATTACTTTACAGAACTCTAGGTACACGCAATGGTGCAACCAAGTAAACTAATTTCTTGGAAATTTTACTACTGATTGAAACGTACTAGCTTAGGGTTTCAAAAGCCGACCTTGCCGGCCGGAAAGAAAGCTAGGTCTAGATAAGCATATGCACACGACCCTATACATGCATTGTTTGCCAATTCAGAAATATTCCCACCGATCGTCATGTGTTCATGATGACTCTTGTGCCTAAAATTTCGAGCTGTAGGCAACACTCACGATCTTGACAATTCTTGCCACAGCCCGAGAAATCCTCGGAATTCCTTACCTTCCTCGGAGGTGCAGTGCAGAAGCAGAACACGGAAAAGGAAGAACAGCAAATTAAATAGCAGAAGAAAAAAAGAACTCGCGCAACTTTCCCTAAAAAATCACTCACGAGTCACGAACTAGCTAGCAAGATACTACGCATGCAGCGCAACGAAGAATCCTTGGAATCTTGGATCGGTTCAGATCTAAGTACGGGATGGCGATTGCTGGCTCAACCTGCGCTTGATCCCGCCGGCGCGCGGCGACGACATCTGCATGCCGGCGACAGCGGCGTCGATGGCGCACCCTGCCGCCTGCCCGGCCGTGATGCCAAGATTCACCATGTCGCCAGCCATCACCGGGTATGGTCGTATCGCCCTCGGCGACAACGGCGACGGCATCACCCTCGGCGCCAAACCACCGACAGCCGGCATCTGCATCCCCCTCGGCAAGAGAGGTTTCCTACCCATGTCCAACAGCTGGCCACCGCCACCGCCAATCGCCTCGGCCTCCTCCGCAGCCGATGCCACCACCGACAGCCGTGTCAAAGCCGACCTTGGCCATCGCGTCCGGCATGGCGCCCAAGAAATCGGCGCCCGACGAGTAGTCGCTGCTGAACGGGTCTGTGAGCCCCGCGAAAGGGTCCCCGAAGACGTCGGCGCCGGTTCCCCCGGCGCCGCACCCGTCCGATGACGACAGTGGCGTCGGGAAGAGCATCGGCTCGACCGGCAGCTGCCACTCGGCGGCCGTCGACGGGAGGTCGACGCTGCCCGGCATCGCGCCGCCGGCCCGGACGATGTCGGTGAGGTCTCCGCCGGCCTGGTCGCCCTCCATCCTCTGAAGGAAGTAGTCGCACATGGCTAGCTAGCTAGCTAGCTAGGGCTCTCTTCGCCGATCTCTCTCTATAGTGGATGCTAGCTGCAAGCAAGCTACCAATAACTCTCTTGCTTCTACACAATTCACACCAAGGCTCGCTCGCTAAGCGCCTAGCCAAGAGCTAACTATACATGTGTTCTTGAAGATCGATGCAGGTTGGGTTGATCGATCTGCTTGGAGGTAGAAGAGAGCAAGCAAGCATACTTGTTTTTGGTTTTGTGGCCGGCTGGGGGCAGAAAAGGACGTAGGGCGGAGGGGAAGCAGGATGTGAGAGATGGGCTGTGGAAAGGCAACTATCTTTTCTTTACACCAAGCAAGCAACAATGCAACTATGCAAGAGACAGAGAGAGATGGGTAACTTGAATTGGCTTCCAAGAGGACAATAAAGAAGTATGTAAGAGCAGAAGAGCGAGAGGGTGATGGGTCGTGGTTTATTATTATCTTTTGGCAGATCGACATCGATGTGTGTATGCAACGCATACACGAACTGATGGATGGACAGACGGACGGACGGACGGATGGACGCTGACTTTCCCCAGGGCGGGAGGGGAGGTGCGCGACCCCCATACGCAAGGCGGCATGGCCGTGGCGGGTGCTTGTCGCGCGGTAAAAAGCAGGCGCGGCGTATATGCACGGTGAAAACCGGGAAACGCCCAGGCGAGAGCGCCCTGCCTCGTCGTACCCTTGTCGTCTTGACTCGCCGAGACCCCCACCCCAGCTCACTGACTGGCCGACCGAGGCTAGCTAGCAGCTACGCAACCGTGAACTACATCTTCATCTCTAGCTCTCTCTACCTCTACGTACAGTTTTACATTAACTACGTACCCGTTCTGTTTAATTTGTAGTGGTATTATATGCGTGTGGGTGTGGTCCAAACAAGTATATAGTGTCAGTTCATAATTATATATCGCTAGCTTAATTAGCTTGTAATGTTAATTAGTTTTTGCGGCCAGTTACACTGACCGAACGTACAGTACATGAGAGATGCCATATATGCATGTGGTGGTGCGTACATTGATGCGCATAGTTCCATTTACTTTTGGTCGTGTTACCACACAGGCAGGCTATACATGCATTTGTGTACTTTTGATCTGAAATGGGCGTGCGCTTGCCTAGCTTCTCCTATATATTATGGAGTATAATGAAAAGGTAGCTAGGTTGGTTGTACCAGAGCCATTGACCCAACTGACTAGCTAGTACGTAGTAACACGCACACAACCCTCATTTCACTTTAAACAGATCGAGGTGAAAACGGTTGATGTGCATGGTTAATCCTACAGGCTTGCAATTCGGACCAACTCAATGACAAATATCAGTATATTATACAAAATATACTGAACTTTGGTATAGTGAATCATCTGCCATTAAGCTGTATTCACCACAAAGAAAACAATATTAATGTTATAGTAAAGAGATTAATACTTCTTCGGGTTTTGCTACTTGTAAGTTACCAAGTTAAAATAAGAGAGCATAAGTCATCTTAGAAATATACTTCCACATTTCTCTCTTTGCCTGAGAAGATATTGTTCAACCTGTCCTTGTTACAAAACCTTTAATTGTGTATATATATACAAGTACTAATTTGTATACATATACAAGTGTAGTATATATAGAAAAAAGTACTTGAATTCTTAATTGGATACTGGCAGATTCGAAAGTGATATGAGCATATTTTTTCTTCAAAAATATATTACAATATCATCTTATTATTTTAATTTTGTCGCCCTTTTGTTTTTGCTTCCTCATCTATTGATTTTCATATATATGAACGTGCTCGCAGTATTGAAGCACAAATACAGCGATATGTTGCCTGGAGAGGAAAAAAAAAAAGATACAGCCTGCAGGCAGTAGAGTATAGTATAGTTTTATACATGCATGAATCTCATCTATCTAGACTAACTATATACTTATATCGTGATGCCAGATTAGTTATTTTAGAAAGAAAAAAGATAACAAATGACAGGTGGAAACTAACTGTAAATAACTCATCATAAACTGTGCAGGATAAGATGTACGTACGACATGAACATATTATACTACAATTACAGTATTCAGTGACGTCGATAGCAAGAACGGCAAATTAATGCAAACCAATAATCACGTATACAACAACTCTTAAGACATATCCCACTGCGATCGATTGACCACATAGATTTTGAATCGATCAATTCACAAAAGAGCTAGCTCTTGTTTAATTAATTTAATTAGGGTTCTGTGATTATTTAAGGATCAACAGCAACTGGTTCTTGGAGGTGACGCTACAACAGGGATTAAACAAAGGCATGTTGCTTTCTGTAGGAAGTTTCTTTGAATCTAATGACATCCTGGACATGGGATCGCATGTGGACATAATCTTGAAACCCCTTTTCTTAATCAAACGGCCGGGAGGAAAGTACCATGAGAGATGCAGCTGAAAAGGTCTTACTATCACTTTGCACAAGCTCCAGTCATTGATCGGAGAGCAACAGTTGTTGTGTCATGATTTTGGGGCGCAGAAGATCCAGAGCTCATATTTGGAGGCGTTTTTGGCGCAAAGTGAAGGACATGCTTGTTGATGGGGTGATAAAGTTCGATATTATCTCTTCCTGCGGTCGATATTAAATTATACTGAAGCCGATCGAGTCTGCTAAAATTAATAAATTAATTATAGAGCCAGAAAAAATTTAGAGCCTGGACAAACTTAACTATATCACTGGAAACGTCATGTTCTTCACCTCACCGCTCAACCGGGGCACCAAAGGCAGTTCATCGGCGAGGCCCCGTGCTGCTTGGACGATGGCTCCCCACTGATAGCATCCAATCAGTTTGTTCATCAGCACAGTCTTGTAGTTTGAATGGTCATCTAGAAATAAACTTTTGAGGACTCAACCTAAGCTAGAACTATATTCAGAGTTTTGTATTCTCTAGCTAATTGAAACAGTACGTAGCTTGATCAGTTGATCTAACCCCAATTAAACCATGCATATTACATGGTACACGAGTACAGTGTCGATCCTTAGACCCTAATTACATTAATCCATGGAGCTGTGACAACTTCATGCAATTAAGCAAAGTACCCCCAAGCTAGGTGATCATGATAGCACTAAATAGGGGGGGGGATGCATAACACTCCTACTCTCCTCTCTCTCCTTTAATTTCTTTGGTATATATATCGAAAATGATGTACATATTTATTTCTTTAAAAAAAGTACACATGTGTATGCCTTAGTTAGAAGCATACGGTTTTGATCTAGCTAATCAATTAACGTGCATGGGTGACAGCAAATTTTAAAAAAGGACAAGGGGGAAAAGAATTTCACGCATGCTTGTTGTTAGTAGCTTGCTTGCTAGTCAAACCATATTCAACCCGCGTCTTTCTCTTTTCACCTTTGGCCTGCGGAATCTATTTGTCACGTAGCTAGGCATCATCTAGGTAAACTAATTAAGAAACTATGAGCATATGATTTGATCAGTTTGACTTAACGCGCGTTGGAGTTGAGCCAAGGCCAAGAGTCTCGTCACTTAAAGACACACACATTCAAGCATCGAGTATTTTTTGGGGTGTATGCACTAATGTTTCTTTTCTACTGACAACCACACACATTGTGTCAGTTTAGGGTTTTCTTTTCCCCCTCTCTCTCCTAGCTCCCCAAAAAGATTCCAAATTTTACTATAGTGCCAATGGTCTCACAAATTACTACAATTTGAACTCCTACTCAATCTGGATTGACTTCTTGACTTGCTGTAGAGTACTGTCCAAAAGGTGATCACTTGTTTATGATCCTTTGGTTTCACAAGGAACCAAAAAAGAATTGTTTTGGAGTTAGTTACGGAGAACTGTCGCTGAATTGGAATTGAGGACAGCCTGTCATGATCATTAGAAATACTGATCACCTCACATTGTTTAAACAATTTAACCTAAACAAATGGGAGTGTAGTCTGGATGCAATACATTTGCCTTTCGTGTGTCATGCTGCGATTAATGTGATCTGTTTTAATTAATTGCCAGAGAATCTCCGCATCAAAGAGTGGCCATACATTTTATAGCCAATATGTGATCCATGATCAATTGAAGATTTGAACACCCCATAGAAGATTAAGAAATTGGTGAATATTTAAGAATAATGCCTGCGAGAGCTTATGATAATGATTATAACACATCGGCCCAACACTGAGCCTGACATACTACTCAACTACATCAACTACTCATTGAAACCACATATTACAATAAATTCCAGCAAACACATAACGAACAAACACTACTACAGAAAAGGTCTTCACAGACGTGTTCGTGAGCCGTCTGAGTTTATGGGTCGGTAATGACACGAGATCATCACAGACGGTTTTTGAACCGTCTATAAAAAATCACAGACGGTTCTGAACTTATCACAGACGGTTCTGAACTCTATGATTTTGCCATGACTTGAAATCACTAACTCTATGATTTTTTATTAATTAACATTTTTTTAAATTTATTTTTATTGTTACCTCCGCAAACTTTATTTCTAAATCTGACCCCTTTGGTCACGCCACCACTCATGGCGTGACAAAACAACATTGTTACGCCAGCACCATATCTTGTCAAGCTCTTATCACGCCACTAGTGGTGACGTGACAATGTTGTTTGGTCACACTACCACTAATGTGTGTGACCAAAAGTGCTATTTAGCGGACTTATCCTGTGGCGTGACAATGTTGTTATGTCACGTCACGGGTGGTGGCGTGACTAAAGGGTCAAATTTAAAAATAAAGTTTGCGGTGGTTAACAATAAAACTAACGGTTTTGCTAGTTTTAAGTTGCCTGAAATTTTCTTAAGTTTAAGTCACTTGTTGTGACCATTGGATTTGTGTAGAGATTGGTGCGTCATATGATTGCCATATGATTGGATATTGATCCAATGAATGTCATATGATTGGATATTGATCCAATGGTCACAACAAGTGACTTAAACTTAAGAAAATTTCAGACAACTTACGAATAGACAGTCCCTAAAACTAAATTAAAAAAGGATTAATTAATAAAAAAAGTTCTTTGCCGGGCGACAACCGTTTGATGCTACTGGGTTATTTTGGTGCACAATAATTTAATATTGACATGATGATACGTGTGTTGTTGACTGTAGATATGCACGGGTTACTAATGGAAAGATCAAAATCGTGATGTGACAAATGATAAATTACGTTATAAGATATTTATTGTAAGCAGAGAGAGTGTGTGTACCGCATGAGTGGTGTGCCTATTCAAATTAAAACTACCTGAATTTTTCGTTCAATTGTGTGGCTACTTACTACAGTATGTATGTTTATATTTGTATTTGTTATCCAACATTAATGCTCATGATTGAAGACATAGGCTTATCTATTATACTAACAATTTTCATATACATACGATTGATCTACACCGTTAATTATAATCTAAACACACCACGATCGATAATTTATATCTTTCTCTTTTCCCTCCGATTACGTGGTAATTTATAGCCCTTGAAATAGATGGAGTTCAGTCATGACTTAGGTACAAAGTTTAAGGGCCACCGGAGTCCAGGACGTACTACTTAATCAACCCTAAGAATGGCTGCATGAATCATGATAACCCAAAGGGTAATGTTAAGCGTATGCAACTCAACATGTCACTGGTAATCAAGATTCAAGAGAAACAAGCACCCGGCCAAATCCACGCAGCATTCACTCTCCATTCCCATATTATAGTAATTCCCAGTAACCGATGCCTTTCAAAGTTCGTTACAAAAAAAGCGTGGTGATGCAACCAGCCTTCACATCATCATATGATTTTGGATTTTGTCCAGCTCACGCCATTAATACCCTGCCCAGCTCCCACGTTCACGCGTGAGTTGAGCTTAAAAAATCCCAGCGCCATCACATCGATCTCAGTATCTCACTCGGGGAACAAAACAAATGCCCCAGCTAGCTTCATTCCTCTCTCTACCTCAGCTCGATCTCATGCATGACACGCGTGCATGCGTATAGGGCATGGGCCAAGAGGGAATGAGAAGCGTCCTGCCATGTGACACCAAGCATATATTCTAGCGCAACATGTAAAAGGGAACGTCTCTCGATCGATCTCGATCTAGGGCTAAAATCGATCTACACTATCCACAGCTCAGTGTTGCTTCTGAACGCGCATCCACTAACATTATAACCGTAACATTCTTCACATCCAGTGGATCATTAAACAAGGATGGGACCTTGTTGGGCACTGTAGCAAAGACGGTAGCGACAACGCAACGCAAGTGATGCAGCAACTGTAGCTGTGGTGTATTCCGGGCTGTAGTAGCACTGTAGCAGTTGACACATGTCGTTTTCTCTGAGGCGGATCGTTCAGATCGCCGCAATGTCACGGCGTTGTGCTCCTGTGTACTCACTCTTTGTTCAGGACACCAAATTATTATGATTTTTTTTAAGAAAAAATGATGATGTAGTCTATAGAGTATTCTAGTGCCCTTGATCGCAAGTTCAAATTCAAAGTACGTTAGAAGAAACAAAAAAGGGACAAGTTTGCTATGGATATTTGCATTTCTCTTTCTCTGTTTTCTTTTTCCTATTGATATATCATTTGTCCGATTTTTCTTATCTTTGTAATGTTAACATAAAATGAATTTGAACCTGAAAATTTATACACAGGTCTAGTAAATTGAGAAATACTTCATCATTTTTGTTTGACAAAATTTGATGAAGTGCCCAAACTGACTGCATAGGATTAATTTGTTGTCTATTTGTAGAGATCCATGTGTCATATGCTACTATATATCGATCTAACTAGTACTCCTTACTATAAAATGATACTTGAGAAATGAACATATTAAATAGTAGCTATAGCTATTTTTCGTTTAGTAGGAGTACTAAATAAAGAGCTTTCAGCTTGATTAAAAAAAAAGTATGGCTAGCTAGCTAGGCTCTTAGGAGGAATGCATACCCTAAGCAAGTGATAATAAAAATTACAAACATCTCAATTGGATTTTGGGTGTAGTAACAGTTGCCGGAAAGTGGCATCCCGATGCGTGCATGTACTTGTACCCACACTAACTTAATTGTTGCATGTTTAGAGCATCAACAAAAGTCTATGTCACTTGTTACTACTAAGAGATGAATATATCAGCATTTAGATGATATAGAAGAGAGAAAATGAGCTTATTTCTATACGAAGAAACAAGCAAGTTGTTGCTACCAAGACACAAGAAAACAATAGAATAGCTATTGGAGACTTAATTGTTACCTAAAAATATGTTTTGAGTGTAGCAATTAAATTAGGAATTAAAGTCTTATATACAAACTCAAGAAATAATCGATTTGAAGATTTATTTTTTTTATTAAATTAAATACTTTACTTTTTAATAGTAATAAATTAAAAAATAAACTATTGTAGGTGACTTAACGCCCTACGCTTACATATACATATGGGGACTCGTGCAATGTGTAGCTAGTGATGAGTGTCGTGTCGATTAGATTTGCATTGCTGCAGCGCTTTCTGTGCCGGCCGGCCTGCCTAGATGCACGTACGCGTGGACCTATCGAGAATTACGGGCGAGTGATTATCGATCGCCGAGTTTGAGAAAGTTGGTGCCGTTCTGCCCACATGCACACATGCGACAGTAGTGGTACTAAGTCGGAAATGGATGCGTGTATTAAAGTTCGATCTTTATCGTCCGATTAAAAGCAACTGTTCAAATCTATAGCTACAGTATTTTCTGGTACTATAAATGTTTCACAGTTGCTACCGTACCATACTGCTACGGTGTTGCTGCCGCCAAATGCTGTTGACGTACACACAAACTCACTGTGCACACAATGATCTACTAATTTCGTTTTGTTTGATCTCTCGTTTTAGGGGAAGTAGAGCGAGTAGTACGTGTAAAATCGGCCCCATTTTACTATAGAATATGTAAACTCCATGCTAATGGAGACGGCCTGCCATTTTTTTAAGAAGAATAAAGGAGATGGCCAATTAAGCTCAAGGATTCGATCTGAATAGTGAATACTTTTGATCTCAACTGCTCATGGGATCCAATGTTAGTGCCACTGCGTGTGGTGGTGGAGGGGGTGGGGTACTACAAGTCCTGTTAATTTGCTCCATTCGATCAATGCCCACACACTTAGGTGTTCTATAGCCACTCGCCATGCATGTTGCTTGGAGATTACAGGGCTGTTTGGTTCGAGTCCTCAAGAGGATATGCCAGGCCGAAAGCTTTTCTAGACCTTGTATGTGTCTTGTTTGGTTTACGACTTTACTTGGTGGCCTGGCTTGATACTTCCGGTGAGCAAGAAGCCTGGCTCAGGCAATCAATTTCGAAAGCCTGAGTCTAGCAGAGGCAATTAGAAAAGTGATTAGTGAAAAGAAGATTAGCGAAGAAAGGAAGAAGCTTCGACCTACCTCCGTCGCAAAGATCGAAACCTAGTCAGTTACCTTCTTTTTAAGATGGGATTACCATCCTTCCATAGCCCCCTGCTTCGGCTTCCGTGGATAAGAATTTGATTAACATACAAAGGTGTGCATGTTTCCATTAGTAAAAAAAGATGAAAATATTAGGGATGGGAATGGGTCAGGCTGGCCCATTGGACCACCGATCCGCTCCGAAAATTTAGGCCAAATGGATCAGAGGTTCAATCCAAAAGAAAATCAAGGCAAAAGGTTCAGTAACCTAATGTTCCGTTGGATCGAGTGGGTCGACCCTAACCGTCGATCTAAGCCTCCTCCCCCAGTCGGCCAGTCCGCCCCTATCGGTCTATCCTCATTCCTCCAGACTTCTGCAGCTCCACCCCGCTGCCGCTCGATCCGCCACCTTCGATGCGCCGCCGTTTCAATCCTCCACCCGGTAGTTCACTCCTCGTCCAAGGTTGCCACCGAGCCCGAGGCTGACCTCCCCGACCACTCCCGCCACGGGGCGCTCAAGACCCTCCTTGACCAGCTCGCGGAGAACCCGCAGTCTAAGCCATCTCGTCGTCCGCGGCGCCAGTTCAAGCGCGGCGTGGGCCGCCGCGCTGCAGGCAGCCGCCGGCACTCTGGATCGCCAAACCGCCGCCATCTCCGTCAACTCTAGCTCCCAGGAAGCCGTCTGCGGCAACAAGTACCTCTTTGGCGGCGGCGAGGAGCTGCAGCAGCCGCAAGTGTCACAGGACTCGCGCAACGTGTGCGGCATCCCCTGGAACTGGTCGCGCATCCACCACCGCGGCAAGTCCTTCCTCAACATGGCCGGCCGGAGCCTCTCATGTGGCATGTCTGACCCCAAGTAACGAAACGAAACTGAGAGTTCTTTTTGTTAGCTTTTGCTTGTTATCGGTAACTTTGTGGGTGTCATTTGCTCTTGTTTTGATCGGAGCTGTGACTTATCTGTTTGCTAGAGGTGTGTGTTGCAGTAGTTTGCTTTCTTGTTAGATCTGGCGGTGTAAGCTCCTCTTGGCTGTAAAACTTTTATCAGTCTCTCTTGTATATTAGAAAGGAACTGACCAACTGGGGATCCTTTTTGGTCCTTGGCTCTGATCTTGCTATTGTCTCAAAAACAGTGGGCCTGCCTTTTAGTTTTTCATACTGAAATGCTGCTGTAAATTCTTTTTGCCAGGCTGGTGGAAGAGCCCCGGCCAAATTTTATTAGAATTTGGAAGATTTGTTACAAAGCAATGTTATCAGAAAGGCTATCAGCTGTAATTTACATCATGCGAGCCTCCATCTGTAAAAGAAATAGAGGTCTTCATTTCACTGTTTGATCTGTGACTCATTGCATTCTTACTTGCTGCTTTGTGATGGGTTAGCTAAAAGGGATCGACCCTAAAGATCAAACGAGTCTCATGGATCTTGCTTGCTTCTTCCTAGGGTCGGTCCATTGACCTCTAAATGGTGGTGTGGGGCGGACGGGGCAAGGGAGGGTCGATGGGGTTCGAACCACGCCCACCCCTAGAAAATATTGTGAAGAGCTCTCACAAGAAAAATTTGGGATGGTTAAATTGATGTTAGAACACACTTGATAGAAGTGTATTTCATAGTTTTACGCTTTCTCATTCTCAAAACGTTTTTTTATATGTTTTCTTCAAATCCAAGTCTCCAACCAAACACTACATCTCCATACTTGCCTGACCAATCAAAAATTATTTACTTTCTAGGCTACCTCTAGGCATCACTTTTTTCTAGATATAAAGCCCAAGGTATTTTAACCAAACAAACCCTACTAGTAGTAACATTAGATCTCCACTAGGGCTCCCCGTTGAGAGTCAGGAAAGCATGTCTCCCCACATTGACCATATATATCATACTCCTCGCCACACCTCGAGAACATATGGATCATAATGTAAAAGCCAAACTAAGTAAACAAAATCACTACTCGTCGTGTGTGGAACCCTAAGCTGGCTAGCCCCAACCTTTGCAAGTGTACATGTGCACGATTTACATAGACAACACAAAACACACCACTCCATCGAACGAGACTGGATTATAGAAAATAAATAAATAAATAGACGAGCCTTTGCTTCCATTGAGAGGCATTCGATGGATCCGTCCATCCATCCCCCTAATTTCAGGTCCTTGAAGGGAGCTCCCTCCGCGTCGGAAACTTTTGACTCGAAACTCGAAGTTTTCACAGGCCTACGACTAGGACCAGACTATCAGACAAACACATGTAATTTATAGGCCAAATCTCTAACCTGATTGACATGGGCCTTGTTCTTGCTGGGCTCCTCGTGGTGCGCATCGCGCCGACCCGTGTTGAGACGGACCGAACCCACTTCAGCAGCGTCACTTTCCACCGCCACATGAAAAGCAACGCAAAGCGAACCAGCCAAGAGCAAGGGAAAGGGAACCATCTGCTTGGACTGGATGCGACTCGGAGTCCAAAGCCGCTACCGCTTTCCCCGTCTCCCCTTCCCCCACCTCACGCGGCGACGCTGAGCGAGCGTACGGCGAGCCCGGCATGCATCACGACCCCAACCCCTTCGACGAGGGCAATGCCGACGACAACCCCTTCTCCGTGAGCCAAACTGCCCCTCTCGTTTCCTCGCTTTTTTTTCGTTGGAAGTTTTGCTGCCCAAGGAGCAGTGGTTTGGCAGATCTGGACCTTTGCGTGCTATTTCTGACGAGCTGTCTCTGTTGCGCTGCAGAATGGAGGGGGCGGAGGCGGCAAGCAGCGGTACGGGTTCCGCCCCACGGAGCCCGTCGGCTTCGGCGACGGCAAGGGCGACGCCACCGTCGACGTGCCCCTCGACACCATGGGCGTAAGATGCTTTACATGCTATTACTCCCCCCCTCGCCCCCGCGTCATACTCTTCTACAAATCTGAGTGTTCTGATGGGTGTACACTACACAGGACTCGAAGAGCAAGGCCAGGGAGCTCTCGTCGTGGGAATCAGATCTGAAGCGGCGAGAAGCGGTAGGGTTTGCCCTCCATTTCGCCTATAAAATTTTGCAGTACTAGTTGGTTTGGTTGTGTCTCATGGCGTTTGTTTTGTGGCTGCAGGATATCAAAAGGAGGGAGGAAGCGATGAAGAATGGTGAGTCGCTGTTTGGTTGCTGGTGTCAGTGGTTTTCGAGTTACGAGTTGTGTTAAAAGGAGTGTGGTTATTTGCGTTTCTCCTTCTTTTCTTGATGCAGCTGGAGTGCCGATGGAGGAGAAGAACTGGCCGTCGTTCTTCCCGATCATCCACCATGACATTGCCAATGAGATACCAGCCAACGTGCAGAAGTTGCAGTATCTTGCGTTCGCAAGCTGGCTTGGTATGTGCTAGTTGGTTGTTGATAGTGCATTTTGTTGTATCAGTTGTTTATTAGTAGTACATTATTTGGTTCTCTATATGGAGGGTAGAATTAGGCAATTGTAGCCTTGTTGGTGGCAGATATGGTGCATTTCAAAGGCGGCTAGCATTGATTGTTCATGATAGCTTTCTTATTTTAATTTACAGGAATCGTGCTTTGCCTCTCATGGAACTTCATTGATGTCATAGTCTGCTGGATCAAGGAGGGAGGTGGGTTTCATGGGTATCAATAAATGCCTGTGTGTTTTTGTACGTAGGCTTGTGCTAAATGGTTGGTCTGTCTTATGCTTGCAGATTCAAAGCTGTTTTTCCTTGCAACTATCTATGCATTGCTTGGAATTCCCTTGTCATACTTGATATGGTACAGACCCCTCTATCGTGCAATGAGGTATGTTCCTACCGTTTTAGCATTCCCTCCTATCAATGCATTTTACGAACACACATTTCTGTAAGTGCATTTTACTACCGTTTTAGTGCTTTCCGCCAGTGCTGTCTACAAAGAGTGTACCTCTTTTGCATAAAAACTCTTGCAGACCTGCACTGCTTAGTCATTGTTTCCATTTGATGTATCAATGAGCAATGGATGGGTATATTCATCTTAGATTGTAGTTAGGCATAGATTGTAAAAGCGGCTGCAATTTCAAGCATAAGACGTTTAAGTAGAACTCAGCTGTGGGTTGTGCTGTATATGTGTGGAACCATGACTGCTTTGTATTTGACACTTTCTCATTAACTTGTTAAACAGGACTAACATCGCATTTAGTTTTGGATGGTTTTTCCTATGTTACCTGGTAAGATCTAGCTGGAAAGCTTATTTTATTAATTCTTGACATTTCAACTTCTGTAATAGTTATAACTTTTCTTGGTGTTGTTTGGTGCAGATCCACATTGGTTTCTGCATAATTGCTGCCATTGCTCCACCCATTGTATTTCATGGAAAATCATTAACGTAAGTTGCCACTACTTTATATACAGTTACCAAAGCAATTACCATGGGTAATTTCCATTGCATTACTGTTTCCCGTTCTTAAGAGCCAGCTAGCCACCAATACCAAGAAGGTAGTTTTATTGACACCAGCAGGATCTAAACAACTATTAAAAGTTGTGCACCCATGCAGACAATACTATTTTTGGCTTCATTATTTTGGAAGATTCTTGCATAGTATTGACACAGCCCTAAAATTTTGAATTGCCTGCTTCAATATTTTTCTGCAAGATCTGAAATAAGTCGATCACTTTCATGCTCTTTTACAAGGTACAAATGGCAATGCACCAGTTGAATATCTCAAATATCTCATGCGACTCTATTTACCATTTTACTTTTTATTGGTGTTGGACCAGTAAATACACAATTAATCAGTGTTGACTATTGAGTGGATGTGAAAATATTAGAGCCTAAACCCCATGTCTTCATCTCTTCATGTTTGTCCACTTTTGGAAGTGCAATATTTTCTGATTAATTATAATGCAAAACCTTTTCTGTTTCTCATCAGGGGCATACTTGCTGCAATCGATACTTTCTCTGAGCATGTGATAATCGGGGTGAGACGAATGTTCAGTGTTACCTTGTTCCATTTACACCTCCTTCCAATAAGTGAGAGCTGGACACATTTTTCCTGTCAAATGTGTCAAGCACTTCAAAGTAACTTCAAAATGCCAACTGATGGGGACTTTAACAATTAGTTATTTATTCCTGCAGATCTTTTACTTTGTGGGGTTTGCACTGTTTTGCTTGGAGACACTGCTGAGCATTGGGGTTCTTCAGGTCTGAAATAAATTCTTGTGCTCTACACATCCTCTGACCCCCTCCATTTCCTTCTTTCTGTATATTTTGGTATGTCTGCATACTAGTTATTGTTTCTCAAGATACTAAATGCATGAGGAAGTAGTGGATGTTCCATATACGTCACTTTTTATGGATTATATGTGTTTTAGTTCAGAGCAACTGAATGGAATTGTTGCAGTTATGAATTATACATCACATTGGTCTGTACCTTTTTTAGTTTTAGCACTGGTAAACTACTAAACTTGACTAATACGGAAGTCTGTTTAAAATTGTTGTTTAACTGTATCTCTGTGTAATTGTGTAATATAAATGTCATAAATTTGGAAGGGTACAAATTATTTTCCTTCTACAATTTCACTGTAGCACTTCATTTAGAAACATATGATGGCACTATTACTATTACATGTTAGTTAATGTTTGATTTGCCGATCAGTGTGTGTTGATGTTGACAGTTGCTATTTTTTTCTGGTCATCATGTTGGATGAGCATGCAAATAAATGAGCACCCATAGCTTAATACTTAAACACTTAGCATAGAAGATTTATAAATGGATTCAATGCATTTGTTGTATAAAGAAGTAACTCCATTGTGAACAGCGTTGTGTTTCTTTGCTTTTGGCTTTTGTTATCACTTATCACGAGACTTGTTCTGATGCATTTTTTCAAGAATACAGTGCTATATTCATAAAATTTACTGTTGTTTCTGTTTTGGTGGGCGCAGAAAGTATACATGTACTTCAGAGGGCAGAAGTGAAGTTATTTATGATGGAAAATATCTGAAGTCTACCAGTAGCACTTGTTTGTGCAGTGGTTGTGCATACGATATCCGTACACCTTGAGTCTGTCCTTTTATGTTGGTTTTATCGAGAAATACTTTTGAGCTGGTATGGAGTTGGGAGGATAGCATCACTATAGTTTTGTTTCTGAAACAGAGTGTTTTGATTCTTTATAAGTTGTACTTCATGTGTTATCGGGTTGGTTTAGTTGCAGGTTTGTCCTGTTGGCAAGCATTGCAGTAGCCAGATTATTCTTGAAACGCAGATGAGCAACGGGCCATGAATCATATTTGTGCTTTTGAGATTTATCTTGTGAACTGTATCCTTGTGCTATTGTGCTTCAATGTCTACTGATTTAGCCAGTCCCAGCAAATTCAACTGGCATAATTATGTGCCGAAGTCCTTTTCTACCTGCAGAGTTGTGAACTTGTGATGCTATCTCTCTTCCTGGAACAGCTAAGCCAACCCGAAAATATCTCACGTTGAAGGTTGCTACCACTGTTGCCGAGTAATCTCCCCGCGAGATCTGCACGTCTTGCCATTGGTGAATTGGTGGTTGTGTTTGCTGGTCTGCAGCGTGTGCTGCACTAATGCTGCATCATGCGTTAGCACTAGTTCTGAATCCCAGTTGATAGCTTCACCTCACATCCTCAGCCAGGTGAGTAGCAATGGCACTCCATGCCGGGAGGTTTCTCCAGAAGCAGTGTTAGCTCAAAAATAGATTGTCCGGTTGTGCCTTTGCACTGTGTGGTTCAGTTTGGGCGGTTGTTTCTGCGTTCGCATACCTTGGGCAATCTTGTTTTGTTGCATATGCAGTTGTACCGGTACACGACGTGTCCGCTTCTTTTTAGATAATGGAAATAGAACTCTTGACTTCTACACCAACTAAGGATGCACATAGATATTACACCATCATCAGTTAAAAGCTTAAAACAAAAAACGGCTAAAAGCTAACAATGACAAACAAATATCATGCAAAAGCAAACCTAAAAAAACTACATAGCCCCACCTCCGAGACCAACCAGGAGATTGTCTACACGCGAACAGCAGCTGCGCAGCAAAAAGGTGATGATGGGTCAGTCTCCGTAGTGACGCCTCTAAGAAGGGATACGACATGTCATCGTTGCCGGATCCAACCAGCGAAGGTCATATTAGGATTTTTCACTCCAGAGCTCAGGTACTGGTGCTCCAAAGCAACGACTTCAAAAAGGTAACGCCGCTCAGGTCGACGTCGTTGCCGGATCCAACCAGCGAAAGTCAGATCAAGAGTTTTCACCTAGGATCGAAGGTACCAACACTCCAAGTCCACGCCACAGCACATCCTCGTCGCTAGATCCAACCAATGAAGTCCAGATCGCTAAGTCGACGTCCGCAACATCCCTAATGCACCGGCTTATTTTATGAACATGATGAATAAAGTATTCATGGCATTCTTAAATAAGTTTATGGTTCGTATTCATCGATGACATTCTCATCTACTCAAAGGACGAAGAAGAGTATGAGAAGCATCTCAGGGCAGTTTTCGAAAGACTCAGAGAGCAACAGCTCTATGCCAAATTTAGTAAAAGTGAATTTTGGCTAAACCAAGTAGCTTTTTTTAGACATATCGTGTCAGCAGGAGGTGTTACAGTAGATACCGCCAAAGTTGAAGTCGTGATGGATTGGAAGCAACCCAAATCCATCACCGAAGTGAAAAGTTTCCTCGTTTTAGCTGGTATTACTGAAGATTTATCGAAGGTTTCTCCAAAACCGCCAGATCTATGACTCTACTTTTGAAGAAAAAGAAGAAGTTTGAATAGACAGATGCTTACGAGTAAAGTTTCCAGGAGTTGAAGAAGAGACTAGTCTCTGCGCCTGTGTTAGTCTTACCTGACATCTATAAGGACTTTGAGGTTTTCTGTGGTGTTTCTCGTCAGGGCCTTGGATGTGTGCTGATGCAGGAAGGGAAAGTCGTGGCGTATGCGTCTCGCCAGTTAAAGCCTCATGAAGGAAATTACCCGACGCATGATCTGGAGCTAGCCGCAATTGTGCATGCCTTGAGAGTTTGGCGGCATTACCTCATTGGTAATCGCTGTGAGATTTTTTACGGATCACAAAAGCTTGAAGTACATCTTCACTCAAACAGAGCTCAGTCTCAAACAAAGGATATGGTTAGAGCTGATAAAGGATTATGACCTCGGAATCTATTACCATCTAGGCAAAGTAAATGTGGTGGCAGATGCCCTGAGTTGAAAAGGGTATTGCAACACTATGTTGGTTCAAGAGAGTCAGCCAAGGTTGTATGAAGATTTGAAGCTTCTGAATTTGGAGATCATTAACGAGGGTTGTGTAAACACCTTAGAGTTCAACAGACTGTTCACAGTCAAATTAGACAAAATCAAAAAGAAGATGAAGACATTAAGAAAATAAAGAAAAACATGAAAAGAGGCAAAGTCCTAGGTTTCTCTAAAGATAAACAAGGTTCAGTTTGGTTCGGTAACTGCATCTGTGTGCCTAATCATTAGGAGATATAATAGTTGATTTTGAGAGAAGCTCATGAATCACCTTATTCCATTCACCCAGGAAGTACCAAGATGTACTAGGATCTGAAAGAAAAGTATTGGTGGTCAGTGTGAAGCGAGAGATTGCTGAATTTGTTGCACGTTGTGATGTATGCCAAAGAGTCAAGGCAGAACATCAAAGACCAGCTCGATTGTTGCAACCCTTACCAATTTCCGAGTGGAAGTGGGAACAAAACGACATGGACTTTTTCACTGGATTGCCTAGGACCCAATCAGGATATGATTCCATCTGGGTCGCGATCGACTGTTTGACTAAAGTGACACATTTCATTCCCGTCAAAACCACCTACCAAAACAGTAAATTGGTAGAGCTATACATGGCCAGAATCATTTGTCTGCGTGGAGTACCCCAAAAGGATAGTGTCCGACAGAGGTTCCCAGTTCACCTCTAGGTTTTGGTAGGGCCTACATGTAACATCCCAAAGAATGGTTTGTGTTTCAAATGTAATATTATGAGGATAAATTAAAACTTTTGGTGCCTCATGAAGTCATTTGGAAATTTTCTAGAATTTTCCCCTAGCAATTTCTATTTTCTAAGAACCATGTTTTTTTTTATGGAAGTTGTTGTCAATAAAATTTTCAACTCTAATTTGGTGATAATCCTCTGGAAGTATTTTTCCTATATTCTTGACCTTCCTAGTAACCTCTCTGCAAAATCTCATAATTTTTGGATTTTGTTTGCTATTTCAAAAGAGCAAGTCAAACCGGTTTGAATTCTGGTCAAATCCCTAGGGCAGCAGCTTGTAAATTTTCTTGGGAACAATGCAGTGCATAAAAATTCTGGAAAAATTATGCAAGGTTGTTCTCTGTCCAAAGTAGTTACCATAAAAATTTCGGAATTTTTGGAGCTTTGGAGCTACCTCTACAAATTCCCCAATCTTCTCAGCCTTTTAAAAATCAAAATCTGAAATCAATATTCATCGGGCTCGGACTCGAGTCCGACCGCGCCGCTCGGCTCAGCCGCACCGCCTATCTGCACCGCTAGAGCCCGATGGTTGTCCACCGTCCGATGCTAATCGTGCGGTCCATACACGCCCGATCTGATCGGACTGGCCAACACGTTCCTCCAGATCTCAACCGTCCATTTTAGATCTAATGGCCTGCGTCATCTTGATCGAGTCAAACCATCTATTCGTGCCGCACCAGGCTCCGACCCGTACCACTTTTCTCCCTGTCGCTGACAAGCGGACCCCACCCGTCGGGCTCGCCCTCGTCTTCTCCGTCGCGCCGAGCGTATCAGCGTTCGCGCATGCATGCCACGTACCTCGTCGCTGCCACCTTGATGCCCTCGTGTCCGGCTGGGAGGCATCGCCGTGCCCCCCCTAAAGCCCCTGAGCTCACCCACTTTTTTCCCCTTGCTCTCTCGCGTTTTCTCCGCCTATTTCTTGGTTTCGACTGGAGAGGAAGCCGAGGGCAGCGCCACCACCTCACGGCCGCTCGAGCAACAGCGACCCCGCTGTCGCGTTCTTCTCTCCACGCCGCATCCATTTTTCTCGATCCGAGCTCGTTTCATCCACGGAGTCGTTGAGGGCGACATCTTCGTCTCCGCCTCCGGCAGCCTCGGCCCTCGTAGCTCTTCGGCGTTCTAGTGAGTTTCTAGCCTCGGCAATTAGTCTCTTGGGATCGCATTGCTTCACTGAGTCTAACGGTGGCTTTGTTTTGCTCCTTGGTGCATAACCGAGTAAGCGCGGCCCTTTCTTCTCCGATCACGGTGTTTCGCCGCCGTGTCGATTCCGGCCGCCTCGGACCTCTTTCGGCGACGTTATCTTGGGCGTATCGTTCCTGGAATCGAGGCGGAGCTAAGGCGCACCTTTCGGAGCCTTCCCGAAGCCCGTAGCGTCTTCTCCGCGTGAGTCGTAGCTTCTTCTCCGCCTCCGTTCGCCGCCAACTCGCCGCCGGCATCCTTGAGGGCCCGTGTCGCCGTCATCGGTTTCGCGTGGTCGCAGTGAACCTAGAGGTATAACCCACTCGCCCAAAGACTCGTTGGTTCGCTAGATCCGCTGCGCGGTCGCGCCGCCGTCCACGGGAACGTCGGTAAGCCGCCGGCAGCGTTAGGTATAACCCTCCTCTTTAGTACTAATCTCCGCTTAGCTGTATCACTGGCATGTGGTCCCTTCCTGAGTTAAGTGTGTTTAGAAATCTTAATCTAGCCGTTTATTATCCTTTGAGTCCATGACATGTGGGCCCATGTTACCGATGAAGTGTTTCTGCAAACTTTGAAAATACGCTTTCTCTTAAAGGAAAGTATTTTTCGGTACGTATAGGTTAGGGTTGCGTTTTTGGAGAGCCGAAGACGTATTTCTAGAATACGCCTTCGACGTCGCCGTTGGCGCCGGCTGGGTCAAAGTTGACCCAGTCAGCACCCTCGCTCGGTCCCACCAGTCAGTGGTCGTGGGTCGCTGAGCGTCGGTATAAAAAGGACTTAATGCTTTAGAATTTCCGAATTGAATTTCTTTTGCACTGTTAATTCAATTAACTTAGAAAATCCAACAAATTCAATTTTGATCCAAATCGAATGAAACCAATTTTGTAAATTTTTATTTTTAATGTACTTTTTATCAGAATAGGTTTTAAATATGTCTCTATTCATAAAATTTTGATAATTAATTTAATGATGTTTTTATGTATTTCTAACTTAGAAAATTCCTAGAAAATTCTTCATATCTCCAAATAAAATGTTCTCTGTTTCTAAAATTTTGTAAAATCATACTCTAGCTGCTGTATGAAATTTGTGCTCTTTGGATTAAATTGAATTTTGGCTTTTGTCGGTGTTATTTGTTCTTATTTGTTCTTTTTGCTCGATCGATAGATTGCGACAATTCTGGTATTATCGAGAGTGAGGCTCAGCAACATATTGAGCAGCAGCAACCAGGCAAGCAGTTTGATCATGTTAATCCCTTTATATTCAAACTAATATTTTGTTTGCAACTTGTATGTATGTATTGCTATTTTATGTTAAAATATGGTTAGTGGGCCCTTTAGTTGCATAATCTGCAGGTAAATGATATTCCTCTACTACCTGAGCCTAGGTTATTTGCTGTGATTAGAGATCGTTGGATGATCTCTTGTCACTTAGTACATACGAATTCAACTGCTTAGACATGCTTAGTTATCGATAGAATTGGGCGGTTATCGATTTAGTCGGTAACCTTGATCACACAAAATTATTATAACTTTGTGTTTCAGTATTTATGCTACGTTTAATTGTGAAAACTAAAAACTAAAAAATAAAATGATTTGGACTTGGGCACAACGGTATGTTGGTGTGCTTTTGGGTGTGACTGGAATGGTGCCCGAGTCAACAAGGACCGAGTTACTTGCGCCACCGTACTGAGTATTTTGCGTGCTAACCACACTAGAGGGTATGAGACCTCTCTTGACTTGGTACTTTGGCGTGTATTGGCTCCGAGTCGCAGGGGGTCGCAGGAGGGATGGTGTTGGGAGCATGGTAGTTGTCCGAAAAGCTTTACCCTTTGTGGGTAGTTGTCTTTTCGGCTTTACCATGTAAGCGTATGGATTTCTATCCATACGAGTGGCTCGTAGTTAATACACAATATTGAAAATGTCTTGTAGGACTTAGCTGTGCGACATACCTTCGGAAGTGTGCTTTTGTGGCAAAAAGGCGGTCTGAAGTGTGGGTACATTGGTACACCCCTGCAGGGTTTGATCTATTCGAATAGCCTCGTCCTAGGTTATGGACACGCTCGGATACGCCCCGTGAGAACTAGACTACAACCTTTTAATTAAAACTTGACATGGGTGGTATGAATGGGTAATTCATGCTATGGTCGTGGTGACTAATGGGTTAGTCACTTCCAGGATGTTGTCATCTACTTACTGTTATTGCTGTCGTTGTTATTTCAATAAAAAAATGATTTGCCAACTTGTTTTTAAATGTATTACATTATTGCAAATAAAGTTTGCTTTGTGCTAAAATGAGCCATACAACCTCCACTCAAATAAGCCTGCATGTAGTTATGCATAGGTCTGCTAGTCCACACGTCAGTCTTGCGAGTACATTTTTGTACTCATTTGCTTTGCTTAATATTTTTGTTGCAGAGGAGGCAGGTGAGCCCCAAGGGCCTTACTTCTGTGAGATGTGCGGGTTTTGGGACGACTAGCTTGGCGGTCCGGTTGGTTGTCTTGTGGGCTAAGGCACACTGATTGGCTTTTGTTTATAACCATCTTATGACACTTTTGCTTCCACCGTTTACTTTGTTATCTGTTTGTCATTTGGCCGGTCGGCCCTCTGTTGTAATAACTCTACTTTGTTGTCTACTGTTTAGTATCGTGATGTTTGGATTCTATGTCTAGAATAGAGTTGATACATAATTTTGTGAAGAGGTGTGTATACTGCAGTTCTGGAAAGTATACATATCTCGAGGTTTGGTTTATTTTATTTGTGATGCTAGGGCCGGTGGTTGGTTAAGCATTACAAGCCAAATAAACTAGCGTCCTCACACTACATGAAGCCTTGGGGACCAGACTCAACTTTAGTACATCATATCATTCCCAAACAGATGGACAAACGAAACGTGTAAATCAGATTTTGGAAGACATGCTTTGAACCTGTGCTATAGACTATGGGAAGAGTTGGGATCAGAACCTCCTGATGCAGAATTCTCGTACAACAACAGCTATCATGCCAGCTTGTAGATGTCTCCATTTGAAGCATTGTACGGCAGACAGTGTAGAACCCCTCTCCTTTGGGATCAAGTGGGAGAACATCAGTTCTTTGGATCCAAATTGATTAAGGATGCTGAAAGAAAAGTACCAAGATTTATTGGGCCATACAAGATCTTGGGAAGAAGAGGCGAAGTCGCCTATTAGTTAGAGCTACGGGCATCTTTGTCTGCAGTCCATGACGTCTTCCACGTGTCCCAACTAAAGAAGTGTCTTCGAGTTCCAACAGAGCAAATACCGCTGAAGAGCATTGATCTTTAGGAGGACCTCACCTATGTGGAGCAGCCAATTAAGATTCTTGATGTCGCAGAGCACATTACCAGAAGCAAGATCATTCGTTCGTGCATGGTTCAGTAGAGTAATCACTCAGAAGAAGAGGCCACCTAAGAGTGAGAAGAAGATCTGAAGGCCGAGTATCCCCACCTTTTTGCTCACCAAGTATGAATCTCGGGGTCGAGATTCCCTTAAGGGGGGTAGGTTTGTAACAGCCCGGTTTTCTAAGCTTTTTGAAAATTTTCAAAATTAAGATTTACCATTTGGTTTATTTTGAGTTTAGTGAAGTTCCCTGGTTTTAAAATTCCCTTTTCCCTGTTGTTCCGATATCCCCTCGGCATATCTCTTTTTCTATCCCCGCGCGTCGACCACCCTTCGGTTTTGACTACCTTTTTCTGTTTCGACCACCCTTCCTTTTCGACCACTCTCTGGTTCCGACCACCCTCTCGTGTCGACCAGCTTTTGGTTTTGATCAGTCTGTTGGTGTCTGTCGCCTCTTAATTCTGACTAGCCTTTCGGTTTGACCAGCCCCGCCTGTCAGCCCTTGCACACCTTCTCTTTCCTCCCTCTATTTTCTTAGTGACGTGCGCATTAAATGCTGTCGCCTCTGTTGCGCCTGCCCCATCCCGTCCCTCTGATGTGCCATTAAATGCTATCGTCTCTGCCCCATCGTATTTTTTCCTTCCCTTTTTACACTGTTCCATCTTGCTGTTGTATCTGCCCTACGACATTTTTCCTTCTCTTTTCACACTTCTTTATCTTGTTGTCCGGTTCTCCTTTCTTCCTCTATAAATAGAGCACCAGGGAGCCTTTGCCCTATTGTTTTCCCCTCAGCTTTCAACTCTCCCTCTCTCTCGCCCTGTTTCGCCGCGCTTCGAGTTTCGCCGCCGCCGGCTGGAGCTCGCGCCACCGCCTCTAGGGCCGCCATCAAGCTTCTCCTGCCGATGGTCGAACCACCTTCCTCCTCGTCGAACCGTGTGCCGTCTTCGCCTATTTAGGTGAGCACGGCGTGCACCCAACTCTCCCTCCCTCCAGTGGCGGACCCAGGATTTATCGGATGGGTGTTCGGAGCTAATAAAATATTATTCAATAGAAAAAATAAAGGTTCACAATAGCAAAAAAAGTACAATATTTTCGTATTAGCGATAACACCACAATGCATTTAGAGAAATTACAAAATAATTAAGAAAAAATGTTGAATAGGAAATTTGGGACCAAGGAATTGAGGAATGAGGATGCACATGTGCTGCTATCGACGTGTGCGGCCTACCTTGCCGGTCCGGCTAGGTCCCACTCGATGCCCATTTTCTTAGCGCTAGCTACCTTACTCCTACATACTATCCAACACGCTACTGCCGAGGTCAAGCTGGAGCCTGGAGCCGCTCTCGCCTTCTCGTTTGCCACCAAATCGCCTTGCCCAATGCCTGGTTTCCTCATGGACTCGTGTACTAGCACCACCTAACAACCTGAGAGAGAGAGGGGGAGGACTTGCTTTGAGGGAGGAGGGGGTCTCTAAATGGGCTAAAAACTATTGGGTCGGTAGGCTGAGCACTACTTAAGACGAATTGGAGAGGGGAGGTGTGGGAGTGAGTTGAAATCTTTTGGGAGTATAAAGGTGAAATATTTGGTCCAATTATCAATATATATGCATAATATATCTATTAAACACATGGTATTTTGCAACAAAAAATGAGTGTTCACTTGAACACCCATGACCCTTGTTGGGTCCGCCCATGCTTCCCTCGCCCTTGTTGCTGTGGTTTGCACGAAGCACCGCGATGCGAGTTTAAGCCCAGCATCAATTTTGGTCCCAGAGCTCCTTGAAGCAATCTTCTCTCTCTATTTCAGTTTTATTTCGCAGGAGCCGCCGTGTTTCCTCTTTCTCGTCAGTCCCAGCTGACCCCTTCGTCGCCGTCCTCCTTCGCCTTTGGCTGCGAGTTTCCCCGCCGCTGTTCGTCGTCCTCCGCCAGCCTCCTCCAGTCTCTCTCTCTCTGTTCTGGTGAGTTCCCCGTACCCTGCTTTCTCTTATTCTTTTGGCCAACTTCCCATGCCCTGTTCTGCTGTTTTGTTCTTTCGACCGCGTCGAGTCTCTTTTTGTTCTTTCGACCGCGTCGAGTAGTCGAGTCATTTCTTTTCTTTCGACCGCTATTGAGTAGTCGAATCCCCCTTCTCCTACGACTACGTTGAGTAGTCGTATCCCTCTGGAACCTTTCCTACGACCACGTTGTGTAGTCGTATTCTTCCTACGACCACGTTGAGTAGTCGTATCCCTCTTGAACCTTTCCTACGACCACGTCAAGTAGTCGTATCTGTCCTTCCGACCACCTGTAGTCGAACCTTCTTCTGACCATGCAATTCTTAAACTTCCGAGCGCCCGTTCTCCTCCGTTCGAACTCCGATTCGAGTGATTCAAATTTCTAAATTCATCTAACTTCCAGATCTAACTATCTACACTAAAATTATTTAATTTGGAGTTCATTTGTATTTATTTGAAGTTTATTTGAAGTCGGCTCATTTTCGCGTATAGATTTTGACGACTCCGGGGAACCCGAACACTTCGAAAAAGTAGATCCTCAAGCATTCGAACAAGGCAAGTCATACATTTGATCATATTGTATCCCAATATTTCAAAGTATTTAAATTCTGTTTTAAACTATTATTGCATGCGTATGTAAATTCAAGTAATTTAAATCCCTATTTTAACTTTATAGTTATTCCTAATTCCTTTGTACATCCACACTTGAATGTTGTTTGAATTACCCTTGATGCCTTAGTTAAAACCTAGTTGGTACATTAGTATGAACTAGGACATGTTGCAAAAACTCTATGCTTAGTCGAAGATTAGCTCAAAAATATTTACTTTGCAGAATTATAGCCACAAATTCAACTATGGTTTAAAATGATACTATGATATTGTCTTTAACATAGAGATTTATAAAATAGTTTGACTTGTTAAACAAAATAAAAATTGGTTTGGACTTGGATGAAATGGATGTTTAGATGGGTGCATGTCTATGCACGGGATTGATTCATTTCTATGATCGAGGCCCAGGGTTCGTTTGGAAGTTACTCAAGTCAGTTAAGAACCGGTCTTTGAGCGTATTTTGCTAAACCCTTTCGTACTACCACATGTCCTAAATGGGCAGGATCTGGCTAATTAATTTGCAATGTTTCACCGTGATCGTATCATCCAGTTGCGTGGGTTTCTTTTACGACCTACTTTCATGTATTCCCACATGGCGCAAGAGAGGGCTTAAATCCAGCGGGTGGTTAGCCCAATGGAAGCGAAACCTTAGCGAGGCAGGACTATGGTGGGATGACGCTTTGTAAAGGCCTTGTCACGTGCTCTAAACTACTCATCTAAGGTAGTGAGCGGTGGTATCAACGGATGCCAAACAAACTAGAGAAGTCGTGTCGTGTGGGTAAAGCTGTACGACCTCTGCAGAGTGTTAAGAACTATTCGAATAACTGTGTCCACGGTCATGGATATGCTGGCAAAGCCACTCCAAGTTAGATTTTGGTTTTTGTTTTCAAAAGATTTTATCAAATGGTTTTGGATTTCTATCCAATTGGGTTTTGGACGGTTAGCCATGTGATAGGAGGGTATCTTTCACCACTTGTTGATGAATGTTATATGACTATAAAACTTAAGATTTGAAAAATGAATTTTAGCTATGTAATAAACTGTTTTAGAAACTTAGTATGAATATTTAAATGGAAAACGTTGCTTTCTGCAAATTGAGCCATATAATCCTCCCATTGATAAATCCTTGGATGCATTATAATCTGTTACTTGCCGGGTGTGACTTGCGAGCACGATTGTTTGTGCTCACTCTTGTCTAATTCAAATATTGAGTAGGGGAAGAATGCTACGAGGAGATTCAGATCTTGGACGACTAGGCTGCGCCTCCAGACGATTGCCTATAGCGAATCGTGTGGTACGTCTACCTTACTGCTTTTATTTCCGCAGTATTTTGCTCTTGGCTTCATGCCCCCCTTTTGTAACAACTTTAATTATTTCAATAGATGACGTTGTATGGTTATGCTATCCACTTTTTTTTGACTATGTATACTAGCTGTTCCTGGACTAGTGTATGAAACACAAAGAATTCGAGATCCTTCGCTCCCGGATTCGACAGTAATAGATGGAGTTTTATTTTTAATTCCATTATAGAAAATGCTAGGCTGAGGGAAGTTAATCTTATTAGGAGAAAGTTCACTTGGAGCAATGATAATAAAAATCCCACTTTTGAGTTACTAGATAGAGTTTTGGTTAGCAATCCTTGGGAACAACATTACCCACTGGTTTGCGCTAAGTCACTGCCTGGAACCTTTTCAGATCATGGTCCTCTCCTTGTTGATACAAGAGACGTTGTCCCAAAAAGTCTTGTTTTTAGGTTTGAGTTATGCTGGTTTTTGAGGAATGATCTTTCTCATGTGTTTCAAAGGGTCTGGGAGCACCAATTGGTGGGTTTTCTCCTTTAGATGCCTGGCAGTTTAAGTTGAGGAAGCTTAGAAAGATGTTGTAAAGTTGGAATAGAAATGTGGAAGGTCTTTACAGGAAGAAGAAGAAAGAGTAGATGGATCAGATTGATAGTTTAGATAAAGAGTGTGAAATGAATGGGTTTGATGCTATTAAAAGAGAATATAAGATTCTTTTAGAAAATCAACTAGAAGGCACTGTGAAAGAAGAGGAACTTAAATGATTTTAGAGATAGATAGAGAGAGAGAGAGAGAGAGAGAGAGAGAGAGAGAGAGAGCACTCTTAGATGGTGATTGTAATACCAAGTATTGTCATGCTAAGGCTAATGGAAGGAAAAGAAAAAAAATACCATTTTTTTGCTTTACATTAGGATGAGGGTGTGGTAGAAGGTAGTGAAAACTTGTTGCATTAAATTGCTGCTTTTTATAAAAATCTTTTTGGTTAGCCAGACCCCAATGGAATTCAGCTAGAAATGATAGACATTCCTTAGTTAGATGAGTATGATAAAACAATCCCAACTAAAGATTTTAGTATGAAGGAGCTAAAAGGGGATTTTTTTTCCTTCTATGGAACCAAACAAAGCCCCAGGGCCAGATGGGTTCCAGTGGAGTTTTATAAAAAATTACGGTCCTTGGTTAAGTTTGATCCGAAAAAATCCTAGATGATTTCTTGGCTGGGAAATCGAACATTGCAAGACTAAATCATGGCATAATTTCTTTGTTGCCAAAAGAAAAAAAGATGCAAACAAAATTAAGAAATATAGACCTATTTGCCTTTTAAATGTTAGTTACAAAATTTTAATCAAGGTTTTCACTATAAGATTGGCAAAAGTGATTCATAAGATGATTCTTCTCTCACAAACTGCTTTTTCTCAAGGGGGGATATATCATGGAAGGTGTCTTAACTTTGCATGAATTGCACAGGAAGAAAAGGTCAGGGATTTTGTTCAAGGTTGATTTTAAAAGTTTATGACAAAGTTAAATAGCCTTTTCTCTTTAAAACTGTTGTTTTGAAAGGCTTTCCTGCTAGATGGATTGATTAGATAATGCATGTGGTCAGTAGTGGCAGAGTCTGTGCAAAAGTTCATGATATAATAGGCCCTTATTTTAGAACCTTTAAAGGTCTTAGGTAGGGTGATCCTTTATCACCATTGTTGTTCGATCTGGTGGCTGATATTCTGGCTCTACTTGTTAAAAAAAAGCTCAAGGGCTTGGTTTGATCAAAGGTTTAAATTCTCACCTAATGAATAGTGGGCTGGCTATATTGTAGCTTGCAGATGACACAATTTTTCTAATTCACGAAGATGAGGAGAGTGCAAAAAACCTCAAATTTATTCTTTGTCTGTTTGAGCAACTGTTAGGTCTAAAAATAAATTTTCATAAGAGTGAGGTTTTTTGTATTGGATCCGCGGGAGCTAAACAGAAAGAAGTTGAGTAATTTGGATTGGAAAAGTATTGAGGATAAGTTTGAACATAAATTGAGTTGTTGGTAGGGGAAATTGTTAACATTAGTAGGGAGATTGGTGTTGGTGAACTCATCCTTGAATAGTTTACCTTTATATATGATGTCCTTTTACAAGTTACCTGTGGGTGTTAGGAAGAAAATGGACTTTTTTAGTTCCAAATTTCTTTGGAATTCTGGTGAAGGCAATAAGAAATACCACTTGGTTAGTTGGCCAGTGGTATGTTTGCCAAAGGATCAAGGTGGGTTAGGTGTTCTAGATCTCAAAACCATGAATCTAGCTTTGTTGGGTAAATGGTTATAGAGGTTAGAGAATGAAGCGGGTCAATGGCAAGAAATTATCAGGAAGAAATACCTTTGTAGGAATACTCTGACTCAAGTAGAAGCAAAGGTTGGAGATTCTTATTTTTGGAGAGGTATAATGGAGATAAAGTATATCTTCTTCTCTTGATGCAAAAGGAAGCTGAGGGATGGTACTAAAACTAGGTTCTGGGAGGATCTATGGATGGGAGATGCACCTCTATCTATAGAATATGCTAGTTTATATAACCTTGCTTTTAATAGACATGTCCACGTGGTAAAGCTCTTCAAGAAAGGATTGAATCTCATTAGTTTTAGAAGAACACTTTTGGGGCACAATCTAGTCTTGTGGAATCAACTCTTTAAAAAGTGTAGTAATGTACAATTGAGTGAGGAATGTGATAAGTTGATATGGATGATGTCTTCATCTGTTTTTTTTTTGTTAAATCTTTCTATACTGCTTTAAGAAATAGGAGTATAGATTTCCCATATCGCTTTATATGGGGTGTTCAATTACCTCTAAGGGCCAAGGTTTTTCTGTGGTTAATTCTGAAACAAAAGAATACTAACTAAAGATAATCTTTTACATAGAGGATGATTAGGTGATAAGACCGATGCTTTTTGTAGGATGAATGAGAGTATCAATCATTTGTTTTTGGTTTGTTCTTTGTCAAGATTTATTTGGAATGTTATTTGCTGCACTTTCGGCTTGCCTGGTCCTCCAACAGACATTCATCAACTGGTGACTGTCTAGGTGGATGGCTTTGCTACGAGGGCAAGGAAATTGGTATTAGTTGGTTTAGCAGCCATTATTTGGAGCATTTGGAGAGTGCACAATTCAGCATGTTTCCAACGAAAATGGCCTGCAGAACCTGTTTCAGTGATTTTTGTTATTTGTCGTTGGATTAACCATTGGGCCAATCTGCAGAAGGAGGACGAACAGGAGTTGCTTACCAGGGGTGCTAGGGTGATTTGTCAAGTAGGTACTGAAAGTTTTGGGGCGAGGAGAAGCTGGACTCCATGGACTAGAAGGCTGGAAGATGGGAAAGATCCAAGTGGTTAACAATCTGATGTTTTTGCTGTCTCTCTACGCTAGGATTGGCAAATCTTCACTTAGTTAGTTCACTTTCTTTTGTTGTGAATTGTATTTCGAGGGTGTGACTTGTGGATGTTTAGAATCCTATTTTGTTTCTCGGTTGTGTTCTGAACCTTGTAATCTGGATTCTATTAATAGAAATGGGGAGATCTTTATATATATATATATATATATATATATATATATATATATATATATATATATATATATATATATATATATATATATATATATATATATATATATATATAGACACACACATACATAAATTTTGCTATAAAAAGTGGACTTTAATAAAAATTTTCATGGAACTCATTTTGGGTATCTTATAATCATTATTGGAGTATGCTCAAATTGATAAAGATGTATCACCATATAATTTAAGTGGTATATGAGAAATGAGAGTACGTACTCCCTGGAGTATCATACCATTTTTCATTTGTCGATCTAATTATTTATCTCAGTATTCTTCCATGAGTATATTCTAGGATGACAAGCCTTGACCACCCAGTGATAGGGCACGTAATTGCGGCTATAGCTTAACTAAACCATGTACAGATGTACTTGTAACGGAAGTTAAAACTAAAAAACGGTCACTGTGAGAACTGGGCGTATCCCAGTGGTGAGCACTGCCGGCGTGCGTGCCTCCCACCCGTGTTCGAGCCCCGGCTCAAGCGCGCGTGTCTCGCGAGGAGAGCTGAGTTGGGGCTCAGTACCTCGATGAGAGTTGTGTTTGCTTTTTTCTTTAATGTGGGTCGGAGGGTATCTAGGACATAAAAAAAACGGTCACTGTAAGAGCAGTAGTATCTTTGTACTTTCAACAGTGTTGCAAGAGCATCACCGACATATCTGCAACCACAAAACCACCACCAAGCTTTTCTTCCCCTGCGTCTCTGGCCTGGCCACCATCACAATTCCAAACCACCGACTCGTCACCGGCATGCAGGACAACACGGAGCCCAGGGAATTCTGTGTCCAGATGAAGAGCGCACGGATAAATCACACAATCATCGCGAGCAAGCTCGACAAAAAGCAAGATCTCGTTGCTGAGCACTTGAGCTCACCACAAGCTGCCTCCTGATCTCACCATATCGCCACACAAAGAGGAGGCAAGAACGGACACCACACACTCCTACCACACCACATCGCTATCATCTCCTTCCCTCTCCTTAAGCTATTCCTCTTTGCTAGCTAGCTAGCTTCCGTCTCTAGCTACCGCTGGTCCTAGCTAGTACGTGGTGCTGCCACTCTTCTTTCTCTTCTTGGCAAGGGAGCTGAACTGCTGAAGGTCGGGTTCTTGAAGTGGGCTAATCGATGGCGGCCTTAACGGTGCACGCGGGCGCGGCCACCTCGCTCTACTAGCCGGGCACGGCGACCATCCTGTTGAGCGGCAGGAGGAGTGGCGCCTTGCGCGTCGTGCTCGGCGGCGGGCAAGACGGTGGTGATCGGGCTGGCGGCCGACTCCGGGTGCGGGAAGAGCACGTTCATGCGGCGGCTGACGAGCGTGTTCGGCGGCACGGCCGAGCCACCCAAGGGCGGGAACCCGGTCTCCAACACGCTCATCAGCGACACCACCACCGTGATCTGCCTCGACGACTTCCACTCGCTCGACCGCACGGGGCGGAAGGAGAAGGCGTCACGGCGCTGGACCCGCGCGCCAACGACTTCGACCTCATGTACGAGCAGGTGAAGGCCATCAAGGATGGGCAGGCCATCGAGAAGCCCATCTACAACCACGTTACTGGCCTCCTCGACCCGCCCGAGCTCATCACGCCCCCCAAGATCCTAGTCATCGAGGGACTGCACCCAATGCGAGTGCGTGCGTGCATGCTATTCCTTGATCTGCTTCTCAAGTAATTTTTTCATTCCTCGTGCTGTCCAGTAGCTCATTAATGTATTGTGTTGCATTCCAGGTTTGATGAGCGTGTGAGGGACCCTGCTGGACATCAGCGATGAGGTTAAGTTTGCCTGGAAAATTCAGGTCAGTTCAGTTGTAAGCAGGAAGAGCACAAAACAAGATCGCTCACTTCCTTGATTCCTCGTGACAATTCACTTGTTCTTAGCATTTTGCGCTGTTCCATTCTGCAGAGAGACATGGCAGAGCGTGGGCACTGTTGGAATTAATCTTGACTAGTATCTTAGTTAAGTCATGCATTAGTTGAGTCATGCATCAGTTTGAGTCGTGTGCGTCAGAGTTGGCCGTGAGGCCCGGTCCATCAGGTTCTAGAGCTGCTAGTTGAGTTAGTTTGTTAGCTAGCTGGGTTAGTTGATTAGTGAATGCGTGAGAATGCACAGAATAGTGCATGTGTGTTAGTGGTTAGTGGAGTGAGTCAGTTGCTAGCTGCATGCGCATGACCACAGGTAGTGGAGTCCGTGCGTGCATGTGTTAGTGAGGCTATTTAAGCCATGTAACTTGTTGAGTAAATTGAGCGCGATGGAATAGAAACACAAGAGAAAAACCAGCGCAAGTCGAGTTCGTGTCGGGAAAATTCTCTCCATGTGTCTGTGTTCCTCGTCTCCCCCGTGTAGTGTTCGTCCACAGGTAAATGTGTGTGTAGGATCCTGGTGTTGTGTTCTAATATTTGGTATCAGAGCTTGGTGCGTGTGAGATCACCGGGGTAGCGGGGGCAGCAAAGTGAACGTCGACACGACGACGTCAGGAGCACCGGCGAAGAAGAGTTCCGTGGTGTGGCTGCATCACCCCATGCTCACCCATGCACAAGTTTATGCTTCGTGTGTCGAGGCCCGAGTCACCGTCGAGCTGCGTCACGGGCGGAGGAGAAGCGACGAGTTACCAGCAAGTTGCATCACCGGTGGCGAGGATGTGGTAGCAAGAGGATGCTATGATGGCACACTCGCGGTGAAGGCCATGAACCATGGTGTGAGGCCGTGTTCATGGAGGTGGCGGTGTGATTCCGCTGCAAGAAAGCATCGGTGTGATGCCGACAACGACGGTCGGCGGTCGAGGCCGCTGCGACAATGGCGGCACGTGAGGCCACAACAAGGCAATGGTGGTGCGATGTTGTGTCATCAACAAACCGACGGGACAAGATGGCATTGGCGGCTATCTCCATGTCTCGCCGAGGAGAAGATGCGTGAAGATCGGCGCCGTGAGTTGACGTGTCAAGATTAGGGACAGGCACAGCCTCGAGAGCGTCAAGGCCAGACTGGCCAGTATCGAAGCCCGGAAACCCGATTTCAATGCTTACATTGGTACGTACACCCTGCTTCTAATTGCTAACATGGTCATTGATCAACAAATGTATCACAAATTCACAAGCACTAAGATAAAGCACCCGTGCCAATCCCAAATCATGCTACGAAGATCAAAGCCTCATATCCATTTGCATCTTTCCTGCGTGCAGACCCGCAGAAGCAGTACGCCGACGCCGTGATCGAGGACCTGCCAACGCAGTTGATCCCTGACGACAACGAGGGGAAGGTGCTGCGCGTGAGGCTGATCACGAAGGAAGGCGTGAGACACTTCTCCCCGGTCTACCTCTTCCACGAAGGATCAACCATCAGCTGGATCCCCTGCGGGAGGAAGCTCTCCTGCTCCTACCCCGGCATCAAGTTCGCCTACGTCCCAGAGACCTAGCTACTTCGGCCACGAGGTAGTCACGAATCAATTCAGAATTTCATCTCGCTAATCTGTCCTTGCTACGGCCATGAATCAATCTTGCGTGATGCAGAGAGAGAGAGAGAGAGAGAGAGAGAGACTAGAGATGTGGATCTTTTGCCTGTGGTTTGTTTCGATCTGCAGGTGTCAGAGCTGGAGATGGACGGGCAGTTCGATAAGCTGGACGAGCTCTCATCTACGTGGAGAGCCACCTGAGCAACCTGTCCACCAAGTTCTACGGGGGCTCTTCCAGACCATCATCGGGCTCAAGATCAGGGACATCTACGAGCAGATCGTCGCCGAGAGGACCGGCGTGTCGGCGGAGGCCGCGAAGGTCTGACTGAATATATCCGATGGCTGCACCGGCATTGATCAGATGAGAGCGACCACGGATCCATCCCATCCCTTGGTGTGTTTTCTTGTAACTACTATATTGGATTGTCGTATGCTGTACAGGAGAGTTGCAACTTTGCAAAGGACAGTGCATTGGCTAGTCCTATTCCACCGGGGCTTCTGAAGAGCTTGTCAGCTCCTCTGCATGCCCATGAGGGAATCTCTTTGTTACTGCATCTCTTCTTGCCACATTTCGATGTAGAAAGAAATATGGAGTAATCTAGTATGGCATGAAGAACGCTTGGATGGAGCATTATTCTTACCTTGCAATGCGACAGTCTTCTCATCCCTCTATAATCTGGTTCTACGGGGGGGAAAAACGTTGTCAAAATTTCAGAATTTTCGCATCTTTTTCCCCCGTGGATGCACTCCATCCACAATTTGGTTACCCCCGAAGAAACCGTCACGCTGATTCACGAGACATTTCTGAAAGAACAGGCGAAAACGCAGTCGGTCCGGCCCATATTTCCATCGACAAATCGGTTGGCCTGCTCCCAGACAAAATTTGGGCAGGGCCTGCGACCTGGTTACCCACTTACCCTCACCTCACCGTTCTCCCCTCCCCTCTCGTCCCGTTCCGTGCCACTTCCCACCCCACCACACCGCGCCTCCTCGGCTCGCCCCGACACGATCCCCACCGAGAGGAAGGAAGCCTGCCTGCTCCGTGGGGAGGGAAGCGAGGGGAGAGAGATCAAGAGCTTCGAGCCCGACCGCATCTAGCTCGCATCGAGGTAAAACCACCCGTTCCCCATTCCTCCCCATGATCCCTTTTGGTGTTTTTTCCGTGCTTTTTTTTGGGGGGTTAGCGTTGCCGCACTGGAGCTCGCGCCGCACAGCGAGTAGAACCTCCGCCAATTCGTCCGTGTTTCGCCGGTGGCTTGGGGTTTCTGCGTGGTTTCGTGCGCTGCGTGGGTTATTGCGTCGCTCTGGAGGATTGCAGTGGGGGGTTGTTTCCTGGCTACCTTGGTGCGGATTTTGCGCTAGATGCGTGATTTAGGGTTCGTTGATTGAGCGTGTTAGTTGAGGAGTTTAGCTTTGCTAGTCGTTTATTGCTCACACCGTTGGAATCTCTTTGTATTCCAGGTGAATGCCTCGCAAGGTTGTCTCTGGGCCCGACTACGATGACGAGTACGATGACTACGACGAGTATGGTGATGACTACGACGATTATGATGAGACCGGACACGCCGACATTCAGCACCCTGTGAAGGAGGAGAAAGGTATGTTGTTCCAGCTACTACTAGACTGTACATATCAGTTCTAAGGAGGGGGGAGTTGCTTTCTATTACAGCAGTGTAGGTTGTTAGGAACCTTCACCTGTCATAGTTGTCTGTCTGGTAATGTTCATGCTGTTAATTCTGACACATTTGTTTCTGATATTATCACATTCCTCCCCAACACCATTGTTTTTGTGCAAACAAATTGCGGTGGTCATTGGGCCTATCCTTATTGATTCCTCGGTCTTGCATTAATTTCCATTGCCTATTTAGCCCACCAACTGCTAATAATATTCAACTGAGTGTTGTTTATTGCATGTACCTGTGCCCATTTGCACCGCTGATGCATATATGAAATAATGGCTTATTACCTAATAACTCCCATCTTCTTATGGAGTGCTATGGAGATGAGGTGTCTATGTCCATATGCATTTTTGGACTGAAAGTCAAATATCGTCCATCCATTCAGGCAGCCAAAACTCACAGAAAAATACTTACTGCAAAAGTAAATTTGCCCAAATTGGTTGAAACGTGAAACTTAGCAGGTTACTAGTTGGAACTAACCAGTTTTCCTGCTACTTGCCGAATTAGTTTTAAGCATTCTAAGCTTCTGAAATAGTTCTTATGGTCATATGGCTAATTGTTTTAACTAGTGTTTTGCATCTGCAAAGATTCCATGCTTTGGATGCTTTGCACCATTGTTGCACAATGTAGGTTTTGATGAGTTACTCTGCTGATTAATCTAACTGCCTGTAGTATAGCTCCTTGGTCTCTAATGTCATGATACCACTGTCTTGTATAGAATCACTGAAGAAGTCAAGTACGGTGCCTGTGCTTTGGAGGTGCTCCATGTGCATGTTCGATAATCATGAAAGCATGGTATACTGTGAGATGTGTGGGGTTTTCAGAGAATCCTTTGTGAAATCTGCTAAGGATGGTTCAGTAAAAGGTATTTGAGTCTCACACATGTTTCAACCATTCTGATTCTGTTTGAATTGAAATCCGTTTGTACACGAGGAATTATAATGTAATCTTATATGCTATTGCTATACTATTAGATCCAGTCAATGGAATACCAAGTAATTTTGGGACACCTGCAGTGTCAAAAACTGATTCTGCCAAGATGCCTGTGAAGACTCGTACTACAGACTTCGATTATGATTCCAAGAGCAAGTATGCTAGTACGTCCCATGATAAAGGTATTATTGTGCACATTGGCATTAGTTGTCTAAATTGTTGATATGTCTAACTAAGAGCCCAGCTCTTTTGTACCTTCAAATTACCTTCTCCTTCCTTATCACCCCGATAATAGGAAAAGGAGGAAAGAAAAAGGATAGTTCACAATATAACCAATCATATTTGCTTATCTTATGTGTTGGAAACACAGTTTTGACCTTTTTCTTTTCTAAGCACCAAGATTTCATATTCCCATGGCTTTGTGGACTAGATACTTTCCTTGCAGTTCAGTCTAAGCACAGTTCAGCCCAAGAATTTTTTGCTGATTTTATTTAGTAGCATTGGACCATCTATAACTATAATTTGGATGCCAAACATTGTCAACACATACAAATTAAAAGTGGTTCACTTGCTGGATGCCTTGGCAGTCAATATCTTGTTTGCCATGTCTTGTGGATCAAGTCGTTCTTGTGTTAAGGGTGAAGTGGTGAACTAAAATTGCAGTGTTGCTCATATTATTACAAGGTTATATTCAACTGTTGGTTGACAAGCTTGTCAGTTGAAAATGAAAGCTGTTAGATTTGGTTTTTATTTCCTCAATTTTAATGACTTGCTTATCTCAACAGTCAATTCCACACAGTCGGCATCTGTTGGTAGCTCATCAGGCACTGGAAAAAAGAAGCAACCCATTATACTTCCTGAAGAAGATGTGCCTGTCGAGAGGACAACTCAATTGATTCCTGATAATTTTCAGCTAAAGGAGGATCAGGGTAGTAGGGCTAGCAGTTCTTCGCAGAATGAGGGTGTGACCCAGACAATTTCTTCTGACATAAGCCAGCTAAGTTTAGAAAAAAATAATGTAAATGTTACAAAACCTTATTTACCTGAAGAATATAAGCCTGAGAAGTGGATGTTAGTTGATCCGGAGTCAGGGGCCCTGAGCCAACTAAACCTTGCAATAGTAGGTTTCTACTCATCTTCTGTTGTAACTTGTAAATGCGGTATCCATTCTTTTCACATTTTGTTCTTCTAAAAAGTTCTGTCTAAAGGGATACTTGTCTCTGAACAATTTGGTTAGGTGGGTCATGTTGATTCTGGCAAGTCAACACTATCTGGGAGATTGCTACACCTATTAGGAAGGATATCGAAAAAAGATATGCACAAAAATGAGAAGGAAGCTAAAGAAAAGGTAAGTTGCTCATGTCTTTTGCATCAGCTACACTACTTCATCTTGGCGTTCCATTCATATCTTGCTGTTTGTGTTGTATAATTCGTTTTTCCAGGGAAAGGGGTCATTTGCTTATGCATGGGCCATGGATGAGAGCAGTGAAGAAAGAGAAAGAGGTGTCACAATGACAGTAGCTGTGGCTTATTTGGAGACCAAGAAATACCGTGTAGTTTTGCTTGACTCTCCTGGCCACAAAGATTTTGTGCCAAATATGATATCAGGTGCAACACAAGCTGATGCAGCTATTCTTGTGGTTGATGCTTGCACTGGTTCTTTTGAAGCTGGCATGGATGGTGAAGGAGGGAAAAGTGTTGGCCAGACAAAGGAGCATGCTCAGCTTATTAGAGGCTTTGGTGTTGAACAGCTTATTGTTGCAGTCAACAAGATGGATGTTGTTGGGTACTCAAAAGAAAGATTTGAGTTCATTAAGGTACAACTTGGTAGTTTCCTACGGTCGTGCAACTTCAGAGATTCATCTATTACCTGGATTCCTCTAAGTGCTGCAGAAAATCAGAATTTGATCAATCCTCCTGATGCTCGTTTGACCTCCTGGTAAGCTCTGTTTCTGGTAAACTTTTGTCTCATTTGAAATACTACATCATGGTGAGTTTTTTCAACGGAGAGAAGGTTGTAGCCTCTGTTATGAGCTGTCTCTAAGAATAATAGGTAGGTAACTTGTTGTTGCACTCCTTTTTCATTAAAATGATAGTTTATGGTAAGAAGTCGTGGATTCCTCTGTTTAGAAGATACAATCCAACGATCCTTAAATTTATCTCATCTCATTTGATTAAATATTTTGGGGGTACAAATCGGCATGGACAGACCATAGTAAATCTGTAAATATTTAGGTTGGCATGGACAGACCATAGTAAATCTGTAAATATTTAGGTATATAACTCCATTGTTGTGGCGCTCATATTTCCAATAGTTGTCATTTTGTTTATCCAGTTTTGGAGGACATTCTTGCAAACAGCTGCACTGCTATGGATTTATATGTGCTAGTATTATCTGTTTAGATGCATTCCGGATGACAATTTTCCGCTGGTCTTAGAATGATATGTTTTGCCTATAGTTAAATGTTAGTTTTCATCACAAAAAAAGAAGAGTTTAGTTTCAGGTAAAAACCTTTCAGAGACTGGTTTCTACTAGTCTGATAGTAGCTTATTTTCATTAGTCAATTGATATGTCTTGCAATTCCCCTCTTTTTGATATGGTAATGTGGTATGTAGAATGTACCCACTTGGCCAAATTTGAGAGAGTTTTGATTTGAACATATATGAGAAGAGAACTGATCTTTTGAAATATTTTGGGGCAAACTATCAATATTAACAAAAATCCATTGTTTGTCCACAATTTGAATCTTGAATGGAGATATCCTTTTAGGTATCAAGGGTTCTGTCTCTTGGATGCTATAGATTCCCTGCAGCTTCCTTCTCGGGATGTTTCAAAGCCCCTCATTCTTCCTATCTGTGATGTTATCAAGTCTCAGCCGACAGGCCAGCTGGCAGCTTTTGGAAAATTAGAAACTGGGGCTATTCAAAATGGTTCAAAGGTACCCTTTTTTCTGCAGAAGCTGTCAACATTCCTATATTGCATTAAGATCAGTTTCAACAATGAGGTTAGATCGATTCAAGTCTATTTAGAGCATGACCTGCTTGTGGAATGCCAATCTTTCAGTAAAAGCGTGATGTGATAATTTTTACTGGGAAAATTATCTTTTCCATTCTTCTTACTTGATAGTTCAATTGCACGCCTATGTAATACAATCCTGTTGACCTCCCTGCAGGTCTTAGTTTTACCTTGTGGGCAAGTGGCGACAGTGAAAACCATCGAACGGGACTCTTGTTCATGCAGCACAGCAAGAGCTGGTGACAATGTGGCGGTTAGTTTACTGGGTGTTGATGGGAGTCAACTGATAGCTGGCGGGGTTCTTTGCCACCCTGGTTTCCCGGTGCCTGTAGCTAAGAAGTTGGAGCTAAAGGTTCTAGTCTTGGACATCACCACTCCTATTCTTGTTGGTTTTCAGGTAAAGATATAACCAAAAGCCCTGTTTGATTAGCTTCTTTCCCATTGTAATCATAATAATGATATGGACCTAGGTGGAGTTTCACATACATCATGTGAAGGAGGCTGCAAAGATAGAAAAAATCGTGGCATTGCTTGACAAGACTGGCAAACCAAGTAAAACGTCACCTCGATTTCTTAAATCAAAACAGAATGCTGTTGTACAGGTAATCACCAGGCACGGATCTTTGTGAACAGCTTGCTTTTACCAAGTTCCATACCCTGAGATCACATCATTTAGTGGAATTTGTACAATGCAGTTCATTACTTGTAATCTTCCTACCCTTTGTCAGGTTACCCTAGACGGAGCGGTTTGTGTTCAGGAATTCTCCAAAAGCCGAGCTCTTGGGAGGGCATTCTTAAGGTCGTCTGGAAGCACAATAGCTGTCGGTATCGTACATCAGATAATCAGGCAAGATCAGAACTAGAAGACCTATCCCTCTTTCATCCGAAATCTGAACCAAATTGCTGCCGTGCTTAGGGGTACTCATTGTAGTAGACTCGTAATGGTTACTGTACTACTGGCCAATCAGAAGCCTGGTGCTGGCATTTTTGTTACCTATTTGCCTGTCGCCATTTGCCATTTGTGCATTCGTATGGAGAGATACAGTGTTCACAAGCTCCAGCAACTGACGGACGGCGGCGTCGTACGGAGTCTCCCGCCGCGGCCGGCACCACTCCAACCACGTGAGCCCCAGGGAGTAGCAGCGTCTGGTCGTCGCGTCAATGCTTCCGTTGACCCCCCCTGCATGGGCACCTCTGCGAGATCCACCATCTGACGTAGCCGTAGGGGTATCTGGCGACGCTGGCCGACACCGCGTCGACGGTCTCGTTCGCCCAGAGTGCGCCGGTCCACGAAAAATTCGCTTCTGCACGTTCAATAATAAGGTAGCTAGTAACCAGGTTTCCGTATATGAATTGTGATTGAGATCTGGTGGCCATTTGACCTCGTTAGAGTACATGTCCTGTACTCTAACGACGATACCATAGTTTTTAGCAAACTATGCTAAATTTGCAAGTCCTGTACTCTAACGAAAAATTTGCAAACTATGCTAGACATACTCTTCCGTGGTTTTGCAGGTTTTTAGCAATTTGCAAGAGTTTATAGTTTTTAACATATTTTGTGAATACCTTTATATTCACACATAAAAAGGAGTATGTCTAAAAAATTATATATACCACTTCTAAAGAGGTTTAAATACCATCTAAATGGTTTTATATACTCATATACTACACATAAATACTCTCGGTTGCGCAAGATACTCCCTACGTTGTGAGATACGGAATGTGGAGTAATTACTCCTAGGAATGGAAAAAAAGCTTTATATATATATATATATATATATATAGGAAAATGGTATGGTACTCTTGGGAGTATGTACTCCGGCTTCTCATATACCACTTAAATCGTAGGGTGATACCTTTTTATCTATTTAAGTATACTATAATAATGATTATAAGATACCTCAAAGTGAGTTCCATAAAAAAATCATTAAAATCCACCTTTTATTGCAATATTTATGTGCATACTTCTTTTTATATATGAAAAAAGATATCTAGCAAAAATAAAGAGCTCCAATGAAAAAATTTCAATCAAGTCACGTTAGAGTATATTATAATTGGTATTTAAGTATACTGAGAATGATAAAGAAGTATAATATATTCGTTTAAGTGGTATATTCAAAGTGAGAGTATATACTACCAGAAGTACGAAACGGGCGTCCTATATATATATATATATATAGGAAAATACTTTCTACTCCCGGGTGTAGTTACTCCCACTTTTGATATACCACCTAAAAGAACTTGACATACTCCTTTATCACTTTGGGTATACTCATATACTAATTATAAGATACTCCAATGTGAAACACACGAAAAATTTGCAAGAGAATCCATAGTTTTTAGCATATTTTGTAAATACCTTCATATTCGCACATAAAAAGGAGTATGTCTAAAAATTATACATACCACCTCTAAAAATGTGTAAATACCACATATATGGTCTTATATACTCATATACTACACATACATACTCTCGGTTGCGCAAGATACTCTCTACGTTGTGAGATATGTGAGATACGGAATAGGGAGTAACTACTCCCGGGAGTAGGAAAAAGGATATATATCTACTCCCGGGAGTAGTTACTCCCACCTTTAATATACCACATAAAAGAATTTGCCATACTCCATTATCACTTTGGGTATACTCATATACTAATTATAAGATACTTCAATGTGAATCACACGAAAAATTTGCAAGAGAGTCCATAGTTTTTAGTATATTTTGTAAATATCTTCATATTTGCACATAAAAAGGAGTATGTCTAAAAATTGTACATACCACCTCTAAAAAATGTGTAAATACCACTTATATGGTTTTATATACTCGTATACTACACATACATACTCTCGGTTGAGCAAGATACTCCCTACGTTGTGAGATATGTGAGATACGGAATAAGGAGTAACTACTCCCGGGAGTAGGAAAAAGACTTCCTATATATATATATATATATCGTTGTAACATATTTAAACTTGGGTGAAACTTGTCAAATTTGTGTTTGAAACTTTGCTGAAACTCTTTGAAACTTTGCCGATGCCGAAGATCCCTAAAACTTGTTGATACTGCTAGAAAATTGCTGAAACTTTCTGAAACCTACTTGAAAGAGAGCTCTTCAAACCCGAAACTCCTATGAAACGTGCTATCCTGGAACTCGAAACGTTGAGAATTGTTGAAATTTGCCCCGGGCTTCTCCGCATCCATTGTTGGGGTCATTGCGTGGACAAAGAGCTTCGGGATGCTTTAGGCGTGTTTGCGGAACATCGGGGAAGATTTCAGGCACTCGCAAGAACACACGCTTGAAGGACAACGTCGAGGTTTCAGGCGCGGAGGGACGAGGGTGGCGAGGTCCTGCTCGCACGAAGGAATGCGTGGTGCATGTTGCAGCCTACCAGAATCGGGGAAGCTCCCGAGTGCTATAAAATTTTGCCGAGTGCACCGTCTAACGTGGCTGCGGCGGGAGCGCCCGGTCGACGACGGTGCACGTGCACCGCGCTGCACCAAGTGATTGCTAATCCGCTGTTGGAGGACCGGCTACTATTGGGGACTCAGTAATTAATAGATGCGCCCCGTAGATAATAGCTACAATTCCTCGTATAAACTCGCTGATGATCTAAGAATCTTTCGAGTTTTTCCCAATTTTACGACGAAATGGAATAATCTCGTCTTCAAAGTGCAACTTCGAGCTGATTATCAAAGTGTTTCACGAAACAACAGTGCTTTGCGCAAGGAGGTCACAATGATCATTACAGGGGAACTTGCAGCCGAAGAATCGATGGAAATTCAAATTCCTCCTCCGTTTAATTTGTGTAAGGTCACAACCATCTTTCAAGGCAGAAACCGAAGAACGTCATGAAGATATCAAGTCAGGTGTCTCAGCTTCGACAGATAGCAAGGTCGTGTGCACCTTTCCGACCCAAGTATCCAGCCGGTCACGCAGGGATTTCACTTGGTCTATACCCAGGACCCTCGGTTGAACCCACGAAACATGGACAGTCCCATCAACTTGATCAATTATGCCTTCTATAAGACGAGCCTGAAAGAAAGTAATCGTGTCATCATTCCCTTCTAAAGAAGTAATAGTGTCATTAGACCTATTATACAGCCACAAGAAGGGAAGGGGAAACATGGAGCTGCCCATGACTCCATCGAGTGTGAGACTTACAGAGAGGCTCTTCATTAGTAGATACTCCACATCTTCTACTGAGAGTCTGGTCCGTTCAGCTATAGCGCTCAGTGGGATTGTACGGTCTTCAGATGATCGACTGCAATGGATAAAGAAATTTAGGGAACAAATCTTTGCTCCTAATAGCAGCGGATGCTTAACATCAAACAACATCTTAACTTTGAATTGTCCCCCACGAGAATTACCTGAAGATGATTTCCATCAAGCAAAGGATATTGATCTTTTCAAGTAGCTTCGTCTCATTCTGTACCAATGCAGGTTGTGCACTCAAAGCGGTGTTGTGAGCTTTGCAGAGTTCTTGATACAATGCTAGATTGCCAGTGTTGAATGCTTGCAACATATGATAAAGCCACTCCACCGTTGTTCCCACAAGGCTACGGATCTACATGATAGCCACAAGGGAAATTAGTCGGCAATGCTAATACGACCCAATTATGCAGATTACCACGCTCCAAAATCACAAAAGGGCACCATCATGAAAAATACTATGGAAATCAGAAGCTAATTCAACCAATCAACACAAGAAATATATAGTCAATAAGAGCTTTGCAGCATTGAGAGGAAAAATTATTTAGCTGGCTGCTAAATATAACTATGAGTTTGCTTTAACATTAAGCTCCAGCTCTAAAATCAAAATTTGTATGCTAATGGCATAAAATGTTGTCCTGCCACAGAACACCAAAAGAAAGGAATCAACATGAATAACTGGACCAGTTGTATATAAGCTCAAATAAGACAACAGTAGGACAAGGAACATGGAAGTCCGACTTCCGTGAGCCAGCCAAAAACATACTTAATCTATCAGGCTGAATTTACATGGCAAGTGAAAGAAATGACTCATCGTCGATATATAAGAATATCAATTAATGATTGGATATAGAAAAATAAGAATTTGTTTACATTCTGCAAAAAAAAAAGGACAATCTACAATCTCTATAAGAACATGTTGGTCCATCACACAAGCATGGTGAAACCTACAAATAACTATAAAAAAAAAACATGTGCACTACTAATTGTTAATGTAGACAGTAGCCGTAGGTAAGATCAAAGGCATATGCAAATTTTGAACTTACAATTGGATGGGCAAGCAACTCCCCGAAGTTGTAAATGTTTTCGCCCAACAAAGCAGCAAGTGAGAGGTCAAACGCCAGGTTCTGAATGTCATATATGAGCAGAGGTAGTAACTGGAAATCAGAAAAGGCAAGAACAAATCCAATTTTGTGGTGTCCAAAGAATAAGCAAGCAGTAATACCTGTTTGAATGGTTCTGAAAGTGACTCCACTGTTGTGTATGCAAGATAAAGAAGAGCACTCTTGTAGAATTCAGAGTAGTCTTGATGAGCTTTATGGTACTGAGAACATATCCAGTAATAGGTCGCATGCACTGAAGGATCGACATCAACCATGCTATCCAAAGTGATTTTCCCCTCATCTAGCAGCTTCTTGCACTCCTTTTGACTCCCTTTCTCAAGAAGAAATGTTGCGATCTGCATCTTCACGTATAAAATGGGCTCTTCAATCCGTGCTTCCTGGGTGTCGCGCAGCTTTAAAATTACACCCTCAAGATAGTTTATACCAGCATCTTTGTCTGAATACTGGCGTGAAACTACGACTGCGAAGTGAGCAAATTTAAGAAGATTGATCTTTGTCTCAAAATCAGAGATGAAATGGTTATACAGCTGAATTAGAGCATCTCCCGCCTGAACCAAAAAAAAAGTACAGAGTAGTGTTAAGCACAGTGATAGGCAAAAGATGATACATTGTAAAAGTAGTAGAACATGTCAAGAAAGCAACCAAACCATAGCTATTAGAAACGCGGTTCGTCTGAGTCACAATATGGGATTCGGGTTCGTAATTCGCCACTTTTTCTTCCAATTTCCACTGCGAACACAAACCCCGCACCCTAAACCGGTTCAGGTTCGACGAATCCAGTTCGCGATTCGCGAGGTTTTACAGCGAATCCGGTAACTATGAACCAAACTGCTGATCAAATGTTGGACATATCTCATGAGGAACCTACATATGATATCACAAGTACGTTTGGGTTCCACAACAGAAAATACGGTGAACAGTGCAATGTGCATTATATACAATACAGAATAAAATTATTATGATTAATTCATATCCTCTTCAGAGTTTACCTGTGCAAGCAAATAACAGGTAACACAGGACCAAAAGGAAAAGTATGCAGATGTTTGCATATGGATAAAACGTTTGCATATGCTTAGTAAAACTACCTACTAGAGACGCTCAATATCTTGAGCAGGCCATGCAAGATGTAACTGACACACTCGGCGAAGAGTGTACTGCATATGGGAGCATAGAGAATTAAGTAACAAATCAACTCAGTGAACTATGATGCTGCTCCAAAGCAAGCCAACTAGTTTGTGTAAGAAACACCAATTGGACATTGTTGGCATCGGTGCATCAATGTATTGAGTTAGCAACCTAAGTTTTGAGCACGAGGGACTGACCCGAATGATTTTGACAACTAGTATTTGCACTTAGGGTGACAAATCATTTTTAGGCTTAAAGAGATCAAGCAAGATAAATTACAGGGAAACCGCTGTTCCCACCTAGGAAAAGAGGTAGCTGCATCCAGTCAAAATTACAGCAAGTTCCACATTAGTGAACTAAAAACAACAAAAATCAGCCCTTATGGCACCAAAACCAAATTGGCAATGATCCAACAAAGCTACACGTGATCGATCCATTCAACAACTGACATGATACCAGAAAAGGTTGCTCTTACAACACAAATCTACCGCACCTTAGGAGACCAACCGCGTCGTACGCAAGCGAGATCACCGTCTATCTCACGAGCTGCAGGACCAGAAACTACTAGCTAACAACCAGCGCGCGCAGATCAAACCGCACTGCAGGATGCTACTAGGAGGAGCGGAAAAGAGGGATCGATGAAATCAACCGGACCTGCACGACGGCGAGGGCGAGGAACTGGTCGAGCTTGAGGGTGAGCTGGTGCCATAGCTTGCGCTGGTAGAGGTCGGCGAGGGCCGCGTACCACTCCGCCAGCTCTGGCCGCGTCGCGCCCTGCGCCTCCAGGAACTCCAGCGCCGCCGCCATCGCCAAGCCCTCCTTCCTTTCCTTTCCTTTCCTTTCTTTCTTCCCGGCCAAGAAGACGAGGGGCAGGAGTTGGATCTGTTCGGTCGCGATTCCCCCGACGCCCAAGCGCTTTGTACCAGTAGCTGGTCGAGCCGGCTGCCAATAGCAATAGGCTTTTTGTCCATGGGCCTAGACGGCCCGGCCCGGCCCAACCGAGGCCAAAAGCGAAGTTGGAATGCAACACCACCATTAGAGTAGACCGACTCAACTCCCCAAGCCTCGTCTTCCCCGACGCGAGCAGACGAGACGAGCCCAAAGCGCCCAAGGCCGCCTGTGCCGCCCGCAGCCTTCCCTCGCTGGTGAGCTCTTCTCTCTCTCGGCCGCCTCCCCTTCGCGCGGTTTTCTCTGTTTGGAGGGCGGTTATTGGGGGATGTGCTCGGGTGTTTATGCAATTTCGTTGGTTGTGTAATTAGGGCACTGTAGTTTAGAATAGCGGTAACTAGGGGTGGGAGTGGTTCGAACCTGGCCGACCCTTTCCTGCCCCGTCTGCCCCAGACTACCGCCGGTTGTTTGAGTTGTTGTTGCTGTGTGGATGGATACGAGTGGCTCTAATCAGAGTTTTAACGGTGAACGGGGTCAAACAAAGGTAAAATTGCATGATTTGGATTCAGGTCATTTGATCCTGGCGTGGGAGTTTGTTGGGTGGTGTTTGGGGAAGTTATTTTGGTGTCGACACACGAGTGTTTTTTTGGCATTCTTCTTGTTAGTATAGGATTCACCAGCTATTAGAAAGTTTTGATTGTTTAGTTTTGGTCAGCCGAACATGGATTTCTACTGTTCAAGTAGAGGGGAACAATCGATTGCGCCACTTTAATATCTGCCTACTTGGCCGGTTCACAATTCAGTCTAGTATAGTGACCACTTATTGGGTAATATTGTTTGCTATTACTAGTACTAGGTTGTGTTTCTCTTTAGCAAGCTGAGTGGTCATTGGGCGATGAAAGTTTAAATTAGTTTGTGCAGTTGAAATAGGATAATTGTTTCATAGTTCAGATTGGAAGCAAGGGCTCACTGTTACATGTTCAAAATACTGACAAGAGAAGGACTCAATAAAATTGTTGACACCACAATTCTTCATCCTTTCCAACTTGCAGGAATTTGCCCGTCTTATCTAAACAAGTACGTTGCATTTGGAAAGATGGTTGTGGGGTTGATTAATGCTAACCCTGTGGTTTATGAGAAAAAAGAGAGGCGCACCCGACAGGCGCCAGAAACCACAGATGAAAATGCAGCAGAGCCTATAGACCAGCTAGAAATATTTGATGTCCTTTTTCTTGTTTCCCAAGTCCATGTAGTGTGGCTTTCTTTACAGTTATGCTTTCTATATCTGCAGCTGTGATATCCTAAATTCCTTTTGTACTCCTTGACATTCTTACATCATATTAGAGATATAAAGGACCCTGAGCACCCATACTCATTGGAAGAACTGAATGTGGTAACTGAAGATTCAATCAAAATCAATGATGAACTTAGTCATGTCAGGTAATTTCACATCTTTCTAGGTTTGGGTGCTACTATTAGGATTTTTAATGGAATTCAGTCTTGAGGATCAATGATTTATTGACTTCAGGGTTACTTTCACCCCAACAGTGGAGCATTGCAGTATGGCAACTGTTATTGGCCTTTGCCTACGTGTGAAACTCATGCGGAGTCTTCCTCCTCGTTACAAGGTATGTTGGTGGTGTAGAGCTCAAAGCAAAGCCCCGCTATTTTAGCTTCACTCACAATCATGGACTGCCTTAAAGTTTTTCCAAAGTCATTAAATTTTATTAACACCATATCCAGTTTAGGAAATCGTAGAAAACTGATATAGGCATGCAATTCATGTTAACCTGCTGCTGCCTTCATGGAACGACTATTTCCCTTTTGCCTTTTCACATTTCATAGACTTGGGCTTTGCAAATATTGAAGATGTTATTAAGCAAACATGTGTCATCAGCAATGTTGCAAGGTACTAATTCAGAGGTGGTACATATGCCTGAATGTCTACCTTTTGAGACTGATGTAGAATAATTGTTGTTTCTAATTTGGCAGAATCACCTTTGTCGTATACGAAACTTGGTCATTAATCATTAGAAACTAGTGGTCATCAATCGTTAGAAACTAGTAGGTCATGTACATATATGCTCTGCATTAAAGCAAATTGAAGTCTGCTACCTACTGTGCATGTAGTCTCGTTCATTCCATAAGCAAATTGAAGACTGCCTACCTAGTGTGAATGCAGTATTTGGTAAACGCAAAAGCTAATTTCTTTTTTCCTTCGTCAACACAGTGGGCAAATTGTATTCCCAATTGTATTTGTGTGATTTTTTTAAAACTTTCAGGAGCAAATTTAGACAGCTTACTGATTCCTAATTTGTGTAGGTGGACATAAGGGTGGCGCCTGGATCTCATGCAACTGAAACTGCCGGTACATGTTTTACAGGCTACAGCTTACGCCTTGCAGTTACCACATTCTATTGCCTGGCACGATATCACAGTATTTCTCCCCCTTTCTTGCAGTTAACAAGCAACTGAATGACAAAGAACGTGTTGCAGCTGCATTGGAAAATCCAAACCTGCTGGACATAGTTGAGGAGTGCTTGTCACCTACGTTTGCTTAGGCCTGAATACAACCGGGAACCACAGTGTTGATACTCCCAAACTACACGAAATCACCTTATACTATGGGTGGTGCAGGACGTGTGCACGAATTTTGGTGCTTTGTGTCTATGAGGATACTGCTACTGTTTTAGACAGAGAGTTTTTGCTGCTTGTGACCTCCCAGAGCAAAGGGAAACTATGCATTATCAGCTATTGTGCTGTAGCTTCTTTAGTGTTGTTGATTCCCAAGTGCATGCTGATTGTCTATCCCCACAATCAACTGGAGTCTGGAGTTGGTAGAGGATGATCCATGCTATTTCTGAGATGATACTATCCGGCTAATCTTATCCTGAAGTTGTTATCCTTCCTGTTTTACATGCCTCAAGTTGACAAACAGTGAATGCCTCTGTTTTTATTTTATCTTGTTTTTTTTTCTATGGGAACGACTAGGCCCAGATCGGGACGGTCCGATCCAGGCGCTAGCGTTGGACGGTTCGCTTGCCGTGTGATCTTCATGACCCAGGAAAAAGTAGATCGTCCGATCCTCCAGCAACAAAACATCCCTAGTGACAGGGAAGGCGTCGACAAGCACGGTGTGGCGGCATCCAAAGATCAGATGCTAGAGTAGATGGCTGGGTGCTGTGGGAAGGAGGCGGCGAGCGAGGTTTGTTGGGCGTTTTTAGCTGATCCGATTTTTCCTCGGTTTGTTTTAGTATCGCACGAGAGGACGAGGAAGAGGACCACCAGTTGGCACTGAGTTTTTTTAAGAGGGGAAACGATGGGAGCGTGTGGAAAGTGGCACGGAACACATCACTCATTACTACTAAATTTTTTTTAAGTAGTAAAGAAACTATAGCCCATAAACACCATCGGAGTAGCCCAAACCCAATTACCAAAGCACGGCCCATAAATATAGTTGTAATGTACTAGTGTGCTACACTCCCACACGTCTATGACAAACAGCTCACATCAATAGCCGTGTAGCGTGCACACCCGACGAGCAGTAACATATAAGAAACGCTCGCAAGTCGTGAGTTTTTTTTAATTAATTGGCATTGTTTCGTGTTGTGAGGACTCAATTGTTTCATCACAAGAATACTTAGCCCCCACGAATACTAATGTCCTTTACGATCCGAATCTTCTCCAACATCACCATCGAGCGAGATAAAACGCATTGTGGCGAGGCCGCAAGTCGCCACAATTAATTGGCATTGAGTGTTGCGGCGAAAATTAGGATGTCCTTACGATCAATGAGAGGCGCTACATGGCTTATCGTCTGGCAATGAGAGGCTCCATGGCTTATCGTGTAGATTTTGAGCGTGATATGTGAGTTTTTTTACCGATTCATTCACGAATAACTATTTATAATATTTCGTCCAGAAACATTATCATTTTAGGAGGAAAAAACTCACGAACAGTACAGCCAAAAACTCGCAAGTCGTACGCAGGCAATGAGGCGGAGCAGGCCGCGCTGCCGATAAAAAGATCAGCGCGAGTAATATCTCTCCCGGTCTTACCAGTCCACAGTTGCGAAGAAAATCTCCGGAGCCCAAACAGCGGACGGAATCCCAGCTCCCAAAGCCTCGCTGCCCTCCTCCTCCTCCTCCTCTCCCATCCATCCCCTCTCCTTCGCCCCCGATGCCGGCGTGGGCCGAAGCGGGGCTCCTCCTCGCCTCCCCCTCCCCGACCTCCTCGTCCTCCTCCTGCTGCCTCATCAGGCCGCGCGCCCCCGTGGACTCCAGGTTCCTCTGCAAGGTACGACGTAGCTCCCCACCTCCCGTCCATTTGATGTTGCGGAGTGCGAAGGGGGATCCGAATCATAGTCCGCTGATCCTCTGTTGATTCTTCTTAAAGCTGGTGTGCATTTGCTTTGCTTTTATGAACTCTATTCGCCAATCTGAGCGGAGCAGTGCTGCACAAGGTTTGTGTTCTGTTGGCTGTGTGATGCATCCCCTGTGATAGCGCATAACAACTTGCCTCGAGCGCAATAGCTATGGCGTTTAGGTTATCGGGTGTAGTTTTCAGGACAAGGATTGTTCGTCCCTCTTAACAAATCATCTGTACAATTTATTCAAATTTCATCTGTAATTCTGTTGAAGTATAAGTGGATTATCTGTTTTTCCTCAACTTAAGATTTTGAGGGAATTGATTGGTGCATGCAATTCAATATGGTTAAGTTTTCGAGTGAATTGGTTGGTGCATGCAATTCAATATAGTATAAGAGCCAGAGTTTTGAGTTCAAGATCCGGTTGATGTAATTAAAGAAAAAAAATAACTGTAGTCTACTTCTATTCCACGTCTTAGGCTTGAGCGTACACGTGAGGGTAAGTGTCAAAGTATAAGTGAATTGTTCGTCTTTTTCTCGTCAGCTTAAGCTTTTGGTTGAGTTGGTTGGTGCATACAACTCAATAAATTCAACTTAATTTAACGGAAAATGTACCTTAAAAAGGTGTTACGTTGAACAAAAAGCATGTCTTCATATATAGATAGAACAAAAAAGTACAGAAACAGAACTGTTATGCTAAAAGGTACTACAGCTCAAACCGTAAAGATAGAGCAAAAATTGCTTAGTAAGTGCCACAGCACCTGCTATGTTAACAGGATTTAAGTGTTCATGATGGCTGTCATCGCAAATCGCAATGCCAACCCTTTTTATATATTTACTAGAATTTCTGCCAGATTTTACGTCATCGATGTTTTGGCATACTTGCTATGCTCAATTCCGTTGCATTTGCCGAGGAAGGTGAGTGTTGTAATATATATTCCATTTTTTAGGTGATGTGAGGCTTTTCTTTGCAATTGGGTGGTGATCATCACATTTCATCCTCTCTGATTCTTGAAATGTTCTGCTTAACTCGCATGTTCTGATATCCATTAGTCGCATTCCTTATTTACCGTTGCTACAATTCGATGCTTATATCATGATTTCTTAATGCAATTGGAAATACTGCTATATTGCATAAGAGTCCCGACCTAAGTTATTTTGGGTCAAGTGGATGATGGTTTGTTGTTCTGCAGGGCTTTCCTTATACTAGTCCCAAAGCTGTATTCCAGATTAATAATTACCAAACAAGGAGCTTGAAGGTTAAAGCGAAATTGAATTCTGGTGATGGCGAGACACGACTTGCTCCGCTTAAATTTGAATCTCCAAGTGGTCAACTTCTGGTCCAGATATTGCAATCACATCCTCACTTGCTCCCTGCAACAATTGACCAGCAACTGGAAAACCTGCAAGCAGATAAAGATTCCCAAAACGAAGAAGCTTCAAAATCTCCCCAGGACCTCCTTTACAAGTAAGTACCCACAGTTTATAGGTACTAGGTACTGCTTTCTCTAAGTCAGCAACAGCCAGCGAGTAGACAAATATCATCATATCTGTTATTCTGTTGTTCATCATTGTTTTACACTTACTTAGTACCCTGCTACCCGTGATATACTGTTATTCTCACAGTATTAAATGAAATGTTTTCTGCTCTAATGCTAAAGGCTGCAATTCAGCTATGTATTAAAACTGAAGATGAAACATAAATCAACTTGGCTAGCATAGATGATTAAAAAAAATCAGCTATATAGATGGTAAAAGAAAGAAAGAAAGAAAAAGATATAAGATGTTCCAATGAAATAGGCAAGTATATCCAATGAAATAGGCAAGTATAATTATATTCACATCAATCAACAATGCACTAATGATATAAGCTAATTGAACTACAGGAGAATTGCAGAAGTCAAAGAGAAAGAAAGGCAGACTACCTTAGAAGAGATCATCTACTGTTGGATTATGTACAAGTTCATTGAGAATGACATATCAATGACACCTGCATTATCACCATCAGGTGGCCCTGTACGCGACATCTCCTCATTGCCAAACCAAGAGGATAAGCTGCAACGCATACACTCCCCGGATGCCCTTGAGATGATACAAAACCATCTAAATCTTATCATGGGAGAAAAGATAGCAGCACCACTAGATACCGTTGTTGAAATCAGCAACTTAAATCTTGGAAAACTTTATGCAGCATCCATCATGTATGGTTACTTCCTGAAGAGGGTAGATGAGCGATTCCAACTTGAGAAAAATATGAAGACTCTCCCGCCGAACCCCAAGCAACAGATAGTTTTTGAAAACCTGAAGCCTAATCCATTCTGGGATATGGAATCCTTAGTACAGATTTCACCTGATGGGGAGGAGGTCAATTTAGACGATGAAGAATCAAATTCAAACAAGTTGAGGTCTTATGTCTCGCACTTGGATCCTGGTACATTGCAAAGATATGCTACAATCAGATCAAATGAATCCGTCTCACTGATAGAGAAGCAAACGCAGGCTCTGTTTGGACGGCCCGACATAAAAGTGTTAGATGATGGGTCCGTTAATGCAAAGGATGGTAAAATGATAACAATTACGTTTACAGAGCTCACACACCTTGTTTTGGAGGCAGCTGCTTTTGGATCCTTTTTGTGGGAAGCTGAGTGTCATGTAGAATCTAAATACCATTTTGTTAACAGTTGATTGTGTATTTGTTAATTTGGAAATGGTTTCTGTGCATTTGATAGGGTATGATCCACCTCTGGTATGCTTTTCAGTATAGTCGAGTCACTTACTCGCTATCGGCAACAGCCATGTGACATAAATCAAATCGTCGTTGTCCATGGCGCCACGCCCCTCCCAATTTTGTGATGTTCATCAAAAGGAAGTGTCGAAGTGAAATGAACCAAACTGTATTTTAGCAAATGAACGAAAAGCGATACTCAATAGACTATTTTGTTTTGAGTCCTCCCTGTTCTCTCTTTATAATAGTAGCATATGTGCTTTCTCGTACTTGATCCTCATTACTGTCGTTTGTAAATTAATTCAAGATTTTTCTTGATCTGGATTATGCATGTGAAACAACTATCAATCGACTGATCAGCTCTAACCCTCGACTTATTTTGTATCATGGTTCATGGACTACTAGTCTACTAGCTTTTAGTCGCAGCTTCCATTGCAAAACGGTTTTGTGTTTCCCCAGCTTCCTGTGCACTTCCGTTAAAACTGGGAATTGGCGAGTTGGCGACCGTTTTTTTCTTCATAAAACCGAATGAGGTGCGGCCACGCTACAGTGCCTGCATCTGCTACGCCGTGCGCTGGGCTGGGCAGGGCTCCCTACGACCCCAACCACGCCATGTAGCCGGCCATCTCTTGGAGTCTTGGTCGAGGACGCGCCGATCTCGATATGGATGGTGAATCGGCCAGGCACGGACGTGAGCGATTGGGCGGGCGGGAGCTACCGACCCCCGGCCGGGCCGGAACCAATGGCCGTGCACGACACCATCTGGTATCAGGCAGCGCGGTATGCCGGTACGGTGTGCCCGTGTGGGCTACTGCGGCTAGCAGCTTGTGCCCGTGGCACGCCCTCCGGTTGAAGTGCGCCATGTTCGCTTCCCGCACGTACGTCCTCGATCATCCGCTGCTACCCCCGTCTGCAGCGCTGGCGCGCGCGGTGGCTCCGAACGCCGGGCCCCTTGTGCCCGTGGCGGGCGGGCAGCTGCGGGCGGGCGGAAACGAGCAAGCCCGGGAAGCGGTGCTTGACGTGCGGGTTTTTTAAATAATATTATTTTAAAAAATATTTATAAAAATAAATAGTCGCCCCAAAAAATTACAAAAATATATTCCGGTCGCCAGTTCAACTGGCGACAGGGACCCTGTCGTCACCCTGTAGCCGGTCCAACTAGCTATCGCCAGTTGAACTGATGACATGAAGTTGCGCAGGTTCCTGTCGCCAGTTGATAAAAAGCCCGAAAAATCAGTGACGAATTCATTTGTATTCCAGAAAAAAACAAGAGAGTTCGAGAGAGAGAAGAAATAGTAGCGAAGCTCTGCCGGTTCGTCGCGGAGGAGAGAGATTGACAGAGCATCAGTTTCGATCGATCATCTTGTAGGTTGGCAAACCAAAATAGCGACATAGAATTGAATAAGTTAGATAAATGTAGTCGAACTGTGTAGTACACATTTTGAGTTGTGTAGCGACATAGAATAGCGACAATAGCGACATAGAATTGAGTATGTTAGATAAATGTAGTCGAACTATGTAGTAGATATTTTGAGTTGTGTAGCGACATAGAATTACGACAATAGCGACATAGAATTGAGTATGACGCTGGTTGACCGCTGTAGTAATATAATTAATGCAGAAATTCTCTTTTAAACTAGGAGAATTGCATGACACATTTTTAAATTGTGAGATAAACACGGAGTAGCTGATTAGGTCGAAAGAGTAATGAGAATATGTGTGCGCGGTTATTATTTTGTTAGTGTACTGTTATTATTGTGTTAGTGCGCGGTCAATATCTTGTTAGTGCGGAAAATACCATTTAAACTAGAAAAATAGAATTACATGTATTAAATTTGTAAAGAAAATTCGTAATTGCTACATAGGATATGTAAAGACGTATGAAAAAAAATATGAACTTTGTTTTTTGCTGCATTTTCAGGTATGGCAGACGCGAGTCACTACGAGTTGCTTGACCCAGTGATTGACACGTGTCACCGTGAGCCGCCTCGATCTTGTGCTCCCGGGGCGAGGCGCCGATAGAGCTTGGGGCGTTCGACTCACGCACCCCATCGGGGCATGGAGGTGCACCGGCGGATTAAGGTGCGTGAAGTTGTGACCTTCATGCACTCAATCGCGGTCTGATTATTTTGCGTTGACTCCTGTTTGTTCTTAATCGTTTGGACGCAGGTTGAGAGCAGCAGGCCTCCTTTCACTAGCGAGGATGGTGGAGGCGACGGGGGAGGACGAGCAGGACCAGTGTGCTGGTCGTACGTCTAGGCGTTTTCCGTACGACTGGGCCCTGCTGACGGCGCTGGTTGACCGCTGGAGGCCAAAGACCCACACGTTCCACCTCCCGTGCGGGTAGATGGCACTGACACTGCAGGACATGAGCTAGCTGACCGGTTGCCCTGCGTAGGCGCTCCGATGGCGGCGCACGACGTCCCGGCCACGTGGTCACGTGAATTGATTTGAGTTATTTCCAGTCAGCAGACGTGTCCCTACCAAGACCTGAGCAACGTACATTCGACGCTGTGATGCGGTGGTTGTTCCACACGTTCTAAGTGGATCGTGATGTGTACGATCTGACATTGAGTTGTCTTGCCCCCCGGGCAGGACAACCCACGTATTGGGAGTTAGTGCAACTAAAGGGAACAAATTCATGGCGGTCGTATGTACGCATGGCGAGGGAGAGGGGATGAAAATTGGTCATTTTGGTCCAGGCGTATGCAAAACCCACTCCTGCATCTGCGTCAGAACAAGTAGGAGTTGCTGACACCAAGGAAGAAATAGGTGACTCCAGCGCGGCGCAGACAATGGCAGAAGGGCAAGAGGTTGCTGATGTCGTCGATGAAGGCTATGCCGAATTATCTCATTCAGTGAGACAAGCTAGTGGTCTTGCTGACGAGGGGGAGGAGCTTGAAGACCTGGTGCAAATGATGGATCTCGAAGACCAGGACTACATGGCATTGTCCGAAAATGAAGGTTCTGATGACGATGATGATGCGGACCAGCAGCCGGTTCCATCCGAGTGGAACACATACCAGTTCGAGAACCTCGTCGTCAAGGAAGGCTCTTATGTACCGTGGGAGTATGACCAGAGCGAGATCAGACTAGGAGCTATGTACAAATGCAAGGAGGCCGTGCAGGATGCGATCAAATTCTGGGCATTGTCGGTGCGTCGCACATTCACCGTCGTCAAGTCTACCCCAAGATGCTACGACGTGAAGTGCGGCATAGAGGGATGCCCTTGGCGCGTGCACGCATTTCAGCCCAAGTGGGACACCTACTGGAAGTGCTCCATAGTGGTCCCTCACGCATGCGTCGTCATTGAAGTCGATCTGCCCCACCGAACCTATCATCAGGCTTCATCGCCAATTTCATGTACGGTGAGATCGTGGATAACCTAGATTTTGAGCCACAATCCATCATTCGGGCCATTAAAGCAAGGTTCTAGTACACTATCAGTTATGCCAAGGCTTGGAGGGCAAAACAGAAGACATTGGAACCAAGGTTCGACACGTTCGAGGATTCCTACCACAATCTCTCTGAGCAACTCCGAGTCATACAAGACAGAATCCGGCACTCATGTCGACATCCAAGACGCCACGCATCCGAAGTGGCCTAATAAGAGGGTACTACAACGAGCATTCTTCGCCTTTGGTCCATGCATCAATGCATTCCGGCACTGTCGTCCAATCTTGTGCATCAATGGTATGTTTCTGACTGGGAGGTACAAGGGCCAGATACTGACTGCAATAGCGACGGACGGAAACAATCAAGTTCTTCCCGTGGCATTCGCTTTCGTTGAAAGCGAGAACACGAATAGCTGACTGTGGTTCCTGAAGAATGTGAGGATTTCTGTTGTGCAGGACCGTCCCAACGTATACCCCATACATGACCGGCACGCAGGCCTGCTGCGTGCAATAACTCAACTACAACGAGGAGATAACGTACCACTTCCATGGCAGGATCTACAGAGCAGGTGGTGCATGAAACACTTGGGTGCAAACTTCTATAAGCAGTTCCGCAACAAGGACTTGATGAACCTATTCAAGCGCCTGTGCAACCAGAACCAGCAGCGTAAGTTCGAAACACTTTGGAAGATTCTGGACGACTGAACCCAAACCCACAGAAGGGAGGCAGCGAGAAGGGCCGCCCCAAGCGCTGACCAAGCCCCCGAAGTATTGCCACAGCTACCCACAGACGCTCCTAGTGTCACGAGGAAAACAGGGGCACAGGTCAAATGCTTCTCAGACTGGATTGAGCACGAGTCTAAGGAGAAGTGGTCGCTGCTACATGACAGGGGTGGTGCTCGATATGGTATCATGACAACCAACCTAGCTGAGGTCTACAACTGGGTCATGCGCGGCGCCAGGTGCCTCTCTTTGGTTGGTATTGTGAAGACAATTCTCCGCAGTACCACAAACTACTTTGTTAACAGATGCAGCAATGCGTCGCTCGCCATGACAAATGACAGAGTACTCTACTTCGCCATGATTACCGCATACATGGAGGAGAAGAACAAAAAGGGTGAGATGCACCGGACATTCAAGATGGGCACGAGGGAGCTTCGCTTCGAGATAATGTGCAGTGATAAAGTACGTCGCGGGACTAACCGCGAGAGGATCACCCATGAGTGAACGCTACGCCGCGATAGTTGCGTATGCACTTGTAACAATCCCCTTCTTCTGCATAGGCTCTGCTCCCATGTCATGGTCGCCTGTTCGACGGTGGCGCAGCATCCCGGGCAGTACCTCTCTCACTATTTCACCAAGGAGGCGGTGATGCAAACATAGAGTGGAGAGATGTATGGTTACGCCGTTGTTGGTCATTTCACTGGCCATCCAACCTGGGAGCAACTAATCTGGGTCGCGGACATTGCTAGGCTCAAGGGAAAGTTTGGCTGGCGACAGGTATGACGCATTAGGAACGATATGGACGAGGCAGAAGCCGAACGTCGCACGAAGAAGTGCTCCATTTGCAGTGAGTCTGGGCACACCTTCAAAACATGCCCCACGCGAAATACTTAGGACCAAGGAGACATCGGCAATCCGGACGTCGCCACGGGGACCTCATCCGGTGCCCCGACTAGAGGCAGTCCACATGGGAGACGTTGATATCGCGACCGTGAGAAAAATATTATTATCAATGTTCTGAATTATCATTTTAATTAAGTGTTATGACGTTTTGCTGCAAGTTCTGTAATATCAGTGTGTATGAATTCTCGAGCAAATCGCAATATCACTTACCTTCCTCTTTACGAATCGTTCATACCTCAAACGTCCTCGCTAAATTCTCCAAAAATTTATCGTAGTAGAACAACATACGACGATGATAAAATGTTATTGTGAGTTTAACAGATTTCGTACCGTTTAAAATTTATGAAAATCACAAACTGCCTAAGTGGAATAAGCAAAATAAAAAATTGGCTAGGGCTGAGATATATATCGTCAGTTCAACTGGCGATAGGTTTCTGTCGCCAGTTGAACTGATGATTGATTCATTTTTGTAATTTTTGGGCGACTATTTATTTTTGTAAATATTTTTCAAAATAATATTATTTTTTAAAAAAATTCTTGACGGGCGTGCTCGCTCGCGCCCGGCTCCGTCCGACACGCGGCCCGGCCGTTCGCGGAGTTGGTCTGTTGGTGCGACAGCTCGGGCTAGAGGGAGGTTTCGGCGATGCTGGCGAGTGCAAATCGGTGCCCGTGAACCCACGCGTTAGGCTCGTAGGCCGCTGGGGACACAGTAGGCCGGGCCAACGCCCAAATTAGGAAACCTGGAGTGGGTGGGCTGGAGCAGGCCTTGGCTGGCTTGAGTAACCGAACCCGGTTATAATACGAACTCGTACTCCTGACGGCAACTTGCACAGACATAATGACCTTGTTAGCAGGTAGAATAGTACCACATCGGCTGATGAAAGATGGGAAAGAAGCCAGAGGGGAATAAATTGGGATGCAGGGTACCTTGCAAACATACTTACCTGGACAGGGTCAATGAGCGATCACGAAGGCTCATGGCCTAAGGTAGTGGCCTCCATTGCACTTGGGAGGAGCATTAGCTTACCATCGTGGGAGAGTGGATGTCATAATTTGTGGCGGAGGGGTACGCGTTCGCGCGGCCCCTACTAAAATTAAAGTGTTCAAAATTTTGATTGAATTTAAAATTTTAGTCTGCAATTTATGTCAATTAGGTTTGTTGAGTTTGTAATTTATGTTATTTGGAATTCGAGTTGTCAATTAACCTTTTAACTCCGGCTGTCTAAGTTGGACATTTTGATTTTGGTTAATACACAATGTACGTATTTGTTCTACAGCTTGCAGTTAGTTGTTAGGCTGTCTAAGTTGGACTAGCTTCTGTGCACTTCCGGACGGAGAGCTTGGCGATCACTTTCATGGGAGTTGGATCGGTTGCAGTCGCGCTACAGTGCTCTGCAGCTGGCATCCTGCTACGCCGTGCGCTGGACACGGCTCCCCGCTCCCGTCGTCATCAATCAATGACAATAAGACCATCCATTTCGCGGTTCGAAAAGATCTTCGAATATGTATCGGTACGGCGATAGGCCCAGTAGCACTTGTTTCACACCTTTCAGATAGCTCTGGATTGCAACCTGGACTTGGAATACCACGACTGCAAGTCTAGGCAACTATTGGGGGCTCTGGTGCTGTATTTTAGAAACAATTAAACTGGTTCACAGGATTTGAGGTGATTATTCTGAGGTACCGTGGCTACGACTATATAGTCCATGGCTTGAGTCAGCATGATACAAGTCAAGTTCTTAGTGGACAAGGAGGAGAGAAAGGTGGTTTTTGGTGAGTCCGGCAAGGAGTTTGTAGATGTGCTCCTCAGCTTCCTCACCCTCCCACTGGGCACCGTTGTTCGGTTGTTGGGCAAGCAATCATCTCTAGGATGCTTCGATGGGTTGTACAAGAGCGTGGAGAATCTTGACATTGCTCTCACTTCCAAATTAAGGCATGCAAGAACATGCTGCTTAAGCGCTGCCGGGGTGCGGTACGAGGATCTTGCTGCTAGGATTAACGAGACGGACCACAGAAATATCTGCATTTGCAGTCAGAGTGAGTGCTTCAAAGATGTGTTTTAGTATAGTTCAGTTCCAATGTCCCGTGCCAACAGTGTAGGAAATCCATGGATTAACCCAGGGAGTGGATGAAGCGTGGCGAGGGGGCGAAGATGATGGACTTTTTGTAAGAAGAAGCATGACTGCATGAGGTATATTACTACGGACAATGTACAAGTTGCGCCTGCTTCTACGGACCATCTCATGTCCCTCTTTCGTGGCTTGGGAATTGAGGACGTGACCATCCTTGAAGAAAGACATCATAATTTGGCTTCGAGGAGCTTAGTGCCATACTGCCATGGCTACATGCTTCACATTATCACGTAATATGTCGCTATTTGCAAATGTTTTAACATGCTTCACATCATCACGTAACATGTCGCTATTTTGAGCTCTTTTGGCAATAGATAAAAAAACTTGTAATTATTATCTCGACTATGTTTAACTAGCATGACCACGTCCCGACGACCATGCTTAACCAGCATGCCGCAACACCCAGAGACCATGCTTAACCAGCATATCCCAACGACATGTCCCAACAATCATGCTTAACCAGCATGTCGCACTTCACATAGACCATACTTAACCAGCATGTCGCAAATAACAATTACCATCTTTACCCAATATGTTTTAGGCCACAATTTTAATTTAATAAAACTAACCAATGTGATTTTCTTCACAATGTCCATAAACATGAACATGACTATTCGATTAGATTTAAACACTGAGCAGATGCTGTACAGCTTTACCTACAAGATAGGATCAACTCATAGTGTCGGCCAAGACACGCTTCCTAGGTCGTACGACGGAGATGATCATAACAAGGCTTTTCCAAAACCTAGTTCCGACATTAGACCCGTTCCGTGCGCGGAATTACCTCAACTCTGGGGTAGTGCCCATTACGGGGCACCCCAGAATGCCCTTAACTAGGAATATTTTCAAAGAGGACCTCCATTCTTAGGGAGTCATGGCCCTTCTTGATGCATAAGTAACTATGGGTGTGGCTTTTCATGCCAAAAGCAAGTAAAATAATTGATCAAGTCTATCCTATATTAGACTTGTGGTTGCAAGACTTAGTAGCTTAGAATGAAACACATGATTCGGTTCTTAATCGACTCAGATGAGACAATCCACAAAACCTCGCATTCACACTGCACCGATCTCAACCAACCACTCACAAGTCTCTACTATTTATAAATACATTTTCCTATTTCCAGTGGTAACCCATGTTATCACACTATGATTCAATTGTATCCAAATTCAGAACAGAGGAGTGCACAGGGAGGCCAAGGCACTCGGTTGGGAGATCGTCGTCGGCAAGGGGGGCATGACGGACTCCTGGGACTGGTTAAATGAAACGCGGTGGCACAGGTGAAGCTAACGACTGTGGCGGTGTGTGGGGAGGTGGCCTGAGGTAGCAGCATGATGACAAGGGCATCGGCGCGCGCTACTGTGCTGCAGGGGAAAACTACACCAAGTTGCCACTGGCTAGAAACTAACACTCGGGTGAGCATCAACACGCTACAGGTAAGCTGTACACGACAACGACATGTTTAACAGTGCTTTGGAACAGCAAGGCTACAACGATCGACAACAAGGAAGAAAAAGCTCACGATGGTGGCATCACAGAGCCTACGGGATCTCATTAACTAGCCTAACTAGTTTGCGGGAACAAGGAATACGATATGGCGCAAAGAAGAGGGGAAGGGGCTTACCGGAGGAGGAGCAAGAAAGATGGAGCTCGGCGGTGGCACAGTACCAGCTGGGCCATGCGCGGGGGAAGACAGAAAGAGAGGAGGCGTCTGGCGTGAATGGGCCAGGGCAGCGCAAGTGGGCCGGGAAAGGAAGTGAGGGCTAGGTCGGCAGGTGGGTTGCGGCCTGAGTGAAGGAGAGGGAAAAGAACATCAGAATTTGGCTTGGAGGAGGTTAGTGTCATAACTTGTAATTATTATCTTGACCATGCTTAACCACCCCCTATGTGGTGTGCTATTCAAATTACCAGATGAACCCACAAGAATAAATGACCCCCCCTACTATGGATCTAAGATTAGTTCTGAGAGTGGTTCAATTTCAGAGTCTAATGCCCCAAGCAACAGATAGTTTTTGAAAACCTGAAGTCTAATCCATTCTGGGAGATGGAATCCTTAGTACAGATTTCACCTGATGGGGAGGATGTCAATTTAGACGATGAAGAATCAAATTCAAAAACGTTGAGGTCTTATGTTTCGCACTTGGATGCTGATACCTTGCAAAGATATGCTACAACCAGATCAAAGGAAGCCGTCTGACTGATAGAGAAGCAAACGGAGCCTCTGTTTGGACGGACAGACATTAAAGTGTTAGATGATGGGTCCGTTAATGCAAAGGATGGTAAAATGATAACAATTACGTTTACAGAGCTCAGACGCCTTGTTTGGGAGGCAGCTGCTTTTGGATCCTTTTTGTGGGAAGCTGAGTGTCATGTAGAATCTAAATACCATTTTGCTAACAATTGATTGTGTATTTGTTAATTTGGAAATGGTTTCTGTGCATTTGATAGGGTAGGATCCACCTCTGATATGCTTTTCAGTATAGTCGAGGCTCTTACTCGCTATCGGCAACACCATGTGACATAAACAAAGGAATAAGTCCATATTACACCCCTGAACTTTGCGGAGAGTCCAAAATCTCCCCTCAACTCCAAAACCATTTGGTTTACACCCTCAAACTCCCAATACCACGTCACCCAACCACCTTGGGCCAAAACCACCCGGTTTATCGCCTACGTGGCATCAAAAATTAACTCGGGCCCACTGCTAGACACAGATGTAGATAAAGAGAGAGAGAGAGAGAGAGAGAGAGTCTACCTCATCCACTGGTCAGCCTTGTTCTTCTCTCCCCCATTCACTTCAGCCGAAAAGGAGTCTGAAGCTTCTCCACCCCTCTCTGTCTCCTTCTCTTCACTTTCTTGTAGCTCCTCCCCCAGACCGCATCCCCTCCTGGCGTCTCCTCCAGCCCGCCGGCCTCTGGTTCCCTGCGCCGCTGGTTCCTTGCCGCCGGCTTGGATGCTGCTGCCAGCTCCTCTCTCCCCCATGGCGCCACCTCTCCTGGTGATATTGTCACCGCCTCCTGCCGGCCCGGCCCCCGACTCTCCTCTCCGACCACCCCTTCCCCCTGGCACCTCCGCGCCGCTGATGTCACGCCCGCCGCTTCCTCTCCTCTTCGCTCTGGCGCAGCAGCTCGCCTCGCCACGCCGTCTGGTTCGCCCACCGTGCGCCTCCTCGGTTCCCCTCGGCTTGGCCCCTGGCTCAGGCAGCCTCCCTCGGCTTACTTGGCCCACTCCCTCACCACGAGTATGACGCTGTGCCGCCGCCGCCTGCCCCGCTCGACGACCTCCCACCGCGCCTCCGTGACATGACCACGACCTTCGAAGTGCTCATGGCGTCCCTATGGCGCACCCAATCCCAACCACGCAGGCGGGGACGGCTCCTTCAGCTACTTCGCCAAGCAGCTCACGTAGAGCGACGCCAACAATGGCGGCGGCTTCTCCGTCCCGAGGTTCTGCGCCGACTTCATCTTCCCCAAGTTCGACTTCGAGGCCGACCCACCCGTCCAGAAGCTCCTCATGCAGGACTGCGGGGCAAGCCACGGAGTTCCGCCACATCTACCGCGCACACCGCGCCGCCACCTCCTCACCACCGGATGGAGCAAGTTCGTCAACGCCAAGCCGCTCGTCGCGGCGACACCGCGTCTTCATGCGCCAACCCGGCGAGCTGCTCGTCGGGTGCGACAGCGCCAGGTTCCCGCCTCACAGAATCGACCGGGCGCTTCGCAATGCACGGGCACGTGTCCCGCCCCAGGAGGTGCTGGACACGGCGCACCTCGCAGCGGAGGGGAGGCCGTTCACGGTCACCTACTACCCGAGGTAGGGAGCGGGGTGAGTAGTAGGAAGAAGAAGAAAGGATGGGGGCTGGGATATTTCGGTCGAGCACCATCCATTTGGCCATAGAGCAAGAACACCAGAACATGAAGCAATAGAAGAAAGAGGAAGGAAGAAAAGCAACGGGGAAGAAGGAAGCCAGGAGCCATATCAGCGGAACATATACACGTGGATGCCACGTTATCCAAAACCAGGGTGGTTTAGGATGAAGGGGTGATTTGCTCCGGTTTCAATATTTGAGAGGTATAAAGTGAACGGTTTTGTAGTTCAAGGTGTTTTTAGACTCGGATCAAAGTTCAGAGTGTAAAATGAACTTATTCCCAAAACAAATTGTCGTGTACATGGCGCCATGCCCCTCCGAATTTTGTGATGTTCGTCGAAAGGAAGCGTCGAAGTGAAATGATCCAAAGTTCCAAACTGTATCTGGATTATGCAAGTGAAACAACTACCAATCAACTGATCAACTCTAACCCTCGACTTATTTTGCATCATGGTTCATGGACTGCTAGCTTTTAGTTGCAGCTTCCATAGCAAAACGATAATGTGCTTTCCCCAGCTTTCTATGCACTTCCGTTTAAAACAGGGGATTGGCGAGTTGGCGATCGTTTTTTCTTTCATAAAACTGAAAGATGGCCACGCTACAGTGCCTGCATCTGTTACGCCGTGCGCTGGGCTGGGCAGGGCTCCCTACGACCCCAACCACGCCATGTAGCCGGCCATCTCTTGGAGTCTTGGTCGAGGACGCGCCGATCTCGATATGGATGGTGAATCGGCCAGGCACGGACGTGGGCGATTGGGCGGGCGGGAGCTACCGACCCCCGGCCGGGCCGGGAACCAATGGCCGTGCACGACACCATCTGGTAAGCCGGTACGGTGTGCCCGTGTGGGCTACTGCGGCTAGCAGCTTGTGCCCGTGGCACGCCCTCCGGTTGCAGTGCTCCATGTTCGCTTCGCTTCCCGCACGTACGTCCTCGATCATCCGCTGCTCCCCGTCTGCAGCGCTGGCGCGCGCGGTGGCTCCGAACGCCGGGCCCCTTGTGCCCGTGGCGGGCGGGCGGCTGCGCGCGTGCGGAAATGAGCAAGCCCGAGGAGCGGTGCTTGACGTGCGCGGAGTTGGTCTGTTAGTGCTCGGGCTAGAGGGAGGCTTCGGCGATGTGGGCGAGTGCAAATCGGTGCCCGTGAACCCACGCGTTAGGCTCGTAGGCCGCTGGGGACACAGTAGGCCGGGCCAACGCCCAAATTAGGAGACGTGGTAAACCTGGAGTGGGTGGGCTGGAGCAGGCCTTGGCTGGCTTGAGTAACCGAACCCGGTTATAATACGAACTCGTACTCCTGACGGCAACTAGCACAGACATAATGACCTTGTTAGCAGGTAGAATAGTACCACATCGGCTGATGAAAGATGGGAAAGAAGCCAGAGGGGAATAAATTGGGATGCAGGGTACCTTGCAAACATACTTACCTGGACAGGGTCAATGAGCGATCACGAAGGCTCATGGCCTAAGGTAGTGGCTTCCATTGCACTTGGGAGGAGCATTACCTTACCATCTCCCCAAGTGGGAGAGTGGATGTCATAATTTGTGGCAGAGGGGTACGCGTTCGCGCGGCCCCTAACAAATTAAAGTGTTCAAAATTTTAATTGAATTTAAAATTTTAGTCTGCAATTTATGTCTATTAGATTTGTTGAGTTTGTAATTTATGTTATTTGGAATTCGAGTTGTCAATTATGACCTTTTAACTCCGGCTGTCTAAGTTGGACATTGTGATTTTTGTTAAATACACAATGTACGTATTTGTTCTACAGCTTGCAGTAAGTTTTTAGGCTCCTTTGCAATAGTTTCGTCGTTGCTCTTTCTCGTATGTGGTCCCCATTTCATCTGTTTTGTAAATTAATTAATTGATTTTTTCGTCTCAACCACAATAAGCTAAACCATTGATAGTTCTCCGAACAAATTGGGGTCGTCGCATTGGAAACCATAGGTTGACACACCTGTTAATTAATCTACTGATAAGCTGTAAGCCCCCCAACTTATTCTGCGTCATGGACTGGGACTAGCTTCTGTGCACTTCCAGACGGAGAGCTTGGCGATCACTTTTCATTGGGAACAGGGGCGGAACTAGAACGAAAATGACCGGGGTTCACTATTTCATTATATATATAACAACATATATGATTTTCAAGCAGCAATATACTAAATAGTAATTTATGTGGCAAACAATGGCAAAATACATCATCTAGCCAGAGATTAGACTGAACCGGGGTGCACAACTTTTGAACCAGGGGGTGCACGCATAGTATATATAGACTGATCTCTGCTAATTTTTTGTTTTACCCGGTGTCCTGTGACACCGGGTCCTCCAATGTGCTTCCGCCCCTGATTGGGAATAGGATCGGCTGCAGGCACGCTACAGTGCTCTGAGGCAGGCAGGCAGGCAGGCTGCTACACCGTGCGCTGGACACGGCTCCCCGCCCCCCGTCGTCGAGCCGGCTATCAATATTCTTGGTTGAGGACACGCCGATCTCGATCTAGATAGTGGATCGGTTTGGGCACCGCACGTCACCTGAGCCGATGGCCATGCACGAGCACGACACCACTCTGTCTGTGTCTGGGATTGCGCGGTGCGGTGTGGCCGCGTGGTCCTTTGAGTCTGCAGCGATGGATGGCGGGGTGGAGCGGTGGAGCCGAACGTCGAGCCCCTTGCGTCTGTCCCAACCGCGCCCGCGCGAATCAGAGCTCGAGACTGGAGAGGTAGGGCAGACGACCGCGGACCAAGCCGCCACGACGCCGCAGAAGCGCGAGTGCGGCAATGAGGAGGCCCGGGGAGCAAGTGCGTGCACGGTGCACGGTCTGCTTCGTACGAGCCCGCGAGGCCACTGCGCAGGGTTGCCAACATGCGCTTTAAAGCGCCGAAGCCTGTACTAGGTGGTGGGCTGGAGTGGGCCTGGGTGGTGGGTGGAGTGGGCCTGATTTGGCAACTCCAGGATAATCGTAAGAAGCCGAATCCAATACGAATTCATACTCCTGGTCCTGGGTCCTGACGAGGCGGATAAAACTTGAGGTGCTCAACAACAATTAGTGGTAGGTAGTACCACATCGTCCGGCGAGACTAGAGGGACCGGAGTGGGAGGGGAATAAATTGGAACAGAGGGGCCACTTGTAAACATACTTACCTGGACGGTGTCAATGGGTGATCATGAAGGTCCATGGCCTATGTTAGTGGCCTCCATTGCACATGGTAGGAGCACCTTCTCCTAAGTGGGAGAGTGGACATCACAATTTGTGGCAGGAGTACGCGTTTGCGCGGTCCTCACCAAATCAATTGTTTAAAAATTTATGTGCGGTTTGTATTTTGAGTTTGCGATGTAGTAGTATATGTGACTTGTAAGTTGAGTTGTCAGGTGAGTATAGCAGTACATGTGATTTGTAATTTTTGTCAGCGGAAAATTGTTCTCTCAGTTTGTCTAATCTGTAGATTGTCGTTGCAGTTGAGCTAATTCACAAATTCAGAATAGCTGTCAAACTCTTCTAAACTAAACGTGTGCCTATACGCGGAAACCGGCATTGCTTGTGTTTTTGGTGGGCATAAGATCAAGGCATTAGCCCTGCAGTTGGAACTGGAAGGGTTTCGGGCTTCACACGTTTTTTTTTTTTTTTTGACGAACGAGCAAGAGAGCTGCTTATTCATTTACTTTAGCAGAAGAAAAATATTACACCAGAGTAAGCTACTGAAGGGAAGGGGAGGGGGCAGCTACTCAGGGAGGGGACAACTGGACTACCACTCCGCACCGGAGCGAGGTGACCCCGGCCTACTTTAGAGCTAGGTGGATAACTTTGTGCCGGCTGAAATCCAAGCCGCAAACTCTACTTTGATGAGACCGAAGAGTGTGGTTTCTGCACTTAAACGGTCCTCAAATATGCGCCTGTTCGGCTACTTCCAGATGTGCCAGAAGGTCAGAGTGACGATGCTCCGAATTGGTTTGTTGTTTGGCGCCGAATCCGCGGTTGTGCGCCACCAGTCCGATAGCGTCGAGACGGTGCCGGATCACCAATTAGCAACCTGATCCCAAATTCTGGTTGCATAAGGGCACTCCAGGAACAGGTGAGCCGCCGTCTCCAAATGGCGCATTAGGCGGTCTGTTGTGTATATGCGGCCCTGGATAAGGAGCCACACAAAGAATTTAATCCTTGGGGGAGTCCATGGGCGCCAAATGAGCTGCGTGTAATCCGTCGTCATGCTCCCCGCAAATTGTAGCCGATAGGCCGAGCTTGCAGTGTAGATTCCTGAGGCAGACGCCGTCCAATTGATCACGTCCGGCTCATTGTTGAGGGAGATGCCTGTCAGGGGGCATCACAAAGAAAAATATTCCGGGAGGAGCTCCACTGTGATGTGATCGCGAATGTCGTCAATCCATCGCCTGTCAGCCAAGGCTACAAAAACAGTCCGAGATCTGCGCTTGCTAGCCTGTAAATTGAAGTTGCGATGTTTCTAGGCGTCGTTCCTCTTAGCCACGGGCTGAGCCAAAAGTCCACTTTGTGGCCATTGCCGACAAAAACGCGCGTAGCTGCATGAAAAAGTTCCCAATCGGACCGGTCACAAGGTAATTCGGTGCCGAAGCTGTTGATGTTGCAGGTACTGAAGCTGTTGAAGGCTGCACTTGTTTCTCGTGAAGCGCTGATCCTAGCCTGCGTGACGACCAAACAAAAGAGACGGCCTCACTACTACGTGGCGAAAGTTCAGGCAGGAAGCATTCTTCCCTGATGGCATTACATGGTGGAACAGAACTATAGAAGTGGATGGATGAAATGAAGTTGCTCTTTAATTTCTTCAGCCATCTTGCAAACCGTGTGTTCTTGAAAGTTATGTTCGCAAAGTGCTATTAATTAGCACTTTGGTGCTGTACCAGTCTACGGAGTACTAGTGCTAAATAGCACTTGGTGCTAGTAGATAGGCTCGATATATGTGAAGTTCATCCTCATATTTTCCAATCACTGATTCTGTTTTCGTTAGTTCTGCAATCCAAGCATTGAATTTTTTTTAAAAAGAAAATTTCGAATCTGAATTTAAAGTGACAATATACCGATCCAGAGAAGGAATAGGTAGTTCGGTTACCACCTAGTATTCCGCTATTTGTAGAACTCTGCGCGGGACCGCGAAGACTTAAATGGCATCGTGTAAGATCGGCCGTGTGAAGAACCTTCAAAACTCAAACTGGGCCTCACCCTACTGATGCTTTAAGTCCCATCAATATAAGATCTGCATGGCTGCTCCGATATATTCCTCTCTGCCCACGTTACAACGAAAACACAAATTTTTCACGAAACAAGAGAGTGAAAGAGATGGGGACAGGGGACTGGGTGGAGCAGTGACAATGGAGCCTAAGACGAGAGAGAGACGAGAAATATGACGTAGAGGCTCTGCAGACGCCAAGAGGCAGAGATACATGCGGCCGTGCGGTGGTTCTGGCGACAGCAATGTCGAAGGAGTGCAAATTAAGGGCAACAACGCCAATGTGGGTGTGACGCAGGGCCGGAGGCGGACGACAATGGTGCAGATATGAGAAGCGGCTACGTTAAAGACGTGTCGTGGCTGATACGGTGGTCCCAATACGCATGAATGTTTCGCTGGTTTTTTTATACGTAAGGGTAGAATGGTCCTCCTGCTGCGCGAGGATAAACTTATTTTTTTATTAGTTAAAATAAGATAAGAAAATTCCTCTTTTTCATTTCACCCTCTGCTAATATCAATCGACCCTGAACTTTCGCACGACGTTGCGCCACCCTATTCCGCATCTCCTCGATTGGCACCGCCTATTCCTCTGGCGCTGTTGGATCAGGCACCCGTTCGGCTAAAGATCAGGCAAACAGAGAGAATCGATGCTACAAAATATATCAACCACATCGCACGTCTGTTACGTAGACGATATCTAGTGGACTGGGAATGGTATCCGCAGAGCATGCTTGATTTCTTGACGTTAAATTCAGAGTGCAAGGAGGAATTACAAAGAAATTTCTTCTTTTTTTTTTTAATCTCTCTTATGATATCAATTGAGTCTGAATTTTTTCAAAATGTTGCGCGTCTCCTCATTCGTATCGGATTCAAATTGGGATCCTCTATATTGAACCTACAGTGCATGCACATTGAGCATTATGAGCCATCTTCACCATATGATAAAAAATCGAAAACCCTCTAGATCAAGTGATACAGTATTTTTTGCTACAATATTTTTCACTGTTGCTTCGGCAGCGCCGGTACATATTCGTGAAAAACGTCTGGAGAGCTGTCCGTCCGATGGATCGGAGCATCGGGTTGGCGTTTAGCGGGCTGAATCTTTTGCGTGGACCGAGCATAGGCGCTAAGAACCTGTCCCGGACCTCCACATCACTAGATGGGCCGCATCCCCCAGATGCTTTGAAGCACAGCAATTGAAGAGGCCGCTGCATAAGCTTAGAAATGCACACCGCGCGCGTGTACATGTTTATGCTGCAAATGTTTCTTTTGACCCGTGCAAGCCGCACGGTCCAGACTACGTATTCCAGCCCATATGCATGTTTTTTTGGCTATCCGATTGAGCGTAATTCAATCGAATTACCACGCACATAATTTCACGCTATATTTTTATTCTAGCTATGCAAAGAAAAATCAATAGTGATTGTGAAAGCCTAACCGGAACTGATTCCAGAATAACAAAAAACAGTCTCATCGAATAGACCACTTCAGAACACTCTTATCAAATCTATATATGTCGCAGATGACAGTAGATTAGTAGATTTGTAGACATCATCGACCCCTAGGAATGCGTAAGCGGGGGACGAAGCATAAGCATACGAGTGAATCACTCGTTTTGTACAAATGACCTTCCCCTTTATGTTACAATGTAGTTATATTTATAAGATTGAAGGGGAGAAGGTGAAGTTACATAAACGATCCCACTTTTAGGAAAATCATAGGGGTAGCTTTGTCCTTTTGGGTCAAATGAGGTCGCCTATGCCGGATGGCTATATAGAGAGACATTACGCTTGCCAGCTGCGTAGAGAGACTTGATTACGTAACCGAGACGACACACTTAGTGTCGTCTTTGTCTCGTGTAACCACCACACCACGTTGCTAGTTTTTTTGCTGACATCGGTCGGACCGATGTAGGTGTGGATATTACATCGTCCATGTTGAAACACAATCCCAAAACCAACAGTATACAAAAATTAATACTAAAAATGAATGGTATGGTAGTGTATAAACACCAAACAGCAATCCCCCGGAAGTCCTCCCATTAAATTAAACAACCACAGCTTTGCTAACTTGCCAACTGAGCAGTTTCAGTGCTATAGTATAATTGACAGAGAGCAACACAGAAAGGGCTAAGATCAGAGGACGGGGCAGCCATCCACCTGCACGCCCTTGGCGGTGGGGCAGGTGGCGAGGTCGCAGTGCTCGCCCCTTGACCCCCACCAGTCGAGCTGGTGGCCGCCGCTGGACAGCGCGAAGTAGATGAGCACCCCCATCATGGCCACGCCGGCGTCCATCGCTGCCGACAGCACGTAGTTGTACCTCTTCCACCACCCCTTGCGGTACCGGAACACGAAGAAGTTGAACACCGTGCCCACGCAGCACCACGACATGTAGTTGAGCGTCGACGCCGGCGGCATGTTACCCGTGGCCCCGAGGATCACAGGCAGGTTGACGAGGCTAATCCAGCCGGCGTGGCGGGGCAGCGCCCTGGCGAGGAGCCACACCAGCACCGGGCCGACCAGCCCACCGACGAAGAACCAGTTGAGCGCGTTGTAGTAGCCGAGGGGCCCGAAGATGCGGCGCGGGCCGACCAGGCCCCAGATCACAGACGCGTCGAAGAAGACGTGGTCGCCGGGGCACGTCCACGGGCTGCCCTCCGGGAGGAGGTCCTTCTCGCAGATGTGCGGGACCGTCGTCAGCAGCCACCACGCCACCACCGTGTTGATCGTCGAGGCGACGATCGTCCCGATGAACTAAACAATTAATAATACCAAAACGTCGGTTTGATCAGACATCTCACTGATCTTCAAGATCAATTCATGAGGCTTCGTAATGTGTAGTACCTGCACTATGAACATGGATCTTGGTGGGATCTTCATGTAGTGGCCAAGCTTGAAGTCGCTAAGGAAGAAGACGGCCTGGTTCATGCTTATGTAGCCGTAGACCTTGAAGCAGACGTTGGCGATCGGCTTCCCCGGCATGATCAGCCCCAGGCAATACTCCGTAATGATGTTCAACCCCGGAGTCTGCAAACACCATAATAATCCTATTCCATTGGAACTTAACTGGAATCAGGGTTTTGAAAACCGGTATCAAAATTTTACCAAGTCCGGTCGGTTGGGCCGGTTTGGCAGAAAATAGGAAATTTTTGGTGAATTTTGGCCAAAATTTGAATTAAAAAATTCGACCGAAAAACGCTGAAAATAGATAATAAAAAATCGGCCAAATTTTTTGAAAATAAATTTTGTCACAAATTTCTTCTATATTTGACAAAAATTATGCAAACCAAAATTTTTGGAACCGATTTGAGTTTGTATGAGGTCCGATAGAAACGATTTTCACCGAAGGCCGATATTTTTAACCCTGATTGGAATCATGTATGCCAGTGATCGAGGCAGTATATATATGCATGCGTGTACCGTGTTTGTGGTGGCAGCAATGACACTGATGGGGAGCGTGAAGAAGAAGGCCATGGCGCAGGCGAAGAGGAGCCCCCACCACGGCAGCTGCACCTCGTCCTTGAACACAGTGCAGAGGACCATCGCCACCGCCGCGGTCACCACGAGCAGGGTGTAGAACCACCAGTTTGGTATGTCCTCGTACCTCCTCATCAGCCTCGTGTGCACGTCCTGCTTGCCCCTGTGCGACGCCCGGAACCTCTGGAACATCTCTCTGCAGAGACAAATTAAACTGTCAATTATACATCCAGAGAACACGATACTAGTACTATGTAGCACACCAACTAACTGATCGATCATGCACAAAGTACTGAAAGTAGTGCGTACTTTCCGTAGAAGACCACGACGTGGGACAATGTGGAGGCGATGGTGGCGAAGCCGAGGCCGTAGCTGACGGCGAAGAAGAGGCTGAGGTGTATCTTCCCCTGCTGATCGTAGGCGTCCATGTCGATCTCGAACTTGTCGTTGACGATGGCGGAGATGTTGTACAGCTGGCCGGAGCCCGTGAACAGGTCGTTGGAGTACAAGGGGAACGTGCTGGCGCTGTAGAGGTTGAGCGCCCAGTAGGAGATGGGCATCATGACGTAGCAGAGGAGCACGAAGCCGACGAAGACGTTGGCGATGGCGAAGAAGGGCGTGCCGAGGGGGCTCGACAGGAAGGAAGCGACGGCGGACCAGTCAAGGGTGAAGGCGCCGATGCCGAGGCCGTTCATGCCGGAGCCGATCTGCTGCATGGTGATCGATTTGGGGAACACCCAGCACACCCACGAGACGGCGGTGAGGGTAGGGAAGAGGTAGCCCGGGACGGTGTACCACGTGAAGCTGCAGATGAGCGCGATCAAGAAGAACTTGCCGCGAGTCATCCCGCGCGTCTCCTTATCGTGCAGCGCTCTGCATGTGTAAATTGTCAGTGAAGCAGGAAATAACTCCACGCATGCATGCATTATGTTGGTGAATGTGTTAGATCTATCCGAAAATTTATGTCACAGTTAACCACTTTCCTAATATGTTATTAAAAATTTTGTACTTTCCTGATATGCCATTGAAAATTTACCACTTTCCTGATATTCCATTGAATTTTTTGTGTTTCCTTCTATTCTATTGAAAATTTTGTACTTTCCTGATATGCCATCGAAAATTTTGTGTTTCACTAAGTTTTCAACTTTGTGATGGTGGCACAGAAGTTAACTCAGTAGCACAAAAGGAAACACATTTTTTCCAATGACAAATTAGAAAAGTGGGTAATTCTCATTGGCATATAAGGAATTTTCTCTAGATCTAATCTAGAAAAAAAATATTCAGCACTCGATTAGTTCCATCGATCAGGGCTCACCTCATGAGAGAAACCTGCACTAGACTCTGAGGCCACCACATGTGCGCTGGTTCCACCACATACTTCTTCATCAACCCTGCCCATCCGTACCCCAACACCTACATGAATACATGGGAGAATCCAATTACATACACTACAATTAATCGAGTGAAACACAACACAATTGATATCAAGTGATGAGCGTTGAAACAATACAAGCTTGATCTAGTGAATCAAATCACCTGAGTCGTGAGGATGAGGAGCAGGCTGGTGAAGAAGGAGATTTTGCGCCTGTAGAACGCCTTGATGATGGTGAGGATGCTGACGGCGTAGGCGCCACCGCTGCCGACGTTGGCGAAGATGGATATCAGCACGTGCTCCTTCACGTTGAAGGGACCCGGGTTCAGCGAGTACTCCCGGCCGAACACCCTGAACTTACTGTCCGGCAGCACCCGCGCCATGAAGTGCCCTACCGGCAGCGCCGCCACCTGCATGCATTTGCATGCGCGCGCGTCAAAAATTAGTCTCGTACCCGTGAATCCCTTGTGGTTTTGTGTGCTTTGGGCGGGAACTGACCTGGATGGTGATCTGGGTGATGGTGAGGGGCTGGGAGCGGTAGGCGAAGAACTGGTTGAAGAAGGCGAGCAGCGCGCAGGAGACGAGGCCTATGGTCCACATCCGGAACGTCCATACCGGCAGCGTCGGGTCGTCGGTCGTCGGCACGGTCAGCCGTACCTGCTCCACCGGCGACACCTCCTCGTCGTCATCGTCGACCGCGGCGCGGCCGCCGGGGTGCTCTATCTCCATTGCTAGGTCGGCGCCCCTGTATGTCTCTTCAGATCTGTTGAGGTTTAGGAATGCAGCTGGGTGCGTCGAACGGTGCAGTATAAATATCCCTGGAGCAGTCAAGATCTGTTAAGTTACAGATGAGAGATTCCTGGGTCAAGGAGAGTCTTAGCCAGGCACGCGCATACACCTGGCCCATGCGACGAATCAAATACACGCGCATGCATGACGCACCTGGCCCATGCGACGAACCAAATACACGCGCACGGTACGTGATGACCATATCTAATAATCATTAATTAATTGATTAAATTACTTATCTGTAATTATTATTATAGATAGTAATATCTTTATACAACCTCTAGATATACATCTTATCATTAATGATAAAGGAAAATCATAATTACCTAATGGTAGTAAGTTATTCTATGACCAACTTATATAGTCGTAAGCTATTCAATGATTACTAAATGGTCATAAGATCTTTTACGAACACCTCATGATCGTAAGATTTACTACGATCACTTCATGATTGTAAGTTTTACTATGACCAAGTCAACTGTGACTACCCTATAGTCGATTAGGTCCACAGACATGTAGACCAAAATCGACTAGAGATATTATGCGCTGTGTGCATTTATACGTAGCAGTTAAATATGTGATATTATTATCTGATATAAATACATGTATTAATCTCTGTCTTTGGCATAACTGCAAGGCAGATGTGGGGGATTTCTCTCTGATAATAATTGTCATCAAACGTGCGCAATTCATCAACCATTGAGGTGCCTCCTAGCACGAGACAACTGTCACTCCCTTAAACGCTATATGAGGGATAACACCAGTGGACAAAAGAACAAAACAAAAGAGAGATGACAAGACATGAGTCATTAGTTAACTTTTAGTGACTTATTTCTTGTTGTAAACACAATCAATACAAGAACACATGAGTAGGATTTAGAGCTGAAAAAATAGCTCGAGACTCGCAAACCAGCTTGGCTCGGACCAGGCTCAAGCCGGCTCGGGGGCATGTGAAGTTTTCAAGCCGAGCCAAGCCTACCTCCTAGCTCGCAAGATTTTCGAGCTGAGCTTGAGCCGCTCGCGAGCCACACTTCCATAAACATTGAGTGAAGTAGTTAACACAGACGCACGCGAGATCTAGATCCCCAATCCCCGTTCGGACGCTGCCACCTCCCTCCGGACGCAAGCACCAACCCCGCCACCTCCCTCCAAGTCCCTCCTCTTGTCCGGTCGAACCACCGCCATCTCTGCCTCCCACCGTCTCGGCGATGTCGCGGCCGGATTCAAAGCTAAGGGAAGAAGGAAGCTAGCAATAAGATTTGCCCCGCCGTGATGTCACTGCGGCCATCGTCGTCATAGTCCTCATCGCGGTGGAGCAGCTGACCTCCTCTAGCTCCTACTTCACCAGCCGACTCATCCCCCACTCGTCCTCCTGCTCCGTCTCCCCTCATTTCTATGATGGCAGGGGCAGAGGCATCCGGCGGTGAAAGCTCGGGATGGCTGCCTTATTCTCCGTTCGCCGGCCACCACGCCTCCTCCTTTGTCTATCATCGAACGCCACGCCTCCTTCTCCATCGCCGAACACCCAGCCTCCTACTTCTCCATTGTTGAATGTCAAGTCGCCTCCTCTCTTTGTCCCCCGTCGCGCCTCCTTCTTGCCGGTTTCCAGATCGGGTGGAGGAGAGAGAGGGGTAGTTGAGAGAATGGATGGTGAGAGAGAGAAATCGGTGGGGGAGAGTCGGGGTGGACTGTGGGCGGAGTAGGCGACAGAGGCAATGAGGGCTGTGTGGGTGAGGAGGAGCTCAGGTGGAGGGGAGGACCAGAGGTGGTTGAGGGACTTGGCTCGTGAGCCAGCTTGAGCCTCCTTGCAAGTCGAGTCAAGCACCGCCTCTGGCTCGTTTCAGTCGCGAGTTGAGCCAACCTGCTGTTCCATTCGAGCTTGAGCGAGTTAGGCTCGAGCCAACTCAGTTCGGCTCGTTTCCACCCCTGGTAGGGTTTTTATTCTCTCAAGAAAAGACCTGAACTTATCTAGAATCCATGTGTCTCCTCTTATATAGTCTCGATTAAAGTAACTCCCAGCATTCATTTCATAAGATCGATATTAAAACATCGACAATACATAACTTAATTCCATCTATATTTTGAAATGGTTTATCTATATTTGTTTTGCGTTTAAATTTAGTCATTATTTATTTATGGAAAATCCTGTTTCCGCGTGTGCATCCGTTGGTTCAATGGAACGCACACCTCGCATCGCTGTTAGATTGGGAGCATGTCATCGCAAATCATCCACGTGCGCGCGAGCAAGAGCAACATGCCGATTTTTTTAAAAAATATTATTTTAAAAGATAATTACAAAAATAAATAGTCGCACCAAAAATTTACAAAACTAGGCTCTGTCACCGCCTCAATCAAGCATGAAAGTGAATGATGCTCTCGCGCAGCTTAACTAGCGACAGGGATCCTCTTTTTTATTTTGAAATTATGAAAAACCACCATTTCAAATGGCGATAGGGAGTCCCACAAGTGCATCTCGTCATTCCAAATGACGACACAATCTTCGCTATAAAAGCACCTCGAAACCCTAAAATTGAAGGAAAGCTCACTTTTATTCTGAAAAAAGAAAGAGGGGAGGGAAGGGAGAGTAGCAGAGGGGAGGAGAGAAGCTAGCGAAGCGCAGTCCGTTTGGTCGCCCACCTTTCAAGTAATTTGTAGTAGGCTTCTTCCTATTTTTGCAGAATTTTTCAATATTAACCGAGTGTAAATAACAACAATAAACAAAGTTCAAAATTTTATCATTCAGCTATACGTTGCCTTTGTAGCAACGCCGGATTTTCTTTACCATTTTAAAATGTGTCATGCTATTTTCCTAGTTTCAAATTAATTTTTAGCATTAACAATATAATTACCGCGCACAAATAGGAAGCTAAATAAAGCTGGTATTATTTTGATTACGCTCTACCTACCCTACTTAGCTACTCTACATTTTTTTTATAGATTTGTAGTAGGCGTCTTCCTATTTCTACAGATTTTGAAATATTAACCGAGTGTAAATAACCATACGTTGCCTATGTAGCAACTTTGGATTTTCTTTACCATTTTAAAATATGTCATGCTATTTTCCTAGTTTCAAATTAATTTTCGGCATTAACAATATAATTACCGCGCACAAATGAGAAGCTAAATAAAGTTGACATTATTTTGATTACACTCTACAGCTCTACCTACCCTACTTAGCTACTCTACATTTTTTTTATAAATTTGTAGTAGGAGTCTTCCTATGTTTGCAAATTTATCCTAAATCGTTCGAGTGCTGTAACATTCATAACATGTGCACAATGAACTAGACTATACACAGCTCAAATGAGGTACTACATAATTATGCTCTACCTACCCTACTTAGCTACTATACATAATTTGACTAACATTCATAATATTGTATTCTATGTCGCTATTTTTGTTTGCTAACTGACAAGGTTTTGACATAATGTACGAAGTTGCAAAAACCCATACATGCAAGACGGTCGACCGGATCTGATGCTCATTCTCTCCTCCGCTATGAACTAGCAGGGCTTCGCTACCTTTCTTCTCTCTCTCTCTCTCCTCCTCCTCCTCTCTTCTATTTTTTTTTTTCTGGAATTAAAATGACTATTTGACTGATTTTTCGGGGGTTTTATAGATAGATCCTGTGAGGACCCCAATTTATTTGGCTTGTAACGCTTAACCAACCACCTGGTCCTAGCATTACAAATCAAATAAATCGAAACCTCGAGATATGTATACTTCCCAGAAGCAGTATACACACCTCCCACAAAAGTATGCATCAACTCCATTCCAAACATAGAGTCCAAACATCACACTACCAAACGGAAGATAAACAAATAGTAGAGTTATTACAGACAAAGGCCGACCGGCCACAAGATACACAAATAAACAAAAACGACAGCGGAAGCAAAAGTGCCATAAGATGGCTATAAACAAAGTCAATCAGTGTGCCTTCAACCCACAAGGCATCTGACCGGACCGCCAAGCCTAGTCGTCGAGTACGAAACGGCAACACAGCTCACAGAAGTGAGGCCTTGGGGCTCACCTTCTTCCTCTGCAACAAAAACATTAAGCAAAGCACCTGAGTACAAAGATTGTCTTTGTACCCGCAAGACTGACGTGTGAGCTAGCAGACCTGTTCATATGCTACATGCAGGCTTATTTGGTGGAGGCCATATGTTTCATTTGCACAAAGCCAGATTTGTTTGCAATAATGTAATACAGTTTGAAGGCAAGTTTACAATTCATTTTTAATATTGAAATAATGCAAGTAAAGATAGATACAAGTGACCACCTAGAAGTGACTATCCCAATAGTCACCACCACATAGCACTAATCCCAGTTCGCACCACCCATCAAGTTTTAATTTAAATGTTGTAGTCTAGTTCTCGGGCGATCCAGCGTGTCCATAACCTAGGACGAGGCTATTCGAATAGTTTTAACCTCGCAGGTGTACCAATGTACCCACACTTCGCATCGCTTTAAGCCGTGCACACTCCAAGGTATGCCGTCACGCCTAAGTCCTACGAGACTTTTTCCAATATTGTGTATTAACTACGAGCCGCTCGTATGGATAAAAATCCATACGCCTACATGGTAAACCGAAAAGACAACTACCCACTCAGATAAAGCTTTTGGACAACTACCATGCTCCCACCTCCATCCTCCCGCGACCTCCCGCGACCGGAGCCAATACACGCCAAAGTACTAGGTCAAGAGAGGTCCCAACTCTAGTGTGGTTAGCACGCAAAATGCTCAAGATGGCGGCGCAAGTAACTCGGTCCTTAACTAACTTGGGCACCTTTCCAATACACCCAATGATCACACCGCCTTACCATTGTGCTCAAGTCTAAATCATTTTTGTTTTCATTTTTTTAATTTTGCAATTAAACACAAAGCAGAATGTTTGAAACATAAAGTTATAGTAAATTTTAGGTGATCAAGGTTACCGACTAAGTCGATAATCGCCATTTCTACCGATACTAAGCATGTCTAAGCAAATTGACCGGATCTACTAAGTGACAAGAGATCATCCAATGATCTCTAATCACAAAGAAATAACCTAGGCTCAGGTAGTAGAGGAATATCATTTGCCTACAGATTATGCATCTAAAGGATTAACTAACCAATTTAACACAAATTAGGCGATGCATACATACAGTTGAAACAAAATATTAGACTTTAAAATACTGGGATTAACATGATCAAACTGCTTGCCTGGCTGTTGTTGCTCAGAATGCTCAACCTGTTGCAGAGGATCGCTCTCAGGGTTACCGCAAATGTCGAAGCCTAACGATTGAACAAACAACACCGAATAAGAACGAATAACACCGACAAAACTCAAAAAACAAAACATACCAAAACTCACACAGCAGCCTAATCAAAGGTCTAACACATTTTTAGAAACAGAGAAATAATTATTTGAAGTGGTGATGAATTTTCTAGCAATTTTCTAAGCTAAAATACACATTAAAGCACTAGTTAAATACTTAACAAATTTTCATGAACAGAATTATATCTAAAGCCTATCCTGATAATTAGTACACTAAAATTGACAATTTACAAAATTGGTTTCACTGAATTTGGATAATTATTGAAAGAGATAAGAATTTTCTAATTTGGAAAATATATAAAACACCAAATAATTAATTAACAGATTTTTGCTAACAGAGACATGGATGAAACTAATTTTAGTAAATACTACATTTAAAATGAAAATTATCAGCACTGGTTTCATGCGATTTGGAGATAAATTGAATTAGTTATACATTTTCTAAGTTTAAAAGAATTAACAGTGCATCAGGAATCCATTTCAGAAATAAAACATTTAAACCTTTTCCTACAGACCACCAGCTAGCCCCACCATCGACAAAGGGGATCACATGCTGAAACGGCGACTGTGTCAAACTTGACTCACCAAGGCTAACGGCGACGCCGGCGTATTCTAAGAATACGTCTTCGACTTAACAAAGTGCAATCCTAATAAATACGCACAGAGAAATACGTTTCCCGACAGAGAAAACGTATCCTCAAGGTTACACAACCACTCACTGATAGCATGGGCCCACATGGCAGAGACTCAGAGCAAAAGCATAACGGCTGGATTAAAAATTCTAAACGCGATTAACCAAGAGGGCCCACACGGCAGTGATACAGCTAAATAGCGATTAAGAACTAAAGGGGAGGTTAGGCTAACGTTGCCGGCGGCTCACCGGCGACCACGGGGACGGCGGCGCGGCCGCGCAACTGATCTAGCTAAACAGAGGGTCTCAGGGAAAAAGGGGTATACCTACAGGTTCGCTAGGAGGATGACGGCGACGCGGACCCACGAGGATGCCGGCGGCGAGCTGGCGGCGAACGGAGGCGGAGAAGAAGATGCGGTTCCCACGGCGAAGATGCTACGGCCTTCGGGATGACTCCAGAAGGTGCGCCACGGGATCGCCTCAGCTCCAGGAAGGATACGCCCCAGATAATGCCGACGAAGGAGGTCTGAGGCGGCCGGAATCAACGCGGCGGCGGAATACCGAGTTTGGAGAAGAATCGGCCGCGCACCCTCAACGATGCACAAAAGACGAAAACAAACCCACCGTTAGACTCAGAGAGGAAATGCGATTACGAGGGACCGAGCGTTGAGGCTTAAGACTCACCAGAACACCCGAACGACCTTGGGGCCGAAGTTGCCGGAGGCGGAGACGATGAAATTGCCCCCAACGACTCTGTGGATGAACCGAGCTTGGATCAGGGAAAATGGGTGCGGCGAGGCAAGAGGAACACGATGGCGGGGTCGCTGTTGCTCGAACGGCAGTGAGGTGGTGGTGCCGCCCTCGGTTTCTTCTCCGACCGCTAAGAAATGGGCGGAGAAGGCGTAAGAATGGCTACGAGGAGGAATGGACGACCTAGAGGTAGATGGACTCGGCGATCCTCGAGGCGAACACGCGTCCCGGCGTGGCGCCGACGAGTCTGCGTGGCACACATCGCGATCGCCAGCCGAGCTCCGAGGCGGCGAGTCGGCGAGGAAGAACTCGACAGTGGGGTCCACTTGTCGATCGTGATAAAGCGGTGCGAGACGGGTCCGATGCGCGCGATGAGTCGATTCGACTCGATCAAGATTGTGCTGACCGCTGGATCTGAGATGGATGGTCGGGATCTGTGTATGCATTCGGACTGGTCGATGCCTTGGCGCCACGCGCCGTGCGATCCGTGATCGACGGCCACGATTGATCGGACTCGGGTCGGTGCAGCTAGTTGACGCGACCGAGCCAATTTGGTGCGGTCGGACTTGAGCCTGAGTTGGGTCCGAGCCCGAGGAACAGTGATTCCAGGTTTGATTTAAAAAGACAGAGAAGGTTTGGGAATTTTTTGAGGTAGTTCCAGAGCTCAAAAATTTTTGAAATTTTTATGGAAGCTTACTGGGACAGAGGACAACCTAGTGTAATTTTTCCAGGAGTTTTCATGCACTAGATTTCTCCCAATAAAATTCACAAGCTGCTGTTCAGATGTTTGACCAGATTTTCAAACTAGTTTGACTTGGCCATTTGAAATAGCAAATAAAATCTAAAAATTGTGAAATAATTCAGGGAGGTGGATAGGATGATCAAGATGATAGGAAAAATATTTGCAGAGGATGGTCACAAGTTTGAAGGCTAAGAATTTGCTGACAACCATTTCCAATCACAAGAATTAAATTCTAAAAATTGGAAATTGCTAGGGAAAAATTTGGAAAACTTCCAAATGACTTCATGAGATACCATAAGTTTTTATTTCTCCTCAAAATTTTACATTTGAAATACAAACCCTAAGTTAGGGTCATTATGATCCTCATCGCGGCGAGGACTTGGACAGTGACAGGATCTGACCCCTATCGCCGGTTGAATTGGCAACAGGAACCTAATTTTGTAATTTTTTAGGGTGACTATTTATTTTTGTAATTTTTTTTAAAAAAAATTTCGCAACATGCCGCCCCCTTTTTTGTCGCGTGGCAACGGGTTGATTAGTTACGCACGTACCTATTGAAAAGCGATATCATGGACCCACTAGGCAGTGACGCGGAGTGAACTATGGTCAGTGAAGAGTGTTTTTTGTGATGTGTGGGCAGGAGGCGTGGTGTCGTTACATCCGTGATAATTGGGGCCCTACTTTGGTGAAGGCCCATATGTCGATGAGACGAATTGAGAAGTTTTTTAGAGGGGTTATCGAGAGAACTATTCAAATTTTGAGTCGTGCCGCTTCACATTTCAATACAAACTCTCTCTTCATGATTTAGCATGGGATCTAGAGCGGCGGGAGGTGGAGGCGTGGGGATCAGCTCATCGTGGCAAGCGGCGGTGACCCACAACATCGGTAAGCTGTGGATTTTTTCGGGGCAAGAGGTTTTTGCGGTGATTTGTGGGCAAATTTTAGTTTGAGCCGAGCAGCGGATTCGAGAGGGTTTTTTTAGTGCATTTCTAAGTTGAATTAGGTGAGCAGTGGATTTTAGTTCAATTTTTCAGTCGTTTTATTGGTGGAATTTTTGCGAGATTCGATAGAGTGTTTGCTCGCGTGGGTTGATTTGGAATTTATGGGGTTTGAAGCAGAGATGTGGAGAGCTGGGGGATGGCGCTGGTTGTGCAGATCGGGTGTGGTGCCGAGCGGTGACGGAGGCACACAGGCAAGTTCGTCAATTCTAGTGGTAATGGTTTTTTATGTAGATATCGATTTTTTAAAATAATATTAATTTAAAAGATAATTACAAAAATAAATAGTTGAAATAAATAATTACAAAACTATGCTCATGTCACCAGTTGGAATGACAATAGGCTCCTGTCGCCATTTCAATTGGTGACAGGGGCTGAATAGTGCCCAGAGCTCCCTAGTTTTTTATATTAAAAATGGGAAAATCATCATTTGAAATGATGATAGGTATCCCGCAAGTCCTTGTCACCATTCCAAATGGTGACACAATCTCCCCTATAAAAGATCGTTGAAACCCTAAAATTCAGGAAAAACTCACTTTTATTCAAAAAAGGAAAGAGGGGAGGGAAGGGAAGGGAGAGGAGGGGAGGGGAGGAGAGAAGCTAGCGAAGCGCTGTCCGTCTGGTCGCCCACCTTTCAGGTAATTTTTTTTAACCGAATGGATTACACAGCTTTGGATGTATGGTTACGTAGTGTAGTATGTTGTACATAATCATTTTCAATTGGTAGTCTAGTTTTAAATATGTGGTTAATCGTGAAAATCTTATTTACGGTGCAGTACGTCAAATATGTCGGGCGCCACCAACTTTAAAATTTACTACGGTCACGAGACTATTCTTGAGGGTCCCCAGGGGATTGATTTGTGTTATTTTCAATCGGAGACCGTGCCACTACCAAGACCACAACGATGTACATGGGGCGCTGTGATGCGCTGGTTGTTCTACTCATTTGATTTGGACCATGCTGTGTATGATCTAAGATTGAGTTGCTTTGCACCCCGAGCAACACAACCTATATATTGGGAGTTAGTGCAGCTCAAGAGAACAAGTTCGTGGCAGTCTTATGTACGCATGACGATGGAGCAAGGGTGGGATTTGGTCCGTCTGGCCCAGGCTTTTGCCAAGCCTACTCCTGCATTGGCAGCCGAACAAGAACAAGGTGGTGATACTGAAGAAGAAGTCAGGGACTCTAGCCAGAACGCAGTGCACACAATGGCTGTAGCTCTCAGAGTTGTTGATGCTGTCGATGAAGACCCTGCGGAAGTAGCTCCTTCAGTTAGGCAAGCTAGTGGGCTTGTACACGAAGATGAGGAGCTGGAAGCCACAGTGCAAAGGATGGATCTCAAAGGCCAGAACTACATGGCATTGTCAGAAGATGAAGGATCCGACGATGAGGATGATGTGGACCAGCAGCGTTCTATCCGAGTGAAACACATACCAGTTCGACAACCTCGTCATTATCGAAGTCTCCCGTGTGCCGTGGGAGTACGACCAGAGTGAGGTCAAGCAAGGAGCTATGTACAAATCCAAGTAGGCCGTGCATGAAGCGGTTAAATTCTGGGCCTTGTTGGTGCGGGGTACATTCACAGTCATCAAGTATAACCCAAGATACTACGACGTGAAGTGCGACATATAGGGATGCCCTTGGCGAGTGCACGTATTTCAGCCTAAGTGGAACGCCTACTGGAAATGCTCTATAGTGGCCCCTCACACATGTGTCGTCGCTGAGTCAGTGCAGTCCCAGAGGAACCTGTTATCAGGCTTCATCGCCAGCCTCATGTACAGTGAGATCGTGGATAATCTAGATTTTGAGCGACGATCCATCATTCGGACGATTGAGGCAAGGTTCCAGTACACAGACAACTATGCCAAGGCGTGGAGGGCATAATAGAAGGCATTGAAATGAAGGTTCGGTATTTTCAAAGACTCATACCACAACCTCCTCGGGCTACTCCAAGCCATACAAAACAGGAGGAATCTTGGCACTCATATCGACATTCAAGATTCCACACATCCGAAGTAGGCCAATAAGATGGTATTGAAATGAGCATTCTTCGCCTTTGGTCCATGCATGAATACATTCCAGTACTGTCATCCAATCTTGTGCATAGATGACACATTCCTAACTGGAAAGTATAAGGGGGCAAATACTAACTGCAATAGCGACGGACGGAATAATCAAGTTCTTCCCATAGCATTCGCTTTCGTTGAAAGTGAGAACATGTATAGTTGGTTTTGGTTCCTAAGAAATTTGAGGATTTCTATTGTATAAGACCATCCAAACGTATGCGTCATACATGATCAGTATACGTGCCTGCTGAGTGCAATTACTCAGCTACAATAAGGAGAGAACGAACCACTTGTATGGGCGGATCTGCAGAGCAGGTGGTGTATGAGACACTTGGGAGCAAACTTCTACAACTAGTTCCGCAACAAGGACTTAATGAACCGGTTCAAGCGGTTGTGCAACCAGAACCAACAACGAAAGTTTGAAGCACTCGAAAAGATTTTGGATGAGCGGACCTAGATGCATAGAAGGGAGGTAGTGAAAAGGGCCACCCCAAGCACTGATCAGGCCTCAAAGTATTGCCACAGCTACCCACAGATGGTCCCAGTGTGACAAGGAAGACGGGCGCAGGTGAAATGCTTTTTGGACTGGATTGAGCACAAGTCTATGGAGAAGTGGTCGCTGCTACATGACAGGGGTGGTGCTCGATATGGTATCGTGACAACCAACCTAGTCGAGGTGTACAATTGGGTCATACGCGGCGCAAGATACCTCCTTTTGGTTGGTGTTGTGGAGGCAATTCTTCGCGGTACATAAATTACTTTGTTGACAGAAGCAACAACGCGTTGCTCGCCTTGGCAAATGACAAAGTGCTCTACTCCGCCATCATCACCAAGTACAAGGAGGAGAAGAGCAAGAAGGGTGAGATGCACCGGACATTCAAGATGGGCACAAGAGAGCTTCGCTTCGAGATAATGTGCAAGGATAAAAGACGCTGCGGGATGAACCGCGAGAGGGTCACCCACAAGTGCACACGACACCGCATTAGTTGCGTATGCACTTGCAACAAGCCCCTTCTTCTGCATAGGCCATGCTCCCATATCATGGCCGCATATTCGACGGTGACGCAGCATCCTAGCTAGTACCTCTCTGACTATTTCAACAAGAAAGAGGTGATGCAAACGTGGAGTGCAGAGATGTATGGTTATACCGTGGTTGGCTATTTCACTGGTCATCCGACCTGGGACCAACTTATCTCGACCGCAGACATTGATAGACTGAAGATAAAGGTTGGCCGACAATAGGTACGACACATCAGGAACGACATGAACGAAGCAGAAGTCGAACGTCGTATGAAGAAGTGCTCCATTTGCAGGGACTCTGGGCACACCTTCAAGAAATATCCTACACAAAATCCTCAGGACAAAGGAGACATGGCACTCCAGACGTCACCGCGGAGACTTCATTCGACCGCCCAACTCGAGGCGGTCCACATGGGGGACGATGAGGTCGCGGCCACAGGAAAGATTCATCCAATTGAATTTTCGATGCTCAATGCTTTGTAATATTACTTTGATTTGTACAAAACTATGTGCTACGATGTTGTGCTGAATATTATGTAATGTCATTGTGTTTTGTCGACAACAAAATGTGCTCGAAAATAGTCAATACAAATTTTTATTTATCAATATTTGTTCTTCCAAATATCAGTCATGCTATGTAAATATTAATTTCTGCACAACAATTTTTATGCTATAATTTCTGTTCTAGCCTTGACTACCCCACGCCACCTTTTCAGACCAATACGACAACACACTACGACGCTTAGTTCTCAGACTGACAAGACCACACTTCATCACGTGACCTTTTTCAACCAAAAGACAACATACTGCGATGCGGGGGTGCTGGCATGCAATTTTTCAGAATGACAAGACAACACTCTCTACTCACATGAATTTAACCACACTATGCCACCATCTTTTTAGATTGACATTACAACACTCTGCCTCGCTAGTAACTTTTCAGAAAGACAAGATAACACTCTGCCTCACAGGCTACTCATATGAATTTAACCACACTATGCCACCAGCTTTTCAGAAAGACAAGACAACACTCTACCTCACCAGCAACTTTTCAGAACGAAAAGACAACACACTTGGAATTAACCTTTTCAGACCCACTACACACGTCGAATTCTTGTATGCACACTTGTAGAATGCATTTTGTAGAACTTATACATATTGCATCTTGAAAAATTTGATGAATGTGTGGACTGTGTGGTACAACATGAGGCACAAGGATGGACAGATGGTAGACACCGCTGATGAAAGATGCGTAGTTGTGAAAGGCGTGAAGGCCGTTGTCGAGCATCGAACTTTTGAGGTAAGGTAACAGACGTGCATCTGTGGATAATTGTTTTGTATCATTCATTTTCACATCGGTACGTTTGAATCATTCATTTTCACATCATCACGAAGTCCAATTTTTGTACGAGGCTTTTTTTTTATTACAAATGTACTCGTGTTGATGGAATCTTTTGACCGAAGGTAAAGTGTGAGGCACGGAACCAGAAATACATTAGAGTCCGTAGACAGAAGTACGTTACGTGTGGTCACATGGCATGATGGTTCGACTAATTGCTTTAGTCATCCTCGCTACTACTACGGTACATTACGACACAAGCATCCGGACCATGTAAATATACACGCCTTTAGGAGATAGGGTTAACATAGCAGGTAGGACAGGGGACTACTACGGAATAGCCCGATCTACTGCGTGGACCGGGCCATTTGCCCTTCCTTGCGAGCTCAGCGTTGTACTCCTCGTCGGCTGCCCTCTCACGCTCCCACTCGCGAGCCTCGTGCTCCCTGCACCTGCACGCCTCGAGATGAGCTTGCGTCTCCCGCCGGATATGCTCGCTATGCTCTTCGTTGCGGTGCTCCTCCTCCCTCTTCTCACGATCCCTCTTGGCATCCCACTCCTCGCAGTCGAGACGCCGTTAGTCATGTGGGTGGATCCCTTGGTCGATCCACTTGCGGTAGCCATATAGTGGATCCGGGGACTACGGGTAGACTAGAGAGGTTGTTAGTGCGTACTTTGAAAGAGGAATGGTAGGGGAACATACTGTAACCGATCCTTACCGGCTGTCGATAGCGGCCCGAGTCTCAACGGCGGTCAGGATAGTCCTAGGAGTAGTTCGAGTAACCCCAGTAAGCATGCCTAGGCTGAGCTACTCCTTGAACTTCAAGAACTTGCATGTGTCCCTGCACCAACAGAGGGGAGGCGTCTCCCCCTCGGGCGGGTGTTGTTGCGGGAGGTGCCCACCTAGCACGCTCCGTTTAGTCGTCCTGTGCCTCAGCACCCCTCTTAGGGCACACCCCGCGTGTCGCCCTGGCCTCGTTCTGCGTTGGTGCAAGTATGTCAAAGGCTCAGGCGACCGAGGTACTCAACCAACGCGAGTAACCTAAGGAGGTGTCACGAGGGGTCTTGTGTCGGTCCAAGTGCACCCTGCAGCTGTGAAGCCCCAACAGAGACCTGGCTGCCACGCTGGTCCAAGTAGAAGTCCCTCGAGTGTGACACCTCATGCGATAAGTTTGGCTAGTCCCAACGCGGTGTACGACCTATGAAACACTACGTTACGCATGTAAACATGGCAAAAAAAAAACGATATAGGACGTTACGCAAGCTAGCAAGGTAGTCATACCTGGTCGCACAAAGGCAGACGACGACGGCTCCGTGTACTCCTGCCCCGTGTACTGGTGGAACTCAGGACCTGCAAGAGAAGATTGTCGTTAGTAACTAGTGGGGTTCAAAATAAAGAAGCGGGTGTGAATGTCTCATGCTCACCTACAACTGTCCTGGGGTGCTCGTAGCGCGGTGCCACGAGGAGCCGCTCGCCATGTCCGGGTGAGGAGCCCACAACCGTGAACCACCATGGCTCACCCCTTGTCCATGCACTAGTGGGTCCACCGGGTCTGGGTCCCTCGGCGTGCGACATATCATGATCTGGATCACTCACCTCAACTTCTCGAGGAATTGCTCTATGACCACTTTGATGTCATGCGCCGTCACGCCGAAGCGTTCACCGAGCGTCCTATGATGCACGAAGGCTGCCAACTCATGCACCTCCTGGTGTAGATCCACTTGTACACATAATCAACAAGTTGGAAACCTAAATCTTGCAAATTAAATATGAAGTACCGACCGTTCAATACGTATCATGTGGTGGAGTCCGTCAGGGTGGGGTACGTGTCGAACGTCAAAGCCTCGTGTCGTGGTGGGTCGTCCACGACCCTGACACAACGAACCCTTGTTCGACTGGAGTACCACTCCATGTACTCCGCGCACGTCCCAGGGTCGTAGGGAGCAAGCTCCTCGATGACGTTGGCATAGGCGCTGAGCCAGCCCTCAACCCAGTCAAACATCCTCTCCGCCAAGGAGGTAGTACCAGGTACTCCCTTCCTAGTGTACCTTTGGAAGGCAAAATAATTGTGTCGTTGGTACGTAACGCAAATTGTACGAAAGAAGTGAAGCGTGAACTTACCCATGGACGTTTGGCGGCACCTGCTGCCCCCAGTGGGGACCTACTGTCGCAGATCGAACTAGTGCATGACCCGCTGCACCTGGTACTCCTCCACGAAGACGTCGTGCACCAAGCACATTCGCGTGTACTAGTACACGTAGTATCGCGTACATAGGCTCGATAGTCCTCGGGAGCGTGCGCATACACCCTTTTGGGAGTGTACGGTGTCCAAACGATGTGGTCATCCGTCAGCGATCGAACATCGCAACATACTCTGAGTAGGACGCGTGCAAAGTGATCGGCGTGTAGGTGACCTGTGGAATAGAACTCGTATGTCCATTGTGCAGTTCGTCAATCATCGGGTCAAGCAACTTGTACAACCACAGTATAGCGTGTTTTGGGCCCGCGATACCTGAAAATTTAGTGCATGCATTGTAAAAACTACTAAACATTTACTTTAGAAACAAGAAGCGACATTACCAAAATAATTATCGAGCACAAATACAAACCAAATTTAAGTTGGGATTATTTTGGTTAAGCTACACAAACCCTACTAACCTACTCTCTATAGAATTTTGAAATATTTACCAAGTGCAAATAAAAACAATAAACAAAGTTCATAATTTTATCATTCAGCTATACGTAGCCTATGTAGCAACTCCATAATTTCTTTACAATTTTAAGATGTGTCATGCTATTTTTCTAGTTTAAATAGTATTTTGGCACTAACAAAATAATTACGTGTGCAAATGGAAATAAAAAATAATGACCACAATATTTTAATTCGTCTCTACGTAACTTATGTAGCAACTCCGTTTTTTTTACAATCTAAGATGTGTCATGCTATTTTCCTAGTTTCAAATTAATTTATGGCATTAACAATATAATTAACGCGCACAAATGGGAAGCTAAATAAAGCTGGGATTATTTTGATTACGCTCGACCTACCCTACTTAGCTACACTATAATTTTTACAAATTTGTAATAGGCGTCTTCCTATTTCTACAGATTTATCCTAAATCGTTCGAGTGCTGGAACATTCATAATATGTGCACGATGAACTACACTATACAAAACTCAAATAATGTACTACATAATTTGACTACAAATATCTAATCTATTGAATTCTATGTCGTCATTTTTGTTTGCTAATCGTCAAGGTTTTGACATAATATACGAAGTTGCAAAAACCTGTACTTGCAAGATGGATGACCGAATCTGATGCTCTATTTCTCTCTCCTCCGTTACAAACTGGTAGGGCTTTGCTACCTTTCTTCACTCCCTCTCCTCATCTCTTCTGTTTTTTTTTCTGCGATTAAAATGAGTTCTGGACTGATTTTTCAGGGATTTTATAGATAGAGCACTGTCGCAGTTGAACTCGCGACAGGATCACATGGTTTCCTGCCGCCAATTCAATTGACAATAGAAACACTGTTCACTTCCTATCGCCATTTGAACTGACGACATGGAGTTGAACCGGTGATAGGGAGTAAAGAGGGTCCCTGTTGCCAATTAGAATGGCGACAGGACCCTGTCGCCATTCCAAGTGGCGATATGGACCTAGTTTTAGTTTTGTAATTTTTGTAATTGTTTATTTTGACTATGTATTTTTATAATTATATTTTAAATTAATATTATTTTATTAAAATCCTTAGATAGCTAGGGGGAAGGTGCGTTAGGGATTGGGTACGGTGGAAATTGAAGTGGGTTTCTCAATGTTTTATTTTGTTCACAGAGTTATCCTTTCTAAAAGGGTTGCTATCCCACGCTATATCGTTGGAATGCATTTTCAACAGTATAGCAGTTTCATACAGTTTCATAAAGTTTCAGATTTTGAGTTTGAAGTTTCGACTAGGTTTTAATGCGTTTCGTGAAAAGTTTTAAAAAGGTTTCAGGTTACAAGTTTGATGTTTCAAGCATGTTTTTGCGTGTTTTGTGAAAGTTAAAAAATGGTTTTGCTGTTTTTCATGAAGTTTGGGAAAGGTTTCATAAGAAATTTGTAAGTTTCAAGAGGCTTCAAAAAAATGTTTCAACGAAGTTTCAATCATGAACGAGACATGATAAAACTTCCGAGTTTCAAGCATGATTTTTTTTTAAAAAAAAATAGGTTTAAGTGAGTTTTGCATATCTATAGTAGTTTCTAGAAGATTTCAAGAAAGTTTCAAGCCTATGTTTTAGCAAGTTTCATATTTTGAAACTTAAGTTTCAATAAGTTTAAGACAAAAGAGTTTCAAGAAGTTTCAGCAAGTTTCATAAAGTTTCAAGAAGTCTCGTGAAAACATTTTAAAGGTTCCAGGTTTCAATGAGTTTCACTAATTTCTAGAAGTTTCTAAAAGATTCCAAGAAAGTTTCAAGCACAAGGTTCAACAAGTTCTAGATTTTGTAACTCAAGCTTCAACAAGTTTCAGATTTTGGAACTGAAGTTTCGGACAAAAAGAGTTTTAAGAAGTTTCATCAAATTTCACGAAGTTTCAAGAAGTCTCGTGAAAACATTTTATAAGTTTCAGGTTTCAGTGAGTTTCGTATTTCTAGAAGTTTACAGAAGATTTCAAGAAAGTTTCAAGAAGTTTCAGATTCAGAAACTCAAGTTTTAGAAAGAAAAGTTTCAAGAAGTTTCTGGTTTTCAAACTCAAGTTTCAACAAGTTTCAGACAAAAAAGTTTCAGCAAGTTTTAACATGTTTCAAGAAGTTTCGACAAGTTTCATAAAAAAACAAACAAGAGCAAAAAAATGCCAACGTGCTCACGTGAGGCCGCGCGACCACTCGCCGCCACAACTCCGCGCTCGCCGGGACGTCGTGGCCGTTTGTCTTCCCGCCTACCACCGAGCTCGCTTGCGGCTCCGTGCTCACTAGACTGCTGTGGTCGCTCATCTTCCCACGCATCGCCGAGCGCGCCTCGATATCTGCTTCCACTCGCCTCGCTCCGGCCGAGCCTGCTCGCTGCCATTCCCAATTGCGCCAGACCATGGCCTCCCACATGCTTCAGTAAGACTCATAGATGTTTTATGTGTGTTTCATCAAAGTTTCAAAGAAGTTCATAAATTTCAAATAAAGTTCCATGAAGTTTTAGAGAAGTTCCACAAGTTTCAGTATATTTCAATACGAAACACCCAAGATCTCAGTACAAATTCCAAAAGAAAATTCACAACCTTCAAATTTCAAAAATGTAGATCATGGAAAATTTAGTACAAATTTCAAAGAAAGTCATGTTGTTATGGTGACCGAGCACGACATGTCGATTGCCGCACGCGGCTTGCAATGCATGCACTCAGGTGAGCCCCGTGACTGCCCCACCGCGCGTGCTCGTTGCCGCTCATCAGGCACCGCGCTTGGGGCCATTCGCCACACGAGCCCTTGGAAGCTCGGGCAAGCCTGCAGCCACTCGTCTCATGCCGTGATCGACAAGACCATGGCCACACCACTGCACAAGCCCGCGTCCGCTCACCGCTGCAACTCCTTGCCTGTCACCGCCGTCGATCTCGCTTGCTTGCCGCCACAGGTGGGGAGGAATCTCAGGAGGTGACTAGGGAATGGGCGTGTGAATGCGGATGGGTTGGATGGATAAGGACCAGACATAAGTTCGATGGGATAAGGCTTCGTAGCTATTACATGTGTAGAATCGGACAGTTACGAGCTGTGCAATTGATCGAGGAAGTGACGGTATACCGTTTTCTAGCTTTTTTTTTTCCTTTTAAATTTCTGGTTGGAGGAATTATCGAGGGAGGCAAAAGCAAGCCCGTTCAGTGCAGAATAAAGCGCTCTGCAGAAATTGCAGAGGTAAATTGAACCCATCATACTGCCTTGTGGAGCAATTGTAGATTTCATAGCTTAAACCACGTTGGGCAGCAGTAGGATTTTTTTTTTACAAATACATAGTTCTGCATTTTTTGGCTTCCCCAAGTTATTATGTAAATAGAATCATTAGTTTGAAAAGCATTTTTTTTTCTAAGCAGAGCCCCCTAGTTGTTATGTAAGTCACAGAAGCATATTATTAATAGTGGGAAGAGTAACTAGTATTTTTTTTTTCAAGCAACACGCCCTGTTTGTGGTATGCAACCTAATTAGGCCAAAAAGAGTAAAAACCCTGTTGCTAATATGACATTCCTTTTTAGCAGGCATTTTCTGTTTTGGTATCTGTTTGGGAGCACTTCACACATATTTCAGAAAGCAATATGACCATTCACTAATTCTAAATCAGCAAGGACTCTGCATAATTATTAAGCCGCAATTTCTTCCAGAATGGAGAAATTGATTTAAATGACCTGGCAAAGCTTGTTGGATATACATTATAGGAAGCAATTCTCTTTTGCTAAAAAGCAAAATTGATAGGATGCATAAAATGGCATGAAAACACAATATATTGATTCATATAATTTTATTTCAGTTGAGATTATCCAGCTAGCTAATCAATAGTAGCTTACTGTGGCGCAGACATCATGCACCACAGTAAATGCATGCTACAACTAGCTAATGCATGCTACACGTATATTACTAGGTAGGAAAACGTGCTTCGCCGCGTTCGTAGAGGTGGCTATTACATGAATCGGTTTGTTTTTTGTCGCGTAAATAGATGCGGCTGTAGCTGCAGAAGGCTATTCAGCGAGCTAGATGTGCAACGCAGGACTTGAAACATGGTATGACCATTGTGGCTAGAGGAACAAGACTGTACGCACTGTCTTAGGACTGAAGAAATTGGTGTATTCACGAGCAGACATTACGAATGAGAGCGGCTAAATAAGATCGTGTAGACTATAGATAGCAGGAGTCCAGTTGTAGCATAGACATAGCATATGCATATGTCTGTGCGTGAACGCACTGAGGTAGGACAGTGGGAGTTGCATTGGCTTTAGGCTGTCACATTACATAGCTAACAAAATGAATACAGGCTGGATGATTGCAGCCGCTTCCAAATTGTGCTGGCGAGTTAAGTCAAAAGCTGCATAGGTTGAGTTGAGGTTCACATGAGCCGCTGGCATTCTGTTCACAAGATACGAAAAATAGATGATGTTAGTTGGGCTGGAAAAAATTGGCATAAAGGAGATGATGCTGGTGTTGGGCTGTCCAGTCTGTACATTTTTTTTGGAACAGGTTTGTCTAGCATAGAGAGGAAAATCTAGGTGAATGGACTGGGGTAGTCATCAAAAAAACTTGATTGCTTGCTGACAAAGTACCTGAGATCCTGGTAGCTGGCTGGACCATCCATGTCTAGCTTCCTGATAACCGCGGGTTTCTTTTTTTGTTGTACGGAGATGCGTGCAAGGGAAAGTATAATGGCATGCGTAAAACACAGTAAGTTGTAATGGCCTGTGGCGAATGTAAATAGCAAGAACAGATACCTGGTGGCTTCTTCGGTACTCAGAGGAAAGGTTGGTTTTTCTGGAGGCGCGTTTCTGACCAACCGGCAGAAGGAAAGGCTTCTTTGTTATTTGTGAACAAAGAACAAGCGTGTTGTATGTTAGTGCTTCTGTCTGCAACATTTTTTGTAAGTTGGCAAGTAAACTACATGGTAGTACACAGGCCGAAAGAACGATACCTCCATAGGTGGAAGAGATGGCGGTGTTAGTGGGTTTGACTGATGTAGCTCTGTCTGAGCTGATACGGGCGTGTTCAAAGGAGGCGAAGGTGGATTGGGCGGTGTCTGCGATGTACACATGTGTGGTAAAATAAGCTGGTGTCCCGTTGCAGCCGTGGAGGATGAACTTTCAAGGCGCTGGACCGGTTGTAGCCGATGTGAGCTTTCGTGGCCCATTGCAGGGGCAGGTTGAATTTGAGGGGTGGTGGTTAGGATAGCCAAGGCATTGACTTGGAATGAGGTGTCAATTCTCTGAAGGGCTCCACGTGTTCCACCGACCTGAAGGCTGTACTGGCGTCCATACAATCTTGTAATCTCCGGTGGAATATGTTGAGGAACCGCTCACCATGAGTCCAAATCGGCGATTACCTCGTGAGCAACAGAGAATCGTAAGAACAATGCAAGAACACAAGAACGAACAATAGATGAACACAGGTATGAGAGGGGACTGCGGGCTTCTCTTTATTGCTCTTCCAATAATGAATTGTGTGTACAATGCTTGGGGGTCCTCCCCCCTCCTATATATAGTCTACGGGTGGATGAGGTGCCCACCTGGACCCGGACTCCTGGCCGGGCCCGGTTTCCTAACACTCCCCCTTGGGCTCTCATCCTTCATGTCCATGCCTCGTCAAAACTCCATAAAAACCCAGTGGGAAAAATTTTTGGAGAAAGAGTACATGAATCATGTTCTGCTATGCTGCACGAATTGCCTCATTAAAAACCTTGGCCGAGAAACTTCAGGAAAACTTGTCAAGGGAAAAAGAGTACAATCCACCCAATTTCATTTAATCTTCTGGATTTATTCTTTGGGTACTCGATCTTCATGATCAAGCTTTAATAATGAGTTCGTGAAGGTTCTCCCCCTGAATTCTACACTTCTCTAAGTCTCATCATTCCAATTCACGTATGCATCTTTCAAAGTTAGACGCTGGAAGTGACTTAGTGAATAAATCTGCAAGATTCTCACATGACTTAGTATGCGATGACTTTAAATATGTTCATCTTTTGCAATTCATGAGCATAGAAGAACTTGGGGTTGATATGCTTTGTGAGAGGATTCTTCACATAACCCATATGTACTTGTGCAACACAAGTCTGCATTTATCTTCATAGATAATAGTGGGGTTAGTTCGCATTCAATCCACATGACTGCCGGATGTGGTGAATCATCCGTCGGGCTAAGCGCATTCTTGTGAGGCCTCATACAATGCTATTATTCTGAGTGATTCGTTGAAGTCGGTACAAGACTCTGCTTAGATGATTTTCATGGAATTGCGGTTCCACCACATAGGAATACATAGCATGTTTGCTATTTGGTACGTATCTTGGGTCCTACAAGTACCCATTATCTGCATTGCCATTCATAGTTAAGTCTTTGTTCTTTCTGTAGAACAGACTAAATTCTTTGCTTCTTTGGAGGTATCGGAAGATGTCCTTCATTCCCTGCCAATGTCTAGTACAATTTGTTCAATACATGAGTGTTTCTATCACACTTAAGTATGGGAATTCCGGTCCCAGGACTTCCTCCCCCTCTTTTCTAGGTCTGTACGGGTCTTTGTCTTGTTGCAAAAATATTCTGACCATTGGCACTTTCAAAGGGTATGCCTTTCCAAAATCAAACCTTTCTAACACCTTCTGAGTGTAGGTTGACTGATGTACTAATATCCCTTCAGGGGCATGCTCAAGCTGCAAGCCTAAGCAATATTTGGTTTTACCCAAACCTTTCATTTTGGACTCCGACTCCAGGTAAGAGCTTGCTTTCTTAATATCCTTCAGGGTTCCGATGATATTCAGATCATCTTCATACTCTAAGATTATACAAAATCCATTCTGGGATCGTCGTATAAATACACAGAGATTATTCTCATTGTTCGTGTAGCCTTTCTTGCATAGAAAGTCGCTTCAAGTGATTATACTACTTTCTGCCTGATTGCTTAAGTTTGTATAATGACTTTCTGAGTTTCATACTGTACATATTTCTATTTGCTCTGTTTTGGTCCGGGACAGGGATACATTCAGGTATCTTCATATAAATGTCCGAATCCAATATTTCATAAAGGTATGCTGGTACCCCATCCATCAATTTCACTTCTAACTTCAAGTTCACTGCCATTAAGATAAATATTTAAAAAGGGAGTTCCGCCCATGACCGGGGAATAGGTTTCTTCATAATCATCTCCTGGATGTTCAGTGAAAACTTGTACAACGAGCCTTGCTTCTTTTCATTTCTCTTTCGAACAAATACCCACTTATACCCTACGGGGTGCACAAGGAGAGACGTACGGCTTACAAGCCCAAACGTCTTTCTTTTATTCTGAGAGAATAATTCAGTTTCTATTGCCTTCTCCCAATCTTCTCAATCTGATCTTTTCTTTCATTCAGCGAGCGATGCAGGCTCTGAATCAAGATTGATGATTGTGGTAAGTTTCTTTGCAAAGTAAATATCGACATTGGCTGTTGTCATATTCAAAGATTCTCCCGAGGTCATAAAGTTTATAGCTATTTCTTCAAAGGGCGGTTCTTCTAATGCTTCTACTTGCTCACCGCTGCTTCCAATTGCGGGGCAAGTCCCTTTAGTTTTTCAGCTCCGATGTGTGCGCACACATCCATGCTGATGTCTCCCTTCATGGGAATGTTCAATTCTGGTATGCCTTTTCTGAAGGTTCCATACCGATGCCAGGTCTCAACTGGCTCCCCTTCTGGTTCTGGGGCACTTCAGTGATCGGCTGTGTCAAGTCCTTCTTATCCTTTTCACCAAAGCGCCCCGGTTGCTTGGATTCGAGGCCGAGTTCTCGTCCTTTCGAGGCCTCGGGCGGGATTAGGATACCTTCATTGGTATTTCAACCTCTCCGGTGCATTGCGTGCGAGCAAATGCTACTTGGTCACGCTCTTCAAATCACTAAAGTGGTCTGACAGTTGATTTGCTAATATTTGCAAATCTATTATCTTCTGGACTTCAATTGTCTTCTAGACTTCAATTCAACTATCTTCTGGACTTTTGTATTTGCTTCACTAGTGCGCGGGTCATATGCATAGATTTCAATTATCTTACGATTTCAATTGTCTTCTAGACTTCAATTGTTTCCCGACATTATCATCAATGGTTGATTTCCTCCCCCTAATGACGGGAAACTAACCTCATCTAATGTACTATCAGCGAATCGGGCATTATACAAATCTCCAGTCATATGGTCCAAATACTTGATTATGGATGATGTCTCATAACCAACGTATATCCCAGACTTTCGGAGAAAAACCCATTGCAGTTCGCTGCGGTGGTGGTATAGGTATATAACCCTTGCAAACCAACTGCGAAGATGAGAAGTTTTCGATCTTTGACCCTTGCGCTAGTTGCATAGTTGGATGGATGTTATAGGCCGACGGTCTAAAATTGATGAGAGCTGCTACGAGCAGGACTGCATGTCCCCAACATATAGTTGGTAAATTACAATTCTTCAAAGTTCTGCTAGTCCATTCTGGGTACGGACATGCGGTACAAAATGCTCAATTTTAATTCCCATTGTCATGCAATAATCATCAAATGCTTTCGGAGTGAGTTCTCCGGCGCTGTCCATTCAGGTGGACTTCTCATGATGATCAGGGAAAATATTTAATTATCTACGAGATTTGCTTTGCAAAAGCATGATTTCTCGTAGACAATAAACATACGTGCGACCATTCCGAGGAAGCATCGATAAGCACTATAAAATACCTAATTGACCCTTACAGGGGTTGTATAGGACCGCAAAAGTCTCCTTGGATACGGTCCAGGAATGCAGGGACTTTATCCTTCGCTTTCAGAGCAAAAGGTCTAATAATTAATTTCCCGGTGGCACATGCGGGGCACACAAAATCTTTCAGATTCGGGAAATTCTTTATATTCATATTATGTCCCTGTGAATTGTTAATTATATCTCTCATTATCCTAAGACCTAGGCGGCATAATCTATCATGCTAGAGATAGATAAGTTCAGAGCTTCTAAATACGGTTTTCAAGGCAGTATAGGCTGCAGGTGCCTTAATATTAGTGTAGTATAGCCCAGTTTCATATGAAGGAAGACATTCTAATGCTATTTTCACTTTCTTCACGCTTTGTAATGAGCAGTATTCAGCACCATACTCTTCATCGCCTCTCTACTAAACTGTAGCGCAAATATCCTTGAGAGTTCTAGTCGATTCTGGTACAACAAGTCTTCTTCAATGACCAAAGTTGTGCCCATTGGGAGTATAGTTGTGGCCCTTCACGAGCCTATTATACAAGTATCGTTGCTGCGATTGTCGTAAGACTACCAAAGATTCTTCTTTGATCGACCGAAAAATTTCCATTTCTCTTAGGATGGTTTTCATTTTGCCGCTACATGCTAAGCACTCTTCCTCCATAGGCGCCACACGCGTTCTAATATAATGTACTTTATTAATATGTAGCGAAAAGCAAGCAACACATAGATAAAATACTTCAAATATCGTAACGTAACTTGCTATTATAAAACAGAAAAATAAGCCTTGCAGACTCATAATAAGAATTTAATGCTTTGCTCGCTAGAGCTTGCAACCATTATTCAATAATTCAAAATTACGCTTCAATTACAAACCGCAGTTACTATAAAGATTCGAGTGCAATGCGTGCACTAGATCTAATAGGCGAAGTATTCAGAACTTCGCCTAAATCGGCCCATACGCGATCTTCTCCTTGGCGCCTACTACCGTGGCCGCGATGTCCAAAGGAGGGATGATAGGGTCACATCGGGCTGTCCACATCCATAAGTGCAACTAATAGGTGTGGGTCCCGCATGCCTTCAATGGCAAGGTGTGACATATGTTGTCATTTGCCCTTCTTCTTAGGACCAAAAACATCAATAACGTGTGACGACTACCTTACCCTTCTTGCTCCTCTCATTCGTGAGATGTTTCATCACCTTGTAGTCGCTAGCGATGGCTTCATGACCAACATTGCTATTAGGTGGCTGCGAGATGTAGTTCTTTCTTAGAACATCATCTCGAGTTTCATAACTTGCATGATGTCAATTAATTCGGCATACTTCATGTAGCCGTCTTGACGATAGTTGCGTGTGGATTATACCGCGTTTGGGTGAAAGGTAGAAAATCTTCTCCATCTTACGCTCATCCGTGATTACATTACCACGAATTGAAGATTGATACAAATTCCATACAAATTTCGACCATCTTTGATCGATTTTTGAACTACCGTTCGTGATGCCGTCATCTTCATATTCATGCAAAAGTTCAAAGGATTACCATTGTAATCTGCATAAAATAGTTGCAAAATTCTCATAATGCTATCGAACTCGTGTTCAGATTCTCGATTTTTCTATGCATTTTTCATGATTTACTGCTATTTTCAGTGATTAAAAGCAATATAAACAATTACAGATAATCAAAAACAGTAAATGCGATACATAAATTGCATAGAAATAACAATAACAAAGTTAAACATGCTTCAAATGCAAAACCGATTCAAAATTGGATTCAGAGGCTCTTTTCTCTTTGGAAAAGGTATTTTCGCTAAAACCGCAAGTTTCGAGGGCTAAACGCGGATCTCGCCTACGAGAAGAATTTGCGCGTAATTTTCAGTAATTCCAAGGGTTTTCTCGCAAAATTCCTTATTCGCGAAAAGCGTCCCGTAATTCTTCAGAATTCCGAGGGTTAATTTGCAAAAATCGGGATTTTCTTTTCCCTCCCCTTTTTTTTTCTTTCTTGGCCGGTCCCCCTTTTCTTTTTTTTTCAGCTGGGCCCTTTCTTTCGGCCCGACTTGCCTCCGCCCCGCCCAAAAGGCCCACCGGCCACTTCAAAGGGACGTGGGGGTAGGGTTTCCCTACCCCCTATTCACCCGACGGCGGCGGCTCGTTGAGTAGGGCGGCGGGTTTGGTGACCGGCGACGGCGCGGGGTGCACGGGGGCCGGCTCGGGCCGGCGGCAAGCTCGTGTCTACCCGGCCGGGCATGTCTGGCGAGCCGGAAGCACCCGCAGCGGCGCGCCAGCGTATCGCGGCGCGGCGCCTGCGACGGAGCCGGCAGGCGCGGTCGCGGCGCGCGTGCGTCGTGGGCGGCGCCGCCGCGGCGAGTGAGGCGGCCGTGGAAGCCGCGGGCGACATGGGGCGGCACCGGCCGCGGACCGGCGAGGCTTCAAGCCATGCGTCGGCGCGCTCAAGGCGGCCGTGGCGGCGACCATGGGCGCCGGAAGCGGCGAACCGGCGATTCGAGGCGGCGGCGGCGGTGCGGCGAGGCGCAGCGTCTCGGCGAAGCGCGGTGGCGGCGCTTCAAGGCCCGCGCCGTGCAAGAGGAGGCGGCGCGCCGCGCCCGTCTGCAAGTGGCGGCGGCGGCGGCGGCGGCGGCGCTTCAAGGCCCGCACAAGTGGTCTGCTTCGGGCGCGCTCCAAGGCGGCGCGACAGCTCCGGCGCAAGCGGGCAGCGGCTCCGGCGGCACATGCTTCAAGCAAGGGCCGGGCGACGCATCAAGCTCGGTCCGTGGCGGTTCCGACGGCGCCATGCGGGAGGCGGCCGGCCGGAGGCTTCAAAGCACGGCGATCAATGCAGCCGGCTTCGAGCATGGCGATCGGCGGTGTTCATATGCATGTCGTGCCCATGTGTATAATTTCTTAGGATGCAATGAATTTGTTGGCCGGGGCGCATTCGGGCGCAGCGGCAGCGGCCGTGCGGCGCGGCGGCCATGCAGGGCCGACAAGGGACGTGGTCGTGCTACTAGGTAGCGGCGGCGCGACCGTACAGGGTTGCGACGCTGGGTTTTGTACTGTTCATGCGAAGCGATGCGACGTAACACTTAGACATGCAACGATCTACCGTGCAATCAACATCCGCTCTTTCATGCGAACTACCGATCAGCTTGGCTGGCGACTTCAAGTCGGCTCGCGGTAGATCAGAGTGAATTTGCACCGTAGAAAACAATCTAGAAAGCAACAATTGCAGAATTGAAAGCAATCTAGAAAAACGATTCAATCTACGAGCGTCGTTCATCGACGGTTACCTTTTCGATGCGAGGAGAGTCGATCGTGCTGATAACGTGTTGAGGAACCGTCGCTGGCGAGTCCAGTCCGAGCGATTACCTCGTAGGCAAATAGAGAATCGTAAGAACAATGCAAGAACACAAGAACGAACAATAGATGAACACAGGTATGAGAGGGGACTGCGGGCTTCTCTTTATTGCTCTTCCAATAATGAATTGTGTGTACAATGCTTGGGGGTCCTCCCCCCTCCTATATATAGTCTACGGGTGGATGAGGTGCCCACCTGGACCCGGACTCCTGGCCGGGCCCGATTTCCTAACAGAATAAAGCCAGCAATATTGGAAGCAGACGCTGTCAGGTTGAGTGCCTGCACACCGATCAGATCTTGGGCCACATCGCCAAAGAATACGAATTCGGCGTATATATGGTGCATTGGCACTGTCGACGCTGTGTATGTCTACTAGAGCCCATCGCGCGTTGTAACGCGCGCGTAGGAAACCGCGAGGCCGAGATGCGCTGGCCTCAGGGCTGAGCCGTGTGGCGTTATGGGCCTGCCGATCGGACGAGCGACGAAAGCGGCGCGGAATCGAGCGGCCGAGCAGGTGCGCGTCGACGCGGGCTGCGAGGCGATCGGACAGCGCGCGTGGAATCGCGCGGCGACGAAGGAATCGGACGACGTGGCCCTGCCTAGTTGCGCCCCCTCTCGGCCTGACTAGCACCCTGTGCGCGCCATTTGGCGTGTGAGAATCAGAATAGAAGTGGTTCCATGGTAGTATGTTGTAATGTGTATGGAAAATTAGTGGTGCATAAGAGCAGATATTGTTGCCTGTTATTAGAGATTTTCTTGGGCATTACATATAGGTTTTTTGAGTACGTAGATTGGCACAGAATATATTACAGACGTAGGATATACTGCGTATGACCTGCAAAACATAACATCATGCGTTCTAATTCGTGGTAGTTTAGAGTTTTTTAGATTAGTTTGGCGCAGAATATACTACAGATGCAGGATATACTGCATATGACTTGCAAAAGATAACATTATGCGTTCTAATTATTCAAGGCAGTGTAGAGTTTCTAGATACTAATCAAAATAACAACGGAAGACGCTTCCGCTTAGAGGCCGAGAGCATGGTGCATCGTTTTCGTAGTCGCGAACGGTGGCGTGGTGTAGCATCGCTACGCAAACGATCCACATGACGTTTGGTGGAAGTTTAGTGAGAAATCATAGACGCGATAGAGTAGGAATATAAAACAAGATGTCGAGATAGTTTTGGAAATGAATATACCGGTGTTTAGTGCGAAGGGCTATCATCCGATGGATTATTTCGTGCTCGCATGTGAGGCCGTCTGCTTTGTAGCTGTTTTATGTGGCGAAATGTATAATGTAGATGATATGTGAGAGAGCTATAGGGTACTATTTTTGTAGTTTTAGATGTCTGCTGCTATAGATGCGTATCGTGTTATAGAACTCGATAAGTAATGTATGATCGTGATATAGTAACTATGCGAAGCATTTAAATATACTAGTAACCTCACACGCTGTAGTCGAAGACGACAGATTGTGATTAGACCAAGGAACAACCGAATACATTTTTCAAGAAATATGACCTAAGTTTAGCTAAACATACATTGATAAAAAAATCTACATATCTCATAGAATAAATGATACATATGCCTTGAGTTCCTCTAATCGAATCAAGTAGCGATAAGCACAAGTATGACTGGCTCATCGTAAGAACACCGCCCATCCTGGCTGACCTCATCATCCAAATCATGCTATCGTGCAAACAGTACAGTCCGATCTATCCTGCTCCTCCTCCGGACTCTGCGATACTGTGCTTGCTCTCCTCGTGTTCAGTCTGCAATCTGTAAAAACAGAACAGGCACACCATGTCAGATAGCCAATGCACATGAACAGAACAACACATATCATATAATTTCAGCAATGTACAAAATCAAACATAGATTCAAATGTAAATAGGGGAAAAAACTCTACACCGAAGTAGAGAGCTCAACAATAAATAGACATAGTGCTAGCAATAGCTCATTTGGTGGTAATGTTGGAATTCATTTTGTTATAAGGAAAAGAAATGTGACCCTGGTCAAAGTAAGAGACATTCTTGTACAGTATGATTAGGACAATCCCTCTACAGTATGATTAGGACAGTCCCTCTATGAATTGCTTTGGTTAAGTGTACGTTTTGGCAAATTATCGAAAGGTGATAATGTGGGATTCATCCTAGAAATCAGATTAAAGAGGCCTCGTTATTGCGGGCATTAGATTATCGAGGACTCGTTGTTGATTTGCATTTGCGAGCAGAAGTGTTCTATATCTAAATCATCACTTCAGTTAACGAATTTGATTCATGGATGCATGAATTTCCGAAGGTAAGTAACGAACGTATCTATAATCATGAGCAGTTATTAATTGCTAGTTAAGGGTGGCAAAAGGCTTACCCAGTTGCTGACCATATCATAATAAGACATTATGAATATGCAGCATCAAGGAACTGGGGAAGGTCTGACAGGGGGGTTATGGCAAGGAACTGTACGACAACTCATTAGAAAACCTAAAAGCCGCGATGAAAAGTGCCCTTACATGGACGCATAAGTTCATCAGGATCCTTAGCTGCAGACCTATGGCCAAACAGAGTATAGTCAATGTCTAAGACGTATGAGACCCATGTACATCTGAAAAGCAGTTTATCATATGAGACTCACTTCTTATACACCAAACCTAGAAGCCTAGCGGCAATATGACCTATTCTATGTTTGTAACAAGAATTCTAGCTATAAAGTTAGCAGAAAACAATACAGTTGGCGATATCGAGCCATGAACAACCTCTCCTGGTCAATGCAAAGCATAAACAACAGCATCTACATATAATCAGCACTTCCTGCAGGCTGTAGTAATAGAAGATAAACCTAGGTATCGACTAAATCCAATCCAGGAACAAAATCTGTAGCATCAACAACAGTTCTGAAAACAGCGTCCAATATGCAGTAGCAGGAAACAGACCAACTGAGAAATGCAATGATAAAACAAGTTCAGAAGTTGTGTTGGCATCAAAGCAAAACACTACATTGGACCAAAAAAAACTGAAATACAGCAAAACTTCGAAGAATATATAGTTTTTGTACTAACAGTTCATTGCCTTGATCGTTTGCTTCCTCCTTTTTGTCTAAAAGTGCATAAACAATGCCATGCAAAAAGAAACACCGTAGACAGAGAGCTCACAGCCTGGACAATAATAAAAGGAACTTGAAAACAATTCAAGACTCAAGAATACCTCACAAAGATGAGCCCAAAAATCTCGAGGATCCTCATTGACAAGATCTTGCAGTTTCTCTGATGCAACATCCAACTGATCCTGCATGTCGAAACTTTCATCTATAAATCATGAGGCCACCATGGAATCAAAACTTGCATGTCAATTGTTACCTTGACAACATGCATCTGTGCAATCAAAAGCTCTATGCTGCGCTCCTCTGGGACCCTTTCAATCTGTGAGAGTGCGGGATGGTGCACTCAATGATGTTAAACAAATCAGGGCAAAGATTGTTTGACTCACAAATAAATCAGAATCAATCCAGCTTCATACAGCACAATCCCCGATCCCTTGCAATCTAAAACTACCCAAATCATCTCTCTATACACAAAAACTAACACATATACCCAATTAAACACTTGGATCAACATATATATCAACTCTAAGCTTTGTACGAACACATTTGTACCAAAAATCATAGAATTCCTTTTTAAAAATCCAACTCCATCTAAAACCTTTCAGGGTCCAAAACTATCCAAGTTCACTTTAACTCCACAGAAACCAACACAAGATACATCCACAAACCATGGAATCGACAATTTCACCAACTGTAAGCCCTAGGCCGACAAAATTGTAAACGAACCCCTAAAACAATCTAAGAAGGACAACTCCCCACACTCCACAACCACCTAATCAGCACCATATCCATAGAACAAAATTCCTAGAAATCCCCTCATAATTCCAACTCCAAACCTTGCAATCCACATCTCCTCAGGACCCGCGACCACATAAATTAGCATCACGTCCTCAAAGACCAACAGACGGACCGACAACAACTCTGAACCCAACAAATAGCGCCAATTTCGAGAATTCGTGAGGACAAAGCTGTAATACTCCGGAAGTTTGAGAAGTCAAGAATCGGATTAAATTAAAAACAATCGGTAGAGAATAATTTAATCGGGGAAGTTTTATTTTCAGTTTTCGTCGAATCCAAATTAGAGAGGGCTTTTCTCGTTTTCGCTTCATTTTGGGGCTGGGCCTTGGCCCATCTTCTAGTGGTGGCCGGCCAAGGGGAGGCCACCCTCCCAAACCCTAGCCGCCCCTCCCTTTCCCCTTTTCCTCCTCCTCTCTGCACCGCCCCTCCTCCTCCTCTTGGTCGACTCCTCTCCTCCCCTTGCACCTCCCCTCTCCCAAGGTGCTGTCCCCTGCACCTCCCCTATCCCAAGGTGCTGCCCTCATGCAAGGAAGAAGAAAGAAAGGGAGAAAAGAAGGAGAAGAAGGAGAAGAAGAAGAAGAAGAAGAAGAGTTTGTGCGGGGTTTGGTTCAGCGATTTCTAGTGGTTCTACAAGGGTAACGAGATGCCCTCCCCGCTGTTTAATCCTTATTAGATGCAAAAACCGATTAGAATTGATGGTTAATTGTTGGGCTGCAGTAGATGCAATTCTGTCCAGAACCTTACGTGGGTTTTTTCGTATGTTTAGAGGCTGAATTTTAAGTTTCCATCTCCTAGAGATATGTGGGTTATGTCGTTAGCTTTCAGTAGCCGCGAAGATCACTCGATTCCGAGGTCTGAGTAAAAAGTTATGATCGATTTAGTATCTGCTGCCAGAAATCTGACGAGAATAATCTGTCTGGTTATTTCCTAAAATTTGAAAGGGAATTTGGTAGAATCTGAAAGTTCACCCAACTAGGTTATTGTAGGTAATTCGATAACCTTTTCAGATTGATAAAGAACGATCAATTCGGAGTTACCTATTAAAAGTTATGGTCATTTTAGTTTTGCTGTTCGTTTGTGTAGACAGTTTCTGTACTGAAAGTTCAGACAATGGTTAGCCTATTTTTTTGGCCGATTTGGAGTATCGTGTCAACTAGAGTATTGTAGATTAGTCAGTTAAGAATCTACAGAAATTGGGTTTACCTCTTTTTGACTTCCAGATCATGAGTTATGTCATTTACCATGCTGCTGTCCAGAATCAGATTATGGCAGCAAACGTTGTTGTTCGTTTTCAGCTTTGTAAACTCGTTCTGAGTCGTCTAGTAAGCATTGTAGAATGCCGATTAGTAGCGCTGGGTATTTCATGACCTTATTGAAGTTATTTTACTTGTTTAGGAGGTGAAGCCTCAGGCTTAGGAGTATCGCCTTGGCCGGCTAACGCGTCACATCGTGGAAGGCAAGTAATTGTAGCAGTGTTACTACCGTTTAATTGGTTGTTCTTACTACTTGCAATCCCTATGAGTTTTGTATTTTGAGGTATTATGCCATGGTTGGTTGACTTACATATGAGATGATGACAGTAATTATTATTTAATGATTTACATTGGATATCTTGTGTGTAGCCATGAAATGGTTGCTTTATGTGCCGAATGTGGATCATGGATGTATTTTTCCATAATGATGATGTGGTAGTTGTACAAGTTAATCTTGTTGGTGCCATTATGAGATGTCACATATGTGGTTTATGATTATCATATCACTCATAACATATCATTACATTGCATTGTGGATGTCGCCGCTTATGGCCGCGATCAGACGCCGTCTGACATCGTACATTGCTCAGAGATGATGCACACTCTTACCTTGATGGGTAAGAGTGCGATGGAGCATGGCATGCATTTGCATTAAGCATTGTGGATGGAGAACCCGCATTCTTTTGTCAATGGTTGAATTCTTACGAGCGAGACTCATGCTAGTCCATGTGTTTTATTGAATGAGATAGTGGAATGTGGTTGTGGTCATGCAATAATATAACTTGTGTTGTAGCTTGCTTGTCAATTGATTAACTCGTTATTCAACTTACTTGCTGAGATTTTATCTCATTCTTGTTGTTTCTTTCCCTTTCGTGTGATTCTTAAGCATTCCTGGGATGGGTAGAGCGGCACTACAATAATGCACTCAATTCATAGTTTCATGCTGTAATAAAGTTGAGAGGAATTTAGCCTATTGACCAGTTATTCATGAGTGATCTGTTGATTTATTATTGATGCATTTATGGACTACACTTGGATTAATCTGCTAGAGGTTGTTTAATTATTGAACTTGTTACTGTTATCTTTATTCCCATAGAGGTTATTGCTTCCGCTTATTGATTCTTGCCTAGAGTTGCTGCCGAAATTTTATATTCTTATGAAATTATTGACTAGCTGTAGAGTGGTTATGTAGTATCCCGTGGTAATGTTGGTCCCGGGTGTTACAGTTAGTATCGAGCCTAGGCTTTAGGTTCTAGGAGAAGTAAGAAATTGACACACTTGCACATGTAGGATGGGGAAGGGTTTGCATATCTTGCATATACCTTGTTGAATTCTTTAATTTATTGCTTGTGCTTCACTTGTCTGAGTTTATTGTTTGTTTGTTTGTGGGTTGCGGTGGCTGCAGGAATGCCACCTAAGGGTAGTGGTCGTGTTCGTCACGCTTTCTGGCAATGGCAACCGGCGAGCTGAGGAGGCCGAGATGCTCGGCCGGTGGGTGGTACCCAAGAGGAGCCGTTGGGCGTGGTCGGGGCCATGCGGCAGAGTTGAGGGCTTTGAAGCGGGCGGTGGCCCTCGTGCCGATGCCGCCCGGTGCTCGAGGTTGCGCGGTATGGCGCGCAGCGGCATCTCACCGTGAGTGGGTAGGGTTGAGGGGACGGCTTCGGCGCGGCCGCCACTCTCCGTCTGTGCCGGCTGACCGGTCATCCCGCGTGGAGGACAAGATGGAGGCTTTGAGGTAGTGGCTCCGATCGCGTGCGCTATGTGGCGCAATGCAAAGGAGAGGCCGAGATCGGTGGAAAGGAGTGCGATGCTGCTTTCGCACGGCCGCCCATGGACTCCCATCGTGGGCGGAGTTTGTCCGGCGCTTGAGAGGCGGTTCTATCCGAGACCTTTCGGACAAGATGAAAATTGACTTGGGAAAATACACTCAAGACAAGCGATGCAGTGGCGAGTATGAGGTGGGCTTCAATCGATAGTCCGCCGTCCCACATGTGGCTCGGGATGATGCGGAGAAGGCGAGCAGCTTCGTCGGGGCTTAGGCCTTCGATCCGCCACTGGCGGGTGCCTTCCGATCACAGATTTCGTGCACTCGTGGAGCAGCCTTGGGGATCGAGATGCGGCATGCGTACACGGAGGACACTGCAAGGCCTCGAGGAGATCACCTCGAGGTCATAGCGAGAGGAGGGGCCATTCAGGGGCCCTATGTTTAAGAAGGCAAAGGGTCGTCGTCATCACCCCTACGTAGTGGCGCAGGCGAACCGACTCTCTGGAGGAGCTCTGCATGCAGTGCCACCTCGAGCCGAATGGGCTTGGTGTGTTTCGTTGTGGGGATCCGCGACAGCGAGTGGCTGCTCTTGGAGGGGCAGTGCTATCGTGGTCAAAACCACAAGGATGTGGTGTGCGTGCGAATCCCAAGGAAACTACGGTGGGAGTTGGCGCCTACACCTTCGGCGGATTCTCTCGTCCCGATGGCACCGCTCGGATGATGGCGTGGCTCCGCCTCGCGATCCCTACCGCGTCCTCGCACGCGTTACTGCCGGCGCCCCAACACCTTCATCGATCGTCTTGGCGCCCCACGGAGGATACGGGTTGGCAGCCTACTCCATCGACCCGATACCTCGGTGGACACCGCGCCGACCTACCGAGTGTGGAGATCCTTCTTCTTCACCGTCCTGCGGCATTCTCCATGCCGACACCGGATGGCGAGGATCGTGGAGACGTTGTAGACAGTACCTTATCGCTTGACTCTTTCGATGCTGCGTACTTTTGATTCTGGCAGCTTCTCTTTGTCTCGGAGAATTTTGTTGAGCGGGCGGGCTTTCGTGCGATTAATTGGGAGGCGGTGGTTGTTAGTTCTCCTAGTGGGCTTATATCCAGCCTCGTGTTTGTCCCGTTGTGTGGTGATTCTAGCGGATGAGGAGTTCGTGGCGAATTTGGTGGTTATACCCCAGAGCCCTTCGATGTGATCCTTGGCATGGATTGGCTCACGCGGTATCAAGCGTCATCTCTTGTTTCGGAAGACGGTCACCTTGCGTTCTCATGCAGGCGTGAAGTTGTTTTCAAGGAGTGCTCCACAGTACTTCTCTCGTTGTTGTGCGCTTGTTTCCTAATCGGCGGATGCGTAAGTCGAAGTGTTGTGGGCTTTGGTGGAGGGTCACGAGGTCGCTTTGAGGTTAGAGAACATACCGTAGTCCGCAAGTACCGGATGTTTTTCCCAATGAGCTCCCGACACGCCACCAGAGCGGAGTCGATCTTCCGTATTGAGCTTGTTCCGTGCACGCGGCCTATTTATAAGTCCCGTCACGGATGGCACCGCTGAGCGAGTTGAATTAAAGAAGCGCTTGGATGAACTCTTAGCTAAGGGTTCATTAGACCGAGCACGCCACCTTGGGCCGCTCGGTTTTGTTTGTGGGAAAGAAGGATGGCACCAAGAGGCTTTGTGTGGATTATCGAGCACTCAACCAAGTGACAATCAAGAACAAGTATCCCCGCCTCGTATTGAAGATCTCTTCGATCGGTTGAGAGGTGCCAAAATATTTTCCAAGATTGATTTACATGCAGTTACCATCAAGCGCGAATCGTGGAGGAGGATATAGAGAAGACGACTTTTAGCACAAGGTATGGGCATTACGAATACGTCGTTATGTCTTTTGGGTGACTAATGCTCTGCTTTGTCTTTATGGAAGCTATGAGCAGGATGCTCCATGAGTACCGGATTCTTTTGTGGTGGTCTTCATCGACGACATCTGGTTTATTCCAAAGCGGAGGAGGACCACGAATTGCATCTCAACTCGTCCTAGATACTCTTGGAAGAATAAATACTATGCGAAGCTAAAGAAGTGTGCTTTACGTTATCCAAGTAGGATTTTTGGGTCATACCATCGGTCGAGACGGTATTACAGTGGATCCAAGAATGTGGCGCAGTGGTTGATGGCGGAGGCCAACCAATGTGTCGAGATCCGAGTTTCCTTGGTCTTGCTAGGTATTACAGCGCTTTGTGCAGATTTTTCTAGCATTGCTAAACCAATGACCCGACTCACGCAAAGGGGTTCCTTTTGTGTGGACGGACGCTGTGAGTGGGTTTGAATTTGAAGAACAAGTGGTAAATGCACCTATTCTATCCTTGCCCGGGTGGCAAGCGCTTCACGATGTACGGATGCTTCTGATTGGACTCGGATGTGTACCGATGCAAGAGGGCCGAGTAATCGCTATGCTTCTAGACAGTTGAAGACTCATGAGCGAATTATCCCACTCATGATCTCGAGTTGGCGGCGATTGTGTTTGCTCAAGTCTTGGAGGCATTACTTGTATGGGGAACGAGTCACGATATCTTCACCGATCACAAGAGCCTTAAGTATATATTCACACAATGAGAGCTAAATTTGAGGCGGCGGAGGTGGTTGGAGTTAATCAAGGATTATGACTGACTATCCAAAGATCACCCCGGTAAGGCTAATGTGGTGGTCGATGCCCTAAGCGGACAGGGTACCTCTGTAGCGTTATCCTTGGCCTCGGAGTTTGAGAAGATGGGTATTTCTTTCTGTCTTACGGGTACTGTGACAGAGACACAAATGATCATCCAGTCTGCCATCCCTGAGCGCGTTCTTGAAGCTCAACAGCACGATCGGCTCCTTTCAGAGGTGCGGAAGAGGATCTCGGAGGGGCGTTCCCGAGATTTTAGTGTGGATGAACACGGTGCGGTTCGATTCAAAGGCCGGCTGTGTGTACCCCAGAAATCACCGGTGAAGGATGATATTCTTCGTGAGGCTCACCGGACCCCATATTCGGTACATCCAGGAGAGACCAAGATGTATCGTGATCTGAAACAAATCTTTTGGTGGAAGCGGATGAGGGTGGATATTGCTAAATATGTCGCTGCTTGTGGCGTTTGTCAACAGGTAAAGGCTGAGCACAAACGTCCTGCTGGTTTGTTGCAGCCCTTGGAGGTACCTGAGTGGAAGTGGGAGCATATCACTATGGACTTTGTGGTTGGGTTGCCACGCTGCCGAGGCGAGATGCAATATGGGTCGTGGTGGGCAAAGCTTACAAGTCCGCACACTTCATACCGATAAAAACGACCAACACAATGCGCAGACCTAGCCCCGTTGTACATCCGAGAGGTGGTGAGGCGCACGGTGTACCCAAGTCCATTGTTTCGACCGAGATGCCAAGTTCGTCTCTAAGTTAGCGAGTCTTGAGTGCGTTGGGCACGGCAGTTTCCTCGATGCCTTTTCACCCTCAGACGGATGGTCAGTCAGAGCGGACCATTCAAACCCTGGAGGACATGCTTCGTGCTTGCGTGCTATCTTGGAAGGGTAGTTGGGAGGACTATCTGGCTTTGGCAGAGTTCGCTTATAACAATAGTTATCGAGTAGTATCAAGATGCCTCCTTTTGAGGCTTTGTATGGTCGGAGGTGTGTTTCCCCTCTTTGTTGGGATGCAGTGGGTGAGAGGTCGTTGCTTGGTCCGGATCTTGTTCAGCGAGACCGTGGAGAAAGTGCGGGAGGTTCGTCAAAACTTGTTGGTGCTCAGAGCCGACAAAAGAGTTATGCGGATGTTCGCGCCGAGAGTTGGAGTTTGCGGTGGGTAGCCTTGTGCTCCTTCGGTGTCTCCAACCAAGGGTATTGTTCGTTTGGTACCACCGGAAGCTTAGCCCGCGTACATCGGTCCTTTCCGATGGTTGCCCGGTGGGTAGTTTGGCTTATCGTTTGGGTTGCCAAACTCATTGAGTGGTGTGCACAATGTCTTCCATGTGTCTATCTTGAGAAATACTTGCGGGATCCGAACACAAGATTGACTGGAGCGAGTTACTGATGGAGCAGATCTCACTGTGGAGAGTCGTCCAGTTCGTATCTTGGATACATCGGAGCGGTCTTGAGGAATAAGACCATCAAGTATGTGAAGGTCCTTTGGGCGAATCGATCGAGAGAGAGGCTACGTGGGAGCCGGAGGATCATTTGCGAAAAAGTACCCGAGCTCTTCGAGGCCGGTAAGTACTCCTAGTTGGGTTCTTTGTTTGCTTGTTGTTCTGTTCCTTGTGGTGCAGAGAATTGGATTCGAGGCTAATCCTTTTAAGGTGGGAAGAATGTAATACTCCTAAGTTTGAGAAGTCAAGAATCGGATTAAATTAAAAACAATCGGTGAGAATAATTTAATCGGGAAGTTTTATTTTCAGTTTTCGTCGAATCCAGCTTAGAGAGGGGCTTTTCTGTCGTTTTCGCTTCATTTTGGGGCTGGGCCTTGGCCCATCTTCTAGTGGTGGCCGGCCAGGGGAGGCCACCTCCCCAAACCCTAGCCCCCCTCCCTTTCCCCCTTTTTCCTCCTCCCTCTTGCAGCCGCCCCCTCCTCCTCCTCTTGGCCGACTCCTCTCCTCCCCCTTGCACCTCCCCTCTCCCAAGGTGCTGTCCCCCTGCACCTCCCCTATCCCAAGGTGCTGCCCCTTGCGCAAGGAAGAAGAAAGAAAGGGAGAAAAGAAGGAGAAGAAAGAGAAGAAGAAGAAGAAGAAGAAGAGTTTGTGCGGGGTTTGGTTCAGCGATTTCTAGTGGTTCTACAAGGGTAACGAGATGCCCTCCCCGCTGTTTAATCCTTATTAGATGCAAAAACCGATTAGAATTGATGGTTAATTGTTGGGCTGCAGTAGATGCAATTCTGTCCAGAACCTTACGTGGGTTTTTTCGTATGTTTAGAGGCTGAATTTTAAGTTTCCATCTCCTAGAGATATGTGGGTTATGTCGTTAGCTTTCAGTAGCCGCGAAGATCACTCGATTCCGAGGTCTGAGTAAAAAGTTATGATCGATTTAGTATCTGCTGCCAGAAATCTGACGAGAATAATCTGTCTGGTTATTTCCTAAAATTTGAAAGGGAATTTGGTAGAATCTGAAAGTTCACCCAACTAGGTTATTGTAGGTAATTCGATAACCTTTTCAGATTGATAAAGAACGATCAATTCGGAGTTACCTATTAAAAGTTATGGTCATTTTAGTTTTGCTGTTCGTTTGTGTAGACAGTTTCTGTACTGAAAGTTCAGACAATGGTTAGCCTATTTTTTTGGCCGATTTGGAGTATCGTGTCAACTAGAGTATTGTAGATTAGTCAGTTAAGAATCTACAGAAATTGGGTTTACCTCTTTTTGACTTCCAGATCATGAGTTATGTCATTTACCATGCTGCTGTCCAGAATCAGATTATGGCAGCAAACGTTGTTGTTCGTTTTCAGCTTTGTAAACTCGCTTCGAGTCGTCTAGTAAGCATTGTAGAATGCCGATTAGTAGCTGGGTATTTCATGACCTTATTGAAGTTATTTTACTTGTTTAGGAGGTGAAGCCTCAGGCTTAGGAGTATCGCCTTGGCCGCTAACGCGTCACATCGTGGAAGGCAAGTAATTGTAGCAGATGTTACTACCGCTTTAATTGGTTGTTCTTACTACTTGCAATCCCTATGAGTTTTGTATTTTGAGGTATTATGCCATGGTTGGTTGACTTACATATGAGATGATGACAGAATTATTATTTAATGATTTACATTGGATATCTTGTGTGTAGCCATGAAATGGTTGCTTTATGTGCCGAATGTGGATCATGGATGTATTTTTCCATAATGATGATGTGGTAGTTGTACAAGTTAATCTTGTTGGTGCCATTATGAGATGTCACATATGTGGTTTATGATTATCATATCACTCATAACATATCATTACATTGCATTGTGGATGTCGCCGCTTATGGCGCGCGATCAGTCTGACATCGATCGCATTGCCGTCAGAGACGATGCACACTCTTACCTTGATGGGTAAGAGTGCGATGGAGCATGGCATGCATTTGCATTAAGCATTGTGGATGGAGAACCTGCATTCTTTTGTCAATGGTTGAATTCTTACGAGGGACTCATGCTAGTCCATGTGTTTTATTGAATGAGATAGTGGAATGTGGTTGTGGTCATGCAATAATATAACTTGTGTTGTAGCTTGCTTGTCAATTGATTAACTCGTTATTCAACTTACTTGCTGAGATTTTATCTCATTCTTGTTGTTTCTTTCCCCTTCGGTGATTCTTAAGCATTCACGGATGGGTAGAGCGCACTACAATAATGCACTCAATTCATAGTTTCATGTTTGTAATAAAGTTGAGAGGAATTTAGCCTATTGACCGATTATTCATGAGTGATCTGTTGATTTATTATTGATGCATTTATGGACTACACTTGGATTAATCTGCTAGAGGTTGTTTAATTATTGAACTTGTTACTGTTATCTTTATTCCCATAGAGGTTATTGCTTCCGCTTATTGATTCTTGCCTAGAGTTGCTGCCGAAATTTTATATTCTTATGAAATTATTGACTAGCTGTAGAGTGGTTATGTAGTATCCCAGGGTAATGTTGGTCCTGGGGTGTTACAAAAGCTGTAACCAAAGCCCCAAAATCCCTTCACAGATTCACCCACTGAACCCAATCACGCACAAACATAGCGAAGCTTCAGAAGGCAGCGTAACGGAGAGAGCAGCGAGGATGTGTGACTTGGCGCGTGACGGTGATCTCGGGTTAGTCCTCGTAGCGGAGCGGGGAGCGGTTGCTACGCTATTGGCAGAAGCAGAAAGCAAGGACGGAACAGATCCGAGGCGCCGAGGGGGCATTTGGCCGGGCGTGGGAGGAGAAGGCGGTTGCGGCGTTGCCCTCCACCTCACGGTTCGGCGCCTCCGTGGAGGCCTCGATGTTGGAGCCCAAGTACAGAAAATGAAGCGAGGAAGAGGAACGCGGAGAGAAAAAGGCAAATCAGGAACGAAGTACCGTGCGGCGGGCTTAAGAAATTGGAAACACAACAACGGGCTAAAGAAACCGTAAATAACGGAGAACCATGGCAAGGCAAAAGCAAAATCGAGGCGGAAAAATGCATAGAGCAGATTAAGGCGGAGGAGGAAGCGTGGTGACCGAAAGGAGGCTGAAGCACCAGCGATAGGAGCGACGAAGAGAACTGAGCACGGAGGGGAGCAAACAGCACAGACCGAAATTCCGATGGCCACGGCTGCCGCCCCGCTTTATCCCACGCACGAGGTGCGAGAGCCCATACCAGCTGCCTCGATTCCTATTTTCACCGCTGTCTCCCCAAAAGCCTGTTCTAATGGACAAAACTCCCAGCAGCAATGTGCGAGCGGCACGCCCGACACAATCGGACGATCGAGAACCAAAGAAAAGAGGATCGGAGGACGTAGGGAAAAAAAGACGTGGCCACCCGACAGCCGCGCACTCCATCCAAATTGTGCACTAAAAAAAGGCACAACATCCGGACAGCAGATAGCGAGGGAACTCACGAGACCAGCATCCGAGAGCATCACAGGGCCCGATCGTACGACGCACACCTGAGAACGTCCCATTCCTACCTCCTTTTATATGGAGAGATTCTTAACTAAACTGCAGCTGATGCTGATTTGAGGCCTCCACTAAGTTGTGGATTGTTGTGGAGGAAAAGGCTAACATGTAGATAAGGGTGGGGAAATGTATGTATGTAATGAAGCTACTTGTTTGAGAGAGAGAGTAATGCGACGGCTAAGCTCTTTCATAGGGAACAGATATGTTTTGATCTATAGATTTGAGTGAGTTCTGTGCTGAATAAGTAGACTTTATCTTAGATGTATGACAGTGGTGTCACTAGATGTTTGATTTTGATAGGTAATAAGTAAGCTGATACTGGTATAAGATATTATACAAAGTAGCTTAGGTTTGAGCTGGAATAACAGGAAGATCAACTCGGATGCATCGATGAGCTGAACAGTAAAAGACCTATATTCAGGTAATACGGAGTAAGTATAGAACTCTGTTATAGATTAGTCATGGAAAACTAAATACTGGGGCGTTGGAGCCACCAGCGTGTAGATCAAGGGTAGTAGCATGATCCAGACACGATACAGCCCGTTAGGCATGTTCTTTTATATATATATTTTTATATATATATTTTATTTTATTTTGTACTTTTCAATTTTATAAATTTTATTTTATAAGTATATCTAAATTTATTTTATATTTTTAAAATTATATATATTCTAGGATTTTTTTAACATTTTTTTCTTCAAATTTTCATGCCAAATGGGCTAAATGGGCCAACACCGGCCCAACAGGCTAATCGTGCTCGGGTTGAGCCAGCATGGCTTGTGAGTCTATCGCGTCGTGCTTGGATCGGTGCTCCAGCCCATGGTCGGCCCGACACAGCCCATCTAAGTAACATACCTAATGGCCCCGTGCCTACATGGGTCATGTCGTATTGGGCCGGGTCGTCCATTTGGCCACCACTAGATTAAGAGGGTGGTCCGAGCAATGCATGCGAGTGGGCTCGGCTCACCTTCCCTGCCTTTTGCCCCTCTCACGCTTGATCCGCCGCGGAGACAACACATCTCACCATTGGTCACCACAAAATGACTCCCCGTGCTACCTCGGTTCTCCTTCCTTCGTTTTCTGATTTGATTTTGCCCCCTCGTGTTCCTGGGTGGCAAAATTGGGTAAAGTGGCAGCTATGTGGGCAAAACCACCTTGCCAAACCAGCTCAAGGTGTATTTTAAATCGGTTTTGAAAGATCAGGGGGTAAAAAACCGACTTTGTAGTTCAGGTGGTTAAGTGGATTTTTTAAAAAGTTTAAGGGGAGGGGGGAGGTAAAATAGACTTATTCCTAAAAGAAAAACTTTGTTGGGCTATGTGGTTTGCAAAAGGCCCATCTGCAGTACTGTGTCCTAAATCCTAATGACCGCAACCACAAGATGGTGCTAGCTGGGAATCAACCGTAGCAGTACTACTTATATGAAGACTAGTAGAGTGCCCATGCGATGCTATGAGATCTAGAATACACCAATTCAAATATATGCTTATGTGTTTTTGTCTAAAGACATTACTTAGAGTCACCTTAATAAAATACTGAAATATATTATTATTATCATTATTATTATTATCATAGATAGCATATGAAAGGTATATACGGCAACCCTTTTGTTGCTATTTCAAACTCCCATCAAATTTCTAACTCACGCCAAGGCTTTTCATTACCAGTCTTGAGTTCATAGTATTCTTTTGTAACAAATAGAACAATAACATGGAAGAAACAAACACAACATTTTTTTAGAACAAATACACCATTTTCATCACTATTTTTTTTTCTTTGAAGTCTAATCTACTTTGCATCAAGTAACTTGAAATAGCATGGAATTAAAAACATAATATCGCCACATATCAATCAATTTATTTCCCTTTTCTTTTTCTCAGTAAATAAATTCATTTAATTGACATTAATGTTGCAATATCTTACATGCCAATAGTTGGCTAAAAGGATGCTAAAGTTTTATTCAAGAAACTGAAATGTTTACAAGGTTCAGCCATAATGAATATGACAAACCATCTATGCAAAGAACAGTTAAGTCTTTAACAAACATTAAAAAAGCGAGCTAGAACATTGAGGATATCTTTCCTCCATCCATTAAATGCAAATGCATGAACTAATCTACTTTGCATCAAGTAACTTGAAATAGCATGGAATTAAAAAACATAATATCGCCACATATCAATCAATTTATTTCCCTTTTTAGTAAATAAATTCATTTAATTGACATTAATGTTGCAAGACAAGAAGAAAACAAAAGGAACAGGGACTTTTGCATGACAAAGAGAAAAGTATCACAGTTGACGATTCATGAAATTATGTAATTCTAGTACATATTTGCTATTGGTTAACATGTTTGCATTTTTTGAGAAGAAATTAATGTTACAACTCTTAATCACACCTCATGCTAAGCGACCAAACCAGTGTAAAATCAAAACTAAAAAAAAAAGGCAGGCCCAATCGGCTATCAGATATTAACCAATTTTCATACACAACACACAAGCACGATTGTGATCTTGAGTTTATGTGAAGCATACCTCTTGCGTTTGGAGCTTGCTGTGATCTCCATCCTCCCTGACTTCTTATTTTCTTTTTCCCTTTCAAAGATGTGCATAAGAAAAATGAATAAATGCATCACCAATTTGTCTATAATATTAAGAACTTTCCCAATAGAATCAGGATGTCCTCAGGCATGTGCAATATTGTTTCTAAAAGAGACAATCATGAACATCATGACAAGGAATACATGACTATAAATACACCTAGATCACATTATACCAAACTAAAAGGAACACACACATGTACAAATTTTTCCAAAAGGAAACAAATCCACTAGGCACTATACAAACTAAAATAAATTAACATACCCAAGGGAAGATGAATTACTTAGGAAGCAACAACGAATACATATAAGACAAGTGGTTGTTTTAGTGTTTCAAGAGCCACTTTTTTACTATGTGAAAGTGGTTGTTCTACAACATTTTTATAAAGCTTGCTACTAATTAGGTGGATGCATGCATATACAACACAAGTGAGTCTTTAAGTAGACCTAAGAAAGATGCATTATCGTGAACATAAAGGGACAAGTCTGAATATAATCCAGAAACACAACATGACTAAATAACATCCATTTTAGGTCAATGCTTGCAAACCAGCATGAAACCATTGATGTATCTTACAATGTTAGGTAGAATTCTAGAGGTATTTGTTTGTCTAGCAACTTTCCTAGTGAGGCAAAATGAAGAACTGCTATTTGAAAGTAGGCCAACTAGCTGGGGTACCATCTGAAATGGTTCATTCTATGAACAAAGTGAATAACACATTTATCATGAGAAAACTATTCATATAAGGGATAACATGTGAAGTCACTGGATTATTGTTTACTTTCTGGAGGCTTTAAAGCGAGCTAGTAAAATTATGAAGTCTTTCAAACTTAAATCCATTTTCTCGAATATTTTGACTATTAAATATTACATAATATTTTTCGAAATGAATCAGTTCCACCAACAACACAATTGAGATAACAGCGCACATAGCAACCCTAATCTCTCTCTTTTTTTTATTTCGCTCCGAAGGAGGCTGTTTGTGTTATTGCGCCGCGGATCTCGCATTCTTTACCTCATATTTCGTTATATTCTCTAATTTCGGATTCCGAACTACGCGGATACTTAAAGAAATTATCAAAAAAATCCCTAAACATTATTAAATTTTTACGCTAAATTATGTATACACAATTTTTTAAAAAACAAACAAATAGAACCATGTCGCTAGTTGAATTGACGATAATGTCATGTTGCCAATTGGAACGACGATAGGATACTGGCGACAAGAGACTCGTTCTGCAATTGTTTTTTTTACGACTATTTAATTTTGTAATTAAATTTTAAATTAATATTATTGCACCACGACTGCCAAATCTCAACAGTAAAAACTGAAAGATGGCGGGGACCATCCGGCGTGCCCCACACGTCGCCACGTCACCGCCCCCACGTCTTGGATGGCAGGCACCGCCGCGTGCTCCGCGGCGCTCCTCCTATAAAGCCCCGCCCCCTCTGGACACGGCGGATCCATTTGTGGGATATTTTTCTTCCCGTTTTCCGATTCAGGTCAGCGGTTAGGGTTCGGGGATCTCCGCATCGCATCGTAGCCATGGCGGTGAGTGGGCATTTGGTTTTTTGTACTTCTTTTGTTTGCAAATCTCTTTTCGGACCTTGAGCTGTGCCACTCGATCCGAGCATTTCTCTGGCTGTCTTGATTTGGATTGCGAATTAGAGCTTAGAAATAGGGGGTTGAGATTTTTTGGGGTTCTAGATTTGGGTGTACTGTGTCACATAGATTTTGCTCTAGTGCTAATTGCGTATTGTCAAGCTGTGCCAGCAAAGATGTTGGAAAACTAGAGATTTGTGGCTCCACTAATCGGAATTTGGTAGAAATGAAATGTGCAATGGTATCTCTATGGCAGCCGGCAGCCATTTGTTACCAATTGATTCTAGTCAAATCCCGTGCCATTTAGCCAACATTGTATCTATGAGCTGAATTTGCAGTGACGGGGGCAGCTAATCTGCTGGCCAGTCATCGTAGACTGTTGTCAGGGTGCTCAAGTCCTGAAAAGAAGTGTTCTTTCAGTCGATTCCTCTAGTTACTATTGCTATTGTAGCGAGGTGTTCATGAGTCATGAACAGCTTTTGTTGATGATTTGAAATGTTGGCTTCGTATTAGTACCTGCAGAGCCTGATTTCCAGCCATTTGATATAGACAATTAGTGGTCAATGTTGCCCAAAAGATTTTTTTTGCCGTACCCTGTTTAAAATTGTCTGAAGAGATTGGGAACAAAAACCTTTTAAGTGCTGTCATGGGGCGGAGCTGTGGAGATGTTAATGTCCTGTGTGTAAACTGGAGCTGTGTGATGATGATTAGGTAGGTCCATGCAGCAATTGTAGCGATATTGTGCAACGCCTTACAACTCCCTGGAAAAACTACAAATAAGGTAAGAAGGTGAATCCAACTATTAATTTGAACCATCAGTGATCAGTGTGGTTCATCTAACGCCTTAAATCCCTGCACAATCCACATTCACGCTTTACATGGTAGTATATAGAAGCCTGCACTACTTTGTATGAGTAAACTTGGGGTATCATGTTTGTTTGTTTTTTACTTTTGTAGATATTGTAAAAATTTGTATTGCATAGATTATTCACGTATTTCCTAGAACAGCATACCATCCATCAGATCACTGATTAGATGTTCCTTTTATACCATTTGTTGTTTGAAGGCAAGCACGCTTATCACAGTCAAGGTGAGCAATGTGTCATTGAAAGCATCACTGAGAGATATAAAGGAATTCTTTTCCTTTTCTGGTGACATTGTGCATGTTGAAATGCAAAGGTTTGTACCATCTTCATTATGCTTGTTTTCTACTTTGTACTGTGAATTGCATTAACCTTTTAAATGCTTTGCAGTGGTGATGAGCTGTCTCAAGCTGCCTACATTACTTTTAAAGGCAATCAAGGGGCTGAGACAGCTATGCTTCTTACGGTACCTCTTCCATCTCGCATCCAAATTAACACCCCCCCCCCCCCACCCAAGGATCGATGATTGGTTGGTTACCCTGTGGCTTGCGTTGTCACACAAGCCTGCATGACTGACGCCATACTTCAAGATATTTGTCACAAGCCTGCATGACTGATGCCATACTTCAAGATATTTGTTAACTAACCTAAATATCATTGATATGATACCATGTACTGTAAATTGTTGCCATGATATTCTCGACTCCCAGCCATAAATGATTTAGAAAGCTCTTTCTTAGTTTCATTGGTTGTTTGAAGCAAAATAAGTTGTCCAAGCTTATTTGAATGTTGAAGTTTACATAATCCATTGTTCCAACTGACATTTCAACATTGACTCAATATTTCAACAACTATTCCTGTTGCTTAATCATCGTATACTTGCTGGAACTGCTCGTATGGTGACAAATTCTGACATGTACCTATGATTGTTGTCCCAGGGGGCCACAATAGTTGATATGGCTGTCATCGTCACACCAGCCACCGATTATGAGCTACCAGCTTCTTTTTTAGCTGCTCTAGAGGTATGATTAGAACCGTGTAATATTTATATGCCTTTGCTATGGTATCTTCTGGTGGTAATGGAACCTGTTACATTGTTTTGGATCCACAGCCCAAGGATGCAAAGCCTTCTGGTCTTCAAAAAGCGGAGGACATTGTTGGGACCATGCTGGCAAAGGGGTTCATTCTCGGTAGGGATGCACTGGACAGTGCAAAAGCTTTGGATGAGAAGCATCAGCTTACATCAACTGCAACTGCTAGAGTATCTTCCTTTGACAAGAGAATCGGTTTGAGTGAGAAGATCAGCGTTGGTACTTCTGCTGTAAATGATAAAGTGAAGGAAATGGATCAGAAATACCAAGTCTCTGAGAGGACAAGGTCAGCATTTGCAGCTGCTGAACAGAGTGTCTCTACTGCTGGATCTGCCATCATGAAGAACAGATATGTCCTTACTGGAGCAGCATGGGTAACTGGTGCCTTCAGTAAGGTTGCTAATGCTGCAAATGATGTCGGGGCAAAGGCAAAGGAGAAAATAGTGGCTGAGCAGGAGCGCAAGACTGTAGAAGGTGAGTCTGCACAAGCTAACATCTCAGAAGGCCCTGCAACGTACAAGGGTTTTGATGGAGAATTCTCAAATATACATGTCTCTGAAACCCCTGAAGATATTCCCGTCTCTACAACTAATATACATGTCTCTGAAACCCTTGAAGATATTCCCGTCTCTACAACTGCTACTGTCCCCGTTTCAGATGAGGATTCCAGCCAGGCGTCTCCTCCTGCCGCTGCTACTAAAAAGCCTGAACCTGCGCAAGGATTGATACTATGATATGTTTGATACATCAGAGTGTAAACTGACATGAGATGGTTGTTGAATTCAGGTTGTAGTGTTGTGGTTGCCATCTTCTAAATTAAACCTCTTTGAAGGTTGATAGTTATTGGGACCTAAAAGCATTTGCGTTTTGTAGCAACTATTTTTATCCATCAAACCTTATTATCACGCAGTTGCAGCGTGAAATATAGTGTTTGTGTATGAATATCTTCACTATTCTGATGTACTTGTTTTTTTCCTGACGATAGGCTTGCGATCTATTATGGAATATGTCTCACAGTCTGTACCATCTTAACATGGATGGTTGATGCTGATTTGGTGGAATAGATGGGCAATTATGATGTTCTACTGACCTATTTCGCAAAGATCCTGCGTTTCTGTGAAGTAGTTTTGTAGTACTGCATTTCATTTTTTTTCCCTGTGGCCTGACTTGGTTCTATTGATACATTTGTTTCCTCACTGGGCACTGGCACTGGTGCAAGGGCGTGTATTGTGTATTAATCAAGTATTTTCTAGCCAGAATAGTACAAAGAACATGGGGGGAATGGAATAACTTGTTTCCCTACTGGCTACTGAGCATTACGGCTGAACTGTGGCCGGCGACCGGCGTGCAAGAATTTTCTTCGACTGTTCGTTTTAGTGAAACGGTGAAACCTGGTAGACTGGTAGTGTGCTGCTGAAATGCTGTTTCCTTTCCTTCTTTTGCTTGACATATTATTCCATTTCATTAGTTTGCTAAATGAGTTCTTTCATGCTTTGTGTTCGGTTCTGCTTAATTTTGCTATGAGATTGGATTCTAGAACAGGAACAGTATGTGATGAGTATAGCTACAAGTGAGGATAAAGGTAGTGCCTGAAATTACAAGGTCGGTAAGTTGGGCCACCATCCTGCAGCATCAGACACCGACCTTTGTCAAGATAAGGATGATTATATGGCACTAGTATTCCACTGATGGGCACAACTATCGCTCACATATGGGGGTGCTCATTTGTTGTCGAATTGTTAAATTCATCCTTTCCTCCTCAGTCCTCAAAAAGGAAGAAATATCCATGGCATAACCAAGGGGAAATAAGTAGTACCAAACCACGAGACCAATATGGTCAAACGATTAGTGTGTTATGATGTTATATGACCATGTGCTTTGCATATCATTTAGGGAAGTAAAAGGTCCATACATTCATACAACACCGTGTTTATGCCTCAGATTTGAGATTAAAAAAACAATACACATTTGGAAGCAAGAGAAAAATGAAAGAGGCTTCACATTTTTTGCAATTCACTTCTTCAGTTCTCTCGATTGTATTAGAACAACCTCAGCTTCCGGCTCCCAGCCTTCCCTCCAAAGCTCGACATATCTGAAGAACGAAGCACAACAGAATGCAGAGCTCAAGAACAGATACACAATGTCATTCATAGATGCGCGCGTAGCCATTTAAAGTTGATATAATCCAGACTCCAAACATACTGTCATGCTACATAAGTACATATTCCAAGTTAATATGCCTACGCACTATTGTATCAAGACGAAAGGGCAGTGGCTGCATACGCATAAACAGTTAAAACACACGTACGTACCTGAAGGAGAGGCGTCGTGGGATCGGAGGAAGAGGAGGAGGAAGCACAGGACAGTGAGCAGCGGTATGAGGTGAACGGTCCGCTCCATCGCCGACGACCGCGCGGCCGGCGCCTTCTCCGGCTTCGCCTCCACGTCGTCGTCGTCCTCCGCCGGCGGGAAGAACTTGGGCATCGCCGAGCTGCTCAGCTGCCTCTGCATTCTGAACTTAGCGTGAAGGCTTCAGTTTTGGCAAAATGGAGAAGCTAGCAGTTTGATCACAAGCCAGGAAAGGTATATGCCCGGTGATGTACAAATGTGTGTACATTAATAATACCTGCCGAGTTCTGTATGATGTGTATATATATGCTCAACGAACGGTATCAATGGGTTTAACAGCTATTTTATTTTTCTTTATGCTTTTCTAAATTTCACGCATTGGCTCAGTGGCTCACGCTACCTCGCTTTGCTTTTTGATGCTACCTCGCTTTGCTTCACTAAACAACAGTTAGGTGCTTTGAGTATATGGGCGGGCTTTTATCTGAAGCCCTTTTTGGCCTTTCATTTTCTGAAGCAAAGGCCCTAAAAAAACTGCGAGTAGTACTGACTCGTGTGTTTCAAAAAAATTCAAGGCTATTCAGCAGCAGTGGCCAAGAATTAGTCAATGGTTCCAATGCGAGAGCAGTGTTCTTAAACCTGAAACAAGCATCAATTCAATCCTTGCGACGCAGTCACTCAGGCAACCAGATTTAGAGCCCAGGAACATGCACGTGAAAGGAATCGATGGTAGTGAGTGTGACTACAACCCTACAAGTCTACGACTCTCTGCATTTAAAATACTTCTTGTGCGGTTGGTTGAGAGCTAGGCTATGCTGCCTATGCATATTGACCAGTGCTGCAGATGCTACTATTGACCGGGATCACAAGTCGCGAGTTCATAAAGGCGGCTTCGCGGTGCATGGCAGCATCAAATCGCGTGCCCGAGCCGCCGATTGGCCCCAAATGTCTTGGTCGCCGGCGACTGAAGGGATGGGGTTTCATGTTCTGCTTTGAATCATCGGTGGTACTAGTACCACGACACTTTGGTCATTCGTCCAAGTAGTAGCACTAGTACACTCGTTCTCCTTTACACACGAGTAATCTTTTTCTTTGGCTTCTAGTGTGTTCTTACTACTGTACCACAGCGAAGAAAACTCAAAACTGGTAAGTAAGCGATCAGTATAAGTTCCCAAAAATAAAAATCCTAAATTCTAAACAGATATGGTCATGTAGAAATACTAATCTGGGCCGTACATACGGATACGGTCATACGGGCTTGGGCTCTACAGGCAGCGGCAGATTCGCTTATACGTTTCCGTCTTTCCTATTAACTGGCCCAAAAAAGGACTCAACCGAAACGTACGGCCTCACAGATTTGGGCTTCCAGACCGGCCCATCCGTACGGCATTATCTTGTTAACAACAAGGGAAAAAAAACAAAACCACCTTTTCGCTCCTTAATAAGTTTCCTTAAAGAAAAAATAATGTACCTTTCATTCCAGTGCTCAGTACTTCAGTAGCCTGGTGATGGGTACTCTGAATTGTGAAACCGTCACACCAAGTTACGCCCAGCTTACAGCAGCAGGACGTCATGTAACGCTCGGACGCATCCAACCCAACAAACTCGATCGATGAGGACATAAATCTCACCAAATTCCCTAACAACGAAAGGCCATTTATACTAGTTAATTATGAACAACCGAGTCCAAAGCTCCCCTACCTAATCTCAACAGAAAAGTACTAGTACTACCTTGTTGAAAACTAAAGCGCAACCCGGCCGATTTGTCAAAACTCAAAACGCCTCGCCGTTTGCCAATCACGATGTTACAGTGCGCGGCACTGTGCCCATTAGCTAGTTTGCGTTATCATCATGGTTGATCGCTACGAGGTTGAAAATTCAGGAGACTGTCGATGTAAATCTTTAATCATATGTACTCGTAATTAACCTCTTTGGTACTGCAGTAGTGCCGTGTTGTTTTACCTATAATAAATCTTTAGTGTACTGGAGTACTTTTGTGATGTTACCATTAGCTAGCTGTCGGAATTAGGCGTGTTTGAAACTTTATATTGGGCGATCCTCAGCTGGTACTGTCGGCACAAACTAGGTAGGCCTTGCGTAATCGAATTATCGAAGGTACTGGCCCTTTCCCCCTGAAACAAATGTGATCTGACGATGTTTTCACCTGTCACTCGGACAAGATCGTACTGCGTCAATCACTAAATTTAAAGGCTAATGTCTGATTACTAGTACAACCAAACGATCACCGGTAGTTGGCCAGAATCTTGCACGGCAATGCTACCCCCCCAACCCCCATTCCTTCTTTGCCATGGATGGACGAAACTGATCATCGAGACTGACGTACGTAGACGACAAAAAAAACGTGCATGATTGTACGCAAAGAGAAAGAGAGAGAGATGGTTGTACTAGTCGCCGAGCTAGCTACCGAGATGTTGCGAAGTCGCAAAGTTGCAGATCGTGTGACGTACCACGCGACGGCGAGAAGAGCGACATGTACACTCCCACACGGGCGCGTCAACGTGCTCCCGGCGATGGAGACGGTGTTGGACGGAATCAGCGACGAGACACGGCGAATAGAAGCTCATCTTTTTTCTATGACATTCAACCTTTTTTTTCACTTTAATAGCTATATAAAGCTATAAAGATTAAGCTTTTAAAATCGCAGCCGTAGATTTAAGCTTAAACCATAAAATCAGGCTTCAATAGCCATCAGTCAGTCTAACCGCTTCTCTTTGCTCACAAAAAAATGATAAAAGAACAACACGACGATAGATTCAAAAAATGATCTTAAATTTTGATTTAGAAATCCAAATCAATTAAAATTTCGGATATAGTTCAACAAAAAGTCCATGAACATATTCCAATAGAAGGTCAAGATGATCATAGGCAATGTTCTACAAATTTCTTGATTGAAGATAAGAAGGCATAAAACTGGAGAAAACTTAACTTTGATCTAAAAGACCGTTTGTGGATGAAAGATGGCCAAGATGATCTTATATCAGATCTCACAAATCGTGTAAGCTAGATCATAACAAAAGACCAAGGCAAAACCTCTAGAACACAAGAACCTCAAAGTCACAAAAGAGAGAGTAAGAACAACAGAAAACTCATCTTTGCATGAATATAATTGGATTGGTATTGAGAAATTGTAGGTTATCAGCCACTTCATCATGGAGGACAAAAGCTCAATCAGCCATCTTTGCACGAATATGATTGGATTAGTATTGAGAAATTATAGGTTTACAATCACTCCACCATGGAGGACAAAAGCTCACTCATGATCACTCAATCCCACAATTTTTCTCTGAAATTAAGCCTCATATATTCTCTAAATTTTCCCAAATCTTATATTAGAGTTTCCAAGACTTGGATGAGTGTGCAAATCATGGAGGCTAGGTCTAGAGAGAACTCTTATTGGGCAATCGTTAAGTCCACACATAAACGGGTCTCACACTTATGCACACTTCTCAAAGCATATGACTATCCGGGTCTCCCGAATCCGTCTCTTCATGAACTTCTCCTTCTCATGACATAAACCGCTTCTCCTTCTCATGACATAAACCGCTTCTCCTTTGTGTCATTTTGTGTTGTGATTTCTTCTTGGTCACCAACCCGGTATTTTGGTGGAGATACCAAAATATCCCTTCTCGATCATTTCGTCATTGACCGAGTCCAATCATCGTAAAACAATTCTATGTTTCGCCACATGTAGGTTCATCAATGGATTTCCCCACGGCGACAAGTCTCTCCCATCCAACTCCCACCGGACCACCTCAACACTTGCACCAGCACCGGCCTAAGCCACTTGATGCAACCTATTGCACCGAACTCCCCGTTTGTGTCATTTTGTCTATCTTGCGCCTTGTTTGAAATCAACCACTTCACCCAGCATCATCGATTGTTCTGGAGCTCATCTCTCCTAGCTTAGACCCAATCATCCTCACTGTTGATCGTAGTTGACTCCAAGCATCCCTGCACAACAATAGACCAAGAAATCGATTTCAGACACAAGTTCTTCACAACTTGACTCACGTTAGCCAAAACATGTATCAGGCAACACCTATGCATTGAATCTCATGACTTTGTCCAAACCGACAAAATCCAGTATACTCACTGTTAGACCTGTTCACGGGCGACCCCGCTCGATGGTCCGGCCCGGGCTTGGGATTGGATTCTCGGCCCGAAAGCCCGATGAATGTAATTGAAAAATATAAAGAAACCCTTTTTATTCTAAAAATGAATTAAATATTACTTTTTATTCTAAAAAATAATTAAAATAATAGTTTTAAATTAGAAAAAAAAAACAAATTTCATGCGGGCCGAGCTCGGGCTTGCCCCGTTTGCCTTCGGGCTTTTTAGGCCCGGTCCAATATTGAAACATGTCTACTCACTGTGCATGAACTTGTCCTGGTCGGTCTGACCGCACTCCCCGGTAATAATGGACTAGTCAGACTGTCACCGTTCTCGCCGCCAACCAACAATCGGTCAGATCGCTTCCCAATTCAGAAAACAACTATCTGTGAACTTTTCGACAAAACTCTATCTAGTTTCTATTTTCAATGGCACCTAGTGCAAACACATCTCCAAACACTCTCTCACAAGTGTTTGGTGTCAATTTGACAAACCCTTGCACCATACTGCCACCCATGGTCGGTCGGTCCACCATGTAGGGCCGGTCAGTCCGTCGGCCACCTAACAACAGACCGACAATTTTGCAAAACTTTGAGTTTACTCTCCAAACTCCTCGATAACAATGTCAATTATTCATCACCTAGATTATGACCATACACCTGATCCCCACGTAGGAATCTTTTCGACAGCTCGTCAGCGTCCGCTGCAAAGCCCTCGGCGATCTTTCACACTCCATTCGATCGATCGTTTAATTTCTTCTGAATTCTGAATGCCAACCTTTGTAGCCAATGGATTACAGGGTGTCTCTGCAAAACATTTTCCAGCCACTCGTTGATGGATAGATCAAAGAAAATGTTGGTAGATATTCTTCGCAAAAAAAAATGTTGTTGAAGTAGTACTACTGATGGTTATTGTGCTGCTCGATTTCTTTCAAAGAAAATTATTGTACTGGTCGACAGATAGATGCTAGTTAACACTGTTGCCGATGTGGCGTTGAGCCGTCGATTAAGATTAGTTAATGGATGACAACCGTTTGGTTACTAGTATATTATTATTTCTTCAAAAATAGTTAATGGGTTTACTCAAGTAAGAGTCACATTTATATTGGTACGATTTTACCTATTCAAAGAACATAAAGTTTGCAATATCCCGAAATCTAAAGGACAAAAGTTGGATTAAAAAACTTTCGATATTAGGCTTTCTGTGTCTTAGTAACCAGGATGTGTGGAGATTGAGATAGCTATCTTTATTTATTTATTTTTTTGCGAGAAGTATAGATATATTTTTATTGATGCCGACAATGTTTACAGTTTATTGAATTGCCTGAAATGTATCAGGACAATAAAGAAAAGTCTAAAATGTATATCTTGACTGGAAGCAGAAAGTAAATTAGAGTGCAACTTATCATTGGTTTCAACTTGTTAAAGAGGACACATAGCAGTAGAAAATTGAGGCCGGCGGTACAGAAATTAAACAATGCCCATAGTTCCATTTGTAGACCAAGAGCTTTCATACTACGTACACATTCAAAAGTCTCGCTTTCATGGAAATGGTCCCTCTAATTTCTCTAAAGTCCTTGAAGATTAAAAAACTGCATGATTTCTCTCATTTCTCCAACCCGACTTGTCCAGCCCAAGCCCGAAGGTGGCCGCATCTATTTGGGGTTTTGGACTTAGTACGATGAGACCGGTATAAGTACTTTTTGGTTTGGGCTTGACTGCTCCTCTCTGCCTGTATGCAGCCATAGCCATGGGAAACGAACTGTTCAGTTCGCTCCAACATGTTCTTTCATGCAAATAAGTCATTAACATTTTTTTAGATAATAGAAAAGAAAACCTCTCCTGACCTCTACAATAAGTCATAAACATGATTACATCAGATAAGAGAAAGTCTTCCCGTCGATTTGCAGTTCGGCTATCGTACATATCCTCGCATTGGACTAGCTCCAATGGGGAAAAAAGAGAAATGCAGATATGATTTTTCTAATTCTAGATGTATCCCAGTCCAGATACATTTATCATTGCGATTAATCCCTGTCGATGCACACCCCCACTACCTAGATTAAAGTCCTCTTCGAGGCGAATTTGGTGGGAATGTGTGGATGTACACCCCCACCACCCAGGTTCAAGTCCTCTTCGAAGCGAATTTGGGTGTCTATTATGGTTGTGTATCCTTAATTGGTGCAGAGGCCGGGAGTTATACTTTCATTTCTAAAAAAAATCCCTGTCGATGCATAGGTAATACTTAGCTAGCTTGCAGGTTGATTAACTATGAGATAAGCCTTAGAATGACTGCTTGATCAGATCGGCCGATTGGCCGAACCATAAAAGCCGTTTAGATTGTCTGACTGGCATGTGTCAAAAGTTGAGATGAAAAAGAAGGGCATGTACCAAACTCGTGAGCTGGCATTTGGACGCTGACTGCGACGGGTACTACTTCACAAATAGTACAGAACCTTTCTGCTATGAACGGCATCGAATCTGCGTCCAATGAGATATCCTCTCTTCTCTTTTTTTTTTTTTTGCTTTAGTACTTCAAGGCACCCAAAAAAAATATTCTTGTCATCTCTATTTTTCTGGGGTCAGAAAACTTTAGGTCAGACAGAGTGACGCTGACACTGGGCTGGCCGTGTGTCATTTTTTTTTTTTTTGGCATTTGGAGACATAGCTGATCAGTACGGTGCAACACTGATGGACCGGCCTCCAGTGGATCTAATTCTAACCCGAAGACACGACACGACACGATCGATGCACGTACGTCTCGGAGCGAATGGGCGACGGTGCTGCGAGGACTTGCCGAAACTGGAAGCATCGAGTCCATGCATCTCGGAAGCCTGAGATCGCCTCACCTCGGGTCCATTTAACCACGCAGCACAAACACACTTCCTTCCAAACTACAGGTCTCGGCTGCCAGGAAACAATCGCCAGCGGAATGTAGGACACGTGTCTGGGAGGCGGTGCACCGTACACCGGAGCGCACCGAGCCGCTTGTACGTTTCCCGTCGTCCTCCCAGACGTCGCCCGCCGGTCAAACGAATGATGTGGAGATCGGCCGCGGACCGGCAGCAACTACCGCGCGGCGCGCGCGTATCCGCGGTTCACACCGAGGATCAACAGTTTTTTTCGGGCCCTTTTCTGCACGCGTGGCGCCGACAAAGGGCGCGTCACTGCGTGCTTCATCAATTCGACCGGCATCAGAAAGGCTCGTTCGTCGCTCGCTCCAGCCTCCTCATGTCATTTCCTTTTTTGAAGGCAATCCAACTATCCAAGGACCAAGGCCTCTATTGAAATTTGAAAGGTACTACTCTCTTCCGTCGCAAAAGGGAGTTATTTTGGACATCGATATTGTCTTTAAAATACAACTTTGAACATTCAATTCATTTCTATTGTAATGTATTTATAAAATCTACTAAAATTATAATATTGTGAAAGTATCATTTGAGACAAACATATATATATATATATATGAAAAATACTTTCTACTCCCGGGTGTAGTTACTCCCACCTTTGATATACTAAAACCTACTAAAATTATAATATTGTGAAAGTATCATTTGAGACATATATATATATATATATATATATATATATTACTTTCATGTGTTCATTCTAAATACATAAAAAGATACTGACTGGTTGCTAAAGTTTAACTGCACATTGCACAAAACGACCTCCTTTTGTGACTAGAGGAGTACTGATAATCCCGTTGTTAAAATGGTTGGCAAAGGCGTTTTGAAGGCTCTTTTGGTCTCATGCGCATGGGTTCATGGGTTCTTACTTCGTAGTACATGCATGCATGGCGATTAACGGTTTGTAGTAGCAAGTTATGACCCTTTGCCGTCAGTCGTCACCTACCTACACCGAGAAGCTGAATTCTGTAGATTCGCGTTTCCTTTTCATCTTGTGTGTTGTTTTTCTTTGAAGGGAGCATCTGTTAATAGTTAGTCATATTATTATAGAACAGAAAAGCACACGTGCTTCATGTATTTAGATTTAGTCTGTACGTGTCTTCCTCTCGTCTACTCTGCATATATTGGGCATGTTAGTACTGAAGAACTCCGCACATAGTACTACACATTTTTTTTAATATCAGTATCAGTACACTGTTTAAAAAGGTGATAAATTGAAGCAGTACACCGGTGACAAGTTGTTTTGTGAAAGCAAAACGTGCGTGCTTCGTGCATCTAGTCTTTTCTTTATGAGTCTTTTTTTTGTGCACTGAGTACTGAACTACTGATATTGAGGTAGCATCTTCTGATGATGTGCGTATATGCACACATGCATGCATCACTAGAGGGTAGATAATCTTCTCTGTTTCATAAGATTCGTCAATCTCAAATGCTATGCTGCATGGCAACTGCCAAGTATATATGGCCACTTGGTCAGCACTATATGCAGAAAAAAAAAATCTACTAGTACAGTTTAACAAGTATATCTTGCATTTATTCACATTACACATCTAGTTTCACTTCGTTAAGTTAAAAAAACAGAGCTCCGAAAGGCTAGTAATCCCGAGATAGCTAAATATGCCTTTATGTGTGCACCACTGATGCTTGCAAGTGATGTCTCTCTTATCTTTCTCATGCGATTGCAATACATCATGTCCGTCCTAACATGTCACCGATGAGGTTAGCTAAAATGGCATTCAAATCTAGGTAGGGGGGATCACAGGGCAGGTCAAGAAACTTCAATTAAAGCCGCGCGGGGGTCATTCTTTTCTATTTCTTCCTCCCGGATCGATCGATCGAGGTGGCACACAGCGACACAATACAAGTCCAAAATGCGACGCATGGGGATTTCCACGATCAGACAAAGTTTTTCAAGGGTTAGGTGCAGCCTTGCAGGGAAGGTAAAACGGCATTAAATGTTGCTTACCCTAACCCAAAAACGCATAGGGATCTGCAGTCTCTGGAAAGGGACTGGTTGTTGAAGGGCACCAGTTTAATCATCACCAAGAACATTTTATTTTATGTTTTTTTGCAATCATCATAGAGATTAGATACATGCATGGAAGATGGAACTACTGGCTACTAGTATGCAATTTGCAGTTGGAAAAGATGCGTCGCATATCTCAACTACTGTCAAATCTTTTAATGGGTTCCTGAACCATTTCTATTTTAACAAAATTAGATTATGAACCCTTTCTTTTCTTTAATGCGAGTGTCAGTCTAGCAGTATTGTCGGACTTGCTACAGGAATCAAGCCTTCAACCAAAATGTGATTCTTCTTGTTCTTGGAAACACTAATTTTACAAACAAGCACGCGCAGTGTGCACTGTTTGTTTTTAATTTAAATGAAGGAAACACGCAGATCATTTCCAAATGCGAATGTGAGGCTCGTGACTTTGTGAGTATAGATTACACCGGCAAAATGAATAAGATAGTGTTCTTGCCTTCCCCTTTCAACCAAATAAGAAAGACGACGGGGCACCGGTCGTGTGTGTCAATGTGCATGCAGGCAGTTAGTTGGCTGGTCAAAGCACACTCTTGGTAAATTTGGTACCCGGTTAACCTTACACACCAATTTGCTTTCACTAAAACGTTTGCACTTTGAGGTAAGAACTCTGAGCTCTGAAGCGATCGTCTGTTCTTCGATCCAACAAGCATTGATTGGTCTTGATTGGTTTGGACACTTCGCTATGTCTTTTACTCAAATTTGGTTGGATACAGAAGTGAAGTTGAATTGCAATCTAGCCGGGGTAACATCATTGATACAAGAGGTACAGAGATATCATTGATGAGGATTAAATTCCTAAATACTGCTTTAACATTTAATTAAAGACCACATGACCTTTATGTTTACAACCCGTGTGGTCATGAGAATGCCAAATTCTGCTTTACGAGTACCTTAGTCGGATAAGCATTGTACCTATTGTCCGACCAGATAACTGCTAAAAAAATCTTTGAACTGGTACTTGGACCAGATTCCAAGTATATTCTTCCCGTGTGATGAATGAGACATGTCTTATCTGTTTCAAACCACACAATGTTTTTCAACCCTAAGTCACTGGCAATAACTACTATACAGTTTTTGCCCATGTTTGTCTTCCACTGACACTAACTGACGATCAGGTGTTCTTCCACTGACAACAACTACCTTCTCGACTAGATACATCGTTTCTATAAGGTGTCTTCTCCAGAAATAACTGGCGCCTCTTCGCTAATATTTAAGGGTGGACGACGAACAGTATTACAAAAGAACAACTTAAGCACAACAAACAAGACGAAAAAGAGGACAAGTGATTCAATATCACTATAGATAACTCAATTTCTCCTAACAATATATTCAGTATAATTAGAGCTAATTTGTCGCCTTGCCAAAGACAGCTTTATAAAAATCAGTTCATTATAATAAGGAGCAACCTTATTCTTCTCCAAAAATTCTACTTGATCGTCGACGATCATGTACGCGTGTTCTCATGGATTAGTTAGAACTTAGAGCAGCTACATATTGCGTGCTTGCACTGACCAGCTCAAGCAGTTAAATTAAATATTGATTGATTAGCTCGCTGTTTGATCAATGACGAGAGGCGTCGTGCTGAAGAAAGCAACGAGTAGGTAGTCTATTTTTTTCCCTTCTTTTTTCTACTGCGTTTGTACAATACATGAGTAGGTAGTAGTTACGTCTTGGAAGAAAGGCAAGTTGATACGAGGAAAAAATCTCGAAAGCAAATATATGCATAAACATGAGCCTGGATAAGTACCACTACTGTCAGGGCACAGCCATTTTTATACAGAATTTCTTTAACAACGTTGATATCAACATCTTAGGGGTCCCTAAAAAAACATCTTAGGGAAAATAAATAAATGTGAGTAGTTACGTACGTATTACGTACGTACCAAACGGCAGCAATTTTGCAATTTATGTATGCTTTGAGAACGCATAAAATGAACTAGTAGTAAACTGTAAATTTGCTGACAGAACATTTCAACGACGAATTAGCTCATATTCTTCCATCTTTTAATGCGTCCGCTGTCGATGGAATTTCTAGAAGGACGGTTTAAGGGGAACAGCAAAGCGGTCGGAATTGTGCACACAAAAAAATGCTTTGATCAAATCCACAGTTGCAGGCATTGAAAACTTCAGCAATCAGTACATTTAAATCAAATCACATTCATATCCGTACTTGTAACTTTTCTTTCTTTCTTTCAATAAAAGAAGTAAATATAAAATGAACAATTTGGAGCGTCATTTAGCTGTTTGTTATCAGGTTGCAATCCGCTTTTCTCCTATTCCTCTGGTTACGAATGTGAACGAATTAGACCGCAAGTCTAATTTACCATAGGTACGAACTCCATCGATCGATCTATCAAAGCTTCAGAACAGCGCGTACTATTCCAATAGATTTAGTTCGAAGCAAAGCACTCCCTGTTCCCTACCATTTATGTTGATTTGGACGAAGCAGAAAAAAGAAGAGATCTTACAAGCTATCCCTATCCCATGTAACCTCCTTTTCCCCTCCTGTCCAATCCAAAACATGTGTCCCCCACGGCCGGTCTGATGCAAACGGTGTCGCCATAATTCAGATCGCCAAGCCATTACACATGTCTAATCGGCGGAAAACCACGCGATATCCCAGCTCAGGCAGAGGACATTGGACATCCTACTCAGACACCCAACTAGGCAAGTAAGAAAATCTCAAAATCCCCCCACCGAGATCGCCACGAGGCCCCACGAGATCGCGGCGGCCGGTGCAACGTCGGCACGCCCTTCGCGGCCAGCCGGACCCGCCCGTGCCGCGGAAATCAATGACAGGGGAATAAACTAGACACGCGGTGCGAATCTGAACCCCCTTTTTGTTGGGAACCGGAGCTGGGAGGGATTGAGCCATGTCCGAGGGTTACTTGCGCAAAGCACCAAAAGGACACGGGTGTAGGCTTCGTCGTGACAAGGGTGTTTGGTGAGGGGAGTCCGCGCGGTGGGGGCAGCGCCGCGGCTTGCTATCGCCTGCCGCGCGGTCAGCGTCACGCACGCCAGAGAGACGGACCAGAGTGTTGGAAACGTGGGAACTATTTTAATTTTAAATATGAATAGGAGGCATAAATTGCAAAACACGAGTGATGCAAAACTTATAACTAACAACAACAGACCGATCATATTGTATTTCAAATATACACAAGAACATAATTATATCAGAGTCGATTGGTTAGACGGTGGGGTTGATGAAGAAAAGGAAGGAGCACATAGATGTGCGGTCGTAGAAGTAGTCGATGTCGGCGAAGAAGATGAGCCGTGTAAGTACTCTATGTGGCAATGGCTTGGAGATAGGCCAACAATGCACGCTGAGAAGAAAGACCAATGATGTTCAGTTGCTCAACACTTCAGCACAATTCATCAGAGGGAGAAGATGATGTCGGAAAGGAATGGAGGAATTCAGTCCTCCTAGCCTGGACATCTCTAGGTCTTTTATGGACATGTGAATTACTCTCCAGTAACCGACGTCATTAACTCAATTAAATCGAATTAATCTAGACGATTCAGCAAAATAAAAGTTGGATTTTATGATTCGGAATTAAATCAAATTAATCTATATGTTTGAATTCACATTCAAACAAAACTAAGAGATATATGATAGCATGATTCAGCAAAATAAAAGTTAGATTTTGCGATTCACAAGTCATGCGATTTTCACACGAATAAAGTGTGTGCGCGTTTAGCTGAAGTTCTTCTCACGCCAACTCATACCATGTATCACATATTTTATGTAGTGACAAGGACACGCTTTTCTATTGGTACTCTCACACTTATCTAAATAATATGATACTAAACTATACCATGCATTGAAATTTAGGAATAAATGAGCTGTTCCTTATACCCAATTCTAACACCGAGACACCGAGTCCCTACCAGCAGCCCATCGGCATTTTTACCGCGCGCGTCTATATATATGCCCGGTCCTGCCAGTGTCGACTCCCGGTTGCAGCTTAGCTTGCACACGTCAACTCGCATACTGGCAACAACACAGAGATATAGACCGATCGCACGAACGAGTTGAGCTGTTGAGGCAGAGAGGCTGGGATCGATGGGGAAAGGCCGGGCACCGTGCTGCGCCAAGGTGGGGCTGAACAAGGGCTCGTGGACGCCGGAGGAGGACATGCGCCTCATCACCTACATCCAGAAGTACGGCCACGCCAACTGGCGCGCCCTGCCTAAGCAATCAGGTATGCCCGGCGTTCCAACGCGAGCGAGCTGTACGTGTGATCCTTACTACATGCGTGGGAGATTCAGATGATTCTGAATTGGTGGTTGTTTTTGATAGGTTTGCTCCGGTGCGGGAAGAGCTGCCGGCTGCGGTGGATCAACTACCTCCGGCCGGACCTCAAGCGCGGTAACTTCACCGCCGAGGAGGAGGAGGCCATCATAAGGCTGCACGGCTTGCTGGGCAACAAGTACGGTGCAGTACTCATGTTTTATTGAATCCAACAAGTCGGTTTCAGTGGACTAATCGAGTTCCATCGAATCGTCTAGGTGGTCGAAGATTGCGTCGTGCCTGCCGGGGAGGACGGACAACGAGATCAAGAACGTCTGGAACACGCACCTGAAGAAGCGGGTGGCGCCGAGCGCCGGGGAGCGGAAGAAGGACGGGGCCAAGAGCAAGAAGAATACCACCCGCGTCGACGTGACGGTCCGATCACCGTCGCCGTCCTCGTCCACGACGACGACCAACTGCTCTAGCGGCGACTCCGGCGAGCAGAGCAACACGAGCAATGAAGAGCCGGATAAGATCGAGATCCCCATGCTCGACCCCGGCTTCGACTTCGACATGCTGGTGGACCCCATGCCGGATACGTACTGCCCGGCGTTGTCGTTGCCGACTTCGCCCTGCTCGTCCACTTCCCCGCCGTGCGTCCGCGGCGTCGACGAGCTGCTCGACTTACCGGAGATCGACATCGAACCGGAGCTGTGGAGCATCATCGACGGCGACACCGGCGGCGGAGCGTGCACCGAAACTACACCGGCGCCGTGCCACGGCAACGCGACAGAGTCGAGCGCCGCCACGACCAGCCAGGAGGGGAAGGAGTGGTGGTTGGACTTGGAGCGGGAGCTCGGCCTGTGGGGGCCGATGGACGACTACCAGTACCATCCGGGCCCACAAGGCCAGCCGGGTGGCGTGGACCCATTCTCTGCCATCGTGGAGGACCCAGTGTCGTGCTACTTCCAGGTCGGCCCCACGTCCCAGGGACACGAATCCTCTGCTGCTCTCACAAGTAACCAGATGGATTTGTGAGATCATTACCACCCGTTCGATCTCTAGGATAGAATACCCAACACGATCGAACGGCCACTAGTGATATACCAGTACAATACATGTACAACCGTACGACTGCAAAGAGGAGTACAAACCCAATACGAAGACGTCGATGGAACGACGAGCATGCGTGCATGGGCGCAGCAAAAGGATATATAATTAGGCTAGGATGCACATACAACACACAAAAAGGGGTTAAAAATATGTTTGGGGGAGGCCGTGTCGGGCAAAGTGGTGCAATGCAACCATGCAGGCACAAATGGAGTCAAGATTTCCGGCACTAGTTAACCCCGGGATGTAACTTAACTTCAACTGCCAGTTAATTATTTGGTATAAAAAAAGAGAGCAAGTAGTGATGTATTCGTGTATAATAATATGCATGTCGTCATTGTGACGCGAGTGCTTTATTTTATTTCATCTAGGCCGATCGGATTGCTTTGGGCTTTAGACTATGCAAGCGATTCAACCCCTCTTTGTGCTTTTGACATTGTGATGTAACCTTTTCATTCTCCTTTCTCATTTGCTAGCTGCTCTTGTTTTCTACACGTCTCCTCAACCTTTAGCTCTAGCAAGTCTAGTTTATATTTGGTGACGTGCCTTTGGATGAGCAAATTGCATGATTGGGGACTCCATCGTAAAGATTCCAGGAGGAGGTACACATGGGTTTGTAGCGTCTTGAAGTCGTAGAAACTACTCCCTTCAGTGTACAAGTTGTTTCGGCAGCAAAACTTTGTAAACTTTGAATATTAATATATTTTTAAATATTTAGATTAAATATATGAAAGTCATATATGTAGATTCGTCTCGAAAAATACTTTCGTAATATTGTAATTTTATTATATTTTATAAATATATTACAATAATAATTAGCGATGAAAGTTGCATTTGAGAGACGTGTCGTTGTCTAAAATGACTTGTTTTTTTTTTAACCGGAGAGAGTATTAATCAAGCCGGTCACACCATACGTGATCTTGGCCGTCCGATCCAGATCAGACCTGGATCGGACCGTTGGCGTAATTTGGTGGTGGATATGAAAGGGAATAATTATAATGGGCAGCCCTCCTCCTGTCGATTTTATTTTAAAAAAATGAAAGGGAATAATGCCTCGTCAAATATTGCGCGTCGCCTGGTTTGAATTATTAGGAAACCGGGCCCGGCCAAGAGTCCGGGTCCTGGTGGGCACCTCATCTACTGTAGACTATAAATAGGAGAGGGGACCCCCCCAAAGCAATGTACACGGATTCATTATTGAAAGAGCAATAAAGAGAAGACTGCAGTCCCCTCTCATACTTGTGTTCGTCTATTGTTCGTTCTTACGATTCTCTATTTGTCTACGAGGTAATCGCTCGGACTGGACTTGCCAGCGACGGTTCCTCAACACGTTATCAGCACGATCGACTCTCCTCGCATCGGAAATGTAACTGTCGATGAACGACACTCGTAGATTGAATCGTTTTTCTAGATTGCTTTCAATTCTGCAAATTTGGCTTTCTAGATTGGTTTTCTACGGTGCAAATCCACTCTAATCTACCGCGAGCCGACTTGAAGTCGCCGGCCAAGCCGATCGGTGGATTGCATGAAAGAGTAGATGATGATTGTACCGTAGGTAGTATATGCAATCGTATGGAAGGCACCATGTGCGAGCACCGCCTGCAAGCGGCTGTCACTACCTCGCGATCGTTCACGGTCGGCATAGTCTGCCATCACGTATCGCCACGGAGGCAACGACAGAGCCACACCGCCAGCATGTGGCAAGCATGCACATGTAGGCATGAAACCGCGCGCCCCGTTGCAATCTCGTATTACATCGCATCGCATTGCATACACACATGAATGAATGATAATTTTCGAAGAAAAAAATTTACGACTGCCATGAAGAGCGGTGCGCCATCGCCGACACGGCCCCGCACGGCCAAACCTTCCCCGCGCCCGTGGCGCCGTCGCGCCGCCGCCGCCGCCGCCTTGAAGGTCGCGGCGCCGCCGCCTCGCCGCCCGGCCCGCTCGCCGCCGTAACGACCCGCCACGCTCCGCGGCAAGCAAAGAAAGAGAAAAATGGAGGGGGGGGTCGCCGCCGCCGCAACGCCGCCGCCCTCCGCCGCGCCGCGCGCCGCCGCCATGAAGGCGTTGTCGAGCAAGCGGGTAGCCGCCCTGCCGCCGTAAGCGCCGACGCCGCCGCCCGCTTGCACCGCCGCCTTTCGCCGTGCGCGCGCGCGCGCCGCTGGCACCGCCAAGACGCCGCCGTAGCGCCGCCTTGGCCGGCGCCGCTCTCGGTATCGCCACCGCCGATCGCGCTCGCGGCGCCGCGCGCTCCGCCATGTGTGTGCGCGCGCCGCCGCCTCCCAAAGGAAGGGGGAAACCCTAAAGCGCACCCTCGCTCCTTTTTAGCCGGCGCGAATGGGCCAGGCAAAGGTCAGCCCACGAAGGCCCGGACGAAAAGAGAAAAAAAAATCCAGCCGAAATTCCGAAAATCCGACGTTTTTGCAAAAAGGCCCTCCGAATATATGAAAATTATGCGCAAATTCTCTCAGAACTGAGTTTTCGCGTTTTAACCCCTGAAACTTGCAGTTTTCGCAGAAAAGTTATTTTTCTAGCAGAAAAGGGTTTCGAGAATCCAATTTTTGCATAATTTTGAACTTTGAAGCATATTTATTCTTGTTATTGTTATTTCTATGCAATTTATTTCTGTATTTACTGTTTTGATTATCTGTAATTATTTATATTGCTTTTAATCATTGAAAATAGCAGTAAATCTTGAAAAATGCGTAGAAAAATACGAGAATATTATGGGAATTCTTGCAACCTTTTATGTACATTACCAGCAGTAATTTTATGCATCCCTTGCATGAATATGCAGATGACTGGAATTACGAACCGGGAGTTCGAGGAGCTGTCCCAGCATGGCCAGAATTATTTGACTTGGGCATCAGATGTCGAGATTGTACTGGGAGCCAAGAAGCTCGCTCTTGCTATTGGACTCGCGCCTACAGGATGTCGTTCCAACCGTGAGGAAAATGATCGAGCACTTCATTTCCTCGGACATCATCTTTGTCTAACTCTCAAGAATGAGTATATGGCGAGAAGAGCGCGATCGGCTTTATGGACCGCCCAAGAAGCGGTTCGAAATCAAGTACACCATCCTACCTCGCGAGCAGAATGGACTCGACTACGCTTTCTTGACTATAAGACCGTGGGGAGTACAACTCGCTTTGCAGAATTTGTACCAATCTTCGACTATGTGGTAAAGTAATCACAGAAGAGGAGAAGATTGAGAAAACCCTCTCTACCTTTCACCCAAATGCGGTGCAATCCGGACGCAACTACCGTCAGGATGGCTACAAAGAATACGCCGAACTGATTGATATCATGCAAGTTGCGGAAGCTCAAGATGAGGTTCTAAGAAAGAACTACATCTCACAGCCGCCTAGTAGCAAAGTTGGCCATGAAGCCAACGCTAGCAGCTATAAGGTGAGAAAGCCTCAATCAAAGAAAAGAGGCAAGAAGGGTAAGGTCATGAGTCACAAGACTAAGCAAAATGCTCAAGCCAAGAGAGGCGAACAAAAGAAGTGCGATGAGAAGCCCTATGGCCAGCAGGACCAAAGCTGCTACAAATGCGGCACTTGGGGACATTGGTCACGTGTCTGCCGTGAACCGCAGCACGTGATTGATGCTTTCAAGGCAAAGAAGAAGGGCACAGGACAGCACGAGGCGCACCTCGCCATTGCAGCATAGAAGATCCACGTCATTGGTCGCACTTTGTGGATGTGGACATGCCTACAACAGCTTCTATCACTCCTTCATTGGACATTGCAGCAACTGCAGCCGTAGTTGCTGAAGAAGAAAAGATAGAAGTAGATCAGATTCAGTCAGAAGTTAATTCTTACTTCGCTGATTCAATCTAGTGCATGCATGACACTTAGTTTTACAGTCATTTGCAGTTTATGTTAGAATTTTGAATTATTGAATAAAGGTTGTAAGCTCTAGAAGAGTATTAGCAATAAATTCTTATGATGGGTTCAGCAAGACTTTTCCCGTATTAATAAAGCAAGTTTTTGTTCTGAAGTATGTTTTATGTGTGGATTGTTTTACTCCATATTAATAAATACTTTATATATCAGAACGCGTGTGGCGCCCTATGGAGGAAGTGTGCCTAGCGGATAGCGGCACAACGAATACCATACTAAGAGAGACGAAATTTTTTCAGATCGATCGGCAAGAATCTTTGAAGTCTTACGACAATCGCTGGCAGCGATACTTGTATAATAGGCTCAGGAAGAGCCACAATTATACTCTCGATGGGCACGACATTGGTCATTGAAGAAGCCTTGTTGTACCCGGAATCGACTAGAACTCTCTTAAATTTTAAAGATATTTGCGCCAACGGTTTCCATGTAGAGACTGAAGAAGAGTATGGTAAGGAATACCTCCTCATTACAAAGTGTGAAGAGAATGGGAAAAGGGTATTAGAAAGACTTCCTTCATATGAATCTGGGCTATACTACACTCATATTAGGGCACCTGCAGCCTATACTGTCCTGAAAACATCTTTTAGAAGCTCTGAACTTTTGTCTCTGGCATGATAGATTAGGCCACCCCGGTCTTAAAATGATGAGAAATATAATTAACAATTCTCAGGGACATAATTTCAATGTAAAGAATTTCCCGAATCCAGAAGATTTCGTGTGCCCTGCATGTGCCACCGGGAAATTAATTACTAGACCTTCTCCTCTGAAAGTGAAGGATGAAATCCCTACATTCCTGGACCGAATCCAGGGAGATATTTGCTGTCCTATTCAGCCCCTGTCAGGGCCATTTAGGTACTTTATGGTGCTCATCGATGCTTCCTCGAAATGGTCGCATGTATGCCTGTTATCTACGAGAAATCATGCTTTTGCAAAGCTGATCTCGCAGATAATTAAAATAAAGAATAATTTTCCTAATCATCATGTGAAGTCCATCAGAATGGACAACGCCCGAGAATTTACTTCAAAGGACTTTGATGATTACTGTATGGCAATGGGAATTAACGTTGAGCACTCAGTACCACATGCCCACACCCAGAATGGACTAGCAGAGGCATTGATTAAAAGAATTAAATTCATTGCCCGACCGCTTTTACAGAATTGTAATTTACCAACTACATGTTGGGGACACGCAGTCCTGCATGCAGCAACTCTCATCAATTTTAGACCGTCGTCATACAACATCCATTCACCTATGCAACTAGCGCAAGGGTCACCACCGAAAATCTCTCATCTTCGAAGGTTTGGTTGCAAGGTTTATGTACCTATACCACCACCACAGCGAACTGCAATGGGCTCTCTCCGAAAGTCTGGGATATACGTTGGTTATGAGACTGCATCCATAATCAGGTATCTGGACCCAATGACTGGAGATTTGCATACAGCCCGCTTCGCTGATAGCATATTTGATGAGGATAGTTTCTCGTCATTAGGGGGAGGAAATCAACCTTTTGATGAAAAATATCGGGAAATAACGTGGCAAGCCACGGGAATTAATGCACATGACCCACGTACTAGTGAAGCAGATAGAGAAGTCCAGAAGATAATTGATTTGCAAGCGTTAGTTAATCAACTGTCTGACCACTTTAGTGATTTGAAGAGCGTGATCAAGTCGCATGTGCCTGCACGTAATGCACCGGAGAGGGTTGAAATACCAAATAAAATAGAAGGTATCCTAATCCCATCCGATGCTTCGGAATAAAGGACGAGAACTCCGGCCCCTCGAATCCCAAGTAACCGGGGACGCCTGGCGAAAAAGGATAAGAAGGACTTGTCACAGCCGATCACTGAAGTTCCCCACAAACAGAAGGGGAGCCAGTTGAGACCTAGCACTAGTATGGAACCTTCAGCAAAAGGCATACCAGATTTGAATATTCCCACGGAGGGAGAGATCAGCATGAATGTGTGCGCACACATCGGAGCTGAAAAACTAAAGGGACTTGTCCCCGCAATTGAAAGCAGCGGTAAGCAAGTAGAAGCATTAACATAACCGCCCCATGAAGAAATAGCTATAAATTATGTGACTACGGGAGAATCTTTGAATAGAGCAACAGCCAATATCGACATCTATTTTGCAAAGAAAATTGCCACAATCATTGATCTTGATCCAGAGCCTGCATCGCTCGCTGAATGTAAGAAAAGATCAGATTGGAAAGATTGGAAAAAGTCAATAGAAGCAGAATTAATATCTCTGAATAAAAGAGAGGTGTTTGGGCCTGTAAGCCGCACACCTCCTCATGTGCACCCTGTAGGGCATAAATGGGTATTTGTTCGAAAGAGAAATGAAAGAAATGAAGTTGTAAGATATAAAGCAAGGCTTGTTGCACAAGGTTTCACTCAAAGATCAGGAGTCGATTATGAAGAGACCTATTCCCCGGTCATGGGCGGAACTACCTTTAGATATTTAATCTCAATGGCAGTAAATCTGAATTTGGAAATGAAACTGATGGATGTGGTAACTGCATACCTTTATGGGAACTTGGATTTGAAAATTTATATGAAGGTACCTGAAGGTATCCCTGTACCGAACCAAGACAGAGCAAATAGAAATCTATACAGTGTGCAACTCAGAAAGTCACTGTATGGACTGAAGCAATCAGGCAGGATGTGGTATAATCGCCTAAGCGACTTTCTCTGCAAGAAAGGCTACACGAACAGTGAGGATTGTCCCTGTGTGTTTATACGGGCGATCCAGGATGGATTCTGTATAATCTCAGTGTATGTAGATGATCTGAATATCATTGGGACTTTAGAAGATATTGGAAAAGCAAGCTCTTACCTGGAGTCAGAGATCGAAATGAAAGATCTGGGTAAAACCAAATATTGCCTAGGCTTGCGGTTTGAGCATACCCACAAGGGATTTTAGTACATCACCAACTTACACTCGTAAGGTGTTGGAAAGGTTCGGCTTTGAAAAGGCATACCCTCAAAAGTGCCGATGATCGGGAGATCCTTATAGCAAGACAAGGACCCGTTCAGACCTAAAGAAGAGGGGTAGGAAGTCCTGGGACCGGAATTCCCATACTTGAGCGCAGTTGGAGCACTCATGTATTTAGCAAACTGTACTAGACCGGACATTGCATTTGCAGTGAATCTTCTAGCAAGGTATACTGTAGAACCCACCAAAAGGCATTGGCAGGGAATAAAGGACGTCTTCCGATACCTCCAAGGAAGTAAAGATCTTGGCCTGCTTTACAGGAAGAACCAGGACCTTACAATGACTGGCTATGCAGATGCTGGGTACCTATCAGACCCGCATACAGCTAAGTCGCAAACAGGCTTTGTATTCCTGTGTGGTAGAACTGCAATTTCATAGAAATCATCTAAGCAAAGTATGGTATCAACTTCGACGAACCACTCAGAAATTATAGCACTGTACGAGGCCGCACGGGAATGCTCTTGGCTTCGGCGGATGATTCACCACATCCAACAGTCATGTGGATTGAATACCACATAAACCCCCACTATTATTTATGAAGATAATGCAGCTTGTGTTGCATAAGTGCAGATGAGTTATGTGAAGAGTCATCTCACAAAGCATATCAACCCCAAGTTCTTCTATGCTCATGAAATGCAAAAGATGGAAGAAATTAAGGTACTGCATACTAAGTCATGTGAAAATCTTGCAGATTTGTTCACTAAGTCACTTCCAGCATCTAGCTTTGAAAGGTGCGTACGTGGAATTGGAATGATAAGATTTAGAGAAGTGCAGAATTCAGGGGGAGAACCTTCACAAAGAATTCAGGGGGAGAACCTTCACAAACTCATTACTGAAACTTGATCACGAAGATCGAGTACACAAAGAGCAAATCCTGAAGATTAAATAAATTGGGTGAATTGTACTGTTTTTCCCTTGACGAGTTTTCCTGAAGTTCCTCGGTTAAGGTTTTTAATGAGGCAATTCGTGCGACATAGCAGAACATGATACATGTACTCTTTCTCCAAAATTTTTTCCACTGGGTTTTTATGGAGTTTTAGCGAGGCATGGACATGAAGGATGAGAGCCCAAGGGGGAGTATTAGGAAACCGGGCCCGACCAGGAGTCCGGGTCCTGGTGGGTACCTCATCTACTGTAGACTATAAATAGGAGAGGGGACCCCCCAAAGCAATGTACACAGATTCATTATTGAAAGAGCAATAAAGAGAAGCCTGCAGTCCCCTCTCATACTTATGTTCGTCTATTGTTCGTTCTTGTGTTCTTCCATCGCTCTTACGATTCTCTATTTGTCTACGAGGTAATCGCTCAGACTGGACTTGCCAGCGACGGTTCCTCAACATGAATGAGGTACACTCTAGCACTTCATTGAATAGAAGGAATAGATGTGAACACATCAAACAGTATGTATGAACAAGAGCGTACAGACAGAGACAGTGACCTAGTTTGTCGAAAAATGAGAAGGCTAAAAAGTAAAAACGAGTAACACCGGAAATCTGTCTGGGCTCTGGAATGCCGCACTACGTAGGAATACCGAATACGTAGAACTACCTCTGGTGTATTGGACCATGATGGGCCGGGCTCACCTCCACAAGACCAGTTAGGCCTCATGCGAGATTCTTGGCCCATCATCAGCTGGCGAACGGCAACTAATACCTGGACGGGGTCTCTGCGCCATCAAGAAGGCTCATGGCCTGGGCAAGTGGCCTGCATTGCACTTCGGATGAGCATTGGCTTACAATCTCCCCAAGTGAACTTGTGGCACCGGGGGTACGAGTACGTGCGACCCTTGCCAATTTAAGTTGGAAATTTGTGTTCGGATTGGATTTGAAGAGGCATGTTTGTTCTTTATAATGTGAATACTAATTCAGGTTAAAATCCTTCTTTGGATTCGAAGAGATGTTTGTACTTGCTTCAAGCAGAAGCTCTTGCTTCGGTTGTAAGAGATTTTGTTCCTCGTTTGGATTCAAAGTACAATTGTTCAATACGTGTTGTGCACTTGAAATTTGAAGTAGATTTGTCCTCGGTTTCCTATTCTTAAACAGGGCTCGAAAGGCCCAACGACAACTGGATGGGCTTTAATCCTTTTGGGCCAAATCCTATGCATAACAGAATTGCATTGATATGCTTAGGCCCACTCATATTGGGCCAAGTGTTTTACCACACGCACCGTATTGGGCAAATATTTTCCACGTACTGAAGTACTGAACTACCAAAGGCAAAGGGGACGACAAACGCGAGCACACGTACGATTCCGACTCCGACCGTCCGACGACAACTCCGAGGTCGCGCCATGGCAGCAGCGTCCGCCGTCGCCTCGTCGTCGCGGGCACTGGAACACCACCGCAGTGCCTCGCCGGAATTCTCGGCCGAGGCGTCCTCGTCACGCGCCGCGGAGGCGAGGCCGGTGTCGTGCGAGGAGGGCGTGTTCGACCTGGACTCCCCGTGGGCGGCGGCGGCCGTGGCGGAATCGAGGTTGGAGGAGGCCGCGGCGGGGCTTAACCTTCTCGCCGAGGAGGAGGCGGGGGAAGCTCAGATACGAGACAACCAGCAGCGACAAGAGGACGAGGTCTAGTACACTAATCTACTGAACAAATTGAGTCACCTCGCCGAGATGCCCATCGCGCCGCCGCGTCACCTCACCTCAAGTGCTATATACCTTGAATTAATATTATCTTTTAATTCTTTTTAACCCCTCCCCGGCGCCCGGCCACCCGGCGTCGGACGGACCGCCGCCCCAGGCCCTCGGCTTCCCGTGCGACCGCGGCTCGTCGCGCCGCCGGCCCGCCGCTCCGGACTGCCGCCCCGGGCCCCCGGCTTCCCCGCGCGACCGCGGCTCGTTGCGCCGCCGGCCCGCCACCCTCGGCCCCCGGATTCCCCGCACGACCGCGTCTCGTCGCGCCGCCGAGGCTACGGATTCAAGTGCGCCACCTCTCCAGGGAAGGTGAGATGGGGAGAGATTGGGAGGGTGAGCACGGAAGATGAGATTTGGGGAGATTGGGTGGGAGGGCTGCAATTGACAGGGAGGTCAATCGGTGGCACATGGGGCAGAGGCAGATATTGGAAGAAGAGAGGGGATCGAACCGGTTTAACAAATTAGTTAATATTATATGGGGTCAAATATGTATTAACATAAAAAAAAACAAATCAAAGATTTGCCCTACTTAATATTCAAATCTATATCTATATCCAATCTTCAATTTGTTTTTTTATGACCCCCACCTAATATTAACCTCTTTAAGATTTGTAAACTTTTCTAGAAGGGTCCTTAGTTTCTAGATAAAGTTCGAGGCAATATCTGGTGACAGCGCGGGCGGGGTACCTGAGAATTGGCTACAGGGCAACGAAGACATCGGGAGGAGGATGACGACAAGGAGAGAGATGATAAGTTGGGCCATCTGAATTACATCGTTGTGTCGTGGGAGGGAGAAGAGTAGTGGTAGCTCCCTATACCTGGTGAGAGGGAGAAGAGTGGTGGTCATCAATAGTTCTGGTAGCCCTCTCCCACCTAGGGATGGAAATTTCCCTCGTGGGGGTGGGTGCCACAGGGAAATCTACATGGGGGGCAAGGGTCGATCTCCTCCTGCGGAAGAACGGGGATGGACCCATGGGCCCGTAGGGACTCAGTGATAATTAAAAATATCTTATTTTGTTTATAAATTATATTTTTAAATATGAGAGATGTATTCTTTTCTTATATATTTTGACTAAAACTTGAATCTATATATTAGGATCTAAATTTTGAAGCTATTTTTTGAATAAAAAGTATACCTAAATACTTAGAAAATCATAAATAAAGACATCTTTCTTTTTTTAAAATGTATTTAGCATTTTTCGGCCCTATGGGGATCCTCATATGGGTCGAGTCCTCTCAGGACCAGGGGACATCTCCCCTCCGAGAGGTCACGATGGGGCCATCCTAGCGAGGGTCGGGGTGGGAGTGTCCTCCGGGACCCTCTGCCCTTTGCCACCCCTACTCCCGCCTAGCGTCTCTACCTCCAAGCCCTTGCCGCTACCGCCTCCACCTCCAAGTCACCGCCTTCCAATCTATCGCTTCTCCTACTTTCCATCCTTTCTGAGCTGCACAATGCCGCCACCTTGTTGGTCCGAGTTGGACCCCTCCCCACGTTGTCCCATCTAGGGCTTGGATGGGGAGTGATCGAGTAGGGCTTGGATGGGGAGTGATCGAGTTGGACCCCTCCCCACGTCACCCAGTTTTTTTCCTTCTAAACACGTGTTTAAGTAGTGGGGCTCGCCCGCCTCGATCCTGACCACACGTTCGCATTCCTTCAGGTATGATCCAAAATTTTCAAATTTTTCACCAACTGGGTGTTTTCACCTGAAAACACCTGATACGTCCCGTCTCTAAGATGGAGAGTGGACATCATATTTTTTTTTTGTTGCGGGGGAATGCGTTAGCGCGGCTCCTTACTGATTCAAGTTGAAAATTCTTGTTTGGATTCAAGAGAGATGTTTGTTCCCGTTTGGATTTCAAGAAATATGCTGGTTCAAACTACATTCTGAGTACTTCAAATTTGATATCGATTTGTCCTCGGTTTCCTGTTCTAAAGTAGGGCTAGGATAAGAAGTCCCAAGAAATTTTGGATGGGCTTTAAGGCTTTAACCTGCCGAATACTGGGCCAATCTTATGCACAACAGAATTTAATTGCATGATAGTGGATGAGCTTAGGCCCACTCATACTGAGAAAATTGTTTTTCCAGACACCATATTGGGCCTTTTCCACCGTACTGAACTACTCCAATAATAAATAAATAAAAAGGGGCGTCAAAAGCGAGCGCACTGCCCACGTACGATTTCGATTCCGACAACTCCGTGGTCGCGCTAGCCATGGACAACTCCGAGGTCGCGCTAGCCATGGCAGCAGCGTCCGCCGGCGCCTCGTCGTCGCGGGCACTGGAACCCCACCACAACCCCGTCCTGGGCTTCTCGGACGAGGCGTCTTCCTCTTCCTTGTCGCGCGCAGCGGAGGCGAGGCCGGAGTCGTGCGAGGGGGGCGGCGAGGACGTGATCGACCTGGACTCCCTGTGGGTGTCGGCGGCCGAGGCGGAATCGAGGTTGGAGGTGGCTGCGATGGCGGCGGCTGCGGCGGGACTTAACCTTCGTGCCGAGGAGGAGGCGGGGGAAGACGAGATACGAGACAACCAGCAGCGACAGGAGGATGAGGTATAGTATACTAATCTACTTATCAAATTGGAAAACTTCGCTAATCTTGTGATCTTTGACTTGTGCTGTGATGCATCGTTGCAATGGAGTTGCTCTGTTCGTTAGATCGTGATGCTGAACCGGAGTGTTTGGATTTACAGGGTTTTATTTTGGGCGAGGGTTTTGCCGAAAACCACGAAGTTGCGATTTTTTTTTTCCTCTCGAAAAGAAAACTGTATTTTTTTTAAAAGAAATCTATTGCTGGTCCTTAGTTTCTGGATAAAGCTCTAGGCTTGTAGTACTTCAATTTCGAAGAAACGATTTGTAGAGAATTACTTGATAAGTTGCATTTTTTTAATGGGTTGATAAGTTGCATTTAGGAAGGAAAGGGAGAGCTTTGTTTACGTGTGATTTTTTTTTGACGAAAAGGAAAAGGCCAGGAATTGCCTTTCATCAAGTTAAAGGATAATTTACAGTGTACAGTTCAGTAGTTTACCGAGAACAGAAGAAATACAAACAGAAAAGGCAAACTGAACTAAGTTAAACTAAACAATGAACTAAGTTAAACTAAACAAGGAGGAAAAAACACAACAACAACAACAAAGCTAGACGGCAACACGCACTGAACACCCGCCGAAGCTTCAGACTATACAGCTGGGGCCTTTCCTCTCAAATCAGTAGTCGTTCGACGTCCCTGAACCCAGCCGCACACCAGTTGCTGGCTTCTTATTGGATCTGATCGTAGACCTGGAGAATGTTACATGTGATTTCAATCAGGGGCGGATCCAGAACGAAAATGACAGGGTATTCCATATATATCACGCCCCTGCCTTCAACCATCCAAATTAGATCTAGGGCCAGAAATGAAGATAGTATCCCATTAAGTTCTATCCCATCAAGCATAGGAACTTGTAAAATTTTTGCACAAAACAACACAATTTCGCTAAAATTCCATGAAAAATAATTCACTCCAAATGTGACTACAACTGTGTGTGTGACACGAGTATTGTGATGTCAGGTAATAATGGCAGAGCTAACGAGGCAGGGTCAGCTCACAGAACCCAAACAAGTAGAGGTGCAAACGGAGCGGTTAATTTCCGTCCGACCAATCGATCAAAGGCTTACGAAGCGAATACGGATGGGAAAAATAGGTATCCGGCTCCAAGAAAAAAAAATGTGGAATATAATACAAGGTTAGCGATATCCGCTCTAATTGCACTTACTACCAAACAAACCTCATGTAGATGTGTTTTTCAATTTGTTTCTAAAATTGGGAGTTTCATAGTCTATAGGTGGTGCAAACAATACGTATAATTTTCGTCCGACCGAAGGCTTGCATAGCGAATACGGAATGGAGAAATAGGTATACGGTATTATCTGTGTCCGACTCTAACTCTGAGAAGAAAAAAACATAATAGGATACAAGATAAACGATATCCGTTCGTATCTGCTCTAATTGCACCCCTTCAAATAAGCCACAAGAGGCCTATCAATATGCATTGCCCAGTTGCTCAAACCGTGTAAGCACATCACCTTTGCATGTAGCTATGTACATGGTTATCCATCATAAAACAAAGTATGCATACGCATGCATTGTTATTAAATACCTAGTCTATTTGTACTATTTTGTACTGGTTGCAATTAAGATCTACATGTAGCTTTCATTCAACAGATGTAGATAAAAAGCTTGTATTCCCGGAGTATATAGTGTACATGGAGCAGCATGCATTGCGCATGTTGGCGCCGGGATCCTTATATCGCGATGGAATCTTTCTTTCTTCCTCTCTCCCGATCGATACGGTCGGCACACCTCCAGACTCCTGCACGCCCGCCCGCATCGCGCAGCGCCTACGCGCATGCCCGCTCAGCTTCCTGGGCCACACGCCCTCGCCCTCGGCTGGGCCGTGCGATCGCTCGCTGGCTAGATGAGAGGGCCCAATCGAGAGCCTCAGCCAAGCAAGCTGGTAAAATGCCTATTAGCTGAGACGTTCAACTGTGAGCATCAAATGCCATTGCGGCTGCTTGATGATGTGGGCCGTGTGCTCGCTCCCTCGACTGGGCCTGCGCGCCCGGAAAGGGATGTTGGCCCACGCGTGACGCGCCCACGCCTGGTCCGCCGGTTCGGACGTCCGGTGTCCTTCGATTTTGCCCAGGGGTGTCACCTACTGTTATGCATGATATATATACATAGAAAATGATTTTGGACCCGGTGTCCTGTGCACCCTGGTGGACCTTACTGGATCCGCCCCTGATTTCAATCTAACCAGTTTTTTTTAAACAGAGGACACGCCCCCAAATGCATTAACGAAAGAGTTAGTAGTAGTTACAGGGACACTAACACACACAACGCATGACAACCTGGTGCACACGCCTCACGAGATCAACACAAAACAAAACACTTGTCCACCAACAAAAAAGTTCCTATATCAGCAAAGGGCACCAAACACAACTAACACTCAATCCAACCAGTTGCTCAGAGAAATAAATGCTCGGTGGGACTGTGTTTATTTTGAAATTACGAGTTGTGTTGCTTCATTCAAACATTGATGCTTTCCAATTGCTCATTTGATCTCATCATTCGCTGCAGCTGATGGCATTGGAAGCAATATATGGGGATGATCTGTCTGTGTTTGAAAACAAAGGAGGGCTCCGCTATTTCCAGGTTTCTTGTGTTGGCCATGAGTATTGTTTCAATTGTTATTGGATGGTGGCAATTTGGCTTTGATGGTTTGTCTATTTTATTCCAGATTTACGTACGTTACAATTTGAATGATGGCATTGAAGTGTGCACTAAGCTTTCATCAGCTAATGGGAACCCGAAAGATGGAGGACGTTCTGATGGTGTAGAAGGCCATGGGGATGAACCAGATGAATTTGTTGGATTGATCTCCCTCCCAATTAGCCCAACGACTAATTGGGGCCTTGATCCGCGTCCTGATCGGGGGTGCCCAGCCCATCTTTTGGCTGGTGGGCCCCCGTCGCGCTGCGCAGTATATAAAGGGGTGGGGGCCGGCGGCTCTAGTGACGAGGTTGACCTGAGCCGGACACCCCACCGACATTGACACCCGAGACCGATCTCCGGCGCGATGAGCGACGGAAGCTTCACCGCAGCGCGCCGCAATCTTCTCCACTGCTGTCATCGAACGCCACCGGCCAAAGGAGACGCCGATCCCCTTCGACGACCGTCGCTGCCCCATGGCCGGTTCTTCTTCTACCTCCGACGGTAATCTCTCCCTCTCATCTCTCTCTCTCTGATCTAAACCCCAGTGCAAAACACGAGGAGATACAACAATGGTATCAGAGCGAGGGCAAAGGGGGCTTACCGATCGCGCCGCCGGGTAGTTGCGCCGCTCCGGCCGCCGCCTCCCGCGACGCGCCGCTTCGCTCCGCTGGGCGGCGGGCGCTGTCGCCGAAGCCGCCGCCGCTGGCTGGATCAGGCGCGTCTTGGCGCCGGACCACCTCCCGCACGCGCCTCCGGTGTCCGTGGAGTGAGCCGCCACCAAGACGGCGGAGCCGCCGCCGGTGCGCTGCGCGAGCCGCCTCGACGCCGCCGCACCGCTCCGCGCCTCCATCGCGAGCTACGCCCCGCCCGCGCCGGTGCCGCCGCGCGCCGCGCAGGACGACCGCTTCGCCGCGAAAGCCCGCCGCCGCCGCCTCCTCCGCGGCGAGCCCGCCCGAGACGGGTTGCGCTGCCGCCGAGGGCCGACGGCGCGGCGCCGCCACGTCGGCTGAGCCCTCCCACCGCGCCCCTCGGGCGCCGCCACTTTGCGCCTGGGCCGATCCGGTTTTTTTTCGGAGAAAGAGAAGGTTAGGGTTAAAGGGGGCGGGTGTTGTTCAGGCGGGGTTGATCGGGGCCGTCCGACGCTCGACGGCCGGATCGGGCGGGCGCATGGGCGTGCCGCTTTGGCTCGTGGGGTTTTGGCCAGTAGAGAAAAGAGGCGGATCGCCATGGGCCATGACGCATGTTTGGGCCGGTTTTGGCTGTTTTTAAACAGTAAATTCCGAAAAGGAGTTTTAATGTTTTTCAGAAGCTTTTATGATTGAATTTCAATGAAATTTGATTCAAATCTCTGTAAAATTTTGCACCAACGTGTTAATTTTTCAGAGATTAAAAGTGTACAATATAATGCTTCTGTATAATGAATTATTTTAGAATAATTACAGTTTCCGCTGCAAAAGTTAACGTTGATTGTTTTTTCATTATTAAATTCGAACCAACGGGAGAATTTAATTTTGGAAAAATAGTGATAATTTCCAGAAATTTATGATATTGTTATTTTCTGACCAACGTTGATAATAACAATATTGTAATTTTTAATTGATGATTTTATGCATTATTTCTATTTCTGCCCAACGGTGATGTAGATTTAATGTATAGATAAAATTGATTTAAATTGTATGTCGTATTTTTGACCAACGTTGGAAATAAGGCATATAATTTTAATGTTACGTTCTCACTTTATTTGAACCTTTTGATGGATACAACTTGATGAGTTGTATCGAGAGATCCCCACTCTCAAAGGAGATAATTATGGAGAGTGGAAGAAAAGATAGACTTAGCGTTTATCTTGGTGAGGTGGACTGGTCCTCACTACAAGACGTCCCACCGAGCCTATGGCACCAGTGAGGATCAAAATGAGGATGATACTTGCTTGCGAGAAAAGACGAGAGGACCATGCTCCCTTACGGATGTCTTATGACCTTGAGCATAAGAATGGACCACACCAACAAGAAATGTTTGGTTGTGATAAAGAACACGATTGAGCCTGCAATTGTGGGCTCAATCGCAGAGTGTGACAACATCACACAGAGTACCTTGAGAAAATAAAGAGTCGATTCATGGCTCTTCAAAGACATACGCTACACAAATGATTAAGCGACTTGTGACGTAAAGGTACTCAAGCGGTGGCATAAGAGAGCACATACTAAGGATGAGCAACTTGGCATCCAAGCTTAAACCAATGGATTTGGCTCTCAAGGATGAGTTCCTAATTCATTTGATTTTTGCTTCCTTGCGAGAAAAGTTTGACACCTTTGTTGTCAACTACAATATGCACTTTGAGAAATGGGACTTAGAAAAGTGCATAGCTATGTGTGTGCAAGAGGAGGAAAGATTTAAATCCTCACATGGTGGTTCTATCAACTATGTGAAGAACAACAAGAAAAGGAACTTCAATGATAAGTTCTCCTCAAAGAACAAGGGAAAAGCCTCTGTCCATCGGCCTCAACGAGAATAAGTTTGCAGAGACAAAGATCGGTGTCTTCATTGCAAGAAAAGGGACATTACAAGAAAGATTGTCCGATTTCTTGAAAATGATTATGTCAAAGAAAGGTGAGGACATTATTACCTTCATAAATGAGTCCTGTGTATGTACAATATTCAAAATCTACTTGGTGGATTGATTCAGTGCAACTGTTCATGTTGCCAATAATATCGAGGATTCCGTTCGACGAGAATACGCAAAGAAAAGAAAGATGCATTAAAGTCGCAAATGGAGTCCAAGCCGATGTTGAAGCTGTATGATCTTTCATTAGAGCTAGCTAATGGCTTCACTCTTTTACTTAGAGATGTTCTTTATGTTCCTCTTCTACAGAGGAATTTGATTAGTGTTTCATGTTTGGACAATGATGGTTATGATTGTCATTTTGGAAATGGCAAGTGTGAAATAATGTTTAATAAAGAATGTGTTGGTCTTGCCATCTTACAAAATGAGCTTTATTTGTTATCATTATGTGATGATGTGAATGTCGTATGCGATAATGGGAACGTCGCGTGCGAAAGTGAATGAATCCTCGCTACGAATGTAAACAGAGAAACGAAAGAGAACTCTAGATGCGTCGTCGAAATTATGGCATCGCGTTTAGGCCATATTTCGAGGGGAATAGAAAGACTAGTTAAGAATGATATTCTTCCTCCATTAGAGTTCTCAGACTTAGAACAATGCAGAGAATGCATTAAAGGAAAATATGTAAAGAAAATTAAGAAAGACGCCAAAAGAAGCATAGGAATTCTACAAATTATTCACACAGACATTTGTGGTTCTTTTCCTGTGAAAAGTGTGGATGGATATGACTCGTTCATAACATTCACGGATGATTACTCCCGTTATGGATATATTTATCCAATCAAAGAAAGAAATGAAGCCTTGGATAAATTCAAAATATTTAAGGCTGAAGTTGAAAACCAACACGATTTAAAGATTAAGATAGTCCGATCTGACCGTGGGGGGGAGTACTACGGTCGACATACCCCATATGGACAAATTCCTGGACCTTTTGCAAGATTTTTACAGAAAATGGTATAGTAGCCCAATTCTACACCAAGCGAACCTCGAAGAAAATGGAGTAGCTGAAAGACGCAACCGTACCCTGATGGATATGGTGCGAAGCATGATGAGCTATTCCACACTACCATTGAGTCTATGGATGGAGGCGTTGAAAACCGCCATTCATATTCTTAACAGAGTGCCTAGTAAGTCGGTGCCCAAAACACCGTACGAGTTGTGGACAGGAAGAGTTCCCTCACTAAACCACTTACGTGTGTGGGGGAGTCCTGCTGAGGCTAAAGTATTTAACCCAAACCTTGAGAAACTTGATCCCAAAACAGTAAGTTGTCATTTCATTGGCTACCCTGAAAAGTCAAAAGGTTTTCGTTTCTACTGTCCAGACAGATATACAAAGTTTGTAGAAACGAGACACGCTGTCTTCTTAGAGGATGAAATGATGAGAGGAAGTATGGTAGCTCGTGAGATTGACCTTGAAGAGAAGCGGGTGTATGCGCCCACTCCGATGATTCAAGAACCATTCTTCATACTACTCTTTGTCGCTTGCACCGAGCGGTGCAAGACAACTGTGGTGCCAAGACTGTTATTGTTCCTCCCGTGGCAACAATGAATGAGAATGAGGAACTGTTCTTGAGGATCCTATAGAACCCATTGCCACAGATGAGGGGAGCAACAAAGACCTCAAGCAGAAGATGTACCAAATGAGGAGGCCCAGGAGGTCTCAAAGAGTAAGAAGATCGCTATCTCGATGATTATCAGATTTATCATCTGAGGAATTTCAAATGGAGGATGATCCCACCTCATTTGAAGAAGCCATGAGAAGCGAAAATTCTCAAAATGGCTTGAGGCCATGGAAGAGGAGATGAGGTCCATGAAGACTAATAAAGTCCGGGACTTGAAAATTATTCCTAAAGGAGCCAAAACAAGAGGTCAGTAAATGGGTCTACAAGACAAAGCTTGACTCCCAAGGGAATGTAGAAAGATACAAAGCGCGACTTGTGGCAAAAGACTTTACGAAAGAGAAGGGATTGATTACAATGAGACCTTTTCTCCAGTCTCATGTAAAGATTCTTCGTAATCATAATGGCATTAGTAGCACATTATGATTTAGAGTTACATCGATGGATGTAAAGACGGCATTTCTTAATGGGGATTTGGAGGAAAATGTTTACATGGCACAACCGAAAGGTTTTGTCGTGGAAGGAAATGAAAGAATGGGATGTCGTCTGAAGAAATCGATTTATGGGTTAAAGCAAGCTTCAAGACAGTGGTACTTGAAGTTTGACAGTACAATAAGAAAATTTGGGTTTAAAGAAAATGTAGAGGACAACTGTGTTTATGCAAAGTTTAAAGATGGAAAGTTTATCTTCCTAATCTCAGTATGTGGATGATATTCTACTAGCTAGTAGTGATGTCGGTCTACTCTCGGAGACAAAGAAGTTTTGTCCTCAAACTTTGATATGAAAGATCTTGGTGAAACTGTTCGTTCTAGGGATCGAGATTCACCGGATAGAAACAAGGGGATATTGGGACTGTCACAAAAGGCATACATAGAGAAAGTCTTAAAGAAATTTTGTATGCATAAATGTAGTCCTTCACTGCACCTATAGTCAAGGGCGATGATATGGGGATTTTCAATGCCCCAGAACCAAAGACGAGCTCGATCAAATGAAATCGGTTCCATATGCTTCACCTATCGGAAGCTTGCGGTATGCTCAAGTGTGTACGCGCATACGACTTAGCGTTTGTTACCGGTTATTTGGCGATTCGAGCAATCTCGAATAGAACATTGAAATTGATAAAGAAAGTCTTGCGTTATTTGCAAGGAACAAAAGGCCTCATGATGACATACGAAGATCGATTCACTCCATATAGTGGGGTATACTGATTCGATTTTGCGGAGATGATAGAAAGTCTACATCCGGATATGTGTTCACTCTCACCGGAGGAGCTATATCGTGGAAAAGCTCAAAGCAAACCGTCACTACATCGCCCACAATGTATGCCGAGTTTGTAGCATGTTATGAGGCTACGGGCAGGTGAACTGCTAAAGAAGTTCATACCGGTTTAAAAGTGGTTGACGACATCAATAGACCACTTAAGTTGTATCTGCGATAATGAACCCGATAACGTATGCCCACAACAATAAGTCAAGTGGTGCTGCCAAACACATTGACATAAAGTACTATGTTGTGAAAGACAAAGTTCGGGATCAAATTATAAGTCTTGAGCATATAAATACCGCAAAGATGTTAGCGGATCCGCTTACTAATGGCTTACCACCCAACGTGTTCGGAGAACATGTAGCCGGCATGGGTTTAAGGAAAGCCTATGATTCCCGGACTAAAAGATGGCCCAAAAGTTTAAAGTAACTATTTGAGCAGAGGTGTATTGTAGTCATAAATCTATCGATTGACCGTGACGATGAGACATGCTCTATGCACTAATCTGTGATGGAATGAGTAAAGTCAAAAGTAATTAAAAGTTAAAGCATAGAGGAGATCAAGGGGGAGAATGTTGGATTGATCTCCCTCCCAATTAGCCCAACGACTAATTGGGGCCTTGATCCGTGTCCTGATCGGGGGCGCCCAGTCCATCTTTTGGCTGGTGGGCCCCCGTCGCGCTGCGCAGTATATAAAGGGGTGGGGGCCGGCGGCTCTAGTGACGAGGTTGACCTGAGCCGGACACCCCACCGACATTGACACCCGAGACCGATCTCCGGGGCGCAGTGAGCGACGGGAAGCTTCACCAGAGGCGCGCCGCAATCTTCTCCACCGCTGTCATCGAACGCCACCGGCCAAAGGAGACGCCGATCCCCTTCGACGACCGTCGCTGCCCCATGGCCGGTTCTTCTTCTACCTCCGACGGTAATCTCTCCCTCTCATCTCTCTCTCTCTCTGATCTAAACCCCAGTGCAAAACACGAGGAGATACAACAGAATTCTCTTACACTTGCAACTTTGAGTACCTGCCTCCTTTGATACTGACATGCTTGCTTCCACCGTCCTATCCTAGCAAGGAACCCCCGTATTTTACAGTCACTGTTAAATGGATGGATGGGCCTAATGTTTCTCAACTCTGTGAGATGCTTGACACCATTTGGGCAGAGCTTCCAGGGCAGGAAGTGGTATATCAATGGGTTGAGTGGCTACGTAATTCTTCTCGGTCATATCTCTGGTTTGACGGCAGAATAACACTCGGTCCAGATATTCCAATGCACATTGGAGATAATCGTGCAATCTCAAGAATTCTCCCCTTGGAGTCTGTGATCCCTTCTGTGCTCAGTTACAGTAGTAAGAAGCGCTATCAAGCTTTTCTTGAGGATCTCCACATGTGCATGATATGCCTTAACCAGAGCAAAGGTAGGCTCTTTCCTTTTTGCCTTCTTTTTTTTAGCAATCATACCAAAATATTATTCCCTTTTATTTGGTTATGGATAGTCTTGTGCCTTCCAAGGAAGGATACCACTTATTCTCTGGTGTCCATTTCATGCCTTACTATTGTTGAATTGTGCCATAGTTGTAACCACTAACCAATACCTGGCTGGAATTTCCATTCTTCGTATAGTAGCTGTTAAGAACCATTGAAGCTGTTATTTCTTTCCTAGCAAATTTCTTTCGAAACTGAATGGTGCTCTTATAAATTCGTTCACCTGTAGACTAACTTTTTTGAAACAATTAGGTTCAAACTTCATCAGGCTTCCATGCCAACATTTGTTCTGTGTGAAGTGCATGGAGACCTTATGCAGGATGCATGTCAAGGAAGGTAGTGTGTTTCAGTTGGTATGCCCTGATACCAAGTGCAATGCTTCTATTCCACCAGATGTGTTGAAGAGGCTTCTTAGGGAAGAAGAATTTGAACGTTGGGATAGGCTTGCTCTTTAGAAAGCATTGGACTCGATGTCAGATGTGGTTTACTGTCCATGGTGTGTGATCGGTTGCGTGGAAGATGAGGATAACAATGCGCAATGTCCGAAATGTTCCTTTCTCTTCTGCTCGTTTTGCAAGGAGCCATGCCATTCCTGGGAAGCAGTGCATGACTCCAGAACAAAAGCTCCAATGCCGGCAGGTACAAAATACAAGATATGCTTAAGTCTTTTATATACTAGCATTGGAGGGAGACTGAGTATACTGTATTCTGTTGCATTTTTTTTTGCGATGGTGTTGCATTTTATATTATGCAGTTGATTCTTATCTTTGCAGCAAGTAGTAACCTCTGTCTCTCCAAACTTCTGCTGGTGAATTGGTAAAACTGTCATGTGGGGCTGGGTTTACAGCCGGCGCCACAAGGGACCGGCCCAACCGGCAGCGGCTTAGGCATCGTGTGGGTCCGGTCCAACCGGTACCCTTTCTTTGCTTGCAAGTTAGGACAGTTTGAATTCGATCCTTAAGATCATATTTGTTTAGAAAGATTAGATTGAGATCCTTCCGATCTCTTTAAAAATTAGATTGAGATCCTTCTGATCTCTTTAAAGATTAACTAGAGATATTTACGATCTCTTTTGTAAGTCTCTCTATTTAAATGGAAGAAGATGAAGGAATAAAGCAAGCAAGATTAGTTTATCTAATCTCTCTTCACCCTAGCCTCCTCCCCCCTGCCGTGCGTGGCCCCTCTCCACCACGGCTCCCGGGAGCAAGCCCGGGCCGAAGCCTCTCACCTCCCACTCATACCCGATTAGATCTATTCCCGAAGCACATGACAACTTAGTGCCGTACTATACCAAGGTAGTGGCGCGATTGCATTTTTCAGCCAGCCCTTTGCTCCCTGTCATCATTCACTGGCCGCTTACGAGTGCGAGCTGATTGGTTTGGTTCAGGCCGTGCGGCACTGGCGCCCTTATCTTTGAGGACGCCCTTTCCTTGTTCGCATGGATCACTACAGTCTGAAGTTTTTGCTGGATCAACACCTTGCAACCATCCTCAACATCATTGGGTCAATAAGCTGTTTGGGTTTGATTTCTACGTTGAATATCGCCCCGGGCGGCTCAATACCGTCGCCGACGTGCTTTCCCGCCGTGACACCGACATGGCTGCCTCCTATGCCATCTCGGTGCCGCACTTCGACCTCTTCGACGCCGTCTGCTCAGCAGCTGCCTTCGACCCGGCTTTGGCAGCTCTTCACGACCAGATCAGCCAGGGTGATCTTGGCGCCCCCTGGACATTGGTGGATGGGTTGGTGATGTTCAACCGTCGCATCTACATTCCACCGGCATTTTCCCTTCTCGGGGAGATCCACGCCGCCACCCATGAGGGTGTCCAAAAGACATTGCACATACTGTGCCGTGATTTCCACATGCCACGGGCCCGGTCAGTAATCCAGGATTATGTTCGCACCTGTGTCACCTGTCAACGCAACAAGACGGAGCACTTACATCCCGCAGGGCTCCTGCAATCCTTGCCGATTCCCTCTTGTGTTTGGGAATATATCGCCATGGACTTCATCGATGGCCTTCCTCGCGTAGGCGGCAAGTCCGTCATCTTGACAGTCGTCGACCGCTTCTCCAAGTATGCCCAATTTATTCCTTTGGTGCATCCATATTCGGCAGAATCGGTGGCGCACGTGTTTTTCTCCAACATTGTCTACCTCCATAGCATACCTGCTTACATTGTATCAGATCAGGATCCCGTCTTCACTTCGGTATTTTGGTGGGAACTATTTTAGGCCTCCGGTTCAAAGTTACACACTGCATGATAGGGATCGGCCACGGCAGTGGGTTCGTTGGTTGCTGTGGGCGGAATATTGCTACAATACTTCCTTCCATACGCCGCTCAAGGATACACCATTTTATGTCGTCTATGGACGTGTTTCTCCTTCCATCCGCACGTATAAAGATGGCGACACGCGCAACGTGGCTGCCGATACCACTCTCCGTGCTCGTGATGACTTCCTTGCAGATGTCCAGCTACACCTCCACCAGGTTCAGCAACATGACAAGCTCTACAACGATGACAAGCATCGCCCTCTTGCCTTTAACATTGGGGACTAGTTATGGCTACACCTCCATCATCGGTCGATCGCCTCTTTAGGTTCTGTTTCCAAAGGCAAGCTTGCTCCCAAGTACTACGGACCATATCGTATCATCGCCAAGATTGACTCCGTCGCTTATCGTCTTTTGTTGCCTACTAGTGCCCGTATTCATGATGTCTTCCATGTGGGTCTTCTCAAGCCATAGCATGGGCAACCACCGGATCAGCCACCAGGCCTTCCCGTTCTGCTTCATGGCAAGGTGCTTCCGACACCGGACAAGGCCCTTCGTATCCGTCTCTACCGTGGTGTTCGTCAAGTTCTGATTCAGTGGCAGGGACAACCGACGTCGGCAGCTTCTTGGGAGGACCTCGCCAATTTTTAGCACCGCTATCCATCGTTTCAGCTCGAGGACGAGCTGAAGGCAGGGGGGGATGTCATGTGGGCCCGGGTTTACAGCCGGCGCCACAAGGGCCCGACCCAACCGGCGGTAGCTTAGGCATCGCGTGGGTCCGGTCCAACCGGTACCCTTTCTTTGCTTGCAAGTTAGGACAGTTTGAATTCGATCCTTAAGATCAGATTTGTATTCGATCCTTAAAATCAGATTTGTTTAGAAAGATTAGATTGAAATCCTTCTGATCTCTTGAAAGATTAGCTAGAGATCTTTACGATATCTTTTGTAAGTCTATCTATTTAAAGGGGAGAAGATGAAGGAATAAAACGAGCAAGATTAGCACTCCAGCCCTTCTCCTACCGTGCGCTGCCCCTCTCCTCCACCACGGTTCCCAGGCGCAAGCCCAGGCCGAAGCCTCCTCCCACCTCTCACTCATACCCGATTAGATCTATTCCCGAAGCACGTGACAAAAACCTTCAATGATGCATTATGCATTTGATGTACATATCTTGTCAAAGATCTTTCATTGGACCATATGCTTTTGGCACCTCTTTCCTGCAGAGTTGCCCATTGATTGTTGCAGAATACTATCATCGTACTGAATATTTCCCATTTATTGTAATCAATTTTATTTTTGCAGGCGTCAGGCAGGATGTCTGAGGGAGTTGGCGCAGGAATGGCTGAACATCAGAGAACTGTACAAAGATGTTCGATTATGTCCAAAATGTCGAATAGCCATCAGCAAAACTGAAGGGTGCAACAAAATGGTGTGCGGTAACTGTGGTCAGTACTTCTGCTTCCGCTGTGGCAAGGCCATCGGTGGTTATGAGCATTTCAGGTAGGCCAATCTAAGGCATCCGGGATCTTTTTTGGAAACAAGGAATCTGGCTTACTTATCTTTATGCATATATGATTTGACAAACTATAGCGCAAATCCGTCCACTGTAGGAACTGTCAGCTCTTTGCGCCTAGAGACATATCGGAGTGGGAGAGACAAATGGGACGTCACGTACGAGTTCATCTGCGCCCAATAGGTGCTACCGTAAAATGTCCAAAATGCCGTGAAATTTTTTTCAAGGTAACGAAACCTATCCTTTCGGTCTGCATGAATGGAGCAGCATTCGGTCCATTCCACAAGGGTGGTGGCTGTGACCAACTTTAAGGGCACTGATTTTTCCTTTCTACGCGTCTAACCAAATGACCATATGCATCCAGGACGATGAGAAGTATATTTTCTGCTGGGCGTGCCGAGCCAACTATTGCACACTGTGCAGACAGCAGGTCGAGGGTAAGAGGGGACACTTCGGGTCACTGGAATGCGCGGGGCTCTGAAATTTGTAGCATCGGATCTGTGCTCTCAGTGTCACAGTTTTGCAGCTTGGAACTTTTGCCTTTGCTGTCAAATGCCCAACCTTACGTTATCTGTAACGACCATATATTGCAAGCGAGGGTAACTAGGTAGAAGTAACCAGAGTTGATATATACATATGCATATTACTGTCTTGCCGGTTAATTCAGATGCGGCGGCTAACTTACTGATCATGCATGGTAAATTTCCTATTTTCTGATATTGCTCTTTCCCTCTACACAACGAAAGCTCCTGTATCTGTGTGAATCAGCACTTTGTGCCAACAGCTTGTACAATATGCAGTGTTTTTATGTTAATAATTTAAGAACACACAGCATGACAGGATTGCTACTTGCTGTCTATTGTCTTGATCTATAGCTCAAAGCATGTTGCATCACTGCTCCGTGAACATTACTAATTGAGCTACTCCTACTTTTATTTAGTACTACCACAAACATTTGTGTGCTTTTAAAAGAGAGAAGTACCCCTCTGTTCTTTTTTAAGTGATGTTTTTGACTTTTCATAGTCTACGAGATGCGATTTTGACTATTATTTTTTGTAACTTTGTTTTATTATATACTAATAATATTATAATATTATGAAAATATTTTTAACAACAAATCTAATTATATAATTTTTATGTAGCCAATCTGATAGTTTTAGTAGTCAAACTGACTGCGCGGATTCTAGAGTGTCTCTTGACAAAGAAGGGAGAGAATAATAACATTAGTTGATCTCGCGCTAAGGCAGCAAAAACGTCAATCGTCATGAATGATCTTCAATGAGCTTTATAACAGTTCAAAACTCCCGAACAAAAACACGTAACTGATCAGGACACGCATCCTATAAAAATGTCCCAATCCCCGTCCCTGTGCCAAGGACAGTGAGATCAAGATTAGCCTTGTCAACTGCTGCAACCATGAAGAAAACTACAGGCCAAATGGTGCCCATCCTTGCCATCCTGGTACTCTCCGTCACTAGCCGCGCCGTCGCCGCCGCGCCGCCGACACCGAGAGGCCAGGAAGTCCACCTGTTCGAGGCCACGGTGCGCGTCCCGGACCGCGGCGTGGACGACTTCGACGAGTACAACTACCGGTTGCTCGCTGCCGTGCTCGGCAGGTTGCTTGGTTCATTGACCCCTCTAAATTACTGACCACTCCAAGCTCCATTAGCCCCGACTGTTTTCCTTCTCTTCTGATAGACACTTCTCGTAATCTTTTTTCACCTGAAGCGTCGAAGCAGCACGGAGCGCTACGTTTGAGACTTACCCTGGGACATTCAGTGCATTCCTCACGAACAACCAGGCCCGTAGATTGTCAAGTGAGTAAAATTCCTCCTCTTACCACTAAACCATAATCATTTAAGAACAGAAGTACGTGACTTAAGACGGCCTAAGATGGTAGATAAGAACACTACGATATACATCAAATCTGTGTAGATGATACACCAACAACGTGCTGATGTGAACACCCGTTTTCATTGAGCAGAAGTCCCAGGGGTGCTGGGAGTTGAACGAAGGGATGATCCTGTGCCTACGGACGGCCAGTGATACGAGCAATGCCAAGAGGATTTGCACTGTCCAGCGAATTCAATCACAAGTACTTAACAGATTTATGTGAGATCGGCAAAGGAAGAAACACCTCTTTTTCTTCTTCTATGTATCGCAATCTTTTTCTTTTTTGTTGAAATTCAGGTAACCTTCATTAAACTTATAAGGTTAATCTGGCGGATCATCCTCCAAATATGCACCCAACTTCGACAATATCGATGTATCGCAATCTTAATATGCCTTAATATAATGTTGCTTTCTCCGGTCACAAAAGAGTTAAGTTTTTTTTTTGTACATTTTAAAGTCAACAAAATACTCATTTGTCTACTAAATTCTCTTATCTTATATTTGAAAATAGTAGTGAAAGTGCAGTAATATGAAAATATTCTTCATAACAAATTCACTTGTATTAATTTCATATATCCAAGTCATATGTTTTAAACAATATCTATGGTCAAAATTTACACAGTTTGATTCCACGCATTCTAGGACCTCCCTCTTGTATGACTTGATGGAGTATATTGAATCCAGCAAACTTTGCACTTTTGCAGCTAAGTCTTACATATAACTAGTGTCCCCTTTCTTGGAAAGCACCGGAGCACCTCTCATCTTCGACAATATGTTCCATAAAAAAAAGTTGTGGGCGTGACGTTGCTATTTAAAATGTATACATACATGCAGCGGCACGAAAATAAAACTGTATCTTCCCTGCTCGAACAAGGAACAGCTCCACCACAGTCGAAAGTCGAAACAAGTGCTCCGCCGTTAGATCATCTCACAATGAGGCTGCAATTCGGATGGGATGAGCAACTAATCGTGCGTTTAGTTGGTGGGATGAGGTTAAACGGTATGGGATGGTACATGTAGGATGTGATCGTTCTGAATGGAATCGTTCAAGCAGTATGTTTGGTTGTATGGGATGATACGAGATTGTGTTGAGATTGTGTTTGGTTGGTTGCATGGGATGATACGAGATTGTGTTTCGTTGGGATCAGGGGCGAAACTGCATGGAATGACCCAGTATCACAGGACACCGGGTCAAAAAAAAAATAGCAGAGATTAGCTCATATTACTATGTGTGCACCCTTTGGTCCAAAATTTGTGCACCCCGGTTCAGCCCAACTTCTGATCGGATGATGTATTTTGCCAATGTTTGCCGTATAAATTACTATTTAGTACATTGTTACTTCAAAATTATATATGTTGTTATATGTATGATGAAGTGGTGAACCCCGATCATTTTTGTTCTAGTTCTGCCCCTGATTGGGATGATACACGAATTGAGCTTAGAAATTGATTTGTATTTAAATTCAAGTTTAGAAATAGTTTTGCACACAATTAACTTTTATATTTTTGCAAATTCAACAACATTTGCTAGCCTCCTCACTACAGCGTCTTCTTTTTATTTATTTATTTTCCTTTTTCCTTTCTTCTTTTTTCTCCTTTCACCTTTTTCTTCCATCTCACTAATTCGGTGGGCCCATTGTCAGAGTTGTGGGAGCTTCTTTGCGCGAGACCAAGAGAGAGTGCAAAATGTTGAACCGTGTGGTTCGTCATATTTCGTCGAATGGAATGATACAGAATAAAAATGGAATAATCCTTTTCATGGAACCATTTCATCCGGGATCGTTTGGTACCATTCACCCAACCAAACGTGGGGATATCCTCATATCCTGAACGAGATGGTCCCATTCAGCCTCATACAACGAACAAAACACACCCTAAGAAACACGTGGAAGTCACATAATTATTCAAACGGATCGGGGCATAGTCCCCAACGCTCGAGAGCCCAACCACAAGCGGCCATCCCCCTCACCGCCAGCGTGGTGCCGGCGGCGAGGCCGCCCCTTGTGCCCTCTCCCTTTCCTTCTCTTTCCAGTCCTCCTCCTCCTCCTCGCCTCTCCCTCATCTCACAAAATTTTCAAGTCTGTTTGCCCTCAAAATCTCTACAGATCTAACTTCCTTGGTGCTCCTCTGTGCCTTCCCTCCAGGCTCCAGCCCCCACCTTCGGTGGCCGTGGATCTGGTGGTGGTGAGCGCGTTGAGAGTCGATTGTGCCCTCACAGCTGAAACACACCCACCACTGGGTTAAATGGGGTTGCTTCATGCTCACCCACCTCCCTCTCCTTCGTCTCCAAGCTAAATAATCTGACCTGCGGCTGGGTCGACGAGATTTCTACAGATCCACTCTTCGTCCCTTCGGATCTACTCGATCTCCTTTGGTAGCCATCTCATCTCGCTCCCTAGGGTGTTGAAGGAGCAGCAACCCACGACCTGAACGCGAAGCGGTGAGCCTGCAGCATGGTAGTGGGCCACGGGCAGGAGAGCCACGACGTACGACGGTTGTGCGTGGACGGGCGACGATAATGGCCGTCGAACGGAGGTCAGCCAGTTGTGCCTCGCGGCAGAGGGCCATAGGCCAACCAGCGAGTGGCCTCGCGTGCACAGCCTGCTTGGAGCGGGTGATGACATGTAGATGTCGGGCACAGTGTAGGCAAAGTCCATGGCCAGCGAGCTCAAGCTACCTGTGAATATAAACCTTCCTCTTCTGGGTCAAGTCGGCAATGCTAGCTTTTGAAATCGTTTTTGTCCTCTGTGGTTGGCCGGTTCAAAATTGCCATGACATCTCCTTACTCATCGATCCCGTTGCTCGGGTCTCTTCGACAAGGCACTTTAGCGGTCCTCTTCTCCGTAGGAACATCCACTGACCCTCCTTTCCTTTCTGTCTAGCTGATTGTTGAGTTTGAGTGTGATACGAATTGAGTTTCTTACTCCAATTTATTCATGTAGTCCATAGGGAACAGCGAGAGTTTCATCGTAAACATCTCCTCATACAGTGATATCACCTTCGTGTGCCCGTGGTTTTTCCCGTAAGGGTTTTTCATGTAAAATTCATATCTCTTATTCCTATTTTTTGGTGCATTATTTGCAACATGATGGTCCTCCCTCGTTCCCCTTTGGAGCTATGACACAAGGGATTGGACAACAGGGTGGTGTGGCATGGTGGTGACGGTGGTTGGCAACAGGCGATGGACGATGGCGAAGGCTATGTCAGTTCATCATGAGTCTGTGTCAAAGAGGTGCTTCTCAGGTACAACAGGTAGTTTATGGCTGTGACCATGGTCATGGCGAAGTGCAAGCCGGCGAACTCTCGACTCGAGGCTGGTGTTCAACGGCCAAGTTTCAAATTTTGAAACTTGACTTTCGAAGCGGCACTTTTGGAGTATCCAAGCACCTTTTTCCCCTTTGTCGCGTACTCGTGTGTCTCTTTCTTCCTCACTCGTAAGCCAATGTTTCAGTGTGTTATAATCTCTCTGTAATCTCCTTCTCAATCTCCTTGTGTAAGCCCTATGTGCCCCGGCATGCTTTTGTATCAGTGGATTTTGCCACTTAAGTTTAACAAAAATGGTTCAAGTGGGGACCCTCTCCCCTAGTTTGCCTCAAAAAAGGATTATCTCACAAGGGTGCTGATACAGAGACCAGAGTCATCCTCCTCCTTTGTCTGAATCCAAGTGCGTAGCCACCAGGGGGGACTTCGTTGGGCTTGAGCTCATCCTCTGCAAGCGCCGGTAACCCTATACGAGGTACCTTCATTACATTTTGCTTTTTTTTCTTTGCTTCTCTTATATTCATGTATAAATTTGGATTGCACAAGATTATATTTGTCTCAATTTAGCTTAGTCATCTTCAGTTTCTAGTAAAACAAAATAGCTTAGTCCTTTGAGCCTCCCTCCATTTTTTATCCTGACTTCACCATTGCAGTGTAGCACGTTGAAAAATGTGCGAGAGGAATTAGTTACTATAGCCTTTGATTTGCACTACACTGTTCGCTTCAAATCCAACTGTCCATATTCATTATAAGGAACTCACCGTTCATGCAAAGGCAAATGATACGTTTACTATGAAGATGAATGTTTTTATAATCTATACTCCATCGAAAATATCATGTCTGCAATACTAGATCCCAGAGGCGAATCCACTAGAGCTTCGTTATCCTCCCCTCCCTCCCCTCGGCGACCAATGGACCAAGGATGCAAGAGCTGAAGGTTGAGTGAGGAAGAGATTAAAAGTCATATGAAGATGGGCCATTTCTCAGTAGTCGACCCACAACTGGACGGGCAACTAGCAACCAACTCACCCACCCCATCAGATCGAACGAGTGCGACGTACCTGAACATGTACTAGATAGAGCTAAAACCCTAGCAGAGTAGCAGCAGACCAGTGGTCGCGTGGGGGAACTAGGGAAGTCGGGCGGTGGCGTGCGGAGACGCGGTCCGATGGATGATAGGAGGCCGCGTGGGGCATGGGGAAGCTTGAGCCTGTAGCCTAGGGTGGCAGGCAGCAACGCGATGAGCAGGAGCCAGGGAGGGGGAGGACAGAGAAGCGAGGGGAGGAAAGGATTTGTCAGGATGCGGCACAATGAGCCGGAGCCCAGGAGGGGGAGGGTGGAGGAGCCGAGGAGGAGGGTGGAGGAGCCGAGGAGGGGAGGGGATCAGCTGGTGCCAGTCACCTCCGCGACAAGCCACTGTGTCAAGGACTGGAGGGCGGAGGCTAAGGAGCGGAGGAGACAAGGACAGAACCACGGAGGAGACGAGGACAGAGCCACGAAGGAGGGATCACCGGGTCAAGCTGTTGGTACGTTTATTGTAATTCTCTTTGTTTTTTTTTCTTTGCTTCTATTCTATTCATGTATGAACTTCGATTGCGTAAGAGTAAAAGACAATGCTTGTATCAATTTTGCTTAATCCTTTGAGCCCACCCACTGTCTGAGTTAGGGATCTTGGGGTCGATGGTGTGCTGCTTGCACCCTCGGGAATGTAGTGCTCCGAGCTCTTCCGCACCAACTTCCGGCACAGAGCACAGTAACGAGTCTGGCATACCTAGCAGAAGATATGGTTGTTGTTTGCCATCTGCTCACATCAGAGACAGTGTTTTCATTTACAAATCATCAAGTAAAAAGGGAGCTACAGCTATTGTATATAAGTCTTTATTTTAGTTTTTGCCAGATTCAAATCTGATCTTCAGATCACAGTGAAAGAATTACTAATCTTATGATATGTGAAAGCCAAAACAACTTTACCTTGGGGTTTGGTTGGTGACAATTCGGGCATGAATGTTGTCTCAAGTCTCAACTGATCCACTTTTAGTTCTTTTTGTACCCACTTTAATGATATCAACCGCCTTCATCTTCATTGTCAGCTTCTCTCGATCAATTCTGCATTGACTTTCAAAGGGGAGCATTGGTTCAGATTTGGTATCAAGGGAATAGATATGGAAAGGATACATGACGAAACCATACTTAACCTGGGGCCATCAGAAGAATGTACCTTGTATGATCACGATCTAGTGCATTGCCACAACCATAGCAGAACTCCTTCCCACAGTTCCCACAACGCATGTGATTGCAGCCTGATACGCGTGAGATGGCAGTACCACAATGCGGACATGGGACAGAACAACGAAGCACTTCCTTGACGCCGATTATTTCATTCGCTAATGAGGTATTTCTCCTGCCAATGTTGCCTTTGCTTAAGTGACGCACCTTGGAACGTTCCTGTATAAAACGAATATCACATTGAACATTGTGATCTCAATACAATTCTCATTTCATGGAACTCCACTACAACAAATGATCAATAGATTATATCTTGTCACAAATGGCATCATATTCAACAATAACCATAAAGTACAAGAATGTGTTCCCCCTCAAAAGACAATTAGTATATCTGTGTATGAATAATTACTGTATCCAGAATACAGATATATTAAGCGCAATAAGATATATATCTTGTAATGCCTTTTTTCTAGAAGCAAAAAAAAAATCCTACAATGATAAATTCAGTAGGGAAATCAACATGTCCAGCCACACATTATATCACTGGACACCCATCCAAAATTTCCATGTCCAACACTTAACTAGGACTCATGATTCAACTTTCAACACTAAAGTTAAAAAAAAACTATTTGTCTAAATTCTGAAAAACCAAATAAGTTTTCTCTTTTTTGTCATCCCCAAGTCCTCTTGTTCCCTTGGTCTCAAAAGAAAAGGCTTTCTTGTTCTTAATATGTTGTGTTGGAACTTGGAACTTGGCTCTGATAGTGAACATTTACATCTAATACTATGACAATTGAGAGAACTTTAGTGTTTAGCTGATGAATAGAGCGTGGGCTGGTAGCTCCATTTACTACCTCTAAGGAGAGAAGTTTTTCTTCTGGAGTAATGCATCTCTCCCCTATGTGACGACGATCTTTGCAGCGGGTGCAGAAGCTGAAGAGGCACTTGGAACACTGGGCATTGTTCTTCTCATCTTCCAGGCAAGCTGTTTCACATCTTGGACAGTAAGCTACATCAGCCATTGAGTCTAGAGTCTTCTGAAGTACCAATCCTTCCCAGCGTTCAAAATCTGTATCTCCTAGCAACCTGTTCCTTCGTTGACATAAGTAATGACGGCCATTGAGTCTAGATTAGGAGGACACAACAATTTAAGCACTGTTCCTTCCTTGACATGCATCCTTGAGTACGTCTCCATGCACCTCCAGCAAAAGTAACGACGGCATGGAAGTTTTATGAAGTCAATACCCGAGGGAATCAAAAGACAGATTAAAACTTTAAAGTGTCCAGACTCCAGAAATGATGGAACTTGGAATGTCCATGATTATTCCTCAGCAAAATGACACATGAACATGATCACCTGCTAGCCACTGACTACAAATTGTGATATTTGGCAATTCAAAACTTGGTAAAGAAGCTTCTAATTGAACAAGATTTTTGAACAAAATTAAGTACTGATGGAGATGAAGTTATGAAATAATAAAAAGTAAATCCTGAAAGTATTATGCTCAGAACACAGTACAATCAGATCCAAAAGTACAGACAATCTAATGCGGAGCACAGTGCAAGAAATGAACACCAGGAAAGGTGCACGAAAATCAACCGGGCATTCCAATTACCTGCGTACTCACTGAAACAAATCATGTAGTCATGAAGGCCACTGAGAAAGGATTCATGGCATTGCTCCTCGTTGTAGCTGATCAACCATTGAATGATAAGACTCAACAGATACAATTTCTCCAACAGCCTGAACATCCACAGGACCCATCATACTATCAGGCTGTCGTATGACTATTCCGTCACCAAAACCAAGATGAGAAAGTGCAGAGCTCTGCAGCCATTGCACCCACTCATAAACAACTTCCTGTCCAGGTTGCTGTGCCCAGATCGAATCTAGCATGTGACAAAGGGAGGAAACTTTCACGCTATCCAACAAAAGTACACTTTAAGCGAAGTATGGAGGGTGATGGCTCGGGTACGATAGAGGCATAAGGCATGTCAATGACATTGGAGCCCAGTGCTGGACATTGAATGTGTCAAAGTACCGACTGTTCGGGTCATCATCAACACCCTGGAATAGTTCTGCGGATACACTGACACCATCTGGAATTTCACAATGCACATGGATCTGCAAAGAATTGACAATGGAAAAGAATTATCGCAATTTATGTTGTGATTCTGATAGATACTGATTATCTGATTCGTGGGAGTCTGGGACCAATTAAAAAACAGATGTACCTGGAAAGACCATAGTCCAGCCTTTTGACTGAAAATGCCTATATTGTCTCCATAAATTGCCTCCAGTGCCAGCATCTAAGCAATCATATGTCACTGAAAAAATGATTTAGAGCATGTTTGGAAAAAGGAATATTGAAGGTTCTAATTGCTGACGATTTTTAAAATTTGGAGTTGCTTGAGCAACTGACAAGGAAATATTTCTATACAAAGTATCTTCTGTTATTTTATGGAGAAAAAGAAGAGCTAGTCTTGACCTAAAGAGAATTGCCCTAGTCTGTTCACCCGAACACTAACCAAACAAAAGATTGCATGAGCAGGAAAACTTTGAATTTAACAATGCTTCAGGTACATCTAAATTCGAGACACCCAATTATTCAGCGTAAAAAATCCAGTGGTTTTTTTTAACATGCCTCTGAAATGCATTGTTTTGTTCATCAATTCCATTATTTTATTATTCTGCAATCCAAAAGGAGCCTGAAAGTATCATTCTTATTCTCTAGCCAACCATTTATTCTAGACCATAATATAAGAGCCGTACAAATGCTTTCAATTTCCCGGCTTGTTTAGCCACTCGACAGATCAGCAAAGATTTTGATCTTACATGTAAGTTACAGCTATTCCAAATCACAACCTTAACATGACTAGAGGACTAGAAAACGGAGCGCAGATAGGTCACTGAAATTTTGCAACATCAACCATGATTCGCAACCTATAACTTAAATGACTTCCAGGCAAAATCGAGGGATGATCCGAAGGTTAATCCGTAATATGAAGCACCGATTCGATTCGAGCGAGTAGTACCTCGTCTTGTTGGAGCTGGTCGTTGGAGCGCAGCTGCTCGTCCGGCAGCTCGGGCTCCTCCCCCTCCTGGCGAGCCCGGAGCAGCATCTCGTGCAGCGTCTGTCACCTCCTTGCTCTCCGCCTCCGGCGAGAGGCCGCCCTCTCAGTGGGAGCCACCGTGCGAGCTCTCCATCTGCGCTGCGGCGCGGAGTATGGGTTGATGGTGCGGTGCCAGGGTCGGTTCGGACTTTGTGCGCGACCGCTGGAGGAATCGACGCCTTCAGGAAAGGAAACTCCGCCGCTGCAGTTGGAGACCTGCTCGGTTCGGTGCGCGTACCACGGAAGTCTGCGTGGGCTCTACTTGGTGGGCCTCCATTGGGTGGCGATGGGTCCTAGTGTACCAGATTAGTTTCCTCATATCACTGACCCAACTCAAAATTGGCCACTAATGAATCACGGCCCATGTGACCTTCATGAGTCTTAACTTATATAGAATTCATGATCTTAAGCATCTTCAATAGTGTTCGTCGTCTCTTAGCCATATCACGAGGTGAGAGGGGGAGGAGAGAGAGCACAGGTCGTCTCTTTCTAAAGAGACTATTATGCACGCGAAACAAAACATGATACATTAATCTATTCTAGTTGACAATCTACTCTAGTTGATATGTAGACATGTTTCAAAAATTTTATAAAATATAAATATTGAAGAGTATGCTAGAGACTATCTATTAAAAATATTATCTCTAAAAATGATGTAGCATATGTTAGAGACAAAATTATCTCTAACTATTGGAATGCCCTAACCAAAGATCACTCAAAACTTAGATAGTCTAGTATTTCATGTATTTGCGTTTTGGTTAGTTCATCTTTTAAACTGATGGTTTCGTTGATGAAACTGGGAGCTTTTCCTCTGTTGAAAAATAAAAACAGCAATCACAACAGAACAACCAATGGTATACCCTCTCAAAAGTGTTTTTGCGGGGTTTTATTGCTAAACTTTGAATGTTTTTGTTCATGCTATAAGGGAACAATTGGCATCCTGAGTATGCACAATCCTCTCAACAACGAATACAGAACTGAATGAATGAACGGTGCAAGTTTCTATTCATGAATATGAATCGCTGAGGGCCCGGTAAAAATATAAATCGCTGAGCTGTTGATACGAGTACAAGGAGGACGGAGACTTGAAAACCAAGCTGTCGATGCCAAATCTTAGAATCGCCGAAGCAAATGCATCCTGGGACGGGTATATATATGAATACACGCACATAACCTTTGGAAATAGCACTGCCATCGAGGTGTTGTTGCACATATTGGAGGACCTCTCTCAGGGATCTGCAGTGCGTTGCTTGCATCCCTTGGGACCAAAATGCTGTGAAGTTTTGGACAGTCTTCCGGCACAATGCACAACAGCGCTTTAGGCATGCCCAACAGAAGACCTCTCAGGGATCTGCAGTGTGTTGCTTGCATCCCTTGGGACCAAAATGCTGTGAAGTCTTGTGGACAGTCTTCCGGCACAATGCACAAAAGTGCTTTTGGCATGCCCAACAGAAGACGTGGTTGTTGTTTCCAACCTGCCCAAGTTACCAAAGCAAATACAAAATCATGAGGTAGGGCAAAGGACAAAGGTATTAGTGCAAAGTGGAAAGTACTGGTGAAAAGGAAAATAGCACTGCACTTTCAAGTGGTTAATAGTTCACTAGGAGCCCGACTTGTCTTAGCTCAACCCAAAAGGCAAAATGGCCTGGGCATTAGTCACTGATTTACTTAATAACTACACAAATAACAATTGCATTGTCGAAGTTTTACCATAGTCATGACTCATGGTTATCAGCCTTATTTGAAATTGAACTTGGAAAGTCTAAACAGTTTAAATCAAGTAATCATGAGTTCATGACTTAAGGTCGAAGCACAAACCAGAATGTATACGAGTAAAAATAATGATTGGCAACATTTTTTTTAAGAATGGACGTCATGTGACCATGGATAGCAAGAAACAGCACTTTTTGTGTTTCTTGATGCAAAAGATAAGAAATTGCATCATTCTCATTATGGATGCTAGTCCACAGATACCTTTATGAATAAAGTAATTGATATTACCTTTGAACTTGGTTGACGGCAAGTAGGACACGGATGAGCATGTTGTGGATACATTTGAGCATGCGCTTGTGCAACAAGCTGGCGTTGGACCCTTTGATTCATTTGCATTTCCCATCTATCAATTTCCTCCTGAGGAAAAAGCACGCACTCACCGCTGTCCACAACAACACGTTTTTGTCAAGTAACAGTTTATGGCAATGAACATAAAATAGACATTACTAAAAGCAAACCTGCCTGAAATGCTCATATCCACTAATTGGACTGTTACATTGGTAGCAGAAGTACTGCCCGCAATTCCAGCAGGACATCTTATTGCATCCTTCTGTCTTAGATATAGCCATCCGGCATCGTGGGCACTGTTTTGCATCCTTCATAATTTCCTTGATGCTGCGTAGTTCATCCATAAGCTTCTGCTGATCTCCCTGTACTTGCCCAGAGTTTTGGCGTTTCTGCATCAAACAAATAAAAGTTAGCATTTCCAACAATTATTTAAAAAATCATAGAACTACGCAAATAATAGAACTATGGAAGCAAAATGACCCCGGATATATATCACTTTTTCTCCAGTAAGAACATATTCTGGCCTCATTGTTACCGGAGTCAATCAAAATGCAATTCTCTTTAGCATAATTACCCAGCAGATGGGGGGAAAAAGATAGCCATGTGTACATCTATGCTGAAAAGACACCTAGCCATGAAGTGCCATGAACCACATACAAGTACAACTATTATTTTTACAAAAAGCAGCTTATTCGGCCAAAGGGCATTCAATGTTTATGACAATAAACAATTTTGGCAACTTAGATAAATACATTTATCTATCAAGTTAAGCCTACAAGTAGAACATAAAGTCCACCTCTTTGATTTAGAAGAAAGGTATTCAGATACATATAGGACAACAAATAACATAAGAAATTGTCTGTGAGAGATACTAGTGGATATGCCATCTTCCCAGACTCCCAGTACATCCGAGGCCTGTCGTCTTCCTATTGCATTCGTGCACCACCATTCATCGTTGTAGTGTTTTCCATGGCCATAATTCGTGCCTTATCACAACCTCCAATCACCATCTGACCAAGTCGTTCACCATCTGGCAGGGATCTAGCAAGTCAGTGGGTTATTGGCATGCACTGGTATCTTTCCATTTGTTGGGACTGGTTATACTAATCCATTCCAGGTATTCCTTACTGTCCTAGACTGGAAAGTGGAAACCAATGATCTAAGGAAAGAAGGGACAAGATTAAGGCTTCAGCTCAGGGATTGATTGGAACAAGGTAAACCCCTCCACTTCGTCATGTATTGCTCGATCAATACCTCTTTGGATGCCACAACTCATGAGGTTCTGATTCTAGAAGCTTCTAGTAAATGATTTGTTGTTATCTTAATTGGTGGATCGATGCTCAATCATCTTGACTGCGAGCCATCCCTAGAAGGACTGTTTTACTATACAGCTTAAACAGAGAACCTTGCTGCTAGTGTTAGCAAGCAATGTTCATGTATTTGTATTCTTCATTGCATACAAACATTCTCTATTGGATGATAATTAATTGTGTCCTACCCATGTGTAGGTTCACACTCGAGGACCGCAGGACATGATATATCCACCATTGGCCAAAGGTCATTGAGGCCATGAGGCAAGTAACCAAATAGCAATTTCTATGAGATTATCTAGTGATGTGTTCACTAGAGATAATTGTGCTGTTGCAATGCATGTGTGCCTTTCGATGATGCACATGCATTTGTGCTGTTGCAATGCATGTGTGCCTTTCGATGATGCACATGCATTTGCAAATATCGTACTAGCATATATCTGTAACAGGGTGAAAGCCACTAAATTAATGCAATCCTTGTGATGAGGAACCACATCCATCACTCTCCCATATTGGGCTGAATGCCTGAAAGCCACTTGACTAGTGATGAGCTTTTATGGCAAGACACATCTCGTCCAATATATTTCCACTTAAGGTGAAAGCAATGTAAACCCTCTTTATGTTTTCCACACCGGTGTCCATGCATTCATAAACCTCCTAGACACCTTGTCACTATCCTTCTTATTCACCACCTTGCCGCCAGCCAACATCTTCCACCAGCGGCCAGGTGCACCACCGCTGCCTCACCTCCCTCTGCCGCCAACACCAATGACCCTTCCAGGGGATGGTTTAAGATATATTTGCTACCCAAGATAAATACCTGGGGGGGGGGGGGACTAGCCATCACAGCACTGGGAAGCCGCCGCTGTACCATTGGATCCTAGAATATGGTATCCATTTTCTAGTATTTCTCATTTTTTATTTGCTAGTGGTCATATATTAGTTTTCGAAAATATGTTATTTTCGTCATAACAGCCCCATAATTAAACCAGATCCAATATAAGCTGAATATATGTGGGATACAGTTCCTACCTCCAAGATAAGAAGTTTTTCTTCTGCAGACAAACATTGCTCCCCAACATGACGTCGATCTCTACAAAGCGTGCAGAAGCTGAATAAACAACTTGAACACACTGCTTCATTATCTACATCATCCAAGCAAGCAGTTTCGCATCTTGGACAATAAACTACATCACTCATGGCGTCAAGAGTTCTCTGAAGTAGCAATCCTTCCCAACGTTCAAATTCGTCCTCCCCCAACAGCCTTTTCAATATATTAGGTGGGAAAACACCACCACACTTTGGATCAGGACATAGCAACTTCACTACAGTTCCTTCCTTGACATGCATTTTGCAATATGTCTGCTCGCATTTCCAGCAAAAGAAATGATGGCATGGAAGTTTGATGAAATCAACACCTGATGAGGTAACAAAATTAGAGTTAGAAATAGAGCAGCATTAATTCAGATAACAAGGATTAACCAAAATGGAAATGCAATATATCCAAGTTGGACACGCATCAGGAAGACCTCACCACACCTTGCTTCTAAACTTTACAAACAAGTACAGCCATTTGAAGAAAATACTTGAAGACTATTTCACTCAGAACAAGGGAAGAACAGTTGCTATCTAAAATGAAAACCTCTAAAATGGCATCTATATAACGATGTAAAATTACAGTATCTAGTGAATTTAAAAATAAGGAATACTTTGTGCACTAAACTGCATGCAAAGTGGTAATATCTAACCAAAATAGTTCCACGCTGTTCCTGGACCACAGGCCAACACACACCTATTATGGTAAGTATAACACAGCACAAGACTTCTACACTATAACACTACAGACAGTTCTGCAGAAATGGGAAAGGTGAGAGTTACCAGGAAGCTTGCTGAAACAAATCATACAGTCATGGCTAGCATGTAAAAAGGCTTCATGACGCTTATCATCATTGTATCTCATCATCCTTGGAATTATAACATCTGGTGCAGCATTATCAGGACAAGCACGCTTATCTCCACCATCTTCATCACACATTACATCACCCTTGCTTAAAACTATCTCATTACCAAACCCTAAGTGAGAAAGGGAAGAGCTCTGGAGCCATTGCACCCACTGATATGTTACTTCCATACCCTGTTGCTCTTCCCATATCATATCCAGAATGTGACATAATGACAGAATCATCACTTTGTCCAGCCATTCCACGGAGATAGTGAAAAAGGGAGGGTGATGACTCGGGTATGATGAAGGCAGGAAACATGTTAGCAGGATTGGAGGCAAATGCTCAACTCTAAACTTGTAAACAAGATCATCAGAGGCATCACCATCACCCATTGCCCCATAATTTAATGTTCCAGCACCATAATTGAGCCTCGTCGATACATCTATACCATCTGGAATCTCAATATGCACACGGACCTGTAATTACATTAGCAGATGAAATCCTTGCTCTCTCTCTCTCTCTCTCTCACACACACACACACATGGAAGAATATGACCTGAAAATTGAATGTGAGGGATATACCTGGAAAGACCGCTGGCCTCCCTTTTTATCGAAAATGACTACACTGTCTCCAAAAATTGCTTCCAAGACACAGATCTGACCATTGGATTTACATTCTATCAGACTAAAAGAAGCAATTATCACCCGTGCAATTGTAAAAAAAATAATGGCAGAATAATAATTAATTGCATCTGAAGACTCCTTTGTGATAGTACTATTTGACTCCTTGTTATACCTAGGTCATCATACTTGGATATGACACCTTTTCTCCCATTCTTTTTCACTTGTGAATGGCACAAACCATAAACCTTACTTTTTACTAACAAAATTCGCACTAATGCAGGCAAGCAAGACTTTTTTTGCATGGGCATCTGTTCTCTTATTGTGCACTGGTATGCATATCTAATCACACCCAAATTTTGATATTAGCCTACAACAGGCACTTCACAGAAACGTAGAAAATAACTCCAATCGTCAGTTGGCCACAGGAATCAGTAAACCGATAGGCAAAATCATACATATCACTAAAGTTTCTCCATGTTCTAAGACAGAAAGCACTCAATTATGCTTCTTCATCTAATACTAAACATAGGGGTGCAAACGGAGCGGATAATTCCCGACCGACCGAAAGCTTGCGGAGCGAATGCGGAAGAGATAAATGGTTATCCGGCACTATCCGTGTCCGACTCCGACTCCGAGGAAAAAATGTGGAATATAATATGAGATGAGTGATATCCGTTCGTATGTATCCGTATATCAAGTGGTATAAGGAAAGCTTGTTGTAACTTCACTTAGGAACATGATAACAAATATGTGGATTGATGTATCTGAGCATGTAGGGGACGTAGGAGATACTGAGTGTTTTTTCTTCAACATCTCAGCGATTAATCTCTCCGTGTTTGCTCTGATTGCACCCTTATTGTCTAATATCCTGCTCAGGTGTGCAAAAAAATTGGATAATATCCGTCCGAATGATCAAAGGCTCGCGGAGCGAATACGGGATAGAGAAATAGATATCCGGCACTATCCGTGTCCGATTTAGAGAGAAAAATACGAAATAAGATACAGGATAAGTGATATCCGACCGTATCCGCTCCAATTGTACCCCCTAACTAAACAGCCAAGATCATCTATCAGTCAAACACAGAGAGAGAACAAAGCATCACCTCGTCCTCCTGCCGTTGATCATTGGCGCGCACCTCCTCCTCGGTCAACTGCACCCTCTCCCCACCAACCCCCACCAGCTCCTGCAGCCTCCTCACAGCCTCTTCCTCCCGCCTCCCACCCACCGCAGCCCTCCCAGACGACGAAGCTTCCAGCGGCGGCTGGGATGGCGTCCGCGGCGTCGCAGGGACCACAGGCTCGGGAGGAGCCGGCTCCACCGGAGCATCCTCAGCGGCAGCGGAGACGTCGAGGCGCTCTAGAGCCTCGGCGGCAGCACCCGCCCCGGCGTCCGGAACCTCAACGGCGCGCGGGCGCTCGGGGACGGGGTTAGGGTTTGGGGCGGCGGGGGCTGCCTTCGCGTGGAGCTTCGGCGCGGGCGCGCGGGCGCCGGGGGTGCCCCTCTTCTTCGACGACTTCCGAGGCATCGCCGTCCAAAACCTCTGTGGCTACAGGTGGCAGGATAGGTTCTGTAACGCGCGAATAGAATAGAATCGAGAGGCGTGTACTAGTTTTCTAGGGCGTTTTGCGGCGGCGCGGCGCGGGAATCGGCGGCGAGGCGTGAGGTGAGGCGGTGCCTTGGTGGGTGCCGGCGGCAGCACGAGAGGCACGAGTCTCGGGGGGCGCGATTGGACAAGGCTTCGGTCTGCGGCTCGCCGCTAGGACATGGCAAAAAAACGGGACCTTCTCTAGTAGTGCTGCGTGAGACGCGTGCGGTGTTTGTAAGTGTTGTAACCCGCCGTGTTCGTATGGAAGGCGTATTTTGGGTAGCATGATATTTCCCCCCTCGTGGTGTTTTTTTTTCACTGAATTTTGTTACTCTATATAATGAGATTGGTTTTTGTTTGATTAGATGTGATTATGTGAATGGTTTTTCTGGCTATTTATGCGTTACCAGCAAATTTTTGCCGACTGCTTAAATGATCGTAGCACTTCTATACAAGTTGTTTGTGCGCTAGGAAGCCTAGAATGATATGTTGTTCAAATCTTAGTCACTGGTTGACTTCACAACACTGAGTGTGCCAACAAAAAAAATATCAGCGTTACTTATCATTTGTGCAATACCACAAACTAGGCACCACAAACTAGGCAGGATTAAGTGCACAGTGCCCAGATCTCACATATAAGTAGCTCTTATTTTCCTTTCTGGAACATGTTATCCAAAAGAAAAGGAGAAAAGAACACGATTAAAAATAGTTTATTTAAAAAAAATCTACAATTCTGTAGTTTACTCTTGATCACTGTTCCACACCATTATCTTCTCCGGCCACCCGCCTCAATCTTCCTCTTCATCTTCCTCTTCGTCAACGCAACGCCCCCACCAAATCGAGCCGAGGAACCAAGCTCGAGCGCGCTCCCATCCCCTCATCTGGAACGACGCGGCGGCCATCGGCAAGGTTAGCATCTCTTTCCTCCATTCCTCTCCACCCATCTATGATCTGTTACTACTTATTAGGTCACATTCCATTCGGCTCGCTCTAGTCCTCTCTGCAGTCTGCCCATCTGATGGCGATCGTGTTATTTGCTTGGTGGATTGGTGACGTTAGATTGATGAGTTCTTGTTTCGAACTGCGTGTTTGACTGGAGACTGATGTGGCTGTGCCTGATCGCGCAGATCATACGACGCTTTTGCTTGTGTAGTCCGCAAGATTCGATTCCAAAGAAAACGACTCAGAGCATGCACCGATACCTACCTTCAAGGTATCCATCGCTGATTGTTATTTAGGCGAGAGCTTGCAACAGCGTGTGGTGGTTTGGATTGGAGTTGGTTGTTAGATGTATATTATTGTCTGTGTATTTTTTTATTGTATAAGGGTTACCTGCATATATGTCATACTTGTACTATGTATATTGGTTTATTGGTCTCATGATGAATACAAGTGGTATTCATAACACGAGCAATACCTAGGGTTTTCGTATCTGGTTTGTCCCTTTAGCCGCCGCCTCACCCGGATCCTCTGCGTCTTTCTCCGTCGCTCGGATCTTTTCCACTGCCGCCGCTGCCCAGATCTTTTCACCGTCGCCGTTGGGATCTTCTCAAGCCGCCGCCGCTCTCTGGTCGTCAGCGATCGATCCAGCCCGAAGTCGGGGACGAACCTGCTGAGCTTGTGGTCCCGAAGATTGCTTCCGAAGACGCTCGTAAGGAGGCACCTGATGCTTTTGAGGATGCTATGGAGACTTTTCAGACTCAGTACGCTGCTTACAAAACATGGATTGATGAGGATGTCCGTGCCTCTGCTATTCTGGTTGCTAGCATGAAGGTGCAATTCACTAGGGATATAGTTGGTTTGGCTTCAGCACAATTGATGTGGACACATCTGCGCAACCGCTATGAGCCGTCTGGTGATTCCTTGTATCTTTCATTGCGCCAGAGCATCGCGCTGCTGAGGAGATGCCACTGTGAACGAGTTCTATGCCCAATTGTCTGCTGTCTGGCATCAGATTGACTCTTTGGGACCGGATGTTTGCCACACTTATCAGTGCTGTCAGCATCAGCAGTATCACCAGGAGCTTCGTCGCATCTACGACTTCTTGACCTGTCTATGGGCTGAGTATGAGCAGACTCGTGCTCAGTTGCTGGCGCGCCATCCTCGTATGACTCTGTTGGAGGCCCTTGCTGTTGTTCGTGCTGAGGAGACTCGCCTTCGTAGTGGCTCTTTCATTGCTTAGAAGACTAAGAAGCAGACAATAATTTCTCGTTCGAATGTTGAGGCTGAGTTGCGAGCTATGACTTTGTTGACTACGAAGGTTACATGGCTACGGTGGTTACTTGAGAATTTTGGTGTTTCTGTTTCAGCACTCATTCCTCTTTTGTCTGACAGTACAGGGGCTATTAGCATTGCTAGAGATCTGATGAATCATGAGTTTACCAAGCATATTGGTATTGATGTTTCCTACATGCGGACACAAGTGCAGGAACATGTTGTTGCTCTTCAGTACGTGACTTCAGAACTTCAGTTGGCAGACTTCTTCACCAAGGTGCAGACCAAAGCCCATCATAGCTTCTATCTCTCCAAACTTCATGTTGTTGATCCACCATAAGTTCGAAGAGAGAGGGGCTGTTAGATGTATATTATTGTCTGTGTATTTCCCTATTGTATAAGGGGTTACTTGTATATATGTCATACTTGTGCACGCCACCTCGTGTCACTCTCCGAGGCGCCGACCGAGATACGCGCAGAGGAGACTCGTTTGAGTGGTGCTGTCCGATGCCACTCCCCTCTGTGCTCGCCGCTCGTCGCTTTGCATCGCCTCCTCCAGCCACCACAGGTGGTGGTGGCCGCCTCCTCCGTCGAGGTGGCCGTCCTCACTGCTTCCTCTGCGACAAGGTGGCCACACCGAGTCCTGCTGCAAGAAGAAGCGGCATCTTTCACGCCGTTCTTCATCGGCACTAGTGCTTCTACGACGACGTGCCGACGACTTCTTCAGACTTCTCTCACCGAGCGGAGATAGCGGACTTCGACGCCGCTGCCGCTCGTGTTCTCCTCGGCGTGTTCTGCAGTTCTCTCATCGACTCTTCGGCACCGAGACCACCTCCTACACGCCAGTACCTCCCGTGGATTCTTGATTCGGAGCATCTTTTCACATGACTCCCGATCTTTCCACTGTCTTCTATTACACCTCTTGATTCACTCCGTGTTGTTCTTACTGCTGATGGTACATCTCTTTCTGTCTCGTCGAGGATCTCTTAGCAACTCATCATTTCATGTTTCTTCATTTGCTCATGTTCCTCGCCTTACCATGCACTTCTTTCTGGCGGGATGACATCGACCTTGGTTATCGGGTCATTCTCGACTCGACTCTTGTTGTGTTCGGGATCGCCACACGGAGCTCGTTGGTTCGGCCTCGGCGCCATGACTCACGGCGTCTCTGGGAGCTTGATCGCTTCATCTTCCTTCCGCCGCCACCACCGCCGCGGGCCTCCTTCGCCGCTCAGTCTACCGGCTCTTTCAGCGGTGGCATCACCGTCTTGGTCATCATGTGGATCTCGTCCTCATCTTTAGTTCGTCGTGGTCTTCTGGGGTCTGTCTCAGGAGACGTGTCTTTAGATTGTCAGGGTTGTAAGTTAGGTAAACAGATTCAGCTTCCTTATCCTCATAGTGAGTCTGTGTCTCAGCGCCCTTTTGATCTTGTTCATTCAGATGTTTGGGGTCCGGCTCCCTTCGTTTCGAAAGGGGGTCATCGATATTATATCATTTTTATAGATGATTTTTCTCGCCATACTTGGATATATTTCATGTCTTCTCGTAGTGAGGTCTTGTCTATCTATAAAAATTTGCCACTATGATTCACACACGCTTCTCCACTCCTATTCGTGGTCTTCGTGGCCGATTCTGCTGGCGAGTACCTCTCTCGTTACTGCGCAGCTTCCTTCTTGGCGGGGAACTCTCGCCGATTCTCTTGTCCCGGTGCTCATGCTCGAATGGTGTCGTGGCGCAAGCATTGTCACCTCCTTGAGACGGCTCGTGCTCGATGATCGCCGCCTCTATTCCACCTCACTTTTGGGCCGAGGTGTTTCCATCGCCACCTATCTCGTCAACATCCACTCTCTCTTCGCTTCTTCGGAGCGATCCTCTTGAGCGTCTGTGGTCTTCTTCCGACTACTCTACCCTTCATCTGTTTGGTTGCGCTTGCTACGTTCTCTCGCCTCGAACGCACCAAACCGACCGCTCACCGTTGAGTGTGTCTTTCGGGATACAAGGCTGCGAGCACAAGGGCTATCGGCCGGGATCCTCGTTGGTCGTCGGATGCGGGTTTCTCGGGATGTGACTTTCGACGAGTCTCGTCCATTCTACCCACGCTTTCCGGATACACCTATATCTGTTTTGCCCTTGTCCACCTGTCCCATTGAGTCTCCACATATTCCCCTGTGGCCTCTCCGCCGTTGTGCGCCGCTGCCGTGTCGTCTTCTACGACCGCAAGCTCCTCCCACTACGATACCTTCTCCCTTATCTTCTACACCGCCGACCTGTATTGAGGATCTTCCGGATGAGCCATCTTCTCCGATGGTCCATCTTCTTCTCGATGCTCCATCTTCTCGATGGGTCATCTTCTCCTCGCCACGCCTTCGCGATCGCCATCGATTCGGCCTCCCGCCTGCTTTGCCTTTGCTTGCGCAGCCTACTCGTGAGTCTGTCTCCCGTATATATATTAGCTCATTGGCCTCATGACGAATACAAACGATATTCATAACATTGGCATGGTGGATGCTGGGGCTGACACTGAATAGTGGAGAAAATTGTACTTGCTGTTGTCTCTTGTGGAGCTTAAGGCTTGAACTTCTCATGTTGGACCCAACATCTGAATTCCACCCAACTATAGAATACCGGCCAATTCGGCCATCTGATCTTCAAGTGCTCGAGCGGATTCATGTCGATCTATTTCCTGTAAGGTACAAGAACTGAATGGCACTGTTTTATTCTTGCTTAGGCGTGACTGCAAACTTACTTGCAAGTTGTTTTAAACTATTGGGGATTTTTTCTTCAATAGCATGTATTCCTCTAACGTTTGTTTGTTCTGTGCGCTTTTCCTTCTAAGGAATGAGAGGGAGTTCTTCTTGAATGTTGTCAATGGCCATGGCGTCATATCCTGGGGTGCTGTTGATACCAGCAGATCAGATGGCCACAGGGATGAGCTAGTTGGATTTGTCACCACGAGGATGGTTGCTGCAAAAGACAGTGAGGTACAGGAAATACGCCCGAAAATCAGATCTTATTGACAAGCTTGTGGAGCTAACGACTTGCCTTTGCAGATTGAGGTACAACAGTTCGTGGAAAGACCTAACTCTTGTGTATATCTTAACTTTTTGTGCAATTCTGCTAACCCTGACAATAATTTTCACTTGCAGCATCTTCCCTGGTTCAGGAGGTGATTAAATATACCAAAAGTATCATCAATTGCAGCGGTGTATATTTGCATGTCATTTCATATAATCAACCTGCTATCAGCTTCTACGAGAAGATGCTATTTAGCCTAGTTAGAAGATTGCCGATGCTATACTACATTAAAGGACAGCATTACGACTCGGACTTGTTTGTATACTATGTCAATGGCGGACGTTCACCTTGCTCACTATTGTAAGTGCCATCTATATTTTATCAGGGGAAGCTGCTTATTTGATGTTTGGTAATCTGTTAAGCTTCACTTTTTAGGATAAACCAAAAGTTGAGTGCCCCATGCAGTTGTTCATATTTGTTGCGAGTTGCGACCAATAGTATGTGTTTTTTTGTTCATTGTCATGGTTCGGAAATAATGAGCCTAAGATGATCACCAGAACCTATCTGCAATTCTGCTTGGAAGTGCGGAAGTGCCTCCAGATTTTTTACCGTGTGCAAGAATTTGTTATGTGCAAATGTGCATTTGAATATGTCATGTTGTTTTAGTGCTTATCTTTGGCATGCTTGCAACAATTTGTATTTTTACTAGGTACACATTTAATAGAGTCTGCTGGCCTTCAATGAAAAAAAGAGAAGGCAATGATGCAATATTTATTGTTTGCTTTTGTGTGTCCCCAAAAATGATGGGTTGCCCTAAGAGATACCAAAGCGGGTGTGCTTTTTTAAACAAACTTGGTAACAAATCTGATGTTATTGTAAACATATATTAAAGTCTAAATCCACAACCAGAAGTAACTAACTGCCGGAAGCAACACGGCTAGATGGTTGAAGCTTACCAAGAATGTCTATGCAGGAATGAGTAGTGTTTACTATTTGGTTTCAGTACATTGAGCAAAAGAAATATTCTGTGCTCACAGTGACATGCAAAACTACCCCAAGTTTCATGATCTAGTTTTAATAAGAGTTACATAGCTCTCATGTTTGTACATTCTCACTGCTTTCATGAATACAATTTACTGCCACACATTGCTGTTAAATGGTCAATGTTTCTGGGTTTAAGGAATACATTTTAATGTAATATGATGCCGTAATGATACATATTATTCTGTGCAGGGAGATTGCAACTTCATTTGCTGTGTACTTTAGGGGCTTCCTAGAGGTGCTGGTTACAAAGATATGGAGAAACAAAGACCAAAGTACACCTGAATGGTCCAGATTTAAAGAGTCAAACACCCTTTTGGTTACGCAAAATAATACAAGGATAATAAGCGGTGAAGATACAAGATGCCATGTCTAATTTACAAAATGGATGGTGCATCTTTCTGATAAGTTACTAAACCAGTTGTATAACTCATCAATCATAGTCTTGTTCATTGTTGTACAGAAAAAGAGAGGAAGAAAGAAGTTCCATTATCTTTTTCAATGTTGGGACTCTGGATATATGTACATTTCTGCAATCTCTTTTTGGTTGAGCTGAAATACCCAACAAGATCCTAATTTATGCTAAAACAAGCTTTCTTACTTTCTTTCAATTTACCTGGAAAGCAACTTGCATTATATGTTTAGGGCTTGATTTGTACATTTTAAAATAAGAAAATCGTTATGAGTAAACAAAGTTGTTTGTCTTTGTTCAAACTTTTAGCAGACTTTTATCTTAATTAATGTGAACTAAATTAAACAACCTTTTATGATCAAAAGTATAGTTTGTTTGATAAGATGAGGGGCCTACTGTGTGTCATCCAGAGGACAGAAGAAGGGGAAATCTCAGTTGCTCCATTGCGTTCTAATTCCCCCTTGCATGGAAGAGGCCTCTGTATCCTTCATGGTGAGAAATGTTTGGTTCGTCTTGGTAACTCTTGTGCAATCTAATGACGGCATTACTAATGAGGTGCTTTATATTGTTGCAGGCTCACAGCCACCATAGTGCATGCTGAGACAGCCTAGAGTAGTGACTGTTGTTGTGCTCGAGTTGGTTAAATGCTGCAAAGGAGATGATGGATAGGTGTATGGATTGTATGGAGTACGTTGGTAGACAAAGGCTGGCTTTGAGGTGGTGAAACTCCTGCTCAAGGAGGCATCAGTGTTGGAAATGACCAGGATCGTGCTTTCCAAGGATGCTGTTGACTGTGAGCATTTGTTTTGCACTGCTGGATGTCTTGTTGACCAATTGGTAAGCTCCCATGTGGTTCTTTTTACAAGGAATAGAATGACTGGATACCACGAGCGAGGTTTTCTGTATTCTTGCTCTTGTCACTTACTAGTTTCATATTTGCAAACTGTCAGTTTGATTTCTTCCATCATTGATCATGCCATTGTTTAGCTCCATCTAGCTTAGAATCTTTCATATTTCCAATTCTTTAAGTGGTTTATATTGAAGTACCATTGTGAACATAGGGTAAACTCAGTTTATAATGAAGAAATAATGTAATACTTACTGCAAGCTTGTAAATGGGATACCATATTGTTGATGTGAATATGTGATGCAAATAGTAAGATTAGGCTCCACATTTTCCGCTGAATGTAGGTCACATAATTCCATTCAAATGGGAACTTTGGTATTATGGGCCTCTTGCAAAGAATAGCCTGAGCTTTTGTTGCTTCAGCTAGCCTTTTTACATAGACTTGGAATCAACCTCCTTTGAATCGCGCTCTTTTGAGGCACCGTTGATGTGACCCCAAAGCCGCATCCCATTGAGAGTGATCCAAATTATAGACAATACTTGACTAGTCATGACAGTAAATTGTAACATCGTATAATCATCCAAGATACATAACCAGTAACACAGTGATTAACAGTTAGAAGGGAATTCGCTCAAGCTTGTTTTGCACATCACTTTGGTTGGATGCCCTGCTCTTCTGAAGTTTGTTTGGGAGCTTACTAAGCACTCTTCTGCTCCTTGATATACTTTGTGATGGCCTCAGCAATAGTAGCTACACCACTGGTACTGACAAAGGATGCGTTGCTTGTGTGCTCGTCATCAACTTCATATTCGATGGTTGATCTTATTATAGATGTCTTATCTGTTTTTGCTATAATCTCTATTTGCACCAAGTATTTCTGAAAGCCATGACCTAGAAAGCCTCCTTCTGTTACTTTTGCCTCCTTGAGGTAGTTTTCATTGTCGACCTTGATGAACTTTTCTTGATAAAAATCTAATCCAGGAGTCCCTAGCAATATGAATCACCAAAATGAAAATTAATTGAAGCTGGGTGCATATGATACCAAGACAAAATAAATAAATAATTCTCGGCTAACTGAAGTGTATGTGTTCAGGACCTCAGGTTCTAACCAGGAGGAAAGGTGACAAGCAAGACTGTCCCAACGCCCCCATCTCCTTCAACAAGCTCGACCTTTGAGAACATATCAGGAAGCAATTGGGGGATCAACTGCCCAACAAGGAGGCCTCCATAGACGTCCCACACCTCGGCAGCGGGGAGGCCAGTCTCGAACTCATGGCAAAGGCTCCCTTCCATCGCTTTCGTGAGCTCTCTGTGGCCTTGATAAGGAACGCACAACGCAAGTTCCCTGTAAATAGATATTTTGTGGAAGTTACATGACGAGTATGAAACTATGAATAGACCATTCGTAGTTAAAAAATTCTAGGATATATCTAATATAGTCAACCATAAGCCGCCATTTCGCTATCAATCTGAACTGTATCTTCTCCTGGTTTGGATTAATTGGTTCTGGCCATAACATACTGTATCAGAAAATTTTCCCCAGTTATGAAGTTACATGGACCACGCAATACTTATGCATCACAATGGTTGATATTCATTCATATGATCAAACAAAATATCCTGATGTGTTTCATGATTAGTCTGATCTGGGTTCTCCCAGTCACTACTGCGCATAACATTTGTGCAAAGAACACAACTCTGGAATCATACATTCATTTATTTCTCTTGATACATTTTGCTCTGAGCTATTTCAAGAGCTGGTCTGAGCGATCTTCTGCTCCTTGATATACCCTACCAATCTTTCAGCAGTTGCAGCCAAAGGTGCAGTACTGACCATAGATTCAAGCTCGGCGTTTCCATTGTCAATCTCATACTCAATAGTTGATCTTATTACTGAAGAGTTGGGTCCTTTCCTAATGATCTCTAACCGGATCATATACAAGAGGAACCCGAGCTTCAAAATGTCGCCATCGATTGCTTCTGCCTCCTTGATATAATTTTCATTGTCAACTTTGATATATTTTTCTTTGTATCCCTGCAGGCCAGGAATTCCTAGCAAGTGGCAAAACAATTACGTGTCAATATACCCATCAACATAAAGATTCAAGAGTAGTTTCAGAATTTGTTTTGAAACAAGAGTGGTTTCAGAATCTCACCCGGAGGAAATGTCAGCTGCACGATGGTGCCAACACCGCCATCACCGCTGACAAGCTCAGCCTTGGCGAGGATGTGCGGAAGCAGTTCAGGCAATAACTCTGCAGGACGGAGTGTGCCGTAGATTTCCCATAGCTCAGAGGCGGGGACATCAGTCTCGAACTCATGACTCTGGCTTCCCTTCATCGCTCTGCCTTCAGCTGTGCTTCTCAATTCTGAGATGTGACAACCAGCGAGCTGAAGCTGTCGAGTGTGTGTATAACTGATTAACTGTATATATAGGCATGCCACATAAGTACTCAAAAATGCTTTCTTTACTGGGAATCTCAAAGATTGAGATGCTATGGCAAGAACGAGGCAGTATTTTGGCTGGAGTTGTGGAATCATCTTGGCATTGTTGGTGAGAGGAGATAAAATATGAGTGGTTGGCACCCGGAAATGTACACATTCGACCTGCCTGGGCCCGCCAACGGGATTCCCATATAAGAAACTCGGCGCCATCTGTTCTTGCTAGTATCTCTGGTTTTGGAACCTTGCATTTGTCCGAAAATATTCCTTGTTTGTTTATTGCAGCGTCATTGGCATGAAATCATATGTACGTTTTTTTAGACTGTTGTGTCAAATGGTGCGACTGTGGCTGTTGTACGCGGGTGGCAAGGTTCTAATCGAACTTATTTCTTTTTGAACATTAGGATAGTATAACAAAGACAGTAAGAGTTCAGAACACGAATGTGTAAACTCTGTTAGATGTCGTCTATTAAGAGGACCCCTTGGTAGCTAGTTCGATAAAACACTCTACATGAGTCCCGATCTGATACTAAGAACCACCTGATAACCTGAGAGTGGTTTCATGTCAAGAAAATCGAGCTAAAACTAAAAATCCGACTACGTTGCTTCTTGTTAATTTCGACTATGTTGCTTCTTGTTAATTTCATTAATTAAATTAAAACCTAGTGGTAATTTCACTACAAACAATATTGACTATTAACTTTTAGTCCCATACCTGAATGTAAAGCTAGATGGAAATCGCTTATTTTAAGAAAAGCAACGATTCATGGGTTCTGAGCAAAACTGATAAAAGGGAAAAATGCTCGGGAGGAAAGAAATGAATTGGGAAAAAACGAAAAACTGGGTGGGCGGCGGCATCTAAGTCGACACTGTCACACCACGCATTTTGGCGTGACAAGGTAGGCGTGACGTATACCCTCCACGTTGGCACGGCGCGTGAACGAGAGCTTGTGTGGTAGGTTTAGCCACGCCGGGTACAATAGCGTGACAGAAAGGTTCTCCCACGCCACGGATGACGGCATGACCAAAGAGGTCAGAATTGAAAATAAAGTTAGCGAATGGTTAACTTTAAAATATTATTAAAAAAAATTAAGTAATAGAAAATTCCTAGACAGAACTATCTATGTGGGCCTCAAGGTAGCTGACGAGTTCACTCTAGTAGCCATGAGCATGATGTTTTCCCCCTCGTGGTGTTTTTGTAACTCTATATAATGAGATTGGTTTTTGTGTGATTAGATGTGAATGGTTTTTCTGGCTATTTATGCGTTACCAGCAAATTTTTGCCGACTGCTTAAATGATCGTAGCACTTCTATACAAGTTGTTTGTGCGCTAGGAAGCCTAGAATGATATGTTGTTCAAATCTTAGTCACTGGTTGACTTCACAACGAGTGTGCCAACAAAAAAATATCAGCGTTACTTATCATTTGTGTAATACCACAAACTAGGCAAGATTAAGTGCAGTGCCCAGATCTCACATATAAGTAGCTCTTATTTTCCTGTCTGGAACATGTTATCCAAAAGAAAAGGAGAAAAAAACTTTTCAAATGGCATAGGGCCAATTTACTCTAAGTTGCTTTGATGATGATCGGGCTTCAAATCTCAAATTTGATCTCATGACTAAATTTGATCCAAGTTTTCAAGTACACACTCTGATCAACTTAGTGCCTTGTACTATTATAGAAAAACATTTTCAAGTAGATTTGATTAAGAAAAGGTTAAAAGTTGAGCATCTAATGGAAGAAATGAAAAGTATAGGGTTGAGATTGAACAATAACTCAAACTTCCAATAAAAGAAGTGGACTGTGATAACATCTTCGAATTTTTTTCTAAATAAACTATTTTTAATCGTTTTATAAAAATAATCAACGTTTTGTTTTGTTTTTTTACATAATTAACCCACAGTAGCCAGCCCATCAAGCCTTCGGCCCAATCGTGTGACTGGGTGACGTGACTCAATATCGTCCACTTGTCGCACGTCTGAGTGTCGATAGACCTCAAATCGCTGGCTAACTAAGGGTTATATTTGTAGAAAAAATAAATAAAACGTGTGTTATTTTGTAAAACGATTAAAAAATGGTTTATTTAGGGGGTGGGGGGGATATAAATTCTGTAGTTTACTCTTGATCACTGTTCCACACATCTTCTCCGGCCACCCGCCTTAATCTTCACCTTCGTCAACGCAACGCCCCCACCAAATCGAGCCGGGGAACAAAGCCAGAGCGCGCTCCCATCCCCTCATCTGGAACGACGCGGCGGCCATCGGCAAGGTTAGCATCTCCTTCCTCCATTCCTCTCCACCCATCTATGATCTGTTACTATTTATTAGGTCACATTCGATTCGGCTCGCTCTAGTCCACTCTGCAGTCTGCCCATCTGATGGCGATCGTGTTATTCAGTGGCGGAACAGGAATTTGAAAGACCCGGGGCGAACTTATAGTGGTGCAGAACAATGCTCAATGCTCAAGGCTCAAGGCTCAGACGCTCAGTGCTCAACGCACAGTGGGGTAAACCAGAAATTACTAAAATTGTACTCTAGGAAATCAAAATTCAAAACAATGCTCAAGGCTCAGACGCTCGGTGGCTCACCTGCGAGTCTGCGACGGCCTGCCTGCCTCGGACCTCGCCACCTCGGTGCCCCAAGCCTTGCCACGCGAGCAGCAGCCCCCGGTCGCAGCGCCGCAGCCCCCTCGCGCGCCACGCAGCAGCCCCCGGTCGCAGCGCCGCAGCCCGACGGGAGGAACTGAGGAAGAACCGATAAGATCGAGGATGAATGCCTGGAATGGGGAAATCAAATGGGGAATGGGCGAATGGCGATGCCCGATTCCGAATTAGGATTATGTTATGTCTAATTGGCTTGGGGCTTGGGCCTTGGGCTGCCTGCCTCGGCGCGTCTCGGAGTCGACCCACGGCCACGGCCCACGCGGCGCTCGCTCATGCCTCATGGTCGCGCCGTTCGCTCTCGCTCATGCAGTCATGCCTCATGGAGTCATGGCGATGGCGGCTTGCCCCGGGGGTGCTTCCACCACTGGTGTTATTTGCTTGGTGGATTGGTGACGTTAGATTGATGAGTTCTTGTTTCGAACTGCGTGTTTGACTGGAGACTGATGTGGCTGTGCCTGATCGCGCAGATCATACGACGCCTTTGCTTGTGTAGTCCGCAAGATTCGACTCCAAAGAAAACGACTCAGAGCATGCATCGATACCTACCTTCAAGGTATCCATCGCTGATTGTTATTTAGGCGAGAGCTTGCAACAGCGTGTGGTGGTTTGGATTGGAGTTGGCATGGTGGATGCTGGGGCTGACACTGAATAGCGGAGAAAATTGTACTTGCTGTTGTCTCTTGTGGAGCTTAAGGCTTGAACTTCTCATGTTGGACCCAACATCTGAATTCCACAAAACTATAGAATACCAGCCAATTCGGCCATCTGATCTTCAAGTGCTCGAGCGGATTCATGTCGACCTATTTCCTATAAGGCACCGTTTTATTCTTGCTTAGGCGTGACTGCAAACTTACTTGCAAGTTGTTTTAAACTATTGGGGATTTTTTCTTCAATAGCATGTATTCCTCTAACGTTTGTTTGTTCTGTGTGTTTTTCCTTCTAAGGTATGAGAGGGGGTTCTTCTTGAATGTTGTCAATGGCCACGGCGTCGTATCCTGGGGTGCTGTTGACACCAGCAGATCAGATGGCCACTGGGACGAGCTAGTTGGGTTTGTCACCACGAGGATGTGGTTGCTGCAAAAGACAGTGAGGTACATGAAATACGCCTGAAAATCAGATCTTATTGACAAGCTTGTGGAGCTAACGATTTGCCTTTGCAGATTGAAGATTTGTTTAGGTACAACAGTTCGTGGAAAGACCTAACTCTTGTGTATATCTTAACTTTTTGTGCAATTCTGCTAACCCTGACAATAATTTTCACTTGGAGCATCTTCCCTGGTTCAGGAGGTGATTAAATATGCCAAAAGTATCATCAATTGCAGCGGTGTATATTTGCATGTCATTTCATATAATCAACCTGCTATCAGCTCCTACGAGAAGATGCTATTTAGCCTAGTTAGAAGATTGCCGATGCTGTACTACATTAAAGGACTGCATTACGACTCGGACTTGTTTGTATACTATGTCAATGGAGGACGTTCACCTTGCTCACTATTGTAAGTGCCATCTATACTTTATCAGGGGAAGCTGCTTGTTTCATGTTTGGTAATCTGTTAAGCTTCACTTTTTAGGATAAACCAAAAGTTGAGTGCCCCATGCAGTTGTTCATATTTGTTGCGACCAATAGTATGTGTTTTTCTGTTCATTGTCATGGTTCGGAAATAATGAGCCTAAGATGATCACCAGAACCTATCAAAAAAAAGAACCTATCTGCGATTCTGCTTGGAAGTGCGGAAGTGCCTCTAGATTTTTTACCGTGTGCAAGAATTTGTTATGTGCAAATGTGCATTTGAATATGTTGTTTTAGTGCATATCTTTGCCATGCTTGCAACAATTTGCATTTTTACCATGTACACATTTAATAGAGTCTGCTGGCCTTCAATGAAAGAAAGAAGGCAATGATGCAATATTTATTGTTTGCCTTTGTGTATCCCCAAAAATAATGGGTTGCCCTAAGAGATACCAAAGCGGGTGTGCTTTTTAAAACAAACTTGGTAACAAATCTGATGTTATTGTAAACATATATTAAAGTCTAAATCCACAACCAGGAGTAACTGCCTGCCTGAAGCAACACGGCTAGATGGTTGAAGCTTACCAAGAATGTCTATGCAGGAATGAGTAGTGTTTACTATTTAGTTTCAGTACATTGAGCAAAAGAAATATTCTGTGCTGACAGTGACATGCAAAACTACCCCAAGTTTCATGATCTAGTTTTAATAAGAGTTACATAGCTCTCATGTTTGTACATTCTCACTGCTTTCATGAATACAATTTACTGCCACACATTGTTGTTAAATGGTCAATGTTTCTGGGTTTAAGGAATACATTTTAATGTAATATGATGTCTTAGTGATACATATTATTCTGTGCAGGGAGATTGCAACTTCATTTGCTGTGTACTTTAGGGGCTTCCTAGAGGTGCTGGTTACAAAGATATGGAGAAACAAAGACCAAAGTACACCTAAATGGTCCAGATTTAAAGAGTCAAACACCCTTTTGGTTACGCAAAATAATACAAGGATAATAAGCGCTGAAGATACAGGATGCCATGTCTAATTTACAAAATGGATGGTGCATCTGATACGTTACTAAACCAGCTGTATAACTCATCAATCATAGTCTTGTTCATTATTGTACAGAAAAAGAGAGGAAGAAAGAAGTTCCATTATCTTTTTCAATGTTGGGACTCTGGATATTGTTAGAGATAGTAGTCCTTTTGTGTTTTCTTATCTATCTTTTGTATTGTCTTATCTGTATATGATACACACCTTTTGTACTCCTATATATATTGCACATTGAGCCTTTGAATATATACACACAATATTTATAATATAGTATCAGAGTAAAGGTTAGGGTTAGGGTTTATTTTACTGTAGCCACCGCCGCGCTCCTAGCCGGCGCTCGTCTTCCGCTGCTCGCTGCCCCCGGGAGGAGTAATCTTCGCCACCATCTCCTTCAACAAACTCGACCTTTGAGAACATGTCTGGAAGCAATTGGGGGATCAACTGCCCAACAAGGAGGCCTCCATAGACGTCCCACACCTCGGCAGCGGGGAGGCCAGTCTCGAACTCATGGCAAAGGCTCCCTTCCATTGCTTTCGTGAGTTCTCTGTGACCTTGATAAGGAACGCACAACGCAGGTTACATGACAAGTATGAAACTATGAATAGACCATTCGTAGTTAAAAAAATTCTAGGATATATCTAATATAGTCAACCATAAGCCGCCATTTCGCTATCAATCTGAGCTGTATCTTCTCCTGGTTTAGATTAATTGGTTCTGGCCATAACATACTGTATCAGAAAATTTTCCCCAGTTATTGTCGGACCCGGATTTCGTAATCCAGAATCCTCTGTGAAAATACTGCGCTATTCCCTGGATCAGTAGATAGCGCTCACAGGATACATTGCTGAATCATTTCATACATCGCGTAGACCAAAACATTCATTAATACAAGCATCAGAGTTCAAATAGACCACGTCGGATCGAGTTTACAATAGGGCCGATCAGGCCAAATGAGTACGATAGCGGAAGCAAAAGGGGTAGAGCAAGTCTCTCCACAGGCAAGCGACTGGGGTACCATGTGTACGACCGATATTAGCCAAAGGCTTGGATAATATAGGATGTACACGAGTACCAACGGAGCCAACCAGACTGAGGCGAGACTCAGACTACGGAACTATGCTACTCTTCTTCATGTCCTTGCTCCTCGGCGTCCTGGTCCTCGTAGTAGACGTAATCTCCATGATCCACGGGTTCTGAGGGTTGGGGGAAAGAGCGAGGATGAGCACAACTTCCGTGCTCGCGAGCCAACACACAGTATGCAATAATATACATGCAAGGCTTAACAAGGATGGCTCGGGTTCATTTATTTGCGCAAAGCAATATTTTGAGTACCAATATTAGAAAGTCCTATCACTTAGCATTTTAACCAAATTGCATTTTGTTAAAGAGATTACTTGTGCAATATTTATAACAGTAGAGGTTACCTCCACCTCATGCTTATTTTTTATAGCGGTTACATCCACCACTTAACATCACTGGGTACATCCACCGTGGAAAACCAAAACCAGGTCACAACGACCCATCACATTTTATCCGCCCACAAGGTTTTATAAATGAACTAACTCTTGTAAGTTCCCATGTCCGCCATGACCGTGAGCACGGCTATTCGAACAGTTTATTACACTCTGCAGAGGTTGTACACTTTACCCACAAGAGACAATCATCTTGACATGTACACATGTTTCCGTAAGACATGTCAGTCAAGGGAGATCGTCACAAGGCCTTTACAATGCATCCACCGTATTTGTTACACCCGCTAAGGTTTCACTCGAGAAGGGTTACGCTCACGTGACCCGTCAACCCTTTCCTGACCCCTCTTGCGCCACACGGCTACGTTCACATAGACCCGTAAGTCGTACACCCCAACCCATAACCACAAAGGCTTATGGCGTAGCGGGTCATCTGCACGGTGCAACTCATACTAACGGATACAAATTATTCACCAGTCGACACCATTATAGACATGTGGTCGTCTTGTTTTACATTGGGAGGTCATCACGAGATTAAGTCCTTAGGGACCATCTCAAGGTTCATACCACATACCATCCACAAACCAACATTCCTTGGCTGCATTAGCACCCACCAATATACCATCCATCATACCACCCGCCCAGATGTGATAAGCAATTTTTAGGGTTTTTAAGAGGTAGGAAAAATACAACATCATAACCATCTCAGTCATTTACACCCAATAACTGCCCAAAATCATGTTCATTTCAAAAGATGATGAATGGGGTAGATGATACCCCGATACTTAAGCAAGACTAGCATGGCGCTTAAGTATAGCCTATACTAGTATAGTTACCAAATATTTACTAGGGTGACAAGGGTGTATGGCAATTCAATTATCAAGGGATGGTGTATTAATAATTAAGCATCAAATTGGCATTTAACTACCTTAGGGTATTTAACATATATTTGCATAAGGGAATTAAAGCATGCAATTTGATATTTAAAAGAACATAATTTGCATAAAACGTAGGTTCAATATGATCAAAGTGTTGACTCGCCTGGGTCTAGGTCTAGGTGATCTTGATACTCTTGAGCTTGATCGAAGTGGGGGTCTCCGGCTTCTCCGAACTCTACGCGATCGATCGTCTTTAAAAGAAACAAACGAGCAAACAAATTAAATAAATAACAAAACTCATCAAATGAACTCCAAAAGAACCAAACTAGCACCAAAAGAAAGAGCTTGATTTTAGAAATTTTTAGAAACAAACTTCGCAATTTTGGAGTTGAAATGAGGAGAAAAGAGATTTTAAAGCCTCTCTTTAAATCAAAACAGAAAAGGAAAAGAAAAACACACAAAAAAAAAAAAGAAGAAAGTGGCCACGGCGGCGACTTTGCCTGTGCGAAAATGGACGAGCAGCGCGCATGCTGGCTCATACTGGCTTGCCAAGAAAGAAAACGGGGATCTCGGCCCGACCTCACTCGAGCGAGCGGAGAGAGAGATCTTTGGGGCGCGCGCGCGATGGAGGCGGTAGGGTTCCGGGGCGAGGCGACGGCGGCCGGAGAGAGCGACGGCGCACGGGGAAGACGAAGGAGCTCGGGGCGCAGCGACGGCGGCGACCAAGAAGACGAAGCGGCGCGGGAAGACCGACGGGGCTAGGGGCGGCGACGACGACCAAGGTGAGTCTTCGGCTTCTTCCTCTTCCTCTTCTTTCTCTTGCTTCTTCTTTGCTCAGGTTTCTTGCTTGGGGAAGAAAAGGGGGTGGAGGAGAGGGAGCGGAGGGCGCCGGGCTTCTTATAGCCGAAGGGGCTTCGGATCCGGGGAGGGGGGTAGCCGTTGACAATGGGCGGTGGGAGTGCCGAGGGCGCGGCGGCTGTCGGCGGCGATCGAGCGGGGTAGAGGATGGGACGGGTCGAGGCGCGGCGCGGGCGTTGACGCGGGCGACGCGGCCGAGGCGGCGCGGACCCGTGAAGAGGGAGGAGGGCGACGGGGAGAAGGCGCGGCCACCGGGGCGCTGGCACGGCCGGCAAGGGTGGAGGACCGAGGCGGCGGAGCAGGGCATGGCGATGCCAGGCTAGGGAGGGGGCTAGGGTTAGGGAGATTTGGGGGAGGGAGGCTCGGTGCTTTTGGGGGAGACCCGAATCTTGAGCAATTTGGGCAAATCTGGGGCTTGGAGCTCCTTGAACCTTGATCACGGGAAGATCTGTAACATCCCATTTTTCGAAATTTCGCATAGTAATTGCATTTGGTTCTTGATTCAAAATCGTATTTCAAATTAGCCGGTAATTTCAAAATCTTCTAGGTTCTATTTAATTTGGGTTTGTGTTTCAAACCATTTTGCAAATTCCCAAATTCAAATTTCAGTTTGATTTCTCCTTTCGGTTTTTATTTTCTCTCTCTTCCCTTCCCTTGCTCCTATTCATTATTCATCTTCCTCCCGGGACTTTTGGCTTTTGCCCTCACCATGGCAGCCTTTCCCCATGCCCTGCCGACCTGCCACCCCCACGCCACTGCCTATCCCTTGCCACTCATGCCTCCTGCTCCCCACGCCATGTCCCATGCCCTGCCATCTTTGCATGCCCGTTTTCCCGCCGGGATTTCTGCTGCCGCCTCCAGCTCCCTACGCCATCTCCTGCCTCCTGTTGCCCTCCCCATGCCGCTGCAGGCAGCAGCAGCTCTTCTTGTTTCCGGTGCTCCCTCCTCCCCCTCTCTACAAAGCCAGCACCTTCCATCTCTCCCCTCCTCCTCTCTAAAAACCGAAGCCCCAGCAGCTGCTCTTCTCCTTGCCCAACAAAACCGAAGCCTGTAGCCAGCAGCCACCACCGTGAGCTCCACTCCATTTTCATTCTCCAACCATGAGCTCCACCTTCCTCTACCTCCTGCCCCTTGCCCCGCTACTGCTCCACCCGAGCCCTCCCCATGCCGTCATGGCAGCCCGTGTGGCTGCAGCAGCTCCCCTCCCATGCTGCTCCCTCCCCACCAGCTCCCCATGCTCATGAGTCATGCCCCTTGCCGCTCTCCGCTGCTAGCGCAAGCACCGAAGCTCCCCACCAGAGCAAGCTCAAAACCAGTAGCTCCCTCACCTCCCATCTCGCTTCCTCTCCCCTGAACTCACACGCGTGCACGTTCTAGTGTTCTAGTGTTGCATGCATATGTACCACTTCATGCACATGATCAGAGAAGCATGCAACTCATGCACACTAGTATCTAGAACATGTGCACAAGAAGATGATGCCAAGGAACACATGAGAGAGCTTGGTGACGCTGCGTAGCCTCACATCTTTTCTCTGCTAGTGTTCTCATATTTTTTTCACTCACTGAGTTATGTATTTTTGCATGTACAAGAGAGAGTGAATGCATGCCAATGCAACTAACTCCTTCCTTCGTATTTGCACAACACTACTAGCAACTTCAACTTCTAGTCATTCTTTCTTCTCTCATGACCTCAACACACATTTATTCTATCACCTTCTCTCTTCCCAATCACCACCAAGAACCAAAAATCTGCCTATGCATGTCACGCCATTGTGTTCATCTCCTCTTTAGCATCCCATCCATGAGATTAGTTTTCGCATGCGAGTCCGTTTGAGTATTTTGCAAGAAGATAGGAAGAAGATAGACACTGTGCATGTAGCTCACAACTAACCAACTTCATGTATGCTTCTACATGCAAACTCACGTACAAACTAAACATGTAGCAAGATTAATTCCTTACACTCCACCTCGGTTCTCCATCTCTGATTATCCTTTTTCCAAGCCACCCATGTCACGAGGTGCCCCTCGGCCTCCCCTTCTACCTCCCAGAATTCGCACCACTCTCTCGCTTTCGTTTCTCCGCAATCGAGATTTTTCTGCCGTGGGCCGAACAGCCTTCCGCCGTCGTTTCCAGCACCGTCGACCATCCCCCGGTGGCATCGTCACCACCGTTGGCTTCACCTCGCGATGTTCTACACTATGCTCCCTTCCTTTTCTCCGAAGCACTGTCAGTTCATCGGAGCTCCGTGCACACCGATCGTGTACGCCACCACAACTCCCGCTCGAGTTCATCGTCAAACTGTGTGTCTCTTTCGTCTATATAAGTGAGCACCGTATGCTCCCAACCTCCCTCTTCAAATCGCCGTCAACCCCACTCTCTAACCTCTCCTTGTTGGTCCTGATTCTGTTGCCTCCTTACGCTCTAACACTATTTTGCGTGCCCTCGCCGCGTCGGACCTCCACCGATGACGCAACCACCACCATTGGGTCCGTCTCACCCCGGGATCTTATTTTGCTAAGTTTGTCGGCCATCCCTTCCTTTTCCTCACCGGCGTCATCTTTTTTGTCTAAGCCTGTACTATTCATGTCTGATTTTCTATATTTCTTGTGAAGTCAAACTTCCGGATTTTCGTTCGACTTCATACGAAATTCGATTCTGTCGATTATTGGTTCTAAATTCATTTCTAATTTTGTATTTTTTTAGATTTTATTTGGAATTGTTGTATTTATTCGGCTCTTTTCGCGCGCGTAGATTTTGGTGTTCCTGACGAATTCTTGGACCCGACGACCGAAGCTCCTCAACACTTCAACGAAGGCGAGTCAATATTTTGATCATATTGAACCTACATTTTATGCAAATTATGTCATTTTAAAGTATCAAATTGCATGCTTTAATTTTGTTATGCAAATGTATGTTAAAAATCCTAAGGTAGTTAAATGCCAACTTGATGTTTAATTATTAATACACCATCCCTTGATAATTGAATTACCTTAAGCCTTTGTCACCCTAGTAATTATTTGGTGACTATACTAGTATAGGCTATACTTAAGCGCCATGCTAGTCTTGCTTAAGTATCGGGGTATTATCTACCCCATTCATCATCTCTTGAAAATGAACATGGTTTTTGGGCAGTCATTGGATGTAAATGACTGAGATGATTGTGTTGATGTATTCTTCCTATCTCTCAAAAATCCTAAGAATTGCTTATCACATCTGGGCGGATGGTATGATGGATGGTATGTCGGTGGGTGCTAATGCAGCCCAAGGAATGTTGGTTTGTGGATGGTATGTGGTATGAACCGCCCAGATGGTCCCTAAGGACTTAATCCTGTGATGACCTCCCAATGTAAAACAAGATGCGACCACATGTCTATAATGGTGTCGACTGGTGAATAATTTGTATCCGTTAGTATGAGTTGCACCGGCGGATGACCCGCTCGCCATAAGCCTTTGTGGTTATGGGTTGGGGTGTACGACTTACGGGTCTATGTGAGCGTGGCCGTGTGGCGCAAGAGAGTGCAGGAAAGGGGTTGACGGGTCTACGTGAGCGTAACCCTTCTCAGGTGAAACCTTAGCGGGTGTAACAAATACTGGTGGATGCATTGTAAAGGCCTTGTGACCATCTCCCCTTGGCTCACATGTCTACGGAAACATGTGTATATGTCAGGATGATTGTCTCTTGTGGGTAAAGTGTACAACCTCTGCAGAGTGTAATAAACTATTCGAATAGCCGTGCCCACGGTCAAGGGCGGACATGGGAACTTACATGAGTTAGTTCTATTTCTAAAACCTTTGTGGGAGGGATAAAATGTGATGGGTCGTTGTGACCCTGGTTTTGGTTTTCCCTGGGTGGAAGTACCCCGGTGATGTTAATGGTGGATGTAACCATTATCAAAAATAAGCATGAGGTGGAGGTAACCTCTACTGTTATAAATATTGCACGAGTAATCTCTTTAACAAAATGCAATTTGGTTAAAATGCTAAGTGAATAGGACTTTCGAATATTGGTATTTAAAATATTGCTTGCGCAAATAAAAGAACCCGAGTCACCCTTGTTAAGCCTTGCATATATAATATTGCATACTGTGTGTTGGCTCGCGAGCACGGAAGTTGTGCTCATCCTCGCTCTTTCCCCAACCCTTAGAACCCGTGGATCATGGAGATTACGTCTATTACGAGGACCAGGACGCCGAGGAGCAAGGAAATGAAGAAGAGTAGTATAGTTCTTGTAGTCTGGGTCTCGCCTCAGTCTAGTTGGCTCCGTTGGTACTCGTGTACATCCTATATTATCCAAGCCTTTGGCTAATATCGGTCGTACACATGGTACCCCGGTCGCTTGCCTGTGGAGAGACTTGCCCTACCCTTTTGCTTCCGCTATCGTACTCGATGTTTTGTAATGAGCTCATTTGGTCTGATCGGCCCTATTGTAAACTCGACCCGACGTGGTCTATTTGAACTCTGATGCTTGTATTAATGAATGGTTTGGTCTATGCGATGTATGAATTGATTCAGTAATATATCCTGTGAGCGCTACCTACTGATCCAGGGAATAGCGCAGTATTTTCACAGAGGATTCTGGATTGCAAAATCCGGGTCCGACAAGATCTTTGCAAATCCTGAAATTTGGAGCGTTACAGTTATGAAGGTACATGGACCACGAAATACTTATGCATCACAATGGTTGATATTCATTCATATGATCAAACAAAATATCCTGATGTGTTTCATGATTAGTCTGATCTGGGTTCTCCCAGTCACTACTGCGCATAACATTTGTGCAAAGAACACAACTCTGGAATCATACATTCATTTATTTCTCTTGATACATTTTGCTCTGAGCTATTTCAAGAGCTGGTCTGAGCGATCTTCTGCTCCTTGATATACCCTGCAAATCTTTCAGCAGCTGCAGCCAAAAGTGCAGTACTGACCATAGATTCAAGCTTGGCGTTCCCATCGTCAATCTCATACTCAATAGTTGATCTTATTACTGAAGAGTTGGGTCCTTTCCCAATGATCTCGAACCGGATCATGTACGAGAGGAACCCGAGCTTCAAAATGTCGCCATCGATTGCTTCTGCCTCCTTGATATAATTTTCATTGTCAACTTTGATAAATTTTTCTTTGTATCCCTGCAGGCCAGGAATTCCTAGCAAGTGGCAAATCAATTGCGTGTCAATATACCCATCAACATCAAGATTCAAGAGTAGTTTCAGAATATTTTTTTTTAAAACAAGTTGTTTCAGAATCTCACCCGGAGGAAATGTCAGCTGCACGATGGTGCCAACACCGCCATCGCCGCTGACAAGCTCAGCCTTGGCGAGGACGTGCGGAAGCAGTTCAGGCAATAACTCTGCAGCACGGAGTGTGCCGTAGATTTCCCATAGCTCAGAGGCGGGGACATCAGTCTCGAACTCATGACTCTGGCTTCCCTTCATCGCTCTGCCTTTAGCTGTGCTTCTCAATTCTGAGATGTGACAACCAGCGAGCTGAAGCTGTCGAGTGTGTGTATAACTGATTAACTGTATATATAGGCATGCCACATAAGTACTCAAAAATGCTTTCTTTACTGGGAATCTCAAAGATTGAGATGCTATGGCAAGAACGAGGCAGTATTTTGGCTGGAATTGTGGAATCATCTTGGCATTGTTTGGTCAGAGGAGATAAAATATGAGTGATTGGCAGGCCGGAAATGTACACATTCGACCTGCCTGGGTCCGCCAACGGGATTCCCATATAAGAAACTCGGCGCCATCTGTTCTTGCTAATATCTATGGTTTTGGAACCTTGCATTTGTCTGAAAATATTCCTTGTTTGTTTATTGCAGCGTCATTGGCGTGAAATCATATGTACGTTTTTTAGACCGAATTCATATATATACGTTGCTGTGATCCTAATGTGCTGCCGTCTGCCGCCTATGTAACTTCATTAGCCCCTGTGCCTCATCTCCCATCATTTACTTGTTCAGTAGTGTCAAGAGTGATGTACTGACGATTACTTTATTCCAGTGTTTGTTCTCAACTATCAACTGTACTGCAGCTACATGTACCATATGCTGTGTAAGCCAGACTTCCTGTACAAATATACGAAAAAAATTTGAGTGATTCGTTGCAGAGATTTGGGGTCTTCTTTTGATTGATTCTTAAGAGATTTGATCTAAGGCTCTAAGCTTAGCAAGACCACACAAGTCGAAAGTCTAGCACCAAGGAACAAATTCCTTTGCTTCTTCTCCCTTTCTTTGTAAAAACTATAATAGCCAGCATCTCCCGGAGTGCTCCATTCACCGCACGGACCAGGTTGACCGGGCCTTCCAGCTCGACGGCGCGCACTGGTCGCTGGCAGCGGTGATATTGACGCCGTGCCTCGCGGTCGTCGCATGTTGACTGTTGAGTGGGTTGAGCGAGCCAGGCAAGCGGGCGATCTTACATGGGCTTTAAGTGGATCAGGGTGGTGGGTGCGAGGGAAGGGACGGCTGCTTGCCTGCCTGTGCCACCCGCTCGATCGGCAGGTCGCCACGCCGAGCCAAGAGTCCCGCGAGCCACCGGGAACCGGCTTCTCGACGTGGCGTGGCGTGCGCGAGCGCGACGCCTGAAATTCCACTCCGAAGAAAACTTTGGTATTATGGGCCTCTTGCAAAGGATAACCCGAGCTTTTGTTGCATCAGTTAGCCATTTTTTCCCAAGACTAGGTATCAACTATCAACCTTCTTTGCATCGCTCTCTCTTGAGGCACCATAATGTGATCCCAAAAGGCTGCATCCCGTTGAGTCATCCAAATTACAGACTACACTTTACTATTCATGACAGTAAATTGTAACAGCAGCACATAATTAATCATCCAACATACATAACCAATAGCGCAGGGAATAACAAACAATTATAAGGGAGCTCGCTCTAACCTGTTTTGCACATCACTTTGGTTGGATGCGTTCTTCTTCTGAAGTTTGTTTCGGAGCTTGCTCAGCACTCTTCTGCTCCTTGATATACTCTTTGATGGCCTCAGCAATAGCATCTATGCCACTGGTATTGACAAGGGGTGCGTTGCTTGTGTGCTCGTCGTCAACTTCACATTCGATGGTTGTTCTAATTATGGATGTCTTATCTGTTTTTCCTGTAATCTCTAATCGTATCAAATATTTTTGAAAGCCATGATCTAGAAAGCCTCTTATTACTTTTGCCTCCTTGACGTAGTTTTCATTGTCGATCTTGATGAATTTTCTTTTAGAAATTCTAAACCAAGAGTCTCTTGTAAAATTAGCGGTTTTAGTAAATATTTAGAAATAATTACAGCAGCAATTATCATAATTAAAGCATATTTCTAGCAGCACATAAATAAAAAAAATAACATGTAAACATGTAATTTCTTCATATCAATTAAATATGATAATATGCTCAAAAGATAGGACTTAAAAACACACAATCATCATAATGCTCATATTTAAATATTTATTTATTTGCTCTCAGATGTCGAGTTGCATGAGATGAAATCTAGACCCGACACTTATGTCAAAGTTTAATCACAAATTTAATGTGACAATCACTTTGAAGTAAATTAGGCCTTGAGCCAAATAAAATCTTACTAGTCTAATTAGTCACCTAATGCAAATCATCAATTCTGAATTAACTGAACAACAGGTAATTGATTCTACCACTCAAGATACCAATTGACAACAATGTATAATAGTAACCGAAAAGGATCACATTGAATAGAAATTGAACAATGATCACAATGAACATAAATTTAACAATGATCATAGTGAACAGAGATTGAATAATAATCACAATGAACAAACAAGCATGTATTGCATGACACAATAAAAAGACAGTAGGTAATCTATAAACTCAAGACCAATTTATATTCAGTTGTCATATTCAATCTCATTTTGACATCAATTCATCATCGAGCATAAACCGAGCCACAACATCACTAAGCAAAGTCTCCCAAAGCCACCGAGTAGATTAATCCAAACAACACAATCTAAACCTTCAAGTAGCACAGCTCACTTATGTGAAGTAATGCACAAAAAAAAAAACAGAATTGCAAACTCACGATGTAGATGGCACTCAAAGCCACCGAGTAGAACCAGGTAAGGCATGCGAAATGTGTTGTCTAAGAAAACCAATCGTTCCATTGTGTCGCGAATACCAGACAAGGTTGACGGAGATACAATGCCAACTTCACAAACAAAGACACACTAGTGTGCGAAGATGAGGTACAGAGAATGCCGCACAAGATCCAATTGAGGATGCACCGGCCGAATGCACCCACGGAGCACCAAGCAACAAGAAATTGAAGCCCTTCTTCCACATCAAGTCAATCAAGGCCAGTCGAATCCCACCTCCAATCGGCGCAAGATCAAGCCCTCACCATACCTTAGCAGAGAAGAGGGAGCAAGAACCGAGATGCACAAAATAGGGAAAGGATCTGGTCCTCACCGCCGACGGCGCCGGGCTCAACTACGGAGGCGCAGTAACTCCAAAGCCTCAAGAACCGAAACCAAATCGGGGAAGAAAAAGAACCAAAAGAGAGAGAGGGAGCTCACTACTTTTTGGGTTAAGAAGAGAGAGGAGAGGAGGCGCCTTAAGAAGAGGTGGAGGAGGCCACAACGCTGCCAACGGCCGGTGCGAGATCCGCCCGAGCTGCGCATTCGCCCCTGCCTACGCCGCCGCTAGAGAAGGGGAAAACCCCATTCGTGAGCGTTGTGGTTGTCTCCAACCCTTATCTCCTTCAATCTCCCAATGACAGGTGGGCCTCGCCAATTTATTTTCTTTTCTATTTTCTTCTTTTCTCTAATTGAAAAATTACAAAAATGACCCTCAAAATACAACAGAGTCCCTAGCAATATGAATTGCCAACATGAAAATTACTTGAAGCTGGGTGCATATGGTACCAAGCCGACGAGGATTTAATAATTCTCAATGAATTAAATTATTTATCTGTAATTGTTATTATAGACATCAATATATTCATGTTATTCGTAAGGATACCCCTTACCATTAATAACTAATAAGGGAGAATCTTAGCCGAGTAGTCGTAAACCATTTTATGACCACCCTATATGGTCGTAAGATTTTTTAAGCCTTACTACGATCACTTCATGATCGTAGTTAAGTTTTACCATGACCAAGTCAACTATGATCACTCTATGATCAACAAAGCCTACAGACATATGAGGCTCAATCGACTAGGGACACTTATGCGTTGTGTTTAAACACACAATAGTTAATATATGTTGTTATTGTCTAGGATAATTGCATGTATTAAGCTTTTATCTCTGATATAACTGCAAGGTGGCGTAGGAGGATTTTCTCTGACAATAACCGTTACTGAACATGCGTATTTCATCAAACGGTGAGATACCTCTTGATACAGGACAACTGTCACCCCTTTACGTGCTATATAAGGAGTAAAGTCGGTGGACAGAGGATAAAAACAATGACAATGAACACAAGACATTGATCAGCAGACATAAGTCATTAAGCCCTAGTTCTAGTGATTTTTTTCACTGTTGTAAAGTATAGCCAATACAACAACACATGAGTATGGTTATTATTCTCTCAGAAGAAGATCTAAACCTGTATAAAATCTCCGTGTCTTTTTTGTGTGGTTTAACTCAAGGAGAGTCCCAGCATTTATTCGTAAAATCGATATTAAACCATCGACACAAGCCAAAATAAATAAATAAATAATCATTGACTATTTATGTGTTCAAGTTCTAACCAGGATGAAAGCTGAGAAGCAAGACTGTTCCAACGCCACCATCTCCCTCAACAAGCTCGACCTCGCTAAGGTACGACGCATCGGCGAACCCACTCCGGACGAGGTCCAGAGGCCAACCTCGCTAAGGTACGACACATCGGTGAACCCACTCCGGACGAGGTCTGAGGACCAACCCTAGATGGGATCCTATGGCCAACCTCACCGAGATACGACACATCAGCGAACCCACTCCGAGCAAAGCCCAGAGACCAACCCCAAACAGGGTCTGGGGGCCAACCTCGCCGAGGTACGACACATCGGCGAACCCACTCCGAACGAGATCTGGGGATCAACCCCGGATGGGGTCCGAGGGCCAACCTCGCCGAAAGTAATCCCGAGATGAACTAGCTACCGAGGGTAACGATGTAACTTCGTTTGTCTACCCTCCCACCTTATAAATAGGCTCTATGTAAATGGGAGAGGGGAGGCCATTTTGTAACTTCGACTACACATATGCAATACATCCATATGACTACTTTGTGTGTGATTCTCGTGAAGTCCTCTTCGCACCCTCGATGGTCGACATGTCCGACCGAAGATGCTACAAGTTTACTGTCTGATCTCGTATCGACGAAAGTTTGTCAACTTGTTATCTGACCACTGTAATGCATTTACATGCACTATATGCTGTGTAACTACTGCGCGCACGAACCAGGTGGACCGGCCTGTCCGTTCATCGGCGCGCGGTGGTCGCCGGCAGCGGTGGACGGAGCCGGCGGCTAAGGTGGTCCACGTTAACGCGTCATATATACGGAGAGTCGGAGAGGACGGCCACAGCGGATCACTGGAGTCGGACCGCCATCCACGCGTCCGGGCGGGCGAGCTCATGGCTGGGTTGCTCGCACGTTGGGCTGAAACTCCTCGGACCTCTCGCACGGCGGTCCACTTGGGCAAGTTGGGTGGGTTGAGCTGAGCGAGCCGGCCGGGCAGGCTATCCTAGACGGGCTTTAAGTGGATCATGTGGTGGGTCAGAACCAGGTTCAAAATTTCGGACGAAATTTGCAGAAAATCGATTCTATCGCCCACCCTGGTTAAATTTTAAACCGGCCAAAAAATCAGATTCATACTATTTTTATCAAATATAACGTTAAAAAAATCCGGCCTTGATAAATGTACTTTTTGTATCTTTTTCGTTTTAACATTTAAAAAAATCAAATTTTGATTTGAAAATTTCGACCGAATTTGGCATGAATTTTCCGATTTTCAGCCATATCGCTCCTACAGGTGACCTTGGTAAAAAAACAAATCCGTAATGAAAAGTTCTAAGCCTCCAATAAAAAACAAATCCGGTAATGGAAACCCTGGTCAAAACTGGGAAGGAATCGAGTTGGTGGTGGCTTGATCCTATTGGATAATTCAGTCGAAATTTTTTGATTTTCGGCCATATCGCTCGTTCGCTCCTACCGGTGACCTCCGGTAATGAAAACCCTAGTCGGAACTGGGAAGGGACCGAGTTGGTGTCGGCATGGTCCTATAGGATGTAGGTGGACATTTCATTGGTGCGGTGGAACTGACTATGCCACCTAGGATGCAAACGGGTTGGGTTAATCCCGACTGGTCATGTGCCAAACTCAGTCGGGACCGAATTTGAGATGAGAATTCAGTATTTGGCCAGATTCAGTACTGGAATCGGATAGTTTTGCCAAACCCAGTCGGGACCGAATTTGAGATGAGAATTCAGTATTTGGCCAGATTCGGTACTGGAATCGGATAGTTTGCCTTGGATCCGATAACGAAATCAGGTGCTATTATCCGTCCGAACAGTATTGTTCTTCGGACAGCGAAGTGTTATCCGGCCGAATATCCAGTAACGAAACTACCTAGTCCCAGTCCATGAAACTCCAGCCCACCACACGACACCGCCGCCTCCGCCCGACGCCTCTTCTTCCTCTCTGCATATCGCGGCCTCGCGGCCCCTTTGCCGCCGTTGGTCGGATAAGCTACTTTCCCGAGCTGCCCGACCCTTCCACATAGCGACCACTACTGGCCGTCGAAGGTAAGAGGATGAGGCGGACGTGGATCCATCTTGCAACCGCCGTGAACTAGTGTTGGGATTCTTTGATGGAAGTACCAGCTAGTGCCGGGATCTGGATCGAGAAGGGACATGATGAATGGATCTGGATGGGAGTTGGGAGCAATGGTAGTGGATAAAAATCGTAGTTCACTGACAGGTGGGAGCTCCATCAAAGTGGGCCCATGTGTCACTGACTTTGAAATAACAATTTATTACTTGTTTTTAGACGAATTTTGATACTTATGTCAAACTTGAGGTGCACTCAGGGGCGGAGGGAAGGGGCTTGTAACATCCCAATTTTGAGCTTGTGTTTCAAATGTAAGCAAATGAGTAGAAATTAAAACTTTTTCTTACATCCTGTATTTCCTTTTGTACCAAGCAAGTATTGTACAAGAAGTTATGGAAATACGAAGTCACAAGTCTTTTGATGTAAATCTTGAGCTTTCAAAAACAATCTTGTCAAACCTCTTGATCATCTCCTGGAAATATTTTTCCTAAGTTCTTGGGATGGTATGTGACCCTCTGAAAGTTTCACAATTTTTAGAAATTGTTTGAATATTTTTGGAGGTCAGTCAAGCCAATTCAAAATCTGGTCAAACCTTGGACCAGTGCCTTGTAAGTTTTGGAGGAAAATCCACAGCACCAAAGCCTCTGAAAAATTTATGCTAGGTCCTCGTTTGAGCTAGCAAGCTCTGTAAAATTTCATAATTTTGGAGTTCGTTTGCTACCTCAAACAATTCTCCAAATGTCACCTTTCTCTAATACCGTAAAATTCAAATCTAGTTTGAGTCAAACTCGGCTCGGACCAGCCCAACTCAACCGACTTGGTTGGACCACGCCGCCAGCACGCACTCGGCTCAAGCTTTTGTGCGCAGGTGAGCCATTGGATCTCAATCCAATGCTCACGACCTCCCCGATCCGAGGAGTTCTTGAGCGCCCTCGGACCTTGGGGTGGTCCAAGCCGTGGATATCCATCGTGTGGCTCACGACCTCCCAGACCTCCTCGCCCGCGCCGACCTCCCACCTCGGCGATTCTCGGACGTCCAGACCACCCCAAGCAAATCTGGGACGCCCAGACCTCCTTAGCGCCAGTGTTTTCCTCACGACCTCCCGAGGTCCGCTCACATGAAATTTCGCACCTGCAATGCGTGTGTCGTAACCAGGCGCTTGGGAGCAATGGCTGTCACTTTGGTCCTTCCCAACGTCTCTTTCTCACATACATTAAATGTGTCAGAGCCCAGCCCTAGAAGTCTTTCCTACCTACCGCTCTTGTCAAATCTAGCAAGTCATGGCAGGCATGGACCTTGCTCACGTAGGTTTGCCCTAGCCTTGTCCAGCGCCCGGCTATGTATAGCCAGTGGTTCCTTCCTCCTTTTCTTTCCCCGTCACTTGGTGCTGTTTAGACTCTCTTGGTTGTGAGTGTGAGCCCAAACCTGGGCACCCGAGAGCCCTTCCTTACCTCCATTGTCACCTTTGGAGCTCCTCGCGGCTCGAGCTCCAAAGTTTCCATCAACGTTCTTGCTGCTTTTCCTTGTCATCTCGAGCACCTCGAGCATTCTCTAACTTGCTGTGGTTGTCCATCGCAGAGGTGGTCAAGTTGGGGAGCTGCTTGATGGGTCGAGGTTGTCTTCTTCTCCTTCGCCGCAAACACATCACCGCGGACTTCGTCGACCTTCTCAAGTCCCTCCGTCTTCCTCTGGACCTTCCCTACACTCGGGTGAGTTCATTTTAGTCCCTTAGAGCTTAGGGTCTAGCTAGCTTAGCTCGTGGCGCTCGGTTTTGTCGTTTCGGTTTTTGCCGAAAGGCTTGTCCTCCGCCATTCTCGGCTCACGGCGCTTAAGGCCGCCGCCGCCATCGAGAGTGCCTCCGCTAGGTCCGCGACACTATTGCGAGTACATCGGTGCCCTTGGTCGGCGCCGCGAGGTCCCCATCGCCGGGCAAACCGTTGAGCCGCGGGATTTTGCGGCTCAAAACTCCCGTTTCGTCATCGTGTTAGGACATCTTAAATGCCCATTTATTACCAATCATCGAGCGTGAGTTGTCTTAGCCGCCACCCTTTGCCATTGTCCGAGGTCCCGCGCTTTAATAAAGACCTTGACCTCCTCTGGTTCTTCGTGACCGTCTAGACCTCCCCAAGTTTAGATCTGGACCTTTAGATCTTTCCGCGAAAACCCTTTTAGTATAAGACCTCCTCGGTCCTTTGCAAAGACCACCTCCGAGCCTCTCCCGAGGTCCTCTTTGTAAAAGACCACCCCTTGTCGTGTTGTCAAAACCACCCTCTCGACCTCTTTCGAGGTCCTCTTTGCAAAAGACCTCCTTGGTCATTTTGCAAAGACCACCCTCGGGTCCTCTTTGTAAAAGCCACCCCGGCCTTTTACAAGGAAAACCCCGCTGCACTCTCCTAGGCTCAATCCTAGCCGTCGCGACCTCCCGACTTTAGATCTCGAGCGTTAGATTTTATTTGTAAAATCTTTAGTCTCAGACCTCCATCCGCGTCGATCTAGATGTTCAAGACCTCCCGAGGTCTAATCAACCGCCCGCATCTCCTTCCGTTAAAGACTTAGGACCTCCTCGCTCATCTTGATCGCCCGTGACCTCCCTCTCTGATCGTGTCCGTAAAGACCTCCTCTCGGAGATCTAGACCGTTGAAGACCTCCTCCGTGAGCTCTTAGCCGTCTAGACCTCTCTCCAAGGTTTACCGTAGGACCTCCTCTAGTGCTCGGGACCGCCAGATCTCGACCGACGGTCACGACCTCTGCTAGGCGCCAGTGACCTCCTTGCGTCAGCGCTGTGCACGCACCGGTCGTGATCGTTGGATCGATCTCAACGATCCGGACCTCCCAGCGGGAGGAGGTCTTCCGCGGCTGCCAGTGCTTCGAGGTTCGTGGCCTCGCGATGCAAGATCGTTGGCCCACGACCTCTCCTTTGTCTTCCAGCTCGGTTGGACCTCCCGCGAGCTCAAAGTTTCCTAAGTCTTTTCTCGTTTCAAATTTCAAAAGTGCATAATTTTGTCATTTTAACTCCTTTTGAATGATTCCAATTCTTTGTAGCTTTGTTTTAGTATGAACTTTAACTGAGAATGAAATTAGGCCTGCTTTGTAGCAGAAAATGATTTAAACAGCATGATCTTGTTTAATGAAAGATGATGTCTAGAAATTCATGAATTTTTTTTTGTAAAATACATAACTTCCTCGCTGTAGTTGCAAACTGAGCAATCTCAACCTAGTAAATTTGGCCTGTAAACATGCTTTAATTTGAACTAGGCTTTGTCTTTATTCATGTTCCTGAGAAATGATATATGCTAGTTTTAGAACTTAGAAAAATCATAACTAAATCATTTTAACTCCAATTAAGATGAAACCACTTGTATTAGCCTTAAAATATCAGTAGCAACCTATCATAAAATTTTCAAGTCCAGAAAACCTCTAGAAAATATTTTTGCTACAGTATCTTATTATGGCCAAAATGGGTTTTTAGGTAATATCTTTGCACCACAAATCCAAATTAGGTTTTTCAGTTTCTATGTCTAGGTATATTCGTATTCTACCTTATGTATAAATTTCACGCAATTGGATAATTTTTGCTTGCTCGTTTGTTTAAGTGTGGCTCGTCTTATTGGTTGTTCTTGGTTCTTTTTTTTTTTTTTGCCTTTTTGCTTAGGATTCGACATTTGCGGTAACCCCGAGAACGACCCTCCACAACAGTTTGAGCAACAACAAGAAGGCAAGCAGTTTGATCATGTTAATCCCAGTATTTTAAGTATTTATGTTGTTTACAACTTCTATGTATGCATTGCTATCTTGTTTTAACTATTGTCGTTAGTTGGCCTAGTAGATGCATTTCCTTAGCAAATGATTATCCTCTACTACCATGAGCCTAGGCATTGCTGTGATTTAGAGTTCGTGGATGAGCTCTTGTCACTTAGTAGTTTACTTAATTAATTGCTTAGCCATGCTTAGCCGGTAGAAATGGGCGGTTATCGACTTGTCGATAACCTTGATCGCTTAAAACTTATTATGGTTATGATTTCCACCTTGTGCCATGTCTACTTATGAAAACTAAAACTGAAAACAAAATGATTTAGACTTGGGCACACCGGTATGATGGTGTGATTTTTGGGTGTGATCGAATGGTGCCCGGTCAACAAGGACCGAACATCTTGTTACACTAAACCAAGCATTTTAGCATGCTAACCACATTAGAGGGTATGGGACCTCTCTTGACTTAGTACTTTGGCGTGTATCGGCCCAGTCGCAGGAGTCGCAGGAGGGATGGTGTTGGGAGCATTGGGTGTCCGAAAGACTTCACCCGTGATGGGATTTGTTGTCTTTCTGCTTGCAATGTAAGCATATGGGTTTCTATCCATATGAGCGGCTCGTAGTTAATACACAAGATTGGAAATGTCTCGTAGGACTTAGCTGTCTGGCATACCTTCTGTAGTGTGCTTTGTGGCTTGAAGGCGGTCCAAGTGTGGGTACATTGGTACACCTCGCAGGTTGAAACTATTCGAATAGCCTCGCCCTAGGTTATGGACACACTTGGCAAGGTCTTTCAAGAGTTAGACTACAACCTTTTAAATTAAAACTTGATGGGTGGTACGAATCGGGATTCGTGCTATGTTGTGGTGACTATTGGGATAGCCGCCTGTGTGGTTACTTGTATGTACCTTTACTTATCATTACTTTGATAACAAAACAGATTTGCAAACTTGCCTTCAAAATGTATTACATTATTGCAAATAAAGTTGGCTTCATGCAAATGAGACATACAACCTCCACCTAAATAAGCTTGCATGTAGTTTATGAATAGGTCCGCTATTCCACACGCCACTTAAGGGTACAAAGACAATCTTTGTACTCGCTGCTTCGCTTAACTGCTTTGTTGCAGAGAAGAAGGTGAGCTTGAGGGCCTCACTTTTGTGAGTCGTGTTGTGGTAGCTATGGGCGACTAGCTTGGCGGCTTGTCCGGTTGCCTTGTGGGTGTATGGCTAACCTGGTCGACTTTTGTTCTAGCCATCTTATGGCACCTTTGCTTCCGCTATCTTTCTTGTATATTGCTCTATTTGGCCGGTCGGCTCTTTTGTAATAACTTTACTTTATGTATGTCGTTGTTGAACTTAGTGATGTATGTGTATGGAATTGATGTGTAATTTTGTGATGATGTGCATATGCTGCAATTCTGGGAAGCATATGACCATCGAGGCTTAAAATGTTTAATTAGTAACGCTAGAACCATTTGGAGGTTAAGTGTTACTAGTTAAATATTCCGGGTCCTCACAGGGCTGGCGGGGGCCTGTACCCCATGGATCAAGCAGGTACTTTCTTCGTACTCAAATAGATATTGTTTTAGAATATGTGTAATTAATATTTTAAAATTTTGTCCATTAATTCCTAAAAACTATTTAGATTTGTCACAATAAATTACATAGTAGATTTGTCAATAAAAGTACTTCAACATCATTGTATTTTTTATAATTCTTGGTAGCATATAGTTTATTACAAAAAGTAATGATCAAAGACATGTATTGAAGACCGTGTCGAAATTCAAAAGAACAAGTAAAAAGAACAGAGTTAATATGTACAAGCTAGCTAGCAAGTACTAATGACATTGGATTGTTCGTGTACTAAGCTGCTTACTAGCATCACTAAGCTCCTCTACAAGCAATATAGCCCAAGAGACTTTCATGCCAATGCACTAATAACTAAACTACTGTCCTAGAAAAAAACTCTTTCATACTTTATTTAAACCGGAGATAGAACACATATTGACGTTTCGGCTACTCATATTCTTCTAAATTATCATCTTTCTCGTCTGCTTCGCGGAATCAATGTAAACTGAACTAAGCTACTCAGCAACCACAAAGCAACTGACATCATGTCGCTGTGATGAGGCAATAAAACAAAGGGGCGATTAAGCAAGAATGAGGTACTGGTTTTGAGATAATAAAAATTGTGATGAAGCTCGGTTATGATAAAATCATTAACTTGTATGATGGTTCAGTAGTTGTAGAGTCAAATATAAGCTAATAAATATAGGATTAATTCCTTATATGCTACTGGATTTTTGCGAAATTCCTGATTGTGTCACTGACACGTGGGGTCAGATCCACATGTCAGTGAAACAATAAGTGATATATAAAGAATGAGGCAAACTTTCGGTGGTATATAAAGAATTTACCCATAAATATAAGATATGTGACTATATTTTGTATTAGCTAAACATGTCCATGTTTTGTGGCCTGCCCTATGCCTATTCCCTAGCTCTGCCCGAGTTCACTACGCTATTATATCGTGTCATAGCTGTGTTCACGGTATACTCATGTTTAATAGTTGAAGGCTTGAAGGGTATTATCCTTCTATAATATTCATTTTTGAGACCGTTGTGTATCCATCCCCGACTGTATTGTGTCTGGAACTCTGAATACTCTGAATTCATATTTGTTTTCGATCGATCGTATCCGACTCCGAATCCAGGAAAAAAATGTTATAATACGATATGAGTAATATCCGTCCAAATCTTCCCTCACAAGAAAATATCCATCTGAATCCGACCCACAGTTAGGACTCGGGAGGAGCGCGTTGCCCTTGCGCCTGCACGCGCGATCACCAATGTCGAGTCATGGATCCCGCGAGCCACCAAAACAGCTTCTCAACGTGGCTCGAGCGATGCGACAAGCGCGCATGACTTCATCAGTCACTCCTGTCGGGCTGACGGTCAAATACCGCTCATCATGTATCCTATTCTGTATTTTTTCTTGGAATTGGAGTCGGACACGAATAATGTTAGATACCTATTTCTCTATCTCGTATTCGCTCCGCGATCCTTCAATTAGTCGATCAGTCAGACGGATATTATCCGCTTATTTTGCACCCCACGCAGGACATTAGACAGTAGGGGTACAATCAGAGCAAACACGAGAGACTAATCGCTGAGATGTTGAAGGAAAAGCACTCAGTATCCCCTACTTGATCAGATGCAGTAACCCACCTGTCATGGGCGTGGTTACTGTTCACACATGAATAATGCACATGTGAAAAGTAACCACGCCCAGTTCATAATGGGGTAAACATTCGTCGGAGGGAAGTTGGGCGGTGATGACTTGAGTAGAACAACACTAGACAAAGAGGGCACCTGTTGGGGGAGAGATGGGTCTAGAATAGCCAGCCTTAGGGAGAGACCAGAGCTAAACTTAGAGACTTGGAAAATACTTCTTCATTGCTGATTGCTTTCTTAAAGAAGATACAATATCGTCTCTTTCATAGGGATAACTTGACTTGACCCCTAAGAAATAATCTTTAAATTATAGAAACAAACTAACTAAAGATAAGCTTCTAAACTAATCAAATCAATCTAATGACTAACAAAGGAAACTATTTGTGGGCGAACAATAAACACATGAATAGTGCATGTGTGAACAGTATCATACCCATGATATTACACCCTTCTCGGTGAAATAGCTCGTCCTCGAGCTGCAACATAGTGCGACAAACTCCTCCGATGGGGTAGGTGAAATATGTTAGAGCATCATCTTCAACGTCGTCTTCATCGACTCCATCATGTTGCCTTGGTGTTGGCTCTGATATTAAGTTATCATGAACCTTAGTTCATAATGGGGTAAACATCTGTCAAAGGGAGGTCGGACAACGACGACTTGAGATAGAACAACGCTAGACGAAAAGAGCACCGGTTGGGGGAGAGATTGATCTAGAATATCCGACCTGGGGAGAGACCAGAGTTAGACTTGGGGACTTGAGAAATACTTCTTAATTGTTGATTGCTTTCTTAAAGAAGATACAATGTCATCTCTTTTATAGAGATAACTTGACTTGATCTCTAAGAAAGAATCTTTAAATTATAGAAACTAACTAATTGAAGATAAGTTTCTAAATTAATCAAATCAATCTAACCCCTAACAAAGAAAACTATTTGTGGATGAACAGTAAGTATGTAATAGTACATTTGTGAACAGTAATCATGCCCATGACACCACCTACTATTATTATATTCCTAAGTGAAAGTTACAACAGACTTTACTCATACGACCTGATATACGGATACATTTGGATAGATATCGTTCATCTCGTATCCTATTTCGTATTTTTCCTTGGAGTTAGAGTCGAAGTCGGTCAGATACGGATAGTGTCGAATAACTATGTATCTCTTATGTATTCGTTCTGTAAGTTTTTAGTCGATCGAAATTATCCGCTCTATTTGCGCCCGTGCTTTTTAGAGTGGGATGGAAAGACAGCGATCGGGTGGTTTTTCCACGGGAATTGGTCAGTGAGCGCAGATCTTGACTCCTGACGAGCCATGGACAAACGAGAGAACGTTCGGCGTTGTTGTATCAGTATGTGGCAATATGGCCAGCCTGCAGCAGCAGCATCGGAGGCAGAAGGCCGGGCTGCTCAACACTGAACTCAGTGCCGTGTACTCGAAAATCATCAGTCAAGGTAACAACTGCCCTTTTTATTTTCTGTGGATATTCTAAGTGGATTCTTCACCAAATTAAGGACCAAAACATTTGCTGAAACTTCAAGCCACCAGTAGCCAGTAGGAATAATAATTAAGAAAAAACAGAAGCAACCCTCGAGAAGAAGAAGAAGAAGCAGTAGACACTAGACAGTAGTATATAAATACATCATGGTCCAGACTATTTCTTGTCTCGAGAGACCAAAACATCGACGTAATTTGTACCACGTATTGGAGCCATGCATGGACACTCGGAAGGTTCCCAACACACACCATATTTGGGGGCTGCTTGTGCCACGCTGACAGTACAGTTGATGCGTGTCAGCGTCTTCCCATCTTGCTTCCATTAACATCTCACTCGAGCCTCGCTACCTTATGGAAATCAAAATAGCTAGGCAACATAAAATTGGTCTCTATCCTTCGCCTTAATATTCAAAAGGTAGGTTTCCTTAAGAATTAAAAAATGTTATCTGACAGAAAAATTAGGTGATTGTTTGTTTCGGGCCTGTCTACGTTACTCCCACATCAGGCTAGCTCCAGACTATTGTGGTCGATCCTGGCTAAACTGAAATTAGCCCCAGATTTAAGAATTAATGTATTTTCTACAGACCAGCCACTTGTCACCTGCCTTGCGACATGTACAGATCGGCTACGTGTCTACGTGTGAACTGCAGCATGCAAGAATGTATCAGATCTTACGCGGAGAGATCTCTCGAGCAACCGCTCCCTTTGACTTCCAAGATTCACAAACTAATCAATAATAATAACAGCACAGCAAAATATAAAATAAAAACCGCAACTTCCACGGCATCTCTCGCGTGTGCTTGTAATGCAGTACGTACGAATGACTGCATTGCTACCATTATAAATGCCAGCTCGAGAACAGGGTCGCCTACCTTCTGAACACTGCATCACGGCAATCCTAGCTAGTACTGCATACATCACGGTGATCCTAGCTAGGAGCACAAGCATTGAAAACAAATGGGGAGATCGCCGTGCTGCTGCCACGACGCCGGCGTGAAGAAAGGGCCGTGGACGGAGGAAGAGGACAGGACGCTGGTGGAGCACATCCAGAAGCACGGCGGGCACGTCAGCAGCTGGCGCAGCCTGACCAAGGCCGCCGGGCTGAACCGGTGCGGCAAGAGCTGCCGCCTCCGGTGGACCAACTACCTCCGCCCCGACATCAAGCGCGGCAACTTCACCGACGACGAGGAGCGCTACATCATCCACCTCCACGCCGTCCTCGGCAATAAGTACGACCTAGCTACTGACCATCTTGCTCCATGCACAGCCGCCGCCACTGTTTCCCATTGCTTTTGCACTAGTTGGTGCAAAATCTTTTCAAGATTAATTTGTGTCATGGAGTAACATTTTATATAATTTATCCTACGTTAGGTGGTCGACGATTGCGACGCACCTGGAGGGCCGGACGGACAACGAGATCAAGAACTACTGGAACACGCACATCCGGAAGAAGCTGCTGCGCATGGGCATCGACCCCGTCACGCACCAGCGCCTGCCCCCCGACGGCGCCCTAGGCTCCCCCATCCTCCCTGAGGCGCTCCTCTCGGCGGCGAGCAGCCTCGGCAGCCTAGACAGTGTCCTGAGGCAGGTGCAGCTGCTGCAGCTGCTGCTCCAGGCCATCGGCTCTAACAACGAAAGTACTAGTGTCATGGCCAACTTAGCTGCAGCAAATGCCATGTTTAACTCAAGTAGCATTATTCCAAACTTCCAGGACCAGATGAACATATTGTCTCATGCAAACTATCAACCAGGTTATCTCTGCAGTGTCTCGAATTTTGCAGAGCAAGACGTGGTGCAGAAACTGAACACTACGGCTCCAGGGATGAGCTCCTATGCAGAACCGACTGATCATTACTGTAGCAGTGCTGCGTTCGCATCTCCAGCTGATCCACAGGAAGTGGCAGTGGCTGTTGACCGGCCGGTGCAGGATTATGCAAGCTTGGAGCCCATGGAACTACCGAATCAATGCTCTCTGGAGAGTGATCCTTTCTGGAAGGACATACTAGAGAGCAGCTTCAGTTTATAAAGTTCTTTTTGAATTGAAGTTTATAAAGTTCTCTCATGCTTGAAAAAGGATGAAAGTGCTAGCTGTACAAAGTCTACAGTATAAACCTCTTAACTTCATGTTATCATCAAATCATTGATGTATTTGTATACTTCAGAGTTCAGACATCATTGGACTTTATGTATTGATGTGTGATTCTAGCTTGTAATGAATTCGGTTGACTTTGTTCAGTGGAGTTGGAAATTGTTAGTTTAAATCTTTTGATATGGGTGTTCTTGGGGGGAAAATCAATCATTTGATGAAATTATAATGTCCGTAATCAGCTGATTAACGCGTCAACAAGTACGACTGCACCGTC